>CM066327.1:89612294-94412294 GCA_033807775.1 Saussurea involucrata | reverse complement strand
AAGCAGAAGAAAGTGCAGAAGATGAAACATTAATGAAAACGACCACAGAAGCTGCACAAACCACAGAAGAACAAATTACAGAGGAAATCGAGGACCAAGACTATACGTCCTCAGAGGAACAAACTCCACCACCACTCATACCAATCATTCCACAAACGGTAGAATCAACTACCAAGGCACGAAGAACAACAGAGGCTACACAAGAAGAAACACAAGAAGTCTCTAAAGAAAGTCTGAATGACATTGATGATCATCTTCCACGCACAACTCAATGGACAAAAAGCCATCCTCCAAGCCAAATAATCGGAGAACCTTCTGACGCAGTAAAAACAAGGTCTGCCACTGCTAACTTTTGTTTCTTTACAAATTTTATTAGTGTGATAGAACCAAAGAAGATTTCTGAAGCCCTAGATGACCCAAACTGGGTAGACGCCATGCAAGAAGAACTTTTGCAATTTGAGCGTAACAGAGTATGGACTCTAGTACCTCTGCCAAGAGGAAAACAGGCCATTGGGACTAAATGGGTCTACAGAAATAAGAATGATGAAGATGGAGTGGTCATCAGAAACAAAGCAAGATTAGTAGCAAAGGGATACAGACAAGAAGAAGGCATAGACTACGATGAAACTTTTGCCCCTGTCGCACGGCTCGAAGCAATAAGAATATTCTTAGCCTTCGCAGCCCACAGAGGTTTTAAAGTCTATCAGATGGACGTAAAATCAGCTTTTCTCAACGGTGAAATCCAAGAAGAGGTCTACGTTAATCAGCCACCAGGATTTGAAAGCTCAAAGTTTCCAAGGCATGTATACTACCTTGAAAAAGCTTTATATGGACTGAAACAGGCTCCACGAGCATGGTATGAACGACTTTCTACCTTTCTTCTAGTCAATGGTTACAACAGAGGTACAACAGATACTACCTTATTCTATAAACGCAAAAGTAGTGAGATAATGCTTGTACAAATATACGTAGATGACATAATTTTTGGGTCTACTAATTCAGAAGAGTGTAAAAGATTTGAAAAACTCATGCTGAGTGAGTTTGAAATGAGTATGATGGGAGAATTAACTTTCTTCCTCGGACTCCAAGTCAAACAATCATCAGAGGGAATTTTTATAAATCAAGCTAAATATGTCTCTGACATTCTTTCTAAGTATAGCTTCTCTGATGCCTCTGCAATGAAAACTCCAATGGCCACTGGAAACAAGTTATTCTTAGATTCAGATGGCATCTCTGTAGAATGCACTCTCTACAGAGGCATGATTGGATCTCTGTTATACTTAACAGCAAGCAGACCTGACATTATGCATGCCACATGTCTCTGTGCACGCTATCAAGCTAATCCAAAGAAATCACATTATGATGCCGTAAAGAGAATCTTTAGATACCTAAAAGGGACCAAAAATCTTGGTCTCTGGTATCCACATAACTCTGGTTTTGGTCTTAAAGCTTATACAGATTCAGACTATGGAGGATGCATGCTCGACAGAAAGAGTACCTCTGGGAGTTGTCAATTCCTAGGTGGTAAACTAGTCAGTTGGACCTCCAAGAAGCAGAATTGTGTTTCCACATCCACTGCAGAAGCTGAATACGTTGCTGCCGCTAGCTGTTGTTCTCAGGTTCTATGGATGAAGACTCAGCTAAAAGACTACGGCCACATTCTGTTCAAAATACCCATCTTCTGCGATTCCAAAAGTGCTATTGCTATCTCTGCCAACCCTGTGCAACACTCAAAAACCAAGCATATCGATATAAGGTATCACTTCTTGAAACATCATGTTGAATACGGTACAATCGAAATGCATTTTGTGCCCACAGAATATCAACTCGCTGACTTATTCACCAAAGCACTAGACGAGAAAAGATTCAACTTCTTGGTAGGTAAGATTGGAATGATTAACATGGTGTGAAAATCCTCAGTAAGTATAGTTTTATATTCTGTAAATAATAAGTAAATACATTGCTTAATTTATTGCTTTGATTAATTCTACTTCTGTATGTAAATTCTTAAAACCTTAAATAGTTCTTAAAATCACAGAGCTTCTGTAAGTCAACTCAGAACCTCTGACGACCCCTACAGAACCTCTGAGAAAAAAAAAAAAAAAACCATGACCTATGTTCTATGCAAAACTTATCATTCTTTGATCCAAGCATAGGTCAAGGGGGAGCAAAAGGAAATTACTTGATCAACAGAGGTGATTAGATCAAGGGGGAGCAAAAGGAAAATTCTTGATCTACAGAAGTGATTAGATCAAGGGGGAGCAAAAGGGGCCCTGAGATGATCTACAGAGGTAAAATCTCTCAAAGGAAAGCCGAAGAAGAATGTCGATAATTCTCCATCGACAGAAGAAAGACAAAACTGCCGAGAACAGAAGAACCAAAAGGTATGTCTCTCGCATGAAAGGTTTTTAGAAAACAGTTTTCTAGGACAAGAATTGTCAAATATGTCCTAAATATACTGTGAATAACATTTCAAAAATCAAAAGTTCAAAAGATTCAACAAAATTCGAAATAGGAGAAATTTAAGGTCATAGAGCTTCTGCTGAGCTCAACAGAGCTTCTGCAGGAAATATGCTCTGTGATCACAAATTAACCCTCTGTCGATCTTTTGGAATGTTATCTCGAAAACCGACAACACACACCATGACCTTCTCGAACAAAACGTTTATCAATATAGTTTTATCGAACACCAACCTTCAAAAATGTGCGAAAAACATCTCTTAACACAGATCAAAAATTGGATGATCAGAAAATTAATAGAATTCAAGTTATAAGATTTTTTCTCTCATAGAGCTTCTGCTGGCTCTCACAGAGCTTCTGCAAGTTCCATCAGAGCTACAAAACCTTTGTGAGTAAAATTTCTTGACAAAATCCTATTAATCCTCTCCAATATTTTTACAAACGTTTTCGTTCAAAGAGGAATCTTCAAAGTCATGATAACAATGAGATATATGAGAAGGTTAAAACTCTAAGATTTTCAAAATCACAGAGCTTCTGTAAAACACAAAAGTTCTGCCATTTTGTTATCTGTGGTAATAACGGTTACTTTTACTGAGAGTGAAACTCATATGGCTAAGAACAACTCCACGCGCCTAGCATTAATGGGCCGCGCACGATGTCCTGTCATCTTCTGACATGGCCTACGTGTCCCATTTTCATTGAGCAAACATGGAACGTTTTTTTGGTAAGTTGAACCCGCCGCTCAAACTCGAGTGCGGATTCCAAACTTTAATCCATTGCCATATATTTTACCCTTTCGAAGTCTACCGTTTTACCATCCTATAAAAACAAACCTTACCCTCTCATAAAACTTTTTACAAACTCTCATCTTCTTCTCCGGCGATACCCTGCAAAACACTTGCAAATGGCTTCATCTTCTCGAGCTACATCCTCTGAACTCTCTCCGGCGAACTCAACGGAAAACTCCCCTGCTCATTCAGAACATTCTGAAAACCCCAGCCTTGCAAGAGATATTGAACAACAAGATTCCGGGGACTCCGCAGACTTTGCTCCGACGACACACTTGCAAAACTTCATAGCTAAGGATCATTTCGAAGCCACTCTTCCTATCAAATCCAACAACTGCTATTTGGTCCCCTCACCCACTACTTTCGGCGAAGCCCATGCCATACTTCTGAACATCATGGAAAACCATATCCTCTTCCCTCTACTATCAAGAACCCCTAACAGAATTCCAGTCCGTTATTTGAACCAATTTTGGCAAAGCTGCCGATTTGATAAAGACGATTCTCTTATCAAAGGGTACATTTCAAGACCTGATAAATCTTAGCATCTTGAAATCAAGTTTAACAGAACAATGTTCTCACTTGAATTCAACCTACCAACAAGGGGTCTTCTGGGATTGAAAAGTTATGCAGAGCAACCAACAGACGAAGAGCTCTGTCGATTCGTGGAAATTCTTGGGTACAACACCTAACTACGGAAGAGAAATGACTTCCGCAGAGGCCGATTACCACCTCTGTGGAACACTTTGTTCTCTATTCTTAACAGATGTCTGACAGGAAAGATAGGGAGTATTGACCAGAGCTCACATCAAATCTTGAGCATCATGTATGGGGTTTACTATGATCTTCCACTAGATTATGCGACCATAATGATGCAAGAGATCATAAACACCATCGACAGAAAGAACAACTCGAAAAGGGTCAAAGAGAACGATCCCAACTTTCTACCACCTCTACAATTCCAAAGAATATTGGGAGTACTGTTCGAACCTCTGCTGCTAATCCAAAATTGGCCAATGGAAGGGCCAACTCCCAAACAGTTTCCGATGAACAAAAATACCCCCACTGATCATGCTGATGGCTACTCACACTGCAGACCTCTGTCAAAGACACTTCTGCGCTACGCATCGAACATATCCCTTAAGAAAGAGTATATACGCGATCATAGAACTCCAAAACCGAGTCCTATGACACCCCCGCGTTTAGGTGTCCCCCTAGGAACAATGATAGCAAAACCTCTTTCCACTCAAGCAGAAAAGGATCAAAAGTTAGCAAAACACATGGCTATTCAGCTCAGCTTCATAGCCAAACGCGCAGAAATAATGGGAAAGAAGTCTTCATCAAGAACCTCTGCATCTACTCCAAAAGCAAAGAAGAGAAAAACTGCAGAAGGCACCTCAACAAGCACTACCGAAGATCGACCTTCACCTCCCCATGCCACAGAGATTGGCTCCTCTGCTCCTCCCCTTTTCACAAAACAGAAAAAGAAGAGATCCAAATCAACAGAGGAAGGGGCACCAAAACCAAAGAGGAGGAAAACCAAAAAGAAGCATGGTAAAACACTTAAAAAGTTGTTTACCATTGCAGAAGAGGAAATCATAGAGGGAGAAACTGCAGAAGAAGAAGATGCAGAAGTAGGAATGACAGAAGAAGGATATCAATCACCCTATCAATCTCCAGATAGATTTGCTCACCAAGGAGACCTGAATGATTTCCTACAGAACCCCGAAATTGCAAACACCCTTAATACAGCAGGGTGGACGACACAACCTCTCGACCACCACACTCCAGAAGAACAAGATTTCTTCATTTCTGGCATTGACACACATCTACACGAAGATGACACAACACCCAGAAATCAACCAGCCGAAACCCCTGTGATTTTACAAAAGCCTTTCATTCAAGGATTGGACGTCCACAGAAGAAGTCCAAACCAAGCTTCAGAAGAAACAGAACAAATCGAAGCTGAGTGGAATACAACTAAAGTTACAGAGGCAACGGTTGTAGAAGAAACCACAGAAACAGGGATAGAAATCTCAGAGGTAGATTCAGATGAAGAAGAGGCTATCTGGATACGAAAAGGTCTCTATCATCCTCATGTCATGAGATTATACGGATCTCATCACATGTATGACTCCTTGCGCACAGAACAAGGAACTTCCACAGAACCAGAAGAAGAAACAAGAAAAGATGCCGAAGTTGAAGAAGGCACACATCAATCACCCCCTCCCAGTGCAACCCACATTTCTAACTCCGCAGGTCTAGCTGCAGAAGGAGTTATTGAAAAAGAGCAGCACAGCTCGATCCCAAACCAACCCATCCAGCCAGAGGTTACTCTTTCAACCTCTGTGCCCACAGAAACCGGGGAATCCATTCCTAGGGAGTCTCCTCAAATAGACTCACCTAATGTTCGTGATCAATCGCCCCAGATCACACAAGAACACCCTACAGAGGAATTTGTTTCCTCTGACACGCACTTATTAAGACCCACACTTCTTTCAGAGAGAAGTAGAGAGCACAAAGACAAAGAGACTCTAGACAAGTCTCCTAGTCAACAGAAGGATATTCCAATACCCACCTCTGGAGTGGATTTGGACAATGTTCTTCTCAGAACTTCTGTAGGGATTGAAACTCATGTTTCTTCTCAAGGATCAGAAGGAAATCCTTCCATTCTCAACATACAAACAGGAATGAAAGAAGGTATCCCAGGAACAGGGATTCACTCTGAAGACGAATGTGTTCCTCCAGAGGTTACCACCGGAACACAAGTCACAAGGGATGAGTTCCAAACCCTTGAGACCTCTGTGAACCAAACCTTGAAAGAGTTGCAAAGCTCTTTCAAATCTTTTGCAGAGACAACATCACTGGCACTGCTAAACCTGAACACCAAAATGGACAACCTGTCCACAGAGGTGAAAACTGCCATCTCACAGATGAAGTCTGCTGCTACCGCATCCACCACTTCTGCCGCAACAACTACTCCTTCTTCGATTGAGAACTCCATCAACAAGTTCCTTGATCAATTGAACAAACAGACTTCAGTGTCAACGGGCATCACTCCTGCAGATCTACAGAAGGCCCTACAAAAAGTTCAAGAAGAAGCCATGCGAAATACCATGCTGATGCAACCCAAAGACTACATGACAAGAGCACAGCTGACAGAGCTTGGGCAGAACGTGATTAATCAAGTGACAAAAGTCATCCTTTCCTTCACCACTGCCAATGCAAACTTCGTCAAAGATTTCAGAGAAAGTGTAGGAAGGATGAGATTCAAAACAGAGGCAGAGCTAGCAACTCTTCTTGGCCTCTGTGATGATGTCTGCGCGAAACTGATCGCTGCTGGAGCCACAATGCCAAAGAAACCCGATGCTTCCTGCAGAGCAGAGGGTACATCAGACAAGGGTCAGGATGACTCTGATGATGATGACCATCCTGGTCCATCAGATCATCCTGAGGGGGAGAAAACTACAGAGAAAACTGCAAGCAGAGAACTTACAGGTCCACCAATAGCCGCAGAACCTCTGAGTCAAGCACCTCCAGAACAGACCCGACAACAACAAACTCAACAAACCACAGAGAATACACCCATCCCTGTGGATTCAACCTCTGAAGAACCCAACACTACAGAAGCAGATAAGCAAACCTCAGAGGCAACAACCGCCCCTGAGGTAATCATTTTGGAAGAAACAGATGAACCAACCACAAAGAAAACACCCACCTCTGTGGAAACACCCCAAACCATACCCAGAAGAAAGTCGATTGCTACCAAACCAAAAAGAGCAACGACCTCTGCTTCTGACATTCTGAAAAGGATGCACACAACAATAAGTGATCGTATGGTGAAGAGAGAAGAAGAAAGGCACAGGTTCACCTTAGCCTTCAGAATGGCAAGAAGATTCAATGAAAACACTTCATCAACAGAAACTGAGCTCACAGAAGAAGTCACCAAACAACCTCCAACAGAGGTTACAGAGCAAGTCAAGCCAACAGAACCATCGCCACAAAAGTCCTCTAAATCACAATCGTCAAAATCCACAGAGGCAACCTCCATCAAACCTACAGAAGTACAAACCTCAAATCCCACAGAAGCAACAGGTTATGCCACGACAACAAAAGATAAAGGCAAAGGGATACTGACAGAGGAACCTAAGAAGAAGAAAACATTGTCAAAGCCAACAGAGAAACTGATGAAAAGTGCATTTGACGCCTTTCAAACCCCAAAACCCGAAGAAGTTGACTGGGCACATGGATTGAAGCCTCTGTCAGAAACTCCTTTAACTGGTAGAGCTGCAGAAGTTGTTCAACATATGGAGAGTCTCAGAAGACAAATTCCACGACCTGGTCCAACACATGAAGAAATGGAAGAAGTGGTATACAAATACCTCTACAAACAATCCTTTCAGACAAACTATCCAATAGATCATGTGACAGATCCAAGGATCAGAGAAGAATTTGAGAACATCTTCACAAGAACAAAGCCAAGAGCCAAAGCAGATGTCTTCTCAATTCACAAAATCAAAAAAGTGATCTTCTGCAGATTCTCCTTCACAAGAACCTATCCAAGGGTCAGGTACAATCTTTACAAAGTCAGAAGAGAGAACAATTCAGAGTCTACCTTCGCTGATGCTGACTTAAGAAACATCAATCTATACGATCTACCTGACCTTCTGCAATGGACAAAGGACAACTACAACACAGAGGCAAACACCAGAGCCTATCAAGTATTGAGAAAAGCGATGAGGGAAAAGCTTCTGCTATACAGCATGATAGATTTTCAGCTGGGAAAAGATCTTGGTCTCAAACATCTAGATCTACGACCACCAGAAGATCGCTGCCCACCAGACGCTGTGCCCAACTCAATCATCAGAGAACCAAGATTTGGGTTAGTATTTCAAAACCCACAACACCAGGTTAAACTTTTTGTACTCATGGATTGTCAGAAGTACGCAACCAGTACTCTGAGCAAATTCAGAGCAAGCCTTGTAAAATACAGAGGTACAGAGAAAATGGATAGAGATGATGCAGATACTTTCATCAGAGAAATAGACTCAACAATCCGCCTAAGAGAACTCTGCATCAGATTCTACAAAGAGATCAGAAAAGTCGGCAGAGACAACAGAAGCTACAACGATTTCAAAGATGCCAAAATCTGATTCTCAGACCTCCAATCTCTGCAAACAAAAGTTTATCTTTCATTGTACTCAAATGTAAAATGCCTCTGGCATATTTCTAAATGAGAAATTTCGAGGTATTGTTTAACCTTTGTCTTATCTAACTTAGCCTAACTAAACACAAAGTCAAATTTTTTTTTTCACTACTTAGGGGGAGATTGTTAGCTTCAATCTTCCTAAGCATAGAAATACTTAGAAGTAGTGAAAAATAGGCTAAGTATAGAAAAGCCTCTCACAGAGGCTCTGCCACTTCTTCCAGAAGATCAAGTCCAGAAAGCCACAGAAGCTACAGAGGTAATCACAGAACCTCTGTAGTGCGCAAGAAGAAGATCAACTCGGAAACAAGTGGACTGCTCCACAGAAGGTCAGACCATAGAACCTCTGTAATGCCTTACAGAGCCTCTGTGGTCTGCTATGAAGACTTGGAAGATATTACTGGATACGTTCATCAACTTGCATGGAAAAGTACTGTCAAAACACGTGTCAAGCTCTGAGTGGACTCAATAGGGCATGGTACAAAATAGACGTCTGCGCCATTTAATGCATTTACCAATAGTACATCTGCTCCATTAAATGCGCATGGCTCAAACAACTGCTCACAACATCCAGTCCACTGTTCACACCATCCAGTTTACTATTCATGCCGTAAAAGGAACAGTGACCAACTTCAGAGTCTTCTAAGAGTAGTATAAAAGGAAGTCTCATGTTGAGATCTTCCTAACGACGAATAGACAAGGAATCACTAATACTCTAAAACTTTATTGTCAAATATCTGAGTGTTATATTCTCACACACCAACAGTTCTAAATCTGTTCTTCGTGTTGTTATTATATATTGAATAACAGTAACTGTTCAAGAAATCCTTTTCATTCTTTACTGTTTTCTTTATATATGTGCGTTCTAATATCTATCAAACATATCTGTTAGTTTAATACGCTTCCGCATCAAACTCTAAACTCAACTAATAGACTGTTAATCTTGATTAAGCGTATCTGGGTTCCAACATGAAGCATGTACAGAGTCCTGGTGCAAGACACATATGTTTTGCCTTTGTGGGAAGCTCTTTTGAGTTTTCCCATCTCACAGGCAGAACATAAATGATCCTTGTTGAATTTAACTTTTGGCAAACCTTTAACTAGATCAAGTTTGACCAGTTTTTCCAATGTGTGAAAATTTAAGTGACAGAACCTGTTGTGCCATAACCAGGCTTCTTCACTTTTGCAGGCAACAAGGCAAACTTTGTCCTTGTTCTTTGAGTTGAAGTTCATTAGATATAGATCACCTATTCTTTCAGCTCGCAGAAGTTCCATACTTGTTTCTTCACTTTGTAGAGAGCAGAAAGTTCTTTTGAACAACACATTGAATCCTGTATCACAAAGTTGACTTACACTGAGTAGGTTGTGTTTAAGGCCATCCACATATGCAACTTTGTATACAGAAATGTCTTCTTTCCTTATGACTCCATAGCCTTTTATGTGTCCTTTCTTGTTGTCTCCAAAAGTCACAGATCCACCATGTTGTGTTTCTTTGTACGTGGATAGTGCACTTCTGTCACCAGTCATGTGCCTTGAGCATCCGGAGTCTAGATACCAGATTGGCACATACTTCTTCTGCAGGACAATCACAGAGATTTAGGTACCCATATTCATATGGGTCCAATATTGTTAGAGTTTTTCAAGTTTGCCTTTGCATTCTTGAAATACATTTTGTTTTCTGCAGAAGAGTCAGATTGTTTCTTTGTGGGATTTGACTTTTGAATTGTCGTAGAGAGTAAACAGACTTGACTTGAAAAATGATTATTAAGTTTAGACATAAGATCAAAGCAATGACAGTATTGAATATGAGATGTAATTTGCTTGAACTTTTCATTGAACTTTTTAAACTCAGCCACAGAGGCATTACATTCTTTCTTTACATTAGATTTCCTATTGCTAGAAGATCTATGAATACTCGAATGTTGTTTGCAAAAGCTCTGTTTAGGACCTGCCTTCTGTGGGTTGCTTCTGTGGTGAACTTCTTTCATCACTGTCACAGAAGAAAAAGATTTATTAACCTTGGGTTTTGAAAATCTAGAACTTATAGGATCAATAGAGGTCTTCTGTAACTTTTTAAGCTCAGTAGAGGTTTTGATATGTAGATTCAAATTTAGAAAATCTTGGCAGATTGGAATCTCTGTGAGTTTCTCTTTTGGAGAAATAGTTCTGTGAGGAACTTCAGAGGAGAATTTGACATCCTCTGTGTCACAGTGAATTATCCCTGATTTGAAATCAGTCTCTGAGTTGTCAGAGGATGAATCATCCTCGTATACAGAGGTTGAGTCAATTCTTTCAATAGAGGCTGGATTTTCTGAGCATGTATCGTACGAGCTTTCTTCCTCTGTAGAATAGTTTTCATAGATTGCAGAGGTTTCTAATAAGATTTCTTCAGTGAGAGTTTTATCTATAGAAGATGTACAGAAATTTTCTAAAACGCTTGATTTCCATATTTCCAAAATTTCTTTTTCAATTAAATTTTTAAAGTTTTCTTCTGAAAAAATGGGTTTAAACTCAGGAGTTTCTGCTGATAATTTCTTTTCAACGTTTATCAAACAGACAAAAGCAACCTGTGTTTGGGTCTCTGGTTTACCAAACTTGAAGATACCAATCTGATCTTGTGTTTTCAGATATTTCTTTGGTTTGATACCTCTATTGACAGAGGTTGAGGATGATGAGTCTGTGTTTTCAAACCACACGTTAATCATCTTCTTATGTTTCTTCAAGTAAGGATCCACAGAGATTTTCGCCCGTTTGCTTACAGAGATTAGATTTGGAAAATCTGGTTTGTTTGTTTTTCCAATCACAAATAAAGAGGACAGAGGTTTGTTTCTTTTGCCTTCAACACCTAGGGTGATATCATCATACCCTATACCTCGTCTCCCTATTTGTGAGTTTATTTTTTCATAAACTTTCTGTGCATCTTTATAGTTTTTAAGCAAAACTTCTCTTCTGAGTAAATCTTGCCATAATACCTCTCTTTCTCTTTGAAAGTATTCTTTAAGAGCTCTTATATCAGTAGTTTCGCTCCTTGAAACTGAAAGTTCTTTTGTTTTATCTTTTAAAGTATTGGTTAATTCAGAAATTTGTTTCTTTAAAGGATCTAGAGTTTTGTTCCAATTCTTTTCTATTCTTTCTTTTTCCTAAAAAATCTTTGCTTTTTCTTGAGTGAGAAGCCGTACTTCTCTCTCATTGAAAGTGAGTCTTTTCTGAATACTTTGATTTATCTCTTTCAATTCAATTAATTCAATGTTAATTCTAAGTGTATTATCATCTACAGAGGTAATACAAGAGTTGGAATTTGAAGTAGATACCTCAGAGTCAGTGCAGGAGTCGACTTCTGCCATGCCACAGAAGAGGGCATTAGCGGTATGTTCATCGTCAGAAGTAGAGTCTGACTGGAAGTCTTATGTGTTCTCCTCAGAATGTCCTTTTGCCATTAAGGATTTTTGAGCATAATATTCTGCTTTCTTTTTGTAGAAAGCAGAGTCCCTCTGTGGGCGATTTGATCTGCTTCTGCATTCATTCGCAAAATGGCCTGGTTTTCCGCAGTTAAAACACCCTTGAGGAGTGTTTCCTGTTCGATCATTGGACTTCTGTAGGTCTCCGTCTTTCTCTGATCTACATTCATTTGCATAGTGACCAGGTTTGCCGCACTTGTAGCATTCTTGCTGCGTGTGGCTTACCGAGTCATCTGACCTCTGTCGGTCATTCCCTCTGTAATTTCTATCGCTTGACCTCTGTCGGCCACTTGATTCTTCTCCTCTTTTGTCATCTCTTCTGTTGTCTCTTCTGTCATCCTGGTTGTCTCTATCATATCTTTCATTTCCGGAACCTCTTCTGTTTCCTCTGAACTCTTTTGTCAACAGAGCTAAAGATTTAGCTAGTGACGCAAGAGTTATTTCCTTTTCTGCTTGCTCTTCTTCTTCACTGTCAATTATCACCATCTTCTTCTTCTCCTTCTTCTTCTCCTCTGTGGCTTTATCATTTCTTGGTCTCTGTGCATCCTCTTTAGTTTTACTAACCAATGCATATGGTGCAATGGTTAGTGTTTTAGCCTGTGCTATCTGAGGTTCTTGTGCGGCTAATGTTTCGTAAAGATCAGAGAGAGTCCAGGTGTCTAGATCCTGATTTGTCTGTAGGGACATAGACAGCTGGAGCCATTCTTCATTTAGACTTTTTAAAAACATGACATTGTTTTCTTCAGATGTTCTGTCAATGCCTGATTTTCTGCACTGGTTGATTAGAGAGTTGAATCTGTCGTGTGTTGTTTGCAGAGATTCTGTTGCAGAGGCTTTGAATGCATGATATTCATTGATGTACTGTGCTCTTCGGTTTTTTTGTGTTTTAGCACCTCCTTCCAACTGTCTTTCCAGTTCTTTCCACAGATCATGCGCTGTTTCACATGAATCCAAGGATTGAAAGAGTTCGTTGGGTATTGCCATAATTAATGTCATCTTGGTTTTCTGAGCAACTTCATCTTCTGCTTTATCTTCGGTTGACCACTCCCCTTTTGGCTTTGGTTTTTGATGTTCGGGGATTTCGGCAGATTCAGCAGTAGCAAGTACACGAGGTACTACTGTCATGGGAATAGGAGGAGGATTGTACATATATTGTACTTGATTTTTTTCAGTGCCCTCGAAAAAATGGACCATTCTTATTTTCCACCGAGGATACTCATCTCGAAGGAGAGTAGGAGGTTTAGTGAGAGAACCAGTAGTAAAGAAATTATTTGTATTTGTCATTTTTGAAGATTTTAGAAAGAAAGTATGATTAAAGAGTTACTTCGATGAACTTGAAGATTTTCTGGGTTTAAGCAGTTTCCAGACACAGTTTTAAATCTAAATAATATCTATCACGAATTTTGATAAGTGGATCACTTGATATTGAAAATCAAGGAAGGCTCTGATACCAATTGTTGGATCCCCGATACACTTAATCAAGATTAACAATCTATTAGTGGAGTTTAGAGTTTGATGCGGAAGCGTATTAAACTAATAGATATGTTTGATAGATATTAGAACGCACACATATAAAGAAAACAGTAAAGAATGTAAAGGATTTCTTGAACAGTTACTGTTATTCAATATATAATAACAACACGAAGAACAGATTAAGAACTGTTGGTGTGTGTGAGAATATAACACTCAGATATTTGACAATAAAGCTTGAGAGTATTAGTGATTCCTTGTGTTTTTTCGTTCTTAGGAAGATCTCAACATGAGACTTCCTTTTATACTACTCTTAGAAGACTATGAAGTAGGTCACTGTTCCTTTTACGGCATGAATAGTAAACTGGATGGTGTGAACAGTGGACTGGATGGTGTGAGCAGTTGTTTGAGCCATACGCATTTAATGGAGCAGATGTACTTTTGGTAAATGCATTAAATGGCGCAGACGTCTATTTTGTACCTTGCCCTATTGAGTCCACTCAGAGCTTGACACGTGTTTTGATAGTACTTTTCCATGCAAGTTGATGAACGTATCCAGTAATATCTTCCAAGTCTTCATTGAGGACCACAGAGGCTCTGTAATGAATTACAGAGGTTCTGCGGTCTGGTCCTCTGTGGAGCAGTCTTCGCCGGATTCCGAGTCTTTGGTCTTCTTTGTGCGTATGACAGAGCTTCTGTAGGAAGCCTCTGCTGCTTCTGTAGCTTCTTGACCTTGATTTCTCGGTAATGTCGGCAGAGCCTCTGTAAGAGGCTTTCTTCACTTAGCCTATTTTTCACTACTTCTAAATACTTCTATGATTAGGAAGATTGAAGCTAACATGTCACATTTTCATTGGACGTACACGACACACGTTCTCCTGGAAAGTTGAACCCGCCGTTCACACTCAAGTACAGACCCCAAAAATTATTCACTTCATTATATTTACCTCTTCAGATTCTACCCTTCACTATAAAACCCAAGTTACCACTCCTCATAAAATCTTTACGCACACTCATCTTCTTCTCCGGCGAACCATTGAAAAAACCTGCAAAATTCTTATCTTTATACAAGAAATGGCCTCGTCTTCTCAAGCTATCTCCCCTGCACACATTCACCGGCGAACTCCCCTGAAAACCCTTAACACTCTGAACATTCAGAAAACCCTGAAATCGCCAGAGACCTAGAACAAGATAACTCAGGCGATGAAGCAGACTTTGCTCCGACAACCCATCTCCAAGACTTCCTTGCTCATGAACATTTAGCAAATGTTCTACCATTAAAACCCAATAATCACTACCTTGTTCCCTCAAGAACTGCTTTTGGGAAAGCACATGCTATACTTCTCCATATCTTGAAACAACATATTCTCTACCCTCTTCTGTCCAAAACCGTGGACAAAATCACTGCCAGATATATAAATCAATTCTGGCAAAGTTGCAAATTTGATCCAGAAGACCGACAGATCAAAGGCTACATCTCCAAACCCGATAAATGCGAGCATCTTGAACTCAAGTTCAACAGAACGATGTTCTCTCTTGAGTTCAGCCTACCCACAAGAGGTCTTCTAGGATTAAAGACCTTTGCACAGGAACCTATAGATGAAGAGCTCTGCAGGTTTGTCGAAATGTTGGGGTACAACGTACCACTAAGAAAGAGAAATGACTTCCGCAGAGGCAGATTACCACTGTTGGGTCTAGAAAGCCCCAATTATATAGAAAGTTTTATAAAGTCCATGTAAAGTCAACAAAAGTCAAATGTGTTGTTATTAGCTTTATAAGTATTTTGGGCTTTGGGAGTTTAATGGGAGTTAAATAGGCTTGGGCCCATATCTTGTATTTTGGACACTATAAATAAGTGTCTTGGGCTTCATTTGTCATTTGAGACTTTGAAGAATTAGAGAGAATACACAGTGTGTTTTGAGAGAGTCGTATATCAATTTCTCCCTCCATTATATTTCAATCTTATGAATAGAGATCATTCAATAAATTGTTCTTCATGTCTATCTCTATTCTACTTTCTATGGAGTATTCTTGATTGTTGCTTCAATTATGGGACTTACAATTGGTATCAGAGCCACATCGAATCAATTTTAATTCGATACGATCATTTTTGCAACAATTCAAGATTTCAAGATCTAGTTTCAAGATTTGGTGATTCAAGATCGTTCTTAATCGTGTGCTACAATTCAAGTGATCAATCAGAAACTTAAGTTTCTGCAATCTTTGTTCTAAGAAGATATAAGGAGATCGATTTGTTCGTCTACATCAAATCAAGTTTGTGAGCATTTATTTCATTTGGAGGATTTCAAAGTGAATTCGATGTTGAAGTTTTCAAGAGTTTACTTTTGTGTTCAGAAGATTGCTAAGAGATTGCACAAGACAATTCAGAAGTTCTGATTTCGATCATGAGTATTCAGATTTCTGAATTCAATGTTCAGAATTCTGATCCGAGACTAAAGGCAATTCAGATTTTATTTTTGTTGAATCTGGATTTTAGAAGATTGGAAGAGTTATGTTAGTTGTTATTAGAGCTCAAAACAGATTAGTGTTGTCCACAGAAAGCCGTACAAAACAGCAAGTTCAGAAAGTCTTAATTTGACAGCTTATTCGGTGTTGTGAGCGCATAATAGCTTGCTGTTTGGTGCTGTTTGCTTGCTGTCAAAACTGTTTGGTGCTGTTTGCTTGTTGTCAAAACAGTTTGGTGCTGTTTGGAGCTGAAAATTCAGAAAATCGATGATGTTTGCTGTCAAAACAGCAAGTTCTTTGCTGTCGGAACTGTCCAGAAAATTTGCTGCTGCTTTGTTGCTGTTAAGCAGAAAATTAAAGCTGCTGGTTCATAACAGAAAGTTGAAAAGATAGCCGTTGTTGAGTTCTAAAATAGAAAACAGAAAGTTGCGGTTGTTCTTGTTAAATTGAAACAGAAAGAGTGCAAGTTCAGATGTAGTTTGATGGTAAACAAAACTAATAGATCAGTTCAAGAGTCGGATACAATGTAATCAGGATTGAATTTGTTCAGAATTGATCGTGTGTATTCAGAAATCTGACTTCAATCTCAGAATTCTGATTTGGAGTTCAGAAACTATTCAAAGATGTACGAGAGTTGTGGTTGTGGCTATTCAGATTTCTGATCAAGAGGGTTCAGATTTATACTTAGTCTCCTTCAGATGCAATCGATCATATTCAGACCATTCAGAAGTTTGTCATTGATTTTAGAAGTCAAATGATGGTTCAGAACTATTTTTTCGAAGCTTAATCAGAATTCTGACTCTAAAAGTCAGAACTTTATCGTGAAGAGTCAGAACTTTCAGACTTAGAAATTTTTTTTAAAAAAAAATTCTTTAATGATCAGATATCTGATTGACTTACTCAGAGGTCTGAGTGGTCTTCTCAGAAATTTTACTTAGTATTTTTCTGAGTAAAGGTGCATTTCAGAATTTTTCAACAGCTTTGCGCACCTGTCGTATTTTGATCAGAACTTCCTCCTCGAAGCTCCAAATTTGACGATTTCAGATGCGCTGAATTCCTAAGACACAGATGAACACTTTTCATGTTTTGAGTTTGTTCTGAATCAATGTGCTTATTTGTTAGATTCTGTGTCGAAGTCAGTGTATAGCTGCTGGACCGAAGCAACGTTTTTCACGATATTTCTCCCAACTTTCAGAAAGATGTTCTGTCTTCTATTTTTTTGTGGATCCAAGCTGAGTTATTGAAGTGTATGAAGACACTCCCTCCTATGATCTTAATGGATTAAGCTCTTGAGCTTAATGATCATACAACTCGAATTTCAAGGACGAATTCCTTATTATAAACTGAGGTTGTTTCAGTCGAGCTTATTGCACATGGGATTCGATTTTAAAGTTGTAATTTGTGAAGAAGAAGAGCAAATTTTGAGGGTGAGCTTGGATAGTTTTTCAAGGCATGAAGATATGCAACATCAAAGTTTTCAAAGAAATCAAGGGGGAGATCATTTGAAGATGCTTTCTTTATAAAACTTTAGGGGGAGATTGTTGGGTCTAGAAAGCCCCAATTATATAGAAAGCTTTATAAAGTCCATGTAAAGTCAACAAAAGTCAAATGTGTTGTTATTAGCTTTATAAGTATTTTGGGCTTTGGGAGTTTAATGGGAGTTAAATAGGCTTGGGCCCATATCTTGTATTTTGGACACTATAAATAAGTGTCTTGGGCTTCATTTGTCATTTGAGACTTTGAAGAATTAGAGAGAATACACAGTGTGTTTTGAGAGAGTCGTATATCAATTTCTCCCTCCATTATATTTCAATCTTATGAATAGATATCATTCAATAAATTGTTCTTCATGTCTATCTCTATTCTACTTTCTATGGAGTATTCTTGATTGTTGCTTCAATTATGGGACTAACAACCACCTTTGTGGAATACACTCTTTTCCATACTCAACAGATGCTTAACCGGGAAAGTGGGGAGTCCAGATCAGTCCTCACACCAAATACTAGCCATCATGTACGGAGTCTACTATGACCTACCTCTGGACTTCGCCACTCTCATGATGCAAGAAATGGTTAACACCATCGACAGAAACAACAACTTCCAGAAGAAAAAGTCAAACACATCAGGAGCTCTACCTCCTCTGCAGTTTCAAAGGATTCTAGGTGTTCTGTTAGAACCTTTACTCTTGCTTGAAAAATGGCCAATGGAAGGGCCAATAACAAAGATGTATGAAATGAACAAAAACTCCCCCAACAGAACATGCAGATGGATATCCACACTGCAGACATCTGCCAAAGAAACTTCTAGGATATGCTAGGGACGAAGAACTAGAAATAGAATACATACGCGATCATAGGACTCCAGAACCAAGTCCTATGACACCACCGCGTCTAGGAGTCCGTATAGGTACAGAAGTATTAGATAGGTTGACAGGTGAAGAATGGGCAACTGCTTTTCAGAAGCATGAAGACAATCAAGCCACATTCCATGCTCAGAGAAAATACATCTACTCTGCTTCAAAGAAACACAAACCCTCTGCCTCTACTCCTCAAAAGAAAACTCACAAGAGGAAAACAACAGAGGGTACCTCTACAAGTGTCGCAGAAGGTCATTCCTCTCCTCCTTATGCCACAGAAGTTGGATCTTCTGCTCCTCCCTCTCCCCCAAAGCAAATGAAGAAGAGAAAATCCAAAGCCTCAGAAGAAGGGGCACCTGAACCCAAGAGGAGAAAGAGCAAGAAGAAAACTGGGAAACATCTGTCTCCTATGCAACCAATAGCAGAGGAAGAAATGGCAGAAGAAGTAGAGGAACAGGGAACATAAGGAGTAGCAGAAGAACAAACCCAAGAATCCCCTCTGCAATCCCCCAATCCCCTCAACTATGCACATCACGGGGATTTCTCTGACTTCATCCAAAACCCAGAATTCGCCCATACTCTAACCACTGCTGGATGGACTGCAGAACCCCTCTCCCATGGGTCCACAGAAGAACCTGACTTCAGAATCTCTTCTGACTTAGAAGATGATGACCAAACTCCTAGGGATCATCAGGTTGAGACACCAGAAGTGCTACAGAACCCCTTTACCCAACCCGGATTTGATGCACAAAGGGCAAGTCCAAAGGAACAAATAGCTGCCGAAGAGGAGGTGATTAAAACAAGGGAGACAAGGATAGAGGTCTCAGAGATAGATTCAGATGAAGAAGAAGCTGACCAAATACGAAAAGGTCTCTATCATCCACATGTACGACTCCCTAGGTTCAAGGGGTGAAGATGTAACAGAAGAAGGGGAGAAAAGAGCATAAGTGGTCAAAACAGAGGTTGAGATCATCGATGGAGAACAAGTGATAGGATGCTTCACAGAAGAAGAAGCAAGCACCGAAAGGGTTCCGAGTAGACTTGGGAACCCGAGGCTGAGATGCGGAAGAACTATCCAGAACTATTTGCGGACGTAGACTTCGAGGGCGAAGTCTAATCCAAGAGGGGGAGAGTTGTAAAGCCCGTGTCCCGGTATGGCTTTACTTTACGTATTTATTATTTAATATCTTTCTCTGACGAATTCTTATTAACGAGAATTAACGGGGAAGACCAAAAGTGATAAGATTTTTGTTAAAGGCTAATTGGCAAACCTTAACTCGTTTTGCAAGGTTTTGGAAAGAGCAGGGACTAAACATGTAATTTTATGTATATGTTGCATGGGTCGGCCAATAAGGAACCGACCCCCCTCCCCTTCTCGTTTTTGGTTTGTGTCGCACGCAAGAAACACCACAACAACCCTAGCACCTCTCTTCCTCTCGATTTGTTGTCATCGCCGAAACCCCCCCCCTAGATTGCCGTCGCCGTGGTCTTCTGCCGGCGAGAGAGAGAGAGAGAGACGACGAATGCGACGTGAAGGAAGTCGGAGTCCCGTCGTGGTTGCTGCTGGGTTGTCATCGAAAGGTAAGTCCTCTTCCCGTTTCTTTCTTTCTGTCGTCGTCGTCATTTCAACCGCGAAACCACCACCGGCCCCGCAGCCATGGCTGTCGTCGGGTGTGCCGCCGTGCACCACCAGCGCGGTGGCTGGGATGGCGAGTTTACGGCTGTTAGGGTAGGCACGAGTGTGTGTGTGGCCGAGATAGGTTGGTTGAATTATCCTTTGGGTCTCGCCGGTTTCTTTAACGAACCACCACCACCGTAGGTGGTGACTGGCGCCGCCGCTGCCGACCACCACTGACGGAAGTGGAAGTGGGTGGTGCATGATGGGCTCCGCCTTAGTACCTAAACCCTAACCCTAGTTCGCTAACCCTAAACCTAAACACGTAAACCCTTAACCGAACCAAAGTTGTCATTTTATGTGAAAACGCTTAACCTGTCCCTGTTTTGTAAAATCCATAGAAAAATCTAGAAAACTCGGAGTGAGGTGAAACCAGTGCCCAAATCTCACAAATCGTGTCTAGTAGGTTTCTTATGTTTTGCAGAAAATTTAATTCGGCCTCTAGCTAGGGCCAAAAGCTCCAAATCTGGACCAAAAGCTGGAAAATACACGTTTAGACTTGTAGTTGTAATTTCGGGTTAGGACTTCACTTTGACACTTGATAACACTTCTTTAGGTGGAAAGAAGTGAGTTGGAGTTGACGGGGCCTTGTCGCTATTCATGGTGTTCTGCTTTGCTTTTCGAGGTGAGTTCTCTCACTGCGTAGGATAGGGATTATATGTGCATTGCGGTAGCTCGTGTGTGTTAGCTGATTTGGTTGTGGGTAATATCCGATTGTGTTAGTGTCTAGCATAAGACCTTGGGTGTTGTATAAATCTCAGGGAGACCGAGGAATACGTACATGGGTGTTGTATGAACTCGGGGAGACCGAGGTATACGTGTACCGGTGTTGTATGAATTCGGGGAGACCGATGGATTCATACACATGTGTTCTTGCTTGAGTTTGCTTGTGTTCTTAGACTGGCATGTGTTAATTGTTATACCTATCTGCTGATAGGGGTGGTGTTCATATGATTGCTATTTTACGTACGTGTTTGAATTCACTAAGCTTCGTGCTTACTCTTTCCCTACAAATTACTGTTTCAGGTACGAGTGGCAGTAAGGCGTGACGGTACACACTGGCGCGTTGTGGAGACTTTCACGACTTTTTACTTTGAGACATTATGTTTAGAATCATTACATTTTCCGCTGTGTTATTTGGATTTGGTTATTTAACTTAACGAGATTTTGATAAACGTTTAATTGGCTTTGAACACTTATGGTTTATTTAATTAAAAAGGTATTTTTAAAAAGTTCAAATTTATTGTAATTTTTTGGACGTTACATCATCTTCCTCTGTAAATCTTACAGATGCAAATGCCGAGGTGGAGCCAACAGAAGATGATACAATAAGGAAAACAACCACAGAAGCTACTGAAGAACCAACTCCAGAAACTACAGAGGAACCAATAACAGAGGAACAAGAAGACTTAGACTATACTTCCTCAGAGGAACAAACACCACCACTCATTCCAATCATTCCACAATCTGTAGGATCTAGCACGAAAGCAAAATCCACGACAGAGGCTACACAAGAACAAAAAATAGAAACCTCTGAAGATCAACTGGATGAAATCGATGACCATCTCCCAAGAACAACAAAGTGGAGAAAGAGCCATCCTCCAAGTCTTATAATCGGCGAACCTTCTAAAAAGGTAAAAACAAGATCTGCCACTGCTAACTTTTGTTTCTTTACAAACTTTATTAGTGTGATCGAGCCAAAAAGGATCTCTGAAGCCCTTGACGACCCAAACTGGGTAGATGCTATGCAAGAAGAGCTTCTACAGTTTGAACGAAACAAAGTCTGGACTTTAGTTCCTCTGCCACGAGGAAAAAACAAGCCATAGGGACTAAATGGGTCTTCAGAAATAAGAAGGATGAAGAAGGAGTGTCATAAGAAAGAAAGCAAGATTGGTGGCCAAGGGATATCGCCAAGAAGAAGGCATAGATTACGATGAAACTTTTGCCCCTGTCTCACGGATTGAAGCCATAAGAATCTTCTTAGCCTTCGCAGCCCACAGAGGTTTTAAAGTATTTCAAATGGACGTAAAATCTGCTTTTCTAAATGGCGAAATCCAAGAAGAAGTATACGTCCAACAGCCACCAGGGTTTGAAAGCTCTAAGTACCCAAAATACGTGTACTACCTCGACAAAGCTCTGTATGGACTGAAACAGGCTCCAAGAGCATGGTACGAAAGACTTTCTACCTTTCTTCTTGATAATGGTTACGACAGAGGTACGACGGATACCACTTTGTTTTATAAACGAAAAAGTGATGAAATTATGCTTGTACAAATATATGTGGACGACATAATTTTTGTGTCTACAAATTCAGAAGAGTGCAAAAAGTTTGAAAAACTCATGCAGAGTGAGTTTGAAATGAGTATGATGGTCGAATTAACTTTCTTCCTCGGACTCCAAGTAAAACAATCATCAGAGAGAATTTTCATAAACCAAGCTAAATATGTCTCTGACATACTTTCAAAATATAGTCTCTCTGATACCTCTGTAATGAGAACTCCAATGGCCACAGGAAATAAGTTAGACTCAGATCCAAAGGACATACCTATAGAGTGCACGCTCTACAGAGGAATGATTGGGTCTCTGTTATTCTTAACTGCAAGTAGACCTGACAT
Source organism: Saussurea involucrata (assembly GCA_033807775.1). Taxonomy (NCBI): domain Eukaryota; kingdom Viridiplantae; phylum Streptophyta; class Magnoliopsida; order Asterales; family Asteraceae; genus Saussurea; species Saussurea involucrata. The sequence goes on along the minus strand of CM066327.1, from coordinate 94,389,803 downwards.
AATGCATGTCACATGTCTCTGTGCAAGATATCAAGCTAACCCAAAGGAATCACATTATAATGTTGTAAAGAGAATCTTCAGATACCTAAAAGGGACCAAAAATCATGGCCTCTGGTATCCGAAGAACTCTGGTTTTGGTCTTAAAGCTTATACAGATTCAGATTATGGAGGATGCAAGGTCGACAGAAAGAGTACCTCTGGGAGTTGTCAATTCCTAGGTGGTAAACTAGTCAGCTGGACCTCTAAGAAGCAGAACTGCGTATCCACATCTACAGCAGAAGCCGAATACGTTGCTGCTGCTAGCTGCTGCTCCCAGGTTCTGTGGATGAAAACTCAGCTTAAGGACTATGGCCACACCATATTCAAGATTCCCACCTTCTGTGACTCAAATAGCGCCATAGCCATCTCTGCCAATCCAGTACAGCACTCAAAAACAAAGTACATTGATATCCGTTACCACTTTCTGAAACACCATGTTGAATATGGGACAATCGAAATGCACTTCGTACCTACAGAATACCAGCTTGCAGACTTATTCACCAAAGCACTAGATGAGAAAATATTTCTTTTCTTGGTGGGTAAGTTGGGAATGATAAACATGAGTTAAAACCTCTGTAAGTATAATCTAATCTTCTGTAAATATGTACATACATTGCTTTTATTATCTGGTTAATTTATTTCTGAATGTAAATTCTTAATCACCAAGTGTTCTGCACAAAACAGAGCTTCTGTAGTACGATTGCTCAGAACCTCTGACAGTCTTTACAGAACCTCTAAGAAACTTGATCTATGTCCCATATTACTTATTAAATTTTGACCCAAGCATAGATCAAGGGGGAGCAGAAGGAGACCTTGAAATGATCTACAGAAGTTGATCATTCAAGGGGGAGCCAAAGAAGAATTGTGATCAACCACAATCAACAGAGGTCAAGAATTTCGCCGAACAAAGGAAAGTCAAAATGTGAGTATCTCATAAAAATCCTTCAAGAAAACAGTTTTCTAGGACACAAATTTCCAAATATGTCCTAGAAACTTTGCTTATGACATTCCAAAAGGAAAATAATCAAAACGATTGATGAGTCTCTCTTTATGAGAAATTTAAGGTTCCAGAGCCTCTGCTGGGCTCAACAGAGCTTCTGTAAGACAGATCCTCTATGACTACAAATTACATAAGGACTCGATCGATCGTCTTGAATGTCATACAGAAGGTCTCAAGTCAAAAGGGTTCATATACCACATAACTTATGCTAACAAATCAAGATATTTGATGTTTACACACAAAATCGTTTTAGAAAACAGTTTTCTAGGACAAAAGTTTCCAAATATTTCCTAGAAACACTGCCAAAGACATTTCAAACTTCAAATAATCAAAAAGATGCATAAATTATGAGTTATGAGAAATTTGAGGTCATAGAGCCTCTGCTGAGCTCAACAGAGGCTCTGCCAGAGAAAATCTCTGATCGTAAATTTAAACTCTTTCGATCGGTTTGAATATCATCTCAAAAATCTCTTTTGCACAAATGCACACTTTGAGATTCTCAAAAGGTTGTTGGTCCCAGAGCTCATTCTACCAAAGAAACTCTGTTGACCAACAAAGGCTTTTAAAAAGGAGTTACTCGCACAGAACCTTATCCAAAACACTTTTCTAGGACACCAACTTCAAAATATGTCCTAAAAACAATTCTTAAAAAGATTAAAAACGTGGATGATCAAAAAGTTTAATAGATTTTTAGTTATGAGAAATTTCCTCTCATAGAGCTTCTGCTAGCTCTGACAGAGCTCCAAAACCTCTGTGAATGAAATTTCTTCTCTAAAACCTATCGATCCTCTCCAATGCTTTTCAAACATTTTTGGTAAAGGTGCAAGCAACAGAGGATTCAAAGAGAGTTTCAAACAACAGAGCTCTATCTCTACAGAGCTTCTGTCATTTTCAAACTTGGGGACATTCTGTAACAGTAACGGCTATTTTACTGCGAGTGAAAAATATGTGGAGGAAAAGAAACACACGCGCCAAGCATTAATGGGCCACACACGACGTCAAGTCGTGCTCTGACACTGCTGACGTGTCACATTTTCATTGGACGTACACGACACACGTTCTCCTGGAAAGTTGAACCCGCCGTTCACACTCAAGTACAGACCCCAAAAATTATTCACTTCATTATATTTACCTCTTCAGATTCTACCCTTCACGATAAAACCCAAGTTACCACTCCTCATAAAACCTTTACGCACACTCATCTTCTTCTCCGACGAACCATTGAAAAAACCTGCAAAATTCTTATCTTTATACAAGAAATGGCCTCGTCTTCTCAAGCTATCTCCCCTGCACATTCACCGGCGAACTCCCCTGAAAACCCTTAACACTCTGAACATTCAGAAAACCCTGAAATCGCCAGAGACCTAGAACAAGATAACTCAGGCGATGAAGCAGACTTTGCTCCGACAACCCATCTCCAAGACTTCCTTGCTCATGAACATTTAGCAAATGTTCTACCATTAAAACCCAATAATCACTACCTTGTTCCCTCAAGAACTGCTTTTGGGAAAGCACATGCTATACTTCTCCATATCTTGAAACAACATATTCTCTACCCTCTTCTGTCCAAAACCGTGGACAAAATCACTGCCAGATATATAAATCAATTCTGGCAAAGTTGCAGATTTGATCCAGAAGACCGACAGATCAAAGGCTACATCTCCAAACCCGATAAATCCGAGCATCTTGAACTCAAGTTCAACAGAACGATGTTCTCTCTTGAGTTCAGCCTACCCACAAGAGGTCTTCTAGGATTAAAGACCTTTGCACAGGAACCTACAGATGAAGAGCTCTGCAGGTTTGTCGAAATGTTGGGGTACAACGTACCACTAAGAAAGAGAAATGACTTCCGCAGAGGCAGATTACCACTGTTGGGTCTAGAAAGCCCCAATTATATAGAAAGTTTTATAAAGTCCATGTAAAGTCAACAAAAGTCAAATGTGTTGTTATTAGCTTTATAAGTATTTTGGGCTTTGGGAGTTTAATGGGAGTTAAATAGGCTTGGGCCCATATCTTGTATTTTGGACACTATAAATAAGTGTCTTGGGCTTCATTTGTCATTTGAGACTTTGAAGAATTAGAGAGAATACACAGTGTGTTTTGAGAGAGTCGTATATCAATTTCTCCCTCCATTATATTTCAATCTTATGAATAGAGATCATTCAATAAATTGTTCTTCATGTCTATCTCTATTCTACTTTCTATGGAGTATTCTTGATTGTTGCTTCAATTATGGGACTTACAATTGGTATCAGAGCCACATCGAATCAATTTTAATTCGATACGATCATTTTTGCAACAATTCAAGATTTCAAGATCTAGTTTCAAGATTTGGTGATTCAAGATCGTTCTTAATCGTGTGCTACAATTCAAGTGATCAATCAGAAACTTAAGTTTTTGCAATCTTTGTTCTAAGAAGATATAAGGAGATCGATTTGTTCGTCTACATCAAATCAAGTTTGTGAGCATTTATTTCATTTGGAGGATTTCAAAGTGAATTCGATGTTGAAGTTTTCAAGAGTTTACTTTTGTGTTCAGAAGATTGCTAAGAGATTGCACAAGACAATTCATAAGTTCTGATTTCGATCATGAGTATTCAGATTTCTGAATTCAATGTTCAGAATTCTGATCCGAGACTAAAGGCAATTCAGATTTTATTTTTGTTGAATCTGGATTTTAGAAGATTGGAAGAGTTATGTTAGTTGTTATTAGAGCTCAAAACAGATTAGTGTTGTCCACAGAAAGCCGTACAAAACAGCAAGTTCGGAAAGTCTTAATTTGACAGCTTATTCGGTGTTGTGAGCGCATAATAGCTTGCTGTTTGGTGCTGTTTGCTTGCTGTCAAAACTGTTTGGTGCTGTTTGCTTGCTGTCAAAACAGTTTGGTGCTGTTTGGAGCTGAAAATTCAGAAAATCGATGAAGTTTGCTGTCAAAACAGCAAGTTCTTTGCTGTCGGAACTGTCCAGAAAATTTGCTGCTGCTTTGTTGCTGTTAAGCAGAAAATTAAAGCTGCTGGTTCATAACAGAAAGTTGAAAAGATAGCCGTTGTTGAGTTCTAAAACAGAAAACAGAAAGTTGCGGTTGTTCTTGTTAAATTGAAACAGAAAGAGTGCAAGTTCAGATGTAGTTTGATGGTAAACAAAACTAATAGATCAGTTCAAGAGTCGGATACAATGTAATCAGAATTGAATTTGTTCAGAATTGATCGTGTGTATTCAGAAATCTGACTTCAATACTCAGAATTCTGATTTGGAGTTCAGAAACTATTCAAAGATGTACGAGAGTTGTGGTTGTGGCTATTCAGATTTCTGATCAAGAGGGTTCAGATTTATACTTAGTCTCCTTCAGATGCAATCGATCATATTCAGACCATTCAGAAGTTTGTCATTGATTTCAGAAGTCAAATGATGGTTCAGAACTATTTTTTCGAAGCTTAATCAGAATTCTGACTCTAAAAGTCAGAACTTTATCGTGAAGAGTCAGAACTTTCAGACTTAGAAAAAAAATTTAAAAAAAAAATTCTTTAAGGATCAGATATCTGATTGACTTACTCAGAGGTCTGAGTGGTCTTCTCAGAAATTTTACTTAGTATTTTTCTGAGTAAAGGTGCATTTCAGAATTTTTCAACAACTTTGCGCACCTGTCGTATTTTGATCAGAACTTCCTCCTCGAAGCTCCAAATTTGACGATTTCAGATGCGCTGAATTCCTAAGACACAGATGAACACTTTTCATGTTTTGAGTTTGTTCTGAATCAATCTTATTATTTGTCAGATTCTGTGTCGAAGTCAGTGTATAGCTGCTGGACCGAAGCAACGTTTTTCACGATATTTCTCCCAACTTTCAGAAAGATGTTCTGTCTTCTATTTTTTTGTGGATCCAAGCTGAGTTATTGAAGTGTATGAAGACACTCCCTCCTATGATCTTAATGGATTAAGCTCTTGAGCTTAATGATCATACAACTCGAATTTCAAGGACGAATTCCTTATTATAAACTGAGGTTGTTTCAGTCGAGCTTATTGCACATGGGATTCGATTTTAAAGTTGTAATTTGTGAAGAAGAAGAGCAAATTTTGAGGGGGAGCTTGGATAGTTTTTCAAGGCATGAAGATATGCAACATCAAAGTTTTCAAAGAAATCAAGGGGGAGATCATTTGAAGATGCTTTCTTTATAAAACTTTAGGGGGAGATTGTTGGGTCTAGAAAGCCCCAATTATATAGAAAGTTTTATAAAGTCCATGTAAAGTCAACAAAAGTCAAATGTGTTGTTATTAGCTTTATAAGTATTTTGGGCTTTGGGAGTTTAATGGGAGTTAAATAGGCTTGGGCCCATATCTTGTATTTTGGACACTATAAATAAGTGTCTTGGGCTTCATTTGTCATTTGAGACTTTGAAGAATTAGAGAGAATACACAGTGTGTTTTGAGAGAGTCGTATATCAATTTCTCCCTCCATTATATTTCAATCTTATGAATAGAGATCATTCAATAAATTGTTCTTCATGTCTATCTCTATTCTACTTTCTATGGAGTATTCTTGATTGTTGCTTCAATTATGGGACTTACAACCACCTTTGTGGAATACACTCTTTTCCATACTCAACAGATGCTTAACCGGGAAAGTGGGGAGTCCAGATCAGTCCTCACACCAAATACTAGCCATCATGTACGGAGTCTACTATGACCTACCTCTGGACTTCGCCACTCTCATGATGCAAGAAATGGTTAACACCATCGACAGAAAGAACAACTTCCAGAAGAAAAAGTCAAACACATCAGGAGCTCTACCTCCTCTGCAGTTTCAAAGGATTCTAGGTGTTCTGTTAGAACCTTTACTCTTGCTTGAAAAATGGCCAATGGAAGGGCCAATAACAAAGATGTATGAAATGAACAAAAACTCCCCCAACAGAACATGCAGATGGATACCCACACTGCAGACCTCTGCCAAAGAAACTTCTAGGATATGCTAGGGACGAAGAACTAGAAATAGAATACATACGCGATCATAGGACTCCAGAACCAAGTCCTATGATACCACCGCGTCTAGGAGTCCCTATAGGTACAGAAGTATTAGATAGGTTGACAGGTGAAGAATGGGCAACTGCTTTTCAGAAGCATGAAGACAATCAAGCCACATTCCATGCTCAGAGAAAATACATCTACTCTGCTTCAAAGAAACACAAACCCTCTGCCTCTACTCCTCAAAAGAAAACTCACAAGAGGAAAACCACAGAGGGTACCTCTACAAGTGTCGCAGAAGGTCATTCCTCTCCTCCTTATGCCACAGAAGTTGGATCTTCTGCTCCTCCCTCTCCCCCAAAGCAAATGAAGAAGAGAAAATCCAAAGCCTCAGAAGAAGGGGCACCTAAACCCAAGAGGAGAAAGAGCAAGAAGAAAACTGGGAAACATCTGTCTCCTATGCAACCAATAGCAGAGGAAGAAATGGCAGAAGAAGTAGAGGAACAGGGAACATAAGGAGTAGCAGAAGAACAAACCCAAGAATCCCCTCTGCAATCCCCCAATCCCCTCAACTATGCACATCACGGGGATTTCTCTGACTTCATCCAAAACCCAGAATTCGCCCATACTCTAACCACTGCTGGATAGACTGCAGAACCCCTCTCCCATGGGTCCACAGAAGAACCTGACTTCAGAATCTCTTCTGACTTAGAAGATGATGACCAAACTCCTAGGGATCATCAGGTTGAGACACCAGAAGTGCTACAGAACCCCTTTACCCAACCCGGATTTGATGCACAAAGGGCAAGTCCAAAGGAACAAATAGCTGCCGAAGAGGAGGTGATTGAAACAAGGGAGACAAGGATAGAGGTCTCAGAGATAGATTCAGATGAAGAAGAAGCTGACCAAATACGAAAAGGTCTCTATCATCCACATGTCATGCAATTATACGGCTCTCATCCTATGTACGACTCCCTAGGTTCAAGGGGTGAAGATGTAACAGAAGAAGGGGAGAAAAGAGCATAAGTGGTCAAAACAGAGGTTGAGATCATCGATGGAGAACAAGTGATCGGATGCTTCATAGAAGAAGAAGCAAGCAAAGATGCCTGGATTAATAGAGGCACACAACCAAAACCAACTCCCAGTGCAACCCACACTTCTATTGCCGCCAGTCTAGTGGCAGAGGGCAATATTGAAAAAGAGCAGCATGGCTCGACCCCAACCCAAACCATCCGGACAGAGGAAACTCTTTCATCCTCTGTACCAATAATAACCGGGGAAACCATCATTCCAGGGGAATCCTCTCTAAAGGATTCATCCTTAGTTCGTGATCTATTGCCCCAGATCACACCCGACATCCTTGTAGAGGAATTTGTTTCCTCTGCCACACGCACACAACTAGGTCCAAACATCTCTTCAGAGGAGATTAGAGTGCACAAAGACGGAGAGACTCTAGACAAGTCTCCGAGTCAACAAAAGGATAATCTAGTACCCACCTTTGGAGTGGATCTAGACAATGTACTTCACAGAACTTCTGTAGAGTCTGAAGCACTAGATGCTTCTGCTCGAGGATCAGAAGGAAATCCTTCCGCCCCCAACATCCAAACAAGGGCGAAAGAAGGTGTCTCAGGAACAGAGACTCACTCTGTGGACGAATGTGTTCCCCCAGAGGTTACAACGAGTTCACATGTATCAAGGGATGAGTTCCAAACCCTTGTCACCTCTGTGAACCAAACAATGAAAGAGTTGCAAAGCTCTTTCAAATCTTTTGCAGATACTACATCCAGGGCAATCCTTGATCTAAACACCAAAATGGACACCTTGTCCACAGAAGTGCAAAATGCCATAACCCAGATGAAGTCCTCTACAACACACACTGCTACTACCACTGCCACCTCTGTAGCAGCTGAATTCGGAAAAGCCGCCACCACTGCCTTCAAAGACTCTGTCAAGCACTTTCTTCTGCAACTAAAAGACAAATCTTCAAAATCTAAGGGTCTTACATCTGAAGACCTAAAGAAGGCCTTAGAAGAAGTTCAAGAGCAAACTACAAGAAACACTCAATCCATGAAGCCTTCTGACTACATGACAAGAGCTCAAGTGACAGAACTCGGCCAAGGTATACTTGATCAGATGACCGAATTCATCAAAGCTTTCACCGTTGCCAACGCACACTATGTCAAAGAGTTTCAAGCTAGTGTCGGCAGAATGCGCTTCAACATACAAGCAGAGGTTGAAACACTGCTTGGCCTCTGTGATGACTTGTGCGCAAAGATGATTCTTGCAGGGGCTGTTCCACCAAAGAAACCAAACTCAACATGCAGGGCAGAGGGTACGACAGATAAACATCAGGATGACTCTGATGATGACCATCATGATCCATCAGATCATCCTGAGGGGGAGAATCGAGGGGAGAAACAAAGTGAAAAAGATGCGAGCAGAGGTCTACCAGCTCCACCAATTGTCGCAGAACCCATCAACCAAGCACCCCCATCTCAAACCCAACAAAGAACAGAAATGTCCACAGAGGCAACACCCACCTCTGTGGAAATAATCTCTGAAGAAACCCAAATACCAGAAACAATCCATGTTCAAAAATAGAAGACCACAGAGGCAACACCTACCTCTGTGGAAACTCCTTCTGTATTTGGAAAAGATGTCCAAAACCAAGAAGAGGTCCATCTTCTAACATACTCCGAAGACGAACTACCTTCCCCAACACCCAAAACCTACCCAAAAACCAAAACCATTGCTCAAAAAAGAAAATATCTGAGCAAAACACATGAAATCTCTCCAACAGAACCCAAACCCAAATCACCAATCAACAGAGGCAATCCCCAAACCAACAGAAACATCAACAACAAAGCCCTCTGAGACTCAAGAGTCAAATCCTACAGAGGCAACCCCATCTCAACAAGCAGAACAGCCGAAGGCAAAAGACAAGGGAAAAGGAATTGTGACAGAGGAACCGCAGAAGAAAAAGCCCAAGCATCAACCTTCAACATAAAAACCGATGAAGAGCTCTTTCGATGCGTATAAGACACCAAAGCCTGAAGAAGAAGACTGGGCTTTCGGCACTAAACCTCTGTCAGATATTCCTGTTCTGGATCCAAAGACAAAACCATCAGAGGATCGAGTGGCACAAGTCATGAACCAAATGGATGCTCTGCGCAGAACCTTACCTCAACCACCACCACCACAAATGGAAGAAGTGGTATACAGGTACCTCTACAGCAGAATGGGCATAATGGATCAATCAGAACCAACCATTCAAGACCCTGACTTCCGTGCTGACCTAGAAAACCTCTTCACCAGAACAAAACCCAAGCCTAAACATGAAGTCTTCTCAACATCCAAGATCGTCAAAGTCCTATATTGCAAGTTCTCAAAAACCAGAAGTTGGCCTAGACTCTCCAACAACATCTACAAGGTCAAAAGAGAGGACAGATCAGAGAACCAATTTGCAGATGCAGATCTTAGGAATCTCAATCCTTATGATCTACCTGAACTTCTGTAATGGACAAAAGAGAACTTCACAACCGACGAAGTTCGCAGAGCCTACAGAGTGATAAGAAAGGCCATACGCGAAAAGCTTCTGCTATACAGCATGGTAGATTTTCAATTGGCTCAAGATCTTGGAGTAAAGAGCTTAACCGTTCAACCACCAGAAGACTACTGCCCTCCCTCTGCTACACCAAACTCAATCATCACAAATCAAGGGTCGGGTTAGTATTTCTAGATCCTTCTGGTAAATCAAAGTTGTTCGTAGAGATGGACTGTCAGAAGTACGCAACAAGTACTTTGACAGAGTTTAGAACGATACTAGTGGAGCACAGAGGATCAAAACTCATAAATCAAAGTCTTGCCGACAGACTGATATAAGTTATCGATGCAACAATCAACTTCCTAAATCTCTGCATCAGCTTCTATCACGAGCTCAAACAAGAAGGACTCGACCGCAGAAGTTTCAATGACTTCAAGAATGCCAACATCTGAGTCAGTCAAACAGATCCTCTGTAATATTTTTCTTTTCAATACAATCAAATGTAATTGCCTCCGGCAAAATCAAATATGAAAAGAAAATATTCTTGTACTTAGAAAATACTTGCACTTTTAAATTTTTAATTTTCACTACTTAGGGGGAGATTGTTAGCTCAAATCACTGTTTGTAAAAGTAGTGAAAATAGTCTAAGTACAGAAGTCTTCGACAGAGGCAGCCGAGTAACCGAGAAGACAAAAGTATTCGACAGAGGATCTGCCAAGTAGCCGAGTAACTGAGAAGACAGAAGTCTTCGACAGAGGCTCTGCTGGGTTAATCAAGAAGACCGAAGTAAAAGAAGCAACATAAGACACTTCTAAGCGGACAAGACCACAGAGCCTCTGTCAAACTTGACATAGCTTCTGTGGCAAAAAGAAGATCTACGCAAAAGATCTTAACAAGGACGAACATGCTTCTTACAATACCTACCATTCGAAGGTTCTAAAGATCAATCGTACAAAGGCGTGACCTGACAACTCCACGTGTCAAACTCTGATAGGTTTCCGCCTAAAGCTGAATACGAAGCATTTAATGAACGTTGTATCTACAACTGTTCCAGAACTGTGTCTTGTACCTTTCAGCTACTGTTCCTGAACAGTGTCTTTGTACCTTCAGTCCTTATTGTCCCCTTTAGGAGTAGTATAAATAGAAGGTTCATGTGAACTCTGATAAACCCAGAATCTAGCAATGAAATATAGAGAGAGAATCTAGAGAGCAAAAGTCATCCATATATTGATCAATGAGTACAAATGAAAAATGCTACAAGTGTTCTAGATTGTTGTAGATTGTTATCTAACTATTTAACTAGACAAGCCTATTTATACCCATAACATACAAGGTATAAAGGCAAAGCAATACAACATGGACTAATGCAGTACATTGACTTTACAGTAAATCTTGAATACAATAATGCTCTAACAATCTCCCCCTTTGGATTCAAGATTTAAAAAAAATATGACAGCAGTCTTCAACTCTTTGTAAAGTCAATCTTCTCAAACAGACACTCTATCAAACCATCTTCAAGTCTTGTACATGAAAACAGATCTTTGTAGCTTGATCATTCTTTTACAAACAGTAACTTCTCGTATCCTTCTTGATGCAAGAACTTAGTTCTCATATTAACTTTAAGAATCCGAAACCATCAATTTGGATGTAGACAGATCAGAAGCCAACAATTCGGATGTAAGAAGGATGCGAAACCATAAGGATTCAGATGCAAGAGGATGCAAAACCATATGGATTCGGATGCAAGAGGGTGCGAAACCATCCGTTTCGTATCAAGTTGGGTGCGAAACCATGGATTCCGAATCAATAAGGGTTCGAAACCATGAGGATTAGTACCAAGGCAAGTGCGAAACCATGAGAATTTGAATAAATGGAATCCGAAACCATTTGAGATAGGAATAGAAAGATGCGAAACCATCCACATTGTTGAACTTTTAGGTGTAAGCACATTCTGAAACGCTCAGAACTAAGATAACCAAATTCAGCAACATTTCTGACTTCACAAGATTTGAAACCAATATTTCTTGTATTTTGAATGATTTCTTGAACTTAGTATCTTCATCTCTTTGATCTTGAACTATCTTCGACATGAAATTGAATTAAACATTTCTCTCCCTTTTTCGATGATAGTGAGCATCATGATCATCGAAAACCTTTTTCAATTTCAGTCGCATCTCTGAGTATTACTAACAATCTCCTCCTTAATGAATAACCTTGCTCCCCTCAAAATAAGAATTATGGAGCAATTTGTTTTCTCCCCCTGAAAGTATGCATATATTTCATTAAAAATATTCATTTCAAATACAGTGCATTAATGAAAACATTTATACAAGGAATATAAAATTCATTGAACCACATTTTATAACTACTAACATTTGATCATTTGAAAGTTTTACAAAAGAAATCCAACTTAATGAAATTTAACAGATTTTTCAATCAAATGAAATCAAATGCATGTGTTTGGATTCAAATACAAGTCATCATTGCATATCAAGTTAAAAATGTTCAGTTTCAACCCCTTTATTAAATCTATTTGGTGTGCTAGCATGCGAAATATGATTAGCTTCAAGCATATGAAATTCTAAAACATATAAGAATACTTTGCTCTACTCGCACTATTTCTCCAAAATCAGAATTTTTACAAATTTACGGGTTTATCGCGACTTTGTATTTTCCCCAAGTTTCAAGAGATGTGTGCTCATTGGCATCCTTTGATTTTGTGCACATTGGCATCTTTTGATTTTGTGCACATTGGCATCTTTTAATTTTGTGCTCATTGGCATCTTTTATCTGGTTCTATAGTAGGATTTGGGTTAGCATATCCCAGACCAGTTGGCCTTAGGTGCTAGGTGTCGAGCACCCCTTAGAACTTAATTTCCCAAACCAGAAAGGCCACATCGATATATCTTAAACCCATTTATACTAGTAGAACATGGCTTTCTATCTGGTTCTATAGCAGGATTTGGGTCAGCCGATCCCAGACCAGTTGATCTTAGGGACTAGGTGTCTAGCACCCCTTAGGACTTACTCTCCCAAACCAGAAAGGCCACATGTACAAACTTTCAAACTAAATGATTTTTATTTGTTTATTTGATGCATCGCAATCACTTGGTTCTAAAAACATAATGCTTCCCCCATATTTTCGTTTCCATCCATCATTTTGACAAATAGACTTTTTGAGCATTATATTCTATATAAGTCCAGATTCACATAACTTTGAGCATTCAGCATAATTTCATTCATGTTTTGCTGACCTTTCAATTTATTTCAGAAGTGAAAGATGAAACAAATATAACTCAGATAATACAAAAACACTTGTAAAATCACCCTTGACACACATTTCATTCATTGAATGAAAATTGAAAAATTTCATTTCATTGAATTAAATTTGTGAAGGTTCAAACTTTCAAATTCAATAGAAATAAAACATAATGCAATGTTTCCTTTCACCACTTGTTCCTTGAAACAAAAATATGTAACAGTAAGGATATCACCTGAGAAGTATGAGTTCTGAACTGATTTGTTTAGAAGTCTTAGTCTTTGAAGTACGGGTCCTGAACTGATGTATTCAAAAACCAATATCTTTGCTCTCCCTTAATGGCAAAAGTACTCTTCTTCAAAAAAAATCACCGCTTCTCTTCTGTTTTCAGTCATGTGTGTGGTTTATGTTTCCAAATCAGCACCACACATGATGAACCTGCAAAACAGATTAAGCAGATTTTGGTACCCAACGGCACTTGGGTCCTAGTGTGTTAGGTTTAGATTTCTTAAAAGGAATACTGTAAGTACCATACCAATAAGAAGTATAATCTTTATGTACAAAATCATTTGATCCACAGAAAGAACAACAGATTTTCTTATATGCCAACCTAATCAGATGATTTGCGGAATGAATAGGATTAGGTTTAGCAGAAGATTTACCTTTCGGTGCATTGTTCTTTTTGGCCTTTGATGTGGAAGCAGATGATTTTGGTACATCTTTCTTTGGAACTGTTGTGCCTTTGACTCTCCATTCCATCTTCACCTTTTTGAAGACTGGAACTTCTTTAGGTTTGGAAGTATTAACTCTAGGCACATTTGGTTTGTTATCTGATTTATCAAGCAGAGGATTATAAAAGAGATTTGTTGAACGAATTTGACCTTTTGAGAAATCAGTTGATCTATTAAATTGTTTAGAAAAAATGTTTTTAAAACTTGAACTTGAAGCAGTTTTAAAAGAACATTCAGAATCATTTGAATCAACAAATGGAGTCTGAAAGATAGAATTATGACTGGTCTGCTTTGAGACATCAAATTTAAAAATGACGTCTTCAAGTTCTTTGACTTTGTTTATCAAAACATTTTTCTCTTTAAAGATTAGATCAAATTTCTTTTGGAGATCAGATTTGATCAATTGATCCTTCATAATATCAGCTGATAAACCAGATAATCTTTTGGTAAGATTAAGAATCGCATCTTTAAAATATTCGCGTTCCGATTCAAAATCTTTTTCCAAAAACTTTCTTTTATCAGTAATCTCTTTGAAAATTTCCATATTTTTCTTTTTAAGGGTTTTACTTTCCTTTTCAAAGAGATTTTTCTTTTCCGCAAAATCTTTTCTTTCTTTTTCCAAAAGATTTTTCTAAATCAGAGATTTTTACGGAAAGTTCAGAACTTTTAATCTCAAAAGATTTTCGTTCAGTTTCAAATTTAGCTCTTTCTTTTTCGAGCTTGTCTTTTTCTAAAAATAAAACTTTCTCAAAGTCAGAAACTTCTTTTGAAAGTTTTATACTTCTCAGTTCAAATGCGTCCTTTTCTTTAAGAACTTTCTTTGAAGAAAGTGACTATCTTTCATGTTCTGAAAGCTTTTTCTTCAATTCAACGTTTTCACCTTCCAACGTTGTTCTTTTCTCTTGAACTCTTTTTATTTGATCTTGTATATATGAGTTCCCCTTCTTTCTCTCGATTTCTCTACTCTTCATATCAACATTTTCATTTTGAAGAGTTGTTACTTTCTCTTGAAGTTTCTTGATTTGATCGTGCAGACTTGAGTTGTCTTTCTTTGTTTCAAGACATGCAATATATACTTCAAGATCAGTAATTCTTTTAGTAAGTTTAGCATTTGAAGAAGAAATGTCTAAAATTTGTCTCTTTAGATCAACATTTTCTTCCTCCAATGCTTTATTTAAAACAGGAAATGAAGGATTTAAAGTATTAGGTTTAACAAAATTTTGCTTCAAACCTTCACCACTGGATTTAGCAATAGTTTGCTTCAAACTTTCATTATTAGATTTAACAAAAGTTTGTGGTGTTGAAGGTATTTCTGTTATAAGAACTTGTTGCAAAATTTCATTATTTGGTTTAACAACAACTTGTGGAGTTGAAGGTATTTCTGTTATAATAATTTGCTTCAAACCCATTTCTCTTTTTGGAATTGCTAGATATTGATCTTTCAGAAAATCAAGCAGAAAGTGTATAAAATACACTATTGAAAAAAAAATTATATAAAATTTTTTCTTGAAAAGCTCTTAAAGTGTATGAAAAACACTATAGAAAAAATTTCAGAATAAATTTTTTTCTCAAAAGCTCTTAAATTTATATAAAAATTTTCTCAAAAGCTCTTAATTTTTTTTAACAACACGGATTCGGATCAAGAAGGATTCGAAATCAATGGATTCGGACCAAGAAGGGTTCGAAACCAATGGATTCGGACCTAGAAGGGTTCGAAACCAATGGATTCGGACCAAGAAGGGTTCGAAACCAAATGGATTCGGACCAAGAAGGGTTCGAAACCAATGGATTTCGTATTCTTAAGGATCCGAAACCAAAACTTAAACAAAAAACACTTCTCTTTGTGATCTGAAACCAAGCTACAGTAAACAATGAAGGATCTGAAACCAATAGTAAACTATGAAGGATCCGAAACCCGTATGAACAATACGAAACCCTCAAGAACAATCCGAAACCTTCACTTCGAACTCGAAAATCACAGATTCAGCCATAACTTCTTCGATTCTTGATCAATTGTTATGAAATTTGCACAGATTTGTTCGCAATTTGATTTCACACACTTTCTTAGTTGATTACAAATCTTAATTCGATCAAATAAATCGAATTTTGATCCAAAATCAGTAAAAATAGGGTTTTCGAACAAAAGATCTAAAATGGTCAATTCGATGAATTTTATGCAGAATTTGGTAGAAACTCGTGTATTAAAGTTGATCAGGGATGAAAAACGAGTTCAATGATGTCAAGAATCAATCCAAAAGATCAAAAAATGAAAGAAAAGATGAATCTGGATGAATAGTAATCGAAGAAGGATCAGGAATCATCATGAACAGTGATGAATGAAGGGTCCGAAATCCTCAGCTACAGTGTAACAATTCTTCAATTTGGTCTTTGATCTAGTTGAATTTTCTGTTTAGCTCTGATACCAATTGATAAACCCAGAATCTAGCAATGAAATATAGAGAGAGAATCTAGAGAGCAAAAGTCATCAACATATTGATCAATGAGTACAAATGACAAATGCTACAAGTGTTATAGATTGTTATCTAACTATTTAACTAGACAAGCCTATTTATACCCATAACATACAAGGTATAAAGGCAAAGCAATACAACATGGACTAATGCAGTACATTGACTTTACAGTAAATCTTGAATACAATAATGCTCTAACAAACTCTTCTATTAAGTTTTTCACAACACACACACCATTAAACTGCAGATTTCTTGTCAATCCTTTGAAGTTCTTGGTGTTCTTATTATATATCAAATACAGTAATCTTTGAGAAACATATGTTATTTACTCTTTGCTTTATTTGATATTGTGTGATCTTCTACCTTACATTATCTTTCAGTTCTTAAATACGCTTCCGCACCATACAATCTGAACTTACTGAAAGTTAAGATCATTGTGTTAGCAAAAAGGAACCAACACTCTTAAACACATTAGTAAAGCTTTGAGACCATTTCAATTTGGTTTCCCATATCTTGAAAACATTTAATCATCATTTTACACAGTAAGATGAACTTACCTGAGTTTCAATATCGGAAACAATAACCAACTCAATCCGCCTCCAATCTTTCACACCAAACAAACTAGTACCTAAACGAAAATCAACTTAACTTGATTATTCATGCTTAAGAGATTGAATTGAAGAACATGATCGAATTCTTACTAGGATGAAACTTAGGAATCGGTCTTACTCTCTCTCTCTTCTTGATGGCAACCGACTTCTCAGAATTGAAATGAGATAACTCTCAATTTCAACCGACATTCTAATTTTATACTTTAGTTTCTCAATTACACAATTCAGCCCAAAACTTTGGCCAAATTACACTTTCAACCCTTCGTCCTTAAATTATAACATAATGTTTAAAATATCACCTTATAATATTTGAAACATTCCTCGTATACTATTATGGAAATTTCGAGGTGTTACACATCGGTAGTGAGATGTGGTTTTTTACCCAAGCAATAATTACAGGGTTTTATCTGTAAATATGAATAATTATTATTTGTTTAGATGATTATAACTATTCGAATTCAAATAATTATTCAAATTAAAATGTTTTCAATTCAAATAATTATTAAATTAATTACAGATATATAAACATTAATCCTATTAGAGTTATAGACTACCTGGAATACGAGTCCATTTAAATAGGTGACACGCCAGACGTTTTCAGTTTCAATTCTCTGGATCTGAATTGTACATGTACATATATTAGTTTTAGGGATTCTTTTGGGCTAGCACTCAGTGGGATTCGCGTATTCGTTTGTGGATGCCCCTAGAAAAAATCTACATTGATTTCTACGTGCTCCGTTCAACTACAACAAATCGCTAAAAGGTACATCCCTAAACATCCTATGGTGTGTTTGTTAATTTGTTTAATCGTCACTGGATCCGTTTTGCGTTTTATCAGGTTACAATCTCATCAAAATCCTTCAATATGTTTTGAGGATGTTGGACATTCTTTCGGAGTCGTGTATTTTAGACTGTGATGCATTGGATCCATAGGCACGTAAGTCAGTCTTTATTTGATGGTCGAATGGGTATTGCGGGGGTGGACTCCGGGACCCACATTTTATGACCTTAAAGTTTTCTAGTAGGCACTAGGAGGGTTGAATGTAGAGGTGCTACCGTGGAGGTAGGCACTGAGACTTTCGCCGCTTGAAGGTAATGCCTTTAGAGATAGTTCTTAAGCGTGTCGGGCCTTATGGTGGAATTCGTGGGAATAGACACAAAGGTCAACTAACTCTTTAGGTGAAACTTGTTAAGGAGTCGTAGGAACATTTGGACGTCTAGTCACGAAGTGTGATATGTTTAACGTTGCACGAGTGGTATACTTATATTGTGTGGGTTTTGGGTAAGTAACTGTAATTTATAAGTTTTATATTGGATCCCCTCCACATATATTAAGGTTTTGAATGAAGGAGTTATTTCCACGTTTTTGATATTTGGATTTTAAATGATATTTTCTCTTCGTGTGAATATCGGGCTTAGTTCCATGATTTCGGAATATTTTTCTATGTATGTGTATTATCATGAAAATGGGATTTTGGAAAAGATATCACTATTTATTATAAACACCTTGCATAATGGAAGTTGTAATTTAAATAATATCGTTTCCATTTTATTGTTTATATAGTGATGAAAACTCTTGAACTCACTAGGCGTCAAGGTTCAAAATAGCGTGAGGCTCGACGTGGCGGCGAGGTCAAGCCTCAAGCCTTAATTGCCACGGCGAGGACGCGACGTTTTTCAAGGCGTGACATAAGGCGACAAATTTATATGTCATATATAAAACTATACATATAGTTATATGTTTTTTATATATCATCTAATCAAAATAATGAAATTAAAAATGTACATTCATATTCATATTAAAAGAAGAAAAATCAATATATACTATTACTAGAAAAATAGTTTCTCACTAAATATTTAAAATATAACTTAGAAAGGTAATTTTACTAATCCGTTTTAATATTGAGTCTATAACGTTTTATGAATTCGTGAAATTGGAAGTTGGGTGACTAGATAAGTATATAAAAGTGTAACATCTAAAGTTAAAAGTGTAAAACACAAAAGATAAAAAAATAAAAATAAAAAAATTTAAAAATAACTTTTTTTGAAAAAAAAACCACGTCTTAGAAAAAACGTGTTTTTGTTAGATCTGAAGTTTTGTCAATAAACCAAGTGTTGAAGATCTGATAAGAGGACTCAGATGTTCTGAGTAGAGAAGTCAGAGGTCTGACTGTGAAGACAGAAGTATTGATCGGTGGAAAGAGAAGTCAGATGTCTGATAAGAAGAGTCAGATGGTCTGAGTAGAAGATTCAGATAATCTGAGTAGAGGAGTCAGAAGATCTGAGAAGCTTTATCAGAAGAATGTTCAGAAGTTCTGAACTACCTGTTCAGAACTTATGACAAGATACTTTACTTAGTATTTTATAAACTAATTAGGACACGTGTTATGTTCTTATTAGTCTTTCTTATTTGTACTGTAGCTTTAAGATGTTTGTTGCAGTATAAATAGTAGTTAGCTCTATGTTGCTAACTGATTGATTTTCCCATATAACTTGTATTCATTCCTTGTAATCTTTGAGGTTATCTCTCTCTTAGATCTGTAATTCTGTGCATCATTGAATACAATTGGGCTTGATCATACAATTTCTCAACTACTTCTTTCTATATTGATTGTAAGAATAGATCCTGCACTTTCAATTGGTATCAGAGCCAATCAACAAACAAATTCGTTCAAGATTGTGATTGCGAAGATCGATTGATCAATTTCTTGAAGATTTCTTGATTCATTCAAAATTCGATTCCGCTGCTAGGGCTAGTTCTTGAATTCTTAGCAATTCTTGAATTACCTGCTACTTTTCGATCAAGAAAATCGAATTTGTCTTTCTGTTGAATTTTCTTACAATCATGTCTTCTAAAGAATATCTAGCCATGGGATCCGAAACCAAACCGCCTGTTCTTATACCAGAAGAGTATCAGCAATGGAAAACTCGTATGATCCAATTCCTTGACAACATCGATGAAAATCTTATGATTTCTATTCGAGAAGGTCCAGTCGAAGTATATATCGATGTCGCCGCAACCCCTGCTACAGAGACAACTCCAGAAATTCCAGCGACCAGAGTAAAGAAGAATTATTCCCAATACACTGCTGAACAGAAAAATAGGCATGCTATTGACAAAAGAGCAATTACTTTGATGACTTTGGCTGTCCCGAATGAGGTTCTTAACAGGATTGACAGTGGATCATCAGCTAAAGAAATGTGGGACGAATTGGAAAGGCAAATGTTAGGAACTGTGAGATCTATTCAGGCAAAGTTAAATCAAAGCATAAATGCTTATGAAAGGTTCAAAGCAAAAGAGTCAGAAAGTTTGACACAGACATACAGTAAATTTTGCACTATTCTAAATGACTTGAGAAGAAATGGACTGAAGAAAACAAAATCAGAAATAAATTACAAATTTCTGAACAGTCTAAATTCAGAATGGTCATCATTTGCCATAAGTCTGCAAATGAACAAGGATATGTGTGAAGAAGACTTAAATGATTTGTTCTGTGTTCTTAATCAACATGAAGACTCTGTCAAGTTAGTTGTGGAAGAAAAGAAAAATGTTGCTGATCAGTTAGCGTTCTTATCAAAGTCCAAAGCAATCAAAGCACCCAAAAAGACTGCATATCTATCAGAAATACCGAGTCTGGAGGAATTTGACAAAGAAGAAGGATCAGAAGATGATGAAGATATCAAGATAATGGCTGAAAAGCTAGCTTTGCTGACAAATACTTTCAACAAAAGGTATGGGAAGGGCAGATTTCAAGGAAATTATAAGAGAGCTGGAAGTTCAGATTATAAGAAGAAAGATGACAGAGAAGAAAATAAGATTGAAAAGAGAATAGAGAGAAGTGAAGAAAACAAGGAAGAGAAGGAAGAGAGAAAAGAAAAGAATCTGTGTTTCAAGTGTGGAAAATCTGGCCATTATGCCAAGGATTGCAGAGTTAAAGTTGTGAAAGATTATGAATACTACACGAAGAAGGCTCAGCTTGCAAAGAAGAGAGATGACGAGAGTGCGCTATTGGCTGAACAGGAGAATTGGCTGTACTACACTTCTGATGAAGATGATCATATCAACTTTCCACAGATGCGAAGCTATATGGCAAAAATGAGGAATGAGGATGATTCTGATTTTGAAGATGCTGATTCTGAGTCATCTGCTGAGGTACATTCTTCACTTGAATTAGAGTTAATGACACAGATTGGTGAAATGAAAACTGAATTTGCTAATCTAAGAAAACAGATAAAAGGAGAAAGAACTTTGGTTAACAAATTCAGAATTGAAAAAGAAGTAATAAACGAACAATATGAAGAATCTGAGGCTGAGAAACAGAAAGTTAAAGATGAAAATTCTGAATTGATGAAAAGGCTTTCTGAACTAAAAGTTGAGTTTTCAAAAATAAAGGATGAAAAAGGTGATTTACAAATAAAATTTGATATGTTATTTGAAGAAAGAAAGAATTTATACACCAAAATCAAAGAATTGGAAGATTTGAATTTGAAAAGAGGTCAGACTCAGCAAACATTAAATCTTTTATTAAGCAATGTTAAAGATACAAGATTTTACAATCCAAAGAAGGGATTGGGATTGGAAGAAAATGTCATTTTAAAAAGAGCTCCAATACTTCAAGTTTCTAAGCCAAAAATCCCAGAAATTGTTGAAGTTTTCATAAGACCTGCTAGTTCTATAACAAGTTCTGACAATTTGCAAAGACCAAACTCTAAAAAGTCAGATGAGACAATTTCTGAGTCTAAAACAGAAAAGTCAGTTGGTTCAGAAGAAAAGGTTAAGAAAGAAGTTTCTAAACCAACAGATGAAAAGCCAAGATACAATGATACTAAATTCAAGTATGATTCCTTAAATGTCAGCTACAAAAATAAACAACCAAGTTTTTCATATCATGACATTGAGAGCATATTTGATACAAGTAAAAATTCTGAAACAGTCAATCAGAAGTCTGAAACTTCTAGTCAGGATTCTGAACTTTGTAGTCAGAATTCTGAGTCTAAAGATCAGACAACTGAGTCTGTAAATCAGAACTCTGACTCAGGTAGTCAGAAGTCTGATTCAACTGGATTTTCTGAAACAAAATCAGATGAATTTTTGCAACTTGAAAAGAGATTTAATCTTGTGAGTCAAGAACTTGAGGATTTAAGGAAAGCTTATGATGAACTTGAAAATGATTTCTGTGAGGTGGATATTAAACTTGAAGAAGCTTTGAAAGAAAAGAATATTTTTATTCAGAAAATAACAGAGCTTGAAAAACTGAAGACTGAGTATGATCTTTTTAAAATTAATGCTTCAAGAGAAAATGATAAATTCTTTAATGAATCAAGTACATATGAAAAAGGTGAATCATCTAATTCTTCTAACAAAAAGAACTTGAATTTTTCAGAAAAAGAAGAAAGCAAAAGGAAAGATGATCTTGCAAAGTTGAATGATCTGAAAAGGGAACTTGAGAAGCTTAGAATGAAATCTACTTCTGAACTAAACGCTAGAAATTCTTGTAATAAGGGCAATTGTACTCTGAACAGTATAAATAAAAATGAAATGATCTATGTTTCAGATTTATTGTCACTTGCAAAGAAAAATCTTGTTTGTGTTAGATGTAAAAATGATTCATTCCAATATTCTCACAAATGTCAAGTCAAAATAACTTCTGTTTCATACATAAGAAAAGATATTCAGAAAGTTTATGTTTCTCAAAATACAGAAAAGAAGAAAATTTCTGTTCCTCAGACTCAGAAGAAAGAAAAGATAAAAGAAAAGAAAGTTGAAAACATAGCAAAACCAAAAGTTACAACTCTCAAAAAGAATTTGAACAAACTTGTAAGCAGAAAATGTTCTGACTTCATAAAAGTTCAAGGAAAGTGGTGTTTGAAGAAAGATTTTGAGTGGAGAGTAAAAGGTACTAATGTTAAATCCAATGACAAAGCTAACAAAGATGGACCCATTCCAAAATGGGTACCTAAACCTAACTGATCCTTTTGCAGGGCTGTCATGTGTGGTTTTTAGATTCAGGAGCTTCAAGACAAATGACAGGTCAGAAGTCTTTTCTATCAAACTTCACAGAAAAGGCTGGAGGAGCAGTAAACTTTGGAAACAATAGCAAAGGTCAAGTCAAAGGTTATGGGGATTTAACTAAAGGGGATCTAACTATCCAAAAGGTTTTCTATGTTGAAGGATTACAACACAATCTTTTCAGCATAAGTCAGTTTTTAGACAGTCTTTGTCAAATTAAGTTTCAAATAACAGGTTGCATGATTCTAACTGAAAATGATGTCAAAGTCTTCTGGGCCAAAAGACATATGGACTTATTTGTAGT
Organism: Saussurea involucrata; assembly: GCA_033807775.1. Taxonomy (NCBI): domain Eukaryota; kingdom Viridiplantae; phylum Streptophyta; class Magnoliopsida; order Asterales; family Asteraceae; genus Saussurea; species Saussurea involucrata. The sequence goes on along the minus strand of CM066327.1, from coordinate 94,366,877 downwards.
TAATTTTTCAAAATTGAAAACATTAAATACAGTTTGTCTTTTATCAAAATCAACTGCAAATGAATGCTGGCTTTGGCACAGAAGATGTTCTCATCTGAATTTCAAAGATCTTAATAATCTTGTTGCAAAACATTTGGTTAAAGGCTTACCAAAGCTTAAATTTGAAAAAGAATCATTATGCTCAGCTTGTGAAATGGGCAAGATGAAAAAGAGTTCTCACAAATTAAAAATGGACTCATCTTGCAAAGCACCATTAGAAATGATTCATACTGATCTTTGTGGTCCAATTTCAGTTCAATCGATGGGAGGAAAGAAATATATGCTTGTGATTGTTGATGAATTATCCAGATACACGTGGGTTGAGTTCCTAAGAGCTAAGTCAGAAGCTGCTACTACATTGATAAATTTTATCAAAAGGATTCAAGTTCTCTTACAACTTCAAGTTCAGAAAATCAGAAGTGATAATGGAACGGAGTTCAGAAATGAGACTCTTCAGAATTTTTTAGAAAGTTCTGGGATTTCTCACAATTTTTCTGCTGTCAGAACTCCTCAACAAAATGGTGTTGTTGAAAGGAAGAATAGAACTCTAGTTGAGGCTGCGAGAACAATGCTGGCTTATGCAAATCTTCCTACTTTCCTATGGGCTGAAGCAATTGCAACTGCTTGTTTTACACAAAATAGAACTTTAATCAATAAGAGATTAAATAAGACTGCTTATGAACTGATAAATAAAAGAAAACCATTAATCAAATTCTTTCATATTTTTGGTTGCAGATGCTATGTTCTCAGAGACAGAGAAAATCTTGCCAAATTCGATAAAAAGGCAGATGAAGGATACTTTGTGGGTTATTCTTTAACTTCCAAAGCATTCAGAATCTACAATAGAAGAACCAAGAGGATGATGGAGAGCATAAATGTAACTTTTGATGAAGCCAGAATGCGGACTTCTGAACAAGACAGTTCAGAACTCATGCTGAACAAGACAAAAATGACTTCTGATACAAATTCTAATCCTATTTGTTCAGAACTCAATTTACTGTTTAAGGATGCTTTTAGTGAACTAATTTCTGATTCTTATGCAGAATATGAAAACCCAAAGATGGTCAAAGAGATGAAAAATAAGACTCCAGAAATAGTTCAATCAACTGTAATTTCTGACAAAGGTCCATCAGAGGAGTGCCCAAATCTAATAAATACAAGTGGTGAAAACTCTGAACCTTGTAATCAGAATTCTGATTCTTGTACTCAGAACTCTGAACAAGTCAATCAGAACTCTGACTTCATTAATCAGAACTCAAACTTGGATGCAACTCCTACTCATACGTCAGAACAAGGTGACAGTTCAGAATTACGAGCAATCATTGATGAGAATGATGCAAACAACAATTATTCAGAGATTGATGTACTCCCTAGTGCTAATAAATGGACTAAAAATCACCCTATTCATCAAGTAATAGGTGATCCATCAGCAGGAGTAAAGACAAGATCAGCTACAGCAAATGAAGCAATGTTTGCTGGTTTCTTAAGTGTAATTGAACCAAAGAAATCTAATGAAGCCCTAGAGGATCCAGACTGGATTTCAGCAATGCAAGAGGAATTGCTTCAATTTGAAAGAAATAAAGTTTGGAGACTCATTCCAAAGCCTGAAGGTAAATCTATAATTGGAACTAAATGGGTGTTCAGAAACAAAAAGGATGAATCAGGTGTTGTCATCAGAAACAAGGCAAGATTGGTTGCTAAGGGATACTGTCAACAAGAGGGAATTGATTATGATGAGACATTTGCACCAGTGGCAAGAATAGAGGCAATCAGAATATTTTTAGCCTATGCTGCACATAAAAACTTCAAGGTGTATCAAATGGATGTCAAATCAGCCTTTCTAAATGGCAAACTTAATGAAGAGGTGTATGTCCATCAACCTGAAGGTTTTGTTGATCCAGAATTCCCTGATCATGTTTATATTTTAGACAAAGCTTTATATGGTCTAAAACAAGCACCACGAGCCTGGTATGACACTATTACTAAACACCTGTTAGGTTCAGGATTCAAGAAAGGTAAGATTGACACAACTTTGTTTTTAAAGAAACAGGGTAATGATTTGATTCTGATTCAGATTTATGTTGATGACATAATATTTGGTTCTACCAGTCCAGAATTATGTGATAATTTTTCAAAAATCATGTCATCTGAATTTGAAATGAGCATGATGGGTGAACTGAATTTTTTCCTTGGTCTTCAAGTCAAACAACTACCAAAAGGTATTTTCATAAATCAAGGAAAATATGTCAGAGATATTCTGAAAAAGTTCAAAATGTCTGATTGTGCTTCTATGAGAACACCTATGGCAACTAACATAAAGTTAGATGCTGATCTCAAAGGTGTTTCAGCAGATATCAAACTTTATAGAGGCATGATTGGATCATTACTTTATTTGACTGCAAGTAGACCAGATATCATGTTTTCTACCTGTTTCTGTGCTAGATTTCAATCTAACCCGAAAGAATCACATATGTTGGCTGTCAAAAGGATTTTAAGATATCTCAAAGGAACACCTGATCTAGGTTTATGGTATCCAAAAGAAACTGACTTCAAATTGACTGCTTTCACTGATGCTGATCATGCAGGAAGTAGGTTGGACAGAAAGAGTACATCTGGTGCTTGTCACTTTTTGGGAGATAAAATAGTGAGTTGGGCATCAAAGAAACAGAACTGTGTATCCACTTCAACTGCTGAAGCAGAGTATGTTGCTGCTGCTGCTTCATGCTCTCAAACATTGTGGATGAGAACACAACTCATGGACTATGGATATCAGCTTAATAAGATTCCCATCTATTGTGACTCAGAAAGTGCAATTGCTATTACTCAGAACCCTGTTCAACATTCGAAGACTAAGCATATAGATGTGAGGTATCATTTTATAAAGGACTATGTGGAAAAAGGAACTATAGAAATGCACTTTGTGCATACAAAGTATCAATTGGCTGACTTGTTCACAAAGCCTCTTGATCACAAAAGGTTTTCTTTTCTCATATGTAAAATAGGAATGCTTAATCTGCCTAGTTGAAAATATTTTTTTTCTTAAAAATGCTAAATTTTTCTAAGTAAACTTGTCTGAGTAGTGTATTCAGAACTTCTGAGTCTTGAGTTCGGAACTTCTGAATCTTGAGTTCGGAACTTCTGAATCTTGAGTTCAGAACCTCTGAGTCTTGAGTTCAGAACTTCTGAGTCCTGAGATCAGAACCTCTGAATCTTAAGGTCAGAAATTCTGAGTCAATACTTCAGCAATCTAACTTTCAAAAATTTACTTTTGAGAAATACAAATAACTTCAACTGTATGGATTATGCTTCTTTGATTATCTTTTAATCTCATCTTTATGTATCATTAATACTCAAATGCATGCTCAAGTCAAGGGGGAGCATCAAAATTCTTTTGGAAATCATTTTGTGATGCTTAAAAGATTTGTTTTCATTTCTTATCTGTTCAAACCTCTTCTGAATAATCAAAATGTTTTATATTGGTCAGAAGTTGATTTTAAAAGACATTTTGGTTACAAGGCAAAATTCTTCTGAGTCATGGAATCAGAACATCTGTGCGTGTTATTCAGATCTTTGACTTGAGTCAAAATTCTATCCACTAACACGTGTCAGCTTCATATTTGTTTGACAATGCCACGTATTTCATTTAAATCCTTTGTGGTATTTCACATGTGTTGACTCCGTTATAACATTGATTTCGCTTTTCCGTTAAACCTTTCAACTTCACGGATTTTAAATAGGTCTTAAAATCCCTATTTCAAATTTCTTTCAAATTCCAGAGCGAAACGTGAGATACGAATCAAATCCAGAGTTCTTTGAATCTGTTTTCTTCTTAAATCATGTCTGAAATACGAAGAAGTGGTCCAATTTCTCTACATTCTACAAAATCGATAATGGATTCATCCGATTCGGAAAATGATGAAGTACAAAATAGAGTTGCAGAGGAAGGGGCAATAAGAAATGATGAAGAAGATGAACAAATGGATGAATCTGAAGGAAATGCGGATGAGGTAAACGTTAATATTGAACATGATCAGAGTGCTGCAGGTTCTATTATGTCAGATAGATCTATTCTAGTGGAAAGAGTTGTTCCTGAGAGTGAATGGTTGAAATTATCTGAAAATAACTGTATTATATTGTTTGAGGAAAGTCGTTTTAAGCCTGAACACAGAATTATCATGGAGTTATTCAAACATCATCCGTACAGAAAATGGTTTACAAGAAGTAAAAATGTGCCTGTTCAGTACATACAACAATGGTGGAAATATCTTAGGTTAGAAGATAATAAGTTTGTGTCTGAAATTGGAGGAGTGAAATTTGTCTTATCTATCTCTGCACTAAGAGAAATGCTGAATCTACCAGAGAAAGATGATGTACAAAGAAGAACAGATTTTGAGGATTTACCCCTAACAGAGGAATTAATAGCAGAGTTCATGAAGTTGGGATACAATGAAGGATTGAGGACTCTCAGTTTGTTCAGAAGAAACAAATTACCACCTATTTGGGCTTGCTTCTTTCATGTGGTAAATAAATGTTTGTCAGGGAAAAATAGTTCTGCTGATCAAGGTTCTAAACAAATTCTTCAGATATTTCAAGGTTTAGTGAAGAATAGGCATTATGACTATACTTTAATACTTTGGGAAGATATGAAGAATACATTTGAGAAGAATCAGAAAGCAATTCAGAAGAAGACAAAGGATGCTCCACTGACATACATTCCCTACATAAGGTACTGGCAAATTGTTATTTGGTATGCCATGCAGGAAAACAGAACAATCTCAAGAAGAACAAATGAAGAGCATGGTCCTACATTTTATTTGAGTAAGATGACCTCAGTAACAAGACTTGAAAATTATCCCAATCATAAACTGTTGCCAAAATCACTTAGGAATTATATTCCAAGGGAGAGTGAGATTTTAAAAGCTTATTGCACCTCTATGGGAATTGAATTACCTCAAATCCCTGCCCAAGAGGACCAACCTGAGAAGAGAGGTGAGGGGTCTAGTCGAATTAGAGAGGGGGAGGATGTTCAGATGGGTGAACATTCTGAGAGACTTGAGGGGGAAAATTCTGAGAGCTTGGTTAGACTCAGTGAGGAAAAACAGAATGAGAGTGGTGAGGATGAGAGATTGTTAACAGAGGTTCAAACAGAAAGAGATGCCTCTGAACCAGCTAATCTTGACCAGGTAACCACACATGCTATTGGTTCACATCTCTTGGTGTCCAATATTGAAACAAACACCATGGACCTAGTGGTGGATCTTGAACAACCCATCCATACCCACTCAGAAGCATTTCAACATGCTACTGTTTCACGCAAATCCGGGGAACCATCCCAAACTCATTTGGAGGGAGGTGATAAATCCCAACTTATTTTTCAACACATTGAGTCTGAATATCACAGTCCTATTCATATTGAGCCTGAAATTCCTTTTGACACTTGCACAGATCAGGAATTTCGTACTCCTGAAACAACATTCATAGACATGCCTAATGTTGGGTGTCGAGGATTGGATGGAAGTCCTGGTGAGGTGAACATTACAAATGCCTCATTCAAACGTGCATCTGTTGTACAAGATGACTGTGTGTTATCTACAGGCCATGAGCTCTCTGGGCACATGAAAACTGGACCATCTGTTGGTTCAGGTTCACTGTTAGAAACTTCTGAATTTGAAAAGATTCAGAGACAAAACAAGGAGATGGGGGAAAAAGTAGAAAATTTGGAGAAGAGGATGGAGGATTTGAATGATGAAGTATCAGATTTGAAAGTTGTGTTGGAGAAAAAGTTGATTTCTGTTGAAACCAAGGTAGATGATGTAAAGAAATCCTTGGATTCTCACAAAAAGGAGATCGTGGATATAATGTCTGGTTTTCAAAAAGATATGTTAAAACAGATGCAAGGTATGCAGGAATCTATATTGAAAGCACTGAGTGTATCTTTGGCTTCTACTTCAAAGCCTCTTGATCCTGTTCCTATTGCAGAAGCTGAACCTGAAGTTGCTTTTAATCAGAACTTGAAAAGGAAGTTTGATGATAATGATCCTCATGATCATCAAAAGGGGGAGAAAAGACAAAGGTTAAGTTCTGATGATGATATTGGCATAGAAGATTTTGAGATAGCAGACATGCACTTAGCCAATACAAAAAGTTCAGAAGATCAGACACAAGAAAATTTAAAGGAGATGATTCAGATAGTACAGCTTGACAGTTCAGATACAGAAGAAATGGAGTTGGGAAGTATTGATAGTAATGAATCAGATAAAACAGAGGAATTGAACTTGGATACTGAGATGGAAGGAAACTCAGATGAAACTGTAGCTATTGAGGAATCTGATTTGAGAATAGAAGAAATAGTGGAAAGTACAGTGGTAAACAGGTGTACAGATATTGTGGTTTATAACAGTGAAAGGGCAATGGAGTCTGAATCAGAAGAAAGGAGGTTGAATGAAGAATTGATCAGAAGAATGCATAATGAAGTAGTCAGAGCTTTGAGTGTTCAGAAAATTCATAAAGGAATAAAAGTGATAAGACCCATTGATCTAATGGGAGAAGAAGACAGAACTGTGGATTACACTCAGGATTTTAAAGATGATTTTAGGTTTAACTTTTGTGATGAGTTAAATACAGAAGAAGAGTATGTGAAAGTGAAAGACTTCTTTATGCCTTCTGAATATGTATTCAGAAAACCAATTGAGATTCCAAAGATTAAATTGCAAAGACTAGAAGAACCTGTGTGTGACTTCATTCTAGAGTTAAGTGATGTGCCATTAGCCAGACAATTTCATGATGATATTTTTCCTGAAGAAATATATGATAATCTCTACTACACAGAAGGAGAGTATGAGCTTTTGGAAAGTAACATTGATGGTTTTATGGATGACAGAGCTCAGATGGTCTACTCAGAAGCTTCTAACATGTTCAGAGTTCCTGACTCAAAACTGCATATTCAGAAAAGAATCGAGAAAGTTCTGATGTTTCAACAAGATAAATTCAATGGTTTAATGTTCGTTAGAATGGAAATACTGAAAGAAAGAAATACAAAGGTTTCCATGTCTACATTTGATTTTCACAGATTGACTCTTGATGATCAGATCTTTCTAGTCAAGTTCTTTGCTAGCACTGAAGAAGCCTTGATAGAAATTGAATGCAGAAGACTTCTGGGTATTTATGTCAGAAATATATACTTGTATGACTTCCAGTTGGCTATCGAAGAAAGAAAAGAAAAGTGCAATCTGAGTTCTCCCACAAAGAAAACAGAAGTTGATCTGCATGTGAAGGGTTTTGTGAATGAAGGAATGGAGACAGAAGGGTTCACATATATGGTTCATGAAAGACTTGAATTGTTCAGATTAAAAGAGTTGGTGAAGTACAGTGATGCAACTCTGAATTGGTTGTTGATTAGAATGGAAGTAAGTATGGATGCTGAAAAAGAGAGTTTAAAGAAGAGATGCATAAACTGTGTGAAGAGGAGGTTGGATTTTAGAAGAAAAATCAGAAACAGTAGTGAATGGTTGCTATCTGAGGTGAATCCCAAAAAGATTCTACATAATGATTTTGTGTTCCCAGCTGAGTATGAAGTGAATGGAATTTTGTCAGATGAAGCTGAAGAAATGCAGAACACAATATCTCAGAATGTGCAGATAACTAGTTTTGATCAAACTGAACAGTCTGAACCAAAAGAAGATGAAATATCCATTGATCTAAATGGATACTTTCTTGAATTTGATTTACCTGAGTTCTTCAAACCAAAAGAGGTACAATTCTTGGATGTGTATTATGATAGACCTAAGGAGACTCAGATCTGGTTGGCTGAAAAATTAAGATGTCTTGGCAAGACAAAGCAAGCTGTTTACTCAGATTTTTTAATCACTGGAATCAGAGAGTTGAAAGTTAAGAAATTCAGAAAGATGGAGTACTTATCTTTTGAAGTTCTGAGAGAAGATGGCAAGGTTTATTACTTTACTGATGCAGATTTTGAGAAACTATCAGTAGTTGACTTCTACAGATTACACAGTTTTCTATGCTTCAAAGAGTCGAGCAAAGACAGAAATGAAAGAAAGGCCAGAAGTGTGGTAATTGAGGCCATGTTCTACATCTTGAGGTGGCACTGCTATACAGATTTTCAAATAGCTTTGTACCTACAAAAGTCATGTGTTTATCTGGCAAATCCCAACACAGATCATGAACAGAAAAAGAATTTAAAGACTGGAAGTGTTCACAGATATCCAGAGTTGGGAGTATTTTTGAAAAACAAAAGTGGAAAGATCTTCTTCAGAGCAAAGGAAACCGCAAAATACTGTTCTGGAACTTTAAGAATCATAAAGCACAATTTGGAGAAAAAGATGCTGAAAGTGAAGGAAGCAAACATGATTCAAGAAGTAATTAATCAGCAAGTTGAGATTATTCAAGAAATCATTGACAAAATTGATAAAAGGCTTAATCTGAGAAATGTGCTACTTCAGAAGATTGTTCCTGCTCTGAAAGAACTGGATGATGCAAAGTTTAAGTTTATTTGACAAAAAGGGGGAGATTGTTAGATCTGAAGTTTTGTCAATAAACCAAGTGTTGAAGATCTGATAAGAGGACTCAGATGTTCTGAGTAGAGAAGTCAGAGGTCTGACTGTGAAGACAGAAGTATTGATCGGTGGAAAGAGAAGTCAGATGTCTGATAAGAAGAGTCAGATGGTCTGAGTAGAAGATTCAGATAATCTGAGTAGAGGAGTCAGAAGATCTGAGAAGCTTTATCAGAAGAATGTTCAGAAGTTCTGAACTACCTGTTCAGAACTTATGACAAGATACTTTACTTAGTATTTTATAAACTAATTAGGACACGTGTTATGTTCTTATTAGTCTTTCTTATTTGTACTGTAGCTTTAAGATGTTTGTTGCAGTATAAATAGTAGTTAGCTCTATGTTGCTAACTGATTGATTTTCCCATATAACTTGTATTCATTCCTTGTAATCTTTGAGGTTATCTCTCTCTTAGATCTGTAATTCTGTGCATCATTGAATACAATTGGGCTTGATAATACAATTTCTCAACTACTTCTTTCTATATTGATTGTAAGAATAGATCCTGCACTTTCAGTTTTGCAGCGCGATATGGCGCGCCTCAAGACGCAATGACGTGAGCCATGCCTTATAGAAATGTTATGGGTCATTTCGTAACGGCGGAGACGCATCTTGCGCCATATTGCACCATGGTGGCCGCCATGGCGCGTCTTTTTGAACACTGCTAGCTAGGCGTTAAGCCTAACTTTTTTATTTTTCGGCATTTGCATCAGGTCCTTGTTGGGGAAATAGTAGTAGCGACACAATGGAGAGTTAAGTGCTAACTAGATGCACGAGAAGAATGTAGCTATTGGGTGATGTTTCCGCATTCGGTGATAACCACTATTATGAAGTTTTAGTATTACCCAACCTTGACTTAGTCTTGATGTAAGGCTTTGTTACCTATTATTGATGTTAAATCCAATTTTGTTATTCGAAGTTAATTTAAGTATTGAGTTATCGAAAACGAATTACCCTTCATTTAATGTATTATTGAATGTTTTAATTTAATTGTTCTTTCAAGTTTTGAGGGTGTTTCAACGGCTACCATTGTTGCCATCCCTTACTCCTAACCACCAGCAACAAGCCAACCTTCTATTGAGAGATTCTTCCCATGCCTCCCCTAAGTTCACCTCTGCAAACCTTAAACGTCTCCCTTACAAACTCAAGAATTTTTTATTACTCCATCCTCAAAAATTACGTTACCTCTAGTAGTTTCCATCCATTTACAACGCCTTCCTAACCTCCTAAAAACCCACCTTCTACCCAAGCCTCTACCCCCGTTGGTAGTAAGGAACCAACGACTGTAGCAGAAAAGTCTGGCAGAAAATCTCAAATAGAAGCTCGTCTTGCTGAGCTAAACTCTAGTAGATTAAAAATCCGCTCCAGGGATGAGTTCCACTTCCTGACGCTAAAACGGAAGAAGCTTAGAAAGATGTTGAAGAGTTTGAGAAACAACAACTAGCAAAGGAAGATCTTGAATGGCTCATGCACTTGCCTTAGGTACTCATTTTGCAGGTCTGAAAAAAAGACCAAATGGCCACTCAGGCCCTTCTGATGGAAGAAGCTGAGATAGAACAAAGGAAGACAACTTGATGGTCAAACAGATCAAGTGGTGTAAGTTGAAACTTGATCCACATGTCTCTAAGGCAAAGATCAATGATATGACCAACAATGGATGATTAAACAAAAGAATAATTTTGGTCAACATGACCGTATTCAGAGACGACGTCTCTAGTGTCAGCAACTACCCCTCGGTCATTCACATATATAGGTATTCTGAAGGGTTGGATGGAAATATCTAAATCCATTCAAACCCCTCACTCCATCGCTTGACAGACTAAGGGGTTGTTTACTTAGAGCTTAATCGGCTTAATGGTATATCTGGCTTATTCGCACAGCTATTTAGGGTTGTTTACTTGTGGCTTATTCGCACAGAACATGGCTTATTCGCACAGATGAAAATGTTGTGTTGTCCCCATTAAGCCAAAAAAAAGACAACTCTACCCCTTACAAACACCCCTCTCTTCCAAACTCCTTTCAAAACCCTAGCATCTTACATGCCTCCTCTAACTGTGTATCATGAGACATATCCTTAAAAAAATCCTAGCACCATTTTTATCTAATCAATTGGATGCAGACACAAGATGGACACAAGATCGGAGGAGAACCACTATGGAGCTGCACAATTACGCAAGAAGACAAACCAGTTTTTTCCCTTGCGGTCATCTTCTTCCTCATGACGCCTCCTTTTTCTCATTCAAGATTTCGTCTGATGTTTATGAAGGAGATTTGTTTTTGATTCCCTTCCAGATTTCGTTTTCGTTTTCACTTCTGAAGTTCGATATTATATGTGAAGTTCGATTTTGTTTTTGAAGTTCGATTCATTCAAGATTTCGTCGAAAGTTTTTGAAGGAGATTTCGTTTTTCGATTTCATTTCTGAAGTTTGATTTCACTTTCGATTTTGCTCCAGATCTGACATTTGAAGTTCGATTTCGCCCTTCTTAGAACTGGTTTTTGTTGATAGTTTATAGCATGAGATTTGAGTGTTTCTATTTAGATTCATCATTGGATTTCATGATTTTGAAGGTTGATTTTCGTTTTTTGATGAACATTAGCTTCTTTGTTTTGATTTCCCAGAATATTGGTGTGATTGTGTAGATTCTATAATATCAGTTCCAATTATCTTCAACACCATATTTTTGTTTGAGGGGTAGATTGGTCATTTGTGTTATTTAGACTATTAATTCAGCTAAAAAAGTAAACAACAATTAATTTTTATCTAGACAGACAAATTTATCTGCACAGACAAATTTATCCATACAGGACTTTTTTTTTGGACAGCAAAACTCACAGCACCTTTATAAAAACCGAAACTAGCGAGAAGCTAGCGATCCATACAAAAATTCAGAGGAGAGCTTAGCCAATCCTCCCAACTGAAGGCTCTCCCGATCTTAGATCTGACTTTAATCCAATAAAAAGCAAAGTACAAAATTAAATTGGTAATCTCTTTACTATTCCTCATCTTGCCTTTGAACAACTTCGTATTTCTTTGATTCCACAGGACCCAAAAGTAGGTCATAGTGTAACATCCCGCAAAACAAATATACATATAACATACAATTCATAACAGAGTTTCAACAAAATCATTCACATTACACATTTGGTCCCAAAGTCTGATCTAACCAATATAAAATTCAGTACAAACTTGATCTCATTTAGGTCTGATAATAGCTAATAACTGAAATTTAAGTACAAAAGTATCATCAACTTCATAATGATCATCATTCCACATAGCTATCCTCCAAGTAATCTAATCATTTACTCTTACTGGTACCACCACCTGGAATACAGATTTTTAAAACAAAAATGAAGGTTAGACCTAAGGTCTAGTGAGTAAATCCCTGACATTTGAAAATCATTAAAAATTCATTTATATAAACACTCTTTATATAAATACACATACATCACACGTAAATTAATACCAAATACAATTTACACAACATACCTGTCTCATTCCCCTTATCCCTCCACCAATGGCCAATATCAATTGGTTGCGAGCCAATTTAACACACCGGTCCAAAGCCCGACCACGTATTATATTCTTATATAATACTCACGTAATTATAATATCTCAATATATTATAATCACCACGTATGACATATTCATACCACATATCAAATATTTATTATTCTCGTAATGTATTCCAGTAAAATACTTTTTAACGTAAAACTCACCAGAAATGTTTATCACAAAAGCTTTCCCAAGTTAAGATCACGTATTTCCACCCTTCACTGAATCTGAAATCACAAGTACCAAATATCTCTTTTAACACTTAAACTTTACAAGATTCTCAACTTAAGTCGCAACCCAAAATATCATGAAATCGCAATGAACAGTACAAGTCGCAACGGTAATGAACAGTACTAAGTCGCAACCTCTTATTGCGATTCCACCCTAAGTCGCAATCAACTATTGCGATTCCACCCTGGAGTCGCAACCCACTATTGCGATCCCAAACCCGAATCGCAATCAACTACTGCGATTCCAAGCCAAGTCGCAAATGACCATTGCGACTTCAATGCCAAGTCGCAACCAACTGTTGCGACTTCGTTGAATGTCGCAGTCGTCTATTGCGACTCCGATGAATGTCTCAGTCCACTGCTTCATCCTAAAACCCAGATTTTGCAGTTTTTATACTATGCATGTTGCTATAAAGATGCAGAATTGTTTAAGACCATTAACACAACCTACCCATAAACTCAAATTCCTCAAAACATCTATATTTAACATAACCCACCAAGAACCTAACTAGTATCTTCAAGAACAACTTAAGGAATTAGAAATACAATTAAGGTAGGGATGGTTTACCTTGATTACTACTGATTGGTACAGAATCACAATAGCAGAAAATCTTGAAGTTCCTTCTTCTTCTTTCCTTAAACTCTTTCAATCTTGCTCTCTTTCTTTCTCTCGTTTTCTCTCAACCAAGAAACACACACACTCACATGGATTTAAGATATTTTTATTTTTAACTAAATGAAGACATCATTTCCCACTTGACATACCAAAGTCGGTCATGGTATCAAGTTTGGTCTAATTGACCAATTAAACCCCAAGTTTCTCTCAAATGGCAAAACTTACCCCAACTTCCAAGTAATAATTAAGACTTATCCCTTAACTCCTAACTCCATAAAAACATTAACATAAAGATTTATAAAATTCCAAATTTAACTTAGATAAAATACCTGGTTATTACACATACAGACTACTTTTGCAACCTCCTTACTCCGCCTATGAGTAACCGTTTGTTGTACGGTCGTCCACATATCATACACCGAGTTCACCGCCACCGGCCAAATTCTCCACCATTGAGGAAGTCGAGCTCCCACCTCCCGCGTTGTAGAGCACTGCACAAATAAATGAGTAGTATTCTCCTGGTGTGACACGCAGCATGGGCAAACATCAGAATCGATGTGAATACCCCTTTTTAACAGATTGTCTTTGGTAGCCGGCCGCTCCTGCAGTACCCTCCATAGATGCACATTGACTTAATAGAAAGTTTGGTAAACAGCCCCTAACAGTCCCGCAACCCCCCACCCCCGCGCGGGGCACATTGATTGTTTTGATACTGCTGCAAGTTCTTGCAATCATGGGACAATGCTACATTGGTTGACGTTTTTCTTAATATATCTCAATTTCTTGTTCTTTTAGGTAAAAGATAAATCAAATCACCTAACGTTTACTTTATGTATGTTCAAACAATTCAACTAGGACATTATATAAAAATAATAGCTAGTACAATTTGCTCTTCGGTTAATTAACCGATCTGATAACAAAAGTAATAGAAACTAAAACATACCTTATTTGGTTAACTGAAAATTTTAACCCGTAAACCGAATAATCCACAATCGTTTCGTTCAGAATAGTTATTTGGTTTTCGGTTTTCTTTGATACCCCTTGGATCCCCAATCAGTTAAAATATTGGACCCTAGGTGTGCTTGAATGTTTTTTAAGTAACAAGAAAATGAGTTAAATAAACAAGTAATGACGTAAGGTGATGCCAACCCGTCGTATATAATAAGGATATGTTGAAACGTGGCGCTCTCCCTTGGCATTTTAAATACTATAAACAAACACCCATTTGCTTACAAATTCATGTGTAACCTCTCTACTTCTGTACGTTCATGTGCTCTCCAATATTTTTATGGGCTTTTGTTCTTTCCCAACACAGCCTAATCTTGAAGTATTCTACCGCTGCTTTCTTGTCTCAAAGTCATGGAAGATCAAGCTCAAGCTCAAACTCAAACCCCAACCCCAACCCCCACCAGTCCAACAACCCAATGTCTTGAAAGAAATCCTGAACCAGTCAGGTCAAGATGGACCCCTAAGCCTGAACAGATTCTTATACTCGAATCCATCTTCAACAGTGGAATGGTTAATCCTCCCAAGGATGAAACCGTCAAGATCAGGAAGCTGCTCGAAAAATTCGGTTCAGTTGGTGATGCCAATGTTTTCTACTGGTTTCAGAACCGCCGTTCCAGATCTCGCAGGCGGCAGCGCCAGATTCAGGCCAGCCTTGTAACCAGCGAACAACAACAATCATCATCAATGGTTACAAGATGTGTAAGTGGTGGTGGTAGCGGCGGTGGTGACGGCGGAAGGGGTAGTGGTGGTTGTGGTGCAATTCAGTATCAAGATACTGTCTACACCACAACCACACAAGGGTTTGTTATGCAAAACCCTAGTTTCTTTCCCATGCTACAATCTTTGTCACCACTTGCGGGTTCCAGCTCTTCTTGTTCTTCGACTTCTTTACGGATGGGTAGTGCTGACGAGATCTATCCGGTTTCTAGTCAAGCTGTTAGTTTCCAAGAAATAGAGCAAAACCCTAATTCCATGGCTTCAAGTACTTTCCAGCATTTAGATACTTCAAAAGTCCATTATGAATTTGGTAGGGTTAATTACTTCAAGTAGATGTATCTCCTTTTAACTTTATCCACCACATCTTCAATCCCTTAATTAAACCCACCACTGGGGTTTTTTAACTAAATGAAGACATCATTTCCCACTTGACATACCAAAGTCGGTCATGGTATCAAGTTTGGTCTAATTGACCAATTAAACCCCAAGTTTCTCTCAAATGGCAAAACTTACCCCCAACTTCCAAGTAATAATTAAGACTTATCCCTTAACTCCTAACTCTATAAAAACATTAACATAAAGATTTATAAAATTCCAAATTTAACTTAGATAAAATACCTGGTTATTACAACATCTCCCCCTTAAAAGAATTCCATCCCGGAATTCAGTTAAGAGAACAGATGAGGGTATTTGGCTCTCATTTCCGACTCCGATTCCCACGTCGCATCCTGACCTTTATGATGTTTCCACAGAACCTTTACCTGTCTGATTTCTTTGTTCCTCAATACTTTGACTTTGTGATCAACTATAGCTTCCGGTTCCTCCACATAGTTCAGCTTTTCATCAACCTGGATATCTGGTAGAGAGACTGCCTGGTCTGAAGTCACCAAACATTTCCTAAAATTCGATACATGGAACGCGTTGTGAATCCTGCTTAATTCTGGAGGTAAATCTAGTCGGTAAGCCACTTCCCCAATTCTTTCGGTAATTGCAAACGGACCAATATACCTCGGACTGAGTTTACCTTGCTTCCCAAAACGTATGACTCCTTTCCAGGGCGATACTTTCAACATTACAAAATCCCCAACCTGAAACTCTAACGGTTTCCGACGTCGATCAGCATAGCTTTTCTGTCTGTCTTGAGCTGTTTTCAATCTATCCCGAATCTGAGTAATCTTATCCGCTGTTAACTGTACTATTTCTGGCACCGCTAATTGTTTCTCCCCCACTTCATTCCAACACAGAGGCGTTCGGCATTTTCTACCATACAATACTTCAAACGGTGCCGCCTGGATGCTAGAATGATAACTGTTGTTGTAGGCGAATTCTATCAAAGGTAGATGTTTATCCCATGATCCCCCAAAATCCACTATACAAGCCCGAAGCATATCTTCTAAAGTCTGGATTGTTCTTTCACTCTGCCCGTCAGTCTGTGGATGATATGATGTGCTCAATTTTATCTGCGTTCCCATCTCTTTTTGAAAGCTTCTCCAAAACCTAGAAGTAAAACGACTATCTCGATCGGAAATAATCGAGATTGGAACTCCATGTCGAGTTACTATTTCATTAATGTACAACTTTGCTAAACGTTCCAAAGAATCAGTTTCTTTTATCGGTAAGAAATGTGCAGACTTCGTCAACCTATCCACAATCACCCAAATAGAATCGAATCCCTTTGAAGTTCTTGGCAATTTGGTAATGAAATCAGTAGTGATCTGATCCCATTTCCACATTGGTATATCTAGTCGTTGTAACTGACCAAACGGTTTCTGATGCTCAATCTTTACTTTCTTGCAGGTAGTACAATCTTCTACATACTTAGCAACACTTCTCTTCATTCCCGGCCACCAATAGAATTGTTTCAAATCTCTATACATTTTATTTGTACTTGGATGAATAGAAAATCGAGATTGATGAGCTTCTTGTAGTACACGATCCCGTAATCCACCCAAACGAGGTACCCAAATTCTGTTTCCCATACACAACAACCCACAGTCATCTTTCCCAAGCAATGCTGATATCCCAACCAACCGTTCTGACTTCAAACTTTCCTCTTGATAAGCATCTATTTGGCATTTCAACAATTCATCAAAGATATTAGGAAGGAGTTCAGCTCGTAACGATATAGCTTTTAATGTTCCGCTTCTTTCTTGACGACTTAACGCATCTGCCACCACGTTCGCTTTCCCTGGGTGATAAAGAATTTCACAATCATAATCATTCACTAATTCTAACCACCTTCTTTGCCTCATATTCAATTCCTTTTGATCAAAAAGATGTTGAAGACTTTTATGGTCCGTGAAAATTTGACATTTAGAACCATAAAGATAATGCCTCCAAATCTTTAATGCGAAGACAACTGCTGCAAGCTCCATGTCATGGGTAGGATACTGCCTTTCATGATCCTTTAATTGACGAGAAGCATAAGCAATCACCTTTCCACGTTGCATGAGTACACATCCCAATCCTAATTTAGAAGCATCACTGTAAACCACAAAATCTTCGGAACCTTCTGGCAATGCTAATATCGGCGCGCTGCAGAGTTTCTCTTTCAATATTCTGAATGCCTCGTCCTGTTCTGCCTTCCATTCAAACTTTAAATTCTCCCGTGTCAGCTTGGTCAATAGTGTCGCGATTCGAGAAAAGTCTTTTATAAATTTTCGGTAATATCCAGCTAGACCCAGAAAACTGCGTACTTCGGTTGCTGTTTTCGGTGGTTCCCATCTTTCAACTGCTTCCACTTTCGCTGGATCAACTTGTATACCCTTCTCTGAAACTACATGACCCAAAAAATGAACTTCTCGCAACCAGAATTCACATTTAGAGAACTTAGCGTACAACTTTTCTTTCTTCAGCAACTCCAAAATCAAACGAAGATGTTGCGCATGATCCTCTTTGGATCGGGAATAAATAAGTATATCATCGATAAACACAATGACAAATTTATCGAGATAAGGCTTACATACCCGATTCATTAGATCCATAAAAGCGGTTGGAGTGTTCGTCAATCCGAAAGGCATTACTAAAAATTCGTAGTGGCCGTATCTCGTGCGAAAGGCAGTCTTTAAAACATCCTCTTCCTTAACCTTCAACTGATGGTAGCCAGATCTAAGATCAATCTTGGAGAAATAACAAGCTCCAACTAATTGATCAAAAAGGTCATCAATTCTTGGGAGTGGATACTTGTTCTTGATCGTGCGCTTGTTCAACTCCCGATAATCGATACACATTCTCATTGAACCGTCTTTCTTCTTCACAAATAAAACTGGTGCACCCCATGGCGATGAGCTGGGTCTGATGAAGCCCTTATCAGATAAATCTTGAAGCTGTGACATCATTTCTTTCATTTCTGGTGGTGCTAATCTGTACGGCGCACGAGCGATGGGATTGGCTCCAGGTACTAGGTCTATTCCAAATTCTACTTGCCTAACAGGAGGAAGACTATTCAAGTCTTCAGGAAAAACTTCTGGGTATTCACTAACAATGGAAATATCTTCCAACTTACACTTTTCAGGCCTACTATCTATCACATAGGATAGATAACTAGAGCAACCCTTATTGACACATTTACGGGCTTTTATCATAGATATAAGACTAGACTGATGATTCTTTCGATCTCCATATATCACTACTGATCTCTTATCAGGTAAAACAACATTGATTATTTTCTTATCACAAACTATGTTAGCCTGATTCTCAGCTAACCAATCCATTCCTACTACCACATCAAATTCAATCAAAGCTATTGGGAACAGTTGTATCGGTACTCCACATCCCTCTATATTTATCATGCAATGATCAAAAACCTCTTTAACTGCCACTTGGTTATCATTTGCAGTGTCTACTAATAAAGCATGTTTTAACATTTTAGGCTCTAAATGCATGTGAGCAGCAAAGGAGGGAGACACAAAAGATCGGTTTGCACCGGAATCAAATAACACTTTAGCACGCGTGGAGTTTATGAAAAATGTACCTGTGACCATATCAGGAGTTTCCTCCGCCTCTTTAGCTGTCATTTGGAACGTACGACCCCTCGTTCTTGGCGGTTCTATTCTTGGGACTACTGGTCTCGTAATGGCTGGTTTCCCCGATGTACCCCCGGATTGTATTCTACCCCGCGGACAATCTGATTGGAGGTGATCCGGAGAGTTGCACAAAAAGCAAAATCGTGTTACTCGACAATCCTTTACAACATGCCCAGTTTTCCCACATTTAAAACAAACCCGTGACTCTACTTGGCAATTTCCCTGATGGTAACGATTACACCTTGGACATGGTCTTTCTGTTGGTCGAAATGACGGACGGTTGTCGAACCTCTGAAATCTAGGTTTCCTTGAATCCTGCGGTGGTCCTTCCCATTTTCTTTTTCCTAAGCTCTTATCACCCGTATCTCTTTTATTATCTCTTTCTACATTCTCGGCAGCATCCACCGCAGCTGTAAAAGTATTTGGCCCTGTGGCAGTCACCAATCTTCGAACCTCGGAATTCAACCCATAAATAAACCTCTCCATTTTCATCTTTTCTGTAGCAACATAATACCCTGCAAAACGAGACTTCTCCAAAAATCGTGCAGTATAATCTCTAACTGATAGATTCCCCTGTTGTAGATTCATAAATTCTTCTTCTAACTGTCTGACCGCAGCTTGTGGACAGAAGTGCGTCGTGAAAGCTAATACAAATTCCTCCCATGCGAAAGTAGTATAAACGTTCGTTCCTCTTGATTCTGTATGAGACTCCCACCAATACAGAGCATCCCCTTTCAGCATCGCAGCTCCATAAAGCACTTTGTCTTCTTCCGCACATTTACACGTCTTGAAGATAGCCTCGATTTCTTTCAGCCATCTCATCGCCTTTACTGGATCCCGATCTCCTGAATATGTAGGGGGCTTACAACTAAGAAACATTTTATAGTCGCACTTTTTCATTGCTGGTAGAACAGTAGAGGTAAGTGGTATCTCCACTTCATGTTCCGGATCTGGTCTTTCAGTTTCATTAAAACGGTTACGTTCGAACATGGCTTGTATGCTATCCTGTAATCTCCCCATTTCAGCAGTCAAATCATCTCGTGTAACAAACTCTGTACCATGCTGTTGTGTTCTACCTCCAGCTCGGCCTCCTGTTCCCCTTCCAGTTCTACCTCTACCACGATCTCCTCCTCTTCCCCCTGTTCCGAAAGGTGGATTTTCTCCACTTGAATTCCTTCCTCTTCCCTGATTCCCTTGTCTGGTGCCACTCGCCATTCTGTGGATTCAAACAAGGTTAATATACACACATAAGCACATACCCCATATAATAAGATATTCCAGTTCAAACATGTACCTGTAAAATCATAATTACACTGGCCTGGTGTAATTTGAAATTACCTTACATGATGTTCCTTCTACCTTTTATACTTAATATCCCCAGGTTCTAATTTAATCGGGACATCCTACTTCACATGCAGTTTAAGTCTAGGTACAGATACTAATACCTAAATCCCTTAAACTAGGGCTCTGATACCATCTGTAACATCCCGCAAAACAAATATACATATAACATACAATTCATAACAGAGTTTCAACAAAATCATTCACATTACACATTTGGTCCCAAAGTCTGATCTAACCAATATAAAATTCAGTACAAACTTGATCTCATTTAGGTCTGATAATAGCTAATAACTGAAATTTAAGTACAAAAGTATCATCAACTTCATAATGATCATCATTCCACATAGCTATCCTCCAAGTAATCTAATCATTTACTCTTACTGGTACCACCACCTGGAATACAGATTTTTAAAACAAAAATGAGGGTTAGACCTAAGGTATAGTGAGTAAATCCCTGACATTTGAAAATCATTAAAAATTCATTTATATAAACACTCTTTATATAAATACACATACATCACACGTAAATTAATACCAAATACAATTTACACAACATACCTGTCTCATTCCCCTTATCCCTCCACCAATGGCCAATATCAATTGGTTGCGAGCCAATTTAACACACCGGTCCAAAGCCCGGCCACGTATTATATTCTTATATAATACTCACGTAATTATAATATCTCAATATATTATAATCACCCACGTATGACATATTCATACCACATATCAAATATTTATTATTCTCGTAATGTATTCCAGTAAAATACTTTTTAACGTAAAACTCACCTGAAATGTTTATCACAAAAGCTTTCCCAAGTTAAGATCGCGTATTTCCACCCTTCACTGAATCTGAAATCACAAGTACCAAATATCTCTTTTAACACTTAAACTTTACAAGATTCTCAACTTAAGTCGCAACCCAAAATATCATGAAATCGCAATGAACAGTACAAGTCGCAACGGTAATGAACAGTACTAAGTCGCAACCTCTTATTGCGATTCCACCCTAAGTCGCAATCAACTATTGCGATTCCACCCTGGAGTCGCAACCCACTATTGCGATCCCAAACCCGAATCGCAATCAACTACTGCGATTCCAAGCCAAGTCGCAAATGACCATTGCGACTTCAATGCCAAGTCGCAACCAACTGTTGCGACTTCGTTGAATGTCGCAGTCGTCTATTGCGACTCCGATGAATGTCTCAGTCCACTGCTTCATCCTAAAACCCAGATTTTGCAGTTTTTATACTATGCATGTTGCTATAAAGATGCAGAATTGTTTAAGACCATTAACACAACCTACCCATAAACTCAAATTCCTCAAAACATCTATATTTAACATAACCCACCAAGAACCTAACTAGTATCTTCAAGAACAACTTAAGGAATTAGAAATACAATTAAGGTAGGGATGGTTTACCTTGATTACTACTGATTGGTACAGAATCACAATAGCAGAAAATCTTGAAGTTCCTTCTTCTTCTTTCCTTAAACTCTTTCAATCTTGCTCTCTTTCTTTCTCTCGTTTTCTCTCAACCAAGAAACACACACACTCACATGGATTTAAGATATTTTTATTTTTAACTAAATGAAGACATCATTTCCCACTTGACATACCAAAGTCGGTCATGGTATCAAGTTTGGTCTAATTGACCAATTAAACCCCAAGTTTCTCTCAAATGGCAAAACTTACCCCAACTTCCAAGTAATAATTAAGACTTATCCCTTAACTCCTAACTCCATAAAAACATTAACATAAAGATTTATAAAATTCCAAATTTAACTTAGATAAAATACCTGGTTATTACACATACAAACTACTTTTGCAACCTCCTTACTCCGCCTATGAGTAACCGTTTGTTGTACGGTCGTCCACATATCATACACCGAGTTCACCGCCACCGGCCAAATTCTCCACCATTGAGGAAGTCGAGCTCCCACCTCCCGCGTTGTAGAGCACTGCACAAATAAATGAGTAGTATTCTCCTGGTGTGACACGCAGCATGGGCAAACATCAGAATCGATGTGAATACCCCTTTTTAACAGATTGTCTTTGGTAGCCAGCCGCTCCTGCAGTACCCTCCATAGATGCACATTGACTTAATAGAAAGTTTGGTAAACAGCCCCTAACAGTCCCGCAACCCCCACCCCCGCGCGGGGCACATTGATTGTTTTGATACTGCTGCAAGTTCTTGCAATCATGGGACAATGCTACATTGGTTGACGTTTTTCTTAATATATCTCAATTTCTTGTTCTTTTAGGTAAAAGATAAATCAAATCACCTAACGTTTACTTTATGTATGTTCAAACAATACAACTAGGACATTATATAAAAATAATAGCTAGTACAATTTGCTCTTCGGTTAATTAACCGATCTGATAACAAAAGTAATAGAAACTAAAACATACCTTATTTGGTTAACTGAAAATTTTAACCCGTAAACCGAATAATCCAAAATCGTTTCGTTCAGAATAGTTATTTGGTTTTCGGTTTTCTTTGATACCCCTTGGATCCCCAATCAGTTAAAATATTGGACCCTAGGTGTGCTTGAATGTTTTTTAAGTAACAAGAAAATGAGTTAAATAAACAAGTAATGACGTAAGGTGATGCCAACCCGTCGTATATAAGAAGGATATGTTGAAACGTGGCGCTCTCCCTTGGCATTTTAAATACTATAAACAAACACCCATTTGCTTACAAATTCATGTGTAACCTCTCTACTTCTGTACGTTCATGTGCTCTCCAATATTTTTATAGGCTTTTGTTCTTTCCCAACACAGCCTAATCTTGAAGTATTCTACCGCTGCTTTCTTGTCTCAAAGTCATGGAAGATCAAGCTCAAGCTCAAACTCAAACCCCAACCCCAACCCCAACCCCCACCAGTCCAACAACCCAATGTCTTGAAAGAAATCCTGAACCAGTCAGGTCAAGATGGACCCCTAAGCCTGAACAGATTCTTATACTCGAATCCATCTTCAACAGTGGAATGGTTAATCCTCCCAAGGATGAAACCGTCAAGATCAGGAAGCTGCTCGAAAAATTCGGTTCAGTTGGCGATGCCAATGTTTTCTACTGGTTTCAGAACCGCCGTTCCAGATCTCGCAGGCGGCAGCGCCAGATTCAGGCCAGCCTTGTAACCAGCGAACAACAACAATCATCATCAATGGTTACAAGATGTGTAAGTGGTGGTGGTAGCGGCGGTGGTGACGGCGGAAGGGGTAGTGGTGGTTGTGGTGCAATTCAGTATCAAGATACTGTCTACACCACAACCACACAAGGGTTTGTTATGCAAAACCCTAGTTTCTTTCCCATGCTACAATCTTTGTCACCACTTGCGGGTTCCAGCTCTTCTTGTTCTTCGACTTCTTTACGGCTGGGTGGTGCTGACGAGATCTATCCGGTTTCTAGTCAAGCTGTTAGTTTCCAAGAAATAGAGCAAAACCCTAATTCCATGGCTTCAAGTACTTTCCAGCATTTAGATACTTCAAAAGTCCATTATGAATTTGGTAGGGTTAATTACTTCAAGTAGATGTATCTCCTTTTAACTTTATCCACCACATCTTCAATCCCTTAATTAAACCCACCACTGGATTCATGCAAACGACACAAATTTATATATCTATTATCTATACGAGGTGTTTTCTAAGGAATTACCTTCTCCATCTGAAATAAAAGAAAACCCTCTTCGCAATTCTTGTATGCAAAAACTGCTATATATATATATTATAATTTCATACCAAGATAAATTAATTTGATAAATTACTTGATGTTCCCAAATTATAAATATAGCTCTCATCAAAAAATTCTTATACTGAAAAAAAATGGTAACTAAATGTCTCTGAAACTCATTAAATTTGTAAAACAAAAAATAATAATTATAAAATAAAGCTCCCCCATTTCAGTAAATGAAACAATCTCAGGTATAGGTTCATGAAATACATCTAATTAATTATACTTGATGTGTTTTTTAATCACCGAAGGGCGTTTAGCCCAATGGTATGTCCTGGTAACACAACCTCACAGATAGAGGGTTCCAACGTCAATAAATATATTTGGGTTTTAATTTATTTTATATATATATATATATATATATATATATATATATATATTTATACTTCAAAAAGAAATGACCAGAAAATTCCTATATTGAGATTTAATTATTTGAAGTTTCAGGAGTGATCACGGTGTTCATCAATGGAGTTCCAACGGAGGTGGAAAGCGGCCCGTTTAACATGAAAGCTTTGTTCGGTGAAGATTTGATGCTCGTGCACCCATCTGGCGTGCCGGTGCCACTCAGTGAGTACGGGGTTTGCACGAGTGGGTTGCAACACGGTGAAAGCTACTTCTTAGTAAGCAAAATTTGTTAATCTATACATCTCTATATAGATCTATACCAAATTAAGTGTGTGTGATTGCTGTCCTTGAGTTTGTATTAAGCATGCCTATTACGTTTCCATAAATAATCAAGCATGCTTGTGTGTACAATCAATAAAACGTTTTGTGCTAATTACTTTTTAGAAAATTCCAAAAACCCACATAAATTGTTACTATAAAATGGGTTTTTCATAATACCAATCATCAACCACAACGGCTATGGCGTACTCGTTAAGGCCCTGGGGGATGTGGCGGAATATCCCATCTGCCAAGGGTTCTAATCCAGACATACACAACTTGTGGCCACTGACGTTCAGGGCTGATGTCTTACCGCCATAATTTGTCAAAGGATTAAACTAGGCATAGCCTAGGACACCCTTAAAAAAAACACCAATCATCATTGGGCATCATAACAAAGTACCTAATATATAGGACCTTTTCTTTATAAAGTTAAAGAGTTAACTAATCGCATGTTTCGGCCCTATTATATGTTTTAACAGTCATTGTCCCGGTTTTAAAAGTTCAATAGATCGTGTCGTTGTAGTTGAATTTGTACAACGAGTAGGATTCTTAATACAACCACAACCTGATTTATTTAGGGGCCAAAACTTATAAAAATACTGTAATCATAGAAACCCAACTAATTAAAAATATGCAACAATAGAAATTTAAGTCATTAAAAAATGCAACCAAAAGGACACGTTCCATTGATATTTCCTAAAAAAGACAAAAGAATGTTAAAAACACCTAACTATAGGGATGAAACATCTAATTTACTCTAAAATTAACAAATATATGTCTTATACAACAACGTTACAATAAGTTGTTGTTAGAACGAAGTTAGGTGACCTAACATGTTCTATCGACGAACTTATTTGATTCAACATATATAAGTAAAATATGACAACGTATAAAGACAATACTAGAAGAAGTTGTGATTCTATATGGATTAATACTTCTGTGAAAAATATCTTATATAACAAGTTTTATACATAAACAATAATCTATAACATTTTTCATAAGTGTTTCACAAAAAATGAATATAAACGATTTAGTTTTTGAGTCTTGATTTATTGTCCAACTTTGTTAATACAACTTGTTAGATCACTTAGAGTCCGTTTATCAAACGTTTATTCGGGTAAGATTTTTGGTCCTTACCATATTCATACAGTAAGGTAATGCAACTTGGTAAACACTTACCCGAGTAAGCATTTAGTAAACGATCCATTAGTTTCATCATAATAACTTGTTAGAAAAACGTTATATAATCTCCAATATTTATTATCTTATAAAGGTTCAAAAACACCCATTTTTTGTTAGAATGGATTTGCAAAAACTTTATTACAATGTATTTATATTAGAATATTTGGATTAATTAGTTCCTAATAATGAATTAAAAGATGTAAAAAACATATATATTGCTGGCAAAGAAAATAGAGGTGGGCACATTGACCAATGAAACTTCAGTCTTTGACTGTTCTTAAAGACGGACAAAGGAAAGGGTTTGTTTTTCCTCTGTTTCACACAACCAGAAGCTGCAAGTTGCAAGCACACTATGTGCACGAATTACCTGACAAAACTTTCCGAAAATGGCAACCCACCTGATTTCCTTATATAGAAACTCCATTACTTTTACCTAATAATTTACATTTTAAAATCATACTTCAATAAGTGATTATATCTATCATTATTTTAGCTTTTCTTAAACAAGTGTTAGTTTTTAAAATAGATGTCTAATTTCATATATATATTTTATCTTTAATTATAAAATATAAAAATCAAAATTCACTTTATAATTAAAAGCAAAATTGTTTTATGTGAAACATCTAAAGACACATTAGTATTGTATGGTGTACTCCTCCTATTCCAACCTTTTTCATAGGAACGTACACATACATGATTATCGAACCTTTTTCATAGGAACGTACACATATATGATTAGTGCTAACCAGATTCATATTCTTCATAAAACTGACTTGTAATACTTTGAAACTTGGAATCCAAATTATTTGTAACAACTTTTAATTTCCATCCATTTGAAATGTTGGAATCTAACCTTTTTTAGATTAAATTATATCAAACCCAAAATTACTTTAATTTATTTCTTTTTCCTTATTTTGAAAAACTTACATTCAAAAGCAAATATTGAAAAATGTATTATATAAGTTTTTAATACAATTAGAAAGCATAATCCAGCTTTATAAATGCAAATATTGTAAACAATTATATATCTAATTAAAAAATAAATACCTAAACAATACAGATTCTATTTTGATGCAATTTAATTACTATATTCTAATAAAATGAAAATGCTGTACAACAATATATATCCTAATTTTAATAAAATTTATATTCTATGTAACTCATTAGAACTTGGTTAATAGTTATTTTCTTTACAATGTATCAATTCCATTCATAAGTTTTCTGAAGTTCATCATATTAAATGATCTCCTATATATATTGTATTATTTATGAAGAAAGATTTATTTAATTATACATCAAAATGTTGTACGTATTTAAAATGATGAATATGTATTATAAATAATAATTATAATTATAAGTATGAGTATGATTATGAAAAGAAAAGGTATACCACAACTTGTAATAAAGCCACTTGACATTTTACAGGTCTCAAGGTCCATTTAGGTGAGAATTTGAGCTTCACCTGACCACCTTTCAACATGGATTTTGTGATTTGAGCAATAAAGTTGTGAGCCAGCTCCATGGATCTTCCTTCTTCCAAATCTGGCCTACATCAATGTTATATTTTTCTTTCTCCATCATCAATTTTATTTAATTTTCGGCTGTTTCAAATAATCCAAGATCGATTAATATTTTGTATAAATGTAACAAAATAGAAGAGAAGTCAGAATTCCCTCGAGAGATAATCTATGACTCAGAGGGGTCTCGCTGGAGTCGTACGAGTGTGTTTTCTGCAACTTTCACTTGGAGTCGTCACATCATCTGTTTATCGAATGTAGTCGCGCCAAGAAAGTCAGAAAAGCGTTGAACCGATGGTGGAATTTGGTTCTGGTTGATTGTTCAGGTGTGGAGCATCTATTGGATTCTTCAAACCTCAACAGGTTAACTCCAAAACTGAGGTTGATCCTTGATGTGGTAATTCGTGCGTTTTTTGGGTTATTTGGAAAAGCAGAAACAAGAAAGTTTTCAGCAATAAGTCTGATAGTCCCCTTGTGCTAGCTAATGAGATTCAATCCATTGCTTTCCATTGGATTAGGCATAGAGCTCCGTTTGGAAAGTTCATTAGTTGGACTGATTGGTGTTGTAACCCGAGCGCTCTTTTTGCCTCGAATTTGTATCCCTAGCTTCTCGCTAGGCTTTGCTTGTTAATATACTCTGTCGTTCCAAAAAAAATGGAAGAGAAGTAACTATAAATATTGTTCGGTTAATGCTACGACAGTTGGATATTATACTCAACCCGCTAAAAACATGCATGCATCCAAGCGTGTAGAACATGAAGGAAGTGATACAAAGCAATGAAGGAGCTAAAACTGAAGAACTGAAAGTTGTGGCCATCCGTGAGACTCCTTTTTCGTGGTTAAGACCGTTTTCGTTCCACCAACGCAACATCTTTTTTCAAAAACAGCTTGTTTTAGCATATATTCGGATCCTGTTGGCACTCGTTGAGTTTGTTATATAGATATGAAATTTGTCTTAAAATCAAGAATTTGATGGAGAAACATTGGTGAAAATTACTTTGATGGCTCTTCAAGTTTTAAAATGGCAAAGTGCTTCCCGTTTGTAGTATTCCTTTTATGTTTCAGTTTCTCCATTTGGATAAAAATGGGCTCCTTTTCAGTTGTGGACACATGCACATCATCCTTCCGGTGGTGGAACCGAATTATATACGCTAACAAACATTGACCATTCAATTCATTATGTTCATCATATGACTTGGCCAAGGGTGGGCAATTTCAACGGACATATGTTTTAACTCTGATAGCCACCTACTTGGATTGGAGCGTTAGTTTTTAAGCGATGGACGTCACGCTAAGATGTTTTTATGGGATAGTATTAGTTGTCGATTCGAGATGATTAATCTCCTTTACACAAACACTCGTGTTTTTGGCCATCAGAAACAAAGTCCTTGGGTACGGAGGGCTTACGCTTCATCGAGAATAAAGTGACGAAGAGGTATGGTGGATGAGGTTGGGGCTGTGGACGTGGGTAATGAAGGGGTGGTAGGTGTGGGGTTTGGCTACTGAGAGTAAAGAGGAGGGTAGGGGCATGTCGTGGATTGTAGTTGGAAGGGGTTGGGATTCAGAAAGTTTGTCTTCGATAATTTTGCTAGGCCGATAGCTTGATTTAGGGGTGTTGGGCGGTGAAGAGCAATGTCAGTTTGGATATCATGGCGAAGACCCGAGATGAAGCAATTGAGTAATGCGTCGGGTGAAAGGCTAAAGATGCAATTGCTAAGTCATTCAAATTATGTTTGATAGGCTGACACGGAACCCGTTTGACGCAATTTAAATAGGGTGGCTTGGTGGTTCCAGGACGTGGAAGGACCAAATCACAATTGTAGTGCGCGAGCGAAGTTTTCCCATGTGTCAAGAAGGTTGTTACTATGAAGGTACTTATATCAACTAATGACATCACCCTTGAGGTAAACTACCGCGAGAGAAATTTGTTGGTCAGATGGAATCTGATAGAGATGAAAGTATTGATCAACATGGAATAGCCAATCAAGGGGGTCGAAACCATCGAAAGAAGGAAAGATGATTTTGGGAGGGAGAGACGTGACTGCATTATGGAGTGGTGGCGTTTGTTTCGGAGGAGTAGGATGTTTTTCGTGAGAGATCTTGAGGATTGCATTAACAAGATTAGCGGTGGTTTCAGTTTGTTTGGTGACTTGGGCTGAAATCATGAAAGCGACTCAGATTATTTGGGAGGCGTCGATTTGGTTGGCAATTTTGGCAGTGAGGTTATCTAGGCGGGTGTTTGACACAGTAGTGGCGGTGAGGTGCTCGTCCATGGTAGCCCAGGATTACTCGAAGGAAGGTGTTTCACGACGGGGAGGCATGGAGAAGCAATGAAAGCACCAATGCTAGCTAACAAATCTCGTCACACATACACTCGTGTTTGGTCAAATTTTCTGATGATCTTTAATTGGAAAAGAGTTTACAATATTTATAGGGAAAGGAAACAACATTTATAGTAGGCAACTAACTCTAGGAGAATAATAAAAATTAACTAGATAAGCCCTTGAAAAAGTGGAAGGGATAATTGCATGCATATTTGGATGACTTCGGATTTTAATCTCGGCATCGAGCTGGACAAACCAAATTGCGCTTGGGCCATCCTTGGGCCTGGGTCGACGTACGAATTGACGGGCTGAGGTGCTTTGGCATCCATATGACTATTGTTGCATATATGGATATTGACCCAAACATTATTTACAATGAATATATTACATGTTTTTTTGCAAAATTAAAATCTTTTAAATCCAACTTGTTGATTTCAAACTTCAACAAATCCTTTATTTATATGCATATATGATTTAGGGTTTATTCAGTTGTGGCTTAATATATTTGTTTTTATTCCTATGTTTAATGGATTTGGTTAAAATGTTTATTTCTTTATCATCAAATGCCACTTTCTTAAGATCCTCCTTTATCCATCTATCTCTTTCCTTGACTTCATATCTATTAGGAATGACATAGTTTGTTCCTTCTGTACTCTGACCACAAAAAATGTGATATATGTACTATGAGAAAAAATTTATTATAACTGTTTATAAAATGTATGATTTTGATTTTCCATTACGATAATTAGCCATGGTAAGTCTTGGTGGATTCCCATTAGACCCGATATCACTAATATTACATTTAGCGATTAATAAATCTTTTATATGGAATAATCAAATTTATTCTAATATCATTTAGAGCGGGTCCCGTGCGTTGCACGATAGCGATAAATATTTTCAAAAGTATTTGACCAAGATAATATAAACATAATTCTTCAGTTAATAATTAATGAGATACAATTTAAAAGGAAGAATGTATTTTCATAAGTGGTTCATTTTCATATATATATATATATATATATAGAGGCGGGTTCAAACGATGAGCGCATCAATTTAAGAGAACGTGAGGAGCACTCCCATGCTTCTGATCACATGTGATCAACAACTGCTAAAAAATCGGAACAAATAGAAAATTCGCGCAAGATGTGGCGCGAGGTGGCAAGTCGCGGATCATTAATGATTCACAACTGTTAATCATATGTGATTCATAACTGTCAATTGCTCCTCCATATCAGTTGTGAATCACATGTGATCCACAACTGACAATCACATGTGATTCATAACTGTCAATTGCTCCTCACGTTCTCACGTTTTGGTGCGCTCCTCGTTTGAACCTTCCCCTCTCTCTCTCTCTCTCTCTATATATATATATATATATGTGTGTGTGTGTGTATATAGATGACCATGTTTACGAAGATTTTGAGATATATCGGAAATGTTTTTTTTGTTATGCTATTTAGAACTCAAACGACATGTCACACAACCATATCATTATTTTTGTTACGAAGAGTTTGAATATTTTTTTAGAAGTATATAATATTTATATACGGCAAATGCAACCAATAAACTCACACACCCTCCTCATCTTTGGTGAGATTTGAACCGTTGACCTTCTAGAAGGAAAGAGGCTCGGATACCGCTAGACAAAAGGCCCTTTGATGAGTTTGAATATTTTTTTCTTTCAAAATATAGTTGTTAGGTCTTATTTTATGTTTAATAGAAGTTCAGGGATTTTGTGAAAATATCCCCTTTTGGGGTATATATAGGGATGGCTAATTCAGAATTAGGGTTAATGACATTATTAATCACATAAACACTTTTGTACGACTACATTGATTACTTTCTGTTCAATTCAATACAGTTCATCATTCTGTGGTGCATTGTGTTATTTTATTTGATTGCACTTGATATTGGGATCCACAATTGGTATCAGAGTAGAGAGACAATCGATCCAAAGATAATTTTGCTTGACTTGAGTCATTCCCTACTTCTAGTTTTACCGACACTGTGTTCTTGAGTTAGAATTCTTGGTTATTGATTTTGGTGTTAAAGTCAAATTGTTGCTTAAGAACTGGTTGATAATAATCTTAGATTGTTCTTTACAATTTTTCGGAACCGTTTTTAAGTCTTTGACCCTCAATTTGTAAAAATTGATTAACTGGGTTTCTTGT
This sequence comes from Saussurea involucrata, assembly GCA_033807775.1. NCBI lineage: Eukaryota > Viridiplantae > Streptophyta > Magnoliopsida > Asterales > Asteraceae > Saussurea > Saussurea involucrata. Next base: position 94,335,182 of record CM066327.1, on the reverse strand, counting down.
CTCTGTTTTTCGATTTTTCAATAGTTCTTGTCATAGGGTTTGTTTAGGAGTGAAATTGATCAATTTTCCCCGTTTGTTTGGTGTTTTGGTTGTGTTAACTATGTTCAGGAAAGATTTTCTTCAAGAAAATCCACTCCCAGATTCGTGTTCATCGATTCCAGGTACGTCAGTTCATAATTCGTTGTGTTGCTTTCCCGATCTCGGTTTCTTCCCCGATCCCGGTTTCCTTCCCGGACCCGGACCCGATATTTAATATCCGACCACTAGCCGCAGGTTTCTCTAAATCATGTTTCTTGTTTACCGACTCCTAGTACCGGGACTTCCTACCCGGTCCCTTCCGGAACTTTATTTTCCCGGATACAGGTTCCGGGTTTCATATCCCCGATTGTCGATATCGGGTTAATTTCTCTCGGTGTCTGATACCAGATTACCTGTTGCCGGTTCTAGTTTACTGCTATATATTTATCTGTGTTTAATTCTTTGTTGCTATTTTATTCCTGCTTCCTGCCCTGAGTCATCTTGCACTTCTTAAGAACCTTGTTAATCAAAACCTAGTGTTCCCTTGCATTAGGTTTATCATTCCTCGTAGTTACTCGCGTTAGGAATTTATTCTTATATTTGGGTCACCTCATTTATCTCACGATCACTCATGTGCTTCAAAATGAATGCTCAACAGGCGTTAGCTATAGGATCGGATCTTAAACCACCAGTCTTGTACCGAGGAGAGTACAACTTGTGGCGTAACCGCTTCATGTGCTTCATTGAGTCTAAGCCCCTGTATCACGAGATCCTTCGCTCATTGACTGAAGGCCCAACAAGTGCCTCCCTTTATGGATGTTCCGGAACAAGTAGAAGGACCGCCAGGTCAACGTGTGCCTAAGAGCTACGAACAAATGACTGATGAGGAAAAGAAAAGAGTTGATGGCGACAGATTAGCGAAGACTTATCTCTTTTACAGTCTTCTGATCAACATATACTGCAGTATCGATAGCCATAAGGACACATCCAAAGGGATGTGGCATCAACTCGCCAATATTATGCAAAGGAGTAGAGTCGGAAACCAGTTAAAGGTTACAAGTTGTCTCACTCGATAGGATGCTTTCAAGGCTCGGAAGGGAGAAACGCTGACGAAAACATATGAAAGCTTTTGCACGCTTATCAATGAACCCCAAAAGAACAATGTCACCAAGACGAACACTGAGAACAACATAAAGTTCATGAACAATCTACAACCCGAATGGAAGAGTTTTGTGTCTCATGTTCGTCACAACCATATCCTGGAGAACGTTCCTCTACACGAACTGTACGCGATGCTTCTTCAAGATGAGGATGAGATGCTTGAACTAATAGGAGAACATAGGCCAACCGAGAAACCAAAAGAAGACCCTCTTGCTCTCATCTCACATAAACGTGAAAAACAACAATCCTACCGCAGCTCCCATCGGGAAGACGTTATAAGTGAGTCTGAGCATAAGGAAGATGAAGCTGAAAGCGATTCCGATCCAGAACTTGACAACATCAAGAAAGCGGTCGCACTACTGTCACGAGAGTACGCTAAGAAGAAGTTTTTCAAGAAACCATCCAACAATCAAAGGTACTCCACAAACAACAAGTGACACGACTACAACGATAAGCACGAGGGAAACAAGAAAATCGATGAAGGAAAGAGGAGGATTGATGATGGAAAGAAATATGAGGGCAAGTCAGAAGACAAAGAAAAAGATGAACCAGTCAAGTGTTACAACTGTGGCAGGCTAGGGCACTTCGCGAGAGACTGCTGAAAACCAGTAGTACGTAATGCTGAGTACTACAAGAATAAGATGTTATTGGCCAGGCAGAAAGAAGCAGGAAAAGTTCTCGTGGAGGAAGACGATCACTGTCTTAGCCTCACTGATAATGAAGAAGGAGATGCAGAAGCGCAAATGTGTTTCATTGGAACACAATCTGATCAAACAGACTCCGAAGGTGATGATCCGAACGAGTCTACCACTAAGGTAACATGTCAGGTATGTGAACCTACTCATAAGAATCTAAATCAAACAGATGCGTGTCATGGTGCGTACATTAGACTCATATAAGCAAAAGGTTAAAACCAAAGATGCGCATATCATTGACCTAAAAGCAAATGCAAAACGGAAATATGATGCTATAGGTAAACTCGCTGTCGAAAACGCTAGCAATAAATGCATAATAGATAATTAGAAAGAAGAATGTGCCACAATTTCCAGAAAGACTGAGTCCTTAGAAGCCCAATTATCTGAAATCACTGATAAGTTCAATAAGTCTCAGGATAAGTATTATAAGACTGTCAATCAACGTTCCACAGTTCAAAGTGAAAAAGATAAGTTGCTGAAAAGCTCAAAGATCATGAGTCCAAGCTTTACAAGTGAGGTCAAACAGATCAAACAATTCATCTGAATAAACCTAAGGAATTCAAATATTATAACGCCCTTTGCAGACTCGGATATGACAATTCATGCTACCTAAAGAAGATCTTATCTAAAGTCCCCACACTCTATGAGTTTAACTTTTTGGGACTAGATAAGAAATACCCCAAATTGTCTCCGGAGGATGAGAAGCAAGAAACGTTAAAAAGAAAAATCGGCATTCCACTGCCAAAAGTTTTGGAAAAGCCCTCTGAGGATAAATCGGATAAGGAAGACGACCCACCTCCGAAAAACACAAACGTGCAAGTCCATTCCGTATATGAAATGCTAAATGCTTTGCATTTGAAAAATAAAACTCCTTATCTTTGAAATGATTACTTCGACATTTGTTCAGCTGCCAAGGCTACGAAAATTCCTGTAAAAGTTGAGACGACACCAGATGAAGGTTCTTCCGAACCGTCAGAGTTCAAACGATACGTTCCACCTCTGATACTGGAAAATGTCATTTTCAACTCGAAGAATCAATTGAAAAGAGAAAGGGTAGCATTTGACTACGAAAGGACTGTTATGTTATCTACCTTTAAAAAGTTTGAATGAAACAAATCCGAGGCACTATCTGAGTCAGAGAGGACTGCGTTCAAAACTGAGATTGCTAGACTCATGTCTGAACTATCTGCTTTGGCGACAAAAAATTTGCATGAAAAGGTTGCTAAGGCCGATGTTAACAATCCACTTAATCAAAGTTTTACTCCTATCCAAGAAAGCATCCTCGAACCTATCTCAGTCGAACAACATTCAACTCTTTCAGATAGTTCCTCGTGCAAAGCCTTCTTAGGTGTGTTGTCATCCGACGCTAATGACAAGGCTTTTAGATTTTCAACTAAAGGTAAAGAAGTTCAAACGGATTTTTGTAAAAGGAATCTCATCTCTGATTTTGAAAACCCTTTCGATGTCGATTCCTTCCAAAATCCTAATGTCGACTGTTTCTCATCCGACTCGGACAATGATGACAAATCTGATGATGAACTCAGGTTCTCAGCATTTATGAATTCCAGAGTTTGCCTAGATGATGAAATTGAGAAGATTGACTTTGCACCTAAACTTATGAGTCATGTCCAAATTCTTGACAAAATGCGCACACCGATAAATGTTTGGAGTGTTTTAATGCCAAAAACGTTTCTAAAACTACGTCGTCCAAATCAAAGTCTAAACGACGGTCAAAGAAACGATCAAAAACCGTTAAATCTTCTAAATGAAAATCTTACTCCAGTTCCCCTGACAATGACGTTAATGCCATTTCAAAAAAAACGGGTCGGGGGAAGGAAGTCAAACAAGTGTGGGTAGAGAAGAAGTCTAAGACACGCCCTGAGAAGACACAATCATTTAATTCTTTTTCGCATTCTAGGACGAACAATAACAATTATGCTTTTTATTCCAATATGTCTGATGAACAGAGTTTTCGGTTTCCATTAAAACTTTATTCAATTCAGTAGTTAATTCAACTTTCTCGTGATTGTGTTTGTTGCTCTTGTTAGGAACATAAATTTCCTATTAATTAGAAAGTTATATAAAGAATTATATAGTTTTATTTATTATTTGTAAAAGCCTTAATAATTCTAATTGGGCTTAGTTTAGCTTAATGGGCCATGGGCTTGAATCTTAAGCCCTAGGTATATAAGGTTTGTTTGTGAGAGTTTTAGGCAAGCCATTCATTAAACCAAAAATCGTTCCAAACTCATATTGTAAAACACTCTAAAGGATATTGAATCTTTAAATGAAATACATGGATGACATATTTAAATAATTGTTTTGTATTGCTATTGATTGTTGATTATCATTGTTAATTGCACTAATCTGGGATCCACAATTGGTATCAGAGCAGACATACATCTATCCTGGTAAGTTTTTTCGATTGCTACTTTTCTAGAAATTTCATTCTTGAGATTTTTGCCAAATCGTTAGATTCCACTTATCAATATCAATTTCTACTAGGCTTGTTAAGATTCTACAAGTTTTTGAAGTTTGATTTAAAGTATTGAAGTGTCTATTTGCAAAGTTTTGTTCTTGAGTTTTTGGTCTCTATTCTTGGAAAAATCATATTTTTTGCATCAAAAATCAGTTATTTTGCTTATAAATCCATTAGGGATTGTTTATTTTGGTGTTTTGGTGGTACTCACATCTTTCAGGAACCAAATCGAGCAACCCTAGATCACTTGCAGATCCGAATCATTCGCACAACCATTCTATCCGGGTGAGTATCAGTATCCGGATGCCATCTATCCGGTCGATACTTCCCGGGTAAGGCCATTTTCCGGATCTCATTCCTATTTCCCAGTAATTTTGTTCATATCCGGAGACATCACTTCTCGGATCCGCTATCCAGGTTACTCTTATTCCGGATAATTTACTTCCTGGATCCCCTATTCGGTAAGTTTGCTCACATCCGAACACCGTATCTTTCCGGTAGGTTATCTTTTTCAATCATTTTTATCCGGTAACTCGTTTTATCCGGTAACTCTCTTATCCGGTAACTTATTTATCCGGTTACCTCATTTTTTTTTTGTTCGGACACTTCACATCCGGATCCACACACTTCCGATCCGGACACCACTATCCAGATTCCTATCCGGGTCCTCTCTGAGTAATTTCAACTTACCTGTTATCACCACTCACTCTTAGATTCTGCGTTAGGATACTCACTCTTAGTTCGTTGCGTTAAGTCACTACCTTGAATCGAACCGTATACCGTCTGAAGATCACTTTAGTGCACTTCACTATGTCTCGCGACGCTCTCGCGTTTCTTAAATGTTTATCTCGGGAGTGTGCAGAAAGGATAAAATACTATGAATGGAATCTCAATCAATCAAATGAATACTGTAAAAGTACTTCAAAGAACTGAAGGAACATAAATTGCAAATATCTAAAAAATCTGAGAAGGTTGCTAATTCTGAAGAAAAAGCAAAGATTTTAGAAACTGAAAACACTGAGCTGAAAAGGAAGATTTCTGAGTTGACCTCAAAGGACGACATAAAGGAGATTGAAGAGAAAGAAAAGGTCGTTGAAAGTAAAAATCTTGATCTAAAGCAAAATATTTCTGTGTTTGAAAAAGAAAGGAGCGAATTTTTAAATGAAAAGAAGAATTTTGAGAGAACAATTCTTGATCTCTCAACGAAGATTTTCGAGGAACGAAAGATCTCCGAGCTTAAACATACCAAACTGTCAAAACAAATATCTAATTTTGAAAAGATTTTGATAATTGAGCGAGATAATTTTGATAAGCAAATAAAATATTTTGAAAGTGAAAAGTAAGAGCTTGAAAAGAAAAATGTTGCGTTTTTCAAGGAAATATCTAACAAAGGCAACGATATTGAAAAGGACTTTGAAAGTGAAATGACCATTTTTGAAACAGAAATTCATAAGCTTACATCGAAATTATATGGTTAGCAACCGGGATTTTAAACAAACAAATGGTAAAATATGATCTATAAAAGAAATTTGATTTAATTCTCGAAGAACGAAATGCTTTATCCGTTAAAGTCAAGAAACTTGAAAAAAGCAAGTTCAAAAGTGTTCAGCCGTCTTATGCTTCAAGTTCAATTTCTACAAATAGTTCTTCAAAGAATTTTGTCAAATCAAACGAGTTTTCAAAAGATCAGATTCAAACTTCCAATCTTTTATATAATTCTTGTGTTGATAATAAAGATAATCAAGTGTTTCGAAAAATCAAAATGGTTTGGAAAAAGAAATCAACTACAGAAGACAGTGATGGAAACACTTCTTATAAATCTCCTGTAGTTGATATAAAGTAATTTATTTCCAAGACTGATTCACCTACTCATGTTTACTCTACAACGAAGCTAATCAGTCTAAGCCAAGCAAAGATCTGTTGTACTAATTGTGGGAAGAATGACTTTATGAATCCAAGGTACGCAAATAGTTGGTGTGGTACTTACAGTATCCCCGATCCTCATTTTAAAGTTAAGGCATCTAACCATCAAGGATCCATCAAAGCATGAATACCAAAATATTTCTAATCTGTTTTGTAGAAATGTCATGTGCGTTTAGTTCAGAATATACTTTTTAGATGACTGCATTCGAAGGTTATGCCACATTTGAGGGGGAGTATCAGGTATTTGTCACATAAATGCATTTTTTTTTGTAAATTCAAAGAACCGTGGTAATGCATTCTGAATAACTTACTTGTGTTTGTTATTCTCTGATTTTAACTTCCATGATCGCCACGTGTTATATTTTCTTGACTTAGTTATTTCCATGTCACATATATATTTGTTGATTTATTTCGATGGAAATACACTCGCTTAAATTCCAATTTGTTTTCGTAGTTCATCATTTCTTTTAATGATTCAATGCCTATCTGACACATTAATTGTGACTTGTTCTTCACAATTAAACTTTCTGATCATTCTTTCATTTTTTACCATAATGTGCTCAATGAGTCATTCTGTTTAGCGCTTGATCCTGTTTCTCTTGAAATTCTATATTTCAAATGATTTTTATGACTTCTGATTACCCCAGATCAGAACTCGGACTTAATTTTTATGACTTCTGAACAAATCAGTTCAGGACTCGTACTTCTTTGTGTACTTTAATATTTTAATCTGGTAAATAAAAAGTGAGTGTTAGGACTTATATTGTTTCTATGGTCTATCAGAAACGGAAGGACCTACCCAAGAAACTCATCCACTTACAGACAACAGTGAGGGGTCTAGCTTGATAGATGAGTTTGGAGTGAAAAGAATATGGTGAGGCTGTGACAGGACTTAAAATAATTAGTCGTCCTTACCAAACCGAGTCAGTTATCCGAGTATCCACACAATCTATTCATTCTCATTCCTTGGAGATGAATATTGAAACAGACATGGACCCAACGTCGATAACTCGTGTCACCCCACCTAGCCACTCAAGTATCATACAAAAGATGCTTGTTTCATATATTCACGGAGGTTTAGCACATAATCAATCTATTCCACACTCGGAGGTCTTAGATATTGAAAAAGGAAGACATCAGCTCCGGTCTCCGAACTTCATATTCTAATCAGTGTGTCTATTGATTTTTAACTTGCGTCCAATGTTAAATCAATATTTGAACCAAACAAATATAATTTACTTCTTTCACACATTGCACGAGTCTTTGTGATTCCAATCGCATATCTTTGTGATATTGTCGGAACAGTTTGAGAAGTAATTTTTTAAAATTTTTACTTTAGTGATAACTGGAAGTCCTATCAGAGATACCCCAATGCCAACTTTGAACATAGGACAAACAATTATTTTAGTTGTTGTGATAACACTTACTATTGTGTTTCTGTGTTAGATATTTACCCCATCTTGGTTACATAACAATTTTTATCTGATATTTTGCTACTCATTAGTTTCGTCTTTGAAATTACATGATGCTCCGGATGCTCCTACTCATCATAAGGGGGAGAAATGACACAGATTCAAAGACACAGATTATCATGTTGAGGGGGAGTTGGCAAAAGTTGAGGGCGAGTAACTGCGCTTTATTTGATTGGTTCTTCTATCCCTTATTCAAGTGGTGTTCGCTACAAATTATTTCTTCCTTCGAGCATATTGGTTCTACAAGTTCTTAAATCTGAAAGCGTATTCAACTTGCGGTTCAAAGACAAATTCTTGATTTTCAACTGAAGTCGCACTGTGGAATGTCACGTAACTCACATATCATTCTTGTGTGCTTATCGATTTTGTTGAGTTTCTATAGTTGAAAGCTACGGTTCATGCACTCAATCGAGGTTATTGTTCATTGGATCTGGTGATAAAGTTGGAACTGAAGATAAGAGCTTTATTTAAGGGGGAGCTTGGAAAGACTTGAAGACAAGCAATACCAAAGTCTTTCATAGATTCAAGAGGAAGAGAAAATCAAGACCTAAAGTCTTCAAGACCACTTTTTTTTATATAACTTTAAGGGGAGATTGTTAGAATCATAAATGTCCTATTAATTAGAAAGTTATATAAAGAATTATAGAGTTTTATTTATTATTTGTAAAAGCCTTAATAATGTTAATTGTGCTTACTTTAGCTTAATAGACCATGGACTTGAAGCTTAAGCCATATGTATATAAGGTTTGTTTGTAAGAGTTTTAGGTAAGCCATTCATTAAGCCAAAAATCGTTCCAAACTCATATTGTAAACATCCTGAACGATATTGAATCTTTAAATGAAATACATAGATGACAGATTGATATCATTGATTGTTATTGCTATTGATTGTTGATTATCATTGTTATTGCACTAATCTGGGATCCACAGCTCTGTGTGTGGATTGAATGATTTTGTTGATCATAAGTATGCATCTGATTGGTTTGGATCGTATCATATTTACAATTCTCGTGCTGTTTACTCTTCATCTCGCATAGGACCCAAACCTAGGCGGGCTCCGAGATTACGGGCTCCGAGATCAGGTGCTGCACCTAATTCACCAGGACCCATTTTCAAATGGGTACCTAAGAACCCCTAATTTATGTTTTGCAGCCCGGTCATGTGTGGTTTTTAGATTCTGGATGCTTCAAACAAATGACTGGTAAGAGGGAGCTTCTCACCAACTTTACAGACAAATACTGTGGTGATGTACGATTTAGGAACGATCATTTTGCCCCGATCATGGGGTACGACGACCTAGTTCAAGACAACCTTACCATCAAAAAGGTGTCCTATGTCGAATGCTTAGGTCACAATCTTTTCAGTACAAGCCAGTTTTGTGACAAGAATCTCGAGGTTAACTTCAAGGCGAAGCGGTGTAGTATCCGAACTAAAGACGGAAGACGGAAGACATCTCCTCGTTGGTACTCGCCGAACAAACCTTTCCACCATCAATCTCGCCTCCCTGAAGAATGATAAAGTTGTGTGCCTTCTGTCCAAAGCGACAACACAACAGAACTGGTTATAGCACCGACGACTCTCACACCTCAATTTCAAGAACATCAATAATCTAGTACTTGGTGGATTGGTCAAAGGAATGCCCGATTTGAAGTTCAAGAAAGAGCACTTGTGCTCTGCTTGCGAAATGGAAAAAATGAAGAAGACGACTCACAAACCGAAGGCTGTTCCAAGCACCGAGAGGCCTATAGAGCTCATTCACATGGATCTTTGCGGCCCGATGCGAGTACAAAGCATTGACCACAAGAAGTACGTCCTGGTTATGGTGGACGATTTCTCACGCTACACCTGGGTCAGGTTTCTTCGTACAAAGTACGAGACTTCAGACCTTATCATCAATCGCCTGAAGGGCGTCCAAGTGAACAAGCAGATCTCCGTTTAATCGATTTGGTTGGATAATGGCACGAAATTCAAGAACCGCACATTGGGTGACTATCTTACATCGGTTGGGATTTCACACACGTTCTATGTTGCACGGACTCCTCAACAAAATGGTGTAGTGGAACGAAGGAATCGTACATTTGTGGAAGCTGCACGCATTATGCTGACCCAGTTCAAGTTTCTTCTCTTCTTGTGGGCCGAAGCGGTCGCCACTGTTTGTTACACGCAAAATCAATCCATCCTCAACAAGCTCTTCAACAAAACGTGAAACACCCTAAAAATTCGAATAAATGTAAACCTTAACTTTACAAAGTTTACAACAACATCTTCCAAAAACTTTCATTTATAAATGGAGAATTAGTGACGAAGGTTCATAATTACAAATGAAATATCATAAACAACCTACTAATCTAATCCATATCTAAACGAGATCAGATTATAAGGGTTGTCTACGGGATCTCCCAAAATATCTTCGATTTAACTAATCTCTCCATTACACCTTCAAAAGTTATGATTCTGGTACCACTCTTCACTCATCCCCTCGGATCCCTGCCCGTGCTAGCACCTGGTAAGAAAATTATTATTGGAAACATTAGGCTTGCGCCTAGTGAGAACATCCAGTTTAAAATGAAAACATTTATAAGCTTTGCAAATTAAATAATATGTAAGCAAAGCATATAAAATTAACCTTTCATTTAATTCCATAACGTACACATAACATCTTTCGATGATGGGAATCATACCCGATTCCATGAGTATGACGAACACCAAGTAAGTCATAGTATCATGTTTAAGAGTGCCACTACGAATCACTGAGGATCCTAGATTTCAACTCATTCCCAAGAAATTACACTTAATCCATGCCTATTTCATGGTGTGTAAGTAGGGATTAAAAATAAACCATGTCTATCCCTTATCTCCCAATAGAAAACAGGAATTACAATTAAACATGCCTATTCCACATTTTCACGTCAACGGGAATTACAATTAAACATGCCTATTCCACGTTATGACATCCACAATACGAAATGGGAATTACAATTAAACATGCCTATTCCACATTTCACGTCAACGGGAATTACAATTAAACATGCCTATTCCATGTTATCACATCAACAATATGAAATAGGAATTACAATTAAACATGCCTATTCCACATTTCACGTCAACGGGAATTACAATTAAACATGCCTATTCCATGTTATCACATCAACAATACGAAATGGGAATTACAATTACACATACCTATTCCACATTTCACGTCAACGGGAATTACAATTAAACATGCCTATTCCACGTTATCAAATACTTCTTGTGCCTATGGATCCATTACACATGTGTAGACTTTCGTGCGACTATTATAAACATACCATTCTATACTTATAATAATATCATCTCATAATATAAACGAATCAAGTAAAACCACTAGATTCAATATAATGAAGTCTCACCTATATCGTTTTTCATCGGGATAATACTAAATAATTTCTTCGTAGTTTAATTCCAATTTTCAACGTTTGGAATATATTCAGAAAAATACAAGTTCCGGAAACCCAATCTGGAAAACATATCCGGAACCAGATCCAGGAACAATCCGGAAAACGTATCCGGTAAACTCAATCCGGAAAACGTATCCGGTAAACTAAATCCGGGAGTTGTATCCGGTAAACTCAATCCGATAGTCTTGTCCAGGACTCATCCGAAAAACATATCCGGAATCCAAGTCCAGGATCTATCCGGGAAAACCATCTGGAAATTAATTCCGGGAATCATCCGAAAAATACCACTTCCGGACTGTTCGATAAACCAACCTGATTCGTACCAAAATCGTATTTCCACATTTCTTCAATCGATTTAACCATACTTTAGTGATATATAAACATAATTCGAAGTATGACTTCAATTTCAACTAATAATTTCAACACCCACAGTACTTAAAAAAGGAAGATGAACTCCCCGATAGGGTTAAGATACAGGGTCGATGAAATCAAAACCAAATTAGATTTCAACCTTTTGAATTCCCCCAACTGATTTCAAAACCTGGATTGAAAGAATTTATGAATTTGGGAGTATCGATCTTAAAGAAATTAACCACAGAAGAGATGAAACACTTACCAAAATCACGAACTCGATTTCCTTCTTTCTCTCTGGATGAAACCGACTTCAACACTGGTTAAGTCTGATATTTCTAAAAATATCAAAATATCCCTATTTATACTCCCAAAATTCATTTATATGGTTAACACACATCCTTCAATTTACAACTAATTCCATATCTGGTCCTGCAACATTGATTTATAACATAACTTCTAAAATTTACACAACTCACGATTATAAACGTTTTTCCATAATAGACGTACAATAACTATGGAAAATTCGAGGTGTTACAATTCTCCCCAACTTGAGAATGATTTCGTCTTCGAAATCTGAGTTAGGTAAATAAATGAGGATATCTATTTTTCATATCCTCTTCTGCTTCCCATTGTACATTGGGACCTCTATAATGTTTCCATTGTACTTTAACCATAACAACTTCTTTATGACGTAGCTTCTTAATCGTTCTTTCCGAAATTGCTTCAGGTTCCTCGACACAACGACTTTTCTCATCCACTTTTATTTCAAAACATTTTCCTCCTCTGTCAGGCATTTCCGAAGATAGCACACATGGAAAGTATTATGGATCCCTTCCAATTCTGGTGGAAGCTCAAACTGATAAGCTTGAAGCCCTACTGTAACACCTCGAATTTTCCATGATTGATATACGTTATTATGAAGGATATTAATTTCTGGTAAGTGGTGTTAATTTTTGGAAGCTATGTTATAATGTAATGTTGAAGGGTCGAAATTGTAATTGGCCATAGTTTTTGGGCTAACTTGTGAAATTGTGAGATTTTATGTATAAAATCTGAAAGTCGGTTAAAATTGAGAAATATCTCAATTTCATTCTGTGAAGTCGGTTTCCGAGAGAGAAGAGAGTACGACCGAGTTTCCGTTCGGTAAGGGTTTCAATCATCTTCTTCGATCAACTTTTTTAAAGATTTGTAATCACAAATTCAATTTGTCTTTTAATTAGGCTATTGAATCAGTTTTGGAAGAAGAGGAATTGAATCTTGATTTGGTTTTGTTATCGACCCTGAGTTCTTCAAATCAGGCGAGTTCATTCTCACTTTCAAAGTTTATGTAATTGAAATTGAATGATTCCTATGATTGTAAATGGCCCAAGTGTTTCGGAAATACTTTAACGATATGTAAATGATTTAGATATGAATTACAGTGGGTTTTAAGAAGAAGATAAAATGTACAGGTCGAAGTACCCGGTAAACTATGTTTCCCGAAAGTACCCAATAAACTATGTTTCCCATAAGTACCCTGTAAACTATGTTTCCCAGAAGTACCCGATAATGTTTCCCGGAAGTACTCGGTAATGTTTCCCGGAAGTATTCGGATTTTCGTTAATATCCAGTAACCCTTAGTTACCGGTACAATCTGGTAAACACTAAGTTCCGGTAAGGTCCAGATAAAATAATGACTTTCCGGTATTACCCGGAAAAGATTGTTTTCTGTAACTTTTTGACATGTGATATTCCTTGATCATTTTTGTTAGCTCCAAGTACAAATGTTAGAAGTATTGAAAATAGCTAAGGAGAAATCTGGTAGAAGCCCTTTCCAGATACACCTTAGAGCCTCTGTTGATCAAACATCAGAAGAACAAGCCCAAGACAGAACTCAAGACCACAGAGCCTTTATTAATCTTGACAGAGCCTCTGTGGAACTATAGACTGAAGATGAAGATCAAGGCTCTTGAAGACAAAGACAAGTGTGCTGCTCACGTGCCTCTGTTGTACTAAGATTCTGAAGATCAAATAGTACAAGTGTTAGATCTGAAGTTTTGTCAAAAGTTACAAGTGTTGGATCTGAATAGAAGAATCAGAGTTCTGAGTTAGAAGACTCAGAAGTTCTGATCTGAGAAGTCTCGAAAAGATTACAAGTATGAATGTCTGAACTGAAGGGTCAGAGTTCTGAGTAGGAGACTCAGAACTTCTGAGAATGAAGATGAAAATATCACAAGTGCTTGAAGGAAGTTCTGAAGTGTTTGATCAGAAGGATGCTCAGAAGTTCTGAACATGTTGTTCAGAACTTATGTCTTAGGATATTTTCAGTTACATTCTGTTACTAATTAGGACACGTGTAATTGTTCTATTAGTCTGTTTCTCATATGTACTGTAGCTTTAGCTTTTCCTTACAGTATATATAGTTGTTAGCAACTGTAAGCTAACTAATCTTTGGCATAACTTTCCCGCATATCTTTGTATTCAACTTTTGTAATCTTTGAGAGATTCTCTCTCTAGATTTGTAATCTGTTCTTAATTGAATACAAGTGCGTTGATCCAAATCTCTATCATTTACTGTTTGATTATTCATATTTGATAGTAAGATTGAATCCTGGTTTCTACAACAAGGCACGTTTCTCTACTTTCCACGTGTCATCCTCTGAGAGGCTGCAACTTTTAACAGAGTACTATCAAACGACGCACAACCTTAACATGTACAAGAATGCGTTCCACGATCATGTCCCCTATACATCTTGTCCTCTTTGTCTTTTGTGTAAATAGAGAGTGAACCAGACCAGTTCTGGTAACGAAGCACAACACATACACCTACTTAGAGAGAAATTATCTGTCAGAAACATACACTTTTTGGTGTTCTTGGTGTAACCCTGGTGAATTAATAGAGATGAATCATTGAGCATTATTCTTATTATACTTACTGCATTCATATCTCTGCTGTGTGTTTTCTACCATTACAGTCTAACCCAAACTGCTATTTAAAACGCTTCCGCACTTAAATCCTATTACACTCTGTTTTGAACGTTTGTGGTTTAAATATCACTGTTGAGTCTAAAGTGGGATCTACAATTGGTATCAGAGCAAACCTTGATTCTCAATATCAATGGATCCACTTTGCAATGATCTCGACTCACTTTTCATAGATTTATGGATTGATTTTAAGCTTTATTCTTCAGTTTCAAAACAGCCCCTGTTTTTCTATTTTTATCAACTAGTTTGATTCTGAAAGCTAAATAGGAACTTTTATCCTGTTAAAATCATTCCATTTGGTGCTTTGTTCAATTTTTCTGAAGTTACAACTCATATTTCAAGTCAATCCCATCGATTAAAGGTACCTTACTCTATTTTCTGCTTCTTTTTGAAAACTCCATTTTTCATCAAAAATGGCAAACGCAGCGAACTTCTTCAATGCTGGAACTTTAACCAAACCACCAACCCTTCTCAGAGACGAATACCCACAGTGGAAAACTCAAATTATCCATTTCTTTGAAGGTGTTGACAAAGACTTAATCACATACCTTTACAATCCACCTTATGTTCCCATGGTTACAATGCCAAGAGTACCTAAAACTGCAACTACTCCAGAAATTCCTAAGTATGGCAAGCCAAAGGACATTGATAAATGGTCCACACAGGATTGGGAAAAATATGAATGTGCAAAGAAGGAAAAACGTCTTCTGATAATGGCCATACCAAATGACCTCTTTCAATCCTTGATCGCTTGTGAAACAGCCCACGGTTTGTGGAGAGAGCTAGAAAAGCAGCTAGAAGGTGGAGCTAAAACCCAAAAAGTTAGAAGAGCTCAGTGTAATAACCAGGTATTTTATCTAAATTAAATTTGGAATTTTATAAGTCTTTATTTTAGTATTTTATGGAGTTAGAAGTTAAGGGGTAGGTTTTAATTTTTTAATAGAAGTTAGGGGTGTATTTTGTCAAGTGAAACAAATTTAAGGAGTATTGGGTAACTAATTTCCACCTCCTCCTTGCCATAACCGACTTCCTCTTAGTCATGAGATAGGTGTCAATGTTTCATTTAGAACGGAGTATCCAAAAGTGTGTGTGTGTAAGGATATTCGGTTAGAGAGACAGAGCGTTCGAAAGAGAGATTGAAGGAAAGAAGAAAGAAGAAATCAAAAGGGGGTTGCAGTGAATTAAGGATTAAACTGAAGTAATCCAGGTAAACAATTCATCCTTCTATGTGTTTTTAATTCCTCAAAGTGTTCTTGAGTTTAAAAGTTAAGTTTTTAGGTGGGTTTTGATTAAAATGGATGTTTTGGGAAATCTAAGTTTATGGATAGGTTATGTTTATGGTCCTAAACATATCTGCACTTTTACAGTATCATGCATAGTATAAATCTACAAATTCTGGGTTTTAGAATGAACAGTGGGCTGAGACATTCATCGAAGTCGCAGTGGGCTGATATTCATCGAAGTCGCAATGGACGACTGCGAGATTCATCGGAGTCGCAATAGTTGGTTGCGACTTGGGTATGAAGTCGCAATGGTCGTTTGTGACTTGGGTTTGAATCGCAGCAGTTGATTGCGATCCGAGTTTGGAATCGCAATAGTGAGTTGCGATTCCAGGGTGGAATCGCAATAGTGGGTTGCGACTCCAGGGTGGAATCGCAATAGAGGGTTGCGACTTCAAGATGAAATCGCAATAGGAGATTGCGATTTGGGTACTGTTCATTGCGATTTGAGTTTAGAATTTTATAAGTTTAAGTGTTAAAAGAAATATTTGGTATTTTATCTGATTTCAGATTCTGTGAAGGAGCAACATACGTGAATTGTCTTGAAAGAGTTTTTGTGATAAACGCACGAGGTGAGTTTTACTTTAAAGTATTTTTACTAGAAAATATTATGTGAATAATATTCAATTGATGATTTGTATGAATATGCCATACGGGTGTGATTATACTATGTTAAGATATTATAATTACGTGAAGTATTATATGGGAGTATAATACGTGGCCGGGCTTTGGACCGGTATGTTAATTGGCTCGCAACCAATATTATGGCCATTGTGGAGTAATAAGGTGGATGAAAGGTACGTGAGGTACGAGTTTGAATTGGTATTTATATACGTGTAATACTTGAGTTTACATAAATGGTTTTGGGATACAAAGGATTTACTTGAAAGGTCTTATAATGATTTTTTAAAGGACCGGAACTAACTCACTAGACCCGTTTGGTCTAACTCTCATTTTGTTTTCAAAAATATGTTTTCCAGGTTTAGGATCGGTGAAAGAATGGGATAAGAATAGGAAGCTTTTGATGGACATTGATTAGGAGACTTTTATGTATTTTTGTGGTTTCGAGACCGAAGAGACCGTTTGTGATGTATTGTGTATTTTCTTTTATGAATGTAATTATGTTATGAAATATATGTTAATTGAAATATGATTTTGGGAAATTGGGTTGTTACAAATGGTATCAGAGCCCTAGTTTAAGGGATTTAGGTATTAGTATCTGTACCTAGACTTAAACTATATGTGAAGTAGGATGTCCCTATTATTTTAGAACCTGGGGATGTTAAGTATAAAAAGGTAGAAGGAACATAATGTAAGGTAATTTCAAATTACACCAGGCCAGTGTAATTATGATCTTACAGGTACATGTATGAACTGGAATACCTTGTTATATGGGGTATGTGCTTATATGTATATTAACTTTATTTGAATCCACAGAATGGCGAGTGGCACTAAACAAAGGAATCAGAGAGGAGGAAAAAATTCAGGTGGAGAGAATCCACCAATAGGAAGAGGAGGAAGAGGAGGATATCGAGGTAGAGGCAGAACCGGTAGGGGAACTGGGGGTCGAACTGGAGGTAGAACACAACCGCAGGGTACAGAGTTTGTTACGCGGGATGATCTGATGGCTGAAATGAGAAGATTGCAGAATAATATTCAAGCTATGTTCGAACATAATCGTCAAAATGAAACTGAAAGACTAAATCCAGGACATGAAATGGAGATACCACTTACCTCTACTGTCTTACCGGTGATAAAAAGGTGCGACTATAAAATGTTCCTTAGTTGCAAGCCCCCTACATATTCCGGAGATCGGGACCCGGTCAAAGCAATGAGATGGCTAAAAGAAATAGAAGCCATCTTCAAGACTAGTAAATGTGCTGAAGAAGAAAAAGTACTTTATGGAGCTGGGATGTTGAAAGGTGATGCTCTGTATTGGTGGGAGGCTCATATAGAATCAAGAGGAACAGATGTTTATACTACTTTTGCATGGGAGGAATTTGTGTTAGCTTTCACAACCCATTTCTGTCACCAAGCAGCTGTTAGACAACTGGAAGAGGAATTCATGAATCTACATCAGAGAAGTTTATCGGTTAGGGATTACACCGCCCTCTTTCTCGAGAAGTCTCGCTTTGCGGAGTACTATGTTGCCACAGAGGCGCTGAAGATGGAAAGGTTTATTTTTGGGTTAAATTCTGAAATTAGAAAGTTAGTGATTGCAACAGGACCCGATACCTTCTCGGCCGCAGTAAATGCCGCGGAAAATATAGAACAGGATATTAGGAGAGATACTAGTGATAAGAGTGCTGGTAAAAGAAAATCGGAAGAAATGACGCATGATTCAACAGAATACGAAATTCAAAGGTTTGATAGTCGCATACCTTTTAGAGAAAATGAAAAACTATGTCCAAAATGCAACCGCGTACATCAGGGAAATTGTTATGTTGATCCTAGAAGTTGTTATAAGTGTGGAAGGACGGGACACATCGCTAAGAATTGTCGCGCAAATCGATTCTGTTTTGTTTGCAACTCCCCTGATCATATTCAGTCAGAATGTCCACAGTGGAAAGCACGTCAGGGTAGTACAATAGCGAGATTAACGGAGGTTGAATCGGGAAAGGTACAAGGGTCTGAAGCACTGAGAGTTCAAGGCCGTGTTTTTCAGATGACGGAACAAGAGGTGGAAGAAAGTCCTGATAAGGTTACAGGTATATTTTTATAAACTCTATACGTGCTAAAGTGTTATATGACTTCGGTACGAAGTGGCTCTTGGTATTTTCGTGCTTTCGTTACTTATTTGTGTTAGAGGTATAGATAGAGGCGGAGTGTCTATTCAGTTAAGTTTCTATAGTTTTGATGAAGTTCGAAGTAGTAGTCATAAGTATTTTTACCTTTTAAGCTTGATCGAATTCCGGGACGGAATTCTTTTAAGGGGGAGATGTTGTAATAACCAGGTATTTTATCTAAATTAAATTTGGAATTTTATAAGTCTTTATTTTAGTATTTTATGGAGTTAGAAGTTAAGGGGTAGGTTTTAATTTTTTAATAGAAGTTAGGGGTGTATTTTGTCAAGTGAAACAAATTTAAGGAGTATTGGGTAACTAATTTCCACCTCCTCCTTGCCATAACCGACTTCCTCTTAGTCATGAGATAGGTGTCAATGTTTCATTTAGAAGGGAGTATCCAAAAGTGTGTGTGTGTAAGGATATTCGGTTAGTGAGAGAGAGAGTTCGAAAGAGAGATTGAAGGAAAGAAGAAAGAAGAAATCAAAAGGGGGTTGCAGTGAATTAAGGATTAAACTGAAGTAATCCAGGTAAACAATTCATCCTTCTATGTGTTTTTAATTCCTCAAAGTGTTCTTGAGTTTAAAAGTTAAGTTTTTAGGTGGGTTTTGATTAAAATGGATGTTTTGGGAAATCTAAGTTTATGGATAGGTTATGTTTATGGTCCTAAACATATCTGCACTTTTACAGTATCATGCATAATATAAATCTAC
Organism: Saussurea involucrata; assembly: GCA_033807775.1. Classification (NCBI taxonomy): domain Eukaryota; kingdom Viridiplantae; phylum Streptophyta; class Magnoliopsida; order Asterales; family Asteraceae; genus Saussurea; species Saussurea involucrata. The sequence goes on along the minus strand of CM066327.1, from coordinate 94,315,903 downwards.
AAATTCTGGGTTTTAGAATGAACAGTGGGCTGAGACATTCATCGAAGTCGCAGTGGACTGATATTCATCGAAGTCGCAATGGACGACTGCGACATTCATCGGAGTCGCAATAGTTGGTTGCGACTTGGGTATGAAGTCGCAATGGTCGTTTGTGACTTGGGTTTGAATCGCAGCAGTTGATTGCGATCCGAGTTTGGAATCGCAATAGTGAGTTGCGATTCCAGGGTGGAATCGCAATAGTGGGTTGCGACTCCAGGGTGGAATCGCAATAGAGGGTTGCGACTTCAAGATGAAATCGCAATAGGAGATTGCGATTTGGGTACTGTTCATTGCGATTTGAGTTTAGAATTTTATAAGTTTAAGTGTTAAAAGAAATATTTGGTATTTTATCTGATTTCAGATTCTGTGAAGGAGCAACATACGTGAAATGTCTTGAAAGAGTTTTTGTGATAAACGCACGAGGTTAGTTTTACTTTAAAGTATTTTTACTGGAAAATATTATGTAAATAATAATCAATTGATGATTTGTATGAATATGTCATACGGGTGTGATTATAATATGTTAAGATATTATAATTACGTGAAGTATTATATGGGAGTATAATACGTGGCCGGGCTTTGGACCGGTGTGTTAATTGGCTCGCAACCAATATTATGGCCATTGTGGAGTAATAAGGTGGATGAAAGGTACGTGAGGTACGAGTTTGAATTGGTATTTATATACGTGTAATACTTGAGTTTACATAAATGGTTTTGGGATACAAAGGATTTACTTGAAAGGTCTTATAATGATTTTTTTAAAGGACCGGAACTAACTCACTAGACCTGTTTGGTCTAACTCTCATTTTGTTTTCAAAAATATGTTTTCCAGGTTGAGGATCGGTGAAAGAATGGGATAAGAATAGGAAGCTTTTGATGGACATTGATTAGGAGACTTTTATGTATTTTTGTGGTTTCGAGACCGAAGAGACCGTTTGTGATGTATTGTTTATTTTCTTTTATGAATGTAATTATGTTATGAAATATATGTTAATTGAAATATGATTTTGGGAAGTTGGGTTGTTACACTCAGTGCATAAATGAGTACTATGCATTCAAATCTTTGCCATCGGAATATCTGCAGAGCATTTATGACAGATTCAACTTGTAGGTTCCCAGATTCATGTTGCATCACAATAATGGTAAGAAAATAGACAGCAGAAGCATATTAAATAAATCCATTAGTGTGAGTGATTGTGTAAACGATATAATAACTGTGAGTATCAAATATAGAACAGTAATAATGATAACAAGATCAAGTATAAAAGCTGCTCGTATATTGATAATGAATCACACCAAGAACACGTTCAAGTGTGTGTTCGGAAATCTCACAGGACACAATATCGTACGGAGATAGTGCTATGGAATACTGCAGTGTGTGCTTTTACAATTGTGGAAAACTATTCTTCCAAAAGCTTACAATCGTTTGTTCCACTACCTCACTATTTATAGCCCTGATAAAGTGTAGACAGTGTACTATCGTACCCTGGAATGACACATGGAAAGTGTGTCTCCTTTCTTTAGGGCATACGTGGAAAGTATGGACACGTGTCTGACACTTAGGATTTCTTACGAGACTTAGGCACCACAGCGGTCTTCACTTCACCAGAGCTCATAGACCAGAGCTCTGTTGGTCTTCGGGAATGAACATTTCTTCTGTTGATCTTCTGCCAGAGCTCTGTTGGTTCCACCAGAACTCTGTTGAGTTCTGTTGGTCTTCTTGATGAGTTTCTTCTAGGTCTTCTGCTTGATCTCTGTTGGTCTTCTGACTTGATAATATTTTCAATACTTTTACATAAGAGATACTTGGGGCTAACAATCTCCCCCTATGTATTGAAAATAAAAAATTACAAACTTGCAGAGATATAAACAAAAAGATAAAGAATTGACCTCTGTGATCCTTGCACTATTCTTCTGAGATACAACAATTCAGAGTAAAAGAATAAGTACATTTAGGCATAATTATCTCCCCTTAGGATTCTGTCGAATCTTCTAATCAGCTCACGGAAGTCCATCATTATGTTCTCAACATTTATGTGTGCCCGGTATCAATCAAAACCTAAATAGTCTCATTTAACTGCTGTCAAACGAATCTTCCGTTATTTACGTGGTACTGCTGATCTTGGCTTGTGGTACCCGAGAGAGACAGATTTTGCACCATCCACTTATTCTGATGCGGATCACGCGGGCTGCATACTGGACCGAAAGAGCACCTCAGGTCACATCCAGTTTTTGGGAGATAGCCTGGTGAGCTGGACGTCTAAGAAGAAGCAATGTGTTTCAACATCAACTGCCGAGGCGGAGTACGTGGCCGCCACGAACTGCTGCTCACAAGTTATCTGGATACAGACGCAGCTCAAAGACTATGGTTTCACGTATGTCAAAGTTCCAATTTACTGCGATTCAAAGAACACAATTGCGATATCTAGCAATCCGGTCCAACACACCAAGACGAAGAACATTGACGTTCGGTATCACTTCATTAAGGATCACGTCGAAAGAGGTACAGTCGAACTCTACTTTGTAAATACCGAACATCAGTTAGCAAACCTATTTACTAAAGCCTTGGACAAAAAACGTTTTAACACTCTTGTGTCCAAGTTAGGTATTGATAACTCTATTTTTCGAGTTATTATTTCCTTTTATTTTCCTTTTTATTTTGTCAATTTTAGCCATTTCACTTCTTAAAACCCCCATTCTTGGTATATTTCATGAAAACGAGCAAAATGAGTGAACCATGGTCTTTAATAAATTCTTTGGTGGAGTTTGGGTGTTTTTCACGATTTTTATCCATAGTGACTTGCGGAGTGCCCACTCCGCTCCCCACTCCTGAGATGACGAAAAGGAAAAAGAGAAAGAAAGTAGCAGCTGGGATTTAAGCATTTCTGGAGAAAAGAATGGGTCAAAGAGCAGGTCAAATGAAGGTAAAGGAGGACATGCCTTCCTTAATGAAGAATAGTGAAAAGTACAACAACCTTGTACTATAAAGCAACATTTGGTGAAAATGTGTTTACTATTCAAGGCATGGTGTGCAAATCTGCAGATCTGAAACATGGGACTAAACCATGGTTTTTTGCCATGCCCATACCTTCCTCCTAGTATTTAATGAGGCCTTGGGGTGCCATTCAATGAATCATGTTTTTACATTCTTAGAATTCAAGTCAAGTAGTAGTTTTTGCTAGATATTGTTTAGTCTTGAATTCTCTCAACTACTACATTTGTGTAACTTTAGTTCTTTATTTTACTGCATTAGTTAACTTTAAATTTCTGTATTTCTTTCTTGTAATTCGTAATACACAGTGACAGGGGCGAATTCTCGTTCCCTACTGTGGGCTAAATTAAGTTTTATTATGTGCAACTTCTACTCTTTTGCTTTCTTTACCTTAGTTATGGGCTAAACATCCTTAGGGATGTAGGAAGGAGAAGTACCTGGATTTTATTAAAAATGCTTGAGTAATCTTTATACTTGGAATATTTGTTGTTTTGGTCATTCATTATAGATTCATGCCCAAGGATGCAAACAAGCCGATCACTTGCAAGTATCTAATATCTAGTTCTTAACTCAGAAATGAGTAGAACGCAGTGACACGAGCTTGGATGATGCTAGGAGATTCGAAAGAATTCTTATGACACTTACGAAAGTGAGGTCGGCATAGTGACCTAATCTCATCCCACTGGAGTAGTAGGCAAGCTAGTTGGTGTATCTAAAAACACTTAGAATATTTGTCTCTACACATTCCACCGAGGCCTGAAAAGGTCCATCTTTGAGATTACCATTGACAAAACAATAAATACTAAGAGTATGAGATTTTTATCTAAACGGTGTGAGTATTTTGTAACCGGGCTTTTCTAGCGAAAATGCCCACCTCGAATACAAGGATCATTTTAAAGACCAAGTATTTAGTATAAAATCTAGGGAAAATCTAACCTACATTCCTTCTTTTAAATCTTTAGTAAATCGTTAAAAGTAGCTATTTCACCAACCAAACCAAAGTATTATTTTCTTTTGTTATTGAAACCTGTAAAAGGAGCTCATGAGAACCGTATTGTCTTGATTGCCCAGTCTCTGTGGATTCGATTCTGGTATTTTACCAACTATTACTTGCTGTGACGATCATAGTGGATAGTGTACACTTACACTTCCCACTATGGACAGTTTGCAACCCATTGCGATTAAAACACACATTTCGCACGTACCAAGTTTTTGGCGCCGTTGTCGGGGACTGGCGTGATATTTAATCGCAAGACATTAGTTTTTGTTCGAGCCCGAGTAACTCATTTTTCTAAGTTGTTCGTGTTGTATGCCACGACGACAACTCGAACATTTGGTTCCAATAGATCTTGAAATAGAAAAAACGTTGCGAAAAACACGAAGAAGCAAGAAAACAAATCGACAACCCCCTGTGATCCCCACTGTGAACATGGCCGAAAGACCACCTGTCATGTAGACCACAATAACGATTGCCGATAGCAAAGATCGAAAAATACGGGACTATGCTACTTCCGGAGCTAGTGATTTAAGCTCTGGGATTCTAAGGCCCAACATTGTAGCAAACCATTTTGAACTTAAACCGGTAATGTTTCAAATGATCCAAGCCATGGGTCAGTTTGGAGGATCACCAACTGAGGATCCGTACTCACACTTAAAATCTTTTTTGGAAATGACCGATTCCTTTTAGTTAAGGTGTGAGTGATGAAGCATTAAGACTAAGACTTTTTCCTTTTTCACTAAGGGATAAGGCGAAGTCATGGCTGAACTCGCATGCACCTCACTCGATAACCACTTGGCAAGAACTTGCCGATAAATTTTTGCAAAAATACTTTCCTCCAACGAGGAATGTAAGGTTTCGAAATGATATAATTTTGTTTAGGCAAGAAGAAGATGAGGCTGTTTCGGATGCATGGGAACGATTTAATGATTTACTTCGAATGTGCCCACATCATGGCATCCCACATTGCATCCAATTGGACACCTTTTACAATGGTCTTTCCAATGCAGCCAAAATCATCTTATATGCAACAGCCGGTGGAACATTCACGAGTAAAACCTACAATGAAGGATATCAAATCTTAGAAAAAGTGTCCAACAACAATACCGAGTGGTCCAATCCTAGTGCGGTAGTACCAAAGACCAACACCATCGATTCTGAAGCGCTCAAAACCATGAATGCGCAGTTAGTAGCCTTAACAAAAATCGTTTTGAATAAAAATAGAGGCCAAGTCAATTCTGCAACTCATCTAGCCGAAAACTGCTCCCTCTGTGGATAGGAGCATCTTTTTGACTATTGTCCAGCAAATCCCGAAGCCGTTAATGTTATAGGGACCAACCCGAGGAACAATCCATATTCGCAGACTTTTAATCCAGGTTGGAGAAACCACCCAAATTTCTCTTGGGCTGGTAATCCAGGACTCCAACCCCACAGGGCGAGTCATACTCAGCAAAGACCACACAATCCCCCTGGATTTCAACAACACCACAGTGGGCAGTCCCAACACCACAGTGGGTAGTCCCCATAAAACTTTCACCAAGGACAATCCTCACAACCATACCAACCACGAGCCAATCAACCAGCTGAGGTTCAATAATCGATTGAATCTATTCTCAAAGGTTTTATGAATCAAACTCAAGCATCCATTAGGAACATAGAGACTCAAGTAGGACAACTAGCCGTTGAAGTTAAGAATAGACCACCAGGGACGTTACATAGTGATACCGAGCACGCTAAGGTGATAGGAAAAGAGCACGTCAAGTCCATCACTCTGAGGAGTGGAAAGGATCTGAAAGATATCTTTTTTGAGTCTGATGATTCGCCTCAAATACCCACTGTGGTCACCACAGTGGGCACTCCTCAAGTCACTGTGATCCCCACAGTGGGGACCGACATCCCTGACCTTCCTACTCTTGGACCTGTTCCAAATCCTACTGTTCCAAAGCCAATACCATAACAAGCTCAGATTGACCCACGAAGCATTCCCTTTCCGCAAAGAATGAAGCCTAAAAATGTCGATGTTCAGTTTAAAAAATTCTTAGACATTTTTAAGCAGCTTCACATTAACATACCCTTGGTAGAGGCTCTCGAGCAAATGCCAAGCTATGTTAAATTTTTAAAGGATATTTTGAACAAAAAAAGAAAGTTGGGTGAGTTTGAAACTGTGGCTTTGACCGAGGAATGTAGTGCCCTCGTTACCAGCAAGATTCCACCTAAGTTGAAAGACCCGGGTAGTTTCACCATTCCATGCACAATAGGAGGACAAGAAGTAGGTCAAGCACTCTGTGATTTAGGAGCTAGTGTCAATTTGATGCCATTGTCTATTTTTAACAAGTTAGGTATTGGAGAGGCTAGACCCACAACCGTTACTTTACAACTAGCCGATTGGTCCATTGCTTACCCAAAGGGAAAAATAGAAGACGTTTTGGTCTAAGTGGATAAACTTATCTTCCCTGCCGATTTTCTAGTTCTAGATTATGAGGCCGATAAAGAGATCCCAATCATCTTAGGACGTCCGTTTCTTGCAACCGGACGAACTTTGATTGATGTACACAAAGGAGAACTCACGATGAGAGTTAATGACCAAGAGGTAACATTCAATGTGTTTAAATCCCTTAAGTATATAGACACCGAAGATTGTTTTGCTTTAAGTTTGATTTATGGATCCTACAGTCTTTGCACAGTGCCCACAGTGGGGAGTGAGAGTGAGCACTCCGACCTTGAGAGTGATGACACTTTTGAGGATGAGTATAACGAAATAGTGGCAGCCTTTGAACCTTTGGATTTTAAGGACATAAATGTTCAGCCCCCCTCAATAGAACAACCTCCCAAGTTAGAACTTAAACCATTGCCTTCCCACTTCAAATATGCTAATCTCGCTAAGGATAATAAACTTCCCGTTATTATCTCTTCCAAACTTAGTGAGAAACAAGAACAACGTCTGATTGATTTGTTGATGAAGCATAAGAAAGCAATTGGTTGGACCATAGCGGACATTAGAGGTATTAGCCCCTCTTTATGTCAACATAAGATTAACTTGGAGAGTGACCACCATGAAAAAGTTCAACCTCAAAGAAAGTTGAATCCCATAATGAAGGAGGTAGTTAAGAAAGAAGTTTTGAAGTGGTTAGATGCCGGTATTATCTATCCCATTGCTAGTAGTAGTTGGGTGAGCCCCGTCCAATGTGTCCCTAAAAAGGGAAGGACAACCGTAGTAAAGAACGAAAATAACGAGCTCATCCCCACTAGGACTGTCACGGGGTGGCGGATATGCATGGACTATAGACAACTCAACTTGGCCACTAAGAAAGACCATTTTCCCTTACCTTTTATCGACCAAAATGCTTGATAGGTTAGCGAGAAATGAACTTTACTGTTTTCTAGATGGATACTCCGGATACAACCAAATCCATATCGCCCCCGAGGACCAAGAAATGACCACCTTTAATTGTCCCTACGGTACTTTTGCATTCCGAAGAATGCCATTTGGATTGTGTAATGCCCCCGCCACTTTCCAACGTTGTATGATGGCCATTTTTACCGACATGATAGAGGACACCATAGAAGTTTTTATGGATGACTTTTATGTGATAGGGACATCATTTGACAACTGCCTAGGAAATTTAGAAAAAAGCCTAGTGAGATGTGAGACCCACGACCTTATTTTGAATTGGGAAAAAGGCCATTTTATGGTAGAAGAGGGTATTGTCCTAGGTCACCTTGTTTCAAAAAAAGGGTTGGAAGTTGACAAAGCCAAGCTTGAAGTAGTGGCACAACTCCCCGAACCCACAACTGTAAAAGGCATACGAAGTTTTTTGGGTCACTCAGGTTTTTATAGGAGGTACATCAAAGATTTTTAAAAAATTACCAATCCACTATGTAACCTGTTGCAGCTTGAAAAATAGTTTATTTTTACCCAAGAATGCCGAAATGCTTTCAAAAAAATCAAAGAGGCCTTAGTTACTGTACCCATAGTGACCACTCCTGACTGGTCACTCCCCTTCGAGGTCATATGTGAAGCGAGCGATTGGGCAGTGGGGGCAGTTCTCGGGCAAAAGAAGAACAAAGTCTTTCACCCCATTTATCATGCAAGTAAAACACTGATTGAAGCTCAGATTAATTATAATGTCACTGAAAAAGAATTACTTGCGGTGGTGTTTGCTTTTGATCGTTTCAGGTCATATTTGATAGGGACGAAGGTAATAGTGCACACGGATCATGCAGCGATAAAATACTTAATCACCAAGGCTGATTCCAAGCCTCGGTTGATTAGGTGGGTTCTATTGTTGCAAGAATTCGACCTTGAGATCGTTGATAAGAAAGGAACAAGCAACCAAATAGCTGAGCACTTGTCAAGGCTCGAGAATATAGTGGGCACTGTTGATCCCACTCCGGTCAAAGAGAAATTTCCCGATGAGAAATTGCTAGCAGCTCAACATCACGAAAATAATATTCCTTGGTATGCTGACATTGGAAACTTGTTAGGTCCATGATCTTCATACAATCCAAGTATTGTGTAACAAGATGATGAAGAACATTATTGAAAAGGAAATCTAACCTAGAGAGAACACAAAGTGATTAGAGATCTACATCTTGTATTAATGAATTCGCTTCTTACAAACTACAAGTAAAGACCTATTTATAGTCTTCATCACTTGCTACAACAATTAAGCATAAGCCCTTTAACACATCTATTGCTTTACAAAACTTTCTATTATAAAGGACAACTTCAGTGTCCTAACAAAACCTTTTAGCAAGTGGACTAAAACCCCACGGGATGAGTGGACAACCATTTAAAAAGTTTTTACATGATACTCGTCAATATGTTTAGGACGATCCCTTCTTATATAAGATAGGGACGGACCAAATATTGAGACGTTGTGTCTACGGGAGTGAGCAACATCATATACTCCAAGGTTGTCACACATCCCACTACGGTGGCCACTTTGGTGGAAACCGCACTGCTGCAAAATTTTTACAAAGTGGGTTATTTTGGCCCAATGTGTTTAAAGACTCTTTTGCATTTGTGAAAAATTGTGAGCAATGTCAACGCACCGGGAACATTTCACAAAGGAACGAAATGCCTCTTAACAACATTCTAGAGGTAGAACTTTTTGATGTTTGGGGGATCGATTTCATGGGTTCTTTTCCAAATTCAAACAATAATTTTTATATCTTGGTAGCGGTAGACTATGTTTCGAAATGGGTAGAAGCCGTTGTTTGTCATTCCAATGATGCCAACACCGTGGTGAAATTTTGGCATAAAAATATTTTCACCCGATTTGGAACACCACAGGCATTAATTAGTGATGAAGGCACCCATTTTATAAACAAAGTCATGGCCTCGGTCCTTGCTATATATGATATACATCATAGAGTGGCCACCGCGTACCACCCGCAAACCAACGGTTTAGCCGAGCTTTCCAATCGCGAAATCAAAAGTATTTTAGAGAAAGTCGTTAAACCACATCGTAAAGATTGGTCAACCAAACTGGATGATGCTCTTTGAGCCTATCGCACGGCCTACAAAACTCCTTTGGGAATGTCTCCATTTAAATTAGTTTTTGGCAAAGCGTGCCATTTACCGATTGAATTGGAGCACAAGGCATTTTGGGCCCTTAAAGAGCTTAACATGAGTGAGGGTGCTGCGGGAATTAAAAGATGTTTGCAATTGCATGAGTTAGAAGAGTTGCGTTACCACTCTTATGAAAACGCAAAGTTGTACAAGGAAAAGACCAAGATGTGGCACGATCGAAGAATCAACCATAGGGAATTCATGGAAGGCCAACAGGTTTTATTGTTCAATTCTCGTCTTAAACTTTTTCCGGGTAAGCTAAAATCCCGATGGACGGGACCGTACACCGTGGTCAAGGTTAGTCCTTTTGGAACAGTGGAATTAAAGTCCCCACAGTCTGATCAAACATTCAAAGTCAATGGGCAGAGAGTGAAGCATTTGCTGAATGAAAGTGCCCACATTCCATCCCACTCTCCACCCCACTATGGTTAAGCAACATCGGGACCACTTGTAAATATTTTATTTCAGTTGTTTGCTGTCTTTTTATTATTTTTGGTCTTTTTAATTCTGCATGGTAGTTTGTTTTGCATGTGTGTAGGAGAGATTGTCGATTTTTGAAGAAAAGGGCAACAAAAAGCAGCGCAGTGGGCAGGAACAAGTCCCTGCATTACCCACTGCCAATCTGGCGCATGAAAGGACAAGTTTGGTGGCATAATGACTGACATACATCACCTTTTTCTTACACAAGATGTCACCTTTTGCTGCCACTTGTCCCTTTTGCCTTGTTCCAAGAAAAAACCATCATCTCTTTTCTCTTTCTACTCCCAACCGTTCCCTCCTTTGCCAAAAAGACAAACAAAACCTTTCAAATCCTAAAACCACTTAACTCCTATCAAAACCACTTTTCTTCTAGAAAATTCAAAATATTCTCTCTTCTTCTCCATTGCTCTCTCACGAACCAAAATCACAAATCCTTCCCAAACCCTAACACTGGCCAGGAGTAAGAGATTGAACACAAACCCGAATGCAACCACCCGTGCGGCGGTCCGCCGTAGAACCACCGAGGACCATCAGCCGGAAACTGTCACCGGCGACCTGAACGAACCACCACCGGTCTCCGGCGAACATCCGATAACCTCTGAAGCACCGGACGCAAGTTCCTCTAAACACGAAAGCCCGAAGGCTATGTCTTCTTCACGAGTCTCGGACACCAGCACCATCCATTTCGATACCGAGGCATTACAAGCCGAGGAAGAAGAAAGAAGGCTAGAGGAGGAGTTGAATCAGAAAATGGCTGCCATTCGAAAACGAAAAGAGGAAGTCGAAAAGAGGCGAAGAGAGGAGGAGGAAAGAATCCGAAAAGAAGAGGAAGAAAGAAGACTAGAGGAAGCAAGGATTAGGGCTGAAAAAGAGAGGATTTTCGAAGAGGAAAGAAAGAGGGCTGAGGCAGAGTTATTTACTGAAGAAGAGGAATTACAGAGAAAGGTTGAGGAAGATTATCAGGACCAGTATAGTAAACTTGGAAATGATGTAGAGAAGGATGCAGTTCTGAAGCATGCCCCCAGTGGGGTGCCCAGGCAGTTCACCACTCCAGAAGTGGCTGCCCACTATGAATGCATTTCAAAACAGAAAGTGAACTTAGAGAGGGGTTTCGACTCCGATTTCATTGAGGCCAACCCATTTGTTAAGGATAGAATTGTGGCACAAGACTGGTCGATATTAGCCGCTACCAATAGACACGCCAATGCCTCTTTAGTACGTGAATTTTACGCCGAGGCCTCTCAAGCTAAGGACCACACTGTGATGGTTCGGGGAAAACAAGTTAGTTATAATCCAGGAGCGATTAACCGGGTATTGGGAAGAAGGAGCCCGGGTGTTTGTGAGTTTGCGCAGTTTTTACAGAAGATGACCCCGGCGGATGAGGATCTCGTTTTACGAGAGATAGCAGCCGAGGGGAAGCCATGGAATAAAGATGGCCAGAGAAGGTGTCTAAACCCTAGCTCCCTCACTACCGAGGCCGCTGTTTGGTTCCAATTTCTCTGTGCCTCTTTGTCCCCAACATCACACGATACAACTTTGTCAATGCATAAGTGTGCTCTGTTATATTGCATCCTCACTGAGAAAAGGATTAACGTAGGAATTGTCATGCATGCGGCCATTGATCAGGCGCGAACCCGAAAGAAGGTAATCTTACCCCTACCTTGCCTTATTACTTTATTGATGATAGAAGCAGGTGTACCCTCAGCTGTGGAGGATCAGTGGTTTGATTCCAAAAGTAACATCAGTGTAGCAACAGTCCGAAAAATGGGAAGATGCATCACCACTCCTCCCAACGAGCCTGCTGAAGATATTCCCACAGTGGGGACTGTTAACCCCACTGTGCGCATTGCTGAGGAGCACATTGTGCGAACACCTCGTACACCACTCCGTCCAGCCGCTGCCGAAAGTTCAAACAACCAAATGGCTGAGATCCTGAGAGCTTTAAAAAGCTCACGTATCGAATCGATTTTCTGGAAGGTGAGCAAAGGTATCAAAACAGGGCCACCCAAAACTTTTGGATGTATACGAGAGAGCGGGATGAGGTGATTGGCCAGATTATGAAAGAGGCCAACCCGGTGTTAGCAGCTCAACTCCCAGAATTTCTAGAAGATATATGCCCGACATATGCCAGTGATGACGAGTTTGAAGAGGACGACGCCGCAAGTTCACCGGATGCAACCCCGACTCCATGATTGGTTTGTTAAAAACAATGGTTTCACTCGTTTGCTCCCTAAAACAATTTTAATTTCTGGTTGTTTTATATTTTGTGCCTATGGCTAGGCTTTGACAATGTTTGCTACATATTTCTTTTTGGCGTATTGATGCATGAAAATCCTACCAATGGGTAGGTACTTTTGGGTACTAACATGTTTATTGTTTGAATACGTGTTTGATCTCGTTTCCATTTCAAGGTACAACTTTCGGCTTCCGACTTAAAAATGTCCCTTTTGTCAGTACAAAATCTCAACTTGTCCTGTGAAATGATATAGGTCATTTTCCAATTCCAAACACAAGGCTTTTTGTACCCCCAACTACCTCCTATGCTCTTTCATTCCATGTCACAGTGGGGACACTGTGAGATTTTAAGTTTGAGGTGGGAACTTCCAGAGTGACTTGCAGTCTGCCCACAGTGGGGACACTGTCAAGTCTAAGTTTGAGGTGGGTAAGCCATACCCACCTCAAAAAAAAAGAAAAAAAACACAAAAATACAAAAACAGAAAAAAAAAATCGGAGTATCGCTAACAAAATTGATGGTGTGCCTTTCTGGACCGTCAAAGTGCTCACTCCCAGAAAAAGATGGTGTGCCTATTCTGGACCATCAGAAGAAAAAATAGCCATACCCAAATAAAGCCTGAAAGTGTACGTACTTATCCTTCGGTCCATGTTTGGAAATTTTTGCCAAAACCCTTGGGAAGTATCGAAGTAAGGAGATCAACGCCCATTCAAGTCAAGAAGTATGTAAGTCCCTCAAGGTTCAAATGCATTGTTTTTCATTTTATTTCTTTCTTTTTATTACTTGGGGACAAGTAATGATTTAAGTTTGAGGTTGTGATAACTCTATTTTTAGAGTTATTATTTCCTTTTATTTTCCTTTTTATTTTGTCAATTTTAGCCATTTCACTTCTTAAAACCCCCATTCTTGGTATATTTCATGAAAAAGAGCAAAAGGAGTGAACCATGGTCTTTGATAAATTATTTGGTGGAGTTTGGGTGTTTTTCACGATTTTTATCCACAGTGACTTGCGGAGTGCCTACTCCGCTCCCCACTCCTGAGATGACGAAAAGGAAAAAGAGAAAGAAAGTAGCAGCTGGGATTTAAGCATTTCTGGAGAAAAGAATGGGTCAAAGAGCAGGTCAAATGAAGATAAAGGAGGACATGCCTTCCTTAAAGAGGAATAGTGAAAAGTACAACAACCTTGTACTATAAAGCAACATTTGGTGAAAAGGTGTTTACTATTCAAGGCATGGTGTGCAAATCTGTAGATCTGAAACATGGGACTAAACCATGGTTTTGTGTCATGCCCATACCTTCCTCCTAGTATTTAATGAGGCCTTGGTGTGCCATTCAATGAATCATGTTTTTACATTCTTAGAATTCAAGTCAAGTAGTAGTTTTTGCTAGATATTGTTTAGTCTTGAATTCTCTCAACTACTACATTAGTGTAACTTTAGTTCTTTATTTTACTGCAATAGTTAACTTTAAATTTCTGTATTTCTTTCTTGTAATTCGTAATACACAGTGACAGGGGCGAATTCTCGTTCCCCACTGTGGGCTAAATTCAGTTTTATTATGTGCAACTTCTACTCTTTTGCTTTCTTTACTTTAGTTATGGGCTAAACATCCTTAGGGATGTAGGAAGGAAAAGTACCTGGATTTTATTAAAAATGCTTGAGTAATCTTTATACTTGGAATATTTGTTGTTTTGGTCATTCATTCTCGATTCATGCCCAAGGATGCGAACAAGTCGATCACTTGCAAGGATCTAATATCTAGTTCTTAACTCAAAAATGAGTAGAACGCAGTGACACGAGCTTGGATGATGCTAGGGGATTCGAAAGAATTCTTATGACACTTACGAAAGTGAGGTCGGAACAGTGAGCTAATCTCATCCCACTGGAGTAGTAGGCAAGCTAGTTGGTGTATCTAAAAACACTTAGAGTATTTGTCTTTACACATTCCACCGAGGCCTGAAAAGGTCCATCTTTGAGATTACCATTGACAAAACAATAAATACTAAGAGTATGGGATTTTTATCTAAACGGTGTGAGTATTTTGTAACCGGGCTTTTCTAGCGAAAATGCCCACCTCGAATACAAGGATCATTTTAAAGACCAAGTATTTAGTATAAAATCTAGGGAAAATCTAACCTACATTCCTTATTTCAAATCTTTAGTAAATCGTTAAAAGTAGCTATTTCACCAACCAACCCAAAGTATTATTTTCTTCTGTTATTGAAACCTGTAAATGGAGCTAACAAAATTGATGGTGTGCCTTTCTGGACCGTCAAAGTGCTCACTCCCAGAAAAAGATGGTGTGCCTATTCTGGACCATCAGAAGAAAAAATAGCCATACCCAAATAAAGCCTGAAAGTGTACGTACTTATCCTTCGGTCCATGTTTGGAAATTTTTGCCAAAACCCTTGGGAAGTATCGAAGTAAGGAGATCAACGCCCATTCAAGTCAAGAAGTATGTAAGTCCCTCAAGGTTCAAATGCATTGTTTTTCATTTTATTTCTTTCTTTTTATTACTTGGGGACAAGTAATGATTTAAGTTTGAGGTTGTGATAACTCTATTTTTAGAGTTATTATTTCCTTTTATTTTCCTTTTTATTTTGTCAATTTTAGCCATTTCACTTCTTAAAACCCCCATTCTTGGTATATTTCATGAAAAAGAGCAAAAGGAGTGAACCATGGTCTTTGATAAATTATTTGGTGGAGTTTGGGTGTTTTTCACGATTTTTATCCACAGTGACTTGCGGAGTGCCTACTCCGCTCCCCACTCCTGAGATGACGAAAAGGAAAAAGAGAAAGAAAGTAGCAGCTGGGATTTAAGCATTTCTGGAGAAAAGAATGGGTCAAAGAGCAGGTCAAATGAAGATAAAGGAGGACATGCCTTCCTTAAAGAGGAATAGTGAAAAGTACAACAACCTTGTACTATAAAGCAACATTTGGTGAAAAGGTGTTTACTATTCAAGGCATGGTGTGCAAATCTGTAGATCTGAAACATGGGACTAAACCATGGTTTTGTGTCATTCCCATACCTTCCTCCTAGTATTTAATGAGGCCTTGGTGTGCCATTCAATGAATCATGTTTTTACATTCTTAGAATTCAAGTCAAGTAGTAGTTTTTGCTAGATATTGTTTAGTCTTGAATTCTCTCAACTACTACATTAGTGTAACTTTAGTTCTTTATTTTACTGCAATAGTTAACTTTAAATTTCTGTATTTCTTTCTTGTAATTCGTAATACACAGTGACAGGGGCGAATTCTCGTTCCCCACTGTGGGCTAAATTCAGTTTTATTATGTGCAACTTCTACTCTTTTGCTTTCTTTACTTTAGTTATGGGCTAAACATCCTTAGGGATGTAGGAAGGAAAAGTACCTGGATTTTATTAAAAATGCTTGAGTAATCTTTATACTTGGAATATTTGTTGTTTTGGTCATTCATTCTCGATTCATGCCCAAGGATGCGAACAAGCCGATCACTTGCAAGGATCTAATATCTAGTTCTTAACTCAAAAATGAGTAGAACGCAGTGACACGAGCTTGGATGATGCTAGGGGATTCGAAAGAATTCTTATGACACTTACGAAAGTGAGGTCGGAACAGTGAGCTAATCTCATCCCACTGGAGTAGTAGGCAAGCTAGTTGGTGTATCTAAAAACACTTAGAGTATTTGTCTTTACACATTCCACCGAGGCCTGAAAAGGTCCATCTTTGAGATTACCATTGACAAAACAATAAATACTAAGAGTATGGGATTTTTATGTAAACGGTGTGAGTATTTTGTAACCGGGCTTTTCTAGCGAAAATGCCCACCTCGAATACAAGGATCATTTTAAAGACCAAGTATTTAGTATAAAATCTAGGGAAAATCTAACCTACATTCCTTATTTCAAATCTTTAGTAAATCGTTAAAAGTAGCTATTTCACCAACCAACCCAAAGTATTATTTTCTTCTGTTATTGAAACCTGTAAATGGAGCTCATGAGAACCGTATTATCTTGATTGGCCAGTCTCCGTGGATTCGATTATGGTATTTTACCAACTATTATTTGCTGTGACGATCATAGTGGACAGTGTACACTTGCACTTCCCACTGTGGACAGTTTGCAACCCACTGCGATTAAAACACAGATTTCGCACGTACCAGGTATGCTAAAACTGACGACTTAATCCGATTGTGTGTCCGTTACAAGTTCCATACATATACGAGCAACTGTCTACTCATCATCCGGTGTTTACACTCCTAATGAATGAGCAAACACTTCCTCGCACTTGTATTCTACTTGTTCCAGTTACACCGTTAGATTGAGTCTCTGCTTTTATGAGGTAGATTTTGTTTGTTTACTTTCTTTCTTCATGTGTTTCTTTTCTTTCGTACTGTCGTCAATTTCTAAATGTACCTATCTGTGCTTTCACGGTATGTTCATGTGTTCAAGGGGAGCACAAAGATGTATCAGGTCAGTTTTCTCATTTGTTGAGAGGGAGCGTCACGCACAGATTTCTTTCACCATCAACCCGTTTTTTGTGTGTGTGTGGGGGCACTCCTGTGTGTGTTTAAGGTATGGTCATCATCTGAGGGGGAGCGGCACAAGTTTCTCCTTAAACGTCCAAAAGTCTTAGTGTGTCGGACCCCTCCACTGCACTCTACTGCACTATCTGTGGGGGAGCAAAGTCATCCCCATGCTCAGTTTGAGGGGGAGCGAGAGAAAGTCCTCTTACAGTTCCAAACTCCTTGTAAAATTCCCAGCAACTGCGGCAACAACAACCGACGCCCAACCTGAAGCCGAGTTGCCATTAGCCGAGATGGTAATCAATATGGACATATCAGATGATGAAGACCCGACGGTTGACAAGCCCGAGGGTTCAACACGGGAATTGTTCGATTTTGATTCATCAGACAGACCGTTACTGGATATAATCGATCCAGACTGTGAAGCCAACCCGGAGACCGAAGATGCATGGTATGAAAAAGCCGCTAGTGGCGTAAATCTCCAGGTAAATTTGGTTTTCCCTACTGATGAAGACAACAACATTGACTATGATCAGTTCCTGCTCCAGAATTTTTATGGTACTTCTCTCGTTCACTATGCTCAACCCACTGGAACTTCAACAAGACCTGAAACTACTACTGCCAATATTCCGACAACTCCTCTACAAACGACAGCTTCTGATCTTCCTCCCCCTCCTCAGCAACAAATCCGTTGGGAGAAGATCATGGTACTTATCCCTCATCTGGAGGAATCTTTGAAGAAGTTGTTCGTCCAGAAGCTTCGCCTGATCGAGCCGACCTTTTGTCTTGGTATTTACAACCTCAACCCCGAATACCAACGGCGTTATATCAGCGCAATGCAGCGGTGTCTTCTAGTCAGCCAAGTCATAACCAAGCATCATATCACAGAGGTACTTAACATCCTTTCAAGACGCACCATGAAAATCGTCTACCCAGTATTCACTGTCCGACGTGAAGATGGGAATGAATGGAAATTCTCTGAAGCCGACTTCCAGCACCTCCGACCGTTCGACTTCCTGGCAATTATGAAAGACCTTCGTACAAGAACCATCCGACCGCTTGAAGTTACAAAGGCGCTCGAAGCTGTTCGTCGATACCTGGTTCGTACCATTATGATGTCATATCTAACGGATTTTCAAATGGCTATCGAGAACAGGGAAAAGAAGGTAAATTTGATAAGCCGAATCTGCAAGCTCCTGAGTTGAATATGTATCCCGAGAACGCTATGCTTCTAGAACCAGAATTTGGGATCATCTTCATTAATGAACAGAAAGAGGAAAGATTTCTGCAGTTCAGTCAGGTAGAAAGATTCTGCGATGGTACGCTCTACAAAGTTCAAGATGCTCTTCAAAAGATCATTCAGCACGAGTCTGAAAATCCAAGGGTTTCGTATGTTCCTAATCCGAATGAAATAAATGCTCGGAATGCCTTGGAATTGGTTGAAGATCGCATCGACTAACGACGTGTTATCAGATGGTTCGAGATTCACTTCGCGCTTCGCAAAAGATATGTCTACAACAGGCGAGAACTAGAGCACAAACTCGAACTTCAAATCAAAGGGGGAGATTGTTAGGGTCGTTTTATGTTGATTTAAAGTTCAGGGTTTAAACTGTAATTCTTTATTTTGATCTCTATTAGTGAACGGGCCGTGGGCTTGTTAACCACGGGCCCGCCATATAAATAGATAGCTTAGCCTTAGAAAATAGGATAGTTGTCTCATTTTACTTTCTTACTCGTATTGTAATTCTCTCTACTTTGAAAGCATAATACAGGGATGACCAGTTGAAATCATTATACACTATTGCTTATCTGTTTGATTTCACCTGGAACTAACAGGAGTGCTGAACTGGATTAGCTGTTATTGCGATGGCACTCTTGGAGTCACACAGAATTGGAATTTTTCCATACTCTAGGCCATAGTCTTTGAGTTGGGTTTTCATCCATATCACTTGAGAGCAACAGTTGGCAGCAGCAACATATTCTGCTTCTGCTGTAGAAGTTGATACGGAATTCTGTTTCTTGGATGTCCAACTCACCAATTTTTCTCCAAGCAATTGGCAGCTACCAGAAGTACTCTTTCTGTCATTCTTGCATCTTCCATAGTCTGAATCTGTGTAAGCTACAAGCTCGAAACCAGAATTAAGAGGATACCAGAGACCCAAGAATTGCGTCCCTTTCAGATATTTAAATATGCGCTTGACAGCAGTCAAATGAGATTCTTTAGGATTGGCTTGAAATCTGGCACAGAGACAGGTTGCAAACATTATATCAGGTCTGCTAGCAGTTAAGTACAGAAGTGACCCTATCATGCCTCTGTAGTTCTTGACATCTGTAGGTTCACCTTTAAGGTCAGAGTCAAGTTTAACTCCAGTGGCAATAGGAGTTTTCATTGGATTTGAATTGTTGAGCTTATATTTTTTCACAATATCAGAGATGTATTTGGACTGACTTATGAAAGTCCCTCTGATGGATTGTTTTACTTGTAAACCAAGGAAGAAAGAAAGTTCTCCCATCATGCTCATTTTGAATTCGCTTTTCATCAAATCCTCAAACCTATCACAGTAATCTTGCCGTATAGACCCAAAAATAATGTCATCAACGTATATTTGCACCAGAAGTATATCATTTTTGTACCTTCTAAAGAATAGAGTTGTATCGACAGTACCTTTCTCGAAGTGATTAGTCAACAGAAAGTTGGACAGAGTTTCATACCAGGCTCTGGGAGATTGCTTAAGGTCGTACAGAGCTTTGTCTAGCTTGTAAACGTGGTCTGGAAACTCTGAACTTTCAAAGCCAGGTGGTTGTTGGACATAAACTTTCTCTTGTAGTTTGCCATTCAGAAAGGCAGACTTCACATCCATCTGATAGACCTTAAAACCCTTGTGAGCAGCATAGGCTAAGAAGATTCTGATTGCTTCTAGACTAGCCACAGGAGCAAAGGTTTCGTCATAGTCAATACCTTCCTCTTGGCAATATCCCTTTGCAACCAGACGGGCTTTGTTTCTGATGATAATCCCGTCTTCATCCTTTTTATTTCTAAACACCCACTTGCTTCCAATAGCAGTCTTATTTTGAGGAAGTGGAACCAAGGACCAAACTTTGTTTCTTTCAAACTCCAGAAGCTCCTCTTGCATGGCTTCTATCCAGTTTGGGTCTTCAAGGGCTTCAGAAATCTTCTTCGGCTCAATCATGCTTAGAAAGTTTACAAAGAAAGCTTCATTGATTGTGGTCGATCTTGTCTTCATACCATCTTCAGCAGCACCAATTATAAGATGATGGGGGTGATCCTTTGTCCATTTTGTCATGGGAGCATGTACACCAAGAGGGGTTTGTGCTTCTGATGGGAAAAGACGATCTTCAGCATCAGAGCTATGTGGATTGGCACCAGGGCTCTGTGGCACACAACTCAGGAGAGTGGCCTCATTGCTGTGAGTTGCCAACAGGGCTCTATGAAGGTGAGCTTTCAAATAGGGAGTCTCTGCCAATATTGGTTAGCAGAGGTGATGATGGCTCTAGTTCGGGTTCTCTTACATTTAATTGTGGTTCCTCATTTCTCTGAATAACACCTGTAGACAGAGAAGTAGATGGTGAAGTATTGGAGGGACCAGTAAGAGTTGTACATGTCAGATTCTGTTATGTTGAATTCTGAGCTTGATTGCCTCTGTTGATGTTGACAGATGAAACATCATCATCGAAGAAATCATCGAACACAAGATTGATATCTTCTTCCCTTGTCTTAGAAGAACTTGGTTTCTTCTGCTGAATCTGTGTCCCCTCTATTGATTTACGATCAGAGGAACTTGATGTACTTTCATCAAAGGACACATTAACACTTTCTTGAATAACACGGGTTCTGGTATTGTAGACTCTGTAAGCTTTAGAGGTTAAGCAATAACCAATAAAGATTCTTTCGTCCGCCTTCTTGTCAAATTTACCCAGTTGTTCTCTGTCATTCAAGATGTAACACTTGCAGCCGAAAACATGAAAATATTTTACGTTTGTCCTTCTGTTGTTGATGAGTTCATAAGGAGTCTTCTTAAATCTCTTCACTATTACAGCTCTGTTTTGGGTAAAACAGGCTGTTGAGACTGCCTCTGCCCAGAAGTTGATGGGAAGGAGAGAACCAGCCAACATGGTTCTTACGGCTTCTACCAAAGTTCTGTTCTTTCTCTCCACTACTCAATTCTGTTGTGGAGTTCTGGCAGCTGAGAAGTTCTGGAAGATTCCTTCTTCTAAAAGATAGGTATCTATTATGGCATTCTTAAACTCTGTCCCATTATCACTTCTCAACTTTTGAATTTTGAGACCTAACAGAACCTGTATCCTTCTCAACAAACTTATCAAAATTTCTGGGACATCAGATTTTACTCTGATGAACTCAATCCAAGTATTTATAGAAAATTCATCAATTAGCACAAGAATATACTTCTTACCCGACAGACTTTGCACATAAATTGGACCACAAAGATCCACATGAAGCATATGCAAAGGTCTTGGGAAATTGTGATCACTCTTAGTTCTGTGTGAAGATCTTTTCATCTTACCCAGCTCACAAGCAGAACAGAGATGGTTTTGTCAAATTTTAGCGAAGGCAGACCTTTCACTAAGTTCAATTTCACGAGCTTGTCAAGATTTGAAAATTTTAAATGGGCAAATCTTTTATGCCAGAGCCAAGCATCTTCATTTTTCAAAGAGACTAAACAGAGTTTTTATGTTGTAGTTCCTTGTTTTGGATTAAAGTTCATTTTGTATAGATTGCCTTTTCTGTCAGCTCTTAAAAGTTCTTGACCAGACTCGGAAAGCAACAAGGAACAATACTTCTTCCTAAAATTAACATCGAACCCATGATCACAGAGTTGACTTATACTGAGCAGATTATGATT
This sequence comes from Saussurea involucrata, assembly GCA_033807775.1. NCBI lineage: Eukaryota > Viridiplantae > Streptophyta > Magnoliopsida > Asterales > Asteraceae > Saussurea > Saussurea involucrata. The sequence goes on along the minus strand of CM066327.1, from coordinate 94,294,201 downwards.
TAATCCCTCAACATAAGCAACCTCAGAAACTGAAACACCACCATTAACTAAAGTACCATAACCTCTAATCTGTCTACCATTGTCTCCTCCGAAGGTCACTGCACTCCCTTTCTTGTTCTTGAAAGAAGTTAGCAGCTCCTTATTGCCCGTCATGTGCCTGGAGCATCCGGAATCTAAATACCAGATCTGCACATGAGGTTTCTGCAAGACAGATTAGTTATTTTTAGGTACCCATTGCATGATGTGTCCTTTCTTGTTAGGCTTTAGGGTGTTAACAGTCTTTCCTACAGGCTTTTCATTATTTGATGATGTGCCAGACGTCTTTTTCTGTGCATTCTGAACAGTCTTGGGATTATTCCTTTGAGGTGACTTATTCAGAACACAATGAGGACCATTCATATGGTTTTGCAGTTTTAACAACAGTTGAATGCAATTGCAGTTGATAAAACATGAAGATAATTGGTGCACATTGCTATTTTTATTCAAAAACTGTTGTTTGAATGGTGCTTGATTCTGAAAAACGTTAGGACCATACATTCTGTCCTGATTTGGTTTCTTAAAGCTGTTGTTCCTTGAAACAAACTCTCTTGACACAAAGTTGTTTTTCTTTGGAACTGACTCACGTGACCAAAAAGAATTTCTTTGATTTACACCAGAATTGGGAATAGGTCTGTCATTGACTATCCATTTGCCCTTCTGTTCTGTTGTAAACCTGATTGGTTTAAAAGCAAAGGGAATTGAGGTGTTGTTCACTGGAATATTTATGGCTTTCTCTCTTTTCTCTACTTCTACTACATTAGAAGCAAGAGTCTTGAAGCCTTTGTTGTCAAACTCAGTTACTGGTATGAATCTTGATTGTTTCTTGAAAAATGAGACATCCTTTTTCAAATCAAAACATCCTGCGGGCATCTGCTTTGGTTTATGCAAAACTTTCTTTTGACCATAAAAAATCTGTTCATCTATCTAAGAGTCAGAGTCACTGTCAGAGCACTGAAAGTCTCTGGTGGCTCTGGTGGAGGTGTTAGACACCTGAGGTATCACAGAAGTATTAGCTTGAGCAGACTTAAACTTTCTCAACTTAGGTTTTAATGCATCAGAAACAACATTTTCCTCAAGAATTCTTTTAATATCCTCTTCAAATGATGTTCTGATAGATTCAGAGGAAGGAGAGAAGACTGGTGCTTCAGGGTTGAGCTCGCTATGTGTTTTATCAACAGAGGACTCATCCACAGAAGTAAAAGACTTCTGTCCCTTAAAAGAGTTGAAATTCAAAATCTCTTTTGGATCCAGACTATTAACAGAGTTAGGAAGTGTGATTCTAGCTCTTCCTTGATCAAGAATGAACTTTTCAGATGGTTTAATAACCTTTTCATGATTCAAGGAGTCATAGCTAACATTCCTGTAGTCAAGTCTTCTGGTTCTTTTGAAAACATCTGAGGTTTTGATTCTTTTGATCACATCCTCTTGGATTTTCCCAACACAAAAAGCAGGGGACAGAGATATCTTCTTCTTTTCGTTATAGGGAGCAAGGTTAGAGAAACCAAGACCTTGTGTATCCATCTGTGAGTTTATCTTAATGTGTACATCTTGTGCATCCTGGTACTTCTTGATTTGAATTTCTTTTCTCTGCAGGGATTGATGTAAAACCTCCCTTTCTCTTTGAAAATAATCTTTTAAAGCAACAGAGTTAAGTCTGTCAGTTTCAGACTTCTTAACCTCTTCAGACTTTTGTTTCAAAGTATTTTCAAACTCTTTAACCTTTTTCAGAAAAGATGCTTTCCTTCTTCTGTTGTAAGATCTCTAGCTCATATTTCTCTTTGAATATTTCTTCCTTTTCCTGTTCCAAGAGAGTTTTCTCTCTCTTGTAGAAGGACAAATCCTTCTGAGCTAGCTTTCTTAACTCTTTCTCTTCAGAAAGTTTTTGTTTTAAGAGTTGAAATTCTTCTGTTAGCAAAGAAACGTGCATTTCTAACTCAGAGTCGGACTTAGATTCAGAAGAACATACCTTGGCACTGGGTCTGGTGGTCTCCAGCGCTCTGTTGTCTGGCTCTGTCACAGTAAGAGCAAATGCATGAGCCAAATCTTCTTCTATCGTTCTTTCTAACTTCTCTCTGGTCATCGAATCAACCTCTTCTCTCAAACTCTCATCATCAAACTCTCCATCTCAGCAACGTAGCTTCTCTCTCTGTAATTGTACTTGTATTTGTTTTTATAGTAATCCTGGTCTTTTACCAGTTTACCTCGACAATTAGCAGAGAAATGGCCAGGTTTGCCACATCTAAAGCAACGTCCATCATTCTAAAGCATCAGTTTTCTAAGGAATTGGAGCATTATACTTCTGTTGAGGTTGTGGTTGCGGTCTTTGTTCTTGTAGAGCTCTCTTCTGGTAGTTATGTTGTGCAACATAACCTCTATTCTCATCTTTCCCTTCTCTTTTGTATCTACCTCTTCTGTCAAATGCTCTGTTGCCAAATCTCTTGTTAAATTTTTGAGTGATTAATGCAAGAGATTTAGCAAAAGCATTTATGTCATCATCTTCTGATGAACTTTCTTCAGCATCACTTTCTGCTACCAGACTTTTCTTACCCTTCTTCTTCTCTTTCTTCTTATCTCTGCTAGAACTTTCTCTGTTGGTTTTTCCTTCAGTGGTATTCTTTGACTCTGAAACTAAAGCAATTGGACCTGTAATGGTGGATTTGCCCTTTTGTTTGACAACATCCTTCTCTCGTGCGGCGAGAGTGCCATACACATCAGTTAGTGACCATGCATCTAGATCCTGGATAGCTTGTAAAGACATGGACAGATTCAACCATTCATCATTTAAACTTTTCAAAAAACAGAACATTGTTATCTTCCTTCGACCTAACAACCCCACATTTTTTGCATTTGTTTATCAACACATTAAATCTGTTGTAGGTTTGTTGTAAGGTTTCCTCAGGAAGTGCCTTGAAATCATTGTATTTATTTATACATTGGGTCCTTCTGTTCTTTTGGGTCTTAATTCCACCCTCAAGTTGATTAAGAAGCTGATCCCAGATTTCCTTAGCAGTAACACATGAATCTAGTTCTTGAAATATTTCGTTAGGAATTGCCATATTCAAAAGTCTAACTGCCTTAAGGTCATTTTCCATTTGAAGTTTCTCTTCATCAGTAAACCCGGTGGTTTTAGGTTTAAGATAAGTAGGAATCTCAGCAGTAGTTTCTGTTGCGGGTACACGTGGAACCAAAACCATGGGTTTGCAAGGTCCATCCGTGATAGAACGCATTAAATCTCTGTCCATTCCATCAAGGAAGTTAACCATCCTAATCTTCCATTGAGGATATTCATCTCTCGGAAGAGTAGGAGGCTTGGTCAGAGAACCAACAGTATAAATGGCGTTGATGTTATTAGCCATTTTTCAGAAAAACAGAGTATAATGGTTTCAAACGATTTTTGAAAGAGAATAAGCTGAAAGTAAGTGAACCTTAACCAATGGAACAGTAATGAATAGTAGATAAGATCTTTAAACTAGACTGGAAAGCTTAAATGAGAGATATAATAACTTTTAAACTAGTAAACTGTAAAACAGAGTATACTAGGATGCTTTGAAACACACACACAATCAATAACAGTGAATCAACCTTGATAGATTGGATTGTTTGATTTAAGAAAATCAAGCAAGCTCTGATACCAACTGTAGGTTCCCAGATTCACGTTGCATCACAATAATGGTAAGAAAATAGACAGTGAAAGCATTTAAATAAAGCCATTAGTGTGAGTGATTGTGTAAACGATATAATAACTGTGAGTATTAAATATAGAACAATAATAATGATAACAAGATCAAGTATAAAAGTTGCTCGTATATTGATAATGAATCACACCAAGAACACGTTCAAGTATGTGTTCAGAAATCTCACAGGACACAATATCGTACAGAGATAGTGCTATGGAATACTGCAGTGTATGCTTTTACAATTATGGAAAACTATTCTTCCAAAAGCTTACAATCGTTTGTTCCACTACCTCACTATTTATAGCCCTGATAAAGTGTAGACAGTGTACTATCGTACCCTGGAATGACACATGGAAAGTGTGTCTCCTTTCTTTAGGGCATACGTGGAAAGTATGGACACGTGTCTGACACTTAGGATTTCTTACGAGACTTAGGCACCACAGCGGTCTTCACTTCACCAGAGCTCATAGACCAGAGCTCTGTTGGTCTTCGGCAATGAACAATTCTTCTGTTGATCTTCTGCCAGAGCTCTGTTGAGCTCTGTTGAGTTCTATTGGTCTTCTTGATGAGTTTCTTCTAGGTCTTCTGCTTGATCTCTGTTGGTCTTCTTACTTGATAATATTTTCAATACTTTTACAAAAGAGATACTTGGGGCTAACACAACTCTTTGATAAACAAGTGCAAAAAGTTTGGTATTCATATAACCTCTGAGGAAAACAATGTTATGTTCCCCAAGAGCATGAATGAGGAGTGGCTTCAACTATCCATGTCTTTACAAACAAATCAAGACTTGGACACTGGGACCCTCACAGACCTCTATGGCACTCTGGCTGCACAGGAAAGCCAAATAGCCTAGACGAAAGCCCAACTGGGAGGACCACTGACACTTGTAGGCAAAGCCACAGAGGTGCAAGAAAAGCCAAAGAAGGATAAGGCTCTGGAGGAGAAAGAGAAGAAAAAAGAAGGTTTTGGTTGTTGATATTGATGAAGAAGAGTTGATGGATGAGGATGAGGCAACAATGGCCTCCATAGCTAAATCTTTAGCTCTGCTAATCAAGGAATTTGGGAATAGAGGGTTCAAGAAGAAGTCTGGATTCAATAGAGGGGGGAACGACAGCGATGGGAGAGACGATAGAGGTGGCAAGTATCAGAACTATGGGCCACTATAGGGATATGAGCAGAGATATTAAGGAAGAGAGGAGTTCCATGACTAACAGAGGATGTATGACAAAGGATATGAGTAGAAGGGATGAGGAGATCACCAACAGAGGCAGAATAATTACCCTCAACGGGGTATGCCCAGGGAGGAGCACAGAGCTCAAGACAAAGCTGCCACAGGTCCACAGAACTCAGGGTGCTTCAAGTGTGGTAAGCCAGGCCACTACGCGGCAGAATGTTGAAGCCACCCCAACAGACCTCAAAGAGACTATGCCTTTTACAAAAAGAAGGAAGAATATTATGCTCAAAAGTCTCTTATGGTAGAGCAAGAGAACTGGGTGTCTGACGAGTCCTCTGATGAGGGAGAGAAGAAAAACACATTGTTTTGTGGGATGGCAGAGGTCAGCAGCTCCGACTATGACTGTGAGGTATCCACTTCTAATTCATCCTCAAATGACACAGAAGCAAATTTGCTTAAACTAACAGAAGATTACAATGAACTCAAAAAGACTTCTCACTCAGGAAAAGGCAAAGATTGTTTTGGAAAAGGAAAATCTAGAAATGGAATGGTCTAAAGAAATAAATCCTTTGAAAGAAAAGATTTATGATCTTGATTTAGCCTTAAAAGACAAAACCAAAGAACTTTTGAATAATGAGAGTGATAGACTGAACATACTTGCTCTTAAAATATTTTTCCAAAAAGAAAGAGAAGTTCTTCACCAGGATCTACTCGACAGAGACCTATTAATCAAAAAATATCAAGACGCACAGAAGGTGTATGAAAAGGTAAATACTCAAATAGGTAGAAGAGTAATTGGCTTCTGTGACTTGGATCCTTTTATAGGAACCAAAAGAAACAAGTCCTTATCATCCCTATTTTGCGTTGGAGATGTTGTAAAACCAGGTTTTCCTAACTTACTCTCTGTGAACAAAAGGCAAAAAAGCTAGGGGAACCTCACAATAGGAAACCTCTGGAGATGATCAATGTGTGGTATCATAACATAGATTTACCATCTTCGAACTCTATCAAAAGAGCATCCAAACCAAAGAAATATCTGAAAACACCGAATAAGATAGGTCTCTTCAAGTTTGGGGATCCAGAGACACAAACTCATTCGCTTTTGTATGCATGATGAACCCTGAAAAGGAGTTATGCGCAGAAGCACCCGAGTTCATACCTTCGTCCACAAAGAATAGGCTGAAAAATAATTCTAAAAATGTCTTGGAAGCCCGTGAAGATCAATCTATTGAAAATCATGAGATTTCCTCTGTCGAACATGATCTGGGTGAAAAGGACTCTATGGACTTTTCTGAAACCACAGAGGATGCTCTTTGTACTTCAAAAGAGACGAATATTTCTGAAAACAAGGAAGAAAGTAAACATGTCACATGTACAGAGAATCCTCTCGGACTCAGAATATGAGGATGACTCAACCTTCCATCGACTCAGAGACTGATTCTGACGAATCAGAGATAGTACCTTGTGAATCAGAGAGATTTAAACTTCCCTCTGGCATTCTTAACAGAACAAATTCTCCAATGGAGAAATTCACAAGTATTCCTATTTGTCCAGATTTTCTAGACATGTGCATACAAGCTAAAACTTCTGTTGATCTTGAAAAGATTATGGAACAAAAAGAAAAATCCTCTCAGACTCCAAAAGTTTCAAAAACCTTTAAGGCCAACTCAAGAAAAACTATTGGCAACAAAAAGGAAAATGGATTGAAAATAACAAGTCTTTTTCTTCTGTGATAGTGAAATCCACAGAAGTTCACCACAGAAGATGGGTACAGCAGAAGGCTCCTCTGAAGAGAGATTTTTATAAAAATAAATCTAGCCTAGATATGTCATTCTACAACAGAAAGTCTGATGTTAGGAGAGATTGCAATCATAAATCCTCTGTACCAATGTTCAATTTTTTTAATGAAAAGTTTAAGCGAGTTTCTTCACATGTTGATTATTGTCATTTCTTTGAACATATGTATCAATTGAATCAACATTTCTCTGGTCCTCACTTTTTCTCTCTAAACCCAAAGCAAAGAATGCAAAATTCAAGGGTAAGAAGAAACAAAATGGTTCTTCTAAAGAACTCAAAACCAAATATAAGGATGCTAAGGCAACCTTAAATCCCCCTAACAAGATTGGACCCATTTGGAAATGGGTACCTAAATCTCTCTAACAGTATTGCAGAAGCAGTATGTGCCTATCTGGTACCTAGACTCCGGGTGCTCGAGGCATTTGACTAGTGACATAGGTTTACTATCCTCATATAAAGACAAACTTGGAAGAGGATCTGTAACCTTTGGAGACAATAAAAAGGGGTACATCAGAGGCTACGGAGTTATCAAAAAGGAGAATGTAACCGTGTGCAAAGTTACGTATGTGGAGGGCCTCCAATACAACCTACTATGTGTAAGCCAACTCTCCGACACAGGTTTCGATGTGAAGTTCAAAAGAACTTATTGTTCTCTACTTGGAGAGGATCTAGACATAGAGCTCCTGCGAGCTAAAAGAAGAGGCGACTTGTACCTCATGCACTTGAAAGCCAAGAACCAAAGCGACAAGCTCTGTCTTGTCTCAAGTAAAAATGAAGAAGCATGGTTATGGCACAATAGGTTCTGTCATCTAAACATCCACACCCTCGATAAACTAGTGAAGCTTGATCTGGTAAGTGGTCTGCCTAATGTTAAATTTGACAAAGATCATCTATGCTCAGCCTGTGAAATGGGAAAACTCAAAAGAGCTTTCCATAAAGGCAAATCTGATGTGTCTTGCACTAGGCCTCTGTATATGCTTCATGCCGACCTCTGCCGTCGCATTGCTACACAGAGCCTAGGTGGCAAAAAGTATATGCTTGTATTGATTGATAAATACTCAAGATATACTTGGGTAGAATTTGTCCGAAAGAAGTCAGATGTTCCAAACATCTTGATTAATCTAATGAAAAGAATCCAGGTTCTCCATGAGTGCAGGGTGCATAAACTGAGGAGCGGCAATGGGACAGAGTTCAAGAACTCCACCATTGAAGCTTATCTCACAGAGGAAGGAATCTCGTAAAATTTCTCTGCTGCACGTACTCTACAACAGAATGTCGTGGTTGAACGTAAAAATCGCACACTTGTGGAGGCAGCAAAAACTATGCTCACAACATCTGGATTACGGATTACCCATCTCTTTCTAGGCAGAAGCTGTCTCAACTACATGCTTCACTCAAAATCGATCAACAGTGGTGAAGAGGGACATCAAGACCCCATATCAGTTGATAAACCAGAAAAAGCCAAACATCAAATTTTTTGATGTGTTTGGGTGTAGGTGCTTTGTCCTTAACAGCAGAGAAACCCTTGGGAAGTTCGATCGTAAGGCAGATGAAGGGAAACTCATTGGGTACTATGCCACTTCTAAGGCATACATAATCTATGTTCTGCGAACTCAAATAATTGTGGAAAGCATTAATGTTTCATTTGATGATTCATTCCAAAAGACTTCTGATCAAATCAGTTCAGAACTCGGACTAAACAATAAAACCTCTGGCGTTTCAACATCAAGAGAAGCAGAGTTAAACCTGTTATTCAAAGATGTGTTAAAAGATGAAGTTGATCCCTCTGCTGAAGTTCACAGAGCCTCTAGAGAGTCATCCTCTGCGGACCAGACAAGTCAAGGTATATCTCTCACTGGTCCCTCAAATTCTTCACCCTCTTCCACTAACTATGTAGGTACAAACATTGAGGGGGAGCAACTAGAGGATACTGTGAACAATGGCTCCACGACAGAGCAACTTGAAATTCCAACTCTTGTGACAATAGAGGAATTAACACCAGAGGAGAATGAAGATTTTTTTTCAACATCTTCAGAGGATTCAACTCCTACTCTTATTGAAATTCCTCCACAAGCTTGTGACAACTGTCAAATTTACACCTCAGGTAAGAACTGCACTGCATATTTCAGTTATTCACGTCATAGTTCACACAGTGCAATTTTAGCAGTAAACTCCGTACAATAGGAAAATTTGAGAAATTTTGCCTAGAAACCCCCGTAATTTAGGAAATTATCCATAAATCTCATAAAAGGCCAACCTAAGCAACAATTATATCACAAGTATATATATAATTAGTAATCTAATCTACATCAACTAAATTATATAAAAACTTTACCTTTATATATTTAAGGTGTTATTCAAAATTTAAAAGAAAAATACTTCATGTATAAAAATAAATCAAAAAGACAATATTGGACATTTTATTTAGCAACACACCACCTCATCACCCCCCCCCCCCTTGTGAGGCTGGCCACCCCCCTCACTACCCCTTTAACTATTTTCTTAACCCTTTCAAAATCATTTGCAAACTTCTCACTTTCTCTTTAACTTCTCACACTAGAATTCTCTCCTTTCTCTCTCAATCTTCATCCACATTCATCCAAGAAAAACCCATAAACTTCAGCCCCTAAACACATCTCCTTCAAGAGATCAAATTGTTCAAGGTAACTACAAGTGTGTTGGATGAAACCCACACACTCCCTTTTGTCTAGTTTTCATTTTTGCATTTTTTATGAATGTTCTTCATCTTCGTCTACAATTTCTTTCAACTTTTGCTAAGAACCATTTACATACATCTTAATGTTTGTAGATTTACCACCATAACACTTGCATGTTAGTAAAAAGGTGGTAAATCCATAATCAAACCTATGTTAAGATCAAAGATGGGCTCTTAACTTGCATGCATATAGTTTTCTTAAAAGATCTATATTTTGATCCCAAAAGTTGTATGAAAAGGTCTTTGATTTCACTAAAAACATGTTTAAATCAACATGCATGAGCTAAAAATATACAATTTTTAAGTTTCATGAAGAAGTTCTTGGCATAAACACCAAGCATTCGTCAAAAAGAACCATTTTCAAAGTTTTATAAAAGATGAGATGATGGATAGCATGCATGTAGTTTAAATGGTTTAAAAACCTGTTTTAGAACTGAAATTATTTGTATGGGGATGAGTCAAATCGGATTGCATGCAAGAGGAATAAGAATTTCAAATAAAAAGACAAAGAAAAATGCACATGCATAAAGTTTGGTTTTGACAGCTTGCTGCCAGATTCTGCACCTCTCTTAAAAATGTCATATCTCACTCAATAATACTCCAAATTAAGTTATTATTTTTCTGGAATTTATTTTTATGAGTTAGGTTTTGAACCCAAGTGGTTTCACTCAAAAACTCAAAGATTTCATCTACCAAACAGTCTTCCCAAAAACAGTGCGCAAACAGCAAAACTTTCTGTAGTGTTTTATGTCAAGAATTATTTCATGTACTTAACCACCTCTAAAAATTATGAAACTCATGTCAAAAGTTTCATAACTCATTAAAAAACGTAGAAATAAAATATTTTGACCTAAATATGCCTGGAAGTTATCCAAAAATGGACAGAAAGTGACACCTAAATCTGGACAGCAAAGGACAATTTTCTTACTATAGTTAAAAAGTAACTCTTGAACCCTTTTCATCATTTTTATGATGAAATTGTGGTATATATATATATATATATATATATATATATATATATATATATATATATATATTATATGTACACCTTTTATACTTTAACTTTACGTCTTGAACCCTTTTTATCACTCTTATGATGAAATTGCGGTATATACATATATTACATATAACTTCTTTAGACCCTTTTCGTTACTTATTGTGGCGAGATTGCGGTAACGTTAACCTAACAAGAATGAAGTATATATGTTACGATTACTAATTTCAGTAACTCTTTATGATTTATAATATTTAAATTACAACAAAGGCATTTTATGACGATTTGGATAGTTAGTACCGAACCTTTGAGATTAAAACTCACTAGTGACCTTACGTTCATAGGTTTGAAGTAGGATCACATCGAAGTATCTTGTGGGAGATTCCCAGATTTCTATCGCGTATCAAGTGAGTTATCACAGCCCCTCAATGTTTTACATATTTGGGGTGAAAAACATGTTGTTACTACAATTATTTTACGCACCGGTTGTCTCATTTTCTTGGAAATACGAACTTGCTATAGTTGTTTATGCTCTATGGTATCTATGTCTTGCGAATGTTGTATGTTTGAGTTTTCTTTTGCTATCGTTCAAAAGTCCCTGTTTATTTCTCACGTTACCCGTTTAACTCATGGATTGAGCCGTTGGTAATTATGGATAACGTTATTTGGTTGACACCCCACTCACAAGTAGCGCTTGTTTGAGTGCATAATTATTGTTTGTATTTGCGCATTGTTGGCGATAGAACATGCGTTGGGGCGTCCTTTCATTATAGGTCAGGTAACGGGCTCATAACTTAAACATTATACATACGATTACCTTGAGCAAGTGTTTTTATAACCGGTTGACTTATCCAATTGTGCGGATTAAAACGATTTCTATGACAAACTTTGTTGTACTCATTAAACCTGTGATCTCACCAACTATTCAATAGTTGACCCTCTCATTTACATGCTTTTCAGGAAATACCAAGTAAGGGTGGAACTTAGGAAGGATAAACGTGTTGAAGCTTTCTATGTTATCTTTTGAATACGTTCATTTCCCTTTTTCGTAAAACGGTTGTAAAAGACAAGGATGTAAACTTTTGAATGTATTTTGATGGTTGGTGTGATCTTGTAACTATTGCTATGAAACTTGAGATGTACATTCCATGTTTCCGCTTTAGCGGGGTGTGACAGTTTTGGTATCAGAGCTAAAGGTTATAGAGAATACCGGTTTTCCTTTGGAAAACTGCAACTATAGCCAAAAACGGGAAATAACACTCAAATTACTAAACATATTGCTAGTATAACTAATTCGGGTATTGCATCATCGCTCTTTAATTAAACAAAGCCTGATCACATATGTTAATTAAGGAAAGAGTATTGCGAGACCAGAAATGGATATACTAGGAACATGTGTGTTTTCTCACTTAGTGTTTCACGTTGTATGCATAGTATGAGCATGGTTATTGCCTATAATATGCAATAGTATAGTACACATAGCCTTTATACTTGCGCGATAGTAACTTTATGCACTCTTACTTCAGTAGCACTATGTCGTCATCGTCATCATCACACTCTCAACCCTCCTACACGCCGTCGAGCGAGCGAACATCGGAAGGCGAACGAGATCCGTATGATGGACCGAGGATACCCTCGACCACGGTTATACCGCAACCCACTACTATAGTAGTACCACCAAACTCTAGAGGGCCACGTACTAGGCTGACCGCTAGGAAGAGTGTTCCCATTCCTAGGCGAGTGTCATTAAGGTCCGATCGTCCGGAGGCGCCGGAACCACCGCGAGTCATCATGGGAGTACCCGTTGGTCGTGCGTTTGGCATGACATGGGCGGAAGAGCAGCATTTTCGGGCTATGACAGCGGAGTTGCATAGCTGTCAGGCGCGGGTTAGTCATCAAAGTCAGGTTGTGACGGAGCTATGTGAGTTGAGTCATCTCTTGACTAACATGTCGACCGAAGCCCTGGACGGAGCAAGAATAGCTCGGACTCGGAGGATAGCTTTACGAGCTGAGATAGTGTGCATAGTAGTGGTGATGCTACTAACGTTGTTGGTGTTGTGGGTTTTGTTCGAGGTGTATCGGGGAGGATATTGACGTGGATGGTGGAAGATTTAGAAAATGGAACTTTTTATTTTTAGTTATTTCAACTTTGTATTTCAGATTGTATTTCTGTTCTTCTAAACATCATGGTACTGATGTGCAATGCACATCAGAAATTTTGCATCAACGGCTATTATTAACGACTTTAATGGAAAGGCAATTTCGCGTTTTAATTATATATGTGTTGAACATGCGATGGTTGTTTTTATTATTTCAAATATTTCAATTTACAAGTGTATTCTTTGCAAAACATCCGACTTTATTTACACAAGATTTTAACCAAATCAACATTTGCAAATGTGTTTTTAGAAAAATGCCACCAAGAAGATCCACACGTCGCACGGGAGAAAATCCTGAAGACCAAAACCCCGATATTGCCCAAATCATAGCTCAACGTATCCAAGAGGCGATACCCGACATCGTAACTCAAGTCACCGCGGGCATCAATGAGCATCATAGGAATGTTAATGTGGGAGGAGGGAATCCCAATAATGTTAATGACAATAGAGGATGTAGTTACAAGACGTTTATGTCTTGCAAGCCCAAAGAATTTCACGGAAAAGAAGGTGTTGTAGGATTGCTTTTGTGGTTTGATAGTATGGAGTCGGTGCTCCATATCAGCAAATGTTCAGAAGACCGCATGGTGGAGTATGCGGCATGTCAGCTTCAAGAACGAGCTTTGACTTGGTGGAACATTCAAGTCCAAACCCGTGGAAGGGAGGATGCATACAAACTTTCTTGGGAGGAGTTTAAGAAGTTGCTCACTGAAGAATACTGTCCGAAGAGTGAAATTCAGAAGTTGGAGGCTGAATTTTGGGATCTCACCATGGTTGGTTCAGGGATATGTAAAGCCCGTGTCCCGGTATGTTTATATATATTTTAATTAATTGCTTTAATATCATTCTTTTAGCGAATCTTTACTAACGGGGTTAGCAAGTTTGACCAAATGCGTAATAAATCTTTAAACCATTTTAAAGTGTTTACCTTTAATTGTTTTTGGTTAGTGGTTTGGTGTCAAAAAGGACCAAAAATGTTAGCTTACGTGTCTTTTGTTATAGATTGTGAGATGAGGTATAGTTGAGGGGCTATTTGTGCATTTTTTTGGAACTTGTTGCATGGGTCACGGCCCATGGCTGAATCCCTTCTCGTTTTCTTTTTCCTTTCCTTGTGATTCAAGCAACCAATCACCTAAACCCTAGAGCCCTTCTCGTTTCCTTGCGATGTGCGGCCGAGAAAGAGAGAAACGAAGAGAGAGAGAGAGATCGCGAGAGAGAGAGAGAGAGGAGAAGAAGAACGCAGCGGCAGCCCCTTTCGCCGCCGCTGCTGCTGTCATCGGAGACCGCCACCACCTGCTGTCGTCGGAGGAATCGAGAGAGAGAGGTTTGGTTGTGGTGGTGAGACGTCGTCGTGAGGTAAGTAGCTCTCTCGTTCGTCTCGTTCTTTTCTTTTTCCTTTTCGTTTTTCCGGCGAGACCACCACCGCTGCACGCCGTCGCTACGGTGGCTGTGGGTGGAGGGCGGTGGCAGTGGGTGACACTCTTAGCGTAAATCCCGAATCGATTAAGCCGCGAACCGTTTTATAAAGCTATCAGTTTATGAAAATTCTAGTGTGCTGTCCAGTTTTCGTGTAGTCATAACTTTTCTGTCGTAACTCCGTTTGAGCCGAAACTGGCGCCCACGGTTCAAGTTCGGGGTCGGGCACGTTTTCTGTGTTTTAGCGGAAAACTGGTTCGGTCTCTAGCTGGGTGGAAAAGTGGTCGCAATTTCGGTGATTCGTCATTTTATGTGCAAAATTCTGGAATCTGCCACTGTTTTGCGTAGACCATAACTTTCTGATCGTAACTCGGTTTGGGGTGAAACCGGTGTCAAAAGTTCCCTTTTTGAGTCTAGAAACTTTTCTGTGTTTTGTGCAAAACCCAGTTCGGGACGTAGCATGGGTCAAACTGTCGTTTTATACTGATAAGTGCTGTTTTTCGCTGTTCTGCGGGCTGATCTTATAAAATCCGTAATTAATTGTAGAAAAATCGTTAGGAGGCGTATAATATGTCCTTGGAACCCTAACTCAGAGGACTTTCTGGTCATGAAATAATATTGGGAATTTTCTGGGATTAAAGGGGTCGAAACAGGTCCCGAACAGACCTGTTTGGCGAGAACGGAATTTAGTTTTAGTGACGGTTTAAGCGTGTGTCGTGTCATAGGGTCCGGGTCTCGTATTGACACGTTTTAACATGCATTTAGGTGCTGGGAAGTGACCGTAATTGTGAAGCTTGAATTGTGTTATTAAGCTGGGCGCGCATTCGAGGTGAGTTCTCTCACTGTGTAGTTAGGGGTTGTATGCATGTCATAATAGTTTGTATGTACTATTGTCTTTGTGGTGTGAACTAGTTGTTTGTGGTGCGTAATATTTGATTGGTTTGAATGCTTGGTATAAATGTGTCACATTACAATTCGGTGGGACCGAGGCCTCGATGGTACTGAGGTGTTGGTTACATTACAATTCGGTGGGACCGAGGCCTCGATGGTACTGAGGTGTTGGTTACATTACAATTCGGTGGGACCGAGGCCTCGATGGTACTGAGGTGTTGGATACATTACAATTCGGTGGGACCGAGGCCTCGATGGTACTGAGGTGTTGGATACATTACAATTCGGTGGGACCGAGGCCTCGATGGTACTGAGGTGTTGGATACATTACAATTCGGTGGGACCGAGGCCTCGATGGTACTGAGGTGTTGGATACATTACAATTCGGTGGGACCGAGGCCTCGATGGTACTGAGGTGTTGGATACATAATTACTTGTAGATGTTTACTCGTTTTATGTAACTGTGATGTTGTTGCTTATGTGCGGATAGGGGTGATATGTATATAATTCCTATCTGCGCATGTGTTGGAATTCACTAAGCTTCGTGCTTACCCTTTCCCAATAAACTGTGGTTTCAGGTACGGGCGGCTCCAAGGCGTAACGAGTACACACTGGCGCGCGAGAAGAGCTGGTTTCTTTATGATTTTAATAATTAAACGTTTATTTCGCTGGTTTTATTTTTATAAAGACATTAATTATGTGTTTGCAAACGAAACGTTGGGATCATTTATTGAGTTGTTATCAATGAATTGTTTATTTAAAAATTTAAATTTGCTTGTAATTTTTGGGACGTTACAGGATAGATCGATACACCGCTCGTTTTCATGAACTCGCAAAGTTAGTACCCCACATGGTTACCTCAGAGAGCAAAAGGATTGACCGATAATTGTATGGATTGGCCCCAGAGATCCGAGGGATGGTTACGTCGGCAAGTCCAACCACGATTCAAACTGCAGTGGCTTTAGCAACTAGTTTGACCAACGATTCGGTCAGGGCATGAACTTTGACTCAGAAAGGTGTCGGTAGTAAGAGGAGGCCAGAGAGCCAGTCAGGGAAGATGATCGGTAGTAATTCAAGTAGGAATAAGAAAGTAGTAGGGAATTTTGGGATGAATGCTAAGGAAGCAGGGCGTTACAATGGACCCCATCCGAAATGCAACCAATGCAATCTGCATCACGAGGGAACCTGCCCCATCTGTGGCGTTTGTAAACAAAAGGGTCATTCCTCCCGGTACTGCAAGATGGGAAAGAATGTAAAGGAGGAAGGAAGGGCATGCTATGAGTGCGGAAGTCTGGATCACTTCCGGAATGTATGCCCGAAGTTGAAAAGGGACCGATCAATAACAACACCGGGTACCAGGCAAGGCAAGCCAATCAGGGAAACCAAGGAGGACAAGCTCGAGGACGGGCGTTTGTTTTAGGAGCAGAAGAAGCACGTCGAGACCCCAATGTAGTGACAGGTACGTTTCTCCTAAACGATTTTTATGCGTCAGTATTATTTGACACTTGAGCCGATAAGAGCTTTGTTTCGTTAGAATTTAGGCCTTTGATCAATCTAGAATCTAAGAAAATGCCGAATGCTTATATTGTTGAGGTTGCTAATAGATATGAATTAGAGGCTAAGGATGTAATCTTAGGCTGTACCTTGAACTTAGCTGATAAGCTATTTAGCGTTGATCTTATTCCAATTGAATTGGGGAGTTTCGACGTAGTGATAGGCATGGATTGGTTATCCAAGAACCGAGCGGAAGTTAGTTGTTTTGAAAAGACTGTTAGGTTACCATTACAAGGCGGAGAAACCCTTGTTGTGCAAGGAGATAGAGCTGGAAATGAACTAAGGATAGTATCGAGCATGAAGGTCCATAAGTATTTGAGAAAGAAGTGTGTTGCATTTTTGGCACACGTAGTAGAGAAGAAGTCCGAAGAGAGGCGAGTCCAAGATATTCTTGTGGTGAAAGATCACCCATAAGTGTTTCCAGACGATTTTCCTGGACTTCCTCCGTTTAGACAAGTCGAATTTCAAATTGATCTTATACCCGGAGCGGCGTCTGTAGCCAAGGCCCCATATCGCTTAGCACCTGCCGAAATGCAAGAGTTGTCGAATCAACTCCAAGAACTTTTGGATAAAGGATTCATTCGACCAAGTTCATCACCCTGGGGAGCCCCGATTCTTTTCGTCAAAAAGAAGGATGGATCGTTTCGAATGTGTATCGATTATAGGGAACTAAATAAGATAACAATCAAGAACCGATATCCTCTCCCTCGAATAGACGATTTGTTCGACCAATTGCAGGGTGCAACTTACTTCTCGAAGATTGACCTTCGATCGGGATATCATCAGTTGAGAGTTCGAGAGGAATACATTCCTAAAACAGCTTTTAGAACTCGTTATGGACACTACGAGTTTTTAGTTATGCCATTCGGATTGACGAACGCGCCAACTGTGTTTATGGACCTAATGAATAGAGTATGTAGACCATACCTTGATAAGTTTGTGATTGTATTCATCGATGATATATTGATCTATTCTCGGAGTATGAAGGATCACGAGCAGCATCTAAAAATGATTCTAGAACTTCTCAAGGAGCAGAAACTGTATGCCAAATTCTCTAAGTGTGAATTTTGGATTCGAGAAGTACATTTCTTAGGTCACGTGATCGGAGAGAAAGAGATTCACGTGGACCCGGCTAAAGTGGAAGCCATTCGGAAATGGGAAGCCCCAAGGACTCCGACGGAAATTTGCCAATTTCTAGGTTTGGCAGGTTATTATCGGCGTTTCATCGAGAATTTCTCTAGGATTGCTAAACCCCTCAATGCGTTAACCCAGAAGGATAGGGATTTCATTTGGGGAGTTTAGCAAGAAGAAGCGTTTCAACTTTTGAAGAAGAAGTTGTGCAATGCACCGATCTTAGCTTTACCGGAAGGGACGGAAAATTTTGTGGTGTATTGTGACGCATCGCATCAATGATTAGGTTGCGTATTGATGCAAAATGATAAGGTGATAGCATACGCCTCGAGACAATTAAAAGTTCATGAGAAGAACTATACCATGCACGAGCTGGAGCTCGGAGCTGTGGTATTCTCCCTAAAGATATGGAGACATTATCTATATGGTACCAAGTGCACTATTTTCACTGATCACAAGAGTCTTCAGCATATTTTTGATCAAAAGATGCTTAATATGAGGCAAAGAAGATGGGTAGAACTACTCAGCGACTACGATTGTGGGATACGTTACCACCCAGGTAAGGCCAATGTGGTAGCCGATGCCCTGAGTAGGAAAGAAAGGGTAAAACCTTCACGAGTCCGAGCGTTAGTAGCGCTGGTTCAAACAAGTTTGAAGACCCGGATTTTTGAAACTCAAATCGAAGCAATGAAGCATGAAAACCTGAAGGACGAGACTCTTCATGGTTTAGAGGCTAGATTTGAAACTAAGACTGATGGAGTACGTTACTTTGAGTATGGATCCCAAAGGCTGACAACCTATGGGAAATGATTTTTGAAGAGGCTCATAAATCTAGGTACTCAGTTCACCCAGGAGAAGATATGATGTACAAGGATTTAAGGGAGTACTATTGGTGGCCAGGAATGAAGAAGGACATTGCCATATATGTAGGGAAATGCATAACTTGCTCAAAGGTCAAGGCTGTTTATCAAACGCCATTGGGACTGTTGCAACAACCGGTGATTCCCTGGTGGAAATGGGAGCAAATCAATGTGGATTTTATAACCAAACTCCCGAGAACTGCCAAAGGACACGACTCGATTTGGGTTATAGTATATCGATTTACGAAGTCTGCACATTTCTTTCCTATTCGGGAAAACTATAAGATGGAGAAACTTGCTCAAATCTACATCAAGGAAATCGTCACGCGACATGGAGTCCCAGTTTCCATCATATCAGATAGAGATAGCCGCTTCACATCTCGGTTTTGGCAGTCACTTCAAAAAGCGTTGGGTACGCAGTTGAATTTGTGCACGGCCTATCATCCTCAAACGGATCGTTAGAGTGAGCGAACCATTCAGTCGTTGGAGGACATGCTTCGGGCATGTGTGATAGACTTTGGAGGAAGTTGGGATAACCACTTGCCGTTAGTAGAGTTTTCCTACAACAATAGCTATCACACTAGTATTCAGTGTGCGCCATATGAAGCTCTGTATGGACGCAAGTGTCGATCACCTCTTTGTTGGTTAGAGATTGGAGATAGACAGCTATCTAGTTCGGATATTGTTCAAGAAACTACCAACAAGATTGCAATCATCAAGGATAGGCTTAAAGCAGCTCAAGATCGTCAAAAGAGCTATGCGGACAATCGTAGGAAGCCTTTAGAATTTCAGATTGGAGATAGAGTCTTTTTAAAAGTATCCCCTTCGAAGGGAACAGTCCGGTTTGGGAAAAGAGGAAAGTTGAGTCCACGGTATGTTGGACCATTCAAGATCACGGAAAGAATTGGACCAGTAGCTTATAAGTTGGATTTGCCAATAGAGTTAAGTGCTATTCACAACACGATTCATGTGTCAAACTTGAAGAAATGTTTAGCCGACGAATCAGTAACCGTGCCTTTGGAAGAAGTCCAAATCAACGATAAGATGCACATCATAGAGGAACCAATTGAGATACTTGATAGGGAGGTCAAGCGTCTGAAGCGAAGCAAGATTCCGATAGTAAAAGTCCATTGGAACACATGGCGTGGGCCTGAGTACACTTGGGAACGAGAGGATTACATGATGCATAAGTATCCTCATCTTTTCGCTAGCAAACCTGTTAAAGCTAGTAACTCTTGAATTTCGGGACGAAATTCTTTTAACCGGGGGAGAGTGTGACAACTGTCAAATTTACACCTCAGGTTAGAACTGCACTGCATATTTCAGTTATTCACGTCATAGTTCACACAGTGCAATTTTAGCAGTAAACTCAGTACAGTAGGAAAATTTGAGAAAATTTGCCTAGAAACCCCGTAATTTAGGAAATTATCCATAAATCTCATAAAATGCCAACCTAAGCAACAATTATATCACAAGTGTATATATAATTAGTAATCTAATCTACTTCAACTAAATTATATAAAAACTTTACCTTTATATATTTAAGGTGTTATTCAAAATTTAAAAGAAAAATACTTCATGTATAAAAATAAATCAAAAAGACAATATTGGACATTTTATTTAGCAACACACCACCTCATCACCCCCCCCCCTTGTGAGGCCGGCCACCCCCCTCACTACCCCTTTATCTATTTTCTTAACCCTTTCAAAATCATTTGCAAACTTCTCACTCTCTCTCTAAGTTCTCACACTAGAATTCTCTCCTTTCTCTCTCAATCTTCATCCACATTCATCCAAGAAAAACCCATAAACTTCATCCCCTAAACACATCTCCTTCAAGAGATCAAAGTGCTCAAGGTAACTACAACTGTGTTGGATGAAACCCACACACTCCCTTTTGTCTAGTTTTCATTTTTGCATTTTTTTATGAATGTTCTTCATCTTCGTCTACAATTTCTTTCAACTTTTGCTAAGAACCATTTACATACATCTTAATTTTTGTAGATTTACCACCATAACACTTGCATGTTAGTAAAAAGGTGGTAAATCCATAATCAAACCTATGTTAAGATCAAAGATGGGCTCTTAACTTGCATGTATATAGTTTTCTTAAAAGATCTATATTTTGATCCCAAAAGTTGTATGAAAAGCTCTTTGATTTCACTAAAAACATGTTTAAATCAACATGCATGAGCTAAAAATATACAATTTTTAAGTTGCATGAAGAAGTTCTTGGCATAAACACCGAGCATTCTTCAAAAAGAACCATTTTCAAAGTTTTATAAAAGATGAGATGATGGATAGCATGCATGTAGTTTAAATGGTTTAAAAACCTGTTTTAGAACTGAAATTATTTGTATGGGGATGAGTCAAATCGGATTGCATGCAAGAGGAATAAGAATTTAAAATAAAAAGACAAAGAAAAATGCACATGCATAAAGTTTGGTTTTGACAGCTTGCTGGCAGATTCTGCACCTCTCTTAAAAATATCATATCTCACTCAATAATACTCCAAATTAAGTGATTCTTTTTCTGGAATTTATTTTTATGAGTTAGGTTTTGAACCCAAGTGGTTTCACGCAAAAACGCAAAGATGTCGTCTACGAAACAGTCTTCACAAAACAGTGCGCAAACAGCAAAACTTTCTGTAGTGTTTTATGTCAAGAATTATTTGATGTACTTAACCACCTATAAATATTATGGAACTTATGTCAAAAGTTTCCTAACTCATTAAACTACTTAGACATAAAATATCTTTACCTAAATATGCCTGGAAGTTATCCAAAAATGGATAGAAAGTGACACCTAAATCTGGACAGCAAAGGACAATTTTCTTACTATAGTTAAAAACTAACTCTTGAACCCTTTTCGTCATTTTTATGATGAAATTGTGGTATATATATATATATATATATATATATATATATATATATATATATATATATTATATGTTTACACCTTTTATACTTTAACTTTACGTCTTGAACCCTTTTTATCATTCTTATTATGAAATTGCGGTATAGACATATATTACATATAACTTCTTTAGACCCTTTTCGTTACTTATTGTGGCGAGATTGCGGTAACATTAACCTAACAAGAATGAAGTATATATGTTACGATTACTAATTTCAGTAACTCTTTATGATTTACAATATTTAAATCACAACAAAGGCATTTTATGACGATTTGGATAGTTAGTACCGAACCTTTGAGATTAAAACTCATTAGTGACCTTACGTTCATAGGTTTGAAGTAGGATCACACCGAAGTATCTTGTAGGAGATTCCCGGATTTCTATCGCGTATCAAGTGAGTTATCACAGCCCCTTTTTCAGTGTTTTACATATTTGGGGTGAAAAGCATGTTGTTACTACAATTATTTTACGCACCGGTTGTCTCGTTTTCTTGGAAATACGAACTTGCTATACTTGCTTATGCTCTATGGTATCTATGTCTTGTGAATGTTGTAAATTTGAGTTTTCTTTTGCTATCGTTCAAAAGTCCCTGTTTATTTCTCACGGTACCCGTTTAACTCATGGATTAAGCCGTTGGTAATTATAAATAACGTTATTTGGTTGACACCCCACTCACAAGTAGCGCTTGTTTGAGTGCATAATTGTTGTTTGTATTTGCGCATTGTTGGCGATAGAACATGCGTTGGGGAGTCCTATCATTATAGGTCAGGTAACGGGCTCATAACTTAAACATTATACATACGATTACCTTGAGCAAGTGTTTTTATAACCGGTTGACTTATCCAATTGTGCGGATTAAAACGTTTTCTATGACAAACTTTGTTGTACTCATTAAACCTGTGATCTCACAAACTATTCAATAGTTGACCCTCTCATTTGCATGCTTTTCAGGAAATACCAAGTAAGGTTGGAACTTAGGAAGGCTACACATGTTGAAGCTTTCTATGTTATCTTTTGAATACGTTCATTTCCCTTTTTCGTAAAACGGTTGTAAAAGACAAGGATGTAAACTTTTGAATGTATTTTGATGGTTGGTGTGATCTTGTAACTTTTGCTATGAAACTTGAGCTGTAAATTCCGTGTTTCCACTTTAGCGGGGTGTGACAAAGCTGAAACTCCAAGCACAAGCACATAATTACCATCAACTACAGAAGCTATAAATGAACCATCATTTATACCTACAGAAGTTCAACTCGATGCTACAAATGACCATCTCCCAAGATTGACCAAGTGGACAAAAGACCATCCTCAGATCCAAATTATTGAAAGTACTTCTGACAATGTCAAGACTCGATCAGCAACTGCTAACTTTTGTTTTTCACAACTTTTATCAGTATGATCGAACCAAAGAAAGTTTCTGAGGCTCTGGAGGATCCAACTTGGGTGGAAGCAATGCAAGAGGAGCTTCTCCAATTTGATAGAAACAAAGTATGGTCCCTAGTTCCTCTACCAAGAGGGAAAACAACCATAGGGACCAAATGGGCCTTCAGAAACAAGAAGGATGAGGATGGTGTGGTCATAAGGAACAAGGCATGACTGGTGGCCAAGGGATACTGTCAAGCAGAAGGCATTGACTACAAGGAGACCTTTGCCCTTGTCTCACGACTCGAATCTATAAGGATCTTCTTAACCTTTGCAGCCCCCAAAGGATTTAAAATATACCAAATGGATGTCAAATCTGCTTTCCTCAACGGACAGATTCAAGAAGAGGTATATGTTCAACAACCACCAGAATTTGAAAGTGCTAAATACCCCAATCATGTCTACTATCTAGATAAGGACCTGTATGGACCGAAACAGGCCCCAAGAGCATGGTATTACTGTCTTTCAACCTTCCTCCTTGTCAATAAGTTGGAAAGAGGTGATGAGATTCTACTTGTACAAATTTATGTGGATGACATTATATTCGGTTCTACAAATGAAAAATACTGCAAAAAGTTTGAAAAACTCATGCATAGTGAGTTTTAAATGAGCATGATGGGAGAATTAAAATTCTTCCTCGGGCTTCAGGTCAAACAATCGTCAGAGGGAATTTTTATCAATCAATCTAAACATGTCACTGACATTCTTTCGAAATTCAAACACTCTGACTCCTTTGTCATGAAGACCCCCATGGCCACTGGATCTAAGCTATACTCAGATCCATAGGGTAAGTCTGTTGAGTGCAAACTCTATAGAGGCATGATTGGCTCTCTCTTGTACTTAACTGCTAGTAGGCCAGATATCATGTATGCCACATGTCTTTATACAAGATATCAAGCTAACCCTAAAGAATCCCACCTCTTTGCTGTCAAGAGAATCCTTAGATACCTTAAAGGAACAAAAAAATTTGGTCTCTAGTATCCAAGGAACTCTGGCTTTAATTTTATGGCTTACACAGATTCATATTACGGAGGATGCATGCTAGACAAAAAAATACCTCTGGGAGTTGCCAATTCCTAGGTGGTAAACTGGTAAGCTAGACTTCAAAGAAGTAGAACTATGTGTCCACATCCATGAAAGAAGCAGATTACGTTGCTGTTGCTGTTGTTCACAAGTTCTGTGGATGAGAACTCGGCTAAAGGACTATGGTCTAAGTATCCAAAAGATAACCATCCTCTGTGATTCCAAAAGCGCCATTGTTATCTCTGCCGACCCCGTACAACACCCGAAGACAAAGCACATATATATCAGGCACCACTTTCTAAAGCATCATGTTGAACATGGCACAATATAGACGTACTTTATGCCTACAAAGTATCAGCTTGCGGACTTATTCACCAAAGCACTTGATGAAACGAGATTTCTATTCTTGGTGGGTAAGTTAGGCATGCTAAACATGAGTTAATCCCTTTGTAAGTGAAGTTAAATCCTCTTATATACATGTAAATTATTCAATCTTTCAGTATGTACATTATTTACGTTGCAGAGTTTTGTATCCAATAGAGCTTCTGTGAAATGGCACAGAGCCTCTGGCCATTCTCACAGAGACTCTTGGGAGTTTTACCTATGTTTTGTGCTATACTTATCTTTATCTGACCCAAGAATAGATCAAGGGGATCAGAAGGAGACCTTGTAATGATCTATAGATGATCATTCAAGGGTGAGCCAAAGAAGTTCTTTGATCAAAACAATCAACAGAAGAAGGTGATCATGCCGAGACAAATGAGAGAAGTTTGGTAAGCACATCGTACAAACCAGTTTTCCAAATCCCTGTTCTAGGACATAACTCTCAAAATATGCCCTGAATTACCTATTTAAACAAGTCAAAACTTTGGATGATCAAAATCTTTTGAGAACTTTCCATAATTAGAAATTCTTGGTCGAAGAGCCTATGCCACGTTCGACAAAGCCTCCGTGCCACAAGGTCTCTGCGATCATGATTTTCCTAGTGGAAGCTCTCTCGGTCATTTCATTGTTTTTTCAAACATCTTTTGGTAAAGAAAAGTTGCATTTCTGGTGCTTGTTGAGGAAGACCTTAGACCACAGAAGCTCATTCCACCACAGAGCTTTTATGATTCTTAAGCACTTATGTGTTTTGAATATGTCCAAGGTGCGGGTTATTTCCAAAGTGACAGACATTTGGGTATAGAAACTGCCACGCGCTCAGAGTTAATGGGAGCCACACGACGTTCCATCATGCACCACTACCTCTAACGTGGCACACTCCAATTGGATGTGGAATACACCTTCAGTATTGAAGCGTCTCTTCAACAGTTGTACTTCAAAATCTTTAGCTCCTCTCCCCCTTGATTTTCTTGGAAAAACTTTAGTGATGCTTTTTCTTCGAATGAAGTCTAGGATCCTCCTTGAAAGAAGCTCTTACTCTTCTTATTTTCAACCTTGAAAAACCGGATTCGATGTGCGCCATAACCTCGACTAGATGCACGAGCACATCTTCAAAAAGTAGAAACTCAATCTCGTTCCGATAAGCTCACAAGAAAGATAACAAACGAGTTTTGAGTGACAAACCGAGTGCAATCACAGTGTATAACAAAGAATCCGTCAATGAACAGCGGGTTGAGTAGGAATTCGGATTAAGAGCTTGGTTCGGATTTGCTCTAAGGAGGAAGCGTCATGTAGAACCCACGCTTTATGCTCAAGTTAAAGAAAAATGTCCCCCTCCCGAGACTTAGCACGGGAGTTCAGCTAAACGGGCTATAATCAACTCAGAAAATCTGATCGGACAACTTTTGTGCGACTAAACACTATGAACAGTAGTTCCCTTGTGCGACTAGAAGTTGTAATCTGGCATCTTTTGTGCGATAACTTCCAGTAAACAGTAGTAGTCGGATGGCACTTGTACGACTAGGTTGAATGAACAGTAGAAGTCGTATGAGTCTTATACGACTAGATCAGGTGAACAGTAGTAGTCGGACATGTTTTGTACGACTTGGATCAATGAACAGTAATTGTCGGACAAGTCATATACGACTAAGCCCAACGAATAGTAACTGTCGGACACGCCTTGTACGAGTAGATCAATGAACAGTAACTGTCGAACGTGTCTTATCCGACTAAAATATGAAGTCGGTCAAATGTTGTATGACAGTTATGAGTGCTAGCTATGTACGACAGTTATGAATATTTGAAGACCTATGTTGTCCGACAAAGATGAACACCAAACGTTGAGTTTTCCGCCGAACACTTTTAGCAGCCCCAACACCTCGGTTTCTTGCTGAATTTCACCCCAAATGATTGAAAATAGATCGTTAGGTCATACCGAACAGATCTGTGAGCATCTAACATCAAATCTCAGGTGAAAATTCCAAATTCCGGCCAAATCGAGTTTTTCCGGCGAGGAACACACCGTTCATTTTTTAAAATCATATTTCGCACATTTCTTCACCAAATTTGGATCTGATTGTTTCATTCTCTTCATAGTCAATAGAGAAAATGATCTGAATGTCTTAAGACGATCCATGCACAAGAAAAATCTTTCGGATCTTAGATTTTTCTTCAAAAATACCGAAAACTGTCAAAAATATTCAAAATCACCACTTTGTTCACGTTAATCGATTCTAAAGATAAGAGATGATGTAGAATCGAACAACGAACAGATCTTTAATAGATCAAGTGATTAGAACACACTTACTTGAAGATCGAACTCCAAAATCTTCAAAATTCGGCACTTTTTCACTTGAATTGTCGAGATTCGAATGATCGTATCGAAGAAATCTTCAACGATTCTGCTCTGATACCACTTGTGATCCCAGAAATCAACAACAATTCAAGTATAATGAGAGAGATCGAGATACGAACGTCATCCTCATATTAGATTAAATCATATGAGTACAATAGGATGACACCCTCTATCTCACACACACACTTAAGATCTCTACATTGTGCCACACTAACAAATGAGCCTCCTAACACTTTATATAGTCAAGCCCAAGGCCCACTAAGTGCTAAGACCAAGCCCATTACAAACATAAGCCCTTTATAAAACTAACATAAGCCCTTTAAAAATCTTTCATATAATTAGGACATTTTCGGTCCTAACAGTTATGTAATAAAGTATTTACCGTCCAAATTTTATCCACTTTACTCATTATAAAACCCTTATTTATCCTTCTTCTTCAACTTTTCAAAGCTCCTTTCTCTCTGATTACTCCGGCGAACCTGCAATTACCAAGTGCAAACCTGCAAATACTTGCTATTCCTTCAAGTTTTCTCAAGAAAAACCTTCAATGGCATCCAATACTTCACCTGCTAACTCCCCTGCTCCTTCTGAGCACTCTCAAAACCCATTGGCGACAAGAAACCAACCTGAGAAATCAGACAGTGGTGACTCAGCTCATTATCACCCCTCCACAAATATACAAAACTTCATTACCAATCAGTGGTTTGAGAACCCCCTACCCTTAAAACCAAACAACCACTATGTGGTTCTAAATCAAAATAACTTCGGTCAATAACAGGCCATTCTGATTAATTTTCTGAAAAACCATCCCCTGAGACACATCTTAACAAGAAATGTCAATAACATCCCTGGACGATACCTGAACCAGTTCTGGCAGAGTTGTCATGTTGATGAGGACATAAACTCTGTCATTGGATACATATCCAATCCTGATAACTCCAAAAGCCTAACCGTTGGGATCAACAGAACTATGATCTCATTCGAGTTTGAGCTACTAACCAGAGGTCTGTTGCGAAATAGACAATACACAGAGGAACCAACAGACGCAGAGCTCTGTGACTTTGCCTTTATGCTTGGATACAATGAACCTCTGACCAAGAGGAATGACTTCAGAAGAAATTGCCTTCCTCCTCTGTGGAACACCCTTTTCTCCATCCTCAACATAAGTCTAACTGGAAAGACTGGGAGCCCTAACCAGAGCTCTCATCAGATCCTTTCGATAATGTACGGTATATATTATGATCTACCTTTAGACTATGCAGGATTAATCCATCAGGAGTTGGTAGCTACAGTGGAACACAAAATGTCTACTCAGAAGGCAAAGGGAAAGCTTGCATCTCTGCAATTCCAGAGGATTTTGGGGATCATTCTAGAACCTCTGCTAGAGAAAGAAGGATGGACGCTAGAGGGACCAACTGTTAAAACTTATCTTCTGCAGAAGATGACCCCCACCAAACATGTTGTTGGTTACCCTCACTACAGACCAATAAGTGAGAAGATGTTTGTTCATAAAAACTATGCTTCTTATTGGTATGGTACTTATCGAGTTTCTTCAATGAAAACTACACCTAACACACTAGGACCCAAGTACTGTTGGGTACCAAAATCTGCTTAATCTGTTTTTGCAGGTTCATCATGTGTAATGCTGATTTGGAAACATATATCACACACATGACTGAAAAACATAAGAGAAGCGGTGCAATTTTTTTAAAAGTACATGTTCCATTAGGGGGGAGCAACGACTAGACTTCTGAACAAAGCAGTTCAGAACTCGTTCTTCAAAGATTTGACTTCTGAATACAACAGTTCAGAACTCGCTCTTGAAAGATTTTGGCATCTGAATACTTCAGTTCAGAACCCGTACTTCAAAGATTTTGACTTCTGATCATATCAGATCAGGACTCGTTCTTCAACGACTATGACTTCTGAATTTGTCTTCAATCTTGGTAATTCAGAACTCGTTTTAATGATTAAGGATATTTTAATCCAAGTCTTGTTATTTGTGCAGATTTTGTCAAAATAAAGATCTTTTGCACATGTTAAGGGGGAGCTTATATGATTTTAAATCATTGCATCATGATTTGAGGGGGAGCTCAAACATTTCTGGTTGTAAGTATCTTCTGATCTTCATTTCCGATTGTTTGAAAAAAGAACAACTTTCAAGCATGAAAAACGTTTTCTTAAATGTTCAAACCACTTCTCTAATTCAAACAGATTTTATAATTTTAGAAGTGTGATTTTAAATGTTTTTCATATATATACATATATATGTATATATATATACACACATATATATATATACATATATATATATATATATATATATATATATATATATATATATATCTCGGATTATCGTAACATCATTTCTGACCGTGTGTTTCCAAAGATTAATAATACTTGCGTATTATCTTTTCTATATTTTCAAGTATTCATGCACATCGGTTCAGCTTCATATTGACTTTGTTATTACCATGTCTCAAAATGAAACAATTTTTCGATGGTAATACTCCCGTTTGTATTCAAACTTTTGTTGAGCGTCATACGTTCTTTCAGCGTTAGAACTTAAACGTTTCATTCAAAGATTGTTTATACTTGTTCATATAAAAAAATTTAAATTCTTTGATACCCTATCCTTTTATGATTATCCTTCATGATATTGATCTAATTGATACATTGTCAGATTCTCAAACAAGTCCTTCGAATTCATTTCATTCATTCTTTATCCTTGTTTTGAGAAATCTTCAACGTTCAAATGCTCAAATATTTCATCATATCTTTGAGGAGCATACATTCTGATGACAATGTCATTCAAATGCTGAGATTTATTTGTTCAAGCTAAAGTGTTGAACAACGCAAATTTTAGGACAAAATTTCATGGGATCAGTGTGAGATTATTAAACTTCTATGGATTCACGTTAACCAGTGTTTCCTACCCAAGAAGTTATCCTTGAGTGATTAAGGGGAGAGGGGTCTAGATCAAAGAGTGGGGGAGGAAGTTCATCCGGTTGAATAACCTCATTGTGCTGAGCGGTAAAATGTAAATGAGAGTTTGGGTAAAAGGGAGCGGATTAAAAACAGAAAGAGGGTGTGAGAACAGAGTTAAAAGAATAAGAGAACTCTGCACCAACCATTTTCTGAGCCGGGAAGCCACATTACTGATTGGTTCACATTCTTTGGTGACCATCATTGAAACAGGCAGTTAGCCCATGCCAACTCTTGAACTTAACCCCACCAGCTACTCATTTCTTTCTTAACAAAGGAATGTTTCATTTTTCTTGGGGACACAACATATAATCTAGAGTAAACCTTACTTTTCGTCCCTGTGGTTTGTAAGAAATAACGAAAATCGTCCCTAAACTTCATTTATTCCAAATTTGCCACTGTGGTATGCGTTTTTGCCCGGATTTGGTCCCTCTCACTAACGGAGGTTAAATAAACACGTTAGTTCAAGGGCAATTTAGTCTTATTCAATTTTTTTAACTGACCAATCACTACCCCACCCACCCTCCCCAACCCCCTCCCCTACTCCCTCTCATCTTCTTCCCAAACCTATTAACCTAACCTGCGCACACGCACACACACACACACATGCATATATATATATATATATATATATATATATATATATATACTAGCAGTGTGCCCGTGCAATGCACCGGGTGAGCAATGTGTAATTTTTTTTTAATCATAGATGGAAAATGAAAAGTCCTCGAACGTGTAGTCATTTAAGGTGCATTTGGTACGCAGACCGGATGGGACGGGACGGGACAAAAAAATAGTCCCATGTTTGGTATGCCATGGGACAAAAATCAGATGGGACAACATGGGACAAAAACAAGTTTTCATGGGACAAAACTTAAGATTTTTTGTTCCACCAAAATAGGTGGAACAATATGGGACGAAAACTTAAGATTACTAAAATACCCCTTTTTTAAAAACGTAACCTAGATTAAAATTATCTCTTTCAGTCCAGTCTTGTCCCGTCCCATCCAGTTCCGTCCCGTCCCGTCCCATCCCATCCCGTCTGCGTACCAAACGCTACATTAGAAAATTTAGTGATGATTGTTAGCTTCAATCTTCCTAATCATAGAAGTATTTAGAAGTAGTGAAAAATAGGCTAAGTGAAGAAAAGCATCTTACAGAGGCTCTGCCGACATTACCGAGAAATCAAGGTCAAGAAGCTACAGAAGCAGCAGAGGCTTCCTACAGAACCTCTGCTGTACTCAAAGAAGACCCAAGACTCGGAAACAAAGGTGAAGACTGCTCCACAGAGGACCAGACCACAGAACCTCTGTAACTCATTACAGAGCCTCTGTGGTCCTCACTGAGACTTGAAGATATTTATAATATCTTGCTACTGTTACAGGACCCGTTCATCAACTTGCATGGTAGCATGCCTTGTCCAACGTCGACGTGTCAAACTCTGATTGGATTCAATAGGGCTTAGTACATATTAGACGTCTGCTGCATTAAATGCAATACAGCACGTCTGACAGTTCATGCCATCCTTGCAACTGTTCACGACATCCGTTCTACTATTCATACGTACCTTTTGAATAGTAGCATATGCTTTATGGTCCCCTTTAGAGTAGTATATAAGGAAGACTCATGTTGAGTTCTTCCTTACAAAAAGATACACACCACTTCAATCGAACATCAAGAAAACAAAAGCTTATTCACCTTAAAAGTCATATCTGTTTCAAAGCTTTTCTTACTCACGGTTTATAAACCTGTTCTTGATATATATATTCAGTAAACTTTGAGATATAATATTCTGTTCACTGTTTATTTATATTTTGTTCTAAATCTATCAAACTTATCTGTTAGTTCTTTAAATACGCTTCCGCATCAAACATTCACTTGAACTAATAGATCTGATAATCTTGTTTAAAGAAAAACGGGAACCAACAATTGGTATCAGAGCAAAGCTTGATTTTCAATATCAAGTGATCCTCGTTTTACAACATTTATTTGATAGATTATTTTCTTTCTCTTCATCACCATATTTCTAGATATTAGTTGTACCCAGAAAACCTTCCAGATCTTCATACTTAGAACTCCTCAAAATGACAAATACAAATAACTTTTTCATTGCTGGCTCACTAACCAAACCTCCTACTCTTCTTAGAGATGAGTATCCTCAATGGAAGATAAGAATGGTTCATTTCTTTGAGGGTACTGAAAAAACTCTCAAACACTATCTTTACAATCTTCCTCCTGTTCCGATGATAACTATGCCACGTGTACCAGCTACTGCTGAATCTGCTGAAATCCCTGAACATCAAAAACCTAAGCCAAGAGAAAAATGGTCAAATGAAGATAAGGCAGAAGATGAAGTTGCACAGAAAACAAAGAGAATATTGATCATGGCAATCCCCAACGAACTTTTTCAATCCTTAGATGCATGCGAAACAGCGCACGATCTCTGGAAAGAATTAGAAAGACAGTTGGAAGGGGGTGCTAAAACTCAGAAGAACCGAAGGGCACAATACATAAATGAATATCATGCTTTCAGAGCCTCTGCAACAGAATCTCTGCAAACAACATACGACCGGTTCAACTCTCCCATAAACAAATGCAAAAAGTGTGGTATTCACAGAACCACGAAAGAAAATAACGTCATGTTTCTAAAGAGCCTGAACGATGAGTGGCTTCAGTTGTCTATGTCTTTACAAACAAATCAAGATCTAGACTCCTGGACACTCTCTGATCTCTATGGAACACTTGCTGCACAAGAGCCTCAAATACCTCAAGCTAAAACACTAACCATTGTGCCATACGCATTGGTTAGTAAATCTACAGAGGCTGCAGACAGACCAAGAAATGAGAGATCTACAGAGGAGAAAAAGAAGGAGAAAAAGAAGGAGAAAAAGAAGATGGTAATGGTTGATAGCGAAGAAGACGAGCTGATAGAGGAAGAGATAACTCTTGCGTCATTAGCTAAATCAATGGCTCTATTGACAAGAGAGTTTAGAAATAACCAAAGGAATTCTCGTAGAAGAGATGATGGAAGAAGAGAAGAATCAAGTGACCGACAGAGGTCAGACTACAGAAATGATGACCTACAGAGGTCGAGCGATAGAAGCTACAGAGGAAATGATCGACAGAGATCAGATGACAAGGTATGCCACACACAAGAATGCTACAAATGTGGTAAACCCGGTCATTACGCAAACGAATGCCGAACAGAGAAAGGTGGAGACCTACAGAAGTCTGACGACCGAACTGGAAACATCTCCCAAGGTTGTTTCAACTGCGGCAAGCCAGGTCATTTCGCAAAAGAATGCAGAAGTAGACCAAATCGCCTACAGAAGGACTCAGATTTTTACAAAAAGAAGGCCGAGTATTACGCACAAAAATCTCTAATGGCGAACAAAGGGTATTCTGAGGCAAACAAAGAAGACTTCGAATCAGACTCTACCTCTGATGATGAATTTCCCACAAATGCCCTGTTCTGTGGCATGGCAGAAGTTGACTCCGGCACTGACAATGAGGTATCCATTTCAAACTCTACCTCAAGTACTAATTCTGTAGATGATGATTTATTTAAACTTAACATTGAACTGAAAGATATAATTGAAAGCATTCAGAAAAATCTGACCTTTAATGAAAGAGAAGTAAGGCTTCTCACTCAAGAAAAAGCCAAAATCTTTGAAGAAAAAGGAAAAGTCGAACAATATTGGAGCAAAATTATAGATTCTTTAAAAAGGCAAATTTCTGATTTAACCTATGCTTTAAAAATCAAAACAAAAGAACTTTCAGTTTCAAGAAGTGAAACTACAGACATAAGAGCTCTCAAAAAATACTTTCAAAAAGAAAGAGAGGTACTTTGGCAAGATCTTTTAAGAAGAGAAGTTTTAATTAAAAACTATAAAGATGCACAAAAGGTGTATGAAAAGGTAAACTCTCAAATAGCAAGACGAGGTATAGGGTACAGTGATATTACCTTAGGAGTTGAAAATAAACGACTAAAACCTCTGTCCTCTCTATTTGTTTTGGGAAAAACTAACAAACCAAACTTTCCAAACTTACTCTCTGTAAGTAAAAGGGTTAAAATCTCTGCAGAACCTCACTTGAGGAAACATACAAAGATGATCAATGTGTGGTTTGAAAACACAGATTCATCATCTTCAACATCTGTCAATAGATGAATCAAACCAAAGAAATATCTGAAAACACAAGATCAGATTGGTATCTTTAAGTTTGGTAAACCAGAGACTCAAACACAGGTCGCTTTTGTCTGTATGATAAATGTCGAAAAGAAATTGTCAGCAGAAGCTCCTGAGTTTAAACCCATCTTTTCAGAAGAAAAACTTGAAGAATCTATTGAAAAAGAAATTTTGGATGTTGTGAAATCAAATGTTTTAGAAAATCTCTGTACATCATCTATAGATCAAAAACTCGCTGAAGAGATCTCATCAGAAACCTCTGCCATCTATGAAAGTTTTTCTACAGAGGAAGAAAGCTCGAATGATACATGCTCAGAAAATCCAGCCTTTGTCGAAAGAGATGACTCAACCTCTGCATATGAGGACGATTCATCCTCTGACGACTTAGAGACTGATTTCAAATCAGGGATAATTCACTGTGACACAGAGGATGTTAAATTCTCCTCTGAGGTTCTTAACAGAACCATCTCTCCAAAAAAGAAAATCACAGGGATCCCTATCTGTCCAGATTTTCTCAAAATGTATATTCAAGTTAAAACCTCTACAGAGCTTGAAAATCTGAAAAAGGCCTCTGAAAATCCAAAAAGCTTAAAATTTTCAAAACCTTTAAGGAAAATCAAAGAGAATCCCACTTGGCAACAAAAGGGAAAATGGCCTGAAGCTAACAAATATTTTTCCTCTGTGACAGTGAAGAAAGATGTTCAAATTGCTTACTCTCCATCAATTGTCATTGTTTTGATCTTATGTTTAAATTAAATAAATACTTCTCAAGTCCAGATTGCTTACTCTCCATCAACTTTCAAACTCAAAAGTCAGAACCAAAAGAGAAACAACCAGATTCTTCTAAAAAGGATAAAATGTATTTCAAGAATGCCAAGGCAAACTTGAAAAATTCTAACAATATTGGACACATATGGATATGGGTACCTAAATCTCTGTGATTGTCTTACAGAAGCTACATGTGCCAATCTGGTATCTTGACTCTGGATGCTCAAGGCACATGACCGGCGACAGAAGATTACTATCCACGTACAAAGAAACACACGATGGTGGATCTGTAACTTTTGGAGACAACAAGAAGGGACATATCAAATGCTATGTAGTCATACAAAAAGAAAATGTCTCTGTATACAAAGTTGCATATGTGGATGGCCTTAGACACAACCTACTCAGTGTAAGTCAACTTTGTGATACAGGATTCGATGTGTTATTTAAAAGAACTTTCTGCTCTCTACAAAGTGAAAACACAGGAATGGAACTTCTGCGAGCTGAAAGAAGAGGTGATCTATACCTAATGAATTTTAATTCAAAATCCAAAGAAAAAGTCTGCCTAGTAGCTTGCAAAAGTGAAGAAGCTTGGTTATGGCACAACAGGTTCTGTCACTTAAACTTTCACACCTTAGATAAACTAGTAAAACTTAATCTAGTTAAAGGTCTGCCAGATGTTAAATTCAATAAGGATCATTTGTGTTCGGCCTGTGAAATGGGAAAACACAGAAGGGCTTCCCACAAAGGCAAAACAAACGTGTCTTGCACTAGGCCTCTGTACATGCTTCATGTCGACCTCTGCGGTCCCATTGCCATACAGAGCCTAGGTGGCAAGAAATACATACTTGTCCTAATTGATGAGTATTCACGTTTCACATGGGTTGAATTTGTTAGAAAGAAATCAGATGTTCCAAATGTATTGATAAATCTAATGAAAAGAATCCAAGTTCTTTATGACTGCAGAATACAGAAGCTAAGAAGTGACAACGGCACAGAATTTAAAAACACTGTCATTGAAGCCTATCTTTCAACAGAAGGAATATCACAGAACTTCTCTGCAGCTCGCACTCCATAACAGAACGGCGTTGTCGAAAGAAAGAATCGAACACTTGTGGAAGCCGCAAGAACTATGCTGTCAGCATGCGGATTATCAATGAACTTTTGGGCAGAAGCAATTTCTACTGCGTGTTATACTCAGAATCGTTCAACCGTTGTGAAAAGACACCTCAAGACGCCTTACGAATTGCTTAACAAAAGGCGGCCAAACATCAAATTTTTCCATGTATTCGGATGCAAATGCTTTGTCTTAAACGACAGAGATTCAAGAGGAAAGTTTGATGTAAAAGCTGATGAAGGCAAATTCATTGGATACTCTGCCACTTCCAAAGCCTACAGAACATTCCTTACAAAGTCTCACAAGATTGTAGAAAGCATCAATGTTTCTTTTGATGATTCATTCCAAATGACTTCTGAGCAAATCAGTTCAGAACTCGGAATTAAAGGGAAATCCTCTGACATCTCAAGAACAAAAGAAGATTTGGATCTTCTATTTTTGGAGATGTTCCACAATGACATTGATCCTTCTGTTGGAACCATTAGAGTTTCTGAAGAACCATCCTCTGTCGGACAAAATCCTACAGGTATGACTCTAACTGGTCCAAATAATGCTTCATCTTCTTCTATAAATACTACAGATGCAATTGCCGAAGCAGAAGAAAGTGCAGAAGATGAAACATCAAGAAAAACGACCACAGAAGCTGCACAAACCACAGAAGAACCAATTACAGAGGAAATCGAGGACCAAGACTATACGTCCTCAGAGGAACAAACTCCACCACCACTCATACAAATCATTCCACAAACGGTAGAATCAACTACCAAGGCACGAAGAACGACAGAGGCTACACAAGAAGAAACACAAGAAGCCTCTGAAGAAAGTTTGGATGACATTGATGATCATCTTCCACGCACAACTCAGTGGACAAAAAGCCATCCTCCAAGCCAAATAATTGGAGAACCTTCTGACTCAGTAAAAACAAGGTCTGCTACTGCTAATTTTTGTTTCTTTACAAATTTTATTAGTGTGATAGAACCAAAGAAGATTTCTGAAGCCCTAGATGACCCAAACTGGGTAGACGCCATGCAAGAAGAACTTCTGCAATTTGAGCGTAACAGAGTCTGGACTTTAGTACCTCTGCCAAGAGGGAAACAGGCCATTGGGACTAAATGGGTCTACAGAAACAAGAACGATGAAGATGGAGTGGTCATCAGAAACAAAGCAAGATTAGTAGCAAAAGGATATAGACAAGAAGAAGGCATAGACTACGATGATACTTTTGTCCCTGTCGCACGGCTCGAAGCAATAAGAATATTCTTAGCCTTCGCAGCCCACAGAGGTTTAAAAGTCTATCAGATGGACGTAAAATCAGCTTTTCTCAATGGCAAAATCCAAGAAGAGGTTTACGTAAATCAGCCACCAGGGTTTGAAAGCTCAAAGTTTCCAAGGCATGTATACTACCTTGAAAAAGCTCTATATGGACTGAAACAGGCTCCAAGAGCATGGTATGAACGACTTTCTACCTTTCTTCTAGTCAATGGCTACAACAGAGGTACAACAGATACTACCTTATTCTATAAACATAAAAATAGTGAGATAATGCTTGTACAAATCTATGTGGATGACATAATTTTTGGGTCTACTAATTCAGAAGAGTGTAAAAGATTTGAAAAACTCATGCAGAGTGAGTTTGAAATGAGTATGATGGGAGAATTAACATTCTTCCTCGGACTTCAAGTCAAACAATCTTCAGAGGGAATTTTTATAAATCAAGCCAAATATGTCTCTGACATACTTTTAAAATATAATCTCTCTGATACCTCTGCAATGAAGACTCCAATGGCCACTGGAAATAAGTTATTCTTAGATCCAACTGGTATTTCTGTAGAATGTACTCTCTACAGAGGCATGATTGGATCTCTGTTATACTTAACAGCAAGCAGACCTGACATTATGCATGCCACATGTCTTTGTGCACGTTATCAAGCTAATCCAAAGAAATCACATTATGATGCTGTAAAGAGAATCTTTAGATACCTGAAGGGGACCAACAATCTTGGTCTCTGGTATCCACATAACTCTGGTTTTAGTCTTAAAGCTTATACAGATTCAGACTATGGAGGATGCATGCTCGACAGAAAGAGTACCTCTGGGAGTTGTCAATTCCTAGGTGGTAAACTAGTCAGTTGGACCTCCAAGAAGCAGAACTGTGTCTCCACATCCACTGCAGAAGCTGAATACGTTGCTGCTGCTAGCTGTTGTTCTCAGGTTCTATGGATGAAGACTCAGCTAAAAGACTACGGCCACATCCTGTTCAAAATACCCATCTTCTGTGATTCCAAAAGTGCCATTGCTATCTCTGCCAACCCTGTGCAACACTCAAAAACCAAGCATATCGATATAAGGTACCATTTCTTGAAACATCATGTTGAATACGGTACAATCGAAATGCATTTCGTGCCCACAGAATATCAACTCGCTGACTTATTCACCAAAGCACTAGACGAGAAAAGATTCAACTTCTTGGTGGGTAAGTTAGGAATGATTAACATGGTGTGAAAATCTTCTGTAAGTATAGCTTTATCTTCTGTAAATAAGTATAAATATCTATTATTACTTAAGTTATTGCTTTGATAAATTTATTTCTGTATGTATTTTTTGTGTGCAAAAATAATTCTTAGTTACAGAGCCTCTGTGGGTCCGCTCAGATCTTCTGATAACCCTTACAGAACCTCTGGTAAACATGATCTATGCTCAATACAAATCTTACCATTCTTTGAACCAAGCATAAATCAAGGGGGAGCAAAAGGAAAATTCTTGATCTACAAAAGTGATTAGATCAAGGGGGAGCAAAAGAGACCCTGAAATGATCTACAGAGGTAAATCTTTCAAAGGAAAGCCAAAGAAGAATGTCGATAATTCTCCATCGACAGAAGTAAGACAAAACTGCCGAGAACAGAAGAACCAAAAGGTATGTCTCTGGCACAAAAGGTTTTTGGAAAACAGTTTTCTAGGACAAGAATTGTCAAATATGTCCTAAATATACTATGAATAACATTTCAAAAATCAAAAGTTCAAAAAGTTTAACAAAATTCGAAATAGGAGAAATTTAAGGTCATAGAGCTTCTGTTGGGCTCAACAGAGGTTCTGCAGGAAATATGCTCT
This sequence comes from Saussurea involucrata, assembly GCA_033807775.1. Classification (NCBI taxonomy): domain Eukaryota; kingdom Viridiplantae; phylum Streptophyta; class Magnoliopsida; order Asterales; family Asteraceae; genus Saussurea; species Saussurea involucrata. Next base: position 94,255,532 of record CM066327.1, on the reverse strand, counting down.
GTGATCACAAATTAACCCTCTGTCGATCTTTTGGAATGTTATCTCGGAAACCGAAAACACACACCATGACCTTCTCGAACAAAACGTTTATCAAAATAGTTTTCTCGGGCACCAACTTTCAATAATGTGCGAAAAACATCTCTTAACACACATCAAAAATTGGATGATCAGAAAGTTAATAGAATTCAAGTTATAAGATTTTTTCTCTCATAGAGCTTCTGCTGGCTCTTACAGAGCTTCTGCAAGTTCCATCAGAGCCACAAAACCTCTGTGAGTAAAATTTCTTGACAAAATCCTATTGATCCTCTCCAATGTCTTTACAAACGTTTTCGTTCAAAGAAGAACCTACAGAGTCATGATAACAATGAGATATATGAGAAGAGGTTAAAAATCAAGATTTTCAAAATCACAGAGCTTCTGTAAAACACAAAAGTTCTGCCATTTTGTTATCTGGGCTTTTCTGTAGTAATAACGGTTACTTTTACTGAGAGTGAAACTCATGTGGCTAAAAACAACCTCACGCGCCTAGCATTAATGGGCCGCGCACGATGTCCTGTCATATTCTGACAAGGCTTACGTGTCCCATTTTCATTGGGCGTACATGGAACGTTTTTATTTGGAAAGTTGAACCCGACGCTCAAACTCGAGTACGGATTCCAAATGTTAATCCATTGCCATATATTTTACTCTTTCGATTTCTACCGTTTTATCCTCCTATAAAAACCAAGCTTACCCTCTCATAAAACCTTTTACAAACTCTTATCTTCTTCTCCGGCGAAATCCTGCAAAAGCATGCAAAAACCTTGTTCTTAAAATCAAATGTCTTCATCTTCTAAAGCTATCTCCCAAGAACTCTCTCCGGCGAACTCACCGGAACACTCACCTGCCCATTCTGAACATTCAGAAAACCCCAACCTTGCAAGAGCTATTGAACAACAAGATTCCGGGGACTCAACAGAATTTGCTCCGACGACACACTTGCAAAACTTCATAGCAAAAGATCACTTCGAAACCATACTTCCTATCAAATCCAACAACTGCTATTTGGTCCCCTCACCCACTGCTTTCGGCGAAGCCCATGCTATTCTTTTGAACATAATGGAAAATCACATCCTCTTCCCTCTACTCTCAAGAACCCCAAACAAAATTCCAGTCCGTTATCTGAACCAATTTTGGCAAAGCTGCCGATTTGATAAAGACGATTCTCTTATCAAAGGGTACATTTCAAGACCTGATAAATCTGAGCATCTTGAAATCAAGTTCAACAGAACAATGTTCTCACTTGAATTCAACCTACCAACAAGGGGTCTTCTGGGATTGAAGAGTTATGCAGAGCAACCAACAGACGAAGAGCTCTGTCGCTTCGTGGAAATGCTTGGGTACAATACCCAACTACGGAAGAGAAATGACTTCCGCAGAGGAAGATTGCCACCTCTGTGGAACACTTTGTTCTCTATTCTTAACAGGTGCCTGACAGGGAAAATAGGGAGTATTGACCAAAGCTCACATCAAATCTTGAGCATCATGTATGGGGTTTACTATGATCTTCCACTAGATTATGCGACCATAATGATGCAAGAGATCATAAACACCATCGACAGAAAGAACAACACGAGAAGGCTCAAAGAGAACGATCCCAACTTTCTACCACCTCTGCAATTCCAAAGAATATTGGGAGTACTGTTCGAACCTCTACTGCTAATCCAAAACTGGCCAATGGAAGGACCAACTCCCAAACAGTTCCCGATGAACAAGAATACCCCCACTGATCATATTGATGGCTACTCACACTGCAGACCTCTGTCAAAGAAGCTTTTGTGCTACGCATCGAATAAATCCCTTAAGAAAGAGTATATACGCGATCATAGAACTCCTAAACTGAGTCCTATGACACCCCCGCGTTTAGGTGTCCCCCTAGGAACAATGATAGCAAAACCTCTTTCTACTCAAGAAGAAAAGGATCAGAAGTTAGCAAAGCACATGGCTATTCAACTCAGCTTTATAGCCAAACGTACAGAACTTATGGGAAATAAGTCTTCATCAAGAACCTCTGCATCTACTCCAAAAGCTAAGAAGAGAAAAACTGCAGAAGGCACCTCAACAAGCGCTGCAGAAGATCAACCTTCACCTCCTCATGCCACAGAAATTGGCTCCACTGCTCCTCCCTCTTCCCCAAAAATGAAGAAGAAAAGAAGATCGAAATCAACAGAGGAAGGGGCACCAAAACCTAAGAGAAGGAAAACAAAACAGAAGCATGGTAAATCGCTTGAAAAGTTGGTTACCATTGCAGAAGAGGAAACTATAGAAGAAGAAAATACAGAAGAAAGAACTGAAGAAGAAGTTGCAGAAGAAGGAATGGCTACAGAAGAGTATCAATCACCCTATCAACCTCCAGATAGATTTGCTCACCAAGGAGACCTGAACGACTTCCTACAGAACCCTGACATTACCAATACCTTAAATACAGCAGGGTGGACGGCACAACCTCTCGACCACCACTCCCCAGAAGAACAGTATTTCTCCATCTCTGGCATTGACACACATCTGCAAGAAAATGATCAAACACCCAGAAATCAATCAGCTAACACACCTGTTATTTTACAGAACCCTTTCATTCAGGGATTGGACGTCCACAGAAGAAGTCCAAACCCAGCTTCAGAAGAAATAGATCAAACAGAAGCTGAGTGGAATAGAGGTGAAATTACAGAGGCTTCTGAGAAAATAATGGAAGAAGAAAAAGAAAAAGGGGCCGAAGTTGTACAAAAAGAGGGATTTGCAACAACAGAGACAGGAATAGAAATCTCAGAGGTAGATTCAGATGAAGAAGAAGCTGTCTGGATACGAAAAGGTCTCTATCATCCACATGTCATGAGATTATACGGATCTCATCAAATGTACGACTTCTTACACACAGAGAAAGGAACCTCAACAGAAGCAAGGGAAGAAGCACCAAGCCATAGGATAGCCACAGAGGATGAAATGATAGACAATGATGTAGTGCTTGGATGCTTAACAGAGGAAGAAGCAAGAAAAGATGCCTGGATAAATAGAGGCACACAACCAAAATCAACTCCCAGTGCAACCCACATTTCTAACTCCGCAGGTCTACCTGCAGAAGGAGTTATTGAAAAAGAGCAGCACAGCTCGATCCTAACCCAACGCATCCAGCCAGAGGTTACTCTTTCAACCTCTATGCCCACAGAAACCGGGGAATCCATTCCTAGGGAGTCTCCTCAAAGAGACTCACCTATTGTTCGTGATCAATCGCCCCAGATCACCCTAGAACACCCTACAGAGGAATTCGTTTCCTCTGCCACGCACACATTAGGACCAAAACTTCTTTCAGAGAGAAGTAGTGAGCACAAAGACGAATAGACTCTAGACAAGTCTCCCAGTCAACAGAAGGACATTCCAATAACCACCTCTGGAGTGGATTTGGACACCGTTCTTCACAGAACTTCTATAGAGATCGAAACTCAGGTTTCTTCTCGAGGATCAGAAGGAAATCCTTCCACCCCCATCGTATAAACAAGGGTGAACGAAGGTGTCCCAGGAACAGTGACTCACTCTGGAGACGAATGTGTTCCTCCAGAGGTTACACAAGGAACACAAGTATCAAGGGATGAGTTCCAAACCCTTGTCACCTCTGTGAACCAAACAATGAAAGAGTTGCAAAGCTCTTTCAAATCCTTTACAGAGACAACATCTACGGCTATCCTAAATCTGAACACCAAAATGGACAATCTGTCCATAGAGGTAAAAACCGCCATCTCACAGATGAAGTCTTCTGCCGAAACTACTGCCAAAGCAACAGCCACTTCTGCCGCTCAGGAATTCGGAACAACTGCAACTTCTGCTTTCAGGGACTCTGTCAAAAATTTCCTTGAACAAATGAATACGCAATCCAACAGAGCAGAGGGCATTACTCCTGCAGACTTATAGAGTGCCTTATCACAAGTCCAAGCAGAGGCAATACGCAACACGACAATGATGCAACCAAAAGACTATATGACCAGAGCACAGCTTACAGAGCTCGGACAGAACGTCATTAACCAGGTCACATAAGTCATTGTCTCCTTCACAACTGCAAATGCCAACTATGTCAAGGATTTCAGAAAGAGTGTCGGCAGAATGCGTTTCAAAACAGAAGCAGAGCTTGCGACATTGATTGGCCTCTGCGATGATGTCTGTGGAAAGTTGATGGCAGCAGGAGCTGAATTACCGAAGAAGCCCAAAACTTCTTGCAGAGCAGAGGGTACTTCTGGTAAAAGTCAGGATGATTCTGATGATGACCAACCTGGTCCATCAGATAATCCTGAGGGGGAGAATCTAAGAGAGAAAGCTACGAGCAGAGGAATACAAAGTCCACCAATCACAGCAGAACCAATCAACCAAGCCCCTCCAGAACAAACCCAACAACAACAAACCCAAAAGACCACAGAGACAACACCCATCTCTGTGGAATCATCTCCTGACGAAACAAAAATTCCAGAAGCAGATCAGCAAATCACAGAGGCAACAACCGCCCCTGAGGTAATCATTTTGGAAGAAACAGATGAAGAAACCACAGAGAAAACACCCACCTCTGTGGAAACACCCCAAACCATACCGAGAAGAAAGTCGATTGCCACCAAACCAAAAAGAGCAACGACCTCTGCTTCTGACGTTCTGAAAAGGATGCACACAACAATGAGTGATCGAATGGCGCAGAGAGAAGAAGAAAGGCACATGTTCACTTTAGCTTTCAAAATGGCAAGAAGATTCGATGTCAATACTTCATCAACAGAAACTGAGCTCACAGAAGAAGTCAACAAACAACCTCCAACAGAGGTTACAGAGCAACTCAAGCCAACAGAACCATCGCCACAAAAGTCCTCTAAATCACAAACGTCAAAACCCACAGAGGCAACCCCCATCAAGCCAACAGAAGTGCCAACCTCCAAACTTACAAAAGCAACAGTTTCTGCCCCCGCCAAAGGCCAAAGATAAGGGCAAAGGAATACTGACAGAAGAGCCTAAGAAGAAAACATTGCCAAAGCCAACAGAGAAACTAATGAAGAGTGCGTTTGATACCTTTCAAACCCCAAAGCCTGAAGAAGTTGACTGGGCACATGGATTGAAGCCTCTGTCAGACATTCCTCTATCTGGTAGAGCCGCAGAAGTTGTTCAACAGATGGAGAGTCTCAGAAGACAAGTACCACAACCTGGTCCAACATATGAAGAAATGGAAGAAGTGGTATACAAATACCTCTATAAACAATCCTTTCAGACCAATTATCCAACAGATCATGTGACAGATCCAAGGATCAGAGAAGAATTTGAGAACATCTTCACAAGGACAAAGCCAAGAACCAAAGCAGATGTCTTCTCAATCCACAAGATCAAAAAGGTAATCTTCTGCAAATTCTCCTTCACAAGAACCTATCCAAGGGTCAGGTACAATCTTTACAAAGTCAGAAGAGAAGACAATTCAGAAACTACCTTCGCTGATGCTGATTTAAGAAATATCAATCCTTATGATGTACCTGACCTTCTGCAATGGACAAAGGACAACTACAACACAGAGGAAAACACCAGAGCCTATCAAGTGTTGAGAAAAGCGATGAGGGAAAAGCTTCTGCTCTACAGCATGATAGATTTCCAGCTGGGAAAGGATCTTGGTCTCAAGCATCTGGATTTACGACCACCAGAGGATCGCTGCCCACCGGACGCCGTACCTAACTCAATCATCACAGAACCACGGTTTGGGTTAGTATTTCAAAACCCTCAAGGCGAAACTAAACTATTTGTATGCATGGACTGTCAGAAGTACGCAACAAGTACTCTGAACAAGTTCAGAGCAAGCCTTGTGAAATACAGAGGTACAAAGAAAATGGATAAAGATGCTGCAGATACTATCATCAGAGAGATAGACGCCACAATCCGCCTAAGAGAACTCTGCATCAGATTCTACAAAGAGATCAGAAGAGTCGGAAGAGACAACAGAAGCTACAACGATTTCAAAGATGCCAAAATCTGATTCTCAGACCTCCAATCTCTGCAAACAAAGTTAAAGTTTATCTTTCATTGTACTCAAATGTAAAATGCCTCTGGCATATTTCTAAATGAAAGAAATTTTGAGGTATTGTTTAACCTCTGTCCTATCTAACTTAGCCTAACTTAACTCAAGTTCAAATTTTTTTATTTTTCACTACTTAGGGGGAGATTGTTAGCTTCAATCTTCCTAATCATAGAAGTATTTAGAAGTAGTGAAAAATAGGCTAAGTGAAGAAAAACATCTTACAGAGGCTCTGCCGACATTACCGAGAAATCAAGGTCAAGAAGCTACAGAAGCAGCAGAGGCTTCCTACAGAACCTCTGCTGTACTCAAAGAAGACCCAAGACTCGGAAACAAAGGTGAAGACTGCTCCATAGAGGACACAGAACCTCTGTAACTCATTACAGAGCCTCTGTGGTCCTCACTGAGACTTGAAGATATTTATAATATCTTGCTACTGTTACAGGACCCGTTCATCAACTTGCATGGTAGCATGCCCTGTCCAACGTCGACGTGTCAAACTCTGATTGGATTCAATAGGGCTTAGTACATATTAGACGTCTGCTGCATTAAATGCAATACAGCACGTCTGACTGTTCATGTCATCCTTGCAACTGTTCACGACATCCGTTCTACTATTCATACGTACCTTTTGAATAGTAGCATATGCTTTATGGTCCCCTTTAGAGTAGTATATAAGGAAGACTCATGTTGAGTTCTTCCTTACAAAAAGATACACACCACTTCAATCGAACATCAAGAACACAAAAGCTTATTAACCTTAAAAGTCATATCTGTTTCAAAGCTTTTCTTACTCACGGTTTATAATCCTGTTTTTGATATATATATTCAGTAAACTTTGAGATATAATATTCTGTTCACTGTTTATTTATATTTTGTTCTAAATCTATCAAACTTATCTGTTAGTTCTTTAAATACGCTTCCGCATCAAACATTAACTTGAACTAATAGATCTGATAATCTTGTTTAAAGAAAAACGGGAACCAACAATGATCAAATACATACAAAGAGGTTTTTTCTTATCATAGAATGGTAGTCACTTAATCTTGATCTTCTATTTTTTTTTAAATTATATTTGAATTCATTAACTTTTTAACTGTTTGTTTATTGAAGTTATTGTTCATAAGAATCTGTGTTTTCTCTTACTTTTGGATATAGGTGTCGGTGAATTTCGATGAATCGTACGATAGACTTCGTCATCCGTACATTGACTTAGAGAGCTCCATTTATGAGGTCTTCTTATTGTTGTGCTTTATTGCATCATATATGTATGTGCGGTTGGGTTTCGGTGAGAAATTGAGATTAATGTGAGAAGCATGAGAAATGGTTATAAACCGTTGGATAAGAAATTGATAAACGCTTATTTGAACTTATTTTTTATATCGAAACATGAGAAGATTTGATGAATAAGCTCATCTGGCAAGCTGCTCAATCTATCTTCGTTTATAGCTGATCTAACATTCTAATGATCAAAGTCCATATTTTCTGCTAGAACTCTTCGAAGCTGTCAATTATAAATAAAAAGCTATCTATTCTTTCTTCTGATTCCAATCAAAATTTTAAGATCCTTATCCATCTTCATATTTGCTACTTTTGTGTTGTCAGCCAAATAATCAACATCCCTCATCTTTCAGCTCTGCATGTGACTTTCCAATATCAAATGAAAATATGCACTCCATAATGTATCAGTCAAAGCAATAACTTGGATAATAGAGAATAATACTTCTTAAACATGTTGTGTTATAATACAAACAACGCCAACTAAATATGAAACACAACACCATTCATGCATTAAGTAGTGATGCTTAAACGGTTGTTCTTATCAGCGACCTTCCTAACGGAGTAATGGGTCCCATGAACAACACTATATTTTCCAAAATTGGTTCATCAAATCACCTTTTCAACACTTTTTACCACTTGTGCAAATGCAGTGGTGTCTAATGGTTGTTTACAAACTTGGTAAATCTTTTCTCAAGCTGAAAAGAGTACAATTGTAGTTCCTACCAAGATGGATGTTTCAATGAGACATGTTCCTACCAAGGTGACACAATTCTACATCTTATTCCGACTTTTCTTTTTCTAACCAACTGCGATCCATTTATACAGTTATCATACATATGAATAAATGCCCAAATACAATATTAAACTTTAACACCATAACAAGGATTAAAAACACACAAAAGCCCTTGAAAAACTTTATTCGAAGAACAAAAGGAATTACATAATTACAGAAGGCATACCTCCGGATTACAAATTGACTATCTCCGAAATCTTTTGGAAAACCTCTAACAAAGGCTTAACTATAAACTAATGACCAAATTAGAAGCTTGGTCACCCAATTTACAAAAATCACTATTAAGAATAATGAATTATGGGTTTATAAAAAAAACCCATAAAAGAACCTTGAATCTTGATATACGAGCCCATTATTCTTGGATCAAAACAAATAAAAAATTGCATTGTTATAATCATCCATAACATAAATAAAGAGGGTTTACAACAAAGCTCCAATACAACTGAACAAGGAAAACAACTTTACTGTTGGACACATATGCAGCAACTTGAACAAACAGTAGCCATTATTCCATCTGATGCCAATAACAATTTTATCAAAAAAAGAATTATAAGAACAATTTCATCAAACTAAACAACTTCATGAATCAATTTCATTATCTTAACCAATGAAATCGACGGTTTGCACGGTTGGCAAAATTAGAGTGGTTTGCATTTGATCTCTCCCCATTATGTATAATATATATTTTAAGATAATTAATAGCTTAGGTAATTTTTTTAATATATTGGTAAAAGAGTGTGGTACTCAAACGATACAATTAAATGTGATTATTTTGTTGTAACCGAAGATTGAATATTTTAAACATATGAAATAAATAAACTCTTATATCCTCTTTACATTTGATGAGGTCTAAATTTTTAACATTGTAGGAGGTTAAATATTGGTATACCACTAACCAAAAGCTTTTTGGTTATTTTATATCAGTTCTCGTTATAAAAAGTCGATTGAAGAAAATGAAGATTACAAATGTAGTTTGATCTGCGATTTGAAAATTTAGTAAAAACCATGAAAATAATATAATTTTTTTTATTAAATTCTTGTTTTTATAAATTTTAATTGTTATATCTTATATTAAAAAAAATTATTTTAATCTCAAAAATTTTAACTTCAAAACTATTATATTAATAATTTACATTTAGTAAATGAAAAATCTTGTATTCTTTTTACCTAAAAATGCATACAGATATATGTGAAGTTGAAAAGAAAGAAGAACCAAACCCAAACTTTCCAACTCATTCCTCCACTACCAATATTGCATATATTAGAACTCAAATAATGAAACCCAGTACCATATTTTCTACACACACAAACACAAATCCAACACCCAATTGTCCATTTTCTCAGGCCAGCAACAATAGTGCATGCATTAGAACTCAAACGTCTCGTCTCTACTCCAACCTTTGGGGGTGGCGGTTGTGAGGAGGAAGACACAACAGGAAAGGGAGAAGCAGGGTAAGGGAAGGCCGAAGATGAAGATGGGAATGATCGTTCCAGCCTTTGGACCTGGTTACAGACTCGTTTATAGAGACCTGTTGTAGACCGGCTTGGCTTTCGAATGGCTTAACTGGTTGGGTCTATTGGTTAGTGAGTTGCCCGTCGATTAGGGCCAAAGCCCTTTCACTGGTTCCTTTGCCCATTTCAATGCATAACTGCATAAGCAACACACTGTCATGTATTCTAAATGTTTAAAATATAGGTAGTAATAACTTTTAATATGAAACGATAACTAAAAGATGGAAATAATGACTGCTATATTCACCCAATAAAGAATAAAAAGATAACATGCAACATCTACATACCTTTGCTCATGTTGGAAGAAGAAGGCTACTGAATTCCAATTATGTTAAGTTCCATACCAGCATCTCATTTCTGCATAGAAGAGAAAAAAAGTGATTACGGTGATACGGAAAAGATCTAGAAGAATATGAACAAAGAAGAGATGATGTAAATGATTAAACTTACACTAATGAAGAACAAATAAATACAGGAGATGTCAAACAGTTGAAGTTTGTGCCGGAGTCTTGCGGGTTCTCCAAAACCCGATCTAAAAGGTATTAAATGAATTACACAATCAAATTTTTTGGTGAGCCGTACATCAACCAAAATGAACATCTAGTTGACGAATGGAATTAATAGCATAAAAAGATAAGAATTGCGAATTCTCACTTCTCTTCATCGTCAACTCCATTTTCATCCTCGGGCATCATTGGCTTCACCTCCATCATCCTCAGGATTCTCAAGAAGTTGTTGAGCAACTTTCAAAGCTCTTAACCTCTCACGTCGAGTTGCTACTGCTGCTTGCTATAATCTTGACTCTCTCTCTTTCTCTCTCTCACACACACATATGTATACTACATAAAGCATGGGCTTAAGGTCAAAAAGTATGGCTATGGCAGAAGGGTATGGCTATGGCAGAAGGGTATGGCTTGAGGTTAGAAAGCATGGCCTGCACCTTCTCATCTCTTTATTGGACAAATTATAAAAATCTTACATCAAATAACTTGTACATTGTGCTTTAAGAGTAGTAATTAAGAGATTTTTGAATTTAATGCTTTAAATGGTGGTACATTGTGCTTAAAGAGTTGTCTTTAAGACATTTGATGTAAATGCTTATATATATATCCCACACATATATAAACACACACACACACACACACACACACACACACATATATATATATATATATAAAGCACACACACATATATATATATATATATATATATATATATAAACACAGCACACACACATATATATAAACACACTTCAAAAAAAACCCCACACACCCACATATATATAAACACACCACACACACGCACACACACACACATATATATATAAACACAGCACACAATCGTCGAGAAAACGATATCGTTAACAATGGCAGTGACTACGGTGAGCTCGGCGGGCGGTCTCTTGGCGATGCTTAACGAGCCACATCCGTCTCTTAAACTTCACATTCTATCCAACTTCTTCTTCCCCGATATGGTGGGTTTTTTGGTTAGAAATTGCGAGAGAAATGGTGGGTTTTTTTTATTTTGGTGGCTTTTTTGGTTTTTTGGTTTTTTTTATTGAAAATGATGTGTTTTTATATATATATATATATATATATATATATATATATATATATATATATATATATATATATATATATATATATATATATATATATATATATATATACTAGCTGTCTACCCGCGCGATGCAGCGCGGGTGAATGACAATTCTGAAACATTAGTTTAGTTCACGGAAAATATATCTTCATTTTCAAACAAACATTCAACTTCCAAAATAACAAGTGATAGATCAAACAAATCAATTATGTAAAATAAAAAACCACACTTTAAGACACACAAAGAGGGCACCACTGGTGTTTAAATAGAAAAATAAACATGCAGCACCAAGAATAAGGATTTAAATAGAACATAATCAAATTCGACTAAGGAGACACTCAACGTCAACACTTGATGTTGAAGCTGAACCAACATCAAGCCAAAGCAAAAATGTATTGTTTTCAACATCAAATAAAGAAAAACAACTACTGAAGATTCATGAAACCAAAATGTTATTACCATCGACAAACATCAACTGAAACCAACATCAAAATCGGTCAAAATCGAAAATAGTACTTCAGTAAAGAGAATAGAGAACCTTATCATGATCAAACAAAGTACCTCGCAAGAGCATTTTAAACATCTGAACCCAAGCCATCTCCACTTACCTATTGTAAGAAAGGAATTTTATGAACCAGGAAAGAAAATCAAATTAGGCATGCTAAAAAAAGAGGCAAAATAATTGGTAGAAGAGTCAAAATTGGATCATGTTGGACAAATCAGTCAAAAAAATCCTTGAAGCCTACGAAAATACAGATTATTCCTTCTACATGAAAAGTAATTACGAGCTAGGAAAATCCAAATTATCTTGTATATTTTGATCAACATAAACCCGAAAAAAGCATGAAAGAGCTCAGAAACTAACCTTGGAGTTTTTCATACTCATCCAAACAGGAGGTTTATTTTCTTGCTGAAACCTAGCAATACTACTTATTTCATAGGAGAATCAACATCAAAATCAAAGATTTTCTATCATATAAAAACTGATGATGATAAATAAATAATGAGTAAGTGATTTATAATCAGATACCTGCGATAGATTTCATGCTGAAATTGAGTCAGTCAAATCTGTCAAATCTGTGTTATATACCAATGGGAGATACTTGTGTACTGCTTTGATGATCCCTGCCACACAAAAACATCAACTCAGACACCTTCTCCATTAAATAAAGATATATATATATAACTTTTTTATATAAAAAAAGAAGATAAAATAGAATTGGAGTGGTGTGGTGTGGTGTACCTGAACCATTAACCTAGTCTTTATTACATCTAATGGTGTTGTTACAGCTCCTGTGACTGCACCTGTACCACTAAATCATTATTACAAATGGATATCACTAATTAACTATATCCACACTTGCTGCTTAGATTCTAAACCATATACTACTTCAAAGATTGCACAAGTACATGGTTAAAAAATAGAGCAAATCAAGCTGTACAATGTTCTTCAAAATGGTTTAGTTACCTGCAAAAGCACCAATCACAGCATTCTCAGGATCACTAAGATTCCTTTTTGCCTGTAGAATTATTTAACCAGGTACATGCCTTATTTTATGGAGTAACTAACATTGGATATGAAAAAGTCAAGATGTTTACTATAAACATGGAGCAAAGTCAGCTTACCGCTAGTTTATACCCAATTCAAAGCTGCTCATATATGCAAAATTGGAGGGCATCAAAAGGCAAGTCTCGCAACAGAAAAAAACTATACCCCTGCAATTTCAACATCAATAAAGGACTCATATAGAATCATAAATGAAGGCTCCCAACATCTCAGTAATTGAGCACAAATCACACATAATAGTGCTACTTGAGTGCATACAAGAATGTAACCAGCTTTCAAGCCCAAAACTTATGAAACCTCAATTTTGTGTGTTGCTCAAATCACATACCGCAAAAAGCCTTTTAAAGCCCTCTTTAGCAACAATAAGACGAACAGCATCAGGGGCTGAAGCGAAATGCCCAGTCTGCATCCTTTGCTTAACAACCTGCAAAACATGGTAAACAAGGAGCAACACAACAACGTATAAAGATAAGGTCAAGAGTTAACAATGAAATACCTCTGTTGGTACACATACAATAGAAGAAGCAGCTCCTCCTGGTAATTTTAATTGCACAAGCTCAACCTGGTAAACATAAAGAAAAGACACAAACAAAATTAAACATGAGGAGATGGAGTGAGTAAATTACGTTATTTCATCAAAAAGATACCCAAAATAGATGTGACAAAAAAAACAACAACGAAAACAAAAGCCATAAGCTAACGTCAATTGAACCCTTATTGTTGTAACTGAGGCAAAGACCCTTGAAGAAACAAGCAAGAGTTTAAACCCTAAAGAGGTTATGGACACCAATAGACCCCTGAAGAAAAAAACAAGAGATTAAACTGACCTGTGATTTTGTGGTGGATGGGTCCCTCAATTTCAGAATAAATAGTAGCAGGGATACACAAAAAACGAAATCGAAATGGATGTTGAAACAGAAACCAAATCGATAAAGAAATCAAAAATCGATGGAGAAATCGATAAAGTGCAGAGATGAAAAATAGGGATGGAAAGCATATAGATACCTGAGAGATCGGCCTGGGAACGAAGAAAGCATCCGTTATACGAGGAGATCGCCGACCGGTAGTAGGAGGAGTAATTAGGTGAGTTTTTTGATTTCTCCGATTCTCTTCCGGTAAACTCCTCCTGAGTTCCTCATCAACGATCTGACATTCAACATCAGCTACAACATAACCAGAAAATGAGAGAGAAAGAAAATAAAAACTGCAAGAAAAGGAAGGAAGATGAACTGATAATGGAATCGGGAAATAGAATACCTTGAATGGACATAAAACCCTAACCATAGGCTGTGAATTGTCAATTTGGGGAGGAAATATGATGGAGTCAAGATTTCAAATTTGAAATTGGTGTGTACAAGATGGAGAGACTGGATTTTAGGGATGAGTTTTAGGGCGTGTTTGAGATTGAGAGAGTGAAGAAATTTGAATTCAAATAAATCCTGAAAAGCAATTGATTTATTTTGCACCAAAATAGAAAAAGGGATCACTGTCGGAGAAAAGGGATGGCTGGAGGTGGTGAGAGGGTTTAAAAGCAAATCAGTTGTACAATGTGCTTTGTCAGTTGTCTTTAAGAGTTTTTTGAATTTCCTGCATAAAATGGTGGTACTCCATGCTTGATGACTTGTCTTTAAGACATTAAGTGTATATGCTTATATATGTAGTATATATATATATATATAATATATATATATGTGTGTGTGTGTGTGTGTGTGTGGATTCGGTGGTGGTGGCGGTGATGACCTCAATGGATTCAGTCCTGGCCTTTTAGTAGCTGTTTATAGCCCTTTGATCCACCTACAAACACAAAACCCTCTTTTTTCTGGTTTTTAACTTCATCTTTTTGATCTCACATTGCTTGAAAATGGTGGGTTTTTGTTGATTTTGGTGGGTTTTTTGGTTAGAAATGGCGAGAGAAATTGTGTGTGTTTATATATATATATATGTGTGTGTGTGTGTGTGTGTGTGTTGTGTGTGTGTTTATATATATATATATATATATATATATATATATATATATATATATATATATATATATATATATATGTGTGTGTGTGTGTGTGTGTGTTTATATATATATATATATATATATGTTTATATATATATATATATATATGTTTATATATATATATATATTGTGTGTGTGTGTTTTTTTTTGCAGGTTATAGTTGTGGGGAAGAAGTAGGAGAGAGAGAGGGATAGATGAGGGTGTTGTGTGAGTGTGTGTATATATGTATATATATATATATATATGTATTAAGTGTGTGTTTATATATATATATATATATATATATATGTGTGTGTGTGTGTGTGTTTTGCAGGTTATAGTTGTGGGGAAGAAGAAGTAGGAGAGAGAGAGGGATAGATGAGGGTGTTGTGTGAGTGTGTATAAAAGTATATATATTATATGTGTATATAATATCAAAGTATAATAAATAAATTCATATAAGACAAAAATAAAAAGAGAAAAATAATGGTAAAATAAATAAATTTATAAAAAGACAGATTTGCCCTTCATTTAATGGATGGAGGTTAACCTCTGTTAGTGAGAGGGACCAAATCCGGGCAAAAACGAATACCACAGGGGCAAATTTGTAATAAATGAAGTTTAGGGACGATTTTCGTTATTTTTAACAAACCACAGGGACCAAAAGTGAGGTTTACTCTATAATCTATCTAATCTTCATTTGGAAGGTTTGGATATTGAAAAAGACGGAAGTTTGCCCCACCTTCGCTCTTCATTCATGCACATTGAGTTCGTGGAAAATTGTTGTTGTCTCAACAATTTACACGCTTTGAGCCTAATTTTCAAGCATATGTTGCTTCAATTCTTTCTACACAAGCACGTACACACAAGGAATATGTTTTCTTGTTATAACGTTCATTGAAATTCATTTGTGGTTTTTCGATGATTGAATGGAAGCCATGGGGAGTGAACATCAAAAATCTCCTTTACAAAGTACATCCGTTGTACTAAGTGGCTTCGTGCTACTTACAGACATTTTAACTGATTCATTCGTTGTTTCAGGGTTACCACATTCTTTTTCTGAATTTGAAAAGATTCGGATAAATTCTTTTGGAATTGACGGCTTATCAGATCGAAAAGGAGTTGAATGTTAGTCATGAACAAAAAACGTGCTGATATTGATGTTGGTTTTGATGATCATGATGCTCACAATCATCAAAAAGGGGGAGAAGTAATATACTGAAGATCAGGGAAAGAAATAATACCCAGAAGAAAAGGAAGTTTTTTTATCAATGGAAGATTATGGGGGAGATATTATAAGTCAAAGTCAAGAAGATGTTCTGAGATTGTTCGAGAAAGTTCGTTGTTCACAAACAGTTCAAAGTCAGAGTGATGAAGATACATAAATTCAAATCTCAGTCAAAGTTTTCGCATCGAAGCTCAAAATGAACAGTAAAATTCTAAGTGTTCGCATCAACAGGATCCAAAAAGTTCAGTTCACGGATGAAGAAGGATACGAGAAGCTCATTGTTCGCATCAAGAAGGATCCGAGAAGTGAATAACTCGCATTAGAAGGATCCGAAAAGTAAGGAATTCGATTGTAGTTGGATTTGAGAAGTCTCTTCACTCACTCAGTTGAATGCAAAAAGTTTTGTGAAATTCTAGTTGGGTGCGAAAAGTTTGAACCCTCAAAGACTCTAAAGCTGCAAAAATCTGATTTTCATGTAAAAGACTTGAAGATGATTTGATAGAGTTTTTGTTCAAGAGATTGACTTTACAAAGGGCAAATTGAAGATTTTATGTGTTTGAAGATGATCAGAGCTTCAATATTTAAAGCGGCCAGTGTTAAAGTTTTGAAGATAAAGTCCTGAAGACTACTGCTATATTTTTGATAAATCTTGAATCCAAATGGGGAGAATGTTAGGACATTATCGTATTCAAGATTTACTATAAAGTCATGTACTGTCTAATAGTCAATCTTATGTCTTATGCCTTTATACCTTGTATGCCATGGGTATAAATAGGCTTGTCTTAGTCATAGTGATTGTAACTTTGTCATATTACTATCTTGGAGAATATATGGATGACCAATGTTTTCTCTCTCTAGAATCTATGATTCACTCTGATTGCATGCATTAGATTTGAGGGAACAACACAGATGATAAAGCATTAGAAGAAGAGTATGTGCGTGCACATAGGACTCCCAAACCGAGTCCTATGACCCCCCATGCATATGAACCCCCATAGGTAGTGAGGTAGTAGAAAGAATGACAGAAGAGGAGTGGGAAGTGGCCTATAGAAGCATAGGCTTAAGATAGAGAGAGTGAAAAGACAACGATCTGTCAAATCAACATCTGCATCCGCTAGCTCTGCCGCCCCACCAAATGTCTCTAAGCAAATCCAACCAAAGCAAGTGGCACCAAAGAAGAAAAAGGCCTCTAAAGCCAAACCCACAGAAGAAGCCACCTCTACTATCCCTGTCGACCCACCGGTAGAACAGACTGTTGTTGAGTCTTCTGCACCCCCTCCTCAAAAGGAGAAAAAGAAGAAAATAAAATCCAAAACCTCTGAGGAAGGAGCCTCTAAACACAAGAAGAGGAAACCCACAAACATAAGTCCCCTCTGCAAACTATAGCAGAGGATGTGACTCTCGCTGAAACTGAACTCCGCTAACCAACCCCTCTGCGATTCGCAGAAACAGAAGTCCAACCCCTCCAACATCCAAGAATCAACAGAATAACCCTCTGTTGAAACATTTGCTGATTTTCTTGAACGATCACAGATGGACACAACCCTGGATACCTCTGGATGGGATGTAAATGACGCTCCTGAGTACCATGGCCCAAGATTCACAGTAGCAGATGTGGATTCTGATATGGAAATGGCAGATGCAACTCCCAAAGGCATAATAGTAGAGACCCCTGAAGTCTCTGCCAGAACGGAAATTCTTGCTTCTCCTGCAACAGAGTTCGATCCAAACCTGGAGAAGACAGAGGAACTAGAGACTACATAGGGGCTTTGGGACGAAGAAGTAGAGTTCGGGTTAGACACTACAGAAGTCCTAGGACTAGAAGGTGAGGAAATGAGTGTAAAAGATGCCGGAGCTAGAAGAGGCGCATATCCAAAACCCCCTTGTGCTACCCACATCTCTGATCTCGCCAATCTAGTGGAAGAAGAAATCATTGAAGAAGAGGTACACAGCTCGAGCCTTACCCTTGCCAACCAGCCAGAGGAACCTTTTTCCTCCTCTGTGTTCGCACAAACCGGGGAAGCCCGACAGATAGTGTCCTCTCCAAAGGACACTACTCTACTTCGTGACACTTCGCCCCAAGTCACACCTGAATTCCCAACAAAGGAATTTGTTTCCTCTGCCACACGCACGATCATAGAAACAAACCGCTCTTCAGAGGAGCGTAGAGTGTACGAAGACGAAGGGATTCTAGACAAATCCCTAAGTCAACTCAAGGTTCCCTCTGTCCCCACCACTGGAGTGGATCAGAGTAAGACCCACGACAGAACATCCATAGAGGAAGAGGCTTCAAAAGCCTCTTCTCGAGGATTGGATGGAAGTCATGAACAAAGGTTCACTCTGTGGAAGGAGGTGTTCCCACATAGGTTACCCCTAGATCACATATAGCGAAGGATGAGTTCCAAACCTTTGTCACCTCTGTGACCAATCAGCTTACTGAGTTGCAAAGCTTAGTGAATTCTCTTGCAAAAAATTCGAAGAAGGCCCTTGATGAGCTGTCCTCAAAGGTTGCAAACTTATCCACAGAAGTCAAGGGAAATACAGCTATGCTAAACTTCATAAAGAATTCTTCTACACAGAGCACAAAGTCTTCTGCAACACAAACTTCTAGAGATCAATTGACCAAGGATTTGATGGAAGCCAGAGCAATTGATGAAGCTCTATCGAAGCAACACCCCTCTGCCACTCCAGCCTTAACCTCAGATGATCTACACAAGGCTCTGGAAAAAGTGCAAGAGTCCACCACAGAGCAGATGCAAGCTTTGAAGCCACAGGATTACATCACCAGAGCTCAACTAACGGAGTTAGGCCAAAGCATTATGAATGACATAATTGAGTTCATTAAAGCTTTCACGACTGCCAACGCTTCATATGTTAAATAATTCCAAGCGAGCGTAGGTAAGCTACGGTTTCAACTCAGAAGCAGAGGTAGCCTATCTGCTTGGAATCTGTGATGATCTGTGCACCAAGATGATCGCAACAGGGGCAACTCAGCCTAAGAAGCCTCCAACTTCTTGCCAGACAGAGAGTAGAACGGAATAGAGGGAGTATGATTACTCTGATGGTGACTCTGATGAACCCTTACGTCATCATAAGGGGGAGAACAAGGAGAAAAAGAGTAGAACCTCTACGAGCCAACACCTGGCAATCAAACCTCTTCAGCAAGTACCACTCAACTCATCGACCAACTCACCCATGAAGACCATAGAAGAAACACCCTCTTTTGTGGAAACTAAACAATCTGAAGTTCTACCATCTCCAACACCCCGATCACCTCTACCAGAAACCAGCCTACCCTCACCCACACCCCCTAAACAACGACCCAAAACACCGAGGGTCAAATCTTTAGCCCAGAAAACAAGAACATACTTGAAGACACCAACAGAGCCTAACCCAAACCACCTCAACAACCCCCAACAGAAGTTCAAACCAAAGTACAAACCCAAACCCAACCTCAAAGCACTCTTCAAAAAGATAAATCTATAGATGTACCCCCACCAAAATCGAAACAAAACCCTCCAAGTGTTCAACAGAAGCAACAATCAACAAAGGTACCTCCAACCAAGCCAACAACAGAACCAACCGTTAAACCCCTACCTCAAACTAAATCCAAGATCTCAACAGAGGTACCCAAACCTAATCCAACAACCAAAGACAAGGGCAAATCCATTGTCACAAAGGATTCTAAACCCAAGAAATCTAAGCCTCAACCAACGGAAAAACTGATGAAGAGCGCTTTCGACTCGTTCATAACTCCAAAACCAGAGGAAATGGATTGGGCGTTTGGACCTCCTCTTCCAGCCATCCCTTCTCTTGATCCAAAAGCCAAACTTGCTGAAGATAGAGTTACTCAGGTCCTTAGAGAGATGGACGCTCTGAGGAAACCCATGCCCCTCCCCTGCACCTAATAGAGACATGGAAGAGGTTGTATATACTATTATCTATACAACAGAGGCCTCAACAATCCTCTACCAAAGCCTACCCTAAGGAAGGATATAATCTCAGAGATCAAGGATAAATTCTACAGGGAAAAGGAATAGAAGATTGACCATGTATTCTCAAACTCTAAGATCACAGAGGTCACTAGAGTCAAACTCTCACACACAACATGTTGAAACGTCTGGTACAACATCTACTTTATGCTGACAGAAGATGGCTCCAGAATGAGATTTACTGACGCATATCTTAGAAATCTCCACCCTTATGACTTGGCAGAACTATACACATGGGCAGAGAGCAACTATGTATCTAGCAGAGTCGAACATTAAAGGGCCTATGACGCTGTTAGAACCTTTATGAGGGAAAGGCTACTGTACTACAGCTTACTCGACTTCCAATTAGCTCTAGACTTCGGGGTAAAGAAGATCTCCCTAACACGCCCTGATGATAATTGCCCCTCATCCTCTAACATCAGACCCCACACTATCATTCATCATCCCAGAGTTGGATATGTGTATCTTGATCCACAAGGACAGAAGAAGCTCTTCGTTGAATACGATTATCAGAAGTATGCCATAGAGACTCTGCTACAATTCAAACATGAACTACTCAATAGCAGAGGCTCTGAATTCATAAGCCTTGAGACTGCAGATCGACTCATTGAAGCCATTCATGCAACTATCAGTTTCAGAGAATAGTGCATATTCTTCCACACTCAACTCAAGAAGGAAGGAGCATGGGGAAAGAAGATAAACGATTTCCCTAATGCTAGAATATGATCTCTGTTGTTAACTTTTGGACTTAGTTTTAATTTTTCAAAGCTTTGCAATTTCAGTTTCAAGAACCTCTATAAATCCCTCTGGCATGTATGCAAAATGAAAGCTCTCTTTTACAGAGGTTGACTCATTTACCTCTTGTCCTCTTAGGTTAAGCTCTACGCATATTTCCAAATTTTATTTTTTCAATACTTAGGGGGATATTGTTAGCTCCAAGTACAAATGTTAGAAGTATTGAAAAATAGCTAAGAACAAATCTGCCACAAGCCTCTACCAGATACACCTCAGAGCCTCTGTTGATCAAACATCAGAAGAACAAGCCCAAGACAGAACTCAAGACCATATAGCCTCTACTCATCTTGATAGAGCCTCTGTGGAACTATAGACTGAAGATGAAGATCAAGTCTCTTGAAGACAAAGACAAGTGTACTGCTCACGTGCCTCTGTTGTACGAAGATTCTGGAGATCAAAAAGTACAAGACACGTTCCTCTACTTTCCACATGCCATCCTCTGAGAGGCTGCGGCTTTTACAGAGTACTATCAAACGGCGCACAACCTTAACGTGTACCATAATGCGTTCCACGATCATGCCCCCTGTACATCTTGTCCCTTTTGTCTTTTGTATAAATAGAGAGTGAACCAGACCAGTTATGGTAATGAAGCACAACACACACACCTACTTAGAGAGAAAGTATATGTGAGAAGCACACACTTTATGGTGTTCTTGGTGTAACTCTGGTGAATTAATAGAGATGAATCATTGAGCAGTATTCTTATTATACTTACTGCATTCATATCACTATTGTGTGTTTTCTACCATTACAGTCTAACCCAAACTGCTCTTTAAAACGCTTCCGCACTTAAAATCCTATTACACTCTGTTTTAAACGTTTGTGGTTTAAATATCACTGTTGAGTCTAAAATGGGATCTACAATTTTGATCA
This sequence comes from Saussurea involucrata, assembly GCA_033807775.1. Classification (NCBI taxonomy): domain Eukaryota; kingdom Viridiplantae; phylum Streptophyta; class Magnoliopsida; order Asterales; family Asteraceae; genus Saussurea; species Saussurea involucrata. The sequence continues at coordinate 94,233,850 of CM066327.1, read as the reverse complement.
TAACTGTAGTAGTTGAATTTTACGAACGCGATGATAACCCAAGTTCGGGTATGATATGATTTGATATATGTTTGGATTTGGTGCGCACTTATGCTAGTAAGTGTAATAGATCCATAGGCACTGTCACTATTTGATAAACGTGGAATAGACAAGGTAAATTGGAATTCCCGTTTATTGTGACGAGAATACGTGGAATAGGCAAGGTAAATTGAAATTCCCGTTTTCTAGTAGAAGATAAGGGATAGGCATGGCTTAATTGTAATCCCGACTTCCATACCAAGAAACAGGCATGGCATAATTGTAATTTATTGGACATGAGCTGAAATCTAGGATCCTTAGTGATTCATAGTGGCGCTCTTAAACATGATACTATGACTCACTTAGTGTTCGTCATACTCATGGAATCGGGTATGATTCCCGTCATCAAAGATGTTATGTGTACGTTATGGAAATTGGAAAAGGTTATTTTATATGCTTTGTTTACAAATTTGGTTTTCAAAGCTTATAAAGGTTTTAATTTTAAAATTGGATGTTCTCACTACGCACAAGCCTAATATTTTCAAAACTAATTGTCTTACCAGGTACTAGCTCGGGCAGGGAATTGAAGGGATGAGTGAAGAGGGTACCAGAATCATAATTGTAGAGATGTAATGGGGAATTAGTGGAATCGAATATATTCTAGAAGATATTATAGACAACCCTTTTAATCTGATCATGTATGTTATGGATTAGATTAGTAGGTTGTTTAAGATAGTTCATTTATATATATGAACCTTGTCACTAATACCCCATTTGTGGATGAAAATTTTGGAAGATGTAGTCGTAAACCTTGTTTATTTAAGGTTTAAATTTATTCGAAATTTTAGGGCGTTTCAGTTTAGTATCAGAGCTGTAGTTTAAGTGAACTAGGTATGATCGTAAGATACCTAGACTTAAGCTGAGATGAGTAAGTTATGATTTGTGAGATTGGGTAGAAATACTAAGACGAGATAGTCTTAGAGTCGACGGAAATACGTGAATTAAGAACTGTGATGATGGTAACGAGAATTCTTATGTGTAGTATGTTCATAATTTCAATTAGCTACTGTTATTATGAATATATTGTTATGCAAGTATACTTGTTTCTAATTGTTATGGAGATTAACGAACGTTAAAGTACGTTTCCCTGTGTTTGGGTTGCGTAAAACCATTTCTTATGGTTATCTTTATGTGATTATTAGAATACGATGGTTAATACACCAAATAAACCTTCTACTTCTTCTGAGGATCGGGTGGCAAATGAACTTGCGGAGAATCAACCTGAATGGGGTGGGGCTAATACGAGTCCTCCAAGGCCACCTATCCTAGGGGAAGGAGGAAGTCAAACTCATCTACCTGATGCCGGTACTTCTAATCTGGCGATGATAGAATCTACTTTGGAGTCACGCCTGATGGAAAACATGATGAGAGTTATGAATGTTTCACTGACTCAACAACAAGAAATGTTTATGAAATTATTAGATGATAGGAATGTTGAAGTTCAGGGACGAGCTACGGGTGCTGAAAATGTAATTCCACCTACGAATCCGGTAATGATAGCTAATAGGAGAAAGGAGGAACTTTTTTTCCAGAAATAAAATTGAAAAATCTCAAGTGGGAGAGAAAAGAAAGTGGGAGGATCGATCAGAATCTTCCCAGAAATTGAAACCTTTTGCCAAGAATCCTCGTTTTGAATCCCGTCGAGAACCCAATTTGTATCAGAAATGCAGAAGTAAACATTGTAGCCTGTGTCGAGTATGTTTCAAGTGTGGAAAGAGTGGTCATCAAATTGAGGACTGTCCCATTCAAGGACCAACCTGCTTTGAATGTAAGAAGCTCGGTCATTACTGAAGGGATTGCCCAAAGCTAAAGAATAGTGGAAATCAAGAGAAGAACCCAATACCCCAAGACCAATGGTCTGAGCATTTCACATGATGGCGGAAGAAGCTAAGGAATCGGCAAATGTTGTTTCTGATATATTCCTTGTTAATTATATATATGCGTGTATATTAGTTGATAGTGGTTCCAACTTGTCTTTTGTATTGCAATCTTTTATTAAAAGTTAGCTATGCTAGTCTTAGTTCGGGAACGACTTGAGGATTATACAGTTATGGTAGAAAGGAAGGAATTCCCAATTGATTTGACCTTAATAGAAATAGGTGGGTTCGATATAGTTGTTGCCTTGTTGGTATGGATTGGTTGGTGAGTAATCAGGCAGAAATTCTTTGTGCTAAGAAATTAATTCGGATCCCTATGCCTGGAAATGATGTTGTACTCATTTATGGGGAAAAGAGAAAATGGGAGGTTCCGTTGATTTCTATAGCCAAAGCGCGTAAGTGTTTAGTAAAAGGATGTTCATCCTACCTGACATATGTACTGGATGCTAAAGTAGAAAAGAAGTGAATTGAGGATATAAAGGTGGTATGTGAATTTCCATATGTATTGCCTGATGATCTTCAAGGCTTACCACCAAATCGACAAGTAAAATTCAATATTGATCTTGTTCCAGGAGCGGCACCAATAGCACGTGAACCGTACCGTTTAGCATCGGCTGAAATGAAGGAGATGATGTCTCAGCTCCAATAACTACTTGAGAATAGTTTTGTCCGGACAAGTTCGTCACCCTGGGGAGTTCCAGTGTTAATTGTCAAGAAGAAGGATGGCACTTTGAGAATGTGCATTGACTACAGAGAATTGAACAAAGTGAGCATTAAGAATAAGTATCCACTATCAAGGATTGATTACCTGTTCGATCAACTTCAAGGTGCGGGATGTTTTTCAAAGATTGATCTAAGGTCGGGCTATCATCAAGTAAGGGTGAGGGATGAAGATGTTCCCAAGACGGCGTTTAGAACAAGGTATGGGCATTATGAATTCCTTATGATGCCTTTTGGGTCGACAAATGCTCCTGTTGTGTTGATGGATTTAATAAACAGGGTATGTCGACCTTTCTTAAACAAGTCAGTCATTGTGTTCATATATGACATACTTGTTTATTCATAGAATGAAACCGACCATGAATGCTATCTTCGTGAAGTCTTAGATGCTTTAAGAAAAGGGAAATTGTACGCAGAACTCTCAAAATGTGAATTTTGGTTAAAGGAGGTACAATTTCTTGGTCATGTAATCACTTCTGAAGGAGTCAAGGTGGATCCGGCGAAAATAGAAGCAATGATGAATTGGGAAACACCGAAGAACTCATCGGAGATACGAAGTTTTTTGGGTTTGGCAGGCTATTACCGAAGATTCATAAAGGATTTTCTAAGATTTCCTCTTCCCTGACAGTTCTAACACAGAAGAATATAAAGGTCGTATGGACTGAAAAGCAAGAGTCAGCTTTTAGGACTTTACAAAAGAAATTATGTGAAGCCCCTGTTCTTGCACTACCAGAAGAAGCATAATATATGGTTGTATATAGTGATGCATCGAAGATGGGCTTGGGATGTGTATTGATGCAACGCGACAAAGTGATTGCTTATGCATCAAGACAACTCAAAGAGCATGAAAAGAATTATCCTACCCATGATTTAGAATTGGCAGCAGTAGTGTGTGCTCTAAAGATATGGCGGCATTACTTGTATGGAACGAAGGGCACTCTTTTCACTGATCATAAAAGTTTGAAACATGTTTTTGATCAGAAAGAGCTGAATATGAGGCAACGACGTTGGTTAGAATTACTTTAAGGATTATGATTGTGAATTGCATTACCATTCTGGTAAAGCAAATGTAGTAGTTGATGCTGTAAAACCAGATCTATTAGGTAATTATCAAATCATCCATTGATCTTGAACATAATAGAGATTACATATGATTGATGCACTTTCTCTCTCTAGAATGCTCTCACTTCTCTCTCTAGAATATTACAATTAAGATCATTCTTTAATGACTTCCTTCAGACTTGCTTACAAACTAAGCTTTACAAAACCTATTTATATCTCATAATTACAAAGCTTTAAACACTAAAGCTAGTTTGACTTTACATGACTTTGACTATTTTGACTAATACTTTGACTTTACAATGTTTGACATTATACTAGACTTTACAATAAATCTTGAATACAATAATGCTCTAACAATCTCCCCCTTTGGATTCAAGATTTAAAAAATATGGTAGCAGTCTTCAGTTCTTGATCTTCAAAACTTTAACTTTGACCGCTATGAACGTTGAAGCTTTGGCACTTTTCAAACAGTTGAATCTACACAAGGATGCGAAGCCCTCACATTTTTGAAAATTTAGGTGTAAGCACAATCCGAGTCTCTCATATCTAAGATAACCATATTCAAAAACACTTCAGACTTCACATGATCCGAAAACTTCAACTTTGAGCAATCCGAATCCATATATGAGTGATTCGAAAACATCTTTGTCTTTCACAATGTAAAGTCAATCTTCTTCAATACAATCTTTATCTCTTTGACCTTGAATTGTCTTCCACATGAAATTGAATTAAACATTTCTCCCCCTTTTTTGATGAATGTGAGCATCATGATCATCAAAAACCTTTTTCAATTTCAGTCGCGTCTCTGAGTATCACTAACAATCTCCTCCTTAATGAATAACTTTGCTCCCCCTCAAAATAATAATTCTGGAGAAATTTGTTTTCTCCCCCTGAAAGTATGCATATATTTCATTAAAAATATTCATTTCAAATACAGTGCATTGATGAAAACATTTATACAAGGAATATAAAATTCATTGAACCACATTTTATAACTACTAACATTTGATCATTTGAAAACTTTACAAAAGAAATCCAACTTAATGAAATTTAACAGATTTTTTTAATCAAATGAAATCAAATGCATGTGTTTAGATTCAAATACAAGACATCATTGCATATCAAGTTAAAAAATGTTCAGTTTCAACCCCTTTATTAAATCTATTTGGTGTGCTAGCATGCGAAATATGATTAGCTTCAAGCATATGCAATTCTAAAACATATAAGAATACTTTGCTCTACTCACACTATTTGTCCAAAATCAGGATTTTCACAAATTTACAGGTTTATCGCGACTTTGTATTTTCCCCAAGTGTCAAGAGATGTGTGCTCATTGGTATCTTTTGATTTTGTGAACATTGGCATCTTTTAATTTTGTGCTCATTGGCATCTTTTGATTTTGTGCTCATTAGCATCTTTTGATTTTGTGCTCATTGGCATCTTTTAACCAAAAAGTTTAGTGAGAATAAGATACACCGTTAAACATGACTTTCTATCTGGTTCTATAGCAGGATTTGGGTTAGCAGATCCCAGACCAATTGGCCTTAGGTGCTAGGTGTCGAGCACCCCTTAGAACTTAATTTCCCAACCCAGAAAGGCCACATCGATATATCTTAAACCCATTTGTACCAGTAGAACATGGATTTCTATCTGGTTCTATAGCAGGATTTGGGTCAGCCGATCCCAGACCAGTTGATCTTAGGGACTAGGTGTCGAGCACCCCTTAGGACTTACTCTCCCAAACCAGAAAGGCCACAGGTACAAACTTTCAAACAAAATAATTTTTTATTTGTTTATTTGATGCATCGCAATCACTTGGTTCTAAAACATAATGCTTCCCCCATATTTTCGTTTCCATCCATCACTCAGACATTTAGGCTTTTTGAGCATTATATTCTATATAAGTTCAGATTTCCATAATTTTTAGCATTCAACATAATTTCATTCATGTTTTGCTGACCTTTCGATTTATTTCAGAAGTGAAAGTTGAAACAAATATAACTCAGATAATACAAAAACACTTGTAAAATCACCCTTGACACACGTTTCATTCATTGAATGAAAATTGAAAAAATTCATCTCAATGAATAAAATTTGTAAAGATTCAAACATTCAAAGCAATAGAAATAAAACATAATGCAATGTTACCTTTCACCACTGGTTCCTTGAAACAGAAAGATGTGACAGTTAAGGATATCACCTGAGAAGTATGATTTCTAAGCTGATTTGTTTAGAAGTCTTAGACTTTGAAGTACGGGTCCTGAACTGAATTGTTCAGAAGCCAAAGTCGTTGAAGCACGAGTTTTGAACTGATATGTTCGAAAACCTAAAACGTTGAAGCACGGGTCCTGAACTGATGTATTCAGAAACCAATATCTTTGCTCTCCCTTAATGGCACATGTATTTTTCAAAAAATTCACTGCTTCTCTTCTGTTATCAATCATGTGTGTGGTATGTAACATTCAGCACAACACATGAAGAACATACAAAACAGATTAAGCAGATTTTGGTACCCAACGGGACTTGGGTCCTAGTGTGTTAGGTGTAGATTTCTTAAAAGGAATACTGTAAGTACCGTACCAATAAGAAGTATAATCTTTATGTACAAAATTATTTGATCCACAGTAAGAACAACAGATTTTCTTATGTGCCAACCTAATCAGATGATTTGTAGAATAAACAAGATTAGGTGGAACAGAAGATTTACCTTTCGGAGTATTGTTCCTCTTTGCTTTTGATGTGGATGCAGATGATTTTGGTACATCTTTCTTTGGAACTGTTGTGCCTTTGACTCTCCATTCCCTCTTCACCTTTTTGAAGACTGGAACTTATTCAGGTTTGGAAATATTAACTTTAGGCACATTTGTTTTGTTATCTGATTTATCAAGCAGAGGATTATAAAAGAGATTTGTTGAACGAATCTGACCTTTTGAGAAATCAGTTGACCTATTAAATTGTTTAGAAAAAATGTTTTTAAAACTTGAACTTGAAGCAGTTTTAAAAGAACATTCAGAATCATTTGACTCAACAAATGGAGTCTGAAAGATAGAATTATGACTGGTTGGTTTGAGACATCAAAATTAAAAATGACGTCTTCAAGTTCTTTGACTTTGTTTATCAAAACATTTTTCTCTTTAAAGATTAGATCAAATTTATTTTGGAGATCAGATTTGATCAATTGATCCATCATAATATCAGCTGATAAACCAGATAATCTTTTGGTAAGATTAAGAATCGCATCTTCAAAATATCCGCGTTCCGATTCAAAATCTTTTTCCAAAAACTTTCTTTTATCAGTAATCTCTTTGAAAATTTCCATATTTTTCTTTTTAAGGGTTTTACTTTCCTTTTCAAAGAGATTTTTCTTTTCCGTGAAATCTTTTCTTTCCTTTTCTAAAACATTTTCCAATTCGGAGATTTTCACGGAAAACTTAGAACTTTTAATCTCAAAAAATTTGCGTTCAGTTTCAAATTTAGCTCATTCTTTTTCGAGCTTGTCTTTTTCTAAAAATAAAACTTTCTCAAAGTCCGAAACTTGTTTTGAAAGTTTTATACATTTCAGCTCAGTTAGTTCCTTTACTTTAAAAACTTTCTTTGAGGAAGAAGACTCTATTTCACGTTCAGAAAGTTTCTTCTTCAATTCAACGTTTTCACTTTCCAACGTTGTTCTTTTCTCTTGAACTCTTTTTATTTGTTCTTGTAGATATGAGTTCCCCTTCTATCTCTCGATTTCTCTACTCTTCATATCAGCATTTTCACTTTGAAGAGTTGTTACTTTCTCTTGAAGATTTTCGATTTGATCGTGCAGACTTGAGTTATCTCTCTTTGCTTCAAGATCTGCAATATAAACGTCAAGATCAGTAACTCTTTTAATAAGTTTATCATTTGAAGATGAAATGTCTAAAATTTGTCTCTTCAGATTAGCATTTTCTTCTTCCAATGCTTTTATACTTCCTTGAAGCTCCTTCGTGTCATCTTGATGAGTTGAAGGATTTGAAGTATTAGTTTTAACAAAATTTTGCTTCAAACCTTCACCACTGGATTTAACAATAGTTTGCTTCAAACTTTCATTATTAGATTTAACAAAAGTTTGTGGTGTTGTGTAAAGCCCGTGTCCCGATACGGTTTTAATTTTTTTTACGTAATTATTTATTTAATATGTTTTTCTATTCGATCTCGTAATAAATAAGTTTTGTTGGGGAAGAACCATAATTGTAAACATTTGTCCAAAAGGGGGTTAAATATTAAAATCCTAAACTAAAATTGGGATAAAACTGAATTACATTAAAACCTAGGGTCTAAAAGTGTCATTTTATGTAAAAGCTTGCATGGATCGGCCCACAAGGGACGGACCCTTCTCCCTCCTCGTTTTTTTTCTTCCTGCGACGTCTACAAACAACACCATGAAACCCTACTTTTCTCGTTTCTCCTTGGGTCGCACACCAACAAGAAATCATCGAAAACCTAGAACGCAATTCCCCTTCCTTCCTTGCTGCTGCCGCGAGACCACCCCAGCACCGTCGTGCGCCGCCGCTGGGTTCTGCCGGCGAAGGAAGAGATCAGCGAGAGAGTGAGAGAGAGGGAGACAAACCGGGTTTCGTCGTGTTCACGGCTGTATCGACTTCAAGAGGTAAGGTTTCCCTCCCCTTCTTGTTTCTTCTTGCGCCGCTGCTAAACCACCAAGAAACCACAGCGCCGCCGCAGCCTTGGCTACCGGCGGGTGCGCCGTCGCACACCACCAGATCGGTGGTTGTGATGGCGGGCGTACGATGTTTAGGGTGCACGTGTGGTCGTGTGTGACTGGGTTGAGGTGGTCGGGTTCATTTCGTTAGTCTCGCCGGAGTTTCCTTCCAAACAACCACCATCGCCGGTGTGACTGCTGCCGCCACCGACCACCACTGCCGGAGGTGGCAGTGGGTGGTGCGTGGTTTAGTCCATCCTTTGGTAATCCTAAAACCCTATGCCAAAGTTAAATTACAGGTCTGTTTGGATTAAGTCTTGGCTTAATAGAAGGTTAAGCCAAGTTATCATTTTATGTGAAAAACCCCATTCTGCCCAGTTTTTAGTTCGTTCATAACTTTTCCGTCGTAGATCGGTTTGAGGCGAAACTGGTGCCCACGGTTCACATTCTGTGTCGGGCACATTTTTCGTGTTTTAGCGAAAACCTGGTTTGGCTTCTAGCTAGGTGCAAAAGGGCCGTCTTTACAGCAGGTCCGAATCTGCCGGAATGACGTTTCAATCTTAGAATAATTGTATAAAATTATAGGAATATCGTTAGAACGCGTATAATATGTCCCTGGAACCCTAAGACATAGAACCTTCTATTTATGGATTAATAACTCTGGATTAGTGGGTCTAGAGAGGGATAAGCAGGTCCCGAACAGACCTGCAGTTTAGACCGAAAAGTTGAAATGTCACTCTTTTAGTCTTATGTTTATTTTTGAGGGTTGGGGCTTCGTGTTGACACTTGGTAGCACTTCTTTAGGTGGAAAGAAGTGAGTTGGAGTGGCGGGCTCGTATTGCTGTTTGTGGAATCTGCGTTGCGTATCGAGGTGAGTTCTCTCACTACGTAGAATAGGGATTATATGTACATTACGGTTTTGTATGTGTTAGCTGAATTGTTGTGTGTACTAGCTGAATTGTGGTGCGTAGTACTATGTTGAATTAATGCCTAGTATAATTGAGTGTTATATACATCTCGGTGGGACCGAGGGCTCGGTGGGACCGAGGGATAGTGTTTTAGTGTTGTGTGAACTCGGTTGGACCAAGTACTCGGTGGGACCGAGGGATTGTGTACAAGTGTGGGATGAACTCGGGGAGACTGAGGGATGCCTACACGAGTGTGTTGTATAATCGGGGAGACCGATAGTTGTATTTATTCGGTTGGACCGATGGTCGGCGGGGCCGATGGTTGTATTTATTCGGTTGGACCGATGGTCGGCGGGGCCGATGGTTGTATTTATTCGGTTGGACCGATGTTCGGCGGGGCCGATGGTTGTATTGACTATGTAGACCTCGGGGTGCCGAGGTGGACTGTTATGTCCTTGCATGAGTTGCCTGTTTAGGATATGTTCTTGAACTGGCATGTGTGGATTAATTGTATTTATCTGTGGTTAGGGGTAGTGTTCATATGATTGCTATCCTATGTTGGTGCTTGAATTCACTAAGCTTCGTGCTTACCCTTTCCCTATAAAATTACTGTTTTAGGTACGAGTGGCAGTAAGGCGTGACGGTACACACTGGCGCGTTGAGAAGACCTTCGTATTATTTTATTTTTTTACATTTCCGCTGTTTTAGTTGAGTTGACCGTTTAACATATCGAGGTTTTGTGTAAACGTTTATTTTGAGTTAAACGCTTGTTATTTAATTTAATAAAAAAGGTATTTTTAACAGTTCAAATTTATTGTAATTTTTGGGACGTTACAACTTGGTATCAGAGCACAGCTTGAGTGAATCAAACACATCTCAGTGTGTTTGATCTCAAGTGGCGGCTATGAAAATTTTCTTTTAAAAATTTTGGAAAATAAAATAAAGGAAAACCCGTTTGAGAAACGGTGATCGAGGGCGCATTGTGTACCATCAGCCGGATCCAAGGGAAAATGTACAGTACTTAGTGTATTTATTGCTTTCTAGATCATAGGGTATGCATGCTATATTGCTTGTGTTGGGTACACTATACTGTATGGTTATTGCTTGCTAGTAGGAATTAATGCTAGTCATAATAGGTTGTTAAGTGAATGCCCTATAGGTTGTATGCAGTAAGAATCACATAGCCTTAGAATATTTGATTTAGTTCTATTGCGCAGCTCTTGTTTGAGTCCAACCGTTCTAGGATATAATCTTGTATTCGAATGTCTATTTGTTTCACGCTGCATGTGACGGGGTATTCGCGAGGCAACTCGTTATGGTCAGTAGGGATTTCGTTGTAGCAAGGGTAGTGTTTTGGGGTGGAATTCCTAGGGAGCTAGGAAGAGTGTGTACATATGCTGGTGTAGGCATATGGGTGTAGTTATCGGCGAGAAACTACTTGGACACTTCGTATGGGACTCGGAACGAGTGATGATAGGTGTGGAAGGTAGTAGTAGAGCTCCTACTATCGGAAACACAGGATCAATGCTCGAGTCGGGGAAAGTCACGAGGAATCCAAGGAGTTGAGCGTGAGCGTTGTTAGTGTGAGTTATTATGTACTAATTACTCGTTGTAATATCTACCCGGAATAGCCATCACAAGGAGGAACAACTATAGTAAACCTACTAGTACAGGTGTGTACTTGAATTGCTTTGATGTGATGATCGTTGGGGTAGTGAAAAGGTTCGGAACTAGTAGTCGTTGGAATAGAAGGAGGATTCTAGTATTAATCACTTGGAGTGACGATAAGGATGACGTTTGTTTTAAGTAGACCATTTCGGGCCGAGATGGATGGTTGTGCTAGAATCATAGGCTTATAGAGCCGACTTTGAATTGAGGAAAAATCGTAGGGATTATTTGACGTAATTTCCCAACTTGCCCTAAGAGGTTTAAATGTCCGGATGACGATAATGGACCGGAGGGATGTGGAGTAGTATGAGTCGAGACGTAGAATGCCGACTAAGTCATGCACAAAGTTTGATTTTGAAAATAAAATTGCATTAACTAATTCTTGTGTTTCCAATCCTTATATGGATTGTGTTTTGGAATTTTGGGAAATGTTTAGCACACACACAAGATTTCGAATTATGGTTTTGAAAGTGCATGAAACCTTTTTATCACGAGAGTTACAAACTTTGTTGGTGATTTGTTTAATATGAGTTTGTGTACTAAGTATATTATTTCAAATAGTTCAGTGGATGGATTGATTCATACGTGACTTAAATGTTGCATGGAAATGTTTTAGTATCATTTCCATGAAAATGCGCTTTATCGACTTAGGGGTGTGCATATTTGGGTAACCTTTGTTCTTGACATTCTGATAAACGAGTCGTGCATGAAAATGTTTTAGTTCCTTCTTGTCGGAATGAAAGACCATTTGGTCAAGTGGGTGTTTTAGTGTTGTGAATATCATGCATACGTTTACAACGTGTTATATTTTGAAAATATAAATGCGTAGATTGTTGACATTCGGTTAATTTAGAATTGCCGATTTTTTTTTTGAAATTAAAAACTTTTGCTTTGGAGGGAGCGAGTATTTTGAGCATTTTTGACAAATACATTTTAAACTTTGGTGTTTTGACGTTATATGTCCCAAGTACGAATTGTTAAGGAAATGCTTCGTGATGAAGATTTTGGAAAATTCTGTATGGAAGTGTTACCAGTTTGCATACCTACCCCGATTTAAGGTTTTATGATGTTTAGTCGATATTTTCAAATGATGGAAACAAATTAGTTTTGTCTTTAAACTTGGAACTTACACAAGCTATTTTGTGTTTTGATTGAGGTATAATTATGAATCGTTTCCTTGTTTTGTATAATAAACTGACGCGCACAAATTTTGATTTGGTAAACTTTGTTCCATATCATTTGGATGGTCAGAAAATAATTTTTAGTAAATTGCCGTTTGGGCTTCTTTTGATGTACGTGTGAAAATTGTTGCACACCGTTTGAATTGAGCAGTTACCTTGCATGCATGTCATGAGTCAATCCGTACCAGAACCGTGGTGGTTCGTTTTAAAGAAATTATGAGAAACCAGTTTCTATTAGGTAATCATCAAATCATCCATTGATCTTGAACATAATAGAGATTTACATAGGAATTATGCACTTTCTCTCTCTAGAATGCTCTCACTTCTCTCTCTAGAATATTACAATTAAGATCACTAATGAATTGCTTTCTTTTGACTTACTTGAGACTTGCTTAACATCTAAGCTAACTAATCCTATTTATACCTAGGATTACAAAGCATTAAATCTAATCTACTTTGACTTTTCAAGACTTTGACTTTTACATTTGACTTTACTAGCTTTGACTAATTACAAGACTTTACAATAAATCTTGAATACAATAATGCTCTAACAATCTCCCCCTTTGGATTCAAGATTTAAAAAATATGACAGTAGTCTTCAGCTCTTGATCTTCAAAACTTTAACTTTGATCACTTTAAACTTTGAAGCTAAGATAATCTTCAAACATCTTTATCTTCATTAGTTCACGGCGAACTATATGCTTTGACATTCATTAAGAACTCAGCTTTGAAGAATCTTCAGTCAAACATGAAAAGTCTTTGTCTTTCTCTTTGAAAAATAAATCTTCTTCAATAAAATCTTCAACAGATTGTCTTCAAGTCTTGAACATGAAATTTAGATCTTTATATAAAACCATCAATTCGGAACAAGAGGAATCAGAAACTATTAGAGTTTGGATCAGAAAGATGTGAAACCATCCACATTTTTGAACTTTTAGGTGTAAGCGCATTCCGAGAACCACTCAGAACTAAGATAACCAAATTCAGCAACATTTGGACTTCACATGATCCTTCTTCCCCTGATCTCCAGTCTTTGTTCACGAGTCTTTGACTTGAAATATATTTGACTTGAAAGCTCTTTGACATGAAGTTGAATTAAACATTTCTCCCCCTTTTTCGATGAAAGTGAGCATCATTATCATCGAAAACCTTCTTCAATTTCAGTCGCGTCTCTTAGTATTACTAATAATCTCCTCCTTAGTGGATAACCTTGCTCCCCCTCAAAATAAGAATTCTGGAGCAATTTGTTTTCTCCCCCTAAAAGTATGCATATATTTCTATAACGCACAGTATTTGAAATTGTAGCACAAATTTTAAAACAAATTTACACAAGGAAAATAAAATTCATTGAACTTCATTTTATAACTACTAACATTTGATCATTTGAAAGCTTTACAAAAGAAATTCAACTTAATGAAATTTAACAATATTTCAATCAAATGAAATCAAATGCATGTGTTTGGATTCAAAAACAAGACATCATTGCATATCAAGTTACAAACGTTCAGTTTCAACCCCTTTATTAAATCTATTTGGTGTGCTAGCATGCGAAATATGATTAGCATCAAGCATATGCAATTCTAAAACATATAAGAATACTTTGCTCTACTCACACTATTTGTCCAAAATCAGATTTTCATAAATTTACGGGTTTATCGCGACTTTGTATTTTCCCAAGTTTCAAGAGATGTGTGCTCATTGGCATCTTTTGATTTTGTGCTGATTGGCATCTTTTGATTTTGTGCTCATTGGCATCCTTTGATTTTGTGCTCATTGGCATCTTTTGATCAAAAAGTTTAGTAAGAATAAGATACACCGTAAAACATGACTTTCTATCTGGTTCTATAGCAGGATTTGGGTCAGCATATCCCAGACCAGTTGGCCTTAGGTGCTAGGTGACGAGCACCCCTTAGGACTTAAGTTCCCAAACCAGAAAGGCCACATCGATATATCTTAAACCCATTTGTACCAGTAGAACATGGCTTTCTATCTGGTTCTATTGCAGGATTTGGGTCAGCCGATCCCATACCAGTTGATCTTAGGGACTAGGTGTCGAGCACCCCGTAGGACTTACTCTCCCAAACCAGAAAGGCCACAGGCACAAACTTTCAAACTAAATGATAGTGCAACAATTTATCTCAATCACTTGGTTCTAAAACATAGTGCTTCTCCCATATTTTCATTTCCATCCATCATTCTGACATTTAGGCTTTTTGAGCATTATATTCTATATAAGTCCAGATTCACATAATTTTGAGCATTCAGCATAATTTCATTCATGTTTTGCTGACCTTTCGATTAATTTCAGAGGTGAAAGTTGAAACAAATCTAACTCAGATAATACAAAAATACTTGTAAAATCATCTTTTAGCACACATTTAATTCATTGAATGAAAATTGAAAATTTTATCTCATTGAATTAAATTTGTAAAGATTCAAGTTTTCAAAGTGGTAGAAACAAAATATAATCCAATGCTACCTTTTACCACGTTCCTTGAAACAGAAAGATGTAACAGTTAAAGATATCACCTGAGAAGTGTGAGTTCTAAACTGATTTGTTTAGAAGTCTTAGTCTTTGAAGTACGGGTCCTGAACTGAATTGTTCAGAAGCCATAGTCGTTGAAGCACGGGTTTTGAACTGATATGTTCAAAAGCCAAAGTCGTTGAAGCACGGGTTTTGAACTGATATGTTCAAAAGCCAAAGTCGTTGAAGCACGGGTTTTGAACTGATATGTTCAAAAGCCTCGTTGAAGCACGGGTTTTGAACTGATATGTTCAAAAGCCAAAGTCGTTGAAGCACGGGTTTTGAACTGATATGTTCAAAAGCCAATGTCTCTTTACTCCCCCTTAATGGTACAAGTAATCTTCTTCCGAGAGTTCAACACTTTGCTTCTAAATCTGCAAAAACATATTAAGTAGATTTTGGTACCCAACGTGTCTTGGGTCCTGGCTTGTTGAGCGGAGCTCTATAGGAAGGAAAATGATAAGTACCATACCAATAATGAACACTCTCATTTTTAATAAAATCATTAGTACCACAATAAGAACAACAAAAATTCTTTTGTGCTAACCTGATTAAATGATTTGCGTAATAGAATGAATTAGGATTAGCAAAAGATTTAGCTTTCAGATTAGTGTTCTTGTTGGGAACATGGGATTTTGGCTCACCTTTTTTAGTAGACGTACATTTTACTCTCCATTGCATGTTGACTTTCTTATATGAAGGAAGATCATCATATTGATACTTGGAAGAATTATCCACCGAGTGATCATAGAATAGATTAGAAGGACGAATCAGACATTCTGAATAGCATTTGGATTTGTTAAATGACTTCACTTTGTAAGATAAGTCATTCCGTTCCTTGGTCACCAAATCAAGCTTCTTCTGAATATTAGACTTGACCCTCTTCTCTTTCATGATGTCAGTCGATAATGCAGCCAAATTCATTGTCAATTTATGAATTTCCTGCCGAAATATATTCCTTTCTTTAGAAAATTCGTCTTTAACGCACCTAGCCTGAAAGTCAGCTTTCTTCATCTTTTCTAGCTCTTGACTTTCTTTATCTAGCTCTTGTCTTTCCTTTTCTAAGTCCTTTTGAAGATCAGAAATTTTCTTTGACAGTTTCGCATTCTTCGCTTCAAAGCTTTTCCTTTCTTTTTCATACTCGACCCTTTCCTTCTCCAACTTCTCCTTTTCAAGAAATAAAACTTTCTCAAAGTCAGAAACTTGTTTTGAAAGTTTTATGCATTTCAGTTCAAGTACTTTCTTTTCTTCAAAAACTTTCTTTTCTTCAAAAGAAAAATTAGACAGTTTTCTCTTTAGATCGGCATTTTCACTGTCCAAATTCTTTTCTTTATCTTGAACTTCTTTTAATTGAGTATGTAACTTTAAGTTCCACTTCACTCTCTTTTCTTCTCTACTCTTCAAATCGACATTTTCTTTTTGAAGAGTTGTTAATTTCTCTTGAAGATTCTCGATTTGATCGTGCAGACTTGAGTTGTCTTTCTTTGTTTCAAGATCTGCAATATAAACTTCAAGATCAGTTATTCTTTTAGTAAGTTTATCATTTGAAGAAGAAATGTCTAAAATTTGTCTTTTCAGATCAACATTTTCTTCCTCCAATGCTTTATTTAAAATAGGAACTGAAGGATTTGAAATAGGAGTTGAAGAATTTGAAGCATTGTCTTTAATAGGAGTTTGTGATATTGGAGATGTTTCTGTTAAAAGAACTTGTTGCAAAATTCCATTATTTGACTTAACAAAAACTTGTGGTTTAGGAGTTATTTCTGGTATAATAAATTGTTGCAAAATTGTTTGTTGCAAACTTTCATTTGATGATTTAACCAGAACTTTAGCAATTGGGGGTATCTCCTTTACAATAGTTTGCTTCAATCTTAAAACCACATCTTCTGTATAAGTAGACATCTTGAAGAAAACCTGAAAAGAATCACAAAAAAAATTAGATGAAAAATACAAAAAATATTAACAAAAATATACCTAATAGAGTGATCGTCAAGAGAAACTTCGCTTAGAAGTTAGAATTATGTGCACACTCTTAAAAAAATTTATATAAAATTTTTTCTTGAAAAGCCCTTACAGTGTATGAAATACACTATAGAAAAAATTTCGGAATAAATTATTATTATTTTTTTTTAATTCAACACTGATGAGTTGACACAAGTCGAATAAAAAAAATTCACAAGACTTTGGATGTATAAGGATTCGAATTCAATGAATTCGAATGAAGTTGGATCCGAAATCAATGAATTCGGATGAAGAAGAATTCTAATTCAATGAATTCGGATGAAGAAGGGTTCGAATTCAAGGAATTCGAATGCAGAAGGGTTCGAATTCAATGAATTCGAATCTAGAGGGGTTCGAATTCAAATAATTCGAATGCATAAGGGTTCGAATTCAAGGAATTCGAATCTAGAAGGGTTCGAATTCTTGGTCAAGAAGGGTCCGAATTCCTCTAATAAGCACACACACAATCAGCTTTCTTCTTTTCTTTTCTTCTGTTGATTTTCTGCACGTACAAACACTCACAAACAAATATTAAATCTAGATTTTAAGATCAAACAAATTCAAAAACACATTTCTAACAACATTTAACAACAAAAATGGATCAAAATTCAAGATCTAAACTTTTAATATGAATATCTCAAGAACACCTCAAGAACATGAAGAACACCAAAAAATTCTAATTTTCTAAAAATGAGATTTAGACATCAAAACTTGAATTTTATGGTTAATTCATGTCTGAAAACTGTTTTTGAACACGAATTTGCACAAAAATCAATCAATTCAACACCAAATTGCAAAATCAATGTTCTAAAAATTTGACAGAGAACTTTTTCTCAAGAACACCAAATTTTACAAAATCTTAAAATTGATCAAATCTTGGCATGATTTTGCAAAATTGATGATTCTAAACTTGTTTAGAATGATGGAGAAACACTTTGCAATCAAAATCAAACACAAAAACGAGCTAAAACTCTATAACCCATTTGTGTTCTTCAAGTTCTTCAACAATGGAGATTTTCTTTAAAAATCTTCAAAAAATCTTCAAATCTTCAAGAAATTGGACGAATTTGCACACAATTTAATCTCCCAAAGCTCTGATACCAATTGTGAAATCCCGAATCTAGCAATATGTAAAGAACAAATGTAGAGAGAATTTAGAAGGCAAACTTGTCATCCATATATTGATCTCTAAAGTACAAATGACAAAATGCTCAAGAAGTTTCTAAAGGGATCTAGATTACTTTTTCTAACTAAGAACTAGACATGCCTATTTATACCCATAACATACAAGGTATAAAGGCATTAGCAACTAATACCGTACATTGACTTTACAGTAAATCTTGAATACAATAATGCTCTAACAAATTATTCATTACGCTTTGTGTTTTGTAAGTAAACTGAACTGCAATGGAATGATTTCAACGTGATGTTCCTATGTAGGACGAGCGTGCCCATTTTTGCGTAACTACACACCTGGTAATAGTAGTTTTATTGCATATGTTCTTTTTGAGATGAAAAATCTTGGTGTTGAAAATATTTTGTAAATGATTTTTGTAAACAATTTGGGAAATGCGATTTCAAGTTTTATGTGTCACTTTTAGATAGTCATGGGTCAATTGCCCGATTTTAGTGGCTCGGTGTGGAGTCTTGTTGATGGGTTGTTTTTGTTGCACAATTTTGTATTTATGGCATGGTGAGTATTTACATGTTTGGGTGAGTGAGTCATTCCGGGATAGGCATGTTGTTGGTAGACTGTTTTGCTCTAGATCCTTAGACACGTTAGTCAGTAGTTAGTAATGGTCGGTTGGGTATCTCGGGGTGGGACCTCGGTATTCATGTGTTATGACCTTGACTTTCCAGTAGGCACTAGGAGGATATAGCCTTGAGCACTTACCTGGGAGGTAGTTTCGATGTGCTGGGCCTTGAGGCGTTACCTGGGAGGTAGACGTCAAGGTGTATCCTCGATACGGTGTAACCTGGCTTCGTAGAACGAGTGTGGAAAATACGTCGACGGTGGAAGGTTGGGTATTCCACGCGTGTTGGTACTGTAGGTCGAATAGTATCGGTTAAGGGAATGATGCCCTTTGTAATTAAGAGAATAAATGCGCAGTAACCTTTTTGAGGTAAGTGGTGTATTTAGGTGTCGACTTTTGGGCTTGAGGCCAAACACCTTTAGTGTAATCGGAGAATTGTAGCCGATTTTAAAATAATTATGGTGATGGTAGTAGTAACCCTGAAATGCTCACTTGTGATGAATGGTTGTGGTGGAATGACCTTCGTGGGTGATTATAAACTTATTGGTTTGATGATTCGTGTGAAATAAATTTTGGGAGTCTATTAGAACTCGTGGAAGTTAATCGACAGTTAATGGTAGGAATGATCGGATTCGAGTATCCAGTAGGGTATATTGGTGAGCAACTTTAGAATGGTTAGAGCTTGAGATTTGAATCGGGATGTATGGAATATCTAAGGTTGGGAGACAACCGAAGTCGTTTGACTATGAATGAATCCAGTTGTTGGAGTGTTCTTCCGATCATAATTTCAGTGTTATTGAAGGAGTTTTATTGGTAAGAAAAGTATTCGAGCAATTTTTAGACGGTGTGAGAAATTTAGATTCCAGTTAGGGATGTCGCCAAGCGTATAGAGAAATTTAGGTTCCAGTTAGTGAAAGTCCAGTGGCAACACCGAAAGGGTTCCGAGTGGACTTGGGAACCCGAGGTTGAGATGCGGAAGAATTATCCGGAGCTATTCGCGGGCATAGACTTCGGGGACGAAGTCTAATTCAAGCGGGGGAGAGTTGTAAAGCCCGTGTCCCGATACGGTTTTAATTTTTTTCACGTAATTATTTATTTAATATGTTTTTCTATTCGATCTCGTAATAAATAAGTTTTGTTGGGGAAGAACCATAATTGTAAACATTTGTCCAAAGGGGGGTTAAATATTAAAATCCTAAACTAAAATTGGGAAAAAACTGAATTACATTAAAACCTAGGGTCTAAAAGTGTCATTTTATGTAAAAGCTTGCATGGATCGGCCCACAAGGGACCGACCCTTCTCCCTCCTCGTTTTTTTTCTTCATGCGACGTCTACAAACAACACCATGAAACCCTACTTTTCTCGTTTTCTCCTTGGGTCGCACACCAACAAGAAATCATCGAAAACCTAGAACGCAATTCCCCTTCCTTCCTTGCTGCTGCCGCGAGACCACCCCAGCACCGTTGTGCGCCGCCGCTGGGTTCTGCCGGCGAAGGAAGAGATCAGCGAGAGAGTGAGAGAGAGGGAGACAAATCGGGTTTCGTCGTGTTCACGGCTGTATCGACGTCAAGAGGTAAGGTTTCCCTCCCCTTCTTGTTTCTTCTTGCGCCGCTGCTAAACCACCAAGAAACCACAGCGCTGCCGCAGCCTTGGCTGCCGGCGGGTGCGCCGTCGCACACCACCAGATCGATGGTTGTGATGGCGGGTGTACGACGTTTAGGGTGCACGTGTGGTCGTGTGTGACTGGGTTGAGGTGGTCGGGTTCATTCCGTTAGTCTCGCCGGAGTTTCCTTCCTAACCACCACCATCGCCGGTGGTGGCTGCTGCCGCCGCCGACCACCACTGCCGGAAGTGGCAGTGGGTGGTGCGTGGTTTAGTCCAGCCTTTGGTAATCCTAAAACCCTAAGCCAAAGTTAAATTACATGTCTGTTTGGATTAAGTCTTGGCTTAATAGAAGGTTAAGCCAAGTTATCATTTTATGTGAAAAACCCCATTCTGCCCAGTTTTTAGTTCGTTCATAACTTTTCCGTCGTAGCTTGGTTTGAGGCGAAACTGGTTTCCACGGTTCACATTCTGTGTCGGGCACATTTTTCATGTTTTAGAGAAAACCTGGTTAGGCCTCTAGCTAGGTGCAAAAGGGCCGTCTTTACAGCAGGTCCGAATTTGTCGGAATGACGTTTCAATCTTAGAATAATTGTATAAAATTATAGGAAAATCGTTAGAACGCTTATAATATGTCTCTGGAACCCTAAGACATAGAACCTTCTATTTATGGATTAATAACTCTGGATTAGTCGGTCTAGAGAGGGATAAGCAAGTCCCGAACAGACCTGCAGTTTAGAACGAAAAGTTGAAATGTCACTCTTTTAGTCTTATGTTTATTTTTGAGGGTTGGGGCTTTGTGTTGACACTTTGGAGTGGCGGGCTCGTATTGCTGTTTGTGGAATCTGCGTTGCGTATCGAGGTGAGTTCTCTCACCACGTAGAATAGGGATTATATGTACATTACGGTAGTTTGTATGTGTTAGCTGAATTGTTGTGTGTACTAGCTGAATTGTGATGCGTAGTACTAGGTTGAATTAATTCCTAGTATAATTGAGTGTTATATACATCTCGGTGGGACCGAGGGCTCGGTGGGACCGAGGGATAGTGTTGGTCCCGAAGGCCTATACAAGTTTGTAGAGGTGGGGGGGGGGGGGGGGGGGGGTTGAATACAAACACACAGATTTTACTTTTCTAAATTGTTTATTGATAAATCATTAACAATTTACAGCTTGTTGTGGAAACAAGATTATGGATAAACCTAAATCTAAACAAGTTGGAACACTAAGGTTACTTGCACTAAGAGAGATAAGGAAATTACTAATAATAACCTATCTTGAGATAAGAGATTTGAACTTGTCCAGAGTTAGCAAGTTACTTCAAATGAAGTGAGTTCATCTCTTTATATACTGCATGCATTTAATGCAAGTCAGTATATACTTTACACGTGTCATCAGCTGGTTGGTTGTATGTCATTGACCTTGGTTGACAACCTTAGTAGCCGCATGGATGAACAGTGTAGTATCAGAGTGGTTGTACGATTTCAGATATTCGGAGGTTCTTTTCTGACATTTCGTACGGAGTCGTGCAAGGGGGGGTTAAGACAAAAGTACTTTGTACGGAGGACTTCATGATCAGCTTTCGTTGATTCAGCGATCTATCATTTCATATCAGCGAATGATAGAGTTCAGCGATAGCTGAAGTCTTGTACTTGATACTTCACGTTGAGTGGACAAATCTGAGTCTTCGCTGATCCGCATCAGTTCATTAGGAGACTTGTCGCTGGTTCTTGAGCTTGATCTTCGACTTCAGTGTAGAACCTTTGTTGACGTGAAACTTGTCTTCAGAAATCATAAGTAAACAACTAACTTATCAGCGATCATCATAATGACTGAAACCAATTCCAGTTTCATTTCGTATGACAGGACCTGAGTTTGAATCTTGACGTTTCTTCTTTGGAGAGGCCCTTTTTCTTTTCAGCTCAAGATCAGGAAGAGGAGGAATGTCCACACAAGAAGATATCAAATCGACCTGTCTGTTTATCAGCTTTTCGAAATGATCCTTGTACTTAGATTGTGATTTTTGGATAGCTAACCTCATCTCCAGCCATTCAGAGAGACCATACCTTTTTACAGTGTCAGCGCGAAAGGTTTCAGATTGGCCATCTTCTCTGAAAAGTTTGATGTCAACAATAGGTACTCCGATAGAGGTTCTTCCAGAGATGAATACCTTGTTGATCTTCGATGGACGATATCTGAAGTGTATTTTCT
Organism: Saussurea involucrata; assembly: GCA_033807775.1. NCBI lineage: Eukaryota > Viridiplantae > Streptophyta > Magnoliopsida > Asterales > Asteraceae > Saussurea > Saussurea involucrata. The sequence goes on along the minus strand of CM066327.1, from coordinate 94,211,584 downwards.
CTTTACACCATATCAGGGTGGTTTGAGAAACTTCAGTTTTCTTTTCCACGATCTTCTGGGCTTCTTCCCAAAGCTTTCGTTGGACTTGAATGGGAACACGTTTCAGCTTGGGGTCTTTGACAGATTCTTGAGTAAGCTTGATGGCGTATTCTCTGTCTTTTTCTTCAGCTTCCTTTCTTTCAGCGATGAGGCGTTCAGCTCTGAGGTGTTCCTTGTATTCAGCTTTTGAAATTCTGAACTTTGGAGGAACTGAAGGCAGTTGATCACGCCTTAGAATGATTCGCTGATCCTCGAATCGCTTTATTATTTCCTCTCTTTTCATCTGTTCTTCTTCTCTTAGCTTTTGAGGAGCTAAGGAAGGTCTGTGTCTGTGCGAGAGACTCTGTTCTTCAGGTTCATCAGTCTCAGAGATCAAATCCAAGATTGGGATTATTTCTTCAGCGGCAGCTGGTATTATTGGTGAAGTCGCAGGTGTGGAGCCTTCAGCGATATCCTCAAACAGGGGAGAGGACTAGCTAAAACACAGCGATCTTACAAGTAAGAACTTGGGTAGAATCAGATAGAGAGAAAAAATGTTCAAGTGTATAGGCTTGGGTAGAGGAACTGATAGTGTATGATAGAGGAGGGATGGAGTAAGAGATGTTTAGTGTACCTGACAAACCGGCTTTTCAAGCAAGATCGTCAGATTGTCATTTTCAGCGACGCTTTTGCCTTTGCCTTTCTCAGCTCCAGAGGCTGAGGGCTTTGTCTTTGTCCGCTCCCCTGAAGGTTCATTTATCGAGATTCCCTTAAGAGCTTTGATCTTTGGAGCAGGTTTGACGATAAAGAAGTCATCGTCATCTTCGTCATCATCATCATCATTCTTTGGAGAAGAAGATGGTTCATTATCAGGGATGTCGACGGCTTCATCATATTCTCCTTCGGATTCTTCAGCGTCTTCTTCGAGTTGCTCCCCCTCAGATACAGAGGCGAGCTTCTCGGTTCCCTCAGGGTGTTCATCTCCCTGAGGTCCAGTGGCTGCTTCAGCTTCAATAGTCTTCTCACCCTCTTTAGTGAAGGTGAGGTCTTCGTTCTTCTCTCCCCTGATAGATTCATCATGGGAAAGGTCTTCAGCGCTCTTGGAAGGGTTTTCAGCGCTCTTCTCCCCCTCTTTTTCATGATGACTGGGGGAGGAATGGGTAGATTCAGCAGCGTTGGTAGGTTCTCTGTCTTTTTGGCCAGAGAGACCTACACAAACTTCAATCTTTGCTAATCTGTCTTCAAGGCCAGAAATAGCAGGATTGATCTTTTCCAGCTCTTTGCGATACGCCGCTGTGAAGTTTTCAGTTTTAGGGACGGGGTTAGGGGCAGGAGCATTTGCCTTGTGCAGCAGCTGTTCGATCATAGTCTTCATCGAACCAACGTCAGTCTTTACAGAGCTTAAGTCAGTCGTCAGCGTGTTGACATTTGTCTTCACAACAGACATATCTCCCTCTAGTGTTCCAACCGATGTCTTCAGCGTTGTAAATTCGCTGGACATGGACGAAACTTAGCTTTTGAGAGAGGTGTAGTCTGTGTAGATATCAGCGAGCACCTTGGCGAAGTCGCTGAGAGTCTTGTCAAGCTGCTTCATGTCATCTGTGGAAGCCTTCTTCTCTACCACCGTTGTCAGCTTTTGAAGATTCTCTCCAGCGTTTGTTACAGCTGAAGAGTTGTTGGAGAGAGTGGTGGTGAGACCTGTCAGCTTTGTTTCCACGGATTTCAGAGAGGCGTTGATGTCTCCCAAGTTAGGACCTGTAACAGATAAGAACTTGTGAACAAAGTAAAGCTCAGAAGTTTGGGGTTTAGTCACAGTGTTTATGGGTTGTTGATTACCTGCAGGAGGATTGGTGAACTCATCAAAGTCACGGGTGCCTGAGTAAACTTCCATGTCGTCTTCGAACGTGCCCGTGGATTGTCCTGCAGGTCCTGTCTTCATCATTTCTGGATTATCAGCTTTAGCTTCCGTAGAAATGATGGCATCTCCAGTGATAACTGGAGGAGAGACCAAATGAGTGGAGGGAGAAGCGAAGGATAAGATTGGAGGTTGGGTTCTAAGTTCAGCGTTGGAATCGCTGAGAATCACTTCATCAGTCTTTTGAGAGACTGAGGGAGGTTGGGAAGTTTCCAAGTCTGTAATCTCAACGTTTGGAGACGCTGAGATTGGGATTGAAGGGATGGCTTGTTCAGGTGTGGCAGAGCGTACCACTGAACGTTCCTTCAGCTCTGCAGAAAGAGCTGAGGAGTCTTCAGCATGAGATTGCTAGGGTTGCTCCTTTGTTTTCTTGATCCTTTTAGAATCAAGTGGGGTGTGAGAGTGTTTCCTTTTAAGAGGAATGGAAGTAGCAGATGGGGTATCAGCGGTGGGTTTGTCCGCTGAAGGAGCTGCAGAAGTAGAAGAAGTATGAGGGTTAAGAAGAGTTAAGAGTGTGGAAAGACGTACCTCATTTACGGTTGGTTTAAAGTCGAGTATCTTTGGACCGACCTGAGAAAGTTTCAGGTCACCATCAGTTGGGTAGGTTTCCTTCAGGCCACATTGGAAGATGGCGCTGATGAACCGTGGGTAAGGAACCCATGGAGGTCTGTCAGCGACGGTGTCCACTCGTAGAACCAGGTCATCATAGATGATCGATGCCCAGTCTATGTTGAGACCTTTCAGCAGTGCATAACCCATTGCTTGCTGAGGTTTAGCGGCTTGGTCGGAGGAGCCACTCTTTGCAGTCATGCAGCTTATCAGATGAGTGAAGATGAAATTCATCTCGCTGGGCATTTTCGATTTCTTGATGATCGCCAGCTTCTTCTCGGGCTTCATGTCTCTGCCTATCTCCCATACATAGCCCATTGCATCGAAGAATGCAATGATGGCTTCCATGTCTGAGTTTTTCTTAGGGTCAGGGAGGGGAACAAAAGGTTTTTCCTTGGTGGCGATGGGAAGGCTGAGAGCTTTGCGAATAATGGCTGGGGTGATCTTTATGGTGCCATATTCGATATCGCAGAGGATGCAATCTATTATTTTGGAGGGGTCTTTGGCTGAAGGTAATTGAGTGTGTCTCGCTGAGTACCAGAATTGTGAGAGCAAAAGCTGATGTGCAGGAGGTGTTATGGTCAGGGCTGTGGAGATGCAGCAATTCTTCAGAAATTTCACAGCATCATCTAGATGTGTGACTTGCTTTCGAGGAGGAAACTCGAGAAGCGCAGAGAGGTTGTTCACCTTAGTCTAATCCAGTTTGTCAAGTTCAAACTTGACTTGTGAAGCCTTGAGGATTTCCACTTCCTCAGAGTCAGCGGAGATGTTCTCGGCGTTAGCAGGAATGTCAGACGAGGTCATTTCTCTGTATTAACAGTTCAACCAAAGATGTTAACAAATAAGAATAATCTTATTGTGGAAAGAAATTTCCAATAAGATGTTTCGAATTTTATCCATTTCATTCAGACACAAATGTCTTAATGAAGATTAGGGTTTTTCATGTTTTTGAAAACGAAAATTTCAAACCAAAAAAAAATCTTGTTTTCCAGTTTTCTTTGAAGATTGAGATTCTGGAAAAACGAATGTGAAGAACCAGTTTAAGATTTTTGCATTTAAACTTGAAGAACAACCATGAAATGGTTGTGTTCATAAAACCATGAAAGAAAATGATTTTATTTTTAAGAAGTTCTTTTGTTTTGATCTTGTTAAAAACAAAGAGTAGATCACAAACAAGTTATTTTGCATTAGGTAATAAATAAGAACATATTAACCAGGTTGATCTTGAAGCTTTCGTATTGTCTTACCAGGTTGATCTTTCTTGAGTCCTGGACTTCAGACGTTCCTTCATACTGAACACATATTGTGTCCCACATGGCTTTAGATGTTTTCAGATTCATGACGGAATGGTAGACTTCGTCAGGAAGGGCCATGGATAGTATGTGTTGATCCAAACCCTCAGTGATTTGATAATGACCCTCTCTTAAATACTTAGTGAAAATTGTATGTAAACATTATGTATCAGAGTTTCACTATCGCTGATAAGTACTAAGATCTTACAGTACCGCTGATAGGAACTATCGCTCTTTAAATTAAACATTCAGCGAACACTGTTCACCATAATGCTCTGAGTCTGTTCAGTCCTTATGGTGATCGCTGATAAGTTAGTTGTTTACTTATGATCCCTGAAGACAAGTTTCACGTCAACAAAGGTTCTACGCTGAAGTCGAAGATCAAGCTCAAGAACCAGCGACAAGTCTACTAATGAACTGATGCGGATCAGCGAAGACTCAGATTTGTCCACTCAACGTGAAGTATCAAGTACAAGACTTCAGCTATCGCTGAACTTTATCATTCGCTGAATAGTAAATGATAATCGCTGAATCAACGAAAGCTGATCATGAAGTCCTCCGTACAAAGTACTTTTGTCTTAACCTCCCTTGCACGCCACCGTACGAAATGTCAGAAAAGAACCTCCGAAAATCTGAGATCGTACAACCACTCTGATACTACACTGTTCATTCATGCGGCTACTAAGGTTGTCAACAAAGGTCAATGACATGCAACCAATCCGCTGATGACACGTGTAAAGTGTATACTGACTTGCATTAAATGCATGCAGTATATAAAGAGATGAACTCACTTCATTTGAAGTAACTTGCTAACTCTGGACAAGTTCAAATCTCTCTCAAGATAGGATTTTATTAGTAATCTCCATATCTTTCTTAGTGCAAGAAACCTTAGTGTTCCAACTTGTTTAGATTTAGGTTTATCCTTAATCTTGTTTCCGCAACAAGCTGTAAATTGTTAATGATTTATCAATAAAGAATTTAGAAAAGTAAAATACTGTGTTTGTATTCAACCCCCCCCCCCCCTTCTACAAACTTGTATAGGCCTTTCGGGACCAACAAGTGGTATCAGAGCAGATTTGTTTAATCTCATAAACAAGATCTAATCTAAGATATTTCTCTTCCTTGCTATTATCTGAAAATGGCCTCCCACACAAACACAAATTATATAAACAATGGCTCTCTTGCAAAACCCCCTAGATTTTCCAGAGACAACTTCAACTTATGGAAAAATAGGATGATGCTCTTCTTAGAAGGTGTAGACCCCACTATGACCTACTATCTTGAAAACGGCCCACACATCCCTGTAACTATTGATCCTTTAGTTCCAGCCACTGCAACTAGAGCTGCTATTCCTGAAAGGCTGATTCCAAAGGAAATACACATGTGGACCGATGAAGATAAGAAGAAAGTGGCTATAGATACAAAAGCCAGATCCATACTATCCATGGACCTTCCTGACGAAGTCTACCATTCCGTCATGAACCTGAAATCATCAAAAGCCATGTGGGACACAATATGTGTTCAGTATGAAGGAACATCTGAAGTCCAGGATTCAAGAAAGATTAACCTGGTAAGAAAATACGAAAGCTTCATTTCTGGTAAGAATGAAACTCTCTCTGAAGTTCATCAACGTTTTAATTGCTTAATTATAGATCTAAAAACGGTTGGTAAGGAATATTCTAACTTTGAAGTACTGATAAAGTTTCTAGAATGTTTACCTGAAAGCTGGGACAATTATTCCATGTGTCTCAAGCTGTCAAAAGATCTAAGATCAATGACACTTGCTACCTTATATGGTACATTGCTGAATCATGAGCAATCTAGCCATCTTAAGAAGAATCTTGTAAAAGATTCCAAAAGCACCCCTGTTGCTTTAATCTCAGAGGAACCTTCTACTCAGCGACCCTCAGTCACTATCACTGAGTTAGAAAGTAACTCTGAAAGGTCATCAGATTCCGATTCTTCAGATGCTGATGAATCCTTGGCTCTCCTAACTAAAAAGTTCAGGAGATTCGCCAAGAAGAAAATGTTTAGAAAGAACAAAACTCTTTCTATAGCTGACAAGCCTAAGTCATCAGCTTTTGTTGATAAGGCTACTGCTACTTGTTTCAACTGCGAAAAGACAGGTCATTTCGCTAACGAGTGCAGGTCAAAGAAAATCATGAGACCTTCAGCTTTTACAAAGAAATCCTTTGTTCCAAGGAATAAAGATGACAAATACTCAAAGCTGAAGGAGAAGTATGCAAAGCTGAAAAGCTTTAAGAAGAAAGGAAAAGGCCTGATGGCTGACTATGATTGGGCTGCTTCTGATGAAGAAGCCTCATCATCTGATTCTGAAGATGATGAAGCAAATCAATGTCTCATGGCCAAGATTGAAGAAGAGGAAGAAAGTTCAGACATTCCCTCCACTTCAACATCTGCCATTCAGGTATCACCTTCTTTCTTTACCAATATTGCAAATATTGATGAAGCTGATAGTCTCCGTAAAATCGATCTACTGACTAGAAGTTTATACGAAGCCATGAATGGCAAAGCTGTGGTTGAAAACCAAAATCTTGATCTTGCTGAAAAGCTTAAAAACTGCCACCTTCAAATAGAAAAGCTTTCTAAAATTGAAGACGATTTTAAAGATCAAGTCTATTTAAATCAGCTAGTCAAAATCGAACGAGCAGAAGCTATCGCTGCATTAAAAGCTGAACAAGCTACTGTTGAAGGATGGTGTAATTCTTCAACAAAGATCACTGAGATAATTAAGGCTCAGATTCCTCTGAGTGATAAACGTGGTCTGGGTTATAAATATGATACTCCAAAACCAACCACTGAACGTTCAATGCTTAAATTTGGAACGTTCGTATCCTCAGTCGCTGACACTTCATCATCTCAGTACTCCTCGTCGGTTACACCAATCCCTGAGGAAACTCCTACCTCCTCAAAAGGTAAGGAGAAAATGGTTTATTCAAAACCTACCTCTGTCTCTAAAGACAAAGGTAAAGGAATTGTTATTTATCAAAATCCTCAGAAGGGTACCTTAGTACCTAAGCTGAATGCTTCCAAAGCCTTAGTGATTCATTCATCTGGTTCTAGAAATCAGACCTCTGGATCAGTTCAGCGACCTACTCCTATACTCAGAGTAGATATCCTTGGTAAGAAATCTGAAGAACTGAATGTTCGTCCTATTTCAAAAACCAATAGTGTACTTGGTGTTGGTACTTCTAATTCCAAATTAAAAGCTCAGCACTCAAGTGGTCCTAGAACTAATTTTAGTTATAGGAAATGTTATCACTGTGGACTTACCGATCATATTGCAAGTAAGTGTCCCATAGCCACCAAAGCTGATAAGATAGCTAAGGTGAAGATAGCACCCAGAATACCAAACCAGTTGCAATTCAGGTCAAGGTGACTCCTACCGCTGAGGTCAAGAAATTGACCAAAGTGAAGAAAGACAAAGCTGAATCTTCAAATGCTGCGAAGACTCCTGAACCCATTCCAACTACTTCCACTGACAAACGCGTATACATGGTGAAGTGGGTACCCAAGCAAAACTAATCTTCCTTTGTATTGCAGGTTAAGAAGGGTATCTGGTATCTCGATAGCGGATGCTCTAGACACATGACTGGAAAGAAAAGCCTGCTCGCAGAATACAAGGAAGAGAAGGGTCCCTCTGTGACTTTCGGTGGAAATGGAAAAGGACACACCCGAGGGTATGGTGTACTTTCAAATGGTACAACATCCTTCAGAAGAGTCGCATATGTTGAAGGGCTGAAGCATAATCTTCTAAGCATCAGTCAGCTTTGCGACATGGATAACAAAGTGATTTTCACTAAGGAATCCTGCTTTGTCTCTGACAAAAAGGAGAAGATAGCTCTCAGCGGTTATCGTTTGGAAAATGTTTACGTTATAAACATGGACTCAACAACCACTGAGAACTCCTGTTTCTTCTCAAAAGCATCTTCTGATGTTAACTGGCTATGGCACAAAAGGCTCTCACATCTCAACTTCAAGACACTGAATACTCTTTCATCCAAAGAGTTAGTCACTGGTCTACCTCAACATTCATACGCCAAAGAGTCTTTATGTTCAGCGTGTGAAAAAGGGAAGCAGACCAAGGCAAGATTTAAGTCAAAGCAAGTTTCCTCAGTGTCATCTCCTCTACAACTACTCCATATGGATTTGTTTGGCCCTGTTAACAAACAATCCATCGCTGGAAAGAAATATACGCTGGTCATAGTTGATGAATTCTCTCGTTACACATGGGCAATGTTTCTCCGTTCTAAGAGTGACACCCCTGAAGAACTCATCACCTTTGTTTGGAAGATGGAAACTCTGAACAATATGATTGTTCGCTCAATAAGGAGTGATCATGGAACTGAATTCAAAAACAGTTCTCTTGATTCCTTCCTTGAGAGCAAGGGTATTTCTCACAACCTTTCGTCAGTGAGAACACCACAACAAAATGGAGTCGCTGAAAGAAGAAATAGAACAATTATTGAAGCTGCACGTTCAATGCTCAACGATTCTCACCTGCCTACTCAGTTTTGGGCAGAAGTTGTCAACACTGCTTGTTTTACGCAAAACAGGTCGCTGATAGTTAAAAGATTCAAAAAGACAGCCTATGAACTTTTTTATGGGAGAAAGCCTTCAATCAGCTTTCTTCACATCTTTGGATGTCAGTGTTTCATACTGAACAACAGAGATGCCCTTGGAAAGTTTGACCCTAAGGCTGATGATGGAATCTTTCTTGGATACTCCTCAGTTTCCAAAGCCTTCAGGGTCTTCAACCGAAGAAGACAAACTGTAGAAGAAACTATTCACGTCACGTTTGACGAATCCCGTTCAGCGAACTCTAAACCGAACGCTGATACAGAAGAACTGAATCAATGGATGTTTTCTCATCTTGGTGATTCAGAAGATATTCCCACTCCTCATGCTCACACCGTAGAAAATGATGGTCCTTCTATCATTCCAAATATGCAAAATAGTGAAGCTGAAACATCTTGGGTCTCAGCTGTTCCTATAAACGCTATACCTGCAGTTGATCCAAATGTCTCAGAAATTCCATCTATTTCTCAGCAATCAGTGAATGAAGTGGCAAATGCAAACATTCCTCTCTTAGCTGATAATCCAGAAGTAGCTGAAGCCTCATCTTCAGTTTCTCCAGTTCAGACTGAGTCAGCGACGTATGCTCCGGCTCAGCGATGGACTGTAAATCACCCAATCGCTCAAATTCTTGGTGATCCCAACGCTGGTATTCAGACTCGTAAAAGTGCAGGTAATATTTGTTTATTTGTTAACTTTATTTCTCTAACTGAACCAAAGAAAATAGATGATGCCCTCAGAGATCCAAACTGGGTCAGCGCTATGCAAGAAGAGCTGACTGAATTCGAAAGAAACAAAGTTTGGAAACTTGTTCGTAGACCTACTGACAAAACGGAGATAGGCACTAAATGGGTCTATCGAAACAAGTTGGACGAACATGGTACTGTAACTCGCAACAAAGCTCGTCTTATTGCTCAGGGATACAGACAAGAGGAAGGCATAGATTATGACGAAACTTTTGCTCCTGTAGCAAGACTTGAATCTATTCGTCTTTTCTTAGCATATGCTGTACACAAAAACTTCACTGTACATCAGATGGATGTTAAGTCAGCATTTCTAAATGGAAAGCTGAATGAAGAAGTGTATGTGGAACAACCTCCAGGATTCTCAGATCCTAAACGTCCAGGTTATGTTTATAAACTAGACAAGGCACTTTATGGCTTAAAGCAAGCTCCACGTGCATGGTATGATACTCTCTCTACTTATCTCCATATTGAAAAATTTGAGCGAGGTAAAATTGACAAAACTTTGTTTTTTAGAAAAGTGAAAGGTCATATCATTTTAGTTCAAATATATGTTGATGACATTATATTTGGTTCTACTAACCCTGAGCTTTGTACTCGTTTCGCTGATAGAATGAAAGATGAGTATAAAATGAGCATGATGGGTGAACTAACATATTTCCTTGGTCTTCAGATTAAGCAAACTGAAAAAGGAACTTTTATAAATCAGGGAAAGTATGTTAAAGATATGCTGAAGAAATTCGACTTAACTGAAAGTTCAGCTATGAAAACCCCTATGGCACCACCGCTGATACTTGATAAGGACACAAAGGGTGTTCCTGTCAATGTCACGCTGTACCGTGGGATGATCGGCTCACTATTGTATCTTACAGCTAGCCGACCCGATATTATGTTTGCAACATGTCTGTGCGCACGATATCAAGCTGAACCTAAGATATCCCATATGAAAGCTGTAAAGCGAAACTTTAGATATCTTAAGGGTACAGCGAATCTAGGTCTTTGGTATCCCAAAGACTCGGGATTCGATCTAACCGCCTATTCAGACAGTGATTTTGCAGGTTGCAAAATGGATAGGAAAAGCACCACAGGAGGATGTCAGCTCCTGGGTGGAAAGCTGGTAAGTTGGACAAGTAAGAAGCAAAACTCAGTGTCCACTTCCACAGCTGAAGCTGAGTATGTAGCCGCTGGAAGCTGATGTTCTCAAGTCTTGTGGATGAGAAATCAGCTACTAGACTATGATCTTCAGCTCTCCAAAATTCCAATCTATTGCGACAGCACAAGTGCCATCGCTATAGCAAACAATCCAGTGCTACACTCAAAGACAAAACACATAGAAATCAGATATCATTTTATCAGAGATCATGTGATGAATGGTGATATAGAACTTCATTTTATCCCAACTGATTATCAGTTAGCTGATTTGTTTACCAAACCTCTTGATGAGACAAGATTCAACTTTCTCATCAGCGAGCTTGGAATGCTGAACTTTGAAGGATAAAATCTTCAGTGGTTCACATTTAATCAGCGATACGTTTATACATTCTTGTATAGGCTTCGGGATAAAATCAACTTATATAATCCATTTCATCTTCTCTCTGAATAAACTTGGTTAAACTGATATCCAGGTATGTTTTCTCTCTCTGACAATCACATATAAATGCAAGATTTCAAAATAAATTGCATCGCTGAATATCTCTTCCTTAACAGCGATATTTTGAAATTTCCTTAAACCTTCACTGATATTTTCTATTCAGTGCTTCATGTTTTTCAAAAAAGTCCCTGAGTTTTCAAAACCTCAGAGACATCCTAAAAGAATGTGAAAGGACAGTTGTGACGTCATTGCAACAAATTACACTCGGCACGATTTATTTCTGACACACGTTTGCACGTTTTGTTCAAACTTCCAATCAAATGCAAACACGTGTTCGTGTCATGATGAAAACCTTTTCCCGCTCAAGGTTTTCTCTCTCTAAAAATCCATATATAAACAACCCTTGGTTTATATTTGTCTTTTACGCGAACAATCTTTCTCCGCAAGAAAAGAATTCTCTGTTGCATTTGTGCTCTCAAAAACCTCAAGAACTGTTCATCATCTTCTTCATCAAAACTTCAAGGTTAATATGTTCTTATCTTTTATCAAATGCGTATAACTTGTTTTCGATCTTCTCTTTGTTTTAACAAGATCAAACAAAAGAACTTTATAAAATAAAATCATTTCTTTCATGGTTTTATGAACACAACCATTTCATGGTTGTTCTTCAAGTTTTAAATCTAAATCTTAAACTTGTTCTTCATTCGTATCCATTTTTCTTTTAGAAACTGGAATACAAGACTTTATGGGTTTTACTTTTGTTTTAAAAATCAAGAAAAACCCTAATCTTCATTAAGACGTTTTTTGTCTGAATGAAATGGACAAGATTCGAAATATCTTAACGGAAATTTCTTTCCACATTAAGATAATTCTTATTTGTTAACATATTTGGTTGAACTGATAATACAGTGATATGGCATCTTCAAAGCTGAATGTTACCGCTGAGTCGCCCAGGTTAAGTTCGAGCTGGATCAACTCGATTGGACTAAGGCCAACAACCTCTCAGCTCTTCTCGAGTTTCCTCCTCGGAAGCAAGTATCACATCTGGACGATGCTGTGAGTTTTCTGAAGAACAGCCCCATCTACACAGCCCTGACCATAACACCTCCTGCCAGTCAGCGGCTCTTATCCCAGTTCTGGTACTCTGCCAGACACACTGAGCTACCCTCTGCCAAAGATCCATCCAAAACCATAGACTGCATACTCAGCGATACTGAGTATGGCACCATCAAGATTACACCTGCCATAATCCGCAAAGCCCTAAACTTCCCAAATGCCACCAAAGAAAAACCCTTCATTCCATTCCCTGACCATAAAAAGCATGCTGACAGAGAAGCAATCATTGTTTTCCTTGACGCAATGGGTTATATCTGGGATATTGGAAGGGACAAGAAGCCTGAGAAGAAACTGACGCTGATAAAGAAATCCAAGATGCCCAGCAAGATGAATTTCATATTCGCTCACCTGATCAGCTGCATGACAGCAAAATCCGGATCTTCTGATCAAGCCGCCCAACCTCAGCAGTCCATGGGATACGCACTGCTGAAAGGTCTAAATATTGAATGGGCCTCCATTATTTATGAAGACCTGATTCAACGTGTCGATTCTGCCGCTGACAGACCAGCATGGGTTCCTTACCCACGATTCATCAGCGCCATCTTTCAATATGGCCTGAAGGACAGCTATCCTGAAGAGGGTGATCTGAAACTTTCTCAGATTGGCCCTAAGGTTCTCGACTTCAAGCCTGTCGCCAATGAGGTACGTCTCTCTACTCTTCTCACTCTTCTAAATTCTCCGCTTTCTGTGGCTCCTTCAGCGACAATACCAATCGCTGATATCCCGGCCACAAAATCCTCTCCTTATAAGAAAAGGAAACCCTCACACACCCAACTTGATTCCAAAAGGATCAAGAAAACCAAGGAGCAACCCCAGCAATTCCATGCTGAAGACTCCTCAGCTCATTCTGAAGAGCTGAAGGAAAGTTCCGTGGTACGCTCTGCCACACCCGTGCAAGCCATCCCTCCAATCCAGACTTCAGCGTCTCCAAACGCTTAGGTTAGAAACTTGGAAACTACCCAACCTCCCTCAGTCTCTCAAAAGACTTATGAAGTGATTGTCAGCGATTCCAACGCTGAACTCAGAACCCGAACCCCAATCTTAACCTTTGCTTCTCCCTCCACTCACTTGGACACTCCTCCAGCGAACACTGGAGATGCCATCATTCCAGAAGCCGCCGCTGATGCTTCTCAACAAATGATGAAGAAAGGACCTGCAGAGTTCACCATACCTCACCGTACTTTCGAAGAGGATATGGAACACTATTCAGGAACTTGCAACTTCGACGAGTTCATCAATCCTCCTGCAGGTACAAATCCCACCTTAAACACTGTAACTAAACCTGAAACTTCTGAGCTTTCCTTTGTTCACAAGTACTTATATGTTACAGGTCCTAATTTGGGAGACATCAACGCCTCTCTGAATTCCGTGGAAACAAAGCTGTCCAGTCTCACCACCACACTCTCCAACAACTCAACAGCTGTAACAAACGCTGGAGAGAATTTGACAACGCTGACAACGGTGGTGGAGAAGAAAGCTTCCACTGAAGACATCAAGAGTCTTGATAAGACACTCAGCGATTTTTCCAAGGTGCTCTATGACATCTACACTGACTACACAAGCCTCAAAACATCAGTTTCGACCATGTCCAATGAAGTAACAACGCTGAAGACATCGGTTGCAAAACTCGAGGGTGATATGTCAGAGGTCAAGACTGACTTAGGCTCTGTAAAGACCGACGTTGGTTCTATGAAGACGATGATCGAGACACTGGTAAACAAGGCAAATAGTCCAGCTCCTGCTCCTGCCCCTGTCCCTATTTTGGAATCTTTCACAGAGGAGGATCGCACAGAGCTGAGGAAAATCACGCCTGCTATTTCTGGCCTAGAAGACAGAATAGCAAAGCTTGAAGGTTGTGTGAAAATCTCTGGCCCAGAAGACAGAGATAACACCAATGCTGAGTCTGCCCATTCCTCCCCCAGTCATCATGAGAAAGAGGGGGAGAAGAGCGCTGAACATTTCAGTGAGAAAAGCGCTGAAGATCTGAACAAAAGCGCTGAAGACCTTTCCCATGATGAATCTATCAGGGGAGAGAGGAATGAAGATCTGACCACTGGACCTCAGGGAGATGAAAACCCTGAGGGAACCGAGAAGCTCGCCTCTGTATCTGAGGGGGAGCAACTCGAAGAAGACGTTGAGGAATCCGAAGCAGAAGAAGATGAAGACATCGACATCCCTGACGTCAAACCATCCTTCTCTCCAAGAAAGGATGATGATGATGATGAAGATGACGATGATTTCTTTATCGTCAAACCTGCCCCAAGGATCAAAGCTCTTAAAGGAATCTCAATAAAAGAACCAGTAGGGGAGAAGACAAAGACAAAGCCCTCAGCCTCTGGCGCTGAGAAAAGCAAAGACAAAGGCCTCGCTGAAGATGAAAATCTAGCGAACCTTTTTGAAAAGCCGGTTTGTCAGGTACACTAAAAATTTACTTTTTCCTTCCCTGAACTTCTCAACAACTCAATAAGTTCTCTACTCCACAAACCTCTCTACACATCCACATTATTTTTCTATCTTTTCTACCCAAGTTCTTCTACCCAGTTCTTATCTGTAAGATCGCTGCGTTTCAGCTAGTCCTCTCCCCTGTTTGAGGATGTCGCTGAAGGTTCTACTGTTGCGACTTCACAAATAAAGCCAGCTGTTGCTGATGAAATAATCCCAGTCTTGGATTTGATCTCTGAGACTGATGAACCAGAAGAACAACCTCTCTCGCACAATAAGAGACCTTCCTCAGTTCCTCAAAGGCTGAGTGAAAAGGATCAAAAGAGAAGAGAAGAAATAATAAAGCCATTCGAGGATCAGCGAATCATTCTAAGGCCTGATCAACTGCCTTCAGTTCCTCCCAAGTTCATAATTTCAAAAGCTGAATACCAGGACCACCTTAGAGCTGAACGCCTCATTGCTGAAAGGAAAGAAGCTGAAGAGAAAGACAGAGAATACGCCATCAAGCTCACTCAATAATCTATCAAAGATCCCAAGCTGAAGCGTGTTCCCATTCAAATCCAACGAAAGCTGTGGGAAGAAGCCCAGAAGATCGTGGAAAAGAAAACTGAAGTTTCTCAGACCACCTTGATCTGGTGTAAAGAGAAAATTTACTTCAGATATCGTCCAGCGAAGATCAACAAAGTATTCATCTCTGGAAGAACATCTATCGGAGTACCTTTTGTTGACATCAAACTGTTCAGAGAAGATGGCACATCTGAAACCTTTCGCGCTGACACTGTAAAAAGGTATGGTCTCTCTGAATGACTGGAGATGAGGTTAGCTATCCAACCATCACAATCTAAGTACAAGAATCATTTCGAAAAGCTGATAAACAGACAGATCGACTTGATATCTTCTTGTGTGGATATTCCTCCTGTTCCTGATCTAAAGCCGAAAAGAAATAGAGGCTCTCCAAGGAAGAAACGTCAAGATTCAAACTCAGGACCTGTCATACGAAATGAAACTGGAATTGGTTTCTCTCGCGCTGAAGTGCTTGGTCCTGATCCTGATCTATCTGCCCTTGACATCTCTTCTGCATTCAATTTCCATCAAGGCTTCTTCAGTGCTGGCAAAGAACTTGACTAGAAAGATCTGATCATCAAGAGTCAATCTGTGAAAATCAAAAATAGACATGGAAACCTTTGTATTTCTTTCTTTCGGTACTTCCATTCTAACAAACATTAAACCATTGAATTCATCTTGTTGAAACATCAGAACTTTCTCAATTCTTTTCTGAATATGCAGTTTTGAGTCAGGAACTCTGAATCTGTTAGAAGCTTCTGAGTAGATCATCTGAGCTCTGTCATCCATAAAACCATCAATATTACTTTCCAAAAGCTCATACTCTCCTTCTGTGTAGTAAAGATTATCATATATTTCCTCAGGAAAAATATCATCATGAAATTGTCTGGCTAATGGCACATCACTTAACTCTAGGATGAAATCACATACAGGTTCTTCTAGTCTTTGCAAGTTAATCTTTGGGATCTCAATTGGTTTTCTGAATACATACTCAGAAGGCATAAAGTAGTCTTTCACTTTCACATACTCTTCTTCTGTATTTAACTCATCACAAAAGTTAAATCTAAAATCATCTTCAACATCCTGAGTATAATTCACAGTTCTGTCTTCTTCTCCCATTAGATCAATAGGTCTTACCATTTTTATTCCTTGCTGAACTTTTTGAACATTCAAAGCTCTGACTAAATTATTATGCATCCTTCTGACCAACTCTTCACTTAATCTCCTTTCTTCTAATTCAGAATCCGTCATATTTTCTTTGTTATACACCACAATATCTGTACACATGTTGACCACTTTACTTTCCACTTTCTTTTCTGATCTCAATACAGATTCCTCAATAGCTTCAGTTTCATTTGAGTTTCCTTCCATCTCTATGTCTAAGTTCAATTCCTCTGTTTTATCTGAATCACCACCATCTGTACTTTCCAACTCCATTTCCTCTGTATCTGAGCTATCAATCTGAACTATCTGAGTTATTGCCTTTAAATTTTCCTGTGTCTGATCTTCTGAACTTTTTGTACTAGCTAATTGCATATCTGCCATCTCAAAATCTTCTATGCCAATATCATCATCAGAACTTAACCTTTGTCGTTTCTCCCCCTTTTGATGATTATGAGGCTCATTATCATCAAACTTTCTCTTCAAGTTCTGATTAGAAGTACCTTCAGGTTCAGTTTCTGCAATAGGAACAAGATCAAGAGGCGTTGAAGTAGAAGCTAATGATACACTCAGTGCTTTCAGTATAGATTCCTGCATCCCTTGCATTTGTTTTAACATATCTTTTTGAAAACCAGATATTATATCCATGATCTCCTTTTTGTGAGAATCCAAGGATATCTTTACATCATCTACTTTGGTTTCAACAGAAATCAACTTTTTCTTCAACACAACTTTCAAATCTGACACCTCATCATTCAAATCCTCCATCTTCTTCTCCAAATTTTCTACTTTTTCCCCCATCTCCTTGTTTTGTTTCTGAATCTTTTCAAATTCAGAAGTTTCTAACAGTGAACCTGAACCAACAGATGGTCCAGTTTTCATGTGCCCAGAGGGCTCATGGCCTGTAGATAACACACAGTCATCTTGTACAACAGATGCACGTTTGAATGAGGCTTTTGTAATGTTCACCTCACCAGGACTTCCATCCAATCCTCGACACCCAACATTAGGTATGTCTATGAATGTTGTTTCAGGAATACGAAATTCCTGATTTGTGCAAGTGTCAGAAGGAATTTCAGGCTCAATATGAATAGGACTGTGATATTCAGACTCAATGTGTTGAAAAATAGATTGGGATTTATCACCTCCCTCCAAATGAGTTTGGGATGGTTCCCCGGATTTGTGTGAAACAGTAGCATGTTGAAATGCTTCTGAGTGGATATGGATGGGTTGTTCAAGATCCACCACTAGGTCCATGGTGTTTGTTTCAATATTGGACACCAAGAGATGTGAACCAATAGCATTTGTGGTTACCTGGTCAAGATTAGCTGGTTCAGAGGCATCTCTTTCTGTTTGAACCTCTGTTGACAATCTCTCATCCTCACCACTCTCATTCTGTTTTTCCTCATCAAATCTAACCAAGCTCTCAGAATTTTCCCCCTCAAGTCTCTCAGAATGTTCACCCATCTGAACATCCTCCCCCTATCTAATTCGACTAGACCCTTCACCTCTCTTCTCAGGTTGGTCCTCTTGGGTAGGGATTTGAGGTAATTCAATTCCCATAGAGGTGCAATAAGCTTTTAAAATCTCACTCTCCCTTGGAATAAGTTCCTAAGTGATTTTGACAATAGTTTATGATTGGGATAGTTTTCAAGTCTTGTTACTGAGGTCATCTTACCCAAATAAAATGTAGGACCATGCTCTTCATTAGTTCTTCTTGAGATTGTTCTGTTTTCCTGCATGGCATACCAAATAACAATTTGCCAGTACCTTATATAAGGAATGTATGTCAGTGGAGCATCCTTTGTTTTCTTCTGAATTGCTTTCTGATTCTTCTCAAATGTATTCTTCATGTCTTCCTAAAGTATTAAAGTATAGTCATAATGCCTATTCTTCACTAAACCCTGAAAGATCTGAAGAATTTGTTTAGAACCTTGATCAGCAGAACTATTCTTCCCTGACACACATTTATTTACCACATGAAAGAAGCAAGCCCAGATAGGTGGTAATTTGTTTCTTCTGAACAAACTAAGTGTCCCCAATCCTTCATTGTATCCTAACTTCATAAACTCTGCTATTAATTCCTCTGTTAAGGGTGAGTCCTCAAAATCTGTCCTTCTTTGTACATCATCTTTTGTTAGATCTGAAGTTTTGTCAATAAACCAAGTGTTGAAGATCTGATAAGAAGGTTCAGAAGTTCTGAGAAGAAGAGTCAGAAGTTCTGAGAAGAAGAGTCAGAGATCTGAGAAAGAGAAGTCAGAAGTTCTGAGAAGCGTGATCAGAAGAATGTTCAGAAGTTCTGAACTACCTGTTCAGAACTTATGACGAGTTTCGTTACTTAGTAATGTGTAAACTAATTAGGACACGTGTTTTGTTCTTATTAGTCTTTCTTATTTGTACTGTAGCTTTAATATATCCGTTGCAGTATAAATAGAGTGGTTAGCACTACGTTGCTAACTGATTGATTTTCCCATATTACTTGTATTCATTCCTTGTAATCTTTGAGGTTATCTCTCTCTTAGATCTGTAATTCTGTGCATCATTGAATACAATTGGGCTTGATCATACAATTTCTCAATTACTTCTTTCTATATTGATTGTAAGAATAGATCCTGCACTTTCAATTGGTATCAGAGCCAATCAACAAACAAATTCGTTCAAGATTGTGATTGCGAAGATCGATTGATCAATTTCTTGAAGATTTCTTGATTCATTCAAAATTCGATTCCGCTGCTAGGGCTAGTTCTTGAATTCTTAGCAATTCTTGAATTACCTGCTACTTTTCGATCAAGAAAATCGAATTTGTCTTTCTGTTGAATTTTCTTACAATCATGTCTTCTAAAGAATATCTAGCCATGGGATCCGAAACCAAACCGCCTGTTCTTATACCAGAAGAGTATCAGCAATGGAAAACTCGTATGATCCAATTCCTTGACAACATCGATGAAAATCTTATGATTTCTATTCGAGAAGGTCCAATCGAAGTATATATCGATGTCGCCGCAACCCCTGCTACAGAGACAACTCCAGAAATTCCAGCGACCAGAGTAAAGAAGAATTATTCCCAATACACTGCTGAACAGAAAAATAGGCATGCTATTGACAAAAGAGCAATTACTTTGATGACTTTGGTTGTCCCGAATGAGGTTCTTAACAGGATTGACAGTGGATCATCAGCTAAAGAAATGTGGGACGAATTGGAAAGGCAAATGTTAGGAACTGTGAGATCTATTCAGGCAAAGTTAAATCAAAGCATAAATGCTTATGAAAGGTTCAAAGCAAAAGAGTCAGAAAGTTTGACACAGACATACAGTAAATTTTGCACTATTCTAAATGACTTGAGAAGAAATGGACTGAAGAAAACAAAATCAGAAATAAATTACAAATTTCTGAACAGTCTAAATTCAGAATGGTCATCATTTGCCATAAGTCTGCAAATGAACAAGGATATGTGTGAAGAAGACTTAAATGATTTGTTCTGTGTTCTTAATCAACATGAAGACTCTGTCAAGTTAGTTGTGGAAGAAAAGAAAAATGTTGCTGATCAGTTAGCATTCTTATCAAAATCCAAAGCAATCAAAGCAACCAAAAAGACTGCATATCTATCAGAAATACCGAGTCTGGAGGAATCTGACAAAGAAGAAGGATCAGAAGATGATGAAGATATCAAGATAATGGCTGAAAAGCTAGCTTTGCTGACAAATACTTTCAACAAAAGGTATGGGAAGGGCAGATTTCAAGGAAATTATAAGAGAGTTGGAAGTTCAGATTATAAGAAGAAAGATGACAGAGAAGAAAATAAGATTGAAAAGAGAATAGATAGAAGTGAAGAAAACAAGGAAGAGAAGGAAGAGAGAAAAGAAAAGAATCTGTGTTTCAAGTGTGGAAAATCTGGCCATTATGCCAAGGATTGCAGAGTTAAAGTTGTGAAAGATTATGAATACTACACCAAGAAGGCTCAGCTTGCAAAGAAGAGAGATGACGAGAGTGCGCTATTGGCTGAACAGGAGAATTGGCTGTACTACACTTCTGATGAAGATGATCATATCAACTTTCCACAGATGCGAAGCTATATGGCAAAAATGAGGAATGAGGATGATTCTGATTTTGAAGATGCTGATTCTGAGTCATCTGCTGAGGTACATTCTTCACTTGAATTAGAGTTAATGACACAGATTGGTGAAATGAAAACTGAATTTGCTAATCTAAGAAAACAGATAAAAGGAGAAAGAACTTTGGTTAACAAATTCAGAATTGAAAAAGAAGTAATAAAAGAACAATATGAAGAATCTGAGGCTGAGAAACAGAAAGTTAAAGATGAAAATTCTGAATTGATGAAAAGGCTTTCTGAACTAAAAGTTGAGTTTTCAAAAATAAAGGATGAAAAAGGTGATTTACAAATAAAATTTGATATGTTATTTGAAGAAAGAAAGAATTTATACACCAAAATCAAAGAATTGGAAGATTTGAATTTGAAAAGAGGTCAGACTCAGCAAACATTAAATCTTTTATTAAGCAATGTTAAAGATACAAGATTTTACAATCCAAAGAAGGGATTGGGATTGGAAGAAAATGTCATTTTAAAAAGAGCTCCAATACTTCAAGTTTCTAAGCCAAAAATCCCAGAAATTGTTGAAGTTTTCATAAGACCTGCTAGTTCTATAACAAGTTCTGACAATTTGCAAAGACCAAACTCTAAAAAGTCAGATGAGACAATTTCTGAGTCTAAAACAGAAAAGTCAGTTGGTTCAGAAGAAAAGGTTAAGAAAGAAGTTTCTAAACCAACAGATGAAAAGCCAAGATACAATGATACTAAATTCAAGTATGATTCCTTAAATGTCAGCTACAAAAATAAACAACCAAGTTTTTCATATCATGACATTGAGAGCATATTTGATACAAGTAAAAATTCTGAAACAGTCAATCAGAAGTCTGAAACTTCTAGTCAGGATTCTGAACTTTGTAGTCAGAATTCTGAGTCTAAAGATCAGACATCTGAGTCTGTAAATCAGAACTCTGACTCAGGTAGTCAGAAGTCTGATTCAACTGGATTTTCTGAAAACAAAATCAGATGAATTTTTGCAACTTGAAAAGAGATTTAATCTTGTGAGTCAAGAACTTGAGGATTTAAGGAAAGCTTATGATGAACTTGAAAATGATTTCTGTGAGGTGGATATTAAACTTGAAGAAGCTTTGAAAGAAAAGAATATTTTTATTCAGAAAATAACAGAGCTTGAAAAACTGAAGACTGAGTATGATCTTTTTAAATGATAAATTCTTTAATGAATCAAGTACATATGAAAAAGGTGAATCATCTAATTCTTCTAACAAAAAGAACTTGAATTTTTCAGAAAAAGAAGAAAGCAAAAGGAAAGATGATCTTGCAAAGTTGAATGATCTGAAAAGGGAACTTGAGAAGCTTAGAATGAAATCTACTTCTGAACTAAACGCTAGAAATTCTTGTAATAAGGGCAATTGTACTCTGAACAGTATAAATAAAAATGAAATGATCTATGTTTCAGATTTATTGTCACTTGCAAAGAAAAATCTTGTTTGTGTTAGATGTAAAAATGATTCATTCCAATATTCTCACAAATGTCAAGTCAAAATAACTTCTGTTTCATACATAAGAAAAGATATTCAGAAAGTTTCTGTTTCTCAAAATACAGAAAAGAAGAAAATTTCTGTTCCTCAGACTCAGAAGAAAGAAAAGATAAAAGAAAAGAAAGTTGAAAACATAGCAAAACCAAAAGTTACAACTCTCAAAAAGAATTTGAACAAACTTGTAAGCAGAAAATGTTCTGACTTCATAAAAGTTCAAGGAAAGTGGTGTTTGAAGAAAGATTTTGAGTGGAGAGTAAAAGGTACTAATGTTAAATCCAATGACAAAGCTAACAAAGATGGACCCATTCCAAAATGGGTACCTAAACCTAACTGATCCTTTTGCAGGGCTGTCATGTGTGGTTTTTAGATTCAGGAGCTTCAAGACACATGACAGGTCAGAAGTCTTTTCTATCAAACTTCACAGAAAAGGCTGGAGGAGCAGTAAACTTTGGAAACAATAGCAAAGGTCAAGTCAAAGGTTATGGGGATTTAACTAAAGGGGATCTAACTATCCAAAAGGTTTTCTATGTTGAAGGATTACAACACAATCTTTTCAGCATAAGTCAGTTTTTAGACAGTCTTTGTCAAATTAAGTTTCAAATAACAGGTTGCATGATTCTAACTGAAAATGATGTCAAAGTCTTCTGGGCCAAAAGACATATGGACTTATTTGTAGTTAATTTTTCAAAATTGAAAACAATAAATACAGTTTGTCTTTTATCAAAATCAACTGCAAATGAATGCTGGCTTTGGCACAGAAGATGTTCTCATCTGAATTTCAAAGATCTTAATAATCTTGTTGCAAAACATTTGGTTAAAGGCTTACCAAAGCTTAAATTTGAAAAAGAATCATTATGCTCAGCTTGTGAAATGGGCAAGATGAAAAAGAGTTCTCACAAATTAAAAATGGACTCATCTTGCAAAGCACCATTAGAAATGATTCATACTGATCTTTGTGGTCCAATTTCAATTCAATCGATGGGAGGAAAGAAATATATGCTTGTGATTGTTGATGAATTATCCAGATACACGTGGGTTGAGTTCCTAAGAGCTAAGTCAGAAGCTGCTACTACATTGATAAATTTTATCAAAAGGATTCAAGTTCTCTTACAACTTCAAGTTCAGAAAATCAGAAGTGATAATGGAACGGAGTTCAGAAATGAGACTCTTCAGAATTTTTTAGAAAGTTCTGGGATTTCTCACAATTTTTCTGCTGTCAGAACTCCTCAACAAAATGGTGTTGTTGAAAGGAAGAATAGAACTCTAGTTGAAGCTGCGAGAACAATGCTGGCTTATGCAAATCTTCCTACTTTCCTATGGGCTGAAGCAATTGCAACTGCTTGTTTTACACAAAATAGAACTTTAATCAATAAGAGATTAAATAAGACTGCTTATGAACTGATAAATAAAAGAAAACCATTAATCAAATTCTTTCATATTTTTGGTTGCAGGTGCTATGTTCTCAGAGACAGAGAAAATCTTGCCAAATTCGATAAAAAGGCAGATGAAGGATACTTTGTGGGTTACTCTTTAACTTCCAAAGCATTCAGAATCTACAATAGAAGAACCAAGAGGATGATGGAGAGCATAAATGTAACTTTTGATGAAGCCAGAATGCGGACTTCTGAACAAGACAGTTCAGAACTCATGCTGAACAAGACAAAAATGACTTCTGATACAAATTCTAATCCTATTTGTTCAGAACTCAATTTACTATTTAAGGATGCTTTTAGTGAACTAATTTCTGATTCTTATGCAGAATATGAAAACCCAAAGATGGTCAAAGAGATGAAAAATAAGACTCCAGTAATAGTTCAATCAACTGTAATTTCTGACAAAGGTCCATCAGAGGAATGTCCAAATCTAATACATACAAGTGGTGAAAATTCTGAACCTTGTAATCAGAATTCTGATTCTTGTACTCAGAACTCTGAACAAGTCAATCAGAACTCTGACTTCATTGATCAGAACTCAAACTTGGATGCAACTCCTACTCATACGTCAGAACAAGGTGACAGTTCAGAATTACGAGCAATCATTGATGAGAATGATGCAAACAACAATTATTCAGAGATTGATGTACTCCCTAGTGCTAATAAATGGACTAAAAATCACCCTATTCATCAAGTAATAGGTGATCCATCAGCAGGAGTAAAGACAAGATCAGCTACAGCAAATGAAGCAATGTTTGCTGGTTTCTTAAGTGTAATTGAACCAAAGAAAGCTAATGAAGCCCTAGAGGATCCAGACTGGATTTCAGCAATGCAAGAGGAATTGCTTCAATTTGAAAGAAATAAAGTTTGGAGACTCATTCCAAAGCCTGAAGGTAAATCTATTATTGGAACTAAATGGGTGTTCAGAAACAAAAAGGATGAATCAGGTGTTGTCATCAGAAACAAGGCAAGATTGGTTGCTAAGGGATACTGTCAACAAGAGGGAATTGATTATGATGAGACATTTGCACCAGTGGCAAGAATAGAGGCAATCAGAATATTTTTAGCCTATGCTGCACATAAAAACTTCAAGGTGTATCAAATGGATGTCAAATCAGCCTTTCTAAATGGCAAACTTAATGAAGAGGTGTATGTCCATCAACCTGAAGGTTTTGTTGATCCAGAATTCCCTGATCATGTTTATATTTTAGACAAAGCTTTATATGGTCTAAAACAAGCACCACGAGCCTGGTATGACACTCTTACTAAACACCTGTTAGGTTCAGGATTCAAGAAAGGTAAGATTGACACAACTTTGTTTTTAAAGAAACAGGGTAATGATTTGATTCTGATTCAGATTTATGTTGATGACATAATATTTGGTTCTACCAGTCCAGAATTATGTGATAATTTTTCAAAAATCATGTCATCTGAATTTGAAATGAGCATGATGGGTGAACTGAATTTTTTCCTTGGTCTTCAAGTCAAACAACTACCAAAAGGTATTTTCATAAATCAAGGAAAATATGTCAGAGATATTCTGAAAAAGTTCAAAATGGCTGATTGTGCTTCTATGAGAACACCTATGGCAACTAACATAAAGTTAGATGCTGATCTCAAAGGTGTTTCAGCAGATATCAAACTTTATAGAGGCATGATTGGATCATTACTTTATTTGACTGCAAGTAGACCAGATATCATGTTTTCTACCTGTTTCTGTGCTAGATTTCAATCTAACCCGAAAGAATCACATATGTTGGCTGTCAAAAGGATTTTAAGATATCTCAAAGGAACACCTGATCTAGGTTTATGGTATCCAAAAGAAACTGACTTCAAATTGACTGCTTTCACTGATGCTGATCATGCAGGAAGTAGGTTGGACAGAAAGAGTACATCTGGTGCTTGTCACTTTTTGGGAGATAAAATAGTGAGTTGGGCATCAAAGAAACAGAACTGTGTATCCACTTCAACTGCTGAAGCAGAGTATGTTGCTGCTGCTGCTTCATGCTCTCAAACATTGTGGATGAGAACACAACTCATGGACTATGGATATCAGCTTAATAAGATTCCCATCTATTGTGACTCAGAAAGTGCAATTGCTATTACTCAGAACCCTGTTCAACATTCGAAGACTAAGCATATAGATGTGAGGTATCATTTTATAAAGGACTATGTGGAAAAAGGAACTATAGAGATGTACTTTGTGCATACAAAGTATCAATTGGCTGACTTGTTCACAAAGCCTCTTGATCACAAAAGGTTTTCTTTTCTCATATGTAAAATAGGAATGCTTAATCTGCCTAGTTGAAAATATTTTTTTTCTTAAAAATGCTAAATTTTTCTAAGTAAACTTGTCTGAGTAGTGTATTCAGAACGTCTGAGTCTTGAGTTCAGAACTTCTGAGTCTTGAGTTCGGAACTTCTGAATCTTGAGTTCGGAACTTCTGAATCTTGAGTTCAGAACCTCTGAGTCTTGAGTTCAGAACTTCTGAGTCCTGAGATCAGAACCTCTGAATCTTAAGGTCAGAAATTCTGAGTCAATACTTCAGCAATCTAACTTTCAAAAATTTACTTTTGAGAAATACAAATAACTTCAACTGTATGGATTATGCTTCTTTGATTATCTTTTAATCTCATCTTTATGTATCATTAATACTCAAATGCATGCTCAAGTCAAGGGGGAGCATCAAAATTCTTTTGGAAATCATTTTGTGATGCTTAAAAGATTTGTTTTCATTTCTTATCTGTTCAAACCTCTTCTGAATAATCAAAATGTTTTATATTGGTCAGAAGTTGATTTTAAAAGACATTTTGGTTACAAGGCAAAATTCTTCTGAGTCATGGAATCAGAACATCTGTGCGTGTTATTCAGATCTTTGACTTGAGTCAAAATTCTATCCACTAACACGTGTCAGCTTCATTTTTGTTTGACAATGCCACGTATTTCATTTAAATCCTTTGTGGTATTTCACATGTGTTGACTCCGTTATAACATTGATTTCGCTTTTCCGTTAAACCTTTCAACTTCGCGGATTTTAAATAGGTCTTAAAATCCCTATTTCAAATTTCTTTCAAATTCCAGAGCGAAACGTGAGATACGAATCAAATCCAGAGTTCTTTGAATCTGTTTTCTTCTTAAATCATGTCTGAAATACGAAGAAGTGGTCCAATTTCTCTACATTCTACAAAATCGATAATGGATTCATCCGATTCGGAAAATGATGAAGTACAAAATAGAGTTGCAGAGGAAGGGGCAATAAGAAATGATGAAGAAGATGAACAAATGGATGAATCTGAAGGAAATGCGGATGAGGTAAACGTTAATATTGAACATGATCAGAGTGCTGCAGGTTCTATTATGTCAGATAGATCTATTCTAGTGGAAAGAGTTGTTCCTGAGAGTGAATGGTTGAAATTATCTGAAAATAACTGTGTTATATTGTTTGAGGAAAGTCGTTTTAAGCCTGAACACAGAATTATCATGGAGTTATTCAAACATCATCCGTACAGAAAATGGTTTACAAGAAGTAAAAATGTGCCTGTTCAGTACATACAACAATGGTGGAAATATCTTAGGTTAGAAGATAATAAGTTTGTGTCTGAAATTGGAGGAGTGACATTTGTCTTATCTATCTCTGCACTAAGAGAAATGCTGAATCTACCAGAGAAAGATGATGTACAAAGAAGAACAGATTTTGAGGATTTACCCCTAACAGAGGAATTAATAGCAGAGTTCATGAAGTTGGGATACAATGAAGGATTGAGGACTCTCAGTTTGTTCAGAAGAAACAAATTACCACCTATTTGGGCTTGCTTCTTTCATGTGGTAAATAAATGTTTGTCAGGGAAAAATAGTTCTGCTGATCAAGGTTCTAAACAAATTCTTCAGATATTTCAAGGTTTAGTGAAGAATAGGCATTATGACTATACTTTAATACTTTGGGAAGATATGAAGAATACATTTGAGAAGAATCAGAAAGCAATTCAGAAGAAGACAAAGGATGCTCCACTGACATACATTCCCTACATAAGGTACTGGCAAATTGTTATTTGGTATGCCATGCAGGAAAACAGAACAATCTCAAGAAGAACAAATGAAGAGCATGGTCCTACATTTTATTTGGGTAAGATGACCTCAGTAACAAGACTTGAAAATTATCCCAATCATAAACTGTTGCCAAAATCACTTAGGAATTATATTCCAAGGGAGAGTGAGATTTTAAAAGCTTATTGCACCTCTATGGGAATTGAATTACCTCAAATCCCTGCCCAAGAGGACCAACCTGAGAAGAGAGGTGAGGGGTCTAGTCGAATTAGAGAGGGGGAGGATGTTCAGATGGGTGAACATTCTGAGAGACTTGAGGGGGAAAATTCTGAGAGCTTGGTTAGACTCAGTGAGGAAAAACAGAATGAGAGTGGTGAGGATGAGAGATTGTTAACAGAGGTTCAAACAGAAAGAGATGCCTCTGAACCAGCTAATCTTGACCAGGTAACCACACATGCTATTGGTTCACATCTCTTGGTGTCCAATATTGAAACAAACACCATGGACCTAGTGGTGGATCTTGAACAACCCATCCATACCCACTCAGAAGCATTTCAACATGCTACTGTTTCACACAAATCCGGGGAACCATCCCAAACTCATTTGGAGGGAGGTGATAAATCCCAACTTATTTTTCAACACATTGAGTCTGAATATCACAGTCCTATTCATATTGAGCCTGAAATTCCTTTTGACACTTGCACAGATCAGGAATTTCGTACTCCTGAAACAACATTCATAGACATGCCTAATGTTGGGTGTCGAGGATTGGATGGAAGTCCTGGTGAGGTGAACATTACAAAAGCCTCATTCAAACGTGCATCTGTTGTACAAGATGACTGTGTGTTATCTACAGGCCATGAGCTCTCTGGGCACATGAAAACTGGACCATCTGTTGGTTCAGGTTCACTGTTAGAAACTTCTGAATTTGAAAAGATTCAGAAACAAAACAAGGAGATGGGGGAAAAAGTAGAAAATTTGGAGAAGAGGATGGAGGATCTGAATGATGAGGTATCAGATTTGAAAGATGTGTTGGAGAAAAAGTTAATTTCTGTTGAAACCAAGGTAGATGATGTAACGAAATCCTTGGATTCTCACAAAAAGGAGATCATGGATATAATGTCTGGTTTTCAAAAAGATATGTTGAAACAAATGCAAGATATGCAGGATTCTATACTGAAAGCACTGAGTGTATCACTGGCTTCTACTTCAAAGCCTCTTGATCCTGTTCCTATTGCAGAAGCTGAAGCTGAAGGTACTTCTAATCAGAACTTAAAAAGAAAGTTTGATGATAATGAGCCTCATGATCATCAAAAGGGGGAGAAAAGACAAAGGTTAAGTTCTGATGATGACATTGGCATAGAAGATTTTGAGATAGCAGACATGCACTTAGCCAATACAAAAAGTTCAGAAGATCAGACACAGGAAAATTTAAAGAAGATGATTCAGATAGTACAGCTTGACAGTTCAGATACAGAAGAAATGGAGTTGGGAAGTATTGATAGTAATGAATCAGATAAAACAGAGGAATTGAACTTGGATACTGAGATGGAAGGAAACTCAGATGAAACTGTAGCTATTGAGGAATCTGATTTGAGAATAGAAGAAATAGTGGAAAGTACAGTGGTAAACAGGTGTACAGATATTGTGGTTTATAACAGTGAAAGGGCAATGGAGTCTGAATCAGAAGAAAGGATGTTGAATGAAGAATTGATCAGAAGAATGCATAATGAAGTAGTCAGAGCTTTGAGTGTTCAGAAAATTCATAAAGGGATAAAAGTAATAAGACCTATTGATCTGATGGGTGAAGAAGACAGAACTGTTGATTATTCTCAGAATTTTAAGCATGAGTTCAGATATAACTATGCTGATGAGATGAACACAGAAGAAGAATATGAGAAACTAGAAGATTACTTCATGCCTTCTGAGTATGTATTCAGAAAACCAATTGAGATTTCCAAGATTAACTTACAGACGTTAGAAGAACCCATATGTGATTTCATCCTGGAACTAAGTGATGTACCTTTGGCCAGACAATTTCATGATGATATTTTTCCTGAGGAAATGTATGAAAACCTCTACCACTCAGAAGGAGAATATGAGTTTTTAGAAAGTAATGTTGATGGTTTCATGGATGAAAGAGCTCAGATGATTTACACAGAAGCTTCAAACAGATTCAGAATTCCTGACTCAAGACTGCATATTCAGAAAAGAATTGAGAAAGTTCTAATGTTTCAAGAAGAAGAATTCAGTGGTTTAATGTTTGTTAGAATGGAAGTGTTGAAAGAGAAAAATACAAAAGTTGCCATGTCCAGTTTTGATTTCCACAGACTAACACTTGATGATCAGATCTTTCTAGTCAAATTCTTCTCTGGTACTGAAGAAGCCTTGATGGAAATTGAATGCAGAAGACTTCTGGGTATCTATGTCAGAAACATGTACTTATATGATTTTCAACTAGCCATTGAAGGAAGAAAAGAGAAGTGCAATCTGAGGTCTCCAACAAATATTGCAGGATTTGATGTGTGTACAAAAGGATTCGTAAATGAAGGAATGGAATCTGAAGGGTTTGCATATAAAGTTCAAGAGAGACTTGAAATGTTCAAACTGAAAGAACTGGTAAAATATAGTGATGCAACTCTGAGTTGGTTACTGATTGAAATGGAAGTAAGTGCTAAAACTGAAAGAGAGAACTTAAAGAAAAGGTGTGTAAACTCTATGAATAGAAGGTTGAATCTCAGAAGAAAGATCAGAAGTTGTGGTGAATGGTTGCTATCTGAAGTTAATCCCAAGAAGATGTTACACAGTGATTTTGTGTTCCCTGCTGAGTATGAAGTGAATGAAATTTTGTCAGATGAAGTTGAAGAAGTTCAGGACACAACACGTCAGAATGTGCAGATAACTAATATTGACCAAGCTGAACAGTCTGAACCCAAAGAAGATGAAATATTCATTGATCTGAATGGATACTTTCTTGAATTTGATCTGCCTGAGTTTTTCAAACCAAAAGAAGTACAATTCTTGGATGTGTATTATGATAGGTCTAAGGAGACTCAGATCTGGTTGGCTGAAAAATCAAGATGTCTTGGCAAAGCAAAGCAAGCCGTTTACTCAGATTTTCTAATCACTGGAATCAGAGAATTGAAGGTTAAGAAATTCAGAAAGATGGAGTACTTATCCTTTGAAGTTCTGAGAGAAGATGGCAAGGTTTATTATTTTACTGATGCAGATTTTGAGAAACTGTCAGTGGTTGACTTCTACAGATTACACAGCTTTCTATGTTTTAAAGAGTCAAGTAAAGACAGAAATGAAAGGAAGGCAAGAAGTGTGGTGATTGAGGCCATGTTCTATATCTTAAGGTGGCATTGCTATACAGATTTCCAAATAGCTCTGTATTTGCAAAAGTCATGTGTTTATCTGGCAAATCCCAATACAGATCATGAGCAGAAAAAGGTGTTAAAGACTGGAAGTGTTCACAAGTATCCAGATCTGGGAGTATTTTTGAAGAACAAAAGTGGAAAGATCTTCTTCAGAGCAAAGGAAACTGCAAAATATTGTTCTGGAACTTTAAGGATCATAAAGCACAATTTGGAGAAAAAGATGCTGAAAGTAAAGGAAGCAAACATAACTCAAGAAGCAATAAATCAGCAAGTTGAAGTTATTCAAGAAATTATTGACAAGATTGATAAGAGGCTTAATCTGAGGAATGTGCTACTTCAGAAAATTGTTCCTGCTCTGAAAGAATTAGATGATGCAAAGTTTAAGTTTATTTGACAAAAAGGGGGAGATTGTTAGATCTGAAGTTTTGTCAATAAACCAAGTGTTGAAGATCTGATAAGAAGGTTCAGAAGTTCTGAGAAGAAGAGTCAGAAGTTCTGAGAAGAAGAGTCAGAGATCTGAGAAAGAGAAGTCAGAAGTTCTGAGAAGCGTGATCAGAAGAATGTTCAGAAGTTCTGAACTACCTGTTCAGAACTTATGACGAGTTTCGTTACTTAGTAATGTGTAAACTAATTAGGACACGTGTTTTGTTCTTATTAGTATTTCTTATTTGTACTGTAGCTTTAATATATCCGTTGCAGTATAAATAGAGTGGTTAGCACTACGTTGCTAACTGATTGATTTTCCCATATTACTTGTATTCATTCCTTGTAATCTTTGAGGTTATCTCTCTCTTAGATCTGTAATTCTGTGCATCATTGAATACAATTGGGCTTGATCATACAATTTCTCAATTACTTCTTTCTATATTGATTGTAAGAATAGATCCTGCACTTTCATCTTTCTCTGGTAAATTCAGCATTTCTCTTAGTGCAGAGATATATAAGGCAAATGTCACTCCTCCAATTTCAGACACAAACTTATTATCTTCTAACCTAAGATGTTTCCACCATTGTTGTATGTACTGAACAGGCACATTTTTACTTCGTGTAAACCATTTTCTGTACGGATGGTGTTTGAATAACTCCATGATAATTCTGTTTTCAGGCTTAAAACGGCTTTCTTCAAATAATATAACACAGTTATTTTCAGATAATTTCAGCCATTCACTCTCAGGAACAATTCTTTCCACTAAAATAGATCTATCTGACATAATAGAACCTGCAGCACTCTGTTCATGTTCAATATTAACGTTTACCTCATCCGCATTTCCTTCAGATTCATCCATTTGTTCATCTTCTCCATCATTTCTTATTGCTTCTTCCTCTACAGCTCTATTCTGTACTTCATCATTATCCGAATCAGATGAATCCATTATCGATTTTGTAGAGTGTAGCGAAATTTGACCACTCCTTCGTATTCCAGACATGATTTAAGAAGAAAACAAATTCAAAGAACTCTGGATTTGATTCGTATCTCACTTTTCGCTCTGGAATTTGAAAAGATTTGAAATAGGAATTTTAAGACCTATTTAAAATCCGCGAAGTTGAAAGGTTTAACGGAAAAGCGAAATCAATGTTATAACGGAGTCAACACATTTGAAATGCCATAGAGGATTTAAATGAAATGAGTGGCATAATCAAACAAATATGAAGCTGACACGTGTTAGTGGATAGAATTTTGACTCAAATCAAAGATCTGAATAACACGCTCAGATGTTTTGACTTTTCTTTATCAGGTATCTGATTGTTCTTCTCAGAAGAATTTTACCTTGTAACCAAAATGTCATTTAAAATCAACTTCTGACAAATATAAAACATTTTGATTATTCAGAAGAGGTTTGAACAGATAGAAACACTTTTTATCATCAAAATTCTGTTCATATTATGATGAATTAAAAAATCATTTAAAATCTTATATCTGAATATGAATTTTTTTTTAATTCAGATATAGTTTGAATAACAACAAAATTTATCATGAAAAGCTTGTTCTTCTTAGAATAATCAGAGATAGAAAATGAAAGCAAATCTTTTAAGCATCACAAAATGATTTCCAAAGGAATTTTGATGCTCCCCCTTGACTTGAGCATGCATTTGAATATTAATGATACATAAAGATGAGATGAAAAGATAATAGAAGAAGCATAATCCACACAGTTGAAGTATTTTTATTTCTCAAAAATAAATTTTTGAAAGCTAGATTGCTGAAGTATTGACTCAGAATCTCTGACCGTAAGATTCAGAAGTTCTGATCTCAAGACTCAGAAGTTCTGACCTCAAGACTCAGAAGTTCTGAACTCAAGACTCAGAAGTTCTGATCTTAGTACTTAGAAATTCTGATTCTTAAGACTCAGAGTTCTGAGTACATTACTCAGACAATTTTACTTAGAAAAATTTAGCATTTTTAAGAAAGAAAAAAATATTTTCAATTAGGCAGATTAAGCATTCCTATTTTACATATGAGAAAAGAAAACCTTTTGTGATCAAGAGGCTTTGTGAACAAGTCAGCCAATTGATACTTTGTATGCACAAAGTGCATCTCTATAGTTCCTTTGTCTACATAGTCCTTTATAAAATGATACCTCACATCTATATGTTTAGTCTTCGAATGTTGAACAGGGTTCTGAGTAATGGCAATTGCACTTTCTGAGTCACGATAGATGGGAATCTTGTTAAGCTGATATCCATAGTCCATGAGTTGTGTTCTCATCCACAATGTTTGAGAGCATGAAGCAGCAACAGCAACATACTCTGCTTCAGCAGTTGAAGTGGACACACAAGTCTGCTTCTTTGATGCCCAACTCACTATTTTATCTCCCAAAAAGTGACAAGCACCAGATGTACTCTTTCTGTCCAACCTACTTCCTGCATGATCAGCATCAGTGAAAGCAGTCAATTTGAAGTCAGTTTCTTTTGGATACCATAAACCTAGATCAGGTGTTCCTTTGAGATATCTTAAAATCCTTTTGACAGCCAACATATGTGATTCTTTCGGGTTAGATTGAAATCTAGCACAAAAACAGGTAGAAAATATGATATCTGGTCTACTTGCAGTCAAATAAAGTAATGACCCAATCATGCCTCTATACAGTTTGATATCTGCTGAAACACCTTTGAGATCAGCATCTAACTTTATGTTAGTTGCCATAGGTGTTCTCATAGAAGCACAATCAGACATTTTGAACTTTTTCAGAATATCTCTGACATATTTTCCTTGATTTATAAAAATACCTTTTGGTAATTGTTTGACTTGAAGACCAAGGAAAAAATTCAGCTCACCCATCATACTCATTTCAAATTCAGATGACATGATTTTTGAAAAATTATCACATAATTCTGGACTGGTAGAACCAAATATTATGTCATCAACATAAATCTGAATCAGAATCAAATCATCACCCTGTTTCTTTAAAAACAAAGTTGTGTCAATCTTACCTTTCTTGAATCCTGAACCTAACAAGTGTTTAGTAAGAGTGTCATACCAGGCTCGTGGTGCTTGTTTTAGACCATATAAAGCTTTGTCTAAAATATAAACATGATCAGGGAATTCTGGATCAACAAAACCTTCAGGTTGATGGACATACACCTCTTCATTATGTTTGCCATTTAGAAAGGCTGATTTGACATCCATTTGATACACCTTGAAGTTTTTATGTGCAGCATAGGCCAAAAATATTCTGATTGCCTCTATTCTTGCCACTGGTACAAATGTCTCATCATAATCAATTCCCTCTTGTTGACAGTATCCCTTAGCAACCAATCTTGCCTTGTTTCTGATGACAACACCTGATTCATCCTTTTTGTTTCTGAACACCCATTTAGTTCCAATAATAGATTTACCTTCAGGCTTTGGAATGAGTCTCCAAACTTTATTTCTTTCAAATTGAAGCAATTCCTCTAGCATTGCTGAAATCCAGTCTGGATCCTCTAGGGCTTCATTAGCTTTCTTTGGTTCAATCACACTCAAGAAACCAGCAAACATTGCTTCATTTGCTGTAGCTGATCTGGTTTTTACTCCTGCTGATGGATCACCTATTACTTGATGAATAGGATGATTTTTAGTCCATTTATTAGCACTAGGGAGTACATCAATCTCTGAATAATTGTTGTTTGCATCATTCTCATCAATGATTGCTTGTAATTCTGAACTGTCCACTTGTTCTGATGTTTGAGTAGGAGTTGCATCCAAGTTTGAATTCTGATCAATGAAGTCAGAATTCTGAGTGACTTGTTCATAGTTCTGAGTACAAGAATCAGAATTCTGATTACAAGGTTCAGAATTTTCACCACTTGTATTTATTAGATTTGGACATTCCTCTGATGGACCTTTGTCAGAAATTACAGTTGATTGAACTATTTCTGGAGTCTTATTTTTCATCTCTTTGACCATCTTTGGATTTTCATACTCTGCATAAGAATCAGAAATTAGTTCACTAAAAACATCCTTAAATAGTAAATTGAGTTCTGAACAAATAGGAATAGAATTTGTATCAGAAGTCATATTTGTCTTGTACTGCATGAGTTCTGAACTGTCTTGTTCAGAAGTCCTCATTCTGGCTTCATCAAAAGTTACATTTATGCTCTCCATCATCCTCTTGGTTCTTTTATTGTAGATTTTGAATGCTTTGGAAGTTAAAGAATAACCCACAAAGTATCCTTCATCTGCCTTTTTATCGAATTTGGCAAGATTTTCTCTGTCTCTAAGAACATAGCACCTGCAACAAAAAACATGAAAGAATTTGATTAATGGTTTTCTTTTATTTATCAGTTCATAAGCAGTCTTATTTAATCTCTTATTGATTAAAGTTCTATTCTGTGTAAAACAAGCAGTTGCAATTGCTTCAGCCCATAGGAAAGTAGGAAGATTTGCATAAGCCAGCATTGTTCTCGCAGCTTCAACTAGAGTTCTATTCTTCCTTTCAACAACACCATTTTGTTGAGGAGTTCTGACAGCAGAAAAATTGTGAGAAATCCCAGAACTTTCTAAAAAATTCTGAAGAGTCTCATTTCTGAACTCTGTTCCATTATCACTTCTGATTTTCTGAACTGGAAGTTGTAAGAGAACTTGAATCCTTTTGATAAAATTTATCAATGTAGTAGCAGCTTCTGACTTAGCTCTTAGGAACTCAACCCATGTGTATCTGGAGAATTAATCAACAATCACAAGCATATATTTCTTTCCTCCCAAAGATTGAACTGAAATTGGACCACAAAGATCAGTATGAATCATTTCTAATGGTGCTTTGCAAGATGAGTCCATTTTTAATTCGTGAGAACTCTTTTTCATCTTGCCCATTTCACAAGCTGAGCATAATGATTCTTTTTCAAATTTAAGCTTTGGTAAGCCTTTAACCAGATGTTTTGCAACGAGATTATTAAGATCTTTGAAATTCAGATGAGAACATCTTCTGTGCCAAAGCCAGCATTCATTTGTAGTTGATTTTGATAAAAGACAAACTGTATTTAATGTTTTCAATTTTGAAAAATTAACTACAAATAAGTCCATATGCCTTTTCTGGCCCAGAAGACTTTAACATCATTTTCAGTTAAAATCATGCAACCTGTTACTTCAAACTTAATTTGACAAAGACTGTCTAAAAACTGACTTATGCTGAAAAGATTATGCTGTAATCCTTCAACATAGAAAACCTTTTGGATAGTCAGATCCCCTTTAGTTAAATCCCCATAACCTTTGACTTGTCCTTTGCTGTTATTTCCAAAGTTTACTGCTCCTCCAGCCTTGTCATGTGTCTTGAAGCTCCTGAATCTAAAAACCACACATGACAGCCCTGCAAAAGGATCAGTTAGGTTTAGGTACCCATTTTGGAATGGGTCCATCTTTGTTAGCTTTGTCATTGGATTTAACATTAGTACCTTTTACTCTCCACTCAAAATCTTTCTTCAAACACCATTTTCCTTGAACTTTTATGAAGTCAGAACATTTTCTGCTTACAAGCTTGTTCAAATTCTTTTTGAGAGTTGTAACTTTTGGTTTTGCTATATTTTCAACTTTCTTTTCTTTTATCTTTTCTTTCTTCTGAGTCTGAGGAACAGAAATTTTCTTCTTTTTTGTATTTTGAGGAACAGAAACTTTCTGAATATCTTTTCTTATGTATGAAACAGAAGTTATTTTGACTTGACATTTATCAGAATATTGGAATGAATCATTTTTACATCTAACACAAACAAGATTTTTCTTTGCAAGTGACAATAAATCTGAAACATACGTCATTTCATTCTTATTGATACTGTTCAGAGTACAATTGCCCTTATTACAAGAATTTCTAGCTTTGAGTTCAGAAGTAGATTTCATTCTAAGCTTCTCAAGATCCCTTTTCAGATCATTCAACTTTGCAAGATCATCTTTCCTTTTGCTTTCTTCTTTTTCTGAAAAAGTCAAGTTCTTTTTGTTAGAAGAATTAGATGATTCACCTTTTTCATATGTACTTGATTCATTAAAGAATTTATCATTTTCTCTTGAAGCATTAATTTTAAAAAGATCATACTCAGTCTTCAGTTTTTCAAGCTCTGTTATTTTCTGAATAAAAATATTATTTTCTTTCAAAGCTTCTTCAAGTTTAATATCCACCTCACAGAAATCATTTTCAAGTTCATCATAAGCTTTCCTTAAGTCCTCAAGTTCTTGACTCACAAGATTAAATCTCTTTTCAAGTTGCAAAAATTCATCTGATTTTGTTTCAGAAAATCCAGTTGAATCAGACTTCTGACTACCTAAGTCAGAGTTCTGATTTACAGACTCAGATGTCTGATCTTTAGATTCAGAGTTCTGACTACAAAGTTCAGAATCCTGACTAGAAATTTCAGACTTCTGATTGACTGTTTCAGAATTTTTACTTGTGTCAAATATGCTCTCAATGTCATGATATGAAAAACTTGGTTGTTTATTTTTGTAGCTGACATTTAAAGAATCATACTTGAATTTAGTATCATTGTATCTTGGCTTCTCATCTGTTTGTTTAGAAACTTCTTTCTTAACCTTTTCTTCTTAACCAACTGACTTTTCTGTTTTAGACTCAAAAATTTTCTCATCTGGCTTTTTAGAGTTTGGTCTTTGCAAATTGTCAGAACTTGTTATAGAACTAGCAGGTCTTATGAAAACTTCAACAATTTCTGGGATTTTTGGCTTAGAAACTTGAAGTTTTTCATACAAGTTGATTGGAGCTCTTTTTAAAGTGACATTTTCTTCCAATCCCAATCCCTTCTTTGGGTTGTAAAATCTTGTATCTTTAACATTGCTTAATAAAAGATTTAGTGTTTGCTGAGTCTGACCCCTTTTCAAATTCAGATCTTCTAATTCTTTAATTTTGGTGTATAAATTCTTTCTTTCTTCAAATAACATATCAAATTTTATTTGTAAATCACCTTTTTCATCCTTTATTTTTGAAAACTCAACTTTTAGTTCAGAAAGCCTTTTCATCAATTCAGAATTTTCATCTTTAACTTTCTGTTTCTCAGCCTCAGATTCTTCATATTGTTCTTTTATTACTTCTTTTTCAATTCTGAATTTGTTAACCAAATTTCTTTCTCCTTTTATCTGTTTTCTTAGATTAGCAAATTCAGTTTTCATTTCACCAATCTGTGTCATTAACTCTAATTCAAGTGAAGAATGTACCTCAGCAGATGACTCAGAATCAGCATCTTCAAAATCAGAATCATCCTCATTCCTCATTTTTGCCATATAGCTCTGCATTTGTGGAAAGTTGATATGATCATCTTCATCAGAAGTGTAGTACAACCAATTTTCCTGTTCAGCCAACAAAGCAATTTTATCATCTCTCTTCTTTGCAAGCTGAGCCTTCTTGGTGTAGTACTCATAGTCTTTCACAATTTTAACTCTGCAATCCTTAGCATAGTGGCCAGATTTTCCACATTTGAAACACAGATTCTTTTCTTTTCTCTCATCCTTCTCTTCTTTGTTTTCTTCACTTCTCTCTACTCTCTTTTCAAACTTATTTTCTTCTCTGTCTTCTTTCTTCTTATTATCTGAACTTCCAACTCTCTTATAATTTCCTTGAAATCTACCCTTCCCATACCTTTTGTTGAAAGTATTTGTCAACAAAGCTAGTTTCTCAGCCATTATCTTGATATCTTCATCATTTTCTGATCCTTCTTCCTTGTCAGATTCTTCCAGATTAGGTATCTCTGATAGATATGCAGTCTTTTTGGGTGCTTTGATTGCTTTGGACTTTGATAAGAATGCTAACTGATCAGCAACATTTTTCTTCTCTTCCACAACTAACTTGACAGAATCTTCATGTTGATTAAGAACACAAAACAGATCATTTAAGTCTTCTTCACACATATCCTTGTTCATTTGCAGACTTATGGCAAATGATGACCATTCTAAATTTAGACTGTTCATAAATTTGTAATTTATTTCTGACTTCGTTTTCTTCAGTCCATTTCTTCTCAACTCATTTAGAATAGTGCAAAATTTACTGTATGTCTGTGTCAAACTTTCTGACTCTTTTGCTTTGAACCTTTCATAAGCATTTATGCTTTGATTTAACTTTGCCTGAATAGATCTCACAGTTCCTAGCATCTGCCTTTCCAATTCGTCCCACATTTCTTTAGCAGATGATCCACTGTCAATCCTGTTAAGAACCTCATTTGGGACAGCCAAAGTCATCAAAGTAATTGCTCTTTTGTCAATAGCATGCCTATTCTTCTGTTCAGCTGTGTATTGGGAATAACTCTTTTTCACCCTGGTCGCTGGAATTTCTGGAGTTGTCTCTGTAGCAGGAGTTGCAGCAACATCGATGTACACTTCAATTGGACCTTCTCGAATAGAGATCATAAGATTTTCATCAATGTTGTCTAGGAATTGGATCATACGGATTTTCCATTGCTGGTACTCTTCTGGTATAAGAACAGGTGGTTTGGTTTCAGATCCCATGGCTAGATATTCTTTAGAAGACATGATTGTAAGAAAATTCAACAGAAAGACAAATTTGAGTTTCTTGATCGAAATGTAACAGGTAATTCAAGAATTGCCAAGAATTCAAGAACTAGCCCTAGCAGCGGAATCGAATTTTGAATGAATCAAGAAATCTTCAAGAAATTGATCAATCGATCTTCGCGATAACAATCTTGAACGAATTTGTTTGTTGATTGGCTCTGATACCAATTGTAAGTTCAGGATCTTCTCTTACAATCAATGTAGAAGGCAGTAATTGA
The DNA here is from genome assembly GCA_033807775.1 of Saussurea involucrata. Taxonomy (NCBI): domain Eukaryota; kingdom Viridiplantae; phylum Streptophyta; class Magnoliopsida; order Asterales; family Asteraceae; genus Saussurea; species Saussurea involucrata. The sequence continues at coordinate 94,171,881 of CM066327.1, read as the reverse complement.
GAATTTGTATGATCAAGCCCAATTGTATTCAATGATGAACAGAATTACAAATCTAAGAGAGAGAGAATCTCAAAGATTACAAAGAATGAATACAAAGTTATACGGGAAAAATCAATCAGTTAGCAACGTAGAGCTAACTACTATTTATACTGCAACGGACATCTTAAAGCTACAGTACAAATAAGAAAGACTAATAAGAACATAACACGTGTCCTAATTAGTTTATAAAATACTAAGTAAAGTATCTCGTCATAAGTTCTGAACAGGTAGTTCAGAACTTCTGAACATTCTTCTGATAACGCTTCTCAGATCTTCTGACTCCTTAACTCAGACATCTGACTTCTCTTCCCAGACTTCTGATTTCTCTTATCAATACTTCTGAGCTTTCACAGTCAGACCTCTGACTTCTCTTCTTAGAACATCTGAGTCTTCTTATCAGATCTTCAACACTTGGTTTATTGACAAAACTTCAGATCTAACAAAGTGCCTTTGTCACTTTTCTTGATTTGGAGTCCAAGGAAGTATGTCAACTCACCCATCATACTCATTTTGTATTCAAGTTTCATTCTTTCAGTGAATCTTTCACTAAGAGATGGGTTAGTAGAACCAAATATAATTTCAGCGACATATAATTGAACAAGAATGATATGACCTTTTACTTTCCTGAAAAATATAGTGTTATCGATTTTACCACGTTTAAAATTTTCAATCAAGAGAAAATAAGATAGAGTGTCATACCATGCACGAGGTGCTTGCTTTAAGCCATAAAGTGCCTTATCCAATTTATAGACATAACCTGGATGCTTAGGATCAGAGAATCCTGGAGGTTGTTCAACGTAGACTTCTTCATTCAGCTTTCCATTAAGAAACGCTTACTTGACATCCAATTGATGAACTTTGAAGTCCCTATGAACTGCATAGGCTAGAAAGAGTCGAATTGCTTAGAGTCTAGCTACTGGGGAAAAGGTTTCGTCGTAGACTATGCTTTCCTCTTGTTTGTATCCTTTAGCAACAAGTCGAGCCTTGTTGCGGGTTACAATACCAAATTCATCCAACTTGTTTCGATATACCAACTTAGTGCCTATCACTGACTTGTTAGATGGTATGGGAAGAAGATTCCAAACTTTGTTTCGTTCAAATTTAGTCACCTCTTCTTGGATAACACTGACCTAGTTTGGATTTTGAGGGCATCATCAACTTTCATTGGTTCAATCAGCGAAATAAAATTAACAAAGAGACACATGTTACATGCACTTCGTCGAGTCTGAACACCTGAGTTTGGATCACCAAGAATTTGATCAATTGGGTGATTTAAGGTCCATCGCTGAGCCGGAGCATGAGTCATTGACACAAATGGAGCTGTTGAAAAAGAAGCTTTAGCTGTAGAGGATTCAGGTATACCAAGCAAGATAAGTTTAGGTTCAAATGAAGATTCATTAACTGATTGCTGATAAGTTGATGGAGTATCATATGTTGAGGGTTCAGAAGAAGGTATACTGTTAATGGGATTAGCTGAAACCCAGGATATGGATTCAGCTTCACTTGACTGCATGCTAGGAACGATGATAGGACCATCATCAGCGATTGGACTGTTGACCTGAGGGTCTAGGTTAAGGTTAGCTTCTGATTCCCCAAAATGATAAAACTCCACCGATTTAGTTCTGCGTTACCAACAGTAGGTCTGGAGTTCGCTGAACGGGATTCATCAAAGGTACATGAATTGTTTCTTCTACAGTTTGTCTCCTTTTGTTGAAGACTCTGAAGGCTTTGGACACTGAAGAGTATCCTAAGAAAATTCCATCGTCAGCTTTGGGATCAAACTTTCCAAGAGCATCTTTGTTGTTTAAGATGAAACATTGACAACCAAAGATGTGAATAAAGCTGATAGATGGATTTCTTCCATGGAAGAGTTCGTATGCCGTTTTCTTGAATCAATTAATGATCATGGACCTATTTTAAGTGAAACAGGCAGTGTTGACAGCTTCTGCCCAGAATTAAGTAGGTAGATGAGAATTATTGAGCATTTATCTGGCAGCTTCAATGATCGTTTTGTTTCTTCTCTCAGCGACGTCGTTCTGCTGAGGAGTTCTCACTGCAAAGAAGTTGTGAGAAATGCCCTTGCCCTCAAGGGAACTGTTTTTGAACTCAGTCCCATGATCACTCCTTATTGAGCGAACAGTCATATTGTTCAGGACTTCCATTTTCCTGACAAATGAGATTAGTTCTTCTAAGGTGTCACTCTTTGCACGGAGGAACATTACCCAGATATAGCGATAGAATTCATCTACTTTGACTAGAATATATTTCTTTCCAGCGATAGATTGAACATTGACAGGGCCAAATAAATCCAAGTGGAGCAGCTGAAGGGGATTTGTTACTGAGGAGACTTACTTGGACTTGAAACTTGCTTTCGTTTGTTTTCCTTCCTCACATGCTGAATAAAGAGATTCCTTAGCGTATGAGTGTTGAGGCAAGGCAGTGACTAACTCCTTTGAGGAGAGAGTATTCGGCATCTTGATGTTTATATGAGAGAGCCTCTTATGCCAAATCCAGTTGACATCAGTTGAGGCCTTAGAAAGAAAACAAGCATTCTCAATGGTTGTTGAGTCCATGTTTATGACGTAACTTTTTTCCAAACGGTATCCACTGAGAGCGATTTTGTCTTTCCGATCAGTGACAAAGCATGCTTCTTTAGTAAAGCAAACTCTGTTGTCCTTATCACATAGCTGACTGATGCTAAGAAGATTGTACTTCAGTCCTTCAACATATGCGACTCTTTTGAAGGTAGTTGTACCATTGGAAAGTACACCAAACCCTCGGGTATATCCTTTACCATTTCCACCAAAGGTCACTGAGGGAATTTTCTCTTCTTTATATTCAGTGAGCATGTTTATTTTTCCGGTCATGTGTCGAGAGCATCCATTATCGAGATACCAGATACCCTTCAAGACCTGCAAACACAAGAAGATTAGTTTGAAATAGGCACCCACTTTACTATGGGTCCACACTTGTCAGTGGTAGAGGACGTAGAAGGAGCAACGATCTTCGCAACATCTGATGACTCAGCATCAGTGGCAATCTTCACTTTGGTTAATTTCTTAACCTCAGGGGTATTTTTCACCTTGGCTTGTTTTTCACCAGGTATATTCTTCTTTGCCTTGGGGTAGTAGTCTTCACCTTAGCTAATTTCTCAGCTTTGGTGGCTGTGGGGCACTTACTGGCAATATGATCGGTAATTCCACAATGATAACCTTTCCTATTGCTGAAAGTAGCTTTAGGACCATAGGCATATTTATTTGAAAATTTCAAATGGGCAGGGCCTGTACCAAGAATACCTTTGGCATCAGAGATCGGAGGAACCTTTGGTTCTTCGGATTTCTTGCCAATAACATCCACTCTGATTTTTGGATTAGATCGCTGAACACGTTCAGGGATCTTGTTCTTTGAAGTAGAGGGATGATTAGCTGAAGGTTTAGAAGTTTTCAGTTGTGGTACTTTGGTACCCTTCTGAAGTTTTTGGAAAATAACTTTTTCTTTACCTTTAAGTTTGGGACTTAAGGTAGTTTTATCCTCAGGGATTGGATTAATGAAAGTAGAGCACTGAGACGAAGAATTGTCAGGGATAGAGGACACGAACATTCCAAACTTAAGCATGGAATGATCAGTGGTTGGTTCTCCAGCGTTAGCTTTGTAACCAAGACCGCTTTTGTCTTTGACAGGGATCTGAGCACTAAGTATCTCAGTGATCTTGGTTGAGGATTTATACCATCCTACAACAGTATCTTTTTCTACTTTCAGTTCATCAATAGCTTGTTCACTCTCGATGCTGATGACTTGATTTACATAGACCTGATCTTTCAGATTTTTTTCGAGTTTTGAAAGCTCTTGTATTTTTAAATGTCAGTTTTTAAGCTGTTCAGTTAGATCAAGATTTTGTTGTTCAACTTTGGTCTTGCCATTCATGGCATCATATAAATCAACATTCAGCATATCGATAGCACGAAGTCTATCAGCTTCAGTGAGAGCAGGAGAAGGAGAAGAAGAGAGTGATACTTGAGAGGTAGAAGTAGAGGGAATTTCATTGGGTTCTTCCTCATTTTCTATAATTTCGGCCATGAGAGAGAGATTGGCCTCATCTTCTTCATCTGAGTCTGATTCCTCATCAGATTCAACCCAGTCATGATCTTCAACGATCAGACCTTTGCCTTTCTTTTTGTAGCTTTTCAGATTCTTATATTTTTCCTTTCAGGTATTTGTCATCTCTACTTTTAGAAGTAGAGGATTTCTTGTAGGATGAAGAAGGTTTAAAGACTATCTTTGACCTGCATTCACTTGCAAAGTGTTCTACTTTTTCACAGTTAAAGTAGGTAGCAGTAGACTTATCAACAAGAGTAGATTTTGGCTTCTCAGTGATGGAAAGAGGTTTATTTCTTCAATAGTTACTCTTTCCGGAGAATCTCCTGAAAGAATTTGTCATGAGTGCCAGAGATTCATCAAGCTCTGAAGGATCAGCTTCTGATGAATCATCAGAGTTAGATTCCATCTCAGTGATAGTAAGAGTAGATCGCTGAGCGAGGAGTAAATCTGAAGAGAGTAAAGCAACTGGTGTGCTTTTGGAATCTTTGACAAGATTCTTTGTAAGAAGACACGACTGCTCATTATTGAGCATAGTGCTAAATAAGGTTCTAAGGGTCATAAATTTAAGATCCTTTGAAAGTTTAAGACACATGGTATAGTTGTCCCAACTTTCAGGAAGACATTCCTAGAACTTTCTCAGGATCTAGGAGTTAGCATAGGTCTTACCAACAGTTTTTAAATCAATGATTAAACAGTTAAAGCGTTGGTGAACTTCAGAGAGAGTTTCATTCTTACCACAGATGAAGCTTTCATACTGTCTTACATAGTGTCCCACATGGCTTTTGAGCTCTTGAGATTCATGACGGAATGGTATACATCATCAGGAAGAGCCATAGAGATGATGGATCTAGCCTTTGTGTCGATTGTCCTCTCTGGGATGGCAGGAGTGGTAGTATTGGCTGGAACAGGACCTTGGACCATATGAGGAACAAAGGGTCCATTTTACACATAGTACGGTATAGTAGGATCTACACCTTCTAGAAAGAGCATCATTCGGTTCTTCCAAAGATTGAAGTTATCTTTGCTGAATCGAGGTGGTTTGGCAAGAGACCCATTATCTATGTATATTGTGTTTGTGTTGTTTACCATATTGAGAATGGCAAGGAAGAGATAGTATAAGCAAGATCTTGTTTATGGAATTAAACAATCTGCTCTGATACCATTTGTTAGTCCCAAAGGGTTATACAAGTTTGTAGAAAGGAGGGGGGTTGAATACAAACACACAATTTTATCTTTCTAAATTGTTTATTGATATAATCAAACGATTTACAGTTTGTTGCGGAATAAGAATAAGTACAAAAGCAAATCTAAACAAACTATGAGAATCACACAGAATTCTTGTACTAGAATAAGAATGAAGAAGGTTTAAGAAAAGCTAAGGATAGTTTTTCTTGGCACTAAGAAGTTCAGGAAGATGAGCAGAGCACTTCAAAAATGAAGTTGATCTTCTATTTATATTGCATGCATTAAATGCATGTCAGGATAACTTTACACGTGGCATCACTTGGTTGGTTGCATGATTCTGACTTTTGCAAACATGTTGTTGGCCGCTTGGAGAACAGTGTAGTGGGAAGAGTGGTTTGTACGATCAAGGACAAAGGTATGTCCTTCTGACAAATCGTACAATTTCGTGCAAGGGGATAAGAAAAATATTCCTTGTGGAGTAGGTTTCATGATTAGCGATCGCTGAGTTGGTTTATTAGGGAATGATAAAGGTCAGCTCTCGCCGAAGTCTTCTACTTGTGTTGGTCCCGAAGGCCTATACAAGTTTGTAGAAGGGAGGGGGGTTGAATACAAACACACAGATTTTACTTTTCTAAATTGTTTATTGATAAATCATTAACAATTTACAGCTTGTTGCGGAAACAAGATTAAGGATAAACCTAAATCTAAACAAGTTGGAACACTAAGGTTTCTTGCACTAAGAGAGATAAGGAAATTACTAAAAATAACCTATCTTGAGATAAGAGATTGAACTTGTCCAGAGTTAGCAAGTTACTTCAAATGAAGTGGGTTCATCTCTTTATATACTGCATGCATTTAATGCAAGTCAGTATACACTTTACACGTGTCATCAGCTGGTTGGTTGCATGTCATTGACCTTGGTTGACAACCTTAGTAGCTGCATGGATGAACAGTGTAGTATCAGAGTGGTTGTACGATTTCAGACATTCAGAGGTTCTTTTCTGATATTTTGTACGGAGTCGTGCAAGGGTGGTTAAGACAAAAGTACTTTGTACGGAGGACTTCATGATCAGCTTTCGTTGATTCAGATCTTTATCATTATATATTCAGCGTATGATAAAGTTCAGCGATAGCTGAAGTCTTGTACTTGATACTTCACGTTGAGTGGACAAATCTGAGTCTTCGCTGATTCGCATCAGTTCATTAGGAGACTTGTCGCTGGTTCTTGAGCTTGATCTTCGACTTCAGCGTAGAACCTTTGTTGACGTGAAACTTGTCTTCAGGGATCATAAGTAAACAACTAACTTATCAGCGATCATCATAATGAATGAACAGACTCAGAGCATTAATGGTGAACAGTGTTCACTGAATGTTTAATTTAAAGAGAGAGAGTTCCTATCAGCGGTACTGTAAGATCTTAGTACTTATCAGCGATAGTGAAACTCTGATACATATTGTTTACTTACAATTTTCACTAAGTATATAAGAGAGGGTCATTATCAAATCACTGAGGGTTTGGATCAACAATCTCCCCCTATTTGATTATGACATAGCAACAAAGAAAACTGCTATTTAATGAAAACATAAGGATAAAAAGAACTCATAAAATATTTGTCCCTTTTACTGTTTTCTGGGATCCTTTCAGTACTGATGGAGTAAAGTACATTCGCTGAAATCTTTCTTTAAAACTTTGAATCAGGTTACAAAGAGAAATGGAAAGATTACAAGTACAAGCGAAATAAATTACAAGTACAAAAGAATAACTGATACAATAGAGAAATAGGCGATCATATCAGTTTGTAAAGGGTTCTTTCTTAATGAGAAGTTCATCAAGGGTCATTGATGTGGTGGGAATCATCCAGTCAGGAACGGTTACACCTTGTTTTCTTTAGATCAACGCTTCTTCAAAAATCAAGGGTTTCAGATGTCGTGCCTGAGGGTCATTCCTGAAGTCACACCAGTAGATGAGATCTCTCAGCTGTTCGATGTGAGTGATGTGAAGTTCAGAGATGCGTTGAAAATGCTTTCCACAATCGTAGTCATGGAAAAATATCTCGTAGAGTTCGCTTATGACTTTGCCAGGGATGAAAGTCTCACCAGGAGGAATAGATGTGTCAAGCATGAAAAGATCAGGATCAGGACCAAGGACTTCAGCACGTGAAAAACCAATACCTGTTTCATTTCGTATGACATGGCGATCAATTGAAGATTTAGATTTCTTCTTCTTTGCTGAGGCCTTTCTTTTCTGACTTTCGAGAGGAGGATGTTAGTGCAATATGTCTTTAAAGTTTAAATATAGAAAGGTCAAAGTCAAAGTCAATGTATTGAGTTGTATTGTGTTGTTTACACCTTGTATTGTGTTTAGTATAAATAGGTTTAGTTGTGTGTTTGTATAGAACACTCTAGACATACTTAACTCACATTCTTATATTCTAGAGAGAGAAACACTTGTACAGAACTCCTAATCTTGTAATGTGTTCTTGAGTGAAATAGATGACAGATTCATATCTTCTCTATCTTGATTAGATCTTGGTTTAACAATTGGTATCAGAGCGGATTCAAGATTTAGAGGAGAATTTCTACTGATCTAACACATCAAATTTGCGGAATTCTCAAGGAAATTTGATCGATTTTCTTGATTTTTCAAGAAAATCTCGTTTTCTTGGATTTTTGTCAAATTTGTGTGATTCTTGGTCGAATTTGATCAAGATTTAGTTCGTTGGATTCGTTTTTAATAGAGGAACACTTTTCGTTCAAGAATCGAGAGCTAATTCGAAGGATTTCAAGATCAATTTTGCATTTTTCTGAGTTTTGGACTGTTCGATATTTTGCTACTGTTCGTTCTTCATTTTTCTGATTTAGAGGTTTTCAGAGGTTTGTAATTGAAGAAGAAGTGTTCGAATTCAGTTTTCGAACAAATCTGCACAGTTTGGATTAAGTTTTCAGTGATTTCAGTCGTGTTTTGAGATTTTTTGAACTTTTCGCAAGATCTGTGGTTTTCGCAAGACTCATCGTGGTTTTCGCAAGACTCATAGAACTTTTCGCAAGTTCATCATCCTTGAAGATCATCAGAATCTAAGTGTTACTTTTCGCAACTCAAAGGCACGCAAACAGTCACTTTTCGCAACGCAAAGGCACGCAAACAGTGACTTTTCGCAACCTAAAGGCACGCAAACCTCATATATCTTTAAAAATTTTCTAAGTCAACTTTTCGCAACCGTTGCTTGCGAAAACTTTGACTTTTCGCAACTGTTGCTTGCGAAAACTGACACTTAGTCGATTTTCTGGAGTTTTATTAAAAAAAAACAGTGACTTTTCGCAACCCAAAGGCACGCAAACAGTGACTTTTCGCATCCTAAAGGCACGCAAACCTCAGATATCTTTAAAAAATTTCTAAGTCAACTTTTCGCAACCGTTGCTTGCGAAAACTTTGACTTTTCGCAACTGTTGCTTGCGAAAACTGACACTTAGTCGATTTTCTGGAGTTTTATTAAAAAAATAAATAAAAAAAACAGTGACTTTTCGCAACCCAAAGGCACCCAAACAGTGAAAATTTTCCTATAGTGTATTTCATACATTTTAAGAGTTTTCAAGAAAAAGTTTTATATATTTTTTTCAAATTGTCAAGCGAACATGAACCGACTTCCAGTGCTGATCAAAGAATCTGATTTTGAACGATGGAGTATTTCGTTCATAGACTTTATTGCGAGTAGCGAAAATGGAGAGAATATGATAAAATCTTTCTCCGAAGGTCCAATGATCAGATATAAAATGGAGAATGATTTTACAGAAGAAGAGATTAAAAGAAAGAAAGCCGACAAGGAAGCTTCATCCAACTTGATCTTCGCACTTTACAAACTTCCACAACACATCTTCAAACGCGTTGAATGTTTCAAAAACAATCCAATGCTTATGTGGAACGAGTTAACAAAGCAAATGCTTGGATCTGAAGTTGCTTTTAAGAGAAAGGAAGAAGAAAAGAAAGCAGAAAAAGAGGATACGGAACAGAAATTATCAAATGCTGAAAATGAAGAACACAAGGAAAAGGTTATAGAGCTTACAAAGAGACTTTCTGACACGGAAAAGTTGCTAAAAGAGGAAAGAGCGAATCGTACAAATGACAAAAAGTGCTATGCAAAGCAAATTTTATCTCTTTCACAGAAAGTTTCTGAACTTGAACAAGCTTCAAAGACGGAGAAGAAAGAAAATGAAGAAAAGAAAGCTCTTGAACTCAGATGCATAAAACTTTCTAAACAAAATGAAGATTTTGAGAAGGTTTTATTTCTTGAAAAAGAGAAATTGGAAAAGGAAAGGGTTGAGTATGAAAAAGAAAGGAAAAGCTTTGAAGCGAAGAATGCGAAACTGTCAAAGAAAATTTCTGATCTTCAAAAGGATTTAGAAAAGGAAAGACAAGAGCTAGATAAGGAAAGTCATGAGCTAGAAAGGATGAAGAAAGCTGACTTTCAAGCTAAGTGCGATAAAGACGAATTTTCTAAAGAGAGGAAGATATTTCAGCAAGAAATACGAAAGCTGACAAAGAATTTGGCCGTGTTATCGACTGATATTATGAAAGAGAAGAGGGTTAATTGTGACATTCAGAAGAAGCTTGATTTGATGACCAAGGAACGGAATGACTTATCAAACAAAGTGAAGTCACTCAACAAATCCAAAAGCTATTCAGAAAGTCCGATTCGACCGTCTAATCTTTTCTATGATCATTCAGTGGATAATTCTTCCAATTATCAATTTGCTGATCTTCCTTCATACAAGAAAGTCAACATGCAATGGAGAGTAAAAGGTACGACTCCTGAAAAAGATGTACGAAAATCGTCTGTTCCCAAAAAGAATACTAACCTGAAAGGTAAATCTTTTGCTAAACCCGATTCATTATATTCTGCAAATCATTTAATCAGGTTAGGACAAAAGAATTTTTGTTGTTCTTATTGTGGTACTAACGATTTTGTTAAAAATGATAGTATTCAATATTGGTATGGTACTTATCATTTTCCTTCCTATAGAGCTCCGCTTAACAAGCCAGGACCCAAAACTCGTTGGGTACCAAAATCTACTTAATCTGTTTTGCAGATTTAGAGACAAGCGTTGAACTCTCGGAAGATGATGTACTTGTGCTTTCAAAGAAGACATTGAACATCACATGATTTCAGGGAGTTTTCTATCTTTTTATATATACATGTGAGAATTAATAAATCTTTCGGTATATTGTAGGGGGAGAGAGATACAAGATAATGGCTTTTGAACACATCAGTTCAAAACCCGCACTTCAACGGTAAAGGCGTCTAAACAAATCAGTTTAGAACCCGTACTTCAAAGGCTATGACTTCTAAACATATCAGTTTAGAACTCGTACTTATCATGTGATATCCTTTCACTGTCATATCTTTCAATTTTTAGGACATGTGCTTAAAGGTAACATTGTGTTATATTTTATGTCTACTAACGTTGAAAGTTTGAACTTTCACAAATTTAATTCAATGAAGTGAAAAATTCTTCAATTTTTCATTCAATGAATAAAATGTGTGTTAAGGATGATTTTACGAGCATTTTTGTATCGTCAGAGTTATATTTGTTTCTACTTTCGCTTCTGAAATAAGTCGAAAGGTCAGCGAAACATGTTTGAGATTTTGATATAAGTGCAAAATTGTGTAAATCTAGATTTATTTAGAATACAATGCTCACAAAGCCTATTCGTTTTAATCATGAATGGAAACGAAAATATGGGAGAAGCATTACGTTTTTTAACCAAGTGATTGAGATGCTTTAAAAAAATTATATATATATATAATAAAATCATTCAGTTTGATAGTTTGTGCCTGTGGCCTATCTGGTTTGGGAGATTAAGTCCCAAGGGGTACTCGTTACCTAGCCCCTAAGATCAACTGATCTGGGATTGGCTGACCCAAATCCTGCTATAGAACCAGGTAGAAAGCCATGTTCTACTGGTACATATGGGATTAAGGTATATCGATGTAGCCTTTCTGGTTCGGGAGAGTAAGTTCAAAGGGGTGCTTGTCACCTAGCCCCTAAGGCCAACTGGTCTGGGATCGGCTGACCCAAATCCTGCTATAGGACCAGTTAGAAAGTTACGTTTACGGTGTATCTTAGTCTTAATAAACTGTTTGATTATAAAAGATGCCAATGAGCACATAATAAAAGTTGCCAATGTGCACAATATGAAAAGATGCCTAAGAGCACACATCTCTTGAAACTTGGGGAAAATACAAAGTCGCGATAAACCTGTAAGTTTGTGAAAATTCTGTTTTTGGACAAATAGTGTGAGTAAGAGCAAAGTATTCTTATAGGTTTTAGAGGTGCATTTGCTTGTTGCTAATCATATTTCGCATGCTAGCACACCAAATAGATTTAAAAAAGGAGTTGAAACTGAACATTTTGTAACTCGATATGCGATGATGTCTTGTTTTTTAATCCAAACGCATGCATTTGATTTCACTTGATGGAAATATCTGTTACATTTCATTAAGTTGAATTTCTTTTGTTTGGTGTTCAAATGATTAAATGTTAGTAGTTATAAAATGTTGTTCAATGAATTCTATTTTCTTTATATAAGTTTGTTAAAATGTGCGATTATATGATTTTTATGCAAATTTTCAGGGGGAGAAAATCAACTTGCTCTACAATTCTTATTTTTAGGGGGAGCAAGATCTTTCGCTTATGGGGAGATTGTTCGTGTTTTTTCAAGGGGAAGAAATGTTTTTGAAGAGGGAGATTGTTCGTGACTGAAATTGAAAAGATTTTCGATGCTGGTGATGCTCACTTTCATCGAAAAAGGGGGAGAATGTCTACATCAATTTCATGTCAAAGAAAGTTTAAAATCAAAATTCGTTTTAATGTCAACCGGGAGATTTGTAGAAAGAAGACGTCGTTTCAAGAAATGATAGGGGGAGTTTTATTCTTCAAGAGTTTTTAAGAAATCGATTGATCATTTCAGTGATCTCTTTCTTTTGAACTCGCGCGTTTATGAAGATCGACACTGAAGAATGAAATTCTCAAGTCAATGGAAATGGGGAGAATTCTTCAAGAGTTTGAGGAAAATCGATTGATCATTCTGTGATCTCTTTTTCTTGAACTTGTGCTTCTTGTATTAAAAAGCTTTGTGTGAAGATTCATATTCTCTTGTTCGAAGAAAGAAGTTCGTTAATTGCCATTTGAAGATTGGATGACGTTTTGACTTTGACAAGCTTTGATGAAGACTGAAGATTCAAGAAAGCTAAAGCCTGCTGATCGCATTTGTTTAAACCTTGAATCCAAGGGGGAGATTGTTAGTGCAATATGTCTTCAACGTTTAAATATAGAAAGGTCAAAGTGAAAGTCAATGTATTGAGTTGTATTGTGTTGTTCACACCTTGTATTGTGTTTAGTATAAATAGGTTTAGTTGTGTGTTTGAATAGAAGACTCTAGACATACTTAACTCACATTCTTATATTCTAGAGAGAGAAACACTTGTACAGAACACCTAATCTTGTAATGTGTTCTTGAGTGAAATAGATAACAGATTCATATATTCTCTATCTTGATTAGATCTTGGTTTAACAGAGGAGGAGGAGGAATATCCACACAGGAGTAGACTAAGTCGATTTGTTTGTTGATCATCTTTTCAACATGTTCCTTGTACTTCGACTTGGACTTCTGGATGGCTAACCTGATCTCCAACCATTCAGAGAGACCATACTTCGTTATGGCTTCAGCATAGAATTTTTCGTACTTCTTATCTTCTCTGAATATCTCGACTTCAGCGATTGAAACAAGGGTTGTTCTTCCAGAGATGAATACCTTGTTGATTTTGGCAGGAGAGAGTCTGTAGTTGACCTTTTCTTTGCACCAGGCTAAAGTGGACTGAGACACAGTTCTCTTTTCTTCAGTTATCTTCTTGGCGTCTTCCCAGAGCTTACGTTGAACATCAATGGGAACTCTTTTCAGCTTGGGGTCTTTTATTTATCGTTTAGAAAGCTGGATGGCGTATTCTCTGTCCTTTTCTTCAGCTTCCTTTCTTTCAGCGATTAATCTTTCAGCTCTGAGGTGATCCTTGTATTCCTTTTTGGAAATTCTGAACTTTTGAGGAACTGAAGGAAGTTGATCACGCCTCAGAATGATTCGCTGATCCTCGAATTGCTTTATTATCTCTTCTCTTGTTTTCTGAACTTCTTCACTTAGCTTTTGAGGAGCTAAGGAAGGTCTGTCTCTGTGCAAGAGTAGCTGTTCTTCTGGTTCATCAGTCTCAGAGTTCAAATCTAAGACTGGGATTATTTCTTCAGCAACAGCTGGTATTATTGGTGAAGTCGCAGTTGTGGAACCTTCAGCGATATCCTCAAAGAGGGGAGAGGACTAGCTGAAACACAACGATCTTACAAGTAACAACTTGGGTAGAATCAGAGAGAGAAAATTTGTTCAAGTGTATAGGCTTGGGTAGTAGAACTGATAGTGTATGAAAGAGGAGGGATGAAGTGAGAGATGTTTAGTGTACCTGACAAACCGGCTTTTCAAGCAAGATCGTCAGATTGTCATCTTCAGCGACGCTTTTGCCTTTGCCTTTCTCAGCTCCAGAGGCTGAGGGCTTTGTCTTTGTCCGCTCCCCTGAAGGTTCATTTATCGATATTCCCTTAAAAACTTTGATCTTCGGAGCAGGTTTGACGATAAAGAAGTCATCGTCATCTTCGTCATCATCATCATCATCATTCTTTGGAGAAGAGGATGGTTCATTATCAGGGATGTCGACGGCTTCATCATCTTCTGCTTCGGATTCGGTTTTATCAGCTTCTTCTTCGAGTTGCTCCCACTCAGATACAGAGGTGAGCTTCTCGGTTTCCTCAGGGTTTTCATCTCCCTGAGGTCCAGCGGTGGTTTCTTCAGCATCCTTCTTCTCTCCCCTAATAGATTCATCATGGGAAAGGTCTTCAGCGCTCTTGGAGAGATCTTCAGCGCTCTTCCCCCCCTCTTTCTCATGATGAGTGGGGGAGGAATGGGTTGACTCAGCAGCGTTGGTAGGTTCTCTGTCTTCTTGGCCAGAGATACCTATCGAATCTTCAATCTTTGTTATTCTGTCTTGAAGGCAAGAAATAGCAGGATTGATCTTCTCCAGCTCAGTGCGATCCGCCGCTGTGAAATTGTCAGATGCAGGGACAGGAGCAGGAGTATTCGCTTTGTGTAGCAGCTGCTCGATCATCGATTTCATCGAACTAACATCGGTCTTTACAGAGCCTAAGTCAGTCTTTACAGTAGACATATCTCCCTCTAGTTGTCCAACCGATGTCTTCAGCGTTGTGACCTCGCTGGACATGGATGAAACTGAATTTTTGAGAGAGGTGTAGTCTGTGTAGATGTCAGCGAGCACCATGGCGAAGTCGCTGAGAGTTTTATCAACCTGCTTCAAGTCATCTGTGGAAGCCTTCTTCTCCAACACCGTTGTCAGCTTTATAAGATTCTCTCCGGCGTTTGTTACAGCTGTAGAGTTATTTGAAAGAGTAGTGGTGAGACCTGTCAGCTTTGTCTCCACGGACTTCAGAGAGGCGTTGATGTCTCCCAAATTAGGACCTGTAACATATAAGAACTTGTGAACATAGGAAAGCTCAGAATTTTGGGGTTTAGTGACAGTGTTTATGGGTTGGTGTGTACCTGCAGGAGGATTGATGAACTCGTTAAATTACGGGTTCCTGAAAAATGTTCCATGTTATCTTCAAAAGTGCCCATGGATTGTCCTGCAGGTCCTGTCTTCATCATTTCTGGAGAATCAGATTTAGTTTCCGTAGAAATAATGGCAGCTCCAGCGAGTTCTGGAGGAGAGACCAAATGAGTAGAGGGAGGAGCGAAGGATAAGAATGGAGGTTGGGTTCTGAGTTCAGCGTTGGATACGCTGCAAATCACTTCATCAGTCTTTTGAGAGACTAAAGGAGGTTGGGTAGGTTCCAAGTTTGTAACCTCAGCGTTTAGAGACGCTGAAGTTGGGATGGAATGGATGGGTTGTTCAGGTGTGGCAGAGCGTACCACTGAACGTTCCTTCAGCTCTGCAGAAAGAGCTGAGGAGTCTTCAGCATGAGATTGTTGGGGTTGCTCCTTTGTTTTCTTGATCCTTTTAGAACCAAGTGGGGTAGATGAATGTTTCCTTTTCTTAGAAGGAGAGGATTTTGTGGCCAGGGTATCAACGATGGGTATTGTCGCTGAAGGAGCCACAGAATTAGAAGAAGAAGGGTTGATAAGAGTTAAAAGGGTAGAAAGACGTACCTCATTTTCAACTGGTTTGAAGTGAAGTACCTTAGGGCCAACCTGAGAGAGTTTCAGGTCGCCCTCTTGCGGGTAGCTGTCCTTCAGGCCATATTGGAAGATGGCGCTGATGAATGGGGGTAAGGAACCCATGGTGGTCTGTCAGCGGCAGAGTCTACTCATTGCACCAAGTCATCATAGATAAGAGATGCCCAGTCAATGTGTAGACCTTTCAGCAGAGCGTATCCCATTGCTTGCTGAGGTTGAGCGGCTTGGTCAGAGGAGCCGGTCTTGGCAGTCATGCAGCTGATTAGGTGAGCGAATATGAAGTTCATCTCGCTGGGCATTTTCGACTTCTTTAGCGGGGTCATCTTCTTCTCAGGCTTCTTGTCTCTGCCAATTTCCCATACATAGCCCATTGCATCGAAAAATGCAATAAGAGCTTCTTTGTCAGCGAGTTTCTTATGGTCAGGGAAAGGAACAAAAGGCTTTTCTTTTGTAGCGTTGGGAAAGTTCAGAGATTTGCGAATGATGGCAGGTGTAATCTTTATCGTGCCATACTCAGTATCGCTGAGGATACAATCAATTGTTTTGGAGGGATCTTTGGCGGATGGTAACTGAGAGTGTCTGGCAGAGTACCAGAACTGGGATAGTAGTAGCTGACTTGCAGGAGGTGAGATGGTCAGGGCTGTTGAAATGCAGCAATTCTTTAGAAAATTCACAGTATCTTTCAGATGTGTGACTTGCTTTCGAGGAGGAAACTCGAGAAGCGCAGAAAGGTTGTTCGTTTTGGTCCAACCTAGTTGATCTAGAGTGAACTTAACCTGAGGAGCCTTGATTAATTCCACTTCCTCAGAATCAGCGGAGATGTTCTCAGCGGTAGCAGGAATGTCAGACGATGCCATTTCTCTGTATTATCAGTTCAACCAAAGAAGTTAACAAATAGGAATAATCTTAATGTGGAAAGATTTTCCATTAAGATGGTTCAAATTTTATCCATTTCATTCAGACACAAATGTCTTAATGAAGATTAGGGTTTTTCTTGATTTTAAGAAACGAAATGTAAAACTCATTTATTCTTGTTATCCAGTTTTCTAAGAAGAAGTAGATTCTGGAAACGAATGAAGAACAAGTTTAAGATTTTTGCATTTAAACTTGAAGAACAACCATGAAATGGTTGTGTTCATAAAACCATGAAAAAAATGATTTTATTTTTAAGAAGTTCTTTTGTTTGATCTTGTTAAAACAAGGAAAAGATCGGAAACAAGTTATACGCATTCGGTAATAAATAAGAACATATTAACCTTGATGTTTGATGAAGAAGATGATGAACAGTTCTTGAAGTTTTAGAAAGCACAAATGCAACAGTGAATTCTTTCTTGCGGAGGAAGATTGTTCGCGTAAAAGAAAAATATAAACCACGAGTTTGTTTATATAGAGAGATTAGAGAGAGAAAATCTTGAGCGGGAAAATATTTTCATCGTGACACGGACACGTGTTTGCATTTGATTGTAAGTTTGAACGAGACGTGCAAACGTGTGTCAGAAAGAGAAATCGTGCCTGGGTTTATCCGTTGTAATGACGTCACAACTGTCCTTTCATATTCTTTTAGGATGTCTCTGAGGTTTTGAAAGCTCAGGGACTCTTTTACAAACATGAAGCACTGAATGAAAATATCAGTGATGGTTTTAAGAATTTCCAAAATATCGCTGTTAAGGAAGAGATATTCGGCGATGCAATTTGTTTTGAAATCTTGCATTTTCATGCGATTGTCAGAGAGAGAAAACATACCTTGATATCAGCTTAACCAAGTTTTCTTCAGAGAGAAGATGATTGAATAGGTTATACGAGTTGATTTTATCCTATCGCTGATCAATGTGAACCGTTGAGGATTTTACCCTTCAAAGTTCAACATTCCAAGCTCGCTGAAGAGAAAGTTGAATCTTGTCTCATCAAGAGGTTTGGTAAATAAATCAGCTAACTGATAATCAGTTGGGATAAAATGAAGTTCTATATCAGCATTCATCACATGATCTCTGATAAAATGATATCTGATTTCTATGTGTTTGGTCTTTGAATGTAGTACTGGATTGTTTGCTATGGCGATAGCACTTGTGCTGTCGCAATAGATTGGAATTTTGGAGAGCTGAAGATCATAGTCTAGTAGCTGATTTCTCATTCACAAGACTTGAGAACAACAGCTTCCAGCAGCTACATATTCAGCTTCAGCTGTGGAAGTGGACACTGAATTTTGCTTTTTACTAGTCCAACTTACCAGCTTTCCACCCAGGAGCTGACATCCTCCTGTGGTGCTTTTCCTATCCATTTTGCAACCTGCAAAATCACTATCTGAATAGGCGGTTAGATCGAATCCTGAATCTTTGGGATACCAAAGACCTAGGTTCGCTGTACCCTTAAGGTATCGAAAGATTCGCTTTACAGCTTTCATATGAGATAACATAGGTTCACCTTGATATCGTGCACACAAACATGTTGCATACATAATATCGGGTCGGCTAGCTGTAAGATACAAGAGAGAGCCGATCATCCCACGGTACAGCGTGACATTAACAGGTATTCCCTTTGAATCCTTGTCAAGTGTCAGCGGTGGTGCCATAGGGGTTTTCATAGCTGAACTATGAGTTAAATCAAATTTATTCAGCATATCTTTAACATACTTTCCCTGATTAATAAACGTTCCTTTTTCAGTTTGCTTAATCTGAAAGCCAAGGAAATATGTTAGTTCACCCATCATGCTCATTTTATACTCATCTTTCATTCTATCAGCGAAACGAGTACAAAGATCAGGGTTAGTAGAACCAAATATAATGTCATCAACATATATTTGAACTAGAATGATATGACCTTTCACTTTTCAAAAAAATAGAGTTTTGTCAATCTTACCTCGCTCAAATTTTTCAATATGGAGATAAGTAGAAAGAGTGTCATACCATGCACGAGGAGCTTGCTTCAATCCATAAAGTGCCTTATCCAGTTTATATACATAACCTGGATGCTTAGAATCTGAGAATCCTGGAGGTTGTTCCACATACACTTCTTCATTCAGCTTTCTATTCAGAAACGCTGACTTAACATCCATCTGATGTACTTTGAAGTTTTTGTGTACAACATATGCTAAGAATAGACGAATAGATTCAAGTCCTGCTACTGGAGCAAATGTTTCGTCATAATCTATACCTTCCTCTTGTCTGTATCCCTGAGCAACAAGACGAGCTTTGTTGCGGGTTACAGTACCATGTTCGTCCAACTTGTTTCGATAGACCCATTTAGTGCCTATTACTGTTTTATCAGTTGGTCTCCGAACAAGTTTCCAAACTTAGTTTCTTTCGAATTCAGTCAGCTCTTCTTGCATGGCGCTGACCCAGTTTGGATCTTTGAGGGCATCATCTATTTTCTTTGGTTCAGTTAAATAAATAAAGTTAACAAATAAACAAATATTACCTGCACTTCATTGAGTCTGAACACCAGCGTTTGGATCACCAAGAATTTCATCAATTGGGTGATTTACGGTCCATCGCTGAGCCGGAGCATAAGTCGCTGACTCATCTTGAACTGGAGGAGCTGAGGATGAGGCTTCAGCTACTTCTGGAGTTTCAGTTAAGAGAGGAATACTTGCATTTGTCATTTCATTTACTGATTGCTGAGAGATAGATGGAATGTCTGAGGCATTTGGTTCAGCGGTAGGTATAGTGTTTATAGGAACAGCTGAGACCCATGATGTTTCAGCTTCACTATTCTGCATATTTGGAATGATAGGAGGACTATCATCTTTTACTGGATGAGCATGAGGAGTGGGAATATCTTCTGAATCACCAAGATGAGAAATCATCCATTGATTCAGTTCTTCAGTATTAGCGGACGGTTTAGAGTTCGCTGAACGGGATTCGTCAAACGTGACGTGAATAGTTTATTCTACAGTTTGTCTTCTACGATTGAAGACTCTGAAGGCTTTGGAAACTGAGGAGTATCCAAGAACGATTCCACATCATCCTTAGGATCAAACTTTCCAAGAGCATCTCTGTTGTTCAGTATGAAACACTGACATCCAAAGATGCGAAGAAAGCTGATTGAAGGCTTTCTCCCATGAAAGAGTTCATAGGCTGTCTTTTTGAATCTTTTAACTATCAGCGACCTGTTTTGCGTAAAACAAGCAGTGTTGACAGCTTCTGCCCAAAATTGAGTAGGCAGGTGAGAATCGCTGAGCATTGAACGTGCAGCTTCAATAATTGTTCTATTTCTTCTTTCAGCGACTCCATTTTGTTGCGGTGTTCTCACTGAAGAGAAGTTGTGAGAAATACCCTTACTCTCAAGGAAGGAATCAAGAGAACTGTTTTTGAATTCAGTCCCATGATCACTCCTTATTGAGCGAACTGTCAGATTGTTCAGGGTTTCCATCTTCCGAACAAAGGTGATGAGTTCTTCAGGGGTGTCACTCTTAGAACGGAGAAACATTACCCAAGTGAAGCGAGAGAATTCATCAACTATGACCAGCGTATATTTCTTTCCAGCGATGGATTGTTTGTTAACAGGGCCAAACAAATCCATATGGAGTAGTTGTAGAGGAGATGACACTGATGAAACTTGCTTTGATTTAAAGCTTGCTTTGGTCTGCTTCCCTTTTTCACACGATGAACATAAAGACTCTTTGGCGTATGAATGCTGAGGTAGACCAGTGACTAACTCTTTTGAAGAAAGAGTGTTCAGTGTCTTGAAATTTAGATGAGATAGCCTCTTATGCCATAGCCAGTTGACATCAGATGAGGCCTTTGAGAAGAAACAGGAGTTCTCAGTGGTTGTTGAGTCCATGTTTATTACATAAACATTTTCCAAACGATAACCGCTGAGAGCTATCTTCTCCTTTTTGTCAGTGACAAAGCAGGATTCCTTAGTAAAGATTACTTTGTTATTCATGTCGCAAAGCTGACTGATGCTTAGAAGATTATGCTTCAGCCCTTCAACATATGCAACTCTTCTGAAGGATGTTGTACCATTTGAAAGTACATCATACCCTCGGGTATGTCCTTTTCCATTTCCACCGAAAGTTACAGAGGGACCCTTCTCTTCCTTGTATTCAGCGAGCATGCTTTTCTTTCCAGTCATGTATCTAGAGCATCCGCTATCGAGATACCAGATACCCTTCTTAACCTGCAATACAAAGGAAGATTAGTTTTTCTTGGGTACCCACTTGACCATGTATATACATTTGTTAGTGGAAGTAGTTGGAATGGAAGATTCAGTAGTATTCGCAGCATTTGAAGATTCAGCTTTGTCTTTCTTCACTTTGGTTAATTTCTTAACTTCAGTGGTAAGATTCACCTTGACCTGATTTGCACCAGGGTTGGTCTTCTTTACCTTGGGGGCAATCTTCACCTTAGCTATCTTTTCAGCTTTGGTGGCCGTGGGGCACTTACTAGCAATATGATCGGTAAGTCCACAGTGATAACATTTCCTATAACTAAAAATAGTTCTAGGACCATTTGAATGCTGAGCTTTTGATTTCGAATTAGAAGTGCCAGCACCAAGTAAACTATTGGCTTTAGAAATGGGACGAACATTCAGTTCTTCAGATTTCTTACCAAGGACATCCACTCTAAGTCTAGGAGTAGATCGCTGAATAGATCCAGAGATCTGCTTCCTTGATCCAGAGGGATGAGTCACTGAAGCTTTAGAAGCATTCAGCTTTGGTACTAAGGTACCCTTCTGAGGATTCTGGTAAATAACAGTTCCTTTACCTTTGTCTTTAGAGACAGAGGTAAGTTTTGAATAAACCATTTTCTCCTTGCCTTTTGAGGAGGTAGGAGTTTCCTCAGGGATTGGTGTATTGGACGAGGAGCACTGAGAAGATGAAGTATCAGCGACTGAGGATACGAACGTTCCAAATTTAAGCATTGAACGCTCAGTGGTTGGTTTTGGAGTATCATATTTGTAACCCAGACCACGTTTATCACTTAGGGGAATCTGAGACTTTATTATCTCAGTGATCTTTGTTGAAGAATTACACCATCCTTCAACAGTAGCGTTTTCAGCTTTTAATGCAGCGATAGCTTCTGCTCGTTCGATTTTGACTAGCTGATTTAAATATACTTGATCTTTAAAATCTTCTTCAATTTTAGAAAGCTTTTCTATTTGAAGGTGGCAGTTTTTAAGCTTTTCAGCGAGATCAAGGTTTTGGTTTTCAACCACGGTTTTGCCGTTCATGGCTTCGTATAAACTTCTAGTCAAGAGATCGATCTTACAGAGACTATCAGCTTCATCAATATTTGCAATATTGGTAAAGAAGGAAGGTGATACCTGAATAGCAGAGGTTGAAGTGGAGGGAATGTCTGAACTTTCTTCCTCTTCTTCAATCTTGGCCATAAGACATAGATTTGCTTCATCATCTTCAGAGTCAGATGATGATGCTTCTTCATCAGAAGCAGCCCAATCATAGTTAGCCATCAGGCCTTTATTCTTCTTCTTAAAGCTTTTCAGCTTAGCATATTTTTCTTTCAACTTTGAATATTTGTCATCTTTATTCATTGGAACAAAGGATTTCTTTGTAAAAGCTGAGGGTCTAGAAACTTTCTTAGACCTACACTCGTTAGCGAAATGTCCTGTCTTTTTGCAATTAAAACAAGTAGCAGTAGCCTTATCAACAAAAGCTGATGATCTAGGCTTGTCAGTTATGGAAAGAGGTTTGTTATTTCTAAACATTTTCTTTTTGGCAAATCTCCTGAACTTTTTAGTTAAGAGAGCCAAAGATTCATCATCATCTGAAGAATCAGAATCTGATGACCTTTCAGAGTTACTTTCTAACTCAGTGATAGTGACCGAGGGTCGCTGAGTAGAAGGTTCCTCTGAGATTAAAGCAACAGGGGTGCTTTTGGAATCTTTTACAAGATTCTTCTTAAGATGGCTCGATTGCTCATGATTCAGCAACGTGCCATATAAGGTTGAAAGATTCATTGATTTTAGATCCTTTGACAGCTTGAGACACATAGAATAATTGTCCCAGCTTTCAGGTAAACATTCTAGAAACTTTGTCAGAACTTCAAAGTTAGAATATTCCTTACCAACAGTTTTCAGATCTATAATTAAACAATTAAAACGTTGGTGAACTTCAGAGAGAGATTCATTCTTACCGGAAATGAAGCTTTCGTATTGTCTTACCAGGTTGATCTTTCTTGAGTCCTGGACTTCAGACGTTCCTTCATACTGAACACATATTGTGTCCCACATGGCTTTTGATGTTTTCAGATTCATGACGGAATGGTAGACTTCGTCAGGAAGAGCCATGGATAGTATGGATCTGGCTTTTGTATCTATAGCCACTTTCTTCTTATCTTCGTCGGTCCATTGAAATATTTCCTTAGGGACCAGCCTTTCTGGAATAGCAGATCTATTCTCAGCGGCTGGAACTGCAGCATCAATTCTTACAGGGATGAATGGACCATTCTCGAGATTGTAAGGCATAGTAGGGTCTACACCTTCTAAGAAGAGTGTCATCCTATTTTTCCATAAGTTGAAGTTATCTTTGGAAAATCTAGGGGGTTTAGCAAGAGAACCATTGTCTATATAATTTGTGTTTGTGTTGGTGGCCATTTTCAGATAATAGCAAGGAAGAGAAATATCTTAGATTAGATCTTGTTTATGAGATTAAACAAATATGCTCTGATACCACTTGTTGCTCCCGAAGGCCTATACAAGTTTGTAGAAGGGGGGGGGGGGGGGGGGGTTGAATACAAACACACAGATTTAACTTTTCTAAATTGTTTATTGATAAATCATTAACAATTTACAGCTTGTTGCGGAAACAAGATTAAGGATAAACCTAAATATAAACAAGTTGGAACACTAAGGTTTCTTGCACTAAGAGAGATAAGGAAATTACTAATAATAACCTATATTGAGATAAGAGATTGAACTTGTCCAGAGTTAGCAAGTTACTTCAAATGAAGTGGGTTCATCTCTTTATATACTACATGCATTTAATGCAAGTCAGTATACACTTTACACGTGTCATCAGCTGGTTGGTTGCATGTCATTGACCTTGGTTGACAACCTTAGTAGCCGCATGGATGAACAGTGTAGTATCAGAGTGGTTGTACGATTTCAGACATTCGGAGGTTCTTTTCTGACATTTCGTACGGAGTCATGCAAGGGTGGTTAAGACAAAAGTACTTTGTACGGAGGACTTCATGATCAGCTTTCGTTGATTCAGAGCTTTATCATTATCTATTCAGCGAATGATAAAGTTCAGCGATAGCGGAAGTCTTGTACTTGATACTTCACGTTGAGTGGACAAATCTGAGTCTTCGCTGATCCGCATCAGTTCATTAGGAGACTTGTCGCTGGTTCTTGAGCTTGATCTTCGACTTCAGCGTAGAACCTTTGTTGATGTGAAACTTGTCTTCAGGGATCATAAGTAAACAACTAACTTATCAGCGATCATCATAATGACTGAACAGACTCAGAGCATTAATGGTGAACAGTGTTCGCTGAATGTTTAATTTAAAGAGCGAGAGTTCCTATCAGCGATACTGTAAGATCTTAGTACTTATCAGCGATAGTGAAACTCTGATACATATTGTTTACTTACAATTTTCACTAAGTATATAAGAGAGGGTCATTATCAAACCACTGAGGGTTTGGATCAACAACTTGAAACATCGCGTAAATTGGACAAGTCTTGGCTTCGCTGATATCCGCATCAGGTCATAGGTAGACTTATTCACTTGTTCGTCACCTTGGTCTTCGATCTTAGCTTTGAACTCTATTGTCGCGAATCTTGTCTTCAGGGATCATAAGCAAACAATTACATGATGAGCACTCAGCGATCATCAGCGATACTGAACATACTCAGATCTCGCTGATGTACATTTATCACTTACTTAATTTAAAGAGCATATGTTTCCCATCAGCGATACTAAACAGACTTAGTATATTTTCATAGATGGTGAAACACTGATACATATTGTTTACTTACAATTTTCAGTAAGTGATTCTAAGGGTCATCATCAAATCACTGAAGGGTTTGGATCAATAATGGGATACGCATTTACCCTTAGTGGAGTTTGCGTATAACAATAGTTATCATTCCAGTACCGGAAGAGCACATTTCGAAGCTTTATATGGACGAAAGTGTAAGACTCTGATATGTTGGTTGGAAGCTAGAGAAAATCAAATTGTTGGTCCTAAAATTGTGCAACAATTGTTAGTGCATAAAATGTATTCAAGATTTAATGTTTAATTGTAAGAGTCAAATGTATTTGTCAAAGTCAAAGTAAGGGTGTTAAAGGGTCAAAGTCAATGTATTAAATGAGAGAGTCAAAGGTATAAATAGATACCTTGTAATAGAAATGAGAGTAGTTGTCATTGTATACTTGAGATTGTAAAGTGAGAGGGTTGACAACCTGGAGAGAGAGTTTAGAGAGACAAAGGGGGTCTCATTCAAATCTTTGTATTCTTTCCCTATTCTATGAAGAAGATCATGATTCTTACATTGTTACTTGATTAGATCTGGGATCACAAGTGGTATCAGAGCTTAATCAAATCAGATTATGCACAAATTGAAGAAAGTTTTGTCAATTTTTGAAGAAATTGATGAGTTCTTGAGTTTTTGAGATTTTTCTTGAAAAATCTTCAAGAACTTGGAATTTTGATTGTGTTTTGATTTGGTCCGCTTACTGAAAATTGTTATGTTTGTGATTTGAACCATTTTGTATAACTTTGATTTGAATTCAAACAACAAAATCAATTTTTGAAAAATCAAAATTATACAAAGTGTTCATCGATATTTTTTTCAGTTTTGGTTTGATTTTAAAATTTGAAGTTTGTTGTTAGATTCCTTAACTGTTTGATATAACAGATCATTTTTGTTAATGTCTTGGAACAATTTGATGAGTTCAGAGTTGTCACTACATTAACAAATCTGATGTTTGAAAGTTTTCAAATTCGTCAGAAAGATGTTCATCGAAGGTCTTTTGAGGTTTTGATCGATCTTGCATATTAGATGTATTTTTTGATCGGTTGTGTTCCACAAATCAATTCGATTTGTGTTTTCCATCATAAAACAATGTTCTGATTTGAAAATAAGCAAGAAAACAGCAAGTTTTAGGTGTTGAAAAGTTGTTCGCCGGAAAAACGTTATTGCCCGACTCTCGCCGGATTCTGCAGATTTCATCGCCGGTGTTCATCTTAGTCGGACGAATCATAACTGTCGTATAACTCATAATTGTCGGACACTCATTGTACGACTTGTTCATAACTGTCGGACGTTAAATGCTCATAACTCTCGGACAACGAATATATTCATAACTGTCGTATACCAGTTTGTACGATTAAAGTTTGTCAGACGTGCATTCTAGTCGGATGATTCTTAGTTGTCGGACATCTCTGGTTGTCGTACAAAACCTCCTAGTCGGACAATACAGTCGATCATAACTGTCGTACATAGTGTTGTCCGATAAGAATTACTTGTTGGACAAACCTTCGCCGGAGGAAGTTTTTAAACTACTGTTTAATCGTGCATGATCGATGTTGTTCAGTTGCATTTGTTTTGTTGTCGATTAAGGGTTAAAACGCAACAAGAATCATTGGTTTTGGTTAAGAAATGAAAGAGATTTTGAAAAGTGAAATCCATCAGATCGTCAAAACTCAACTTTGGTGATGGATGAATAGTGAATAAACGGACGGCCGTTAAGTCCGTTAAAATCTAGACAAATTTAGTCCTTTTTCCGTTAAGTCCCTGTTAGAGTCATTAGTTAGGTTTAGAATTTAGCAGGTTTGGTCCCTGTAGTTAAGTTTTCAGTTTGTGTCATTTTTAACCCCTATAGTTTAAGTTTAGTTTTTTTTGGCAAATTTAGTATTTCTACTTAAGTTTTAGATTTTTACACTTTTAGTCCCTAGACTTTTATCTTTTAGAAATTTTCATTTTTAGTCCTTTGAGTCTTAAGTTTTAGACTTTTGTCATTTTTAGTCCTTATCTTATGTAAGTGTTAGTCTTTTACACTCTTAGTCCGTATTTTTCGTTTTAGTTTCGTATTTTGTCATTTTTAGTCCCTATTTTCTGTAATTTTTCATTTTTTGTCTGTTTTATCAATTTTTACCTGCATTTGCTCGAAACTGATACATTTTTATTATCTTTTGCAGGTTTGCCGATTTAAAGTCCAGTATTCCGCATTAACTTTTCAGAATTAATTTTTGAACGACAAATTTTATAATTTGTTATTCAAATTTTAATTTTGAATTTTTTTCTGACTTTAATCGTATTTTTCTCTGATTAATCGTGTGTGCATAATTCACTTCTCACGAAGTATCTGACAATGATCATTTTTAATCCTTTTCAGGTAACAATGCCTTATTTTGATTCAGAAGACGAGATGCATTGCCTTATGCAATTACCTTTTTGCAATCAATTAACATGAAAATCCAGCAAGAATTCATAATTTTAGAGCTGTTGGATGCTAACAGATCAGAAAATCACATCACGCCGGAGTTATTCGTCGGAAAAATGGTCTTTGCCGGAAATCCAAGTTTTCGTCGGATTTTTGCCACAGATCTGCTCATTCTATCATTTCGATCTGTTTGGTACAAAATGACGTAAAATCCAGCATGAATTCGTAACTTTCAGAGTTGTTGGAGTTTACTCGTCGGAAAAGTTGGTTAGGTCATCAGAAAATTCTGTTATTCGACGGCGACATGAATATTTTGCTGCATGATCACGTATTGTTCATGAAAGTTCTTGCTTGATGATCTATGAAGGCTAAGAAGGTGATTGAAAGTAGTTTTGAACGTGGAAATTGGTTGAGAAAAGAAGTTGAAATTCTCAGGTTGAAATCTCATCGATGTGTACTGATGTTTTACTATGGTTGGTTTCACAAGTTGCATGACCATATTTTCTTATGAAAGTTCATTCTTGATGATCATTGAATGAAAAGAAAACAAGTGGAGGGTGATTGGATGACAAGTCTAAAAAAATGAATCAAAACTCAACAGTATGTAAATATGGGTTTTTTTTGGTGATGGAGATGAATAGTACTAACTGGACCAGTTAGTGACCAGTTAGTTTTCTAACATTTTTGGTCCAATTTCCGTTAGTATGGTTAAATTTTAAGATTTTTGCTAACGAAATTCGTGTGGCATCACTCCTACATTTCATTTGTCACACATCCTTCTCGACGACATCGATTTGTGTTTGATTCCTCGAAACCTCTACCAAGTAGCGTGTGTTTTTTTTACCGTTCCTCCTTCGAGCAAATTCGGATCAAGTTCTTAAGACGAATTCCTACTCAACTCGTGGTCCAACGACGGATTCTTTGTTTTACACTAAGAATGCATACACTTTGAAGATGTTTTTATTCGTGCACTTAGTCGGGGTTATGGAGTACATTGGATCTGGTTTTTCAAGGTTGAAAATATGATGAGTAAGAGCAACTTTAGGGGGACAATGTTAGGACATTTAGGTTGTCTTAAATATTAAAAAGTTTTGTAAAGTAAAGGCTTTGGGCCTAATGGGCTTGGATATGTAAATGGGCTTGGGCTTAAGTGTTGTAACAAGGGAAAGGAACTATAAATAGGACTTATCATGTATGTTTGTAATTAATTAATTCATAATTCAAGATGTAGCTCTTAAATCTCATATTGTTCTCTCTAGATTAGATTTTCATTGCCAATAAATAATTAGTCCTCTTCTACCTCATATTGTTACATAATACTTGAATTGTTGAAGATCATGGACTAACAAAACGGCTGATAAAGTTAAGGAGATTCAGAAATACTTGAAGGCAGCTCAAGATCGGAAAAGTAGACCTAAAGAATTTCAAGCTGGGGAGCGGGTGATGTTAAAGGTATCCCCGTAGAAAAGCATTATAAGATTTGGGAAGCGTGGAAAACTGAGTCCTCGTTTTCTTGGACCTTTCACCATAACCAAACGAGTAGGACTTCAAGCTTATCTGTTAGAGCTTCCACCCGAATGGGAAGGAATCCATAATACCTTCCGTGTTTGCTATCTACAAAGAAGTCTGGCAGAAAAGGAAAATGTTATACCACTTTCTGAAAAAAAAAAATGGACGAGAAAAGTCGTTGTGTTGAGGAACCGGAAGCAATTTTAGAAAGAACGACAAAGAAGTTACGTCATAAAGAAGTTGTCATGGTTAAAGTACAGTGGAAACATCATAGAGGTGCAAACATGACGTGGGAAGCATAAGAGGATATGAAGAATAAATATCCTCACTTATTTACCTAAACTTTAATTTCGAGGACGAAATCACTTTCAAGTTGGGGAGATTTGTAACACCTCGAATTTTCCATGATTGATGTACGTTATTATGGGGGATATTAATTTCTAGTAAGTGGTGTTGATTTTTGGAAGCTATGTTATAATTTAATGTTGAAGGGTCCAAAGTGTAATTGGCCATTGTTTTTGGGCTAATTTGTGAAATTGTGAGATTTAATGTATAAAATCTGAAAGTCGGTTGAAATTGAGAAATATCTTAATTTCATTCTGTGAAGTCGGTTTCCGAGAGAGAAGAGAGTACGACCGAGTTTCCTTTCAGTAAGGGTTTCAATCATCTTCTCCGATCAACTTCTTTAAAGATTTGTAATCACAGATTCAATTTGTCTTTTAATTAGGTTATTGAATCAGTTTTGGAATAAGAAGAATTGAATCTTGATTTGGTTTTGTTATCGACCCTGAGTTCTTCAAATCAGGTGAGTTCATTCTCACTTTCGAAGTTTATGTAATTGAACTTGAATGATTCCTGTGATTGTAAATGGGCTAAATGTCTTGGAAATACTTTAGCTGTAATACCCAGGTAAGTTCGTTAGTTAAATTCGAGTTCCGTTAAAATCTAGTTAACTCTATAATTAATGTTTAGGGTAAGTTTGGGTTAAGTTAGAATTTAAGGGTGTTTTGGGTCATTATTGGATAGTTTAAGCTTTAATGGTAAATTAAGTCAAAATATAAATACTTAGTTAAATAAGATATTTTCACAACAGCAAAATATCCAGAAAATTCAGTGTGTGTGTGTGTGTTTGAGACCAAAAGAGAAAGGAAGGGTTTGTGGCTAAAAGATTCAAACTTGGTATATTTGGAAGTGATTTTAGGTATATTCCTCTACAATTTATGTGTGTAATTGCTAGTAGATGGTTTCTATTGGAGTAGAATTGTTGACTTCATGTCTGAAAGTGCAGGATCTATTCTTACAATCAATATAGAAATAAGTAATTGAGAAATTGTATGATCAAGCCCAATTGTATTCAATGATGCACAGAATTACAGATCTAAGAGAGAGATAACCTCAAAGATTACAAGGAATGAATACAAGTAATATGGGAAAATCAATCAGTTAGCAACGTAGTGCTAACCACTCTATTTATACTGTAACGGATATATTAAAGCTACAGTACAAATAAGAAAGACTAATAAGAACAAAACACGTGTCCTGATTAGTTTACACATTACTAAGTAACGAAACTCGTCATAAGTTCTGAACAGGTAGTTCAGAACTTCTGAACATTCTTCTGATCACGCTTCTCAGAACTTCTGACTTCTCTTTCTCAGATCTCTGACTCTTCTTCTCAGAACTTCTGACTCTTCTTCTCAGAACTTCTGAACCTTCTTATCAGATCTTCAACACTTGGTTTATTGACAAAACTTCAGATCTAACAATCTCCCCCTTTTTGTCAAATAAACTTAAACTTTGCATCATCTAATTCTTTCAGAGCAGGAACAATTTTCTGAAGTAGCACATTCCTCAGATTAAGCCTCTTATCAATCTTGTCAATAATTTCTTGAATAACTTCAACTTGCTGATTTATTGCTTCTTGAGTTATGTTTGCTTCCTTTACTTTCAGCATCTTTTTCTCCAAATTGTGCTTTATGATCCTTAAAGTTCCAGAACAATATTTTGCAGTTTCCTTTGCTCTGAAGAAGATCTTTCCACTTTTGTTCTTCAAAAATACTCCCAGATCTGGATACTTGTGAACACTTCCAGTCTTTAACACCTTTTTCTGCTCATGATCTGTATTGGGATTTGCCAGATAAACACATGACTTTTGCAAATACAGAGCTATTTGGAAATCTGTATAGCAATGCCACCTTAAGATATAGAACATGGCCTCAATCACCACACTTCTTGCCTTCCTTTCATTTCTGTCTTTACTTGACTCTTTAAAACATAGAAAGCTGTGTAATCTGTAGAAGTCAACCACTGACAGTTTCTCAAAATCTGCATCAGTAAAATAATAAACCTTGCCATCTTCTCTCAAAACTTCAAAGGATAAGTACTCCATCTTTCTGAATTTCTTAACCTTCAATTCTCTGATTCCAGTGATTAGAAAATCTGAGTAAACGGCTTGCTTTGTTTTGCCAAGACATCTTGATTTTTCAGCCAACCAGATCTGAGTCTCCTTAGACCTATCATAATACACATCCAAGAATTGTACTTCTTTTGGTTTGAAAAACTCAGGCAGATCAAATTCAAGAAAGTATCCATTCAGATCAATGAATATTTCATCTTCTTTGGGTTCAGACTGTTCAGCTTGGTCAATATTAGTTATCTGCACATTCTGAGGTGTTGTGTCCTGAACTTCTTCAACTTCATCTGACAAAATTTCATTCACTTCATACTCAGCTGGGAACACAAAATCATTATGTAGAATCTTTTTGGGATTCACCTCAGATAGCAACCATTCACTACTGTTTCTGATTTTTCTTCTAAAATCCAACCTCCTCTTCACACAGTTTATGCATCTCTTCTTTAAACTCTCTTTTTCAGCATCCACACTTACTTCCATTCTAATCAACAACCAATTCAGAGTTGCATCACTGTACTTCACCAACTCTTTTAATCTGAACAATTCAAGTCTTTCGTGAACCATATATGTGAACCCTTCTGTCTCCATTCCTACATTCACAAAACCCTTCACATGCAGATCAACTTCTGTTTTCTTTGTGGGAGAACTCAGATTGCACTTTTCTTTTCTTTCTTCGATAGCCAACTGGAAGTCATACAAGTATATATTTCTGACATAAATACCCAGAAGTCTTCTGCATTCAATTTCTATCAAGGCTTCTTCAGTGCTAGCAAAGAACTTGACTAGAAAGATCTGATCATCAAGAGTCAATCTGTGAAAATCAAATGTAGACATGGAAACCTTTGTATTTCTTTCTTTCAGTATTTCCATTCTAACGAACATTAAACCATTGAATTCATCTTGTTGAAACATCAGAACTTTCTCGATTCTTTTCTGAATATGCAGTTTTGAGTCAGGAACTCTGAACATGTTAGAAGCTTCTGAGTAGACCATCTGAGCTCTGTCATCCATAAAACCATCAATGTTACTTTCCAAAAGCTCATACTCTCCTTCTGTGTAGTAGAGATTATCATATATTTCCTCAGGAAAAATATCATCATGAAATTGTCTGGCTAATGGCACATCACTTAACTCTAGAATGAAGTCACACACAGGTTCTTCTAGTCTTTGCAATTTAATCTTTGGAATCTCAATTGGTTTTCTGAATACATATTCAGAAGGCATAAAGAAGTCTTTCACTTTCACATACTCTTCTTCTGTATTTAACTCATCACAAAAGTTAAACCTAAAATCATCTTTAAAATCCTGAGTGTAATCCACAGTTCTGTCTTCTTCTCCCATTAGATCAATGGGTCTTATCACTTTTATTCCTTTATGAATTTTCTGAACACTCAAAGCTCTGACTACTTCATTATGCATTCTTCTGATCAAATCTTCATTCAACCTCCTTTCTTCTGATTCAGACTCCATTTCCCTTTCACTGTTATAAACCATAATATCTGTACACCTGTTTACCACTGTACTTTCCACTATTTCTTCTATTCTCAAATCAGATTCCTCAATAGCTACAGTTTCATCTGAGTTTTCTTCCATCTCAGTATCCAAGTTCAATTCCTCTGTTTTATCTGATTCATTACTATCAATACTTCCCAACTCCATTTCTTCTGTATCTGAACTGTCAAGCTGTACTATCTGAATCATCTTCTTTAAATTTTCCTGTGTCTGATCTTCTGAACTTTTTGTATTGGCTAAGTGCATGTCTGCTATCTCAAAATCTTCTATGCCAATGTCATCATCAGAACTTAACCTTTGTCTTTTCTCCCCCTTTTGATGATCATGAGGCTCATTATCATCAAACTTTCTTTTTAAGTTCTGATTAGAAGTACCTTCAGCTTCAGCTTCTGCAATAGGAACAGGATCAAGAGGCTTTGAAGTAGAAGCCAGTGATACACTCAGTGCTTTCAGTATAGAATCCTGCATATCTTGCATTTGTTTCAACGTATCTTTTTGAAAACCAGACATTATATCCATGATCTCCTTTTTGTGAGAATCCAAGGATTTCTTTACATCATCTACCTTGGTTTCAACAGAAATTAACTTTTTCTCCAACACATTTTTCAAATCTGATACCTCATCATTCAGATCCTCCATCCTCTTCTCCAAATTTTCTACTTTTTCCCCCATCTCCTTGTTTTGTTTCTGAATCTTTTCAAATTCAGAAGTTTCTAACAGTGAACCTGAACCAACAGATGGTCCAGTTTTCATGTGCCCAGAGAGCTCATGGCCTGTAGATAACACACAGTCATCTTGTACAACAGATGCACGTTTGAATGAGGCTTTTGTAATGTTCACCTCACCAGGACTTCCATCCAATCCTCGACACCCAACATTAGGCATGTCTATGAATGTTGTTTCAGGAGTACGAAATTCCTGATCTGTGCAAGTGTCAAAAGGAATTTCAGGCTCAATATGAATAGGACTGTGATATTCAGACTCAATGTGTTGAAAAATAAGTTGGGATTTATCACCTCCCTCCAAATGAGTTTGGGATGGTTCCCCGGATTTGTGTGAAACAGTAGCATGTTGAAATGCTTCTGAGTGGGTATGGATGGGTTGTTCAAGATCCACCACTAGGTCCATGGTGTTTGTTTCAATATTGGACACCAAGAGATGTGAACCAATAGCATGTGTGGTTACCTGGTCAAGATTAGCTGGTTCAGAGGCATCTCTTTCTGTTTGAACCTCTGTTAACAATCTCTCATCCTCACCACTCTCATTCTGTTTTTCCTCACTGAGTCTAACCAAGCTCTCAGAATTTTCCCCCTCAAGTCTCTCAGAATGTTCACCCATCTGAACATCCTCCCCCTCTCTAATTCGACTAGACCCCTCACCTCTCTTCTCAGGTTGGTCCTCTTGGGCAGGGATTTGAGGTAATTCAATTCCCATAGAGGTGCAATAAGCTTTTAAAATCTCACTCTCCCTTGGAATATAATTCCTAAGTGATTTTGGCAACAGTTTATGATTGGGATAATTTTCAAGTCTTGTTACTGAGGTCATCTTACCCAAATAAAATGTAGGACCATGCTCTTCATTTGTTCTTCTTGAGATTGTTCTGTTTTCCTGCATGGCATACCAAATAACAATTTGCCAGTACCTTATGTAGGGAATGTATGTCAGTGGAGCATCCTTTGTCTTCTTCTGAATTGCTTTCTGATTCTTCTCAAATGTATTCTTCATATCTTCCCAAAGTATTAAAGTATAGTCATAATGCCTATTCTTCACTAAACCTTGAAATATCTGAAGAATTTGTTTAGAACCTTGATCAGCAGAACTATTTTTCCCTGACAAACATTTATTTACCACATGAAAGAAGCAAGCCCAAATAGGTGGTAATTTGTTTCTTCTGAACAAACTGAGAGTCCTCAATCCTTCATTGTATCCCAACTTCATAAACTCTGCTATTAATTCCTCTGTTAGGGGTAAATCCTCAAAATCTGTTCTTCTTTGTACATCATCTTTCTCTGGTAAATTCAGCATTTCTCTTAGTGCAGAGATAGATAAGACAAATGTCACTCCTCCAATTTCAGACACAAACTTATTATCTTCTAACCTAAGATATTTCCACCATTGTTGTATGTACTGAACAGGCACATTTTTACTTCTTGTAAACCATTTTCTGTACGGATGATGTTTGAATAACTCCATGATAATTCTGTGTTCAGGCTTAAAACGACTTTCCTCAAACAATATAACACAGTTATTTTCAGATAATTTCAACCATTCACTCTCAGGAACAACTCTTTCCACTAGAATAGATCTATCTGACATAATAGAACCTGCAGCACTCTGTTCATGTTCAATATTAACGTTTACCTCATCCGCATTTCCTTCAGATTCATCCATTTGTTCATCTTCTTCATCATTTCTTATTGCCCCTTCCTCTGCAACTCTATTTTGTACTTCATCGTTTTCCGAATCGGATGAATCCATTATCGATTTTGTAGAATGTAGAGAAATTGGACCACTTCTTCGTATTTCAGACATGATTTAAGAAGAAAACAGATTCAAAGAACTCTGGATTTGATTCGTATCTCACGTTTCGCTCTGGAATTTGAAAGAAATTTGAAATAGGGATTTTAAGACCTATTTAAAATCCGCGAAGTTGAAAGGTTTAACGGAAAAGCGAAATCAATGTTATAACGGAGTCAACACATGTGAAATACCACAAAGGATTTAAATGAAATACGTGGCATTGTCAAACAAATATGAAGCTGACACGTGTTAGTGGATAGAATTTTGACTCAAGTCAAAGATCTGAATAACACGCACAGATGTTCTGATTCCATGACTCAGAAGAATTTTGCCTTGTAACCAAAATGTCTTTTAAAATCAACTTCTGACCAATATAAAACATTTTGATTATTCAGAAGAGGTTTGAACAGATAAGAAATGAAAACAAGTCTTTTAAGCATCACAAAATGATTTCCAAAAGAATTTTGATGCTCCCCCTTGACTTGAGCATGCATTTGAGTATTAATGATACATAAAGATGAGATAAAAAGATAATCGAAGAAGCATAATCCATACAATTGAAGTTATTTGTATTTCTCAAAAATAAATTTTTGAAAGTTAGATTGCTGAAGTATTGACTCAGAATTTCTGACCTTAAGATTCAGAGGTTCTGATCTCAAGACTCAGAAGTTCTGAACTCAAGACTCAGAAGTTCTGAACTCAAGATTCAGAAGTTCCGAACTCAAGACTCAGAGGTTCTGAACTCAAGATTCAGAAGTTCCGAACTCAAGATTCAGAAGTTCCGAACTCAAGACTCAGAAGTTCTGATACCAATTGAAAGTGCAGGATCTATTCTTACAATCAATATAGAAAGAAGTAATTGAGAAATTGTATGATCAAGCCCAATTGTATTCAATGATGCACAGAATTACAGATCTAAGAGAGAGATAACCTCAAAGATTACAAGGAATGAATACAAGTAATATGGGAAAATCAATCAGTTAGCAACGTAGTGCTAACCACTCTATTTATACTGTAACGGATATATTAAAGCTACAGTACAAATAAGAAAGACTAATAAGAACAAAACACGTGTCCTGATTAGTTTACACATTACTAAGTAACGAAACTCGTCATAAGTTCTGAACAGGTAGTTCAGAACTTCTGAACATTCTTCTGATCACGCTTCTCAGAACTTCTGACTTCTCTTTCTCAGATCTCTGACTCTTCTTCTCAGAACTTCTGACTCTTCTTCTCAGAACTTCTGAACCTTCTTATCAGATCTTCAACACTTGGTTTATTGACAAAACTTCAGATCTAACAATGTCTAGGCTTGAATTCTGTCTATTTCTGGGTAAAATGGAACAAAACGACAGCAGTTTCTGGACACAATATGAATGTCTCCGGGTAGTTTATTTGATGGTGTTCGGTAGATTTTTAGTGGTGTCCGGTAGTTTTCCTTGCAGGTATCCGGTAGTCGAAGTATCCGGGTAAGTTACTTTTCCTTAACATTCCGGATAAATTAAGATACCGGGTGGTATCCGGGTTACTTTGGTTTCCGGATATCGTCCGGATTATTGATGTTGTCCGGTTAGTTATGTTATCCGGATTGTGTATGTTGTCCGGAAAGGTTGTGTTGTCCGGAATATGGGTGCTATCCGGAAAGGTTGTGTTGTCCGGATACTTTAGCTGATTAGTCAAACTTTGAGAGTTTTGATGCTTTTAGGTATCCAGTAGCCTGTGTTTTGTTAATTCATGGATAGGTAATGAATGAGGACTGAATGTACTGTGGATTTGACTTAAGTTCGGGTTTGGGGGCAACATTTTAGGATTTGAGTTCTTTAGAGTTCTTAGCTTTAGTAAGACTTATGTGTTTTATATGGTAAAGAGATATCTACATCTATTTGTTTCAGATACTGTGAATCGAAGGTGAAAGCATAATTCTTTGTGGAGGACTGGAAAGAGTTTTGATAAAGCAAACCGGTGAGTTTTTACTTAAAATATGTTCTTACTGGAATACATATATGTGAATAAGTGTAATAATGTGGATATGATGTTTATATGAGTATTACATTGCATGAGTGCTAGTTGGTCGGGCTTAGGACCGGTGTATGTTGGCTGTACAGAGGGACAGTGGTGTTGGCTGTATTCAGTACAGTGGTGTAAATTAATTAATTGGCTCGCAACCAATTAATATGGCCAAGAGAATGAGATGGAAAGTTACATAATGCATGAGTTTTAATTGGTATTCCTATGTGAATTATGTGTATGATGTTGTGCAAATGGTTTTTAACTAACGGGGATTTTCTCACTAGACCTCAAGGTCTAACCCTCATTTTGTTTTAAAAATATGTATTCCAGGTCGTGGATTGAGTAAGAGCAAATAAGAAGGTTAAACCGCGAATAGCTTTTGGGAGGACTATGTAGTTGAAGACTATGATGTGTTTTGCATTTACAACCTTGTTATTAGATATAATGTATTTAATTAGCGATAAGTTGTAATGGAATACCTTATTTTGGATTATAAAGACTACGGGACCGTATTTGTTATATAATGTATCTTTGTTATGTATCGACGTTATGAAATATATGTTACTTGTTGTATGCTTGGGATCCTGGTTGTTACAGATGGTATCAGAGCCCTAGTTTAAGGGATTTAGGTATTTGTATCTGTACCTAGACTTAAACTGCATGTGAAGTAGGATGTCCTTATTATTGTAGAACCTTGGGATGTTAAATATAAAAAGGTAGAAGGAACATCATGTAAGGTAATTTCAGATTACACCTGGCCAGTGTAATTGTGATCTTACAGGTACATGTTTGAACTGGAATACCTTGTTATATGGGGTATGTGCTTATGTGTATATTAACCTTGTTTGAATCAACAAAATGGCAAGTGGTACTAGACAAACGAATCGGGAAGGAGGAGGAAATCCGAATAGAACAAACCCAAAAGCCGAAGGAAGGGGAAGAGGGGGAGAAAGAGGTGGAGGCAGAACTGGGGGTAGAACTGGGAGTGGAGCTCCGCCGCGAGGTAATGAATTTGTTACTAAGGACGATTTAATAGCCGAAATGGGAAGACTGCAGGCCAGTATACAAGCCATGTTTGATCGAACTCGTCATAAGGAAGCTGATACACCAGATCCTGGTCAGGAAGACGAGATGCCTATTACACCTACGATCACACCAGTACTAAGAAAGTGTGACTATAAAATGTTATTAAGTTGTAAGCCTCCAACTTACTCGGGAGATCTGGATCCAGTGAAAGCTATGAAGTGGCTGAATGAAATAGAAGTTATCTTCAAGACTAGTGAATGCGCTGAAGAGGATAGACTACTCTATGGAACTGCAATGTTGAAAGGCGATGCCCTATACTGGTGGGAAGCACATATGTCCTCGGGAGGATCTGATATATATATTCTACTTACTCTTGGGAAGAATTCGTGATAGCTTTCAGGTAACACTTTTGTCCTCAAGCCGCAGTTAAACAATTGGAAGGGGAGTTTATGAACTTGCAGCAAGGGAATTTGTCAGTTCGGGACTACACTGCTCGTTTCTTGGAAAAGTCTCGTTTTGCAGAATACTACGTTGCTACGGTGGCCATGAAGATTGAAAGGTTTATCTTTGGATTGAATGCATAAGTCAGAAGTTTTGTGATTACTAAAGGACCAGAGACTTTCTCCGCCGCAGTAGACGCCGCGGAAACCGTGGAACAAGATAAAGGGAGAAGTACTAGTGATAAGAATGTGGGGAAAAGAACGTGGGAAGGACCGCAGTATGATCCGAAGAAGTCCAGGTTTCAGCGATTTGATAATCGTCCACCTTTCCGACCAATTGAAAGACCTTGCCCAAAGTGCCACCGTTTTCATCAAGGAAGTTGTCAAGTTGATCCTAGAAACTGTTATAAGTGTGGAAAGATCGGTCATATTGCTAAAGACTGTCGAGTAGTTAGATTTTGTTACTCGTGCAATTCTCCTGATCACCTTCAGTCTGATTGTCCACTAGGGAGAATACAACCGGGTGGTACGTCAGTAAGACCAATGGGTGTTAGACCGGTAGTACCAAGGCCAGAAGTACCAAGAGCAAGGGGTCGTGCCTTCCAGATGACAGAGCAAGAAGAAGATGAGACTCCCGATGTGGTTACAGGTACATTCTTAATAAATTCTACACATGCTAAAGTGTTATTTGATTCCGGTGCAAACCAATCGTTTGTGTCGCCTTCTTTTGCTGCCTATATGCATTTAAAGCCTAAAGTGTTAGATCATGCGTTAATGGTAGATACGGCTAATGATAATCAAGTACCGGTTAATGAGGTATTTGATAGTTGTGTGATAAACATAGATGGGTGTGGAGTGCCTATTCAGTTATTTCCTATAGCCTTGATCGAGTTTGATGTGGTAGTGGGAATGGATTGGTTAGCCGAGAATCAGGCTAATATAGTTTGTGATAAGAAGTTGATAAATGTTGTCTTACCTGAGAAGGTACCAGTAGTGATTTATGGTGACCGTAGAAATCATCAGTCTTGCCTTATCTCTTTGTTGAAAGCTCGTAAGTGTATCAATAAAGGCTGCTCAAGTTACTTAGCTTATGTGATAGATATTAAGCTAGAAAAGAATAAGCTGGGAGATATTCCGGTTGTTCGTGAATTTCCGGAAGTTTTTCCAGAAGATTTGACTAGCCTTCCGCCCGTTAGACAATTAGAGTTTGGTATAGATTTGATTCCTGGAGCCGCTCCTGTTGCTCGTGCACCGTATCGTTTGGCACCTCCAGAGATAAAAGAGATGATGACTCAACTGCAGGATCTTTCAGATAAACGCTTCATCAGACCCAGTTCTTCGCCGTGGGGAGCACCGGTTCTGTTTGTGAAAAAGAAGGATGGTTCGATGAGGATGTGTATTGATTATCGGGAACTGAATAAGCGCACGATCAAGAACAAATATCCGCTTCCCAGAATTGATGACCTCTTCGATCAATTAGTTGGAGCTTGTTATTTCTCCAAGATTGATCTAAGATCTGGCTACCATCAACTGAAGGTTAAAGAAGAAGACGTTCTGAAAACTGCTTTTCGCACACGGTATGGTCACTATGAATTCTTAGTGATGCCTTTTGGATTGACGAACGCTCCAGCTGCTTTTATGGATTTAATGAATCAGGTATGTAAGCCGTATCTCGATAGATTTGTTATTGTATTTATCGATGATATACTTATCTATTCCCGATCCAAAGAGGATCACGCACAACATCTTCGGTTAATTCTGGAATTGTTAAAGAAGGAACAGTTATACGCTAAGTTCTCTAAGTGTG
This sequence comes from Saussurea involucrata, assembly GCA_033807775.1. Classification (NCBI taxonomy): domain Eukaryota; kingdom Viridiplantae; phylum Streptophyta; class Magnoliopsida; order Asterales; family Asteraceae; genus Saussurea; species Saussurea involucrata. The sequence goes on along the minus strand of CM066327.1, from coordinate 94,131,692 downwards.
AATTCTGGCTACGGGAAATTCAGTTTCTAGGGCATGTAGTTTTCGAGAAAGGTATTCAAATTGATCCGACGAAGGTAGAAGCAATTGAAAAATGGGAACCGCCGAAGACGCCAACGGAAGTACGAAGTTTTCTGGGTTTAGCCGGTTACTATCGAAAGTTTACAAAAGATTTTTCTCGTATCCCTACACCTCTCACTAAGCTAACCTGGAAGAATCTAAAGTTCGAATGGAAAGCAGAACAGGATGAAGCATTCCGAATTTTGAAAGAGAAACTCTGTAACGCACCGATACTAGCATTACCTAAAGGTTCCGATGATTTTGTTGTTTACAGTGATGCTTCCAAATTGGGATTGGGTTGTGTACTAATGCAGCGTGGAAAGGTTATTGCTTATGCTTCTCGTCAGTTAAAAGATCATGAAAGACAGTATCCTACACACGACATGGAACTGGCAGCAGTTGTTTTCGCGTTGCAGATTTGGAGACATTACCTTTACGGCTCTAAATGTCAAATTTATACTGATCATAAGAGTCTCCAACATCTTTTCGATCAGAAGGAACTAAATATGAGGCAAAGAAGATGGCTAGAATTGGTGAATGATTATGACTGTGAAACCCTTTATCATCCGAGAAAGGCGAACGTGGTAGCTGATGCGCTGAGTCGACAAGAAAGAAGTGGAACAATAAAAGCTATTGCACTACGAACTGAGCTTCTACCTAACATTTTCGACGAACTGAAGAAGTTTCAAGTAGAAGCCAATCAGGAAGAATATTTGAAATCAGAACGGTTAGTGGGGTTATCAGCATTGCTAGTGAAAGATGATCGTGGGTTATTGTGTCTGGGGAACAGAATTTGGGTGCCTCATTTGGGTGGTTTACGTGATCGTGTACTACAAGAAGCTCATCAATCTCAATGTTGGTCCCGAAGGGCTATACAAGTTTGTAGAAGGGGGGGGGGTGGAATACAAACACACAGATTTTACTTTTCTAAATTGATTATTGATAAATCATTAACAATTTACAGCTTGTTGCGGAACAAGATTAAGGATAAACCTAAATGTAAACAAGTTGGAACACTAAGTTTCTTGCACTAAGAAAGAGAAGGAAATTACTGATAATAACCTATCTCAAGATAAGAAAGATGACTTGACCAGAGTTAGCAAGTGACTCGTCCAGAGTTTTCGAGTGCTTAAAAAATGAAGCTGGAGTCCTTCTTATATACTACATGCATTTAATGCATGGCAGTTTATACTTTACACGTGGCAACAGCTCATTGGTTGTATGTCATTGACCTTTGCTGACAACCTTAGTAGCCACATGTTTGAACAGTGTAGTATCAGAGTGGTTGTACAATTTCAGACAATAAGGAGGTTCTTTTCTGACATATCGTACGGAGTCGTGCAAGGGTGGTTAAGACAAAAGTACTTTGTACGGAGGACTTCATGATCAATTTTCGTTAATTCAGTGCTTTATCATTCTATATCAGTGAATGACAAAGTTCAGCGATAGCTGAAGTCTTGTACTTGATAGTTCACGTTGAGTGGACAAATATGAGTCTTCGCTGATCCGCATCAGTTCATTAGGAGACTTGTCGCTGGTTCTTGAGCTTGATCTTCGACCTCAGCATAGAACCTATGTTGACGTGAAACTTGTCTTCAGGGATCATAGGTAAAAATCTAACTTATCAGCGATCACCATAAGGACTGAACAGGCTCAGAGCATTATGGTGAACAGTGTTCGCTGAATGTTTAATCTAAAGAGCGTGAGTTCCTATCAGCGGTACTGTAAGGTCTTAGTAATTATAATTTTCACTAAGTATTTAAGAGAGGGTCATTATCAAATCAGCGAGGGTTTGGATCAACAATCTCCCCCTATTTGATTATGACATAGCAACAGAGAAAATTGCTATTTAATGAAAACATAAGGATAAAAAGAACTCATAAAATATTTGTCCCTTTTACTGTTTTCTGGGATCTTTTCTGTACTGATGGAGTAAAGTACTTTCGTTGAAATCTTTCTTTAAACTTCGTATCAGATTACAAAGGGAAGTGAAAGGATTGCAAGTACAAGCGAAATAAATTACAAGTACAAAAGAATAACCGATAAAATAGAAGAATAAGGTGATCCTATCAGCTTATAGAGGTTCTTCCTTAATGAGAAGTTCATCAAAGGATTTTGATGTGGGAATCATCCAGTCAGAGACATTTACTCCTTGATTCTTTTTGTTCAGAGCTTCTTCAAAAATCAAGGGTTTAAGATGCCGTGCCTGAATGTCACGTTTGAATTCACACCAGTAGATGAGATATTTCAGCTGTTCGATGGGAGTGATGGGAAGCTCTGAGATACGTTGAAAGCGTTGTCATCTACCATAGTCAATAAAGAATATCCCATAGGGTTTGCTTATGACTTTTCCAGGGATGAAAGTCTCATCAGGAAGAAGAGATGTGTCAAGTGCGGAAAGGTCAGGTTCTGGACCAATAACTTCAGCACGAGAAAACCAATACCTGTTTCGTTCCGTATAAGAGGACCTGAGTCTGAAGGTTTAGACTTTTTCATTGCAGAGGCCCTTCTTTTCTGATTTGCGAGAGGAGGGGGAGGAGGAATATCCACACAAGAAGATACTGAGTCGATCTGTCGATTTATCAGCTTTTCGAAATGATCCTTGTACTTAGATTGAGACTTCTGGATGGCTAATCTGATCTCCAACCATTCAGAGAGACCGTACTTTGTGATGGCTTCAGCATAGAATTTTTCGTACTGTCCGTTTTCTCTAAATATCTCGATTTCAGCGATTGAAACTTTGAGGGTTGATTTTCCAGTGATATGTACCTTGTTGATTCTGGTAGGTCGATATCTGAAGTGTACCTTTTCTTTGCACCAGATTAAAGTAGATTGAGACACAGTTCTCTTTTCTTCAACGATCTTCTTGGCGTCTTCCCATAGCTGACGATGGACTTGAATGGGAATTCGTTTCAGCTTGGGGTCTTCGACTGATTCTTGAGTAAGCTGGATGGCGAGTTCTCTGTCTTTTTCTTCAGCTTCCCTTCTTTCAGCGAGTAGACGTTCAGCTCTGAGGTGATTCTTGTATTCCGTTTGTGAAAGTATGAACTTTGGAGGAATAGAAGGAAGTTGATCACGCTTCAGGATGATTCGTTGATCTTCGAATATTTTGATCATTGCATCTCTCTTTTTATGATCCTCTTCACTCAGCTTTTGAGGAGCCAAGGAAGGTCTGTTTTTTGTGAGAGAGCAGCTGTTCTTCAGTTTCATTAGTCTCAGAGATCAAATCCAAGACCGGGATTATTTCTTCAGCAGCAGCTGGTTGTACTTCAAAATCCTCAAGCAGGGGAGAGGAGTAATTGAAACACAACGATATTACGAATAAGAACTTGGGTAGAACAGAGAAAAGAAATGGGTTTAAGTGTATAGGGTTTTTGTGGAGAGTAGAGCTTATAATGTGTATAGATAGAGGAGGGATGCAGTGTAAGGAAATAGAGGTTAGTGTACCTGGCAAGCTGGCTTTGGAAGCAAGATCGTCAGATTGTCTTCGTCTTCAACGAAACCTTTTCCTGTGCCCTTGTCAGCTTCAGACGCTGAAGGCTTTGTCTTGGTCCGCTCCCCTGAAGGTTCGTTTATCAAGATCCCTTTAAGAGTTGTAGTCCTCTGAACATGCTTGACGATAAAGGAGTCATCATCATTATCATCGTCATCGTCACCCTTATCACTGGATGATGGTTCATCGTCAGAGATGTCGACGACTTCTTCATCTTCAGCTTCAGATTCAGATTCTTCAGCAGCCTCTTCGAGTTGCTCCCCCTGAGATACAGAGGTAAGCTTCTCGGTTCCCTCAGGGTTTTCATCTCCCTGAGGTTCATCAGTTGTTTCTTCATTTGTCTTCTTCCCCTCTTCAGTAAGGGAAAGGTTTTCAGTCTTCTCCCCCTCGATAGATTCATCATGGGGAAGGTCTTCAGAGTTCTTCTCCCCCCCCCCTTCCTCGTGATGAGTGGGGGAGGAATGTGATGACTCAGCAGATGGTGTTGGTTCCCTGTCTTCTTGGCCATGAATCCCAATATAATTTTCAATCGCTGCTACTCTGTCTTCTAGCTCAGTAATAGCAGGAGTGATCTTGAAAAGTGTTAGCTTCAATCTTCTTAATCATAGAAGTATTTAGAAGTAGTGAAAAATAGGCTAAGTGAAGAAAGCCTCTTACAGAGGCTCTGCCGACATTACCGAGAAATCAAGGTCAAGAAGCTACAGAAGCAGCAGAGGCTTCCTACAGAAGCTCTGTCATACGCACAAAGAAGACCAAAGACTCGGAATCCGGCGAAGACTGCTCCACAGAGGACCAGACCGCAGAACCTCTGTAATTCATTACAGAGCCTCTGTGGTCCTCAATGAAGACTTGGAAGATATTACTGGATACGTTCATCAACTTGCATGGAAAAGTACTGTCAAAACACGTGTCAAGCTCTGAGTGGACTCAATAGGGCAAGGTACAAAATAGACGTCTGCGCCATTTAATGCATTTACCAAAAGTACACCTGCTCCATTAAATGCGCATGGCTCAAACAACTGCTCACACCATCCAGTCCACTGTTCACACCATCCAGTTTACTATTCATGCCGTAAAAGGAACAGTGACCTACTTCATAGTCTTCTAAGAGTAGTATAAAAGAAAGTCTCATGTTGAGATCTTCCTAAGAAAAAAACCACAAGGAATCACTAATACTCTCAAGCTTTATTGTCAAATATCTGAGTGTTATATTCTCACACACACCAAGTTCTTAATCTGTTCTTCGTGTTGTTATTATATATTGAATAACAGTAACTGTTCAAGAAATCCTTTTTCATTCTTTACTGTTTTCTTTATATATGTGCGTTCTAATATCTATCAAACATATATGTTAGTTTAATACGCTTCCGCATCAAACTCTAAACTCAACTAATAGACTGTTAATCTTGATTAAAGTGTATCTGGGTTCCAACAATTGGTATCAGAGCCTTCCTTGATTTTCAATATCAAGTGATCCACTTATCAAAATTCGTGATAGATATTATTGAGATTTAAAATTGTGACTGGAAACTGCTTAAACCCAGAAAATCTTCAAGTTCATCAAAGTAACTCTTTAGTCATACTTTCTTTCTAAAATCTTCAAAAATGACAAATACAAATAATTTCTTTACTACTGGTTCTCTCACTAAACCTCCTACTCTCCTTCGAGATGAGTATCCTTAGTGGAAAATAAGAATGGTCCATTTTTTCGAGGGCACTGAAAGAAATCAAGTACAATATCTGTACAATCCTCCTCCTATTCCCATGACAGTAGTACCTCGTATACCTGCTACTGCTGAATCTGCCGAAATCCCCGAACATCAAAAACCAAAGCCAAAAGGGGAGTGGTCAACCGAAGATAAAGCAGAAGATGAAGTTGCTCAGAAAACCAAGAGGACATTGATTATGGCAATACCCAACGAACTCTTTCAATCCTTGGATTCATGTGAAACAGCGCATGATCTGTGGAAAGAACTGGAAAGACAGCTGGAAGGAGGTGCTAAAACACAAAAAAACCAAAGAGCACAGTACATAAATGAATATCATGCATTCAGAGCCTCTGCAACAGAATCTCTGCAAACAACATACGACAGATTCAACTCTCTAATCAACAAGTGCAGAAAATCAGGAATTGACAGAACTTCTGAAGAAAACAATGTCATGTTTTTGAAAAGTCTAAATGAAGAATGGCTCCAACTGTCTATGTCCCTACAGACAAATCAGGATCTAGACACCTGGACTCTCTCTGATCTTTACGGAACATTAGCCGCACAAGAACCTCAGATAGCACAGGCTAAAACAGTAACCATTGCACCATATGCATTGGTTAGTAAAACTAAAGAGGATGCACAGAGACCAAGAAATGATAAAGCCACAGAGGAGAAGAAGAAGGAGAAAAAGAAGATGGTGATAATTGACAGTGAAGAAGAAGAGCAAGCAGAAAAGGAAATAACTCTTGCGTCACTAGCTAAATCTTTAACTCTATTGACAAAAGAGTTCAGAGGAAACAGAAGAGGTTCTGGAAATGAAAGATATGATAGAGACAACCAAGATGACAGAAGAGACAACATAAGAGATGACAGAAGAGGAGAAGAATCAAGTGGCCGACAGAGGTCAAGCGATAGAAATTACAGAGGGAATGACCGACAGAGGTCAGATGACTCGGTAAGCCACACGCAGCAAGAATGCTACAAGTGCGGCAAACCTGGTCACTATGCAAATGAATGTAGATCAGAGAAAGGCGGAGACCTACAGAAGTCCAATGATCGAACAGGAAACACTCCTCAAGGGTGTTTTAACTGCGGAAAACCAGGCCATTTTGCGAATGAATGCAGAAGCAGATCAAATCGTCCACAGAGGGACTCTGCTTTCTACAAAAAGAAAGCCGAATATTATGCTCAAAAATCCTTAATGGCAAAAGGACATTCTGAGGAGAACACAGAAGACTTCCAGTCAGACTCTACTTCTGACGATGAACATACCGCCAATGCCCTCTTCTGTGGCATGGCAGAAGTCGACTCCTGCACTGACTCTGAGGTATCTACTTCAAATTCCAACTCTTGTATTACCTCTGTAGATGATAATACACTTAGAATTAACATTGAACTAATTGAACTGAAAGAGATAAATCAAAGTATTCAGAAAAGACTCACTTTCAATGAGAGAGAAGTACGGCTTCTCACTCAAGAAAAAGCAAAGATTTTTGAGGAAAAAGAGAGAATAGAAAAGAAATGGAACAAAACTCTAGATCCTTTAAAAAAACAAATTTCTGAATTAACCAATACTTTAAAAGATAAAACAAAAGAACTTTCAGTTTCAAGGAGCGAAACTACTGACATAAGAGCTCTTAAAGAATACTTTCAAAGAGAAAGAGAGGTATTATGGCAAGATTTACTCAGAAGAGAAGTTTTGCTTAAAAACTATAAAGATGCACAGAAAGTTTATGAAAAAGTAAACTCACAAATAGGAAGACGAGGTATAGGGTATGATGATATCACCCTATGTGTTGAAGGCAAAAGAAACAAACCTCTGTCCTCTTTATTTGTGATTGGAAAAACGAACAAACCAGATTTTCCAAATCTAATCTCTGTAAGCAAAAGGGCGAAAATCTCTGTGGATCCTTACTTGAAGAAACATAAGAAGATGATTAACGTGTGGTTTGAAAACACAGACTCATCATCCTCAACCTCTGTCAATAGAGGTATCAAACCAAAGAAATATCTGAAAACACAAGATCAGATTGGTATCTTCAAGTTTGGTAAACCAGAGACCCAAACACAGGTTGCTTTTGTCTGTTTGATAAACGTTCAAAAGAAGTTATCAGCAGAAGCTCCTGAGTTTAAACCCATTTTTTCAGAAGAAAACTTTAAAAACTTAATTGAAAAAGAAATTTTGGAAATATGGAAATCAAGCGTTTTAGAAAAATTATGTACATCTTCTATAGATAAATCTCTCACTGAAGAAATCTTATTAGAAACCTCTGCAATCTATGAAAACTATTCTACAGAGGAAGAAAGCTTGTATGATGCATGTTCGGAAAATTCAACCTCTATTGAAAGAATTGACTCAACCTCTGTATACGAGGACGACTCATCTTCTGACGATTCAGAGACAGATGTTACATCTGGGATAACTCTCTATGACACAGAGGATGTTAAATACTCCTCTGAAATTCCTCACAGAACTATTTCTCCAAAAGAGAAACTCACAGAGATTCCAATCTGCCAAGATTTTCTAAATTTGAATCTACATGTCAAAACCTCTGCTGAGCTTAAAATGTTACAAAAGACCTCTATTGATCCTATAAGTTCTAGATTTTCAAAACCCAAGGTTGATAAATCTTTTTCTTCTGTGACAGTGATGAAAGAAGTTCACCACAGAAGCAACCCACAGAAGGCAGGTCCTAAACAGAGCTTTTGAAAACAACATTCGAGTATTCATAGATCTTCTAGTAATAGGAAATCTAATGTAAAGAAAGAATATAATGCCTCTGTGGCTGAGTTTAAAAAGTTCAAAGAAAAGTTCAAGCAAATTACATCTCATATTCAATACTGTCATTGCTTTGATCTTATGTCTAAACTTAATAATCATTTTTCAAGTCAAGTCTGTTTACTCTCTACGACAAATCAAAAGTCAAATCCCACAAAGAAACAATCTGACTCTTCTACAGAGAACAAAATGTATTTCAAGAATGCCAAGGCAAACTTGAAAAACTCTAACAATATTGGACCCATATGGATATGGGTACCTAAATCTCTGTGATTGTCCTGCAGAAGAAGTATGTGCCAATCTGGTATCTAGACTCCGGATGCTCAAGACACATGACTGGTGACAGAAGTGCACTATCCACGTACAAAGAAACACAAGATGGTGGATCTGTGACTTTTGGAGACAACAAGAAAGGACACATAAAAGGCTATGGAGTCATAAGGAAAGAAGACGTTTCTGTATACAAAGTTGCATATGTGGATGGCCTTAAGCACAACCTACTCAGTGTAAGTCAACTTTGTGATACAGGATTCAATGTGTTGTTCAAAAGAACTTTCTGCTCTCTATAAAGTGAAGAAACAAGTATGGAACTTCTGCGAGCTGAAAGAATAGGTGATCTATATCTAATGAACTTCAACTCAAAGAACAAGGACAAAGTTTGCCTTGTTGCCTGCAAAAGTGAAGACGCCTGGTTATGGCACAACAAGTTCTGTCACTTGAATTTTCACACATTGGAAAAACTGGTCAAACTTGATCTAGTTAAAGGTTTGCCAAATGTTAAATTCAATAAGGATCATTTATGTTCTGCCTGTGAGATGGGAAAACTCAAAAGAGCTTCCCACAAAGGCAAAACAGATGTATCTTGCACAAGACCTCTGTACATGCTTCATGTCGACCTATGCGGTCCCATTGCCATACAGAGCCTAGGTGGCAAGAAATACATACTTGTCCTAATTGATGAGTATTCACGTTTCACATGGGTTGAATTCGTTAGAAAGAAATCAGATGTTCCAAATATATTGATAAATCTAATGAAAAGAATCCAAGTTCTTTATGACTGCAGAATACAGAAGTTAAGAAGTGACAATGGCACAGAATTTAAAAACTCTGTCATTGAAGCCTATCTTTCAACAGAAGGAATATCACAGAACTTCTCTGCAGCTCGCACTCCACAACAGAACGGTGTTGTCGAAAGAAAGAATCGAACACTTGTGGAAGCCGCAAGAACTATGATGTCAGCATGCGGATTATCAATGAACTTTTGGGCAGAAGCAATTTCTACTGCGTGTTATACTCAAAATCGATCAACCATTGTGAAAAGACACCTCAAGACGCCTTACGAATTGCTTAACAAACGGCGGCCAAACATCAAATTTTTCCATGTATTCGGATGCAAATGCTTCGTCTTAAACGACAGAGATTCAAGAGGAAAGTTTGATGTAAAAGCAGATGAAGGCAAATTCATTGGATACTCTGCCACTTCCAAAGCCTACAGAACATTCCTTACAAAGTCTCACAAGATTGTAGAAAGCATCAATGTTTCTTTTGATGATTCATTCCAAATGACTTCTGAGCAAATAAGTTCAGAACTCGGAATTAAAGGGAAATTCTCTGACATCTCAAGAACAAAAGAAGATTTGAATTTTCTATTTTTGGAGATGTTCCACAATGACATTGATCCTTCTGTCGGAACCATCAGAGTTTCTGAAGAACCATCCTCTGTCGGACAAAATCCTACAGGTATGACTCTAACTAGTCCAAATAATGTTTCATCTTCTTCTATAAATACTACAGATGCAATTGCCGAAGCAGAAGAAAGTGCAGAAGATGAAACATCAAGAAAAACGACCACAGAAGCTGCACAAACCACAGAAGAACCAATTACAGGGGAGATCGAGGACCAAGACTATACATCCTCAGAGGAACAAACTCCACCACCACTCGTACCAATCATTCCACAAACGGTAGAATCAACTACCAAGGCACGAAGAACATCAGAGGCTGCACAAGAAGAAACACAAGAAGCCTATGAAGAAAGTTTTGATGACATTGATGATCATCTTCCACGCACAAATCAGTGGACAAAAAGCCATCCTCCAAGCCAAATAATTGGAGAACCTTCTGACTCAGTAAAAACAAGGTCTGCCACTGCTAATTTTTGTTTCTTTACAAGTTTTATTAGTGTTATAGAACCAAAGAAGATTTCTGAAGCCCTAGATGACCCATACTGGGTAGACGCCATGCAAGAAGAACTTCTGCAATTTGAGCGTAACAGAGTATGGACTTTAGTACCTCTGCCAAGAGGGAAACAGGCCATTGGGACTAAATGGGTCTACAGACACAAGAAGGATGAAGATGGAGTGGTCGTCAGAAACAAAGCAAGATTAGTAGCAAAAGGATATAGACAAGAAGAAGGCATAGACTACGATGAGACTTTTGCCCCTGTCGCACGTCTCGAAGCAATAAGAATATTCTTAGCCTTCGCAGCCCACAGAGGTTTTAAAGTCTATCAGATGGACGTAAAATCAGCTTTTCTAAACGGTGAAATCCAAGAAGAGGTTTACGTAAATCAGCCACCAGGTTTTGAAAGCTCAAAGTTTCTAAGGCATGTATACTACCTTGAAAAGGCTCTATACGGACTGAAACAGGCTCCAAGAGCATGGTATGAACGACTTTCTACCTTCCTTCTAGTCAATGGCTACAACAGAGGTACAACAGATACTACCTTATTCTATAAACGCAAAAATAGTGAGATAATGCTTGTACAAATATACGTAGATGACATAATTTTTGGGTCTACAAATTCAGAAGAGTGCAAATTTTTTGAAAAACTCATGCAAAGTGAGTTTGAAATGAGTATGATGGGAGAATTAACATTCTTCCTCGGACTTCAAGTCAAACAATCTTCAGAGGGAATTTTTATAAATCAATCCAAATATGTCTCTGACATACTTTTAAAATATAATCTCTCTGATACCTCTGCAATGAAGACTCCAATGGCCACTGGAAATAAGTTGTTCTTAGATCCAAATGGTATTTCTGTAGAATGTACTCTCTACAGAGGTATGATTGGATCTCTGTTATACTTAACAGCAAGCAGACCTGACATTATGCATGCCACATGTCTTTGTGCACGTTATCAAGCTAATCCAAAGAAATCACATTATGATGTTGTAAAAAGAATCTTGAGATACCTGAAGGGGACCAGCAATCATGGTCTCTGGTATCCACAAAACTCTGGTTTTAGTCTTAAAGCTTATACAGTTTCAGACTATGGAGGATGCATGCTCGACAGAAAGAGTACCTCTAGGAGTTGTCAATTCCTAGGTGGTAAACTAGTCAGTTGGACCTCCAAGAAGCAGAATTGTGTCTCCACATCCACTGCAGAAGCTGAATACGTTGCTGCCGCTAGCTGTTGTTCTCAGGTTCTATGGATGAAGACTCAACTAAAAGACTACAGCCATATTTTGTTCAAAATACCCATCTTCTGTGATTCCAAAAGTGCTATTGCTATCTCTGCCAACCCTGTGCAACACTCAAAAACCAAGCATATCGATATAATGTATCATTTCTTGAAACATCATGTTGAATATGGTACAATCGAAATGCATTTCGTGCCCAAAGAATATCAACTCGCTGACTTATTCACCAAAGCATTAGACGAGAAAAGATTCAACTTCTTGGTGGGTAAGTTAGGAATGATTAACATGGTGTGAAAATCCTCTGTAAGTATAGCTTTATCTTCTGTAAATAATAAGTAAATACATTGCTAAATTTATTGCTTTAATTGATTCCACTTCTGTATGTAAATTCTTAAAACCTTAAATAGTTCTTAAAATCACAGAGCTTCTGTAAGTCAACTCAGAACCTCTGAGGACCCCTACAGAACCTCTGAAAAACATGACATATGTTCTATGCAAAACTTATCATTCTTTGATCCAAGCATAGGTCAAGGGGGAGCAAAAGGAAATTACTTAATCTACAGAGGTGATTAGATCAAGGGGGAGCAGAAGGGAACCCTGAAATGATCTAAAGAGATAAAACTTTCAAGGGAAAGCAAAAGAAAAATGTCGATGACTCCATATCGACAGAAGTCAGATATCACTGCCGAGAAAAGAAGAACCAAAAGGTATGTCTCTCGCACAAAAGGTTTTTGGAAAACAATTTTCTAGGACAAGAATTGTCAAATATGTCCTAAATATACTGTGAATAACATTTCAAAAATCAAAAGCTCAAAAAGTTTCACAAAATTCGAATTAGGAGAAATTTAAAGTCATAGAGCTTCTGCTGAGCTCAACAGAGCTTCTGCAGGAAATATGCTCTGTGATCACAAATTAACCTTCTGTCGATCTTTTGGAATGTTATCTCGAAAACCGAAAACGCAGACCATGACCTTCTCGGACAAACCGTTTTTTTTAACAGTTTTCTCGGACACAAACTTTCAAATATATCCGAAAAACATCTCTTAAACCAAATCAAAAATTGGATGATCAAAAATATCAATAAAATTTTTGTTATGAGATTTTTTCTCTCATAGAGCTTCTGCTGGCCCTCACAGAACTTCTGCAAGTTCCAACAGAGCCACAAAACCTCTGCGAAGCAAATTTCTTCACAAAAATCCAAATTTATCCTCTCCAATGGTTTTGGTTAGAAGAAGAACCCCACAGAAGTCATGATAACAATGAGATATATGAAAAAGGGATAAACATCAAAGATTTTCAAGATTACAGAGCCTCTGTAAACTACAGAAGCTCTGTCAATTTGATTACTTGGGCATCTCTATAGTAATAACGGTTACTTTTACTGCGAGTAAAACTCATATGGCTAAAATCAACCTCACACGCCTAGCATTAATGGGCCGCACACGACGTCCTGTCATATTCTGACAAGGCCTACATGTCCCATTTTCATTGGGCGTACATGGAACGTTGTTATTTGGAAAGTTGAACCCGCCGCTCAAACTCGAGTGCGGATTCCAAACTTTAATCCATTGCCATATATTTTACTCTTTCGAATTCTACCGTTTTATCATCCTATAAAAACAAAGCTTACCCTCTCATAAAACATTTTACAAACTCCCATCTTCTTCTCCGGCGAAACCCTGCAAAAAGCTTGCAAAAATCTTATTCTTAAAATCAGATGGCTTCATCTTCTCGAGCTACATCCTCTGAACTCTCTCTGGCGAACTCACCGGAACACTCCCCTGTACATTCAGAACATTCTGAAAACCCCAGCCTTGCAAGAAATATTGAACAACAAGATTCCGGGGACTCAGCAGACTTTGCTCCGACGACTCACTTGCAAAACTTTATAGCAAAGGATCATTTCGAAGCCATTCTTCCTATCAAATCCAACAACTGCTATTTGGTCCCCTCACCCACTACTTTCGGCGAAGCCCATGCCATACTTCTGAACATCATGGAGAATCATGTCCTCTTCCCTCTACTATCAAGAACCCCGAACAAAATTCCAGTCCGCTATTTGAACCAATTTTGGCAAAGCTGCCGATTTGATAAAGACGATTCTCTTATCAAAGGGTACATTTCAAGACCTGATAAATCTGAGCATCTTGAAATCAAGTTCAACAGAACAATGTTCTCACTTGAATTCAACCTACCAACAAGGGGTCTTCTGGGATTGAAGAGTTATGCAGAGCAACCGACAGACGAAGAGCTCTGTCGATTCGTGGAAATGCTTGGGTACAACACCCAACTACGGAAGAGAAATGACTTCCGCAGAGGCCGATTACCACTTGTGTGGAACACTTTGTTCTCGATTCTTAACAGATGCCTGACAGGAAAGATAGGCAGTATTGACCAGAGCTCACATCAAATCTTGAGCATCATGTATGGGGTTTACTATGATCTTCCACTAGATTATGCGACCATAATGATGCAAGAGATCATAAACACCATCGACAGAAAGAACAACTCGAAAAGGGTCAAAGAGAACGATCCCAACTTTCTACCACCTCTGCAATTCCAAAGAATATTAGGAGTACTGTTCGAACCACTGCTGCTAATCCAAAATTGGCCAATGGAAGGGCCAACACCCAAACAGTTCCCGATGAACAAGAATACCCCCACTGATCATGCTGATGGCTACTCACACTGCAGACCTCTGTCAAAGAAGCTTCTGCAATACGCATCGAATAAATCCCTTAAGAAAGAGTATATACGCGATCATAGAACTCCTAAACCGAGTCCTATGATACCCCCGTGTTTAGGTGTCCCCCTAGGAACAATGATAGCAAAACCTCTTTCCACTCAAAAAGAAAAGGATCAGAAGTTAGCAAAGCACATGGCTATTCAACTCAGCTTTATAGCCAAACGTGCAGAACTAATGGGAAAGAAGTCTTCATCAAGAACCTCTGCATCTACTCCAAAAGCTAAGAAGAGGAAAACTGCAGAAAGCACCTCAACAAGCGCTGCAGAAGATCAACCCTCGCCTCCTCATGCCACAGAAATTGGCTCCTCTGCTCCTCCCTCCTCTCCAAAAATGAAGAAGAAAAGATCAAAATCAACAGAAGAAGGGGCACCAAATCCTAAGAGGAGGAAAACCAAAAAGAGGCATGGTAAATCACTTGCAAAGTTGGTAACCATTGTGATAAATCCCAAATCTAGCACAAAGTAATGAACAAGTGTAGAGAGAATCTAGAGAGCAATCTTGTCATCCATATATTGATTTCAAAGTGTAAAATGACAAATGCTTCAAGTTGTTATACAAAATAACAAAGGAACTCCTTTATATAGTAGGACATGACAAGCCCATGCCTCTACTAAGGAGAAACAGTACAAGATATTAATACTGTCTTGATAGCTACAAAAATGCCCTAACAATCTCCCCCTTAGCTATCAAGGCAGAAAGGGTCTTCTTCTACTTCGAAACCCAAGATGTGTTTCAATCCTTCGCATAGCCATTCTGAAGCTCAATTTTTCATCTATCTCTTCAATGGCTCTTGACAAAAATCTTCTAGGTCTTGAAGACATCCAATTAACTTTTCGTTCAGCATCATGTCTTTTGAGCTTTTCGACTAACTGAAGTCTTACAATTTTAAGCGTACCATCAGAATATTTTTCCAACTCATTAAACCGAATGAATATCTTGTTTGCACCATTACTGAACACAACACCAAACTCTGGTTCTCCAATCACACAATATAAAGGCATCCTCATCAATCCAGTCAATTCTTGATTTGGTCTTAACAGATTTATTCTTGGTTGATAGCTTTCCACACCCATCTGCAAATCATGACACTGTGTGAATAAAACGTGTCTTCTCAGAAATCTCTTAATGGCATTCAAAGCAAGAGTTACGTTTTCCCTTCTGATCTGAAGATCTCTGAAATGATGATACAAGAACTCAAAATCTTCCATGGTTAAATGACAGAAATCAGCTTCAGTAAATCTATAATCTCTGCAATCTTGCCTTTGAACAAGAAACTCTGGATACCACAACTTGTAATACAGTCTAGCTGTTACCTCCTTTATAGACACAATCAACTTCTTGCTCCTCACCTCTGTTTTCTTTTGACACTTGTCCCTTAGAAAGTACATATATTCGAACTTGTATTCGGCTGTTTGATCTGTAATACCCAACACAGCGTAGGGATTCAAAGTTCTGATTCTGTGCACAAACAGTCTTCTTTCTTCTTCTTCTAGGAAAGGTGTTCTCAAATACAAAGTTCTTTGTCGTTGTTCAAGTTCAGTCAATTTTCTGCTCCGTGAGGATGAAGGACCAGGTTGATTAGCAGGATTAGAAGGACCAGCTTCATCATGACTAGGAATGATAGGAGGTATTGAAGATGTAGTGGATTGAGGATCAGTCTCTTCGGATTTTGGCTCTTTAGATAATGGATCATGAGAATGATGTGGTTCAGATACAGGTATAGTGGTTTGAGTTGAAGTAGATTGGTTAAGGTTGATGGTTATAGGTGTAACAGAAGGTTGTTCTGACATCAAAGTGGTTGAGATATGTTCGGGTGAGTGTACAGGGCTAAAGATTATTTCTTCAGGAGTTTGTGGCCCATATATCTCTGACAAAATATCAACCTCTTCTTCATTAAATCCAACACCTTGATCTTCTGGTTCATAAGTAAAAACCAAAAGTAGTTCTTCTTCCTCCTTAACTTTCCAATACCGATCATAAGCTCTTGCACTTTCATCAGCTTCTTCATCATCAGAACTAATTTCAATCAACTCCACAGATTGCACGAATCGATCAACCACTTCTCTTATCTCCTTCTCATTTACCTCAGGCTTTTCAACTGTTGGTTCTATATTCGGATCAACATATAATACGATCTGTTTTCCGCTTTGATCACCCATAGCACCTGATTCAAACATCTTAGATATTTCAGCAACAGTCGGATTCTTTTTCTGACCTTGAGAGCTTTCTGACTCAGCTCTTCTCTTCTTACTCATCTCCCCCTCATGATCATGATCATCGGGATCCTGATCATGTCCTCTTTTAGTACTCTGAGCTTGAGTCTTACACGACTGTTCCATTAATGCGTTCAACTCAACAATTGACTGCTTCATATCACTTAAAGATTTCACAACTTCAGACTTGAAAGTAGATAACTCTTTGGATAATGCTTGAAACTGTGTGGGTGTAACTGAAGGTGTAGGTGGAAGTGGATTTGGAGTAGATTGGAAATTCTGAAGTAGAGATAACAAGGTTTTACTTTGCTGATCTTCCGGACTCATAGACATCAGTTTGGCATAGAATAAATCCCTTAATTCATCAACACTTTGATCCACTGGTGGTTGTTGCATAGGAGAAGACTGAGGTACTCGAGGCGGAGCCAGATAGATTTCTGGACGAGGACGTACAGCTGGCTCATAAGTCATCGGTTCTTTTCCCTTCAACTGATTCTTCACACCTTGTAACTCCCGGATGAACATAGTTTCAATGTCCTTTAGGGCGCCATCGAAGTTTTCCCTTGTCACAAAGACGGGTAAAGTAACACCGGCACCACTTAGGTTTGCCGTTGACACAACAGTTGTTGCAACTGTGTGACCTACACTCAGTGTTGGCATAGTGTTAGCACTGGTAGGATTTCCACTCTGTCCTTGTAGTCCTGTAAAAGAATCTACTCGGAGTGTTCCGGATGAGTCACGAAGACGCGCATCAGATGTTCCTGAAAGTGTCCTATTCAAAGAATCAAATATGTTAGGAACAGGCACTAGACTCGAACTTTATGCAGGAAAGAAGGTCGAGGACTGGGGAGAAAGTCGCTCTGTTTCAATATCCGGAATCTCCGAACGAGATCCAGATAGTGTTTGTGCTAAAACCCCGTTAGAAAATGAGACAGTTTCTTGTGAAGAAGAAGCTGAATAGCTGGCAGAGGTGTGCAATTGCGTTACTGGGCGAGTAACGACTTGTTCAACACCTGATCCCAACAAATGAGATCTGGTGGTGGATGTGGCTGCCCTTCTGGAATAGACAGTTTGGATATCTTTCACACTCTCCACATTCTTTTCTTCAGTTTCTCTCACAGACTCACATATATTTTCAACTGATACTCCCTCGGGTCTCCTTATGCCTTCCGTTCCTTCACTAACTTGAGTCGACATTAAAGGCATGTCATCAAAGTTTAAGCTTTCCACATTAATATTATCTGACATATTCAATTGTGGAAATTCAAAGATATCAGAAACGTTACCAAACCAGTTTTCTTCAGTAGTAGCATCAGCACCAATATTTCCAGCATTCCCTTGATCATCATCATTATCATCGTTGTCATCTTCATCATCATCACGACGTTCCTCCGCTGAATCAGACGCATTATCATACTCTGTACTATCACTAGAGTACTCAACTAAAGGAGGATCCCCAATGTGTTTAGGAATTTCTCCCTCAGAATCGTGTTGTACAAGATCATCTGTATGTGTGTCCTCGGACGATGACCCTGTATCTTCAAATACAGATGTATGATCCCCACCAGTTCCCCTCTCGGTGTTTTCCCTCGACTCTCCCCGTTCAGTAGCCCGTGCATCCTGAACACTCACCGACTCCTCTCGCCTAGGGGTTGAGTCTGGGGTAGGTCCCTCCGGTTCTGGCTGGACCATAGACTCTCTATACTCGATAATGCACTCAACGTCCTGATCCGCGTATCGAAGAAATCCTTCAGGTAACGGCATCTCATAATCAAATTCAGTTTTACGAAACTGAAGATACTGCATAGCTTTCTCGGGCACAGAAGGATGATTTGCTCGTCTTGGAATTTCTCTGTTAGAACGAAGCATGCTATGAATGATAATCTGAAGAAACCTCATATATGGAACATAAGGCTTTCCCTTGTTTTGTCGGCGAAGATCTATCTTCTCATTCAGTTCATGCCAGAAAATAGCTGCATAATCTACATGAAGATCATACACTACTGCATGAAATAGCTTCAGAAATCCGACGCTGGCACTGTCTGTTCCGGCATGTTTAGCAGATAAGCATCTATTAATAATGGAGAAGATTGTATAGTATAACGGTGGTAGGTTCGCCTTATGGAATTCCTTCACCCGAGTTAAGTTTCCAGTGTATCCCATAGCACGTATTCCTTCAAACGTTTCTTCTTCAAATGGAAAAGGATCAAAATCAGTCTTTCCTTCTCGTGAATCAGGTTCAGGTAGCCTCAGAATCATTCTTAGTCTTTGGAAATCAAGCTTTGTGATGAAGTTGTCTATTTGGAATACAAAAATTGGTCTTCCATCTTCCATAGTTGTTGTTATTGTCTTCCATGCTTGCTGTAAATATAGCATAGGCACAACGACAGTATTCGTTAATGCGTATGCTAACGGATGATTCCTGAGCACTTCCTTTATCACTGGATGAATGTTGATGTGATCAAAATCAATGTGATGATTGTTGGGAATGATCGCAATATAGTTGATCGAATCCTTAAGAGTCCGAATTCATTGAATTCGAATCCTTAAGTGTTCGAATTCTTTGAATTCGAATCCTTAAAGGTCCGAATTCATTGAATTCGAATCCTTAAGAGTCCGAATTCATTGAATTCGAATCCTTAAGAGTCCGAATTCATTGAATTCGAATCCTTAAGTGTTCGAATTCTTTGAATTCGAATCCTTAAAGGTCCGAATTCATTGAATTCGAATCCTTAAGTGTTCGAATTCTTTGAATTCGAATCCTTCAGAGATCGAATTCTTCAAATATTTGCATGAAAATTTACAACTTTTTCTGAAAAGTCCAACAACTGTTCTAAAATTCTCACATCAGATAAAATTTTGTAAGCTCTCAGATACAGATAACACTTTTACAGATTTATGCCGAATTGCTCCCCCTTAAGAATTGCATAAACTGTTATCTTTTCTTCAGAGAAATCTGCACAAACAGAGAAAGATTTGGTACTCATAGAACATGAGTCCAAACTGTTAGAATTATCACTTTGTGTAAAAATCTAACTCCCCCTTAAAATATGAATTCTTGAGCAACTTGCTTTCTTCCTCTGAAAATATGCATAAAACTCAGTATTTGATATTGGATCAAAAATACATTTCACAAGGAAAGTCAAATTCATTGAATTTTGTTTTATGACTACTAACATTTGATCATTTGAAAGCTTTACAAAATAAATTCAACTTAATAAAATTTAACATATATTCCAATCAGATGAAATCAAATGCATGTGTTTGGATTCAAGGACAAGACATCATTGCTTATCAAGTTATAATTGTTCAGTGTCAACCCCTTTATCAAATCTATTTGGTGTGCTAGCATGCGAAATATGATTGGCATAAAGCTTATGTATTTCTACAATATATAAGAATACTTTGCTCTACTCACACTATTTGTCCAAAATCAGAATTTTCACAAATTTACGGGTTTATCGCGACTTTGTATTTTCCCAAGTTTCAAGAGATATGTGCTCTTTGGCATCTTTTAATATTGTGCACATTTGAATCTTTTGATTTTGTGCTCATTGGCATCTTTTGATTTTGTGCTCATTGGCATCTTTTGATCAAAAAGTTTAGTAAGAATAAGATACACCGTTAAACATGACTTTCTATCTGGTTCTATAGCAGGATTTGGGTTAGCAGATCCCAGACCAGTTGGCCTTAGGTGCTAGGTGACGAGCACCCCTTAGAACTTAATTTCCCAAACCAGAAAGGCCACATCGATATATCTTAAACCCATTTGTACCAGTAGAACATGGCTTTCTATCTGGTTCTATTGCAGGATTTGGGTCAGCCGATCCCAGACCAGTTGATCTTAGGGACTAGGTGTCGAGCACCCCTTAGGACTTACTCTCCCAAACCAGAAAGGCCACAGGCACAAACTTTCAAACTAAATGATAGTGCAACTTTTTTATCTCAATCACTTGGTTCTAAAACATAGTGCTTTGCCCATATTTTCATTTCCATCCATCATTCTGACATATAGGCTTTTTGAGCATTATATTCTATATATATCCAGATTCACATAACTTTGAGCATTCAACATAATTTCATTCATGTTTTGCTGACCTTTCGATTTATTTCAGAGGTGAAAGATGAAACAAATATAACTCAGATAAAACAAAAACACTTGTAAAATCATCTTTTAGCACACATTTAATTCATTGAATGAAAATTGAAAATTTTATCTCATTGAATTAAATTTGTAAAGATTCAAATTTTCAAAGTGGTAGAAACAAAATATAATCCAATGTTACCTTTTACCACGTTCCTTGAAACAGAAAGATGTAACAGTTAAGGATATCACCTGAGAAGTGTGAGTTCTAAACTGATTTGTTTAGAAGTTTTAGTCGTTGAAGTACGGGTCCTGAACTGAATTGTTCAGAAGCCATAGTCGTTGAAGCACGGGTTTTGAACTGATATGTTCAAAAGCCATTGATATTTGTCTCCCCATTAATGGTACAAATATTTTTCAAAAAATACGCCGCTTCTCTTCTGTTTTCAGTCATGTGTGTGGTATGTATCTACAATTCAGTACAACACATGAAGAAACTGCAAAACAGATTAAGCAGATTTTGGTACCCAATGGCATTTGGGTCCTAGTGGGTTAGGATATGATCATAGATTTAAGTAAGCAAGAACACGAACTCCCCCTCAATGTCTTAAGGATTCAACATTCCTAGTTTGCTGATTAAAAATTTTAACCTCTTTTCATCTAAAGGTTTTGTGAAAAGATCAGCAAGTTCTAGTTCTGTTGGTACAAAGTGCATTTCTATAGTTCCCTTCTCAACATGGTCTTTGATAAAATGGTACCTGACATCTATGTGTTTCGTTTTGGAATGCTGAACAGGATTTTCAGTTATTGCAATTGCGCTTTTGGAATCACAATAAATGGGGATCTTGTTGAAGATATATCCATAATCCTTTAGCTGAGTTTTCATCCAAATTACTTGCGAACAGCAACTAGCGGCGGCCACATACTCTGCTTCAGCCGTAGATGTTGATACACAAGTTTGCTTCTTTGATGACCAACTTACTAGTTTATCTCCCAAGAATTGACAAGCACCAGATGTGCTTTTCCTGTCCATCATATTTCCCGCATGATCTGCATCTGTGTAAGCAGTTAGTTCAAACCCAGAATCCTTAGGATACCAAAGACCCAAATTTTTTGTGCCTTTGAGATATCTAAGGATTCGCTTTACAGCCACAATATGAGATTCCTTCGGGTTTGCTTGGAAACGTGCACAAAAAGATGTTGCAAACAAAATATCCGGTCTACTTGCCGTTAGATACAGTAAAGATCCAATCATGCCTCGGTATAACTTTTGATCGACTGATATACCAGATGAATCAGCGTTCAAAAGCTTACCGGTAGCCATGGGAGTTTTCATGGTGGAAGAGGAATTTAATTCAAATTTCTTAAGCATATCATTTATATATTTTGATTGATTAATGAAAATTCCTTCATTTGACTGTGTCACTTGGAGACCAAGAAATTTTTTTAACTCTCCCATCATACTCATTTGAAAACGGCTTTTCATCACCTCTTCAAAATCTTTACACATATCTGGATTTGTAGATCCAAATATAATGTCGTCAACATATATTTGTACTAACATTAAATCTTTACCTTCTCTTTTGAGAAAAAGAGTTGTATCTATTGTACCTTTGGTGTATCCATTTTTAAGCAGGTGAATAGTCAGAGTCTCATACCATGCCCTCGGTGCTTGCTTTAAGCCGTAGAGTGCTTTGTCTAGAATGTAGACATGGTTGGGATATTTGGGATCAACAAAGCCTTCAGGTTGACTTACATACACTTCCTCATGTAGTATTCCATTCAGAAACGCATATTTGACGTCCATTTGGAATACCTTCATGTTCTTATGTGCTGCGTATGCAAGAAAGATCCTTATTGCTTCAATCCTTGCTACTGGTGCATAGGTTTCATCATAATCTATTCCTTCTTGTTGATTGTAACCTTTAGCAACCAGTCTTGCTTTATTTCTGACTATAATCCCCGCTTCGTCCTTTTTGTTTCTAAAGACCCATTTGGTTCCAACTATGGTTTTGTCTTTTGGACGTTTCACCAAGTGCCACACTTCGTTGCGTTTGAACTCATTTAATTCCTCTTGCATGGCGTTGATCCAATCTGGATCTTGTAAAGCTTCAGATGCTTTCTTGGGTTCTAACGTGCTAAGAAAATTTACGTACAAACATTCGTTTGTAGTCGCAGATCAGGTTTTCACTCCATCATTCAGATCACCAATTATATCAGCCGGAGGATGTGCTCTTGTCCATTTATGACTACTTGGAAGAGTTGGTATATCCATACGAGTGTTTGATGGATTATTTTCATCCAATACTGCAAAAATCTCCTCTATCGATTCAGCTGAAGATACATTTGTCGTTTCCGGTATGTTGACTTCTGTTTCTAATCCTTCAGATGTGGAAGTCTCCGATAAATGATTTTCTGAAACCTGAACAACTAGTTGAATTTCAGGTTCAGAGACAGGAACGTGTTCACTTGGAATCTCATTAGTTTCTACAGAAGTACTAGTATCAACATCTTCAGTTGGACCGGAGATATTTGCACTCGTCTGATTCTGAGATGCATTCACAGATGTGATTGGTGGTTCCATATCTGCACAGTAATCCATAAATGCATCATGAAATAGTAAATCTAAATCAGTAGTATTATTATAATTCAAAGCTGAATTAGAAAACTGTTTCGTCACAGGTTCTACTCCATTTTTAGTAGAAGCTTCAGATTTCTGTACGAGTTCTGAACTAAATTGTCCAGAAGTCAATGTCACAGTCTCGTCGAACGTAACGTTGATACTCCTGATTACTGATTTTGTTCGATTATTATAAATCCTGTATGCTTTCGAGTTCAAGGAATAGCCTATAAAGATGCCCTCATCAGCTTTAACTTGAAGCTTTGTAAGATATTCACGATCTTTCATCACAAAACACCTGCATCCAAATACACGCAGAAACTTGATGTTAGGTTTGCGATTGTTGATTAATTCATATGCAGTTTTGTTAAAGCGTTTATTTATAATAGTTCTGTTTTGAGTAAAACACGTTGTGGATACTGCTTCAGCCCATAGACTTGGTGGAAGACCCGAGTAAGCAAGCATCGTCCTAGCAGCTTCTACAAGAGTTCGATTTTTCCTTTCAACTACTCCATTTTGTTGTGGAGTAATTGGGGCAGAAAAATTATGAGTTATTCCAACGGATTCAAGAAAATATTGAAGAGTTGCATTCTTGAATTCAGTTCCGTTGTCATTTCGGATTTTTCGAACAGGGCGTTGTAGAAGAGTTTGAATCTTCTTGATGAATTTAATGATCTACTCGGGTGCTTCAGACTTGAGTCGTAAGAAATCCAACCAAGTATATCGCGAAAACTCATCAACCATAACCAAGATATATTTCTTTCCTCCCATTGACTGAGTTCGCATTGGGCCACAGAGATCCATATGAATTCATTCCAAGGCATTGTTACAATTAGACAAAGTCTTGGTCTTGTGAGAAACATGTTTCATCTTTCCCATTTCACAAGCTGGACACACAGAAACTTTGTCAATTTTCATTTCAGGAAGCCCGGAAACTAATCCATCAATTCGAAGCTTGTTGATGCTGCGAAAATTTTGATGCAAGAGCCTTCGATGCCATAACCAACACTCTTCTTGTGAAGCTTTTGATACAAGACAGACTTGATTAGAAGCAACAAGAGTTGTAAAATCAGTCATGTATAAGTCTCCGCATCTTTTTGCTCTGAAGATTTCTGACCAATTTGCATCCAAGATGTAGCAAAAATCTTTATCAAATAACACCTTACAGTTCTTGTCGCAGAATTGACTTATACTGAAAAGGTTATGCCCTAAACCTTCAACATACAAAATCTTTTCAATTTGCATTGAGTCATTTTTCAACGTTCCGTAGCCTCGAACGTGACCTTTTGAGTCATTTCCAAATCTCACTGATCCTCCAGGATGTACAATAAAATCTTGCAAGAAGTGCTTGTACCCCGTCATGTGTCTAGATGCTCCCGAATCAATGACCCACACATGACGGTCCTGTTAAGAAACAATTATCTTATTTTAGGTACCCATATCTGCATGGGTCCTTTCTTGTTAGTATGGATCAGTTTATTAATGACATTTGATGCCCCCTGAATTTTGCCTTTAAAAGTTAAACGATTGAGTAAATTTGGTTTGTTAACTTCATTTTTTGGAATCCATTTCCAATCCATATTTACTTCAACTGTTTTCTTTTCTTTCATCTTTTTATTCTGTTTGTTTGATCTGAAACCAAACATTTTGGCAAATTTGTTTGCTGAGGATTTTAAAGAGAAGGAAGAAGTTTTAGACTTCTTATTCGTTGGAGCATTTCTGTTTAGCTTGAAATAGTTGTCCCAACAGTGAGCACAATGAATTCTTCTTTTAGCTTGTGACAATAATTTGAAATCTGAAATTGCGGAATTATTATTGCCACAAACATTGCAAACATTACAAGAATGTATACAATTTTTATTCAAAGAACTACATTTCTCAGAGTCGGTGCTTCTATTCTTGCTATTCAGAACTTGTTCCTTCAAATCCACATACTTTTCTTCATCCATTTCTGAGAAAGAAGAAGAAACATTGTCAGAACCTTTAGAGGTAGAAGGATCACTTGAAAACAAATTAGATTTATTTTCGGATGATTTTTCTTTCTCTTTTCCTTTTGAAACTGGATCACTTGAAAACAAATTAGATTTATTTTCAGATGATTTTTGTTTCTCTTTTCCTTTTGAAGCTGGTTCTGTTTTTAAATCAGATACCTTTGATGAAAACTTTTTATGGTAGACTTCACAAAACTTTAATTCTATTTCAAATTCAGTTCTTTCTTTCTTCTGCTTTTCTTTTTCTAGAAATAGAACTTTTTCAAAATCTGAAATTTGTTTCGAAAGTTCTACACATCTTAATTCAAGATTTTTCTTTTCTTTAAAAAATTTGAGCTTTTCAAAAGGATCAAACATACTTGAAGATTTATTTTGATCTTTGGATTCAGCTTCTTTTGAACATTTTTCACAACTTTTTGAGGCCTTAGAGTTTGATATTTCATATAATTTGGATTCTAGTCTTTGAATCTCACTCTTAAGATCAAGATTGATCCTTTTTGTATGATCAAATTCTAGTCCAATATTATCATGATCATCCTCTAATTTTTCAAAATCTAATTGCCATTTGGAAATTTGATTTTCTAAATCAACAATTTTAAGTAAAGCTGAGTCCAAATCAGGAAATTCAGAAGAGGTTTCTGGAACAAACTCCTTTTTGTCAGAATCTGATGTATTATTTGACTCCATTTCAACGTTAGATTTAGTTTTAACAGATATAGGTTCATTGATTTTGTCAACAATTGTTTTAGCCATAGATTCATCGGAAAACAACGAACTAAATCCAGTTGGTTTAAACATTTTGGTTTTGTAACTGGAGTTTAATTCATCATATTTAAAATTTGTTATATTGTATCTAGGCTTTTCTTTTGAACCTTTGTCTGTTTTAGCTTCATCTTTCTTTGAAATTGGAGTTGAAGAATTTGAAGCATTATCTTTGATAGGAGTTTCTGATTTAGGAGATGTTTCTGATACAATAACTTGTTGCAAAATTCCATTACTTGCCTTTGCTTTTTCTTGTGTCTTTGGAGGTGTTTTTGTTATTATGACTTGTTGCAACACTTCATTATTTGATTTAATAGATACAGGTCAATTAACAGGTGTTTCTGTTATAATGACTTGTTGCAACTTTACATTTGCTGGTTTAACAAAAACTTTTGCAATTGGAGGAATCTCCTTTATCAGAGTTTGCTTCAAAACTTCCTTTTTCTCAATAGGTTTTATTGTTTTGAAACTCTTGTCATCAGATAATCCTAGACCCATTTTTGGATTATAAAATCGTTTATCTTTTGGGTTGCTAGTCAACAAATTCAGCGTTTGCTCAGATTGGCCTCTTTTGTAATTTAAATCTTCAAGCTGCTTAATCTTTTCAATTGCTTCTTTTCTTTCATCAGAAAGAACCTTGATTTTGAACTGAAAATATATGTTTTCATCATTTAAATCAGTTATTTTCTTTTTTAACTCAGAAATTTCAGATTCAAGTATTTTAACATTTGATCTAATAATTTCTTTCTCCTTTTCTCTATCTTCAGCTAAACACTTATAAAGAAGTGCTTCATCATGATATTTCAGCTTTGAGCTTTTCTCATCTTCATATTGCTTTTGCACTTTTTCAATTTTCTTTTGTGCCTTTTTAAATTTCTCGTTAAGCTCAAATATCACAACTTGCATTTCTTCATATTTATCATTTTCAGTTTCAGATTCATTTTCAGAATTATCAGAATAAAGAGAAGTGTTATCATAAAGAGAAGGATATAGAGATTGTACCTCAGATTCCAGATCTTCCTCATCAAGTTTAGCCATTAAACTGTGCTTCACTTGAGTGAAGTGAGCTTCTTCATCATCTAAAGAATCCATCAGCCATATTTCTTCTTCAGCATTTACTGGCTTTCCGGTTTCTTTGGCTTTTGCGAGATGTGCTTTACGCTGATAGTATTCAGAATCCTTAACTTTCTTCAACTGACAATCTCTGGAAAAATGACCCGGCTTACCGCAGTTATAGCAGTTTCGGTCATCCATATCCTTCTTTTCTTCCCTCTCCTTTTTCTCAACTTTCTCCTCTTTTTCTTCTTCCTTTTGATCCTTGTTCTCATACCTTTTCTCAAACCTTTTGTATCTGTTCACTTTGTTGTAATCAGGTTTGCTTTTTGAATGAAACTTCTTCTTTCCATATCTGTTTTGAAATCTTGTAGTTAACAAGGCTAATTTTTCAGCTATCTCACTCATTTCATCTCCAGAACTGCTGCTTTCATCATCATCATCAGAACTTATCTTCTTTTTGCTTAACCCAGAGATCAAAGCCTTTGTTTTCATCGCTCCACTTTTCTTGTGTTCACTTAGAAGGGCTAAAGATTCTTCGACCTTTTTCTCCTTTTCTTTGACCATTTTTACTTTTTCTTCATGTTGACCCAGAATGCTGAAAATATCGGTCAACTTTTCATCATCCATATCCCTTGACATTTGAAGCTGAATAGAGTATGAATCCCATTCCGGCAGTAAATTCTTGACAAACTTGTAATTAATCTCTGATTCAGACTTGTCAACTCCATTCCTTCTTAAATCATTCAGAATGATGTTGTAACGATCATAGGTATCTTTCAACGATTCTCCATCTCTAGCTTTAAACCCTTCATACGCATTGATGCTCTGATTCTTTTTGGTCTTCATTGATTTTGATGAACCCTCAAACTGCCTTTCTAGCTCATCCCAAATATCCTTTGCTGAATTTCGGCTGTCTACGCGATTATAAATATTGTTTGGAATGGCCATAGTCAAGTATGTCAATGCTTGCTCATCAATTTCAACTCTAGCTTTATCAGCATCACTGTAATATTTGTATTCCTTTTCTATTCTTCTTGGAAGAATCTCTTGACTTGTTTATGTTGCAGCAATGCCACCAACCTCTATGTAGGCTTTGTAAGGACCGTTCTGAATGGACAGCATAAGATCTCTGTTCTGATGATTCAGAAATTGAATCATTCTCCTTTTCCATTGAGAATATTCTTCAGCTATCAATACCGGAGGCTTATTCTTAGAACCCATGCTCAGCATATCTCTCGACATCTTCTGATAATTGGCTAGATAAACGATCGTTCAGAAGATAAAGCAGTTAGTGTAAGAAAAATTACACTTATGAGAATTTAACCAACATTCCTAAGAATTCGGATGCTCAATTCGGATGATCAATTCGGATGCTCAATTCGGATAATCAATTCGGATGCTCAATTCGGATAATCAATTCGGACTTGATAGATTTCGAAATCCTCCAATTCGAACTTAACAGCGTTCGAATTCACTCAATTCGAATGTACTTCGGTTCGAATTCACTCAATTCGAACTCAACAGGGTTCGAATTCTATACTTAGGAAAATTTAATCAACTCAAATCAATACACAAGTTCTCAATTCGAATCTAACAGGGTTCGAATTCTCTACAATTCGAATCTAATAGGGTTCGAATTCTATGAATTCGAATTCTTCTTGAGTCGAATTCTACACTTGTGATGCCAAGAACAATCCGAATTCTCTATGAATGTTCCGAATTCTCTTTGAATGATCCGAATTCACCAAGAATGATCCGAATTCTGCACTTCGAACTTCAAAATCACTTAATCTGCAATAACTTCTTCAATTCTTGATCAATTGTGATGAATCTTATATCAAATTGTTCGTAATTGAAATCCGCACACTTTTTCTGTTGATTGCAATTCACAATTCGATCAATTTGAACAGATTAAGATCAAAATAGTGATCTTGAAGTTTTCGAAAAAAAATTCAAGAATCGATCAGATCTGTCAATTCTGTGCAGATTTTGATGTTAATCCAAGAATTAAAAGTGTTCAGGAAGCAAATCCGAATGCAATGATGCAAAGAATTGATTCAAAAACTCAAAATCTGGAAAAACTTCATGTCTGAATGATAAGACTTCAGATGAACAGTAAAAGCCACTTGGTCCGAATTCTTGAAGAACAGTGTAAAAATTCTTCAATTTGGTCTTCGATCTGCTTGAATCTTCTGTTTAGCTCTGATACCAATTGATAAATCCCAAATCTAGCACAAAGTAATGAACAAGTGTAGAGAGAATCTAGAGAGCAATCTTGTCATCCATATATAGATTTCAAAGTGTAAAATGACAAATGCTTCAAGTTGTTATACAAAATAACAAAGGAACTCCTTTATATAGTAGGACATGACAAGCCCATGCCTCTACTAAGGAGAAACAGTACAAGATATTAATACTGTCTTGATAGCTACAAAAATGCCCTAACACATTGTAGAAGAGGAAACTGCTGAAGAAGAAGTTGCAGAAGAAGAAATGGCTACAGAAAGGTATCAATCACCCTATCAATCTCCAGATAGATTTGCTCACCAAGGAGACCTGAACGACTTCTTACAGAACCCTGAAATTGCCAACACCCTAAATACAGCAGGGTGGACGGCACAACCTCTCGACCACCACTCTCCAGAAGAAGATTTCTTCATTTCTGGCATCGACACACATCTGCAAGAAGATGACACAACACCCAGAAATCAACCAGCCGAAACCCCTGTTATTTTACAAAACCCTTTCATTCAAGGATTGGATGTCCACAGAAGAAGTCCAAACCCAGCTTCAGAAGAAATAGAACAAACTGAAGCTGAATTGAACAGAGGTGAAATTACAGAGGCTTCTGAGAACATGGTGGAAGAAGAGAAAGAAAAAGGGGCCGAAGTTGTACAAAAAGAGGGATTAGCAACAACTGAGACAGAAATAGAGATCTTAGAGACAGATTCAGATGAAGAAGAAGCTGTCTGGATACGTAAGGGTCTTTATCATCCACATGTCATGAGATTTTTTGGATCTCATCAAGTGTATGACCAATTACGACCAGAGCAAGGAACTTCCACATAACTTAGGGAAGGAGCAAGAAAAGATGCCTGGATAAATAAAGGCACACAACCAAAACCAACTCCCAGTGCAACCCACATTTCTGACACCGCAGGTCTAGCTGCAGAAGGTGTCATTGAAAAAGAGCAGCATATCTCGAACCTAACCCAACCCATCCAGCCAGAGGTTACTCTTTCAACCTCTGTGCCCACAGAAACCGGGGAATCCATTCCTAGGGAGTCTCCTCAAAGAGACTCACCTATAGTTCGTGATCAATTGCCCCAGATCACAGAAGAACGCCCAACAGAGGAATTTGTTTCCTCTGCCACGCACTTATTAAGACCCACACTTCTTTCAGAGAGAAGTAGAGAGCACAAAGACAAAGAGACTCTAGACAAGTCTCCTAGTCAACAGAAGGATATTCCAATACCCACCTCTGGAGTGGATTTGGACAATGTTCTTCTCAGAACATCTGTAGGGATTGAAACTCATGTTTCTTCTCAAGGATCAGAAGGAAATCCTTCCATTCTCAACGTACAAACAGGAATGAAAGAAGGTATCCCAGGATCAGGGATTCACTCTGGAGACGAATGTGTTCCTCCAGAGGTTACCACCGGAACACAAGTTACAAGGGATGAGTTCCAAACCCTTGAGACCTCTGTGAACCAAACCTTGAAAGAGTTGCAAAGCTCTTTCAAATCTTTTGCAGAGACAACATCACTGGCACTGCTAAACCTGAACACCAAAATGGACAACCTGTCCACAGAGGTGAAAACTGCCATCTCACAGATGAAGTCTGCTGCTACTGCATCCACCACTTCTGCCGCAACAACTACTCCTTCGATTGAGAACTCCATCAACAAGTTCCTGATCAATTGAACAAACAGACTTCAGTGTCAACGGGCATCACTCCTGCAGATCTACAGAAGGCCCTACAAAAAGTTCAAGAAGAAGCCATGCGAAATACCATGCTGATGCAACCCAAAGACTACATGACAAGAGCACAACTGACAGAGCTTGGGCAGAACGTGATTAATCAAGTGACAGAAGTCATCCTTTCCTTCACCACTGCCAATGCTAACTTCGTCAAAGATTTCAGAGAAAGTGTAGGAAGGATGAGATTCAAAACAGAGGCAGAGCTAGCAACTCTTCTTGGCCTCTGTGATGATGCCTGGGCGAAACTGATCGCTGCTGGAGCCACAATGCCAAAGAAACCCGATGCTTCCTGCAGAGCAGAGGGTACATCAGACAAGGGTCAGGATCACTCTGATGATGATGACCATTCTGGTCCATCAGATCATCCTGAGGGGGAGAAATCTACAGAGAAAGCTGCAAGCAGAGGACTTACAGGTCCACCAATAGCCGCAGAACCTCTGAGTCAAGCACCTCCAGAACAGACCCGACAACAACAAACCCAAAAGACCACAGAGACAACACCCATTTCTGTGGAATCATCTCCTGACGAAACCAAAACTCCAGAAGCAGAACAGCAAGCCACAGAGGCAACAACCGCCCCTGAGGTAATCATTTTGGAAGAAACAGATGAACCAACCACAGAGAAAACACCCACCTCTGTGGAAACACCCCAAACCATACCCAGAAGAAAGTCGATTGCCACCAAACCAAAAAGAGCAACGACCTCTGCTTCTGACATTCTGAAAAGGATGCACACAACAATGAGTGATCGTATGGTGAATAGAGAAGAAGAAAGGCACAGGTTCACTTTAGCTTTCAGAATGGCAAGAAGATTCAATGTCAACACTTCATCAACAGAAACTGAGCTCGCAGAAGAAGTCATCAAACAACCTCCAACAGAGGTTACAGAGCAAGTCAAGCCAACAGAACCATCGCCACAAAAGTCCTCTAAATCACAATCGTCAAAATCCACAGAGGCAACCTCCATCAAACCAACAGAAGTGCCAACCTCAAAACCCACAGAAGCAACAGGTTCTGCCACAACAATAGCAAAAGATAAGGGCAAAGGGATACTGACAGAAGAGCCAAAGAAGAAGAAAACATTGCCAAAGTCAACAGAAAAACTAATGAAGAGTGCGTTTGACGCCTTTCAAACCCCAAAACCCGAAGAAGTTGACTGGGCACATGGATTGAAGCCTCTGTCAGAAATTCCTCTAACTGGTAGAGCTGCAGAAGTTGTTCAACAAATGGAGAGTCTCAGAAGACAAATTCCACGACCTGGTCCAACACATGAAGAGATGGAAGAAGTGGTATACAAATACCTCTACAAACAATCCTATCAGACAAATCATCCAGTGGATCATGTGACAGATCCAAGGATCAGAGAAGAATTTGAGAACATCTTCACAAGAACAAAGCCAAGAACCAAAGCAGATGTCTTCTCAATTCACAAAATCAAAAAGGTGATCTTCTGCAGATTCTCCTTCACAAGAACCTATCCAAGGGTCAGGTACAATCTTTACAAAGTCAGAAGCGAGAACAATTCAGAATCTACCTTCGCTGATGCTGACTTAAGAAACATCAATCCTTACGATCTACCTGACCTTCTGCAATGGACAAAAGACAACTACAACACAGAGTCTAATACCAGAGCCTATCAAGTGTTGAGAAAAGCGATGAGGGAAAAGCTTCTGCTGTACAGCATGATAGATTTTCAGCTGGGAAAGGATCTTGGTCTCAAACATCTAGATCTACGACCACCAGAAGATCGCTGCCCACCAGACGCTGTGCCCAACTCAATCATCAGAGAACCAAGATTTGGGTTAGTATTTCAAAACCCACAACACCAGGTTAAACTTTTTGTACTCATGGATTGTCAGAAGTACGCAACCAGTACTCTGAGCAAATTCAGAGCAAGCCTTGTAAAATACAGAGGTACAGAGAAAATGGATAGAGATGATGCAGATACTTTCATCAGAGAAATAGACTCAATAATTCGCCTAAGAGAACTCTGCATCAGATTCTACAAAGAGATCAGAAAAGTCGGCAGAGACAACAGAAGCTACAACGATTTCAAAGATGCCAAAATCTGATTCTCAGACCTCCAATCTCTGCAAACAAAGTTACTTTCATTGTACTCAAATGTAAAATGCCTCTGGCATATTTCTAAATGAAAGAAATTTCGAGGTATTGTTTAACCTCTGTCTTATCTAACTTAGCCAAACTTAACTCAAGTTCAAATTTTTTATTTTTCACTACTTAGGGGGAGATTGTTAGCTTCAATCTTCCTAATCATAGAAGTATTTAGAAGTAGTGAAAAATAGGCTAAGTGAAGAAAGCCTCTTACAGAGGCTCTGCCGACATTACCGAGAAATCAAGGTCAAGAAGCTACAGAAGCAGCAGAGGCTTCCTACAGAAGCTCTGTCATACGCACAAAGAAGACCAAAGACTCGGAATCCGGCGAAGACTGCTCCACAGAGGACCAGACCGCAGAACCTCTGTAATTCATTACAGAGCCTCTGTGGTCCTCAATGAAGACTTGGAAGATATTACTGGATACGTTCATCAACTTGCATGGAAAAGTACTGTCAAAACACGTGTCAAGCTCTGAGTGGACTCAATAGGGCAAGGTACAAAATAGACGTCTGCGCCATTTAATACATTTACCAAAAGTACATCTGCTCCATTAAATGCGCATGGCTCAAACAACTGCTCACACCATCCAGTCCACTGTTCACACCATCCAGTTTACTATTCATGCCGTAAAAGGAACAGTGACCTACTTCATAGTCTTCTAAGAGTAGTATAAAAGGAAGTCTCATGTTGAGATCTTCCTAAGAAAAAAACCACAAGGAATCACTAATACTCTCAAGCTTTATTGTCAAATATCTGAGTGTTATATTCTCACACACACCAAGTTCTTAATCTGTTCTTCGTGTTGTTATTATATATTGAATAACAATAACTGTTCAAGAAATCCTTTTTCATTCTTTACTGTTTTCTTTATATATGTGCGTTCTAATATATATCAAACATATCTGTTAGTTTAATACGCTTCCGCATCAAACTCTAAACTCAACTAATAGACTGTTAATCTTGATTAAAGTGTATCTGGGTTCCAACAAAAAGTTCAGCATGATCCGCCGGAGTAAAATGCGAAGGTGCAGGGGCAGGGGCGTTCATGCGTTCGAGGATCTGCTGTACCATCGTCTTCACTGAACTTACGTCAGTCTTTACTGAACTCACGTCAGTCTTTACTGAACTCACGTCAGTCTTTACAGCAGTCATCTCTCCCTGAAGATTTCCAACCGATGTCTTCAGCGTTGTATACTCGCTGGACAAGGTTTGAACTGTTGTTTTCAGAGAGGTGTAGTCGGTGTAGATGTCAGCAAGAACTTTGGCAAAGTCACCAAGAGTACCATCAACCTTCTCCAAATCATCTTTGGAGGCTTTCTGTTCCACCACTTTTGTCATCTTGTTGAGATTCTCTCCAGCGTTTGTTACAGCTGAAGAGTTGTCTGAGAGAGTAGTGGTGAGACCTGTCAGCTTTGTATCCAGGTTCTTCAGAGAGGCGTTGATGTCTCCCAAATTAGGACCTGTAACAGATAAGTACTTGTGAACAAAGGAAAGCTCAGAAGTTTGGGGTTTAGTTACTGTGTATATGGGTTGGTGTATACCTGCAGGAGGGTTGGTGAATTCGTCAAAACCTCTGTGTCCTGAGAAAAGTTCCATGTCGTCAGCTAGAGTGCATGTACGCATAGACATTCCTGCAGGTCCTGTATCCATCATTCCTTGAAAAGTATCAGCTTTAGCTTCTGGAAAAATGACGGGTGCTCCAGTGATTGTGGTGAAAACTAGATTAGAGTCCAATGGAGTAGAGAGAGAAGCGAAGGTTGAGAAAGTTGGTTGTGGAGTTGATTCAGTGTTGGATCCACTGAGAATCACTTCTTCAGTCCTATGAGAGACTGAAGGAGGTTGGGTCGATTAAAAGTTTATAACTTCAGCGTTTAGAGATGCTGAAGCTGGGATGGAAGAGGTGGCTTGTTCAGATGTGGCAGAGCGTACCACTGAACTTTCCATCAGCTCTTCAAGATGAGGTGAGGAGTCTTCAGCAAGAGATTTCTGGGGTTGCTCCTTGGTTTTCTTAGTTCTTTTGGAACCAAGTTGGGTAGATGAGTGTTTCTTTTTTCTAGAAGGAATGGAGGTTGCAGCTGGGGTATCAGCGGTGGGTTTGTCCACTGAAGGAGCTGCAGAAGTAGAAGAAGAAGGAGGATTGAGAATAGTTAAGAGAGTAGAGAGACGTACCTCATTTTCCACTGGCTTGAAGTCGAGTACCTTAGGGCCAACCTGAGAGAGTTTCAGGTCTCCTACTTTTGGGTAGTTGTCCTTCAGTCCGGTTTGGAAGACGGCGCTGATGAATCTTGGATATGGAACCCATGATGGTAAGTAGAGTCTACTTTGAGCACTAGATCATCGTAGATTATCGATGAGCCGGTCTTTGCAGTCATGCAGCTTATCAACTTTGCAAAGATGAAGTTCATCTCGCTGGGCATTTTTGATTTCTTGATAAGGGTCAGCTTCTTCTCAAACTTCTTATCCCTCCCAGTTTCCCATACATAACCCATTGCATCAAAGAATGCAGTGATGGCTTCCCTATCAGCATGTTTCTTGTGGTCAGGAAGAGAAACAAAGGGTTTTTCTTTTGTGGCGATGGGAAGGCTCAGTGCTTTTCGGATAATGGCAGGGGTGATTTTTATGGTGCCAAAATCAGTGTCACAGAGGATGCAATCGATTTTCTTTGAGGAGTCTTTGGTCGATGGTAGCTGAGTGTGTCTGGCAGAATACCAGAACTGAGATAGTAGTAGCGGATGTGCAGGGGGTGTTATGGTCAAGACTGTAGAGAGGCAACAGGTTTTGAGGAATTTCACAGCATCATTCAGATGTGTGACTTTCTTTCGAGGAGGAAACTCGAAAAGCGCATAGAGGTTGTTTGTTTTTGTCCAATCCGGTTCCTCAAGAGTGAACTTGACCTGAGGAGCCTTGGTGATTTCCAGTTCCTCAGCAGTAGCAGTGTTCTCAGCAGTAGGAATATCAGTAGATGCCATTGCTGTATTATCAGTTCAACCAAAGATATAACAAATAAGAATAATCTTAATGTGGAAAGATTTTCCAATAAGATGGTTCGAATTTTGTCCATTTCATTCAGACAAAAATGTCTTAGTGAAGATTTGGATTTTCTTGGTTTTGAAAAAGAATTGCAAACCTTATAAAAAGTCTTGTTTTCCAGAATCTTTTGAGGATTAGGATTCTGGAAAAACGAATGAAGAACAAGTTTAAGATAATTGCGATTAAACTTGAAGAACAACCATGAAAGGTTGTGTTCATAAAACCATGAAAGAAATGATTTAATTTTTGAAAAAGTTCTTTTGTTTGATCTTGTAAAAACAATGAGAAGATCATTAACAAGTTTTAAGAAACAGGCAAATAAAAGAAATATTAACCTGGTTAGTTGAAGAAGAAGAAGATGAACAATTCTTGAAAAACTTGAGAGCAAAAATGCAACAGTAGTTTTCTTGCTTGGAGGAGAAGTTTTTCGCGTAAAAGAAAAATATAAACCCAAAAAGTGTTTATATAGTGAGAGTAGAGAGAGAGAAAAACTCGAGCGGGAAAGTTTTTCATCATGACACGGACACGTGTTTGCATTTGATTGGAAGGTAAACGAAACGTGCAAACGTGTGTCAGAAAAAGAACGTACCAGGGCTTATCCGATGCGATGACGTCACAACTGTCCTTTCATATTTTAGGATGTCTCTGAGGTTTTGAAAGCTCAGGGACACTTTTGAAAACATGAAGCACTGAATAGAAATATCAGTGTTGGTTTTAGAAATTTCAAAGTATCGTTGATTAAGGAAGAGATATTCAGCGATGCAATTTGTCTTTAAATCTTGCATTTACATGCGATTGTCAGCGAGAGAAAACATACCTTGACATCAGCGAATCAATTATGTTCAGAGAGAGAATGATAGAATGGGTTATACAAGTTGATTTTATCCTATCACTGATCAAATGTGAACCGCTGAAGAGTTTACTCTTCAAAGTTCAGCATTCCAAGCTCGCTGATGAGAAAGTTGAATCTTGTCTCTTCAAGAGGTTTGGTGAACAGATCAGCTAACTGATAGTCAGTTGGGATAAAGTGAAGTTCTATATCACCATTCATCACATGATCTCTGATAAAATGATACCTGATTTCGATGTGTTTTGTCTTTGAGTGTAGCACTGGATTGTTGGCTATAGCGATGGCATTTGTGCTGTCGCAATAGATTGGAATTTTCGAGAGCTGAAGGTCATAGTCTAGTAGTTGATTTCTCATCCACAAGACCTGAGAACAACAGCTTCCAGCGGCTACATTCTCAGCTTCAGATGTGGAGGTGGACACTGAGTTTTGCTTTTTACTTGTCCAACTCACCAGCTTTCCACCCAGGAGCTGACAGCCTCCTGTGGTGCTTTTCCTATCCAATTTGCAACCTGCAAAATCACTATCTGAATAGTCGATTAGATCGAACCCTGAGTCTTTTGGATACCAAAGACCTAGATTCACAGTACCCTTAAGGTATCGAAAAATTCGCTTTACATCGGTCATATGAGATTCCTTAGGTTCAGCTTGATATCGTGCACACAAACAGGTTGCGTATATAATATCGGGTCGGCTAGCTGTAAGATACAAGAGAGTGCCGATCATCCCACGGTACAGCGTGACATTAACAGGAATACCATTAGTATCCTTGTTTAGTGTCAGCGGTGGTTCCATAGGGGTTTTCATAGCTGAACTCTGAGTTAAATCGAATTTCTTCCGCATATCTTTAACATACTTTCCCTAATTAATGAAAGTTCCTTTTTCATTTTGCTTTATCTGAAGACCAAGGAAATATATTAGCTCACCCATCATGCTTATTTTATACTCTTCTTTCATTCTATCAGTGAAACGAGTACAAAGATCAAGGTTAGTAGAACCAAATATAATGTCATCAACATATATCTGAATAAGAATGATATGACCTTTCACTATTCTGAAAAATAGAGTTTTGTCGATTTTACCTCGCTCAAATTTTTCAATATGGAGATAAGTAGAGAGAGCGTCGTACCATGCACGAGGAGCTTTCTTTAAGCCATAAAGTGCCTTATCCAGTTTATAAACATAACCTGGACGCTTAGGATCTGAGAATCCTGGAGGTTGTTCCACATAGACTTCTTCATTCAGCTTTCCATTTAGAAACGATGACTTAACATCCATCTGATATACTTTGATGTCTTTGTGTACAGCATATGCTAAGAATAGACGATTATATTCTAGTCTTGCTACAGGAGAAAATGTTTCGTCGTAATCTATGCTTTCCTCTTGTCTGTATCCCTGAGCAACAAGTCGAGCCTTGTTGCGGGTTACAGTTCCATGTTCGTCCAACTTGTTTTCATTAGACCCATCATCTTCAACTGTATGAGTACGAGGAGTGGGAATATCTTCTGAATAACCAAGATGAGAAAACATCCATTGATTCAGTTCTTCAGTATCAGCGGACAGTTTAGAGTTCGCTGAACGGGATTCGTCAAACGTGACGTGAATAGTTTCTTCAACAGTTTGTCTTCTTCGATTGAAGACTCCGAAGGCTTTGGAGATTGAAGAATATCCAAGAAAGATTCCATCATCAGCCTTAGGATAAAACATTCCAAGAGCATCTCTGTTGTTCAGTATGAAACCCTGACATCCAAAGATGTGAAGAAAGCTAATTGAAGGCTTTCTCCCATGAAAAAGTTCATAGGCTATTTTATTGAATATTTTTACTATGAGCGACCTGTTTTGCGTAAAACTAGCAGTGTTGACAGCTTCTGCCCAAAACTGAGTAGGCAGGTGAGAATCGCTGAGCATTGAACGTGTAGCTTTAATAAATGTTCTATTTCTTCTTTCAGCGACTTCATTTTGTTGTGGTGTTCTCACTGATGAAAAGTTGTGAGAAATACCCTTACTCTCAAAGAAGGAATCAAGAGAACTGTTTTTGAATTCAGTCCCATGATCACTCCTTATGAGCGAACGGTAAAGTTGTTCAGGGTTTCCATCTTTTGAACAAAGGTGATGAGTTCTTCAGGGGTGTCACTCTTAGAACGGAGAAACATAACCCATGTATAGCGAGAGAATTCATCAACTATGACCAGCGTATATTTCTTTCCAGCGATGGATTGTTTGTTAACAGGGCCAAACAAATCCATAAGGAGAAGTTGTAGAGGAGATGACACTGAGGAGACTTGCTTTGACTTAAAGCTTGCTTTGGTCTGCTTGCCTTTCTCACACGCTGAAATAAGGAATCTTTGGCGTATGAGTGTTGAGGTAGACCAGTGACTAACTCTTTTGAAGAAAGAGTGTTCAGTGTCTTGATGTTTAGATGAGAGAGCCTCTTATGCCATAGCCAGTTGACATCAGATGAGGCTTTTGAGAAGAAACAGGAGTTCTCAGTGGTTGTTGAGTCCATGTTTATTACATAAACATTTTCCAAACGATAACCGCTGAGAGCTATCTTATCCTTTTTCTCAGCGACAAAGCAGGATTCCTTGGTAAAGATTACCTTGTTATCCGTGTCGCAAAGCTGACTGATGCTTAGAAGATTATGCTTCAGCCCTTCAACATATGCGACTCTTCTGAAGGTTGTTGTACCATTTGAGAGTACACCAAACCCTCGGGTATGTCCTTTTCCATTTCCACCGAAAGTTACAGAGGGACCCTTCTCTTCCTTGTATTCAGCGAGCAGGCTTTTCTTTCCAGTCATGTGTCTAGAGCATCCGCTATCGAGATACCAGATACCCTTCTTAACCTGCATTACAAAGGAAGATTAGTTTTTCTTGGGTACCCACTTAACCATGTGTACACATTTGTCAGTGGAAGTAGTTGGAATGGAAGGTTCAGCAGTCTTCGCAGCATTTGAAGATTCAGCTTTGTCAGTCTTCACTTTGGTTAATTTCTTAATCTCAGTGGTCTTCTTTGCCTTGGGGGCAATGATCTTCACCTTAGCTATCTTTTCAGCTTTGGTGGCTGTGGGGCACTTACTAGCAATATGATCAGTAAGTCCACAGTGATAACATTTCCTATAACTAAAAATAGTTCTAGGACCATTTGAATGCTGAGCTTTTGATTTTGAATTTGAAGTACCAGCACCAAGTAAGCTATTGGCTTTTGAAATGGGAGGAACATTTAGTTCTTCGGATTTCTTACCAAAGACATCCACTCTGAGTCTAGGAGAAGATCGCTGAATAGATCCACGCTGAGTAGATCCAGAGATCTGATTCCCTAATCCAGAGGGTTGAATCACTAAAGCTTTAGAAGCATTCAGCTTAGGTACTAAGGTACCCTTCTGAGGATTTTGGTTAAAAGCAATTCCTTTACCTTTATCTTTAAAGACAGAGGTAGGTTTTAGATAAACCATTTTCTCTTTACCTTTTGAAGAGGTAGAAATTTCCTCAGGGTTAGGAAGTTGGGAAGAGGAACACTGAGAGGATGAAGTATCAGCAACTGAGGATACAAAAGTTCCAAATAAGAGCATGGAACGATCAGTGGTTGGTTCTAGAGTATCAGCTTTGTAACTAATACCACGTTTATCACTCAGGGGAATCTGAGACTTAATTATCTCAGTGATCTTTGTTGAGGAATTATACCATCCATCACCAGTAGCTTTTTCAGCTCTTAATGCAGCGATAGCTTTTTCGCGTTCTATTTTGACTAGCTGATTTAGGTGAACTTGATCTTTAAAATCTTCTTCAATTTTAGAAAGATTTTCTATTTGAAGGTGACAGTTTTTAAGCTGTTCAGCGAGATCAAGGTTTTGATTTTCAACCACAGTTTTGCCATTCATGGCTTCATATAAACTACTAGTCAAGAGATCGATCTTTCGAAGACTATCAGCTTCATCAATATTTGCAATATTGGTAAAGAAAGAAGGTGATACCTGAGTTGCAGAGGTTGAAGTAGAGGGAATGTCAGAGTTGTCTTCCTCATCTTCAAGTTTGGCCAAAAGACAGAGATTGGCTTCATCATCTTCAGAGTCAGATGTTTCTTCCTCATCATAGTCAGCCCAATCATAGTCAGCCATCAGGCCTTTGCCTTTCTTCTTAAAGCTTTTCAGCTTCGCATACCTTTCTTTCATCTTGGCGTATTTGTCATCTCTATTCCTGGGAATAAAGGATTTCTTGGGAAACGCTGAGTTTCTCGAAACTTTCTTTGACCTGCACTCGTTAGCGAAATGTCCTATCTTTTCACAGTTAAAACAAGTAGAAGTAGCCTTATCAAAAGGAGCTGATAATCATGGCTTGTCAGTAATGGAAAAAGTATTATTCTTTCTGAACATTTTCTTTTTGGCAAATCTCCTGAACTTTTTAGTGAGAAGAGCCAAAGATTCATCAAGATCTGAAGAGTCAGAATCTGATGACCTTTCAGAGTTACTCTCCAACTCAGTGATAGTGACCGAGGGTCGCTGAGTGGAAGGTTCCTCTGGGATTAAAGGAACAAGGGTGCTTTTGGAATCTTTTACAAGATTCTTCTTAAGATGACTCGATTGCTCATGATTCAGCATCGTGCCATATAAGGTAGAAAGGGTCATTGATTATAGATCCTTTGACAGCTTGAGACACATAGAATAACTGTCCCAGCTTTCAGGTAAACATTCTAAGAACTTTGTCAGCACTTCAAAGTTAGAATATTTCTTACCAACAGTTTTCAGATCTATTATTAAACAATTAAAACGTTGGTGTATTTCAGAGAGAGTTTCATTCTTACCACAAATGAAGCTTTCGTACTGTCTTACCAGGTTGATCTTTCGAGAGTCCTGGACTTCAGAAGTACCTTCATACTGAACACAAATTGTGTCCCACATAGCTTTTGAGGTTTTCAGGTTCATGACGGAATGGTAGACTTCGTCAGGAAGAGACATGGAGAGTATGGATCTGGCTTTGGTGTCGATAGCCACTTTCTTCTTATCTTCATCAGTCCACATATGAATTTCTTTAGGAATCAGCCTTTCTGGAATAGCAGGTCTATTCTCAGCGGCTGGAACTGCAGCATCAATTCTTACAGGAATATATGGGTCGTTTTCAAGATAATAAGGCATAGTAGGGTCTACACCTTCTAAGAAGAGAATCATCCTATTTTTCCATAGATTAAAATTATCTCTGGAGAATCTAGGGGGTTTTGCAAGAGAACCGTTGTCAATATATTTTGTGTTTGTGTTGGTAGCCATTTTCAGAAATAGCAAGGAAGAGAAATCTTAGTATAGATTAGATCTTGTTTATGAGATTAAACAAATCCGCTCTGATACCACTTGTTGGTCCCGAAGTTGGAACACAAAGTTTCTTGCACTAAGAAAGAGAAGGAAATTACTAATAATAACCTATCTCAAGATAAGAAAGATGACTTGACCAGAGTTAGCAAGTGACTCGTCCAGAGTTTTCGAGTGCTTCAAAAATGAAGCTGGAGTCCTTCTTATATACTGCATACATTTAATGCAAGGCAGGTTATACTTTACACGTGGCAGCAGCTCATTGGTTGTATATTATTGACCTTTGTTGACAACCTTAGTAGCCGCATGTTTGAACAGTGTAGTATGAGAGTGGTTGTACGATTTCAGACAATAAGGAGGTTCTTTTCTGACATATCGTACGGAGTCGTGCAAGGGTGGTTAAGACAAAAGTACTTTGTACGGAGGACTTCATGATCAGCTTTCGTTGATTCAGTGCTTTATCATTCTATATCAATGAATGACAAAGTTCAGCGATAGCTGAAGTCTTGTACTTGATACTTCACGTTGAATGGACAAATTTGAGTCTTCGCTGATCCGCATCAGTTCATTAGGAGACTTGTCGCTGGTTCTTGAGCTTGATCTTCCACTTCAGCGTAGAACCTATGTTGACATGAAACTTGTCTTCAGGGATCATAAGTAAACAACTAACTTATCAGCGATCACCATAAGGACTGAACAGGCTCAGAGCATTATGGTGAACAGTATTCGATGAATGTTTAATCTAAAGAGCGAGGGTGGCCGGGAATAAAAAGAAGCATTGCTCAACATGTGGAAGGTTGTACTACTTGTAAGAAGGTAAAGATTGAACATCAAAAGCCGTTTGGTCAGTTACAACGATTAGAAATACCGATGTGGAAATGGGATCTGATTACTACAGATTTCATCACAAAGCTACCAAGGACTCCTAAGGGATTTGATTCCATTTGGGTGATAGTCGATAGGTTGACGAAGTCTGCACACTTTTTACCGATAAAGGAAACTGATTTATTGGAACGATTAGCTAAGTTGTACATTGACGAAATAGTAACTCGACATGGTGTTCCAATCTCGATCATTTCAAATCGTGATAGTCGTTTTACTTCAAGATTATGGAGAAGTTTTCAAAAGGAAATGGGGACGCAGATAAAGTTAAGCACAACATATCATCCTTAAACTGACGTTAAGAGTGAACGAACGATTCAGACATTAGAAGATATGCTCCGGGCTTGCATTGTTGACATTGGGGGATCGTGGGATAAGCATTTACCATTGATCGAATTTGCCTACAATAACAATTATCATTCCAGCATTCAAGTGGCACCGTTTGAGGTTTTGTATGGTAGAAAATGTCGAACTCCTTTGTGTTGGAACGAAGTGGGAGAGAAACAGCTAGCGTGGCCAGATATAGTTCAGTTAACCGCGGATAAAATTACTCAGATTCGGGAATGATTGAAAGTGGCTCAAGACAGACAGAAAAGCTACGCCGACCGACGTCGAAAGCCGTT
Organism: Saussurea involucrata; assembly: GCA_033807775.1. Classification (NCBI taxonomy): domain Eukaryota; kingdom Viridiplantae; phylum Streptophyta; class Magnoliopsida; order Asterales; family Asteraceae; genus Saussurea; species Saussurea involucrata. The sequence continues at coordinate 94,087,983 of CM066327.1, read as the reverse complement.
AGAATTTCAAGTTGGAGATTTTGTGATGTTAATAGTCTTGCCTTGGAAAGGAGTCATCCGATTTGGGAAACAAGGTAAACTGAGCCGGAGGTACATTGGACCGTTTGCAATCATAGAAAGGATCGGTGAAGTAGCCTACATATTAGATCTTCCGCCAGAGTTAAGTAGAATCCATAATGCCTTTCATGATTCAAATTTCCGGAAGTGTTTGGTTACGCCGGATCAGGCAGTTTCTCTACCCGACATACGAGTTGATGAAAAGCTGAATTATGTAGAAGAACCAGAAGCTATTGTGGATCGTAAAGTTAAGGTTTTGCGGAATAAGGAGATCAGACAAGTGAAAGTACAGTGGCGACATCATAAAGGTCAGGATGCTACTTGGGAATCAGAATCCGAAATGAGAACTAAGTACCTGTATCTTTTTGCCTAACCGAATTCCTGGACGGAATTCTTTTAAGGGGGAGATGATGTAATACCCGGGTAAGTTCGTTAGTTACATTCGAGTTCCGTTAAAATCTAGTTAACTTTATAATTAATGTTTAGGGTAAGTTTGGGTTAAGTTAGAATTTAAGGGTGTTTTGGGTCATTATTGGATAGTTTAAGCTTTAATGGTAAATTAAGTCAAAATATAAATACTTAGTTAAATCAGATATTTTCACAACAACAAAATATCCAGAAAATTCAGTGTGTGTGTGTGTGTTTGAGACCAAAAGAGAAAGGAAGGGTTTGTGGCTAAAAGATTCAAACTTGGTATATTTGGAAGTGATTTCAGGTATGTTCCTCTACAATTTATGTGTGTAATTGCTAGTAGATGGTTTCTATCGGAGTAGAATTTTTGACTTCATGTCTAGGCTTGAATTCTGTCGATTTCTGGGTAAAATGGAACAAACCGACAGCAGTTTCCGGACACAATATGAATGGGTCTGGGTAGTTTGTTTGATGGTGTCCGGTAGATTTTTAGTGGTGTTCGGTAGTTTTTCTTGCAGGTATCCGGGTGGTATCCGGGTTACTTTGGTTTCCGGATATCGTCCGGATTATTGATGTTGTCCGGTTAGTTATGTTATCCGGATTGTGTATGTTGTCCGGAAAGGCTGTGTTGTCCGGAATATGGGTGCTATCCGGAAAGGTTGTGTTGTCCGAATACTTTAGCTGGTTAGTCAAACTTTGAGAGTTTTGATGCTTTTAAGTATCCAGTAGCCTGTGTTTTGTTAATTCATGGATAGGGAATGAATGAGGACTGAATGTACAGTGGACTTGACTTAAGTTCGGGTTTGGGGGCAACATTTGAGGATTTGAGTTCTTTAGAGTTCTTATCTTTAGTAAGACTTATGTGTTTTATATGGTAAAGAGATATCTGCATCTATTTGTTTCAGATACTGTGAATCGAAGGTGAAAGCAGAATTCTTTGTGGAGGACTGGAAAGAGTTTTGTTAAAGCAGACCGGTGAGTTTTTTCTTAAAATGTTTTCTAACTAGAATACATATACGTGAATAAGTGTAATAATGTGCATATGATGTTTATATGAGTATTACACTGCATGAGTGCTAGTTGGCCGGGCTTAGGACCGGTGTATGTTGGTTGTACAGAGGGACAGTGGTGTTGGCTGTATTGAGTACAGTGGTGTAAATTAATTAATTGGCTCGCAACCAATTAATATGGCCAAGAGAATGAGATGGAAAGATACATGATGCATGAGTTTTAATTGGTATTCCTATGTGAATTATGTGTATGATGTTGTGCAAATGGTTTTTAACTAACGAGGATTTTCTCACTAGACCTCAAGGTCTAACCCTCATTTTGTTTTAAAAATATGTATTCCAGGTCGTGGATCGAGTAAGAGCAAATAAGAAGGTTAAACCGCAAATAGCTTTTGGGAGGACTATGTAGTTGAAGACTATGATGTGTTTTGCATTTACATCCTTGTTATTAGATATAATGTATTTAATTAACGATAAGTTGTAATGGAATACCTTATTTTGGATTGTAAAGACTACGGGACCGTATTTGTTATATAATGTATCTTTGTTATGTATCGACGTTATGAAATATATGTTACTTGTTGTATGCTTGGGATCCTGGTTGTTACATTAGCGATATGTAAATGATTTAGATCTGAATTACAATGGGTTTTAAGAAGAAGATAAGATGTACAGGTCGAAGTACCCGGTAAACTATGTTTTCCGAAAGTTCCCGGTAAACTATGTTTCCCGGAAGTACCCGGTAAACTATGTTTCCCGGAAGTACCCGGTAATGTTTCCCGGAAGTATCCGGTAATGTTTCCCGGATGTATTCGGATTTCCGATAATATCCTGTAACCCTTAATTACCGGTAGAATCCGGTAAACACTAAGTTCCGGTAAAGTCCGGATAAAATAATAGACTTTCCGGTATTACCCGGTAAAGATTGTTTTCTGTAACTTTTTGACATGTGATATTCCTTGATCATTTTAATCATAACTGTAGTAGTTGAATTTTACGAACGCAATGATAACCCAAATTCGGGTATGATACTATTTGATATATGTTTTTGTTGGTCCCGAAGGGCTACACAAGTTTGTAGAAGGGGGGGGGGGGGGGGTTGAATACAAACACACAGATTTTACTTTTCTAAATTGTTTATTGATAAATCATAAACAATTTATAGCTTGTTGCGGAACAAGATTGAGGATAAACCTAAATCTAAACAAGTTGGAACACTAAGTTTCTTGCACTAAGAAAGAGAAGGAAATTACTAATAATAACCTATCTCAATATAAGAACGATGAGTTGTCCAGAGTTAGCAAGTGACTCGTCCAGAGTTTTCGAGTACTTCAAAAATGAAGCTGGAGTCCTTCTTATATACTGCATGCATTTAATGCATGGCAGTTTATACTTTACACGTGGTAGCAGCTCATTGGTTGCATGTTTGAACAGTGTAGTATCATAGTGGTTGTACGATTTCAGACAATGAGGAGGTTCTTTTCTGACAAATCGTATGGAGTCGTGCAAGGGTGGTTAAGACAAAAGTACTTTGTACGGAGGACTTCATGATCAGCTTTCGTTGATTCAGCGCTTTAACATTGTTTATCAGCGATTGATAAAGTTCAGCGATAGTTGAACTCTTGTACTTGATACTTCACGTTGAGTGGACAAATCTGAGTCTTCGCTGATCCACACCAGTTCATTATGAGACTTGTCGCTGGTTCTTGAGCTTGATCTTCGACTTCAGCATAGAACCTATGTTGACGTGAAACTTGTCTTCAAGGAACATAAGTAAACAACTAACTTATCAGCGATCACCACAAGGACTGAACAGGCTCAGAGCATTATGGTGAACAGTGTTCGCTGAATGTTTAATCTAAAGAGCGAGAGTTCCTATCAGCGGTACTGTAAGGTCTTAGTACTTATCAGCGATAGTGAAACTCTGATACATATTGTTTACTTACAATTTTCACTAAGTATTTAAGAGAGGGTCGTTATCAAATCACTGAGGGTTTGGATCAACAATCTCCCCCTATTTGATTATGACATACCAACAGAGAAAATTGCTATTTAATGAAAACATAAGGATAAAAATAACTCATAAAAGAATAACTGATAAAATACAAGTACAAAAGGTACTTTCGCTGAAGTCTTTCATTAGACTTCGTATCAGATTACAAAGGGAAGTGGAAATATTATAAGTACAAGCGAAATAAATTACAAGTACAAAAGAATAACTGATAAAATAGAAGAATAAGGAGATCCTATCAGCTTATAGAGGTTCTTCCTTAATGAGAAGTTCATCAAGGGCCATTGATGTGGGAATCATCCAGACAGGGACATTTACTCCTTGATTCCTTTTGTTCAGAGCTTCTTCAAAAATCAAGGGTTTAAGATGCTGTGCCTGAATGTCGCGTTTGAATTCACACACATTATATGAGATCTTTCAGCTGTTCGATGGGAGTGATGGGTAGTTCAGAGATACGTTGAAAACGTTTTCGCCCACCATAGTCAACAAAGAATATCCCATAGGGTTTGCTTATGACTTTTCCAAGGATAAAAGTCTCACCAGGAGGAAGAGATGTGTCAAGTGCGAAAAGGTCAGGTTCTGGACCAAGAACTTCAGCACGAGAAAAACCAATACCTGTTTCGTTCCATATAAGAGGACCTGAGTCTGAAGGTTTAGACTTTTTCTTTGCAGCGGCCCTTCTTTTTTGATTTGCGAGAGGAGGGGGAGGAGGAATATCCACACAAGAAGATACTAAGTCGATCTGTCGATTTATCAGCTTTTCGAAATGATCCTTGTACTTAGATAGAGACTTCTAGATGGCTAATCTGATCTCCAACCATTCAGAGAGACCGTACTTCATGATGGCTTCAGCATAGATTTTTTCGTACTGTCCGTTCTCTCTGAATATCTTAATTTCAGCGATTGAAACTTTGAGGGTTGATCTTCCAGTGATAAGTACCTTGTTGATTCTGGAAGGACGATATCTGAAGTGTACCTTTTCTTTGCACCATATAAAAGTCGATTGAGACACAGTTCTCTTTTCTTCAACGATCTTCTTGGCGTCTTCCCATAGCTGTCGTTGAACTTCGATTGGAATTTGTTTCAGCTTGGGGTCTTCGACTAATTCTTGAGTAAGCTGGATGGCGAGTTCTCTGTCTTTTTCTTCAGCTTCTCTTCTCTCAGCGAATAGACGTTCAGCTCTAAGGTGATCCTTGTATTCCTTTTGTGAAAGTCTGAACTTTGGAGGAATAAAAGGAAGTTGATCACGCTTCAGGATGATTCGCTGATCTTCGAATCTCTTTATCATTACATCTATCTTTTTCTGATCCTCTTCACTCAGCTTTTGAGGAGCCAAGGAAGGTCTGTTTTTGTGAGAGAGCAGCTGTTTTTCAGGTTCATCAGTCTCAGTGATCAAATCCAAGACCGGGATTATTTCTTCAGCGTTGGGAGCTGGGATTATTGTTGGTGAAGTCGTAGCTGTAGAAACTTCAGCGATATCCTCAAACATGGGAGAGGACTAGCTGAAACACAGCGATCGTACGAATAAGAACTTGGGTAGAACAGAGAAAAGAAATGGGTTTAAGTGTATAGAGGTTTTATGGAGAGGAGAGCTGATAATGTGTATAGATAGAGAAGGGATGCAGTGTAAGGAAATAGAGGTTAGTGTACCTGACAAACTGGCTTTGGAAACAAGATCGTCAGATTGTCTTCTTCAGCGAGGCCTTTATTTTTGATTTTGTCAGCTTCAGACGCTGCAGGCTTTGTCTTGGTCCGCTCCCCTGAAGGTTCATTTATCAAAATACCTTTAAGAGTTGTTGTCTTCTGAGCAGGCTTGACGATAAAGGAGTCATCATCATCATCATCATCCTTCTTTGGAGAAGAGGATGGTTCATCATCAGATAAGTCGATGGCTTCTTCATCTTCAACTTCAGATTCAGATTCTTCAGCATCTTCTTCGAGTTGCTCCCCCTCAGATACAGAGGTAAGCTTCTCGGTTCCCTCAGGGTTTTCATCTCCCTGAGGTCCAGCAGTTGTTTCAGTTATCTTCTAACCCTCTTTAGTAAGGGTAAGGTTTTCAGTCTTCTACCCCTCGATAGATTCATCTTGGGGAAGGTCTTCAGAGTTCTTCTCCCCCCCTTCCTCATGAACTTACGTCAGTCTTTACTGAATTCATGTCGGTCTTTACAGAACTCACGTCAGTCTTTACAACAGTCATCTCTCCCTGAAGATTTCCAACCGATGTCTTCAGCGTTATGAATTCGCTAGACATGGACTGAACTGTTGTTTTGAGAGAGGTGTAGTCTGTGTAGATGTCAGCAAGAACTTTGACAAAATCACCAAGAGTACAATCAACCTTCTCCAAATTAGCTTTGGAGGCATTCTGTTCAACCACTGTTGTCCGCTTGTTGAGATTATCTCCAGCGTTTGTTATAGCTGAAGAGTTGCCTGAGAGAGTAGTGGTGAGACCTGTCAGCTTTGTATCCAGGTTCTTCAGAGATGCGTTGATGTCTCCCAAATTAGGACCTGTAACAGATAAGTACTTGTGTGTGAAAACCAGATTCTATTAGGTAATCATCAAATCATCCATTGATCTTGAACATAATAGAGATTTACATAGGAATTATGCACTTTCTCTCTCTAGAATGCTCTCACTTCTCTCTCTAGAATATTACAATTAAGATCTCTCACTAATCACTTCCTTGAGACTTGCTTAACATCTAAGCTAACTAATCCTATTTATACCTAGGATTACAAAGCATTAAATCTAATTACATTGACTTTCTAATTAAAGCTACTTTGACTTTGACTATCTTTGACTTTTACATTGTTTGACCATTACAAGACTTTAACAATAAATCTTGAATACAATAATGCTCTAACAATCTCCCCCTTTGGATTCAAGATTTAACAAATATGACAGTAGTCTTCAGCTCTTGATCTTCAAAACTTTAACTTTGATCACTTTAAACTTTGAAGCTAAGATAATCTTCAAACATCTTTATCTTCATTAGTTCACGGCGAACTATATGCTTTGACATTCTTTAAGAACTCAGCTTTGAAGAAACTTCAGTCAAACATGAAAAGTCTTTGTCTTTCTCTTTGAAAAATCAATCTTCTTCAATAAAATCTTCAACAGATTATCTTCAAGTCATGAACATGAAATTCCGATCTTTGTATAAAACCATCAATTTGGAACAAGATGAATCAGAAACAATTAGAGTTTGGATCAGAAAGATGTGAAACCATCCACATTGTTGAACTTTTAGGTGTAAGCGCATTCCAATAACCACTCAGAACTAAGATAACCAAATTCAGCAACATTTGGACTTCACATGATCCTTCTCCCCAATCTTCAGTCTTTGTTCACGAATCTTTGACTTGAAATATCTTTGATTTGAAAATTCTTTGACATGAAATTGAAATTAAACTTTTCTCCCCCTTTTTCGATGATGGTGAGCATCGAAAACCATTTTCAATTTCAGTCGTGTCTTTGAGTATTGCTAACAATCTCCTCCTTACAGAATAACTTTGCTCCCCCTCAAAATAAGAATTCTGGAGCAATTTATTTTCTCCCCCTGAAAGTATGCATATATTTCAATAACGTACAGTATTTGAAATTATAGCACAAATTTTAAAACAAATTTACATAAGGAAAATAACATTCATTGAATTTTATTTTATAACTACAAACATTTGATCATTTGAAAACTTTACAAAAGAAATTCAACTTAATGAAATTTAACAGATTTTTCAATCAAATGAAATCAAATGCATGTGTTTGGATTCAAGAACAAGTCATCATTGTATATCAAGTTAAAAAATGTTCAGTTTCAACCCCTTTATTAAATCTATTTGGTGTGCTAGCATGGGAAATATGATTAGCTTCAAGCATATGCAATTCTAAAACATATAAGAATATTTTGCTCTACTCACACTATTTGTCCAAAATCAGAATTTTCACAAATTTACGGGTTTATCGCGACTTTGTATTTTCCCAAGTTTCAAGAGATGTGTGCTCATTGGCATCTTTTCTTTTGTGCTCATTGGCATCTTTTGATTTGTGCACATTGGCATCTTTTGATTTTGTGCTCATTGAAGTTTAGTAAGAATAAGATACACCGTTAAACAGTACTTTCTATCTGGTTCTATAGAAGGATTTGGGTTAGCAGATCCCAGACCAGTTGGCCTTAGGTGCTAGGTGACGAGCACCCCTTAGAACTTAATTTCCCAAACCAGAAAGGCCACATCGATATATCTTAAACCCATTTGTACCAGTAGAACATGGCTTTCTATCTGGTTCTATTGCAGGATTTGGGTCAGCCGATCCCAGACCAGTTGATCTTAGGGACTAGGTGTCGAGCACCCCTTAGGACTTACTCTCCCAAACCATAAAGGCCACAGGCACAAACTTTCAAACTAAATGATAGTGCAACTATTTTATCTCAATCACTTGGTTCTAAAACATAGTGCTTTGCCCATATTTTAATTTCCATCCATCATTCTGACATATAGGCTTTTTGAGCATTATATTCTATATATATCCAGATTCACATAACTTTGAGCATTCAGCATAATTTCATTCATGTTTTGCTGACCTTTCGATTTATTTTAGAGGTGAAAGATGAAACAAATATAACTCAGATAAAACAAAAACACTTGTAAAATCATCTTTTAGCACACATTTAATTCATTGAATGAAAATTGAAAATTTTATCTCATTGAATTAAATTTGTAAAGATTCAAATTTTCAAAGTGGTAGAAACAAAATATAATCCAATGTTACCTTTTACCACGTTCCTTGAAACAGAAAGATGTAACAGTTAAGGATATCACCTGAGAAGTGTGAGTTCTAAACTGATTTGTTTAGAAGTTTTAGTCGTTGAAGTACGGGTCCTGAACTGAATTGTTCAGAAGCCATTGTCGTTGAAGCACGGGTTTTGAACTGATATGTTCAAAAGCCAAAAACATTGAAGTACGGGTCCTAAACTGATTTGTCCAGAAGCCATAGTCGTTGAAGCACGGGTTTTGAACTGATATGTTCAAAAGCCAAAAACATTGAAGCACGGGTCCTCTTTACTCCCCCTTAATGGTACAAGTAATCTTCTTCCGAGAGTTCAACACTTTGCTTCTAAATCTGCAAAAACAGATTAAGTAGATTTTGGTACCCAACGTGTCTTGGGTCCTGGCTTGTTAATCGGAGCTCTATAGGAAGGAAAATGATAAGTACCATACCAATATTGAACACTCTCATTTTTAATAAAATCATTAGTACCACAATAAGAACAACAAAAATTCTTTTGTGCTAACCTGATTAAATGATTTGCGGAATAGAATGAATCAGGATTAGCAAAAGATTTAACTTTCAGATTAGTGTTCTTGTTGGGAACAGAGGATTTTGGCTCACCTTTTTCAGTAGACGTACCTTTTACTCTCCATTGCATGTTGACTTTCTTATATGAAGGAAGATCAGCATATTGATACTTGGAAGAATTATCCACCGAGTGATCATAGAATAGATTAGAAGGACGAATCAGACATTCTGAATAGCATTTGGATTTGTTAAATGACTTCACTTTGTAAGATAAGTCATTACGTTCCTTGGTCACCAAATCAAGCTTCTTCTGAATATTAGACTTGACCCTCTTCTCTTTCATGATGTCAGTCGATAATGCAGCCAAATTCATTGTCAATTTATGAATTTCCTGCCGAAATATCTTCCTTTCTTTAGAAAATTCGTCTTTAACGCACCTAGCCTGAAAGTCAGCTTTCTTCATCTTTTCTAGCTCTTGACTTTCTTTATCTAGCTCTTGTCTTTCCTTTTCTAAGTCCTTTTGAAGATCAGAAATTTTCTTTGACAGTTTCGCATTCTTCGCTTCAAAGCTTTTCCTTTCTTTTTCATACTCGACCCTTTCCTTCTCCAACTTCTCCTTTTCAAGAAATAAAACTTTCTCAAAGTCAGAAACTTGTTTTGAAAGTTTTATGCATTTCAGTTCAAGTACTTTCTTTTCTTCAAAAACTTTCTTTTCTTCAAAAGAAAAATTAGACAGTTTTCTCTTTAGATCGTCATTTTCACTGTCCAAACGCTTTTCTTTATCTTGAACTTCTTTTAATTGAGCATGTATCTTTAAGGTCCACTTCACTCTCCTTTCTTCTCTTCTCTTCAAATCGACATTTTCTTTTTGAAGAGTTGTTACTTTCTCTTGAAGATTCTCGATTTGATCGTGCAGACTTGAGTTGTCTTTCTTTGTTTCAAGATCTGCAATATAAACGTCAAGATCAGTAACTCTTTTAATAAGTTTATCATTTGAAGAAGAAATGTCTAAAATTTGTCTCTTCAGATTAGCATTTTCTTCCTCCAATGCTTTTATACTTCCTTCAAGCTTCTTTATGTCATCTGGATGAGTTGAAGGATTTGAAGTATTAGTTTTAACAAAATTTTGCTTCAAACCTTCACCATTGGATTTAACAATAGTTTGCTTCAAACTTTCATTATTAGATTTAACAAAAGTTTGTGGGGTTGAAGGTTTTTCTGTTATAAGAACTTGTTGCAAAATTTTATTATTTGGTTTAACAAAAACTTGTGGTTTTGGAGGTATTTCTGGTATAATAAATTGTTGCAAAATTGTTTGTTGCAAACTTTCATTTGATGATTTAACCAGAACTTTTGCAATTGGGGGTATCTCCTTTTTAATAGTTTGCTTCAATCTTAAAACCCCATCTTCTGTATAAGTAGACATCTTGAAGAAAACCTGAAAAGAAACACAAAAAAAATTAGATGAAAAATATTAACAAAAATATACCTAATAGAGTGATCGTCAATAGAAACTTCGCTTAGAAGTTGGAATTATGTGCACACTCGTAAAAAAATCAGAAAAACATAAAAACACAATTAAAGTCAGAAAGATTTTCAAAAATAAAATTTGAAAAAACAAATTATAAATTTGTCTTCCAAAAATTAATTCTGAAAAATATGCGCGGAAATATTGAAAAAACAAATTATAAATTTGTCTTCCAAAAATAAGAGAAAAATATGTCAGTAACGAATAAAAGCAGGTAAAATAACAAAACTTCGACACAAAAATGGCTAAAAATGTCAAAAATACAAATTATAGGAACTAAAAGTGTAAAATACTAAGACTCAACAAAAATGAGAACTAAAAATAACAAAAACTGAAAAATAATACTCAAAGAACTAAGAATGTAAAATTCTAAAAATTTAAAAACTACAGGGACCGAAAATGACAGATTTTAAAAAACAATACTATAGGGACTAAAACTGACCAACCCTGAAATTCTAAGTTCAGGGACCAAAAGGGTAAAAATCTAAACTCTAACTGGACTTAACGGACTTAACGAGATTAGGACCCAAAATTGAAAAAAATAAACTAAACTACAGGGACCAAATGTGACAAAAGCTGAAACTTCTAATACTATTCATCATCTTCAAAAACAAAAAAAAACCCACGATTGTCTGTTGATTTCTTTTTCGATTTTCTTTCTCAATTCTCGACCAAAACGTGTGAAATTTGTCGCGTTGTGTTCCTTTTTTAACGACAAATTGAAAGATACCAATCACTCTCGATCATGCAACAAAAACCGACGAAGTGTCCGGCAACCCCGTTTTTCCGGCGAAGTGATTTTAGACGATGATATCTTCTCCGTTTCTCAACCAAAACGAGTAAGATTTGTTGCGTTGCAATCCTTGTTTAAGGAGAAATCGAATGATACAAATCTTTATCGATCATGCAACAAAAATCGAATTTCCGGCGAGTCTCCGGCGATCCCGTTTTTCCGGCGAAGATTTCAGACGACAATATTTTCTTCGTCTCTCAACCAAATTCGATAATTTTTGTTGCTATGCTATCCTAAAACAAATATCAATCGAATTCAAGCAGCAAAACTCGATCAAACACTGATTTGTGAAGACCCACTAGAATTTCCGGCTAGATGGTATCGTATTTGATTTCAAGAAGGGTCCGAATTCTAGTTTCAAGAAGGGTCCGAATTGATGAATTCGTATGCTTGGTTCCTGTTTCGAATTGATGAATTCGGATGTTTGGTTCCTGTTCCGAATTGATGAATTCGGATGTTTGGTTCCTGTTTGATTCAAATTCTTAGAAATCTAAGCATGCATACACCTAGCTTAAACACACACACTCAGCACATATTTACTATGTGTGATCCGAATTCACATACACACAGCTGAATCACACACACACTCAGCACACATTTATGTGATCCGAATTCATTTGAAGAAATATGCTGATGAGTTTTGTTATATGCAAAAAAAAATTGACTTCAAAAGTCAATTTTGATGAATTCTTCTCTTTCTTCTTCCTTTTTTCTGTTGTATAACCTGCACATTCAAAAACTTACAAACAAATATTAAATCTTGAATTATGGATCAAAACAAGTTGCAAACAATTTTTCATAACATCTCAATAGCAAAATCAGATCAAAATCTCAGATCTAAATCATTTTTCACCAAGAACATCAAGAACATCTTTAATCCAAAAAATTTCAAAATTGAATTTTAGAGTTTAAAACTTGAAATTTATGATTGAAACATGTCTAAAAACACATTTTGGAAATGATTTTGCACAAAAATGGATCAAATTACCAACAAATTGCAAAATCAAACTCCAAATTTTTTCACAACCCACTTTTTCTCAAGAACACAAAATTTTCAAAAATCTTCAAATTGATCAAATCTTGATTTGTTTTTATGAAATTGATTATGCAAAACAAATTTAAAATGATGGAGAAACACTTTGCAATCAAAATCAAATCAAAAAACGAACAAGAAATGCATAACCCATTTGTGTTCTTCAAGTTCTTCAAAAATGGAGATTTTCTTCAAAAATCTTCAAAAAATCTTCAAATCTTCAAGAAATTGGACGAATTTTGCACATAATTCGATCTCCCAAAGCTCTGATACCAATTGTGAAAACCAGATTCTATTAGGTAATCATCAAATCATCCATTGATCTTGAACATAATAGAGATTTACATAGGAATTATGCACTTTCTCTCTCTAGAATGCTCTCACTTCTCTCTCTAGAATATTACAATTAAGATCTCTCACTAATCACTTCCTTGAGACTTGCTTAACATCTAAGCTAACTAATCCTATTTATACCTAGGATTACAAAGCATTAAATCTAATTACATTGACTTTCTAATTAAAGCTACTTTGACTTTGACTATCTTTGACTTTTACATTGTTTGACCATTACAAGACTTTAACAATAAATCTTGAATACAATAATGTTCTAACATTGTGAACAAAGGAAAGCTCAGAAGTTTCGGGTTTAGTTACAGTGTATATGGGTTGTAGTATACCTACAGGAGGGTTGGTGAATTCGTCAAAACCTCTGTGTCCTAAGAAAAGTTCCATGTCATCAGCTAGAGTGCGTATACGCATAGACATTCCTGCAGGTCCTACATCCATCATTTCTTGAAAAGTATCAGCTTTAGCTTCTGGAAAAATGACGGGTGCTCCAGTGATCGTGGTGAAAACTGGATTAGAGTCCAATGGAGTAGAGAGAGAAGCGAAGGTTGAGAAAGTTGGTTGGGTGTGGGGTTCAGCATTGGATCCGCTGAGAATCACTTCTTCAGTCTGTAGAGAGACTGAAGGAGGTTGGGTAGATTCCAAGTTTATAACTTCAGTGTTTAGAGACGCTGAAGCTGGGATGGAATGGGTGGCTTGTTCAGCTGTGGCAGAGCGTACCACTGAACTTTCCTTCAGCTCTTCAAGATGAGCTGAGGAGTCTTCAGCATGAGATTGCAGCAGTCTTCAGCTCTTGATCTTCAGCTGAGGAGTCTCCCCCTTTGGATTCAAGATTTAAAATATGGCAGCAGTCTTCAGCTCTTGATCTTCAAAACTTTAACTTTGACCGCTTTGAACGTTGAAGCTTTGGCACTCTTCAAACAGTTGAATCTTCACAAGTTGACGTTGAACTTTGATGTTTTGATGATGTTTAAACACTTATCTTTGAAGAATCTTCAGTCAAACACATGAAAAGTCTTTGTCTTTCACAATGTAAAGTCAATCATCTTCAAAACAATCTTCAACAAATTGTCTTCAAGTCTTGAACGTGAATTTCAGATCTTTGTAGCTTTGAACTTTGAAGCTTTGAACTTTGAAGCTTTGAAAACTTTGAGGCTTTGAACTCAAACTTTGAATGATTTCTTGAACTTAGTATATTCATCTTCTTCGATCTTGAATTGTCTTCGAACAACGAACTTTCTCGAAACTCGGAACATCTTGTTGACTTTGACAAATTTCTCCCCCTTAATCTATCATTGACAAATCTCTCTTTTCTTCATAGTATTATTTCTCCCCCATTTCTTCATTATACTATTTCTCCCCCTTTTTGATGATTGTGAGCATCATGATCATCAAAACCTTTATCAATATCAGCACACACATTGTTCACCACAATAAACATTCTCCTCCTTTATAATCTGATAAACCGTCAATTCCGAAAGATATTTATCCAATTCTTTTCAAATTCAGATAAATAGAGAGTGGTAACCCTGAAACAACAGATGAATCAGTTAAAATGCATGTAAGTAGCACAAAGCCACTTAGTACAACTGATGTACTTTGTAAAGGAGCTTTTTGATGTTCACTCCCCCAGGGCTTCCATTCAATCATCGAAAATCACAAAGGAAATTCTATGAACGTTACGACAAGAAAACATATTCCTTGTGTGAACGTGTTTGTGTAGAAAGAATAAAGCAACATATGCTTGAATAATATAGGCTCAAAGTGTGTAAACTGTTGAGACAGCAACAATTTTCCACGGAGTCAATGTGCATGAATGAAGAGCGAAGGTGGGGCAAACTTCCTTCTTTTTCAATATCTAGACCTTCCGAGCGAAGATCAGATAGATTATATGCTGCGTCCCCATGAAAAATGAAACATTCCTTTGTTAAGAAAAAAATGAGTGGCTGGTGGGGTTAAAGCAAGAGTTGGCATGGGCTAACTGCCTGTTTCAATGATGGTCACCAAAGAATGTGAACCAATCAGTAATGTGGCTTCCCGGCTCAGAAAATGGATGGGGCAGAGTTCTCTTATTCTTTTAACTATGTTCTCACACCCTCTTTCTGTTTTTAATCCACTCACTTCTACCCAAACTCTCATTTACATTTTACCTCAGCACAATGAGATACTCAACCGGATGAGTTATCTCCCCCACTCTTTGATGTAGACCCCTCACCCCTCAATCACTCAAGGATAACTTCTTGGGTAGGAAACACTGGTTAACGTGAATCCATAGAAGTTATGTATGCTCACACACTGATCCCATTAAATTGTCCTATAATGATTTATTTTGTTCACCAGTTTAGCTTGAACAAATAAACTTCAGCATTTGAATGACATTGTCATCAAAATGTATGCTCCTTAATATTTGAGCATTTGAACGATGAAGAATTCTCAAAACAAGAATATAGAATGAAATGAAATGAATTCGAAAGACTTGTTTGAGAATCTGACAATGTATCAATCAGATCAAATATTATGAATGATGATCATGTAAGGTTTAGGGTATCAAAGAATTGAAATTTGTTTATATGAACAAATATAAACAATCTTTGAATGAAACGTTTAGGCTTTGACGCTGAAAAAAATGTGATGCTCAACAAAAATTGAAATTCAAACGGGAGTATTACCATCGAAAAATTGTTTCGTTTTGAGACATGGTAGTAACAAATTAAATATGAAGTTGAACCGGTGTGTATGAATACTTGAAAGTATATAGAAAAGATAATATACAAGTATTAATCTTTGGAAACACACGGTCAGAATTGATGTTACGATAATCTGAGATTTCCATGAAAAAACATTTAAAATCACACTTCTAAATTCATAAAATCTGTTTGAGAAAAGAGAAGTGGTTTGAACATTTAAGGAAAAAATGTTTTTCATGCTTGAAAGTTGTTCTTCTTTCAAACAATCGAAGATTAAGATCAAAAGATACGTACAACCAGAAACATTTGAGCTCCCCCTCAAATTATGATATAATGTCTTAAAATCAGTTAAGCTCCCCCTTAACTTGTGCAAAAGATCTTTATGTGTACAAAATTTGCACAAAGAACAAGACTTGGATTAAAGTATCCTTAATCATTAAAACGAGTTCTGAATTACCAAGATTGAAGTCAATTCAGAAGTCATAGTCGTTGAAGAACGAGTCCTGATTTGATATGATCAGAAGTCAAAATCGTTGAAGTACGGGTCCTAAACTGATATTGTTAGCTTCAATCTTCCTAATCAAAGAAGTATTTAGAAGTAGTGAAAAATAGGCTAAGTGAAGAAAGCCTCTTACAGAGGCACTGCCGGACTTACCGAGTGTTAGATCTGAAGTTTTGTCAATAAACCAAGTGCTGAAGATCTGATAAGAAGACTCAGATGTTCTGAGTAGAGGAGTCAGAGATCTGAGAAGAGAAGTCAGAGTTCTGAGAGAAAGAGTCAGAAGCTCTGAGAAGCGTTATCAGAAGAATGTTCAGAAGTTCTGAACAACCTGTTCAGAACTTATGACTACATACTTTACTTAGTATTTAGTAAACTAATTAGGACACGTGTTATGTTCTTATTAGTCTTTCTTATTTGTACTATAGCTTTAACATGTCCGTTGCAGTATAAATAGAGTGGTTAGCACTACGTTGCTAACTGATTGATTTTCCCGTATATCTTTGTATTCATTCTTTGTAATCTTTGAGATTCTCTCTCTTAGATCTGTAATTTTGTTCATCATTGAATACAATTGGGCTTGATCATACAACTTCTCAATTACTGCTTTCTATATTGATTGTAAGATTAGATCCTGTACTTTCAATTGGTATCATAGCTAATCAACAAACAAATTCATTCAAAATTGTGATTGCGAAGATAGATTGATCAATTTCTTGAAGATTTCTTGATTCATTCAAAAATCGATTCCGCTGCTAGGGCTAGTTCTTGAATTCTTGGCAATTCTTGAATTACCTGTTACATTTCGATCAAGAAACTCGAATTTGTCTTTCTGTTGAATTTTCTTACAATCATGTCTTCTAAAGAATATCTAGCCATGGGATCTGAAACCAAACCGCCTGTTCTTATACCAGAAGAGTATCAACAATGGAAAATTCGTATGATCCAATTCCTAGACAACATTGATGAAAATCTTATGGTCTCTATTCGAGAAGGTCCAATTGAAGTGTATATCGATGTTGCTGCAACCCCTGCTACAGAGACAACTCCAGAAATTCCAGCGACCAGGGTGAAGAAGAATTATTCCCAATACACAGCTGAACAGAAGAATAGGCATGCTATCGACAAAAGATCAATTACTTTGATGACTTTGGCTGTCCCAAATGAGGTTCTTAACAGGATTGACAGTGGATCATCAGCTAAAGAAATGTGGGACGAATTGGAAAGGCAGATGTTAGGAACTGTGAGATCTATTCAGGCAAAGTTAAATCAAAGCATAAATGCCTATGAAAGGTTCAAAGCAAAAGAGTCAGAAAGTTTGACACAGACATACAGTAAATTTTGTACTATTCTAAATGATTTGAGAAGAAATGGACTGAAGAAAACGAAGTCAGAAATAAATTACAAATTTCGGAACAGTCTAAATTCAGAATGGTCATCATTTGCCATAAGTCTGCAAATGAACAAGGATATGTGTGAAGAAGACTTAAATGATCTGTTCTGTGTTCTTAATCAACATGAAGACTCTGTCAAGTTAGTTGTGGAAGAGAAGAAAAATGTTGCTGATCAGTTAGCGTTCTTATCAAAGTCCAAAGCAATCAAAGCACCTAAAAAGACTGCATATCTATCAAAGATACCTAATCTGGAAGAATCTGACAAGGAAGAAGGATCAGAAGATGATGAAGATATCAAGATAATGGCTGAGAAGCTAGCTTTGTTGACAAATACTTTTAACAAAAGGTATGGGAAGGGTAGATTTCAAGGAAATTATAAGAGAGTTGGGAGTTCAGATTATAAGAAGAAAGAAGACAGAGAAGAAAATAAGTTTGAAAAGAGAGTAGAGAGAAGTGAAGAAAACAAAGAAGAGTAGGAAGAGAGAAAAGAAAAGAATCAGTGTTTCAAGTGTGGAAAATCTGGCCACTATGCTAAGGATTGCAGAGTTAAAATTGTGAAAGACTATGAGTACTACACCAAAAAGGCTCAGCTTGCAAAGAAGAGAGATGATAAAATTGCTTTATTGGCTGAACAGGAGAATTGGTTGTACTACACTTCTAATGAAGATGATCATATCAACTTTCCACAGATGCAAAGCTATATGGCAAAAATGAGGAATGAGGATGATTCTGATTTTGAAGATGCTGATTCTGAGTCATCTGCTGAGGTACATTCTTCACTTGAAATAGAGTTAATGACACAGATTGGTGAAATGAAAACTGAATTTGCTAATCTAAGAAAATAGATAAAAGGAGAAACAGAAAGTTAAAGATGAAAATTCTGAATTGTTGAAAAAGATCTCTGAACTAAAAGTTGAGTTTTCAAAAATAAAGGATGAAAAAGGTGATTTACAAATAAAATTTGATATGTTATTTGAGGAAAGAAAGAATTTATACACCAAAATCAAAGAATTGGAAGATCTGAATTTGAAAAGGGGTCAGACTCAGCAAACATTAAATCTTTTATTAAGCAATGTTAAAGATACAAGATTTTACAACCCAAAGAAGGGATTGGGATTGGAAGAAAATCTCACTTTAAAAAGAGCTCCAATCAACTTGTATGAAAAACTTCAAGTTCCTAAGCCAAAAATCCCAGAAATTGTTGAAGTTTTCATAAGACCTGCTAGTTCTATAACAAGTTCTGACAATTTGCAAAGACCAAACTCTAAAAAGTCAGATGAGAAAATTTCTGAGTCTAAAACAGAAAAGTCAGTTGTTTCAGAAGAAAAGGTTAACAAAGAAGTTTCTAAACCAACAGATGAGAAGCCAAAATACAATGATACTAAATTCAAGTATGATTCTTTAAATGTCAACATACCGGAAACGACAAATGTATCTTCAGCTGAATCGACAGAGGAGATTTTTGCAGTATTGGATGAAAATAATCCATCAAACACTCGTATGGATATACCAACTCTTCCAAGTAGTCATAAATGGACAAGAGCACATCCTCCGGCTGATATAATTGGTGATCTGAATGATGGAGTGAAAACCCGATCTGCGACTACAAACGAATGTTTGTACGTAAATTTTCTTAGCACGTTAGAACCCAAGAAAGCATCTGAAGCTTTACAAGATCCAGATTGGATCAACGCCATGCAAGAGGAATTAAATGAGTTCAAACGCAACGAAGTGTGGCACTTGGTGAAACGTCCAAAAGACAAAACCATAGTTGGAACCAAATGGGTCTTTAGAAACAAAAAGGACGAAGCGGGGATTATAGTCAGAAATAAAGCAAGACTGGTTGCTAAAGGTTACAATCAACAAGAAGGAATAGATTATGATGAAACCTATGCACCAGTAGCAAGGATTGAAGCAATAAGGATCTTTCTTGCATACGCAGCACATAAGAACATGAAGGTATTCCAAATGGACGTCAAATCTGCGTTTCTGAATGGAATACTACATGAGGAAGTGTATGTAAGTCAACCTGAAGGCTTTGTTGATCCCAAATATCCCAACCATGTCTACATTCTAGACAAAGCACTCTACGGCTTAAAGCAAGCACCGAGGGCATGGTATGAGACTCTGACTATTCACCTGCTTAAAAATGGATACACCAAAGGTACAATAGATACAACTCTTTTTCTCAAAAGAGAAGGTAAATTTTTTAATCAGCAAACTAGGAATGTTGAATCCTTAAGACATTGAGGGGGAGTTCGTGTTCTTGCTTACTTAAATCTATGATCATATCCTAACCCACTAGGACCCAAATGCCATTGGGTACCAAAATCTGCTTAATCTGTTTTGCAGGTTCTTCATGTGTTGTACTGAATTGTAGATACATACCACACACATGACTGAAAACAGAAGAGAAGCGGCGTATTTTTTGAAAAATATTTGTACCATTAAGGGGGAGACAAATATTAATGGCTTTTGGACAAATCAGTTCAAAACCCGTTCTTCAAAGACTATGGCTTCTGAACAACTCAGTTCAGGACCCGTACTTTAAAGACTAAGACTTCTAAACAAATCAGTTTAGAACTCACACTTCTCAGGTAATATCCTTAACTGCTATATATTTTTGTTTCAAGGAACAAGTGGCAAAAGGTAACATTGGATTATATTTGTTTCTACTGATTTGAAAACTTGAAACTTTACAAATTTAATTCAATAAGATGAAATTTTCAATTTTCATTCAATGAATTAAATGTGTGCTAAAAGATGATTTTACAAGAAACTTTGTACTATCTGAGCTAGATTTGCTTCAATTTTCACCTCTAAAATAAATCGAAAGGTCAGCAAAACATGAATGAAATTATGCTGAATGCTCAAAGTTATGTGAATCTGGATATATATAGAATATAATGCTCAAAAAGCCTATATGTCAGAATGATGGATGGAAATGAAAATATGGGCAAAGCACTATGTTTTAGAACCAAGTGATTGAGATAAAATAGTTGCACTATCATTTAGTTTGAAAGTTTGTGCCTGTGGCCTTTCTGGTTTGGGAGAGTAAGTCCTAAGGGGTGCTCGACACCTAGTCCCTAAGATCAACTGGTCTGGGATCGGCTGACCCAAATCCTGCAATAGAACCAGACAGAAAGCCATGTTCTACTGGTACAAATGGGTTTAAGATATATCGATGTGGCCTTTCTGGTTTGGGAAATTAAGTTCTAAGGGGTGCTCGTCACCTAGCACCTAAGGCCAACTGGTCTGGGATCTGCTGACCCAAATCCTGCTATAGAACCAGATAGAAAGTCATGTTTAACGGTGTATCTTATTCTTACTAAACTTTTTGATCAAAAGATGCCAATGAGCACAAAATCAAAAGATGCCAATGTGCACAAATCAAAAGATGCCAATGAGCACAAAAGAAAAGATGCCAATGAGCACACATCTCTTGAAACTTGGGAAAATACAAAGTCGCGATAAACCCGTAAATTTGTGAAAATTCTGATTTTGGACAAATAGTGTGAGTAGAGCAAAGTATTCTTATATGTTTTAGAATTGCATATGCTTGAAGCTAATCATATTTCCCATGCTAGCACACCAAATAGATTTAATAAAGGGGTTGAAACTGAACATTTTTTAACTTGATATACAATGATGACTTGTTCTTGAATCCAAACACATGCATTTGATTTCATTTGATTGAAAAATCTGTTAAATTTCATTAAGTTGAATTTCTTTTGTAAAGTTTTCAAATGATCAAATGTTTGTAGTTATAAAATAAAATTCAATGAATGTTATTTTCCTTGTGTAAATTTGTTTTAAAATTTGTGCTACAATTTCAAATACTGTACGTTATTGAAATATATGCATACTTTCAGGGGGAGAAAATAAATTGCTCCAGAATTCTTATTTTGAGGGGGAGCAAGGTTATCCACTAAGAAGGAGATTGTTAGCAATACTCAAAGACACGACTGAAATTGAAAATGGTTTTCGATGATTATGATGCTCACCATCATCGAAAAAGGGGGAGAAAAGTTTAATTTCAATTTCATGTCAAAGAATTTTCAAATCAAAGATATTTCAAGTCAATGATTCGTGAACAAAGACTGAAGATCAGGGGAGAAGGATCATGTGAAGTCTAAATATTACTGAATTTGGTTATCTTAGTTCTGAGTGGTTCTCGGAATGCGCTTACACCTAAAAGTTCAAAAATATAGATGGTTTCGCACCCTTCATGATTCGAATTGAGTGATTTCGAATCCTTCATGATTCGAATTGCCCTGATTTCGGACCCTTCTTGTTCCAACTTACTTGAATTC
Organism: Saussurea involucrata; assembly: GCA_033807775.1. Lineage (NCBI taxonomy): Eukaryota > Viridiplantae > Streptophyta > Magnoliopsida > Asterales > Asteraceae > Saussurea > Saussurea involucrata. The sequence goes on along the minus strand of CM066327.1, from coordinate 94,066,609 downwards.
GAATCCTACTTGATCCGAATTGAGCTGATTTCGCATCCTCTAGCATCCGAATTGATGGTTTCGGATCTGCCTACATCCGAATTGATGATTTCGGATTCTTAAAGTTAATATGAGAACTAAGGTTCTTGCATCAAGAAGGATACGAGAAGTTACTGTTTGTTAAAGACTGATAAAGCTGTAAAGATCTGTTTTCATGTACAAGGCTTGAAGATAGTCTGATAAAGTGTCTGTTGAAGAAGATTGACTTTACAAAGAGCTGAAGACTGCTGTCAAATTTTTTAAATCTTGAATCCAAAGGGGGAGATTGTTAGAGCATTGTTGTATTCAATATTTACTGTAAAGTCAATGTACTGTATGAGTCTATACAGTATTGTGAATGCCTCTATACCTTGTATGTCATGGGTATAAATAGGCTTGTCTAGTTCATTTGTATGTAACACTTCAAAAGCTTTTGTAATCTTTTAGAAACCTTTTGTAATCCTTTGAGCTCAATACATGGATGACATATTTGCTCTCTAGATTCTCTCTCACTACATTCATATCTTATTGCTAGAGATCTGGGATTTCTCAAAATAAACAACCAAGTTTTTCATATCATGACATTGAGAACATATTTGACACAAGTAAAAATTCTGAAACAGTCAATTAGAAGTCTGAAACTTCTAGTCAGAATTCTGAACTTTGTAGTCAGAACTCTGAGTCTAAAGATCAGACATCTGAGTCTATAAATCAGAACTCTGACTCAGGTAATCAGAAGTCTGATTCAACTGGATTTTCTGAAACAAAGTCAGATGAATTTTTAGAACTTGAAAAGAGGTTTAATCTTGTGAGTCAAGAACTTGAGGACTTAAGGAAAGCTTATGATGAACTTGAAAATGATTACTGTGAAGTGGATATTAAACTTGAAGAAGCTTTGAAAGAAAAGAATATTTTTATTCAGAAAATAACAGAGCTTGAAAAACTGAAGACTGAGTATGATCTTTTTAAAATTAATGCTCTAAAAGAAAATGATAAATTCTTTAATGAATCAAGTACATATGAAAAAGGTGAATCATCTAATTCTTCTAACAAAAAGGAGTTGAATTTTTCAGAAAAAGAAGAAAGCAAAAGGAAAGATGGTGTGAAAAGAATTTCTGAGATGAATGAAGAGGTTCCTGCAACTGTACCAAAAGCACATAGTTATTGTGATAAATGTACTTGTACTTTGAAAAACAGCAATAAAAATGAAAAAGCTTATGGTACAGATCTGTTGTTACTTGCAAAGAAAAATCTTAGTTGTGTTCAATGTAAAAGTAATTCTTTTCAATATTCTCAGAAATGTCCAATCACAATAACATCTGTTTCTTTCATAAGAAAAGATATTCAGAAAATATAAAAGAAGAATGTTTCTGTTCCTAAGAAAACAGAAAAGAAGAATGTTTCTGTTCCTAAGAAGACAGAAAAGAAGAATGTCTCTGTTCCTCAGAATACAGAAAAGAAGAAAGTTTCTGTTCCTCAGACTCGGAAGAAAGAAAAGATAAAAGAAAAGAAAGTTGAAAATGTTGCAAAATCAAAAATTACAACTTTCAAAAACAAATTAAACAAGTTTGTAAGCAGAAAATGTTCTGACTTCATAAAAGTTCAAGGAAAGTGGTGTTTGAAGAAAGATTTTGAGTGGAAAGTAAAAGGTACTAATGTTAAATCCAATGACAAAGCTAACAAAGATGGACCCATTCCAAAATGGGTACCTAAAACTAACTGATCCTTTTGCAGGGCTGTCATGTGTGGTTTTTAGATTCAGGAGCTTCAAGACACATGACAGGTCAGAAGTCTTTTCTATCAAACTTCACAGAAAAGACTGGAGGAGAAGTAAACTTTGGAAATAATAGCAAAGGTCAAGTTAAAGGTTATGGGGATTTAACTAAAGGAGATCTGACTATCCAAAAGGTTTTCTATGTTGAAGGATTACAACATAATCTTTTCAGCATAAGTCAGTTTTTAGACAGTCTTTGTCAAATCAAGTTTCAAATAACAGGTTGCATGATTTTACTGAAAATGATGTTAAAGTCTTCTGGGCCAAAAGACATATGGACTTATTTGTAGTTAATTTTTCAAAATTGAAAACATTAAATGCAGTTCGTCTTTTATCAAATTCAACTGCAAATGAATGCTGGCTTTGGCACAGAAGATGTTCTCATCTAAATTTCAAAGATCTTAATAATCTTGTTGCAAAACATCTGGTTAAAGGTTTACCAAAGCTTAAATTTGAAAAAGAATCATTATGCTCAGCGTGTGAAATGGGCAAGATGAAAAAGAGTTCTCACAAATTAAAAATGGACTCATCTTGCAAAGCACCATTAGAAATGATTCATATTGATCTTTGTGGTCCAATTTCAGTTCAATCTATGGGAGGAAAGAAATATATGATTGTGATTGTTGATGAATTCTCCAGATACACATGGGTTGAGTTCCTAAGAGCTAAGTCAGAAGCTGCTACTACATTGATAAATTTTATCAAAAGGATTCAAGTTCTCTTACAACTTCCAGTTCAGAAAATCAGAAGTGATAATGGAACAGAGTTCAGAAATGAGACTCTTCAGAATTTTTTAGAAAGTTCTGGAATTTCTCACAATTTTTCTGCTGTCAAAACTCCTCAACAAAATGGTGTTGTTGAAAGGAAAAACAGAACTCTAGTTTAAGCTGCGAGAACAATGCTGGCTTATTCAAATCTTCCTACCTTCCTATGGGCTGAAGCAATTGCAACTGCTTGTTTTACACAGAATAGAACTTTAATCAATAAGAGATTAAATAAGACTGCTTATTACTGATAAATAAAAGAAAACCATTAATCAAATTCTTTCATGTTTTTGGTTGCAGGTGCTATGTTCTTAGAGACAGAGAAAATCTTGCCAAATTCGATAAAAAGGCAGATGAAGGATACTTTGTGGGTTATTCTTTAACTTCCAAAGCATTCAGAATCTACAATAGAAGAACCAAGAGGATGATGGAGAGCATAAATGTAACTTTTGATGAAGCCAGAATAAGGACTTCTGAACAAGACAGTTCAGAACTCATGCAGAATAAGACAAAAATGACTTCTGATACAAATTCTAATCCTATTTGTTCAGAACTCAATTTACTGTTTAAGGATGCTTTTATTGAACTAATGTCTGACTCTTATGCAGAATATGAAAACCCAAAGATGGTCAAAGAGATGAAAAATAAGACTCCAGAAATAGTTCAATCAACTGTAATTTCTGATAAAGGTCCATCTGAGGAATGTCCAAATCTGATAAATACAAGTAGTGAGAATTCTGAACCATGTAATCAGAATTCTGAACCTTGTAATCAGAATTCTGAACCTTGTAGTCAGAACGCTGGTCAAGTTACTCAGAAGTCTGACTTCATTACTCAGAATACAAACACACATGGAACTCCTACACATATATCAGAACAAGGGGACAGTTCAGAATTACAAGCAATCATTGATGAGAATGATGCAAACAACAATTATTCAGAGATTGATGTACTCCCTAGTGCAAAGAAATGGACTAAAAATCATCCTATTCATCAAGTAATAGGTGATCCATCAGCAGGAGTAAAGACTAGATCAGCTACAGCAAATGAAGCAATGTTTGCTGGTTTCTTAAGTGTGATTGAACCAAAGAAAGCTAATGAAGCCCTAGAGGATCCAGACTGGATTTCAGCAATGCAAGAGGAATTTCTTCAATTTGAAAGAAATAAAGTTTGGAGACTCATTCCAAAGCCTGAAGGTAAATCTATTATTGGAACTAAATGGGTGTTCAGAAACAAAAAGGATGAGTCAGGTGTTGTCATCAGAAACAAGGCAAGATTGGTTGCTAAGGGATACTGTCAACAAGAGGGAATTGATTATGATGAGACATTTGCACCAGTGGCAAGAATAGAGGCAATCAGAATATTTTTGGCCTATACTGCACACAAAAACTTCAAGGTGTATCAGATGGATGTCAAATCAGCCTTTCTAAATGGCAAACTTAATGAAGAGGTGTATGTTCATCAACCTGAAGGTTTTGTTGATCCAGATTTCCCTGATCATGTTTATATTTTAGACAAAGCTTTATATGGTCTAAAACAAGCACCACGAGCCTGGTATGACACTCTTACTAAACACTTGTTAGGTTCAGGGTTCAAGAAAGGTAAGATTGACACAACTTTGTTTTTAAAGAAACAGGGTGATGATTTAATTCTGATTCAGATTTATGTTGATTACATAATATTTGGTTCTACTAGTCCAGGATTATGTGATAATTTTTCAAAAATCATGTCATCTGAATTTGAAATGAGCATGATGGGTGAGCTGAATTTTTTCCTTTGTCTTCAAGTCAAACAATTACCAAAAGGTATTTTTATAAATCAAGGAAAATATGTCAGAGACATTCTGAAAAAGTTCAAAATGTCTGATTGTGCTTCTATGAGAACACCTATGGCAACTAACATAAAGTTAGATGCTGATCTCAAAGGTGTTTCAGCAGATATCAAACTCTATAGAGGCATGATTGGATCATTACTTTATCTGACGGCAAGTAGACCAGATATCATGTTTTCTACCTGTTTCTGTGCTAGATTTCAATCTAAACCAAAAGAATCACATATGTTGGCTGTCAAAAGGATTTTAAGATATCTCAAAGGAACACCTGATCTAGGTTTATGGTATCCAAAAGAAACTGACTTCAAATTGATTGCTTTCACAGATGCTGATCATGCAGGAAGTAGGTTGGACAGAAAGAGTACCTCTGGTGCTTGTCACTTTTTGGGAGATAAAATAGTGAGTTGGGCATCAAAGAAGCAGAATTGTGTGTCCACTTCAACTGCTGAAGCAGAGTATGTTGCTGCTGCTGCTTCATGCTCTCAAACATTGTGGATGAGAACACAACTCATGGACTATGGATATCAGCTTAACAAGATTCCCATCTATTGTGACTCAGAAAGTGCTATTGCCATTACTCAGAACCCTGTTCAACATTCAAAGACTAAGCATATAGATGTGAGGTATCATTTTATAAAGGACTATGTGGAAAAAGGAACTATAGAGATGCACTTTGTGCATACAAAGTATCAATTGGCTGACTTGTTCACAAAGCCTCTTGATCACAAAAGGTTCTCTTTTCTCATATGTAAAATAGGAATGCTTAATCTGACTAATTGAAAATATTTGTTTTTCTTAAAAATGTTAAATTTTTCTAAGTAAAATTGTCTGAGTAGTGTACTCAGAACTCTGAGTCTTAAGGTCAGAACTTCTGAGTACTGAGATCAGAACTTCTGAGTCTTGAGTTCAGAACTTCTGAGTCTTAAGTTCAGAACTTCTGAGTCTTAAGGTCAGAGATTCTGAGTCGATACTTCAGCAATCTAACTTTCAAAAAATTTATTTTTGAGAAATACAAATATTTCAACGGTGTGGATTATGCTTCTTCTATTATCGTTTTATCTCATCTTTATGTATCATAAATAGTCAAATGCATGCTCAAGTCAAGGGGGAGCATAAAAATTTTGTGATGCCTAAAAGGTTTGTTGTCATCTCTTATCTCTGATCATTCTAAGAAGAACAAGCTTTTAATGATAAATTTTTTTTGTTCAAACTATATCTGAATTAAAAAATTTCATATTCAGATATAAGATTTTAAATGATTTTTTTAAAATCATCATAATATGAACAAAATTTTGATGATAAAAAGTGCTTCTATCTGTTCAAACCTCTTCTGAATAATCAAAATGTTTTATATTTGTCAGAAGTTGATTTTAAATGACATTTTGGTTACAAGGTAAAATTCTTCTGAGTTATGGAATCAGATATCTGATAAAGGAAAGTTAAAACATCTGAGCGTGTTATTCAGATCTTTGACTTGAGTCAAAATTCTATCCACTAACACGTGTCAGCTTCATATTTGTTTGATTATGCCACGCATTTCATTTAAATCCTCTGTGGCATTTCAAATGTGTTGACTCCGTTATAACATTGATTTCGCTTTTCCGTTAAACCTTTCAACTTCGCGGATTTTAAATAGGTCTTAAAATCCCTATTTCAAATCTTTTCAAATTCCAGAGCGAAAAGTGAGATACGAATCAAATCCAGAGTTCTTTGAGTTTGTTTTCTTCTTAAATCATGTCTGGAATACGAAGGAGTGGTCCAATTTCGCTACATTCTACAAAATCGATAATGGATTCATCTGATTCGGATAATGATGAAGTACAGAATAGAGCTGTAGAGGAAGAGGCAATAAGAAATGATGAAGAAGATGAACAAATGGATGAATCAGAAGGAAATGCAGATGAGGTAAACATTAATATTGAACATGAACAGAGTGCTGCAGGGTCGATTATGTCAGATAGACCTATTTTCGTGGAAAGGGCTGTTCCTGAGAGTGAATGGTTGAAATTATCTGAAAATAACTGTGTTATATTGTTTGAGGAAAGTCGATTTAAACCTGAACACAGAATTATCATGGAGTTATTCAAACATCATCCTTATAGAAAATGGTTTACAAGAAGCAAAAATGTTCCTGTTCAGTACATACAACAATGGTGGAAACATCTTAGGTTAGAAGATAATAAGTTTGTGTCTGAAATTGGAGGAGTGACATTTGCCTTATCTATCTCTGCACTAAGAGAAATGATGAATCTACCAGAGAAAGATGATGTACAGAGAAGGACAAATTTTGAAGATTCACCCCTAACAGAGGAATTAATAGCTGAATTTATGAAATTGGGATACAATGAAAGATTGAGGACACTCAGTTTGTTCAGAAGAAACAAATTACCACCTATTTAGGCTTGCTTCTTTCATGTGGTAAATAAATGTTTGTCAGGGAAGAATAGTTCTGCTGATCAAGGTTCTAAACAAATTCTTCAGATCTTTCAGGGCTTAGTGAAGAATAGGCATTATGACTATACTTTAATACTTTGGGAAGACATGAAGAATACATTTGAGAAGAATCAGAAAGCAATTCAGAGGAAAACAAAGGATGCTCCACTGACATACATCCCTTATATAAGGTACTGGCAAATTGTTATTTGGTATTCCATGCAGGAAAACAGAACAATCTCAAGAAGAACAAATGAAGAGCATGGTCCCACATTTTATTTGGGTAAGATGACCTCAGTAACAAAACTTGAAAACTATCCCAATCATAAAATGTTGCCAAAATCACTTAGGAATTATATTCCAAGGGAGAGTGAGATTTTAAAAGCGTATTGCACCTCTATGGGAATTGAATTACCTCAAATCCCTACCCAAGAGGACCAACCTGAGAAGAGAGGTGAGGGGTCTAGTCGAATTAGAGAGGGGGAGAATGTTCAGATGGGTGAACATTCTGAGAGACTTGAGGGGGAAAATTCTGAGAGCTTGGTTAGATTTGATGAGGAAAAACAGAATGAGAGTGGTGAGGATGAGAGATTGTCAACAGAGGTTCAAACAGAAAGAGATGCCTCTGAACCAGCTAATCTTGGCCAGGTAACCACAAATGCTATTGGTTCACATCTCTTGGTGTCCAATATTGAAACAAACACCATGGACCTAGTGGTGGATCTTGAACATCCCATCCATACCCACTCAGAAGCTTTTCAACATGCTACTGTTTCACACAAATCAGGGGAACCATCCCAAACTCATTTGGAGGGAGGTGATCAATCCCAACTTATTTTTCAACACATTGAGTCTGAATATCACAGTCCTATTCATATTGAGCCTGAAATTCCTTCTCACACTTGCACAAATCAGGAGTTTCGTATTCCTGAAACAACATTCATAGACATACCTAATATTGGGTGTCGAGGATTGGATGGAAGTCCTGGTGAGGTGAACATTACAAAAGCCTCATTCAAACGTGCATCTGTTGTACAAGATGACTTTGTGTTATCTACAGGCCATGAGCCCTCTCGGCACATGAAAACTGGACCATCTGTTGTTTCAGGTTCACTGTTAGAAACTTCTGAATTTGAAAAGATTCGGAAACAAAACAAGGAGATGGGGGAAAAAGTAGAAAATTTGGAGAAGAAGGTGGAGGATTTGAATGATAAGGTGTCAGATTTGAAAGTTGTGTTGGAGAAAAAGTTGATTTCTGTTGAAATCAAAGTAGATGATGTAAAGAAATCCTTGGATTATCACAAAAAGGAGATCATGGATATAATGTCTGGTTTTCAAAAAAGATATGTTAAAACAAATGCAAGGTATGCAGGAATCTATACTGAAAGCACTGAGTGTATCAATGGCTTCTACATCAAAGCCTCTTGATCCTGTTCCTATTGCAGAAGCTGAACCTTAAGGTACTTCTAATCAGAACTTGAAGAGAAAGTTTGATGATAATGAACCTCATGATCATCAAAAGGGGGAGAAAAGACAGAGGTTAAGTTCTGATGATGACATTGGCATAGAACATTTTGAGATAGCAGATATGCATTTAGCCAGTACAAAAAGTTCAGAAGATCAGACACTGGAAAATTTAAAGACAATGACTCAGATAGTTCAGATTGATAGCTCAGATACAGAGGAAATGGAGTTGGAAAGTACAGATGGTGGTGATTCAGATAAAACAGAGGAATTGAACTTAGACACAGAGATGGAAGGAAACTCAGATGAAACTGAAGCTATTGAGGAATCTGTATTGAGATCAGAAAAGACAATGGAAAGTGAAGTGGTCAACATGTGTACAGATATTGTGGTGTATAACAAAGAAAATGTGATGAATTCTGAATCAGAAGAAAGGAGGTTGAGTGAAGAATTGATCAGAAGAATGCAAAGTGAGGTAGTCAAAGCACTTAATGTTCAGAAAATTCAACAAGGGTTAAAACTGATAAGGCCTATTGATCTGTTGGGAGAAGAAGATAGAACTGTTGATTATTCTCAGAATTTTAAGCATGATTTCAGATATAACTATGCTGATGAGATGAACACAGAAGAAGAATATGAGAAACTAGAAGATTACTTTATGCCTTCTGAGTATGTATTCAGAAAACCAATTGAGATTCCCAAGATTGACTTACAGATTTTAGAAGAACCTATATGTGATTTTATCCTGGAATTAAGTGATGTACCTTTGGCCAGACAATTTCATGATGACATTTTTCCTGAGGAAATGTATGAAAACCTCTACCACACAGAAGGAGAATATGAGTTTTTAGAGAGCAATGTTGATGGTTTCATGGATGAAAGAGCTCAGATGATTTATACAGAAGCCTCAACCAGATTCAGAATTCCTGACTCAAGACTGCATATCCAGAAAAGAATTGAGAAAGTTCTAATGTTCCAACAAGAAGAATTCAATGGTTTGATATTTGTAAGAATGGAAGTGCTGAAAGAAAGGAATACAAAGGTTTTCATGTCCAATTTTGATTTCCACAGACTAACACTTGATGATCAGATCTTTCTAGTCAAGTTCTTCTCCAGTACTGAAGAAGCCTTAATGGAAATTGAATGCAGAAGACTTCTGGGTATCAATGTCAGAAACATGTACTTATATGATTTTCAACTAGCCATTGAAGGAAGAAAAGAGAAGTGCAATCTGAGGTGTCCAACAAATATTGCAGGATTTGATGTGTGTATGAAGGGATTTGTAAATGAAGGAATGGAATCTGAAGGGTTTGCATATAAAGTTCAACAGAGACTTGAAATGTTCAAACTGAAAGAACTGGTAAAATATAGTGATGCAACTCTGAGTTGGTTACTGATTGAAATGGAAGTAAGTGCTAAAACTGAAAGAAAGAATTTAAAGAAAAGGTGTGTAAACTCTATGAAAAGAAGGTTGAATCTCAGAAGAAAGATCAGAAGTTGTGGTGAATGGTTGCTATCTGAAGTTAATCCCAAGAATATGTTACATAGTTATTTTGTGTTTCCTGCTGAGTATGAAGTGATTGAAATTCTGCCAGATGAAGTTGAAGAAGTCCAGGACACAACACCTCAGAATGTGCAAATAACTAGTTTTGATCAAGCTGAACAGTCTGAACCCAAAGAAGATGAAATATCCATTGATCTAAATGGATACTTTCTTGAATTTGATCTGCCTGAGTTCTTCAAATCAAAAGAAGTACAATTCTTGGACGTGTATTATGATAGACCTAAGGATACTCAGATCTGGTTGGCTGAAAAATCAAGATGTCTTGGCAAAACAAAGCAAGCTGTTTACTCAGATTTTCTAATCACTGGAATCAGAGAATTGAAGGTTAAGAAATTCAGAAAGATGGAGTACTTATCCTTTGAAGTTCTGAGAGAAGATGGCAAGGTTTATTACTTTACTGATGCAGATTTTGAGAAACTATCAGTGGTTGACTTCTACAGATTACACAGCTTTCTATGCTTCAAAGAGTCAAGCAAAGACATAAATGAAAGGAAGGCAAGAAGTGTGGTGATTGAGGCCATGTTCTATATCTTAAGGTGGCACTGTTATACAGATTTCCAAATAGCTCTGTATTTACAAAAGTCATGTGTTTATCTGGCAAATCCCAATACAGATCATGAGCAGAAAAAGATGTTAAAGACTGAAAGTGTTCACAAATATCCAGATTTGGGAGTATTTTTGAAAAACAAAAGTGGAAAGATCATCTTCAGAGCAAAGGAAACTGCAAAATACTGTTCTGGAACTTTAAGAATCATAAAGCACAATTTGGAGAAAAAGATGCTGAAAGTGAAGGAAGCAAACATAACTCAAGAAGTAATCAATCAGCAAGTTGAAATTATTCAAGAAATCATTGTCAAAATTGATAAGAGGCTTAATCTGAGAAATGTGCTACTTTAGAAAATTGTTCCTGCTCTGAAAGAACTGGATGATGCAAAATTCAAGTTTATTTGACAAAAAGGGGGATATTGTTAGATATGAAGTTTTGTCAATAAACCAAGTGCTGAAGATCTGATAAGAAGACTCAGATGTTCTGAGTAGAGGAGTCAGAGATCTAAGAAGAGAAGTCAGAGTTCTGAGAGAAAGAGTCAGAAGCTCTGAGAAGCGTTATCAGAAGAATGTTCAGAAGTTATGAACAACCTGTTCAGAACTTTTGACTACATACTTTACTTAGTATTTAGTAAACTAATTAGGACATGTGTTATGTTCTTATTAGTCTTTCTTATTTGTACTGTAGCTTTAACATGTCCGTTGCAGTATAAATAGAGTGGTTAGCACTATGTTGCTAACTGATTGATTTTCCCGTATATCTTTGTATTCATTCTTTGTAATCTTTGAGATTCTCTCTCTTAGATCTGTAATTCTGTTCATCATTGAATACAATTGGGCTTGATCATACAACTTCTCAATTACTGCTTTCTATATTGATTGTAAGATTAGATCCTGTACTTTCACCGAGAGATCAAGATCAATAATCTACAGAAGCTAAAGAGGCGCGCTACAGAAGCTCTGTCATACGCGCAAAGAAGATCAATAACTCGGAATCCGGGGAAGACTGCTCCACAGAGGACCATACCGCAGAACCTCTGTAACTCATTACAGAGCATCTGTGGTCCTCACAATCAGACTTGAAGATATTTACAATATCTTGCTACTGTTACATGACCTGTTCATCAACTTGCATGGTAGCATGCCCTGTCCAACGTCGACGTGTCAAACTCTGATTGGATTCAATAGGGCTTAGTACATAATAGACGTCTGCTGCATTAAATGCAATATAGCACGTCTGACTGTTCATGCCACACTTGCAACTGTTCACGACATCCGTTCAACTATTCATCAGTACCTTCTGAATAGTAGCATATGCTTTATGGTCCCCTTTAGAGTAGTATATAAGGAAGACTCATGTTGAGTTCTTCCTTATCACATATAAATTAAACATCACAAGAACACAAAAGCTTATTCGCCTTAAAAGTCATATCTGTTTTGAAGCTTTTCTTACTCAAAGTTCTTAAACATGTTCTTATTTTATATATTCAGTAAACTTTAAGATATAATATTCTGTTCACTGTTTATTTATATTTTGGTCTAAATCTATCAAACTTATCTGTTAGTTCTTCAAATACGCTTCCGCATCAAACAGTAACTTGAACTAATAGATCTGATAATTTTGTTTAAAGCAAAACGGGAACCAACAATTGGTATCAGAGCAAAGCTTGATTTTCAATATCAAGTGATCCTCGTTTTACAACTTTTATCTGATAATTATTTTCTCTCTTCATCACCATATTTCTGGATATTAGTTGTACCCAGAAAAACTTTCAGATCTTCATACTCATAAATCCTCCATCAGATTATCCTTTTCTCAAAATGACAAATACCAATAACTTTTTTACTGCTGGCTCATTAACTAAACCTCCTACTCTTCTTAGAGATGAGTATCCTCAATGGAAAATAAGAATGGTTCATTTTTTTGAGGGTACTGAAAAAAATCTCAAACAATATCTTTATAGTCTTCCTCCGGTTCCTATGATAACTATGCCACGTGTACCAGCTACTGATGAATCTCTTGAAATCCCTGAACATAAAAAACCTAAACCAAAAGTAGACTGGTCAGATGAAGATAAGGCAGAAGATGAAGTTGCACAGAAAACGAAAAGAATATTAATCATGGCTATCCCCAACGAAATATTTCAATCTTTAGATGCCTGCGAAACAGTGCACGATCTTTGGAAATAATTAGAAAGACAACTGGAAGGCGGTGCTAAAACACAGAAGAACCGAAGAGCACAATACATAAACGAGTACCATGCCTTCAGAGCCTCTGCAACAGAATCTCTGCAAACAACATACGATCGGTTCAACTCTCTCATAAACAAAACAAATCAAGATCTAGACTCCTGGAAACTCTCTGATCTCTATGGAACACTAGCCGCACAAGAGCCTCAAATAACTCAAGCTAAAACACTAACCATTGTACCATACGCATTGGTTAGTAAATCAACAGAGGCTACAGACAGACCAAGAAATGAGAGATCTACAGAGGAGAAAAAGAAGGAGAAAAAGAAGATGGTAATGATTGATAGCGAAGAAGACGAGCTGATAGAGGAAGAAATAACTCTTGCATCATTAGCTAAATCAACTGCTCTATTGACAAGAGAGTTTAGAAATAACCAAAGGAATTCTGGTAGAAGAGATGATGGAAGAAGAGAAGAATCAAGTAACCAACAGAGGTCAGACTACAGAAATGATGACCAACAGAGGTTGAGCGACAGAAGCTACAGAGGAAATGACCGACAGAGATCAGATGACAAGGTAGGCCACACACAAGAATGTGTCACACCCCGCTAAAGCGGAAACACGAGGTATGACAGTGTAGGGTTTCATTTCAAAGGTAATAGACAACACCAACCACAAGTTTAATACAATAGTATGAAATATTACAATACAACGTCTTCAACCAAAAAGTTCCAAAAGAAAACAACGGGTACAAAAGTTAATAATAGAAATTTTTAAGGTTCTTGATGTTGATGTCATCAACCAAAATACACCCTACGTGCCTTCACTTACTTCTTATTCCGTGAAAAGCATGTTTAAAACGAAAAGGTCAACTACAAAGAGTTGGTGAGTTCACAGGTTTTTCATATCCAAACAGTTTTCAACCAAAGATTATTTTCATGAGTCTTTTGTCACGACAAGCTTTAAATTTAAATCTTATGAGTACACATTACAATAAACGACTTTTGCAAAATATATGATTGTTGAGCCACTACTAAGCCTCCGACAACTTACGCCCCGCGGACTACCTCAGAGGTGGTATGATGGCCACATGAGTAGAACATTATTACCAGATAAAGTGCACCCCTACTCGTCAGATTAAGGTGGGTTTGTCAAACCAAATAGCGCTATCCACAAATATCACCGGCTCGTTATGAGTTAATAAGTAGTGTACCTATTGGGGACTTAACATTTTTATTATCACTCAACATATCTTTGTCACTTATGTAAAGTTGTACATTCATTTGTACTCATTTCTTAAATCACAAATATCCATAATTTTACTATCATGAATCATTTAGCATTTTAAAATCATAACATGCTTTTCACCCCAAACATTTAAACAAGTAAAACTGGGCTGTGAAAACTCACCTTTTAGCGTAGATGCGCAAGTAGTGAAAGCTTGTTCACTTAATCCTCTTTACGGGCTCCCTATAAGGTCAAACAATCTCTATGAGTCCTTCATAGCTAACCCCAAAGTTAAACTTACCTAACTTAATCCACGTCTTGTGAAATGCCTTATCTTTAGTAATTAAGTTGAAATGCACAAATTAGCATTGTTCAAGTGTTTTTAATCATCAATATGAATGGTTATAAGAAAGACTCAGCAGTTTCCAAAATACTCAAGCTGACAGAAACTTCATACTACAACAGTGACTATTTTACAACACTTTCCAGGATGACAAATTTACCCTTTTTTTTATATGTGGTACTATACTGTGTTTAGGAAGTTTTGACCAAATTTCGTAATATTTGGAGGTGTTTAAGGGGTTCAAATAATTTTTATAAAACAGTGCAACACAGTACTTAAGACAGTTTGCACCCTTCTGTGGAAACAGGCCTTTGGAGGGTCAAAACATAATATTTTTCATATTTTATACATGTTTTGAAAACCTAACACATAAAGGTATCTTATGGAAAAGGATTCACGAATTTTTGATGAGGTTTGAGTGAGTTATGGTCGAATGAAGTTGCATGTACCAATCTACCAATTCTGGACAGCTTGACACACTTGGCTTGCATAAAATATTTGAGTGACCAAAACTCCATATTTTTGAATGAAACCAATTGCATGTAGATCCTAACTCAACTAAGGAACTTCCAGAAGAAAATGAGAAACTTTTATTCATTTTACAGAGAATTATAAGCAAAACCAAGTGACACAACAATCTGACAGACCATCTGCTGCACATCAAATTTGTTCTAAGGAGTTGAAGGCTCAAAACTCAATATTTTCGTATGAGACCAGTGGGGTTTGAACCCCAACTCATTAAACTTTACTCCAGAAGAAAAATCAAGGAATTTGGACATGAATTGACCAAGATATGGTCGTCCAAGGCACATGCAACAATTCTGCCAGATTCTTAACTCAACCATTCTTAAGAAAACTTCATTTTTAAGCATCCCATCATTCATAGATGTGGATTCCTTTGTTAGGGATTCAATCCCCACATCATATAACATGATATTTAAAAGAAAATACTTTAAACTTATAAAGAAAATGTGCATGCAAAGTCCAAAAATCCAGATTCTTATACAAGAACAAAACCCACATTTTTGATGATTTTGCTCATTTTTCTCAAGTTCATGATGGAAGTTCATAGATTTTCACCACATTAAGGACATTTCTCATGTCCTTGGTGTTTTATCTCCCTTCTAGAACAAGAAAAAGAGTTCATCCATTGGGATGAAATAAAAGTGTAGAACAAAGTAGGAAAATGGCATAAAAGGTGCCAAAAAGTATGAAATAACACTAGTTTGGAGTTCTTACCTTAGGAAGATGTTGCAAGTACTTCTAGTTCTTTAAAATTTCGTTTTTGGATGCTTGTATAGACTGAATATTTCTGGAGTTTTGAATGTAATCTTGTTTGAAGGAAGGTGAAGAAAGAAAAAGAAGGAGAAGGATAGAGAGAGAAGAGAGGAAGATGGATGGTTGGAGTTTTGAAAATGAAGCAAAATTGAAAAAAATGAGGGAGTAATAGGGAGGGGGGTGGCCGGCGACACATGGGCCCCCAACCCTTTGCCATATATTTTTTTTTTATAAAAGTTAAGCCCAACATCATTTATTTGTAAAATCATTTTTATGTTTTTTTTTAATAGGTTTCAAGATACACTTGAAAATGCCTTCTTGTTTTTATTAAATCTTATAAAAAGAAAGATTTATGTATAAAGTAAAACCCTATATTTTATATAGGTTATATGTTATTTAAGGTATTTTGGCATTTCACAAGGTGTTTCGGTTAGTCTCGGGTCGAAACCGGGTCTTTTCGGCAACTACCGGGAATTCTAGCGAATTTTCGCCTAAATTTTATTTTGAATGGGTCTTAACAAGGTATGTTCCCTATGTTAACATTTGTAAAGGTTAAAAGATGCTAACCTGAAATCTTTTGATTTTTACCGGATGTTACAGCTTTCCCCCGTTAGAGAAATTTTGTCCCGAAATTTAATGATTGGCATTCTCGAAAGGTTCCTTGGCGAACAGCTGAGGATACTTATCCCTCATAAAGTCCTCTCGTTCCCAAGTGTATTCAGGTCCATGTCTTGCATCCCAACGAACTTTTACGATCGGGATCTTGCTACGTCTTAACCGCTTAACATCTCGGTCAAGTATTTCCACGGGTTCCTCTACGAAACGTAACTGCTCGCTTACTTGTATGTCTTTCAACGGTAGGACCAACGATTCATCCGATAAGCATTTCTTCAAGTTCGACACGAGGAATGTGTCGTGAATGGCGCTTAACTCTTGTGGTAGCTTGAGTCTATATGCGACTGGTCCAATCCTTTCCAGTATCTCAAATGGACCGATATATCTTGGACTTAACTTGCCTCTCTTCCCAAATCGTACCAAACCTTTCCATGGCGATACCTTGAGTAGTACCCTATCGCCCACCTGAAATTCCAATGGCTTCCTGCGATTATCTGCATAACTCTTCTGACGAGTTCTGGCTACTTTAAGTCTTTCTTGTATGGTTATGATCTTGTCCGTAGTCTCCTGAATTATGTCGGGTCTTATCAGTTGTTTGTCACCGACTTCCAACCAACTGAGTGGGGATCTACACATGCGTCCATATAAGGCTTCGTACGGCGCGCACCTTAAGCTGGTATGGTAACTATTGTTGTAAGAGAATTCGGCTAGCGGTAAATGATTATCCCAACTTCCACCAAAATCCATCACACAGGCTCGTAACATGTCTTCTAGTGTTTGTATAGTTCTTTCTGTCTGACCGTCCGTCTGCGGGTGGTAGGCAGTGCTCAAATCCAAACGCGTGCCCAAAGCTTTCTGGACTGATCGCCAAAAGCGTGACGTAAAACGACTATCCCTGTCCGAGATAATATCAGTAGGTACTCCATGACGCATAATGATCTCGTTGATGTAAATCTGAGCAAGCTTTTCCACCTTGAAGTCTTCCCGAATAGGCAGAAAATGTGCAGATCTAGTAAGCCGATCCACAATAACCCAGATTGAATCATGCCCTTTTCCGGTTCTGGGTAACTTAGTTATGAAATCCATGCTTATCTGTTCCCATTTCCATTCAGGAATCTCAGGTTGCTGAAGAAGACCGGATGGTTTCTGATGTTCAGCCTTAACCATTGCACAAGTCTGGCACGTGCTTACATACAAAGCAACATCTTTCTTCATTCCTGGCACCAATAGTATTCCTTCAGGTCCTTGTACATCTTATCGGCTCCGGGGTGAATTGAATATCTTGACTTATGGGCTTCGTCCAAGATTATTGATCGCAGATTGACAACCTTAGGTACCCAAACTTTATTTCGGAAGTAACGCACCCCGTCTGGTTGTGTTTCAAATTCCTTTTCCAGCTGATGAAGGGTTTCGTTTTTCAAATTCTCCTCTTTTAATGCTTCTTCTTGAGCTTCGATGATTTGATCCTTAAGACTCGTCCGAACCATCGTTCCCATGGCTCTTGCCCTCGATGGCTTCACTCTTTCTTTTCGGCTTAACTCATCAGCTACAACATTAGCCTTGCCTGGGTGGTACTTTATCTCGCAATCGTAATCGCTAAGCAGTTCAACCCATCTACGTTGTCTCATATTCAGCATTTTCTGATCAAAAATGTGTTGTAGGCTCTTGTGGTCGGTAAAGACGGTGCATTTGGTGCCGTAGAGGTAGTGTCTCCAGATCTTGAGTGCGAACACTACAGCTCCCAATTCCAAATCATGGGTGGTATAATTCTTTTCGTGAACTTTAAGTTGCCTTGATGCGTAGGCAATAACCTTGTCTTTTTGCATTAGCACGCACCCCAACCCTTGGTGTGAAGCATCGCAGTACACAACAAAATTGTCTGCACCCTCTGGTAAAGCTAAGATCGGTGCATTGCAAAGCTTATGCTTAAGCGTCTGAAAAGCTTCCTCTTGTTTTTCTCCCCAATCGAACTTCTTATCCTTCTGGGTTAATGCCGTCAATGGTTGCGCAATTTTGGAGAAATTTGCAATGAAACGCCGATAGTAACCAGCTAAACCGAGAAACGAACGAATTTCTGTCGGAGTCTTTGGGGCTTCCCACTTCTTGATGGCTTCTATCTTGGCCGGATCAACGTGAATTCCATCTTCATTAACTACATGCCCAAGAAACTGCACTTCGCGAATCCAAAATTCGCATTTGGATAGTTTAGCATACAGCTTCTGGTCTCTGAGCAGTTCTAGTATTTGCTTTAAATGTTGCTCATGCTCCTTCTTGCTTTGCGAATAAATTAATATATCATCTATGAACACAATTACGAATTTGTCCAAGTACGGTCGACATACTCTGTTCATTAGATCCATAAAGACTGCTGGAGCGTTTGTCAGACCAAAAGGCATGACTAGGAACTCATAATGTCCATATCGAGTCCTAAACGCTGTCTTAGGAATATCCTCCTCATGAACCCTCATTTGATGGTATCCGGACCGAAGGTCGATCTTTGAAAAGTATGTAGCGCCTTGAAATTGGTCGAACAGGTCATCGATTCGAGGAAGGGGATATTGGTTCTTGATGGTCAGCTTGTTAAGTTCCCTGTAATCGATGCACATTCGAAAAGAACCATCTTTCTTTTTAACGAACAAAACTGGAGCTCCCCAGGGTGAAGAGCTGGGTCTGATGAACCCTTTATCGAGTAGCTCCTGGAGTTGGCCTGACAACTCCTGCATTTCTGAAGGTGCTAACCGGTAAGGTGATTTCGCCACGGGTGCCGCTCCCGGAATTAGGTCAATATGAAATTCAACTTGTCTTGGTGGGGGTAATCCAGGTAATTCATCTGGGAATACTTCGGGAAAATCTCGCACTATTGGAAAGTCTTGAATATTCTTCTCTTTGATCTCCTTATCCACCACGTGTGTCAAAAACGCAACACAATCTTTCCGCAAATACTTTCGCATCTTCATACTCGACACCATTTTGAATTTTCTCCCGGAGTTTTCTCCCTGTATTTCAAGTATTCTTCCTTCGGTTTGTGGTATTCGGACGATCTTTTTGGAGCAACCGATTTCAGCGCGATTTTTCGATAACCAATCCATACCCACGACTATATCAAAGCTTCCTAGTTTGATTGGGATTAAATCTATGCTAAAATCGTTTCCCGCCAGTTTTAGGGTACAATTATTAATTACATCACTGGCCCTAACTTCCTGCCCATTTGCAAATTCAATAACATATATCTCTTCCAACTTTCGGGTTCTCGAGTTTAATTTCGACTTAAAGTCTAATGATACAAAACTTTTATCTGCTCCAGAATCAAATAACACAGATGCAGGATGGTTGTTCAAGAGAAACGTACCTGTGACTACATCCGGGTTCCGTCTTGCCTCATCGGCCCCAATCTCGAATACTCGACCCCGTGCCTGACCTCCTTGATTCCCTTGATTGAATGGTCGCGCTTGATTTGCATTTGGCCTTCGGTTCAGTTTCAGACATGCGCTCCGAAAGTGATCTGGGCTCCCACACTCGTGACAGGTTCTTTTTCCTCCGCTCTTGCAATCCCTGGCGACATGGCCTCCTTTGTTACACTTGAGGCAAATGATGCATCTTCCGAGATGACGATTATTGCACTTGCTGCATCTTGGGCATGGCCCTTTCTCTTTCTCCTCGGCCTGTGCTTGAATTCCAAAATTTCCAGTCACCCTCTGAGCCTTGTCTGATCTTCCCCCAAATTGCCTTCTTGCAGGATCTTCTATCTTTCTTTTCCCTGCGGCTTTGTCATTCCCAGTTGCTCTTGAACGATTTGCGTTGTTGGTGAGTCTCGTTGCTAAATTCACTGCTTCTTGAAGAGTCTTCGGGTCAGCTGAAGTCACATTTCCTCTGATTTCTTCAGATAAACCCCACACATATCTATCCACTCGGTTTTCCTCGGGCGTCAGCAAGTGTGGCACCAGCTTTGCCAGCTCATGGAAACGGGCAGTGTAAGAATCTATGTCGTTTCCTTTCATTTCATGGTTCCACAGTTCTGCTTCCAGCTTCTGTATCTCACTCCTTGGGCAGTACTCCTCTTTGAGCATCTTTTTGAACTCGTCCCATGTCAGTCTATTGGCCACATCCCGGCCTCGGGTTTGTTCTTGAGTGTTCCACCATGTTAATGCCCGTCCTTGCAGAAGGCAAGCGGCATATTCCACCTTGTTTCCTTCAGTACATTTACTGATATTGAGAACAGACTCCATACCTTCTACCCAAGCCAATAATCCAACGGCTCCCTCAGTTCCGTGAAACTCTTTAGGGTTACAGCCCCTAAACGTCTTGTATGTGCATTCCCTGTTTCCAGTCGTTCCCGCATTATTTCCTGGATTAGCATTCAGACCGGCTGCTACTTGGCTAACAATGTTCGGAAGTACGGCCATAATTTGCTCAGCCACGAGCCGTGCGACTTCAGGATTCTCTCTCCTTGGAGGCATAGTCCTACAGTTATGGTCTTAATTAAAGATTTAGTCGCATGGTCACCAATTCTGTTACTTGGTTACACTTCCTACTTGTTATGTTAATCCAAGTTATGATACTACTTCATGCATACTATCATTATTATCAACACATATTGTCATAATAACATACCACGATTTCATAATCATGCATTAAAGTAGTTGAGATATATAAACATTAACCAAGCATTTCGTTTAGAAGCCGTACATATTCAATTCCCCAAAAGAAACAGTTAACAAAACATGCAATGTTTGAAATTAAACGGCCAAATGCCCCAAAAATATGAGTTTAAGTTTAAATAAATCCCAAAAGTTCCACCATAATTGGTCTTCTAGTGCATCATCATCCAAATCAGCATCCCTATCATCAACACCAGTGCTCCTATCACCCACATTAAGTACATATACAGGGTCCTCATCTCCCTCCTAGTGGCATCAACTACCTCCATGGTTCTATCGGAGACCTCATTATGTGCATTTAAGACCCCCATTATTGCATTCAGGTGTTCATGCTGTATGTCCAATCTCTCCTTATGATGTTGCACATCCTGCGATATAACTAGGACCCACTGGCTCTCCCGCGTGGTCATGCCGGGAGGAGGGGCCACGGGTACCCCGGTCACCATTTGTGGGGTTCCGTGCCTCGCTCCCGATCGGGAGGACTCTCCTTCAAATCTCGGCTGGTTGGTGAAATTCACACATCTTTGAAATGGGACACTTTTCCTCGCCGTTGTTATCACTCTCGGTCCACGACGAGTAGACGGAGGGGATCGAGTGGGAGGTACACTGTTTACTTCCCGGCCGTCATCATAAGGGTCTCTTTCTACTTCAACAGATCTATGGCCCCTAGGTCGGCTAGTGATGTAGCCGGATGGGTCGGCCGAGTACGAGTGCTCGGAGTGAGTGTGTTCCGATGGGTCGTGTTCGGATGGGTCGTGTTCGGATGACATAGTGAGCTGCGATAATAGTAGACTTTGTTATTATGTGTATTATTGTAAGTGCCTAAAATATGCAATGTTTATGCAGACACACACAAAATCATGTTTTCCCATTTCAAGTAAAAATTTATTTTAAGCATACTTCCATTATGACCAACCCGAGTCTCTCATTATATTTACCCGAATTAAACATAGGTGATCAGGCTTTGTTTAATTGAGGTATAATAATGTGACATTCGACTTGGTTATATTAGCAACATACTCCAGATTTTAGACAATCCTTTCGAAAACCGTTTTGAAAATAGTTTGCGTTATGGTTGGGTTATAGTTTGTGGTTCCCATAAGAAAACCAGCATTCTCTATAACCTTTGGCTCTGATACCAAATCTGTCACACCCCGCTAAAGCGGAAACACGAGGTATGACAGTGTAGGGTTTCATTTCAAAGGTAACAGACAACACCAACCACAAGTTTAATACAATAGTACGAAATATTACAATACAACGTCTTCAACCAAAAAGTTCCAAAAAGAAAACAACGGGTACAAAAGTTAATAATAGAAATTTTTAAGGTTCTTGATGTTGATGTCGTCAACCAAAATACACCTTACGTGCCTTCACTTACTTCTTATTCCCTGAAAAGCATGTTTAAAACGAAAAGGTCAACTACAAAGAGTTGGTGAGTTCACAGGTTTTTCATATCCAAACAGTTTTCAACCAAAGATTATTTTCATGAGTCTTTTGTCACGACAAGCTTTAAATTTAAATCTTATGAGTACACATTACAATAAACGACTTTCGCAAGATATATGATTGTTGAGCCACTACTAAGCCTCCGACAACTTACGCCCCGCGGACTACCTCAGAGGTGGTATGATGGCCACATGAGTAGAACATTATTACCAGATAAAGTGCACCCCTACTC
Organism: Saussurea involucrata; assembly: GCA_033807775.1. Classification (NCBI taxonomy): domain Eukaryota; kingdom Viridiplantae; phylum Streptophyta; class Magnoliopsida; order Asterales; family Asteraceae; genus Saussurea; species Saussurea involucrata. Next base: position 94,044,223 of record CM066327.1, on the reverse strand, counting down.
GTCAGATTAAGGTGGGTTTGTCAAAACAAATAGCGCTATCCACAAATATCACCGGCTCGTTATGAGTTAATAAGTAGTGTACCTATTGGGGACTTAACATTTTTATTATCACTCAACATATCTTTGTCACTTATGTAAAGTTGTACATTCATTTGTACTCATTTCTTAAATCACAAATATCCATAATTTTACTATCATGAATCATTTAGCATTTTAAAATCATAACATGCTTTTCACCCCAAACATTTAAACATGTAAAATGGGGCTGTGAAAACTCACCTTTTAGCGTAGATGCGCAAGTAGTGAAAGCTTGTTCACTTAATCCCCTTTACGGGCTCCCTATAAGGTCAAACAATCTCTATGAGTCCTTCATAGCTAACCCCAAAGTTAAACTTACCTAACTTAATCCACGTCTTGTGAAATGCCTTATCTTTAGTAATTAAGTTGAAATGCACAAATTAGCATTGTTCAAGTGTTTTTAATCATCAATATGAATGGTTATAAGAAAGACTCAGCAGTTTCCAAAATACTCAAGCTGACAGAAACTTCATACTACAACAGTGACTATTTTACAACACTTTCCAGGATGACAAATTTACCCTTTTTTTTATATGTGGTACTATACTGTGTTAAGAAAGTTTTGACCAAATTTAGTAAAATTTGGAGGTGTTTAAGGGGTTCAAATAATTTTTATAAAACAGTGCAACACAGTACTTAAGACAGTTTGCACCCTTCTGTGGAAACAGGCTTTTGGAGGGTCAAAACATAATATTTTTCAGAGTTTTTACATGTTTTGAAAACCTAACACATAAAGGTATCTTATGGAAAACGATTCACTAATTTTTGATGAGTTTTGAGTGAGTTATGGTCGAATAAAGTTGCATGTACCAATCTGCCAATTCTGGACAGCTTGACACACTTGGCTTGCATAAAATATTTGAGTGACCAAAACTCCATATTTTTGAATGAAACCAATTGAATGTAGATCCTAACTCCACTAAGGAACTTCCAGAAGAAAAATGAGAAACGTTTATTCATTTTACAGAGAGTTATAAGCAAAACCAAGTGACACAACAATCTGACAGACCATCTGCTGCACATCAAATTTGTTCTAAGGAGTTGAAGGCTCAAAACTCAATATTTTCGTATGAGACCAGTGGGGTTTGAACCCCAACTCATTAAAATTTACTCCAGAAGAATAATCAAGGAATTTGGACATGAATTGACCAAGATATGGTCGTCCAAGGCACATGCAACAATTCTGCCAGATTCTTAACTCAACCATTCTTAAGAAAACTTCATTTTTAAGCATCCCATCATTCATAGATATGGATTCCTTTGTTAGGGATTCAATCCCCACATCATATAACATGATATTTAAAAGAAAATGTGCATGCAAAGTCCAAAAATCCAGATTCTTATACAAGAACAAAACCCACATTTTTGATGATTTTGCTCATTTTTCTCAAGTTCATGATGGAAGTTCATAGATTTTCACCACATTATGGACATTTCTCATGTCCTTGGTGTTTTATCTCCCTTCTAGAACAAGAAAAAGAGTTCATCCATTTGGATGAGATAAAAGTGTAGAACAAAGTAGGAAAATGGCATAAAAGGTGCCAAAAAGTATGAAATAACACTAGTTTGGAGTTCTTACCTTAGGAAGATGTTGCAAGTACTTCTAGTTCTTTAAAATTTCGTTTTTGGATGCTTGTATAGACTGAATATTTCTGGAGTTTTGAATGTAATCTTGTTTGAAGGAAGGTGAAGAAAGAAAAAGAATGAGAAGGATAGAGAGAGAAGAGAGGAATATGGATGGTTGGAGTTTTGAAAATGAAGCAAAATTGAAAAAAATGAGGGAGTAATAGGGATGGGGTGGCCGGCCACACATGGGCCCCCAAGTCCCCAACCCTTTGCCATATATTTTTTTTTTATAAAAGTTAAGCCCAACATCATTTCGTTGTAAAATCATTTTTATGTTTTTTTTTTGAATAGGTTTCAAGATACACTCTTAAAATGCCTTCTTGTTTTTATTAAATCTTATAAAAAGAAAGATTTATGTATAAAGTAAAACCCTATATTTTATATAGGTTATATGTTATTTAAGGTATTTTGGCAGTTCACAAGGTGTTTCGGTTAGTCTCGGGTCGAAACCGGGTCTTTTCGGCAACTACCGGGAATTCTAGCGAATTTTCGCCTAAATTTTATTTTGAATGGGTCTTAACAAGGTATGTTCCCTATGTTAACATTTGTAAAGGTTAAAAGATGCTAACCTGAAAGCTTTTGATTTTTACCGGATGTTACAAAATGCTACAAATGTGGTAAGCCTGGTCATTACGCAAACGAATGTCGAACAGAGAAAGGTGGAGACCAACAGAAGTCCGAAGATCGAACTGGAAACACCTCCCAAGGTTGTTTCAACTGCGGCAAGACAGGTCATTTCGCAAAAGAATGCAGAAATAGACAAAATCGCCCACAGAAGGACTCAGCTTTTTACAAAAAGAAGGCTGAGTATTATGCGCAAAAATCCCTAATGGCGAACAGAGGGCATTCTAAGGCAAACAAGGAGGACTTCGAGTCAGACTCTACCTCTGACGATGAATTCCCCACCAATGCCCTGTTCTGTGGCATGGCAGAAGTTGACTCCGGCACTAACACTGAGGTGTCCATTTCAAACTCTACCTCAAGTATTAATACTGTAGATGATGATTTATTTAAACTTGACATTGAACTGAAAGAAGTAAATAAAAGCATTCAGAAAAGGCTAACCTTTAATGAGAGAGAAGTAAGGCTTCTCACTCAAGAAAAAGCCAAAATCTTTGAAGAAAAAGAAAAAATCGAAAAATATTTGAGCAAGAATGTAGATCCTTTAAAAAGGCAAATTTCTGATCTAACCTATGCTTTAAAAATCAAAACAAAAGAACTTTCAGTTTCAAGAAGTGAAACAACAGACATAAGAGCTCTCAAAGAATACTTTCAAAAAGAAAGAGATGTACTTTGGCAAGATCTTTTAAGAAGAGAAGTTTTACTTAAAAACTATAAAGATGCACAGAAGGTGTATGAAAAGGTAAACTCTCAAATAGCAAGACGAGGTATAGGGTACAGTGTTATTACCTTAGGAGTTGAAAATAAACAACTAAAACCTCTGTCTTCTCTATTTGTTTTGGGAAAAACTAACAAACCAAACTTTCCAAACTTACTTTCTGTAAGTAAAAGGGTTAAAATCTCTGCAGAACCTCACTTGATGAAACATACAAAGATGATCAATGTATGGTTTGAAAACACAGATTCATCATCTTCAACCTCTGTCAATAGAGGAATCAAACCAAATAAATATCTGAAAACACAAGATCAGATTGGTATCTTTAAGTTTGATAAACCAGAGACTCAAACACAGGTCGCTTTTGTCTGCATGATAAACGATGAAAAGAAATTATCAGCAGAAGCTCCTGAGTTTAAACCCATCTTTTCAGAAGAAAAACTTGAAAAATCTATTGAAAAAGAAATTTTGGAAGTTTTGAAATCAAATGTTTTAGAAAGTCTCAGTACATCTTCTATAGATCAAATTCTCGCTGAAAAGTTCTCATCAGATACCTCTGCCATCTATGAAAGTCATTCTACAGAGGAAGAAAGCTCGTACGATACTTGCTCAGAAAATCCAGCCTCTGTCGAAAGAGGTGACTCAACCTCTGTATATGAGGACGATTCAACCTCTGACGACTCAGAGACTGATTCTAAATCAGGGATAGTTCACTATGACACAGAGGATGTTAAAATCTCCTCTGAAGTTCTTAACAGAACTATTTCTCCAAAAGAGAAAATCACAGAGATACCTATCTGCCCAGATTTTCTGAACATGTATTTAAAAGTCAAAACCTCTGCTGAACTTGATATATTAAAGAAGACCTCTGTAGATCCTAAAAGTTCAAAATTTTCAAAACCTTTAAAGAAAATTAAAGAGAACCCCACTTGGCAATAAAAGGGAAAATGGCCTGAAGCTAACAAATACTTTTCCTCTGTGACAGTGAAGAAAGATGTTCACCACAGAAGAAAGTCACAGAAGGCAGGAACTAAACAAGACTTTTGCAAACAACATATTAGTATTCATAGATCTTCTTGTAATAGGAAATCTAATGTAAAGAAAGAGTGTAATGCCTCTGTGGCTCAGTTCAATGAATTCAATGAAAAGTTCAAACGAATCACGTCTCATATTCAATACTGTCATTGTTTTGATCTTATGTTCAAATTGAATAAACACTTCTCAAGTCCAGATTGCTTACTCTCCACTAAAACTCCAAAGTCAAAACCTAGAGAGAAACAATCTGATCTTTCTACAAAGGATAAAATGTATTTCAAGAATGCTAAGGCAAACTTGAAAAATTCTAACAATATTGGACCCATATGGATATGGGTACCTAAGTCTCTGTGATTGTCTTACAGAAGCAACATGTGCCAATTTGGTATCTTGACTCCAGATGCTCAAGGCACATGACTGGCGACAGAAGATTACTATCCACATACAAAGAAACACACGATGGTGGATCTGTAATTTTTGGAGACAACAAGAAGGGACACATCAAAGGCTATGGAGTCATACTGAAAGAAAAAGTCTCTGTATACAAAGTTGCATATGTGAATGGCCTCAAACACAACCTACTAAGTGTAAGTCAACTCTGTGATACAGGATTCGATGTGTTATTCAAAAGAACTTTCTGCTCTCTACAAAGTGAAAACACAGGAATGGAACTTCTGCGAGCTGAAAGAAGAGGTGATCTATATCTAATGAACTTTACTTCAAAATCCAAGGACAAAGTTTTCCTAGTAGGCTGCAAAAGTGAAGAAGCTTGGTTATGGCACAACAGGTTCTGTCACTTAAACTTTCACACCTTGGATAAACTAGTAAAACTCGATCTAGTTAAAGGTCTGCCAAATGTTAAATTCAATAAGGATCACTTGTGTTCGGCCTGTGAAATGGGAAAACACAGAAGGGCTTCCCACAAAGGCAAAACAGACGTGTCTTGCATTAGGCCTCTGTACATGCTTCATGTCGACCTCTGCGGTCCCATTGCTATACAGAGCCTAGGTGGCAAGAAATACATACTTGTCCTAATTGATGAGTATTCACGTTTCACATGGGTTGAATTTATTAGAAAGAAATCAGATGTTCCAATTATATTGATAAATCTAATGAAAAGAATCCAAGTTCTTTATGACTGCAGAATACAGAAGTTAAGAAGTGACAATGGCACAGAATTTAAAAACTATGTCATTGAAGCCTATCTTTCTACAGAAGGAATATCACAGAACTTCTCTGCCGCTCGCACTCCACAACAGAACGGTGTAGTCGAAAGAAAGAATCGAACACTTGTGGAGGCCGCAAGAACTATGCTATCAGCATGCGGATTATCAATGAACTTTTGGGCAGAAGCAATTTCTACTGCGTGTTATACACAGAATCGTTCAACCATTGTGAAAAGACACCTCAAGACGCCTTACGAATTGCTTCACAAAAGGCAGCCAAACATCAAGTTTTTCCATGTATTCGGATGCAAATGCTTTGTTTTAAACGACAGAGATTCGAGAGGAAAGTTTGAAGTAAAAGCTGATGAAGGAAAATTCATTGAATACTCTGCCACTTCCAAAGCCTACAGAACCTTCCTTACAAAGTCTCGCAAGATTGTAGAAAGCATTAATGTTTCTTTTGATGATTCATTCCAAATGACTTCTGAGCAAATCAGTTCAGAACTCGGAATTAAAGGGAAATCCTCTGGCATCTCGCAAACGAAAGAAGACTTGAATCTTCTATTTTTAGAGATGTTCCACGATGACATTGATCCTTCTGTTGGAACCATCAGAGTTTCTGAAGAACCATCCTCTGTCGGACAAAATCCTACAGGTATGACTCTAACTGGTCCAAATAATGCTTCATCTTCTTCTATAAATACTACAGAAGCAGATGCCGAAGAAAAAAATGCAGAAGATGAAACATCAAGAAAAACGACCACAGAAGCTGCTGAAAAACAAACTCCACAATCCACAGAAGAACCAATTACAGAGGAAATCGAGGACCAAGACTATACGTCCTCAGAGGAACAAACTCCACCACCACTCATACCAATCATTCCACAAACGGTAGAATCAACTACCAAGGCACAAAGAACGACAGAGGCTACACAAGAAGAAACACAAAAAGCCTATGAAGAAAGGTTCGATGACATTGATGATCATCTTCCACGCACAACTCGGTGGACAAAAAGCCATCCTCCAAGCCAAATAATCGGAGAACCTTCTGACTCAGTAAAAACCAGGTCTGCCACTACTAATTTTTGTTTCTTTACTAACTTTATCAGTGTGATAGAACCAAAGAAGATTTCTGAAGCCCTAGATGACCCAAACTGGGTAGACGCCATGCAAGAAGAACTTCTGCAGTTTGAGCGTAACAAAGTATGGACTTTAGTACCTCTTCCACGAGGGAAAAAGGCCATTGGGACTAAGTGGGTCTACAGAAACAAGAAGGATGAAGATGGAGTGGTCATCAGAAACAAAGCACGATTGGTAGCCAATAGTTATAGACAAGAAGAAGGCATAGACTACGATGACACTTTTTCCCCTGTCGCACGGCTCGAAGCAATAAGAATATTCTTAGCCTTCGCAGCCCACAGAGGTTTTAAAGTCTATCAGATGGACGTAAAATCAGCTTTTCTCAACGGTGAAATCCAAGAAGAGGTTTACGTAAATCAGCCACCAGGGTTTGAAAGCTCAAAGTTTCCAAGGCATGTATACTACCTTGAAAAGGCTCTATACGGACTGAAACAGGCTCCAAGAGCATGGTACGAACGACGTTCTACCTTTCTTCTAGTCAATGGCTACAACAGAGGTACAACAGATACTACCTTATTCTATAAACATAAAAAAGGTGAGATAATGCTAGTACAAATATATGTGGATGACATAATTTTCGGGTCTACTAATTCAGAAGAGTGTAAAAGTTTTGAAAAACTCATGCAGAGTGAGTTTGAAATGAGTATGATGGGAGAATTAACATTCTCCCTCGGACTTCAAGTCAAACAAACTTCAGAGGGAATTTTTATAAATCAAGCCAAATATGTCTCTGACATTCTGTCAAAATATAATCTCTCTGATACCTCTGCAATGAAAACTCCAATGGCCACTGGAAATAAGTTATTCTTAGATCCAAATGGTATCTCTGTAGAATGCACTCTCTACAGAGGAATGATTGGATCTCTGTTATACTTAACAGCGAGCAGACCTGACATCATGCATGCCACATGTCTTTGTGCACGTTATCAAGCTAATCCTAAGAAATCACATTATGATGCTGTGAAGAGAATCTTTAGATACCTAAAGGGGACCAAAAATCTCGGTCTCTGGTATCCACAGAACTCTGGTTTCAGGACTAAAGCTTATACAGATTCAGACTATGGAGGATGCATGCTCGACAGAAAGAGTACCTCTGGGAGTTGTCAATTCCTAGGTGGTAAACTAGTCAGTTGGACCTCCAAGAAGCAGAATTGTGTCTCAACATCCACTGCAGAAGTTGAATACGTTGCTGCTGCTAGCTGTTGTTCTCAGGTTCTATGGATGAAAACTCAGCTAAAAGACTACGGCCACATCCTATTCAAAATACCCATCTTCTGTGATTCCAAAAGTGCCATTGCTATCTCTGCCAATCATGTGCAACACTCAAAAACCAAGCATATCGATATAAGGTACCATTTCTTGAAACATCATGTTGAATACGGTAAAATTGAAATGCATTTCGTACCAACAGAATATCAACTCGCTGACTTATTCACCAAAGCACTAGACGAGAAAAGATTCAACTTCTTGGTGGGTAAGTTAGGAATGATAAACATGGTGTGACAATCCTCTGTAAGTATACCTTTATATTCTGTAAATATGTACAAATTTCCTTTATTTTTGCTTTAAATTAATTTATTTCTGTATGTAAGTTCTCAATCTTAAATAGTTCTTAAAATCACAGAGCTTCTGTAAGTCAACTTATAACCTCTGACGACCCCTACAGGACCTCTAGAAAACATGACCTATGTTCTATGCAAAACTTATCATTCTTTGATCCAAGCATAGATTAAGGGGGAGCAAAAGGAAATTACTTGATCTACAGAGGTGATTAGATCAAGGGGGAGCAAAAGGGGACCCTGAAAGGATCTAAAGAGATAAAACTTTCAAGGGAAAGCCAAAGAAGAATGTTGATGACTCCATATCGACAGAAGTCAGACATCACTATCGAGAAAAGAAGAACCAAAAGGTATGTCTCTTGCACAAAAGGTATTATAAAACAGTTTTCTAGGACAAGAATTGTCAAATATGTCCTAAATATACTGTGAATAATATTTCAAAAATCAAAAGCTCAAAAAGTTACACAAAATTCGAATTAGGAGAAATTTAAGGTCATAGAGCTTCTGCTGAGCTCAACAGAGGTTTTGCAAGAAATATGCTCTGTAATCGCAAATTAACCCTCTGTCGATCTTTTGGAATGTTATCTCGGAAACCGAAAACACAAACCATGACCTTCTCGAACAAACCGTTCTTTCATAACAGTTTTCTCGGACACAAACTTTCAAATATGTCCGAAAAACATCTCTTAAACCAAATCAAAAATTGGATGATCAGAAAATTTAATAAAATTTTTGTTATGAGATTTTTTCCCTCATAGAGCTTCTGCTGGCCCTCACAGAACTTCTGCAAGTTCCAACAGAGCCACAAAACCTCTGCGAGCAAATTTCTTGACTAAAAATCCTATTTGATCCTCTCCAATATCTTTACAAACGTTTTGGTTAAAGAAGAACCCCGCAGAAGTCATGATAACAATGAGATATATGAAAAAGGGATAAACATCAAAGATTTTCAAGATCACAGAGCCTCTGTGTTAGGACACTGAAGTTGTCCTTTATAATAGAAAGTTTTGTAAAGCAATAGCTGTGTTAAAGGGCTTATGCTTAATTGTTGTAGCAAGTGATGAATACTATAAATAGGTCTTTACTTGTAGTTTGTAAGAAGTGAATTCATTAATACAAGATGTAGATCTCTAATCACTTTGTGTTCTCTCTAGGTTAGATTTCCTCTTCAATAATGTTCTTCATCATCTTGTTACACAATACTTGGATTGTATGAAGATCATGGACCTAACAAGTGGTATCAGAGCCAAATCGAAGAATTTTTCATCGATACGATCATTGGATCTTCACAATTCAAGCGTTTTTAGCCCTATTTTGCTTAGATTTCGGAGATTTATGGTGTTTGTTCAAGAAAAAAGTCGAACTCACATTTTGGATCAAAACTTCATCAAATCGATCGAATTACATGTTTTGATCAACTAGAAATCTGTTCATCTTCATTTTTCGAATAAGTCTGCGAAAGAATCACTGAAATTGGTCAAGAATTGAAGAAGTTAGGATGATTTTAGTGATTTTCGAATGCTGTTACTTGAATTCGGATTATTCTTGATGAATTCGGATTATTCTTGATGAATTTGGATTCTTCATCGTTTACTGTTCATTGATGAATTCGGATCCTTCATCGTTTACTGTTCATTGATGAATTCGGATCCTTCATCATTTACTGTTCATTGATGGTTTCGAATCCTTCATGCTTTACTATTCATGGTTTCGGATGCTACTATTGTTTGGATGGCTTAGATGGTTTCGAATCATTCTGAGTTGATGATTTCGAATCTTGTGAAGTTCAAAATATCTCTGAACTTGGTCATCTTAGTTCTGAATTTCGGAATGTGCTTACACCTAAAGGTTCAAAGGTATGGATGGCTTCGCATCTTTCTTATCCTCATTCTAATGGTTTCGAATTCCATTTATTCAAGATAGGCATGGTTTCGCATCCAACATGATACGAAATGGCTTGATTTCGAACCCTACATGATCCGGATTCATTGATTTCGGACCCTTCATGATACGAATTGTCCTGATTTCGGACCCTTCATGATACGAATTGTCCTGATTTTGAACCCTTCATGATTCGAATTCATTGATTTCGAACCGTTCATGATTCGAATTGTCTTGATTTCGAACCCTTCATGATTCGAATTGAGTGATTTCGAACCCTTCATGATTCGAATTGAGTGATTTCGAACCCTTCATGATCCGAATTGTCATGATTTCGAACCCTTCACGATCCGAATTCATTGATTTCGCACCCTACATGATTCGAATTCCCTGATTTCGCACCTAACATGATCCGAATTGAGCTGATTTCGTACCCTACTTAATCCGAATCCATGGTTTCGAATCTGCCTACATCCGAATTCTGATGGTTTCGGATCAAAGATTTTCAAGATCACAGAGCCTCTGTGTTAGGACACTGAAGTTGTCCTTTATAATAGAAAGTTTTGTAAAGCAATAGCTGTGTTAAAGGGCTTATGCTTAATTGTTGTAGCAAGTGATGAATACTATAAATAGGTCTTTACTTGTAGTTTGTAAGAAGTGAATTCATTAATACAAGATGTAGATCTCTAATCACTTTGTGTTCTCTCTAGGTTAGATTTCCTCTTCAATAATGTTCTTCATCATCTTGTTACACAATACTTGGATTGTATGAAGATCATGGACCTAACAAGTGGTATCAGAGCCAAATCGAAGAATTTTTCATCGATACGATCATTGGATCTTCACAATTCAAGCGTTTTTAGCCCTATTTTGCTCAGATTTCGGAGATTTATGGTGTTTGTTCAAGAAAAAAGTCGAACTCACTTTTTGGATCAAAACTTCATCAAATCGATCGAATTACATGTTTTGATCAACTAGAAATCTGTTCATCTTCATTTTTCGAATAAGTCTGCGAAAGAATCACTGAAATTGGTCAAGAATTGAAGAAGTTAGGATGATTTTAGTGATTTTCGAATGCTGTTACTTGAATTCGGATTATTCTTGATGAATTCGGATTATTCTTGATGAATTCGGATTCTTCATCGTTTACTGTTCATTGATAAATTCGGATCCTTCATCGTTTACTGTTCATTGATGAATTCGGATCCTTCATCATTTACTGTTCATTGATGGTTTCGAATCCTTCATGCTTTACTATTCATGGTTTCGGATGCTACTATTGTTTGGATGGCTTAGATGGTTTCGAATCATTCTGAGTTGATGATTTCGAATCTTGTGAAGTTCAAAATATCTCTGAACTTGGTCATCTTAGTTCTGAATTTCGGAATGTGCTTACACCTAAAGGTTCAAAGGTATGGATGGCTTCGCATCTTTCTTATCCTCATTCTAATGGTTTCGAATTCCATTTATTCAAGATAGGCATGGTTTCGCATCCAACATGATACGAAATGGCTTGATTTCGAACCCTACATGATCCGGATTCATTGATTTCGGACCCTTCATGATACGAATTGTCCTGATTTCGGACCCTTCATGATACGAATTGTCCTGATTTTGAACCCTTCATGATTTGAATTCATTGATTTCGAACCGTTCATGATTCGAATTGTCTTGATTTCGAACCCTTCATGATTCGAATTGAGTGATTTCGAACCCTTCATGATTCGAATTGAGTGATTTCGAACCCTTCATGATCCGAATTGTCATGATTTCGAACCCTTCACGATCCGAATTCATTGATTTCGCACCCTACATGATTCGAATTCCCTGATTTCGCACCTAACATGATCCGAATTGAGCTGATTTCGTACCCTACTTAATCCGAATCCATGGTTTCGAATCTGCCTACATCCGAATTCTGATGGTTTCGGATCAAAGATTTTCAAGATCACAGAGCCTCTGTGTTAGGACACTGAAGTTGTCCTTTATAATAGAAAGTTTTGTAAAGCAATAGCTGTGTTAAAGGGCTTATGCTTAATTGTTGTAGCAAGTGATGAATACTATAAATAGGTCTTTACTTGTAGTTTGTAATAAGTGAATTCATTAATACAAGATGTAGATCTCTAATCACTTTGTGTTCTCTCTAGGTTAGATTTCCTTTTCAATAATGTTCTTCATCATCTTGTTACACAATACTTGGATTGTATGAAGATCATGGACCTAACAAGTGGTATCAGAGCCAAATCGAAAAAAAATTCATCGATACGATCATTGGATCTTCACAATTCAAGCGTTTTTAGCCCTATTTTGCTCAGATTTCGGAGATTTATGGTGTTTGTTCAAGAAAAAAGTCGAACTCACTTTTTGGATCAAAACTTCATCAAATCGATCGAATTACATGTTTTGATCAACTAGAAATATGTTCATCTTCATTTTTCGAATAAGTATGCGAAAGAATCACTGAAATTGGTCAAGAATTGAAGAAGTTATGATGATTTTAGTGATTTTCGAATGCTGTTACTTGAATTCGGATTATTCTTGATGAATTCGGATTATTCTTGATGAATTCGGATCCTTCATCGTTTACTGTTCATTGATGAATTCGGATCCTTCATCGTTTACTGTTCATTGATGAATTCAGATCCTTCATCATTTACTGTTCATTGATGGTTTCGAATCCTTCATGCTTTACTATTCATGGTTTCAGATGCTACTATTGTTTGGATGGCTTAGATGGTTTCGAATCATTCTGAGTTGATGATTTCGAATCTTGTGAAGTTCAAAATATCTCTGAACTTGGTCATCTTAGTTCTGAATTTCGGAATGTGCTTACACCTAAAGGTTCAAAGGTATGGATGGCTTCGCATCTTTCTTATCCTCATTCTAATGGTTTCGAATTCCATTTATTCAAGATAGGCATGGTTTCGCATCCAACATGATACGAAATGGCTTGATTTCGAACCCTACATGATCCGGATTCATTGATTTCGGACCCTTCATGATACGAATTGTCCTGATTTCGGACCCTTCATGATACGAATTGTCCTGATTTCGAACCCTTCATGATTCGAATTCATTGATTTCGAACCCTTCATGATTCGAATTGTCTTAATTTCGAACCCTTCATGATTCGAATTGATTGATTTCGAACCCTTCATGATTCGAATTGAGTGATTTCGAACCCTTCATGATCCGAATTGTCATGATTTCGAACCCTTCACGATCCGAATTCATTGATTTCGCACCCTACATGATTCGAATTCCCTGATTTCGCACCTAACATGATCCGAATTGAGCTGATTTCGCACCCTACTTAATCCGAATCCATGGTTTCGAATCTGCCTACATCCGAATTCTGATGGTTTCGGATCAAAGATTTTCAAGATCACAGAGCCTCTGTGTTAGGACACTGAAGTTGTCCTTTATAATAGAAAGTTTTGTAAAGCAATAGCTGTGTTAAAGGGCTTATGCTTAATTGTTGTAGCAAGTGATGAATACTATAAATAGGTCTTTACTTGTAGTTTGTAAAAAGTGAATTCATTAATACAAGATGTAGATCTCTAATCACTTTGTGTTCTCTCTAGGTTAGATTTCCTTTTCAATAATGTTCTTCATCATCTTGTTACACAATACTTGGATTGTATGAAGATCATGGACCTAACACTCTGTAAACTACAGAAGCTCTGTCAATCTGTTACTTGGGCATCTCTGTAGTAATAACGGTTACTTTTACTGATAGTGAATTACATGTGGCTAAGAATTACCCCACACGACTAGCATTAATGGGGCGCGCACGACGTCCTGTCATCCTCTGACATGGCCTACGTGTCCTATTTTCATTGGGCGTTCATGAAACGTTTTCTGTGGAAAGTTGAACCCGCCGTTCTAACTTGAGTACGGATTCCAAATTTTAATCCATTGCCATATATTTTACTCTTTCGAATTCTACCGTTTTACCCTCATATAAAAACCAAGCTTACCCTCTCATAAACCTTTTACAAACTCTCATTTTTCTCCGGCGACACCCTGCAAAAACCTGCAAGTTTCTTATTCTCAGTACCAAATGGCTTCATCTTCTCAAGCTATCTCCCCTGCACAATCTCCGGCGACCTCACCAGAACATTCACTGGCTCATTCTGAACATTCAGAAAACCCCAACCCTGCCCAAAACATTGAACTAGAAGATTCCGGCGACTCAGCAGACTTTGCTCCGACAACACATCTGCAAAACTTCATAGCAAAGGATCACTTCGAAAAGGTACTACCAATCAAATCCAACAACTGCTATTTGGTCCCCTCACCCACTGCTTTCGGCGAAGCCCATGCCATTCTTCTGAACATAATGGAAAATCACATCCTCTTCCCTCTACTCTCAAGAACCCCACACAAAATACCAGTCAGATATCTGAACCGGTTTTGGCAAAGCTGCCGATTTGATAAAGACGATTCTATTATCAAAGGGTACATTTCAAGACCTGACAAATCTGAACATCTTGAAATCAAGTTCAACAGAACAATGTTCTCACTTGAGTTCAACCTACCCACAAGGGGTCTTCTTGGTTTGAAGAAATAATGCAGAGCAACCAACAGACGACGAGCTTTGTCGCTTCGTAGAAATGCTTGGGTACAACACACAACTACGGAAGAGAAATGACTTTCGCAGAGGAAGATTACCACCTCTGTGGAACACTTTGTTCTCTATTCTTAACAGATGCCTGACAGGGAAGATAGGCAGTATTGACCAGAGCTCACATCAGATATTAACCATCATGTATGGGGTCTACTATGATCTACCATTGGATTACGCGACCATAATGATGCAAGAGATCATCAACACCATCGACAGAAAGAACAACACAAAAAGGGCCAAAGAAAATTGTCCTAAGTTTCTACCACCTCTGCAATTCCAACGAATACTGGGAGTCTTGTTCGAACCTCTGTTGCTGATACAGAAATGGCCAATGGAAGGGCCAATTCCCAAACAGTTCCCAATGAGCAAAAATACCCCCACTGATCATGTAGATGGTTACTCACACTGCAGACCTCTGTCAAAGAAACTTCTGAAGTATTCCTCGAATAAAACCCTTAAGAAAGAGTATATACGCGATCATAGAACTCCTAAACCGAGTCCTATGACACCCCCGCGTTTAGGTGTCCCCCTAGGAACAATGATTGCAGAACCTCTTTCCACTCAAGAAGAAAAAGATAACAAATTAGCAAAACACATGGCTATTCAACTTAGTTTCATAGCCAAACGTGCAGAGCTCATGGGAAAGAAGTCCTCTTCAAAAACCTCTGCATCTACTCCAAAAGCAAAGAAGAGAAAAACTGCAGAAGGCACCTCTACAAGCGCTGCAAAAGATCAACCTTCACCTCCTCATGCCACAGAAATTGGCTCCTCTGTTCCTCCATCTTCCCCAAAACAGAGGAAGAAAAGAAAATCGAAAATCACAGAGAAAGGGGAACCAAAACCCAAGAGGAGGAAAACTAAAAAGAAGCATGGTAAATCACTTGAAAAGTTGGTTACTGTTGCAGAAGAAAGAACTGCAGAAGAAGATGCAGAAGAAGGGATGGCAACAGAACAATATCAATCACCGTATCAATCTCCAGATAGATTTGCTCACCAAGGAGACCTGAACGACTTCCTACAGAACCCTGACATTGCCAACACCCTAAATACAGCAGGGTGGACGGCACAACCTCTCGACCACCACTCCCCAGAAGAACAATATTTCTCCATTTCTGGCATTGACACACATCTGCAAGAAGATGACACAACACCCAAAGATCAACCAGCTAACACACCTATTATCCTACAGAACCCCTTCATTCAACAAGGATTGGACGTCCACAGAAAGAGTCCAAGCACAGCTACAGAAGAAGAAATAGAGGAAATAGACATGTCAGAAGAAGCTATCAAAGAACGGAATCAAAAGAACGCAACTGAGTGGAATAGAGAAAAGGTTAAGGAAATCATAGAGAAAATGGGAGAAAAAGAAAAGGGAAAAGAAAAAGATGCCGAAGTTGAAGAAGGCACAAATCCCTCACCCCCTCCCAGTGCAACCCACATATCTAACTCCGCAGGTCTAGCTGCAGAAGGAGTTATTGAAATAGAGCAGCACAGCTCGATCCAAACCCAACTCAACCAGCCAGAAGTCACTCTTTCGACTTCTGCGCCCAAAGAAACCGGGGAATCCATTCCTAGGGAGTCTCCTCAGAGAGACTCACCTATAGTTCGTGATCTATCGCCCCAGATCACAACAGAACACCTTACAGCGGAATTCGTTTCCTCTGTCACACACACACAACTAGGGCCAACACTTCTTTCAGAGAGAAGTAGTGAGCACAACGACGAAGAGACTCTAGACAAGTCTCCGAGTCAACAGAAGGATAATCTAGTACCCACCTCTGAAGTGGATCTAGACAATGTCATTCACGGAACTTCTGTAGAGTCTGAAGCACTAGATGCTTCTGCTCAAGGATAAGATGGAAATCCTTCCACCCCCATCGTACAAACAAGGGTGAACGAAGGTGTCCCAGGAACAGGGACTCACTCTGGAGACGAATGTGTTCCTCCATAGGTTACACAAGGAACACAAGTATCAAGGGATGAGTTCCAAACCCTTGTCACCTCTGTGAACCAAACAATGAAAGAGTTGCAAAGCTCATTCAAATCTTTTGCAGAGACAACATCGACGGCTATCCTGAAACTAAACACCAAAATGGACAATCCGTCCACAGAGGTGAAATCTGCCATCTCAGCGATGAAGTCTTCTGCCGAAACTACTGCCAATGCAACAGCCACTTCTGCCGCTCAAGAATTCGGAACAACTGCAACTTCTGCGTTCAAGGACTCTGTCAAAAACTTCCTTGAACAAATGAATACGCAATTCAACAGAGCAGAGGGCATTACTCCTGCAGATCTACAGAATGCCCTAAAACAAGTACAAGTAGAGGCAATGCGCAACACGACAATGATACATGACCAGAGCACAGCTAACAGAGCTAAGACAGAACGTCATAAACCAGGTCACAGAATTCATTGTCTCCTTCACAACAGCAAATGCCAACTTTGTCAAGGATTTCAGAAGAAGTGTTGGCAGAATGCGTTTTAAAAACAGAGGCAGAGCTTGCGACTCTACTTGGCCTCTGTGGTGACGTCTGTGAAAAGTTGATAGCAGCAGGAGAAGAATTACCGAAGAAAACCAAAGCTTCTTGCAGAGTAGAGGGTAGTTCTGATAAGAGTCAGGATGATTCTGATGATGACCATCCTGGTCCATCAGATAATCCTGAGGGGGAGAATACAAGGGAGAAAGGTACGAGAAGAGGAATACAAACTCCACCAATCGCAGCAGAACCAATCAGTCAAGCTCCTCCAGAACAAACCCAAGATCAACAACAAACTCAACAGCCCACAGAGACAACACCCATCTCTGTGGAATCAAGTCCTGAAGAAACAAATTTTCCAGAAGCTGATCAGCAACCCACAGAGGCAACAACCACCCCTGTGGTAATCATTTTGGAAGAAAGTCCTTCAACAAAATCAACAGAAAAACCACCAACCATACCGAGAAGAAAGTCAATTGCCACCAAACCAAAAAGAGCAACGACCTCTGCTTCTGATATTCTGAAAAAGATGCACAATACAATGACTGATCGAATGTCACAGAGAGAAGAAGAAAGGCACAGGTTCACACTAGCTTTCAAAATGGGAAGAAGATTCGACATACCTCAATCCACAGAAACCGAGCTTACAGAAGAAGTCACCAAAGAACCTCCTACAGAGGTTACAGAGCAAAGAAAGCCAACAGAACCAACGCCACAAAAGTCCTCTAAAAAACAAGTGTCAAAACCTACAGAGGCAACCCCTATCAAGCCAACAGAAGCACCAACATCCAAACCTACAGAAGAAACAGGTTCTGCACCTCCAAAAGCCAAAGATAAAGGCAAAGCAATACTGACAGAAGAGCCAAAGAAAAAGAAATCATTGCCCAAGCCTACATAGAAATTGATGAAGAGCGCCTTTGATGCCTTCCAAACTCCAAAGCCTGAAGAAGAGGACTGGGCATATGGAATGAAGCCTCTGTCAGACATTCTTCTAACTTGTAGAACTGCAAAAGTTGTTCAAAAGATGGAGAGTCTCTGAAGACAAATACCACAACCTAGTCCAACACATGAAGAGATGGAAGAAGTGGTATACAAATACCTCTATAAACAATCCTTTCAGACCAATCATCCTACAGATCATGTGACAGATCCAAGGATCAGAGAAGAATTTGAGAACATCTTCACAAGGACAAAGCCAAGAACCAAAGCAGATGTCTTCTCAATCCACAAGATCAAAAAGGTAATCTTCTGCAGGTTCTCCTTTACAAGAACCTATCCAAGGGTCAGGTACAATCTTTACAAAGTCAGAAGAGAGAACAATTCAGAAACCACCTTCGATGATGCTGACCTAAGAAATATCAATCCTTATGATCTACCTGACCTTCTGCAATGGACAAAAGACAACTACAACACAGAGCCAAACACCAGAGCCTATCAAGTGTTGAGAAAAGCGACGAGGGAAAAGCTTCTGCTCTACAGCATGATAGATTTCCAGCTGGGAAAGGATCTTGGTCTCAAACATCTGGATTTACGACCACCAGAGGATCGCTGCCCACCGGACGCCGTACCTAACTCAATCATCACAGAACCACGGTTTGGGTTAGTATTTCAAAACCCACAAGGAGAAGTTAAACTGTTTGTGTGCATGGACTGTCAGAAGTACGCAACTAGTACTCTGAACAAGTTCAGAACAAGCCTTGTAAAATACAGAGGTACAGAGAAAATGGATAGAGATGCTACAGATACTTTCATCAGAGAGATTGATGCCACAATCAGCCTAAGAGAACTCTGCATCAGTTTCTACAAAGAGATCAGAAGAGTCGGAAGAGACAACAGAAGCTACAACGATTTCAAAGATGCCAAAATCTAATTATCAGACCTCCAATCTCTGCAAACCAAGTCAAAGTTTATCTTTCATTGTACTCAAATGTAAAATGCCTCTGGCACATTTCTAAATGAAAGAACTTTCGAGGTATTGTTTAACCTCTGTCTTATCTAACTTAGCCTAACTAAACTCAAGTTCAATTTTTTATTTTTCACTACTTAGGGGGAGATTGTTAGCTTCAATCTTCCTAATCAAAGAAGTATTTAGAAGTAGTGAAAAATAGGCTAAGTGAAGAAAGCCTCTTACAGAGGCTCTGCCGGACTTACCGAGAGATCAAGATCAAGAATCTACAGAAGCTAAAGAGGCGCGCTACAGAAGCTCTGTCATATGCGCAAAGAAGATCAATAACTCGGAATCCGGGGAAGACTGCTCCACAGAGGACCAGACCGCAGAACCTCTGTAACTCGTTACAGAGCCTCTGTGGTCCTCACAATCAGACTTGAAGATATTTACAATATCTTGCTATTGTTATAGGACCTGTTCATCAACTTGCATGGTAGCATGCCCTGTCCAACGTCGACGTGTCAAACTCTGATTGGATTCAATAGGGCTTAGTACATAATAGACGTCTGCTGCATTAAATGAAATACAGCACGTCTGACTGTTCATGCCACACTTGCAACTGTTCACGACATCCGTTCAACTATTCATCAGTACCTTCTGAATAGTAGCATATGCTTTATGGTCCCCTTTAGAGTAGTATATAAGGAAGACTCATGTTGAGTTCTTCCTTATCACATATAAATCAAACATCACAAGAACACAAAAGCTTATTCACCTTAAAAGTCATATCTGTTTTGAAGCTTTTCTTACTCACAGTTCTTAAACCTGTTCTTATTTTATATATTCAGTAAACTTTAAGATATAATATTCTGTTCACTGTTTATTTATATTTTGGTCTAACTCTATCAAACTTATCTGTTAGTTCTTCAAATACGCTTCCGCATCAAACAGTAACTTGAACTAATAGATCTGATAATCTTGTTTAAAGCAAAACAGGAACCAACAATTGGTATCAGAGAAAAGCTTGATTTTCAATATCAAGTGATCCTCGTTTTACAACTTTTATCTGATAGATTATTTTCTCTCTTCATCACCATATTTCTGGATATTAGTTGTACCCAGAAAAACTTTCAGATCTTCATACTCATAAATCCTCCATCAGATTATCCTTTTCTCAAAATGACAAATACCAATAACTTTTTTACTGCTGGCTCATTAACTAAACCTCCTACTCTTCTTAGAGATGAGTATCCTCAATGGAAAATAAGAATGGTTCATTTTTTTGAGGGTACTGAAAAAAATCTCAAACAATATCTTTATAATCTTCCTCCGGTTCCTATGATAACTATGCCACGTGTACCAGCTACTGATGAACCTCTTGAAATCCCTGAACATAAAAAACCTAAAAAACCTAAACCAAAAGTAGACTGGTCAGATGAAGATAAGGCAGAAGATGAAGTTGCACAGAAAACTGTTGGTTCCCAGATACACTTACTCAAGATTAACAATCTATTAGTAGAGTTTAGAGTTTGATGCGGAAGAGTATTAAACTAACAGATATGTTTGATAGATATTAGAACGCACATATATAAAGAAAACAATAAAGAATGAAAAGGATTTCTTGAACAGTTACTGTTATTCAATATATGATAGCAACACGACGAACAGATTAAGAACTTGGTGTGTGTGAGAATATAACACTCAGATATTTGACAATAAAGTTTGAGAGTATTAGTGATTCCTTGTGTATTCGTCCGTTGGGAAGATCTCAACATGAGACTTCCTTTTATACTACTCTTAGAAGACTATGAAGTAGGTCACTGTTCCTTTTACGGCATGAATAGTAAACTGGATGGTGTGAACAGTGGACTGGATGGTGTGAGCAGTTGTTTGAGCCATGCGCATTTAATGGAGCAGATGTACTTTTGGTAAATGCATTAAATGGAGCAGACGTCTATTTTGTACCTTGCCTTATTGAGTCCACTCAGAGCTTGACACGTGTTTTGACAGTACTTTTCCATGCAAGTTGATGAACGTATCCAGTAATATCTTCCAAGTCTTCATTGAGGACCACAGAGGCTCTGTAATGAATTACAGAGGTTATGCGGTCTGGTCCTCTGTGGAGCAGTCTTCGCCGGATTCCGAGTCTTTGGTCTTCTTTGTGCGTATGACAGAGCTTCTGTAGGAAGCCTCTGCGGCTTCTGTTGCTTCTTGTCCTTGATTTCTCGGTAATGTCGGCAGAGTCTCTCTAAGAGGATTTCTTCACTTAGCCTATTTTTCACTACTTCTAAATACTTCTATGATTAGGAAGATTGAAGCTAACAATCTCCCCCTAAGTAGTGAAAAATAAAAAATTTGAACTTGAGTTAAGTTTGGCTAAGTTAGATAAGACAGAGGTTAAACAATACCTCGAAATTTCTTTCATTTAGAAATATGCCAGAGGCATTTTACATTTGAGTATAATGAAAGATAAACTTTAACTTTGTTTGCAGAGATTGGAGGTCTGAGAATCAGATTTTGGCATCTTTGAAATCGTTGTAGCTTCTGTTGTCTCTGCCGACTTTTCTGATCTCTTTGTAGAATCTGATGCAGAGTTCTCTTAGGCGGATTGTTGAGTCTATTTCTGTAACATCCCGATTTCCCAAACATACTCAAATAACATACATTGCATAATATAGATTTATACATAAAAAGATTACATAATAAACCACATTCGGTCCCAAACAGTCTTGAGATAACAAATACATAATAAACTTCTAAATTACATCATCCTACACTTGATCCTTTCTTTTGCTAACGAACGAACTCTGTCCTGGAAAACATATTTTAAAACAGAAAATGAGGGTTAGACTAAACAGTCTAGTGAGGGAATCCCTGTCAGTTTAAACTCTCTTTATAAAACCATTTATAAAAATAGTTTAATAAATAATCTTTCTGCACACGTATATAAATACCAATTAGGACTCGTGCACCGTACCCCCTTTCTCATTTTCAATTCCCTTGGCCATTTCTGATTGGTAGCGAGCCAACCCCACACTGTACGACATTTACAGCACCCACGATGTACGACATTTACAGCACTGTTGTACGACAACTACAGCAAAACTCCACCGGCATAGTTCGGCGTGCTCTCGTGTAGTGTAATCAAAACTTTTATAAATAAACCTTATATCTCATTATATAACGAATTTATTTATAAATCACACTACAATTTCCATACACATATTTTTACCAATATAAACACACCATCACATTTCATCACATATCGATAGAACATTCACTTAATCCAAATTCAACTGCTTCCCAGTTAAAAATCATTTCTTTTACAATAAAAACTCACCTTAGCGATAGCACCTCAACGTATGCTCCAAAACTCACAATTATCCAAACCGAACACCTGAATTGAACGTCACCAAAAATAGTTTTAAACTACTTAACCATACTTCCTAAACATCTTTATCAATACCCCAAAACAAACCCCAAACATCTGCTACAACCCTAGACTCAAATGACCAACAAAACAGAAAACATGAAAAACCAACAGAGCCCGGCGCCAGTGGCTCGGCGCCGATCCATCGGCGCCACCCATCGGCGCGGGTTTCTGTTCCTCAAACCTGCACGATCCTCTTATTCAAAATCCAAGGTTTTCTCAATTCAATTTCTTCCCAAATCAGTTCTAAACCTCCCAAATCAACATTTTAAGTACTATGAACCTTTTAAAACCAATACCAACATTTTTAAACATCAAAATCCATCCAATGTCATCCATTGATTTGTCACTTTTAAACCCAGAAGCTTTAAAACTCCATCCATGGAAGAATATGAATTTTAACAAGAAATTCAATAGAAATCTTTACTGGATGAACAAGACTCATAACAATCCATCCCAAAATCATTTACCTTTCTTTTGATTTCAATAAGACACAACTCTTTCAAGAATTTCAAAGATCCCTAAACCAAAATGAAGAAGATAAAGAAACATACCTGCAGCAATCTTCTTCTTCTTCCTCCCTTCTTTCTCTCAAATTCCTTCTCTACCTCTCTATATCTCTGATTTGTTTCTAAACTCTCAAACTCACACACTCAAATTGATTTTGCTAAAAACTGAATTCTTATCCTAATACACAAATGAGTCGGTTTGTAGCCAAATTTGGTCATAAGTACCAATTCAACCCTCAACTTCTAACACTTGACCATCTAAACTTCTAAACTACCAAATCTACTCTAAACCTCCTCAAATAACATAACTCACCTTAAATTCAAATTTCTTATCAAAACTATCATATAAAAGTTAAGATAATTACCCGGTTATTACATTCTTCCCCCCTTAAAAGAATTCCGTCCCGGAATTCATTTCTTCAAACCTACTCAACTATAACATACTAATCTCTACTATAACTCCCAACAAAATTATCACACACCTAAATGCAATTACACAATTAGATATCATATATTGGTTCGTACCAAAACAACTAACATTTTAGCACGTATAAGATTTATAGAAACATACCTGTATCATCCTTCAAAATTTCCTCCTCTTCTTGCCCCATTACTTGGAAGACTTGACCCTGATCTTTCGACATTTCAGACCTTTGCATAATTCCTGTTTCAATACCCGTTGATCCTGTCATCTTAATACCTTGCTGTGTTTTCCATTGTGGACACTCATACTGAAGATGCTCCGGGGAATTGCAAAAGTAACAATGTCTAGTTACATAACAATCTCTAACAACATGACCTGTCTTTCCACATTTATAGCAAGTTCTGGAATCACCATAACAATCTCCTTGATGAACACTGTGACATTTTGAACATGGTATTTCGTAACTATCATACTCTTGATAATTATTAAACTCTTGGAATTCATCTTCTTCAGAATCGTATGTGGTTTCCTCCATCTTCCTTTTTCCAGTACTTTTATGTTCAGCATCTCTTCTCATATCTTGTTCCATATTTTCCGCAGCATTTACAGCTTCAGAGAAAGTCTTGGGTTCTTGTGCAGTCACTAATTTCCGAATTCCTGAACTTAATCCAAATATAAATCTTGCTACCTTCAATTTCTCCGTTGCCACAAAATATTCCGCGAACCGAGACTTTTCTATAAATTTAGCAGTGTAATCTCTAACTGATAAACCTTGCTGATGTAGATTCATGAACTCCTCTTCCAATTCTTTAATTGATGCCTGGGGACAGAACTGTTCTTTAAACGCCGTAGTAAATTCATTCCAACTAATAGTGGTGTATACATCTGATCTTCTGGAGGTAATATAAGCTTCCCACCAGTACAAAGCATCTGACTTTAGCATTGCTGTTCCATACAACACTCTATCTTCATCGGCACATTTGCTAGTCTTGAATATAGCTTCTATCTCCTTTAACCACCTCATTGCTTTCACCGGGTCTCTTTGTCCTAAATAAGTCAGAGGCTTGCAATTTAAGAACATCTTGAAATCACATCTTCTTAATACTGGCATGATAGTAGGCGTAATTGGCATTTCATCTTCCAAGTTAGAATCAGGTATGCTGGTTTCATTATGGCGAGCTTGATCAAACATAGTTTGTATATTAGCTTGAAGTCTTCCCATTTCCGTTCTTAGTTCATTTCTCGTAAAAAATTCTGCACCTCGTCCCTGAATTCTGCCTCCAATTCTACCTCTACTTCTTTCTCCCCTTCTTCCCCTTGTCCCAATCGTTGGATTTGTTCTAATAGAATTTCTTCCTCCACCTCTGTTCGTTGATCTAGTACCACTTGCCATTCTGTAGATTCAAACAAAGTTAATAAACACATAGACACATTCCCCATATAACAAGGTATTCCAGTCCAACATGTACCTGAAAAATCATAATTACACTGGCCAGGTGTAATTCGATATTACCTTACATGATGTTCCTTCTTCCTTTTTATACTTAACCTCCCAAGGTTCTAAAATAATAAGGACATCCTACTTCACATGCAGTTTAAGTCTAGGTATAGATCCGTATACCTAAATCCCTTAAACTAGGGCTCTGATACCATTTGTAACATCCCGATTTCCCAAACATACTCAAATAACATTGCATAATATAGATTTATACATAAAAAGATTACATAATAAACCACATTCGGTCCCAAACAGTCTTGAGATAACAAATACATAATAAACTTCTAAATTACATCATCCTACACTTGATCCTTTCTTTTGCTAACGAACGAACTCTGTCCTGGAAAACATATTTTAAAACAGAAAATGAGGGTTAGACTAAACAGTCTAGTGAGGGAATCCCTGTCAGTTTAAACTCTCTTTATAAAACCATTTATAAAAATAGTTTAATAAATAATCTTTCTGCACACGTATATAAATACCAATTAGGACTCGTGCACCGTACCCCCTTTCTCATTTTCAATTCCGTTGGCCATTTCTGATTGGTAGCGAGCCAACCCCACACTGTACGACATTTACAGCACCCACGCTGTACGACATTTACAGCACCGCTGTACGACAACTACAGCAAAACTCCACCGGCATAGTTCGGCGTGCTCTCGTGTAGTGTAATCAAAACTTTTATAAATAAACCTTATATCTCATTATATAACGAATTTATTTATAAATCACACTACAATTTCCATACACATATTTTTACCAATATAAACACACCATCACATTTCATCACATATCGATAGAACATTCACTTAATCCAAATTCAACTGCTTCCCAGTTAAAAATCATTTCTTTTACAATAAAAACTCACCTTAGCGATAGCACCTCAACGTATGCTCCAAAACTCACAATTATCCAAACCGAACACCTGAATTGAACGTCACCAAAAATAGTTTTAAACTACTTAACCATACTTCCTAAACATCTTTATCAATACCCCAAAACAAACCCCAAACATCTGCTACAACCCTAGACTCAAATGACCAACAAAACAGAAAACAAGAAAAACCAACAGAGCCCAGCGCCAGTGGCTCGGCGCCGATCCATCGGCGCCACCCATCGGCGCAGGTTTCTGTTCCTCAAACCTGCACGATCCTCTTCTTCAAAATCCAAGGTTTTCTCAATTCAATTTCTTCCCAAATCAGTTCTAAACCTCCCAAATCAACATTTTAAGTACTATGAACCTTTTAAAACCAATACCAACATTTTTAAACATCAAAATCCATCCAATGTCATCCATTGATTTGTCACTTTTAAACCCAAAAGCTTTAAAACTCCATCCATGGAAGAATATGAATTTTAACAAGAAATTCAATAGAAATCTTTACTGGATGAACAAGACTCATAACAATCCATCCCAAAATCATTTACCTTTCTTTTGATTTCAATAAGACACAACTCTTTCAAGAATTTCAAAGATCCCTAAACCAAAATGAAGAATATAAAGAAACATACCTGCAACAATCTTCTTCTTCTTCCTCCATTCTTTCTCTCAAATTCCTTCTCTACCTCTCTATATCTCTGATTTGTTTCTAAACTCTCAAACTCACACACTCAAATTGATTTTGCTAAAAACTGAATTCTTATCCTAATACACAAATGAGTCGGTTTGTAGCCAAATTTGGTCATAAGTACCAATTCAACCCTCAACTTCTAACACTTGACCATCTAAACTTCTAAACTACCAAATCTACTCTAAACCTCCTCAAATAACATAACTCACCTTAAATTCAAATTTCTTATCAAAACTATCATATAAAAGTTAAGATAATTACCCGGTTATTACAATTTCTCTGATGAAAGTATCTGCATCATCTCTATCCATTTTCTCTGTACCTCTGTATTTTTCAAGGCTTGCTCTGAATTTGCTCAGAGTACTGGTTGCGTACTTCTGACAATCCATGAGTACAAAAAGTTTAACCTGGTGTTGTGGGTTTTGAAATACTAACCCAAATCTTGGTTCTCTGATGATTGAGTTGGGCACAGCGTCTGGTGGGCAGCGATCTTCTGGTGGTCGTAGATCTAGGTGTTTGAGACCAAGATCCTTTCCCAGCTGAAAATCTATCATGCTGTATAGCAGAAGCTTTTCCCTCATCGCTTTTCTCAACACTTGATAGGCTCTGGTATTAGGCTGTGTGTTGTAGTTGTCTTTTGTCCATTGCAGAAGGTCAGGTAGATCGTAAGGATTGATGTTTCTTAAGTCAGCATCAGCGAAGGTAGATTCTGAATTGTTCTCTCTTCTGACTTTGTAAAGATTGTACCTGACCCTTGGATAGGTTCTTGTGAAGGAGAATCTGCAGAAGATTACCTTTTTGATTTTGTGAATTGAGAAAACATCTGCTTTGGCTCTTGGCTTTGTTCTTGTGAAGATGTTTTCAAATTCTTCTCTGATCCTTGGATCTGTCACATGATCTACTGGATGATTTGTCTGATAGGATTGTTTGTAGAGGTATTTGTATACCACTTCTTCCATCTCTTCATGTGTTGGACCAGGTCGTGGAATTTGTCTTCTGAGACTCTCCATCTGTTGAACAACTTCTGCAGCTCTACCAGTTAGAGGAATTTTTGACAGAGGCTTCAATCCATGTGCCCAGTAAACTTCTTCGGGTTTTGGGGTTTGAAAGGCGTCAAACGCACTCTTCATTAGTTTTTCTGTTGGCTTTGGCAATGTTTTCTTCTTCTTTGGCTCTTCTGTCAGTATCCCTTTGCCCTTATCTTTTGCTTTTGTTGTGGCAGAACCTGTTGCTTCTGTGGGTTTTGAGGTTGGTACTTCTGTTGGTTTGGTGGAGGTTGCCTCTGTGGATTTTGACGATTGTGATTTAGAGGACTTTTCTGGCGATGGTTCTGTTGGCTTGACTTGCTCTGTAACCTCTGTTGGAGGTTGTATGATGACTTCTTTTGCGAGCTCAGTTTCTATTGATGAAATGTTGACATTGAATCTTCTTGCCATTCTGAAAGCTAAAGTGAACCTTTGCCTTTCTTCTTCTCTCTTCACCATACGATCACTCATTATTGTGTGCATCCTTTTCAGAATGTCAGAAGCAGAGGTTGTTGCTCTTTTTGGTTTGGTGGCAATCGACTTTCTTCTGGGTATGGTTTGGGGTGTTTCCACAGAGGTGGGTGTTTTCTCTGTGGTTTGTTCATCTGTTTCTTCCAAAATGATTACCTCAGGGGCGGTTGTTGCCTCTGTAGCTTGCTGTTCTGCTTCTGGAGTTTTGGTTTCGTCAGATGATTCCACAGAGATGGGTGTTGTCTCTGGGGTCTTTTGGGTTTGTTGTTGTCGGGTCTGTTCTGGAGGTGCTTGACTCAGAGGTTCTGCGGCTATTGGTGGACCTGTAAGTCCTCTGCTTGCAGCTTTCTCTGTAGTTTTCTCCCCCTCAGGATGATCTGATGGACCAGGATGGTCATCATCATTAGAGTCATCCTGACCCTTGTCTGATGTACCCTCTGCTCTGCAGGAAGCATCGGGTTTCTTTGGCATTGTGGCTCCAGCAGCGATCAGTTTCGCGCATACATCATCACAGAGGCCAAGAAGAGTTGCTAGCTCTGCCTCTGTTTTGAATCTCATCCTTCCTACACTTTCTCTGAAATCTTTGATGAAGTTAGCATTTGCAGCGGTGAAGGAAAGGATGACTTCTGTCACTTGATTAATCACGTTCTGCCCAAGCTCTGTCAGCTGTGCTCTTGTCATATAGTCTTTGGGTTGCATCAGCATTGTGTTTCGCATGGCTTCTTCTTGAACTTTTTGTAGGGCCTTCTGTAGATCTGCAGGAGTGATGCCCGTTGACACTAAAGTCTGTTTGTTCAATTGATCAAGGAACTTGTTGATGGAGTTCTCAATCGAAGAAGGAGTAGTTGTTGCGGCAGAAGTGGTGGATGCGGTTGCAGCAGACTTCATCTGTGAGATGGCAGTTTTCACCTCTGTGGACAGGTTGTCCATTTTGGTGTTCAGGTTTAGCAGTGCCAGTGATGTTGTCTCTGCAAAAGATTTGAAAGAGCTTTGCAACTCTTTCAAGGTTTGGTTCACAGGGGTCTCAAGGGTTTGGAACTCATCCCTTGTAACTTGTGTTCTGGTGGTAACCTCTGGAGGAACACATTCGTCTCCAGAGTGAATCCCTGTTCCTGGGATACCTTCTTTCATTCCTGTTTGTATGTTGAGAATGGAAGGATTTCCTTCTGATCCTTGAGAAGAAACATGAGTTTCAATCCCTACAGAAGTTCTGAGAAGAACATTGTCCAAATCCACTCCAGAGGTGGGTATTGGAATATCCTTCTGTTGACTAGGAGACTTATCTAGAGTCTCTTTGTCTTTGTGCTCTCTACTTCTCTCTGAAAGAAGTGTGGGTCTTAATAAGTGTGTGGCAGAGGAAACAAATTCCTCTGTTGGGCGTTCTTCTGTGATCTGGGGCAATTGATCACGAACTATAGGTGAGTCTCTTTGAGGAGACTCCCTAGGAATGGATTCCCCGGTTTCTGTGGGCACAGAGGTTGAAAGAATAACCTTTGGCTGGATGGGTTGGGTTAGGTTCGAGTTGTGCTGCTCTTTTTCAATGACACCTTCTGCAGCTAGACATGCGGTGTCAGAATTGTGGGTTGCACTGGGAGTTGGTTTTGGTTGTGTGCCTCTATTTATCCAGGCATCTTTTCTTGCTTCTTCCCTAAGTTCTGTGGAAGTTCCTTGCTCTGGTCGTAATTGGTCATACACTTGATGAGATCCAAATAATCTCATGACATGAGGATGATAAAGACCCTTACGTATCCAGACAGCTTCTTCTTCATCTGAATCTGTCTCTAAGATCTCTATTTCTGTCTCCGTTGTTGCTAATCCCTCTTTTTGTACAACTTCGGCCCCTTTTTCTCTCTCTTCTTCCATCATGTTCTCCGAAGCCTCTGTAATTTCAACTCTGTTCCATTCAGCTTCAGTTTGTTCTATTTCTTTTGAAGCTGGGTTTGGACTTCTTCTGTGGACATCCAATCCTTGAATGAAAGGGTTTTGTAAAATAACAGGGGTTTCGGCTGGTTGATTTCTGGGTGTTGTGTCATCTTCTTGGCGATGTGTGTCAATGCCAGAAATGAAGAAATCTTCTTCTGGAGAGTGGTGGTCGAGAGGTTGTGCCGTCCACCCTGCTGTATTTAGGGTGTTGGCAATTTCAGGGTTCTGTAAGAAGTCGTTCAGGTCTCCTTGGTGAGCAAATCTATCTGGAGATTGATAGGGTGATTGATACCTTTCTGTAGCCATTTCTTCTTCTGCAATTTCTTCATCATCAGTTTCCTCTTCTGCAATGGTTACCAACTTTGCAAGTGATTTACCATGCCTCTTTTTGGTTTTCCTCCTCTTAGGATTTGGTGCCCCTTTTGCTGTTGATCTTGATCTTTTATTTTTCATTTTTGGAGAGGGAGGAGCAGAGGAGCCAATTTCTGTGGCATGAGGAGGTGAGGGTTGATCTTCTGCAAAGCTTGTTGAGGTGCCTTCTGCAGTTTTCTTCTTCTTAGCTTTTGGAGTAGATGTAGAGGTTCTTGATGAAGACTTCTTTCCCATTAGTTCTGCACGTTTGGCTATAAAGCTGAGTTGAATAGCCATGTGCTTTGCTAACTTCTGATCCTTTTCTTTTTGATTGGAAAGAGGTTTTGCTGTCATTGTTCCTAGGGGGACACCTAAACGCGGGGGTGTCATAGGACTCGGTTTAGGAGTTCTATGATCGCGTATATATTCTTTCTTAAGGGATTTATTCGATGCGTATTGCAGAAGCTTCTTTGACAGAGGTCTGCAGTGTGAGTAGCCATCAGCATGATCAGTGGGGGTATTCTTGTTCATCGGGAACTGTTTGGGAGTTGGCCCTTCCATTGGCCAATTTTGGATTAGCAGCAGAGGTTCGAACAGTACTCCTAATATTCTTTGGAATTGCAGAGGTGGTAGAAAGTGGGGATCGTTCTCTTTGACCCTTTTCGAGTTGTTCTTTCTGTCGATGGTGTTTATGATCTCTTGCATCATTATGGTCGCATAATCTAGTGGAAGATCATAGTAAACCCCATACATGATGCTCAAGATTTGATGTGAGCTCTGGTCAATACTGCCTATCTTTCCTGTCAAGCATCTGTTAAGAATCGAGAACAAAGTGTTCCACAGAGGTGGTAATCGGCCTCTGCGGAAGTCATTTCTTTTCCGTGGTTGGGTGTTGTACCCAAGCATTTCCACGAATCGACAGAGCTCTTCGTCTGTTGGTTGCTCTGCATAACTCTTCAATCCCAGAAGACCCCTTGTTGGTAGGTTGAATTCAAGTGAGAACATTGTTCTGTTGAACTTGATTTCAAGATGCTCAGATTTATCAGGTCTTGAAATGTACCCTTTGATAAGAGAATCGTCTTTATCAAATCGGCAGCTTTGCCAAAATTGGTTCAAATAACGGACTGGAATTTTGTTCGGGGTTCTTGAGAGTAGAGGGAAGAGGACATGATTCTCCATGATGTTCAGAAGTATGGCATGAGCTTCGCCGAAAGTAGTGGGTGAAGGGACCAAATAGCAGTTGTTGGATTTGATAGGAAGACTGGCTTCGAAATGATCCTTTGCTATAAAGTTTTGCAAGTGTGTCGTCGGAACAAAGTCTGCTGAGTCCCCGGAATCTTGTTGTTCAATATTTCTTGCTAGGCTGGGGTTTTCAGAATGTTCTGAATGTGACGGGGAGTGTTCCGGTGAGTTCGTCGGAGAGAGTTCAGAGGATGTAGCTCGAGAAGATGAAGCCATTTGATTTTAAGAATAAGATTTTTGCAAGCTTTTTGCAGGGTTTCGCAGGAGAAGAAGATGAGAGTTTGTAAAATGTTTTATGAGTGGGTAAGCTTTGTTTTTATAGGATGGTAAAACGGTAGAATTCGAAAGAGTAAAATATATGGCAATGGATTAAAGTTTGGAATCCGCACTCGAGTTTGAGCGGCGGGTTCAACTTTCCAAATAAAAACGTTCCATGTACGCCCAATGAAAATGGGACACGTAGGCCTTGTCAGAATATGACAGGACGTCGTGCGCGGCCCATTAATGCTAGGCGCGTGAGGTTGATTTTAGCCATATGAGTTTCACTCGCAGTAAAAGTAACCGTTATCACTACAGAGATGCCCAAGTAATCAGATTGACAGAGCTTCTGTAGTTTACAGAGGCTCTGTGATCTTGAAAATCTTTGATGTTTATCCCTTTTTCATATATCTCATTGTTATCATGACTTCTGTGGGGTTCTTGTTTTAACCAAAACCTTTGGAGAGGATAAAATCGGATTTTTGTGAAGAAATTTGATTCGCAGAGGTTTTGTGGCTCTGTTGGAACTTGCAGAAGTTCTGTGAGGGCCAGCAGAAGCTCTATGAGAGAAAAAATCTCATAACAAAAATTTTATTGATATTTTTGATCATCCAATTTTTGATTTGGTTTAAGAGATGTTTTTCGGATATATTTGAAAGTTTGTGTCCGAGAAAACTGTTAAAAAAACGGTTTGTCCGAGAAGGTCATGGTCTGCGTTTTCGGTTTTCGAGATAACATTCCAAAAGATCGACAGAAGGTTAATTTGTGATCACAGAGCATATTTCCTGCAGAAGCTCTGTTGAGCTCAGTAGAAGCTCTATGACTTTAAATTTCTCCTAATTCGAATTTTGTGAAACTTTTTGAGCTTTTGATTTTTGAAATATTATTCACAGTATATTTAGGACATATTTGACAATTCTTGTCCTAGAAAATTGTTTTCCAAAAACCTTTTGTGCGAGAGACATACCTTTTGGTTCTTCTTTTCTCTGCAGTGATATCTGACTTCTGTCGATATGGAGTCATCGACATTTTTCTTTGGCTTTCCCTTGAAAGTTCTCTCTTTAGATCATTTCAGGGTTCCCTTCTGCTCCCCCTTGATCTAATCACCTCTGTAGATCAAGTAATTTTCCTTTTGCTCCCCCTTGACCTATGCTTGGATCAAAGAATGATAAGTTTTTGCATAGAACATAGGTCATGGTCTTTCAGAGGTTCTGTAGGGGTCGTCAGAGGTTCTGAGTTGACTTACAGAAGCTCTGTAATTTTTAAGAACTATTTAAGGTTTTAAGAATTTTCATACAGAAGTAGAATCAATCAAAGCAATAAATTAAGCAATGTATTTACTTGTTATTTACAGAAGATAAAGCTATACTTACAGAGGATTTTCACACCATGTTAATCATTCCTAACTTACCCACCAAGAAGTTGAATCTTTTCTCGTCTAATGCTTTGGTGAATAAGTCAGCGAGTTGATATTCTGTGGGCACGAAATGAATTTCGATTGTACCGTATTCAACATGATGTTTCAAGAAATGATACCTTATATCGATATGCTTGGTTTTTGAGTGTTGCACAGGGTTGGCAGAGATAGCAATAGCACTTTTGGAATCACAGAGGATGGGTATTTTGAACAGAATGTGGCCGTAGTCCTTTAGCTGAGTCTTCATCCATAGAACCTGAGAACAACAGCTAGCGGCAGCAACGTATTCAGCTTCTGCAATGGATGTGGAGACACAATTCTGCTTCTTGGAGGTCCAACTGACTAGTTTACCACCTAGGAATTGACAACTCCCAGAGGTACTCTTTCTGTCGAGCATGCATCCTCCATAGTCTGAATCTGTATAAGCTTTAAGACTAAAACCAGAGTTCTGTGGATACCAGAGACCAAGATTGTTGGTCCCCTTCAGGTATCTAAAGATTCTTTTTATAGCATCATAATGTGATTTCTTTGGATTAGCTTGATAATGTGCACAAAGACATGTGGCATGCATAATGTCAGGTCTGCTTGCTGTTAAGTATAACAGAGATCCAATCATGCCTCTGTAGAGAGTACATTCTACAGAAATACCATTTGGATCTAAGAATAACTTATTTCCAGTGGCCATTGGAGTCTTCATTGCAGAGGTATCAGAGAGATTATATTTTAAAAGTATGTCAGAGACATATTTGGCTTGATTTATAAAAATTCCCTCTGAAGATTGTTTGACTTGAAGTCCGAGGAAGAACGTTAATTCTCCCATCATACTCATTTCAAACTCACTCTGCATGAGTTTTTCAAAAATTTTGCACTCTTCTGAATTTGTAGACCCAAAAATTATGTCATCTACGTATATTTGTACAAGCATTATCTCACTATTTTTGCGTTTATAGAATAAGGTAGTATCTGTTGTACCTCTGTTGTACCCATTGACTAGAAGGAAGGTAGAAAGTCGTTCGTACCATGCTCTTGGAGCCTGTTTCAGTCCGTATAGAGCCTTTTCAAGGTAGTATACATGCCTTGGAAACTTTGAGCTTTCAAAACCTGGTGGCTGATTTACGTAAACCTCTTCTTGGATTTCACCGTTTAGAAAAGTTGATTTTACGTCCATCTGGTAGACTTTAAAACCTCTGTGGGCTGCGAAGGCTAAGAATATTCTTATTGCTTCGAGACGTGCGACAGGGGCAAAAGTCTCATCGTAGTCTATGCCTTCTTCTTGTCTATATCCTTTTGCTACTAATCTTGCTTTGTTTCTGATGACCACTCCATCTTCATCCTGTTTGTTTCTGTAGACCCATTTAGTCCCAATGGCTTGTTTCCCTCTTGGCAGAGGTACTAAAGTCCATACTCTGTTACGCTCAAATTGCAGAAGTTCTTCTTGCATGGCGTCTACCCAGTTTGGGTCATCTAGGGCTTCAGAAATCTTCTTTGGTTCTATAACACTAATAAAATTTGTAAAGAAACAAAAATTAGCAGTGGCAGACCTTGTTTTTACTGAGTCAGAAGGTTCTCCGATTATTTGACTTGGAGGATGGCTTTTTGTCCACTGAGTTGTGCGTGGAAGATGATCATCAATGTCATCAAAGCTTTCTTCAGAGGCTTCTTGTGATTCTTCTTGTGCAGCCTCTGATGTTCTTCGTGCCTTGGTAGTTGATTCTACCGTTTGTGGAATGATTGGTACGAGTGGTGGTGGAGTTTGTTCCTCTGAGGATGTATAGTCTTGGTCCTCGATCTCCTCTGTAATTGGTTCTTCTGTGGTTTGTGCAGCTTCTGTGGTCATTTTTCTTGATGTTTCATCTTCTGCACTTTCTTCTTCTTCGGCAAATGCATCTGTAGTATTTATAGAAGAAGATGAAGCATTATTTGGACCAGTTAGAGTCATACCTGTAGGATTTTGTCCGACAGAGGATGGTTCTTCAGAAACTCTGATGGTTCCGACAGAAGGATTGATGTCATTGTGGAACATCTCCAAAAATAGATGATTCAAATCTTCTTTTGTTCTTGAGATTTCAGAGAATTTCCCTTTAATTTCGAGTTCTGAACTTATTTGCTCAGAAGTCATTTGGAATGAATCATCAAAAGAAACATTGATGCTTTCTACAATCTTGTGAGACTTTGTAAGGAATGTTCTGTAGGCT
The DNA here is from genome assembly GCA_033807775.1 of Saussurea involucrata. Lineage (NCBI taxonomy): Eukaryota > Viridiplantae > Streptophyta > Magnoliopsida > Asterales > Asteraceae > Saussurea > Saussurea involucrata. The sequence continues at coordinate 94,009,093 of CM066327.1, read as the reverse complement.
TTGGAAGTGGCAGAGTATCCAATGAATTTGCCTTCATATGCTTTTACATCAAACTTTCCTCTTGAATCTCTGTCGTTTATGACAAAGCATTTGCATCCGAATACATGGAAAAATTTGATGTTTGGCCGTCGTTTGTTAAGCAATTCGTAAGGCGTCTTTAGGTGTCTTTTCACAATGGTTGATCGATTTTGAGTATAACACGCAGTAGAAATTGCTTCTGCCCAAAAGTTCATTGATAATCTGCATGCTGACATCATAGTTCTTGCGGCTTCCACAAGTGTTCGATTCTTTCTTTCGACAACACCGTTCTGTTGTGGAGTGCGAGCTGCAGAGAAGTTCTGTGAAATTCCTTCTATTGAAAGATAAGTTTCAATGACACGGTTTTTGAATTCTATGCCGTTGTCACTTCTTAACTTCTGTATTTTGCAGTCATAAAGAACTTGGATTCTTTTCATTAGATTTATCAATATAATTGGAACATCTGATTTCTTTCTGATAAATTTAACCCATGTGAAACTTGAATACTCATCAACTAAGACAAGTATATATTTCTTGCCACCTAGGCTCTGTATTGCAATGGGACCGCATAGGTCGACATGAAGCATGTACAGAGGCCTGGTGCAAGACACATCTGTTTTGCCTTTGTGGGAAGCTCTTTTGAGTTTTCCCATCTCACAGGCAGAACATAAATGATCCTTGTTGAATTTAACATTTGGCAAACCTTTAACTAGATCAAGTTTGACCAGTTTTTCCAATGTGTGAAAATTCAAGTGACAGAACCTGTTGTGCCATAACCAGGCTTCTTCACTTTTGCAGGCAACAAGGAAAACTTTGTCCTTGTTCTTTGAGTTGCAGTTCATTAGATATAGATCACCTATTCTTTCAGCTCGCAGAAGTTCCATACTTGTTTCTTCACTTTGTAGAGAGCAGAAAGTTCTTTTGAACAACACATTGAATCCTGTATCACAAAGTTGACTTACACTGAGTAGGTTGTGCTTAAGGCCATCCACATATGCAACTTTGTATACAGAAACGTCTTCTTTCCTTATGACTCCATAGCCTTTTATGTGTCCTTTCTTGTTGTCTCCAAAAGTCACAGATCCACCATCTTGTGTTTCTTTGTACGTGGATAGTGCACTTCTGTCACCAGTCATATGCCTTGAGCATCCAGAGTCTAGATACCAGATTGGCACATACTTCTTCTGCAGGATAATCACAGAGATTTAGGTACCCATATCCATATGGGTCCAATATTGTTAGAGTTTTTCAAATTTGCCTTTGCATTCTTGAAATACATTTTGTTCTTTGCGGAAGAGTCAGATTGTTTCTTTGTGGGATTTGACTTTTGAATTGTCGTAGAGAGTAAACAGATTTGACTTAAAAAATGATTATTAAGTTTAGACATAAGATCAAAGCAATGACAGTATTGAATATGAGATGTAATTTGCTTAAACCTTTCATTGAACTTTTTAAACTCAGCCACAGAGGCATTACATTCTTTCTTTACATTAGATTTCCTATTACTGGAAGATCTATGAATACTCGAATGTTGTTTGCAAAATCTCTGTTTAGGACCTGCCTTCTGTGGGTTGCTTCTGTGTTGAACTTCTTTCATCACTGTCACAGAAGAAATTTTTTTATTAACCTTGGGTTTTGAAAATCAAGAACTTATAGGATCAATAGAGGTCTTCTGTAACATTTTAAGCTCAACAGAGGTTTTGATATGCAGATTCAAATTTAGAAAATCTTGGCAGATTGGAATCTCTGTGAGTTTCTCTTTTGGAGAAATAGTTCTGTGAGGAACTTCAGAGGAGAATTTGACATCCTCTGTGTCATAGTGAATTATCCCTGATTTGAAATCAGTCTCTGAGTTGTCAGAGGATGAATCATCCTCGTATACAGAGGTTGAGTCAATTCTTTCAATAGAGGCTGGATTTTCTGAGTATGTATCGTACGAGCTTTCTTCCTCTGTAGAATAGTTTTCATAGATTGCAGAGGTTTCTAATAAGATTTCTTCAGTGAGAGTTTTATCTATAGAAGATGTACAGAAATTTTCTAAAACGCTTGATTTCCATATTTCCAAAATTTCTTTTTCAATTAAATTTTTAAAGTTTTCTTCTGAAAAAATGGGTTTAAACTCAGGAGCTTCTGCTGATAATTTCTTTTCAACGTTTATCAAACAGACAAAAGCAACTTGTGTTTGGGTCTCTGGTTTACCAAACTTGAAGATACCAATCTGATCTTGTGTTTTCAGATATTTCTTTGGTTTGATACCTCTATTGACAGAGGTTGAAGATGATGAGTCTGTGTTTTCAAACCACACGTTAATCATCTTCTTATGTTTCTTCAAGTAAGGATCCACAGAGATTTTCGCCCGTTTGCTTACAGAGATTAGATTTGGAAAATCTGGTTTGTTTGTTTTTCCAATCACAAATAACGAGGACAGAGGTTTGTTTCTTTTGCCTTCAACACCTAGGGTGATATCATCATACCCTATACCTCGTCTCCCTATTTGTGAGTTTATTTTTTCATAAACTTTCTGTGCATCTTTATAGTTTTTAAGCAAAACTTCTCTTCTGCGTAAATCTTGCCATAATACCTCTCTTTCTCTTTGAAAGTATTCTTTAAGAGCTCTTATGTCAGTAGTTTCGCTCCTTGAAACTGAAAGTTCTTTTGTTTTATCTTTTAAAGTATTGGTTACTTCAGAAATTTGTTTTTTTAAAGGATCTAGAGTTTTGTTCCAATTCTTTTCTATTCTCTCTTTTTCCTCAAAAATCTTTGCTTTTTCTTGAGTGAGAAGCCGTACTTCTCTCTCATTGAAAGTGAGTCTTTTCTGAATACTTTGATTTATCTCTTTCAGTTCAATTAATTCAATGTTAATTCTAAGTGTATTATCATCTACAGAGGTAATTGTTAGAGCATTGTTGTATTCAAGATTTACTGTAAAGTCAATGTACTGTATGAGTCTATACAGTATTGTGAATGCCTTTATACCTTGTATGTCATGGGTATAAATAGGCTTGTCTAGTTCATTTGTAAAAAATACTTTAGAAAGCTTTTGTAATCTTTTAGAAACCTTTTGTAATCCTTTGAGCTCAATATATGGATGACATATTTGCTCTCTAGATTCTCTCTCACTACATTCATATCTTATTGCTAGAGATCTGGGATTTCACAATTGGTATCAGAGCTAAACAGAAGAATCAAGCAGATTAAAGAGCAAATTGAAGAATATTTACACTGTTCATCAAGAATTCGGACCAAGAGAAGTTTACTGTTCATCTGAAGTCTTAACATTCAGACATGAAGATTTTCTAGATTTTGAGTTTTTGAATCATTTCTTTGCATCGTTCAACTCGGATTTGGATTCTGAACACATTTAATTCTTGCATAAACATCAAAATCTGCACAGAATTGACAGATCTGATCGATTCTTGAATATTTTTTCAAAAAACTTCAAGATCACTGTTTGGATCTTAATTCGATTAAATTGATCGAATTGTGAATTGTGATCAACAGGAAAAGTGTGCAGATTTCAATTACGAACAATTTGATATAAGATTCATCACAATTGATCAAGAATTGAAGAAGTTATGGCAGATTAAGTGATTTTGAAGTTCGAAGTACAGAATTCGGATCATTCTTGGTGAATTCGGATCATTCAAAGAGAATTCGGAACATTCATAGAGAATTCGAACCCTATTACATTCGAATTGAGTGAATTCGAACCTTATTACATTCGAATTGAGTGAATTCGAACCTAAGTAAATTCGAATTGAGTGAATTCGAATCCAGTTACATTCGAATTGAGTGAATTCGCACTCAACATAATCCGAATTGAGTGAATTCGAACGCTGTTAAGTTCGAATTGGAGGATTTCGAAATCTATCAAGTCCGAATTGATTATCCGAATTGAGCATCCGAATTGAGCATTCGAATTGATCATCCGAATTGATCATCCGAATTGAGCATCCGAATTCTTAGGAATGTTGATTAAATTCTCATAAGTGTAATTTTTCTTACACTAACTGCTTTATCTTCTGAACGATCGTTTATCTAGCCAATTATCAGAAGATGTCGAGAGATATGCTGAGCATGGGTTCTAAGAATAAGCCTCCGGTATTGATAGCTGAAGAATATTCTCAATGGAAAAGGAGAATGATTCAATTTTTGAATCATCAGAACAGAGATCTTATGCTGTCCATTCAGAACGGTCCTTACAAAGCCTACATAGAGGTTGGTGGCATTGATGCAACAGAAACAAGTCAAGAGATTCTTCCAAGAAGAATAGAAAAGGAATACAAATATTACAGTGATGCTGATAAAGCTAGAGTTGAAATTGATGAGCAAGCATTGACATACTTGACTATGGCCATTCCAAACAATATCTATAATCGCGTAGACAGCCGAAATTCAGCAAAGGATATTTGGGATGAGCTAGAAAGGCAGTTTGAAGGTTCATCAAAATCAATGAAGACCAAAAAGAATCAGAGCATCAATGCGTATGAAGGGTTTAAAGCTAGAGATGGAGAATCGTTGAAAGATACCTATGATCGTTACAACATCATTCTGAATGATTTAAGAAGGAATGGAGTTGACAAGTCTGAATCAGAGATTAATTACAAGTTTGTCAAGAATTTACTGCCGGAATGGGATTCATACTCTATTCAGCTTCAAATGTCAAGGGATATGGATGATGAAAAGTTGACCGATATTTTCAGCATTCTGGGTCAACATGAAGAAAAAGTAAAAATGGTCAAAGAAAAGGAGAAAAAGGTTGAAGAATCTTTAGCCCTTCTAAGTGAACACAAGAAAAGTGGAGCGATGAAAACAAAGGCTTTGATCTCTGGGTTAAGCAAAAAGAAGATAAGTTCTGATGATGATGATGAAAGCAGCAGTTCTGGAGATGAAATGAGTGAGATAGCTGAAAAATTAGCCTTGTTAACTACAAGATTTCAAAACAGATATGGAAAGAAGAAGTTTCATTCAAAAAGCAAACCTGATTACAACAAAGTGAACAGATACAAAAGGTTTGAGAAAAGGTATGAGAACAAGGATCAAAAGGAAGAAGAAAAAGAGGAGAAAGTTGAGAAAAAGGAGAGGGAAGAAAAGAAGGATATGGATGACCGAAACTGCTACAACTGCGGTAAGCCGGGTCATTTTGCCAGAGATTGTCAGTTGAAGAAAGTTAAGGATTCTGAATACTATCAGCGTAAAGCACATCTCGCAAAAGCCAAAGAAACCGGAAAGCCAGTAAATGCTGAAGAAGAAATATGGCTGATGGATTCTTCAGATGATGAAGAAGCTCACTTCACTCAAGTGAAGCACAGTTTAATGGCTAAACTTGATGAGGAAGATCTGGAATCTGAGGTACAATCTCTATATCCTTCTCTTTATGATAACACTTCTCTTTATTCTGATAATTCTGAAAATGAATCTGAAACTGAAAATGACAAATATGAAGAAATGCAAGTTGTGATATTTGAGCTTAACGAGAAATTTAAAAAGGCACAAAAGAAAATTGAAAAAGTGCAAAAGCATTATGAAGATGAGAAAAGCTCAAAGCTGAAATATCATGATGAAGCACTTCTTTATAAGTGTTTAGCTGAAGATAGAGAAAAGGAGAAAGAAATTATTAGATCAAATGTTAAAATACTTGAATCTGAAATTTCTGAGTTAAAAAAGAAAATAACTGATTTAAATGATGAAAACATAGATTTTCAGTTCAAAATCAAGGTTCTTTCTGATGAAAGAAAAGAAGCAATTGAAAAGATTAAGCAGCTTGAAGATTTAAATTACAAAAGAGGCCAATCTGAGCAAACGCTGAATTTGTTGACTAGCAACCCAAAGGATAAACGATTTTATAATCCAAAAATGGGTCTAGGATTATCTGATGACAAGAGTTTCAAAACAATAAAACCTCATGAGAAAAAGGAAGTTTTGAAGCAAACTCTGATAAAGGAGATTCCTCCAATTGCAAAAGTTTTTGTTAAACCAGCAAATGTAAAGTTGCAACAAGTCATTATAACAGAAACACCTGTTAATTCACCTGTATCTGTTAAATCAAATAATGAAGTGTTGCAACAAGTCATAATAACAAAAACACCTCCAAAGACACAAGAAAAAACAAAGGCAAGTAATGGAATTTTGCAACAAATTATTGTATCAGAAACATCTCCTAAATCAGAAACTCCTATCAAAGATAATGCTTCAAATTCTTCAACTCCAATTTCAAAGAAAGATGAAGCTAAAACAGACAAAGGTTCAAAAGAAAAGCCTAGATACAATATAACAAATTTTAAATATGATGAATTAAACTCCAGTTACAAAACCAAAATGTTTGAACCAACTGGATTTAGTTCGTTGTTTTCCGATGAATCTATGGCTAAAACAATTGTTGACAAAATCAATGAACCTATATCTGTTAAAACTAAATCTAACGTTGAAATGGAGTCAAATAATACATCAGATTCTGACAAAAGGGAGTTTGTTCCAGAAACTTCTTCTGAATTTCCTAATTTGGACTCAGCTTTACTTAAAATTGTTGATTTAGAAAATCAAATTTCCAAATGGCAATTAGATTTTGAAAAATTAGAGGATGATCGTGATAATATTGGACTAGAATTTGATCATACAAAAAGGATCAATCTTGATCTTAAGAGTGAGATTCAAAGACTAGAATCCAAATTATATGAAATATCAAACTCTAAGGCCTCAAAAAGTTGTGAAAAATGTTCAAAACAAGCTGAATCTAAAGATCAAAATAAATCTTCAAGTATGTTTGATCCTTTTGAAAAGCTCAAATTTTTTAAAGAAAAGAAAAATCTTGAATTAAGATGTGTAGAACTTTCGAAACAAATTTCAGATTTTGAAAAAGTTCTATTTCTAGAAAAAGAAAAGCAGAAGAAAGAAAGAACTGAATCTGAAATAGAATTAAAGTTTTGTGAAGTCTACCATAAAAAGTTTTCATCAAAGGTATCTGATTTAAAAACAGAACCAGCTTCAAAAGGAAAAGAGAAACAAAAATCATCTGAAAATAAATCTAATTTGTTTTCAAGTGATCCAGTTTCAAAAGGAAAAGAGAAAGAAAAATCATCCAAAAATAAATCTAATTTGTTTTCAAGTGATCCTTCTACCTCTAAAGGTTCTGATAATGTTTCTTCTTCTTTCTCAGAAATGGATGAAGAAAAGTATGTGGATTTGAAGGAACAAGTTCTGAATAGCAAGAATAGAAGCACCGACTCTGAGAAATGTAGTTCTTTGAATAAAAATTGTATACATTCTTGTAATGTTTGCAATGTTTGTGGCACTAATAATTCCGCAATTTCAGATTTCAAATTATTGTCACAAGCTAAAAGAAGAATTCATTGTGCTCACTGTTGGGATAACTATTTCAAGCTAAACAGAAATGCTCCAACGAATAAGAAGTCTAAAACTTCTTCCTTCTCTTTAAAATCCTCAGCAAACAAATTTGCCAAAATGTTTGGTTTCAGATCAAACAAACAGAATAAAAAGATGAAAGAAAAGAAAACAGTTGAAGTAAATATGGATTGGAAATGGATTCCAAAAAATGAAGTTAACAAACCAAATTTACTCAATCGTTTAACTTTTAAAGGAAAAATTCAGGGGGCATCAAATGTCATTAATAAACTGATCCATACTAACAAGAAAGGACCCATGCAGATATGGGTACCTAAAATAAGATAATTGTTTCTTAACAGGACCGTCATGTGTGGGTCATTGATTCGGGAGCATCTAGACACATGACGGGGTACAAGCACTTCTTGCAAGATTTTATTGTACATCCTGGAGGATCAGTGGGATTTGGAAATGACTCAAAAGGTCATGTTCGAGGCTACGGAACGTTGAAAAATGACTCAATGCAAATTGAAAAGATTTTGTATGTTGAAGGTTTAGGGCATAACCTTTTCAGTATAAGTCAGTTCTGCGACAAGAACTGTAAGGTGTTATTTGATAAAGATTTTTGCTACATCTTGGATGCAAATTGGTCAGAAATCTTCAGAGCAAAAAGATGTGGAGACTTATACATGACTGATTTTACAACTCTTGTTGCTTCTAATCAAGTCTGTCTTGTATCAAAAGCTTCACAAGAAGAGTGTTGGTTATGGCATCGAAGGCTCTCGCATCAAAATTTTCGCAGCATCAACAAGCTTCGAATTGATGGATTAGTTTCCGGGCTTCCTGAAATGAAAATTGACAAAGTTTCTGTGTGTCCAGCTTGTGAAATGGGAAAGATGAAACATGTTTCTCACAAGACCAAGACTTTGTCTAATTGTAACAATGCCTTGGAATTAATTCATATGGATCTCTGTGGCCCAATGCGAACTCAGTCAATGGGAGGAAAGAAATATATCTTGGTTATGGTTGATGAGTTTTCGCGATATACTTGGTTGGATTTCTTACGACTCAAGTCTGAAGCACCCGAGCAGATCATTAAATTCATCAAGAAGATTCAAACTCTTCTACAACGCCATGTTCGAAAAATCCGAAGTGACAACGGAACTGAATTCATGAATGCAACTCTTCAATATTTTCTTGAATCCGTTGGAATAACTCATAATTTTTCTGCCCCAATTACTCCACAACAAAATGGAGTAGTTGAAAGGAAAAATCGAACTCTTGTAGAAGCTGCTAGGACGATGCTTGCTTACTCGGGTCTTCCACCAAGTCTATGGGCTGAAGCAGTATCCACAGCGTGTTTTACTCAAAACAGAACTATTATAAATAAACGCTTTAACAAAACTGCATATGAATTAATCAACAATCGCAAACCTAACATCAAATTTCTGCGTGTATTTGGATGCAGGTGTTTTGTGATGAAAGATCGTGAATATCTTACAAAGCTTCAAGTTAAAGCTGATGAGGGCATCTTTATAGGCTATTCCTTGAACTCGAAAGCATACAGGATTTATAATAATCGAACAAAATCAGTAATCGAGAGTATCAACGTTACGTTCGACGAGACTGTGACATTGACTTCTGGACAATTTAGTTCAGAACTCGTACAGAAATCTGAAGCTTCTACTAAAAATGGAGTAGAACCTGTGACGAAACAGTTTTCTAATTCAGCTTTGAATTATAATAATACTACTGATTTAGATTTACTATTTCATGATGCATTTATGGATTACTGTGCAGATATGGAACCACCAATCACATCTGTGAATGCATCTCAGAATCAGACGAGTGCAAATATCTCCGGTCCAACTGAAGATGTTGATACTAGTACTTCTGTAGAAACTAATGAGATTCCAAGTGAACACGTTCCTGTCTCTGAACCTGAAATTCAACCAGTTGTTCAGGTTTCAGAAAATCATTTATCGGAGACTTCCACATCTGAAGGATTAGAAACAGAAGTCAACATACCGGAAACGACAAATGTATCTTCAGCTGAATCGACAGAGGAGATTTTTACAGTATTGGATGAAAATAATCCATCAAACACTCGTATGGATATACCAACTCTTCCAAGTAGTCATAAATGGACAAGAGCACATCCTCCGACTGATATAATTGGTGATCTGAATGATGGAGTGAAAACCCGATCTGCGACTACAAACGAATGTTTGTACGTAAATTTTCTTAGCACGTTAGAACCCAAGAAAGCATCTGAAGCTTTACAAGATCCAGATTGGATCAACGCCATGCAAGAGGAATTAAATGAGTTCAAACGCAACGAAGTGTGGCACTTGGTGAAACGTCCAAAAGACAAAACCATAGTTGGAACCAAATGGGTCTTTAGAAACAAAAAGGACGAAGCGGGGATTATAGTCAGAAATAAAGCAAGACTGGTTGCTAAAGGTTACAATCAACAAGAAGGAATAGATTATGATGAAACCTATGCACCAGTAGCAAGGATTGAAGCAATAAGGATCTTTCTTGCATACGCAGCACATAAGAACATGAAGGTATTCCAAATGGACGTCAAATCTGCGTTTCTGAATGGAATACTACATGAGGAAGTGTATGTAAGTCAACCTGAAGGCTTTGTTGATCCCAAATATCCCAACCATGTCTACATTCTAGACAAAGCACTCTACGGCTTAAAGCAAGCACCGAGGGCATGGTATGAGACTCTGACTATTCACCTGCTTAAAAATGGATACACCAAAGGTACAATAGATACAACTCTTTTTCTCAAAAGAGAAGGTAAAGATTTAATGTTAGTACAAATATATGTTGACGACATTATATTTGGATCTACAAATCCAGATATGTGTAAAGATTTTGAAAAGGTGATGAAAAGCCGTTTTCAAATGAGTATGATGGGAGAGTTAAAAAATTTTCTTGGTCTCCAAGTGACACAATCAAACGAAGGCATTTTCATTAATCAATCAAAATATATAAATGATATGCTTAAGAAATTTGAATTAAATTCCTCTTCCACCATGAAAACTCCCATGGCTACCGGTAAGCTTTTGAACGCTGATTCATCTGGTATATCAGTCGATCAAAAGTTATACCGAGACATGATTGGATCTTTACTGTATCTAACGGCAAGTAGACCGGATATTTTGTTTGCAACATCTTTTTGTGCACGTTTCCAAGCAAACCCGAAGGAATCTCATATTGTGGCTGTAAAGCGAATCCTTAGATATCTCAAAGGCACAAAAAATTTGGGTCTTTGGTATCCTAAGGATTCTGGGTTTGAACTAACTGCTTACACAGATGCAGATCATGCGGGAAATATGATGGACAGGAAAAGCACATCTGGTGCTTGTCAATTCTTGGGAGATAAACTAGTAAGCTGGTCATCAAAGAAGCAAACTTGTGTATCAACATCTACGGCTGAAGCAGAGTATGTGGCCGCCGCTAGTTGCTGTTCGCAAGTAATTTGGATGAAAACTCAGCTAAAGGATTATGGATATATCTTTAACAAGATCCCCATTTATTGTGATTCCAAAAGCGCAATTGCAATAACTGAAAATCCTGTTCAGCATTCCAAAACGAAACACATAGATGTCAGGTACCATTTTATCAAAGACCATGTTGAGAAGGGAACTATAGAAATGCACTTTGTACCAACAGAACTAGAACTTGCTGATCTTTTCACAAAACCTTTAGATGAAAAGAGGTTAAATTTTTTAATCAGCAAACTAGGAATGTTGAATCCTTAAGACATTGAGGGGGAGTTCGTGTTCTTGCTTACTTAAATCTATGATCATATCCTAACCCACTAGGACCCAAGTGCCATTGGGTACCAAAATCTGCTTAATCTGTTTTGCAGGTTCTTCATGTGTTGTACTGAATTGTAGATACATACCACACACATGACTGAAAACAGAAGAGAAGCGGCGTATTTCTATGAAGAATATTTGTACCATTAAGGGGGAGACAAATCATGAATGGTTTCTGAATACATCAATTCAGGACCCGTGCTTAAATGTAATTGGCTTTTGAACATATCAGTTCAAAACCCGTGCTTCAACGACTATGGCTTCTGAACAATTCAGTTCAGGACCCGTACTTCAACGACTAAGACTTCTAAACAAATCAGTTTAGAACTCACACATCTCAGGTGATATCCTTAACTGTTACATCTTTCTGTTTCAAGGAACGTGGCAAAAGGTAACATTGGATTATATTTGTTTCTACTGATTTGAAAACTTGAATCTTAACAAATTTAATTCAATGAGATGCAATTTTCAATTTTCATTCAATGAATTAAATGCGTGCTAAAAGATGTTTTTTTTCAAGAATCTTTGTATTATCTGAGTTAGATTTGCTTCAACTTTCACCTCTGAAATAAATCGAAAGGTAAGCAAAACATGAATGAAATTATGCTGAATGCTCAAAGATATGTGAATCTGGACTTATATAGAATATAATGCTCAAAAAGCCTATTTATCAGAATGATGAATGGAAACGAAAATATGGGGGAAGCACTATGATTAAGAACCAAGTGATTGAGATAAAATAGTTGCACTATCATTTAGTTTGAAAGTTTGTGCCTGTGGCCTTTCTGGTTTGGGAGAGTAAGTCCTAAGGGGTGCTCGACACCTAGTCCCTAAGATCAACTGGTCTGGGATCGGCTGACCCAAATCCTGCAATAGAACCAGATAGAAAGCTATGTTCTACTGGTACAAATGGGTTTAAGATATATCGATGTGGCCTTTCTGGTTTGGGAAATTAAGTTCTAAGGGGTGCTCGTCACCTAGCACCTAAGGCCAACTGGTCTGGGATCTGCTAACCCAAATCCTGCTATAGAACCAGATAGAAAGTCATGTTTAACGGTGTATCTTATTCTTACTAAACTTCTTGTTCAAAAGATGCCAATGTGCACAAAATCAAAAGATGCCAATGTGCACAAATCAAAAGATGCCAATGAGCACAAAAGAAAAGATGCCAATGAGCACACATCTCTTGAAACTTGGGAAAATACAAAGTCGCGATAAACCCGTAAATTTGTGAAAATTCTGATTTTGGACAAATAGTGTGAGTAGAGCAAAATATTCTTATATGTTTTAGAATTGCATATGCTTGAAGCTAATCATATTTCCCATGCTAGCACACCAAATAGATTTAATAAAGGGGTTGAAACTGAACGTTTTTAACTTGATATGCAATGATGACTTGTATTTGATTCCAAACACATGCATTTGATTTCATTTGATTGAAATATCTGTTAAATTTAATTAAGTTGAATTTCTTTTGTAAAGTTTTCAAATGATCAAATGTTTGTAGTTATAAAATAAAATTCAATGAATGTTATTTTCCTTGTGTAAATTTTTTAAAATTTGTATATTGTGCGTTATTGAAATATATGCATACTTTCAGGGGGAGAAAATAAATTGCTCCAGAATTCTTATTTTGAGGGGGAGCAAGGTTATTCTGTAAGGAGGAGATTGTTAGCAATACTCAAAGACACGACTGAAATTGAAAATGGTTTTCGATGCTCACCATCATCGAAAAAGGGGGAGAAAAGTTTAATTTCAATTTCATGTCAAAGAATTTTCAAATCAAAGATATTTCAAGTCAAAGATTCGTGAACAAAGACTGAAGATTGGGGAGAAGGATCATGTGAAGTCCAAATGTTGCTGAATTTGGTTATCTTAGTTCTGAGTGGTTATCGGAATGCGCTTACACCTAAAAGTTCAACAATGTGGATGGTTTCACATCTTTCTGATCCAAACTCTAATCGTTTCTGATTTATCTTGTTCCGAATTGATGGTTCTATATAAAGATATGAAATCCATGTTCAAGACTTGAAGACAATCTGTTGAAGATTGTATTGAAGAAGGTTGATTTTTCAAAGAAAAAGACAATGACTTTTCATGTTTGTCTGAAGATTCTTCAAAGCTGAGTTCTTAAAGAGTGTCAAAGCATATAGTTCGCCGTGAACTAGTGGAGATAAAGCTATTTGAAGATGGTTTGATAGAGTGTCTGTTTGAGAAGATTGACTTTACAAAGAGCTGAAGACTGCTGTTATTTTTTTTAAATCTTGAATCCAAAGGGGGAGATTGTTAGAGCATTGTTGTATTCAAGATTTACTGTAAAGTCAATGTACTGTATGAGTCTATACAGTATTGTGAATGCCTTTATACCTTGTATGTCATGGGTATAAATAGGCTTGTCTAGTTCATTTGTAAAAAATACTTTAGAAAGCTTTTGTAATCTTTTAGAAACCTTTTGTAATCCTTTGAGCTCAATATATGGATGACATATTTGCTCTCTAGATTCTCTCTCACTACATTCATATCTTATTGCTAGAGATCTGGGATTTCAAAGTAATACAAGAGTTGGATTTTGAAGTAGATACCTCAGAGTCAGTGCAGGAGTCGACTTCTGCCATGCCACAGAAGAGGGCATTGGCGGTATGTTCATCGTCAGAAGTAGAGTCTGACTGGAAGTCTTCTGTGTTTTCCTCAGAATATCCTTTTGCCATTAAGGATTTTTGAGCATAATATTCGGCTTCTGTGGGTGATTTGATCTGCTTCTGCATTCATTCGCAAAATGGCCTGGTTTTCCACAGTTAAAACACCCTTGAGGAGTGTTTCCTGTTCGATCATTGGACTTCTGTAGGTCTCCGCCTTTCTCTGATCTACATTCATTTGCATAGTGACCAGGTTTGCCGCACTTGTAGCATTCTTGCTGTGTGTGGCTTACCGAGTCATCTGACCTCTGTCGGTCATTCCCTCTGTAATTTCTATCGCTTGACCTCTGTCGGCCACTTGATTCTTCTCCTCTTCTGTTATCTCTTCTGTTGTCTCTTATGTCATCCTGGTTGTCTCTATCATATCTTTCATTTCCGGAACCTCTTTTGTTTCCTCTCAACTCTTTTGTCAATAGAGCTAAAGATTTAGCTAGTGACGCAAGAGTTATTTCCTTTTCTGCTTGCTCTTCTTCTTCACTGTCAATTATCACCATCTTCTTCTTCTCCTTCTTCTTCTCCTCTGTGGCTTTATCATTTCTTGGTCTCTGTGCATCCTCTTTAGTTTTACTAACCAATGCATATGGTGCAATGGTTAGTGTTTTAGCCTGTGCTATCTGAGGTTCTTGTGCGGCTAATGTTCCGTAAAGATCAGAGAGAGTCCAGGTGTCTAGATCCTGATTTGTCTGTAGGGACATAGACAGCTGGAGCCATTCTTCATTTAGACTTTTTAAAAACATGACGTTGTTTTCTTCAGAAGTTCTGTCAATGCCTGATTTTCTGCACTTGTTGATTAGAGAGTTGAATCTGTCGTATGTTGTTTGCAGATATTCTGTTGCAGAGGCTCTGAATGCATGATATTCATTGATGTACTGTGCTCTTCGGTTTTTTTGTGTTTTAGCAACTCCTTCCAACTGTCTTTCCAGTTCTTTCCACAGATCATGCGCTGTTTCACATGAATCCAAGGATTGAAAGAGTTCGTTGGGTATTGCCATAATTAATGTCCTCTTGGTTTTCTGAGCAACTTCATCTTCTGCTTTATCTTCGGTTGACCACTCCCCTTTTGGCTTTGGTTTTTGATGTTCGGGGATTTCGGCAGATTCAGCAGTAGCAGGTACACGAGGTACTACTGTCATGGGAATATGAGGAGGATTGTACAGATATTGTACTTGATTTTTTTCAGTGCCCTCGAAAAAATGGACCATTCTTATTTTCCACTGAGGATACTCATCTCGAAGGAGAGTAGGAGGTTTAGTGAGAGAACCAGTAGTAAAGAAATTATTTGTATTTGTCATTTTTGAAGATTTTTAGAAAGAAAGTATGACTAAAGAGTTACTTCGATGAACTTGAAGATTTTCTGGGTTTAAGTAGTTTCCAGACACAATTTTAAGTCTCAATAATATCTATCACGAATCTTGATAAGTGGATCACTTGATATTGAAAATCAAGGAAGGCTCTGATACCAATTGTTGGTTCCCAGATACACTTACTCAAGATTAACAATCTATTAGTAGAGTTTAGAGTTTGATGCGGAAGCGTATTAAACTAACAGATATGTTTGATAGATATTAGAACGCACATATATAAAGAAAACAGTAAAGAATGAAAAGGATTTCTTGAACAGTTACTGTTAATCAATATATGATAGCAACACGAAGAACAGATTAAGAACTTGGTGTGTGTGAGAATATAACACTCAGATATTTGACAATAAAGTTTGAGAGTATTAGTGATTCCTTGTGTATTCGTCCGTTGGGAAGATCTCAACATGAGACTTCCTTTTATACTACTCTTAGAAGACTATGAAGTAGGTCACTGTTCCTTTTACGGCATGAATAGTAAACTGGATGGTGTGAACAGTGGACTGGATGGTGTGAGCAGTTGTTTGAGCCATGCGCATTTAATGGAGCAGATGTACTTTTGGTAAATGCATTAAATGGAGCAGACGTCTATTTTGTACCTTGCCCTGTTGAGTCCACTCAGAGCTTGACACGTGTTTTGACAGTACTTTTCCATGCAAGTTGATGAACGTATCCAGTAATATCTTCCAAGTCTTCATTGAGGACCACCGAGGCTCTGTAATGAATTACAGAGGTTCTGCGGTCTGGTCCTCTGTGGAGCAGTCTTCGCCGGATTCCGAGTCTTTGGTCTTCTTTGTGCGCATGACAGAGCTTCTGTAGGAAGCCTCTGCTGCTTCTGTAGCTTCTTGACCTTGATTTCTCGGTAATGTCGGCAGAGTCTCTATAAGAGGCTTTCTTCACTTAGCCTATTTTTCACTACTTCTAAATACTTCTATGATTAGGAAGATTGAAGGTAATAAAAACGAAAAGAATATTAATCATGGCTATCCCCAATGAAATATTTCAATCTTTAGATGCCTGCGAAACAGCGCACGATCTTTAGAAAGAATTAGAAAGACAACTGGAAGGGGGTGCTAAAACACAGAAGAACCGAAGAGCACAATACATAAACGAGTACCATGCCTTCAGAGCCTCTGCAACAGAATCTCTACAAACAACATACGATCGGTTCAACCCTCTCATAAACAAATGCAGAAAGTCTGGTATTCACAGAACCACGGAAGAAAATAACGTCATGTTTCTAAAGAGCCTGAACGATGAGTGGCTTCAGTTGTCTATGTCTTTACAAACAAATCAAGATCTAGACTCCTGGACACTCTCTGATCTCTATGGAACACTAGCCGCACAAGAGCCTCAAATAGCTCAAGCTAAAACACTAACCATTGTACCATACACATTGGTTAGTAAATCAACAGAGGCTACAGAGAGACCAAGAAATGAGAGATCTACAGAGGATAAAAAGAAGGAGAAAAAGAAGATGGTAATGATTGATAGCGAAGAAGACGAGCTGATAGAGGAAGAAATAACTCTTGCATCATTAGCTAAATCAATGGCTCTATTGACAAGAGAGTTTAGAAATAACCAAAGGAATTCTGGTAGAAGAGATGATGGAAGAAGAGAAGAATCAAGTAACCAACAGAGGTCAGACTACAGAAATGATGACCAACAGAGGTTGAGCGACAGAAGCTACAGAGGAAATGACTGACAGAGATCAGATGACAAGGTAGGCCACACACAAGAATGCTACAAATGTGGTAAGCCTGGTCATTACGCAAACGAATGTCGAACAGAGAAAGGTGGAGACCAACAGAAGTACGAAGATCGAACTGGAAACACTTCCCAAGGTTGTTTCAATTGCGGCAAGCCAGGTCATTTCGCAAAAGAATGCAGAAGTAGACAAAATCGCCCACAGAAGGACTCAGCTTTTTACAAAAAGAAGGCTGAGTATTATGCGCAAAAATCCCTAATGGCGAACAGAGGGCATTCTGAGGCAAACAAGGAGGACTTCGAGTCAGACTCTACCTCTGACGATGAATTCCCCACCAATGCCCTGTTCTGTGGCATGACAGAAGTTGACTCCGGCACTGACACTGAGGTATCCATTTCAAACTCTACCTCAAGTATTAATACTGTAGATGATGATTTATTTAAACTTAACATTGAACTGAAAGAAGTAAATAAAAGCATTCAGAAAAGGCTAACCTTTAATGAGAGAGAAGTAAGGCTTCTTACTCAAGAAAAAGCCAAAATCTTTGAAGAAAAATAAAAAATCGAAAAATATTTGAGCAAGAATGTAGATCCTTTAAAAAGGCAAATTTCTGATCTAACCTATGCTTTAAAAATCAAAACAAAAGAACTTTCAGTTTCAAGAAGTGAAACAACAGACAAAAGAGCTCTCAAAGAATACTTTCAAAAAGAAAGAGAGGTACTTTGGCAAGATCTTTTAAGAAGAGAAGTTTTACTTAAAAACTATAAAGATGCACAGAAGGTGTATGAAAAGGTAAACTCTCAAATAGAAAGACGAGGTATAGGGTACAGTGATATTACCTTAGGAGTTGAAAATAAACAGCTAAAACCTCTGTCTTCTCTATTTGTTTTGGGAAAAACTAACAAACCAAACTTTCCAAACTTACTTTCTGTAAGTAAAAGGGTTAAAATCTCTGCAGAACCTCACTTGAGGAAACATACAAAGATGATCAATGTATGGTTTGAAAACACAGATTCATCATCTTCAACCTCTGTCAATAGAGGAATCAAACCAAAGAAATATCTGAAAAGAAGCTCCTGAGTTTAAACCCATCTTCTCAAGAGAAAAACTTGAAAAATCTATTGAAAAAGAAATTTTGGAAGTTTTGAAATCAAATGTTTTAGAAAGTCTCAGTACATCTTCTATAGATCAAATTCTCGCTGAAAAGATCTCATCAGATACCTCTGCCATCTATGAAAGTCATTCTACAGAGGAAGAAAGCTCGTACGATACTTGCTCAGAAAATCCTGCCTCTGTCGAAAGAGATGACTCAACCTCTGTATATGAGGACGATTCAACCTCTGACGACTCAGAGACTGGTTCTAAATCAGGGTTAGTTCACTATGACACAGAGGATGTTAAAATCTCCTCTGAAGTTCTTAACAGAACTATTTCTCCAAAAGAGAAAATCACAGAGATACCTATCTGCCCAGATTTTCTTGTAACGTCCCAAAAATTACAAGGAATTAAAAATTTTAAAACATGCATTTCATTATAAAACAATCACAATTTAATAATTCGTAACTCAAATGAAGTTAACGTCGTTAACTCGAACAGTCAATAAAGTTTATGCAGCGGAAATTCCATAAAATAAAATCCAAAGGTTTGAAAGTGAAACTTAAACAATTCTCGACACTCCGCGCCTAGTGTGTGTACCGTCAAGCCCGACTGCCGCTCGCACCTGAAATCACAACATATTGGGAAAGGGTAAGCTAAACGCTTAGTGAATCTTATCACACACGCAGGTAGCAACCCCACGTATATCGCCCCTACTCGCCAGTAGGCAACATCACCATCACCACGAATATAAATCCACATAATAATTAACGTATAAATTCGAACCACGGTCCCACCGAGCACACCAAAAATATATCGATACAAGCTCAGTCCCACCGAGCCCTCGGTCCCACCGAGCCCTCGGTCCCACCGAGTAAAGATAATACAATTGTACTAGCTCAGTCCCACCGAGCCCCCCAGTCCCACCGAGGTGTACACAAGCATAAATAATCCACATATAAATTCAACAAATCACAACTAGTTATCACATCCCAACTAGTTCACGTAAGCACGTAATAACACGTAATAACACGTAGCACAAAATAACGATATGCATGAAATTCCTAACTACGCGGTGAGAGAACTCACCTCAAAACAACGCGACGCGCTCCCGAGCCGCAACACCAGTACGTCAACCTTCCTCACTTTTTCCCACCTAAATACGCACTAAGAACGTCAACGGAAGGTCCCAACTCACGACACTTTTACTAGTTTAACAAAACTAAAAATCCAGCTTTTATACTAAAAACGCTGGTCTGTTCGGGACCCATTTTACCCCTGCTAAACTGATCAAACCAAAAATCTAATTCCACATTCAGGAAGTTCAATGTCTTACGGTTCCAGGGACGTATCACACGCGTCCTAACGATATTCCTAGTACTCTATATGAATTTTACAAAAACACCTCTCAGAGCAGCTAAAACAGGACCTGTCCGTATAAAATGGCAATTTGACACTAGCTATGGCCCGAACTGGTTTTTCCACAAAACATATAAAAGTTACAAGACTCAGAATGGGAACTTTTGGCACCAGCTCCATCCCAATCCGACATTCCTAGCAAAAGTTATAACTTTTACAAAACAGGGCAGAAACTGTACGATTTACATAAAATGATAACCTTTTGAACTTGAACCCAATGAGACGTCTTAATCCAACAGACCCGCAAAGCAACATGACTTACTGTTTTAGGGTTGACATGGGCTGAACCACACCATGCACCACCCACTGCCGCCTGCGGCGGTGGTGGTGGTTGGCGGCGACGACGGTGGTTGCGGTCGATAACCTCCGGCGAAACCTCCCAACATCACCCGCAACCCCACACCCGCAAGCGCACGCACTCTCTGCCGCCATCGCGGCGGCGTGCAGCGGCGGCCTCACTGCCGGCAGCCGTGGCTACGGCGGTGGTGGTGGCCGTTTACATTCTCCGACGAGGAAAAACATCAAATACAACGAACGGGACACTTACCTTAACGGAATCCCTCTTCCTCCTCCTTTCCGACCACTCCCGACGCTGATTCCCTCACGCTGGCGATCGCCTCCTTCCTCCTCTCGACCCTTGCTCTCTTTCTCTCTCGGTTTTTCTCTTCCTCCCTCTCTCTTCCGATTCCTCTCTCTCTCTCTCTTTTCCTTTCTCGGCCGAAAACAACAAGAAGGGGGATGGGAGATGGCTAAAGGTTCTTGGGGGTTACTAACATGAAACCGAAGGGGAAGGGGAAGGGGAAGGGGTGTCTCTTGGCTGATCCCATGCACAAGTTTGGCCCCCTTGCCACTTTTGGCCCCTCAACTAAACTCTTCTCGCAAACCAACAAAATAGTTGACATATTTAACAATTAGGTCCAAATCGTCTAATCCCGTTAACGGAAACCACGTTAAATAATAGCTTAAAAAAGATTAATAATACGAAAATACATACCGGGATACGGGCTTTACATTTCTGAACATGTATTTAAAAGTCAAAACCTCTGCTGAACTTGATATATTAAAGAAGACCTCTGTAGATCCTAAAAGTTCAAAATTTTCAAAACCTTTAAGGAAAATTAAAGAGAATCCCACTTGGCAACAAAAGGGAAAATGGCCTGAAACTAACAAATACTTTTCCTCTGTGACAGTGAAGAAAGATGTTCACCACAGAAGAAAGTCACAGAAGGCAGGAACTAAACAAGACTTTTGCAAACAACATTCTAGTATTCATAGATCTTCTTGTAATAGGAAATCTAATGTAAAGAAAGAGTGTAATGCCTCTGTGGCTCAGTTCAATGAATTCAATGAAAAGTTCAAACGAATCACGTCTCATATTCAATACTGTCATTGTTTTGATCTTATGTTCAAATTGAATAAACACTTCTCAAGTCCAGATTTCTTACTCTCCACTAAAACTCCAAAGTCAAAACCTAGAGAGAAACAATCTGATCTTTCTACAAAGGATAAAATGTATTTCAAGAATGCTAAGGCAAACTTGAAAAACTCTAACAATATTGGACCCATATGGATATGGGTACCTAAGTCTCTGTGATTGTCTTACAGAAGCAACATGTGCCAATTTGGTATCTTGACTCCGGATGCTCAAGGCACATGACTGGCGACAGAAGATTACTATCCACATACAAAGAAACACACGATGGTGGATCTGTAACTTTTGGAGACAACAAGAAGGGACACATCAAAGGCTATGGAGTCATACAGAAAGAAAATGTCTCTGTATACAAAGTTGCATATGTGAATGGCCTCAAACACAACCTACTAAGTGTAAGTCAACTCTGTGATACAGGATTCGATGTGTTATTCAAAAGAACTTTCTGCACTCTACAAAGTGAAAACACAGGAATGGAACTTCTGCGAGCTGAAAGAAGAGGTGATCTATATCTAATGAACTTTACTTCAAAATCCAAGGACAAAGTTTGCCTAGTAGCCTGCAAAAGTGAAGAAGCTTGGTTATGGCACAACAGGTCCTGTCACTTAAACTTTCACACCTTGGATAAACTAGTAAAACTCGATCTAGTTAAAGGTCTGCCAAATGTTAAATTCAATAAGGATCACTTGTGTTCGGCCTGTGAAATGGGAAAACACAGAAGGGCTTCCAACAAAGGCAAAACAGACGTGTCTTGCACTAGGCCTCTGTACATGCTTCATGTCGACCTCTGCGGTCCCATTGCTATACAGAGCCTAGGTGGCAAGAAATACATACTTGTCCTAATTGATGAGTATTCACGTTTCACATGGGTTGAATTTATTAGAAAGAAATCAGATGTTCCAATTATATTGATAAATCTAATGAAAAGAATCCAAGTTCTTTATGACTGCAGAATACAGAAGTTAAGAAGTGACAATGGCACAGAATTTAAAAACTGTGTCATTGAAGCCTATCTTTCTTCAGACGGAATATCACAGAACTTCTCTGCCGCTCGCATTCCACAACAGAACGGTGTAGTCGAAAGAAAGAATCGAACACTTGTGGAGGCCGCAAGAACTATGCTATCAGCATGCGGATTATCAATGAACTTTTGGGCAGAAGCAATTTCTACTGCGTGTTATACACAGAATCGTTCAACCATTGTGAAAAAACACCTCAAGACGCCTTACGAATTGCTTCACAAAAGGCGGCCAAACATCAAGTTTTTCCATGTATTCGGATGCAAATGCTTTGTTTTAAACGACAGAGATTCGAGAGGAAAGTTTGAAGTAAAAGCTGATGAAGCCAAATTCATTGAATACTCTGCCACTTCCAAAGCCTACAGAACCTTCCTTACAAAGTCTCGCAAGATTGTAGAAAGCATTAACGTTTCTTTTGATGATTCATTCCAAATGACTTCTGAGCAAATCAGTTCAGAACTCGGAATTAAAGGGAAATCCTCTGGCATCTCGCAAACGAAAGAAGACTTGAATCTTCTATTTTTAGAGATGTTCCACGATGACATTGATCCTTCTGTTGGAACCATCAGAGTTTCTGAAGAACCATCCTCTGCCGGACAAAATCCTACAGGTATGACTCTAACTGGTCCAAATAATGCTTCATCTTCTTCTATAAATACTACAGAAGCAAATGCCGAAGAAAAAATGCAGAAGATGAAACATCAAGAAAAACGACCACATAAGCTGCTGAAAAACAAACTCCACAATCCACAGAAGAACCAATTACAGAGGAAATCGAGGACCAAGACTATACGTCCTCAGAGGAACAAACTCCACCACCACTCATACCAATCATTCCACAAAGGGTAGAATCAACTACAAAGGCACAAAGAACGACAGAGGCTACACAAGAAGAAACACAAGAAGCCTCTGAAGAAAGGTTCGATGACATTGATGATCATCTTCCACGCACAACTCGGTGGACAAAAAGCCATCCTCCAAGCCAAATAATCGGAGAACCTTCTGACTCAGTAAAAACCAGGTCTGCCACTGCTAATTTTTGTTTCTTTACTAACTTTATCAGTGTGATAGAACCAAAGAAGATTTCTGAAGCCCTAGATGACCCAAACTGGGTAGACGCCATGCAAGAAGAACTTCTGCAGTTTGAGCGTAACAAAGTATGGACTTTAGTACCTCTGCCACGAGGGAAATAGGCCATTGGGACTAAGTGGGTCTACAGAAACAAGAAGGATGAAGATGGAGTGGTCATCAGAAACAAAGCACGATTGGTAGCCAAGGGTTATAGACAAGAAGAAGGCATAGACTACGATGAGACTTTTGCCCCTGTCGCACGGCTGGAAGCAATAAGAATATTCTTAGCCTTCGCAGCCCATAGAGGTTTTAAAGTCTATCAGATGGACGTAAAATCAGCTTTTCTCAACGGTGAAATCCAAGAAGAGGTTTACGTAAATTAGCCACCAGGGTTTGAAAGCTCAAAGTTTCCAAGGCATGTATACTACCTTGAAATAGCTCTATACGGACTGAAATACGCTCCAAGAGCATGGTACGAACGACGTTCTACCTTTCTTTTAGTCAATGGCTACAACAGAGGTACAACAGATACTACCTCATTCTATAAACATAAAAAAGGTGAGATAATGCTAGTACAAATCTATGTGGATGACATAATTTTCGGGTCTACTAATTCAGAAGAGTGTAAAAGTTTTGAAAAACTCATGCAGAGTGAGTTTGAAATGAGTATGATGGGAGAATTAACATTCTTCCTCGGACTTCAAGTCAAACAAACTTCAGAGGGAATTTTTATAAATCAAGCCAAATATGTCTCTGACATTCTGTCAAAATATAACCTCTCTGATACCTATGCAATGAAAACTCCAATGGCCACTGTAAGTCCAGGATCTAATCTTACAATCAAATATGAACATTCAAGATCGTATTCACAGCAACTAGTCATATGATTTATTAACAATCTGTGAATTACAAGATATTACAATGAATTTCTCTAAATGGATTCACCAAAGATTATATCAAAGTTTAGTTAGCTACAGTTGCTAACTCCTATATATACTGTAGAGAAAAGCTAAAGCTACATTACATATAAGAAACAGACTAATAGAACAATTACACGTGTCCTAATTAGTAACTGAAAATAACAGAGAATATCCCAAGATATGAATTCTGAACATACTTCTGAATAAGCGCTTCAGAACATTTGTCTTCATAGTCAGAAGTTCTGAGTCTCCTACTCAGAACTCTGAACCTTCTAGTCAGAATCCAACACTTAGAATCTTTTTGAGATTTCTCACTCAGAACTTCTGAGTGTTCTACTCAGAACTTCTGAGTCTTCTGAGTCTTCTTTAGTCTTCTTACTCAGAACTCAACACTTGTGTTTTTGACAAAAATCTAGACCTAACAATCTCCCCCTTTTTGTCAAACACACTTGTACTTTTCATCATCAAATTCTTAGAGTAGGAACAATCTTCAGAAGAAGCTCTTCTGAATGCTTTGACAACATTTGCTCAGAATTCTGAATAATCTGAGTTAATAACTTCTGGTCAGTCTTTAATTAGCAGTAGCAATGATTTCCAAACTGATTTCTGTTACATATTTGCTTTTTCTTTGCTCCCCCTTGAAATGACAAATCTTATCTTCATGTGATCAAGTCAAATTTCTGTCTTTTTATGACTTTCTGACTTTCTTCTCCCTTTTTTTTAATCAATCAATCAGATTTTTTAATCATATCAATCTTCAAAATCTTTAGCTTTTCTCCCCCTAAAGTTTTGGAAAGCAAAATCAATCTTCAAAATCTTTAGCTTTTCTCCCCCTAAAGTTTTGGAAAGCAAAATCATCTTCAAAATCTTTAGCTTTTCTCCCCCTAAAGTTTTGGAAAGCAAAATCATCTTCAAAATCTTTAGCTTTTCTCCCCCTTGATTTTCAAAACTTTAGCGATGCTTTTTCTTCGAATGAATTCTATGCTTTTTCTCCTCCTTAATGAATAACCTTGCTCCCCCTCAAAATAAGAATTCTGGAGCAGTTTGTTTTCTCCCCCTGAAAGTATGCATATATTTTGTTAGAGCATTGTTGTATTCAAGATTTACTGTAAAGTCAATGTACTGTATGAGTCTATACAGTATTGTGAATGCCTTTATACCTTGTATGTCATGGGTATAAATAGGCTTGTCTAGTTCATTTGTTAGTAAGCTTTTGTAATCTTTTAGAAACCTTTTGTAATCCTTTGAGCTCAATACATGGATGACATATTTGCTCTCTAGATTCTCTCTCACTACATTCATATCTTATTGCTAGAGATCTGGGATTTATCAATTGGTATCAGAGCTAAACAGAAGATTCAAGCAGATCGAAGACCAAATTGAAGAATTTTTACACTGTTCTTCAAGAATTCGGACCAAGTGGCTTTTACTGTTCATCTGAAGTCTTATCATTCAGACATGAAGTTTTTCCAGATTTTGAGTTTTTGAATCAATTCTTTGCATCATTGCATTCGGATTTGCTTCCTGAACACTTTTAATTCTTGGATTAACATCAAAATCTGCACAGAATTGACAGATCTAATCGATTCTTGAATTTTTTTTCGAAAACTTCAAGATCACTGTTTTGATCTTAATCTGTTCAAATTGATCGAATTGTGAATTGCAATCAACAGAAAAAGTGTGCGGATTTCAATTACGAACAATTTGATATAAGATTCATCACAATTGATCAAGAATTGAAGAAGTTATGGCAGATTAAGTGATTTTGAAGTTCGAAGTGCAGAATTCGGATCATTCTTGGTGAATTCGGATCATTCAAAGAGAATTCGGATCATTCAAAGAGAATTCGGATTGTTCTTGGCCACACAGGAATAGAATTCGACTCAAGAAGAATTCGAATTCATAGAATTCGAACCTTGTTACATTCGAATTGAGGAGAATTCGAACCCTGTTAGATTCGAATTGAATTGATTAAATTTTCCAAGTAAAGAATTCGAACCCTGTTGAGTTCGAATTGAGTGAATTCGAACCAAGGTACGTCCGAATTGAGTGAATTCGAACCAAGGTACGTCCGAATTGAGTAAATTCGAATCCTTCTTGATTCGAATTGAGTGAATTCGAATCCTTCTTCATTCGAATTGAGTGAATTCGAACCTAAGTACATTCGAATTGAGTGAATTCGAATCCTTCTTCATCCGAATTCATTGAATTCGAACCCTTATACATTCGAATTCATTGAATTCGAACCCTTATTCATCCGAATTCATTGAATTTGAATCCTTATACAACCGAATTCATTGAATTCGAACCCTTATACATTCGAATTCATTGATTTAAAAAAAAAAAAAAAAATTGATACACTGTAGTATTTTTGAAAAAATTTTATCCCGAAATTTTTCCTATAGTGTATTTCATACACTGTAAGAGCTTTTCAAGAAAAATTTTTATATAATTTTTTTGTGTATTTTCATACACTGTCTGCTTGATCTTCTGAACGATCAATTTCTAGCAATATTCAAAATGGTTTTACAACAAGTTATTGTTAAAAGCAGTGGTGAAGATTTGAAGCAAACTCTGAAAAAGGAGATTCCTCCAATTGCAAAAGTTTTTGTTAAACCAAATGTAAAGTTGCAACAAGTCATTATAACAGAAACATCTGTTAATTCACATGTATCTGTTAAACCAAATAATGAAGTGTTGCAACAAGTCCTAATAACAAAAACACCTCCAAAGCCACTTGAAAAAGCTAAGGCAAATAATGGAATTTTGCAACAAGTTATTTTATCAGAAACATCTCCTATATCAGAAACTCCTGTTAAAGATAATGCTTCAAATTCTTCAACTCCTATTTTAAATAAAGCATTGGAAGAAGAAAATGTTGATCTGAAAAGACAAATTTTAGACATTTCTTCTTCAAATGCTAAACTTACTAAAAGAATAACTGATCTTGAAGTTTATATTGCAGATCTTGAAGCAAAGAAAGACAACTCAAGTCTGCACGATCAAATCGAGAATCTTCAAGAGAAAGTAACAACTCTTCAAAAAGAAAATGCCGATTTGAAGAGTAGAGAAGAAAAGAGAGTGAAGTGGAACTTAAAGTTACATGCTCAATTAAAAGAAGTTAAAGATATAGGGAAAATTTTGGACAGTGAAAATGCCGATCTAAAGAGAAAACTGTCTAATTTTTCTTTTGAAGAAAAGAAAGTTTTTGAAGAAAAGAAAGAGACTGAGCTGAAATGTATAAAACTTTCAAAACAAGTTTCAGACTTTGAGAAAGTTTTATTTTTAGAAAAAGACAAGCTCGAAAAAGAAAGAGCTAAATTTGAAACTGAACGAAATTTTTTTGAGATTAAAAGTTCTGAACTTTCCATGAAAATCTCTGAATTAGAAAATCTTTTGGAAAAGGAAAGAAAAGATTTCACGGAAAAGAAAAATCTCTTTGAAAAGGAAAGTAAAACCCTTAAAAAGAAAAATATGGAAATTTTCAAAGAGATTACTGATAAAAGAAGGTTTTTGGAAAAAGATTTTGAATCGGAACGTGTATATTTTGAAGATGTGATTCTTAATCTTACCAAAAGATTATCTGGTTTATCAGCTGATATTATGAAGGATCAGTTGATCAAATCTGATCTCCAAAAGAAATTTGATCTAATTTCTAAAGAGAAAAATGTTTTAATAAACAAAGTCAAAGAACTTGAAGACGTCATTTTTAAATTTGATGTCTCAAAGCAGGCCAGTCATAATTCTATCTTTCAGACTCCATTTGTTGATTCAAATGATTCTGAATGTTCTTTTAAAACTGCTTCAAGTTCAAGTTTTAAAAACATTCCTTCTAAACAATTTAATAGATCAACAGATTTCTCAAAAGGTCAGATTCGTTCTTCTAATCTTTTCTATAATCCTCTGTTTGATAAATCGGATGATATTCTTAAGGTGCCTAAAATTAATACTTCCAAATCTGAAGAAGTTCCAGTCTTCAAGAGGGTGAAGATGGAATGGAGAATCAAAGGCACAATAGTTCCAAAGAAAGATGTGCCAAAATCATCTGATTCCACATCAAATGCCAAGAAAACAATACGCCAAAAGGTAAATCTTATGCTAAACCTAATCCTATTCATTATGTAAATCATCTGATTAGGTTGGCACATAAGAAAATCTGTTGTTCTTACTGTGGATCAAATGACTTTGTGCATAAAGATTATACTTCTTATTGGTATGGTTCTTACAGTATTCCTTGTAAGAAATCTACACCTAACCCACTAGGACCCAAGTGCCATTGGGTACCAAAATCTGCTTAAACTGTTTTGTAGGTACATCATGTGTTGTGCTGATTTGGAAATATATATACCACACACATGACTGAAAACAGAAGAGAAGCGGTGAATTTTTTTAAGAAGAGTACTTGTGCCATTAAGGGAAAGCAAAACCTATGGTTTCTAAACACATCAGTTTAGAACCCGGATTTCAACGTCTATGGTTTCTAAACATATCAGTTTAGGACCCGCGCTTAAAGGAGAGTTTGGCTTTTGGACAAATCAGTTCAAAACCCGTTCTTCAAAGACTATGGCTTCTGAACAACTCAGTTCAGGACCCGTACTTTAAAGACTAAGACTTCTAAACAAATCAGTTTAGAACTCACACTTCTCAGGTAATATCCTTAACTGCTATATATTTTTGTTTCAAGGAACAAGTGGCAAAAGGTAACATTGGATTATATTTGTTTCTACTGATTTGAAAACTTGAAACTTTACAAATTTAATTCAATAAGATGAAATTTTCAATTTTCATTCAATGAATTAAATGTGTGCTAAAAGATGATTTTACAAGAAACTTTGTACTATCTGAGTTAGATTTGCTTCAATTTTCACCTCTAAAATAAATCGAAAGGTCAGCAAAACATGAATGAAATTATGCTGAATGCTCAAAGTTATGTGAATCTGGATATATATAGAATATAATGCTCAACAAGCCTATATGTCAGAATGATGGATGGAAATGAAAATATGGGCAAAGCACTATGTTTTAGAACCAAGTGATTGAGATAAAAAAGTTGCACTATCATTTAGTTTGAAAGTTTGTGCCTGTGGCCTTTCTGGTTTGGGAGAGTAAGTCCTAAGGGGTGCTCGACACCTAGTCCCTAAGATCAACTGGTCTGGGATCGGCTGACCCAAATCCTGCAATAGAACCAGATAGAAAGCCATGTTCTACTGGTACAAATGGGTTTAAGATATATCGATGTGGCCTTTCTGGTTTGGGAAATTAAGTTCTAAGGGGTGCTCGTCACCTAGCACCTAAGGCCAACTGGTCTGGGATCTGCTGACCCAAATCCTGCTATAGAACCAGATAGAAAGTCATGTTTAACGGTGTATCTTATTCTTACTAAACTTTTTGATCAAAAGATGCCAATGAGCACAAAATCAAAAGATGCCAATGTGCACAAATCAAAAGATGCCAATGAGCACAAAAGAAAAGATGCCAATGAGCACACATCTCTTGAAACTTGGGAAAATACAAAGTCGCGATAAACCCGTAAATTTGTGAAAATTCTGATTTTGGACAAATAGTGTGAGTAGAGCAAAATATTCTTATATATTTTAGAATTGCATATGCTTGAAGCTAATCATATTTCCCATGCTAGCACACCAAATAGATTTAATAAAGGGGTTGAAACTGAACATTTTTTAACTTGATATGCGATGACTTGTTCTTGAATCCAAACACATGCATTTGATTTCAGTTGATTGAAAAATTTGTTAAATTTCATTAAGCTGAATTTCTTTTATAAAGTTTTCAAATGATCAAATGTTTGTAGTTATAAAATAAAATTCAATGAATGTTATTTTCCTTGTGTAAATTTGTTTTAAAATTTGTGCTACAATTTCAAATACTGTACGTTATTGAAATATATGCATACTTTCAGGGGGAGAAAATAAATTGCTCCAGAATTCTTATTTTGAGGGGGAGCAAGGTTATTCTGTAAGGAGGAGATTGTTAGCAATACTCAAAGACACGACTGAAATTGAAAATGGTTTTCGATGATTATGATGCTCACCATCATCGAAAAAGGGGGAGAAAAGTTTAATTTCAATTTCATGTCAAAGAATTTTCAAATCAAAGATATTTCAAGTCAAAGATTCGTGAACAAAGACTGAAGATTGGGGAGAAGGATCATGTGAAGTCCAAATGTTGCTGAATTTGGTTATCTTAGTTCTGAGTGGTTATCGGAATGCGCTTACACCTAAAAGTTCAACAATGTGGATGGTTTCACATCTTTCTGATCCAAACTCTAATCGTTTCTGATTTATCTTGTTCCGAATTGATGGTTCTATATAAAGATATGAAATCCATGTTCAAGACTTGAAGACAATCTGTTGAAGATTGTATTGAAGAAGGTTGATTTTTCAAAGAAAAAGACAATGACTTTTCATGTTTGTCTGAAGATTCTTCAAAGCTGAGTTCTTAAAGAGTGTCAAAGCATATAGTTCACCGTGAACTAGTGGAGATAAAGCTATTTGAAGATGGTTTGATAGAGTGTCTGTTTGAGAAGATTGACTTTACAAAGAGCTGAAGACTGCTGTTATTTTTTTTAAATCTTGAATCCAAAGGGGGAGATTGTTAGAGCATTGTTGTATTCAAGATTTACTGTAAAGTCAATGTACTGTATGAGTCTATACAGTATTGTGAATGCCTTTATACCTTGTATGTCATGGATATAAATAGGCTTGTCTAGTTCATTTGTTAGTAAGCTTTTGTAATCTTTTAGAAACCTTTTGTAATCCTTTGAGCTCAATACATGGATGACATATTTGCTCTCTAGATTCTCTCTCACTACATTCATATCTTATTGCTAGAGATCTGGGATTTATCATATTTCATTAAAATTATTCATTTCAAATATAGTGCTTTAATGAAAACATTTATACAAGGAGAAATAAGATTCACTGAACTACACTTGATAACTACTAACATTTGATCATTTGAAAATTTTACAAAAGAAATCCAACTTAATGAAATTTATCAGATTTTTCAATCAAATGAAATCAAATGCATGTGTTTGGATTCAAATACAAGTCATCATTGCATATCAAGTTAAAAAATGTTCAGTTTCAATCCCTTTATTAAATCTATTTGGTGTGCTTAGCATGCGAAATATGATTAGCTTCAAGAATATGCAATTCTAAAAACATATACGAATACTTTGCTCTACTTACACTATTTGTCCAAAATCAGGATTTTCACAAATTTACAGGTTTATTGCGACTTTGAATTTTCCCAAAGTTTCAAGAGATATGTGCTCAATGGCATCTTTTAATTTTGTGCACATTGGCATCTTTTAATTTTGTGCACATTGGCATCTTTTAATCAAAAAGTTTAGTAAGAATAAGATACATCGTTAAACATGACTTTCTATCTGGTTCTATAGCAGGATTTGGGTCAGCATATCCCAGACCAGTTGGTCTTAGGTGCTAGATGACAAGCACCCCTTGGAACTTAATTTCCCAAACCAGAAAGGCCACATCGATATATCTTAAACCCATTTGTACCAGTAGAACATGGCTTTCTATCTGGTTCTATTGCAGGATTTGGGTCAGCCGATCCCAGACCAATTGATCTTAGGGACTAGGTGTCGAGCACCCCTTAGGACTTACTCTCCCAAACCAGAAAGGCCACAGGTACAAACTTTCAAACTAAATAATTTTATATATGTATATTGCATCTCAATCACTTGGTTCTAAAACGTAGTACTTCCCCCATATTTTCGTTTCCATCCATCATTCTGACATTTAGGCTTTTTGAGCATTGTATTCTATATAAGTATAGATTTCATAACATTGAGCATTCGGCATAATTTCATTCATGTTTTGCTTACCTTTCGATTTAATTCAGAAGTGAAAGTTGAAACAAATATAGCTCAGATAATACAAAATACTTGTAAAATCACTCTTTGACACACATTTATTCATTGAATGAAAATTAAAAAAAATTCATATCATTGAATTAAATTTGGTAAGATTCAAACATTCAAAGCAATAGAAATAAACGTAATGCAATGTTAACTTTCACCACTTGTTCCTTGAAACATAAAAATATGACAGTTAAGGATATCACTTGAGAAATATGAGTTCTAAACTGATTTGTTTAGAAGTCTTAGTGTCTGAAGTACAGGTCCTGAACTGAATTATTCAGAAGCCATTGTCATTTAAGTACGGGTTTTGAACTGATATGTTCAAAAGCCTTAAGCGTTGAAGCACGGGTTTTGAACTTTATCTTGAAAAAATCAGATCAAATTTTGAGTCAATACTTCCTCTGAAATCAAGATAATCCTGCAAAATCAAGAGATTTTGGTAATCATCTACGATGATTCCTCATTAGATAAAAAAAACCAAGTTTTGAGTAGTTAAGTCAGAATTCTGAGTAGAAAAGTCAGAATTCTGATTAACTTGTTCAAAATTCTAAGTATCAGAGTCAGAATTCTGAATAGTTGAGTCAGAATTCTGAGTAGTAGAGTCAGAAGTCTGAGTAACTTGTTCAAAATTCTAAGTATCAGAGTCAGAATTCTGATTAGTTGAGTCAGAATTCTGAGTAGTAGAATCAGAACTTCTGAGTAAGAGAGTCAGAATTCTGATAAAACTATCCAGAGAAAATGCCTTAGAAAAATGTTTGGATTTTGAACATTCTGAACTTCAAATTACCATAACTTGCTCAAAAATCAGAATTTTTCAACCAAAATTTGCAGGGTTGCTCAAAATGTGATTCTGAACACATTCTCTCATTCAGACCGAGTTTTAGACTGAATTATCCAAAAGTCAAAATTCTCAATTAAGCGCAACATCTGTTTTCAGTCAAGTGTCAATATATGATCATTCAGCTTTACACATGAATAACCTGCAAAACATATTAAGTTGACTTTGGTACCCATATGAACTTGGGTCCAGGTTTGTTAGGTGCAGTGGTATATGCAGATATTCTATAAGAACCATACCAGTGCTGAATAAAATTCTTGTTCACAAAATCATCAGTCCCACAATATGAACAACAAAGTTTCTTTTGTGCAATTCTGACTAATTGATTTACAGAATAAATCACATCAGGTTTAACAAAAGATTTTCTTTGAAATGTATTGTTCTTCTTGACATTTGAATTAGGAACCTTTGATTTTAGCACTTCTTTCTTGGAAGTAGTTCCTTTAACTCTCCATTCCATTTTTATCTTTTTAAAAGAACAATTATAAGATTTATCAATAGCAGAATCATAAAACAGATTAGAAGAACGAATCTGATCTTTTGAACTATGATTTGATTTGTCAACAACTTTCGTTTCAAATTCCCTAAACTTTTTAACATACAAATCAAACCTTGACTGCAAATCAGATTTGGACTTCCTCTCTATCAGGATTTTAGTTGATAAATCAGATAATTTCTTAATAAGCCTCCTTATCTCCAAATGAAAAACTTTCTTTTCCTTCTCAAACTCATCTTTTAAGCATTTTTCTTTAAAGCCATTTACCTTCTTCTTTTCAGTCTCTTTCCTTCCATCTTCTAATTCTTTCTCCAACTCATTTATTTTTACAGAAAACTCATTTAACATTCCTGTTTTCTTTTTCTCAAAACTATTCTTTTCTTTTTGAAAAACATTTTTCTTGCATCCAAACTCTTTTCTTTCTTTTGCAAGAATTTTCTCCAAATCAGAAATTTTCAAAGATAATTCAACAGACTTTGTTTCAAAACCTTTCCTCTCAGTTTGAAAGTCTCTTCTCTCTTTCTCAAATTTCACTCTTTCAAGTATAAGAACATGTTCAAAATCATAGATCTGTTTCAAGAGTTGACAATTTTTCATTTCACATGATTTGATTCTATTTTCAGACTCTGTCAACATCTTTCTTCTAAAATTGCCTTTCTCTTTCAAATCAACATTCTCTTTTTCTAACAACTTTATGTTTTCTTGAACCTTTTCAAAATCCTTTAGAAAATCAGATTTCTCTTTTTGCAAAATCTTTATAACTTTTGTATTTTCATCTTGTTTTGCTTGAAGATTAGCAATCTTGCTTAAATGAGCAATCTCAGTTTTTGTTTCAGAAATTGTTTCTTTTGCTTTTACAGGACTTAATTTTTTTAAATTGTTTGAACTGGTTATAGAACTTGTAGGTCTCACAAAAACTTCAACAATCTCAGGCATGATGAAATGAAAAATTCAAATATCAACTATGAATTTTGATCAAAACTGAGAATCAACACAGATCTAGAATATGCAAGAACTAATCAAATATGTCACATGCATTTTATCAAACAGTTAGAGTACATGAATTAATGAAATCTTCTTTTCAACAAAAAATTTGAATACTAATCAACATGCAGCAGATATAATCACCTTGATCAAGAAACCAATCAAGAATTTCGAAAACATACGTGTGATCTCTGTTTAATTTCGAGAATTAATCAGCATAGAGAGAAAATCTTTGGATGACTTGATTGTAAGATATCGATTCAACAGAAAGACAAATTCAAATTTCTTGAATCAATGATAGAAACGAATTCAAGAATTGTTAGGAATTCAAGAATTGTTAGCAGCAGCGGAATCAATTGTTGAATTGATCAAGAAACTTCAAGAACGCGATCAAACACACTCTTGGACGAATTTGTTTGTTGATTGGCTCTGATACCAATTGTAAGTCCAGGATCTAATCTTACAATCAAATATGAACATTCAAGATCGTATTCACAGCAACTGGCCATATGATTTATTAACAATCTGTGAATTACAAGATATTACAATGAATTTCTCTAAATGGATTCACCAAAGATTATATCAAAGATTTAGTTATCTACAGTTGCTAACTCCTATATATACTGTAGAGAAAAGCTAAAGCTACAGTACATATAAGAAACAGACTAATAGAACAATTACACGTGTCCTAATTAGTAACTGAAAATAACAGAGAATATCCCAAGATATGAATTCTGAACATACTTCTGAATAAGCGCTTCAGAACATTTGTCTTCGTAGTCAGAAGTTCTGAGTCTCCTACTCAGAACTCTGAACCTTCTAGTCAAAATCCAACACTTAGAATCTTTTTGAGATTTCTCACTCAGAACTTATGAGTGTTCTACTCATAACTTCTGAGTCTTCTGAGTCTTCTTTAGTCTTCTTACTTAGAACTCAACACTTGTGTTTTTGACAAAACTCTAGACCTAACAGCCACTGCAAATAAGTTATTCTTAGATCCAAATGGTATCTCTGTAGAATGCACTCTCTACAGAGGCATGATTGGATCTCTGTTATACTTAACAGCGAGCAGACCTGACATCATGAATGCCACATGTCTTTGTGCACGTTATCAAGCTAATCCTAAGAAATCACATTATGATGATGTGAAGAGAATCTTTAGATACCTAAAGGGGACCAAAAATCAGGGTCTCTTGTATCCACAGAACTCTGGTTTCAGTCTTAAAGCTTATACAGATTCAGACTATGGAGGATGCATGCTCGACAGAAAGAGTACCTATGAGTTTTCCTTTTCAAAGAGATTTTTCGTTTCCGTGAAATATTTTCTTTCCTTTTCCAAAACACTTTCTAATTCAGAGATTTTCACGGAAAACTCAGAACTTTTAATCTCAAAAGATTTTCGTTCAGTGTCAAAATCAGCTCTCTCTTTTTCGAGCTTCTCTTTTTCAAAAAAATAAAACTTTCTCAAAATCGGAAACTTGTTTTGAAAGTTTTATACATTTAAGCTCAAATTCTTTATTTTTTTCAAGAGAAAAATTAGACAGTTTTCTCTTTAGCTCAGCGTTTTCACTGTCCAAAATTTTTCCTTTATCTTGAACTTCTTTTAATTGAGCTCGTAAATGCAAGTTCCACTTTACTTCCCTACTCTTCATATTAGTGTTTTCTCTTTGAAGAGTTGTTACTTTCTCTTGAAGTTTCCCGATTTGATCGTGCAGATTTGAGTCGTCTTTCTTTGTTTCAAGACCTGCAATATACACTTCAAGATCAGTAATTCTTTTAGTAAGTTCAGCATTTTGTTCTTTCAAAATAGATTTTTCATTTGAAGAAGAAATGTCTAAAATCTGTCTCTTCAAATCAGCATTTTCTTCCTCCAATTCTTTTATACTTCCTTTTTCATTTAAAACAGGAGCTGAAGGATTTGAAGTATTAGATTTAACAAAAGTTTGCTTCAAACCTTCATTACTAGATTTAACAAAAGTTTGAGATATTGGAGATATTTCTTTTATAAGAGTTTGCTTCAAACTTTCATTATTAGATTTAACAGAAATTTGTGCAGTTGGAAGTATTTCTGTTATAAGAGTTTGCTTCAAACATTCATTATTAGATTTAACAGAAATTTGTGGAGTTGGAGGTATTTCTGTTATAAGAGTTTGCTTCAATCTTAAAACCCCATCTTCTGTATAAATAGGCATCTTGAAGTAAACCTGAAAAGAAACACAAACAAAATTAGATGAAAAATACCAAAAATAATACTACCTAATAGAGAGATCGTCAAGAGAAACTTCGCTTAGAAGTTAGAACTATGTGCACACTCGTAAAAATTAGAAAAATTATGACTAAAAAGACACAAAAATGACTAAAAATAACAAAAATACAAAACATAGTGACTAAAACCGACAAAAATGAAACTAATATGAAAAACGAGGACTAAAAGTGAAAAATACTAAGACTCAACAAAAAGAAGGACTAAAAATGACAAAAACTGAGAAATTAATACCCAAAGGACTAAAAAATGTAAAATTCTAAAACTTAACTACAGGGACTAAAATTGACAAAATCTGAAAGTTTAATCACCAGGACTAAAACTGACAGAACCTAAAAATTAAAAGTCCAGGGACCAGAACTGACAACTTTAAAACCTCTAACTTGACTTAACAGACAACTAACAACAGGACCAAAAATGTTACAAAATTAACGAAAAACTAACTGATCCGTTAAAACACTATTCACTTTCTTCAACCTCTCGACAAGATCTGCAAAACATGTTATGGAACCAACTTTTTCGATCGAAACTCTTCGTTTATGATCCCTTAAACTCCCTTAACTGATTAGAAGTCGAAACACGCTTTCAAACTCCCAAAGTTCGCAACCGAAAGTTTTCGATAAAACCGAACGAAAACTTTAAACTGTGATATCTCCTTCATTTCTCGACGAAAATCGTTGATTCTTTTTGCGTTGTGATCCTTAATCGATTACCAAGCTATTACAACGAAAAAATCTCTATCATGCGACGTTTTCTGAAGACCCACGTTTTTCCGGCGAAAAACGTTTTTTTCGGCGAGGCTCTGACGAAGTCGAAACATGCAGATTTCTAAACCAAAAATCAAACTGAAACTTGATTTCTGTTCCAAATCATTAAACCAACTGATCTGAATAGGTTTAATCAAGAAAAATACATGAAAATCTTCAAAACCCACTTGCAAAAAAAAATCAGATTTGATATGAAAAAATGTGGATTTCGGATGCTGAAGGATCAGGAATCTGTGGATTTCGGATGCAGAAGGATCAGGAATCTGTGGATTTCGGTTGCAGAAGGATACGAATTGGTGATGGTTTCGTATGAAGCATGATACGAATTGGTGATGGTTTCGTATGAAGTACGATCCGAAACCTTATGTCAAGAGGATCCGAATTCCTCTTGTTTAACCACATAAGCACACTGCACAAGCATACACACACACCTCAAAAAAAATTAAGAAGGATCTGAAACCATTCTATTTCTTTGGATCCGAAACCTTATGCAAGCACACACACATGTTGCTCTTTATTTATTTCTTTGGATCCGAAACCCTTGAATTATGTAGCATACGAAACCCTTGAATCTGTTGCTTTGTTAAATTCCACTGTGTAAGCCTGCAAATTTATCAACAAACTTAACCAAATTTGTTAGACAATGAATTATGGATTATAACCAACTAAAAACACATTTTTAAAAACATCTCAAAAAATATTTTGGATCAAATTTTCAGATTTGAACACTTTTGCTTATGAACATGAGACTATCTCAAGAACACATTCAAACCAAAAATTCAAAAATGATTTTTTATGGATTAAAACTTGAAATTTTTGATTGAAACATGTCTAAAAACACATTTTGGAAATGATTTTGCACAGAAATGAATGAAATTATCAACAAATTGCAAAATCAAACTCCAAAATTTTTCACAGCCTCCATTTTCTCAAGAACACCAAAAATTTCAAAATCTTCAAATTGATTAATTCTTGATACCTTTTTGTAAATCTTTTGATGCAAAACTGATTTATATAAATGGAGAAACACTTTGCAATCAAAATCAAAACAAAAAACAAACTAAAAATCCATAACCCATTTGTGTTCTTCAAGTTCTTCAAAAATGGTGGATTTCTTCAAAAATCTTCAAATCTTCATAAAATTAGACGAATTTTGCACATAATTCGATCTCCCAAAGCTCTGATACCAAATGATAAATCCAGATCTATTAGGTAATCATCAAATCATCCATTGATCTTGAACATAATAGAGATTACATATGATTGATGCACTTTCTCTCTCTAGAATGCTCTCACTTCTCTCTCTAGAATATTACAATTAAGATCATTAGCTTTGCTTAACAACTAAGGTAAAACTATTTATACCTATGAATTACAACACATTAAATGCTAATTACATTGACTCTCTATTTAACACTACTTTGGCTTTGACATCTTTGACTTTTACTTTGACTTTATAATGTTTGACCATTACAAGACTTTACAATAAATCTTGAATACAATAATGCTCTAACACATAGGCACTGTCATTATTTGATAAATGTCGAATAGACAAGGTAAATTGGAATTCCCGTTTATTGTGATGAGAAAACGTGAATAGGTAAGGTAAATTGAAATTACCTTTTTCTAGTGGAATATATGGGGTAGGCATGACTTAATTGTAATCCCTACTTCCATACCAAGAAATAGGCATGGCTTAATTGTAATTTCTTGGACATGAGCTGAAATCTTGGATCCTTAGTGATTCGTAGTGGCGCTCTTAAACATGATACTATGACTTACTTAGTGTTCGTCATACACGTGGAATCGGGTATGATTCCCGTCATCGAAACATGTTGTGTGTACGTCATGGAAATTGCGAAAAGGTTATTTTATATGCTTTATTTACAAATTTGGTTTTCAAAGCTTATAAATGTTTGATTTTAAAATTAGATGTTCTCACTAGGCACAAGCCTAATATTTCCAAAAATAACTTTCTTACCAGGTATTAGCTCGGGCAGGGAATTGAAGGGATGAGTGAAGAGGGTACCAACATCATAGATTTGGAGATGTAATGGAGAGTTAGTGGAATCGAATATATTTTGGAAGATATTATAGACAACCCTTTTAATCTGATCATGTATGTTATGGCTTAGATTAGTAGGTTGTTTATGATAGTTCATTTATATTTATGAGACTTGTCACTAATCCTCCATTTGTGATTGAAAGTTTTGGAAGATGTAGTCGTAAATCTTGTTTATTTAAGGTTTAAAT
This sequence comes from Saussurea involucrata, assembly GCA_033807775.1. NCBI lineage: Eukaryota > Viridiplantae > Streptophyta > Magnoliopsida > Asterales > Asteraceae > Saussurea > Saussurea involucrata. The sequence goes on along the minus strand of CM066327.1, from coordinate 93,969,670 downwards.
TTATTCGAAATTTTAGGGTGTTTCACCTACTCTCTTGGTTATAGTAAAAGGTCCAACTTGAAATTCTTTGGGTCTCCTTTTCTGATCGGCCTAACTCTTTTGTCGATCTTGAGCCGCCTTCAAGTGTTTCTGAATCTCCTTAACCTCGTCAGTCGTTTGTTGCACAATTTCTAGACCAACAAACTGCTTTTCTCCAGCTTCCAACCAACATATCGGAGTCCTACACTTTCGCCTATATAAAGCTTCGAAAGGTGCTCTCCCGATACTTGAATGATAACTATTATTATACGTAAATTCCACTAAAGGTAAATGCGTATCCCAGTTACCTCCAAAATCAATTACACAATATCTTAGCATGGCTTCTAAGGTCTGAAATGTCCTTTCACTTTGCCCATCTGTTTGTGGATGGTATGCGGTACTCAGATTTACTCTTGTACCTAATTCTTCTTGTAATGACTGCTAAAATCTTGAAGTAAATTGACTATCACGGTCTGATACTATAGACACAGGTATACCATGTCTTGACACCACTTCATCAATGTATAATTTGGCTAGCTTATCTATTGGTGAAGCTTCTTTCATTGGTAAGAACTGAGCGCTCTTGGTCAAACGATCTACGATTACCCAAATGGTATTGTTACCTTTCGACGTCTTCTGTAGCTTAGTCACAAAATCCAAATTAATCTTATTCCACGTCCATTCGGTGATTTCCAAGGATTGTAAACTCCCATAAGTTTGTTGATTTTCGGCCTTTACCAACGAACACGTTACACATTTCTCTACACATCGCGCCACATCTAACTTCATAGCCAACCACCAATAATGTAGTTTTAAATCTCTATACATCTTTGTACTTTCAGGATGCATAGAATATTTAGACTTGTGTGCGTCTTCAAGAAGTAACTCTCGGTTTCCCCTAATCATTGGTACCCATATACGGTCTTGAAAGAGTTTGACTCCTCGGCCATCTTCAATCAGTTGAAGACGTTGCTTAACCATAACTTCATCTTTAAAATTTTCTTCTAATAGAGCCTCCGTTTGTGCTACTTTGATTTTTTCAATCAAACTTGACATCACATCAATTCTGGTGTTAGTCGCTTTCAAAATCCACTATATTCTTTTCTACTTAAGGCATCAACTACTACATATGCTTTACCAGGACGGTAATGCAATTCACAATCATAATCCTTAAGTAGTTCTAACCAACGCCGTTATCTCATATTAAGTTATTTCTGATCAAAAACATGTTTCAAGCTTTTATGATCAGTAAAAAGAGTGCACCTCGTTCCATATAAGTAATGCCGCCATAGCTTCAAAGCAAACACTACTGCTGCCAGTTCTAGATCATGGGTAGGATAATTCTTTTTGTGCTCTTTGAGTTGTCTTGATGCATAAGCAATCACTTTGCCACGTTGCATCAATACACACCCTAAACCCATCTTTGATGCATCACTATATACCACCAAATCTTCCGTTCCTTCTGGTAGTGCAAGGACGGGAGCTTCACATTGTTAGAGCATTGTTGTATTCAAGATTTACTGTAAAAGTCAATGTACTGTATTAGTTAGCCGTGCCTTTATACCTTGTATGTTATGGGTATAAATAGGCATGTCTAGTTCTTTGTTAGATAAGAATCTAGATCCCTTTAGAAACAACTTGTAGCATTAGTCATTTGTACTTTGAAGATCAATATATGGATGACAAGTTCTTTTTAGATTCTCTCTCTACATCATTCTTGATTTCTTGCTAGATTTGGGATTTCACACACATAATTTCTTTTGTAATGTTCTAAAACCTGACTCTTGCTTTTCAGTCCATACAAACATTACATTTTCTCGTGTTAGAACTGTCAGGGAAGAGGCAATCTTAGAAAAGTCTTTTATAAATCTTCGGTAATAACCTCCCAAACCCAAGAAACTCCGAATCTCCGATGCGTTGCTCGATGTTTCCGAATTCCTCATTGCTTCTATTTTTGTTGGATCCACCTTAACTCCTTCAGAAGTGATTACATGACCTAGAAATTGCACCTCCTTTAACCAAAATTCACATTTTGAGAAATTGGCATACAATTTCTCTCTTCTAAAAACATCTAAGACTTCACGAAGATGACATTCATGATCGGTATCATTCTTTGGATAAACAAGTATGTCATCTATGAATATGATGACTGACTTATCTAAGAAAGGTCGACACACTTAATTCATTAAGTCCATGAATACAGAAGGAGCATTTGTCAATCCAAAAGGCATCACGAGAAATTCATAATGCCCATACCTTGTTCTAAGTGTCATCTTCGGAACATCTTCATCTCTCACCCTTACTTGGTGATAGCCTGATCTTAGATCAATCTTTGAAAAACATCCTGCACCTTGAAGTTGATCAAATAAATCGTCAATCCTTGGGAGTGAATACTTATTCTTAATGGTCACTTTTTTTAAATCTCTATAGTCAATGCACATTCTCACAGTGCATCTTTCTTCTTAACAAATAGCACTGGAGCTCCCAGGGTGACGAACTCTGTCTGACAAAGCCCTTTTCAAGCAATTCTTAGAGTTGAGACATCATCTCCTTAATTTTAGTTGGGGCTAGTCTGTATGGTGCACGTGCTATTGGTACCGCTCCTGGAACAAGATCAATCTTCAATTCTACTTGACGCTCTGGTGGTAAGCCTGGAAGGTCATCAGGAAATACATCTGGAAATTCGCATACCACCTTTATTTTGTCTACCAGCTTCTTTTTCTCTTTAGCATCCAATACATATGCTAGATAGGATGAACATCCTTTTAATAAACACTTACACGCTCTGGATATAGAAATCAACGAACATTCCTTGTTCTCCTTTCCCCATAAATGAGTACAACATCATTTTCGGGCATAGGGATCTGAATTAACTTCTTAGCACAATGAATTTCTGCCTGATTGCTCATCAACCAATCCATACCAACAACAATACCAAATCCACCTATTTCCATTAGAATCAAATCAATTTGGAATTCCTTTCCTTCTATCATCACAGCACAGCCCTCAAGTTATTCCCAAACTAGGACTTGACCCCCATTAGCTATTTCAACTACTAAGGCATCTTCCAAGGTAGTGATAGAGATAGGTTAACTTTTGATAAAACGATCGCGATATAAAAGACATATTGGCACCACAATCAAATATTACACGTGTAGGTATAGAATTAACAAGTAGTGTACCATAAACCACATCCGCATGTTCTTTCGCTTCTTCAGCAGTCATATGAAACGCTCGACCCATTCGTCTTGGGGTATTGGGTTTCTTTTCTTGATTTCCACTATTCTTTAGCTTTGGACAATCTTTTCGGTAATGACCAGGCTTTTTACATTCAAAACATGTTGGTTCTTGAATGGGACAGTTCCCAATTTGGTGACCACTCTTTCCGCATTTAAAGTGTTCATTTGAAACCACCCGACACGGGCAAAAATGTTTACTTATACGTTTCTGACACCAGTTTGGTTCTCGCCGAGGCTCAAAATGAGGGTTCTTAACAAAAGGTTTTGATCTTTGTGCAGGATCTAATCGACCTTCCCACTTTCTTTTCTCTCCCACTTGAACTTTCTCATCTTTATCTCTTGCATAGACTTTTTCTATAATTTTGGCTTCCTCAATCGTCCCCCTGAGAGTAGAAGCTTTGGAATTCCGGACTCGGAACATCATATCCGCTGACAAGCCTTTCAGGTAAGCATTAATCTTTTTTTTTGCTGGGGCCACATGCCCCACTATGTTCAGCTTCTCCAAGAAGATTCGAGTATATTCCCTTACTGAATAATTACCCTTCTTATGCGTTCGAAATTCTTCTTCAATCCGATCCATTTCGTTCTCGTTACAATATTCTTCCAAAATTTACTTTTTAAACAATTCCCAATTCATTGCTGCCAAAACCGGAGCCGCAACAGTTGATGTCACAATATTCCACCATGTTAAAGCCTTTCCTCTTAGCATTTGGGATTCGAATCTAACCTTTGACTCTTCATCACATTCACATGCTATAAAATCTTGTTCCATTTCTCTAATCCAATTCATGCACGTAATCGGATTATCAGACCCAACAAACTCTGGTGGCTTGCAACTTAAGAATGTTTTGTAGGAACAACCCTTCTCCATCCTCCTATTAGCATTCATTACCGTATTAATAGGTGGATTTACAGTACCGGTACCCATCTCTGGTCTCTGTGACTCAACACTTCATTTATTCAATAGTTTTATAAACATCTCTTGTTGTTGAGTCATTGCAGCATTCATGGCTCTCATCATGTTTTCCATCATGCGTGACTCCATAGTATATTCCATCGTCACCGGATTAGAAGTACCGACATTAGGTCGATGAGTTTGACTTCCTCCTTCCCCTAGGATAGGTGGCCTTGGTGGACTTGTATTAGCCTCACCACTTTCAGGCTGATTTACTGCAGATTCATTGACCACACGGCCCTCTGAAAAGGTAGGAGGTCTACTTGGTGTATCAACCATCGTATTCTGATGAACACATAAAGATAACCATAAGAAAGAGCTATATATACAACTCAACACACGGAAACGTACTTTAACGATCGTTAATCACCATAACAATCAGAAACAAGTACGCTTATGTAACAATATATTCATAATAACAGTAGCTAATTGAAATTATGAACATACTACACATAAGAATTCTCGTTACCATCATCACAGTTCTTAATTCACGTATTTCCGTCGACTCTAAGACCATTCCGTCTTAGTATTTCTACCAAATCTCACAAATCATAACTTATTCATCTCAGCTTAAGTCTAGGTATCTTACGATCATACCTAGTTCACTTAAACTACATCTCTGCTACCAAACTGAAACACCCTAAAAATTCGAATAACTTTAAACCTTAAATTTACAAAGTTTACAACAACATCTTCCAAAAACTTTCATTTATAAATGGAGAATTAGTGACGAAGGTTCATAATTACGAATGAAATATCAAAAACAACCTACTAATCTAATCAATATCCAAACGAGATCAGATTATACGGGTTGTCTTCAGGATCTCCCAAAATATCTTCGATTTAACTAATCTCTCCATTACATCTTCAAAAATTATGATTTTGGTACCACTCTTCACTCATCCCCTCGGTTCCCTACCCGCACCTGGTAAGAAAATTAGTTTTGGAAACATTAAGCTTGCGCCTAGTGAGAACATCCAGTTTAAAATCAAAACATTTATAACCTTTTCAAATTAAATAATATGTAAGCAAATCATATAAAATTAACCTTTCCTTCAATTCCATAACGTACACATAACATCTTTCGAGACGGGAATCATACCCGATTCCATGAGTATGACGAACACCAAATAAGTCATAGTATCATGTTTAAGAGCGCCACTACGAATCACTGAGGATCCTAGATTTCAGCTCATGCCCAAGAAATTACAATTAATCCATGCCTATTTCTTGGTGTGGAAGTAGGGATTACAATTAAACCATGCCTATCCCTTATCTCCCAATAGAAAACGGGAATTACAATTAAACATGCATATTCCACATTTTCAGGTCAACGGGAATTACAATTAAACATGCCTATTCCACGTTATCACATCAACAATACGAAATGGGAATTACAATTAAACATGCCTATTCCACATTTCACGTCAACGGGAATTACAATTAAACATGCCTATTCCACGTTATCACATCAAAAAAACGAAATGGGAATTACAATTAAACATGCCTATTCCACATTTCACGTCAACGAGAATTACAATTAAACATGCCTATTCCACGTTATCACATCAGCAATGCGAAATGGGAATTACAATTAAACATGCCTATTCCACATTTCACGTCAACGGGAATTACAATTAAACATGCCTATTCCACATTATCAAATACTTCTTGTGCCTATGGATCCATTACACATGTGTAGACTTTCGTGCAACTATTATAAACATACCATTCTATGCTTATAATAATATCATCGCATAATATAAACGAATCAAGTAAAACCACTAGATTCAATATAATGAAGTCTTACCTATATCGTTTTTCATCAGGATAATACTAAATATTTTCTTCGTACTTTAATTCCAATTTTTTACGTTTGGAATATATTCAGAAAAATACAAGTTCCGGAAACCCAATCCGGAAATTAACCGAAAAACATATCCGGAACCAGATCCGGAAACAATCCGGAAAACGTATCCGGTAAACTCAATCAGGGAGTTGTATCCGATAAACTCAATCCGGGAGTTGTATCCGGTAAACTCAATCCGGGAGTCTAGTCCGATACTCATCAGGAAAACATATCCGGAATCAAAGCCCGGGATATATCCGGGAAAACCATTCGGAAATCAGTTCCGGGAATCATCCGGAAAATACCACTTCCGGACAATTCGATAAACCGACCTGATTCGTATCAAAATCGTATTTCCACAGTTCTTCAATCGATTTAACCATACTTTGTTGATACATATGAACATAATTCGAAGTATTACTTCAATATCAATTAGTAATTTCAACATACACATAGTACTTAAAAAAGGAAGATGAACTCACCGACAGGGTTAAGATACAGGGTCGATGAAATCAAAACCAAATTAGATTTCAACCTTTTGATTTCCCCCAACCGATTTCAAAACTTGGTTTGAAAGAATTTATGAATTTGGGAGTATCGATCTTAAAGAATTTAACCACAGAAGATATGAAACATTTACCAAAATCACGAACTCGATTTTTTTCATTCTCTCTGGATGAAATCGACTTCAACACAGGTTAAGTCTGATATTTCTAAAAATATCAAAGTATCCCTATTTATACTCCTAAAATTCATTTATGTAGTTAACACACATCCTTCAATTTACAACTAATTCCACCTTTGGTCCTTCAACATCGATTTATAACATAACTTATAAAATTTACACAACTCACGATTATAAACGTTTTTCCATCATAGACATACAATAACTATGGAAAATTCGAGGTGTTACAATTCTCCCCAACTTGAGAATGATTTCGTCCCCGAAATCTGAGTTAGGTAAATAAATGAGGATATCTATTTTTCATATCCTCTTCTGCTTCCCATGTTACATTGGCACCTCTATGATGTTTCCATTGTAGTTTAACCATAACAACTTCTTTATGACGTAGCTTATTAATCGTTCTTACTGAAATTGCTTCAGGTTCCGCTACACAACGACTTTTCTCATCGACTTTCATTTCAAAAAAGGGTATAACATTTTCCTCCTCTGCAAGGCATTTCCGAAGATAGCACACATGGAAAGTATTATAGATCCTTTCTACTTTTGGTGGAAGCTCTAGCTGATAAGCTTCAAGCCCTACTCTCTTGGTTATAGTGAAAGGTCCAAGAAAACGAGTACTCGGTTTTCCACAGTTCCCAAGTCTTATTATGCCTTTCCACGGGGATACATTTAACATCACCCGCTCCCAAACTTGAAATTATTTGGGTCTCCTTTTCTGATCGGCGTAACTCTTTTGTCGATCTTAAGCCGCCTTCAAGTGTTTCCGAATCTCCTTAACCTTATCAGTCGTTTGTTGCACAATTTCAGGACCAGCAAATTGCTTTTCTCCAGCTTCCAACCAACATATCGGAGTCCTACACTTTTGCATATATAAAGCTTCGATAGGTGCACTCCCGATACTTGAATGATAACTGTTATTATACGAAAATTCCACTAAAGGTAAATGCGTATCCCAGTTACCTCCAAAATCAATTACACAAGATCTTAGCATGTTTTCTAAGGTCTGAATTTTCCTTTCACTTTACCCATCTGTTTGTGGATGGTATGCAGTACTCAGATTTACGCTCGTACCTAATTCTTCTTGTTGTGATTGCCAAAATCTTGAAGTAAATCAACTATCACATTCTAATACTATAGACATAGGTAAACCATGTCTTGACACCACTTCATCAATGTATAATTTGGCTAGCTTATCTATTTGTGAAGCTTCTTTCATTGGTAAGAAGCGAGCGCTCTTGGTCAAACGACCTACGATTACCCAAATGGTATCGTTACCTTTCGACGTCTTCGGTAACTTAGTCACAAAATCCATAGTAATCTTATCCCACATCCGTTCAGGGATTTCCAAGGATTGTAAACTCCTATAAGGTCGATGAGATTCGGCCTTTACCAACTGTGACAACTGTCAAATTCACATCTCAGGTTAGAACTGTTTTGGATACCTCATTTTTATGGCATAGTTTACACAGTGCAATTGTAGCAGTAAACCCGGTACAATAGGAAAAATTGAGAAATTTTGCCTAAGAAATCCTTAAATTAGGAAATTATCCATAAATCTCATAAAATGCCAACCTAAAATATTTATATACTACAAGTATTTATGTAATTGATAATTTATATATTTCAATCATATTATATATGAAAGTACTTTGTTTTATAATTACTTGGTATTTTAAGTTTAGGAGAATACAAGTATTTTTATATCTAACCAATAATACAACATTTATCTTTAGTATTTATATATTTTTTTTATTAATAAACCCCCCCCCCCCATGTGAAATCCGGCCACCCCCCCCCCTCTCTCCCTATTTCTATAAAATAAACCTTACATTTCATTTTTGAATCATTTCTTTTACTTGCATTTTCTCTCAAGTATCACCCCTCTCTCTCTCCACCTTCAAATCTTCATATCTTCATCTTCAAACCTTCAAACCTTCATCACAACTCCAGCCCCTAAACTCTTATACTACAAGAGTCCAAGGCAATCTAAGGTAAACATAAGTGGGTTGGGTAAAATCCACACACATTCTTTTAAGTCTTTTTCATATTCTTGCATTTTTAAAAGTATGATCTTCATCTTTTTGTTACACTTTCTTCACATCTTTTAAAATCATCTTTATGGGTCTTAATGTTTGTAGATTTACCATCATAACATCTTTTGTTAGTAAAAGATGGCGAATCCAAAATCAAACCAAAGTTAAGATCAAAGATGAACATTTCAAGAGTCTTATGAATGTATCTTTGAAAACCACTAAAAACACATTTAAACCCACATGCATGAGCTCAAAATACTGAATTTTTGGTTGCATGTTGATGTTCTTGGCAAGAACATCAACAATCTTCAATATTGGGTCTTTTACAAAAAGTATTCAAAGCTTGAGTTGATGGTTGTTTTGCATGCATTTTAAATGGATCATAAATATGTTTGGGAACTGAAAATATTTGTATGGATGAGAGTCAAATCGGATTTTGCATGCAAAGGAATAAGAATTTTGGTTTAAAAGTCTAGTTGGGTGCACATGCACAAGGTGTTGATTGGACAGCTTGCTGCCAGAAATTACACCTCACTTCAAAGAGTCATATCTCACTCATTTTAACTCCAAATGGAGTGATTCTTTTTCTGGAATTCATTTTAGTGTGTTAGGATACAAACCCAAGTTGTTTCATTCAAAAACTCAAAGATTTCATTTATCAAACAGTCCTCACAAAATCCGGATGCTAACAGCAAAGTATTCTGTCGGATTTTACGTCGTGTATTATTTCATGTACTTATACTTCTCCAAAAATTATGAAACTGGTGTCATAAGTTTCCTAACTCATTGAATTTAATGGACATAAAATTTCATGATTTAATTATACCTGGAAGTTACCCAAAGTTGGACACAAAGTGACATCAAATTCTGGACAATAAAGGACAATTTATTATTTATTATAAGGACTATTTCTAATCTCATTTCATCATTTCATAATGAAATAGTGGAGTATATAAGTATATCTTTTATTTATGCAATTTATTTATGTCTTTTATTTATGCATTTTATTTATTCTTTATCCCTTTTCATCTTTTATTATGAAATTGTGGAATGTTTATATATATAATATATTTATATATATTTATGCATTTTATTCTTGATCCCATTTCATCATTTTATGATGAAATAGTGGAGTATAAATATATATTATGTCTATATATTTATACATTTAAATATTTGTCATTTCGTTTACGACCCCTAATTTTATCGTCGTTACGATAAAATTTCGGTTTATACATATATATGTACTATATATGTTTATGTTCTTTAAAACCCTTTTCGTTACTTATCGGGACGAAATTGTGGAAACTTTAATCTAAGAAGGACAATGTATACGTTTATTACGTTATAATATTAAAACACAACAAGGCATTTTATGATGATTTGGATAATTAGTACCGAACCTTCGAGATTGAGAACTCACTAGTGACCTTACGTTCATAGGTTTGAAGTAGAATCATCTCGGAGTATTTGTGGGAGATTCCTGGATTCTATCACGTATCAAGTGAGTATTCACAGCCCCTTTTTCAATGTTTTACATATTTTGGGGTGAAAAGCATGTGGTTACTACAACTATTTTACACACCGATTATTTCGTTTTCTTGAAAATACGAAGCTTGCTTATTTATGCTCTATGGTATCTATGTTGTTGCAAATGTTGTAAGTTTGAGTTTCTTTTGCTATCATGTATAAAGTCCCCGTTCACGTATACGTTACCCGTTTAACTCACGAGTGTGAGCCGTTGGTAATTATGAATAACGTTATTTGGGTTGACACCCCCACTCACAAGTAGCGCTTGTTTGAGTGCATAATTATTGTTGTATTGCGTATTGTTGGTGATAGAACATGCGCGTATGTGGAATGATTCCACCGTTGTGGTAGGGGCAAATTATGTCAGTATAGGTCGGGTAACGGGTTCAATAACTTAGCATTTTACATATGATTACCTCGAGCAAGTGGTTCTGATAACCGTTTTATTTATCCCTTGTGTGGATCTAAACTATTTTGCAATGGCAAACAAGTGGTTTTTATAACCGTATTATTTATCCCTTGTGTGGATTTAAACTATTTTGCGATGGCAAACAATGTTATACTCATTAAACCTGTGATCTCACCAACTATTCATTAGTTGACGCTCTCATTTACATGCTTTTCAGGAGAACGTCTTTAAGGTTGGAACTTAGGAAGGCTACATGTGATGAAGCTTTTCTTTACAATCTTTAAATTTCATGTTCATTTCCCTCCCGTAAAAACAATTGTAAAAGACAAGGTTTGACCTTTGAATGTATTTTGATGGTTGTTGTGATCTTGTAACTTTTGCTATGAAACTTGAGTTGCACATTCCGTGTTTCCGCTTTAGCGGGGTGTGACAGATTTGGTATCAGAGCTAAAGGTTATAGAGAATACCGGTTTTCCTTTGGAAAACTGCAACTATAACCAAAAACGGGAATGAACATTTAATTTGCTAAACATGTTGCTAGTATAACTAATTCGGGTATTGCATCATTTGTGTTTAATTAAACAAAGCCTGATCACCTATGTTTAATTAAAGAAAGAGTAATGCGAGACCGGAAATGGATATACTAGGAAGATGTGTGTTTTCACACTTAATGCTTCACGTTGTATGCCTAGTAGGAGCGTAGTTATTGCCTATAGTATACAATAGTATAGTACGCTTAGTCTTTATCTTGCGCGATAGTAATGTTATACACTCTTACTTCAGTATCACTATGTCAACATCCTCATCACACTCTTACTTCAGCAATACCATGTCGTCATCATCATCGAGATCGGAACCTTCCTACACGCCATCAAGTGAGCGTACGTCCGACGTGGAACGAGACCCTTATGATGAGCCGAGGATGCCTCCGGTTGTGGTTCCTCCACAACCTATCCCGGTAGTGATGCCACCTAGGGGTCTACGTACGAGGCAAACCGCTAGGAAGAGCGTGCCAATACCTAGACGAGTGTCTTTTAGGTCTGATCAGCGAGACGCACCGGAACCTTCACGAGTGATCGAGGGAGTGCCGATTAGCCGAGCGCCTGGCATGACCTGGGCCGAAGAGCAACGCCTTAGGGCCGTGACAATGGACTTGCACGGATGTCAAACAAGAGTCAGTCATCAGAGTCAAGTGATAACCGAGCTAGTGGAATTAAGTCACCTTTTGACCAACATGTCGTCCGATGCCGTGAATGGAGCTAAAGTAGCTCGGAGGGTAGCTTTACGAGCCGAGATAGTGAGCATAGTAGTAGTGATGCTGTTGACGCTATTGGTGTTATGGGTTTCGATTGAAGTGTATCGGGGCGGATATTGACGTGGACGGTGGAAAAATTTCGGAAATGAAACTTTTTAATTTCTAGTTGTTTCAATCTTAAATTTCAGTTTGTAATTCTATACTGATGTGCGATACACATCAGAAATTTTGTAAGTAATCGGCTATTATTAACGACTTCAATGAAAAGGCATTTTTATGTTTTAATTATATATGTGAAACGTGCAATACTTATTCAATTATTTTCCCAACACATTCGAAACTTCAAATGTATTCTTTACAAAAAAACATACGCCGTTAATTACTCAAATTTTTAATCAACTCGATTTTTGCAATTGTGTTTTAGAAAAATGCCACCACGAAGATCCACACGGCACACGGGAGGAAATCCTGATCCGAACCCCGATATCACCCAACTCATAGCTCAAGGTATCCAAGAGGCGATACCTAACATCATAGCTCAAGTTACCGCGGGTATTAATGAGAGTCAAAGAAATGTTAATGTAGGAGGAGGAACTCCTAATAACACTCAAGACAATAGGGGATGTAGCTACAAGACGTTCATGACTTGCAAACCCAAGGAGTTTCATGGAACGGAAGGTGCTATAGGATTACTCTCATGGTTTGATAGTATGGAGTCAGTACTTCATATCTGTAAGTGTTCGGAGGATCGCATGGTAGAGTATGCGGCCTGTCAGTTGCAAAAGCGAGCTCTAACTTGGTGGAATATTCAAGTACAAACCCGTGGAAGGGAGGATGCGTACAAACTGACCTGGACTGAGTTCAAGGAATTGCTCATGGAGGAATACTGTCCCAAGAGCGAAGTTCAGAAATTGGAAGCTGAACTTTGGGATCTTACTATGGTTGGTTCGGGCATAGATCGCTACACCGCTCGTTTTCATGAACTTGCGAAGCTAGTACCTCACATGGTTACCCCGGAGAGCAAACGGATCGACCGATATTTGTACGGATTAACCCCGGAGATCCGAGGGATGGTTAAGTCATCAAGTCCGACCACGATCCAAGCCGCCGTAGCCTTATCAACTAGTTTGACCCATGATGCGGTCAGAGCAGGAACTCTAACTCAGAAAGGAGTCGGTATTAAGAGAAGGCCGGAAAATCAGTCAGGAAAAGCAATTGGAGGTAGTTCAAGTGGAAACAAGAAAGTAGTGGGAAATTTTGGGATGAATGCTAAGGAAGTAGGACGTTACAATAGGTCTCAACCAAAGTGTAACCAATGTAGTTCACATCACGAGGGAGCCTGTCTCATCTGTAGCATCTGTAAGCAAAAAGGTCATTTAGCCCGATTTTGTAAGACGGTGAAGAATGTGAAAGAGGAAGGAAGGGTATGCTATGAGTGCGGAAGTCCAGATCACTTCCGAAACGTGTGCCCAAGGCTGAGAAGAGGACCAAACAATAACAACGCTGGGTATCAAGCAAGGCAAGCCAATCAGGGAAACCAAGGAGGACAAGCTCGAGGAAGGGCATTTGTCATAGGAGCAGAAGAAGCACGTCGAGACCCTAATGTAGTGACAGGTACGTTTCTTCTAAACGATTACTATGCATCAGTATTATTCGACACTGGTGCCGATAAGAGCTTTGTTTCTTTAGATTTTAGGCCTTTGATCAATCTAGAATCTAAGAAAATGCCGAACGCTTATATTGTTGAGGTTGCTAATGGATTTGAATTAGAACCTAAGGATGTAATCTTAGGCCGTACCTTGAACATAGCTGATAAACTATTTAATGTTGATCTTATTCCAATTGAATTGGGGAGTTTTGATGTAGTAATAGGCATGGATTGGTTATCTAAGAACCGAGCTGAGGTTAGTTGTTTTGAAAAGACGGTTAGGTTACCATTACAAGGCGGAGAAACCCTTGTTGTCCAAGGAGATAGAGTTGGAAGGAATCTGAAGATAGTATCATGTATGAAGGTCCATAAGTATTTGAGGAAGAAGTATGTTGCGTTCTTGGCGCAAGTAATTGAGAAGAAGTATGAGGAGAGGCGAGTCCAAGATATTCCTGTGGTGAAGGATCACCCAGAAGTATTTCCAGACAATTTGCCTGGACTTCCACCGTTTAGACAAGTCGAATTTCAGATTGACCTTATACCTGGAGCGGCGCCCGTAGCTAAGGCCCTGTATCGCTTAGCAACTGCGAAAATGCAAGAGTTGTCGAATCAACTTCAAGAACTTTTGGATAAAGGATTCATTCGACCAAGTTCATCACCCTGGGGAGCCCCGATTCTCTTCGTCAAGAAGAAGGATGGATCGTTTCGAATGTGTATCGATTATAGGGAGCTAAATAAGTTGACAATCAAGAACCGATATCCCCTCCCTCGAATAGACGATTTGTTCAACCAGTTGCAAGGTGCAACTTACTTCTCTAAGATTGATCTTCGATCGGGATATCATCAGTTGAGAGTCCGAGAGGAAGATATTCCTAAAACAGCTTTTAGAACTCGCTATGGACACTACGAGTTTTTAGTTATGCCATTTGGTTTGACGAACGCGCCAGCTGTGTTTATGGATCTAATGAATAGAGTATGTAGGCCATACCTTGATAAGTTTGTGATTGTGTTCATCGATGATATACTAATCTATTCTCAGAGTAAGAAGGATCACGAGCAGCATCTAAAAGTGATTTTAGAACTTCTCAAGGAGCAGAAGCTATATGCCAAATTCTCTAAGTGCGAATTTTGGATTCGGGAGGTACATTTCTTAGGTCACGTAATCGGAGAGAAAGGGATTCACGTGGACCCGGCCAAAGTGGAAGCCATTAAGAAATGGGAAGCCCCAAGGACTCCAACGGAAATTCGCCAATTTCTAGGCTTGGCAGGGTATTATCGACGTTTTATCGAGAATTTCTCTAAGATCGCTAAACCAAAGGAGAAGGAATTCGTCTGGGGAGTTCCACAAGAAGAAGCATTTCAACTTCTGAAGAAAAAGTTGTGCAATGCACCGATTTTAGCTTTACCAAAGGGAACGGAAAATTTTGTAGTGTATTGTGACGCATCACATCAAGGATTAAGTTGCGTATTGATGCAAAATGATAAGGTGATAGCATATGCCTCGAGACAATTAAAAGTTCACGAAAAGAACTATACCACACACGATTTGGAACTCGGAGCTGTGGTATTTGCTCTGAAGATATGGAGACATTACCTCTATGGTACCAAGTGTACTATTTTCACCGATCATAAAAGTCTTCAACACATCTTTGATCAAAAGATGCTGAACATGAGGCAAAGAAGATGGGTAGAACTGCTCAGCGATTACGATTGCGAGATACGTTACCACCCAGGCAAGGCCAACGTGGTAGCCGATGCATTGAGTAGGAAAGAAAGGGTAAAACCTTCATGAGTCCGAGCGTTAGGAGCACTGGTTCAAACAAGTTTGAAAACCCGAATTTTTGAAGCTCAGATCGAAGCATTGAAATCTGAAAACCTGAAGGAAGAGACTCTTCATGGTTTAGAGTCTAGTTTTGAAACTAAGATTGATGGAGTACGTTACTTTAAAGGCAGAGTATGGATCCCAAAGGCTGATAACCTACGGGAAATGATTTTAGAGGAGGCTCATAAATCGAAGTATTCAATTCACCTAGGAGCGGACAAGATGTATAAGGATTTAAAGGAATACTATTGGTGGCCAGGAATGAAGAAGGATATTGCCATATATGTAGGAAAATGCGTAACGTGTGCAAAGGTCAAGGTTGTATATCAAAAGCCATCGGGACTGTTGCAACAACCGGAAATTCCCCAGTGGAAATGGGAACAAATCACTATGGATTTCATAACCAAACTCCCAAGAACTGCCAAAGGGCATGACACGATTTGGGTTATAGTAGATCGATTTACGAAGTCCTCACATTTCCTACCTATTCGAGAAGATTATAAGATGGAAAAGCTTTCTCAGATCTACATCAAGGAGATCGTTACGCGGCATGGAGTTCCAATTTCCATTATATCGGATAGAGATAGTCGTTTTACATCTCAATTTTGGCAATCACTCCAAAAAGCGTTGGGTACTCAGTTGAACTTAAGCACGGCTTATCATCCTCAAACGGATGGTTAGAGTGAACGGACCATTCAGACGTTGGAGGACATGCTTCGGGCATGTGTAATAGATTTTGGAGGAAGTTGGGATAACCATTTGCCATTAGTTGAGTTTTCCTACAACAATAGCTATCACACTAGTATTCAGTGTGCGCCATATGAAGCTCTATATGGACGCAAGTGTCGATCACCTCTTTGTTGGTTGGAAATAGGAGATAGTCAACTATCTAGTCCGGACATCGTACAAGAAACCACCGACAAGATTGCAGTTATCAGAGATAGGCTTAAAGCAGCTCAAGATCGTCAGAAGAGCTATGCGGACAATCGAAGAAAGCCTCTAAAATTTCAAATTGGTGATAGAGTCTTTTTAAAAGTATCCCCTTGGAAGGGAACAGTTCGTTTTGGGAAAAGAGGGAAGTTGAGTCCAAGGTATGTTGGACCATTCAAGATCACGGAAAGAATTGGACCAGTAGCTTATAAGCTGGAATTGCCAATGGAGTTAAGTGCTATTCACAACACGTTTCACGTATCGAACCTTAAAAAGTGTTTAGCTGATGAAGCAGTAACCGTGCCTTTGGAAGAAGTCCAAATCAACAATAAACTGCACATCGTAGAGGAACCAATGGAAATACTCGATAGGGAAGTCAAGCGTCTTAAGAGAAGCAAAATCCCGATAGTAAAAGTCCATTGGAACACAAGGGGTGGGCCTGAAAATACTTGGGAGCGGGAGGATTACATGTTACAAAAGTATCCTCACCTCTTTGCAAGCAAACCTGTTAACGCTAGTAACACTTGAATTTCGGGACGAAATTCTTCTAACCTGAGGAGACTGTGACAACTGTCAAATTCACATCTCAGGTTAGAACTGTTTTGGATACCTCATTTTTATGGCATAGTTTACACAGTGCAATTGTAGCAGTAAACCCGGTACAATAGGAAAAATTGAGAAATTTTGCCTAAGAAATCCTTAAATTAGGAAATTATCCATAAATCTCATAAAATGCCAACCTAAAATATTTATATACTACAAGTATTTATGTAATTGATAATTTATATATTTCAATCATATTATATATGAAAGTACTTTGTTTTATAATTACTTGGTATTTTAAGTTTAGGAGAATACAAGTATTTTTATATCTAACCAATAATACAACATTTATCTTTAGTATTTATATTTTTTTTATTAATAACCCCCCCCCCCCCCATGTGAAATCCGGCCACCCCCCTCTCTCTCTCTCTCCCTATTTCTATAAAATAAACCTTACATTTCATTTTTGAATCATTTCTTTTACTTTCATTTTCTCTCAAGTATCATCCCTCTCTCTCTCCACCTTCAATTCTTCATATCTTCATCTTCAAACCTTCAAACCTTCATCACAACTCCAGCCCCTAAACTCTTATACTACAAGAGTCCAAGGCAATCTAAGGTAAACATAAGTGTGTTGGGTAAAATCCACACACATTCTTTTAAGTCTTTTTCATATTCTTGCATTTTTAAAAGTATGATCTTCATCTTTTTGTTACACTTTCTTCACATCTTTTAAAATCATCTTTATGGGTCTTAATGTTTGTAGATTTACCATCATAACATCTTTTGTTAGTAAAAGATGGCGAATCCAAAATCAAACCAAAGTTAAGATCAAAGATGAACATTTTAAACACATGCATGTAGTAATCTTGAAAGATCCATCATTTTTGTTCAAGAGTCTTATGAATGTATCTTTGAAAACCACTAAAAACACATTTAAACCCACATGCATGAGCTCAAAATACTGAATTTTTGGTTGCATGTTGATGTTCTTTGCAAGAACATCAACAATCTTCAATATTGGGTCTTTTACAAAAAGTATTCAAAGCTTGAGTTGATGGTTGTTTTGCATGCATTTTAAATGGATCATAAATATGTTTGGGAACTGAAAATATTTGTATGGATGAGAGTCAAATCGGATTTTGCATGCAAAGGAATAAGAATTTTGGTTTAAAAGTCTAGTTGGGTGCACATGCACAAGGTGTTGATTGGACAGCTTGCTGCCAGAAATTACACCTCACTTCAAAGAGTCATATCTCACTCATTTTAACTCCAAATGGAGTGATTCTTTTTCTGGAATTCATTTTAGTGCGTTAAGATTCAAACCCAAGTCGTTTCATTCAAAAACTCAAAGATTTCATTTATCAAACAGTCCTCACAAAATCCGGATGCAAACAGCAAAGTATTCTGTCGGATTTTACGTCGTGTATTATTTCATGTACTTATACTTCTCCAAAAATTATGAAACTGGTGTCAAAAGTTTCCTAACTCATTGAACTTAATGGACATAAAATTTCATGATTTAATTATACCTGGAAGTTACCCAAAGCTGGACACAAAGTGACATCAAATTCTGGACAGTAAAGGACAATTTATTATTTATTATAAGGACTATTTCTAATCCCATTTCATCATTTCATGATGAAATAGTGGAGTATATAAGTATATCTTTTATTTATGCAATTTATTTATGTCTTTTATTTATGCATTTTATTTATTCTTTATCCCTTTTCATCTTTTATTATGAAATTGTGGAATATTTATATATATAATATATTTATATATATTTATGCATTTTATTCTTGATCCCATTTCATCATTTTATGATGAAATAGTGGAGTATAAATATATATTATGTCTATATATTTATACATTTAAATATTTGTCATTTCGTTTACAACCCCTAATTTTATCGTCGTTACGATAAAATTTCGGTTTATACATATATATGTACTATATATGTTTATGTTCTTTAAAACCCTTTTCGTTACTTATTGGGACGAAATTGTGGAAACTTTAATCTAAGAAGGACAATGTATACGTTTATTACGTTATAATATTAAAACACAACAAGGCATTTTATGATGATTTGGATAATTAGTACCGAACCTTCGAGATTGAGAACTCACTAGTGACCTTACGTTCATAGGTTTGAAGTAGGATCATCTCGGAGTATTTGTGGGAGATTCCTGGATTCTATCACGTATCAAGTGAGTATTCACAACCCCTTTTTCAATGTTTTACATATTTTGGGGTGAAAAGCATGTGGTTACTACAACTATTTTACAAACCGATTATTTCGTTTTCTTGAAAATACGAAGCTTGCTTATTTATGCTCTATGGTATCTATGTTGTTGCAAATGTTGTAAGTTTGAGTTTCTTTTGCTATCATGTATAAAGTCCCCGTTCACGTATACGTTACCCGTTTAACTCACGAGTGTGAGCCGTTGGTAATTATGAATAACGTTATTTGGGTTGACACCCCCACTCACAAGTAGCGCTTGTTTGAGTGCATAATTATTGTTGTATTGCGTATTGTTGGTGATAGAACATGCGCGTATGTGGAATGATTCCACCGTTGTGGTAGGGGCAAATTATGTCAGTATAGGTCGGGTAACAGGCTCAATAACTTAGCATTTTACATATGATTACCTCGAGCAAGTGGTTCTGATAACCGTTTTATTTATCCCTTGTGTGGATCTAAACTATTTTGCAATGACAAACAAGTGGTTTTTATAACCGTATTATTTATCCCTTGTGTGGATTTAAACTATTTTGCGATGGCAAACAATGTTATACTCATTAAACCCGTGATCTCACCAACTATTCATTAGTTGACGCTCTCATTTACATGCTTTTCAGGAGAACGTCTTTAAGGTTGGAACTTAGGAAGGCTACACGTGATGAAGCTTTTCTTTACAATCTTTAAATTTCATGTTCATTTCCCTCCCGTAAAAACAATTGTAAAAGACAAGGTTTGACCTTTGAATGTATTTTGATGGTTGTTGTGATCTTGTAACTTTTGCTATGAAACTTGAGCTGCACATTCCGTGTTTCCGCTTTAGCGGGGTGTGACACCAACTAACACGTTAAACATTTCTCTACACATCGCGCCACATCGAACTTCATATCTATCCACCAATAGTGTAGTTTTAATTCTCTATACATCTTAGTACTTCCAGGATGCATATAATATTTGGACTTGTGGGCATTTTCAAGAAGTAACTCCCGGTTTCCCCCAATCTTTGGTACCCATATATGTCCTTGAAAGAGTTTGACTCCTCGACCATCTTCAATCAGTTGAAGACGTTGCTTAACCATAACTTCATCTTTAATATTTTCTTCTAACAAAGCCTCCGTTTGTGCTACTTTGATCTTTTCAGTCAAACTTGACATCACATCAATTCTGGTGTTATTCGCTTTCAAACATCCACTATACTCTATTCTACTTAAGGCATCAACTACTACATTTGCTTTACTAGGATGGTAATGCAATTCACAATCATAATCCTTAAGTAGTTCTAACCAACGCCGTTGTCTCATATTCAGTTCTTTCTGATCAAATACATGTTTCAAGCTTTTATGATCAGTAAAATGAGTGCACTTCGTTCCATATAAGTAATGTCGTCATAGCTTCAAAGGAAACACTACTGCTGCTAGTTCTAGATCATGGGTAGGATAATTCTTTTTGTGCTCTTTGAGTTGTCTTGATGCATAAGCAATCACTTTGCCGTGTTGCATCAATACACACCCCAAACCCATATTTGATGCATCACTATATACCACCAAATCTTCTGTTCCATCTAATGTCACAAAAGCTTTGAACGACCCCGACTGGGTGATAGCCATGCAAGAGGAATTAAACGAGTTCGAAAGCCTCAAGGTATGGCGTCTCGTCCCGCGCCCAAAGAACAAATCGGTCATTGGTACCAAATGGATCTTCAAGAACATGAAAGACGAAAACGGGATCGTCGTTCCGAACAAAGCTAGACTAGTGGCCAAAGGGTATAGACAACACTAGGGGATCGACTATTGTGTGGGTAAAAAATCACACCTCACGACCGATGCATGAAGACAAAGGATTCGCTTCGCATGACAAGTCTTGGATTAAGATAAGGTCTCCTAAAATAGGCACGACCATGTCTTTAATCGTTGCAAGTTAGGTATTTCTGTCGTACGACCAGAATAGACGACCATCGTACGAATATCCTCGACACTAACCTACTAACGGTCGACAAGGGTTTCTTTGATTACTATTTAATGCATGTCAAGCATCATAAAGGACAACAGTCATAACTGAAGACCGTAATCAAGCGTATTCAATACCAAGAACTGTTTTCTACATTTATGAAAAACATTAATGATGCCAAAGCCTATATATTCCAAAATTGAAGATACATTCGGGACATCCAATTTTCAAGAATACACAACGAGTTCACAGCAATAGACATCTGATTTCCAGAGCTATACAACGAATCCTCTGCGATAAACAACCAATTCTCAGGAACTTACCAGAAGCTTTCTCGAAGCAGTCGCACGATCAATCGCATCTTCATCCGCAGAAGCGCACGACGAAGGTTTATTTCACACGACACATGATATTTTCTTACAATTAAGTCTATTTCTACTGTACTTGTACTCTATTGTACTCACGACACTTGTTACTATAGGACGTCGTCCCGGTTTGACGACCATAGTGCATCGTCGACTTCTACAGTCGACCGCGGTTTTTACCCTCGACAGGGTTTTTCCGCGTCACCAAATTCTCTCGTCTCTTTTAATTTCGTTATTTTTCATACGACTTGTTGCATGAATCTTTTCTTTAGTTGTTAAAGCTCCACATCGACCTTAAGTTATCCTTTGGGTGATTTTTGGAATTAACAACTATGAAGAGACGTTTGCACCGATAGCACGAATCGAGGCCATCCAAATGTTTCTTTCCTATGCAGCTCACATGAAATTCACCGTCTTCCAGATGGACATGAAAATGGCATTTCTAAATGCAAAGCTCAAGGAAGAAGTGTATGCCTACCAACCTAATGGATTTGTAAGTGCCTAGCATCCTAACCACGTGTACCTCATCGACAAAGCTCTCTATGGCCTGAAACAAGCACCGCGCGCATGGTATGATGCCCTATCCTCCTTTCTTACGAAGGCAGGCTTCTCGAAAGGTAAGATCGACACAACTCAGTTTATCAAGAGAGAAGGTAAGGACACAATTCTCATTCAAATATATGTCGACGACATAATATTTGGTTCTACAAACCCTAGACACTGTCATAACTTTTCTGTCCTTATGAAATCACATTTTAAGATGAGTATGATGGGCCAGATGATTTTCTTTCTCGGTCTACAAGTTAAACATCTGTCGACCGGGATATTCATCAATCAGTCTAAGTACATCTCGGACATTCTTCGAAAGTTCTAGATGGAAAACTGTACGCCCATGAAGCTCCCATGTCACCAGGTACAAAGTTACACGCTGATCCTAACGGAAAGGATGTGGATACTAGGACCTATTGAGGAATGATTGGTTCGCTGATGTATTTGACGACCAGTAGACCAGGTATTATGTTCTCCACCTTTATGTATGCTCGGTTCCAGTCCAAACCTAAGGAGTCACACTTATCTGTTGTTAAGCGTATTTTGTGTTATTTGGAAGGTACTGCAGATCTTGGTCGGTGGTACCAAAAGGATGCAGGATTTGAACTGACGGCGTTCTCGGATGCTGATCATGCTGGAAGTACGCTAGACCGGAAAAGCACTACGGGTCACGTCCAATTCCTTGGCGACAAACTGGTTAGCTGGGCATCGAAGATTCAAATGTTTGTCTCCACGTCCACGGCTGAAGCAGAGTACGTTGCCGCTCCCAGTTGCTGCTCCCAGGTCATTTGGATGCGTATACAACTGAAGGACAACCGGTTTCACTACTCGCAGATCCCAATTTACTGTGACTCGAAGAGCGCCATCGCCATCACGAGTAATCTGGTCCAACACACGAAAACCAAACACATAGTTGTTCGGTACCATTTCGTCAAGGATCACGTTGAACGAGGTTGTTAAACCAGAATCTAGTGAGAGATTGAAAGAACAAATCAAGATTCTAGAGAGACAAAGCAATCTTGTCATCCATATACTTTGAAGAGTTACAAGATTGTTCAAAATGGAAACCTACAAGTGATTAAAAGAGATTTATTAACAAGGACTCACTTAGCCTATTTATACGTACAAGGTTACAAGGCATAAAGGCTACACAAGCTAAACTTACTATGACTTTGACCTTTTATGACTTTACAATACATTGACTTTATAGTAAATCTTGAATACAATATAATGTCCTAACATTCTCCCCCTTTGGATTCAAGATTTAAAAAAATATAGCAACAGTCTTCAGCTCTTGATCTTCAAAACTTTAACTCTAACCACTTTAAACATTGAAGCTCTGACCATCTTCAAACATAGAAAAATCTTCGTCTTACTCTTTGTAAAGTCAATCTTCCTAAATAAAACTTCACCATATTGTCATCAAGTCTTGAACATGAAATTCAGATCTTTGCAGTTTTAAAGTTTTCTCAATCCACTAAGATAAACTCCAAAAAAAAATTCGTATGCTTAAACATTTTTCAACCAACTGGACTTTTCAGAAAACTTTTCGCAGATAACGCCTTGCGAAAAGTAAACTTTTCGCAATCAACTTGACAAGAGATGAAACTTTTCGCAATCAACTCTATGCGAAAACCATACTTTTCACAATCAACATCGTGCGAAAACCAAACTTTTCGTAGATAACTTCTGCGAAAACTACAACTTTACGCTTTATTCTTTATGCGAAAACACTACTTTTCGTAGCCTCTGTTATGCGAAAACTAACTTTTCGCAATCAACACCATGCAAAAACTTTACTTTTCGCAACCTTCACTATGCGAAACTTTTATTGATTTCTTGAACTTTGATAAGAAAACTTTGAATGAATGATTTCTTGAACATTGTATCTTCATCTCTTTGACCTTGAATTGTCTTTGAACAACTAAATCTCTCGAACTATCTCGAAACATCTTCTTGACTTTGACAAATCTTTATGCAATTTCTCCCCCTTTATCTTTCATTGACATATCTCCCCTTTTCTTCAGTATGTTATTTCTCCCCCTTTTTGATGATTGTGAGCATCATGATCATCAAAACTCTTATCAATTCAGCACCGTCTTTGAATACCACAAGTAACATTCTCCTCCTTTTTATCTGAAATAACCGTCAATTCCAAAATATATTTATCCGAATCTTTTCAAATTCAGATAGAATGAATGTGGTAACCCTGAAACAACAGATGAATCAGTTAAAATGCCTGTAAGTAGCATGGAGTCACTTAGTACAATGGATGTACTTTGGAAAGGAGCTTTTTGATGTTCACTCCCCCAGGGCTTCCATTCAATCATCGAAAAACACTAAGGAATTTCTATGAACGTTATGACAAGAAAACATATTCCTTGTGTGTACATGCATGTGTAGGAAATGATTGAAGCAACGTATACTTGATTATTAGGCTCAAAGTGTGTAAACTGTTGAGACAGCAACAAGTTTTCCACGGACTCAATGTGCATGATCGAAGTGCGAAGGTGGGGCAAAAACTTCCTTCTTTTTCAATATCCAAACCTTCCGAATGAAGATTAGATAGATTATATGTTGCGTCCCCAA
The DNA here is from genome assembly GCA_033807775.1 of Saussurea involucrata. Taxonomy (NCBI): domain Eukaryota; kingdom Viridiplantae; phylum Streptophyta; class Magnoliopsida; order Asterales; family Asteraceae; genus Saussurea; species Saussurea involucrata. Next base: position 93,945,062 of record CM066327.1, on the reverse strand, counting down.
GAAAAATTGAAACATTTCTTTGTTGAGAAAGAAATGAGTATCTGGTGGGGTTAATTGGAAGAGTTGGCATGCGCTCACTGCCTATTTCAATGATGGTCACCAAAGAATGTGAACCAATCAGTAATGTGGCTGCCCAGCTCAGAAAATGGTTGGTGCAGAGTTCTCTTATTCTTTTAACTTGGTACTGACACCTTCTTTATGTTGGTCCCGGAGGGGTTATACAAGTTTGTAGAAGGGGGGGGGGGTTGAATACAAACACACAGGTTTTACTTTTCTAAATTGTTTATTGATATTTATCAAACAATTTACAACTTGTTGCGGAACAAGATTAAGGACTAAGCCTAATCTAAACAAGTTAAGAACACTAAGTTTCTTGCACTAGAATTAAGACAGAAAGGAGATAAGAATACTACGAATATTCTAACACTAAGAGAGAAAGAAGAAGATGGCTGAGCACTTCATTTCTGAAGTAGAGTTCTTCCTATATACTGCATGCATTTAATGCAAAGCAGTATAACTTTACACGTGGCAGCAGCTGATTGGTTGGATGATTTGACCTTTGTAGACAACCTTAGTAGCCGCATGATGTACAATGTAGAATCAGAGTTGGTTGTACGATAATGGACAGAGGGGATGTCATTTCTGACATTTTCGTACGGAGGCATGCAATTGGGGGTAAGACAAAAGTAACTTGCAGAGTAAACCTCATGATCAGCGTTCGTTGACAATATTTTATCAGCGAGTGATAAAGCTCATCGATTGCTAAAGTCTTCTACTTGTAACTTCAGGTTGAGTGGACAAATCTTGGCTTCGCTGATATCCGCATCAGTTCATTAGTAGACTTGTCGCTGGTTCTTGGCTTGATCTTCGACTTCAGGGTAGAACATATGTTGACGTGAAACTTGTCTTCAGGGATCATAAGTAAACAACTAAAACTTATCCGCGGTCATCTTTAAGATTGAACAGGCTCAGAGCTTATGGATGAACAGTGTTCGCTGAATGTTAAGATTAAAGAGCATGTGTTTCCTATCAGCGGTACTGTAGAGACATAGTACTTATCAGCGATAGTGAAACTCTAATACATATTGTTTACTTACAATTTTCACTAAGTGTTTAAAGAGAGTCATTATCAAATCATTGAGGGTTTGGATCAACAATCTCCCCCTATTTGATTATGACATAGCAACAAAAGAAAATTGCTATGTATGAAAACATAAGGATAAAAAGAACTCATAAAATATTTGTCCCTTTTACTATTTTCTGGGATCTTTTGAGTAGTGATGGAGTAAAGTACATTCGCTGAAAATTTTCTTTTAACTTCGTATAAGATTACAAAGGGAAGTGGAAAAATTACAAGTACAACAAATAAATTTACAAGTACAAAAGATATAAGCTGATAAAGGATAGAAGAATTACAAGAAAATCCTATCAGCCAAAAGGTTCTTCCTTAATGAGAAGTTCATCAAGGGTCTTTGTTGTAGGGATCATCCAGTCAGAGACCGTTACTCCAAGATCTCGTTTGTTCTTTGCTTCATTAAAGATCAGGGGCTTGAGGTGTTGACCGAGAAGATCATTTCTGAATCCACACCAGTAGATAAGATCCTTGAGCTGTTCGATAGGAGTGATGGGAAGCTCAGAGACGCGTTGAAAGCGTTCTCGTCCATTATAGTCGTGAAAGAAGATACCATATGGTTCGCTTATGACTTTTCCAGGGATGAAGCGTTCACCAGGAGGCAGGGAGGTATCAAGCGCTGAGAGGTCAGGTTCAGGACCAAGTACTTCAGCATCAGAAAAACCAATACCAGTTTCATTCCAGATAGGAGGACCTGAGTCTGAAGATAATATCTTTTTCTTTGCAGAGGCCCTTCTTCATTTTTCTGGATTAGTAGGAGGAGGAGGAATATCCACAGCAGAAGAAACCAAGTCGATCTGAGAATTCACAAGTTTTTCGACATGATTTTTGAATTTAGAACGTGAATGCTGAATGGATATTCTGATCTCCAACCATTCAGAGAGACCGTACATCTTGATAGCATCAGCATAGAAGGTTTCCTTGGTACCGTTTTCTCTGAATATATCGACCTCCCCAACTGGAACTTTGATGGTCGATCTTCCTCTGATATTTGCCTTATGAATTTTGGCAGTCCGATATCGAAAGGTTAGTTTTTCTTTGCACCATTTCAAGGTAGAGTCAGATACCTCGGTCTTTCCTTTAACGATCTTCTGGGCGTCTTCCCATAATTGACGTTGGACTTCGATGGGAGTTCTCTTCAGATCAGGGCCCTTCCCTGATTGTTGGACAAGCTGGATGGCGAGGGTCTTATCTTGTTCTTCAGCTTTCCTTCGATCAGCGAGTTGTTTTTTAGCCTTGAGATGATCAGTGTATTCTTTCCTTGATAGTCTGAACTTAGGAGCAGGGACTTTGTCACGAGGAAGTATGATTCACTGATCTTCAAGGTGTTTGATCATTGCATCTCTCTTTTTTGATCCTCTTCACTTAGCGTTTGAGGAACTAAGGAAGGTCTATTTTGGTGAGAGAGCAGCTATTCTTCAGGTTCATCAGTCTCAGTGGTTAAATCCAAGACTGAGATTATTTGTTCAACGATAGGATCTGGAATTATTGTTGATGAAGTTGCAGCCGTAGGAACTTCAGTTGGATCCTTAAACAGGGGAGAGGACTAGCTGAAACACAGCGATCGTTTAAGTAAGATCATGGGAAGAAAGAGATAGAGAAAATAATGGGGTTTAAGTGTATAGAGGTTTTATGGAGAGGAGGACTGAGATTGAGAAGGGATAGAGGAGGGATGCAGAGTAAGGGAATAAGAGATATTGTACCTGACAAACTGGCTTTATCTGAAGGATTGACAGATTGCCTTCTGCAGCGAGGCCTTTGTTTTTGCCTTTATCAGCTTCAGTTGCTGCAGGTTTTGTCTTCGTCGTCTCCCCTGATGGTTCATTTATCGAAATCCCTTTCACAGTGACCTTCTTAGGCTGAACAAAGAAGAAGTCATCATCATCATCGTCATCATCATCATTATTTTTAGGAGATGATGATGGTTCGTCGTCCTCAAGGTCGAGGTCTTCATATTCTTCTTCTTCTTCTTCTTCTTCTTCTTCTTCAGCTTCAGATCCTTCCTCATCAGCATAGGGAACGGTAACATCAGCAACAACTTCATCATGTTGCTCTTCGAGTTGCTCCCCCTCAGATACAGAGGGAGGTTTCTCGGTTCCCTCAGGGTTTTCATCTCCCTGAGGTTTCTCAGTTGTAGCAGCAGCAACAACAATACCCTCCCCCTCAGAATTACGGGGAAGGTCTTCAAGATGTTTCTCCTCCCCCTCAGCATTATGGGTAAGGTCTTTAGTCTTCTCCCCCTCTTCCACATGATGGTTGGGGGAGGAAAGAACAGCATTAGCAGTAGCGGCAACATTAGTGTGCATTGGTTCCCTGTCTTCTAGGCCAGAGATCCCAACACAGTTTTCAATCCTACCTAATCTGTCTTCTAGGCCAGATATAGCAGGAGTGAGTTGTTGAAGTTCCTCTCGATCCACCTGAGTAAAATGCGATAGAGCACAAGTAGCAGCATTCAGGCGGTCGCTGATCTGCTGCACTAGAGTCTTCACCGAAATCACTTCAGACTTTATAGTGGTCACCTATCCCTGAAGATCATCAACCGATGTTTTCAATGATGTGACTTCATTGGACAGGGTCGTAAAGTTGGTGGAGAGAGTGATGTTGGCGGAGGCGTTTTCAGCGAGGGTGGTAGCAAATTGACCAATGCTACCATCCACCTTCTCCAGATCAGCACTGGAGGCTTTCTTTTCAACCTCAGTAGTCAGCGTCTTGAGGTTCTCTCCAGCGTTTGTAACCGCTGAAGAGTTACCTGAGAGAGTGGTGGTGAGGGATTCCATCTTTGTTTCCAAGACCTTCAGGGAGGTGTTGATATCTCCCAAATTAGGACCTGCAATAGTTAATAACTTATGAACAGAGGAAAGCTCAGAAGTTGGGGATTTTGAGAGAGGAATGTCGATGGTTTTGTGTATACGTGCAGGCGGGTTGGCGAAGTTGTCGAAACCTTGTTGACCTGAGTAGTGTTCCATGTCGCCTTCCAGAGTGCCTTGGCGCACAGAGGTGTCTGTAGGTCCTATATTTTCATCCATCATCCTATGTAGAGTATCAGTAGATGTATCGTGTAGGATGACGGGCATTCCAGAGAATGGAGGAAAAGAGGAGTGTCCAAAGATTGAGTGGGAGGAACGAAGGTTGAGAAGAGGGATTTGGTGCAGGGTTCAGCGTTGGATTCGCTGAGAAATACTTCTTCAGTCCTTGGAAGGTCTGAAGGAGAGGGGTACTGTTCCAAAGCTATAACCTCAGCGTTTAGAGACACTGAAGTTGGGATGGAAATGGTGGTTGTATCAGCTGTGGCAGAGCGTACCACGAAATCATCTAGCGTAGTCTGTTGAGATTCAAACGCTAGGTCTTCAGCCGTTGATGGCTTGGGGGTTTGCTCCTTGGTTTTCTTGATCCTTTTAGAATCAATTTGGGTAGTAGAGTGTTTCCTTTTCTTAGAAGGAGTGGATGGTGCAGCCTGGGTATCAGCAGTTGGGATGACCGCTGAGGTAACCGCAGAAGTAGAAGAAGTTGGATGTCTAAGAATAGATAAGGGTTTAGAAAGACGTACCTCGTTTGGCAGTGGCTTGAAGTCAAGAACTTTAGGGCCGACCTTTGAAAGTCTCAGGTCGCCCACCTTCTGGTATTTGTTCTTCAGGCCTTGTAGCAAGAGGGCACTAACAAACCTTGGATAAGGAACACATGTTGGTCTGTCAGTAGCATTCACCCTGAACATCAGATCATCGAAAATGATTTGTGCCCAATCAATGTGGAGACCCTTCAGTAGTGAGTACCCCATGGCCTGTTGAGGTTGAGAAGCTTGGTCAGAAGAACCAGTTTTGGCCGTCAGGCAGCTGATCAGATGAGCAAATATGAAGTTCATCTCGCTCGGCATTTTGGACTTTTTGATGGCCGTTAGCTTCTTGTCAGGGAGTTCATTTCTCCCTGAGTCCCCTACGTACTTCATTGCATCAAAGAACGCAATGATTGTTTCCTTATCTGGTGAGGTTTTGGGATTGGGTAGACGGACAAAGGGTTTATCTTGAGTGGCGGCAGGGAGGTTTAGGGCACACCTTATGCTACCAGGTGTAATCTTGGAAGTACCATGATCGGTATCAAAGAGGATGACATCGATTTTCTTCTTGGGGTTCTTGGTAGAGGTGATATGAGCACTTATGGCAGAATACCAGAACTGATATAGTAGATGTTTATTGGCTGGAGGAGCAATGGTTAGAGCTGTGGAGATAAGGCATGTCTTCAGAAAGTTCACAGCGTCATCCAGATGTGTGACCTGCTTCTTTTCAGGGAAGTCAAAGAGAGCATAGGGATTGTTGCTCTGAAAGGTAACTTTTTCGATTTTGAACTTGACCTGAGGAGCCTTTGTTATTTCAGTAACCTCAGCGGGAGTGGGAGATTTCGCAGTAGGAGTGTCAGTAGATGCCATTTCTGTTTATTACAAATAAACATGAAGAGGATGAATAAAAACGTCTTAATGTGGAAAGATTTCCAAAAAGGTGTTTTCGAATTTTGTCCATTTCATTCAGACCAAAGATGTCTTAATGAAGTTTAGGGTTTTTCTTGTTTTGAAAAGAAATACAAAACACAGTGAGCAATTGTTTTCCAGTTTCTATTTGAAGAGACAGATTCTGGAAAAACATATGAGAATACAAGTTTAAGATTTTTGTTTTAAACTTGAAGAACAACCATGAAGATTGTGTTCATGAAATCATGAAAAAGAAATGATTTCATTTTTAGAAAGGTTTCTTTTGTTTGATCTGTTGAAAACAATAATAAGATCGAAAACAAGTTTCTGATTTGCAAAATAAAATAAATAATAACCTGTGAAGCTTAAAGAGATGAAGATGAACAGGTTCTTGATATCAATCTTGAATGCAACAGAGAAATCTTGCTTGAAGTAGATTAAGTTCGCGTAAGGTGAAAATATAAACTCGAATGTGTTTTTATAGTGAGAGTAGTGAGAGAAAAACTGGAGCGGGAAAGTTTTTCATCATGACTCTGACACGTTCCTCGAATTTGATTGGACAAGGAAAACGAAATGGGCGAACGTGGGTCAGAAAAAGCGTGCCATGCTCTATCCGTTATGATGACGTTACAAACGTCTTTTCATATTTTAGGAAGTCTCCGAGGATTAGAAAGACTCAGACACCTTTTGAAAAAAATATGAAGCACTGAATAGAAACATCAATGTTAGATTTTTAGAAATTTCAAAGTATCGCTGAGAGGAAGAGATATTCAGCGATGCAATTTGTTTTGAAATCTTGCATTCATATGTGAACGTCAGCGAGTAAAGAGAGAACATACCTTAACATCAGCGAGTCAAGTTTGTTTAGAGAGTAGATGATGAGAAGGTTTATATAAGTTAATTTTTATCACTGATCAAATGTGAACCGCTGAAGATTTTATTCTTCATAGTTCAGCATTCCAAGCTCGCTGATGAGAAAGTTGAATCTTGTCTCATCAAGGGGCTTGGTAAATAGATCAGCTAACTGAAAATAAGTTGAGATAAAATGAAGTTCTATATCACCATTCATCACATGATCTCTGATAAAATGATACCTGATTTCGATGTGTTTTGTCTTTGAGTGTAGTACTGGATTGTTGGCTATAGCGATGGCACTTGTGCTATCGCAATAGATTTGAATTTTCGAGAGCTGAAGGTCATAGTCCAGTAGTTGATTTCTCATCCAAAAGACCTGAGAGCAACAGCTTCCAGCGGCTACGTACTCAGCTTCAGCGGTTGAGGTGGACACTGAGTTTTGCTTTTTACATGTCCAACTCACCAGCTTTCCACCCAGGAGCTGACAACCTCCCGTGGTGCTTTTCCTATCCATATTGCAACCTGCAAAATCACTATCTGAATAGGCAATTAGATCAAACCCTGAGTCTTTGGGATACCAAAGACCTAGGTTAGGACTACCCTTAAGGTAACGAAAGATTCACTTTACAGCGATCATATGAGATTCCTTAGGTTCAGTTTGATATCGTGCACACAAACAAGTTGTGTACATAATATCAGGTCGGCTAGCAGTAAGATACAGAAGAGAGCCGATCATCCCACGGTACGTCGTGACATTAACATGTATTCCAGAAGTATCCTTGTTTAGTGTCAGCGGCGGTGCCATAGGGTTTTCATAGTTGAACTTTGAGTTAAATCAAATTTCTTCAGCATATCTTTAACATACTTACCTTGGTGAATGAAAGTTCCTTTTTCACTTTGTTTGATTTGAAGACCAAGGAAATAAGTTAGCTCATCCATCATACTCATTTTATATTTAGCTTTCATTCTCTCAGAGAAACGAGTACATAAGTCAGGGTTAGTGGAACCAAATATAATATCATCGACATATATTTGAACAAGAATAATATGACCTTTTACTTTCCTGAAAAATAGAGTTTTGTCGATTTTACCTCGCTCAAATTTTTCAATATGGAGATAAGTAGAGAGAGTGTCATACCATGCACGAGGAGTTTGCTTTAAGCCATAAAGTGCTTTATCCAGTTTATAGACATGACCTGGATGCTTAGAATCTGAGAATCCTGGGGGTTGTTCCACGTAGACTTCTTCATTCAGCTTTTCGTTGAGGAACGCTGACTTGACATCCATTTGATACACTTTGAAGTCTTTGTGTACAGTGTAAGCTAAGAATAGACGAATAGCTTCTAGTCTTACCACTCGGGCGAATGTTTCGTCATAATCTATACTTTCCTCTTGTATGTATCCCTGAGCAACAAGACGATCCTTGTTGCGGGTTACAGTTCCATGTTCATCTAACTTTTTTCGATAGACCCATTTAGTGTCTATCACTGACTTGTCAGATAGTCTTGGAACGAGATTCCAAACTTTGTTTCTTTCAAATTCTGTCAGCTCTTCTTGCCTAGCACTGACCCAGTTTGGATCTCTGAGGGCATCATCTATTTTCTTAGATTCAATCAGAGAAATAAAGTTAACAAACAAACAAATGTTACATGCACTTCGTCGAGTTTGAACACCAGTGTTTGGATCACCAAGAATCTGATCAATAGGGTGATTAATAGTCCATCGCTGAGCCGGAGCTTGAGTCGCTGACTCAACCTGAACTGGAGGGGTTGAAGATGAAGCTTCAACAACTTCTGGTATATCAGCCAAGATAGGAAGAGGTGCAGATTGCATTTCATTCATTGATTGCTGAGAAGTAGATGGATATTTGAGAAAGAAGGTTCAGAGGCAGGCATAGTGTTTAGAGGAACAGCTGAGACACATGATGTTTCAGCTTCCCTAGTCTGCATGTTTGGGATGATAGTAGAACCATCATCTTCAGCGGTATGAGTAGGAGTAGTGGGAATGTCTTCTGAATCACCAAGATGAGAAAACATCCATTGATTCAATTCTTCAGTATCAGCAGAAGGTTTAGAGTTAGCTGAACGGGATTCATCAAAGGTGACGTGAATAGTTTCTTCAACAGTTTGTCTTCTTCGATTGAAGACTCCGAAGGCTTTGGAGATTGAAGAATATCCAAGAAAGATTCCATCATCAGCCTTAGGATAAAACATTCCAAGGGCATCTCTGTTGTTCAGTATGAAACCCTGACATCCAAAGATGTGAAGAAAGCTAATTGAAGGCTTTCTCCCATGAAAAAGTTCATAGGCTATTTTATTGAATATTTTTACTATGAGCGACCTGTTTTGCGTAAAACTAGCAGTGTTGACAGCTTCTGCCCAAAACTGAGTAGGCAGGTGAGAATCGCTGAGCATTGAACGTGCAGCTTTAATAAATGTTCTATTTCTTCTTTCAGCGACTTCATTTTGTTGTGGTGTTCTCACTGATGAAAAGTTGTGAGAAATACCCTTACTCTCAAAGAAGGAATCAAGAGAACTGTTTTTGAATTCAGTCCCATGATCACTCCTTATTGAGCGAACGATCAAGTTGTTCAGGACTTCCAATTTCCTGACAAAGGTGATGAGCTCTTCAACTATGATCAACTATGACCAGTGCGTATTTCTTTCTAGTGATGGATTGTTTGTTAACAGGGCCAAACAAATCCAGATGGAGAAGTTGTAGAGGAGATGACACTGAGGAGACTTGCTTAGACTTGAAGCTTTCTTTGGTCCGTTTCCCTTTCTCATACGCTGAACATACGGACTCTTTGGCGTATGAGTGTTGAGGTAGACTAATTGTTGATCCAAACCCTCAGTGATTTGATAATGACCCTCTCTTAAACACTTAGTGAAAATTGTAAGTAAACAATCTGTATTAGAGTTTCACTATCGCTGATAAGTACTAGGACTTTACAGTACCGCTGATAGGAACTCTCGCTCTTTAGATGTAAAATTTGAGGGTGTTACATTAGATTATACATTCAGCGAACACTATTCATCCAGTAACTCTGAGCCTGTTCAGTCTCTGTGATGATCGCTGATAGTTTAGTTATTTACTTATGATCCCTGAAGACAAGTTTCACGTCGACAAAGGTTCTACGCTGAAGTCGAAGATCAAGCCCAAGAACCAGCGACATGTCTACTAATGAACTGATGCGGATATCAGCGAAGCAAGACCTGTCCACTCAACGTGAAGTATCAAGTAGAAGACTTCAGCAATCGCTGAGCTTTATCATTCACTGATAAAGAACTGTTCAGCGAACGCTGATCATGAGGTCTACTCTACAAGTTACTTTTGTCTATCCCCATGCACGTCTTCGTACGAAATGTCAGAACGGACCTCCCTTATGTCTAGAAACGTACAACAAACTCTGATTCTACACTGTGCACCATGAGGCTACTAAGGTTGTCTACAAAGGTCAAAACATGCAACCACTCAGTTGCTGCCACATGTAAAGTAACACTGCTATGCATTAAATGCATGCAGTATATAAGAATAACCCTACTTCAGAATTGAAGTGCTTGACCATCTTCTTCTTTCTCTCTTAGTGTTAGAATATTATTCGTAATATTCTTATCTCCTTTCTATCTTATTTCTAGTGCAAGAAACTTAGTGTTCTTAACTTGTTTAGATTAGGTTAATCCTTAATCTTGTTCCGCAACAAGTTGTTAATTGTTTTGAGATTTATCAATAAACAATTCAGAAAGTACAAATCGTGTGTTTTTATTCAACCCCCCCCCCCCCCCCCCTTCAACAAACTTGTATAACCCTTCGGGACCAACAAGTGGTATCAGAGCAGATTTGTTTAATCTCATAAACAAGATCTTATCTATACTAATCTCTTATTCCTTGCTATTTCTTAAAATGGATACCGACACAAACACTAACTATATTGACAACGGTTCTCTTGCAAAACCCCCTAGATTCTCCAGAGATAACTTTAATATGTGGAAAAATAGGATGTGACACCCGTCAAACCAAAACCACTCAGGTTAGCAACTGAATAGCATAATACATGTCTTAACACGTAGGAATAACTCATAAGGACTTAATATTGATGGCTAAGGGTTAGTTTCCTAAGAATTCCAACAGTACACTGAGAAAATCTTGTTACCACACGGAACTGCTTAAGCTGTCTTATAAAATGCCGATTGGAACAGTTAACATTTAATTATAACTATATTAATAATAAGAGGAGTAAATATGTAGTTTATATATACCCAAAAGTAAATTTTAAAACTTTAAATAAATAAACCAAAAATTAAGTAGATAAATGAGATGTAAACTACTATAAATCAACCTTTTTATATAAATTACATAAGAGGTATAATTATACAATATTAATTAGCATTTTAAGAAGAAATAAATAAATAAATAAATCAGTATTAGGCCCAAAAATTCGGCCTTAACACATGACCCATAACCCACAACAATTAAAACTCTCATATTCTCAAGAAACCCTCTCATTTTCCACCCTCTTCTCTCTCTCTACATTCAAACAACCCTAATTTTCTCTCTTCCCCTCTCTTGGACGAATTCAGCCTCCATCCACACCAGGAATTCGATTTTGAAGGCTTGGAAGGTAAACATCAACACTAGAAGGGGTAAAACTCATCCCTCTTGTGTTCTTCTTCATTTTTTTCTTCATTTTCTTGTCATTTCTCCATCTTTTTCTCATCTTATTTTGTAACCCTTGAGTTTCTGGATAAAGGGGCCTTAATAGACCCTTTTCATGGTAGATTAATCACCAAAGACATGTTATGACAAATGGTGATAATCCTTAAGCCATACATCTAGAACTCAAGAACTTGATGTTTTGACTACATGCATGTGGGTTTTGCTACAATCTGAGATGTGTGAGTTCATGCATGAGTTTTTAAAGGACAAAAATAGATTTTCTTATCTAAGAACATTGTCAAAGTAGTGGTAAATGAGTGTTCAATCAAAGAACCAACCATATGAGTGAAAATATGGATTTAAAACACTCATTTTTCATGAAATAGCATTTTAGTTTCTGGCAGATTACTTGCATGCATTTTATCCGACCATATCTTGAAAAATACTTAACTAAATGATATGAATCTTTTTCTGGAACTTTGTTTATTGTGTTATGTTTCAAACCCAAGTGGTTTCATGTAAAAACCCGAATATTTGACCCTTCAACTACTCATATGAAATTAAGTGTGCAAAGAAAATCTGATAGAGAAAATTCTCTACTTTAATCAGTTATAAGTCTCTTTATATTCCACTAAAATTCTTGATTTTTCTTCTGGAAATTTCTTTAATGAGTTATGAATCGAACAAAATTGGTTTCACTCAAAAATATTAAGATTTGGGGTCTCAAACACTCAAACCAAGACTGGTGTGCAAGAAATCAGAATCTGGCAGAATGGAAGACCTAACTTAAAATCGTCATATCTCCCTCAAAATGTAACTAAAAATGATGAAATTTTTCTGGAAGATACTTTTATGAGTTAAGTTTAAAACCCAATTTGAATCACTGAAAAATGTTGAGATTTGACCCTCCAAATGGACTTGACAAAAGGATGGTGCAGACTGTTTTGGTAACTGTGACACTTAAACTTAAGTGTAATGATTAAAAACGCTAACCACCTCTAAAAATCATGATATCTATGTCAAAAGTTCCCTAAGACCTTAAAATAATATATATAAAAATTTGGTTAAGTAAACTATTCCAGAAAATACTTAATTATGACCATTTGTGGACCAAAAATATTTCTGCCAGCAGAATAGTAAAAGCTCTAATTCAAGAAAAAGAGATTTTAGGAATATTAAAAGTAAAAAAAAGCATATAAATTGTAGAATTTGTTAAAAACACCAAATTAAAACAACATATACAAGTATGTGAATGTATAAATGATGCCTTAATAAGTAAGAAATTTATAAGAATTTTAACTTGGATTAAAACACAAGGTGAGTAAGGAATTATAAAACATGGTACAAAGGATTAAATACTATGTATAACATATAAATTTAATGATGTAACAATAAAATCCTACAAACCTTTTTAAAACCAATAAATAACATATAAACGACAATGCAAAATAATACTTGAACCTAGTAACTAATATCAAGGCATTTTATAAGACATGATGGGCTAAGCAATGCTTTAGCCATAAGAGTTAGACCGAAACTGATGATGTGTTTCACTCGTTAGGAAGGACCTAGGATCGAGAAACTGTGCATCCGTGCGGCAACCCTTGGACATCCTTGCGGAACATTGTGAGTTTTCACAACCCCCTTTTTACTATTTTATACGTTTTGGGGTGAAAAGCATGTTACTATTATTTCAACGCCGGGAGTTTTCGCAGCCCCTTTTTACTATTTTATACGTTTTGGGGTGAAAAGCATGTTACTATTATTTCAACGTTGTGAGTTTTCACAGCCCCGTTTTACTTGTTTAAATGTTTGGGGTGAAAAGCATGTTATGATTTTAAAATGCTAAATGATCCATGATAGTAAAATTATGGATATTTGTGATTTAAGAAATGAGTACAAATGAATGTACAACTTTACATAAGTGACAAAGATATGTTGAGTGATAATAAAAATGTTAAGTCCCCAATAGGTACACTACTTATTAACTCATAACGAGCCGGTGATATTTGTGGATAGCGCTATTTGGTTTGACAAACCCACCTTAAACTGACGAGTAGGGGTGCACTTTATCTGGTAATAATGTTCTACTCATGTGGCCATCATACCACCTCTGAGGTAGTCCGCGGGGCGTAAGTTGTCGGAGGCTTAGTAGTGGCTCAACAATCATATATCTTGCGAAAGTCATTTATTGTAATGTGTACTCATAAGATTTAAATTTAAAGCTTGTCGTGACAAAAGACTCACGAATATAATCTTTGGTTGAAAACTGTTTGGATATGAAAAACCTGTGAACTCACCAACTCTTTGTAGTTGACCTTTTCGTTTTAAACATGCTTTTCAGGGAATAAGAAGTAAGTGAAGGCACGTAGGGTGTATTTTGGTTGATGACATCAACATCAAGAACCTTAAAAATTTCTATTATTAATTTTTGTATCCGTCGTTTTCTTTTGGAACTTTTTGGTTGAAGACGTTGTATTGTAATATTTCATACTATTGTATTAAACTTGTGGTTGGTGTTGTCTGTTACCTTTGAAATGAAACCCTACACTGTTATACCTCGTGTTTCCGCTTTAGCGGGGTGTGACATAGGACGATTCTCTTCTTAAAAGGTGTAGACCATACTATGCCTTACTATCTTGAAAACGACCCATATATTCCTGTTAGAATTGATCCTAAAGTTCCAGCCGCTGAGAATAGAGCTGCTATTCCAGAAAGGTTGGTTCCCAAGGAAATTCATATGTGGACTGATGAAGATAAGAAGAAAGTGGCTATCGACACTAAAGCCAGATCCATTCTTTCCATGGCTCTTCCTGACGAAGTCTACCATTCCGTCATGAACCAGAAAACCTCCAAAGCCATGTGGGACACAATTTGTGTTCGGTATGAAGGTACATCTGAAGTCCAGGACTCACGTAAGATCAACCTGGTAAGACAGTACGAAAGATTCATTTATGGTAAGAATGAATCTCTCTATGAAGTACACCAACGTTTTAACTGCTTAATAATAGATCTAAAAACTGTTGGTAAGGAATATTCTAACTTTGAAGTACTGACAAAGTTCTTAGAATGTTTACCTGAAAGCTGGGACAGTTATTCAATGTGTCTCAAGCTATCAAAGGTTCTAAAATCCATGACTCTTTCTACCTTATATGGAACGATGCTTAATCAGGAGCAATCGAGTCATCTTAAGAAGAATCTTGTAAAAGATTCCAAAAGCACCCCTGTTGCTTTAATATCAGAGTCACCTACCACTCAGAGATCTACTATCACTATCACTGAGTTGGAGACTAACTATGAATTCTCAGCATATCCTGACTCTTCAGATCTTGATGAATCTATGGCTCTCCTCTCTAATAAATTCAGGAGATTCGCCAATAAGAAAATTTTCAGAAAGAACAAACCTCTTGCTATTACTGACAAGCCAATATCATAACTCCTATTGATTAGGCTACTGCTACTTGCTATAACTGTGAAAAGATAGGACATTTTGCTAGCGAGTGCAGGTCAAAGAAAGTCTCTAGATCCTCAGTTTTTCCCAAGAAAAACTTTACTCCCAGGACTAGAGATGAAAAATACAAAAAGCTGAAAGAAAGGTATTCAAAGCTAAAAACCTTTAAGAAGAAAGGCAAAGGCCTGATGGCTGACTATGATTGGGTTGCTTCTGATGAAGAAGAACCTTCTGACTCTGAAGATGATGATGAAGCCAATCTCTGTCTCATGGCCAAACTTGAAAATGAGGAAGAAAAGTCTGACATTCCCTCTACTTCAACCTCTGCTACTAAGGTATCACCTTCCTTTTTACCAATATTTTTAATATTGATGAAGCTGATAGTCTTCGAAAAATCGATCTGCTGACCAAAAGTTTATATGAAGCCATGAATGGAAAAACTGTTATTGAAAATCAAAACCTTGATCTCGCTGAACAGCTTAAAAACTGTCACCTTCAAATATCAATCAGCTAGTCAAAATCGAGCGCGAAGAAGCTATCGCTGCATTAAAAGCTAAAAAAGCTACTGTTGATGGATGGTATAAATCCTCAACAACGATCATTGAGATAGTTAAGTCTCAGATTCCCCTGAGTGATAAACTGTAACGTCCCAAAAATTACAAGGAATTTAAAAACTTTAAAGTAACATTTCATTAATAAAAACTCATTTAATAATTCAATCATCTCGTTTGCAAACTCATAGTTAATATTCTTACGAACAATAAACAGCGGAATAAATGTCTAAAATTAAAATCATAAAAGTAATCAACTCTTCCCACGCGCCAGTGTGTACTCGTCACGCCTTGGAGCCACTCGCACCTGAAACCACAATTTTATTGGGAAAGGGTAAGCACGAAGCTTAGTGAATTCAGACACCATAAATAACACAGTTACTTCCACACCACCTCTAAACAGATAATTGCACATAAACAGCATACAAGTCTACGAAAAAATCATAAACATGCATACCTACACCATCCCACCCAAAGGCATAAGTTGGTCCACCCGACCACACAATAACCGTGCAAGCATTACCCGGCTCCCCCGGGTTCCTACGCCACCCGCGTATATAAACCTCGGCCCCGCCGAGTCACTACGCCACCCGCGTATATAAACCTCGGTCCCACCGAACTCCTACGCCACCCGCGTAGTCATAACAATAAAGGTCCGACTAGACGCCCCACTACTTAGTCCCGCATCACAAACAATTAAAACTACTACACACGTACAAATCGTAATGTAAAAAGTAACCGACATTAGTTATAGTGAGAGAACTCACCTCGTAAGCGCGCCTAGCTCACAAACAATAATTCAAGCTCCACAAATCCAAGATCACTTCCCAACACCTAAACAATCGTTAAAATGTATTAACACGAGACCCGGACCCTAAAACACGACGCACCCTTAAATCGTCACTAAAACGACTTTTCGGTCTAACCAAACAGGTCTGTTCGGGACCTGATCCGACCTCCATAAACCCAGAAAATCCTCAATTAAATTACATAACCAGAAAGTGCTCAGAGTTAGGGTTCCAAGGACATATTATACACCTCCTAACGATTTTTCTACAATTTAATACAGATTTTACAAAATTGGCTAACTGCACAGCGAAAAACAGCACCTTTCGCTATAAAACAGCAGTTTGACACTAGCTAAGGTCCGAACTGGTTTTTCCGCAAAACATAAGAAACTTACTAAACTCATAAAGGGAACTTTTGCCATTGGTTTCATCCCAAACCGACATTCCTAGCAGAAGTTATGGCTTTCCCAAAACAGTGGAAGAAACTGTGACTTTTAAAACGGAACGCGATCTGCCACATCCAGACCTGCTGTATAAACAGCCAAATTACGCCTAGCTTGAGGCCGAACCGGACTTCCGCTAAAACACGAAAAGTGTGCCCGGCACAGAATGTGAACCGTGGGCACCGGATTCGCCTCAATCCAAGCTACGAAGGAAAAGTTACTGGCGAAATACGAACTGGACAGAAGCGATATTGATCACATAAAATGATAACTTGGCTTAACCTTCTATTAAGCCAAGACTTAATCCAAACAGACCTGCAATTCCTCACTTGGCTTGGGGGCTGTTAGCTTCAATCTTCCTAATCATAGAAATACTTAGAAGTAGTGAAAAATAGGCTAAGTATAGAAAAGCCTCTCACAGAGGCTCTGCCACTTCTTCCAGAAGATCAAGTCCAGAAAGCCACAGAAGCTACAGAGGTAATCACAGAACCTCTGTAGTGCGCAAGAAGAAGATCAACTCGGAAACAAGTGGACTGCTCCACAGAAGGTCAGACCATAGAACCTCTGTAATGCCTTACAGAGCCTCTGTGGTCTGCTATGAAGACTTGGAAGATATTACTGGATACGTTCATCAACTTGCATGGAAATGTATTGTCAAAACACGTGTCAAGCTCTGAGTGGACTCAATAGGGCAAGGTACAAAATAGACGTCTGCGCCATTTAATGCATTTACCAATAGTACATCTGCTCTATTAAATGCGCATGGCTCAAACAACTGTTCACACCATCCAGTTCACTATTCATGCCGTAAAAGGAACAGTGACCTACTTCATAGTCTTCTAAGAGTAGTATAAAAGGAAGTCTCGTGTTGAGATCTTCCCAAGAACGAATACACAAGGAATCACTAATACTCTCAAGCTTTATTGTCAAATATCTGAGTGTTATATTCTCACACACACCAACAGTTCTTAATCTGTTCTTCGTGTTCTTATTATATATTGAATAACAGTAACTGTTCAAGAAATCCTTTTTATTCCTTACTGTTTTCTTTATATATGTGCGTTCTAATATCTATCAAACATATCTGTTAGTTTAATACGCTTCCGCATCAAACTCTAAACTCAACTAATAGACTGTTAATCTTGATTAAGTGTATCTGGGTTCCAACAATTGGTATCAGAGCCACTCTTGATTTTCAATATCAAGTGATCCACTTATCAAGATTCGTGATAGATATTATTGTGTCTGGAAACTGCTTAAACTCAGAAAATCTTCAAGTTCATCGAAGTAACTCTTTAGTCATACCTTCTTTCTAAAATCTTCAAAAATGACAAATACAAATAATTTCTTTACTACTGGTTCTCTCACTAAACCTCCTAGTCTCCTTCGAGATGAGTATCCTCAGTGGAAAATAAGAATGGTCCATTTTTTCGAGGGCACTGAAAAAAATCAAGTACAATATCTGTACAATCCTCCTCCTATTCCCATGACAGTAGTACCTCGTATACCTGCTACTGCTGAATCTGCCGAAATCCCCGAACATCAAAAACCAAAGCCAAAAGGGGAGTGGTCAACCGAAGATAAAGCAGAAGATGAAGTTGCTCAGAAAACCAAGAGGACATTGATTATGGCAATACCCAACGAACTCTTTCAATCCTTGGATTCATGTGAAACAGCGCATGATCTGTGGAAAGAACTGGAAAGACAGTTGGAAGGAGGTGCTAAAACACAAAAAAACCGAAGAGCACAGTACATCAATGAATATCATGCATTCAGAGCCTCTTCAACAGAATCTCTGCAAACAACATACGACAGATTCAACTCTCTAATCAACAAGTGCAGAAAATCAGGCATTGACAGAACTTCTGAAGAAAACAATGTCATGTTTTTAAAAAGTCTAAATGAAGAATGGCTCCAGCTGTCTATGTCCCTACAGACAAATCAGGATCTAGACACCTGGACTCTCTCTGATCTTTACGGAACATTAGCCGCACAAGAACCTCAGATAGCACAGTCTAAAACACTAACCATTGTACCATATGCATTGGTTAGTAAACCTAAAGAAGATGCACAGAGACCAAGAAATGAAAAAGCCACAAAGGAGAAGAAGAAGGAGAAGAAGAAGATGGTGATAATAGACAGTGAAGAAGAAGAGCAAGCAGAAAAAGAAATAACTCTTGCGTCACTAGCTAAATCTTTAGCTCTATTGACAAAAGAGTTCAGAGGAAACAGAAGAGGTTCCGGAAATGAAAGATATGATAGAGAAAACAGAAGAGATGACAGAAGAGAAGAAGAATCGAGTGGCCGACAGAGGTCAAGCGAAAGACATTACAGAGGAAATGACCGACAGAGGTCAGATGACTCGGTAAGCCACACGTAGCAAGAATGCTACAAATGCGGCAAACCTGGTCACTATGCAAATGAATGTAGATCAGAGAAAGGCGGAGACCTACAGAAGTCCAATGATCGAACAGGAAACACTCCTCAAGGATGTTTTAACTGCGGCAAACTAGGCCATTTTGCGAATGAATGCAGAAGCAGATCAAATCGCCCACAGAGGGACTCTGCTTTCTACAAAAAGAAAGCTGAGTATTATGCTCAAAAATCCTTAATGGCAAAAGGACATTCTGAGGAGAACACAGAAGACTTCCAGTCAGACTCTACTTCTGACGATGAACATACCGCCAATGCCCTCTTCTGTGGCATGGCAGAAGTCGACTCCTGCACTGACTCTGAGGTATCTACTTCAAATTCCAACTCTTGTATTTCCTCTGTAGATGATAATACACTTAGAATTAACATTGAATTAATTGAACTGAAAGAGATAAATCAAATTATTCAGAAAAGACTCACCTTCAATTAGAGAGAAGTACGACTTCTCACTCAAGAAAAAGCAAAGATTTTTGAGGAAAAAGAGAGAATAGAAAAGAATTGGAACAAAACTCTAGATCCTTTAAAAAAACAAATTTCTGAATTAACCAATACTTTAAAATATAAAACAAAAGAACTTTCAGTTTCAAGGAGCGAAACTACTGACATAAGAGCTCTTAAAGAATACTTTCAAAGAGAAAGAGAGGTATTATGGCAAGATTTACTCAGAAGAGAAGTTTTGATTAAAAACTATAAAGATGCACAGAAAGTTTATGAAAAAGTAAACTCACAAATAGGAAGACGAGGTATAGGGTATGATGATATCACCCTAGGTGTTGAAGGCAAAAGAAACAAACCTTTGTCCTCTTTATTTGTGATTGGAAAAACGAACAAACCAGATTTTCCAAATCTAATCTCTGTAAGCAAAAGGGCGAAAATCTCTGTGGATCCTTACTTGAAGAAACATAAGAAGATGATTAACGTGTGGTTTGAAAACACAGACTCATCATCTTCAACCTCTGTCAATAGAGGTATCAAACCAAAGAAATATCTGAAAACACAAGATCAGATTGGTATCTTCAAGTTTGGTAAACCAGAGACCCAAACACAGGTTGCTTTTGTCTGTTTGATAAACGTTGAAAAGAAATTATCAGCAGAAGCTCCTGAGTTTAAACCCATTTTTTCAGAAGAAAACTTTAAAAATTTAATTGAAAAAGAAATTTTGGAAATATGGAAAACAAGCGTTTTAGAAAATTTCTGTACATCTTCTATAGATAAAACTCTCACTGAAGAAATCTTATTAGAAACCTCTGCAATCTATGAAAACTATTCTACAGAGGAAGAAAGCTCGTACGATACATGCTCAGAAAATCCAGCCTCTGTTGAAAGAATTGACTCAACCTCTGTATACGAGGACGATTCATCCTCTGACAACTCAGAGACTGATTTCAAATCAGGGATAATTCACTGTGACACAGAGGATGTCAAATTCTCCTCTGAAGTTCCTCACAGAACTATTTCTCCAAAAGAGAAACTCACAGAGATTCCAATCTGCCAAGATTTTCTAAAATTGAATCTACATATCAAAACCTCTGCTGAGCATAAAATGTTACATAAGACCTCTATTGATCCTATAAGTTCTAGATTTTCAAAACCCAAGGTTAATAAATATTTTTCTTCTGTGACAGTGATGAAAGAAGTTCACCACAGAATCAACACACAGAAGGCAGGTCCTAAACAGAGCTTTTGCAAACAACATTCGAGTATTCATAGATCTTCTAGTAATAGGAAATCTAATGTAAAGAAAGAATGTAATGCCTCTGTGGCTGAGTTTAAAAAGTTCAATGAAAAGTTCAAGCAAATTACATCTCATATTCAATACTGTCATTGCTTTGATCTTATGTCTAAACTTAATAATCATTTTTCAAGTCAAGTCTGTTTACTCTCTACGACAATTCAAAAGTCAAATCCCACAAAGAAACAATCTGACTCTTCTGCAGAGAAAAAAATGTATTTCAAGAATGCCAAGGCAAACTTGAAAAACTCTAACAATATTGGACCCATATGGATATGGGTACCTAAATCTCTGTGATTGTCCTGCAGAAGAAGTATGTGCCAATCTGGTATCTAGACTCCGGATGCTCAAGGCACATGACTGGTGACAGAAGTGCACTATCCACGTACAAAGAAATACAAGATGGTGGATCTGTGACTTTTGGAGACAACAAGAAAGGACACATAAAAGGCTATGGAGTCATAAGGAAAGAAGACGTTTCTGTATACAAAGTTGCATATGTGGATGGCCTTAAGCACAACCTACTCAGTGTAAGTCAACTTTGTGATACAGGATTCAATGTGTTGTTCAAAAGAACTTTCTGCTCTCTACAAAGTGAAGAAACAAGTATGGAACTTCTGCGAGCTGAAAGAATAGGTGATCTATATCTAATGAACTTCAACTCAAAGAACAAAGACAAAGTTTGCCTTGTTGCCTGCAAAAGTGAAGAAGCCTGGTTATGGCACAACAGGTTCTGTCACTTGAATTTTCACACATTGGAAAAACTGGTCAAACTTGATCTAGTTAAAGGTTTGCCAAATGTTAAATTCAATATGGATCATTTATGTTCTGCCTGTGAGATGGGAAAACTCAAAAGAGCTTCCCACAAAGGCAAAACAGATGTATCTTGCACTAGACCTCTGTACATGCTTCATGTCGACCTCTGCGGTCCCATTGCCATACAGAGCCTAGGTGGCAAGAAATACATACTTGTCCTAATTGATGAGTATTCGCGTTTCACATGGGTTGAATTCGTTAGAAAGAAATCAGATGTTCCAAATATATTGATAAATCTAATGAAAAGAATCCAAGTTCTTTATAATTGCAGAATACAGAAGTTAAGAAGTGACAATGGCAAAGAATTTAAAAACTCTGTCATTGAAGCATATCTTTCAACAGAAGGAATATCACAGAACTTCTCTGCAGCTCGCACTCCACAACAGAACGGTGTTGTCGAAAGAAAAAATCGAACACTTGTGGAAGCCGCAAGAACTATGATGTCAGCATGCGGATTATCAATGAACTTTTGGGCAGAAGCAATTTCTACTGCGTGTTATACTCAAAATCGATCAACCATTGTGAAAAGACACCTCAAGACGCCTTACGAATTGCTTAACAAACGGCGGCCAAACATCAAATTTTTCCATGTATTCGGATGCAAATGCTTCGTCTTAAACGACAGAGATTCAAGAGGAAAGTTTGATGTAAAAGCAGATGAAGGCAAATTCATTGGATACTCTGCCACTTCCAAAGCCTACAGAACATTCCTTACAAAGTCTCACAAGATTGTAGAAAGCATCAATGTTTCTTTTGATGATTCATTCCAAATGACTTCTGAACAAATCAGTTCAGAACTCGGAATTAAAGGGAAATCCTCTGTCATCTCACAAGCAAAAGAAGACTTGGATCTTCTATTTTTAGAGATGCTCCACGAAAACATTGATCCTTTTGTTGGAACAATCAGGGTTTCTGAAGAACCATCCTCTGTCGGACAAAATCCTACAGGTTTGTCTCTAACTGGTCCTAATAATGCTTCATCTTCTTATGTAAATACTACAGATGCAATTGCCGAAGCAGAAGAAAGTGCAGAAGATGAAACATCAAGGAAAACGACAACAGAAGCTGCACAAACCACAGAAGAACCAATTACAGAGGAAATCGAGGACCAAGACTATACGTCCTCAGAGGAACAAACTCCACCACCACTCATACCAATCATTCCACAAACGGAAGAATCAACTACCAAGGCACGAAGAACAACAGAGGCTACACAAGAAGAAACACAAGAAGTCTCTAAAGAAAGTCTGAATGACATTGATGATCATCTTCCACGCACAACTCAATGGACAAAAAGCCATCCTCCAAGCCAAATAATCGGAGAACCTTCTGACGCAGTAAAAACTAGGTCTGCCACTGCTAACTTTTGTTTCTTTACAAATTTTATTAGTGTGATAGAACCAAAGAAGATTTCTGAAGCCCTAGATGACCCAAACTGGGTAGACGCCATGCAAGAAGAACTTTTGCAATTTGAGCGTAACAGAGTATGGACTTTAGTACCTCTGCCACGAGGGAAACAGGCCATTGGGACTAAGTGGGTCTACAGAAA
Source organism: Saussurea involucrata (assembly GCA_033807775.1). Classification (NCBI taxonomy): domain Eukaryota; kingdom Viridiplantae; phylum Streptophyta; class Magnoliopsida; order Asterales; family Asteraceae; genus Saussurea; species Saussurea involucrata. The sequence continues at coordinate 93,922,197 of CM066327.1, read as the reverse complement.
CAAGAAGGATGAAGATGGAGTGGTCATCAGAAACAAAGCACGATTGGTAGCCAATAGTTATAGACAAGAAGAAGGCATAGACTACGATGAAAATTTTGCCCCTGTCGCACGGCTCGAAGCAATAAGAATATTCTTAGCCTTCGCAGCCCACAGAGGTTTTAAAGTCTATCAGATGGACGTAAAATCAGCTTTTCTCAACGGTGAAATCCAAGAAGAGGTCTACGTTAATCAGCCACCAGGATTTGAAAGCTCAAAGTTTCCAAGGCATGTATACTACCTTGAAAAAGCTCTATATGGACTGAAACAGGCTCCACGAGCATGGTATGAACGACTTTCTACCTTTCTTCTAGTCAATGGTTACAACAGAGGTACAACAGATACTACCTTATTCTATAAACGCAAAAGTAGTGAGATAATGCTTGTACAAATATACGTAGATGACATAATTTTTGGGTCTACTAATTCAGAAGAGTGTAAAAGATTTGAAAAACTCATGCAGAGTGAGTTTGAAATGAGTATGATGGGAGAATTAACTTTCTTCCTCGGACTCCAAGTCAAACAATCATCAGAGGGAATTTTTATAAATCAAGCTAAATATGTCTCTGACATTCTTTCCAAGTATAGCTTCTCTGATGCCTCTGCAATGAAAACTCCAATGGCCACTGGAAACAAGTTATTCTTAGATTCAGATGGCATCTCTGTAGAATGCACTCTCTACAGAGGCATGATTGGATCTCTGTTATACTTAACAGCAAGCAGACCTGACATTATGCATGCCACATGTCTCTGTGCACGCTATCAAGCAAATCCAAAGAAATCACATTATGATGCCGTAAAGAGAATCTTTAGATACCTAAAAGGGACCAAAAATCTTGGTCTCTGGTATCCACAGAACTCTGGTTTTGGTCTTAAAGCTTATACAGATTCAGACTATGGAGGATGCATGCTCGACAGAAAGAGTACCTCTGGGAGTTGTCAATTCCTAGGTGGTAAACTAGTCAGTTGGACCTCCAAGAAGCAGAATTGTGTTTCCACATCCACTGCAGAAGCTGAATACATTGCTGCCGCTAGCTGTTGTTCTCAGGTTCTATGGATGAAGACTCAGCTAAAAGACTACGGCCACATTCTGTTCAAAATACCCATCTTCTGCGATTCCAAAAGTGCTATTGCTATCTCTGCCAACCCTGTGCAACACTCAAAAACCAAGCATATCGATATAAGGTATCACTTCTTGAAACATCATGTTGAATACGGTAGAATCGAAATGCATTTTGTGCCCACAGAATATCAACTCGCTGACTTATTCACCAAAGCACTAGACAAGAAAAGATTCAACTTCTTGGTGGGTAAGATAGGAATGATTAACATGGTGTGAAAATCCTCAGTAAGTATAGTTTTATATTCTGTAAATAATAAGTAAATACATTGCTTAATTTATTGCTTTGATTGATTCTACTTCTGTATGTAAATTCTTAAAACCTTAAATAGTTCTTAAAATCACAGAGGTTCTGTAAGTCAACTCAGAACCTCTGACGACCCCTACAGAACCTCTGAAAGACCATGACCTATGTTCTATGCAAAACTTATCATTCTTTGATCCAAGCATAGGTCAAGGGGGAGCAAAAGGAAATTACTCGATCTACAGAGGTGATTAGGTCAAGGGGGAGCAAAAGGAAATTACTTGATCTACAGAGGTGATTAGATCAAGGGGGAGCAGAAGGGAACCCTGAAATGATCTAAAGAGATAAAACTTTCAAGGGAAAGCCAAAGAAAAATGTCGATGACTCCATATCGACAGAAGTCAGATATCACTGCCGAGAAAAGAAGAACCAAAAGGTATGTCTCTCGCACAAAAGGTTTTTGGAAAACAACTTTCTAGGACAAGAATTGTCAAATATGTCCTAAATATACTGTGAATAACATTTCAAAAATCAAAAGCTCAAAAAGTTTCACAAAATTGGATTAGGAGAAATTTAAGGTCATAGAGCTTCTGCTGAGCTCAACAGAGCTTCTGCAGGAAATATGCTCTGTGATCACAAATTAACCTTCTGTCGATCTTTTGGAATGTTATCTCGGAAACCGAAAACGCAGACCATGACCTTCTCGAACAAACCGTTTTTTTTAACAGTTTTCTCGGACACAAACTTTCAAATATGTCCGAAAAACATCTCTTAAACCAAATCAAAAATTGGATGATCAAAAATACTAATAAAATTTTTGTTATGAGATTTTTTCTCTCATAGAGCTTCTGCTGGCCCTCACAGAACTTCTGCAAGTTCCAACAGAGCCACAAAACCTCTGCGAAGCAAATTTCTTCACAAAAATCCGATTTTATCCTCTCCAATGCCTTTACAAATGTTTTGGTTAAAGAAGAACCCCACAGAAGTCATGATAACAATGAGATATATGAAAAAGGGATAAACATCAAAGTTTTTCAAGATCACAGAGCCTCTGTAAACTACAGAAGCTCTGTCAATCTGATTACTTGGGCATCTCTGTAGTAATAACGGTTACTTTTACTGCGAGTGAAACTCATATGGCTAAAATCAACCTCCCGCGCCTAGCATTAATGGGCCGCGCACGACGTCCTGTCATATTCTGACAAGGCCTACGTGTCCCATTTTCATTGGGCGTACATGGAACGTTTTTATTTGGAAAGTTGAACCCGCCGCTCAAACTCGAGTGCGGATTCCAAACTTTAATCCATTGCCATATATTTTACTCTTTCGAATTCTACCGTTTTACCATCCTATAAAAACAAAGCTTACCCTCACATAAAACCTTTTACAAACTCTCATCTTCTTCTCCGGCGAAACCCTGCAAAAAGCTTGCAAAAATCTTATTCTTAAAATCAAATGGCTTCATCTTCTCGAGCTACATCCTCTGAACTCTCTCCGTTGAACTCAACGGAAAACTCCCCTGCTCATTCAGAACATTCTGAAAACCCCAGCCTTGCAAGAGATATTGAACAACAAGATTCCGGGGACTCCGCAGACTTTGCTCCGACGACACACTTGCAAAACTTCATAGCTAAGGATCATTTCGAAGCCACTCTTCCTATCAAATCCAACAACTGCTATTTGGTCCCCTCACCCACTACTTTCGGCGAAGCCCATGCCATACTTCTGAACATCATGGAAAACCATATCCTCTTCCCTCTACTATCAAGAACCCCTAACAAAATTCCAGTCCGTTATTTGAACCAATTTTGGCAAAGCTGCCGATTTGATAAAGACGATTCTCTTATCAAAGGGTACATTTCAAGACCTGATAAATCTGAGCATCTTGAAATCAAGTTCAACAGAACAATGTTCTCACTTGAATTCAACCTACCAACAAGGGGTCTTCTGGGATTGAAAAGTTATGCAGAGCAACCAACAGACGAAGAGCTCTGTCGATTCGTGGAAATGCTTGGGTACAACACCCAACTACGGAAGAGAAATGACTTCCGCAGAGGCCGATTACCACCTCTGTGGAACACCTTGTTCTCTATTCTTAACAGATGCCTGACAGGAAAGATAGGGAGTATTGACCAGAGCTCACATCAAATCTTGAGCATCATGTATGGGGTTTACTATGATCTTCCACTAGATTATGCGACCATAATGATGCAAGAGATCATAAACACCATCGACAGAAAGAACAACTCGAAAAGGGTCAAAGAGAACGATCCCAACTTTCTACCACCTCTGCAATTCCAAAGAATATTGGGAGTACTGTTCGAACCTCTGCTGCTAATCCAAAATTGGCCAATGGAAGGGCCAACTCCCAAACAGTTCCCGATGAACAAAAATACCCCCACTGATCACGCTGATGGCTACTCACACTGCAGACCTCTGTCAAAGAAACTTCTGCGCTACGCATCGAACATATCCCTTAAGAAAGAGTATATACGCGATCATAGAACTCCAAAACCGAGTCCTATGACACCCCCGCGTTTAGGTGTCCCTCTAGGAAAAATGATAGCAAAACCTCTTTCCACTCAAGCAGAAAAGGATCAAAAGTTAGCAAAACACATGGCTATTCAACTCAGCTTCATAGCCAAACGCGCAGAAATAATGGGAAAGAAATCTTCAGCAAAGATCTCTGCTTCTACTCCAAAAGCTAAGAAGAGAAAAACTGCAGAAGGCACATCAACTAGCACTGCAGAAGATAGACCTTCACCTCCCCATGCCACAGAGATTGGCTCCTCTGCTCCTCCCCTTTTCACAAAACAGAAAAAGAAAAGATCCAAATCAACAGAGGAAGGAGCACCAAAACCAAAAAGGAGGAAAACCAAAAAGAAGCATGGTAAATCACTTAAAAAATTGGTTACCATTGCAGAAGAGGCAATCATAGAGGGTGAAACTGCAGAAGAAGAAGATGCAGAAATAGGAATGACAGAAGAAGGATATCAATCACCCTATCAATCTCCAGATAGATTTGCTCACCAGGGAGACCTGAATGATTTCCTACAGAACCCCGAAATTGCAAACACCCTTAATACAGCAGGGTGGACGGCACAACCTCTCGACCACCACTCTCCAGAAGAGCAAGATTTCTTCATTTCTGGCATTGACACACATCTACAAGAAGATGACACAACACCCAGAAATCAACCAGCCGAAACCCTTGTGATTTTACAAAACCCTTTCATTCAAGGATTGGACGTCCACAGAAGAAGTCCAAACCAAGCTTCAGAAGATACAGAACAAACCAAAGCTGAGTGGAATACAACTGAAGTTACAGAGCCAACGGTTGCAGAAGAAACCACATAAACAGGGATAGAAATCTCAGAGGTAGATTCAGATGAAGAAGAGGCTATCTGGATACGAAAAGGTCTCTATCATCCTCATGTCATGAGCTTATACGGATCTCATCACATGTATGACTCCTTGCGCACAGAGCAAGGAACTTCCACAGAACCAGAAGAAGAAACAAGAAAAGATGCCGAAGTTGAAGAAGGCACACAACCAAACCCAACTCCCAGTGCAACCCACATTTCTAACTCCGCAGGTCTAGCTGCAGAAGGAGTTATTGAAAAAGAGCAGCACAGCTCGATCCTAACCCAACCCATCCAGCCAGAGGTTACTCTTTCAACCTCTGTGCCCACAGAAACCGGGGAAGCCATTCCTAGGGAGTCTCCTCAAAGAGACTCACCTAATGTTCGTGATCAATCGCCCCAGATCACACAAGAACACCCTACAGAGGAATTCGTTTCCTCTGTCACGCACACATTAAGGCCAAACCTTCTTTCAGAGAGAAGTAGTAAGCACAGAGACGAAGAGACTCTAGACAAGTCTCCTAGTCAACAGAAGGACATTCCAATACCCACCTCTGGAGTGGATTTGGACTCTGTTCTTCACCGAACTTCTGTAGAGAACGAAACTCAGGTTTCCTCTCGAGGATCAGAAGGAAATCCTTCCACCCCCATCGTACAAACAAGGGTGAACGAAGGTGTCCCAGGAACAGGGACTCACTCTGGAGACGAATGTGTTCCTCCAGAGGTTACACAAGGAACACAAGTATCAAGGGATGAGTTCCAAACCCTTGTCACCTCTGTGAACCAAACAATGAAAGAGTTGCAAAGCTCTTTCAAATCCTTGGCAGAGACAACATCTACAGCTCTCTTGAATCTGAACACCAAAATGGACGATCTGTCCACAGAGGTGAAAACCGCCATCTCAGAGATGAAGTCTTCTGCAACAACCACTGCCAAAGAAACAGCCACTTCTGCCGCTCATCAATTCGAAACAACTGCAACTTCTGCGTTCAGGGACTCGGTCAAAGATTTCCTTGAACAATTGAATACGCAATCCAACAGAGCAGAGGGCATTACTCCTGCAGACTTACAGAATGCGTTATCACATGTTCAAGCAGAGGCAATACGAACCACGACAATGATGCAGCCAAAAGACTATATGACCAGAGCACAACTAACAGAGCTAGGACAAAACGTCATAAACCAGGTCACAGAAGTCATTGTCTCCTTCACAACTGCAAATGCCAACTATGTGAAGGACTTCAAGAAAAGTGTCGGCAAAATGCGTTTCAAGACAGAAGCAGAGCTTGCGACATTTATTGGTCTCTGCGATGATATATGTGAAAATTTGAAGGCAGCAGGAGCTGAATTGCCAAAGAAGCCCAACACTTCTTGCAGAGAAGAGGGTACTTCGGATAAGAGTCAGGATGATTCTGATGATGACCAACCTGGTCCATCAGATAATCCCGAGGGGGAGAATTTAAGGGAGAAAGCTACGAGCAGAGGAATTAAATCTCCACCAATCGCAGCAGAACCAATCAGCCAAGCCCCTTAAGAACAAACCCAACAACAAACTCAAAGAACCACATAGAATACACCCATCTTTGTGGATTCAACCTCTGAAGAACCCAACACTACAGAAGCAGATAAGCAAACCTCAGAGGCAACTACCACCCCTGAGGTAATTACTTTGGAAGAATCCGATCAAAGAACCACAGAGAAAACACCCACCTCTGTGGAAACACCCCAAACCATACCCAGAAGAAAGTCGATTGCCACCAAACCAAAAAGAGCAACGACCTCTGCTTCTGACATTCTGAAAAGGATGCACACAACAATGAGTGATCGTATGGTGAAGAGAGAAGAAGAAAGGCACAGGTTCACTTTAGCTTTCAGAATGGCAAGAAGATTCAATGACAACACTTCATCAACAGAAACTGAGCTCACAGAAGAAGTCACCAAACAACCTCCAACAGAGGTTACAGAGCAAGTCAAGCCAACAGAACCATCGCCACAAAACTCCTCTAAGTCACAATCGTCAAAATCCACAGAGGCAACCTCCATCAAACCTACAGAAGTGCAAACCTCAAATCCCACAGAATCAACAGGTTCTGCCACGACAACAAAAGATAAAGGCAAAGGGATACTGACAGAAGAGCCTAAGAAGAAGAAAACATTGTCAAAGCCAACAGAGAAACTGATGAAGAGTGTGTTTGACGCCTATCAAACCCCAAAACCCGAAGAAGTTGACTGGGCACATGGATTGAAGCCTCTGTCAGAAATTCCTTTAATTGGTAGAGCTGCAGAAGTTGTTCAACAGATGGAGAGTCTCAGAAGACAAATTCCACGACCTGGTCCAACACATGAAGAAATGGAAGAAGTGGTATACAAATACCTCTACAAACAATCCTTTCAGACAAACTATCCAACAGATCATGTGACAGATCCAAGGATCAGAGAAGAATTTGAGAACATCTTCACAAGAACAAAGCCAAGAACCAAAGCAGATGTTTTCTCAATTCACAAGATCAAAAAGGTGATCTTCTGTCGATTCTCCTTCACAAGAACCTATCCAAGGGTCAGGTACAATCTTTACAAAGTCAGAAGAGAGAACAATTCAGAATCTACCTTCGCTGATGCTGACTTAAGAAACATCAATCCATACGATCTACCTGACCTTCTGCAATGGACAAAGGACAACTACAACACAGAGGCAAACACCAGAGCCTATCAAGTATTGAGAAAAGCGATGAGGGAAAAGCTTCTGCTCTACAGCATGATAGATTTCCAGCTGGGAAAGGATCTCGGTCTCAAACATCTGGATCTACGACCACCAGAGGATCGCTGCCCACCAGACGCCATACCAAACTCAATCATCACAGAACCACGGTTTGGGTTAGTATTTCAAAACCCTCAAGGCGAAACTAAACTATTTGTATGCATGGACTGTCAGAAGTACGCAACAAATACTCTGAACAAGTTCAGAGCAAGCCTTGTGAAATACAGAGGTTCAAAGAAAATGGAAAAAGATGCTGCAGATACAATCATAAGAGAGATTGACGCAACAATTCGCCTAAGAGAACTCTGCATCAGATTCTACAAAGAGATCAGAAAAGTTGGAAGAGACAACATAAGCTACAATGATTTCAAAGATGCCAAAATCTGATTCTCAGACCTCCAATCTCTGCAAACAAAGTTAAAAGTTTATCTTTCATTGTACTCAAATGTAAAATGTCTCTGGCATATTTCTAAATGAAAGAAATTTCGAGGTATTGTTTAACCTCTGTCTTATCCAACTTAGCCTAACTAAACTCAAAGTCAAATTTTTATTTTTCACTACTTAGGGGGAGATTGTTAGCTTCAATCTTCCTAATCATAGAAATACTTAGAAGTAGTGAAAAATAGGCTAAGTATAGAAAAGCCTCTCACAGAGGCTCTGCCACTTCTTCCAGAAGATCAAGTCCAGAAAGCCACAGAAGCTACAGAGGTAATCACAGAACCTCTGTAGTGCGCAAGAAGAAGATCAACTCGGAAACAAGTGGACTGCTCCACAGAAGGTCAGACCATAGGACCTCTGTAATGCCTTACAGAGCCTCTGTGGTCTGCTATGAAGACTTGGAAGATATTACTGGATACGTTCATCAACTTGCATGGAAAAGTACTGTCAAAACACGTGTCAAGCTCTGAGTGGACTCAATAGGGCAAGGTACAAAATAGACGTCTGCGCCATTTAATGCATTTACCAATAGTACATCTGCTCCATTAAATGCGCATGGCTCAAACAACTGTTCACACCATCCAGTTCACTATTCATGCCGTAAAAGGAACGGTGACCTACTTCATAGTCTTCTAAGAGTAGTATAAAAGGAAGTCTCATGTTGAGATCTTCCCAAGAACGAATACACAAGGAATCACTAATACTCTCAAGCTTTATTGTCAAATATCTGAGTGTTATATTCTCACACACACCAACAGTTCTTAATCTGTTCTTCGTGTTCTTATTATATATTGAATAACAGTAACTGTTCAAGAAATCCTTTTTATTCCTTACTGTTTTCTTTATATATGTGCGTTCTAATATCTATCAAACATATCTGTTAGTTTAATACGCTTCCGCATCAAACTCTAAACTCAACTAATAGACTGTTAATCTTGATTAAGTGTATCTGGGTTCCAACAGGGGCTTTCGACTAAAGAACACACCACACCACCCATGGCCGCCCCAAGCAGTGGCGGTCAGCGGCGGCAGCCGCCGCCGGCGGTGGCGGTTTGACTGCATCCCGACGAAACCAACGAAAAGAAACCATAACGAAAGGGGGAAGAACCTTACCTCGATGACGACTCGCGGCAACCACGACCAAACTCCTCTCTCTCTCTTCGCCGCTCTCTCTCTCTCTCTTCAACGCTCTCTCTCTCTCTTCGCTGCCCTCTCTCTCTTCTCTTTTCCGGCCGGCGACGACGAAAGAAAGGGGAGGGGAAAACGAAGAAGAGGCCGAAGGGTTGTTTCTTGGCAGCCGACGTTCACGAAGGGGAGGGGGGAAGAAATAAGACTTAGGTTTTAGATTTTTTTTTCTTTCTATTCTTCTATCTTTTGATTGCTGCTCACGACACCAACACACACAGTAAGTCACAAAATGGGTTTTAGTTACACAATTGCATGGGCCAAATCCAACCTTTTTGGACCTTTACACTTTTAGTCCCTCCACTTAAACCTTCTCGCAACTAACCCAAAATTCTGACATTTTTAACGATTAGGTCCAATTCGACTAACCCCGTTAACGGAAACCACATTAAATCAAACTTAAAGGAAAGAATTAATAAAATAAATTACGTACCGGGATACGGGCTTTACATAAACGTGGTCTTGGTTACAAAGATGAAACTCTAGAACCAACCACTGACCGTTCCATGCTTACGTTTTGAATGTTCGTATCCTCTATCCCTGACACTTTCTCTTCTCAATGTTCCTCTTCAAAACCTCCCATCCCTGAGGAAATCTCTACCTTAACTTATAAAGGTAAAGAAAAAATTGTTTATCCGAAACCTACCTCAGTCTCTAAAGACAAAGGTAAAGGAATTGCTTTTAACCAAAAACCTCAGAAGGGTACTTGTGTACCTAAGCTGAATGCTTCTAAAACTTCAGTGACTTATCCCTCTACTTCTAAGAACAAGATCCCTGGATTTATTCAGCGATCTACTCCTAGACTTAAAGTGGATATAACTGGTAAGAAATCTGAAGAACTGATCGTTCCTCCTATTTCCAATACCAAAGGTATACTTTGTGCTAGCCCTTCTCATTTAAAACTAACGGCTAAGCATGCAAATAGTCCTAGAACTACTTTTAGTTATAGGAAATGTTATCACTGTGGACTTACGAATCATATTGCTAGTAAGTGCCCTACAGCTACCAAAGCTGAAAAGATAGCTAAGGTAAAGATTATTGCCCCCAAGGCAAAAAAGACCACTGAGGTTAAGAAATTAACCAAAGTGAAGACTGACAAAGCTGAATCTTTAAGTGCTGCGAAGACTGCTGAACCTTCCATTCCATCTACCTCCACTGACAAGTGTGTACACATGATGAAATGGGTGCCCAAGTCAAACTAATCTTCCTTTGTTTGCAGGTTAAGAAGGGTATCTGGTAACTCGACAGCGGATGCTCTAGACACATGACTGGTAAGAAGAACCTGCTCACTGAGTATAAGGAAGAGAAGGGTCCCTCTGTGACTTTCGGTGGAAACGGAAAAAGGACATACCCGAGGGTTTGGTGTACTCTCTAATGGTACAACAACCTTCAGAAGAGTCGCATATGTTGAAGGGCTGAAGCATAATCTTCTAAGCATCAGTCAGCTTTGCGACATGGATAACTAAAGTAATCTTTACTAAGGAATCCTGCTTTGTCACTGAAAAAAAGGAGAAGATAGCTCTCAGCGGTTATCGTTTGGAAAATGTTTATGTAATAAACATGGACTCAACAACCACATAGAACTCCTGTTTCTTCTCAAAAGCCTCATCTGATGTCAACTGGCTATGGCATAAGAGGCTCTCTCATCTAAACTTCAAGACACTGAATACTCTATCTTCTAAAGAGTTAGTTACTGGTCTACCTCAACACTCATACGCCAAAGAGGCCTTATGTTCAGCGTGTGAGAAGGCAAGCAGACCAAAGCAAGCTTCAAATCAAAGCAAGTCTCCTAAGTGTCATCTCCTCTACAACTTCTCCATATGGATTTGTTTGGCCCTGTTAACAAACAATCCATCGTTGGAAAGAAATATACACTGGTCATAGTTGATGAATTCTCTCGCTATACCTGGGTAATGTTTCTCCGTTCAAAGAGTGACACCCCTGAAGAACTCATCACCTTTGTCAAGAAAATGGAAGTCCTGAACAATATGACCGTTCGCTCAATAAGGAGTGATAATGGGACTAAATTCAAAAACAGTTCTCTTGATTCCTTCTTTGAGAGTAAGGGTATTTCTCACAACTTCTCTTCAGTGAGAACATCGCAACAAAATGGAGTCGCTGAAAGAAGAAATAGAACTATCATTTTTGGGCAGAAGCTGTCAACACTGCTTGTTTTACGCAAAACAAGTCACTAATAGTCAAAAGATTCAAAAAGACAGCCTATGAACTTTTTCATGGGAGAAAGCCTTCAATTAGCTTTCTTCACATCTTTAGATGTCAGTGTTTCATACTGAACAATAGAGATGCCCTTGGAAAGTTTGATCCTAAGGCTGATGATGGAAGCTTTCTTGGATATTCTTCTATCTCCAAAGCTTTCAGAGTCTTCAATCATAGAAGACAGACTGTAGAAGAAACGATTCACGTCACCTTTGATGAATCCCGTTCAGTGAATTCTAGACCTTCTGCTGATACTGAAGAACTGAATCAATGGATGTTTTCTCATATTGGTGATTCAGAAGACATTCCCACTCCTCATACTCATCCTATTGAAGATGATGGTCCTACTATCATCCCAAACATGCAGACTAGTGAAGCTGAAACTACATGGGTCTAAGTTGTTCCTCTAAACACTATGCCTGCTTCTGAACCAAATGTCTCAAACATTCCATCTACTTCTCAGCAATCAGGGAATGTAATGACATCTGCACCTACTCCTTTCTTGACTGATATACCAGAAGTTGCTGAAGCCTCATCTTCAGCCCCTCCAGTTCAGGTTGAGTCAGCGACTCATGCTCCGGCTCAGCGATGGACTCTTAATCACCCAATTGATCAAATACTTGGTGATCCAATCGCTGGGGTTCAGACTTGACGAAGTGCAGGTAACATTTGTTTATTTGTTAACTTTATTTCTCTGATTGAACCAAAGAAAACATATGATGCCCTCCAAGATCCAAACTGGGTCAGCGCTATGCACGAAGAGCTGACTGAATTTGAAAGAAACAAAGTTTGGAAGCTTGTTCCTCGTCTATCTGACAAGTCAGTGATAGGCACTAAATGGGTCTATCGAAACAAGTTGGATGAACATGGAACTGTAACCCGTAACAAGGCTCGACTCGTTGCTCAGGGATATAGACAAGAGGAAGGTATAGATTATGACGAAACCTTTGCTCCAGTGGCAAGACTAGAAGCCATTCGTCTTTTCTTAGCATACGTTGTACACAAAGACTTCAAAGTGTATCAAATGGATGTCAAGTCAGCGTTCCTTAATGGAAAGCTGAATGAAGAAGTCTATGTGGAACAACCTCCAGGATTATCAGATCCTAAGCATCCAGATTATGTTTATAAACTGGATAAGGCACTCTATGGCTTAAAGCAAGCTCCTCGTGCATGGTATGACACTCTCTTTACTTATCTCCATATTGAACAATTTGAGTGTGGTAAAATCGATAAGACTCTATTTTTCAGGAAAGTAAAAGGTCATATTATTCTTGTTCAGATATATTGTTGATTCAAACCCTCAGTGATTTGATAATGACCCCCTCTTAAACACTTCGTGAAAATTGTAAGTAAACAATATGTATTAGAGTTTCACTATCGCTGATAAGTACAAAGACTTTACAGTACCGCTGATAGGAACTCTCACTCTTTAGATTAGATATTCAGTGAACATTGTTCATCATCTTATAGCTCTGAGCCTGTTCAGTCTATGAGATGATCGCTGATAAGTTAGTTGTTTACTTATGATCCCTGAAGACAAGTTTCACGTCAACCAAAGCTCTAAGTTGAAGTCGAAGATCAAGCTCAAGAACCAGCGACAAGTCTACTCAGGAACTGATGCGGATAACAGCGAAGCAAGACCTGTCCATTCAACGTGAGGTATCAAGTATAAGACTTCACCAATCGCTGAACTTTATCATTCGCTGATAAAGATATGACTCAACGAAAGCTGATCATGAAGTCTCCTTGCATGTTACTATTGTCTTACCTCCCTTGAACGTCTCCGTACGAACTGTCAGAACGGGCATCCCTTTTGTCTGTAATCGTACAACAACTCTGATTCTACACTGTGCACCATTCGGCTACTAAGGTTGTCTACAAAGGTCAATGACATGCAACCACTCAGTTGCTATCACGTGTAAAGCCATACTGCAATGCATTAAATGCATGCAGTATATAAGAAGAACCTTACTTCAGTTTTGAAGTGTGCTCGGACCATCTTCTTATTTCTCTCTTATTGTTAAGTTATTATTCGTAATTTCTTTAACTCTTTCTAGTGCAAGAAACTTAGTGTTTCTCAAGACTTGTTTAGATTAGGTTTATCCTTAATCTTGTTCCGCAACAAGTTGTAAATTGTCTTGATTTATCAATAAGCAATTTAGAAAAGTAAAAACGTGTGAAACCAGTTTCTTTTAGGTAATCATCCAATCATCCATTGATCTTGAACATAATAGAGATTTACATAGGAATTATGCAATTTCTCTCTCTAAAATGCTCTCACTTCTCTCTCTAGAATATTACAATTAAGATCACTAATCAATTGCTTTCTTTTGACTTGCTTGAGACTTACTTGACATCTAAGCTAACTAATCCTATTTATACCTAGGATTACAAAGCATTAAATCTAATCTACTTTAACATTTCAATTAAAGCTACTTTGACTTTGACTATCTTTGACTTTTACATTGTTTGACCATTACAAGACTTTAACAATAAATCTTGAATACAATAATGCTCTAACAATCTCCCCCTTTGGATTTAAGATTTAAAAAATATGACAGTAGTCTTCAGCTCTTGATCACTTTAAACTTTGAAGCTAAGATAATCTTTGATCACTTTAAACTTTGAAGCTAAGATAATCTTCAAACAACTTTATCTTCATTAGTTCACGGCGAACTATATGTTTTGACATTCATTAAGAACTCAGCTTTGAAGAATCTTCAGTCAAACATGAAAAGTCTTTGTCTTTCTCTTTGAAAAGGCAACCTTATTCAATACAATCTTCAACAGATTGTCTTCAAGTCTTGAACATGAATTTCAGATCTTTGTATAAAACCATCAATTCGGAACAAGATGAATCAGAAACAATTAGAGTTTGGATCAGAAAGATGTGAAACCATCCACATTGTTGAACTTTTAGGTGTAAGCGCATTCCGAGAATCACTCAGAACTAAGATAACCAAATTCAGCAACATTTAGATTTCACATGATCCTCCTTCCCCTGATCTTCAGTCTTTGTTCACGAATCTTTGACTTGAAATATATTTGACTTGAAAGCTCTTTGACATGAAATTGAATTAAACATTTCTCCCCCTTTTTCGATGAAAGTGAGCATCATTATCATCGAAAACCTTCTTCAATTTCAGTCGCGTCTCTTAGTATTACTAACAATCTCCTCCTTAGTGGATAACCTTGCTCCCCCTCAAAATAAGAATTCTAGAGCAATTTGTTTTCTCCCCTGAAAGTATGCATATAAATTCAATAATGTATAGTATTTGAAATTGTAGCACAAATTTTAAAACAAATTTACACAAGGAAAATAAAATTCATTGAACTTCATTTTATAACTACTAACATTTGATCATTTGAAAGCTTTACAAAAGAAATTCAACTTAATGAAATTTAACAGATTTTGAAATCAAATGAAATCAAATGCATGTGTTTGGATTCAAAAACAAGACATCATTGCATATCAAGTTACAAACGTTCAGTTTCAACCCCTTTATTAAATCTATTTGGTGTGCTAGCATGCGAAATATGATTAGCATCAAGCGTATGCAATTCTAAAACATATAAGAATACTTTGCTCTACTCACACTATTTGTCCAAAATCAGAATTTCATAAATTTACGGGTTTATCGCGACTTTGTATTTTCCCAAGTTTCAAGAGATTTGTGCTCATTAGCATCTTTTGATTTTGTGCTCATTGGCATCCTTTGATTTTGTGCTCATTGGCATCCTTTGATTTTGTGCTCGTTGGTATCCTTTGATTTTGTGCTCATTGGCATCTTTTGATCAAAAAGTTTAGTAAGAATAAGATACACCGTTAAACATGACTTTCTATCTGGTTCTATAGCAGGATCTGGTCAGCATATCCTAGACCAGTTGGTCTTAGGTGCTAGGTGACGAGCACCCCTTAGAACTTAATTTCCCAAACCAGAAAGGCCACATCGATATATCTTAAACCCATTTGTACCAGTAGAACATGGCTTTCTATCTGGTTCTATTGCAGGATTTGGGTCAGCCCATCCCAGACCAGTTGATCTTAGGGACTAGGTGTCGAGCACCCCTTAGGACTTACTCTCCCAAACCAGAAAGGCCACAGGCACAAACTTTCAAACTAAATGATAGTGCAACAATTTATCTCAATCACTTGGTTCTAAAACATAGTGCTTCTCCCATATTTTCATTTCCATCCATCACTCAGACATTTAGGATTTTTGAGCATTATATTCTATATAAGTCTAGATTCACATAATTTTGAGCATTCAGCATAATTTCATTCATATTTTGCTGACCTTTCGATTTATTTCAGAGGTGAAAATTGAAGCAAATCTAACTCAGATAATACAAAGTTTCTTGTAAAATCATCTTTTAGCACACATTTAATTTATTGAGTGAAGATTGAAAATTTCAAGTTATTGAATTAAATTTGTTAAAGATTCAAGTATTCAAAGTAGTAGAAACAAAATATAATTCAATGTTACCTTTCACCACTTGTTCCTTGAAGTAAAAGTTAGAACAGTTAAGGATATTACTGAGAAATGTGAGTTCTAAACTGATTTGTTTAGAAGTCTTAGTCTTTTTAAGTACGGGTCCTGAACTGAATTGTTCAGAAGTAGTAGAAATAAAATCATTAGTACCACAATAAGAACAACAAAAATTCTTTTGTGCTAACCTGATTAAATGATTTGCGGAATAGAATGAATCACGATTAGCAAAAGATTTAGCTTTCAGATTAGTGTTCTTGTTGGGAACAGAGGATTGTTGGGCTCACCTTTTTTAGTAGACGTACCTTTTACTCTCCATTGCATGTTGACTTTCTTATATGAAGGAAGATCATCATATTGATACTTGGAAGAATTATCCACCGAGTGATCATAGAATAGATTAGAAGGACGAATCAGACATTCTGAATAGTATTTGAATTTGTTAAATGACTTCACTTTGTAAGATAAGTCATTCCGTTCCTTGGTCACCAAATCAAGCTTCTTCTGAATATTAGACTTGACCCTCTTCTCTTTCATGATGTCAGTCGATAATGCAGCCAAATTCATTGTCAATTTATGAATTTCCTGCCGAAATATCTTCCTTTCTTTAGAAAATTCGTCTTTAACGCACCTAGCCTGAAAGTCAGCTTTCTTCATCTTTTCTAGCTCTTGACTTTCTTTATCTAGCTCTTGTCTTTCCTTTTCTAAGTCCTTTTGAAGATCAGAAATTTTCTTTGACAGTTTTGCATTCTTCGCTTCAAAGCTTTTCCTTTCTTTTTCATACTCGACCCTTTCCTTCTCCAATTTCTCCTTTTCAAGAAATAAAACTTTCTCAAAGTCAGAAACTTGTTTTGAAAGTTTTATGCATTTCAGTTCAAGTACTTTCTTTTCTTCAAAAACTTTCTTTTCTTCAAAAGAAAAATTAGACAGTTTTCTCTTTAGATTGGCATTTTCACTGTCTAAACTCTTTTCTTTATCTTGAACTTCTTTTAATTGAGTATGTAACTTTAAGGTCCACTTCACTCTCTTTTCTTCTCTTCTCTTCAAATCGACATTTTCTTTTTGAAGAGTTGTTACTTTCTCTTGAAGATTCTCGATTTGATCGTGCAGACTTGAGTTGTCTTTCTTTGTTTCAAGATCTGCAATATAAACTTCAAGATCAGTTATTCTTTTAGTAAGTTTATCATTTGAAGAAGAAATGTCTAAAATTTGTCTTTTCAGATCAACATTTTCTTCCTCCAATGCTTTATTTAAAATAGGAACCGAAGGATTTGAAATAGGAGTTGAAGAATTTGAAGCATTGTCTTTAATAGGAGTTTGTGATATTGGAGATGTTTCTGTTAAAAGAACTTGTTGCAAAATTCCATTATTTGACTTAACTAAAACTTGTGGTTTAGGAGTTATTTCTGGTATAATAAATTGTTGCAAAATTGTTTGTTGCAAACTTTCATTTGATGAGTTAACCAGAACTTTTGCAATTGGGGGTATCTCCTTTATAATAGTTTCCTTCAATCTTAAAACCCCATCTTCTGTATAAGTAGACATTTTGAAGAAAACCTGAAAAGAAACACAAAAAAATTAGATGAAAAATACAAAAAATATTAACAAAAATATAACTAATAGAGTGATCGTCAAGAGAAACTTCGCTTAGAAGTTAGAATTATGTGCACACTCTTAAAAATTTTTATATAATTTTTTTTTGAAAAGCCCTTACTGTGTATGAAATACACTATAGAAAAAATTTCGGAATAATATTTTTTTTTAATTCAACACTGATGAGTTGACACAAGTCGAATAAAAAAAAAATTCACAAGATTTCAGATGTATAAGGATTCGAATTCAATGAATTCGGATGAAGAAGGATTCGAATTCAATGAATTCGGATGAAGAAGGGTTCGAATTCAATCAATTCGAATGCATAAGGGTTCGAATTCAATCAATTCGAATGCAGAAGGGTTCGAATTCAAGGAATTCGAATGCAGAAGAGTTCGAATTCAACACTTGTAACAATCAAGAACACTCCGAATTGACTGAAATCAAGTAGAAAATCCCTTGAGTGGTCCGAATTCCGAAGATTTCGACTCAGTAGGATTCGAATTCTGGACAAGAAGGGTTCGAATTCTGAAGGATTCAAGAATGGCCCGAATTGATGAATTCGTATGCTTTGTTTCTGTTTCGAATTGATGAATTCAGATGTTTGGTTCCTGTTCCGAATTAAGGAATTCGGATGTTTGGTTCCTGTTCCGAATTGATGAATTCGGATGTTTGGTTCCTGTTCCGAATTGATGAATTTAAAGGTACACACCAAGTACACTCACACTGTACACATACTAATACATGCCATGCACACACTAACACACACTCTTTCTGCCACGTCACACATTCAAACACAGTAGGATTTCTTTGTGAATGCGAATAGTAGACTTTTAAAAACTGATGTGAGAACTTCTCATGTGCAACACCTTTTTCTTCTTTGCATAATTTCTTTGTTGACCTGTACCAATAAAACTCAACACACAAATATTAAACCTGAATTTTAAGATCAAACAAAATCAAAAACACATTTTAAAACATCTCAATTAAAAATTCTGGATCAAAATTCAATATCTAGAATTTTTTTTATCAAGAACACTTTGAAGATTCTCAAAAACACCTCAAGAACACATTCAATCAAAAAATTTCAAAAGTGAAATTTATGCATTAAGACTTGAAATTTATGATTGAAACATGTCTAAAAACACTTTTTAGAAAGGATTTTGCACAAAAACGAATCAAAACATCAATATTTTGCAAAATCACAATCTAAAAAACTTCACAGCACACTTTTTCAAGAACACAAAAAAAATTCAAAATCTTCAAATTGATCAATTCTTGATGTGTTTTTGTAAATCTTTTGATGCAAAACTGATTTATATCAATGGAGAAACACTTTGCAATCAAAATCAAAACAAAAAACAAGCAAGAAATGCATAACCCATTTGTGTTCTTCAAGTTCTTCAACAATGGAGATTTTCTTTAAAAATCTTCAAAAAATCTTCAAATCTTCAAGAAATTGGACGAATTTGCACACAATTCAATCTCCCAAAGCTCTGATACCAATTGAGAAACCAGTTTCTATTAGGTAATCATCAAATCATCCATTGATCTTGAACATAATAGAGATTTACATAGGAATTATGCACTTTCTCTCTCTAGAATGCTCTCACTTCTCTCTCTAGAATATTACAATTAAGATCTATAATCAATTGCTTTCTTTTGACTTGCTTGAGACTTACTTGACATCTAAGCTAACTAATCCTATTTATACCTAGGATTACAAAGCATTAAATCTAATCTACTTTAACATTTCAATTAAAGCTACTTTGACTTTGACTATCTTTGACTTTTACATTGTTTGACCATTACAAGACTTTAACAATAAATCTTGAATACAATAATGCTCTAACAAAACGTGTGGTTGTATTCAACCCCCCTCCCCCCCCCCTTCTACAAACTTGTATAGCCCTTCGGGACCAACAAGTGGTATCAGAGCGGTTTTGTTTAATCTCATAAAGAAGATCTTATCTATACTAAGACTTCTCTTCCTTGATATTTCTTAAAATGGCTACCAACACAAACACTAACTATATTGACAATGGTTCCTTTGCAAAACCCCCTAGATTTTCCAGAGATGACTTTAATTTATGGAAAAATAGGATGATACTCTTCTTATAAGGTGTAGACCCAACTATACCTTATTATGTCGAAAATGGTCCATACATTCCTGTCAGATGAGATGCTGCAGTTCTAGCCGCTGAGAATGGACCTGCTATTCCGGAAAGGCTGATTCCCAAAGAAATGCATATGTGGACTGATGAAGACAAGAAGAAAGTAGGTCTTGACACCAAAGCTAGATCCATACTTTCCATGGCTCTTCCTGACGAAGTCTACCATTCCGACATGAACCTGAAAACCTCAAAAGCTATGTGGGAGACAATCCGTGTTCAGTATGAAGGTACTTCTGAAGTCCAGGACTCTCGAAAGATCAACCTGGTAAGACAGTACGAAAGCTTCATTTGTGGTAAGAATGAAACTCTCTCTGAAGTACACCAACGTTTTAACTATTTAATAATAGATCAAAAAACTGTTGGTAAGGAATATTCTAACTTTGAAGTGCTGACAAAGTTCTTAGAATGTTTACCTGAAAGCTGGGACAGTTATTCAATGTGTCTCAAGCTGTCCAACGATCTTAGATCTACGACTCTTTCTACCTTATACGGCACGATGCTGAATCATGAGCAATCGAGTCATCTTAAGAAGAATCTTTTAAAAGATTCCAAAAGCACCCATGTTGCTTTACTCTCAGAGTCACCTTCCACTCAGCGATCAACTATCACTGTCTCTGAGTTGGAAACTAACTTTGAACGTTCATCAGATTCTGAAGCTTCAGATGATGATGAAACTCTGGCATTCCTGGCTAATAAGTTCAGGAGATTTGCTAGAAAGAGTAATTTCAAAAGGAATAAACCTCTTGCTATTACTGACAAGCCAAGATCATCAACCCATGTTGATAAGGCTACTGCTACTTGCTATAACTGTGAAAAGATAGGTCATTTTGCTAGCGAGTGCAGGTCAAAGAAAATCTCTAGATCCTCAGTTTTTCCCAAGAAAAACTTTATTCCCAGGAATAGAGATGAAAAATATAAAAATCTGAAAGAAAGGTATGCAAAGCTGAAAACCTTTAAGAAGAAAGGCAAAGGCCTTATGGCTGACTATGATTGGGCTGCATCTGACGAAGAAGAATCATCTGACTCTGAAGATGATGAAGCAAATCTATGTCTCATGGCCAAACTTGAAGATGAGGAAGACAACTCTGACATTCCCTCTACTTCAACCTCTGCTACTAAGGTATCACCTTCCTTCTTTACCAATATTGCAAATATTGATGAAGCTGATAGTCTTCGAAAGATCGACCTCTTGACTAGAAGTTTATATGAAGCCATGAATGGCAAAACTGTTATTGAAAATCAAAACCTTGATCTCGCTGAACAGCTTAAAAACTGTCACCTTCAAATAGAAAAGCTTTCTAAAATTGAAGAAGATTTTAAAGATCAAGTGCATTTAAATCAGCTAGTCAAAATCGAACGCGAAGAAGCTATCTCTGCATTAAAAGCTGAAAAAGCTACTGTTGATGGATGGTATAACTCCTCAACAAAGATCACTGAGATAATTAATTCTCAGATCCCTCTGAGTGACAAACGTGGTCTTGGTTACAAAGCTGATACTCTAGAACCAACCACTATTCGTTCCATGCTCTTATTTGGAACTTTCGTGTCCTCAGTCGCTGACACTTCATCCTCTTAGTGTTCCTCTTCAAAATCTCCGATCCCTGAGGAAATCTCTACTTTAACTTCTAAAGGAAAAGAGAAAATGGTTTATCAGAAACCTACCTCTGTCTTTAAAGACAAAGGTAAAGGAATTGTTATTAACCAAAATCCTCAGAAGGGTACCTCTATACCTAAGTTGAGTGCTTCTAAAGCTTCAGTGACTTATCCCTCTGGTTCAAAGAATAAGATCCCTGGATTTATTCAGCGTGGATCTATTCAGCGATCTACTCCTAGAATCAAAGTGGAAATTCTTGGTAAGAAATCCGAAGAACTGAATGTTCCTCCTATTTCAAAAACCAAAAGCTTACTTGGTGCTGGTCCTTCTAATTCAAAATCAAAAGCTCAGCATGCAAATGGTCCTATAACTACTTTTAGTTATAGGAAATGTTATCACTGTAGACTTACCAATCATATTGCTAGTAAGTGCCCCACAGCCACCCAAGCTGAAAAGTTAGCTAAGGTGAAGATCATTGCCCCCAAGACAAAGAAGACCACCGAGGTTAAGAAATTAACCAAAGTGAAGAATGACAAAGTTGAATCTTCAAATGCTGCGAAGACTACTGAACCTTCCACCACCTCTTCTAACCCCACTGACAAATGTGTACACATGGTTAAGTGGGTACCCAAGACAAACTAATCTTCCTTTGTGATGCAGGTTAAGATAGGTATCTGGTATCTCGATAGCGGATGCTCAAGACACATGACTGGAAAGAAAAGCATGCTCTCTGAATACAAGGAAGAGAAGGGTCCCTCTGTAACTTTCGATGGAAACGGAAAAGGACATACCCGAGGGTTTGGTGTACTTTCTAATGGTACAACAACCTTCAGAAGAGTCGCATATGTTGAAGGGCTGAATCATAATCTTCTAAGCATCAGTCATCTTTGCGACATGTATAACAAAGTAATCTTTACTAAGGAATCCTGCTTTGTCGCCGACAAAAAGGAGAAGATAGCTCTCAGCGGTTATCGTTTGGAAATGTTTATGTAATAAACATGGACTCAACAACCACTGAGAACTCCTGTTTCTTCTCTAAAGCCTCTTCTGAAGTCAACTGGTTATGGCATAAAAGGCTCTCTCATCTCAACTTCAAGACACTGGATACTCTCTCTTCAAAAGAGTTAGTCACTGGTCAACCTCAGCACTCATACGTCAAAGAGTCCTTATGTTCAGCGTGTGAGAAAGGCAAGCAGACCAAAGCAAAATTTAAGTCAAAGCAAGTTTCCTCAGTGTCATCTCCTCTACAACTTCTCCATATGGATTTGTTTGGCCCTGTTAACAAACAATCCATCGCTGGAAAGAAATATACGCTGGTCATAGTTGATGAATTTTCTCGATATACATGGGTAATGTTTCTCCGTTCTAAGAGTGACACCCCTGAAGAACTCATCACCTTTGTCAGGAAAATGGAAGTCCTGAACAACATGACAGTTCGCTCAATAAGGAGTGATCATGGAACTGAATTCAAAAATAGATCTCTTGATTCCTTCTTTGAGAGTAAGGGTATTTCTCAAAACTTTTCTTCGGTGAGAACACCGCAACAAAATGGAGTCGCTGAAAGAAGAAATAGAACAATCATTGAAGTTGCACGTTCAATGCTCAGCGATTCTAACCTGCCTACTCAGTTTTGGGCAGAATCTGTCAACACTGCTTGTTTTACGCAAAACAGGTCGCTGATAGTTAAAAGATTCAATAAAACAGCCTATGAACTTTTTCATGGGAGAAAGCCTTCAATTAGCTTTCTTCACATCTTTGGATGTCAGTGTTTCATACTGAACAACAGAGATGCCCTTGGAAAGTTTGATCCTAAGGCTGATGATGGAATCTTTCTTGGATATTCTTCAATCTCCAAAGCCTTCAGAGTCTTCAATCGAAGAAGACAAACTGTTGAAGAAACTATTCACGTCACCTTTGACGAATCCCGTTCAGCAAACTCTAAACCATCTGCTGATACTACTGAATCAATGGATGTTTTCACATCTTGGTGATTCAGAAGACATTCCCACTCCTCGTACTCATAATGTTGAGATGATGGTCTTACTATCATCCCAAACATGCAGAATAGTGAAGCTGAAATTTCATGGGTCTTAGCTATTCCTTTAAACACTATGCCTGCTTCTGAACCTTCTACCTCAGACATACCATCTACTTCTCAGCAATCAGTGAATGTGATGACATCTGCACCTACTACTCTCTTGGCTGATACTCCAGAAGTTGGTGAAGCCTCATCTTCAGCCCCTCCAGTTCAGGTTGAGTCAGCGATTCATGCTCCGGCTCAGCGATGGACTGTCAATCACCCTATTGATCAAATTCTTGGTGATCCAAACGTTGGTGTTCAGACTCGACGAAGTGCAGGTAATATTTGTTTATTTGTTAACTTTATCTCACTGATAGAACCAAAGAAAATAGATGATGCCCTCAGAGATCCAAACTGGGTCAGCGCTATGCAAGAAGAGCTGACAGAATTTGAAAGAAACAAAGTTTGGAAACTTGTTCGAAGACCAACTGACAAAACAGTGATAGGCACTAGATGGGTCTATCGAAACAAGTTGGACGAACATGGAACTGTAACCCGCAACAAGGCTTGACTTGTTGCTTAGGGATACAGACAAGAGGAAGGTATAGACTACGACGAAACATTTGCTCCTGTAGCAAGACTATAATCTATTCGTCTATTCTTTGCATATGTTGTACACAAAGACTTCTAAGTTTATC
Organism: Saussurea involucrata; assembly: GCA_033807775.1. Lineage (NCBI taxonomy): Eukaryota > Viridiplantae > Streptophyta > Magnoliopsida > Asterales > Asteraceae > Saussurea > Saussurea involucrata. Next base: position 93,898,268 of record CM066327.1, on the reverse strand, counting down.
AGATGGATGTTAAGTCAGCGTTTCTAAATGGAAAGCTGGATGAAGAAGTCTATGTGGAACAACCTCCAGGATTCTCAGATCCTAAGCGTCTAGGTTATGTTTATAAACTGGATAATGCACTTTATGGCTTAAACCAAGCTCCACGTGCATGGTATGACACTCCCTCTACTTATCTCCACATTGAACAATTTGAGCGTGGTAAAATCGAAAAAACTCTATTTTTCAGGAAAGTAAAAGGTCATATTATTCTTGTTCAGATATATGTTGATGTGTTGGGAACTGAAGATTTGCTAAGTATGGTTAGTACTGCCAGAACAACGTTAGTACTGCCAGAACAACGTTAGTACTGCCAGAGCAAGGTTAGTACTGCGAGTAAAAGTTAATGCTGCTGGAACAATGTTAGTACTGCTTGTGCATAACGATGTTAATACTGCTGGTGATCATAATTATGGAATGCGAGAATGTTGGAGATAAAGATGGAATGTTTGAAGATAAGCATGAAAGAATATTCTGAAGATCAATTTTGTTTTGATAGTTATCTTGTAATTATTTAGTATAAATAGATGTTGATAGATAGCTATTCGGTACAAGAGATTGATCAGAATTCGTTTTTGTTTTAGAGAGAATTAACCTCAAGGTTTAGAACCCTATTTCTAGAGAAGCAGAAGTCGTCTTGTTGATCCTGTTCAACAAGATTGAGGTTTGGTTGTAAACTTGTGAGTTGAAGCATTGAATACAAACAGATTGTGTTTTCTGATTAGTTGTTCATTGAGTGTGTTTGAATTAAAGTTCTATTCCGCAAGATTCTTTAATTCTGATTCCTAAGTATAGTTATTCTTGTTTGGAATCGATCCTGACAAGTGGTATCAGAGCATGGTTTCTTAGAAATCTACAATCATTATGGACAATACAGTTGAATCAAACAGTACTCTTGTTTCAAAGGTTCCCATGCTCAGGCCTAATGAGTTTGACATGTGGAAGATTAGAATCAAGCAGTATATTTTGCTTACTGATTATTCCATCTGGGATATTATAGAGAATGGTCCATGTGCTGAAGGAAAGGTTGGACCAGATGGCAAAAGACCCCCTCCAAATACTGATGCAGAAAGAAAGGTTAGACAAACAGAGATGAAAGCCTTAAGCACTCTGCTTTTGGCTATTCCCAATGAGTATCAGCACCAATTTCATCACTGCACTGATGCTCAGATTTTATGGAATGCATTGGAAAAGAGATTCACTGGTACCAAGAGCACCAAGAGGAACCAGAAGGCAATTCTTAAGCAACAATATGAATATTTTACTTCTACAAAGAATGAGTCTATGACTCAAACTTTTGATAGATTTAATAAGTTGATTGGAGAATTGGCTACAGTTGGAGTTAGTATGGAGGCTGATGATGTAAACAGAAAGTTTCTAAGATCATTAGGTGAGGAATGGACAATGTATAGTGTGTCTTTCAGACAGAATGACCAGTTAGAAGATAAAGAGCTTGATGATCTTTACAATGATCTTAGGGTATTTGAAGCAGAGGTTGAAGCCAAGAAGAAGCCCTCAGGATATGTGTATAATGCTGCACTCCTATCAGCATCAACTGATTCTACTGCTAACCCTAAATCAGTTAGTACTGCTGGTGGAGTCAATCAGGAGAAGGCCAATGATTCTGTACTAGACGCTTTCTTTTCTAGTCATGTTAACTCCTCATTAATTAATGATGACTTAGAACAGAATAATGCTGATGATCTTGAGGAGATGGATATCAAGTGGCAGATGGCTATGCTTTCTATGATGGTGAAGAAGTTTATAAAGAGGACTGGGAGAAACAACTTTTCCCAAAGAAGAGAAGATGGTGCTGGGTTTGACAAGTCTAAGGTGGAATGCTACAAGTGTCATAAGATGGGACACTTTGCCAGAGAATGCAGAGGTGGAGTATCTCAAAACAACCATCAACAAGCTCAGACTGGAAGCTTCAACCAGAACAAAAACTCTGTTCAAGCCCTTGTTTCTCAACAAGGAATGCGATTTGATTGGAGTGATCAAGCAGAAGAGGCAATTCAGAATCATGCACTCATGGCAGAAGTCTCAGATCTTCCTACTGAGGTAAAATCTAATCTCTGTTCTCAAGCTTGTATAGACACCGTGAAAAGGTATAAAGATCACAACCAGGGAATGTGTGATGACCTTAAGTGATTAGAAAAGGATAGAAGAGATTATGTAGTGATTGTTGAGAGGTTTGAAGAACAAATTAAGGATTTTCAAGCCAATGAACTTCAACACTCATATGATACAAACTACTGGAAGTGGGAAAAGAATGGTCTGGAGTTCCAACTGAAAGAGTCTAGGGAGGAATGTGAGAAATTAAAAGGAGAACTTGAGAAAGTAAAACTTGATGTTGAAAAGTTTTCATGTGCTTCTAAAGTCATGGACACCATAATAAATGCTCAAATCCACAGTAAGATGAAACCAGACATAGGGTACAATGCCACACCCCCACCCTACAACAACACATACATCCCTCCTAGGTCAGACCTGTTAGAAACCAAGGATAGGAAGGACTTACCTGAAGGAGCTACTAAAGTAGATCCATTAGATGAAGTTGTTGTTGAGGATAAAACTGAAAAAAGAAGAGTCTAAGAAAAGGAACAAGAATGTCAGTGGTGAGATCCCCTTAGAGAATTACATCAAGACTAATGAGGAAGGTGAGATGAAAAGATCTGAAAAAGGAAAGGGAGTTCATTATACACAGACCACTGTTGTGAATTCCAATACTTGTGAACATTGTTCTTGCAAGAATTCTCAAAAGAATGAACCCCAAAAACATGATAAAAAGAGGGGAAATCAAAGAAACTGGAATAATCAGTGGGCTCAAAAACAAGGAGTTGATCTGCAAAGGATTAACAGACCAAAACCTTGTTTTATCTGTGGCAAATTGAATCACCTTGCCAAACACTGTTATTTCAATCCTATTAACCAAAGGATAAATTTTCAAAGAACTTTTCAAAAATCAAATGGTTATAGGAAGCCTGTAAGGAACCATGTGGCTAAGAAACAAGCTAAATCCAAAAGCCACATGAGGAAAAAGACTGAAAAAGAATGTGTCACAATGTGGGTTCCTAAAAGCACTAGTGTTAGTACTGCTGCCTCAGATAGTACTGCTGCTAGCAGTGTTAGTGCTGCTAACACTGTTAGTACTTCTTCTAGAAGCAATACTGCTGCTAGCAGTGTTAGTACTGCTAACACTGTTAGTACTTCTTCTAGAAGCAATACTGCTGCTAGCAGTGTTAGTACTGCTAACACTGTTAGTACTTCTTCTAAAGATAATACTGCTTCTAGTGTTTGTGCTGCTAGACCAATCATCTTGACAAAGTACTCCAGTACTGAAGTTCCTCAGGTTGAAAAACTTATCCAAACTGAATGTAAGTACTTTGATGAGCAAGAGAGACCCAAGACCACTTTGGCTTGGGTTCCCAATAAAAACTAATTGATTTATCTTATGTGCAGGGCAACCAACAGCTCAAGGGGAAGAGCATCTGGCATGTTGATAGTGGTTGCTCCAGGCACATGACAGGTAACATGGCCTGCCTCAAGAATTTCAAAAGAATTGATGGAGGACATGTTGCTTTTGGGAATAATCCTGCAGGAGGTAAGATAAGTGGTAAAGGTGATGTATCAAAAGGTAAGATGACATTTGAGGATGTTTACTATGTTGAGCAATTGAGATACAACCTGTTAAGTGTATCACAGGTCTGTGACAAGAAACATAGTATATTATTTACTGATTCTGAATTCATTATTCTTGCTCCTGGATTCAAAGTAGTTGATGAAAACATGATACTATTGAGAACTCCTAGAAAGGATAATGTGTATTGTTTAGATTTAGAAAGTGTTTCATCTGATTCATCCCTAAACTGTTTGGTATCAAAAGCTTCAATGGATGAATCATCACTTTGGCACAGAAGGATGTGTCACATGAATTTTAAAACAATGAATAAACTTGTTAAACATAATCTTGTTAGGGGTTTACCATCAAAAGTTTATTCATGTGATGATCATTGTGTTGCTTGTCTCAAAGGCAAACAACACAAAACTTCTCATAAGTCCAAAGAGATAAACACTATCCAAAATCCTCTTCAGTTGTTGCATATGGTTCTGTTTGGCCCTACAAATGTCATGAGCATTGGCAATAAGTCATACTGTTTAGTTATTATTGATGATTACTCTAGATTTACTTGGGTATATTTTCTGAGAACTAAAGATGAGACAAGTGGACTGATCAAATCTTTTATTCTTAGAATTGAAAACCAATCAAATCAAAAAGTGAAAGTCATTAGATCAGATAATGGGACTGAATTTAAAAACCTTGATCTAAACACCTTTTGTGAGGAAAAAGGAATTGAGAGACAATACAGTGCTCCTAGGACTCCACAACAGAATGGTGTTGCTGAGAGAAGGAATAGGACACTGATTGAGGCTGCTAGATCTCTGTTAGCTGATTCAAAATTACCCACTACTTTTTGGGCAGAAGCAGTTAATACTGCTTGTTATGTCCAAAATAGAGTTTTAGTAATAAAGCCTAAAAACAAGACACCTTATGAGCTTTTTCAGAAAAAGAAACCATTTATTGGATTTTTCAAACCATTTGGGTGTCCTTGTACAATTCTCAATACCAAATCTCACTTAGGTAAGTTTGATAGCAAAGCAGATGATGGTTTTCTTGTTGGTTACTCATCTCAGAGTAAGGCTTACAGAGTGTTTAATACCTCTTCTAGAATAATTGAAGAAAGTGACAATGTCAAATGGAATGAGAACACACCAAATCCTATTGGTTCAGGTCCTGATTGGCTATTTGACATTGATTCACTCACTAATTCTTTGGGTATCAGTAGTGATGTAAATGCAGGACAAAGGGATGCACCACCATCAGATCACATAATTCAGTCTGTGATATTTCCACTCCCTACCATTGATCCTGTTGACTTTTGTGAACAAGAAAAGGAAGCTGAACCCATTCAGATTGAAGAAGAGAGAAGAATAGAGGAAAAATCAGCCTTCAAGTCCAAATTCCAGAGAGTCTGAAGTGACTGAAGAAGCTGAAGAAAATCCAGACTTAAATGAGTCAAATCTGGATGTGAACTTACAAGAGGAATCTGGTCATCCATCAAGAACTCAGAAAAATCATCCTCCTGAGTTGGTAATTTGAGACATTGCTTCTCCCATGATGACTAGGAATCAAAGCAGGCTTCAAGAGCTACAAGATCAGCAAAATACAGTTAATACTGTACTCACTTGCTTTCTATCCCAAATTGAGCCCAAAAAGGCTTATGATGCTATGAAAGATCCAAGTTGGATAGAAGCAATGCAAGAGGAGCTGCTACAGTTCAAGGTACAGAATGTTTGGAACTTGGTGGACCTTCCAAAAGGTCATAGGGCAATTGGCACCAAGTGGATTTTCAGAAATAAGAAGGATGAGAGAGGAATTGTGATCAAGAACAAAGCTAGGCTGGTTGCACAAGGGTATACTCAGGAAGAGGGTATAGACTATGAGGAAGTCTTTGCTCCAGTTGCAAGGATTGAGGCAATTAGGTTGTTTCTAGCCTATGCCTCATATATGAAGTTCAAGGTCTACCAGATGGATGTAAAAAGTGCTTTTCTATATGGGACTATAGATGAAGAAGTGTATGTCTGTCAACCTCCTGGATTTGAGAATCCATTGTATCCTGACAGAGTGTAGAAGTTAAAGAAGGCACTTTATGGTCTACATCAAGCCCCAAGAGCATGGTATGACACCCTGTCTACCTATCTCTTGGAAAATGGATTTGAAAGAGGAATCATTGATAAGACCTTATTCATTAAAAGGGAAAAGAAGGACATCCTACTTGTTCAGATCTATGTGGATGACATTATCTTTGGATCCACAAATGATCACATGTGTAAAGACTTTGAGGAGTTAATGCACAAGAGCTTCAAGATGAGTTCCATGGGTGAACTTACTTTCTTCCTTGGGCTTCAGGTGAAACAGAAGAAGGATGGGATTTTCATATGCCAATCCAAATATGTGAAAGACATCCTGGATAAGTTTGGATTATCAGACTCAAAGCCAGCAAGCACACCAATGGAGACACACAAACAGATCAATGCTGATCTTGAGGTGGAGGATGTGGATGTCCATCATTACAGATCAATGATTGGATCACTCATGTATCTCACAGCCTCAAGACCAGATATTATGTTTCCAGTATGTGTATGTGCCAGATTTCAAGTTACACCAAAGCAATCACACCTTCATGCAGTCAAGAGGATATTTAGATACCTAAGAGGGCAACCTAGATTAGGTCTCTGGTATCCTTATGAATCATCCTTTGATCTACTTGCATACTCAGATAGTGACTTGGGTGGAGCTAACATGGATAGGAAGTCTAATTCAGGTGGATGTCAGTTTTTGGGTGCAAGACTAGTATCTTGGCAGTGTAAGAAACAAACCACAGTGTCCTTATCTACAACAGAAGCTGAGTATATAGCTGCTGCAAGCTGCTGCTCTCAGGTTCTATGGATACAGAATCAGATGTTGGACTATGGGGTAACATTTCTTCACACTCCAATCTTCATTGACAACAACAGTGCTATTAGCATTGTTAACAATCCAGTCAAACACTCAAAAACAAAGCACATAGAGATTAGGTATCACTTTATTCGAGATTGTAATGAAAAGAAATTAATTCAAGTTGCTAAAGTTCATACCAATGACCAGTTTGCTGATCTATTCACAAAAGCTTTTGATGTGGGTAGATTCACTTTCTTGGTAACAAGTGTGGGCATGATCAACCTTGAATAAAGTCATGATTTTCAGTTCTTATACCTGTATTTCCTTCTATATTTGGTACTACTAACTCTTCTTCTCAGGAGCTTCTGTATGACTCAGATTGACAAGTGCTGATAAGTTACTACTGCAAGTGCATAGTTACTACTGCCAGTGCATAGTTACTACTGCCAGTGCATAGTCACTACTGCCAGTGTATAGTCACTACTGCCAGTGCATAGTCACTACTGCCAGTGCATAGTCACTACTGCCAGTGCATAGTTACTACTGCCAGTACATAGTTAATACTGCTTCGTACTTAATACTGCATGTGTCGTTAATACTGCTTTAAAAGAAAAATTAGGGCTAATACTGCTATAAATACCTCTTTCAGCCCGCCAAAGTTCATAACGTCTCTTTGAATTCTATTCATCTCTCTCTCTTTCTAACTATTCTCTCCCAAGAATCTCTGTGTTCTGTCAAGAATCCTCAGGTACAATGGAGTTTATCGACGAACACAACGAGATTGCCATGCTCCAGAAGCCAAAACAGTCAGCAAGTTTTCACGACATTGTGGATTTCCTCAAGTCCACGCATATATCCTATGCCCTAACGGTGACCCCGACAATCTACATCGAGCATCAGAAGCAGTTCTGGGAAAATGCCACCGTGGTGTCTGAAGATGGGCAGAAAATCATAAAAACAAGGGTGTGTGACAAACACTTGAATGTTACAACGGAGCTTATTCGCATCACTCTTCGATTGGATGATGCCTCAGGTATGACGTCTATTCCTAATGACGATCTATACTCAAATTTAACGAGAATGGGGTATGAAGGTCCCATTGGAATCTTTAAGTTTTTCAAGTCTAAATTTTCTACACAATGGCGATTCTTTGTTCATACCTTAATGCATTGCATTTCAAAGAAAACTACTGGATGGAGTGAGTTTAGCAGTACCATTGCTTATGCCCTGGTCTGCTTGGCCACTGCCAGGAAGTTTAATTTTTCACAAATGATTTTCAATGATCTTGTGTCAAACCTGGAATCCAAAAAGAGTTTTTATATGTACCCAAGGTTTGTCCAAGCAGTGATTACTCAGGAATTGACGGATTTGCCTCAATTTTCTGAGGTATATGTACCTAAACCCCCTAAAGGAAAGGTCTTCTCAAATATGAGAAGAACTTCCAGGGACTCGGAAGGAGTTGACACTCCATTGTTCTCTACAATGATGGGTGTGTCCCACACACAAGAATGTATGGCATCAGGGTCAAGGCCCTCATTATACCAACCCACTGATAGCCAAACCCCACCTTCAATCACCAAAGAAATTCCTCAGTCCATTCTTCAAAGACCCACTCCTCACATAACCAAAAAGTTTACAAGAAGAATGGTACACAAGGCTCCTTCCCTTGATGTACCTCCTACAAGCCCAAAGCCTTTAAGCCCTCTATTGGAGCATTCTCCAATAGAGAATATCGAAAGGGAAACCACATGGGTGTCTCCCAACCCCAAGAAGGTGCTCACTAAGGAGAAGGTTGAGCATGTGAGTAGCAAGGCTGCCACTACTTCTGCTAGCACAGAGAAGGACAGTGGTAACATAACTAAGACCTTCCTCACGGCAACTCAGAATGAGAAATCATTCAGAGGTCCCAGGTGCCAAGAAACCACGGGGGTAGGCAGTGCTTTTGCTAGGCAAAAGACACCTACTAAAATTTCCAGTGATCCTTTAAAGGAAGTAAAAACTCCTAAACAAGGTGAGGATAGATATACATATGAGGAATTGATGGAAACCATTGCCAATATCAACACAGATGTTGTAAGTCAGCAAAAGGAGATAGATGGACTCAAGAAAGTGGTCCTATATCAACAAACACAGCTTGAGAAGCATAAGAAGCTGATTACAAAGTTGATGCACAGGAAGAAGAAAGCTCAGTATGTTCATAAAAGAAGAAGCCCCAACAATGATGCTCCCAAAAAGGGGGAGTCAGAAGCTTAATTCAACATGGAGAGTGCACAGGAAAAGGGGGAGAATGAGTGTGTTGAAGAAATTGCAAAAGAAGCAGAAACTGATCATGCAGCAGAAATGGTTAATGCTGCTGAAATTCAGAAAGAAGCAGAAACTGAACCAACAGCAGAAATGGTTAATGCTGCTGAAATTCAGAAAGAAGCAGAAACTGAACCAACAGCAGAAATTCAGATAGTGATTTTGCAGGTTGCAAATTGGATAGGAAAAGCACCACAGGAGGCTGTCAGCTCCTGGGTGGAAAGCTGGTGAGTTGGACAAGTAAAAAGCAAAATTCAATGTCCACCTCAACTGCTGAAGCTGAGTATGTAGCCGCTGAAAGCTGTTGTTCTCAGGTCTTGTGGATGAGAAATCAACTACTGGACTATGACCTTCAGCTCTCAAAAATTCCAATCTATTGCGACAGCACAAGTGCCATCGCTATAGCCAACAATTCAGTGCTACACTCAAAGACAAAACACATCGAAATCAGGTATCATTTTATTAGAGATCATGTGATAAATTGTGATATAGAACTTCACTTTATCCCAACTGATTTTCAGTTAGCTGGTCTTTTTACTAAACCACTTGATGAGACAAGATTCAACTTTCTCATCAGCGAGCTTGGAATGCTGAACTTTGAAGAATAAAATCTTCAGCGGTTCACATTTGATCAGCGATAGGATAAAATCAACTTGTATAACCCACTCTATCATTCTCTCTCTGAACAAAATAAATCGCTGATATCAAGGTATGTTTTCTCTCTTAATAGCTGACGTTCGCCTAGAACTCAAAGATTTCAAAACATCTTGCATCGCTGAATATTTCTTCCTTAACAGCGATACTTTGAAATTTCTAAATCTAACACTGATATTTCTATTCAGTGCTTAATGTTTCAAAAGTGTCCCTGAGCTTTCAAAACCTCAGAGACAATCTAAAATATGAAAGGACAGTTGTGACGTCATCGCAATGGATAAGCCTTGGCACGTTCTTTTTCTGACACACGTTTGCACGTTTCGTTTACCATCCAATCAAATGCAAACACGTGTCCGTGTCATGATGAAAATCTTTTCGCGCTCAAGATTTTCTATTTCTCTACTCTCTATATAAACCATTTTTGGGTTTATATTTTTCTCTTTACGTGAACAACTTCTCCTCCAAGCAAGAAAAAGATTTACTGTTGCATTTTGAGCTCTCAAAATTTCCAGAAACTGTTCGTCTTCTTCTTCGACGAACCAGAAATGGCTGCTCCTTCTACTGGTATTCCAACTGCTGAGAACACTCTTGTTGCTGAGGAACTGATTATCACCAAGGCTCCTCAGGTCAAGTTCACGCTCGAGGAACTCGATTGGACAAAAACAAACAATCTCTATGCGCTTTTCGAGTTTCCTCCTCGAAAGCCAGTCAAACATCTAGACGATGCTGTGAATTTTCTGAAAACCTGTTGCCTCTCTACAGCCTTGATCATAACACCCCCTGCTCATCATGTTACTACTATCTCAGTTCTGGTATTCTGCCAGACACACTCAACTCTCATCGCCCAAAGACCCCACGAAGAAAATCGATTGCATCCTATGTGACACCGACTTTGGCACCATAAAAATCGTCCCTTCTATTATCCGACGAGCCCTGAACCTTCCCATCGCCACAAAAGAAAAACCCTTTGTTTCTCTCCCAGACCACAAGAAACATGCTGATAGGGAAATAATCACTGCATTCTTTGATGCAATGGGTTACGCATGGGACACAAGGAGGGACAAGAAGCCTGAGAAGAAGTTGACCCTCATCAAGAAATCTAAAATGCCAAGCGAGATGAACTTCATCTTCGCACACTTAATAAGCTGCATGATAGCAAAGACCGGCTGCTCTGATCAAGCCGCTCAACCTCAGCAAGCAATGGGCTATGCATTGCTAAAGGGTCTTCATGTTGACTGGGCCTCGATAATCTACGATGATCTTGTGCTCAGAGTAGACTCTGCTGCTGATAGACCATGATGGGTTCCATATCCACGATTCATCAGCGCTGTCTTCCTCAAAGGTTTTGGGGACAAGTACCCAAAAGAGGGTGATCTGAAACTCTCCCAGGTTGGCCCTAAGGTACTCGACTTCAATCCAATGCCAAACGAGGTACGTCTTTCTACTCTCTTATCTATTCTCAATCCTCCTTCTTCTACATCTGCAGCTCATTCAGCGGAAATCCCCATCGCTGATATCCACGCTGCCCCCTCCACTCCTTCTCGAAAAAGGAAACAATCTACTTCCCAACTTGGTTCCAAAAGAATCAAGAAAACCAAGGAGCAACCCCCCAGCACTTACACGCTGAAGACTCCACAGCTCATCTTCAAGAGCTGTTGGAAAGTTCTGTGGTTCGCTCTGCCACAGCTAAACAAGCCATCCCTTCCATCCCAGCTTCAGCATCTTTAAACGCTGAAGTTATAAACTTGGAACAAAACCCACCTCCTTCAGCCTTTCTACAGACTGAAGTGATTGACAGCGGATCCAACGCTGAACCCCGTACCCATCCAACCTTCTCATCCTCAATTCCTCTCACCTCTTCTTTGGTCACTCAATCTATTCCCCTATTCTCTTAAACAAACGTCATCCTCAGCGGCACTACTGCTGAACATATTCAGAGGATGATAGGGAAATTCACATGACCTGCAGGAACTTCCAGTCGTCTGGGAAATATTGAATACGACTACGAAACTTTTACAGGTCATCGAGGTTTCGACAATTTCGTCAACCACCATGCAGGTATACACATTATCCCAAACACTCCTCACTCTCTACCCCAAACTTCTGAGCTTTCCTCTGTTCATAAGTTAATAACTGTTTCAGGTCCTAATTTGGGGGATATCAACACCTCCCTGACGGCCCTGGAAACAAAGATGGAGTCTTTCAACAACACTCTAACTACCAACTGTTCAGCGGTTACAAACGCTGGAGAGAACTTGAAGACATTGACCACTGAGGTCGAAAAGAAGGCCTCCAAAGCTGATATGGAGAAGGTGTATGGTAGCATTGCTAAATTTGCTACCACACTCGCTGAAAACTCAACGGCCACAACCACTCTTTCAACAAACTTCACCATTCTGTCCAATGAAGTCACATCATTGAAGACAGAGGTTGGCTCTCTTAAGGGTGAAGTTTCCACGATCAAGATTGAGGTCTCTACGGTCAAAGAGATTATTCTGAAAGTGCTCGATCGCCTGAACACCCCAACTTCTCATTTCACTCAGGCCGACCTAGATGATCTGAAAAAGATCAGTCCTGCTATTACTGGCCTAGAAGACATAGTAGCAGCGATTGAAACCTGCATAGGACTTACTGGCCAAGAAGACAGTAATCCTCTGACTGCTGCTGCCGCTGAAAAGTCCGTTACCTCCCCTAACCATGATGTGTAAGATGAGGAGAAGCCTAAAGAAGACCTTCCCCATCATGATGAGGGGGAGAAGAAAAATAAAGAAGACCTTCCCCATGCTGAGGGGGAGGGTATTGAGACTGAAGTTGATGCTATTTTTTCAAAATCTCGGGGAGTTGAAATTAGGAAACCGAGAAACCTCCCTCTGAATCTGAGGCGGAGCAACCCGAAGAGCAGAACATTGAAGTTGCTGCTGATGTAACCTCACCCTACGCTGAAGAGGTTGAATCTGATGAAGACGAAGCTGAAGACGATGAAGTTGTCGGCATTTCTGATGATGAACCATCTTCTTCTCCAAAGAATGATGATGACTCCTTTATCGTCAATCCTGTTCAGAAGACTAAAGCTCTCAAAGGGATTTCGATAAATGAACCATCACGGGAGAAAACAAGGACTGCAGCGTCTGAAGCTGACAAAGGCAAAAACAAAGGCCTCGCTGAAGAAGACAATCTGACGATCTTGCTTCAAAAGCCAGTTTGCCAGGTCCACTACCTTCTATTCCCTTATACTGCATCCCTCCTCTATCCCTTCTCAATCTCAATCCTTCTATCCATAAAACCTCTATACACTTAACCACATTCTTTTCTCTATATCTTTCTTCCGTGTTCTTACTTAAACAATCGCTGTGTTTCAGCTAGTCCTCTCCCCTGTTTGAGGATCTCGCTGAAGCTCCCACGACTACACCAGAAATAATCCCAGCCACAAGAGCTGAAGAAATAATCCCAGTCTTGGATTTAACCACTAAGACTGATGAACCTGAAGAACAGCTACTCTCTCACCAAAACAGACATTCCTTGGCTCCTCAAAAGCCGAGTGAAGAGGATCAAGAAAAGAGAGATGCAATGATCAAACAGCTTGAAGATCAGCGAATCATTCTTTCTCGTGACAAATTCCCTACTCCCACAAAGTTCAGGATCTCAAGGAAAGAATACGAGGATCAATTAAGAGCTGAAAGATTACTAGCCGAAAAGAAGAAAGCTGAAGAAAAAGATAAGGCTCTCGCCATCCAGCTTGTCCGACAATCGGTGAAAGACCCCGCGTTGAAAAGAACTCCCATTGATGTCCAACGTCAGCTATGGGATGATGCCCAAAGGATCATTGAAGAAAAGACTAAAGTATCTGATACGACTTTGGAATGGTGTAAATAAATGCTGAATTATCGATCTCGACCATCCAAAATCATCAAAGTAAACATTAGAGGAAGACTGTTCGTAGACGTTCCTGTTGTTGAAGTTGATGTATTCAGAGAAGACCAAACCAAGCAAACCTTCTATGCTGCTACTTTAGAGAAGTTTGGTTTCTCTGAATGGTTGGAAGTGAAATTAGCCATTCAGCGATCGCACTCAAAGTTCAAGAGCCATGTCGAGAAAATTTTAAATACTCAGATCGACTTGCTTTCTTCTGCTGTGGATATTCCACCTTCCACTCTTCTTCCTCCTCAACAAAGAAGAGTCTCTACAAAGGAAAAGAAATCCTCACACTCAGGTCCTCCTATATGGAATGAAACAGGTATTGGTTTCTGTTAGGTCCATGATCTTCATACAATCCAAGTATTGTGTAACAAGATGATGAAGAACATTATTGAAAAGGAAATCTAACCTAGATAGAACACAAAGTGATTAGAGATCTACATCTTGTATTAATGAATTCACTTGTTACAAACTACAAGTAAAGACCTATTTATAGTCTTCATCACTTGCTACAACAATTAAGCATAATCCCTTTAACACAGCTATTGCTTTACAAAACTTTCTATTATAAAGGACAACTTCAGTGTCCTAACAGTTTCTCTCGTGCTGAAGTTCTTGGCCCTGATGCTGATCTCTCAGCGCTTGACACCTCCCTACCACCTGGTGAAACTTTTATCCCTGGCACAGTCCTCAGAGATCTCATATACTGGTGTGAAGTCAGACGCGACATTCAGGCACGTCACCTCAAGCCCCTGATCTTTGAAGAAGCAAAGAACAAAAAGGATCAAGGCGTGACAGTCCCTGACTGGATGATTCCCACATCAAAGACCCTCGATGAACTTCTCATCAAGGAAGAACCTTATGACGGATAAGATCGCCTTGTAATTCTTTCTATCCTTATCTGTCTACATCTTTTGTACTTGTAATTTTATTTGCTGTACTTGTAACTTTTCTACTTCCCTCTGTAATCTTTACGAAGTTTAAAGAAAAATTTCAGCGAATGTACTTTACTCCATCAGAACTAAAAAGATCCCAGAAAACAGTAAAAGGGACAAATATTTTATGAGTTCTTTTTATCCTTATGTTTTCATTAAATAGCAATTTTCTCTGTTGCTATGTCATAATCAAATATGGGGAGATTGTTGATCCAAACCCTCAGTGATTTGATAATGACCCCCTCTTAAACACTTAGTGAAAATTGTAAGTAAACAATATGTATTAGAGTTTCACTATCGCTGATAAGTACTAAGACTTTACAGTACCACTGATAGGAACTCTCACTCTTTAGATTAGATATTCAGCGAACACTGTTCATCATCTTATAGCTCTGAGCCTGTTCAGTCTATGAGATGATCGCTGATAAGTTAGTTGTTTACTTATGATCCTTGAAGACAAGTTTCACGTCAACCAAAGTTCTACGCTGAAGTCGAAGATCAACCTCAAGAACCAGCGACAAGTCTACTCATGAACTGATGCGGATATCAGCGAAGAAAGACCTGTCCATTCAACGTGAAGTATCAAGTATAAGACTTCAGCAATCGCTGAACTTTATCATTCGCTGATAAAGATATGACTCAACGAAAGATGATCATGAAGTCTCCCTGCATGTTACTGTTGTCTTACCTCCCTTGCACGTCTCTGTACGAACTGTCAGAACGTACATCCCTTTTGTCTATAATCGTACAACAACTCTGATTCTACAATGTGCACCATGCGGCTACTAAGGTTGTCTACAAAGGTCAATGACATGCAACCACTCAGCTGCTGCCACGTGTAAAGCCATACTGCAATGCATTAAATGCATGCAGTATAAAAGAAGAACCTTACTTCAGTTTTGAAGTGTGCTCGGAACATCTTCTTATTTCTCTCTTATTGTTAAGTTATTATTCGTAATTTCTTTAACTCTTTCTAGTGCAAGAAACTTAGTGTTTCTCTAGACTTGTTTAGATTAGGTTTATCCTTAATCTTGTTCCGCAACAAGTTGTAAATTGTCTTGATTTATCAATAAATAATATAGAAAAGTAAAAACGTGTGTTTGTATTCAACCCCCCTCCTACAAACTTGTATAGCCCTTCGGGACCAACATATATATTGATGATATTATATTTGGTTCTACTAACCCCGACCTTTGTACTCGTTTCACTGATAGAATGAAAGCAGAGTATAAAATTAAATATGATGGGTGAGCTAACATATTTCCTTGGTCTCCAGATAAAAGAAAATGAAAAAGGAACTTTCATTAATCAGGGAAAGTATGTTAAAGATACGCTGAAGATATTCGATTTAACTCAGAGTTCAGCTATGAAAACCCCTATGGCACCACCGCTGACACTAAACAAGGATTCTTCTGGAATACCTGTTAATGTCACGACGTACCGTGGGATGATCGGCTCTCTTCTTCATCTTACAGCTAGCCGACCTGATATTATGTACGCAACCTGTTTGTGTGCACGATATCAAGCTGAACCTAAGGAATCTCATATGATCGCTGTAAAGCGAATCTTTTGTTACTTTAAGGGTACTCCTAACCTAGGCCTTTGGTATCCCAAAGATTCAGGGTTTGATCTAATCACCTATTCAGATAGTGATTTTGCAGGTTGCAAGATGGATAGGAAAAGCACCATAGGAGGATGTCAGCTCCTAGGTGTAAAGCTGGTGAGTTGGACAAGTAAAAAGAAAAACTCAGTGTCCACCTCCACCGCTGAAGCTGTGTACGTAGATGCTGGAAGCTGTTGTTCTCAGGTCTTGTGGATGAGAAATCAGCTACTGGACTATGAACTTCAGCTCTCGAAAATTCCAATCTATTGCGACAACACGCTGCTAGAGAAAATGGTACCAAGGAAAACATCTACGCTGCTACGCTCAATAAGTACGGATTCTTTGAATGGTTGGAGATGCGAATAGCCATTCAGCGATCTACCTCACAATATAAGAGCCATGTCGAGAAAATCATAAAGTCGCAGATCGACTTGGTTTCTTCTGCTGTGGATATTCCTCCTCCTCCTCCTCTTGCGACTCAAGAAAGAAGGGCCTCTGCAAAGAAAAAGTCCAAACCATCAGATTCAGGTCCTCCTATCTGGAATGAAACAGGTATTGGTTTTTCACGTGCATAAGTACTTGGTCCTGATCCCGATCTCTCGGCACTGGATACCTCTCTGCCACCTAGTGAACGTTTCATCCCTGGTAAAGTCATAAGCGAACCTTATGGTATCTTCTTTCTCAACTACGATGAAGGACAACGTTTTCAACATGTCTCTGAGCTTCCCATCACTCCCATTGAACAACTCAAGGATCTCATCTATTGGTGTGAATTTAGACGCGATCTTCAGGCACGATATCTCAAACCCTTGATCTTTGCTGAAGCAAAGAATAAACGAGATCAAGGAGTAACGGTCCCTGACTGGATGATACCCAAAACAAAGACCCTTGATGAACTTCTCATTAAGGAAGAACCTCTTGAAGGCTGATAGGATTTCCTTGTAATATTTCTATCTTTATCAGCTTAACTCTTTTTGTACTTGTAATTTAAATTTGCTGTACTTGTAATTTTTCAACTTCCCTCTGCAATCTAATACGAAGTTAAAAGAAAAATTTCAGCGAATGTACTTTACTCCATCAGTACTTAAAAGATCCCAGAAAACAGTAAAATGGACAAATATTTTATGAGTTCTTTTTATCCTTATGTTTTCATACCTAGCAATTTTCTTTGTTGCTATGTCATAATCAAATAGGGGGAGATTGTTTATCCAAACCCTCAGTGATTTGATAATGACCCTCTCTTAAACACTTAGTGAAAATTGTAAGTAAACAATATGTATTAGAGTTTCACTATCGCTAAAAAGTACTAGGACTTTACAGTACCGTTGATAGGAACTCTCGCTCTTTAGATTAGACATTCAGCGAACACTGTTCATCCAATAGCTCTGAGCCTGGTCAGTCTCTGTGATGATCGCTGATAGTTTAGTTGTTTACTTACGATCCCTGAAGACAAGTTTCACGTCAACAAAGGTTCTACGCTGAAGTCGAAGATCAATTCCAAGAACCATCGACAAGTCTACTAATGAACTGATGTGGATATCAGCGAAGCAAGACCTGTCCACTCAACGTGAAGTATCAAGTAGAAGACTTCAGCAATCGCTGAGCTTTATCATTCACTGATAAATAACTGTTCAGCGAACGCTGATCATAAGGTCTACTCTACAAGTTACTTTTGTCTATCCCCTTGCACGTCTACATAAGAAATGTCAGAACGGAACTCCCTTCTGTCTAGAATCGTACAACAAACTCTGATTCTACAGTGTGCACCATGCGGCTACTAAGGTTGTCTACAAAGGTCAAAACATGCAACCACTAAGCTGCTGCCACGTGTAAAGTAACACTGCTATGCATTAAATGCATGCATTATATAAGAAGAACCCTACTTCAGAATTGAAGTGCTCGGCCATCTTCTTCTTTCTCTCTTAGTGTTAGAATATTATTCGTAATATTCTTATCTCCTTTCTATCTTATTTATAGTGCAAGAAACATAGTGTTCTTAACTTGTTTAGATTAGGTTAATCCTTAATCTTGTTCCGCAACAAGTTGTAAATTCTTTTAAGATTTATCAATAAACAATTTAGAAAGTAAAAATCATGTGTTTGTATTCAACCCCCCCCCCCCCTTCTACAAACTTGTATAACCCTTAGGGACCAACACTACTGACTAACTCTTTAGAGGAAACAGTATTCAGTGTCTTGAAGTTGAGATGACAGAGCCTCTTATGCCATAGCCAGTTGACATCAGATGAGGCTTTTGAGAAGAAACATGAGTTCTCAGTGGTTGTAGAGTCCATGTTTATAACATAAACATTTTCCATACGATAACCGCTGAGAGCTATCTTCTTCTTTTTGTCAGTGACAAAACAGGTTTCCTTAGTGAAAATCACTTTGTTATCCTTGTGACATAGCTAACTTATGCTTAGAAGATTATGCTTCAGTCCTTCAACATATGCGACTCTTCTGAAGGTTGTTGTACCATTTGAAAGTACACCAAACCCTCGGGTATAGCCTTTTCCATTTCCACCGAAAGTCACAGATGGACCTTTCTCTTCCTTATACTCAGTGAGCAGGTTCTTCTTTGACTTGGGCACCCATTTCATTTTGGGCTTAGATTTGTCATTGGTGGTAGAGGAAGTGGAAGGTTCAGCAATCTTCGCAGCATTTGAAGATGCAGCTTCTGAACTATTCTTCACTTTGGTTGATTTCTTAACCTCAATGGTCTTCTTTGCCTTGGGGGCAATAATCTTCACCTTAGCTAACTTTTCAGCTTTGGTGGTTGTGGGGCACTTACTAGCAATATGATCAGTAAGTCCACAGTGATAACATTTCCTATAACTAAAAGTAGCTTTAGGGCCATTTGCATGCTGAGCCTTTAGTTTTAAATGGGCAGGGCCAACAACAAGTATACCTTTGGCATTGGAAATAGGAGGAACAATCAGTTCTTCAGATTTCTTACCAATAATATCCAGTTTAATTCTAGGAGTAGATCGCTGAATAAATCCAGGGATCTTATTCTTAGAAGTAGAGGGGTAAGTCATTGAAGCTTTAGAAGCATTCAGCTTAGGTACAAAGGTACCCTTCTGAGGTTTTGGATAAACAATTTTCTCTTTACCTTTATAAGTTAAGGTACAGAGTTCCTCAGGGATAGGAGGTTTTAAAGAGGAACACTGAGAAGATGAAGTGTCAGGGATAGAGGAGACAAACATTCCAAATTTAAGCATGGAATGATCAGTGGTTGGTTGTTCAGCGTCATCTTTATAACCAAGACCACGTTTGTCACTCAGGGGAATCTAAGACTTAATTCTCTCAGTGATCGTTGTTGAGGATTTATACCATCCATCAACAGTATCTTTTTCAGCTTTTAATGCAGCGATAGCTTCTTCACGCTCGATTTTGACTAGTTGATTTATATGAACTTGATCTTTAAAATCTTCTTCAATTTAGAAAGCTTTTCTATTTGAAGGTGACAGTTTTTAAGCTGCTCAGCGAGATCAAGGTTTTGATTTTCAACAACAGTTTTGCCATTCATGGCATCATATAAACTCATAGTCAGGAGATCGATCTTTCAAAGACTATCAGCTTCATCAATATTTGAAATATTGGCGAAGAAGGAAGGTGATACCATAGAGGTAGAGGATGAAGCAGAGGGAATGCCAGACTTTTCTTCCTCTTCTTCGATTTTGGCCATGAGGCAGAGATTGGCCTCATCATCATCTTCCGAGTCAGATGATTTTTCTTCATCAGAGGCAGCCCAATCGTAGTCAGCCACCAGGCCTTTGCCTTTCTTCTTAAAGCTTTTCATCTTTCAATACTTTTCTTTTAGCTTTTTGTATTTGTCATCTCTAGCCCTGGTGTTAAATGTTTTCTTGGGGAAAGGTGAGGGTCTAGAGACTTTCTTTGACCTGCACTCGCTAGCAAAATGTCCTATCTTTTCACAGTTATAGCAAGTAGCAGTAGCCTTATCAACAGGAGTTGATGATCTAGACTTGTCAGTGAGTGCAAGAGGTTTATTCCTTCTGAAGTTACTCTTTTTAGCGAATCTCCTGAACTTATTAGCTAGGAGTGCTATAGATTCATCAAGATCTGAAGTGTCAGAATCTGATGAGCATTCCGAGTTAGTTTCCATCTCAGTGACAGTGATAGTAGATCGCTGAGTGGAAGGTAACTCTGAGAGTAAAGCAACAGGTGTGCTCTTGGAATCTTTTACAAGATTATTCTCTAGATGACTCGACTGCTCATGATTGAGCATAGTGCCATATAAAGTAGAGAGAGTCATAGATTTTAGATCCTTTGATAGCTTGAGACACATTGAATAACTGTCCCAGCTTTCAGGTAAACATTCTAAGAACTTTGTCAGAATTTCAAAGTTAGAATATTCCTTACCAACAGTTTTCAGATCAATTATTAAGCAGTTAAAACGTTGGTGAACTTCAGAGAGAGTTTCATTCTTACCACAAATGAAGCTTTTGTACTGTTTTACCAGGTTGATCTTACGTGAGTCCTGGACTTCAGACGTACCTTCATACTAAACACAAATTGTGTCCCACATGGATTTGGAGGTTTTCAGGTTCATGACAGAATTGTAGACTTCGTCAGGAAGAGCCATGGAAAGAATGGATCTGGCTTTGGTGTCGATAGCCGCTTTTTTCTTATCTTCATCAGTCCACATATGAATTTCCTTTGGAACCAATCTTTCTGGAATAGCAGCTCTATTCTCAGCAGCTGGAACTTCAGGATCAATTCTAATAGGAATGTATGGACCATTTTCGATGTAATAAGGTATAGTTGGGTCTACACCTTCTAAGAAGAGTATCATCCTATTTTTGCATAGATTAAAGTTATCTCTGGAAAATCTAGGGGGTTTAGCAAGAGAACCATTGTCTATATAGTTTGTGTTTGTGTTAGTAGCCATTTTAAGAAATAGCAAGGAAGAGAAAAGATTAGTATAAGCAAGATCTTGTTTATGAGATTAAACAAATCCGCTATGATACCACTTGTTGGTCCTGGAGGGGTTATACAAGTTTGTAGAAGGGGGGGGGGGGGGTTGAATACAAACACACAGATTTTACTTTTCTAAATTGTTTATTGATATTTATCAAACAATTTACAACTTGTTGCGGAACAAGATTAAGGACTAAGCCTAATCTAAACAAGTTAAGAACACTAAGTTTCTTGCACTAGAATTAAGACAGAAAGGAGATAAGAATACTACGAGTAATATTCTAACACTAAGAGAGAAAGAAGAAGATGGTTGAGCAATTCATTTTTGAAGTAGGGTTCTTCTTATATACTGCATACATTTAATGCAAAGCAGTATAACTTTACACGTGGCAGCAGCTGATTGGTTGCATGGTTTGACCTTTGTAGAAAACCTTAGTAGCCGCATGATGTACAGTGTAGAATCAGAGTTGGTTGTACGATAATGAACAGAGGGGATGTCCTTTCTGACATTTTCGTACGGAGGCGTGCAAGTTGGGGTAAGACAAAAGTAACTTGTAGAGTAAACCTCATGATCAGCGTTCGTTGAACAGTACTTTATCAGCGAGTGATAAAGCTCAGCGATTGCTAAAGTCTTCTACTTATAACTTCACGTTGAGTGGACAAATCTTGGCTTTGCTGATATCCGCATCAGTTCATTAGTAGACTTGTCGCTGGTTCTTGGCTTGATCTTCGACTTTAGCGTAGAACATATGTTGACGTGAAACTTGTCTTCAGGGATCATAAGTAAACAACTAAAACTTATCAGCGATCATCTTTAAGACTGAACATGCTCAGAGCTTATGGATGAACAGTGTTCGCTGAATGTTAAGATTAAAGAGAATGAGTTTCCTATCAGCGGTACTGTAGAGACATAGTACTTATCAGCGATAGTGAAACTCTAATACATATTGTTTACTTTCAAATTTTTACTAAGTGTTTAAAGAGAGTCATTATCAAATCACTTAGGGTTTGGATCAACATTTTATGTTTTTAATCCGCTCACTTCTACCCAAACTCTCATTTACATTTTACCTCAACACAACGAGATTACTCAACCATATGAGTTATCTCCCCAACTCTTTGATGTAGACCCTCACCCCTCAATCACTCAAGGATAACTTATTGGGTAGGAAACACTAGTTAACGTGAAACCATAGAAGTTCTTAACGCTCTCACACTTATCCCATGAAATTTTGTCCTAAAAACTTGGTGGAGTTCAACAGTTAAGTTTGAACAAATAAATCTCAACATTTGAATGACATTGTCATCAAAATGTATGGTCCTCAATAATATCATAAATTTTTTGAGCATTTGCACTTTGAAGATTTCTCAAAACAAGGATAAAGAATGAATGAAAAGAATTTGAACGATTTGTTTGAGAATCTGACAATGTATCAATCAGATCAAATATCATTGATGATAATCATAAAAGGATATGGTATCAAAGAATAGAAATTTGTTTATATGAACAAATATATACAATCTTTAAATGAAACGTTTAAGCTCTTACGCTGAAAGAATATATGATGCTCAACAAAATTGGAATACAAACGGGAGTATTACCATCGAAAAGTTGTTTCATTTTGAGACATGGTAATAACAAAGTCAATAATAAGCTGAACCGGTGTGTATGAATACTTGAAAGTATAGAAAAGATAGTACATACGTATTAATCTTTGGAAACACACGGTCAGAGATGATGTTATAATTCGAGATCTCCAAGAAAAACATTTAAAATCACACTTCTAAATTCATAAAATTTGATTGAGAATAGAAAAGTGGTTTTAACATTTAATAAAACCATTTTTCATGCTTGAAAATCGTTCTTCTTTCAAACAATTTGAGATTAAGGTCAGAAGATACTTACATTCAATCAATGTTTGAGCTTCCCCTCAAATCATGATAGCATGATTTAAAATCAGATAAGCTCCCCCTTAACATGTGAAAAGGATATTTATCTAAATCTGCACAAATAACAAGACTTGGATCAAAGTATCCTTGATCATTAAAACGAGTCCTGAATTACCAGGATTGAAGGTAAATTCAGAAGTTATAGTCGTTGAAGAACGAGTCCTGATCTGATATGATCAGAAGTCATAATCGTTGAAGTATGGGTTCTGAACTGAAGTATTCAGAAGCCACAATCTTTTACGCTCGGGTTCTAAACTGAGGTATTTAGAAACCTTAGTCGTTGAAGAACGGGTTCTAAACTGAGATATTTAGAAGCTATTTATATTGAAGTACGAGTCCTAAACTGATATGTTTAGAAGTCATATCTCTTGTACTCTCCCTTAAAAGTACTCGCACTCTTCTCAACAAACTGCACAACTCTTCTTCTATTTTTCCAATCATGTGTATGATAGATATTGTACAATCAGCACTACACATGATGAACCTGCAAAACATATTAAGTTGATTTTGGTACCCAACGGAACTTGGGTCCTGGTTTGTAAGATGCAGTTCTCTTTGAAGAAATGCGATAAGTATCGTACCAATAAGAAGCGTAATCTTTATGCATAAATCATTTGATCCATAATAAGAACAACAAATTTTCTTTTGTGCCAACCTAATCAGATGATTTGCAGAGTAAACAGGATTATGTTTAACAAAAGACTTACTTTAGGAGCATTGTTCTTCTTGGCGTTTGGAGTGGGAACAGGTGATTTTGGAGCTTCTTTCATATGAGTTGTGCATTTCACTCTCCATTCCATCTTTACCTTCTTGAAGACTTGATTCTCTTTATGCTTGGAAGAAGTATTAACTTTAGGCACATTCAAGTGATTTTCTGAATGATCAAACAGAGGATTATAAAAGAGATTAGAAGAACGAATCTGATCCTTTGAGAAATCATTTGATCTGAAAAATTCATTTGAAAAAATGTCTTTAAAGATTGAACTTGAAGCCGTTTTAAACGAACATTCAGAATCAGCTGAGTTCACAAGTAGAGTCTGAACAATCGTGTCAGGACTTGCTTGTTTTGAAACATCAACTTTAAAAATGATGTCTTCAAGTTCTTTAATTTTGTTGATTAAAACATTTTTCTCCTTAAAAATTAGATCATATTTCTTTTGAAGATCAAATTTTATCTTTTGTTCCTTCATAATATCTGTTGATTAACCAGATAACTTTCTTGTAAGCTTAACAATCTCATCTTCAAAATATTTTCATTCAGTCTTAAAATCTTTTTTCTAAAAACTTTCCTTTATTGGCTACCTCTTTTAAAATCTCCATATTCTTCTTTTTAATATCTTTATTTTCTTTCTCAAAAAGATTTTTCTTTTCCCGCAAAGTCTTTTCTTTCTTTCTCCAAAATATTTTCTAAATAAGAGATTTTTACAGAAAGCTCAGCACTTTCTGTTTCAAAGGGTTTTCTTTCCATGACAAACTCAACTCTTTCTTTTTCGAGTTTTTTTTTCAAGAAATAAAACCTTTTCAATGTTAGAGACTTGTTTCAAAGGTTTTATGCATTTTAGCTCAACTTCTTTCTTTTCTTCAAGAGATTTTCTAGAAAATTTTGACAACCTTTGAACACAAATCTTTTCAAATCAGCATTTTCTATTCAAATCATCATTTTCAGTTTCCAAGACAGATATTTTTCATGAAAATTCAAAAGACTTTTCTTTAAAAGATTTTCTTTCATCTTCAAAAGTCTTTTCTAAACAAGTCTTTTTGTATTGAAAATCGGTGTTGTCAAAAATCATATTCTTGGCAACTTTATATTTTTCAGCTCGAACTCCTTATCGTATACATAAACTTTTCGCAACTAACTGGACTTCAGAAAACTTTTCGCAGACTTCTCCTTGCGAAAACCAAACTTTTCGCAATGTATTCTATGCGAAAAGAAGACTTCTCGCAATCAACTAAATGCGAAAACTTTACTTTTCGCAATCAACTTGATGAGTACACTAATTTTTCGCAACCCAAGAGATACGAACACTAAACTTTTTGTTGGTTCCTATATTGCTTAACAATGATTTAAATACTTATTAGTTCAAACAGATAAGAGTTGCGGAAGCGTTTTAAACGAACTAATAAGATAATGTTTGGTAGAAAGACACACAATATCAGTTACACAAAGTGGAAATAATTCAGATAATTAGCTCAATAACCCACTGTATATTGATATAAATAGAACACCAAGAACACCGAAAGTTATACGAGAAATCTGCTCTAAGAGTGTGTGTGTCGTGCAAAGCTTAATAGAAGAGCTCAACATGAGTCTTCTGTTTATACTATTCATTAGACGACAAGTTCTGGACATAAAGGACTTAAGGGTACAAGACACAATCGTGGAACTGCTACTGGTACAACGTTAATGTAGTGCGCCATTTTCTGCTAAAGCTGAAACCCATCAGAGTTTGACACGTGGAGTTGTCAGGGCACACCTTGTACGAATGATCTTTAGGATCTTCGTACATCAGAGAACGTGAGATGCACGATGGTCTTCGTCTTGATATTCATATAAACTTCTAAGTCTTCAGTCTTCATTCCACAGAGGCTTTGTCAAGTTTGGCAGAGGCTCTGTGGTCTTGTCTTCTGTGAATGTCTTCAGTTGAGTCTTCACTTGCTCTTCTATCGGTGTCTTGGCAGAACCTCTGTCGATGTCTATACTTAGTCTGATTTTCAATACTTCTATAAACAGTAGAAGTTGGAGCTAACAATCTCCCCCTAAGTATTGAAAATAAAATTTTGAAACATGCATGGTTTTCTAGACTAAGAACACGACAGACGATGATTTACCTCTATTGAAACTTTACTTTTCATTTAAGATTGTGCCAGAGGCACTTACATTTGATTACATTGTGAGAGACAGAGGTTAGTAGCAGACTTTAGACGTTGGCGTCTTTGAAGTCATTGTAGCTTCTGTTGTCAAATCCCACTTCTTTAAGCTCATGATAGATTCTGATGCAGAGGGTTCTGAAGTTGATTACCGAGTCGATGACATCTATCAGTTTATCTGCAAAGGCTGTGTTCATCAATTCCGATCCTCTGTGCTCCATGAGGTTTGCTCCGAATTCTGTGAGAGTACTTGTAGCGTACTTTTGATAGTCCATCTCCAGAAACAGTCTTGACTTTCCCGCAGGGTCTTGATAGACATACCCAAACTTTGGGGAATTTATGATCGAGTTTGGTATGGCAGAGGATGGGCAGTTATCTTCTGGTGGTTTAAGGCTTAGGTTTCTTACTCCAAGATCTCGTCCTAATTGAAAATCGACTAGGTTGTATAGAAGAAGTTTCTCACGCATGGCTTTCCTGATTACCCTGTATGCCCTTCTAACTGCATCTGTTGTGTAGTTCTGTTTTGTCCAGTTCTTAAGGTCGGGTAGGTCATAGGGGCTTTAGTTCCTAAGATCAGCATCTGAGAATTGGTTCTCGGATCTGTCCACTCTTTTGACCTTATATATATTGTAGTAAACCTTAGGTGTAGTTCTGGTGTGAGAGTACTTACAGTATATAACTTTGTCGATTTTGGAGATTGAGTAGACTTCTTTGACAGGCTTGGGTGTTGTTCTGGAGAAGATACTTTCGAGCTCAGAGCGGAGGTTTGGATCTTGAATGGATGGTGGCAGAGGCTTTTTGGCAGTTTTGTTGTATAAATATCTGCACATGACTTCTTCCATTTGTCATGGAGGTGCACCAGGTGGAGGCATGGGTCTGCGCAGAGCATCCAGTTGATTCTTTATTTTCTTCACTCGATCTTCAGTAGGTTTTGCTTTCGGATCTAGAACATGTATATTTGACAGAGGGTGACACCGAAAGCCCAGTCTTCTTCTTCTGGCTTTGGTGTCACATATGCATCAAAGGAACTTTTCATCAGCTTCTCTGTAGGTTAATGCTTTGGCTTCTTCTTTTTAGGTTCCTCTGTCATGATTCCCTTGCCTTTATCTTTTGCCTTAGGATGGAGATTGTTGGTTCCCGTTTTTCTTAAACAAGATTATCAGATCTATTAGTTCAAGTTTAAGGTTTGATGCGGAAGCGTATTTAAAGAACTAACAGATAAGTTTGATAGATTTAGAACAAAATATAAATAAACAGTGAACAGAATATTATATCTCAAAGTTTACTGAATATATATCAAGAACAGGTTTATAAACCGTGAGTAAGAAAAGCTTTAAAACAGATATGACTTTTAAGGTGAATAAGCTTTTGTGTTCTTGATGTTCGATTGAAGTTTTGTGTTTTTGTGTGTGTGTAAGGAAGAACTCAACATGAGTCTTCCTTATATACTACTCTAAAGGGGACCATAAAGCATATGCTACTATTCAAAAGGTACGTATGAATAGAAGAGTGGATGTCGTGAACAGTTGCAAGGATGGCATGAACAGTCAGACGTGTTGTATTGCATTTAATGCAGCAGATGTCTAATATGTACTAAGCCCTACTGAGTCCAATCAGAGTTTGACACGTCGACGTTAGACAGGGCATGCTACCATGCAAGTTGATGAACGGGTCCTGTAACAGTAGCAAGATATTATAAATATCTTCAAGTCTTTCAGTGAGGACCACAGAGGCTCTGTAATGAGTTACAGAGGTTCTGTGGTCTGGTCCTCTGTGGAGCAGTCCACCTTTGTGTCCGAGTCTTGGGTCTTCTTTGAGTACAACAGAGGTTCTGTAGGAAGCCTCTGCTGCTTTTGTAGCTTCTTGACCTTGATTTCTCGGTAATGTCGGCAGAGCCTCTGTAAGAGGCTTTCTTCACTTAGCCTATTTTTCACTACTTCTAAATACTTCTATGATTAGGAAGATTGAAGCTAACAATCTCCCCCTAAGTAGTGAAAAATAAAAATTTGAACTTGAGTTAATTTAGGCTAAGTTAGATAAGACAGAGGTTAAACAATACCTCGAAATTTCTTTCATTTAGAAATATGCCAGAGGCATTTTACATTTGAGTACAATGAAAGATAAACTTTAACTTTGTTTGCAGAGATTAGAGGTCTGAGAATCAGATTTTGGCATCTTTGAAATCGTTGTAGCTTCTGTTGTCTCTTCCGACTCTTCTGATCTCTTTGTAGAAACTGATGCAGAGTTCTCTTAGGCGGATTGTTGCGTTAATCTCTCTGATGATAGTATCTGCAACATCTTTATCCATTTTCTTTGTACCTCTGTATTTCACAAGGCTTGCTCTGAACTTGTTCAGAGTACTTGTTGCGTACTTCTGACAGTCCATGCATACAAATAGTTTAGTTTCGCCTTGAGGGTATTGAAATACTAACCCAAACCGTGGTTCTGTGATGATTGAGTTAGGTACGGCGTCCGGTGGGTAGCGATCCTCTGTTGGTCGTAAATCCAGATTCTTGAGACCAAGATCCTTTCCCAGCTGGAAATCTATCATGCTGTAGAGCAGAAGCTTTTCCCTCATCGCTTTTCTCAACACTTGATAGGCTCTGGTGTTTGCCTCTGTGTTGTAGTTTTCCTTTGTCCATTGCAGAAGGTCAGGTAGATCATAAGGATTGATATTTCTTAAATCAGCATCAGCGAAGGTAGTTTCTGAATTGTCTTCTCTTCTGACTTTGTAAAGATTGTACCTGACCCTTGGATAGGTTCTTGTGAAGGAGAATTTGCAGAAGATTACCTTTTTGATCTTGTGGATTGAGAAGACATCTGCTTTGGTTCTTGGCTTTGTCCTTGTGAAGATGTTCTCAAATTCTTCTCTGATCCTTGGATCTGTCACATGATCTGTTGGATAATTGGTCTGAAAGGATTGTTTATAGAGGTATTTGTATACCACTTCTTCCATTTCTTCATATGTTGGACCAGGTTGTGGTACTTGTCTTCTGAGACTTTCCATCTGTTGAACAACTTCTGCGGCTCTACCAGTTAGAGGAATGTCTGACAGAGGCTTCAATCCATGTGCCCAGTCAACTTCTTCAGGCTTTGGGGTTTGAAAGGCATCAAACGCACTCTTCATTAGTTTCTCTGTTGACATTGGCCTTATCTTTGGCTTTTGGCGGGGCAGAAACTGTTGCTTCTGTAAGTTTGGAGGTTGGCACTTCTGTTGGCTTGATGGGGGTTGCCTCTGTGGGTTTTGACATTTGTGATTTAGAGGACTTTTGTGGCGATGGTTCTGTTGGCTTGAGTTGCTCTGTAACCTCTGTTGGAGGTGTTTTGTTGACTTCTTCTGTGAGCTCAGTTTCTGTTGATGAAGTATTGACATCGAATCTTCTTGCCATTTTGAAAGCTAAAGTGAACCTGTGCCTTTCTTCTTCTCTCTGCGCCATATGATCACTCATTGTTGTGTGCATCCTTTTCAGAACATCAGAAGCAGAGGTCGTTGCTCTTTTTGGTTTGGTGGCAATCGACTTTCTTCTCGGTATGGTTTGGGGTGTTTCCACAGAGGTGGGTGTTTTCTCTGTTGTTTCTTCATCTGTTTCTTCCAAAATGATTACCTCAGGGGCGGTTGTTACCTTTGTGGTTTGCTGATCTGCTTCTGGAATTTTGGTTTCTTCAGGAGTTGATTCCACAGAGATGGGTGTTGTCTCTGTGGTCTTTTGGGTTTGTTGTTGTTGGGTTTGTTCTGGAGGGGCTTGGTTGATTGGTTTTGCTGCGATTGGTGGACTTTGTATTCCTCTGCTCGTAGCTTTCTCTCTTAGATTCTCCCCCTCAGGATTATCTGATGGACCAGGTTGGTCATCATCAGAATCATCCTGACTTTTACCAGAAGCACCCTCTACTCTGCAAGAAGTGTTGGGCTTCTTCGGTAATTCAGCTCCTGCTGCCATCAACTTTTCACAGACATCATCGCAGAGGCCAATCAATGTCGCATGCTCTGCTTCTGTTTTGAAACGCATTCTGCCGACACTCTTTCTGAAATCCTTGACATAGTTGGCATTTGCAGTTGTGAAGGAGACAATGACTTCTGTGACCTGGTTAATGACGTTCTGTCCGAGCTCTGTAAGCTGTGCTCTGGTCATATAGTCTTTTGGTTGCATCATTGTCGTGTTGCGTATTGCCTCTGCTTGGACTTGTGATAAGGCATTCTGTAAGTCTGCAGGAGTAATGCCCTCTGCCCTGTTGGATTGCGTATTCATTTGTTCAAGGAAATTTTTGACAGAGTCCCTGAAAGCAGAAGTTGCAGTTGTTCCGAATTCCTGGGCGGCAGAAGTGGCTGTTGCTTTGGCAGTAGTTTCGGAAGAAGACTTCATCTCTGAGATGGCGGTTTTTACCTCTGTGGACAGATTGTCCATTTTGGTGTTCAGATTCAGGACAACCGTCGATGTTGTCTCTGTAAAAGATTTGAAAGAGCTTTGCAACTCTTTCATTGTTTGGTTCACAGAGGTGTCAAGGGTTTGGAACTCATCCCTTGATACTTGTGTTCCTTGTGTAACCTCTGGAGGAACACATTCGTCTCCAGAGTCAGTCCCTGTTCCTGGGACACCTTCGTTCACCCTTGTTTGTACGATGGGGTGGAAGGATTTCCTTCTGATCCTCGAGAAGAAACCTGAGTTTCGATCTCTACAGAAGTTCTGTGAAGAACAGTGTCCAAATCCACTCCAGAGGTGGTTATTGGAATGTCCTTATGTTGATTGGGAGACTTGTCTAGAGTCTCTTCGTCTCTGTGCTCACTACTTCTCTCTGATAGAAGTTTTGGTCCTAATGTGTGCGTGGCAGAGGAAACGAATTCCTCTGTAGGGTGTTCTAGGGTGATCTGGGGCGACTGATCACGAACAGTAGGTGAGTCTCTTTGAGGAGACACCCTAGGAATGGATTCCCCGGTTTCTGTGGGCACAGAGGTTGAAAGAGTAACCTCTGGCCGGATGGGTTGGGTTAGGATCGAGCTGTGCTGCTCTTTTTCAATAACTCCTTCTGCAGCTAGACCTGCGGAGTTAGAAATGTGGGTTGCACTGGAAGTTGGTTTTGGTTGTGTGCCTCTATTTATCCAGGCATCTTTTCTTGCTTCTTCCTCTGTTAAGCATCCAAGCACTACATCATTGTCTATCATTTCATCCTCTGTAGCTATCCTTCGGCTTGGTGCTTCTTCCCTAGGTTCTGTTGAAGTTTCTTGCTCTGGTCGTAAAAAGTCATACATTTGATGAGATCCGTATAATCTCATGACATGTGGATGATAGAGACCTTTACGTATCCAGACAGCTTCTTCTTCATCTGAATCCACCTCTGAGATTTCTATTCATATGAAGACTTCTTTCCCATAAGTTCTGTACGTTTGGCTATAAAGCTGAGTTGAATTGCCATGTATTTTGCTAACTTTTGATCCTTTTCTTCTTGAGTAGAAAGAGGTTTTGCTATCATTGTTCCTAGGGGGACACCTCAACGCGGGGGTGTCATAGGACTCGGTTTAGGAGTTCTATGATCGCGTATATACTCTTTCTTAAGGGATTTATTCGATGCGTAGCGCAGAAGCTTCTTTGACAGAGGTCTGCAGTGTGAGTAGCCATCAGTATGATCAGTAGGGGTATTCTTGTTCATCGGGAACTGTTTGGGAGTTGGTCCTTCTATTGGCCAGTTTTGGATTAGCAGTAGAGGTTCGAACAGTACTCCCAATATTCTTTGGAATTGCAGAGGTGGTAGAAAGTTGGGATCGTTCTCTTTTAGCCTTCTCGTGTTGTTCTTTCTGTCGATGGTGTTTATGATCTCTTGCATCATTATGGTCGCATAATCTAGTGGAAGATCATAGTAAACCCCAAACATGATGCTCAAGATTTGATGTGAGCTCTGGTTAATACTCCCTATTTTCCCTGTCAGGCATCTGTTAAGAATAGAGAACAAAGTGTTCCACAGAGGTGGTAATCTTCCTCTGCGGAAGTCATTTCTCTTCCGTAGTTGGGTGTTGTACCCAAGCATTTCCACGAAGCGACAAAGCTCTTCGTATGTTGGTTGCTCTGCATAACTCTTCAATCCCAGAAGACCCCTTGTTGGTAGGTTGAATTCAAGTGAGAACATTGTTCTGTTGAACTTGATTTCAAGATGCTCAGATTTATCAGGTCTTGAAATGTACCCTTTGATAAGATAATCGTCTTTATCAAATCGGCAGCTTTGCCAAAATTGGTTCAGATAACGGACTGGAATTTTGTTTG
Source organism: Saussurea involucrata (assembly GCA_033807775.1). Lineage (NCBI taxonomy): Eukaryota > Viridiplantae > Streptophyta > Magnoliopsida > Asterales > Asteraceae > Saussurea > Saussurea involucrata. Next base: position 93,866,313 of record CM066327.1, on the reverse strand, counting down.
GGGTTCTTGAGAGTAGAGGGAAGAGTGAAAGTCCAGGATACACTCTTACAATCAAATATGAACAATTAAGATCGTATTCACAGCAACTGGTCATATGATTTATTAACAATCTGTGAATTACAAGATATTACAATGAATTTCTCTAAATGGATTCACCAAAGATTATATCAAAGATTCTCTCCAAGATTCTATTAGCTACAGTTGCTAACTCCTATATATACTGTAGAGAATAGCTAAAGCTACAGTACATATAAGAAACAGACTAATAGAACAATTACACGTGTCCTAATTAGTAACTGAATATAACAGATAATATCCCAAGATATGAATTCTGAACATACTTCTGAATAAGCGCTTCAGAACATTTGTCTTCATAGTCAGAAGTTCTGAGTCTCCTACTCATAACTCTGAACCTTCTAGTCAGAATCCAACACTTAGAATCTTTTTGAGATTTCTCACTCAGAACTTCTGAGTCTTCTACTCAGAACTTCTGAGTCTTCTGAGTCTTCTTTAGTCTTCTTACTCAGAACTCAACACTTGTGTTTTTGACAAAACTCTAGACCTAACAATCTCCCCCTTTTTGTCAAACACACTTTTACTTTTCATCATCAAATTCTTAGAGCAGGAACAATCTTCAGAAGGAGCTCTTCTGAATGCTTTGACAACTTTTGCTCAGAATTCTGAATAATCTGAGTTAACAAATTCTGGTCAGTCTTTAATCAGCAGCAGCAACGATTTCCAAATTGATTTATGTTATATATTTGCTTTTTCTTTGCTCCCCCTTGAAATGACAATTCTCATCTTCATTTCAGCTTTACCGATCAGTTTTCTTTTCCTCTTCTCCTTCTTAAAATAACATTTCTCTCTTTTGTTATTTCTGTACAAAAACCATATCAATCTTCAAAATCTTTAGCTTTTCTCCCCCTAAAGTTTTGTAAAGCAGAATCATCTTCAAAATCTTTAGCTTTTCTCCCCCTAAAGTTTTGGAAAGCAAAATCATCTTCAAAATCTTTAGCTTTTCTCCCCCTTGATTTTCAAAACTTTAGCGATGAAGTCTATGCTTTTTCTCCTCCTTAATGAATAACCTTGCTCCCCCTCAAAATAAGAATTCTGGAGCAAATTGTTTTCTCCCCCTGAAAGTATGCATATATTTCATTAAAATTATTCATTTCAAATATAGTGCTTTAATGAAACATTTATGCAAGGAAAATAAGATTCACTGAACTATACTTGATAACTACTAACATTTGATCATCTGAAAATTTTACAAAAGAAATCCAACTTAATGAAATTTAACAGATTTTTCAATCAAATGAAATCAAATGCATGTGTTTGGATTCAAATACAAGTCATCATTGCATATCAAGTTAAAAAAAGTTCAGTTTCAATCCCTTTATTAAATCTATTTGGCGTGCTTAGCATGCGAAATATGATTAGCTTCAAGAATATGCAATTCTAAAAACATATACGAATATTTGTCCAAAATCAGGATTTTCACAAATTTACAAGTTTATTGCGACTTTGTATTTTCCCAAAGTTTCAAGAGATGTGTGCTCATTGGCATCTTTTAATTTTGTGCTCATTGACATCTTTTAATTTTGTGCACATTGGCATCTTTTAATCAAAAAGTTTAGTAAGAATAAGATACATCGTTAAACATGACTTTCTATCTGGTTCTATAGCAGGATTTGGGTCAACATATCCCAGACCAGTTGGTCTTAGGTGCTAGATGACAAGCACCCCTTGGAACTTAATTTCCCAAACCAGAAAGGCCACATCGATATATCTTAAACCCATTTGTACCAGTAGAACATGGTTTTCTATCTGATTCTATTGCAGGATTTGGGTCAGCCGATCCCAGACCAGTTGATCTTAGGGACTAGGTGTCGAGCACCCCTTAGGACTTACTCTCCCAAACCAGAAAGGCCACAGGTACAAACTTTCAAACTAAATGATTTTGTATATATATATTGCATCTCAATCACTTGGTTCAAAAACGTAGTACTTCCCCCATATTTTCGTTTCCATCCAACATTCTGACAAATTATGCTTTTTGAGCATTATATTCTATATATGTCTAAATTTCATAACATTGAGCATTCAGCATAATTTCATTCATGATTTGCTAACCTTTCGATTTATTTCAGAAGTGAAAGTTGAAACAAATATAGCTCAGATAATACAAAAATACTTGTAAAAGCACCATTGACACACATTTTATTCATTGAATGAAAAATAAAAAAAATCATATCATTGAATTAAATTGTTAAGATTCAAACATTCAAAGCAATAGAAATAAAACATAATACAATGTTACCTTTCACCACTTGTTCCTTGAAACAGAAAAATATGACAGTTAAGGATATCACCTGAGAAGTATGAGTTCTAAACTGATTTGTTTAGAAGTCTTAGTCTCTGAAGTACGGGTCCTGAACTGAATTATTCAGAAGCCATTGTCATTTAAGTACGGGTTTTGAACTGATATGTTCAAAAACCTAAAACGTTGAATCACGGGTTTTGAACATTATCTTGAAACAATCAGATCAAATTTTGAGTCAATGCTTCCTCTGAAATCAAGATAATCCTGCAAAATCAAGAGATTTTGGTAATCATCTACGATGATTCCTCATTAGTTATCAAAAAAAAAATCTGAGTAGTAGAGTCAGAATTCTGATTAGAAGAGTCAGAATTCTGAGTAACTTGCTCAAAATTCTAAGTATCAGAGTCTGAATTCTGATTAGTTGCGTCAGAATTCTGAGTAGTGGAGTCAGAATTCTGAGTAGTAGAGTCAGAACTTCTGAGTAACAGAGTCAGAATTCTGATAAAACTATCCAGAGAAAATTCCTTAGAAAAATTTTTGGATTTTGTGATTTTTGAACATTCTGAATTTCAAATCACCATAACTTGCTCAAAAATCAGAATTTTTCAACCAAAATTTGCAGGGTTGCTCAAAATGTGATTCTGAACACATTCTCTGGAAATGTTTTCTACTAAAAACACTCACATCTATGAGTTCGATAACCTCATAGCAAACAGAACTTTTTCAAAAAAATCTTCAAGATCAACAAATTGATCTATATGAATCAGAAATCCATAATTACATTCAGATCGAGTTTTGGACTGAATTATCCAAAAGTCAAGATTCTCAATTTAAGCACAACATCGGTTTTAAGTCATGTGTCAGTATTATCATTCAGCTCTACACATGAATAACCTGCAAAACAGATTAAGTTGACTTTGGTACCCATAAGAACTTGGGTCCAGGTTTGTTAGGTGCAGTAGCATATGCAGATATTCTATAAGAACCATACCAGTGCTGAATAAAATTCTTGTTCACAAAATCATTAGTCCCACAATATGAACAACAAAGTTTCTTTTGTGCAACTCTGACTAATTGATTTACAGAATAAATCACATCAGGTTTAACAAAAGATTTTCTTTGAAATGTATTGTTCTTCTTGACATTTGAATTAGGAACTTTTGATTTTGGCACTTCTTTCTTGGAGGTTGTTCCTTTAACTCTCCATTCCATTTTTATCTTTTTAAAAGAACAATTATAAGATTTATCAATAGCAGAATCATAAAACAGATTAGAAGAACGAATCTGATCTTTTGAACTATGATTTGATTTGTCAACAACTTTCGTTTCAAATTCCCTAAACTTTTTAACATACAAATCAAACCTTGACTGCAAATCAGATTTGGACTTCCTCTCTATCATGATTTTAGTTGATAAATCAGATAATTTCTTAATAAGCCTCCTTATCTCCAAATGAAAAACTTTCTTTTCCTTCTCAAACTCATCTTTTAAGCATTTTTCTTTAAAGCCATTTACCTTCTTCTTTTCAGTCTCTTTCCTTCCATCTTCTAACTCTTTCTCCAACTCATTGATTTTTACAGAAAACTCATTTAACATTCCTGTTTTCTTTTTCTCAAAACCAATCTTTTCTTTTTGAAAAACATTTTTCTTGCATTCAAACTCTTTTCTTTCTTTTGCAAGAATTTTCTCCAAATCAGAAATTTTCAAAGATAATTCAACAGACTTTGTTTCAAAACCTTTCCTCTCAGTTTGAAAGTCTCTTCTCTCTTTCTCAAATTTCACTCTTTCAAGTATAAGAACTTGTTCAAAATCATAGATCTGTTTCAAGAGTTGACAATTTTTCATTTCACATGATTTGATTCTATTTTCAGACTCTGTCAACATCTTTCTTCTAAAATTGCCTTTCTCTTTCAAATCAACATTCTCTTTTTCTAACAACTTTATGTTTTCTTGAACCTTTTCAAAATCCTTTAGAAAATCAGATTTCTCTTTTTGCAAAATCTTTATAACTTTTGCATATTCGTCTTGTTTTGCTTGAAGATTAGCAATCTTGCTTTCAAAATGAACAATCTCAGTTTTTGGTTCAGAAATTGTTTCTTTTGCTTTTACAGGACTTAATTTTTGTAAATTGTCTGAACTGGTTATAGAAATTGCAGGTCTCACAAAAATTTCAATAATCTCAGGCATGATGAAATGACAAATTCGAATATCAACTATGAATTATGATAAAAAATGAGAATCAACACAAATCTAGAACATGCAAGAATTAATCAAATCTATCACATGCATTTCATCAAACAGTTAGAGTACATGAATTAATGAAATCTTCTTTTCAACAAAAAATTTGAATACTAATCAACATGCAGCAGATATAATCACTTTGATCCAGAAACCAATCAAGAATTTCGAAAACATACCTGTGATCTCTGTTTAATTTCGAGAATTAATCAGCATAGAGAGAGAATCTTTGGATAACTTGATTGTAAGATATCGATTCAACAGAAAGACAAATTCAAATTTCTTGAATCAATGATAGAAACGAATTCAAGAATTGTTAGGAATTCAAGAATTGTTAGCAGCAGCAGAATCAATTGTCGAATTGATCAAGAAACTTCAAGAACGCGATCAAACACACTCTTGGTCGAATTTGTTTGTTGATTGGCTCTGATACCAATTGAAAGTCCAGGTTACACTCTTACAATCAAATATGAACAATTAAGATCGTATTAATAGCAACTGGTCATATGATCTATTAAAGATATTACAATGAATTTCTCTCTCAATAGATCTAACAATTTATGCGTAAAGAGTTATCCAAAAGGTTAGCCAAAGATTCAGTTAGCTACAGTTGCTAACTCCTATATATACTGTAGATAATAGCTAAAGCTACAGTACATATGAGAAACAGACTAATAGAACAATTACACGTGTCCTAATTAGTAACTGAATATAACAGATAATATCCCAAGATATGAATTCTGAACATACTTCTGAATAAGCGCTTCAGAACATTTGTCTTCATAGTCAGAAGTTCTGAGTCTCCTACTCAGAACTCTGAACCTTCTAGTCAGAATCCAACACTTAGAATCTTTTTGAGATTTCTCACTCAGAACTTCTGAGTCTTCTACTCAGAACTTCTGAGTCTTCTGAGTCTTCTTTAGTCTTCTTACTCAGAACTCAACACTTGTGTTTTTGACAAAACTCTAGACCTAACAGTAACCCTGACTCCAACAGATGGATTCAGTTCAACCTCGAGTTCAGAGGTGCCTCTCTGAAGAGTTGTGTTTATGTTGGCTCTTGGAGGACTTCTACCCGATCCTTGATGAACTGTTTGAACAGAAGCATCTACAGGTATTCGGATATCGATTTCCTCTTCCAGCTCAAGTTCTGGTGAAGGGAATCGAATGTGATGAGAAGAAACTGGATCAAGAAAAATCTTTCCTTGTTCAACTAAGGTCTCCCATTATCCCTGAGTCGGACAGAGGCTACGTGAGATGCGAAAGATCTCAGGTCTATTTTGTGACAAGTCTATATGAGCCACAGAGGCATCATCGTGTGGAGGTGACCTATTGATGTTCTGGGGCAAAGGAACATCATTACCAAAAATAGATTCCCCAGGTATGTGCGTACCAGAGGCGTGAAGAGGTGCCTCTGGCGGTTCTTGCAGGTTAGGGTTCGAGGTGTGCACCTCTGTTTCAATATTCCTTTGGTCTTGATCACCAGGAATAGTTATTGTGGCAGCACTGGGAATTGGGCTTTGGAATCTCACATGTGTGTTCAAATTTTGAACATCTTCTTCTAAGCTCGCATTTCCCTCGGCTCCTAGGGGTATAGCATTTTCCTCTTGGTCACTCTCTAACACATGTACCTCATGCCTACCAGAAGAGGGCGATCTCTCTGCCACCTCTTCTGTAGCTTCCCTTTCTTCCTCATGAACAGCCTCCATAGTGGATGCTCTATTCTGTACTTCCTCCTCTATCACTCGAGAGGAAGACCCCACTTCGGGTACTCTTACCTCTGGTCTGTTAACCTCTTCTCCTATTTCCTCATTCAAACTCTCTAATGAAGGCTCAGATCCTAAATATGCTGGGGTTCTCACCTCAGGTTCTTGAGGTTGAGCAGCAGTATTATAGTTTTGGATAGAGAGGTGTTCTGGATGAATAAGGGCAAGTATTGTACCTGGAACTCTTCTGATGAAGGGATATTCACCTGAAGTCGTGGGTTGGAATTTTGACATGACCCAAATAGGTGTAGGATTTCCTTGTTGAGTTAACTGCAATGATGGGAAGGCTTCTCGGATTACCAGACTTATAAAACAAGGAAACCTGATTGATTTCAAAAACTTGTGGACTCCAACTTCTCTACCTCTGGCTAGAGCATTTGTTTTGGTATTCACAGCAGCAAGAAGGTCCTTGTAAAGGATTTTGGCATAATCGAAGTTTCTGTTGAAAATTAACCCATACATGATTTGTAGAATCTCTGTGCTTGTTTGATCTTGGCTACCAGACTTACAGGTAAGGGTTCTGTTCAGTGTGGAGAACATGAAGTTCCATACTGTGGGTAGATTTTGTCTTCTGAACTCTCCTATCCTATTTATGTCTTTGTTGTAACCTAAGAACTTTACAAAATCAAGAAGAGTCTCTACTTTGGGGGGTTTCTCATATGCTCGAATCCCTAATTCTCATCTTGTCTTCATCCCAAATATTCTTCTGAAGGTTCTGGCACGAATGCATATGGATCCTCCTCATGCGTTTCTTCCCGCATCAACGTTTCCGACAACCCCTTTCTGTTCCGGGATAAATTGGCAAGTGGTCCACCATTGTTGGATGTAAAGCTCGGGTAAGTTGTCGTCATACATGGTTAGTGCTCGAAAAACTTCAAAGTTTCTGAAAAACTCGACAACGATGTGGTACAAGGGTAAGTAGAGACCAGGGTTTGCATCAAGACGGTAGTTGTTATCAGCAAACTCGTAGGGTTGGATAACAATTGCATCAACAGGGCCTATTCTACTTGATTCAGCAGAATGTTGTGGTTCGGCCATTGTTGCAGGTTAGGGTTTCTTGAAGAACTCAATGGTTCTTTGAGAGGGAATGAAGAAGGGTTTTGAATGATTCGAAAGCGTAAACATGAAATGGGTTCTGAGAGTGGGTATTTATACACTAAACATGTGGTTGGATTAACGTCGTAGGTACTGTAGGCACTTGAGTTTCAGATAGTGGAATGGCCTCTACAGTAGAACGTGGAAACAGCTAGTGGTCTGTCTTTCAATCTAAGAATGCCACGTAGGGTTTGGTTCTGACATCTTTTGGGCAAGCAAACCGTCACGGTTAGAGATGTGCGGGTAACAAGTGGTTGACGCTTAAAGAGTGACCCACATCTCTGATGACGTGGCAGAAAAACTGACAGAGCTCTGGTGGAGCTCAGCACAGTTTTGTCTCTGTTAAGTAACCTTTTCCATTTCTTTCAAGTAACCCAAGATGTTTCACCTTTACCCAAAAATATTTAAAATTCTGTATCTGATGTGAAAGTAGTCAAAGAACAAAGACAGAACTGACTCAGAAATTTCACAGAGTTCTGGTGAGAAACAACAGAGGCTCTGGTGAAATATTAGAGTTCTGTTAAGTTCTTAACGTTATCAAACGGTTCCGAGGAGTTCAGAAGTTGATTCGCGATTGTAGCAGATGACGAATCACTAGGAGTGATTTCCGGATTTGTAACCGGTTCCTCCGGGGAAACAGTAGTATCGATAGAGGTTGATGATGACGGTTGAGCTGTCTCCACAGTGATGGATGACGTGCTTGTAGAAGGCGGCGGACCGGATAGGTTCGACGAGTTCTAAACTGTTTTGTTCAGAAGCCAAATCCGCGGCTTCGTCGAATGTCACGTTTACACTTTCGACAACGGATTTATTCCGTTTGATGTAAACGCGATACGCTTGAGCCTGCATGGAGTTTCCGAAGAAAACTCCTTCGTCCGCCTTGGGGCTGAATTTGCTGAGATCGTCTTTGTCATTCAGAACGTAGCACGTGCATCCGAACGCATGGAAGTACTTGATGTTCGGCACACGGTTGTTGATGATCTCGTACGGCGTCTTGTTGAACCACTTGTTGAGGATGGAGCGGTTTTGCGTATAACAAGATGTTGACACCGCTTCGGCCCAGAAAAAGTGCGGCAGATTGGACTGAGAAAGCATGGTGCGAGCCGCTTCGACTAGGGTACGGTTGCGACGTTCCACCACTCCGTTTTGCTGAGGAGTGCGTGCGGCAGAGAAGGTGTGTGAAATGCCGACTGAAGTCAGATAGTCGTCCACCGTTTGATTCTTGAACTCCATACCGTTGTCGGTCCTTATGGCTTGAACTTGTTGTTGCTTGTTCAGTTGGATGGTCTTCAGATGATTGATGATCAGCTCCAGAGTTTCGTCTTTCGAGCGAAGGAACTTGACCCATGTGTAACGCGAGAAGTCATCCACCATCACCAGGACATATTTGCGCTTGTTGATACTCTGAACACGCATCGGTCCACACAAATCCATATGGATAAGTTTGAGGGACCTGGACATGCTCGGAGTTACCTTCGGTTGATGCGGCACCCGCTTCATCTTTCCCTTTTCACATGCCCCGCAGAGACGATCTTTCACGAATTGAAGATCGGGCATGCCTTTCACGTGTCCACCCAGCACCAGTTTGTTGATACTTTTGAAGTTGAGGTGCGAAAGATGTCGATGCCAAAGCCAAGGTTGTTGGGAATTGGCCTTTGACATGAGGCAGACAGGGTTATCGGTCTTGAGGGCTGCGAGGTCGATTGTGTAGAGGTTGGTCTTGAGTTTTCCAACCAGTAGCTCCTCTCCGTCGTCGTTGAGGGTTCTACACCGTTTAGCTTTGAATCGTACCTCGAGATCTTTGTCGCAGAACTGCCCGATGCTGAACATATTGTGTCCCAATCCGGCGACGTGTGATACCTTCTTTATGGTGATCTTATCTTCGACAATATCGCCGTAGCCCACGATCGGCGCTTTGTGGTCGTTCCCAAATCTCACGTCTCCACCATATTGTTCCTTGTAGTTCGTGAGAAGCTCCCTCCTTCCGGTCATGTGCTTGGAACATCCAGAATCTAAGTACCACACATGACCGTGCTGCAAAATCGAGTTAACGGATTTTAGGTACCCAAATTTATTTGGGTCCTGGAGGGTTAGGTTTGGCACCTCTCGGAGGAACTTGCTTGGACACAGCTTTCCCCTTAGGTGTAGATTGTACACTGTCTGTGGAAACTGGTTTTGGCAAAGGTTGCCTCCTTGGTGTATATTTTACACCTTGTGGAGGAACAGGATTTTTAGCAGGTTACCTCGTTGGTGTCGGTCTAACCTCAGTAGGAGCAACCCATCTAGGAGTGGGTTTGGTCTCCCGCTGTGGTTTAACCTCTGATTGGGAACCCCGTTGTTTATAGTATTTTCATTTATTATTATGGGCTTTGCGTTTGGGTGTATGATTATACATGTGATATGAGCCAAACCAATCATTTAAGTTAATTTCATAAAAATCATTCCAACCACATCTAGAACAACATAAAAAATCACGCGATAATTGAATCAATTGATGAACTGTGATAAACCCAGATTTAGCAATCAAGAATATAGAGAGAATCTAGAGAGCAAATGTGTCATTCATATATTGAGAATTAAGTACAAATGACAATATGCATGAAGTGTTCTAGATTGTTTTCTAACTATTGAACTAGACAAAGCCTATTTATACCCATAACATACAAGGTATAAAGGCAAAGCAATACAGCATGGACTAATGCAGTACATTGACTTTATAGTAAATCTTGAATACAATAATGCTCTAACAATCTCCCCCTTTGGATTCAAGATTTAAAAAATATGACAGCAGTCTTCAGCTCTTTGTAAAGTCAATCATCTCCAACAGACACTCTATCAAACCATCTTCAAGTCTTGTACATGAAAAACAGATCTTTGCAGCTTTATCAGTCTTTGACAAACAGTAACTTCTCGTATCCTTCTTGATGCAAGAACCTTAGTTCTCATATTAACTTTAAGGATTCGAAACCATCAATTCTCGGACCAAGAAGGATGCGAAATCATAGAATTTGTATCATGTAGGATGCGAAACCATGTGAATTCGGATCAAGGCAGATGCGAAACCATCAATTCGGATCAAGTTGGATGCGAAAATATCTATATTGTTGAACTTTTAGGTGTAAGCACATTCCGAAACGCTCAGAACTAAGATAACCAAATTCAGCAACATTTCAGACTTCACATGATCCTAAACCAATGCAATTTTGAACAATCTAAATCCAGCATGCGAATTTTGGACTTCTTGTATTTTGAATGATTTCTTGAACTTAGTATCTTCATCTCTTTGATCTTGAATTATCTTCGACATGAAATTGAATTAAACATTTCTCCCCCTTTTTCGATGATAGTGAGCATCATGATCATCGAAAACCTTTTTCAATTTCAGTCGCATCTCTGAGTATTACTAACAATCTCCTCCTTAATGAATAACCTTGCTCCCCCTCAAAATAAGAATTCAGGAGCAATTTGTTTTCTCCCCCTGAAAGTATGCATATATTTCATTAAAAATATTCATTTCAAGTACAGTGCTTTAATGAAAACATTTATACAAGGAAAATAAAATTCATTGAACTATATTTTATAACTACTAACATTTGATCATTTGATAACTTTACAAAAGAAATCCAACTTAATGAAACTTAACAATTTTTTCAATCAAATGCATATGTTTGGATTCAAATACAAGTCATCATTGCATATCAAGTTAAAAATGTTAAGTTTCAACCCCTTTATTAAATCTATTTGGTGTGCTAGCATGCGAAATATGATTAGCATCAAGCATATGCAATTCTAAAACATATAAGAATACTTTGCTCTACTCACACTATTTGTCCAAAATCAGGATTTTCACAAATTTACGGGTTTATCGCGACTTTGTATTTTCCCAAAGTATCAAGAGATGTGGGCTCATTGGCATCTTTTCTTTTGTGCTCATTGGCATCTTTTGATTTTGTGCTCATTGACATCTGTTGATTTTGTGCTCATTGGCATCTTTTGATTTTGTGCTCATTGACATCTGTTGATTTTGTGCTCATTGGCATCTTTTAATCAAAAAGTTTAGTAGGAATAAGATACACCGTTAAACATGACTTTCTATCTGGTTCTATAGCAGGATTTGGGTCAGCATATCCCAGACCAGTTAGCCTTAGATGCTAGGTGTCGAGCACCCCTTAGAACTTAACTTCCCAAACCAGAAAGGCCACATCAATATATCTTAAACCCATTTGTACCAGTAGAACATGGATTTCTATCTGGTTCTATAGCAGGATTTGGGTCAGCCGATCCCATACCAGTTGGTCTTAGGGGATAGGTGTCGAGCACCCCTTAGGACTTAATCTCCCAAACCAGAAAGGCCACAAGTACAAACTTTCAATCTAAATGATAGTGCATAATTTTATCTCAATCACTTGGTTCTAAAACATAGTGCTTCCCCCATATTTTCGTTTCCATCCATCGTTCTGACATTTAGGCTTTTTTAGCATTATATCTTATATAAGTCCAGATTCACATAACTTTGAGCATTCAACATAATTTCATTCATGTTTTGCTAACCTTTCGATTAATTTCAGAAGTGAAAGTTGAAACAAATGTAACTCAGATAAAACAAAAACCCTTGTAAAGTCACCTTTGACACACATTTCATTCATTGAATGAAAATTGAAAATTTTTACTTCATTGAATTAAATTGTGAAGGTTCAAACATTCAAAGCAGTAGAAATAAAATATAATGCAATGTTACCTTTCACCACTTGTTCCTTGAAACAGAAAGATGTGACAGTTAAGGATATCACCTGAGTAGTATGAGTTCTAAACTGATTTGTTTAGAAGTCTTAGACTTTGAAGTACGGGTCCTGAACTGAATTGTTCAGAAGCCATAGTCGTTGAAGCACGGGTTTTGAACTGATATGTTCAAAAGCCAAAAACGTTGAAGCACGGGTCCTGAACTGATGTATTCAGAAACCAACATTTCTTTACTCCCCCTTAATGGTACATATACTCTTCAAAAAAATTCACCGCTTCTCTTCTGTTTTCAATCATGTGTGTGGCATATATGTAACATTCAGCACAATACATGATGAACCTACAAAACAGATTAAGCAGATTTTGGTACCCAACGGCACTTGGGTCCTAGTGTGTTAGGTATAGATTTCTTAAAAGGAATAATGTAAGTACCGTACCAATAATAAGTATAATATTTATGCACAAAGTCATTTGAACCACAGTAGGAACAACAAAATTTCTTATGTGTCAACCTAATTAGATGATTTGTGGAATAAACAAGATTAGGTGGAACAGAAGATTTACCTTTCGGAGCATTGTTCCTCTTTGCTTTTGGTGTGGATACAGATGATTTTGGTACATCTTTCTTTGGAATCATTGTGCCTTTGACTCTCCATTCCATCTTCACCTTTTTGAAGACTGGAACTTCTTCAGGTTTGGAAGTATTAACTTTAGGCACATTTGTTTTGTTATCTGATTTATCAAGCAGAGGATTATAGAAGAGATTTGTTGAACGAATCTGATCTTTTGAGAAATCTGTTGATCTATTAAATTGTTTAGAAGAAATGTTTTTAAAACTTGAACTTGAAGCAGTTTTAAAAGAACATTCAGAATCATTTGATTTAACAAATGGAGTCTGAAAGATAGTATCATGACTGGCCTGCTTTGAGACATCAAATTTAAAAATGATGTCTTCAAGTTCTTTGACTTTGTTTATCAAAACATTTTTCTATTTAAAAATTAGATCAAATTTATTTTGGAGATCATATTTGATCAATTGATACTTCATAATGTCTGTTGATAAACCAGATAATCTTTTGGTAAGATTAAGAATTGCATCTTCAAAATGTTTGCGTTCCGATTCAAAATCTTTTTCCAAAAACTTTATTTTATCAGTAATCTCTTTGAAAGTTTCCATATTTTTCTTTTTAAGAGTTTTATTTTCCTTTTCAAAGAGATTTTTCTTTTCTGTGAAATCTTTTCTTTCCTTTTCCAAAAGATTTTATAATTCAGAGATTTTCACGGAAAGTTCAGAACTTTTAATCTCAAAAGATTTGCGTTCAGTTTTAAAAACAGCCCTTTCTTTCTCAAGCTTCTCTTTTTCAAAAAATAAAACTTTCTCAAAGTCAGAAACTTGTTTTGAAAGTTTTATACTTCTCAGTTCAAATGCGTCCTTTTCTTTAAGAACTTTCTTTGAAGAAGAAGACTCTATTTCACGTTCAGAAAGCTTCTTATTCAATTCAACGTTTTCACTTTCCAACGTTGTTCTTTTCTCTTGAACTCTTTTTATTTGATCCTGTAGATATGAGTTCCCCTTCTCTCTCTCGATTTCTCTACTCTTCATATCAGCATTTTCACTTTGAAGAGTTGTTACTTTCTCTTGAAGTTTCTTGATTTGATGGTGCAGACTTGAGTTGTCTTTCTTTGTTTCAAGACCTGCAATATATACTTCAAGATCAGTAATTCTTTTAGTAAGTTTAGCCTTTGAAGAATAAATGTCTAAAATTTGTCTCTTTAGATGAACATTTTCTTCCTCCAATGCTTTATTTAAAACAGGAAATAAAGGATTTGAAGTATTAGGTTTAACAAAAGTTTGCTTCAAACCTTCACTATCTGATTTAACAAAAATTTGTGGAGTTGGAGGTATTTCTGTTATAAGAACTTGTTGCAAAATTTCATTATTTGATTTAACAGAAACTTGTGGAGTTGGAGGTATTTCTGTTATAATAATTTGCTTCAAACCCATTTCTCTCTTTGGAATTGCTAGATGTTGATCTTTCAGAAAAATAAGTAGAAATTGTATAAAATACACTATAGAAAAACAATTATATAAATTTTTTTCTTGAAAAGCTCTTAAAGTGTATAAAATACACTATAGAAAAAATTTCGGAATAAAAAATTTTCTCAAGAAAGATTCGAAAACACGAATTCGGATCAAGAAGGATTCGAAAAAAATTATATAATTTTTTTTTATCAACACGAATTCGGATCTAGAAGGATTCGAAACCACGGAATCCGGATGTATAAGGATCCGAAACCAACAGAATACGGATCAAGAAGGATCCGAAACCAACAGATTACGGATCAATAAGGGTGCGAAACCAATGGATTCGGACCAAGAAGGGTGCGAAACCAATGGATTCGGACCAAGAAGGGTTCAAAACCAATGGATTCGAACTTAACTTGATGCGAAACCAACAGATTTCGAATGTATAAGGATCCGAAACCAAAACTTAAACAAATATCACTTCTCTTTGAGATCCGAAACCAAAACTTAAACAAATATCACTTCTCTTTGAGATCCGAAACCAATCTTGAATGATCCAAAATCCTTATGAATGATCCGAAATCTTCATGAATGATCCGAAACCTTCACTTAAACACCAAAAATCACTAAATCAACCATAACTTTTTCAATTCTTGATCAATTGTAATGAAACTTGCACATATTTGTTCGAAATCAAATTCCGCACACTTTTCTTGTTGATTACAAATCCTAATTCGATCAAATAAATCGAATTTTGATCCAAAATCAGTAAAAATAGGGTTTTCGAACAAACAGGTCTAAAATGGTCAATTCGATGAATTTTATGCTGAATTTGGTAGAAACTCGTGTATTAAAGATGATCAGGGATGAAAAACGAGTTCAGTGATGTAAAATTTCCATCCAAAAGAAAAAAAATGGCTGAAAAGTCGAAATCTGGATGAATAGTAATCGAAGAAGGGTCAGAAATCATCATGAACAGTGAAGATTGAAGGGTCCGAAATCTTCAATTTAGTGTAAAAAATCTTCAATTTGGTCTTTGATCTGCTTGAATTTTCTGTTTAGCTCTGATACCAATTGATAAACCCAGATTTAGCAATCAAGAATATAGAGAGAATCTAGAGAGCAAATGTGTCATTCATATATTGAGAATTAAGTACAAATGACAATATGCATGAAGTGTTGTAGATTGTTTTCTAACTATTGAACTAGACAAGCCTATTTATACCCATAACATACAAGGTATAAAGGCAAAGCAATACAACATCGACTAATGTAGTACATTGACTTTACAGTAAATCTTGAATACAATAATGCTCTAACAAACTGAATTAAGTTTAATTGGATAAGAAACATCAAAACGATTCCAATTATTCCAAACACAATTGTCTTTGTTTATTCTAGAATTAAAGGCAGTATGGAATGACTTTGATGTTGCATCCTTGACAGGTTCCTTGTTTAGCCACTTGGGTTTTTCTTTTTTAGTACGACCATTCTTATCTGAAACAACAGGGACAAAACGGTCAGTGACCTTTGAAGAAACGGTATTTTTGACAGGCAATCGCTCGGTCTTTTACCTCGGCTGTGATTGGTTTTGAGAAACTGGTTTAGATTTGGAAGTCTCAATCACAGTTGGGGCCTTGGTGTTAGAACATGTACCATTTTCAAAGTTGACCGGTCGATTCACCACCGGTGATAGAAAACCAGTATGGCTCGGAAGAGGTTTGTCGAAAGGGAACGACTCAAACTCTCCATCAGAATTACCTTCAGAGTTCATATATTCAGAAAAATCGTCTTCCGGAATTACAGGACTTGGATCGGTCAAGGAAGGCGAGGAACACTTAGTGTTAGTGTGCTTCGGGGAATTTGGTGCGGAAGCGTTTGAAAAATCAGAGTTTAAATTCCTTTTAGCACACTCATCTTGAGAAACATTACTTTCTTGTGAAGAGATATTTCCTATGAAAGCTTTACACGAGGATGTGTCAGATGAGTTAGAGGAAAGTTCAGGTGAAATCTGCTTCGCAGTTTGGAGCAAGTCAAGCTGCACTTGGAGTTGACTTTTTATCATATGCTCTTTCATCGTTTCTCTTGTCACTTCAGACAGTCTCGATGAGAGCTTATTGATTTCACACTGAAAAGTTTCCTTTTCTTCATTTGACACACCTTCGGTTTTCTCAGATTTTAGTTTCTCAAGCTCAGAGATTAGCGCTTGCTTTTCCATTTGAAAAACTGACCTTTCTTTCTCGAGTGACTCCTCCAACTCGACTATCTTTGCTTCCAAGATGAGAGGGGGAACATAGAGTTTAAACTCATCCGTCTCAGTCTTGGTTACGGTTGCTTGGACCTCATCCTTTTTGGAGGAATCTTTGGGCGTAGCAACCTTGTAGGGGCCGAAGTAGTCATTTGGGAGATACTTTTTATTCTTTTGATAGGAATAATTTAAAGGTTCATAACAAAACGGAAGTTGTATTCCTCGTTTGTGTGCGCGTTTATATTCCTCGGTTTCCTCTTCCTTTTCAGGTTCAAGAGGACCAGTCCTGAATAGCATATTACGGATACTTTTTATCTAACCCAAAACAAGCAAAATTATACAAAGTACGTGTTTGGTATATACCCTTTTTCAAATAGTGTGGGTTATCGTATCCGATTCCCCACTCTTTGTTAAAGTACGTGAACTCTTTGGGTTTATTCAGAAAGATGGTTTGATCAGTTTGACCCCTTTTGTGGAGTTTGGTTTCAAGATCAAGAATTTTAGCAACAAACTCCTTGTGCTGAATCTGAAGAGAGGAACATTGATAAACAGTTTCTTCTTTCTCATTCATGCACTGATCAAACTGAGACTGAAGATCAGATAGTCTGGCTCGTAAGTCTTTAGGTGCTATAGAAAGATTTTTGCATTTCTCCTTTAAAATAGCATTTTCAGACTTATATTTTTCTGTTGTTCACGTTTGAACATCTAACTTTTCGGTTAGTGATCTAATCTCAAGCTTTTGTTCTTTAGTGGCGGCCTTAAAGGAATCTGCCTGTTCGGTAAGAGATTGCATTTTATTCAAGAAATCTTGTTCGGAAGATTCACGTACCTGACTTGTCTTCTCTTCATCTGTTGGAGAGTTATAGCCCATGAAAACATTTGCACCATCAGTATCGCTTTCATCTTCAGAACGACCCAACCAGTAGTCGTTTTCCACAAACATAGCTTCTCCAGCTTCCTTCTGCTCAGCTAGGGCGAGCTTAGCTTTGTAGTAATGAGAATTCTTTACCACAGGCCTCGTACAATCTTTAGCGAAGTGACCAAGCTTTCCGCAGTTGTAACAGGTCACTTGTTCATCTTTCTTCTTCCTTTCTACTTTCTCCTTCTTCTCTGACTTATCCTGCTCATCGACTTTCTTCTTTCACACATACTTGTCCTGATGATCGTGGCGCTTGTTGGAGGAGGTGGAGTAGCGCTCATTATTGGACGAAGGTTTCTTATAGAACTTCTGTTGTTGGAAAGTTTTAGTGAGCAGAGCTATCGCTTTCTTGAAGTCAGATACTTCATCATTAGAATCACTATCTTCTTTTTCTTCAGATTCGGAAGAGTTTTGCTTTTGAGCACGTTTGGAGTGACGGCCCGAATATTTCCCTTGCTTGGAGGACATGAGTGCAATAGGATCAGCTGCTGGCTTGGTTGCATCTTTCTTCTCACTCAGAAGTTCATTCACTTCATCTTCGACTTGAAGAAGTGTCTCATAAAGTTCATAAAGTTCAGTTGATTTCTGACATCGCTCCCACGCATCATTCTGGACACTTGATCCCACATGCCCTTTGCTGTGTCTTTGTAACTATCGATGGCAGTGTAGATCGTGTTGGGGAGAGCTTCAACAAGATATCTCTTTGCATGCTTTTCACCTTCAATCATGCCTCTTTCATCTTCAGTCAAATCGGCAATAGTCTTGTCCTCAGTTGCTGCTATGGTCTTCTTCGGCCAATCAATTGGACCATTTTCAAGAGCTCTCTTGATATACGCATAGTTGTCCTTGGACTCTATAAAGATCGTGAACCTGTCGCGCCACTGGCTGTACTCACCTTGGTAGAGGCAAGGTGGTTTGGAATCGGTACCGATTGCGAGAGCGTCACGCGAATTAGACATCTTTGGTTGCAACGGAGTGATCGTCAGATGATTTGATTGATTCAAAGTGTAAACCTAACGCAAGGCACTAAGAGTGAAGTCCTAACGCAGGTTCTACGACTGATATAAACTAAGAATGAGCTTACTGGATAGGAATCCAAATAAGAGTCTGATCTGGAAATGTCCGGATCAGATTAATTGAGAATAGTTCACAGATCACAGAAGTTTCCGGATATCACAAAGAGTCCGGATAGCCTAATGTTTCCGGATAACACAAGGGTTACCGGAAGACACTAGTTACCGGATATGAAAAAATAACTAAGAGTTACCGGGTAAATGATATGTCCGGATAAGATACTTACCGGATGTTAAGGGTTTCCGGACGAAAGTACTTACCGGGTGATGGAATATCCGGGAAGATTGGTTACCGGGAACTTTGGGTTTCCGGAACTAATTTACACTGAAAGAATAAGGTTTCAGTGACTTACCCGGAATGTTTGGCTTACCCAGAATGTTTGACTTACCCGAAAAGAGGACGTACCCGGATGAAATAACACAAACGTCCGGAAAGTGAGGGCTTGTCCGGAAACTGCGGCTGTTCTATCCGGAAACAGCGGCTGACTTTTTCAACTCGATTGAAACTCGATTAGGTTTGCTCAAAGATGTTCCTGAAAGATTAGAAACACTACCAAACAAAAAAATAACACCAACCCAATCGATTTTGAAGCAAAAACAATACGTTTTGATGGTAAAAATTCGATTTTTATTGAAGAACACAATCAAAACTTTTGACTTTGATTTGCTTAATAAACCACTCAAACGATCGAATTAGGTTATGAAAATTTGCAGAATCACTCAAAACAATAATGCTAACAATACCCAATATACGAAATCGATCAATTTTTCTCGAATAAAAATATGAGTGTGCAATCAAGAACATAGACGTGAAAAAGTCAAACTTAGCAAAAATCAATAAGATGGCTTTGAATCAATTTTGTCCGTCTGCTCTTATACCAATTGAGAGTCTCAGATCCGTGCAACGAACAATGAAATCAAATAGATAAGCAATGTAGTATAAGATTTCAACTGGTCATCTCTATTAAGCTTTCAATTGAGAGAGAATTACAATACAAAGTAAGAAAGCAAATGAGACAACTAGCCTATTTTCTAAGGCTAAGGAAACTATTTATATGACGGGCCCATGGTTAACAAGCCCACGGCCCGTTCACTAACAAAGCTCAAATTAAAGAATTGCAATACAGACCCTTGAACTTTAAATCAACAATAAATGACCCTAACACTTTTCATCATTGAATTCTTTAAGTGCAGGAACAATCTTCAGAAGAATCACATTTCTCAAAGCAAGCCTTCTATCAATCACTTCAATTAGATCTTTTGTCTTTTCGACTTTTCCATCTTTAACCCCTTTTTGTAGCTTCTTGGTCAGATTATTCTTGATAAATCTGAGAGTTCCAGAACAGTATTTGGCAGCTTCACTAGCTCTGAAGTATATCTTTTGCTTGTGATTGTTTTTCATTACAATTCCCAATTCTGGAAATTCACTGACATATCCAGTCTTCATAACATCTAGTTGTACATGTTCATTGTTTGGCTTGGAGAGATACACACAAGGTCTACCCACATATAGAGCAATTTGGAAATATGTATATGCATGCCATCTCAGAATGTAAAACATAGCACTTTTCACTGTTGCTAGTGCTAGTGCTCCTCTTTCCTTTTTGTACTTGCTGCAATCTTTATTCTCCAAAAGACAATACAATCTGTAGAAATCAAAAATTGAGATTTCATCAAAGTCAGCTTCAGTGAAGTAGTAGACTTTTCCATCTTCTCTCAGAACTTCAAAACCATAGTACTCATGTTTCTTGATCTGTCTGACAACCAATTCTCTGATTCCAGTGATCATGAAATCAGAATACACAGACATCTTTTTCTTTCCCCCAATCCTTTTCATTTCAGCACGAAGCCATTGAGAGAATTCTGGCCTATCATGATATACACTCAGAAAGTTCACTTGTCTTGGTTGAAATAAGTTTGGCAAAGTAAATTCCAAGAACATGGCATTTAGATCAATAGATATCTCTTCTTCATTTGCTTCAGATTTTTCTGTTTGTTTAGCATTTTCCATCTGAACAACTTCTTGAGATAACACTTCTGGAATAGTCTCCTCAACATCATCTGAGTAAACACCATTTACTTCATATTCAACATGTGTAGAAACTAGGATTCAATCTTACAATCAAATATGAACAATCAAACAGTAAATGATAGAGATTTGGATCAACGGACTTGTATTCAATTAAGAACAGATTACAGATCTAGAGAGAGAATCTCTCAAAGATTACAAAAGTTGAATACAAAGATATGCGGGAAAGTTATACCAAAGATTAGTTAGCTTACAGTTGCTAACTCCTATATATACTGTAAGGAAATACTAAAGCTACAATACATATGAGAAACAGACTAATAGAACAATTACACGTGTCCCAATTAGTAACTGAATATAACTGAAAATATCCTAAGACATAAGTTCTGAACAACATGTTCAGAACTTCTGAACATCCTTCTGATCAAGCACTTCAGAACTTCCTTTAAGTACTTGTGAGATTTTCATCTTCATCATCAGAAGTTCCGAGTCTCCTACTCAGAACTCTGACCCTTCTGTTCAGATTCCACACTTGTAATCTTTTCGAGACTTCTCAGATCAGAACTTCTGAGTCTTCTAACTCAGAACCCTGAGTCTTCAGTTCAGATCCAACACTTGTAACTTTTGACAAAACTTCAGATCTAACAATCTCCCCCTTTTTGTCAAATAGTCCTGTACTTCTCATCATCATACTCTTTTAGTGCTGGAACAATCTTCAAAACCAGTACATTTCTCATAGTAAGCCTTCTGTTAATCTTTTCTATGATCTCTTGAATCTCTTCAACTTGTTTTCCCTTTTGTAGCTTTTTCTCCAGACTGTGCTTGATGAACCTTAAAGTTCCTGAACAATACTTTGCTACTTCTTCTGGTCTGAAGAAAATCTTTTCATTTCTGTCATTTCTTAAGAAGACTCCCAACTCTGGATATCTTGTAACATTTCCACTTTTCAGAAGATTCATATTTTCATGCTCATTATTTGGCTTTGAGAGATATACACATGGCCTTTGTAAATACAGAGCAATTTGAAAATCTGTATATGCATGCCATCTAAGAATATAAAACATAGCCTCTCTCACTGCAGCCAATGCTCCTCTCTCCTTCTTCAGTTTACTGCAGTCTTTATTTGATAAAAGACTACAATCTGTACACATATGTTACTGATATCTTTTCAAAATCTGCCTCAGTAAAGTAATAGACTTTTCCATCTTCTCTTAATACTTCAAATGAGTAATACTCATGTTTGATGAACCTCTTCTCTTTCAATTCTCTAATCCCTGTGATTAAGAAATCTGAGTATACTGATTCTTTTGGTTTTCCTAATCTCTTTGACATTTCATCACGAAGACATTGATGTATCTCTGTTCTGTCATGATAAACACTTAGAAAATTTACTTCTCTTGGTTGAAAGAGGTTAGGAAGAGCATGCTCCAGAAAATAACCATTAACATCAACAGGTATTTCTTCCTCATTAGTCTCAGACTTATCTGGTTGATCAACATCTTTCATTTGAACATCTTGTGAAGTCTCATCTTGAATATCTTCTTCTACTTCTTCTGAGTAAACTCCATTTACCTCATACTCAGTAGGAAAAACAAAATCTCTGTGTAGCATCTTCTTTGGATTAACTTCTGAAAGTAACCATTCATTGCAATTTCTGATTTTGTTTCTGAGTTCAAGTCTTCTAGTGACACATCTGATATATTTTTCTTACACAGATCCTCTGACATTTTCAACATAAGCTTGCATTTTCATCACTGTCTTCTTCAGAGTAGCATCACTATACTTTACTAGATCATTCAATCTGAATATAGTAACTTCGTTGAATTCTGAATAAATGAATCTTTCATTTCCAACTTCTTCACTCACAAATCCATCAAAGTTGCTTATTACTTCAAGAGTGTTGATTGGACTTGTCAAGTTACATTTCTCCTTCCTTGACTCGATTGCCAACTGAAAATTAAACAAATACATGTTTCTGACATATATTCCCATAACTCTTTTGCATTCAAGTTCTATCCAAGCATCTTCAATACCAGCAAAGAATTTTACCAAGAAAATTTGATCTTCCAAGAACAATCTGTGAAAATCAAAACTTGTCATGTTTATCTTCAAGTTTCCTTCTTTCAATACATTCAGATTAACATATTTCAGACCATTAAATTCTTCACTTTGAAAATCGAACACCTTAACAATTCTTTTCTGAACATGAAGCTTTTCATCAGTCTTTCTTAACCTATTTGAAGGTTCCACATATGTCATCTGAATCCTCCCATCCAAGAATCCATCAATAAAATTCTCAATGTCAACAAACTCATCATCTTTGCAGTAGACAGATTCATAATTGTCTTCAGGGAAAATACTAGCATACAAGTTTCTTGCCAATGGTGTATCTTCTCTTTCAATAATAAAGTCACATAAAGGTTCTTCAAGAATGGGTAACTAAATTATGTGAATCACAATTGGCCTTCTGTAAGTGTAGACATGCATAAAGAATTCTTCAACTTTCACAAGATCTTCTTCTGATACATCTTCAAAGAAATATTCTACAATGTCTTTTACAAACTGCTTTGTGTATCTTATAGAGTGATCTTCTTCTCCCAACAAGTCAATTGGCCTCACCAATCTGATAACTTTTTGAACATTCTGAGTGTTAAGAGCTCTGACCAACTCATTATGCATTCTCCTTATCAAAATATCATTCAGTCTTCTCTCTTCAAGTTCAGAATTAAGAAGTTCCCTTCTAGTATAAGGAACTATCTCTAAACAAGTGTTAATCTCAGAACTTTCAACCAATCTTTCTTCAGAGATATCTGCCATTGTTATTTCACACCATTCTTCAGAAGAATCTGTCATTTCATCTGACCCAACAATATCCATCTTTTCAGTCTCATCATTCTGATCAGTATCTGCCATAATAACTTCAGTTTCATCAGAATTAATCTCCATTTTTATATCCAACACCAATTCCTCTGTTTTACTTGAGTTTTCGCTTCCTATCTTTTCCATTTCCATCTCTTCCTCAGTATCTGAACTAATATTCTGAACCTCAACCAACTTCTCAACTTCTGTTGATTTTTCCACTTCTGCTGATTCATTAACTACTTGAATATTTTCTGAATTTTGAACCTCTGCATCTGCTAACTGCATAACAGAAATCTCAAAATCTGCTAAGTCAATATCAGCTGACTTTTCAACCTTTTCTAACTCATCAGTGCTTTGTTCATCAACCTCAGAATTATGCTTTTGCCTTTTCTCCCCCTTTTGATGATCATGAGGATCATTATCATCAAACTTCCTTTTTAAATTCTGAGTTGATTCTGCTTCAGGTTCAGCTACCGACATAGGGATGATGGCTAATGGCTTTGAAACAGTAGCCAATGTTGAACTAAAAGATTGTATCAATGAAGATTTCATATCATTCATATTCCTCAGTAACTCCTTTTGAAATTGTGACATATTATCCTTGATCTCCTTTTTGTGAGATTCCAAGGACACTTTCATTTCATCCACCTTTTGTTCAACAGATGTTGCTTTCTCTGCCAACAACATCTTAAGCTCCTTCACCTCATTTTTCAAGGAATCCACCGTACCTTCCAATTTTTCAACTTTTTCCCCCAACATCTGATTTTGTTTCTGAATCTTTTCAAATTCAGAAGATTCTAACTGTGAACATGAACCAACAGATGGTCCAGTTTTCATGTGCTCAGGGAGCTCATGGCCTGTAGGTGCCATAATGACACCATGTACCACAGAGGCACTGTGTAATGAAGCTTTTGAGATGTTCACTTCACCAGGACATCCATCCAATCCTTGACAACCAATATTAGGAGTGTCTATGGATGTTGTTACAGGAATACGAAATTCCTGTGATGTGCTAGTGTTGAAAAAAAATTCAGGCCCAAATTGGATATTACTGTGTAATCCAGACTCTATGTGTTCAATAATAGGCTGGGATTTATCACCTCCCTCCAAATGAGTTTGGGATGGTTCCCCTGTTTGTTTTGAAACAGTAGCATGTTGAAATGCTTCTGAGTGGCTAGGGATGGGTTGTTCAAGTTCCACCACTGGGTCCATGGTGTTTTCTTCAATGTTAGTCACCAAGAATTGTGAACCAACAGTAGATGTGGTTACCCGGATTAATTCAGCTGGATCAGAACCATTTCTTTCTGTTTGAGATTCTGTTAACAATCTCTCATCCTCACCACACTCTATCTGTTTTTCAACTCCCATACTAACCAATCTCTTTGAATTTTCCCTCTCTATTCTCTCAGAATGTTCTTCCCCTTGAACATTCTCCCCCTCTCTGTTTTGATTTGACCACTCACCTCTCATCTCAGGTTGTTCCTCATGAGTAGGGGCTTGAGGTTGTTCAAGTCCCATTGAGGTACAATAAGCTTTTAAAATCTCACTCTTCCTTGGAATGTATTGCCTAAGTAACATTGGAAGAGGTCTGTGATTTGGAAAATTTTCAGGTTTCAAAGTAGAAATCATTTTACCCATATAGAATATTGGTCCATGCTCCTCATTTGATCTTCTTGGAATGTTTTTGTCTTGATCCATTGCATGCCAAATTACCAACTGCCAATACCTCTGATATGGTATGTATGTGAGTACCT
This sequence comes from Saussurea involucrata, assembly GCA_033807775.1. Taxonomy (NCBI): domain Eukaryota; kingdom Viridiplantae; phylum Streptophyta; class Magnoliopsida; order Asterales; family Asteraceae; genus Saussurea; species Saussurea involucrata. The sequence goes on along the minus strand of CM066327.1, from coordinate 93,841,244 downwards.
TATCCCTGGTTCTCTTTTCTTTTGCTTTCTGATTCCTCTCAAAAGTGTTCTTCATATCTTCTGATAGAATAGAAGCGTAGTCATAGTGCCTATTCTTCACTAATCCATGAAATATCTGCAAAATCTGCTTTGAACCCTGATCTAGAGAGCTATTCTTCCCAGAAAGACATTTGTTGATGATATTGAAAAAACATGCCTAAATTGGTGGCAATTTGTTCCTTCTGAACAAGCTTAGAGTTTTCAACTCTTCATTATACCCCAATCTTTTAATTTCATCCAATAATTCCTCTGTTAATGGAGAATCTTCAAAGTTTAATCTTCCCTCTAAATCATCCTTTTCTGGTAGCCTCAACATTGTAATGTAAATTATTAGCAAAATGCTTGTACAGAATTATATATTGTATCATTTTGAGACTAAGGGTCCGTATGTGATATAATATGTATCTTTTGTTGTATATGCTTGGCATGTAATGAGTGTTATATGGTACATGTTTGGGAGGGGTTGTTATTGATGGTATCAGAGCACTAGTTTAAGGGATTTAGGTATTCGGATCCATACCTAGACTTAAACTGCATGTGAAGTAGGATGTCCCTGATATTTTACAACCTTTGGGATATTACATAGAAAAGGTCGAAGGATCATAATGTAAGGTAATTTCAAATTACATCTAGCTAGTGTAATTATGAACTTACAGGTGCATGTTTGAACTGGAATACCTTATTATATGGGTTATGTACTTACGTGTATATTAACCCTGTGAACATTAACAGAATGACAAGTGGTTTTCGACGTATGGATAGAGATGAAGACATGTATATTTCTATAAACTCTTTATGTGCTAAGATGTTATTTGATTAGAGAGGTATTTGATAGTTGTGTTATAGATAAAGATGGGTGTGGGGTGCCTATTCAGTTATTTCCTATGGCCTTGATTGAGTTCGATGTAGTAGTGAGAACTAAGTAACAGTGCCTTTTTGCTTGATCGAATTCCGGGATGGAATTCTTTTAAAGGGAGAAAATGTAATGTCCCGGGTAAGTTCATTTATTAATTTAGGGTGAGTTGGATCGATTTATAAGTTTAAGGGTGTATTCGTCAATTTAGTAAAGTTCAAACCCTTAATCGCAATTTGGGACTCATATAAATAGAGTCGCCTTCTTCTTAAAATTCATTTGGAATCGGGTTTCAATTTCTATCTACGTGTGTGTTTGGAGTCGAGAGAAGGAGGGGAGATAAGGGTGATCGTTTAGGGCTCAAAGGAGTTTCAATTGGAGTCGTTTTTGAGGTATATTTCTTTTCAATTTGTGTTTGTATTAGGTAGTAGTATATTTCTACCGGTTTAGAAATCCTATTTTAAAATTGATTCAATAGTGTTCGCTGTCGATTCTGGGGTTTCGATGGGTTATCCGGATTCTTTGCAGTTCGGATGTAATTTCCCGGATTGGGTTTCCCAGAAGGTTTTCCCGGATTGGGTTTCCCGGAAGGTTTTGTCGGATGGTTTCCCGGATAGTTTTCTAGATAAGGTTTTCCGGATAGGTTGTCCGGATATGGGTTTCTGGATATGGTTTCCGGATATAGTTTCCGGATATCGTTTCCGGATATCGTTACCCGAATTTGGGACCCCCGTGCTGAGTCGCCGAAAAGGGTCATTAGTTAGTGTTTTTTGGGTAAGGGTATGATAGGCTTATTTAGAATTCTTAGCCTGTCATTGAGTTTTATGTGGTAAATAGTTGTATGTATTTTGTGTAATTCAGATTTTGAGAAGTTGGTGGAAAATTAGGGTCCTAGGAAGTTTTAAAGAGAAGGTGGTAGTTGCGTTATTTCTTTTAGGTTAGTTTACTTTAAACATTTTCAAACTGGAATACATATATACTGAATGAGAATGTGGTAGGTAGTGTGATGACGTGCTTATGATTTAAATATGATATATTGAGATATATGTTGTATTTATATAAACATTATACTACACGAGTGCACCTTGGCCGGACTTAGGGCCGATGGAGTATTGGCTGTACGGAGGGACAACGGGGTTGGCTGTATGTTAGTGCAGTGGAGTAAATTGATTAGTTGGTTTAGCGCAACCAACTAATATGGCCATGGGAATGAGTTGTACACAGTGCATACGAGTCATGCTTGGTATTCTAATACTTGTTGTATATCTGTGTTTTACAAAATGATTACTAAACTGACAGGGATTTTCTCACTTAGACCAATTGGTCTAACCCTCATTTTTTTTTCAAAAGTATGTATTCCAGGTCGAGTAAGCGAGTAAGAGAAAAAGAAAGGTTTTTAAGTTTTTCTGAAGTGTTTTCGTACCAATAGTTTGTTGATTGTAATGTAAATTATTAGCAAAACGTTTGTACTGAATTATATATTGTATCGTTTTGAGACTAAGGGACCATATGTGATATAATATATATCTTTTGTTGTATATGTTGGCACGTAATGAGTGTTATATGGTACATGTTTGGGAGGGGTTGTTACAACTACGGCATCTTTTGAGCCGGAGAGATGTCGAACTCGTCCAAAAATGCCCGGGCCAAGGGCGAAAAGGGCCACTTGAACCCTATCTTGAACAGGTATTCATACATAATGAAATACCCGTCCGGACACTCTTTAGGCCGAATATGGTCAGGGTGAAATATCTCAACGCTCTCAGGAATCCCGGCTAAGGTCTTGAAGGCCTCTAAACTATCGTCGTAGACAATGGTGCTCGGTGGCTCACTAGACATAATGAAGTCTGGGTTGCTAGTTAAGGATAGAAATAGGGTTTTCAAATCCCAATTCTTCGTGCGTCTCCTAACTATGGACTTAACGTGCATAAAGATCTAAAAACAAGGATCATACCTTATATAATGTTCTAAAACTTCGAACGACCTTAGAAAGGGTTGAGATTTTTTTGCAAGGAAATAGCCAGAAAATCTCTCTCTAAAATGCCAAGAAGCGTAAAAAAAGAAATGATCGAATTCAAACCCTATTTATACACACCATGATGTTAGGTCGATCTGCACGATGATCGACACCTGTCACCTGACCCTTCGCATGCCACCGTCGGATGAACGACACCTGTCACGTAGCTGTCATCCACGCGCCATACGTCATCATGACGTCGACGATCTTATCGACTTTTTGGTTACCTTCGAACCGATTCAGTTTCATTCGAACCAGGGTCAACTCAATGGTCGACACGTGTCCATTCAGTTACCTCGAGAATGAAAATTTAAATTTGCACGCCAAATTCAAATTTTGGGGGCAAACTGTTTGGGTAAAAAATCACACCTCACGACCGACACATGAAACTTAAAGACTTGTTTCGTACGAAAAGTCTTGTATTATGATAAGGTCCCTTAAATTATGCAGGACCATAAATTTAATCGTCGCCAGTAAGATATCTCCGTCGTACGACCGAAGTAACCACCAAAACATACGACCGTCGTATGATTATCTTTGACACTAACTTACTAACAGTCGAAAAGTGTTTCTTTTATGGCTATTTAATGCAGGTCAAGCACCATTAAGTACAACGGTCATAGCTGAAGACTGTAATCAGCCGTATTCAATGCCAAGGACTGTTTTCCACATTTATGAAGGCCATTAATGATGCTAAAGTCTATATATTCCAAGACCATAGACACATTCAACAACAACTGTTTGGGTAAAAATCCACACCTCACGACCGACGAAGAAAAATAAAAATGACATTTACATAAGACAAATCTTGTATTAAGATAAGGTCTTGTATATTACTTACGACTGCATCCTCCGTCGTACATTTCGACGATGGATGTAAGATTCTTATTGATCCAAACCCTCAGAGATTTGATAATGACTCTTTAAGAAACACTTAGTGAAAATTTTAAGTAGACAATATGTATTAGAGTTTCACTATCGCTGATAAGTACTATGTCTCTACAGTACCGCTGATAGGAAACTCGTGTTCATTAAATTATGTTCAGCGACACTATTCATCAATAAAGCCCTGAGCATGTTCAGTCTTGTTGATGTTCGCTGAAGATCTTAGTTGTTTACTTATAATCCCTGAAGACAAGTTTCACGTCAAACATATTCTACACTGAAGTCGAAGATCAAGCCCAAGAACCAGCGACAAGTCTTCTAATGAACTGATGCAGATATCAGCGGAGCCAAGATTTGTCTACTCAACGTGAAGTTACAAGTAGAAGACTTTAGCGATCGGTGAGCTTTGTCACTCGCTGATAAAGTACTGTTCAACGAACGCTGATCATGAAGTCTTCCTCTACAAGTTACTTTTGTCTTTCCTCCTTGCACGCCTCCGTACGACAATGTCAGAAAGGACATCCCTTTTGTCCAGGATCGTACTACCAACTCTGATTCTACACTGTACATCATGTGGCTACTAAGGTTGTCTACAAAGGTCAAACCATGCAACCAATTAGCTGCTTCCACGTGTAAAGTTGTACTGCTATGCATTTAATGCATGCAGTATATAAGAAGAACTCTACTTCAGAAATGAAGTGCTTACCCATTCTTCTTCCCTCTACTATCTTTGTGTTAGAATATTATTAGTAATATTCTTATCTTCTTTCTGTCTTAATTCTAGTGCAAGAAACTTAGTGTTTCTCATAACTTGTTTAGATTAGGTTAATCCTTAATCTTGTTCCGCAACAAGTTGTAAATTGTTTGATAAATATCAATAAACAATTTAGAAAAGTAAAATCTGTGTGTTTGTATTCAACCCCCCCCCCCTCTACAAACTTGTATAACCCTTTCGGGACCAACAAGTGGTATCAGAGCAGATTGTTTAAACTTATAAACAAGATCTTGCTTATACCAATCTTTTCTCTTCCTTGCTATTTCTCATTATGGCTACCAACACAAACACAAAATATATTGACAACGGTCCTCTAGCAAAACCCCCTAGATTTTCTAGAGATAACTTTAATCTATGGAAAAATAGGATGATACTCTTCTTAGAAGGTGTAGACCCTACTATGCCTTATTACATCGAAAACGGCCCATATATTCCTGTTAGAATTGATCCTGAAGTTCCAGGTAATGCTACTAGAGCTGCCATTCCGGAAAGATTGGTTCCCAAGGAAATTCATATGTGGACTGATGAAGATAAGAAGAAAGTGGCTATCGACACTAAAGCCAGATCCATTCTTTCTATACCTCTTCCTGACGAAGTCTACCATTCCGTCATGAATCTGAAAACCTCCAAAGCCATGTGGGGCACAATCTGTGTTCAATATGAAGGTACGTCTGAAGTCCAGGACTCAAGAAAAATCAACCTGGTAAGGCAGTACGAAAGCTTCATTTGTGGTAAGAATAAAACTCTCTCTGAAGTACATCAGCAGTTTAATTGTTTAAGTATAGATCTAAAAACTGTTGGTAAGGAATATTCTAACTTTGAAGTTCTGACAAAGTTCTTAGAATGTTTACCTGAAAGCTGGAACAGTTATTCAATGTGTCTCAAGCTATCTAAAGATCTAAAGTCTATTACTCTTTCTACCTTATATGGCACTATGCTCAATCATGAGCAGTCGAGTCATCTTAAGAAGAATCTTGTAAAAGATTCCAAAAGCACCCCTGTTGCTTTAATCTCAGAGTCACCTCCCCACTCAGCGATCTACTGTTACTATCACTGACTTGGAAACTAACTCTGAATGCTCATCAGATGCTGACTCTTCAGATCTTGATGAATCTATGTCTCTCCTATCTAATAAGTTCAAGAGATTCGCCAAAAAGAAAAATTTCAGAAAGAACAAACCCCTCGCACTTACTGACAAGCCTAGATCATCAACCTCTGCTGATAAGGCTACTGCTACTTGCTATAACTGTGAAAGGATAGGACATTTTGCTAGCGAGTGCAGGTCAAAGAAAGCTTATAGACCCTCAGCTTTTCCCAAGAAATCCTCTAACCCCAGGGCTAGAGATGACAAGTATCAAAAGTTGAAAGAAAAGTATGCAAAGCTGAAAGGCTTTAAGAAGAAAGGCAAAGGCCTGATGGCTGATTTTGATTGGGCTGCCTCTGATGAAGAAGAATCATCTGACTCTGAAGATGATGATGAGGCCAATCTCTGTCTCATGGCCAAAATCGAAGAAGAGGAAGAAAATTCTGACATTCCGTCTACTTCAACCTCTGCAACTAAGGTATCACCTTCTTTCTTTACCAATATTTCAGATATTGATGAAGCTGATAGTCTTCGTAAAATCGATCTCTTGACTATGAGTTTATATGATGCCATGAATGGCAAAACTGTTGTTGAAAATCAATACCTTGATCTCGCTGAACAGCTTAAAAACTGTCACCTTCAAATAGAAAAGCTTTCTAAAATTGAAGAAGATTTAAAAGATCAGGTTCATATAAATCAACTAGTCAAAATCGAGCGCGAAGAAGCTATCACTGCATTAAAAGCTGAAAAAGCTACAGTTGAAGGATGGTGTAAATCCTCAACAACGATCATCGAGATAATAAAGTCTCAGATTCCCCTGAGTGACAAACGTGGTCTTGGTTACAAAGCTGACACTGAAGAACCAACCACTGATCATTCCATGCATAAGTTTGGAATGTTTGTGTCCTCAATCCCCGACACTTCCTCATCTCAGTGTTCCTCTTCTAAAACTACCATCACTGAGGAAATCTCTACCTTAACTTCTAAAGGTAAAGAGAAAATTGTTTATCCAAAACCTCAGAAGGGTACCAAAATATCAAATCTGAAGAATGTTAAACCTTCAGTTAATCATTCCTCATCCTCTAAGGATAAGGTTTATGAAAATGTTCAGCGATCCACTCCAAGGATCAAGCTGAACTTTCTAGCTAAGAATCTTGATGAACCTCAGGTTCCCCCAAGATCTGATGCTAAAGGTATTCTTGGTGCTGGCCCCGCTCATTTAAAATTAATGGCTAAGGATGCAAATGGTCCGAAAGCTACTTTTAGCTATAGGAAATGCTATCACCGTGGACTTACCGATCACATTGCTAGTAAGTGCCCCACATCCACCAAAGCTGAAAAGTTAGCTAAGGTGAAGATCAATGCCCCCAAGGCAAAGAAGACAACTGAGGTTAAGAAATTAACCAAAGTGAAGAATAACTTCGAAGCTGAATCTTCAAATGCTGCGAAGAATGCTGAACCTTCTACTTTCTATACCACCACTGACAAATATGGACCCATGGTTAAATGGGTGCCCAAGTCAAACTAATCTTCCTTTATTTGCAGGTTCGGAAGGGTATCTGGTATCTCGATAGCGGATGCTCTAGACACATGACTGGAAAGAAAAACCTGGTCACTGAGTATAAGGAAGAGAAGGGTCCCTCTGTGACTTTCGATGGAAACGGAAAAGGCTATACCCGAGGGTTTGGTGTACTCTCTAATGGTACAACAACCTTTGGAAGAGTTGCATATGTTGAAGGGCTGAAGCATAATCTTCTAAGCATAAGTCAGATGCGTGACAAGGATAACAAAGTAATCTTTACTAAGGAATCATGCTTTGTCACTGATAAAAAGGAGAAGATAGCTCTCAGTGGTTATCGTATGAAAAATGTTTACGTAATAAACATGGACTCTACAACTACTGAGAACTCCTGTTTCTTCTCAAAAGCCTCATCTGATGCCAACATGACCATTCACTCAATAAGGAAAATGGAAGTCCTGAACAACATGACCATTCACTCAGTAAGGAGTGATCATCGAACTGAATTCAAAAACAGTTCCCTTGATTCCTTTTTTGAAAGTAAGGGTATCTCTCACAACTTTTCCTCAGTGAGAACACCGCAACAAAACGGAGTCGCTGAAAGAAGAAATCGAACTATCATCAAAGCTGCACGTTCAATGCTCAACGATTCTCACCTGCCTACTCAGTTTTTGGCTGAAGCTGTCAACACTGCTTGTTTTACTCAAAATAGGTCGCTGATAGTCAAAAGATTCAAGAGGACAACCTAAGAACTCTTCCATGGGAGAAAGCCTTCAATTAGCTTTCTTCCCATCTTTGGATGTCAGTGTTTCATACTGAACAACAAAGATGCCCTTGGAAAGTTTGATCCTAAGGATGATGATGAAATCATTCTTGGATATTCTTGAATCTCCAAAGCCTTCAGAGTCTTCAATCGAAGAAGACAAACTGTTGAAGAAACGATCCACGTCACCTTTGATGAATCCCATTCAGCGAACTCTAGACCTTCTGCTGATACTGAAGAACTGAATCAATGGATGTTCTCTCATCTTGGTGATTCAGAAGAAATTCCCACTTCTCCATCTCATACTCATCCCGCTGAAGATGATGATCCTACCATCATCCCAAGCATGCAGACTAGTGAAGTTGAATCCTCATGGGTCTCAGCTGTTCCTCTAAACACTATGCCTTCCTCTGAACCTTCTGTCTCAGACATACCATCTACTTCTCAACAATCAGTGAATGAAATGACATCTGAACCTCTTCCTCTCTTGGCTGATATACCAGAAGTTGCTGAAGCCTCATCTTCAGCTCCTCCAGAAGTTCAGATTGAGTCAGAGACTTATGCTCCGGCTCAGCGATGGACTATAAATTACCCTATTGAACAAATTCTTGGTGATCCAAACTCTGGTGTTCAGACTCGACGAAGTGCAGGTAATATTTGTTTATTTTTTAACTTTATTTCTCTAATTGAACCAAAGAAAACAGATGATGGGCTCCAAGATCCAAATTGGGTCAGCGCTATGCAAGAAGAGCTGACTGAATTCGAAAGAAACAAAGTTTGGAAGCTTGTTCCTCGTCCATCTGACAAGTCAGTGATAGGCACTAAATGGGTCTATCGAAACAAGTTGGATGAACATGGGAGTATATCCCGCAACAAGGCTCGACTTGTTGCTCAGGGATACAGATAAGAGGAAGGTATAGATTATGATGAAACATTCGCCCCAAAGGCAAGACTTGAAGCCATTCGTCTATTCTTAGCTTACGCTGTACACAAAGACTTCAAAGTTTATCAAATGGATGTTAAGTCAACCTTCCTAAATGGAAAGCTGAATGAAGAAGTCTACGTGGAACAACTTCTAGGATTCTCAGATCCTAAGCATCCAGGTTATGTTTATAAACTGGATAAGGCACTTTATGGCTTAAAGCAAGCTCCTTGTGCATGGTATGACACTATCTCTACTTATCTCCATATTGAAAATTTTGAGCGAGGTAAAATCGACAAAACTCTATTTTTCAGGAAAGTAAAAGGTCATATTAATTATGTTTAAATATATGTCGATGATATTATATTTGGTTCTACTAACCCTGACATGTGTACTCGTTTCGCTGATAGAATGAAAGCTTAATATAAAATGAGTATGATGGGTGAGCTAACATATTTCCTTAGTCTTCAAATCAAACAGAATGAAAAAGGAACTTTCATTAATCAAGGAAAATATGTTAAAGATATGCTGAAGAAATTTGATTTAACTCAGAGTTCAGCTATGAAAACCCCTATGGCACCGCCGCTGACACTAAACAAGGATCCTTCTGGGAAACCTGTTAATGTCACAGCATACCGTGGGATGATCGGCACTCTTCTGTATCTTACAGCTAGCCGACCTGATATTATGTACGCAACCTGTTTGTGTGCATGATATCAAGCTGAACCTAAGGAATCTCATTTAATCGCTGTAAAGGGAATCTTTCGTTACCTTAAGGGTACTCCTAACCTAGGTCTTTGGTATCCCAAAGACTCAGGATTTGATCTAATCGCCTATTCAGATAGTGATTTTGCAGGTTGCAAATTGGATAGGAAAAGCACCACAGGAGGCTGTCAGCTCCTGGGTGGAAAGCTGGTGAGTTGGACAAGTAAAAAGCAGAACTCAGTGTCCACCTCAACCGCTGAAGCTGAGTACGTAGCCGCTGGAATCTGTTGTTCTCATGTCTTGTGGATGAGAAATCAACTACTGGACTATGACTTTCAGCTCTCGAAAATTCCAATCTATTGCGACAACACAAGTGCCATCGTTATAGCCAACAATCCCGTGCTACACTCAAAGACCAAACACATCGAAATCAGGTATCATTTTATCAGAGATCATGTGATGAATGGTGATATAGAACTTCATTTTAACCCAACTGACTTTCAGTTAGCTGATCTGTTCACCAAACCTCTTGATGAGACAAGATTAAACTTTCTCATCCGCGAGCTTGGAATGCTGAACTTTGAAGCGTAAAATCTTCAGCGGTTCACATTTGATCAGTGATAAACAATGAACTTGTATAACCTATTCATCATCTACTCCCTGAACAAAATTGATTCACTGATATCAAGGTATGTTCTTTATTACTCGCTGACGTTCGCCTATGAATGCAAGAGTTCAAAACAAATTTCATCGCTGAATATCTCTTCCTTTCAGCGATACTTTTGAAATTTCTAAATCTCACTGATATTTCTATTCAGTGCTTCATGTTTTCAAAATGTCCATGAGTTTTTAAAATCCTCAGAGACATCCTAAAATATGAAAGGACGTTTGTGACATCATCACAATGGATAAGTCATGGCACGTTTTCTCTGACACGTTCGCCCGTTTCGACTTCCTTGTCCAATCAAATTCAAGGGACGTGTCTGTGTCATCATGAAAAACTTTCCCGCTCATGGTTTTTCTCTCTCTACTCTCCCTATATAAACCCTTTGCGTTTATATTATTACCTTTTACGCGAACTCATATCTCTCAAAGCAAGAAATCTCTGTTGCATTCAAGATATAAACTCAAGAACCTGTTCATCTTCATCTTCTTAAACATCACAGGTTATTATTTCTTTTACTTTGCAACTTACAAACTTGTTTCTGATCTCATTATTGTTTTTAAAGGATCAAACAAAAGAACCTTCTTCAAATGAAATCATTTCTCTTCATGATTTTATGAACACAATCTTCATGATTGTTCTTCAAGTTTAAAACAAGAATCTTAAACTCGTATCTTTATATGTTTTTCCAGAATCCCTTCTCTAAAAGGAAACTGGAAAATAAGACATTCACTATGTTTTGTATTTCTTTTTCAAAACTAGAAAAACCCTAAGTTCATTAAGACTGTAGAAACCAGGATTCAATCTTACAATCAATTATGAACCATTAAATAGTAAACTGACATAGAATATGATCCAAAAGCTTTGTATTCTATTGAGAACAGATTACAGATCTAGAGAGAGTCTCTCAAAGATTACAAGTGAATACAAAGATATTACGAAAAGTTAGTTAACTTACAGTTGTTAGCTTCTGTATATACTCTAAAGAAAAGCTAAAGCTACAGTACATATAAGTAACATACTAATAGAACAAATACACGTGTCCTATTTAGTAACAGAATCTAAAGGAAATTATCCTGACTTAAGTTCTGAACATTCTTCTGATAAAGCACTTCAGAACATTTGTCTTCTTCTTCAGAAGTTCTGAGTCTCCTGCTCAGAACTCTGAACCTTCTATTCAAACTTCACACTTAGCAAACTTTGCAGTACAAAACTTCTGAGTCTTCTTACTTAGAACTCTGTGTCTTCACTTCAGATCTCAACACTTGTGTTTTTGACAAAACTCTAGATCTAACAATCTCCCCCTTTTTGTCAAATAGTCTTGTACTTTTTGAGAGTCTCAGATCCGTGCAACGAACAATGAAATCAAATAGATGAGCAATGTAGTATACGATTTCAACTGGTCATCTCTATTAAGATTTCAATTGAGAGAGAATTACAATACAAAGTAAGAAAGCAAATGAGACAACTAGCCTATTTTCTAAGGCTAAGGAAACTATTTATATGACGGGCCTGTGGTTAACAAGCCCGCGGCCTATTCACTAACAAAGCTTAAATTAAAGAATTGCAATACAGACCCTTGAACTTTAAATCAACAATAAATGACCCTAACAATATCCCCCTTTGATTTAAAGTTCGAGTTCGCACTCTAGTTCTCGCCAGTTATAGACATATCTTTTACGAAGCGCAAAGTGTACCTCGAACAACCTGATAGCACGACGATAGTCGCTGCGATCTTCAATCACTTCTAAAGCGTTTCGTGTGGTTATCTCATTCGAGTTAGGAACATACGAAACCTTCTGATTATCCGATTCATAAGAAATGATTTTGCGAAAAGCATTTCGGACTTTGAAGAGCGTGCTGTCGCAGAATCTGTCGACCTGACTGAATCGTAGAAATTTCTTCTCATCCTTATCGTTGATGAAGACAATCCCAAATTCCGGTTGTAGAAGCAAAGCGTTCTCGGAATACATCTTCAACTCAGGAGCTTTCAGATTTGGCTTGTTCAGATTTACCTTCTTTGTCCTGTTCTCGATTGCCATTTGGAAATCCGTGAGATATGACATCATAATAGTGCAGACCAGGAATCGACGAACAGCTTCGAGCGCCTTTGTGACAAGTAGCGGTCGGATGGTTCTTGTATGAAGGTCTTTCAGAATCGCCAGGAAGTCGAACGGACGGAGGTGCTGGAAGTCAGCTTCGGAAAATTTCCATTTATTCCCATCTTCACGTCGGACAGTGAATACAGGATAAACGATTTTCATAATGCGGCTTGAATGTATGTTGAGTACCTCTGTGATCTGATGCTTGGTTCTGACTTGGCTAACTAGAAGACACCGCTTCATTGCGCTGATGTACCGGCGTTGGTATTCGGGGTTGAGGTTGTAAATACCAAGGTAGAAGGTCGACTCGATTGGGCGAAGCTTGTGAACAAACAACTTCTTCAGGGATTCCTCCAGGTGAGGAATAAATATCGGGATCTTCTCCCAACGGAATTTTTGCTGTTGAGGAGGGGGAAGATCTGAAGCTGTCGGTTGCAGAGGAGATATCCGAATATCGGCAGTTGTGGTCTCGGGTCTTGTTGAAGTTTCATCGGGTTGAGCAGAGTGAACGGGAGAAGTACCATATAAATTCTGGAGCAGGAACTGATCATAGTCAATGTTGTCATCGTCATCAGTAGGGAAAACCAAATTAACCTAGAGATTTGCGACACTGGCGGCTTTTTCATACCATGCATCTTCGGTCTCCGGGTTGGTTTCACAGTCTGGATCTATCATATCCAATAACGGTCTGTCTGATGAGTCAAGATCAACCAGTTCCTGTGTTGAACCCTTAGGCTTTTCAACCGTCGGGTCTTCATCATCTAATATTTCCATGTCGATTACCATCTCGGCTAATGGCAACTCGGCTTCAGGTTCGGCGTTGGTTGTTGTTGCCGCAGTTTCTGGTTACAGATGAACCACAGTTGTCGATTCAGTGAGGATAGGAGCGGTCTCGGTAGGTCTTAGTCTTTTATCCCCCTCACGGTGATCAGGATCATCCTGATCGTCGTGCTTTCGCTTCAGACCGCCTGCTTGACTCTTGCAGGTATCTTCGAGTGAGCGGACTCTCTCGGACAGCGTTGTGAGCGCTTGGTTGTAGTCCTTAAGAGTCGAGTCAATAGTATCCAGGCGAGTGGTAATATATGATGAAGGAGTAGTGACTTGTGATTTCAGAATGGTTATCAGGTCTGATTCGGTTGAGGAGTCGGTTTCAGATTGTTGGAGCAGTTGGGCTAAAAGCATCGTCTTGAGGGTGTCCACCGAGTAGGTAGGCTGAGTAGGAGCCGATGGAGGTGTAGGAACGGTTTCAGTGTCGACGATATGCCCTTTACCTTTGATTAATTGTTTGACGGTGTCGATCTTGGCGGCGACATGGTGCTCCATTGCCTCGCGGACATCCCTAAGGGTGCTGTCCAGGGACCCTGGTGACCCAAAGTCGGGAAATATAATTCCGAGATCACTTAGATTACCCGTTGAGGCATCTACCTGAGAGGCAGAGCCACCTACATTCATAGTTGGCAATTCGGTAGCTGTGGTAGGATTTCCGTCCGATCCTCGTATTCCGCCAGACAGAGACACCACGGACGTTCCGATCGGGTCACGAAGAGCCTCGATTTGTTGTTCCTCATCATGTGTCCTAGCCGAAGAATGTATAATATCAATTGGCTCTAGACTCGATGGTGCACGAAATGAAGTCGAGACCGGGGGCCGCTGGTCCCTTATTTCAACACCAGTACTCTCCGAGTGAGAGACCGGTGGAAGTTGTGCTTGATCCCCGTGTGAGACTGAAACATCCATCTTTTGAGAGACAGATGCGTGGATAAGTGGGTTGTGCAATTGTTCCGCTGGGTCCACGGAGGCTTCTTTAATACCCCGTCCCAACGTATGAGACGGGATAGTAGATGTGGCTACCCGGATATCACTCAGTTGGGGTCGCTCAGGAGCCTCGTTATCTTTACGGCTCAATCTTTCCTGGTTCGCTTTCGAACGCAGTTCTCTCCTTCTCACATGGTCTAACGCATCACCTACTACTCCTTTGGTTCTATGTCCCTGGGGAGGTCCATCCGGCGCTAGCTGGATCATGGGATTCAATAACTCTCGCCTATAAGCAACTACACTCGGTGTAGCGGGATCCGCGTGTGCCAAGAGGGCTTCAAGTTGCGAATAACCATGTATTGTAAAGGATGAGGAGGACATACCAGATGGTGTAGTCGTCGTGGTATGGCCGGATTCGCGTTCATATGTTGACACACGGCTAGCGAAAGGAAACGCGGGTAAGGGAGAAACTTCTTTTGCTTTGTTCCTCCAATATGACGAATAGTGGTAACTAATTCCCACTACAGGATCATAGCCACGTCGACGTGGCGGTTGTAACACATGGCATGAAATATTCTTAGGAAGTCTCCGGTGCATTGATCGATACCTTTCCAACTGGATGAAAGGCACCTATTCAGAATCGTGAACAGAGTGTACCAGAGGGCCAGATATTTCCGATTGAACGCGGAGGGCCGGTTGAGATCGTGGTTATACCCAAGAGCGCGGACTTGGGCGTACAGTGTGTCGTCATTGACCGTCGGGTCATAGCTTTCGTGGCCGCCGGCGTTGGCTTCAGGAGGTAAAAGTAGGCGGCGGAAGGAGTCCGGTGTGAGCGTAAACTGTTGATTATGGATCTGAGCGGTGATCGTTTGTGAGTTACCGGCCGTGTGAACATGTGCGGAGAACCATACTTGGAGTACGTACAACAACGGGACGTCGACAGTGGCGGTGAGGGACTCACGGAGAGGGTGACGCATAAGGATGTCCACAATCACTCGATGTTGTGGTTGTGGTCTAAATAGTGCTGGGTCCAGGTGATGGTTGTTCGCCTCCAATTCAGTGCCATGGTCAGGGTCGACCAAGGCGTTATCAGCCGCCTCATCAATAAATTCCTCGTTAGGAATTTGTTCTTCCAGATGTTGTGGGGGATTTTGCTCCTGATCCGCCATTAGATATCCGTAGAATAACCAGAGTTAGTACTTGAGGCGGAAGAACAAGTGTCATCGCGTACCTTTGCACGAAATGGGTCAATCTGAGACAGATCGAGGACTGGCAGTGACATTATGGGTACTGTATATGCAAATCACAGAAGAGTCCGGACAAAAGAATGGGAAAACCAAACTTTCCGGACAACACAGGCTTTCCGGACAAAAGGTGTCCGGGCAACAAAGGTTTCCGGATTAGTATGAGAGTTTTCGGAAAAAATAGGCATTCCGGACTAAATGGTGTTCGAGTGACAAGAGATTCCGGATAAAAGAGAGTCCGGACATCACAACATACCGGTAGTTGAACTTACCGGAAACCCTAAGGTTTCCGGACAACTAGGGTTTCTGGGTGTTGGATGAATCCGGACACAATATCTTGTTTATGGAACTTGCCGGATAGAACCGCTTAAATTTGAAGGTGTCCGGATAAAACCTCATAAACTTTGAACGTGTACAGACACGAAGAGTGTGTCCGAACGAAGTCCACATCGATCAATCATGATAAATCCAGTCCCAAGCTAGTCCTAAATGAATCATCTAGTATCGATGGACGTATGTAAGCTTAAAAATCAGTTAAACACAACCTAGACTAGACCGATTTGATCCAAACTCGTCAAGACCCCAAAAAGAGTGTCGGATTGCAAGAATCGACTAAACTGGTGGTCAAGTGGTGAGATGTGTGGTATGATTCAGGCGAAAAACATATCGAGATTGGTAAATAAGCCACATACCTGATTATCGAAGTGAAAAACAGCGATTGTGAGTGAAAACGGAGGAGGCCGAGCGAGAGAGTTTAGGGGTTTTAGGTTGAGTTTTCCGGATAAATGAAAGCAAAGAAATACGGATGGTCTTATATGGACAGAGGTATCCGAATGGGTCGACCCGGAAACCCATCCGGTCCGAAAACTAAGTTGTCCGGATTTATGGGTCTCCGGAAACTATACTTTTGTCATTTTCCCAAAAATTGTCCATTTTTCACCAAAAATGGAACCCAGTCGGAATTTGAGAGATTTTTCTCTCGCTCCCCCTCAAACTTAGCATGGGGAAAGCCTTGCTCCCCCTCGGATATTGCATTGGGGATTCCGACACAAAAAACTTTAAGGCTGTGTAAGAAAAAAAACACTGTGTCGCTCCCCCTCAAATGATGACCAATAGATGAAAACACACGGGAGTGCCCATACACACAAAAAAACTTTTTAACATGTTAAGAAAATCTGTGTGTGACGCTCCCCCTCAACAGATGAGTGAACTAACCTGATACTTCTTTGTGCTCCCCCTGAACACACGAACACACCGTGAAATTACAGATATAGGCAGATAAGAATACACGACAGTATGAAATAAAAGAAACACACGAAGAAAGAAAGGAAACACACGAAATCTACGAAATAAATACAGAAACTAAGTCTAACTGTGTAACAGAAACAAGTAGAATACAAGTGCGAGGAAGTGGATGCTCAATCATCCGGAGTGTAAACATCGGATGATGAGTAGACAGTTACTCGTAGATGTATGGAACTTATAACGGGCATACAATCGGATTAAGTCGTCAGTTTTAGCATACCTAACTTGGACACAAGAGTGTTAAATCGTTTTTCGTCCAAGGCTTTTGTAAACAGGTCTGCTAACTGATGCTCAGTATTTACGAAGTAGAGTTCGACTGTACCTCTTTTCACGTGATCCTTAATGAAGTGATACCGAACGTCGATGTGCTTCGTCTTGGTGTGTTGGACCGGGTTGCTGGATATGGAAATCGCGCTCTTCGAATCGCAGTAAACGGGGACTTTGACATACGTGAAGCCGTAGTCTTTGAGTTGCGTCCTCATCCTGATGACTTGGGAACAGCAGCTCGCGGCGGCCACGTACTCCACTTCGGCAGTTGACGTTGAAACACATTGCTGCTTCTTTGATGCCCAACTTACCAGGCTATCCCCCAAAAACTGGATATGTCCCGAGGTGCTCTTCCGGTCCATCATGCAGCCCGCGTGATCCGCATCGGAGTAAGCGGATAGTGCAAAACCTGTCTGAAGGTTCCCAGATTCACGTTGCATTACAGTAATGGTAAGACAATAGACAGCGGAAGCATATTAAATAAAGCCATTAATGTGAGTGATTGTGTAAACGATATAATAACTGTGAGTATCAAATATAGAACAGTAATAATGATAACAAGATCAAGTATAAAAGATGCTCGTATATTGATAATGAATCACACCAAGAACACGTTCAAGTATGTGTTCGGAAATCTCACAGGACACAATATCGTACGGAGATAGTACTATGGAATACTGCAGTGTGTGCTTTAACAATTGTGGAAAACTATTCTTCCAAAAGCTTACAATCGTTTGTTCCACTATCTCACTATTTATAGCCCTGATAAAGTGTAGACAGTGTACTATCGTACCCTGGAATGACACGTGGAAAGTGTGTCTCCTTTCTTTAGGGCATACGTTGAAAGTATGGACACGTGTCTGACACTTAGGATTTCTTACGAGACTTAGGCACCACAAAGGTCTTCACTTCACCAGAGCTCATTAGACCAGAGCTCTGTTTGTCTTTGGGTATGAACAGTTCTTCTGTTGGTTCCACCAGAGCTCTGTTGGGCTCTGTTGGTCTTCTTGTTGATCTTCTTCCAAGTCTTATGCTGGATCTCTGTTGGTCTTCTAACTTGATAATATTTTCAATACTTTTACATAATAGATACTTGGGGCTAACAATTTCCCCCTAATTATTGAAAATAAAAATTTACAAACTCGCAGAGATATAAACAAAAGACAGAGAATTGACCTCTGTGATCCTTGCACTATTCTTTTAAAGATTACATAAAGCGAAAAGAATAAGTACATTTAAGCATATTGTCTCCCTAAGAATTCTGTCGAATCTTCTGATCAGCTCACGAAAGTACATCATAAGATCTATTTGTTCGATGCAGAGCCTCAGTTGCTCTTCTGGACACTTCTCTATTGAGAGATTCTGAATTATGTTCTTGAGATACACCAGCGACTCACTCGAGTACTTGTGGGCTTTAGATATTCTGATGGCCTTCTTGATCTTCTTCTGTCGGCAGATGAAGACTGGAGGATCTCCAACTACGGTTCCAGTCTTGTAGTGGCCATAACCCTCAAGGTTTTCATTTGGTGGTGCAATCGCAAGTCTCTCAACTTCGAACTCTATGCCTAGCTGAAAATCAATCTGAATTCTGAGATTAATGTGCTCTTGCATAGCGAATCGAACTTCTGGTAGACCAATTCTTGCAGGTTTGAATCTGTCTGAGAAGTTCAAGGAGTAGGCATGGAGCATGATTAGATCGTACGGATTTAGAAGCACAAGATCGTTGTCGTTGAAGTATTCGTTCTTGCCTTCTATTGATTCAATAGTGTACTCATGGTACACAACTCCGTCGTGTTGAAATTTCCTATGCTTGATATCCAAGATTCTGCGGATACCGAAGTTTATGTTTATGGCTTTGATTAGATTAGACTTGGTTTGTATGAACTTTAGCCTTGCATCTTGGATTGTGTTTATTCGTGTGTGGTTGAGGTAAGGGTTGATGGGTTTGGCATTGACAGGAATGATGTCTCTGTCAGCATAGGGAAAACCAAATAATTCCTCTAAGGATGGTTTCTCAGTGTGTTGGGTTCATTTTTCTGGGTTCTATTCTGGCTGAATGGGGTTCTGATCTTCATGGCTTTCATCCATAAGAATATCAACATGTCGTCCTGGCTCTTGTAGAACTTGGGCTTGGACTTGAGGTTGGGCTTGGCTTATTTGTTCCTCAGTAGAGAATGGGTCTGTTCTCTCTGGTTCAGTTCTGGGAGAAGTACGAGGGGTGTCTAATATGAAGATGGTGACAGCCTTTCTCAATGTATCTTCGACTTCTGTTGCGGCCGTTCTGATCTCATCTACTTGACTCTCAAAGTTAACTTTGTGAGTGTCAATAGATGCTTGCACATGTCGTTCTGTCGCCTGGGCTTTCATCACAAACTTTGAAGAAATCGTCATCATCCGGCTAAGAGATGATTTGCGAAATTCTCCCATTTGGCCAACTGACATGGGTGAGTCATTGGCTTTGGGCTGGAGATGTTGAGCGGAGTAGCAGATGATGTCGTAGCTTCTTTGATGGATTCCTTAACAGAGTTATTGATGAGCTCTGTCAAGGTTCTGACGTTTGATTCTGATAGAATAACTGTAGGGATGGGCAAGGTTCTGTTCATTGTAGTTGTATGATTCTCTATCATAAGTCTCTTCAGCTCTGCAAGCTCTGTCGAAGTCTTTGTTGTTTCCTCTGCTCTGACCCTTTCAGCTTCTGTTCTGGCTCTTTCGACATCAACATACTTCTATTGTAACTCTGCATATTTATCTGTTAATCTTTGCAGTTCTTCTTTAAGAGAAACATTTTCTTGGCGGATCAGCTCCTCCTTCTGTGCATTGATAAGTTTATACTCATTCAAGGAGTTGTTGATACTATCACAGAAGCTTGTGAACTCTGCTTTTGTGATAGTTTCAACGGGGGTAACCCTGACTCCAACAGATGGATTCAGTTCAACCTCGAGTTCAGAGGTGCCTCTCTGAAGAGTTGCGTTTATGTTGGCTCTTGGAGGACTTCTACCCGATCCTCGATGAACTGTTTGAACAGATGCATCTACAGGTATTCTGATCTCGATTTCCTCTTCCAGCTCAGGTTCTGGTGAAGGGAATCGAATGTGATGAGAAGAAATTGAATCAAGCAAAATCTTTCCTTGTTCAACTAAGGTCTCCCATTATCCCTGAGTCGGACAGAGGCTACGTGAGATGCGAAAGATCTCAGGTCTATTTTGTGACAAGTCTATATGAGCCACAGAGGCATCATCGTGTGGAGGTGACCTATTAATGTTCTGGGGCAAAGGAACATCATTACCAAAAATAGATTCCCCAGGTATGTGCGTACCAGAGGCGTGAAGAGGTGCCTCTGGTGGTTCTTGCAGGTTAGGGTTCGAGGTGTGTACCTCTGTTTCAATATTCCTTTGGTCTTGATCACCAGGAATAGTTATTGTGGCAGCACTGGGAATTGGTCTTTGGAATCTCACATGTGTGTTCAAATTTTGAACATCTTCTTCTAAGCTCGCATTTCCCTCGGCTCCTATGGGTATAGCATTTTCCTCTTGGTCACTCTCTAACACATGTACCTCATGCCTACCAGAAGAGGGCGATCTCTCTGCCACCTCTTCTGTAGCTTCCCTTTCTTCCTCATGCACAGCCTCCATAGTGGATGCTCTGTTTTGTACTTCCTCCTCCATCACTCTAGAGGAAGACCCCACTTTGGGTACTCTTACCTCTGGTCTGTTAACTTCTTCTCCTATTTCCTCATTCAAACTCTCTAATGAAGGCTCAGCTCCTAAATATGCTGGGGTTCTCACCTCAGGTTCTTGAGGTTGAGCAGCAGTATTATAGTTTTGGATAGAGAGGTGTTCTGGATGAATAAGGGCAAGTATTGTACCTGGATCTTCTGATGAAGGGATATTCACCTGAAGTCGTGGGTTGGAATTTTGACATGACCCAAATAGGTGTAGAATTTCCTTGTTGAGTTAACTGCAAGGATGGGAAGGCTTCTCGGATTACCAGACTTATAAAACAAGGAAACCTGATTGATTTCAAAAACTTGTGGACTCCAACTTCTCTACCTCTGGCTAGAGCATTTGTTTTGGTATTCACAGCAGCAAGAAGGTCCTTGTAAAGGATTTTGGCATAATCGAAGTTTCTGTTGAAAATTAACCCATACATGATTTGTAGAATCTCTGTGCTTGTTTGATCTTGGCTACCAGACTTACAGGTAAGGGTTCTGTTCAGTGTGGAGAACATGAAGTTCCATACTGTGGGTAGGTTTTGTCTTCTGAACTCTCCTATCCTATTTATGTCTTTGTTGTAACCTAAGAACTTTACAAAATCAAGAAGAGTCTCTACTTTGGGGGGTTTCTCATATGCTCGAATCCCTAATTCTCATCTTGTCTTCATCCCAAATATTCTTCTGAAGGTTCTGGCACGAATGCGTATGGATCCTCCTCATGCGTTTCTTCCCGCATCAACGTTTCCGACAACCCCTTTCTGTTCCGGGATAAATTGGCAAGTGGTCCACCATTGTTGGATGTAAAGCTCGGGTAAGTTGTCGTTATACATGGTTAGTGCTCGAAAAACTTCAGAGTTTCTGAAAAACTCTACAACGATGTGGTACAAGGGTAAGTAGAGACCAGGGTTTGCATCAAGACGGTAGTTGTTATCAGCAAACTCGTAGGGTTGGATAACAATGGCATCAACAGGGCCTATTCTACTTGATTCAACAGAATGTTGTGGTTCGGCCATTGTTGCAGGTTAGGGTTTCTTGAAGAACTCAATGGTTCTTTGAGAGTGAATGAAGAAGGGTTTTGAATGATTCGAAAGCGTAAACATGAAATGGGTTCTGAGAGTGGGTATTTATACACTAAACATGTGGCTGGATTAACGTCGTAGGTACTGTAGGCACTTGAGTTTCAGATAGTGGAATGGCCTCTACAGTAGAACGTGGAAACAGCTAGTGGTCTGTCTTTCAATCTGAGAATGCCACGCAGGGTTTGGTTCTGACATCTTTTGGGCAAGAAAACCGTCACGGTTAGAGATGTGCGGGTAACAAGTGGTTGACGCTTAAAGAGTGACCCACATCTCTGATGACGTGCTTCTGATGACGTGGCAGAAAAACCGACAGAGCTCTGGTGGAGCTCAGCACAGTTTTGTCTCTGTTAAGTAACCTTTTCCATTTCTTTCAAGTAACCCAAGATGTTTCACCTTTACCCAAAAATATTTAAAATTCTGTATCTGATGTGAAAGTAGTCAAAGAACAAAGACAGAACTGACTCAGAAATTTCACAGAGTTCTGGTGAGAAACAACAGAGGCTCTGGTGAAATATGAGAGTTCTGTTAAGTTCTTAACGCTATCAAACGGTTTTCATCAGAACAGGTTTTCCCTCTTTCTTCAAAAAGATTTTTCATTGAAGTTCAAAAAGCAAGGTCATTTGGATTTGGAAATCGGATTTTGACTTGCTCCCCCTAAAGCTATGCACAATTTCCTTTATAAGCTCCCCCTTGAAATATGAGCTTATTTGAAAGATTTTCTTTTAAGCCTTTTGAAAGATAAAAAAAACTCTATACAAAAAAAATATATACAAACAGATTCACTAAGCTTTGTTGAAAAAGTATGCATGACAGAGTTCTGGTGAACATCAGAAGCTCTGTTGAACTATCCTACCCAACTATTTGACAGAGTTCTGGTATGATCATCAGAGGCTCTATTGTGTTTAAACAGAGTTAGGAAGACATGTTCAGCATACCCAATTTGCTGATTAAGAAGTTAAATCTCCTTTCATCAAGGGCTTTTGTAAACAAGTCAGCAAGTTGGAAGTCGATTGAAACAAAATACATTTCAATCGTCCCTTTTTCAACATGGTCTTTTATGAAGTGGTACCTTATGTCGATATGCTTCGTCTTGGAGTGCTGAACTGGATTAGCTGTTATTGCGATGGCACTCTTGGAGTCACACAGAATTGGAATTTTGCCATACTCCAGGCCATAGTCTTTGAGTTGGGTTTTCATCCATATCACTTGAGAGCAACAGCTAGCAGCAGCAACATATTTTGCTTCTGCTGTAGAAGTTGATACGCAATTCTGTTTCTTGGATGTCCAACTCACCAATTTTTCTCCAAGCAATTGGCAGCTACCAGAAGTACTCTTTCTGTCATTCTTGCATCCTCCATAATCTGAATCTGTGTATGCTACAAGCTCGAAACCAGAATTAAGAGGATACCAAAGACCCAAGAATTGAGTCCCTTTCAGATATTTAAATAAGCGCTTGACAGCAGTCAAATGAGATTCTTTAGGATTGGCTTGAAATCTAGCACAGAGACAGGTTGCAAACATTATATCAGGTCTGCTAGCAGTTAAGTACAGAAGTGACCCTATCATGCCTCTGTAGTTCTTGACATCTGTAGGTTCCCTTTAAGGTCAGAGTCAACTTTAACTCCAGTGGTAATAGGAGTTTTCATTTGATTTGAATTGTTGAGCTTATATTTTTTCAAAATATCAGAAATGTATTTGGACTGACTTACGAAAGTCCCTCTGATGGGTTGTTTTACTTGTAAACCAAGGAAGAAAGAAGTTCTCCCATCATGCTCATTTTGAATTTGCTTTTCATCAAATCCTCAAACCTATCACAGTACTCTTGCCGTGTAGACCCAAAAATAATGTCATCAACGTATATTTGCACCATAAGTATATCATTTTTGTACCTTCTAAAGAATAGAGTTGTATTGACAGTACCTTTCTCGAAGTGATTAGTTAACAGAAAGTTGGACAGAGTTTCATACCAGGCTATGGGAGCTTGCTTAAGGTCGTACAGAGCTTTGTCTAACTTGTAAACGTGGTCTGGAAACTCTGAACTTTCAAAGCCAGGTGGTTGCTGGACATAAACTTCCTCTTGTAGTTTGCCATTCAGAAAGGCAGACTTCACATCTATCTGATAGACCTTAAAACCCTTGTGAGCAGCATAGGCTAAGAAGATTCTGATTGCTTCTAGCCTAGCCACAGGAGCAAAGGTTTCGTCATAGTCAATACCTTCCTCTTGGCAATATCCCTTTGCAACCAGACGGGCTTTGTTTCTGATGATAATCCCAACTTCATCCTTTTTATTTCTAAACACCCACTTGGTTCCAATAACAGTCTTATTTTGAGGAAGTGGAACCAAGGACCAAACTTTGTTTCTTTCAAACTCCAGAAGCTCCTCTTGCATGGCTTCTATCCAGTTTGGGTCTTCAAGGGCTTCAGAAATCTTCTTCGGCTCAATCATGTTTTGAAAATTTACAAAGAAAGCTTCATTGACTGTGGCCGATCTTATCTTCACACCATCTTCAGCAGCACCAATTATAAGATAATGGGGGGTGATCCTTTGTCCATCTAGTCATGGGAGCATGGACAACAGGAGGGGTTTGTGCTTCTGATGGGAAAAGACGATCTTCAGCATCAGAGCTTTGTGGATTGGTACCAGGGCTCTGTGGCACACAACTCTGGAGAGTGGCCTCATTGCGTTGTGAGTTGCCAACAGGGCTCTGTGAAGGTGAGCTTTCAAATAGGGAGTCTCTGCCAATATTGGTTAGCAGAGGTGATGATGGCTCTAGTTCAGGTCTCTTACATTTAATTGTGGTTCCTCATTTCTCTGAATAACACTTGTAGACAGAGAAGTAGATGGTGAAGTATTGGAGGGACCAGTAAGAGTTGTATCTGTCAGATTTTGTTCTGTTGAGTTCTGAGCTTGGTTGCCTCTGGTGATGTTGACAGAGGAAACATCATCATCGAAGAAATCATCGAACCCAAGATTGATATCTTCTTCCCTTGTCTTGGAAGAACTTGGCCTCTTCTGTTTTGTCAGTGTCCCCTCTGTTGATTTGCGATCAGAGGAACTTGATGTACTTTCATCAAAGGACACATTAACAATTTCTTGAATAACACGAGTTCTGGTATTGTAGACTCTGTAAGCTTTAGAGGTTAAGGAATAACCAATAAAGATTCAATCGTCCGCCGTCTTGTCGAATTTACCCAGCTGTTCTCTGTCATTCAAGATGTAGCACTTACAGCCAAGAACATGAAAATATTTTACGTTTGGCCTTCTGTTGTTAATGAGTTCATAGGGAGTCTTCTTGAATCTTTTCACTATAACAACTCTGTTTTGGGTAAAATAGGCTGTTGAGACTGCCTCTGCCAAGAAGTTGATGGGAAGGATAGAACCGGCCAACATGGTTCTGGCGGCTTCTATCAGAGTTCTGTTCTTTCTTTCCACCACACCATTTTGTTTTGGAGTTCTGGCAGATGAGAAGTTCTGGGAAATTCCTTCCTCTGAAAGATAGGCGTCTATTCTGCCATTTTTAAACTTTGTCCCATTATCACTCCTCAACTTTTGAACTTTGAGTCCTAACAGAACCTGTATCCTTTTCAACAAACTTATCAGAATTTCTGGGACATCAGATTTTACTCTGATCAACTCAATCCATGTATATCTAGAAAATTCATCAATTAGCACAAGAATATACTTCTTACCCGACAGACTTTGCACAGAGATTGGACCACAAAGATCCACATGAAGCATATGCAAAGGTCTTGGGCAATTGTGATCACTCTTAGTTCTGTGTGAAGATCTTTTAATCTTACCCAGCTCACAAGCAGAACAGAGATGGTCTTTGTCAAATTTTAGCGAAGGCAGACCTTTCACTAAGTTCAATTTCACGAGCTTGTCAAGGTTTGAAAATTTTAAATGGGCAAATCTTTTATGCCAGATCCAGGCATCTTCATTTTTCAAAGACACTAAACAGAGTTTTTCTGTTGTTGAGTTTTGGTTTGGATTAAAGTTCATTTTGTACAGATTCCCTTTTCTATCGGCTCTTAAAAGTTCTTGACCAGACTCGAAAAGCAACAAGGAATAATACTTCTTCCTAAAATTGACATCGAACCCATGATCACAGAGTTGACTTATACTGAGAAGATTATGAAAAATAATTAGTGCACATTGTTGTTTTTATTCCAAAACTGTTGTTTGAATGGTGCTTGATTCTGAAAAACTTTAGGACCATACATTCTGTCCTGATTTGGTTTCTTAAAGTTGTTGTTCCTTGAAACAAATTCTCTTGACAAAAAGTTGTTTTTCTTTGGAACTGACTCACGTGACCAAAAAGAATTTCTTTGATTTACACCAGAATTGGAAATAGGTTTGTCATTGACTATCCATTTGCCCTTCAGTTCTGGTGTAAACCTGATTGGTTTAAAAGCAAAGGGAACTGAGGTGTTGTTCACTGGAGTATTTCTGGCTTTCTCTCTTTTCTCTACTTCTACTACATTAGAAGCAAGCGTCTTGAAGCCTTTGTTGTCAAACTCAGTTACTGGTATTAATCTTGATTGTTTCTTGAAAATGAGACATCCTTTTTCAAATCAAAACATTCTGCGGGCATCTGCTTTGGTTTATGCAAAACTTTCTTTTGACCACAAAAAATCTGTTCATCTACCTCATAATCAGAGTCACTGTCAGAGCATTGAAAGTCTCTGGTGGCTCTAGTGGAGGTGTTAGACACCTGAGGTATCACAGAGGTATTAGCTTGAGCAGACTTAAACTTTCTCAACTTTGGTTTTAATGCATCAGAAACAGCATTTTCCTCAAGAATTCTTTTAATATCCTCTTCAAATGATGTTCTGATTGATTCAGAGGAAGGAGAGAAGACTGGTGCTTCAGGGCTGAGATCGCTCTGTGTTTTATCAACAGAGGACTCATCCACAGAAGTAACAGACTTCTGTCCCTTAAAAGAGTTGAAATTAAAAATCTCTTTTGGATCCAGACTATTAACAGAGTTAGGAAGTATGATTCTAGCTCTTCCTTGATCAAGAATGAACTTTTCAGATGGTTTAATAACCTTTTCATGATTCAAGGAGTCATAACTAACATTCCTGTAGTCAAGTCTTCTGGTTCTTTTGAAAACATCTGAGGTTTTGATTATTTTGAAAGCAGCAGTACCAGAGATCACATCCTCTTGGATTTTCCCAACACAAAAAGCAGATGACAGAGATGTCTTTTTCTTTTCGTTATAGGGAGCAAGGTCAGAGAAACCAATACCTTGTGTATCCATCTGTGAGTTCATCTTAATGTGCACATCTTGTGCATCCTGGTACTTCTTGATTTGAATTTCTTTTCTCTGCAGGGATTGATGTAAAACCTCCCTTTCTCCTTGAAAATAATCTTTTACAGCAACAGAGTTAAGTCTTTCAGTTTCAGACTTCTTAAACTCTTCAGACTTTTGTTTCAAAACATTTTCAAACTCTTTAACCTTTTTAGAAAAGATGCTTTCCTTCTTCTGTTGTAAGATCTCTTTGAATATTTCTTCCTTTTCCTGTTCAAAGAGAGTTTTCTCTCTCTTGTAGATGGACAGATCCTTCTGAGCTAGCTTTCTTATCTCTTTCTCTTCAGAAAGCTTTTGTTTTAAGAGTTGAAATTCTTCTGTTAGCAAAGAAACGTGCATTTCCAACTCAGAGTCGGACTTAGATTCACAAGAACATACCTTGGCACTGGGTCTGGTGGTCTCCAGCGCTCTGTTGTCTGGCTCTGTCACAGTAAGAGCAAATGCATGAGCCAAATCTTCTTCTGTCGTTCTTTCTAACTTCTCTCCGGTCATCCAATCAACCTCTTCTCCCAAACTCTCATCATCCACAGCGACTCCACAAAAGTTGGCTTGCTCTGGTTCATCGTCAGAGGATGAAACAGAGATCCAATTCTCCATCTCAGCAACATAGCTTTTATCTCTGTAATTTTACTTGTATTTGTTCTTATAGTAATCCTGGTCTTTTACCAGTTTACCTCTACAATTAGCATAGAAATGGCCAGGTTTACCACATCTAAAGCAACGTCAATCATTCTGGTTGATGGGTTGGGCAGCATTAGTTTTCTGAGGAACTGGAGCATTATACTTCTGTTGAAGTTGTGGTTGTCGTCTTTGTTCTTGTGGAGCTCTGTTCTGGTAGTTCTATTGTGCAGCATAACCTATGTTCTCATCTTTCCCTTCTCTTTCGTATCTGCCTCTTTTGTCAAATGCTCTGTTGCCAAATCTCTTGTTAAATTTTTGAGTGATTAATGCAACAGATTTAGCAAAAGCATTTATGTCATCATCTTCTGATGAAGTTTCTTCAGCATCACTTTCTGCTACCAGACTCTTCTTACCCTTCTTTTTTTTTCTTCTTATCTCTGCTAGAACTTTCTCTGTTGTATTTTCCTTCAGTGGTATTCTTTGACTCTGAAACTAAAGCAATTGGACCTGCAATGGTGGATTTGCCCTATTGTTTGACAACATCCTTCTCTTGTGCGGCGAGAGTGCCATACACATCAGTTAGACACCATGCATCTAGATCCTGGTTAGCTTGTAAAGACATGGACAGATTCAACCATTCATCATTTAAACTTTTCAAAAACAGAACATTGTTATCTTCCTTCGACCTAACAGCCCCACATTTTTTGCATTTGTTTATCAACACATTAAATCTGTTGTAGGTTTGTTGTAAGGTTTCCTCAGGAAGTGTCTTGAAATCATTGTATTCATTTATACATTGGGTCCTTCTGTTCTTTTGGGTCTTAATTCCACCCTCAAGTTGATTAAAAAGCTGATCCCAGATTTCCTTAGCAGTAACACATGAATCTAGTTCTTGAAATATTTCGTTAGGAATGGCCATAATCAAAAGTCTAGCTTCCTTAAGGTCATTTTCCATTTGAATTTCTCTTCATCAGTAAACCCGGTGGTTTTAGGTTAAAGATAAGCAGGAATCTCAGAAGTAGTTTCTGTTGCGGGTACACGTGGAACCAAAACCATGGGTTTGCAAGGTCCATCCGTGACAGAACGCATTAAATCTATGTCCATTCCATCAAGGAAGTTAACCACCCTAATCTTCCATTGAGGATATTCATCTCTCAGAAGAGTAGGAGGCTTGGTCTGAGAACCAGCAGTATAAATGGCGTTGATGTTGTTAGCCATTTTTTAGAAAAACAGAGTATA
This sequence comes from Saussurea involucrata, assembly GCA_033807775.1. Lineage (NCBI taxonomy): Eukaryota > Viridiplantae > Streptophyta > Magnoliopsida > Asterales > Asteraceae > Saussurea > Saussurea involucrata. The sequence goes on along the minus strand of CM066327.1, from coordinate 93,812,379 downwards.
ATGGTTTCAAACGATTTTGAAAGAGAATAAGTTGAAAGTAAGTGAACAGTAACCAATGGAACAGTAATGAACAGTAGATAAGATCTTTAAACTAGACTTGAAAGCTTAAATGAGAGATATAATAACTTTTAAACTAATAAACTGTAAAACAGAGTATATTAGGAAGCTTTAAAACACACACACAATCAACAACAGTAAATCAACCTTGGTAGATTGGATTGTTTGATTAAGAAAATCATGCAAGCTCTGATACCAACTGTAGGTTCCCAGATTCACGTTGCATCACAATAATGGTAAGACAATAGACAGCGGAAGCATATTAAATAAAGCCATTAATGTGAGTGATTATGTAAACGATATAATAACTGTGAGTATCAAATATAGAATAGTAATAATCATAACAAGATCAAGTATAAAAGTTGCTCGTATATTGATAATGAATCACACCAAGAACACGTTCAAGTGTGTGTTCGGAAATCTCACAAGACACAATATCGTACGGAGATAGTGCTATGGAATACTGCAGTGTGTGCTTTAACAATTGTGGAAAACTATTCTTCCAAAAGCTTACAATCGTTTGTTCCACTACCTCACTATTTGTAGCTCTGATAAAGTGTAGACAGTGTACTATCGTACCCTGGATTCCTGGAATGACACGTGGAAAGTGTGTCTCCTTTCTTTAGGGCATACGTGGAAAGTATGGACACGTGTCTGACACTTAGGATTTCTTACGAGACTTAGGCACCACAAAGGTCTTCACTTCACCAGAGCTCATTAGACTAGAGCTCTGTTTGTCTTTGGGTATGAACAGTTATTCTGTTGGTTCCACCAGAGCTCTGTTGGGCTCTGTTGGTCTTCTTGTTGATCTTCTTCCAAGTCTTCTGCTGGATCTCTGTTGGTCTTCTAACTTGATAACATTTTCAATACTTTTACATAACAGATACTTGGGGCTAACACTGTCTCTCTCGGGTACCACGGGCCAAGATCAGCAGTACCATGTAAATAACAAAAAATTCGTTTGACAACAGTTAAATGAGACTCCTTAGGTTTTGATTGAAACCGGGCACACAAAAATGTGGAAAACATGATATCCGGTCTACTTGCGGTTAAATACATTAAGTAACCTATCATCCCGCGATACAATTTAGGGTTCACATCCGTTCCGTTAGGGTCGGCGTAAAGCTTCGTACCGGGTGCCATGGGAGTTTTCCTCGGCGAGGACTGTTCCATCTGGAATTTCCTAAGAATATCTCGGATGTACTTGGCCTGGTTTATGAATATCCCGGTCGACAGTTGTTTAACTTGAAGACCAAGGAAGAAATTCATCTCGCAAAGCATACTCATTTTAAAAAATTCTCCCATTAGATTGGCAAAGTTCTTAGCATATGTGGGATTAGTAGAACCGAATATAATGTCATCTACGTACACTTGAACTAGAACTATGAGACCCTTTTCGTTTTTGATAAATAAAGTCGAATCGATTTTACCTCGTGTGAATTTGGACTTTATCAAAAACTCGGACAGCGTGTTGTACCATGCTCGCGGAGCTTGCTTTAGGCCGTAAAGTGCCTTGTCTAGAACGTAGACATGATCAGGCTTCGAATCGTCCACGATTCCGCCCGGTTGTGAGACATACACTTCTTCCATGATATCGCCGTAGAGGAATGCGGTCTTCACATCCATTTGGAAGACCGTGAAGTTCTTGTGCCCGGCGTATGCAAGGAACATACGACTGGCTTTGATTCTTGCCACCGGAGCATATGTCTCATCATAATCGACCCCTTCTTGTTGTCGGTAGCCCTTGGCCACGAGACGCGCTTTATTGCGCACAACGATGCCGTCTTCGTCCTTCTTATTCTTGAAAATCCACTTGGTGCCGATCACCGTCTTGTGTTTTGGACGTGGAACAAGTCGCCATACCTTTAGAGCTTCGAATTGATTTAGCTCTTCTTGCATGGCTATGATCCAGTCCGGATCTTCAAGTGCTCCACATACGTTCGTCGGCTCGATCTTGCTTAAGAAGCCGAAGAATAGACAGAAGTTGGCTGATGCGCCTCATGTTCGAACAGGAGTAGATGGATCACCGATGATTTGATGTAAGGGATGAGCTTTCGTCCATCGAGTAGTGTGCGGAAGCGGTTGTTGAGTAGAGTGGGACACGTCCGAATCCACATAATCACCAGAAGGGAGATCTTGAACTGCTTCAAGTGTAGCAGGCTGGTTTCTCGAAGGAGGTGCGGGAGGATCCGTCGATGGTTGAACAACTTCTGGTTCCGAGTAGTTCAGAAGTTGATCCGCGATTGTAGCAGATGACGAATCACTAGGAGTGATTTCCGGATTTGTAACCGGTTCCACCGGGGAAGCAGTAGTATCGGTAGAGGTTGATGATGACGGTTGAGCTGTCTCCACAGTGATGGATGACGTGCCTGTAGAAGGCGGCGGACCGGATAGGTTCGACGAGTTCTAAACTGTTTTGTTCAGAAGCCAAATCTGCGGCTTCGTCGAATGTCACGTTTACACTTTCGACAACGGATTTATTCCGTTTGATGTAAACGCGATACGCTTGAGCCTGCATGGAGTTTCCGATGAAAACTCCTTCGTCCGCCTTGGGGCTGAATTTGCTGAGATCGTCTTTGTCATTCAGAACGTAGCACGTGCATCCGAACGCATGGAAGTACTTGATGTTCGGCAAACGGTTGTTGATGATCTCGTACGGTGTCTTGTTGAACCACTTGTTGAGGATGGAGCGGTTTTGCGTATAACAAGATGTTGACACCGCTTCGGCCCAGAAAAAGTGCGGCAGATTGGACTGAGAAAGCATGGTGCGTGCCGCTTCGACTAGGGTACGGTTGCGACGTTCCACCACTCCGTTTTGCTGAGGAGTGTGTAACATTCGGCAAAAATCGAAACTTCCAGGTTAGCATCTGTTAAACCCTCACTAATGTTAATAGAGGGAAAATACCCTGATAGGACCCATTCAGGAAATATTAAAGCGAAAAATCGTTAGAATTCCCGGTAGTTGCCTAAAAGACCCGGTTTTGACCCAAGACTAACCGGAACACCTTGTGAAAAGCCAAAATACCTTAAATAACATATAACCTATATAAAATATAGGGTTTTACTTTATACTTAAACTTTTCTTTTATAAGATTTAATAATAAAACAAGAAGGTATTTTAGAAGCTTGTTTTGCAATTAAATTTCTAGTTAAAAATGATTTTTTTCAAGAAATAGTTATGGGCTTAATTTAAATTAAAAAAAAATTCCAAAGGGTTGGGGGCCCATGTAGGGGCCGGCCACCCTCCTCCCCAAAACCCCCTCTTTGTTCAATTTTGATTCATTTTCAAATTCTCTCCAACCATCCATCTTCCTTCTTCTCTCTCTCAATCCTTCTCCTTCTTTTACTTCACCTTTCTTCAAACAAGAAATTACCTTCAAACTCCAGAAAATTCAGCCCTAAAACAAGTATCCAAGTCGAAATTCTAAAGAACTTGAAGTACTTGCAACATCTTCCTAAGGTAAGAGCTCCAAACTAGTGTTATTCATACATTTTGACACCTTTTATGCCATTTTTCCTACATTGTTCTACACTTTTATTTCATCCAAATGGATGAACTCTTTTTCTTGTTCTAGAAGTGAGATAAAGCACCAAGGACATGAGAAATGTCCATAAAGTGGTGAAAATCTATGAACTTCCATCATGAACTAGAGAAAAATGAGCAAAATCATCAAAAACGTGGGTTTTGTTCTTGTATAAGAATCTGGATTTTTGACTTTGCATGCACATTTTCCTTATAAGTTTAAAGTATTTTTCTTTCAAAAATATGTCACATGATGTTGGGATTGAATCCTTAGCAAAGGAATCCACATCTATGGATGTTAGAATGCTTAAAATGTGATTTTCTAAAGAATGTTAGAGTTTAAGAATCTGGCAGATTTGTTGCATGTGCTTAGGACGACCATATCTTGGTCAAATCATGTCCAAAATTCCTCATTTTTCTTCTGGAGTAATGTTTAATGAGTTAGGGTTCAAACCCAACTGGTCTCATAAGAAAATATTGAGATTTAAGCCTTCAACTCCTTAGAACAAATTTGGAGTGCAGCAGATGATCAGCCAGATTGTTGTGTCACTTTGTTTTGCTTATAACTCTCTGTAGAAACCATCAAAATTACTCTTTTTCTTTCTGGAAATTTCTCAGATGAGTTAGGTTTCGCATGCACTTGGTTTCATTCAAAAATATGGAGTTTTGGTCACTTAAATATTTTATACAAGTCAAGTGTGCCAAGCTGTCCAGCATTGGCAGATTGGTACATGCAACTTCATTCGTCCATAACTCACTCAAAAGTTATCAAAAATTTGTGAATCTTTTTCCATAAGATACCTTTATGTGTTAGGTTTTCCAAAGCATGCAAAAACTCTGAAAAATATTAAGTTTTGACCTTCCAAAGGTCTGTTTTTCACAGAAGGGTGCAATCTGTTTTAGGCCCTGTATAACACAAATTAATAAATATTATTTGGGCCCCTTAAACACCTTAAAAATTTATGAAATTTGGTCAAAATAGCCTTAACTCAGTATGGTACTACATATAAAAAAATGAGTAAATTTGTTATTTTAGAAAGTGTTTTACAATAGCCATTTTTGAAGGACAAAGTTTCTGCCAGATTAAGCATTTTGAAAAAGTAGGGGATTTTATTATTTTAACCCTATATATACATATACATGATTAAAAACATTGGGACAATGTTAAATTCTTCATTTCAAATTAAATACTAAAACAAAGGCATTTCACAAGAGGTGGACTAAATTAGTTAAATATGACCTTGAGATAGATATGAAGGACTTATAGAGATTGTTTGACATTATAGGAAACCCGTAAAGCATTAAGAAATCAAGCTTGCACTACTTCGCGTCTACGCTTTAAGGTGAGTTTTCGCAACCCCTTTTTACTGTTTTATACTTTCAGGGGTGAAAAGCATGTTATGATTTTAAAATGCTAAATGATTCATGATATTAAATTGTGGATATTTATGATTTGAAAAATGAGTACAAATGAATGGACAAATTTACATAAGTGATAAAGATATGTTGAGTGATAATGAAAATGGTAAGTCCCCAATAGATACACTACTTATTAACTCGTAACGAGCCGGTGATACTTGTGGATAGCGCTATTTGGTTTGACAAACCCACCTTGACTGACGAGTAGGGGTGCACTTTATCTGTTAATAATGTTCTACTCATGTGGCCAACATACCACCTCTGAGGTAGTTCGGGGCGTAGATTGTCGGAGGCTTAGTAGTGGCTCAACACTTATATATCTTGCAAGAATCACTCATTGTAAATTGTACTCATAAAGTTTGTTAAATTTTGGAGCTTGTCATGAACGAACGTTTCATGAGAGTGACCATTGGATGAAAAACTTTTGTGCATATGGAAAACCTGTGAACTCACCAACTCTTTGTAGTTGACCTTTTTTTTAAACATGCTTTTCAGGTGCTAATAAGTAAGTGAAGGCATGTAGGGGGCATATTGTGTGATGACATCGCCATCAAGAACATTAAAACTTCTTCTGTTAATTTTTTTGTATCCGGCGTCTTCTTTTTGAAACAATTTGCTTAAGACGTTGTAATGTAATATTTTGAACTATTGTATTGAATGTTGTGGTTGGTGTTGTCTGTTACCTTTTGAATGAAACCCTACGCTGTTATACCTCGTGTTTCCGCTTTAGCGGGGTGTGACAGATGTGGTATCATAGCCTAAGGTTATAGAGAATGCTGGTTTTCTTATGGAAACCACAAGCTATAACCCAACTATAACGCAAACTATTTTCAAAACGGTTTTCGAAATGATTGTCAAAATCTGAGGCATATTGCTAATATAATTAAGTTGAGTGTCACATTATTATACCTCAATTAAACAAAGCCTGATCACCTATGTTTAATTCAGGTATGTATAATGGGAGACTCGAATTAGTTATACTGGAAGTATGCTTAAAATAAATTTTCTACTTAAACACAGAAGCATAATAATTGTGTGTGCATACATAAACATTGCATATCTTAGGCACTTACAATAACACACTTAATAACTAAGTTTACTATTATCGCAGTTCATTATGTCATCCACCCACACCTCATCCGAGCACACTCCTTCTGAGCATACCCATTCCGAACACTCGTACTCGGCTGACTTCTCCGGCTATGTTACTAGCCGACCGAGGGGAAATGCACCGGTTGTAGTTGAGAGAGACCCGTATGAAGACGACCAGGAAGAAATCAGTGCACCACCCACTCGGTCCCCTCCGCGTACACTACGAGGACCGAGAGTAAGAACCACGGCAAGAAAAAGTGTTCCTTTGCCTAGGTGTGTGAGTTTTACCCATCCACCAAGATACGAAGGAGAGTCCTCCCGACCGGGAGTGCAGCGAGGAAACCCCCAGATGGTAACCGGAGTACTCGTGGCTCACCCTCCCGGCATGACCGCCCGGGAAAGTCAGTGGGTCCTAATGATGTCACAAGACATACAACTCCATGGAGAGAGGATGGACCAGCAACACCAAACACTGAATGGGGTGATGGAGGTGCTGAAATCACATAGTGAGGTCTCAGGTCGAACTATGGAGGTCATTGACATCACTAGGAGGGAAGTGAGAGCACTACGTAGGTACCTAGCTTGGGTGATGGGAGCCTTGGTTTTGGTGATGGGACTGCTGATTTGGGCACTGATGCGTTAGAAGACCATTTACTATAAGCTTTTGGGATTTATTAAACTTAAACTTATATTTTTGGGGCATGTAGCCGTTAACTTCCAAACATTGAATGTTTTTGTTAATTGTTTCTTTTGGAATTTGAATATTTACGGCTTATGAATGAAATGCTTGGTTAATGCTCACATATCTCAAGTACTTTTAATACATGATTGTGAAATTGTGGTATGTTGTTATGACAATACGTGTAGATAATAATGATAGTATGCATGAAGTAGTACCATAACTTAGATTAACATAACAAGTAGGAAGTGTAACCAAATAACCGTAAGGGTGACCGTGTGACTAGATCCTTAATTAAAACCATACATGTAGGACTATGCCTCCAAGGAGAGAGGATCCCGAAATCGCACGACTCGTGTCCGAGCAAATTTTGGCCGCACTTCCAAATATCGTTAGCCAAGTAGCAGCAGGTCTGAACGCTAACCCAGGAAACAATGCGGGAACCAGTGGAAATAGGGAATGCACGTACAAGTCTTTTAGGACCTGTAATCCTAAAGAGTTTCACGGAACTGAGGGAGCCGTTGGGCTATTAACTTGGTTAGAGGGTATGGAGTCTGTGCTCCACATCAGTAAATGTACCGAAGGAAACAAGGTGGAATTTGCCGCTTGCCTTCTGCAAGGACGGGCATTAACGTGGTGGAACACCCAAGTACAAACCCGAGGCCGAGATGTGGCCAACAGACTGACATGGGAAGAGTTTAAGAAGATGCTCAAGGATGAGTATTGCCCGAGGAGTGAGATCCAGAAGCTGGAAGCAGAACTATGGAGCCATGAAATGAAGGGAAATGACATAGACTCTTACACTGCCCGTTTCCATGAGCTGGCAAAGCTGGTGCCCCACTTGGTGACGCCCGAGGAAAACCGAGTGGATAGATACGTGTGGGGTTTATCTCCAGAAATCAGAGAAAATGTGACTTCAGCTGACCCGAAGACTCTTCAAGAAGCAGTAAATCTAGCAACGAGACTCACTAACAACGCAAATCGTTCGAGAGTAACTAGGGATGATAAAGCCGGAGGGAAAAGAAAGATAGAAGAGCCTGCAAGAAGGCAATTTGGAGGAAGATCAGACAAGGGTCAGAGAGTGACAGGAAATTTTGGAATTCAAGCACATGCAGAGGAGAAAGAAAGGGGGCCATGCCCAAGATGCGTCAAGTGCAATAATCGACACCTCGGAAGATGCATCATTTGCCCCAAGTGTAACAAAGGAGGCCATGTCGCCAGGGATTGCAAGAGCGGAGGAAAGCGAACCTGTCACGAGTGTGGGAGCCCTGATCACTTTCGGAGCGCATGTCCGAGACTGAACTGAAGGCCTAATGCAAATCAAGCGCGACCATTCAATCAAGGGAATCAAGGAGGTCAGGCACGAGATCGAGTGTTTGAAATTGGAGCAGTTGAAGCAAGACGAAACCCGGATGTAGTCACAGGTACGTTTCTCTTGAATAATCATTATGCAACAGTACTATTTGATTCGGGAGCAGATAGGAGCTTTGTATCACTAGAGTTTAGACCGAAAATTAACTTGGAACCTCAAAAGTTGAAAGAAGCCTACGTTATTGAATTTGCTAATGGACAGGAAGTTAGGGCCAGAGATGTAATTAAAAACTGTACCCTAAAACTGGCGGAAAAAGAATTTAGCATAGATTTAATCCCAATCAAATTAGGAAGCTTCGATATAGTCGCAGGTATGGATTGGTTATCAAAGAATCGCGCTGAGATCGTTTGCTCCGAAAAGATTGTCCGGATACCTCAAACCGAAGGAAGAGTACTGGAAATACAGGGAGAAAGCTCGGGGAGGAAATTCAAAATAGTGTCGAGTATGAAGATGCGAAAATATTTGCGAAAAGATTGTGTTGCGTTTCTGACACACGTAGTGGATAAGGAGATCAAAGAGAAGAATATTCAAGACTTCCCAGTAGTACGAGATTTTCCCGAGGTATTCCCAGATGAATTACCTGGATTACCCCCACCAAGACAAGTTGAATTTCATATCGACTTAATTCCGGGAGCGGCACCCGTGGCGAAATCACCTTACCAGTTAGCACCTTCAGAAATGCAGGAGTTGTCAGAACAACTTAAGGAGCTACTCAATAAAGGATTCATCAGACCCAGCTCTTCACCCTGGGGAGCTTCAGTTTTATTCGTTAAAAAGAAAGATGGTTCGTTTCGTATGTGCATCGACTACAGGGAACTTAATAAGCTGACCATCAAGAACCGATATCCCCTTCCTCGAATCGATGACCTGTTCGACCAACTTCAAGGCGCTACGTACTTTTCAAAGATTGACCTTCGGTCTGGATACCATCAAATGAGGGTTCGTGAGGAGGAAATTCATAAGACAACGTTTAGGACTCGATATGGACATTATGAGTTCCTAGTCATGCCTTTTGGACTGACAAACGCTCCAGCAGTCTTTATGGACCTAATGAACAGAGTATGTCGACCGTACTTGGACAAATTCGTAATTGTGTTCATAGATGATATATTAATTTATTCGCAAAGCAAAAAGGAACATAAGCAACATTTAAAGCAAATACTAGAACTGCTCAAAGACCAGAAGCTGTATGCTAAACTTTCCAAATGCGAATTTTGGATTCGTGAAGTGCAATTTCTTGGGCACGTAGTTAATAAAGATGGAATTCATGTCGATCCGGCCAAGATAGAAGCCATCAAGAAGTGGGAAGCCCCAAAGACTCCGACTGAAATTCGTTCGTTTCTCGGTTTAGCTGGTTATTATCGGCGTTTCATTGCAAATTTCTCCAAAATTGCACAACCATTAACGGCATTAACCCAGAAGGATAAGAAGTTCGATTGGGGAGAAAAACAAGAAGAAGCTTTTCAGACGCTTAAGCATAAGCTTTGCAATGCACCGATCTTAGCTTTACCAGAGGGTGCAGAAAATTTTGTTGTTTACTGCGATGCCTCACACCAAGGGTTGGGGTGTGTGTTAATGCAAAAAGACAAGGTTATTGCCTACGCATCAAGGAAACTTAAAGTTCACGAAAAGAATTATACCACCCATGATTTGGAACTAGGAGCCGTAGTGTTCGCACTCAAGATTTGGAGACATTACCTCTACGGCACTAAATGTACCGTCTTTACCGACCACAAGAGCCTACAACACATTTTTGATCAGAAAATGCTGAATATGAGACAACGGAGATGGGTTGAACTGCTTAGCGATTAAGATTGCGAGATAAAGTACCACCCAGGCAATGCTAATGTAGTAGCCGATGCGTTAAGCCGAAAAGAAAGGGTGAAGCCATCGAGGGCAAGAGCCATGGGAACGATGGTCCGGACGAGTCTTAAGGACCAAATTCTCGAAGCTCAAGAAGAAGCATTAAAAGAGGAGAATTTGAAAAACGAAACCCTACATCATTTGGAAGAGGAATTTGAAACACAACCAGACGGGGTGCGTTACTTCCGAAATAAAGTTTGGGTACCTAAGGTCGTAAATCTGCGAGCAGTAATCTTGGATGAAGCGCATAAATAAAGATATTCAATTCACCCCGGGGCCGATAAAATGTACAAGGATCTGAAGGAATACTACTGGTGGCCAGGGATGAAGAAAGATGTTGCTTGTTATGTAAGCAAGTGCCAAACCTGTGCACTGGTTAAGGCTGAACATCAGAAACCATCAGGTCTTCTTCAGCAACCTGAGATTCCAGAGTGGAAATGGGAACAAATAAGTATGGATTTCATAAATAAGTTACCCAGGACAAGGAAAGGACATGATTCAATCTGGGTTATAGTGGATCGGCTTACGAAATCTGCACATTTTCTGCCTATCCGAGAGGACTTCAAGACGGAAAAGCTTGCTCAGATATACATCAACGAGATTGTGATGCGTCATGGAGTACCTACTTCCATTATCTCAGACAGAGATAGCCGTTTTACGTCACGCCTTTGGCGATCAGTCCAGAAAGCGTTGGGCACACGTTTGGACTTGAGCACTGCCTACCACCCGCAGACGGACGGTCAGACAGAAAGAACTATACAAACCCTGGAAGACATGCTGCGAGCCTGTTTACTAGATTTTGGGGGAAGTTGGGATACTCATTTACCGCTGGTCGAATTCTCTTACAACAATAGCTACCATACCAGCTTAAAGTGCGCGCCGTACGAAGCCTTATATGGACGCAAGTGTAGATCCCCGCTCAGCTGGTTGGAGGTTGGTGACAGACAGCTGATAAGACCCGACATAATTCAGGAGACCACGGACAAGATCGTAACCATTCAAGAAAGACTGAAAGTAGCCAGAACTCGTCAGAAGAGTTATGCAGATAATCGCAGGAAGCCATTGGAATTTCAGGTGGGCGATAAGGTACTATTAAAGGTATCGCCATGGAAAGGATTGGTACGATTTGGGAAGAAGGGCAAGTTGAGTCCAAGATATATCGGCCCATTTGAGATACTGGAAAAGATTGGACCAGTTGCATACAGACTCAAACTACCCCAAGAGTTAAGCGCTATTCACGACACATTCCATGTGTCGAATCTGAAGAAATGCCTATCGGATGAATCGTTGGTTCTACCACTGGAAGATATACAAGTGAGCGAGCAGTTACGCATTATAGAAGAACCCGTGGAGATACTTGACCGAGATGTTAAGCGGTTAAGAGGTAGCAAGATCCCGATCGTAAAGGTTCGATGGTGTGCAAGGCATGGACCAGAATACACTTGGGAACGGGGGGATTATATGAGGAGTAAATATCCCCAGCTGTTCGTCAAGGAACCAACTGAGAATGCCAGTCATTAAATTTCGGGACGAAATTTCTCTAACGGGGGAAAACTGTAACATTCGGCAAAAATCGAAACTTCCAGGTTAGCATCTGTTAAACCCTCACTAATGTTAATAGAGGGAAAATACCCTGATAGGACCCATTCAGGAAATATTAAAGCGAAAAATCGCTAGAATTCCCGGTAGTTGCCTAAAAGACCCGGTTTTGACCCAAGACTAACCGGAACACCTTGTGAAAAGCCAAAATACCTTAAATAACATATAACCTATATAAAATATAGGGTTTTACTTTATACTTAAACTTTTCTTTTATAAGATTTAATAATAAAACAAGAAGGTATTTTAGAAGCTTGTTTTGCAATTAAATTTCTAGTTAAAAACGATTTTTTTCAAGAAATAGTTATGGGCTTAATTTAAATTAAAAAAATATATTCCAAAGGGTTGGGGGCCCATGTAGGAGCCGGCCACCCTCTTCCCCAAAACCCCCTCTTTGTTCAATTTTGATTCATTTTCAAATTCTATCCAACCATCCATCTTCCTTCTTCTCTCTCTCAATCCTTCTCCTTCTTTTACTTCACCTTTCTTCAAACAAGAAATTACCTTCAAACTCCAGAAAAGTTCAGCCCTAAAACAAGTATCCAAGTCGAAATTCTAAAAAACTTGAAGTACTTGCAACATCTTCCTAAGGTAAGAGCTCCAAACTAGTGTTATTCATACATTTTGACACCTTTTATGCCATTTTTCCTACATTGTTCTACACTTTTATTTCATCCAAATGGATGAACTCTTTTTCTTGTTCTAGAAGTGAGATAAAGCACCAAGGACATGAGAAATGTCCATAAAGTGGTGAAAATCTATGAACTTCCATCATGAACTAGAGAAAAATGAGCAAAATCATCAAAAACGTGGGTTTTGTTCTTGTATAAGAATCTGGATTTTTGACTTTGCATGCACATTTTCCTTATAAGTTTAAAGTATTTTTCTTTCAAAAATATGTCATACGATGTTGGGATTGAATCCTTAGCAAAGGAATCCACATCTATGGATGTTAGAATGCTTAAAATGTGATTTTCTAAAGAATGTTAGAGTTTAAGAATCTGGCAGATTTGTTGCATGTGCTTAGGACGACCATATCTTGGTCAAATCATGTCCAAAATTCCTCATTTTTCTTCTGGGGTAAGGTTTAATGAGTTAGGGTTCAAACCCAACTGGTCTCATAAGAAAATATTGAGATTTAAGCCTTCAACTCCTTAGAACAAATTTGTATTGCAGCAGATGATCAGCCAGATTGTTGTGTCACTTTGTTTTGCTTATAACTCTCTGTAGAAACCATCCAAATTACTCTTTTTCTTTCTGGGAATTTCTCAGATGAGTTAGGTTTCGCATGCACTTTGTTTCATTAAAAAATATGGAGTTTTGGTCACTTAAATATTTTATACAAGTCAAGTGTGCCAAGCTGTCCAGCATTGGCAGATTGGTACATGCAACTTCATTCGTCCATAACTCACTCAAAATTTATCAGAAATTTGTGAATCTTTTTCCATAAGATACCTTTATGTGTTAGGTTTCTAAAGCATGCAAAAACTCTGAAAAATATTAAGTTTTGACCTTCCAAAGGTCTGTTTTTCACAGAAGGGTGCAATCTGTTTTAGGCCCTGTATAACACAAATTAATAAATATTATTTGGGCCCCTTAAACACCTTCAAAATTTATGAAATTTGGTCAAAATAGCCTTAACTCAGTATAGTACAACATATAAAAAAATGAGTAAATTTGTCATTTTAGAAAGTGTTTTACAATAGCCATTTTTGAAGGACAAAGTTTCTGCCAGATTAAGCATTTTGAAAAAGTAGGGGATTTTATTATTTTAACCCTATATATACATATACATGATTAAAAACATTGGGACAATGTTAAATTCTTCATTTCAAATTAAATACTAAAACAAAGGCATTTCACAAGAGGTGGACTAAATTAGTTAAATATGACCTTGAGTTAGATATGAAGGACTTATAGAGATTGTTTGACATTATAGGAAACCCGTAAAGCATTAAGAAATCAAGCTTGCACTACTTCGCGTCTACGCTTTAGGGTGAGTTTTCGCAGCCCCTATTTACTGTTTTATACTTTCTGGGGTGAAAAGCATGTTATGCTTTTAAAATGCTAAATGATTCATGATATTAAATTGTGGATATTTATGATTTGAAAAATGAGTACAAATGAATGGACAAATTTACATAAGTAATAAAGATATGTTGAGTGATAATGAAAATGGTAAGTCCCCAATAGATACACTACTTATTAACTCGTAACGAGCCGGTGATACTTGTGGATAGCGCTATTTGGTTTGACAAACCCACCTTGACTGACGAGTAGGGGTGCACTTTATCTGTTAATAATGTTCTACTCATGTGGCCAACATACCACCTCTGAGGTAGTTCGGGGCGTAGATTGTCGGAGGCTTAGTAGTGGCTCAACACTTGTATATCTTGCAAGAATCACTCATTGTAAATTGTACTCATAAAGTTTGTTAAATTTTGGAGCTTGTCATGAACGAACGTTTCATGAGAGTGACCATTGGATGAAAAACTGTTGTGCATATGGAAAACCTGTGAACTCACCAACTCTTTGTAGTTGACCTTTTTTTAAACATGCTTTTCAGGTGCTAATAAGTAAGTGAAGGCATGTAGGGTGCATATTGTGTGATGACATCGCCATCAAGAACATTAAAACTTCTTCTGTTAATTTTTTGTATCCGGCGTCTTCTTTTTGAAACAATTTGCTTAAGACGGTGTAATGTAATATTTTGAACTATTGTATTGAATGTTGTGGTTGGTGTTGTCTGTTACCTTTTGAATGAAACCCTACGCTGTTATACCTCGTGTTTCCGCTTTAGCGGGGTGTGACAGAGTGCGTGCGGCAGAGAAGGTGTGTGAAATGCCGACTGAAGTCAGATAGTCGTCCACCGTTTGATTCTTGAACTCCATACCGTTGTCGGTCCTTATGGCCTGAACTTGTTGTTGCTTGTTCAGTTGGATGGTCTTCAGATGATTGATGATCAGCTCCGGAGTTTTGTCTTTCGAGCGAAGGAACTTGACCCATGTGTAGCGCGAGAAGTCATCCACCATCACCAGGACATATTTGCGCTTGTTGATACTCTGAACACGCATCGGTCCACACAAATCCATATGGATAAGTTCGAGGGACCTGGACATGCTCGGAGTTACCTTCGGTTGATGCGGCACCCGCTTCATCTTTCCCTTTTCACATGCCCCGCAGAGACGATCTTTCACGAATTGAAGATCGGGCATGCCTTTCACGTGTCCACCCAGCACCAGGTTTTTGATACTTTTGAAGTTGAGGTGCGAAAGACGTCGATGCCAAAGCCAAGGTTGTTGGGAATTGGCCTTTGACATGAGGCAGACAGGGTTATCGGTCTTGAGGGCTGCGAGGTCGATTGTGTAGAGGTTGGTCTTGCGTTTTCCAACCAGTAGATCCTCTCCGTCGTCGTTGAGGGTTCTACACCGTTTAGCTTTGAATCGTACCTCGAGATCTTTGTCGCAAAACTGCCCGATGCTGAACATATTGTGTCCCAATCCCGCGACGTGTGATACCTTCTTTATGGTGATCTTATCTTCGACAATATCGTCGTAGCCCACGATTGGCGCTTTGTGGTCGTTCCCAAATCTCACGTCTCCACCATATTCTTCCTTGTAGTTCGTGAGAAGCTCCCTCCTTCCGGTCATGTGCTTGGAGCATCCAGAATCTAAGTACCACACATGACCGTGCTGCAAAATCGAGTTAACGGATTTTAGGTACCCAATTTTATTTGGGTCCTGGAGGGTTAGGTTTGGCACCTCTCGGAGGAACTTGCTTGGACACAGCTTTCCCCTTAGGTGTAGATTGTACACCGTCTGTGGAAACTGGTTTTGGCAAAGGTTGCCTCCTTGGTGTATATTTTACACCTTGTGGAGGAACAGGATTTTTAGCAGGTTGCCTCGTTGGTGCCGGTCTAACCTCAGTAGGAGTAACCCATCTAGGAGTGGGTTTGGTCTCCCGCTGTGGTTTAACCTCTGATTAGGAACCCCGTTGTTTATAGTATTTTCTTTTATTATTATGGGCTTTGCGTTTGGGTGTATGATTATACATGTGATATGACCCAAACCAATCATTTAAGTTAATTTTATCAAAATCATTCCAGCCACATCTAGAACAACATAAACAATCACGCGATAATTGAATCAATTGATGAACTGTGATAAACCCAAATTTAGCAATCAAGAATATATAGAGAATCTAGAGAGCAAATGTGTCATTCATATATTGAGAATTAAGTACAAATGACAATATGCATGAAGTGTTCTAGATTGTTTTCTAACTATTGAACTAGACAAAGCCTATTTATACCCATAACATACAAGGTATAAAGGCAAAGCAATACAACATGGACTAATGCAGTACATTGACTTTATAGTAAATCTTGAATACAATAATGCTCTAACAATCTCCCCCTCTGGATTCAAGATTTAAAAAATATGACAGCAGTCTTCAGCTCTTTGTAAAGTCAATCATCTCCAACAGACACTCTATCAAACCATCTTCAAGTCTTGTACACGAAAAACAGATCTTTGCAGCTTTATCAGTCTTTGACAAACAGTAACTTCTCGTATCCTTGTT
This sequence comes from Saussurea involucrata, assembly GCA_033807775.1. Lineage (NCBI taxonomy): Eukaryota > Viridiplantae > Streptophyta > Magnoliopsida > Asterales > Asteraceae > Saussurea > Saussurea involucrata. Next base: position 93,796,194 of record CM066327.1, on the reverse strand, counting down.
GATGCAAGAACCTTAGTTCTCGTATTAACTTTAAGGATTCGAAACCATAAATTCTCGGACCAAGAAGGATGCGAAATCATAGAATTTGTATCATGTAGGATGCGAAACCATGTGAATTCGGATCAAGACAGATGCGAAACCATCAATTCGGATCAAGTTGGATGCGAAAACATCTATATTGTTGAACTTTTAGGTGTAAGCACATTCCGAAACGCTCAGAACTAAGATAACCAAATTCAGCAACATTTCAGACTTCACATGATCCTAAACCAATGCAATTTTGAACAATCTAAATCCAGCATGCAAATTTTGGACTTCTTGTATTTTGAATAATTTCTTGAACTTAGTATCTTCATCTCTTTGATCTTGAATTATCTTCGACATGAAATTGAATTAAACATTTCTCCCCCTTTTTCGATGATAGTGAGCATCATGATCATCGAAAACCTTTTTCAATTTCAGTCGCATCTCTGAGTATTACTAACAATCTCCTCCTTAATGAATAACCTTGCTCCCCCTCAAAATAAGAATTCTGGAGCAATTTGTTTTCTCCCCCTGAAAGTATGCATATATTTCATTAAAAATATTCATTTCAAGTACAGTGCTTTAATGAAAACATTTATACAAGGAAAATAAAATTCATTGAACTGTATTTTATAACTACTAACATTTGATCATTTGATAACTTTACAAAAGAAATCCAACTTAATGAAACTTAACAAAATTTTCAATCAAATGCATGTGTTTGGATTCAAATACAAGTCATCATTGCATATCAAGTTAAAAATGTTAAGTTTCAACCCCTTTATTAAATCTATTTGGTGTGCTAGCATGCGAAATATGATTAGCATCAAGCATATGCAATTCTAAAACATATAAGAATACTTTGCTCTACGCACACTATTTGTCCAAAATCAGGATTTTCACAAATTTACGGGTTTATCGCGACTTTGTATTTTCCCAAAGTATCAAGAGATGTGTGCTCATTGGCATCTTTTCTTTTGTGCTCATTGGCATCTTTTGATTTTGTGCTCATTGGCATCTGTTGATTTTGTGCTCATTGGCATCTGTTGATTTTGTGCTCATTGGCATCTTTTAATCAAAAAGTTTAGTAGGAATAAGATACACCGTTAAACATGACTTTCTATCTGGTTCTATAGCAGGATTTGGGTCAGCATATCCCAGACCAGTTGGCCTTAGATGCTAGGTGTCGAGCACCCCTTAGAACTTAATTTCCCAAACCAGAAAGGCCACATCAATATATCTTAAACCCATTTATACCAGTAGAACATGGCTTTCTATCTGGTTCTATAGCAGGATTTGGGTCAGCCGATCCCATACCAGTTAGTCTTAGGGGATAGGTGTCGAGCACCCCTTAGGACTTAATCTCCCAAACCAGAAAGGCCACAGGTACAAACTTTCAATCTAAATGATAGTGCATAATGTTATCTCAATCACTTGGTTCTAAAACATAGTGCTTCCCCCATATTTTCGTTTCCATCCATCGTTCTGACATTTAGGCTTTTTTAGCATTATATCTTATATAAGTCCAGATTCACATAACTTTGAGCATTCAACATAATTTCATTCATGTTTTGCTAACCTTTCGATTAATTTCAGAAGTGAAAGTTGAAACAAATGTAACTCAGATAAAACAAAAACATTTATAAAGTCACCTTTGACACACATTTCATTCATTGAATGAAAATTGAAAAATTTTACTTCATTGAATTAAATTGTGAAGGTTCAAACATTCAAAGCAGTAGAAATAAAATATAATGCAATGTTACCTTTCACCACTTGTTCCTTGAAACAGAAAGATGTGACAGTTAAGGATATCACCTGAGTAGTATGAGTTCTAAACTGATTTGTTTAGAAGTCTTAGACTTTGAAGTACGGGTCCTGAACTGAATTGTTCAGAAGCCATAGTCGTTGAAGCACGGGTTTTGAACTGATATGTTCAAAAGCCAAAAACGTTGAAGCACGGGTCCTGAACTGATGTATTCAGAAACCAACATTTCTTTACTCCCCCTTAATGGTACATATACTCTTCAAAAAAATTCACCGCTTCTCTTATGTTTTCAATCATGTGTGTGGTATATATGTAACATTCAGCACAATACATGATGAACCTACAAAACAGATTAAGCAGATTTTGGTACCCAATGGCACTTGGGTCCTAGTGTGTTAGGTATAGATTTCTTAAAATGAATATTGTAAGTACCGTACCAATAATAAGTATAATCTTTATGCACAAAGTCATTTGAACCACAGTAAGAACAACAAAATTTCTTATGTGCCAACCTAATTAGATGATTTGTGGAATAAACAAGATTAGGTGGAACAGAAGATTTACCTTTCGGAGCATTGTTCCTCTTTGCTTTTGGTGTGGATACAGATGATTTTGGTACATCTTTCTTTGGAATCGTTGTGCCTTTGACTATCCATTCCATCTTCACCTTTTTGAAGACTGGAACTTCTTCAGGTTTGGAAGTATTAACTTTAGGCACATTTGTTTTGTTATCTGATTTATCAAGCAGAGGATTATAGAAGAGATTTGTTGAACGAATCTGATCTTTTGAGAAATCCGTTGATCTATTAAATTGTTTAGAAGGAATGTTTTTAAAACATGAACTTGAAGCAGTTTTAAAAGAACATTCAGAATCATTTGATTTAACAAATGGAGTCTGAAAGATAGTATCATGACTGGCCTGCTTTGAGACATCAAATTTAAAAATGATGTCTTCAAGTTCTTTGACTTTGTTTATCAAAACATTTTTCTATTTAAAAATTAGATCAAATTTCTTTTGCAGATCAGATTTGATCAATTGATTCTTCATAATGTCTGTTGATAAACCAGATAATCTTTTGTTAAGATTAAGAATTGCATCTTCAAAATGTTTGCATTCCGATTCAAAATCTTTTTCCAAAAACTTTATTTTATCAGTAATCTCTTTGAAAGTTTCCATATTTTTCTTTTTAAGAGTTTTATTTTCCTTTTCAAAGAGATTTTTCTTTTCCGTGAAATCTTTTCTTTCCTTTCCAAAAGATTTTATAATTCAGAGATTTTCACGGAAAGTTCAGAACTTTTAATCTCAAAAGATTTGCGTTCAGTTTTAAAAACAGCCCTTTCTTTCTCAAGCTTCTCTTTTTCAAAAAATAAAACTTTCTCAAAGTCAGAAACTTGTTTTGAAAGTTTTATACTTCTCAGTTCAAATGCGTCCTTTTCTTTAAGAACTTTCTTTGAAGAAGAAGACTCTATTTCACGTTCAGAAAGCTTCTTCTTCAATTCAACGTTTTCACTTTCCAACGTTGTTCTTTTCTATTGAACTCTTTTTATTTGATCTTGTAGATATGAGTTCCCCTTCTCTCTCTCGATTTCTCTACTCTTCATATCAGCATTTTCACTTTGAAGAGTTGTTACATTCTCTTGAAGTTTCTTGATTTGATGGTGCAGAATTGAGTTGTCTTTCTTTGTTTCAAGACCTGCAATATATACTTCAAGATCAGTAATTCTTTAAGTAAGTTTAGCCTTTGAAGAATAAATGTCTAAAATTTGTCTCTTTAGATGAACATTTTCTTCCTCCAATGCTTTATTTAAAACAGGAAATGAAGGATTTGAAGTATTAGGTTTAACAAAAGTTTGCTTCAAACCTTCACTATCTGATTTAACAAAAATTTGTGGAGTTGGAGGTATTTCTGTTATAAGAACTTGTTGCAAAATTTCATTATTTGATTTAATAGAAACTTGTGGAGTTGGAGGTATTTCTGTTATAATAATTTGCTTCAAACCCATTTCTCTCTTTGGAATTGCTAGATGTTGATCTTTCAGAAAAACAAGTAGAAATTGTATAAAATACACTATAGAAAAACAATTATATAAAAAAATTTCTTGAAAAGCTCTTAAAGTGTATAAAATACACTATAGAAAAAATTTCGGAATAAAAAATTTTCTCAAGAAAGATTCGAAAACACGAATTCGGATCAAGAAGGATTCGAAAAAAATTATATAATTTTTTTTTTATCAACACGAATTCGGATCAAGATAGATTCGAAACCACGGAATCCGGATGTATAAGGATCCGAAACCAACAGATTACGGATCAATAAGGGTGCGAAACCAATGGATTCGGACCAAGAAGGGTTCGAAACCAATGGATTCGAACTTAACTTGATGCGAAACCAACAGATTTCGAATGTATAAGGATCCGAAAGCAAAACTTAAACATATATCACTTCTCTTTGTGATCCGAAACCAAGCTTGAATGATCCGAAATCCTTATGAATGATCCGAAATCTTCATGAATGATCCGAAACCTTCACTTAAACACCAAAAATCACTAAATGAACCATAACTTTTTCAATTCTTGATCAATTGTAATGAAACTTGCACAGATTTGTTCGAAATCAAATTCCGCACACTTTTCTTGTTGATTAAAAATCCTAATTCGATCAAATAAATCGAATTTTGATCCAAAATCAGTAAAAATAGGGTTTTCGAACAAACAAATCTAAAATGGTCAATTCGATGAATTTTATGCAGAATTTGGTAGAAACTCGTGTATTAAAGATGATCAGGGATGAAAAACGATTTCAGTGATGTAAAATTTCCATCCAAAAGATCAAAAATGGCTGAAAAGTCGAATTCTGGATGAATAGTAATCGAAGAAGGGTCAGAAATCATCATGAACAGTGAAGATTGAAGGGTCCGAAATCTTCAATTTAGTGTAAAAATCTTCAATTTGGTCTTTGATCTGCTTGAATTTTCTGTTTAGCTCTGATACCAATTGATAAACCCAGATTTAGCAATCAAGAATATAGAGAGAATCTAGAGAGCAAATGTGTCATTCATATATTGAGAATTAAGTACAAATGACAATATGCATGAAGTGTTCTAGATTGTTTTCTAACTATTGAACTAGACAAGCCTATTTATACCCATAACATACAAGGTATAAAGGCAAAGCAATACAGCATCGACTAATGCAGTACATTGACTTTACAGTAAATCTTGAATACAATAATGCTCTAACAAACTGAATTAAGTTTAATTGGATAAGAAACTTCAAAACGATTCCAATTATTCCAAACACAATTGTCTTTGTTTATTCTAGAATTAAAGGCAGTAGGGAAAGACTTTGATGCTGCATACTTGACAGGTTCCTTGTTTAGCCACTTGGGTTTTTCTTGTTTAGTACGACCATTCTTATCTGAAACAACAGGGACAGAACGGTCAGTGACCTTTGAAGAAACGGTATTTTTGACAGGCAATCGCTCGGTCTTTTACCTCGGCTGTGATTGGTTTTGAGAAACTGGTTTAGATTTGGAAGTCTCAATCACAGTTGGGGCCTTGGTGTTAGAACAGGTACCCTTTTCAAAGTTGACCGGTCTATTCACCACTGGTGATAGAAAACCAGTATGGCTCGGAAGAGGTTTGTCGAAAGGGAACGACTCAAACTCTCCATCAGAATTACCTTCAGAGTTCATATATTCTGAAAAATCGTCTTCCGGAATTACAGGACTTGTATCGGTCAAGGAAGGCGAGGAACACTTAGTGTTAGTGTGCTTCGGGGAATTTGGTGCGGAAGCGTTTGAAAAATCAGAGTTTAAATTCCTTTTAGCACACTCATCTTGAGAAACATTACTTTCTTGTGAAGAGATATTTCCTATGAAAGCTTTACACGAGGATGTGTCAGATGAGTTAGAGGAAAGTTCAGGTGAAATCTGCTTCGCAGTTTGGAGCAAGTCAAGCTGCACTTGGAGTTGACTTTTTATCATATGCTCTTTCATCGTTTCTCTTGTCACTTCAGACAGTCTCGATGAGAGCTTATTGATTTCACACTGAAGAGTTTCCTTTTCTTCATTTGACACACCTTCGGTTTTCTCAGATTTTAGTTTCTCAAGCTCAGAGATTAGCGCTTGCTTTTCCATTTGAAAAACTGACCTTTCTTTCTCGAGTGACTCCTCCAACTCGACTATCTTTGCTTCCAAGATGAGAGGGGGAACATAGAGTTTAAACTCATCCGTCTAAGTCTTGGTTGCGGTTGCTTGGACCTCATCCTTTTTGGAGGAATCCTTGGGCGTAGCAACCTTGTAGGGGCCGAAGTAGTCATTTGGGAGATACTTTTTGTTCTTTTGATAGGAATAATTTAAAGGTTCATAACAAAACGGAAGTTGTATTCCTCGTTTGTGTGCGCGTTTATATTCCTCGGTTTCCTCTTCCTTTTCAGGTTGAAGAGTGTTAGAGCATTGTTGTATTCAAGATTTACTGTAAAGTCAATGTACTGTATGAGTCTATACAGTATTGTGAATGCCTTTATACCTTGTATGTTATGGGTATAAATAGGCTTGTCTAGACCATTTGTTTGAAAACACTTCAAAACACTTTAGAAAGCTTTTGTAATCTTTTAGAAACCTTTTGTAATCCTTTGAGCTTAATACATGGATGACATATTTGCTCTCTAGATTCTCTCTCACTACATTCATATCTTATTGCTAGAGATCTGGGATTTCACAATTGGTATCAGAGCTAAACAGAAGATTCAAGCAGATCGAAGACCAAATTGAAGATTTTTTACACTAAAGCTGAAGAATTCGGATTGGGTGTTCATCACTATTCATCACTGTTCATCAAGAATTCTAACCCTTCTTCATTTACTATTCATCCAGATTTCATCTTTTCTTTAATTTTTGATCTTTTGGATTGATTCTTGACATCATTGCACTCGGATTTGATTCCTGAACATCTTTAATTCTTGGATCAACACCAAAATCTGCACAGAATTTGCAGATCTGATCATTTTATATCATTTTTGTTCGAAAACTTTTTCTACTATTTTTGGATCAAAATTCGATTAAATTGATCCAATTAGGATTTGTGATTAACTAAGAAAGTGTGTGGAATCAAATTTCGAACAAATCTGTGCAAATTTCATAACAATTGATCAAGAATTGAAAAAGTTATGGCTGATTTAGTGATTTTCGTGTTCGAAGTGCAGAATTCGGATCATTCTTGGTGAATTCGGATCATTCTTGGTGAATTCGGATCATTCAAAGAAGAATTCGGAGTGTTCTTGGAAATACAAGTGTAGAATTCGACTCAAGAAGGATTCGAATTGATTGAATTCGAACCCAGCTAGATTCGAATTGAGGAGAATTCGAACCGTGTTAGATTCGAATTGAGGAGAATTCGAACTGTGTTAGATTCGAATTGAGTTGATTAAATTTTCCAAGTGTTGAATTCGAACCCTTAAGCATCCGAATTCATAGAATTCGAACCCTTAAGCATCCGAATTCATAGAATTCGAACCCTTAAGCATCCGAATTCATAGAATTCGAACCCTTAAGCATCCGAATTCATTGAATTCGAACCCTTAAGCATCTGAATTCATTGAATTCGAACCAAGTTAAGTCCGAATTGAGGGAATTCGAACCCTTCTTCATCCGAATTCGTTGAATTCGAACCCTTACTCATCCGAATTCTTGAGAAAAAAAAAAAAAAAAAAAAAAAATTTTTGAGAAAAATTTTTATATATTTTTTTTGTGTATTTTCATACACTGTCTGCTTGATCTTCTGAACGATCAATTTCTAGCAATATTCAAAATGGTTTTACAACAAGTTATTGTTAAAAGCAGTGGTGAAGATTTGAAGCAAACTCTGAAAAAGGAGAATCCTCCAATTGCAAAAGTTTTTGTTAAACCAAATGTAAAGTTGCAACAAGTCATTATAACAGAAACATCTGTTAATTCACATGTATCTGTTAAACCAAATAATGAAGTGTTGCAACAAGTCATAATAACAAAAACACCTCCAAAGCCACTTGAAAAAGCTAAGGCAAATAATGGAATTTTGCAACAAGTTATTTTATCAGAAACATCTTCTATATCAGAAACTCCTGTTAAAGATAATGCTTCAAATTCTTCAACTCCTATTTTAAATAAAGCATTGGAAGAAGAAAATGTTGATCTGAAAAGACAAATTTTAGACATTTCTTCTTCAAATGCTAAACTTACTAAAAGAATAACTGATCTTGAAGTTTATATTGCAGATCTTGAAGCAAAGAAAGACAACTCAAGTCTGCACGATCAAATCGAGAATCTTCAAGAGAAAGTAACAACTCTTCAAAAAGAAAATGCCGATTTGAAGAGTAGAGAAGAAAAGAGAGTGAAGTGGAACTTAAAGTTACATGCTCAATTAAAAGAAGTTAAAGATATAGGGAAAATTTTGGACAGTGAAAATGCCGATCTAAAGAGAAAACTGTCTAATTTTTCTTTTGAAGAAAAGAAAGTTTTTGAAGAAAAGAAAGAGACTGAGCTGAAATGTATAAAACTTTCAAAACAAGTTTCAGACTTTGAGAAAGTTTTATTTTTAGAAAAAGACAAGCTCGAAAAAGAAAGAGCTAAATTTGAAACTGAACGCAAATCTTTTGAAATTAAAAGTTCTGAACTTTCCGTGAAAATCTCTGAATTAGAAAATCTTTTGGAAAAGGAAAGAAAAGATTTCACGGAAAAGCAAAATCTCTTTGAAAAGGAAAGTAAAACTCTTAAAAAGAAAAATATGGAAATTTTCAAAGAGATTACTGATAAAAGAAAGTTTTTGGAAAAAGATTTTGAATCGGAACGTGTATATTTTGAAGATGTGATTCTTAATCTTACCAAAAGATTATCTGGTTTATCAGCTGATATTATGAAGGATCAGTTGATCAAATCTGATCTCCAAAAGAAATTTGATCTAATTTCTAAAGAGAAAAATGTTTTAATAAACAAAGTCAAAGAACTTGAAGACGTCATTTTTAAATTTGATGTCTCAAAGCAGGCTAGTCATAATTCTATCTTTCAGACTCAATTTGTTGATTCAAATGATTCTGAATGTTCTTTTAAAACTGCTTCAAGTTCAAGTTTTAAAAACATTCCTTCTAAACAATTTAAAAGATCAACAGATTTCTCAAAAGGTCAGATTCGTTCTTCTAATCTTTTCTATAATCCTCTGTTTGATAAATCGGATGATATTCTTAAGGTGCCTAAAATTAATACTTCCAAATCTGAAGAAGTTCCAGTCTTCAAGAGGGTGAAGATGGAATGGAGAATCAAAGGCACAACAATTCCAAAGAAAGATGTGCCAAAATCATCTGTATCCACATCAAATGCTAAGAAGAACAATACGCCAAAAGGTAAATCTTATGTTCAACCTAATCCTATTCATTCTGTAAATCATCTGATTAGGTTGGCTCAAAAGAAAATTTGTTGTTCTTACTGTGGAACAAATAATTTTGTGCATAAAAATTATACTTCTTTTTGGTACGGTACTTATAGTATTCCTTCAAAGAGATCTACACCTAACCCACTAGGACCCAAGTGCCATTGGGTACCAAAATCTGCTTAAACTGTTTTGTAGGTACATCATGTGTTGTACTGATTTGTAGATACATACCACACACATGACTGAAAACAGAAGAGAAGCGGCGTATTTCTATGAAGAATATTTGTACCATTAAGGGGGAGACAAATCATGAATGGTTTCTGAATACATCAATTCAGGACCCGTGCTTAAATGTAAATGGCTTTTGGACAAATCAGTTCAAAACCCGTTCTTCAAAGACTATGGCTTCTGAACAACTCAGTTCAGGACCCGTACTTTAAAGACTAAGACTTCTAAACAAATTAGTTTAGAACTCACACTTCTCAGGTAATATCCTTAACTGCTATATATTTTTGTTTCAAGGAACAAGTGGCAAAAGGTAACATTGGATTATATTTGTTTCTACTGATTTGAAAACTTGAAACTTTACAAATTTAATTCAATAAGATGAAATTTTCAATTTTCATTCAATGAATTAAATGTGTGCTAAAAGATGATTTTACAAGAAACTTTGTACTATCTGAGTTAGATTTGCTTCAATTTTCACTTCTAAAATAAATCGAAAGGTCAGCAAAACATGAATGAAATTATGCTGAATGCTCAAAGTTATGTGAATCTGGATATATATAGAATATAATGCTCAAAAAGCCTATATGTCAGAATGATGGATGGAAATGAAAATATGGGCAAATCACTATGTTTTAGAACCAAGTGATTGAGATAAAATTGTTGCACTATCATTTAGTTTGAAAGTTTGTGCCTGTGGCCTTTCTGGTTTGGGAGAGTAAGTCCTAAGGGGTGCTCGACACCTAGTCCCTAAGATCAACTGGTCTGGGATCGGCTGACCCAAATCCTGCAATAGAACCAAATAGAAAGCCATGTTTTACTGGTACAAATGGGTTTAAGATATATCGATGTGGCCTTTCTGGTTTGGGAAATTAAGTTCTAAGGGGTGCTCGTCACCTAGCACCTAAGGCCAACTGGTCTGGGATCTGCTAACCCAAATCCTGCTATAGAACCAGATAGAAAGTCATGTTTAACGGTGTATCTTATTCTTACTAAACTTTTTGATCAAAAGATGCCAATGAGCACAAAATCAAAAGATGCCAATGTGCACAAATCAAAAGATGCCAATGAGCACAAAAGAAAAGATGCCAATGAGCACACATCTCTTGAAACTTGGGAAAATACAAAGTCGCGATAAACCCGTAAATTTGTGAAAATTCTGATTTTGGACAAATAGTGTGAGTAGAGCAAAATATTCTTATATGTTTTAGAATTGCATATGCTTGATGCTAATCATATTTCGCATGTTAGCACACCAAATAGATTTAATAAAGGGGTTGAAACTGAACATTTTTTAACTTGATATACAATGATGACTTGTTCTTGAATCCAAACACATGCATTTGATTTCATTTGATTGAAAAATCTGTTAAATTTCATTAAGTTGAATTTCTTTTGTAAAGTTTTCAAATGATCAAATGTTAGTAGTTATAAAATGAAGTTCAATGAATTTTATTTTCCTTGTGTAAATTTGTTTTAAAATTTGTGCTACAATTTCAAATACTGTACGTTATTGAAATATATGCATACTTTCAGGGGGAGAAAATAAATTGCTCCAGAATTCTTATCTTGAGGGGGAGCAAGGTTATTCTGTAAGGAGGAGATTGTTAGCAATACTCAAAGACACGACTGAAATTGAAAATGGTTTTCGATGCTCACCATCATCGAAAAAGGGGGAGAAAAGTTTAATTTCAATTTCATGTCAAAGAATTTTCAAATCAAAGATATTTCAAGTCAAAGATTCGTGAACAAAGACTAAAGATTGGGGAGAAGGATCATGTGAAGTCCAAATGTTGCTGAATTTGGTTATCTTAGTTCTGAGTGGTTATCGGAATGCGCTTACACCTAAAAGTTCAACAATGTGGATGGTTTCACATCTTTCTGATCCAAACTCTAATCGTTTCTGATTTATCTTGTTCCGAATTGATGGTTCTATATAAAGATATGAAATCCATGTTCAAGACTTGAAGACAATCTGTTGAAGATTGTATTGAAGAAGGTTGATTTTTCAAAGAAAAAGACAATGACTTTTCATGTTTGTCTGAAGATTCTTCAAAGCTGAGTTCTTAAAGAGTGTCAAAGCATATAGTTCGCCGTGAACTAGTGGAGATAAAGCTATTTGAAGATGGTTTGATAGAGTGTCTGTTTGAGAAGATTGACTTTACAAAGAGCTGAAGACTGCTGTTATTTTTTTTAAATCTTGAATCCAAAGGGGGAGATTGTTAGAGCATTGTTGTATTCAAGATTTACTGTAAAGTCAATGTACTGTATGAGTCTATACAGTATTGTGAATGCCTTTATACCTTGTATGTTATGGGTATAAATAGGCTTGTCTAGACCATTTGTTTGAAAACACTTCAAAACACTTTAGAAAGCTTTTGTAATCTTTTAAGAAACCTTTTGTAATCCTTTGAGCTTAATACATGGATGACATATTTGCTCTCTAGATTCTCTCTCACTACATTCATATCTTATTGCTAGAGATCTGGGATTTCACAAAGAGGACCAGTCCATTGAATAGCATATTCCGAATACTTTTTATCTAACCCAAAACAAGCAAAATTATACAAAGTAGGTGTTTGGTATCTACCCTTTTTCAAATAGTGTGGGTTATCGTATCCGATTCCCCACTCTTTGTTAAAGTACGTGAACTCTTTGGGTTTATTCAGAAAGATGGTTTGATCAGTTTGACCCCTTTTGTGGAGTTTGGTTTCAAGATCAAGAATTTTAGCAACAAACTCCTTGTGCTGAATCTGAAGAGAGGAACATTGATAAACAGTTTCTTCTTTCTCATTCATGCACCGTTCAAACTGAGACTGAAGATCAGATAGTCTGGCCCGTAAGTCTTTAGGTGCTATAGAAAGATTTTTGCATTTCTCCTTTAAAATAGCATTTTCAGACTTATATTTTTCTGTTGTTCACGTTTGAACATCTAGCTTTTCGGTTAGTGATCTAATCTCAAGCTTTTGTTCTTTAGTGGCGGCCTTAAAGGAATCTGCCTGTTCGGTAAGAGATTGCATTTTATTCAAGAAATCTTGTTCGGAAGATTCACGTACCTGACTTGTCTTCTCTTCATCAGTTGGAGAGTTATAGCCCATGAAAACATTTGCACCATCAGTATCGCTTTCATCTTCAGAACGACCCAACCAGTAGTCGTTTTCCACACACATAGCTTCTCCAGCTTCCTTCTGCTCAGCTAGGGCGAGCTTAACTTTGTAGTAATGAGAATTCTTTACCACAGGCCTCGTACAATCTTTAGCGAAGTGACCAAGCCTTCCGCAGTTGTAACAGGTCACTGGTTCATCTTTCTTCTTCCTTTCTACTTTCTTCGTCTTCTCCTTCTTCTCTGACTTATCCTGCTCATCGACTTTCTTCTTTCACTCATACTTGTCCTAATGATCGTGGCGCTTATTGGAAGAGGTGGAGTAGCGCTCATTATTGGACGAAGGCTTCTTATAGAACTTCTGTTGTTGGAAAGTTTTAGTGAGCAGAGCTATCGCTTTCTTGAAGTCAGATACTTCATCATTAGAATCACTATCTTCTTTTTCTTCAGATTCGGAAGAGTTTTGCTTTTGAGCACGTTTGGAGTAACGGCCCGAGAATTTCCCTTGCTTGGAGGACATGAGTGCAATAGGATCAGCTGCTGGCTTGGTTGCATCTTTCTTCTCGCTCAGAAGTTCATTCACTTCATCTTCGACTTGAAGAAGTGTCTCATAAAGTTCATTGATGCCAATGTTCTCTATGAAGTTGTTAAACACCTTCCATTCTGGCAGCAGATTGTTGAGAAACTTGAGCGCGTTTTCTGTGTTGGAGCAAGTGATCTTATTCTTGTTCAGTTCATTAAGAAGTGAGCAGAAACGTTCATAGGCCTGGGTGAGAGACTCGCCGGTGTGCTGCTTGAAACCATCGAACTTGGTTATGGCACTGTTTATCTTGAGTTGATTTCTGACATCGCTCCCACGCATCATTCTGGCCACTTGATCCCACATGCCCTTTGTTGTGTCTTTGTAACTATCGATGGCAGTGTAGACCGTGTTGGGGAGAGCTTCAACAAGATATCTCTTTGCATGCTTTTCACCTTCAATCATGCCTCTTTCATCTTCAGTCAAGTCGGCAATAGTCTTGTCCTCAGTACGAGCCTCAGCACCTGCAGTTGCTGCTATGGTCTTCTTCGGCCAATCAATTGGACCATTTTCAAGAGCTCTCTTGATATACGCATAGTTGTCCTTGGACTCTATAAAGATCGTGAACCTGTCGCGCCACTGGCTGTACTCACCTTGGTAGAGGCAAGGTGGTTTGGAATCGGTACCGATTGCGAGAGCGTCACGCGAAGTAGACATCTTTGGTTGCAACGGAGTGATCGTCAGACGATTTGATTGATTCAAAGTGTAAACCTAACGCAAGGCAGTAAGAGTGAAGTCCTAACGCAGGTTCTACGACTGATATAAACTAAGAATGAGCTTACTGGATAGGAATCCAAATAAGAGTCTGATCTAGAAATGTCCGGATCAGATTAATTGAGAATAGTTCACAGATCACAGAAGTTTCCGGATATCACAAAGAGTCCGGATAGCCTAATGTTTCCGGATAACACAAGGGTTACCGGAAGACACTAGTTACCGGATATGAAAAAATAACTAAGAGTTATCGGGTAAATGATATGTTCGGATAAGATACTTACCGGATGTTAAGGGTTTCCGGACGAAAGTACTTACCGGGTGATGGAATATCGGGAAGATTGGTTACCGGGAACTTTGGGTTTCCGAAACTAATTTACGCGGAAAGAATAAGTTTTCAGTGACTTACCAGGAATGTTTGGCTTACCCGGAATGTTTGACTTACCGGGAAAGAGGACGTACCCGGATGGAATAACACAAACGTCCGGAAAGTGAGGGCTTGTCCGGAAACTGTGGTTGTTCTATCCGGAAACAGCGGCTGACTTTTTCAACTCGATTGAAACTCGATTAGGGTTGCTCAAAGATGTTCCTGAAAGATTAGAAACACTACCAAACACAAAAATAACACCAACCCAATCAATTTTGAAGCAAAAACAATACGTTTTGATGGTAAAAATTCGATTTTTATTGAAGAACACAACCAAAACTTTTGACTTTGATTTGCTTGATAAACCACTCAAACGATCGAATTAGGTTATGAAAATTTGCAGAATCACTCAAAACAATAATGCTAACAATACCCAATAAACGAAATCGATCAATTTTTCTCGAATAAAAATATGAGTGTGCAATCAAGAACATAGACGTGAAAAAGTCAAACTTACCAAAAATCAATAAGATGGCTTTGAATCAATTTTGTCCGTCTGCTCTTATACCAATTGAGAGTCTCAGATCCGTGCAACGAACAATGAAATCAAATAGATAAGCAATGTAGTATACGATTTCAACTGGTCATCTCTATTAAACTTTCAATTGAGAGAGAATTACAATACAAAGTAAGAAAGCAAATGAGACAACTAGCCTATTTTCTAAGGCTAAGGAAACTATTTATATGACGGGCCCGTGGTTAACAAGCCCACGGCCCGTTCACTAACAAAGCTCAAATTAAAGAATTGCAATACAGACCCTTGAACTTTAAATCAACAATAAATGACCATAACACTTTTCATCATTGAATTCTTTAAGTGCAGGAACAATCTTCAGAAGAATCACATTTCTCAAAGCAAGCCTTCTATCAATCACTTCAATTAGATCTTTTGTCTTTTCGACTTTTCCATCTTTAACTCCTTTTTGTAGCTTCTTGGTCAGATTATTCTTGATAAATCTGAGAGTTCCAGAGCAATATTTGGCAGCTTCACTAGCTCTGAAGTATATCTTTTGCTTGTGATTGTTTTTCATTACAATTCCCAATTCTGGAAATTCACTGACATATCCAGTCTTCATAACATCTAGCTGTACATGTTCATTGTTTGGCTTGGAGAGATACACACAAGGTCTACCCACATATAGAGCAATTTGAAAATATGTATATGCATGCCATCTCAGAATGTAAAACATAGCACTTTTCACTGTTGCTAGTGCTCCTCTTTCCTTTTTGTACTTGCTGCAATCTTTATTCTCCAAAAGACAATACAATCTGTAGAAATCAAAAATTGAGATTTCATCAAAGTCAGCTTCAGTGAAGTAGTAGACTTTTCAATCTTCTCTCAGAACTTCAAAACCATAATACTCATGTTTCTTGAACTGTCTGACAACCAATTCTCTGATTCCAGTGATCATGAAATCAGAATACACAGACTTGTTTTTCTTTCCCCCAATCCTTTTCATTTCAGCACGAAGCCATTGAGAGAATTTTGGCCTATCATGATATACACTCAGAAAGTTCACTTCTCTTGGTTGAAATAAGTTTGGCAAAGTAAATTCCAAGAACATGGCATTTAGATCAACAGATATCACTTCTTCATTTTCTTCAGATTTTTCTGTTTGTTCAGCATTTTCCATCTGAACATCTTCTTGAGATAACACTTCTGGAATAGTCTCCTCAACATCATCTGAGTAAACACCACTTACTTCATATTCAGCAGGTGTAGAAACCAGGATTCAATCTTACAATCAAATATGAACAATCAAACAGTAAATGATAGAGATTTGGATCAACGCACTTGTATTCAATTAAGAACAGATTACAGATCTAGATAGAGAATCTCTCAAAGATTACAAAAGTTGAATACAAAGATATGCGGGAAAGTTATGCCAAAGATTAGTTAGCTTACAGTTGCTAACTCCTATATATACTGTAAGGAAATACTAAAGCTACAGTACATATGAGAAACAGACTAATAGAACAATTACACGTGTCCCAAATAGTAACTGAATATAACTGAAAATATCCTAAGACATAAGTTTTGAACAACATGTTCAGAACTTCTGAACATCCTTCTGATCAAGCACTTCAGAACTTCCTTTAAGTACTTGTGAGATTTTCATCTTCATCATCAGAAGTTTTGAGTCTCCTACTCAGAACTCTGACCCTTCTGTTCAGATTCCACACTTGTAATCTTTTCGAGACTTCTCAGATCAGAACTTCTGAGTCTTCTAACTCAGAACCCTGAGTCTTCAGTTCAGATCCAACACTTGTAACTTTTGACAAAACTTCAGATCTAACAATCTCCCCCTTTTTGTCAAATAGTCCTGTACTTCTCATCATCATACTCTTTTAGTGCTGGAACAATCTTCAAAACCAGTACATTTCTCATAGTAAGCCTTATGTTAATCTTTTCTATGATCTCTTGAATCTCTTCAACTTGTTTTCCCTTTTGTAGCTTTTTCTCCAGACTGTGCTTGATGAACCTTAAAGTTCCTGAACAATACTTTGCTACTTGTTCTGGTCTGAAGAAAATCTTTTCATTACTGTCATTTCTTAAGAAGACTCCCAACTCTGGATATCTTGTAACATTTCCACTTTTCAGAAGATTCAGATTTTCATGCTCATTATTTGGCTTTGAGAGATATACATATGGCCTTTGTAAATACAGAGCAATTTGAAAATCTGTATATGCATGCCATCTAAGAATATAAAACATAGCCTCTCTCACTGCAGCCAATG
This sequence comes from Saussurea involucrata, assembly GCA_033807775.1. NCBI lineage: Eukaryota > Viridiplantae > Streptophyta > Magnoliopsida > Asterales > Asteraceae > Saussurea > Saussurea involucrata. The sequence continues at coordinate 93,779,207 of CM066327.1, read as the reverse complement.
CTCCTCTCTCCTTCTTCAGTTTACTGCAGTCTTTATTTGATAAAAGACTACAATCTGTACACATATGTTACTGATATCTTGTCAAAATCTGCCTCAGTAAAGTAATAGACTTTTCCATCTTCTCTTAATACTTCAAATGAGTAATACTCATGTTTGATGAACTTCTTCTCTTTCAATTCTCTAATCCCTGTGATTAAGAAATCTGAGTATACTGATTCTTTTTGTTTTCCTAATCTCTTTGACATTTCATCACGAAGACATTGATGTATCTCTGTTATGTCATGATAAACACTTAGAAAATTTATTTCTCTTGGTTGAAAGAAGTTAGGAAGAGCATGCTCCAGAAAATAACCATTAACATCAATAGGTATTTCTTCCTCATTAGTCTCAGACTTATCTGGTTGATCAACATCTTTCATTTGAACATCTTGTGAAGTCTCATCTTGAATATCTTCTTCTACTTCTTCTAAGTAAACTCCATTTACCTCATACTCAGCAGGAAAAACAAAATCTCTATGTAGCATCTTCTTTGGATTTACTTCTGAAAGTAACCATTTATTGCAATTTCTGATTTTGTTTCTGAGTTCAAGTCTTCTAGTGACACATCTGATATATTTTTCTTTCACAGATCCTCTGACATTTTCAACATAAGCTTGCATTTTCATCACTGTCTTCTTCAGAGTAGCATCACTATACATTACTAGATCATTCAATATGAATATAGTAACTTTGTTGAATTCTGAATAAATGAATCTTTCATTTCCAACTTGTCAGGATCGAATCTTAACAAGATAATTAATACTCAGAATTCAGAATTAAAGAATCTGCGGAATAGAACTTTAATTCTCACAATCAATGAACAGAATATCAGAAAACACACAATTTTTGTATTCACTGTTTCGACTCACAATATTAACAACCAAACCTCAATCTTGATGAACAAGCTCAATCAAGACGACTTCTACTTCTCTAGAAATAGGGTTCTTAAACCTTGAGGTTAATTCTCTCTGAAAACGATATCGAATTCTTTTTCACACGTATATTGACTCTTCTATCTCGTGTAGTTAATAGTTATCTATCAATAAATATATATACTGAATAATTACAAGATAACTATCAAAATAAGATTGATCTTCAGAATATTCTTTTAAGTATATCTTCAATCAATCCATCTTTATCTCCTTCAATCTCGCATTCCATGTTCTGATCACAAGCAGTAGTAACTTCATTATTCTCAAGCAGTACTAATAATCTTTCAGCAGTAGTAATGTTTGATATGCCCAAGCAGTACTAACAGTTTTCGTAAGACACCAGCAGTACTAACTTTTGATCAGCAGCATTAATGATATTCCAGCAGTAGTAATATACCAGCAGTATTAACTTTGTTCAGCAGTATTAACCATGTACCAGCAGTAGTAACTTGTCTAGCAGTACTAACCTCACATAAGCAGTATTAATAATGTTCCAGCAGTATTAATATCTCAGCAGTACTAACCTTGAACTAGCAGTAGTATCTTTGTTCTGGCAGCACTAACATTGAACTAGCAGTACTAACCTTGAACTAGCAGTAGTATCTTTGTTCTGGCAGCACTAACTCTTGAACTAGCAGTACTAACTTGATCTGGCAGTAGTAATGTTGTTCTGGCAGTACTAACCATACTTGGCATATCTTCAGTTCCCAACAATCTCTCCCTAACTTGACTTTTCAGGATGAGAAGTTAAGTTCTTCAGATGATGCTTCCAAAACCTAATCATCAACGCATAAATTTGGATACAATCCCAGACTTTGATTGAGAATCCTTTTTACAAGGTATCTTGCCATCTTAGAGTCTTTGTCACTCACCAACTTAGCATGTAGCATTCCATTCAACTTTTTCATGCTGTGCTTGTATACAACATCCACCAAATAATATTCATGAAATGTATTGTCAAGAGAGATGACATACACTCCACAATTCTGAATGAGCATCCAGTTGGTAATGACTTGAAAATTCCTTGCCATCAAATACTGAACTGCTTCTGGTTTGAACATTAAGCACAAGTATTCAAGAACCATATTGGTGATAGACATACCTTGCTCTGTCAGCATGTTTCCATATAGCCTCATTCCCACCTTGAACATCTCTTCCAAGTCAGATCTAGAGCATGTTCTGATAAGTTTTCCCCAAGTAGGACAAACTTCAAACTTTCCATCTGCCCTTTTGATTCTGATGAACTCCTTTCTTTCATCTTTCAATGTGTCCCAGAAGATGATTTCAGGAGCCATAGAAGATATTGGTTCAGCTTGGATTGGATTAGTATTAACCACAATAATATACAAATCACTTTGAGCATTTGGCAGTGATTGTACATTGCTTAGTTGGCCTGATGAAGTTGCCACTTCTTCTTCAGCAACTTTTGGATCAGATTTCTCTTTCACTGCTTCCTCCTGGGCTTCTTCTACAGTTGGATCCACCATTGGCTTCTTTATATCTTTCTTCTTTGAGGCTATTGACTTTGTTCTTGGCCTCTTTGTTCTTTTGAAAGATTTAACAGCTTCAGGAGTGGTTTCAGCTGTTTCTTCTTTGTGGCTCTTAGCAGCACTAACAGTTTCTGCTGCCTTTTGTTTTTCAGCAGCAGTAACCATTTATACTGCTATAGTTGTTACTGCTTCTTTTATGACCTTTAATACTGCTGCTTCGACACTGTCCTTCACAATCCCATATATCTCTTCATCAATCTCTGCTTTAGTTACTGTAGGAACAGATTCTTCTTTCTTCTCACTTTCAGATACTGCTACTTCAGTCTTAGATACTGCAGCATTATCTATTTCTACTGCTGGTTCTGTTTCTACTTCTGTTGCAACCTCAGCAGCAGTAACTGTTTCTACTGCTGGTTCTGTTTCTGCTTCCTTTGTAAGATCAGCAGCAGTAACGGTTTCTGCTGCTGTTTCTGTTTCTGCTTCCTTTGTAATATCAGCAGCAGTAACGGTTTCTGCTGCTGTTTCTGTTTCTGCTTCCTTTGTAATATCTGCAGCCTCCTCAGTCTCCCCCTCAACCTTATACTCATACTCCCCCTCAATGTTTGCATCCTCCATGTTTAGATCAGAGTCTAACTCCCCCTTTTTGGAAGCATCATTGGTAGGGTTTCTTCTCCTAAGGACAAACTGAGCTTTCTTCTTTCTGTGCATCAACTTAGTGATCATCTTCCTTTGCTTCTCAAGCTGTGAGTTTTGATAGAGGACCACTTTCTTGAGTTCATCAATTTTCTTTTTCTGATCCATGACCTCAATGTTGATATTTGCAATAGTTTCCATCAATTCCTCGTACGTATATCTATCCTCACCCTGTTTAGGAGTTTTTACCTCCCTTAAAGGATCATTGGAAGTTTTAGCAGGTGTCTCTTGCCTAGCAAAAGCACTACCTACCCCCTTGGTTTCTTGGAACCTGGGACCTCTGGATGATTTCTCACCCTGAGTTGCCGTGAGGAAGGGCTTAGTTATTTTACCATTGGCCTTCTCTTTGCTAGCAGAAGTAGTGGCAGCCTTGCGACTCACATGTTCAACCTTCTCCTTAGTGAGCACCTTCTTGGGGTTGGGTGACACCCCTGTGGTTTCCCTTTCGATATTCTCCATTGGAGAATGCTCCAACAGAGGGCTTAAAGGCTTCGGGCTCTTAGGAGATACAGCAAGGGAAGGAACCTTGTGTACCTTTCTTCTTTCAAACTTTTTGGTTATTATGGGAGTGGGTCGTACAAGAATGGACTGAGGGATTTCTTTTGTGATGGAAGGTTGGGATTGGTCATCAGCGGGTGTGTCTAATGAGGGCCTTGACCCTGATGCCATACCTTCAAATGTGTGGGACACAACCATCATTGTAGAGAACAATGGTGTGTCAACTCCTTCCGAGTCCCTAGGAAGTCTTTTCATATTTGAGAAAACCTTCCCTTTAGGGGATTTTGGCACATATACCTCATCAAATTGAGGCATATCCGTCAATTCCTTGGTAATTACTTCCTGAACAAACCTTGGATACATATAAAACCGCTTTTTGGATTCCAGGTTTGACACAAGATCATTGAAAAGCATTTGAGAAAAATTAAACTTCCTGTTAGTGGCTAAGCAGACTAGAGCATAAGCAATAGTACTGCTAAACTCACTCCATCCAGTAGTTTTCCTTGAAATACAATGCATTAGGGTATGAACAAAGAATCTCCATTGAGTAAAAAACTTTGACTTGTAGAATTTAAAAACTCCAATGGGACCTTCATACCCCATTCTTTGTAAAGTTGAGAATAGTTCTTCATTGGGAATGGAAGATATACCTTAGGCATCATCTAGTCGAAGAGTGATGCGAATGAGTTCTTCTGAAACTTTCAAGGGTTTGTCACATACCCTTGTTTGAATGACTTTATGCCCATCTTCGGATTCTACGGTGGCATTGGCCCAGAATTGCGTCTGATGCTCGATGTATATTGTCGGATTCACCGTTAGGGTATACGAAATATGAGTGGACTTGAGAAAATCCACAATTTCATGAAATCCTTCGGCCTGCTTCGGCTTCTGAAGCATTGCAATCTCATTATGCTCGTCGACAAACTCCATAATCGTTGTGCTTCCTGAGGATTTGTAAAGAAAACACAGAGATTCTAGGGAGAAGAGGTTAGAACGAGAGAGAGAAGAAGTTAATGCGAAGAGTCGTTATGAACTTTGGCGGGCAAACAGGGGTATTTATAGCAGTATTTGCCCTAGATTTTCAAAAGCAGTATTAACGACAGAGCAGCATTAACTACACAAGCAGTATTAACTACTTATTGGCAGTATTAACTGTGCACTAGCAGTATTAACTACTGAGCAGTATTAACTGCAAAGCAGTATTAACTACTGAGTAGTATTAACTACACAAGCAGTATTAACTGCTAAGCAGTATTAACTACTCATTGGCAGTATTAATTGTGCACTAGCAGTATTAACTACTGAGAAGTATTAACTGCAAAGCAGTATTAACTACTGAGCAATATTAACTACTCATTGGCAGTAGAAAATATGTACTAGCAGTAGAAACTCTGCACTGGCAGTAGTAACTCTGCACTAGCAGTAGTAACTCTGCACTAGCAGTAGTAACTCTGCATTAGCAGTAGTAACTCTGCACTGGCAGTAGTAACTATACTTGCACTTTGCAACATTTGTCAAATCCTCAAATGTCATCTTACCTTCTGACACATCACCTTTACCACTTATCTTACCTCCTGCATGATTATTCCCAAAAGCAACATGTCATCCATCAATTCTTTTGAAATTCTTGAGGCAGGACATGTTACCTGTCATGTGCCAGGAGCAACCACTATCAACATGCCAGATGCTCTTTCCCTTGAGCTGTTGGTTGCACTGCACATCTGATAAATCAATTAGTTTTTATTGGGAACCCAAGCCGAAGTGGTCTTGGGTCTCCCTTGCTCATCAAAGTACTTTCACTTGGTTTGGATGAGATTTTCAACCTTAGGTACTGCAGTACTGGAGTACTTTGTCAATATGATTGGTTTAGCAGCACTAGAAGCAGTATTAACCTTAGAAGTACTAACAGTGCTAGCAGTACTAACAGAGTTAGCAGTACTAACAGAGTTAGCAGCACTAACAGAGTTAGCAGTACTAACAGAGTTAACACTGCTAGGAGCAGTATTAACAGAAGAAGAAGCACTAACAGTGTTAGCAGCACTAATTCTTGAAGAATTTCTAGCAGCACTAACACTGCTAGCAGCACTAACTCTTGAAGAGGTACTAACAGTGTTAGCAGTACTAACACTGCTAGCAGCAGTATTATTTTTAGTGCCTTTTAGAACCCACATTGTAACACATTCCTTTTCAGGCTTTTTCTTCATGTGGCTTTTTGGTTCAGCTTGTTTCTTAGCCACATTTGTTCTTGTAGGCTTCCTATAGCCAGAAGGTTTTTGATAACTTCTTTGAAAACTTCTCTTTTGGTTAATAGGATTGAAATAACAGTGTTTGGCAAGATGATTCAATCTGCCACAGATGAAACAAGGTTTTGGTCTGTTAATCCTTTGCAGATCAACTCCTTGCTTTTGTGCCCACTGGTTATTCCAATTTCTTTGATTTCCCCTCTTTTTATCATGTCTTTGGGGTTTATTCTCTTGAGATTTCTTGCAAGAACAATGTTCACAAGTTTTAGAGTTCACAACAGTGGTCTGTGTATAATGAACTCCCTTTCCCTTGTCAGTCCTTTTCATCTCATTGTTCTTAACACATGGACTTTCACATTCCTCATCAGATCCTACTTTGTCAGTCTCATCCTCAACAACTACTTTATCTAATGGATCTACTTCAGTGGCTCCTTTAGGTAAGTCCTTCCTATCCTTGGTTTCTAATAGGTCTGACTTAGGAGGGATGTAGTTGTTGTTATAGGGTGGGGGTGTGGCATTGTACCCTATTCCTGGTTTCAACTTACTATGGATTTGAGAGTTGATTATGTTGTCCATGACTTTGGAGGCACAAGTAAACTTTTCTACATCAAGTTAAACTTTCTCAAGCTTTCCTTTTAGTTTCTCACACTCTTCCCTAGACTCTTTTAGTTGGAACTCCAGACCACCCTTTTCCCACTTCCAGTAGTTTGTATCATATGAGTGTTGAAGTTCATTGGCTTGAAAAGCCTTAATTTGTTCTTCAAACCTCTCTACAATCAATACATAATCTCTTATGTCCTTTTCTAATCTCTTAAGGTCATCACACATTCCCTGATTGTGATCTATATACCTTTTAACAGTGTCTATACAAGCTTGAGAACAGAGATTAGATTTTACCTCCGTAGGAATATCTGAGACTTCTGCCATGAGTGCATGATTCTGGATTGCCTCTTCTGCTTGATCACACCAATCAAAAGTACTGTTTGATTCAATAGAATTTTCCATAATGATTGTAGAATTCTAAGAAACACAAGCTCTGATACCACTTGTCAGGATCGAATCTTAACAAGATAATTAATACTTAGAATTCAGAATTAAAGAATCTACGGAATAGAACTTTAATTCTCACAATCAATGAACAGAATATCAGAATTCACACAATTTTTGTATTCACTGTTTCGACTCACAATATTAACAACCAAACCTCAATCTTGATGAACAAGCTCAATCAAGACGACTTCTACTTCTCTAGAAATAGGGTTCTTAAACCTTGAGGTTAATTCTCTCTGAAAACGATATCAAATTCTTTTTCACACGTATATTGACTCTTCTATCTCGTGTAGTTAATAGCTATCTATCAATAAATATATATACTGAATAATTACAAGATAACTATCAAAATAAGATTGATCTTCAGAATATTCTTTTAAGTATATCTTCAATCAATCCATCTTTATCTCCTTCAATCTCGCATTCCATGTTCTGATCACAAGCAGTAGTAACTTCATTCTTCTCAAGCAGTACTAATAATCTTTCAGCAGTAGTAATGTTTGATATGCCCAAGCAGTACTAACAGTTTTCGTAAGACACCAGCAGTACTAACTTTTGATCAGTAGCATTAATGATATTCCAGCAGTAGTAATATACCAGCAGTATTAACTTTGTTCAGCAGTATTAACCATGTACCAGCAGTAGTAACTTGTCTAGCAGTACTAACCTCACATAAGCAGTATTAATAATGTTCCAGTAGTATTAATATCTCAGCAGTACTAACCTTGAACTAGCAGTAGTATCTTTGTTCTGGCAGCACTAACATTGAACTAGCAGTACTAACCTTGAACTAGCAGTAGTATCTTTGTTCTGGCAGCACTAACTCTTGAACTAGCAGTACTAACTTGATCTGGCAGTAGTAATGTTGTTCTGGCAGTACTAACCATACTTGGCATATCTTCAGTTCCCAACACAACTTCTTCACTCACAAATCCATCAAAGTTGCTTATTACTTCAAGAGTGTTGATTGGACTTGTCAAGTTACATTTCTCCTTCCTTGACTCGATTGCCAACTGAAAATCAAACAAATACATGTTTCTGACATATATTCCCATAACTCTTCTGCATTCAAGTTCTATCCAAGCATCTTCAATACCAGCAAAGAATTTTACCAAGAAAATTTGATCTTCCAAGAACAATCTGTGAAAATCAAAACTTGTCATGTTTATCTTCAAGTTTCCTTCTTTCAATACATTCAGATTAACATATTTTAGACTATTAAATTCTTCACTTTGAAAATCGAACACCTTAACAATTCTTTTCTGAACATGAAGCTTTTCATCAGTCTTTCTTAACCTATTTGAAGCTTCCACATATGTCATCTGAATCCTCCCATCCAAGAATCCATCAATAAAATTCTCAATGTCAACAAACTCATCATCTTTGCAGTAGACAGATTCATAATTGTCTTCAGGGAAAATACTAGCATACAAGTTTCTAGCCAATGGTGTATCTTCTCTTTCAACAATAAATTCACATAAAGGTTCTTCAAGAATGGGTAACTAAATTTGCTAGGTCCATGATCTTCATACAATCCAAGTATTGTGTAACAAGATGATGAAGAACATTATTGAAAAGGAAATCTAACCTAGAGAGAACACAAAGTGATTAGAGAACTACATCTTGTATTAATGAATTCACTTCTTACAAACTACAAGTAAAGACCTATTTATAGTCTTCATCACTTGCTACAACAATTAAGCATAAGCCCTTTAACACAGCTATTGCTGTACAAAACTTTCTATTATAAAGGACAACTTCAGTGTCCTAATATTCTCCCCCTAAAGTTTTGGAAAGCAAATCATCTTCAAATCAAGGGGGAGAGGAGCTAATGATTTGAAGATGATTTGCTTTCCAAAACTTTAGGGGGAGAATGTTAGGACACTGAAGTTGTCCTTTATAATAGAAAGTTTTGTAAAGCAATAGCTGTGTTAAAGGGCTTATGCTTAATTGTTGTAGCAAGTGATGAAGACTATAAATAGGTCTTTACTTGTAGTTTGTAAGAAGTGAATTCATTAATACAAGATGTAGTTCTGTAATCACTTTGTGTTCTCTCTAGGTTAGATTTCCTTTTCAATAATGTTCTTCATCATCTTGTTACACAATACTTGGATTGTATGAAGATCATGGACCTAACAAAATTATGTGAATCACAATTGGCCTTCTGTAAGTGTAGACATGCATAAAGAATTCTTCAACTTTCACAAGATCTTCTTCTGATACATCTTCAAAGAAATATTCTACAATGTCTTTTACAAACTGCTTTGTGTATCTTATAGAGTGATCTTCTTCTCCCAACAAGTCAATTGGCCTCACCAATCTGATAACTTTTTGAACATTCTGAGTGTTAAGAGCTCTGACCAACTCATTATGCATTCTCCTTATCAAAATATAATTCAGTCTTCTCTCTTCAAGTTCATAATTAAGAAGTTCCCTTCTACTATAAGGAACTATCTCTAAACAAGTGTTAATCTCAGAACTTTCAACCAATCTTTCTTCAGAGATATCTGCCATTGTTATTTCACACCATTCTTCAGAATAATCTGTCATTTCATCTGACCCAACAATATCCATCTTTTCAGTCTCATCATTCTGATCAGTATCTGCCATAATAACTTCAGTTTCATCATAATTAATCTCCATTTCTATATCCAACACCAATTCCTCTGTTTTACTTGAGTTTTCGCTACCTATCTTTTCCATTTCCATCTCTTCCTCAGTATCTGAACTAATATTCTGAACCTCAACCAACTTCTCAACTTCTGTTGATTTTTCCACTTCTGCTGATTCATCAACTACTTGAATATTTTCTGAATTTTGAACCTCTGCATCTGCTAACTGCATAACAGAAATCTCAAAATCTGCTAAGTCAATATCAGCTGACTTTTCAACCTTTTCTAACTCATCAGTGATTTGTTCATCAACCTCAGAATTATGCTTTTGCCTTTTCTCCCCCTTTTGATGATCATGAGGATCATTATCATCAAACTTCCTTTTTAAATTCTGAGTTGATTCTACTTCAGGTTCAGCTACAGACATAGGCATGATGGCTAATGGCTTTGAAACAGTAGCCAATGTTGAACTAAAAGATTGTATCAATGAAGATTTCATATCATTCATATTCCTCAGTAACTCCTTTTGAAATTGTGACATATTATCCTTGATCTCCTTTTTGTGAGATTCCAAGGACACTTTCATTTCATCCACCTTTTGTTCAATAGATGTTGCTTTCTCTGCCAACAACATCTTAAGCTCCTTCACCTCATTTTTCAAGGAATCCACCGTACCACTTCCAATTTTTCAACTTTTTCCCCCAACATCTGATTTTGTTTCTGAATCTTTTCAAATTTAGGAGATTCTAACTGTGAACCTGAACCAACAGATGGTCCAGTTTTCATGTGCTCAGGGAGCTCATGGCCTGTAGGTGCCAGAATGACACCATGTACCACAGAGGCACTGTGTAATTGTTGATCCAAACCCTCAGTGATTTGATAATGACTCTCTCCAATATACTTAGTGAAAATTGTAAGTAAACAATATGTATCAGAGTTTCACTATCGCTGATAAGTACTAAGATCTTACAGTACCGCTGATAGGAACTCTCGCCCTTTAAATTAAACATTCAGCGAAACTGTTCGTCATAAATGCTCTGAGTCTGTTCAGTCATTATGATGATCGCTGATAAGTTAGTTGTTTACTTATGATCCCTGAAGACAAGTTTCACGTCAACAAAGGTTCTACGCTGAAGTCGAAGATCAAGATCAAGAACCAGCGACAAGTCTCCTAATGAACTGATGCGGATCAGCGAAGACTCAGATTTGTCCACTCAACGTGAAGTATCAAGTACAAGACTTCAGCTATCGCTGAACTCTATCATTTGTTGATATGAAATGATAGATCGCGGAATCAACGAAAGCTGATCATGAAGTCCTCCGTACAAAGTACTTTTGTCTTAACCACCCTTGCACGACTCCGTACGAAATGTCATAAAAGAACCTCCGACTGTCTGAAATCGTACAACCACTCTAATACTACACTGTTCATCCATGCGGCTACTAAGGTTGTCAACCAAGGTCAATGACATGCAACCAACCAGCTGATGACACGTGTAAAGTGTATACTGACTTGCATTAAATGCATGCAGTATATAAAAAGATGAACCCACTTCATTTGAAGTAACTTGCTAACTCTGGACAAGTTCAATCTCTTATCTCAAGATAGGTTATTATTAGTAATTTCCTTATCTCTCTTAGTGCAAGAAACCTTAATGTTCCAACTTGTTTAGATTTAGGTTTATCCTTAATCTTGTTTCCGCAACAAGCTGTAAATTGTTAATGATTTATCAATAAACAATTTAGAAAAGTAAAATCTGTGTGTTTGTATTCAACCCCCCCCCCCCCCCCCCCCCCTTCTACAAACTTGTATAGGCCTTCGGGACCAACAAGTGGTATCAGAGCGGATTTGTTTAATCTTATAAACAAGATCTAATCTAAGATATTTCTCTTCCTTGCTATTATCTGAAAATGGCCACCAACACAAACACAAATTATATAGACAATGGTTCTCTTGCTAAACCTCCCAGATTTTCCAAAGATAACTTCAACTTATGGAAAAATAGGATGACACTCTTCTTAGAAGGTGTAGACCCTATTATGCCTTACTATCTCGAGAATGGTCCATTCATCCTTGTAAGAATTGATGCTGCAGTTCCAGGCGCTGAGAATAGACCTGCTATTCCAGAAAGGCTGGTACCTAAGGAAATCCTTCAATGGACTGACGAAGATAAGAAGAAAGTGGCAATAGATACAAAAGCCAGATCCATACTATCCATGGCTCTTCCTTAAGAAGTCTACCATTCCGTCATGAATCTGAAAACATCAAAAGCCATGTGGGACTGTTGGTTCCCGTTTTGCTTATACAAGACTATCAGATCTATTAGTTCAAGTTAATGTTTGATGCGGAAGCGTATTTGAAGAACTAACAGGTAAGTTTTGATAGATTTAGACCAAAATATAAATAAACAATGAACAGGAAATAATATTTCAAAGTTTACTGAATATATATTTAGAACAGATTTAAGAACAATGAGTAAGAAAAGCTTCAAAAAGGATATGACTCTTAAGGTGAATAAGCTTTTTGTGTTCTTATGATGGTCGATTTATATGTGATTGATGATAATAATAAAAATGATAAGTGATAAGGAAGAACTCAACATGAGTCTTCCTTATATACTACTCTAAAGGGGACCATAAAACATATGCTACTATTCAGACGGTACTGATGAATAGTTGAACGGATGTCGTGAACAGTTGCAAGAGCGGCATGAACAGTAAGACGTGTTGTATTGCATTTAATGCAGCAGACGTCTATTATGTACTAAGCCCTATTGAGTCCAATCAGAGTTTGACACGCCGACGTTGGACAGGGCATGCTACCATGCAAGTTGATGAACGGGTCCTGTAACAGTAGCAAGATATTAATAATATCTTTGAAGTCTTTGTTGAAGACCACAGAGGCTCTGTAATGAGTTACAGAGGTTCTGCGGTCTGGTCCTCTGTGGAACAGTCTTCTTTTGTTTCCGAGTCTTGAGTCTTCTTTAAGTCCAACATAGGTTCTGTAGGACCCTTCTGTTGCTTCTGTAGCTTCTTGACCCTGATCTCTCGGTGAGTTCGGCAGAGCCTCTGTAAGAGGCTTTTCTTCACTTAGCCTATTTTTCACTACTTCTAAATATTTCTATGATTAGGAAGATTGAAGCTAACAATCTCCCCCTAAGTAGTGAAAAATAAAAAAATTTAACTTCGAGTTTAGTTAGGCTAAGTTAGATAAGACAGAGGTTAAACAATACCTCGAAAGTTCTTTCATTCATAAATATGCCAGAGGCATTTTACATTTGAGTACAATGAAAGATAAACTTTTGACTTGGTTTGCAGAGATTTGAGGTTTGAGAATCAGATTTTGGCATCTTTGAAATCGTTGTAGCTTCTGTTGTCTCTTCCGACTCTTCTGATCTCTTTGTAGAAACTGATGCAGAGTTCTCTTAGGCGGATTGTGGCATCAATCTCTCTGATGAAAGTATCTGCAGCATCTCTTTCCATTTTTTCTGTACCTCTGTATTTCACAAGGCTTGCTCTGAATTTGTTCAGAGTACTAGTTGCGTACTTCTGACAGTCCATGCATACAAACAGTTTAATTTTGCCTTGTGGGTTCTGAAATACTAACCCAAATCGTGGTTCTGTGATGATTGAGTTAGGTACGGCGTCCGGTGGGCAGCGATCTTCTGGTGGTCGTAAATCCAGATGCTTGAGACCAAGATCCTTTCCCAGCTGGAAATCTATCATGCTGTAGAGCAGAAGCTTTTCCCTCATCGCTTTTCTCAACACTTGATAAGCTCTGGTGTTTGGCTCTGTGTTGTAGTTGTCCTTTGTCCATTGCAGAAGGTCAGGTAGATCATAAGGATTGATATTTCTTAGGTCAGCATCAGCGAAGGTGGTCTCTGAATTGTTTTCTCTTCTGACTCTGTAAAGATTGTACCTGACCCTTGGATAGGTTCTTGTGAAGGAGAATTTGCAGAAGATTACCTTTTTGATCTTGTGGATTGAGAAGACATCTGCTTTGCTTCTTGGCTTTGTCCTTATGAAGATGTTCTCAAATTCTTCTCTGATCCTTGGATCTGTCACATGATCTGTAGGATGATTGGTCTGAAAGGATTGTTTATAGAGGTATTTGTATACCACTTCTTCCATCTCTTCATGTGTTGGACCAGGTTGTGGTACTTGTCTTCTGAGGCTCTCCATTTCTTGAACAACTTCTGCTGCTCTTCCAGTTAGAGGAATGTCTGACAGAGGCTTCAATCCATATGCCCAGTCAACTTCTTCAGGCTTTGGAGTTTGAAAGGAATCAAACGCACTCTTCATTAGTTTCTCTGTAGGCTTTGGTAATGATTTCTTCTTCTTAGGCTCTTCTGTCAGTATTCCTTTGCCCTTGTCTTTTCCTTTTGGCAGGGCAGAGGCTGTTGCTTCTGTAGATTTGGAGGTTGGGACTTCTGTTGGTTTGATGGGGGTTGCCTCTGTAGGTTTTGACATTTGTGATTTAGAGGACTTTTGTGGCGATGGTTCTGTTGGCTTGAGTTGCTCTGTAACCTATGTTGGAGGTTCTTTGATTACTTATTCTGTGAGCTCAGTTTCTGTTGTTGAAGTTTCGACATTGAATCTTCTTGCCATTTTGAACGCTAGTACGAACTTGTGCCTTTCTTCTTCTCTCTGCGCCATTCGTTCAGTCATTGTGTCGTGCATTTTTCTCAGAACATCAGAAGCAGAGGTCGTTGCTCTCTTTGGTTTGGTGGCAATCGACTTTCATTTTGGTATGCTTTGGGGTTTTTCTGTTGAAGGACTTTCTTCCAAAATGATTACCACAGGGGTGGTTGTTGCCTCTGTGGGTTGCTGATCAGCTTCTGGAATATTTGTTTCTTTAGGACTTGATTCCACAGAGATGGGTGTTTCTGTGGTCTGTTGAGTTTGTTGTTGATCTTGGGTTTGTTCTGGAGGGGCTTGACTGATTGGTTCTGCTGCGATTGGTGGAGTTTGTATTCCTCTGCTCGTAGCTTTCTCCATTGTATTCTCCCCCTCAGGATTATCTGATGGACCAGGATGGTCATCATCAGAATCACCCTGACACTTTTCAGAACTGCCCTCTACTCTGCAAGAAGCTTTGGTTTTCTTCGGTAATTCTGCTCCTGTTGCTATCAACTTTTCACAGACGTCATCACAGAGGCCAATTAGAGTCGCAAGCTCTGCCTCTGTTTTAAAACGCATTTTGCCAACACTTCTTCTGAAATCCTTGACAAAGTTGGCATTTGCTGTTGTAAAGGAGACAATGACTTCTGTGACCTGGTTTATGACGTTTTGTCCTAGCTCTGTTAGCTGGGCTCTGGTCATGTAGTCTTTTGGCTGCATCATTGTCGTGTTACGTATTGCCTCTGCTTGTACTTGTGTTAGGGCATTCTGTAGATCTGCAGGAGTAATGCCCTCTGCTCTGTTGGATTGCGTATTCATTTGTTCAAGGAAGTTTTTGACAGAGTCCATGAACGCAGAAGTTGCAGCTTTTCCGAATTCTTGAGCGGCAGAAGTAGCTGTAGCTTTGGCAGTAGTTTAGGCAGAAGACTTCATCGCTGAGATTGCAGATTTCACTTCTGTGGACAGATTGTCCTTTTTGGTGTTTAGTTTCAGGATAGCCGTCGATGTTGTTTCTGCAAAAGATTTGAAAGAGCTTTGAAACTCTTTCATTGTTTGGTTCACAGAGGTGACAAGGGTTTGGAACTCATCCCTTGATACTTGTGTTCCTTGTGTAACCTCTGGAGGAACACATTCGTCTCCAGAGTGAGTCCCTGTTCCTGGGACACCTTCGTTCACCCTTGTTTGTACGATGGGAGTGGAAGGATTTCCTTCTGATCCTTGAGAAGAAACCTACAGAAGTTCTATGAAGAACAGTGTCCAAATCTCTACAGAAGTTCTATGAAGAACAGTGTCCAAATCCACTCCAGAGGTGGGTATTGGAATGTCCTTCTGTTGACTAGGAGACTTGTCTAGAGTCTCTTCGTCTCTGTGCTCACTACTTCTCTCTGAAAGAAGATTTGGCCCTAATGTGTGCGTGGCAGAGGAAACGAATTCCTCTGTAGGGTGTTCTAGTGTGATCTGGGGCGATTGATCACGAATAATAGGTGAGTCTCTTTGAGGAGACTCCCTAGGAATGGATTCCCCAGTTTTTGTGGGCGCAGAAGTCGAAAGAGTGACTTCTGGCTGGATGGGTTGGGTTTGGATCGAGCTGTGTTGCTCTTTTTCAATAACTCCTTCTGCAGCTAGACCTGCGGAGTTAGATATGTGGGTTGCACTGGGAGTTGGTTGTGGTTGTGTGCCTCTATTAATCCATGCATCTTTTCTTGTTTCTTCCTCTGTTAAGCACCCAAGCACTACATCACCGTCTATTATTTCAGCCTCTGTAGTTATCCTACGACTTGGTGCTTCTTCCCTTGCTTCTTTTGAAGTTCCTTGCTCTGCGCGTAAGAAGTCGTACATTTGATGAGAGCCGTATAATCTCATGACATGTGGATGATAGAGACCTTTTCGTATCCAGACAACTTCTTCTTCATCTGAATCTACCTCTGAGACCTCTATCCTTGTCTCAGAAGCCTCTGTTACTTCACCTCTATTCCACTCTTGTGCGTTCTTTTGATTTTGTTCTTTAATAGCTTCCTCTGACATGTCTATTTCCTCTATTTCTTCTTCTGCATCTTGGCTTGGACTCTTACTGTGGACGTCCAATCCTTGTTGAAGGAAGGGGTTCTGTAGGATAATAGGTGTCTCACCTGGTTGATTTCTGGGTGTTGTGTCATCTTCTTGCAGATGTGTGTCAATGCCAGAAATTGAGAAATATTGTTCTTCTGGGGAGTGGTGGTCGAGAGGTTGTGCCGTCCACCCTGCTGTATTTAAGGTGTTGGCAATGTCAGGGTTCTGTAGGAAGTCATTCAGATCTCCTTGGTGAGAAAATCTATCTGGAGATTGATAGGGTGATTGATATTCCTCTGTTGCCATTTCTTCTTCTGTATCTTCTTCTGCAAGTCTTTCTTCTGCGATTTCTTCTTCCTCTGCAATGGTGACCAATTTTTAAAGTGATTTACCATGCTTCTTTTTGGTTCTCCTCCTCTTGGGTTTTGGTGCCGCTTCCTCTGTGATTTTCGATTTTCTTTTCTTCTTCTGTTTTGGAGAAGAGGGAGGAGCAGACGAGCCAATTTATGTGGCATGGGGAGGTGAGGGTTGATTTTCTGCAGCGCTTGTGGAGGTTCCTTCTGCAGTTTTTCTCTTCTTTGCTTTTGGAGTAGATGCAGAGGTTTTTTAAGAGGACTTCTTTCCCATGAGTTCTGCACGTTTGGCTATGAAGCTTAGTTGTATAGACATGTGTTTTTCCAATTTCTGATCTTTTTCTTCTTGAGAGGAAAGAGGTTCTGCAACTATTGTTCCTAGGGGGACACCTAAACGCGGGGGTGTCATAGGACTCGGTTTAGGAGTTCTATGATCGCGTATATACTCTTTCTTAAGGGTTTTATTCGAGGCATACTTCAGAAGCTTCTTTGAAAGAGGTCTGCAGTGTGAGTAACCATCTATATGATCAGTGGGAACATTTTTGCTCATTGGGAACTGTTTGGGAATTGGCCCTTCCATTGGCCATTTCTGTATCAGTAACAGAGGTTCGAACAATACTCCCAATATCCTTTGGAATTGCAGAGGTGGTAGAAAGTTGGGATCGTTTTCTTTGACCCTTCTGGTGTTGTTCTTTCTGTCGATTGTGTTGATGATTTCTTGCATCATTATGGTCGAGTAATCCAGTGGGAGATCATAGTAAACACCATACATGATGGTCAAGATCTGATGCGAGGTCTGGTCAACGTTGCCTATCTTCCCTGTCAGGCATCTGTTAAGAATAGAGAACAAGGTGTTCCACAGAGGTGGTAATCTGCCTCTGCGGAAGTCATTTCTCTTCCGTAGTTGTGTGTTGTACCCAAGCATTTCTACGAAGCGACAGAGCTCGTCGTCTGTTGGTTGCTCTGCATATTTCTTTAAACCAAGAAGACCCCTCGTGGGTAGGTTGAACTCAAGTGAGAACATTGTTCTGTTGAACTTGATTTCAAGATGTTCAGATTTGTCAGGTCTTGAAATGTACCCTTTGATAATAGAGTCGTCTTTATCAAATCGGCAACTCTGCCAAAACTGGTTCAGATATCTGACTGGTATTTTCTTTGGTGTTCTTGAGAGTAGAGGGAAGAGGATGTGATTTTCCATTATGTTCAGAAGAATGGCGTGGGCTTCACCGAAAGCAGTGGGTGAGGGGACCAAATAGCAGTTGTTGGATTTGATTGGTAGTACTTTTTCGAAATGATCCTTAGCTATGATGTTTTGCAAATGTGTTGTCGGAGCAAAGTCTGCTGAGTCGCCGAAATCTTCTAGTTCAATGTTCTGGGCAGGGTTGGAGTTTTCTGAATGTTCAGAATGAGCCGGTGAATGTTCTGGTGAGGTCGCCGCAGAGTGTGCAGGGGAGATTCTTAGCCACATGTAGTTCACTCTCAGTAAAAGTAACCGTTATTACTACAGAAATGCCCAAGTAACAGATTGACAGAACTTCTGTAGTTTACAGAGGTTCTGTGAATTAATGCTAGGCGCGTGGGGTTATTCTTAGCCACATGTAGTTCACTCTCAGTAAAAGTAACCGTTATTACTACAGAAATGCCCAAGTAACAGATTGACAGAACTTCTGTAGTTTACAGAGGTTCTGTGAATTTGAAAATCTTTGATGTGTATCCCTTTCTCATATATCTCATTGTTATCATGACTTCTGTGGGTTTCTTCTTTAACCAAAACATTTGTAAAGGCATTGGAGAGGATAAAATCGGATTTTTGTCAAGAAATTTGCTTCGCAGAGGTTTTGTGGCTCTGTTGGAACTTGCAGAAGTTCTGTGAGGGCCAGCAGAAGCTCTATGAGGGAAAAATCTCATAACAAAAATTTTATTAAAGTTTTGATCATCAAATTTTTGATTTGATTTAAGAGATATTTTTCGGACATATTTGAAAGTTTGTGTCCGAGAAAACTGTTAAAAAACGGTTTGTTCGAGAAGGTCATGGTTTGTGTTTTCGGTTTCCGAGATAACATTCCAAAAGATCGACAGAGGGTTAATTTGCGATCACATAGCATATTTCTTGCAGAACCTCTGCTGAGCTCAGCAGAAGCTCTATGACCTTAAATTTCTCCTAATGCGAATTTTGTGAAACTTTTTGAGCTTTTGATTTTTGAAATGTTATTCACAGTATATTTAGGACATATTTGACAATTCTTGTCCTAGAAAACTATTTTCCAAAAACCTTTTGTGCGAGAGACATACCTTTTGGTTCTTCTGTTCTTGGCAGTTTGTCTGACTTCTGTCGATGGGGAATTATCGACATTCTTCTTGGGCTTCCCTTTGAAAGATTTACCTCTGTAGATCATTTCAGGATCCCTTTTTTCTCCCCCTTGATCTAATCACCTCTGTAGATCAAGTAATTTCCTTTTGCTCCCCCTTGACCTATGCTTGGATCAATTAATGATAAGTTTTGCATAGAACATAGGTCATGTTTTCCAGAGGTTCTGTAGAGGTCGTTAGAGGATCTGAGTTGACTTACAGAAGCCCTGTGATTTTAAGAACTATTTAAGATTGAGAACTTACAAACAGAAATAAATTAACTTAAAGCAAAAATAAAGGAAATTTGTACATATTTACAGAAGATAAAGCTATACTTACAGAGGATTGTCACACCATGTTTATCATTCCTAACTTACCCACCAAGAAATTGAATCTTTTCTCGTCTAGTGCTTTGGTGAATAAGTCAGCGAGTTGATATTCTGTTGGCACGAAATGCATTTCAATTGTACCGTATTCAACATGATGTTTCAAGAAATGGTACTGTGACACCCGTCAAACCAAAACCAATCAGGTTAGCAACTGAATAGCATAATACATGTCTTAACAAGTAGGAATAACTCATAAGGACTTAATATTGATGGCTAAGGGTTAGTTTCCTAAGAATTCCAACAGTACACTGAGAAAATCCTGTTACCACACGGAACTGCTTAAGCTGTCTTATAAATGCCGATTGGAACAGTTAACATTTAATTATAACTATATTAATAATAAGAGGAGTAAATATATAGTGTATATATACCCAAAAGTAAATTTTAAAAACTTTAAATAAAAAAAACCAAAAACTAAGTAGATAAATGAGAATTAACTACCCTTAATCACCCTAAGACAGCGTTTATGACTCGATATGGACATTATGAGTTCCTAGTCATGCCTTTTGGTCTGACAAACGCTCCAGCAGTCTTTATGGATCTAATGAACAGAGTATGTCGACCGTACTTGGACAAATTCGAAATTGTGTTCATAAATGATATATTAATTTATTCGCAAAGCAAGGAGCATGAGCAACATTTAAAGCAAATACTAGAACTGCTCAGAGACCAGAAGCTGTATGCTAAACTATCCAAATGCGAATTTTGGATTCGCGAAGTGCAGTTTCTTGGGCATGTAGTTAATGAAGATGGAATTCACGTTGATCCGGCCAAGATAGAAGCCATCAAGAGATGGGAAGCCCCGAAGACCCCGACAGAAATCAGTCAATTTCTCGGTTTAGCAGGCCATCACCGGCGATTCATTGTGAATTTCTCAAAAATTGCGCAACCACTAACGGCCCTAACCCAAAAGGATAAGAAGTTCATTTGGGGAGAGAAACAAGAAGAAGCATTTCAAACACTCAAGCATAGGTTGTGTAATGCACCAATTCTGGCGTTGCCAGAAGGCGCGGAAAATTTCGTAGTCTACTGCAATGCATCACACCAAGGTTTGGGGTGTGTATTGATGCAGAAGGACCAAGTCATTGCATATGCTTCGAGGCAACTTAAAGCTCATGAGAAGAACTATACTACTCATGATCTAGAATTAGGAGCCGTAGTGTTTGCACTCAAGATTTGGAGACATTATCTTTACGGCACGAAATGCACCATCTACACCGATCATAAAAGCCTTCAACATATCCTTGACCAGAAAATGCTTAATATGAGACAAAGAAGATGGGTTGAACTGCTTAGTGACTATGACTGTGAAATAAAGTACCATCCAGGCAAGGCTAATGTGGTAGCCGACGCACTAAGCAGGAAGGAAAGGGTGAAACCGTCAAGGGTACGAGCAATGGGTGCGTTCGTTCAGACGAGCCTAAAGACACAAATTCTTGAAGCTCAGGAAGAAGCGTTGAAAGCAGAGAACTTGAAGGAAGAGGCCCTACATCAATGGGAACTTAAATTTAAAACAAGGTCAGATGGGGTACGTTACTTTGAAGACAAAGTTTGGATACCAAAGGTTAATAGCCTACGATCAACAATTATGGATGAAGCCCATAAATCAAGATATTCGATTCACCCAGGAGCTGATAAGATGTACAAAGATCTAAAGGAATACTACTGGTGGCCGGGTATGAAGAGAGACATTGCTTTGTACGTAAACAAGTGCTTAAATTGTGCAAAAGTTAAGACCGAACATCAGAAACCATCTGGTCTACTGCAACAACCCAAGATTCCCCAATGGAAACGGGAACAAGTAGCTATGGATTTCGTAACTAAGCTACCCAGGACTAGGAAAGGGCACGTCGCAATATGGGTTATAGTGGACCGACTTACGAAATCTGCGCATTTTCTTCTTATTCGGGAAGATTATAAGATAGAAAGACTTGCACAAATTACGTCAATGAAATCGTTATGCGTCATGGGGTTCCTATTTCCATCATCTCGGAAAGAGAAAGTCGTTTCACGTCACGGTTTTGGCGATCACTCCACAAAGCTTTGGGTACGCGTTTGGATCTGAGCACTGCCTACCATCCTCAAACGGACGGCCAGTCAGAAAGAACTATACAAACGTTAGAGGATATGTTGCATGCATGTGTGATAGATTTTGGTGGAAATTGGGATACTCACCTACCATTAGTGGAGTTCTCCCACAACAATAGTTATCATACCAGCATCCAGTGTGCACCGTATGAAGCCTTATATGGACGCAAGTGTAGATCCCCACTTAGTTGGTTGGAAATTGGCGACAGACAGTTGACTATGCCTGAAATCGTTCAAGAGACTACTGACAAGATCGCAATTATTAAGGACAGAATCAAGGCCGCAAGAGATCGTTAGAAGAGTTACGCAGATAACCACAGGAAGCCATTAGAATTCCAAGTGGGAGATAAAGTGCTTCTAAAAGTATCGCCAAGGAAGGGATTGGTACGATTTGGGAAGAGAGGTAAGTTGAGTCCAAGATATATCGGCCCATTTGAGATACTGGAAAAGATTGGACTAGTTGCATACAGACTCAAACTACCACAGGAGTTAAGCGCTATTCACGACACATTCCATGTGTCAAACCTTAAGAAATGCCTAAGTGACGAATCATTGGTTCTACCCCTAAAGGATATTCAGGTCAACGAGCGATTACACTTCATAGAAGAACCAATTGAAATCCTCGATCAAGAAGTCAAACGAACAAGACGTAGTAAGATCCCGATCTTAAAAGTTCGTTGGAATTCGAGGCATGGACCTGAGTATACATGGGAACGAGAAGATTACATGAAACGTAAGTACCCTCACCTATTTGCAAAGGATCAGACGGGAATTAGCAATCAACGAATTTCAGGACGAAATTCATCTAACAAGGGGAGACTGTGACACCCGTCAAACCAAAACCACTCAGGTTAGCAACTGAATAGCATAATACATGTCTTAACAAGTAGGAATAACTCATAAGGACTTAATATTGATGGCTAAGGGTTAGTTTCCTAAGAATTCCAAAAGTACACTGAGAAAATCCTGTTACCACACGGAACTGCTTAAGCTGTCTTATAAATGCCGATTGGAACAGTTAACATTTAATTATAACTATATTAATAATAAGAGGAGTAAATATATAGTGTATATATACCCAAAAGTAAATTTTAAAAACTTTAAATAAAAAAAAACAAAAACTAAGTAGATAAATGAGAATTAACTACCCTTAATCAATCTTTTTATAAAAAAAAATAATAATACATATTATATAAACATATACAATTTAAAAAAAAAATTAAATTAAATTAAGAAAATGAGGCCAAAATCCGGCCCTCATCATCACACACACACACACTCATTAAACCCTTTCTCCTTCTCAAGACACCCCTTCATTTTCCTCTCAAACTCTTTCTCTCTACATTCAAACTCACCACTCTTTCTTCCCTCTCTAACTCCAGACGAAATCAGCCCCAAAAACACACAAAAATCTCAAACCTTGAAGATCTTTGAAGGTAAATATCATCCCTAGTGTAAGTAAGTTCATCTCTCTTGTGTTCTTCTTCATTTTTTCTTCCTTTTCTTGTCATTTCTCCATCTTTTTCTCATCTTATTTTGTAACCACTTGAGTTTCTGGATAAAGGGGCCTTAATAAACCCTTTTCATGGTAGATTAATCACCAAAGACATGTTATGTCAAACAAATGGTGATAATCCTTAAGCCATACATCTAGAACTCAAGAACTTGATGTTTTGACTACATGCATGTGGGTTTTGCTACAATCTGAGATGTGTGAGTTCATGCATGAGTTTTTAAAGGACAAAAATAGATTTTCTTATCTAAGAACATTGTCAAAGTAGTGGTAAATGAGTGTTCAATCAAAGAACCAACCATATGAGTGAAAATATGGATTTAAAACACTCATTTTTCATGAAATAGCATTTTAGTTTCTGGCAGATTACTTGCATGCATTTTATCCGATCATATCTTGAAAACTACTTAACCAAATGATATTAATCTTTTTCTGGAACTTTGTTTATTGTGTTATGTTTCAAACCCAAGTGGTTTCATGTAAAAACTCGAAGATTTGACCCTTCAACTACTCATATGAAATTAAGTGTGCAAAGAAAATCTGACAGAGAAAATTCTCTACTTTAATCAGTTATAAGTCTCTTTATATTCCACTAAAATTCTTGATTTTTCTTCTGGAAAATTCTTTAATGAGTTATGAATCGAACAAAATTGGTTTCACTCAAAAATATTAAGATTTGAGGTCTCAAACACTCAAACCAAGACTGGTGTGCAAGAAATCAGAATCTGGCAGAATGGAAGACCTAACTTAAAATCGTCATATCTCCCTCAATATGTAACTAAAAATGATGAAATTTTTCTGGAAGATACTTGCATGAGTTAAGTTTAAAACCCAATTTGAATTACTGAAAAATGTTGAGATTTGACCCTCCAAATGGACTTGACAAAAAGATGGTGCAGACTGTTTTGGTAACTGTGACACTTAAACTTAAGTGTAATGATTAAAATAGCTAACCAACTCTAAAAATAATGGTAATTATGTCAAAAGTTCCCTAAGACATTAAAGTGATACATATAAAAAGTTGGACTAATAAAAATTTCCAGAAGATTTATAAAAATGGCCATAAGTGGACTTAATATTCTGCCACCAGAAAAGTAAAACTCTAATTCAAAAGAAAAAGGGATTTGTAGAGTTATCAAAAGATAAAAAGCTTATAAATTGTAGAAATTGTCAAAACATAAATAAAAACTATATATATACATGTATATGAAGGTATAAATAATACCCTAACAAATAATAGATTTATAACAAACCGAACATTTTAAATCACAAGGTAAATAAGAAATACAATTACATAGGTAATTAATGAAAGTGTTCGTCATGAAGAAAATATAAAACGTGGTAAAATGGATTAAATACTACTTATAACCTATAAAGTTTATTATGTAACAAAAAAATCCTACAAACCGTTTAAAACTAATAAATTACTAGAAATCGTCGACGGAAAATAATACTTAAACTTAAGGCATTTTATAAGACATGATGGGCTAAGCAATGCTTTAGCCATAAGAGTTAGACCGAAACTGATGATGTGTTTCACTCCTTAGGAAGGACTTAGGATCGAGAAACTGTGCATCCGTGCGGCAACCCTTGGACATCCTTGCGGAACGTTGTGAGTTTTCGCAGCCCCTTTTTACTATTTTATACGTTTTGGGGTGAAAAGCATGTTACTATTATTTCAACGTTGTGAGTTTTCACAGCCCCGTTTTACTTGTTTAAATGTTTGGGGTGAAAAGCATGTTATGATTTTAAAATGCTAAATGATTCATGATAGTAAAATTATGGATATTTGTGATTTAAGAAATGAGTACAAATGAATGTACAACTTTACATAAGTGACAAAGAT
Organism: Saussurea involucrata; assembly: GCA_033807775.1. NCBI lineage: Eukaryota > Viridiplantae > Streptophyta > Magnoliopsida > Asterales > Asteraceae > Saussurea > Saussurea involucrata. The sequence continues at coordinate 93,754,443 of CM066327.1, read as the reverse complement.
ATGTTGAGTGATAATAAAAATGTTAAGTCCCCAATAGGTACACTACTTATTAACTCATAACGAGCCGGTGATATTTGTGGATAGCGCTATTTGGTTTGACAAACCCACCTTAAACTGACGAGTAGGGGTGCACTTTATCTGGTAATAATGTTCTACTCATGTGGCCATCATACCACCTCTGAGGTAGTCCGCGGGGCGTAAGTTGTCGGAGGCTTAGTAGTGGCTCAACAATCATATATCTTGCGAAAGTCATTTATTGTAATGTGTACTCATAAGATTTAAATTTAAAGCTTGTCGTGACAAAAGACTCACGAAAATAATCTTTGGTTGAAAACTGTTTGGATATGAAAAACCTGTGAACTCACCAACTCTTTTTAGTTGACCTTTTCGTTTTAAACATGCTTTTCAGGGAATAAGAAGTAAGTGAAGGCACGTAAGGTGTATTTTGGTTGATGACATCAACATCAAGAACCTTAAAAATTTCTATTATTAATTTTTGTATCCGTCGTTTCCTTTTGGAACTTTTTGGTTGAAGACGTTGTATTGTAATATTTCATACTATTGTATTAAACTTGTGGTTGGTGTTGTCTGTTACCTTTGAAATGAAACCCTACACTGTTATACCTCGTGTTTCCGCTTTAGCGGGGTGTGACAGGTACCTTATATCGATATGCTTGGTTTTCGAGTGTTGCACAGGATTGGCAGAGATAGCAATGGCACTTTTGGAATCACAGAAGATGGGTATTTTGAATAGGATGTGGCCGTAGTCTTTTAGTTGAGTCTTCATCCATAGAACCTGAGAACAACAGCTAGCAGCAGCAACGTATTCAACTTCTGCAGTGGATGTGGAGACACAATTCTGCTTCTTGGAGGTCCAACTGACTAGTTTACCACCTAGGAATTGACAACTCCCAGAGGTACTCTTTTTGTCAAGCATGCATCCTCCATAGTCTGAATCTGTATAAGCTTTAAGACTAAAACCACATTTCTGTGGATACCAGAGACCGAGATTTGTGGTCCCCTTTAGTTATCTAAAGATTCTCTTCACCGCATCATAATGTGATTTCTTAGGATTAGCTTGATAACGTGCACAAAGACATGTGGCATGCATAATGTCAGGTCTGCTTGCTGTTAAGTATAACAGAGATCCAATCATGCCTCTGTAGAGAGTGCATTCTACAGAGATACCATTTGGATCTAAGAATAACTTATTTCCAGTGGCCATTGGAGTTTTCAATGCAGAGGTATCAGAGAGGTTATATTTTGACAGAATGTCAGAGACATATTTGGCTTGATTTATAAAAATTCCCTCTGAAGTTTGTTTGACTTGAAGTCCGAGGAAGAATGTTAATTCCCCCATCATACTCATTTCAAACTCACTCTGCATGAGTTTCTCAAAACTTTTACACTCTTCTGAATTAGTAGACCCGAAAATTATGTCATCCACATAGATTTGTACAAGCATTATCTCACCCTTTTTATGTTTATAGAATAAGGTAGTATCTGTTGTATCCCTGTTGTAGCCATTGACTATAAGGAAGGTAGAAAGTCGTTCGTACCATGCTCTTGGAGCCTGTTTCAGTCCGTATAGAGCCTTTTCAAGGTAGTATACATGCCTTGGAAACTTTGAGCTTTCAAACCCTGGTGGCTGATTTACGTAAACCTCTTCTTGGATTTCACCGTTTAGAAAAGCTGATTTTACGTCCATCTGATAGACTTTAAAACCTATGTGGGCTGCGAAGGATAAGAATATTCTTATTTCTTCGAGTCGTGCGACAGGGGCAAAAGTCTCATCGTAGTCTATGCCTTCTTCTTGTCTATATCCCTTTGCTACTAATCTTGCTTTGTTTATGATGACCACTCCATCTTCATCCTTCTTGTTTCTGTAGACCCATTTAGTCCCAATGGCCTGTTTCCCTCATGGTAGAGGTACTAAAATCCATACTTTGTTACGCTCAAACTGCAGAAGTTCTTCTTGCATGGCGTCTACCCAATTTGGGTCATCTAGGGCTTCAGAAATCTTCTTTGGTTCTATCACACTGATAAAGTTAGTAAAAAACAAAAATTAGTAGTGGCAGACCTGGTTTTTACTGAGTCAGAAGGTTCTTCGATTATTTGGCTTGGAGGATGGCTTTTTGTCCACTGAGTCGTGCGTGGAAGATGATCATCAATGTCCTCGAACCTTTCGTCAACGGCTTCTTGTGTTTCTTCTTGTGTAGCCTCTGTCGTTCTTCGTGCCTTGGTAGTTGATTCTACCGTTTGTGGAAATATTGGTATGAGTGGTGGTGGGGTTTGTTCCTCTGAGGACGTATAGTCTTGGTCCTCGATTTCCTCTGTAATTGGTTCTTCTGTGGATTGTGGAGTTTGTTTTTCAGCAACTTCTGTGGTCGTTTTTCTTGATGTTTCATCTTCTGCATGTTCTTCTTCGGCAATTGCATATGTAGTATTTATATAAGAAGATGAAGCATTATTTGGACCTGTTAGAGTCATACCTGTAGGATTTTGTCCGACAGAGGATGGTTCTTCAGAATTCTGATGTTCCAACAGAAGGATCAATGTCATTGTTGAACATCTCTAAAAATAGAAGATCCAAATCTTCTTTTGTTTTTGAGATGTCAGAGGATTTCCCTTTAATTCCGAGTTCTGAACTGATTTGTTCAGAAGTCATTTGGAATGAATCATCAAAAGAAACATTGATGCTTTCTACAATCTTGCGAGACTTTGTAAGGAATGTTCTGTAGGCTTTGGAAGTGGCAGAGTATCCAATGAATTTGCCTTCATCAGCTTTTACTTCAAACTTTCCTCTTGAATCTCTGTCGTTTAAAACAAAGCATTTGCATCCGAATACATGGAAAAACTTGATGTTTGGCCTCCTTTTGTGAAGCAGTTCGTAAGGCGTCTTGAGTTGTCTTTTCACAATGGTTGAACGATTCTGTGTATAACACGCAGTAGAAATTGCTTCTGCCCAAAAGTTCATTGATAATCCGCATGCAGATAGCATAGTTCTTGCGGCCTCCACAAGTGTTCGATTCTTTGTTTCGACTACACCGTTCTGTTATGGAGTTCGAGCGGCAGAGAAGTTCTGTGATATTCCTTCTGTAGAAAGATAGGCTTCAATGACACAGTTTTTAAATTCTGTGCCATTGTCACTTCTTAACTTCTGTATTCTGCAGTCATAAAGAACTTGAATTCTTTTCATTAGATTTATCAGTATAATTGGAACATCTGATTTCTTTCTAATAAATTCAACCCAAGTGAAACGTGAATACTCATCAATTAGGACAAGTATGTATTTCTTGCCACCTAGGCTATGTATAGCAATGGGACCGCAGAGGTCGACATGAAGCATGTACAGAGGCCTAGTGCAAGACACGTCTGTTTTGCCTTTATGGGAAGCCCTTCTGTGTTTTCCCATTTCACAGACCGAACACAAGTGATCCTTATTGAATTTAACATTTGGCAAACCTTTAACTAGATCGAGTTTTACTAGTTTATCCAGGGTGTGAAAGTTTAAGTGACAGAACCTGTTGTGCCATAACCACGCTTCTTCACTTTTTCAGGCTACTAGGCAAACTTTGTCCTTGGATTTTGAAGTAAAATTCATTAGGTATAGATCACCTCTTCTTTCAGCTTGCAGAAGTTCCATTCCTGTGTTTTCACTTTGTAGAGAGCAGAAAGTTCTTTTGAATAACACATCGAATCCTGTATCACAGAGTTGACTTACACTTAGTAGGTTGTGTTTGAGGCCATTCACGTATGCAAATTTGTATACAGAGACATTTTCTTTCTGTATGACTCCATAGCCTTTGATGTGTCCCTTCATGTTGTCTCCAAAAGTTACAGATCCACCATCGTGTGTTTCTTTGTATGTGGATAGTAATCTTCTGTCGCCAGTCATGTGCCTTGAGCATCCGGAGTCAAGATACCAAATTGGCACATGTTGCTTCTGCAAGACAGTCACAGAGACTTAGGTACCCATAACCATATGGTTCCAATATTGTTAGAATTTTTCAAGTTTGCCTTAGCATTCTTGAGATACATTTTATCCTTTGTAGAAAGATCAGATTGTTTCTCTCGAGGTTTTGACTTTGGAGTTTTAGTGGAGAGTAAGCAATCTGGACTTGAGAAGTGTTTATTCAGTTTGAACATAAGATCAAAACAATGACAGTATTGAATATGAGACGTGATTCGTTTGAACTTTTCATTGAATTCATTGAACTGAGCCACATAGGCATTACACTCTTTCTTTACATTAGATTTCCTATTACAAGAAGATCTATGAATACTAGAATGTTGTTTGCAAAAGTCTTGTTTAGTTCCTGCCTTCTGTGACTCACTTCTGTGGTGAACATCTTTCTTCACTGTCACAGAGGAAAAGTATTTGTTAGCTTCAGGCCATTTTCCCTTTTGTTGCCAAGTGGGATTCTCTTTAATTTTCCTTAAAGGTTTTGAAAATTTTGAACTTTTAGGATCAACAGAGGTCTTCTTTAACATATCGAGCTCAGTAGAGGTTTTGACCTTTAAATACACGTTCAGAAAATCTGGGCAGATAGGTATCTCTGTGATTTTCTCTTTTGGAGAAATAGTTCTGTTAAGAACCTCAGAGGAGAATTTAACATCCTCTGTGTCACAGTGAACTATTCCTGATTTAGAATCAGTCTCTGAGTCGTCCGAGGATGAATCGTCCACAGAGGTTGAGTCATCTCTTTCGACAGAGGCTGGTTTTTTGGAGCATGTATCGTACGAGCTTTCTTCCTCTATAGAATGACTTTCATAGAAGGCAGAGGTATCTGATGAGATCTTTTCAGTGAGAATTTGATTTATAGAAGAGGTACTGAGATTTTCTAAAACATTTATTTCAAAACATCCAAAATTTCTTCTTCAATAGATTTTTTAAGTTTTTCTTCTGAAAAGATGGGTTTAAACTCAGGAGCTTCTGCTGATAATTTCTTTTCATCGTTCATTATGCAGACAAAAGCGACCTGTGTTTGAGTCTCTGGTTTACCAAACTTAAAGATACCAATCTGATCTTGTGTTTTCAGATATTTCTTTGGTTTGATTCCTCTATTGACAGAGGTTGAAGATGATGAATCTGTGTTTTCAAACCACACATTGATCATCTTTGTATGTTTCCTTAAGTGAGGTTCTGCAGAGAGTTTAACCCTTTTACTTACAGAGAGTAAGTTTGGAAAGTTTGGTTTGTTAGTTTTTCCCAAAACAAATAGAGAAGACAGAGGTTTTAGTCGTTTATTTTCAACTCCTAAGGTAATATCACTGTACCCTATACCTCGTCTTGCTATTTGAGAGTTTACCTTTTCATATACCTTATGTGCATCTTTATAGTTTTTAAGTAAAACTTCTCTTCTTAAAAGATCTTGCCAAAGTACCTCTCTTTCTTTTTGAAAGTATTCTTTTAGAGCTCTTATGTCTGTTGTTTCACTTCTTGAAACTGAAAGTTCTTTTGTTTTGATTTTTAAAGCATAGGTTAAATCAGAGATTTGCCTTTTTAAAGGATCTATATTTTTGCTCCAATATTTTTCGACTTTTTCTTTTTCTTCACAGATTTTGGCTTTTTCTTGAGTGAGAAGCCTCACTTCTCTCTCATTAAAGGTCAACTTTTTCTGAATGCTTTCATTTACTTCTTTCAGTTCAATGTTAAGTTTAAATAAATCATCATCTAAAGAATTAGTACTTGAGGTAGAGTTTGAAATTGATACCTCAATATCAGTGCCGGAGTCAACTTCTGCCATGCCACAGAACAGGGCATTTGTGGGAAATTCATCGTCAGAGGTAGAGTCTGATTCGAAGTCCTCCTTGCTTGCCTCAGAATGCCCTTTGTTCGCCATTAGGGATTTTTGCGCATAATACTCGGCCTTCTTTTTGTAAAAAGCTGAGTCCTTCTGTGGGCGATTTTGTCTACTTCTGCATTCTTTAGCGAAATGACCTGGTTTGCCGCAGTTGAAACAACCTTGGGAGGTGTTTCCAGTTCGATCTTCGGACTTCTGTTGGTCTCCACCTTTCTCTGTTCTGCATTCGTTTGCGTGATGACCAGGCTTACCATATTTGTAGCATTCTTGTGTGTGGCCTACCTTGTCATCTGATCTTTGTCGGTCATTTCCTCTGTAGCTTCTTTCGCTCGACCTCTGTTGGTCATCATTTCTGTAGTCTAACCTTTGTCGGTCACTTGATTCTTCTTCTCTTCCTTCATCTCTTCTACCATCATCTCTTCTACCAGAATTCCTTTTGTTATTTCTAAACTCTCTTGTCAATAGAGCCATTGATTTAGCTAATGACGCAAGAGTTATTTCTTCCTCTTTCAGCTCGTCTTCTTCGCTATCAATCATTACCATCTTCTTTTTCTCCTTCTTTTTCTCCTCTGTAGATCTCTCATTTCTTGGTCTGTCCGTAGCCTCTGTAGATTTACTAACCAATGCGTATGGTACAATGGTTAGTGTTTTAGCTTGAGCTATTTGAGGCTCTTGTGCGGCTAGTGTTCCATAGAGATCAGAGAGTGTCCAGGAGTCTAGATCTTGATTTGTTTGTAAAGACATAGACAACTGAAGCCACTCATCGTTCAGGCTCTTTAGAAACATGACGTTATTTTCTTCCGTGGTTCTGTGAATACCAGACTTTCTGCATTTGTTTATGAGAGAGTTGAACCGATCGTATGTTGTTTGCAGTGATTCTGTTGCAGAGGCTCTGAAGGCATGATACTCGTTTATGTATTGTGCCCTTCGGTTCTTCTGTGTTTTAGCACCCCCTTCCAGTTGTCTTTCTAATTCTTTCCAGAGATCGTGCGCTATTTCGCATGCATCTAAGGATTGAAAAATTTCGTTGGGGATAGCCATGATCAGTATTCTCTTTGTTTTCTGTGCAACTTCATCTTCTGCCTTATCTTCATTTGACCATTCTTCTTTTGGCTTAGGTTTTTGATGTTCAGGGATTTCAGGAGATTCAGCAGTAGCTGGTACACGTGGCATAGTTATCATAGGAACCGGAGGAAGATTGTATAGATATTGTTTGAGAGTTTTTTCAGTACCCTCAAAAAAATGAACCATTCTTATTTTCCATTGAGGATACTCATCTCTAAGAAGAGTAGGAGGTTTGGTTAATGATCCAGCAGTGAAAAAGTTATTTGTATTTGTCATTTTGAGGAAAGGATAATCTGATGGAGGATTTATGAGTATGAAGATCTGGAAGGTTTTCTGGGTACACCTAATATCCAGAAATATGGTGATGAGGAGAAGGAAAGTAATCTATCAAATAAAAGTTGTAAAACGAGGATCACTTGATATTGAAAATCAAGCTTCGCTCTGATACCAATTGTTGGTTCCCGTTTTGCTTATACAAGATTATCAGATCTATTAGTTCAAGTTAATGTTTGATGCGGAAGCGTATTTGAAGAACTAACAGATAAGTTTTGATAGATTTAGACCAAAATATAAATAAACAATGAACAGGAAATAATATTTCAAAGTTTACTGAATATATATTTAGAACAGATTTAAGAACAATGAGTAAGAATAGCTTCAAAAAGGATATGACTCTTAAGGTGAATAAGCTTTTTGTGTTCTTATGATGGTCGATTTATATGTGATTGATGATAATAATAAAAATGATAAGTGATAAGGAAGAACTCAACATGAGTCTTCCTTATATACTACTCTAAAGGGGACCATAAAACATATGCTACTATTCAGACGGTACTGATGAATAGTTGAACGGATGTCGTGAACAGTTGCAAGAGCGGCATGAACAGTAAGACGTGTTGTATTGCATTTAATACAGCAGACGTCTATTATGTACTAAGCCCTATTGAGTCCAATCAGAGTTTGACACGTCGACGTTAGACAGGGCATGCTACCATGCAAGTTGATGAACGGGTCCTGTAACAGTAGCAAGATATTAATAATATCTTTGAAGTCTTTGTTGAAGACCACAGAGGCTCTGTAATGAGTTACAGAGGTTCTGCGGTCTGGTCCTCTGTGGAGCAGTCTTCTTTTGTTTCCGAGTCTTGAGTCTTCTTTAAGTCCAACAGAGGTTCTGTAGGACCCTTCTGTTGCTTCTGTAGCTTATTGACCCTGATCTCTCGGTGAGTTCGGCAGAGCCTCTGTAAGAGGCTTTTCTTCACTAAGCCTATTTTTCACTACTTCTAAATATTTCTATGATTAGGAAGATTGAAGCTAACAGGGACACAATATGTGTTCAGTATGAAGGAACGTCTGAAGTCCAGGACTCAAGAAAGATCAACCTGGTAAGAAAATACGAAATCTTCATTTCTGGTAAGAATGAAACTCTCTCTGAAGTTCACCAACGTTTTAATTGTTTAATTATAGATCTGAAAACTGTTGGTAAGGAATATTCTAACTTTGAAGTGCTGACAAAGTTTCTAGAATGTTTACCTGAAAGCTGGGACAATTATTCTATGTGTCTCAAGCTGTCAAAGGATCTAAAATCAATGACCCTTGCTACCTTATATGGCACGTTGCTGAATCATGACCAGTCAAGCCATCTTAAGAAGAATCTTGTAAAAGATTTCAAAAGCACCCATGTTGCTTTAATCTCAGAAGAACTCTCTACTCAGCGACCCTCGGTCACTATCACTGAGTTAGAAAGTAACTCTGAAAGGTCATCAGATTCTGATTATTCAGATAATGATGAATCTTTGGCTCTCCTAACTAAGAAGTTCATGAGATTTGCCAAAAAGAAAATGTTTAAAAAGAACAAACCTCTTTCCATAACTGACAAGCCTAGATCATCAGCTTTTGTTGATAAGGCTACTGCTACTTGTTTTAACTGCGAAAACACAGGACATTTCGCTAACGAGTGCAGATCTAAGAAAGTTTCTAGACCCTCAGCTTTTACAAAGAAATCCTTTGTTCCAAGGAATAAAGATGACAAATATTCAAAGCTGAAAGAAAAATATGCAAAGCTGAAAAGCTTTAAGAAGAATAAAGGCCTGATGGCTGACTATGATTGGGCTGCTTCTGATGAAGAAGCATCATCATCTGACTCTGAAGATGATGAAGCAAATCTATGTCTTATGGCCAAGATTGAAGAAGAGGAAGAAAGTTCAGACATTCCCTCCACTTCAACACCTGCTATTCAGGTATCACCTTCTTTCTTTACCAATATTGCAAATATTGATGAAGCTGATAGTCTCCGTAAGATCGATCTCTTGACTAGAAGTTTATACGAAGCCATGAACGGCAAAACTGTGGTTGAAAACCAAAATCTTGATCTCGCTGAAAACCTTAAAAACTTCCACCTTCAAAGAAAAGCTTTCTAAAATTGAAGAAGATTTTAAAGATCAAGTATATTTAAATCAGCTAGTCAAAATCGAACGAACAGAAGCTATCGCTGCATTAAAGGCCGAAAAAGCCACTGTTGAAGGATGGTGTAATTCTTCAACAAAGATCACTGAGATAATAAAGTCTCAGATTCCCCTGAGTGATAAACGTGGTTTGGGTTACAAAGATGAAACTCCAAAAACAACCACTGAGCGTTCAATGCTTAAATTTGGAACGTTCGTATCCTCAGTCGCTGATACTTCATATTCTCAGTGCTCCTCGTCCTTTACACAAATCCTTGAGGAAACTCCTACCTCCTCAAAAGGCAAGGAGAAAATGGTTTATTCAAAACCTACCTCTGTCTTTAAAGACAAAGGTAAAGGAATTGTTATTTACCAGAATCCTCAGAAGGGTACCTTAGTACCAAAACTGAATGCTTCTAAAGCTTCAGTGGCTCATCCCTCTGGATCAAGGAAGCAGATATCTGGATTTATTCAGCGATCTACTCCTAGACTCAGATTGGATGTCCTTGGTAAGAAATCTGAAGAACTGAATGTTCGTCCCATTTCTAAAGCCAATAGTTTACTTGGTGCTGGCACTTCTAATTTGAAATCAAAAGCTCAGCATTCAAATGGTCCTAGAACTACTTTTAGTTATAGGAAATGTTATCACTGTGGACTTACCGATCATATTGCTAGTAAGTGCCCCACAGCCACCAAAGCTGAAAAGATAGCTAAGGTGAAGATTGCCCCCAAGGCAAAGAAGACCAACCCTGGTGCAAATCAGGTCAAGGTGAATTCTACCACTGAGGTTAAGAAATTAACGAAAGTAAAGAAAGACAAAGCTGAATCTTCAAATGCTGCGAAGACTGCTGAACCTTCCATTCCAACTACTTCCACTGACAAACGTGTATACATGGTTAAGTGGGTACCCAAGAAAAACTAATCTTCCTTTGTATTGCAGGTTAAGAAGGGTATCTGGTATCTTGATAGCGGATGCTCTAGACACATGACTGGAAAGAAAAGCCTGCTCGCTGAATACAAAGAAGAGAAGGGTCCCTCTGTGACTTTCGGTGGAAATGGAAAAGGACATACCCGAGGGTATGGTGTACTTTCAAATGGTACAACCTCCTTCAGAAGAGTCGCATATGTTGAAGGGCTGAAGCATAATCTTCTAAGCATCAGTCAGCTTTGGGACATGGATAACAAAGTAATATTTACTAAGGAATCCTGCTTTGTCGCTGACAAAAAGGAGAAGATAGCTCTCAGCAGTTATCGTTTGGAAAATGTTTATGTAATAAACATGGACTCAACAACCACTGAGAACTCCTGTTTCTTCCCTAAAGCCTCTTCTGATGGCAACTGGTTATGGCATAAAAGGCTCTCTCATCTCAACTTCAAGACACTGAATACTCTTTCTTCAAAAGAGTTAGTCACTAGTCTACCTCAGCATTCATACGCCAAAGAGTCGTTATGTTCAGCGTGTGAAAAAGGGAAGCAGACCAAAGCAAACTTTAAATCAAAGCAAGTTTCTTCAGTGTCATCTCCTCTTCAACTACTCCATATGGATTTGTTTGGCCCTATTAATAAACAATCCATCGCTGGAAAGAAATATACGCTGGTCATAGTTGATGAATTCTCTCGCTTCACTTGGGTAATGTTTCTCCGTTCTAAGAGTGACACCCCTGAAGAACTCATCAATTTTGTTCGGAAGATGGAAACCCTGAACAATCTGACCGTTCGCTCAATAAGGAGTGATCATGGGACTAAATTCAAAAACAGTTCTCTTGATTTCTTCCTTGAGAGTAAGGGTATTTCTCACAACTTTTCTTCAGTGAGAACACCGCAACAAAATGGAGTCGCTGAAAGAAGAAATGGAACAATTATTGAAGCTGCACGTTCAATGCTCAGCGATTCTCACCTGCCTACTCAGTTTTGGGCAGAAGCTTTCAACACTGCTTGTTTTACGCAAAACAGGTCGCTGATAGTTAAAAGATTCAAAAAGACAGCCTATGAACTCTTTCATGGGAGAAAGCCTTCAATCAGCTTTCTTCACATCTTTGGATGTCAGTGTTTTATACTGAACAACAGAGATGCACTTGGAAAGTTTGATCCTAAGGATGATGATGGAATCTTTCTTGGATACTCCTCAGTTTCCAAAGCCTTCAGAGTCTTCAATCGTAGAAGACAAACTGTTGAAGAAACTATTCACGTCACGTTTGACGAATCCCGTTCAGCGAACTCTAAACCGTCCGCTGATACTGAAGAACTGAATCAATGGATGTTTTCTCATCTTGGTGATTCAGAAGATATTCCCACTAATGCTCATCCAGTAGAAGATGATAGTCCTATCATTCCAAATATGCAGAACACTGAAGCTGAAACTTCTTGGGTCTCAGCTGTTCCTATAAACACTATACCTAACGCTGAACCAAATGTCTCAGACATTCCATCTACTTTTCAGCAATCAGTGAACATAATGACAACTGCATCCATTCCTCTCTTGGCTGATACTCCTGACGTCGCTGAAGCTTCATCTTCATCTCCTCAAGTTCAAGTTGAGTCAGCGTCTCACGCTCCGGCTCAGCGATGGACTATAAATCATCCAATTGATCAAATTCTTGGTGATCCAAACGCTGGGATTCAGACTCGACGAAGTGCAGGTTGTAATAACCAGGTATTTTATCTAATTTAAAATAGGAATTTATAAGTCCTGATTTTCGTATTTTGTGGAATTAAGAAATTTTGGGATAAATTTTTATTTTATAATAGAAGCTTAAGGGTGTGATTTGTCAAGTAAAGCAAGTTTAGGGTTAGTTGGGTATTTTACCCAAACCTTTAAGACACAAACCGACTCAGTATACTAAATAGAAGAAATATCTCAAATTGAAACAGTAAAGTAGAACCCAAATAGTGTATGTGTGTGTGTGAAATTGTTCACGGCTGAGAGAGAGAAAGAGAAAGAACCGTAGAAGAAGAAGAAGAAGAATTAAAGACACTTCAGCTGGAATTTTGTATTGGTGCAGTAAAATCAAAGAGGTAATTATCTTATTCAAACACTCTTTTATAAGAATTAGGTTTCTTTTGGATTTTGAGGTGGGTTTAGGTAATCTTAGATGAATTTGTTTATTTTAGTGGCAATTTAGAGTGTTAAAAGGGGTTTAGAACATTTTTGTGCAATCTGGGGAAAAGTTGGATTTCCTGAAAATGAACTGAACTTATCTGAAAAAGACGATGAACAGTGTTCTTGCGAAAAGTAGGAATTCGCAAGCCTTGGTTGCGAAAAGTCCACTTTTCGCAAGCAGCTAAAGCGCATAGTTAAGTTTTCGTATCTGTTGGTTACGAAAAGTAGGGAACTCGCAACTGTGGGTTGCGAGAAGTGAGGTTTTCGCATCTGTTGGTTGCGAAAAGTGAGGAACTCGCAACTGTAGGTTGCGAAAAGTAAACTTTTCGTAATAGTGGGTTGCGAAAAGTTGGGTTTTCCTGTTTATGTGTTAAAGAGTATGTATGCTTTAATTTGTTTCAGATATTAAGGATCTGGGTTAAAAGATAATCTATTTTGAAGAAAGTTTGAAGGACCTTGCTTAAAAGATCAGGTGAGTTTTATTTTAAAGAGTATTTTTACTGGAATACAATATGTGAATAATGAATTGTGATAAGTGTTTGAATATGTCATACGTGAGTGATTATAATGGGATATTATAATTACGTGAGTATTATATGAAAATATAATACGTGGCCGGGCTTTGGACCGGTGTGATAAATTGGCTCGCAACCAATTGATTTGGCCATTGGTGGAGGGATAAGGTGGAATGAGACAGGTATGATGAATAATTGTTAGTTGTTATTATCTTACGTGTGTGGTATTTGTATTTATATAAATAGTGTTTTATATAAATGAGTTTTTAATGAATTACAAATGTCAGGGATTTACTCACTAGACCCTTAGGTCTAACCCTCATTTTCTGTTTTAAAAATTATGTATTCCAGGTGGTGATTCCAGTAAGAACAAGTAAATAGAATACTTGTTGGCTAGCTTTGGAGAAGATTATCATCATGATGCTACGGATGCTTTTGTAGTTATAATTTTTGTTATCACTATGTAATTCAAAGTGGATCAAGTTGTAATGAATTTTTATGTTCAGACTTTAGATGGGACCAAATGTGAAAGATGAAGTACTTTGTTGTAAACATGTTATGGAATGTATGTTATATGTATGTTTCGTTATGCGGGACGTTACAGATGGTATCAGAGCCCTAGTTTAAGGGATTTAGGTATTAGTATCTGTACCTAGACTTAAACTGCATGTGAAGTAGGATGTCCCTATTATTTTTAGAACCTGGGGATGCTAAGTATAAAAGGTGGAAGGAACATCATGTAAGGTAATTTCAAATTACACCAGGCCAGTGTAATTATGATTTTACAGGTGCATGTTTGAACTGGAATACCTTGTTATATAGGGTATGTGCTTATGTGTATATTAACTTTGTTTGAATCTACAGAATGGCAAGTGGCACTAGACAAAGGAATCAAAGAGGAGGAAGGAATTCGGGTGGAGGGAATCCACCAATAGGAACAGGGGGAAGAGGAGGAGATCGTGGTAGAGGCAGTACCGGAAGCGGAACTGGGGGCCGAACTGGAGGAAGCACACAACCACAGGGCACAGAGTTTGTTACACGGGACGATTTGATGGCAGAAATGGGAAGGTTACAAGATAACATACAAGGTATGTTTGAACATAATCGCCACAATGAAACTGAAAGATCAAATCCGGAACACGAAGTTGAAATACCACTTACTTCTACTATCTTACCGATGATGAAAAGGTGTGACTATAAAATGTTTCTTAGTTGTAAGCCCCCTACATACTCAGGAGACCGAGATCCAGTAAAGGCGATGAGGTGGCTGAAAGAACTAGAGGCCATCTTCAAGACGTGTAAGTGTGCTGAAGAAGACAAAGTGCTTTATGGAGCTGCGATGCTGAAAGGGGATGCTCTGTATTGGTGGGAGGCTCATATAGAATAAAGAGGAACGGATGTTTACACTACTTTTGCATGGGAGGAATTTGTGTTAGCTTTCACAATGCACTTCTGCCCACAAGCTGCTGTCAGACAGTTAGAAGAAGAATTCATGAATCTACAACAAGGAAATCTGTCGGTTAGAGATTATACTGCACGATTTTTGGAGAAGTCTCATTTTGCAGGATATTATGTTGCTACAGAAAAGATGAAAATGTAGAGGTTTATTTATGGGTTAAATTCAGAAGTTCGAAGATTGGTGACTGCAACAAGGCCAGATACTTTTACAGCTGCGGTGGATGCTGCCGAGAATGTGGAAAGAGATAATAAAAGGGATGCCGGTGATAAGAGCTTGGGGAAAAGGAAATGGGAAGGACCGCCACAGGATCCAAAGAGGTCTAGATTCCAGAGGTTTGATAACCGTCCGTCGTTCCGACCAGCGGAAAGACCATGTCCGAAATGTAATCGCTACCATCAGGGAAATTGTCAAGTGGAATCGCGGGTTTGTTTTAAATGTGGGAAAACTGGGCATGTTGTAAAGGATTGTCGAGTAACAGGATTTTGCTTTTTGTGCAATTCTCCGGATCACCTTCAATCAGATTGTCCGCGGGGTAGAATACAATCCGAGGGTACATCGGGGAAGCCAACCATTACTAGACCAGTGGTTCCAAGAATAGAACCGCCCAGAACGAGGGGTCGGACATTTCAAATGACAGCAAAAGAGGCGGAGGAAACTCCAGATGTGGTCACAGGTACATTTTTCATAAACTCCACGCGTGCTAAAGTGTTATTTGATTCTGGTGCAAACCGATCTTTTGTGTCTCCATCTTTTGTTGCTCACATGCATTTAGAGCCTAAAATGTTAAAACATGCCTTATTAGTAGATACTGCAAATGATAAGCAAGTGGCAGTTAAAGAGATTTATGATTGTTGTATGATAGACATAGAGGGGTGTGGAGTACCGATACAACTGTTCCCAATAGCCTTGATTGAATTTGATGTGGTAGTAGGAATGGATTGGCTAGCTGAGAATCAGGCCAACATAGTTTGTGATAAGAAAATAATCCATGTCGTTTTACCCGATAAGAGATCAGTAGTAATTTATGGAGATCGAAAGAATCATCAGTCCAGTCTTATATCTATGGTAAAAGCCCGTAAATGTGTTAATAAGGGTTGCTCTAGCTATCTAGCCTATGTGATAGATAGTAGACCTGAAAAGTGTAAGCTGGAAGATATTTCCATTGTTAGTGAATACCCAGAGGTTTTTCCTGAAGACTTGAATAGTCTTCCTCCTGTTAGGCAAGTAGAATTTGGAATAGACCTGATACCTGGAGCCGATCCCATCGCTCGTGCGCCGTACAGATTAGCACCACCAGAAATGAAAGAAATGATGTCACAGCTTCAAGATTTATCTGATAAGGCCTTCATCAGACCCAGCTCATCGCCATGGGGTGCACCAGTTTTATTTTTGAAGAAGAAAGACGGTTCAATGAGAATGTGTATCGATTATCGGGAGTTGAACAAGCGCACGATCAAGAACAAGTATCCACTTCTAAGAATTGATGATCTTTTCGATCAATTAGTTGGAGCTTGTTACTTCTCCAAGATTGATCTCAGATCTGGCTACCATCAGTTGAAGGTTAAGGAGGAGGATGTTTTAAAGACTGCATTTCGCACAAGATACGGCCACTACGAATTTTTAGTAATGCCTTTCGGATTGACGAACGCTCCAGCCGCTTTTATGGATCTAATGAATCGCGTATGTAAGCCTTATCTCGATAAATTTGTCATTGTGTTTATCGATGATATACTTATTTATTCCCGATCCCAAGAGGATCATGCGCAACATCTTCGTTTGATTTTGGAGTTATTGAAGAAAGAAAAGTTGTACGCTAAGTTCTCTAAATGTGAATTCTGGTTGCGGGAAGTTCATTTTTTGGGTCACGTAGTTTCAGAGAAGGGTATACAAGTCGATCCAGCGAAAGTGGAAGCAATTGAAAGATGGGAACCGCCGAAGACAGCAACCGAAGTACGTAGTTTTCTGGGTCTAGCTGGATATTACCGGAAATTTATAAAAGACTTTTCTCGAATCGCGACACCATTAACCAAGCTGACTCGGAAGAATTTAAAGTTTGAATGGAAGGCAGAACAGGACGAGGCATTCAGAATATTGAAGGAGAAACTCTGCAGCGCGCCGATATTAGCATTGCTAGAAGGTTCAGATGATTTTGTGGTCTACAGTGATGCTTCTAAGCTGGGTTTGGGATGTGTACTTATGCAACGTGGAAAGGTGATTGCTTATGCTTCTCGGCAACTGAAGGATCATGAAAGACAATATCCTACTCATGATATGGAACTAGCAGCAGTTGTTTTTGCCTTGAAGATTTGGAGACATTATCTTTATGGTTCTAAATGTCAAATTTTCACTGACCATAAGAGTCTCCAACATCTTTTTGATCAGAAGGAACTGAATATGAGGCAAAGAAGGTGGTTGGAATTGGTAAATGATTATGATTGTGAAATCCTTTGTTGGGAACTGAAAATGAGCTAAGTATGGATAGTGCTGCTAGTCCATGATTTCTACTGCTAAGTCTACATTAATACTGCCAGAAGAAAGTTAATACTGCTGGGCAAGATTACTACTGCGTATACACGGTTAGTACTGCTAGACCAAATTACTACTGCAAGACATGGTTAGTACTGCTAGACCAAATTACTACTGCAAGACATGGTTAGTACTGCTGAGCTGAGATACTACTGCTAGAAGACTGTGAAGGTTAATACTGCTGAAGGTCGTTAATGCTGCTAAGTCAAATCATTGTTAATACTGCTGACTTGATAAGTTTGGTATGCGATACTTTTGGAGACAAAGAAGGAATTGATCAAGATATGTTTAACGAAGATTCAGAAGATCAATTTACTTTTGATAGTTATCTTGTAATTACTTTTGTATAAATAGTATTGATAGATAGCTATTAGAACAGACAATAAAGATGATAGACGAGTTAATATACGAGTGAAATAGAATTCGATATTGATTCAAGAGAGAATTAACCTCAAGGTGTAAGAACCCTATTTCTAGAGAAGTAGAAGTCGTCTTGTTGAGCCTGTTCAACAAGATTGAGGTTTGGTTGTTAATATTGTGATTCAAAACAGTGAATACAAAATTGTGAATTTTCTGTTACATTGTTCTTGATTGTGAGAATTAAAGTTCTTTTCCGCAGATTCTTTAATTCTGAATTCTAAGTGTTTATTGTCTTGTTAAGATTCGATCCTGACAAGTGGTATCAGAGCTTGTGTTTCTTAGAATTCTACAATCATTATGGAAAATTCTATTGAATCAAACAGTACTTTTGATTGGAGTGATCAAGCAGAAGAGGCAATCCAGAATCATGCACTCATGGCAGAAGTCTCAGATATTCCCACTGAGGTACAATCTAAACTCTGTTCTCAAGCTTGCATTGATGCTGTTAAAAGATATAGGGATCACAATCAGGGTATGTGTGATAACCTTAAGAGGCTAGAGAAAGATGTGAAAGATTATGTTAGGATTGTAGAAAGGTTTGAGGAACAGATTAGAGCCTTTCAAGCCAATGAACTTCAACACTCCTATGATACTAACTATTGGAAGTGGGAGAAGAATGAGTATGAGATTAAGCTGAAAGTGTCTGGGGAGGAGAATGAGATATTAAAAGAAGAGCTTAAGAAGGTTAAACTTGATGTTGAAAAGTTTACCTGTGCTTCTAAAACCATGGATACCATCATTAAGGCTCAAATCCATGACAAGATGAAAGTAGGGATAGGGTACAATGCCACACCTCCACCCTACAATAACAACTACATACCTCCTAAGTCTGATTTGTTAGAGACCAAGGATAGGAAGGATCCTGAATTAAAGATTAATATAGATCCTTGTGAAGAAGAAGTAGTAGTTAAGGATAAAACAGAGAAGGAAGAATCTAAGAAGAATAAGAGTGTTAGTAGTAAGGTTCCCTTAGACAATGAAATTGTGACCAATGAGAAAGATGGAAATCCTTGGGGAAAGAACAATGAGATAAAAAGGACTGAAACAGAAAAGGGAGTCCATTACACACACAGTTGTGAACTCCAATACTTGTGAACAGTGTTCTTGCAGGAAATCTAAAGAGAACAAGCCCCAAAAACATGATAACCAGAGGGGAAATCAAAGGAACTGGAATAACCAGTGGGCTATGTGTCACACCCCGCTAAAGCGGAAACACGAGATGTAACAGCCGAAGTTTCATAGCATAGGGAGATAGACAACATCAACCATACCATTTCATAACATATAACATTTCCAAGTTTAAAAGGGACTCAAGGTTAAAAGTTTACAATTCAAAGTTTACAATTTAACCCAAAAAGTGCTTTTCCCAAAATGTGACCAATAGACGAGTCTTGGAGGATGCCGACATGCATGCTAAATTAAATCTTGTCGTTTACCTGCTTAGCTCCTGAAAAGCATGTTTAAAACAAAGGTCAACTACAAAGAGTTGGTGAGTTCACAGGTTTTTCATAACCAAACATTTTTAAATCAAAGATTAATTTTCGTGAGTCTTTTGTCACGACAAACTTTAAATCTTATTCTTATGAGTACACATTACTATGAATGACTTATGCAATAAACACTTACGCCCCACGGACTACCTCAGAGGTGGTATGGTGGCCACATGAGTAGAACATTATTAACAGATAAAGTGCACCCCTACTCGTCAGTTTAAGGTGGGTTTGTCAGACCAAATAGCGCTATCCACAAATATCACCGGCTCGTTATGAGTTAACAGTAGTGTACCTATTGGGGACTTAACATTTTTATTAAACTCAACATATCTTTGTCACTTAAGTAAGTTTATTCATTCAATTGTACTCATTTCTCAATTCATAAATATCCACAAATTTTAATATCATGAATCATTTAACATTTCAAAAACATAACATGCTTTTCACCCCAAACATTTAACAAGTAAAACGGGGCTGTGAAAACTCACCTTGTAGCGTAGATGTAAACGTCGTGTAAGCTTTCTCACTTAAGCGCTCTTTACGGGCTCCCTATAAAGTCATACGATATCTATAAGTCCTTCATAGCTATTCCAATGTTAAACCTAACTAACTTAATCCACGTCTTGTGAAATGCCTTATCTTTAGTAATTAAGTTGAAATACACAATTTAGCCTTGTTCAAGTGTTTTTAAACAATCAAGATGAATGGTTACAAGAAAACTCATTAGCTTCCAAAAATACAGAATCTGTCAGAAACTTTATGCCACAAAGATGACTATTTTATAACAACTTCCAGAATAGCAAATTTACCCATTTTTTTATATGTGGTACTATACTAAGTTAAGGAAGTTTTGACCAAATTTCATGAATTTTGGAAGTGTTTAAGGGGTCCAAATAAATTCTATAAAACAGTGCAACACAGAGTCCAAAACAGATTACACCCTTCTGCCATAACAGGCTTTTGGAGGGTCAAAACATAATCGTTTTCAGAGTTTTTACATGTTTTGGAACCCTAACACATAAAGGTATCTTATGGAAAGGATTCACCAATTTTTGATGAGTTTTGAGTGAGTTATGGACAAAAGAAGTTGCATGCACCAATCTGCCATTTCTGGACAGCTTGACATACTTGGTTTGCATAAAATCTTTAACTGACCAAGACAACATATATTGTTATGAAATTTTAGCATCTGAAACCTAACTCATAAAAGTAAGTTCCAGAAGAAAAATGAGAAAGTTTTATGCATTTTTCAAAGAGTTATATACAAAATAAACTGGCACAAAAATCTGTCAGACTAACCGCTGCACACCAATTTGTTCTAAGGAGTTTAAGGCTCAAAACTCAATGTTTTTGCATGAGACCAGTGGGGTTCGACTCCCCATTCATTAAACCTTACTCCAGAAGAAAAATGGAGGAATTTGGACATGATTTGACCAAGATATGGTCGTCCAAAGTGCATGCAATAAATCTGGCAGAATCTGGAACTTACATAAACTCCACAAAAATCACATTTTTAACATTTTAACATCCATAGATATGGATTTCTTTGGTAAGGGTTTAGTTCCCACATCAAATAACATGTTTTTAAAAGAAAATGCTTTGAACTTACAAGAAACATGTGCATGCAAAAACCCCAAAACTCAGATTCTAAAATAAGAACAAAAACCCACATTTTGATGATTTTGCTCATTTCTCTTGAGTTCATGATGGAAGCTCATAGATTATCACCATTTTATGGACATTTATCATGTCATGGGTGTTTAATCTCACTTCTAGAACATCAAGAAGAGTTCATCCATTTGAACAATACGAAAAGTGTAGAAATGCAAGGAAATAGCATAAAAAGATGTTAAAAACTTATGAAGAACACTAGTTAGAGTTCTTACCTTGAGAGATGATTTCTAACACTTTAAGTTTTCTGGAAATTTGGTTTTGGATGCTTGAATAAGGCTGGAATGTGGCTGGACTTTGGAGTGTAAAATGGTGAGGATGATGAAGGAAAAAGATGATCTTCAAGAGAGAGAGAGAGAGGAATGTGGATGGTTTTCTTGAAAATTTGAAATGAGAGAAATGAAAATGATTTGAAGTGTATAGAGGGGAGGGGTGGCCGGCCCCCTTATGGGCCCCCAACCCCTTGCAACAATTTTTTTTTTTTTTTAGAAAAATTAGGCCCATAAACTCATTTTGTAAAATACAATTTTGTCTAGAAATTAAATTGCAAAAATAAGCTTCTAAAATACTTTCTTGTTTCTATTAAATCTTATAGAAAGAAAAGTTTTATGTATAAAAGTAAAACCTTATATTTTATATTAGTTGTATGATAATTGAAGCATTTTGGCATTTCACAAGGTGTTTCGGTTAGTCTTGGGTCGAAACCGGGTCTTTTCGGTAACTACCGGGAATTCTAGCGAATTTTCGCCTAAATTTTATTTCGAATAGGTCTTAACAAGGTGTGTTTCCTATGTTAACATTTGTAATGGTTAAATGGTGCTAACCTGAGAGTTTTGATTTTTTTGTCGGATGTTACACTATGAGACAAGGAGTTGATCTGAACAGAATTAACAGGCCAAAACCTTGTTTCATCTGTGGTAAGCTAAATCATTTAGCCAAACACTGTTATTTCAATCCTGTTAACCAAAGGTTTAATGCTCAAAGATCTTTTCAAAAACCTGGTGGTTACAGAAAGAATGGTGGATATAAAAAGCCTGCAAAGAAAAATGTGGCAAAGAAACAAGATAAACCCAAAAGCCACAGAAAGAAAACGACTGAAAAGGAATGTGGTACTATGTGGGTTCCAAAAGGCACTAAAAACAATACTGCTGCTAGCAGTGTTAGTACTGCTAACACTGTTAGTACTGCTTCAAAAGTTGGTGCTGCTAGCAGTGTTAATACTGCTAGTAATCATTCCAAAGTTAGTGCTTCTAGCAGTGTTAATACTGCTAGTAATCAGTCCAATGTTAGTGCTGCTAACACTTTTAGTGCTTCTTCTTCAGATAGTACTGCTGCTAGCAGTGTTAACTCTGTTAATACTGCTTCTAGCAGTGTTAACTCTGTTAATACTGCTACCTCTGTTAGTACTGCTGATACTGCTGCTAACAATACTGCTGCTCCCAGTAATAGTACTGCTAGCACTGTTAGTACTTCTGAGGTTAATACTGCTTCTAGTGCTGCTACACCAATAATTTTGACAAAGTACTCCAGTACTGAAGTACCTAAATTTGAAAATCTCATCAAAACCAAGTGCAAGTACTTTGATGAGCAAGGGAGACCCAAGACCACTTCGGCTTGGGTTCCCAATAAAACTAACTGATTTATCTTGATGTGCAGGGCAACCAACAGCTCAAGGGGAAGAGCATCTGGCATGTTGATAGTGGTTGCTCCAGGAACATGACAGGTAACATGGCCTGCATCAAAAATTTCAAAAAAAATTGATGGAGGACATGTTGCATTTGGGAATAATCCTGCAGGAGGTAAGAGAAGTGGTAAAGGTGATGTGTCAGAAGGTAAGATGACATTTGAGGATTTGACTAGTAATGCAAAGTGCAGAGTTACTACTGCCAGTGCAGAGTTACTACTGCTAGTGCAGAGTTACTACTGCCTGTGTTCAAGTAGTTAATACTGCTTGTGTAGTTAATACTGCCCTTGTGGTTAATACTGCTTGTGTAGTTAATACTGCCCTTGTGGTTAATACTGCTTTGCAGTTAATACTGCTCAGTAGTTAATACTGCTAGTGCACAGTTAATACTGCTCAGTAGTTAATACTGCTAGTGCAGTTAATACTGCTCAGTCGTTAATACTGCTTTGCAGTTAATACTGCTCAGTAGTTAATACTGCTAGTGCACAGTTAATACTGCTCAGTCGTTAATACTGCTAGTGCAGTTAATACTGCTCAGTCGTTAATACTGCTTGTGTAGTTAATACTGCCTCGCAGTTAATACTGCTTATGTCGTTAATACTGCTTTTGAAAATCTAGGGCAAATACTGCAATAAATACCTCTGTTTGCCCGCCAAAGTTCATAACGACTCTTCGCATTAACTTCTTCTCTCTCGTTCTAACCTAGTCTCCCCAGAATCTTTGTGTTTTTCTTTCAAGAATCCTCAGGAATCATGGAGTTTGTTGATGAGCACAATGAAATAGCCATGCTTCAGAAGCCGAAACAAGCTGCGGGATTCCACGATATCGTCGATTTTCTTAAATCCTCGCACATCTCCTATGCCCTAACGGTGAGCCCAACCATCTATATCGAACATCAGACGCAATTTTGGGAGAATGCCACTGTTAGTTTCGAAGAAGGGCAGAAAACCATTCGAACCAGGGTTTGTGATAAACCCTTGACAGTAACAGAGGAGATTATTCGCATACATCTTCAGTTGAATGATGCTTCAGGTATATCTTCTATTCCTAATGAAGAACTCTTTTCTACCATACAAAGAATGGGGTATGAAGGCTGTATTGGTATTTTCAAATTTTTCAAGTCAAAATTCTTTTCCCAATGGAGATTTCTTGTTCATACCCTTATGCACTGCATCTCAAAGAAAACAACTGGATGGAGTGAGTTCAGCAGTCCCATTGCATATGCCTTGGTCTGCTTATCCACTGCCAGAAAGTACAATTTTTCAGCTATGATCTTTAATGATCTTGTATCAAACCTGGAATCCAAAAAGCGATTTTATATGTATCCAAGGTTTGTTCAAGAAGTGATAACTACGGAATTGACGGACTTACCTCAGTTTGATGAGGTATATGTACCAAAATCCCCTAAAGGGAAGGTTTTTTCAAATATGAAAAGACTTCCTAGGGACTCGGAAGGAGTTGACACACCATTGTTCTCTACAATGATGGTTGTGTCCCACCCCTCTGAAGGTATGGCATCAGGATCAAGGCCCTCATTAGATCATCCCACTGATGGCCAAACCCCACCTTCACTCACTATAAATATCCCTCAGCACATACTTC
This sequence comes from Saussurea involucrata, assembly GCA_033807775.1. Taxonomy (NCBI): domain Eukaryota; kingdom Viridiplantae; phylum Streptophyta; class Magnoliopsida; order Asterales; family Asteraceae; genus Saussurea; species Saussurea involucrata. Next base: position 93,730,660 of record CM066327.1, on the reverse strand, counting down.
AAAAGCCCACTCCTGTTTTATCCAACAAGTTTCAAAGAAGAAAGGTGCACAAGGTTCCTTCCCTTGATGTACCTACTCAGAGCCCTAAGCCTTTAAGCCCTCAGTTGGAGCATTCTCCAATTGAGAATATCAACAGGGAAACCACAGGGGTGTCTCCCAACCCCAAGAAGGTGCTCTCTAAGGAGAAGGATGAGCATATGGGTGCTAAGGCTGCCACTACTTCTGCTAGCACAGAGAAGGACAGTGGTAACATAAATAAGACCTTCCCCATGGCAACTCTAAATGAGAAATCATTAGGAGGACCCAGGTGCCAAGAAACCAAGGGGGCAGTTAGTGCTTCTGCTAGGCAGAAGGCTTCTGCTAAAACATCCAAGGATCCCTTAAAGAAGGTAAAAACTTCTAAAAAGGGTAAGGATAGACATAACAAAGAGGAATTGATGGCTACTTCCAGTGATCCTTTAAAGAAGGTAAACACTTCTAAACAAGTTGAGGATAGATATAACTATGATGATTTGATGGAAACCATTGGAAATGTCAACTTGGATGTTATGGCACAGAAGAAGGAGATTGAGCAACTGAAGACTGTGGTCACCTACCAACAGTCTCAAATTGAGAAGCTCAAGAAGATGGTCACCAAGTTGTTGCACAGAAAGAAAAAGGCAAGATTTGTGCTGAGAAGAAGAATTCCAACTGATGATGCTCCCAAAAAGGGGGAGTAAGAGTCAGAATCAGAAGCAGAACTGAATATGAAGGGTCTACAAGTTGAGGGGGAGACAGTTCAGATGGAGACTGAGATGGAAATTGATAATGCACAGTTTAAGGGGGAGTCCAGTGCACAGAATAAGGGGGAGAAAGAAAAGGTGGAAGAGCTTGTTAAAGAAGCAGAAACTGTAAAGGCAGCAGTAACTGAAGTTCCAAGAGAAGCAGTAACTGAAGTTGAAACAGAAACTGTTAATGCTGCAAATGTTCATGAAGCAGCAGAAATCATACAAGAAGCAGTAACAGAAATCTTGAAAGCAGCAGTAACAGAGAAAGAGCCTGAAACTGAAGTAGCAGCAGAAACTGTTAATGCTGCTGACTCTAAGCAAGCAGCAGAAACAGTTAATGCTGCTCAATCTACAAAGAAAGCAGTAACAGAAACAGAAGCTGAAACAGTAACAGAGAAGCTCACAGTAGAAGAAGTGGAGGTTGCAGAGGCTTTAATCAAAGCCAAACATGATACACCTCCAACTGCCAAGAAACAGAAAGAAACTAAGGATGCAAAGATGGTTTTCAGCAGAAAGAGAACAAAGTCTGTGGCTATTAAAAAGAAGTGTGTAAAGAAGCAAAGGGTAGAACCTGTTGAGAAACCAGTGGTAGAAGAGAAAGAAAAGGAAGAAGTTGCCAAGGATGAAGGACAAGGAGATAGTAAGACAGGTCAATCCAGTAATGCACAATCACTTAGCAATGAACAATGTGACTTGTACATCACTATGGTTGATACTGAACCAATCAAAGTGACTCCATTAGATTCAAAACCTCCTGAAATCAGTCACTGGGATACTGTGATAGATGAGAGAAAGGAGTATATCAGACTCAAGAGAGCTGATGCGCAGTTTGAAGTCTACAGAACATGGGGACAAGTTATAAGAAGATGCTCAAGATCTGACTTGGAAGAGATGTTCAAAGTAGGCATGCAAATCTATGGTAACATTGAAAGTCCAGGATACACTCTTACAATCAAATATGAACAATTAAGATCGTATTCACAGCAACTGGTCATATGATTTATTAACAATCTGTGAATTACAAGATATTACAATGAATTTTTCTCTAAATGGATTCACCAAAGATTATATCAAAGATTCGCCAAAAAGTTCTTTTAGCATACAGTTGCTAACTCCTATATATACTATAGAAGAAAGGCTAAAGCTACAGTACATATAAGAAACAGACTAATAGAACAATTACACGTGTCCTAATTAGTAACTGAATATAACAGAAAATCCAAGTCATAAGTTCTGAACATGTTGTTCAGAACTTCTGAACATACTTCTGAATAAGCGCTTCAGAACATTTGTCTTCATAGTTAGAAGTTCTGAGTCTCCTACTCAGAACTCTGAACCTTCTAGTCAGAATCCAACACTTAGAATCTTTTTGAGATTTCTCACTCAGAACTTCTGAGTCTTCTGACCAACTTCCATACTTGTAATCTTTTCATTATTCTCTGATCAGAACTTCTGAGTCTTCTTACTCAGAATTCTGATTCTTCAGATCAGATCTTAACAGTTGTGTTTTTGACAAAACTCTAGACCTAACAATCTCCCCCTTTTTGTCAAACACACTTGTATTTTTCATCATCAAATTCTTAGAGCAGGAACAATCTTCAGAAGGAGATCTTCTGAATGCGTTGACAACTTCTGCTCAGAATTCTGAATAATCTGAGTTAATAACTTCTGGTCAGTCTTTAATCAGCAGCAGCAATGATTTCCAAACTGATTTCTGTTACATATTTGCTTTTTCTTTGCTCCCCCTTGAAATGACAAATCTTATCTTCATGTGATCAAGTCAAATTTATGTCTTTTTATGACTTTCTGACTTTCTTCTCCCTTTTTTTAATCAATCAATCAGATTTTTCAATCATATCAATCTTCAAAATCTTTAGCTTTTCTCCCCTAAAGTTTTGGAAAGCAAAATCATCTTCATAATCTTTAGCTTTTCTCCCCCTAAAGTTTTGGAAAGCAAAATCATCTTCAAAATCTTTATCCTTTCTCCCCCTTGATTTTCAAAACTTTAGCGATGAAGTCTATGCTTTTTCTCCTCCTTAATGAATAACCTTGCTCCCCCTCAAAATAAGAATTATGGAGCAATTTGTTTTCTCCCCCTGAAAGTATGCATATATTTCACTAAAATTATTCATTTCAAATATATTTATACAAGGAAAATAAGATTCACTGAATTACACTTGATAACTACTAACATTTGATCATTTGAAAATTTTACAAAACAAATCCAACTTAATGATATTTATCAGATTTTTCAATCAAATGAAATCAAATGCATGTGTTTGGATTCAAATACAAGTCATCATTGCATATCAAGTTAAAAATGTTCAGTTTCAATCCCTTTATTAAATCTATTTGGTGTGCTTAGCATGCGAAATATGATTAGCTTCAAGAATATGAAATTCTAAAACATATAAGAATACTTTGCTCTACTCACACTATTTGTCCAAAATCAGGATTTTCACAAATTTACAGGTTTATTGCGACTTTGTATTTTCCCAAAGTTTCAAGAGATGTGTGCTCATTGGCATCTTTTAATTTTGTGCACATTGGCATCTTTTAATCAAAAAATTTAGTAAGAATAAGATACATCGTTAAACATGGCTTTCTATCTGGTTCTATAGCAGGATTTGGGTCAGCATATCCCAGACCGGTTGGTCTTAGGTGCTAGGTGACAAGCACCCCATGGAACTTAATTTCCCAAACCAGAAAGGCCACATCGATATATCTTAAACCCATTTGTACCAGTAGAACATGGCTTTCTATCTGGTTCTATAGAAGGATTTGGGTCAGCCGATCCCAGACCAGTTGGCCTTAGGGACTAGGTGTCGAGCACCCCTTAGGACTTACTCTCCCAAACCAGAAAGGCCACAGGTACAAACTTTCAAACTAAATGATTTTTTTTTATATATATATTTATTTCATCTCAATCACTTGGTTCTAAAACGTAGTACTTCCCCCATATTTTCGTTTCCATCCATCATTCTGACATTTAGGCTTTTTGAGCATTATATTCTATATAAGTATAGATTTCATAACATTGAGCATTCAGCATAATTTCATTCATGTTTTGCTTACCTTTCGATTTAATTCAGAAGTGAAAGTTGAAACAAATATAGCTCAGATAATACAAAATACTTGTAAAATCACTCTTTGACACACATTTATTCATTGAATGAAAAAAAATTCATATCATTGAATTAAATTTGTTAAGATTCAAACATTCAAAGCAATAGAAATAAACGTAATGCAATGTTACCTTTCACCACTTGTTCCTTGAAACATAAAAATATGACAGTTAAGGATATCACCTGAGAAGTATGAGTTCAAAACTGATTTGTTTAGAAGTCTTAGTCTCTGAAGTACGGGTCCTGAACTGAATTATTCAGAAGCCATAGTCATTTAAGTACGGGTTTTGAACTGATATGTTCAAAAACCTAAAACGTTGAAGCACGGGTTTTGAACTTTATCTTGAAACAATCAGATCAAATTTTGAGACAATATTCCCTCTCAAATCAAGATAATCCTGCAAAATCAAGAGATTTTGGTAATAATCTTCGATGATTCCTCATTAGATATCAAAAATCCAAATTCTGAGTAGTTGAGTCAGAATTCTGAGTTGAAAAGTCAGAATTCTGAGTAACTTGTTCAAAATTCTAAGTATCAGAGTCAGAATTCTGATTAGTTGAGTCAGAATTCTGAGTAGTATAGTCAGAAGTCTGAGTAACTTGTTCAAAATTCTAAGTATCAGAGTCAGAATTCTGATTAGTTGAGTCAGAATTATGAGTAGTAGAGTCAGAACTTCTGAGTAACAGAGTCAGAATTCTGATAAAACTATCCAGAGAAAATGCCTTAGAAAAATGTTTGAATTTTGTGATTTTTGAACATTCTGAACTTCAAATCACCATAACTTGCTCAAAAATCAGAATTTTTCAACCAAAATTTGCAAGGTTGCTTAAAATGTGATTCTGAACACATTCTCTGGAAATGTTTTCTACGAAAAACACTCACATCTATGAGTTCGATAACCTCATAGCAAACAAAACCTTTTCAAAAAAAATCTTCAAGATCAACAAATTGATCTATATGAATCAGAAATCCATAATTACATTCAGATCGAGTTTTGGACTGAATTATCCAAAAGTCAAAATTCTCAATTAAGCACAACATCTGTTTTCAGTCATGTGTCGGTATGGATCATTCATTCAGCTATACACATGAATAACCTGCAAAACAGATTAAGTTGACTTTGGTACCCATATGAACTTGGGTCCAGGTTTGTTAGGTGCAGTGGTATATGCAGATATTCTATAAGAACCATACCAGTGCTGAATAAAATTCTTGTTCACAAAATCATCAGTCCCACAATATGAACAACAAAGTTTCTTTTGTGCAATTCTGACTAATTGATTTACAGAATAAATCACATCAGGTTTAACAAAAGATTTTCTTTGAAATGTATTGTTCTTCTTGACATTTGAATTAGGAACCTTTGATTTTGGCACTTCTTTCTTGGAAGTAGTTCCTTTAACTCTCCATTCCATTTTTATCTTTTTAAAAGAACAATTATAAGATTTATCAATAGAAGAATCATAAAACAGATTAGAAGAACGAATCTGATCTTTTGAACTATGATTTGATTTGTTAACAACTTTTGTTTCAAATTCTTTAAACTTTTTAACATACATATCAAACATTGACTGCAAATCAGATTTGGACTTCCTCTCTATCATGATTTTAGTTGATAAATCAGATAATTTCTTAATAAGTCTCCTTATCTCCAAATGAAAAACTTTCTTTTCCTTCTCAAACTCATCTTTTAAGCATTTTTCTTTAAAGCCATTTACCTTCTTCTTTTCAATCTCTTTCCTTCCATCTTCTAACTCTTTCTCCAACTCATTTATTTTTACAGAAAACTCATTTAACATTCCTGTTTTCTTTTTCTCAAAACCATTCTTTTCTTTTTGAAAAACATTTTTCTTGCATTCAAACTCTTTTCTTTCTTTTGCAAGAATTTTCTCCAAATCAGAAATTTTCAAAGATAATTCAACAGACTTTGTTTCAAAACCTTTCCTCTCAGTTTGAAAGTCTCTTCTCTCTTTCTCAAATTTCACTCTTTCAAGTATAAGTACTTGTTCAAAATCATAGATCTGTTTCAAGAGTTGACAATTTTTCATTTCACATGATTTGATTCTATTTTCAGACTCTGTCAACATCTTTCTTCTAAAATTTCCTTTCTCTTTCAAATCAACATTCTCTTTTTCTAACAATTTTATGTTTTCTTGAACCTTTTCAAAATCCTTTAGAAAATCATATTTCTCTTTTTGCAAAATCTTTATAACTTTTGCATTTTCGTCTTGTTTTGCTTGAAGATTAGCAATCTTGCTTTCAAAATGAACAATCTCAGTTTTTGGTTCAGAAATTGTTTCTTTTGCTTTTACAGGACTTAATTTTTGTAAATTGTCTGAACTTGTTATAGAAATTGCAGGTCTCACAAAAACTTCAACAATCTCAGGCATGATGAAATGACAACTTCAAATATCAATTATGATAAAAAAAATGAGAATCAACACAAATCTAGAACATGCAAGAATTAATCAAATCTGTCACATGCATTTCATCAAACAGTTAGAGTACATGAATTAATGAAATCTTCTTTTCAACAAAAAATTTGAATACTAATCAACATGCAGCAGATATAATCACTTTGATCCAGAAACCAATCAAGAATTTCGAAAACATACCTGTGATCTATGTTTAATTTCGAGAATTAATCAGCATAGAGAGAAAATCTTTGGATGACTTGATTGTAAGATATCGATTCAACAGAAAGACAAATTCAAATTTCTTGAATCAATGATAGAAACGAATTCAAGAATTGTTAGGAATTCAAGAATTGTTAGCAGCAGCGGAATCAATTGTCGAATTGATCAAGAAACTTCAAGAACGCGATCAAACACACTCTTGGACGAATTTGTTTGTTGATTGGCTCTGATACCAATTGAAAGTCCAGGATACACTCTTACAATCAAATATGAACAATTAAGATCGTATTCACAGCAACTGGTCATATGATTTATTAACAGTCTGTGAATTACAAGATATTACAATGAATTTTTCTCTAAATGGATTCACCAAAGATTATATCAAAGATTCGCCAAAAAGTTCTTTTAGCATACAGTTGCTAACTCCTATATATACTATAGAAGAAAGGCTAAAGCTACAATACATATAAGAAACAGACTAATAGAACAATTACACGTGTCCTAATTAGTAACTGAATATAACAGAAAATCCAAGTCATAAGTTCTGAACATGTTGTTCAGAACTTCTGAACATACTTCTGAATAAGCGCTTCAGAACATTTGTCTTCATAGTCAGAAGTTCTGAGTCTCCTACTCAGAACTCTGAATCTTCTAGTCAGAATCCAACACTTAGAATCTTTTTGAGATTTCTCACTCAGAACTTCTGAGTCTTCTACTCAGAACTTCTGAGTCTTCTGACCAACTTCCATACTTGTAATCTTTTCATTATTCTCTGATCAGAACTTATGAGTCTTCTTACTCAGAATTCTGATTCTTCAGATCAGATCTTAACAGTTGTGTTTTTGACAAAACTCTAGACCTAACAAACATGTTGACAGAAAGAGGTATGTCTATCACAAAGATGGTGTTAGAATACCTATGCCTAATGTTCAGACCAGAAGTAGTTCAGCACATAACAGCAAGACCTTTTCAAGCAGTAACCCACTGGATGCTCTATGAAAATTGTGGAGTGTATGTTATATCAATTGACAACACATATCAGGAGTATTATCTGGTGGATGAAATCTACAAACACTGCATGAAAAGACTGAAAGGGATGTTACATGTAAAATTGGTCTGCAACAAAGACTCTGCTATGGGAAGATTCTTGGTAAGAAGGATTGTAAATCAGAGTCTAGGTTTAAGTCCTGATCTATGCTTATATGATGACTAAGTTTTGGTAGCATCATTTGAAGAACTTGACTTCTTTTCCTAAAAGTCAAGTTAGGGGGAGATTGTTGGGAACTGAAAATGAGCTAAGTATGGATAGTGCTGCTAGTCCATGATTTCTACTGCTAAGTCTACATTAATACTGCCAGAAGAAAGTTAATACTGCTGGGCAAGATTACTACTGCGTATACACGGTTAGTACTGCTAGACCAAATTACTACTGCAAGACATGGTTAGTACTGTTGAGCTGAGATACTACTGCTAGAAGACTGTGAAGGTTAATACTGCTGAAGGTCGTTAATGCTGCTAAGTCAAATCATTGTTAATACTGCTGACTTGATAAGTTTGGTATGCGATACTTTTGGAGACAAAGAAGGAATTGATCAAGATATGTTTAACGAAGATTCAGAAGATCAATTTACTTTTGATAGTTATCTTGTAATTACTTTTGTATAAATAGTATTGATAGATAGCTATTAGAACAGACAATAAAGATGATAGACGAGTTAATATACGAGTGAAATAGAATTCGATATTGATTCAAGAGAGAATTAACCTCAAGGTGTAAGAACCCTATTTCTAGAGAAGTAGAAGTCGTCTTGTTGAGCCTGTTCAACAAGATTGAGGTTTGGTTGTTAATACTGTGATTCAAAACAGTGAATACAAAATTGTGAATTTTCTGTTACATTGTTCTTGATTGTGAGAATTAAAGTTCTTTTCCGCAGATTCTTTAATTCTGAATTCTAAGTGTTTATTGTCTTGTTAAGATTCGATCCTGACATCCTTTATCACCCCGGGAAGGCGAACGTGGTGGCAGATGCGCTAAGTCGTCAAGAAAGGAGTGGAACGATAAAAGCAATATCTCTTCGAGCTGAACTGCTTCCAAATATTTTTGACGAATTATTGAAATGCCAAATAGATGCTTATCAAGAAGAAAGTTTGAAGTCAGAACGGTTGGTTGGGATATCAGCACTACTTGGGAAAGATGACCGTGGGTTGTTGTGTATGGGAAACAGAATTTGGGTACCTCGTTTGGGTGGATTACGTGATCGTGTACTACAAGAGGCTCATCAATCTCGATTTTCTATTCACCCAGGTACAAATAAAATGTATAGAGATTTGAAACAATTCTATTGGTGGCCGGGAATGAAGAGAAGTGTTGCTAAGTATGTGGAAGATTGTACTACCTGCAAGAAAGTAAAGATTGAGCATCAGAAACCGTTTGGCCAGTTACAACGACTAGATATACCAATGTGGAAATGGGATCAGATAACTACTGATTTTATTACCAAGTTGCCTAGAACTTCAAAGGGATTCGATTCGATTTGGGTGATTGTGGATAGATTGACGAAGTCTGCTCACTTCTTGTCGATAAAAGTAACTGATTCCTTGGAACGTTTAGCTAAATTGTACATTAATGAAATAGTAACTCGACATGGAATTCCAATCTCGATTATTTCCGATCGAGATAGTCGTTTACTTCTAGATTTTGGAGAAGCTTTCAAAAAGAGATGGGAACGCAGATAAAGTTGAGCACAGCATATCATCCACAGACAGACGGGCAGAGTGAAAGAACAATCCAGACTTTAGAAGATATGCCCCGGGCTTGTATAGTGGATTTTGGGGGATCATGGGATAAACATTTACCTTTGATAGAATTCGCCTACAACAACAGTTATCATTCTAGCATCCAAGCGGCACCGTTTGAAGTATTGTATGGTAGAAAATGCAGAACGCCTCTATGTTGGAATGAAGTGGGGGAGAAGCAATTGGCAGGGCCAGAAATAGTACAGTTAACAGCAGATAAGATTACCCAGATTCGGGATAAATTGAGAACTGCTCAAGACAGATAGAAAAGCTATGCTGATCGACGTCGGAAACCGTTAGAGTTTCAGGTTGGGGATTTTGTAATGTTGAAAGTATCGCCCTGGAAAGGAGTCATACGTTTTGGGAAGCAATGTAAACTCAGTCCGAGGTATATTGGTCCATTTGCAATTACTGAAAGAATTGGGGAAGTGGCTTACCGACTAGATTTACCTCCAGAATTAAGCAGGATTCACAACGCGTTCCATGTATCGAATTTTAGGAAATGTTTGGTGACTTCAGACCAGGCAGTCTCTCTACCAGATATCCAGGTTGATGAAAAGCTGAACTATGTGGAGGAACCGGAAGCTATAGTTGATCACAAGGTCAAAGTATTGAGGAACAAAGAAATCAGACAGGTAAAGGTTCAGTGGAAACATCATCGAGGTCAGGATGCGACGTGGGAATCGGAGTCGGAAATGAGAGCCAAATACCCTCATCAGTTCTCTTAACTGAATTCCGGGACGGAATTCTTTTAAGGGGGGGATGTTGTAATAACCAGGTATTTTATCTAATTTAAAATTGGAATTTATAAGTCTTGATTTTCGTATTTTGTGGAATTAAGAAATTTAGGGATAAGTTTTTATTTTATAATAGAAGCTTAAGGGTGTGATTTGTCAAGTAAAGCAAGTTTAGGGTTAGTTGGGTATTTTACCCAAACCTTTAAGACACAAACCGACTCAGTATACTAAATAGAAGAAATATCTCAAATTGAAACAGTAAAGTAGAACCCAAATAGTGTATGTGTGTGTGTGAAATTGTTCACGGCTGAGAGAGAGAAAGAGAAAGAACCGTAAAAGAAGAAGAAGAAGAATTAAAGACACTTCAGCTGGAATTTTGTATTGGTGCAGTAAAATCAAAGAGGTAATTATCTTATTCAAACACTCTTTTATAAGAATTAGGTTTCTTTTGGATTTTGAGGTGGGTTTAGGTAATCTTAGATGAATTTGTTTATTTTAGTGGCAATTTAGAGTGTTAAAAGGGGTTTAGAACATTTTTGTGCAATCTGGGGAAAAGTTGGATTTCCTGAAAATGAACTGAACTTATCTGAAAAAGACGATGAACAGTGTTCTTGCGAAAAGTAGGAATTCGCAAGCCTTGGTTGCGAAAAGTCCACTTTTCGCAAGCAGCTAAAGCGCATAGTTAAATTTTCGTATCTGTTGGTTACGAAAAGTAGGGAACTCGCAACTGTGGGTTGCGATAAGTGAGGTTTTCGCATCTGTTGGTTGCGAAAAGTGAGGAACTCGCAACTGTAGGTTGCGAAAAGTAAACTTTTCGTAATAGTGGGTTGCGAAAAGTTGGGTTTTCCTGTTTATGTGTTAAAGAGTATGTATGCTTTAATTTGTTTCAGATATTAAGGATCTGGGTTAAAAGATAATCTATTTTGAAGAAAGTTTGAAGGACCTTGCTTAAAAGATCAGGTGAGTTTTATTTTAAAGAGTATTTTTACTGGAATACAATATGTGAATAATGAATTGTGATAAGTGTATGAATATGTCATACGTGAGTGATTATAATGGGATATTATAATTACGTGACTATTATATGAAAATATAATACGTGGCCGGGCTTTGGACCGGTGTGATAAATTGGCTCGCAACCAATTGATTTGGCCATTGGTGGAGGGATAAGGTGGAATGAGACAGGTATGATGAATAATTGTTAGTTGGTATTATCTTACGTGTGTGGTATTTGTATTTATATAAATAGTGTTTTATATAAATGAGTTTTTAATGAATTACAAATGTCAGGGATTTACTCACTAGACCCTTAGGTCTAACCCTCATTTTCTGTTTTAAAAATTATGTATTCCAGGTGGTGATTCCAGTAAGAACAAGTAAATAGAATACTTGTTGGCTAGCTTTGGAGAAGATCATCATCATGATGCTACGGATGCTTTTGTAGTTATAATTTTTGTTATCACTATGTAATTCAAAGTGGATCAAGTTGTAATGAATTTTTATGTTCAGACTTTAGATGGGACCAAATGTGAAAGATGAAGTACTTTGTTGTAAACATGTTATGGAATGTATGTTATATGTATGTTTCGTTATGCGGGACGTTACACAGGTAATATTTGTTTATTTGTAAATTTTATTTCACTAACTGAACCAAAGAAAGTAAGTGATGCCCTCAAAGATCCAAACTGGGTCAGCGCCATGCAAGAAGAGCTGACTGAATTCGAAAGAAACAAAGTTTGGAAACTTGTTCGGAGACCAACTGATAAAACAGTAATAGGCACTAAATGGGTCTATCGAAATAAGTTGGACGAACATGGTACTGTAACCCACAACAAAGCTAGACTTGTTGCTCAGGGATACAGACAATAGGAAGGTATAGATTATGACGAAACATTTGCTCCTGTAGCAAGACTTGAATCTATTCGTCTATTCTTAACATATGTTGTACACAAAAACTTCAAAGTACATCAGATGGATGTTAAGTCAGCGTTTCTGAATGGAAAGCTGAATGAAGAAGTGTATGTGGAACAACCTCCAGGATTCTCAGATTCTAAGCGTCCAGGTTATGTTTATAAACTGGATAAGGCACTTTATGGCTTGAAGCAAGCTCCACGTGCATGGTATGACACTCTTTCCACTTATCTCCATATTGAAAAATTTGAGCGAGGTAAGATTGACAAAACTCTATTTTTTAGAAAAGTGAAAGGTCATATCATTCTAGTTCAAATATATGTTGATGACATTATATTTGGTTCTACTAACCCTGAGCTTTGTACTTGTTTCGCTGATAGAATGAAAGATGAGTATAAAATGAGCATGATGGGTGAACTAACATATTTCCTTGGTCTTCAGATTAAGCAAACTGAGAAAGGAACTTTCATAAATCAGGGAAAATATGTTAAAGATATGCAGAAGAAATTCGACTTAACTGAAAGTTCAGCTACGAAAACCCCTATGGCACCACCGCTGACACTTGATAAGGACACTAAGGGTGTTCCTGTCAATGTCACGCTGTACCGTGGGATGATCGGCTCACTATTGTATCTTACAGCTAGCCGACCCGATATTATGTTTGCAACATGCTTGTGTGCACGATATCAAGCTGAACCTAAGATATCTCATATGAAAGCTGTAAAGCGAATCTTTCGATATCTTAAGGGTACAGCGAATCTAGGTCTTTGGTATCCCAAAGATTCAGGATTTGATCTAACCGCCTATTCAGATAGTGATTTTGCAGGTTGCAAAATGGATAGGAAAAGCACCACAGGAGGATGTCAGCTCCTGGGTGGAAAGCTGGTAAGTTGGACAAGTAAAAAGCAAAATTCAGTGTCCACTTCCACAGCTGAAGCTGAATATGTAGCTGCTGGAAGCTGTTGTTCTCAAGTCTTGTGGATGAGAAATCAGCTACTAGACTATGATCTTCAGCTCTCCAAAATTCCAATCTATTGCGACAGCACAAGTGCCATCGCTATAGCAAACAATCCAGTACTACATTCAAGGACCAAACATATAGAAATCAGATATTATTTTATCAGAGATCATGTGATGAATGGTGATATAGAACTTCATTTTTTCCTAACTGATTATCAGTTAGCTGACTTATTTACCAAACCTCTTGATGAGACAAGATTCAACTTTCTCATCAGCGAGCTTGGAATGCTGAACTTTGAAGGATAAAAACTTCAGCGGTTCACATTAATCAGCGAAAGGATAAAATCAACTTGTATAACCCATTCTATCATCTTCTCTCTGAATAAACTTGATTCACTGATATCAAGGTATGTTCTCTCTCTGACAATCGCATGAAAATGCAAGATTTCAAAACAAAATGCATTGCTGAATATCTCTTCCTTAACAGCGATATTTTTGAAATTTCTTAAAACCTTCACTGAATATTTTCATTCAGTACTTCATGTTTTCAAAAGTATCTCTGAGTTTTTCAAAACCTCAGAGACAACCAAGAATATGAAAGGACAGTTGTGACGTCATTGCAACGGATAAACCCCCGCACGTTTTCTCTTCCTGACACACGTTTGCACGTCTCGTTCATACTTCCAATCAATTGCAAACACGTGTCCGTGTCATGATGAAAATCTTTTCCCGCTCAAGATTTTCTCTTTCTAAAATCTCTATATAAACAAATTCTTTGTTTATATTTTTCTTTTACGCGATCAATCTTCCTCCGCAAAAAGAATTCACTGTTGCATTTGTGATTTAAAAAACTTCAAGAACTGTTCATCATTTTCTTCATCAAACATCAAGGTTAATATGTTCTTATTTATTACCGAATGCGTATAACTTGTTTCCGATCTTCTCATTTAATATGTTCTTATTTATTACCGAATGCGTATAACAAGATCAAACAAAAGAACTTCGTAAAATGAAATCATTTTTTTCGTGGTTTTATGAACACAACCATTTCATGGTTGTTCTTCAAGTTTAAATGCAAAATCTTAAACTTGTTCTTCATTCGTTTTCAGAATCTATTTCTTCATAAAAAACTGGAAAACAAGAAAATGGGTTTTACATTTCGTTTCAAAATCAAGAAAAACCCTAATCTTCATTAAGACATTTTGTCTGAATGAAATGGATAAAATTCGAAACATCTTATTGGAAATTCTTTCCACATTAAGATCATTCTTATTTGTTAACATCTTTGGTTGAACTGTTAATACAGAGAAATGGCCTCGTCTGACATTCCTGCTACCGCTGAGAACATCTCCGCTGACTCTGAGGAAGTGGAAATCCTCAAGGCACCCCAAGTCAAGTTCAAACTTGATCAACTAGACTGGACTAAGATAAACAATCTTTCTGCGCTTCTCGAGTTTCCTCCTCGAAAGCAAGTCACACATCTTACAGATACTGTGAATTTCCTGAAGAATTGTTGCATTTCAACAGCCCTGACCATTTCACCCCCTGCAAGTCAGCTGCTACTATCTCAGTTCTGGTACTCTGCCAGACACTCTCAGCTACCATCCGCCAAAGATCCCTCCAAAACAGTTGATTGTATCCTCTGCGATACTGAATATGGAACGATAAAGATCACACCCGCCATCATTCGCAAAGCTCTGAAATTTCCCATCGCTACAAAGGAAAAACCTTTTGTTCCTTTCCCTGACCATAAGAAGATCGCTGACAAAGAAGCTCTTATTGCATTTTTTGATGCAATGGGCTATGTATGGGAAATGGGCAGAGACAAGAAGCCTGAGAAGAAGCTAACACTGCTGAAGAAATCGAAAATGCCCAGCGAGATGAACATCATCTTCGCTCACCTTATCAGCTGCATGACTGCCAAGACCGGCTCTTCTGATCAAGCCGCTCAACCTCAGCAAGCTATGGGATACGCTCTGCTGAAAGGTCTACACATTGACTGGGCATCTCTCATCTATGATGACTTGCTGCAAAGAGTAGACTCTGCCGCTGACAGGCCTGCTTGGGTTCCCTACCCCCGATTTATCAGCGCTATCTTTCAATATGGCCTGAAGGACAGCTATCCGCAAGAGGGCGATCTGAAACTCTCTCAGATTGGCCCTAAGGTACTCGACTTCAAACCTGTTGAAAATGAGGTACGTCTTTCTACCCTCTTAACTCTTCTCAACCCTTCTTCTTCTACTTCTGTGGCTCCTTCAGCGACAATACCCATCGCTGATACCCTGGCCACAAAATCCTCTCCTTCTAAGAAAAGGAAACATTCATCTACCCCACTTGATTCTAAAAGGATCAAGAAAACAAAGGAGCAACCCCAGCAATCTCATGCTGAAGACTCCTCAGCTCTTTCTACAGAGCTGAAGGAACGTTCAGTGGTACGCTCTGCCACACCTGAACAAGCCATCCCTTTTATCCAAACTTCAGAGTCTCTAAACGCTGAGGTTACAAACTTGGAACCGACCAACCCTCCTTCAGTCTCTCAAAAGACTGATGAAGTGATTGTCAGCGAATCCAACGCTGAACTCATAACCCAACCCGCATTCTTATCCTTCGCTCCTCCCTCCACTCATTTGGTCTCTACTCCAGATCTAGCTGGAGCTGCCATCATTTCCTCGGAACATAAAGCTGATTCTCCAGGAATGATGAAGACAGGACCTGCAGAAAAATCCATGGGCACTTTTGAAGATGACATGGAACTTTACTCAGGAACCCGTGATTTCAATGAATTCACCAATCCTCCGGCAGGTAAACAACAACCCATAAACACTGTGACTAAACCCCAAACTTCTGAGCTTTCCTCTGTTCACAAGTTTTTATATGTTACAGGTCCTAATTTGGGAGATATCAACGCCTCTCTGAAGTCCGTGGAGACAAAGCTGACAGGTCTCACCACTACTCTCTCCAATAACTCTACAGCTGTAACAAACGCTGGAGAGAATCTGAACAAACTGACAACGTTGGTGGAGAAGAAGGCTTCCACAGATGACATGAAGCAAGTTGATAAGACTCTCAGCGACTTCGCCAAGGTGCTCGCTGATATCTACACAGACTACACCTCTCTCAAAAACTCAGTTTCGTCCATGTCCAGCGAGGTAACAACGCTGAAGACATCGGTTGGAACACTAGAGGGAGATATGTCTCCTGTGAAGAAAAATGTCAACACTCTGACGACTGACTTAAGCTCTGTAAAGACTGACGTTGGTTCGATGAAGACTATGATCGAACAGCTGCTGCACAAGGTGAATACTCCTGCTCCTGCTCCTGCCCCTGTCCCTGAATCTGAACACCTTACAGCGGCAGATCGCATTGAGCTCGGGAAGATCAATCCTGCTATTTCTGGCCTTGAAGACAGATTAGCAAAGATTGAAGTTTGTGTAGGTCTCTCTGGCCAAGAATACAGAGAACCTACCAACGCTGCTGAATCAAGCCATTCCTCCCCCAGTCATCATGAAAAAGAGGGGGAGAAGAGCGCTGAAGATCTCGCCAAGAGCGCTGACCTTTCCCATGATGAATCTATCAGGGGAGAGAAGACGGATGTTGAAGAAACCACCGTTGGACCTCAGGAAGATGAAAACCCTGAGGAAATCGAGAAGCTCGCCTCTGTATCTGAGGGGGAGCAACTCGAAGAAGAAGCTGAGAAAACTGAATCTGAAGCAGAAGATGATGAAGCCGTCGACATCCCTGATAATGAACCATCTTCTTCTCCAAAGAATGATGATGATGATGACGAAGATGACGATGACTTCTTTATCGTCAAACCTGCTCAAAAGTTCAAAGCTCTTAAGGGAATCTCGATAAATGAACCTTCAGGGGAGCGGACAAAGACAAAGCCCTCAGCCTCTGGAGCTGAGAAAGGCAAAGGCAAAAGCGTCGCTGAAGATGACAATCTGATGATCTTGCTTGAAAAGCCGGTTTGTCAGGTACACTAATCATCTCTCACTCCATCCCTCCTCTATCATACACTATCAATTCCTTTACCCAAGCCTATACACTTGAACCAATTCTCTCTATCTGATTCTACCCAAGTTCTTACTTGTAAGATCGTTGTGTTTCAGCTAGTCCTCTCCCCTGTTTGAGGATATCGCTGAAGGCTCCATAACTGCGACTTCAATAATACCAGCTGCTGCTGAAGAAATAATCCCAGTCTTAGATTTAATCTCTGAGACTGATGAACCAGAAGAACAGCTACTCTCGCACAGAGGCAGACCTTCCTTAGCTCCTCAAAAGCTAAGTGAAGAGGATCCGAAAAGAAGAGAGGAGATAATAAAGCGCTTCGAGGATCAACGAATCATTCTGAGGCGTGATCAACTTCCTTCAGTTCCTCCAAAGTTCAGAATTTCTAAAGCTGAATAACAGGAACACCTCAGAGCTGAACGCCTACTCGCTGAAAGAAAGGAAGCTGAAGAAAAAGACAGAGAATACGCTATCAAACTTACTCAACGATAAATAAAAGACCCCAAGCTGAAAAGAGTTCCCATTGATGTTCAACGTCAGCTATGGGATGATGCTCAAGAGATCATTAGAGAAAAGACTAAGGTCTCTGATACGACTTTGGAATGGGCTAAATAAATGCTGACCTATCGATCTAGACCATCCAAAATCGTCAAGGCAAACATCAGAGGAAGACTGTACGCTGAAGTTCCTGTTGTTGAAGTGGATGTCTACAGAGATGACAAAACCAAGCAAACTTTCTATGCTACTACCTTAGAAAAGTTTGGTCTCTCTGAATGGTTAGAAACAAAATTAGCCATTCAGGGATCGCGCTCAAAGTTCAAAAGCCATGTCGAGAAGATCTTAAACAAACAGATCGACCTGCTTTCATCTGTTGTGGATATTCCTCCTACTCTTCCTCAACCAAGAAAAGTCCCTGATAAGAAAAAGAAAGCCTCTGATTCAGGTCCTCATATTCGGAATGAAACGGGCATTGGTTTCTCTCGTGCTGAAATTGTTGGCCCTGATGCCGATCTCTCAATGCTTGACACCTCTCTACCTCCTGGAGAAACATTCATTCCTGGCATAGTTGTAAGTGATCCCTATGGTATATTCTTTTTAGACTACTATGGAAATCATCACTTTCAACGTATCTATGAGCTAGACATCGCTCCCATCGAACAACTCAGAGATCTCGTATACTGGTGTGAAGTCAGACGCAACATCAAAGCTAGACACCTGAAGCCCTTGATTTTTGAAGCAGCTCTGAAGAAAAAGAATCAAGGAGAAGATGTCCCTGACTGGATGATCCCCACATCAAAGACCCTTGATGAACTTCTCATTAAGGAAGAACCTTTATAAGCGGATATGATCGCCTTTTCTCTATTGTATCAGTTATTCTTTTGTACTTGTAATTTATTTCGCTTGTACTTGTAATCTTTTCATTTCTCTTTGTATCCTAATTCAAAGTTTTAAAGAAAGATTTCAGCGAATGTACTTAATCCATCAGTACTGAAAAGATCCCAGAAAACAGTAAAAGGGACAAACATTTTATGAGTTCTTTTTATCCTTATGTTTTCATTTAATAGCAATTTTCTTTGTTGCTATGTCATAATCAAATAAGGGGAGATTGTTGATCCAAACCCTCAGTGATTTGATAATGACCCTCTCCTATATACTTAGTGAAAATTGTAAATAAACAATATGTATCAGAGTTTCACTATCGCTGATAAGTACTAAGATCTTACAGTACCGCTGATAGGAACTCTCGCTCTTTAAATTAAACATTCAGCGAAACTGTTCGTCATAAATGCTCTGAGTCTGTTCAGTCATTATGATGATCGCTGATAAGTTAGTTGTTTACTTATGATCCCTGAAGACAAGTTTCACGTCAACAAAGGTTCTACGCTGAAGTCGAAGATCAAGCTCAAGAACCAGCGACAAGTCTCCTAATGAACTGATGCGGATCAGCAAAGACTCAGATTTGTCCACTCAACGTGAAGTATCAAGTACAAGACTTCAGCTATCGCTGAACTCTATCATTCGCTGATATGAAATGATAGATCGCTGAATCAACGAAAGATGATCATGAAGTCCTCCGTACAAAGTACTTTTGTCTTAACCACCCTTGCACGACTCCGTACGAAATGTCAGAAAAGAACCTCCGACTGTCTTAAATCGTACAACCACTCTAATACTACACTGTTCATCCGTGCGGCTACTAAGGTTGTCAACCAAGGTCAATGACATGCAACCAACCAGCTGATGACACGTGTAAAGTGTATACTGACTTGCATTAAATGCATGCAGTATATAAAGAGATGAACCCACTTCATTTGAAGTAACTTGCTAACTCTGGACAAGTTCAATCTCTTATCTCAAGATAGGTTATTATTAGTAATTTCCTTATCTCTCTTAGTGCAAGAAACCTTAGTGTTCCAACTTGTTTAGATTTAGGTTTATCCTTAATCTTGTTTCCGCAACAAGCTGTAAATTATTAATGATTTATCAATAAACAATTTAGAAAAGTAAAATCTATGTGTTTGTATTCAACCCCCCCCCCCCCCCCTTCTACAAACTTGTATAGGCCTTCGGGACCAACAGTAATGAAGCTTTTGAGATGTTCACTTCACCAGGACTTCCATCCAATCCTTGACAACCAATATTAGGAGTGTCTATGGATGTTGTTACAGGAATACGAAATTCCTGTGATGTGCTAGTGTTGAAAAAAAAATCAGGCCCAAATTGGATATTACTGTGTAATCCAGACTCTATGTGTTCAATAATAGGTTGGGATTTATCACCTCCCTCCAAATGAGTTTGGGATGGTTCCCCTGTTTGTTTTGAAACAGTAGCATGTTGAAATGCTTCTGAGTGGCTAGGGATGGGTTGTTCAAGTTCCACCACTGGGTCCATGGTGTTTTCTTCAATGTTAGTCACCAAGAATTGTGAACCAACAGTAGATGTGGTTACCCGGATTAATTCAGCTGGATCAGAACCATCTCTTTTTGTTTGAGATTCTGTTAACAATCTCTCATCCTCACCACACTCTATCTGTTTTTCAACTCCCATACTAACCAATCTCTATGAATTTTCCCTCTCTATTCTCTCAGAATGTTATTCCCCTTGAACATTCTCCCCCTCTCTGTTTTGATTTGACCACTCACCTCTCATATCAGGTTGTTCCTCATGGGTAGGGGCTTGAGGTTGTTCAAGTCCCATTGAGGTGCAATAAGCTTTTAAAATCTCACTCTTCCTTGGAATGTATTGCCTAAGTAACCTTGGAAGAGGTCTGTGATTTGGAAAATTTTCAGGTCTCAAAGTAGAAATCATTTTACCCATATAGAATATTGGTCCATGCTCCTCATTTGATCTTCTTGGAATGTTTTTGTCTTGATCCATTGCATGCCAAATTACCAACTGCCAATACCTCTGATATGGTATGTATGTGAGTACCTTATCCCTGGTTCTCTTTTCTTTTGCTTCCTGATTCCTCTCAAAAGTGTTCTTCATATCTTCCCATAGAATAGAAGCGTAGTCATAGTGCCTATTCTTCACTAATCCATGAAATATCTGCAAAATCTGCTTTAAACCCTGATCTAGAGAGCTATTCTCCCCAGAAAGACATTTGTTGATGATATTGAAAAAACATGCCTAAATTGGTGGCAATTTGTTCCTTCTGAACAAGCTTAGAGTTTTCAACTCTTCATTATACCCCAATCTTTTAATTTCATCCAATAATTCCTCTGTTAATGGAGAATCTTCAAAGTCTAATCTTCCCTCTAAATCATCCTTTTCTGGTAGCCTCAACATTGTTAGAGCACTATTTGTAGCTATCAAGACAGTATTAAATCTTTGTACTGTTACTCCTTGGTAGAGGCATGGGCTTGTCATGTCCTACTATATAAAGGAGTTCCTTTGTTATTTTGTATAACTTCTTGAGCATTTTGTCATTTGTACTTTAGAGATCAATATATGGATGACAAGTTTGCTTTCTAAATTCTCTTTACATTTGTTCTTTACATATTGCTAGATTTGGGATTTCACATTTGGTATCAGAGCTAAACAGGAGATTCAAGCAGATCAAGATCCAAATTGAAGAATTTTTACACTGTTCATACAGATTTCGGACCATGCATGCTTTATTGTTCATCTGATCACTTGTTAGATCTGAAGTTTTGTCAATAAACCATGTGTTGAAGATCTGATAAGAAGACTCAGATGTTCTGAGTAGAGGAGTCAGAGATCTGAGAAGAGAAGTCAGAGTTCTGAGAGAAAGAGTCAGAAGCTCTGAGAAGCGTTATCAGAAGAATGTTCAGAAGTTCTGAACTACCTGTTCAGAACTTATGACTACATACTTTACTTAGTATTTAGTAAACTAATTAGAACACGTGTTATGTTCTTATTAGTCTTTCTTATTTGTACTGTAGCTTTAACATGTCCGTTGCATTATAAATAGAGTGGTTAGCACTACGTTGCTAACTGATTGATTTTCCCGTATATCTTTGTATTCATTCTTTGTAATCTTTGAGATTCTCTCTCTCTTAGATTTGTAATCCTGTTCATCATTGAATACAATTGGGCTTGATCATACAACTTCTCAATTACTGCTTTCTATATTGATTGTAAGATTAGATCATGTACTTTCAATTGGTATCAGAGCCAATCAACAAACAAATTCATTCAAGATTGTGATTGCGAAGATCGATTGATCAATTTCTTGAAGATTTCTTGATTCATTCAAAAATCGATTCCGCTGCTAGGGCTAGTTCTTGAATTCTTGGCAATTCTTGAATTACCTGTTACATTTCGATCAAGAAACTCGAATTTGTCTTTCTGTTGAATTTTCTTACAATCATGTCTTCTAAAGAATATCTAGCCATGAGATCTGAAACCAAACCGCCTGTTCTTATACCTGAAGAGTATCAGCAATGGAAAATTCGTATGATCCAATTCCTAGACAACATTGATGAAAATCTTATGATCTCCATTCGAGAAGGTTCAATTGAAGTGTATATCGATGTTGCCGCAACCCCTGCTACAGAGACAACTCCAGAAATTCCAGCGACCATGGTGAAGAAGAGTTATTCCCAATACACAGCTGAACAGAAGAATAGGCATGCTATTGACAAAAGAGCAATTACTTTGATGACTTTGGCTGTCCCAAATGAGGTTCTTAACAGGATTGACAGTGGATCATCAGCTAAAGAAATGTAGGACGAATTGGAAAGGCAGATGTTAGGAACTGTGAGATCTATTCAGGCAAAGTTAAATCAAAGCATAAATGCTTATGAAAGGTTCAAAGCAAAAGAGTCAGAAAGTTTGACACAGACATACAGTAAATTTTGCACTATTCTAAATGACTTGAGAAGAAATGGACTGAAGAAAACGAAGTCAGAAATAAATTACAAATTTATGAACAGTCTAAATTCAGAATGGTCATCATTTGCCATAAGTCTGCAAATGAACAAGGATATGTGTGAAGAAGACTTAAATGATCTGTTCTGTGTTCTTAATCAACATGAAGACTCTGTCAAGTTAGTTGTGGAAGAGAAGAAAAATGTTGCTGATCAGTTAGCGTTCTTATCAAAGTCCAAAGCAATCAAAGCACCTAAAAAGACTGCATATCTATCAGAGATACCTAATCTGGAAGAATCTGACAAGGAAGAAGGATCAGAAGATGATGAAGATATCAAGATAATGGCTGAGAAACTAGCTTTGTTGACAAATACTTTCAACAAAAGGTATGGGAAGGGTAGATTTCAAGGAAATTATAAGAGAGTTGGGAGTTCAGATTATAAGAAGAAAGAAGACAGAGAAGAAAATAAGTTTGAAAAGAGAGTAGAGAGAAGTGAAGAAAACAAAGAAGAGAAGGATGAGAGAAAAGAAAAGAATCTGTGTTTCAAGTGTGGAAAATCTGGCCACTATGCTAAGGATTGCAGAGTTAAAATTGTGAAAGACTATGAGTACTACACCAAGAAGGCTCAGCTTGCAAAGAAGAGAGATGATAAAATTGATTTATTGTCTGAACAGGAGAATTGGTTGTACTACACTTCTGATGAAGATGATCATATCAACTTTCCACAGATGCAAAGCTATATGGCAAAAATGAGGAATGAGGATGATTCTGATTTTGAAGATGCTGATTCTGAGTCATCTGCTGAGGTACATTCTTCACTTGAAATAGAGTTAATGACACAGATTGGTGAAATGAAAACTGAATTTGCTAATCTATGAAAACAGATAAAAGGAGAAAGAAATTTGGTTAACAAATTCAGAATTGAAAAAGAAGTAATAAAAGAACAATATGAAGAATCTGAGGCTGACAAACAGAAAGTTAAAGATGAAAATTCTGAATTGTTGAAAAAGCTTTCTGAACTAAAAGTTGAGTTTTCAAAAATAAAGGATGAAAAAGGTGATTTACAAATAAAATTTGATATGTTATTTGAAGAAAGAAAGAATTTATACACCAAAATCAAAGAATTGGAAGATCTGAATTTGAAAAGGGGTCAGACTCAGCAAACATTAAATCTTTTATTAAGCAATGTTAAAGATACAAGATTTTACAATCCAAAGAAGGGATTGGGATTGGAAGAAAATGTCACTTTAAAAAGAGCTCCAATCAACTTGTATGAAAAACTTCAAGTTTCTAAGCCAAAAATCCCAGAAATTGTTGAAGTTTTCATAAGACCTGCTAGTTCTATAACAAGTTCTGACAATTTGCAAAGACCAAACTCTAAAAAGTCAGATGAGAAAATTTCTGAGACTAAAACAGAAAAGTCAGTTGGTTCAGAAGAAAAGGTTAAGAAAGAAGTTTCTAAACCAACAGATGAGAAGCCAAAATACAATGATACTAAATTCAAGTATGATTCTTTAAATGTCAGCTACAAAAATAAACAACCAAGTTTTTCATATCATGACATTGAGAGCATATTTGACACAAGTAAAAATTCTGAAACAGTCAATCAGAAGTCTGAAACTTCTAGTCAGGATTCTGAACTTTGTAGTCAGAACTCTGAGTCTAAAGATCAGACATCTGAGTCTGTAAATCAGAACTCTGACTCAGGTAGTCAGAAGTCTGATTCAACTGGATTTTCTGAAACATAGTCAGATGAATTTTTACAACTTGAAAAGAGATTTAATCTTGTGAGTCAAGAACTTGAGGACTTAAGGAAAGCTTATGATGAACTTGAAAATGATTTCTGTGAGGTGGATATTAAACTTGAAGAAGCTTTGAAAGAAAAGAATATTTTTATTCAGAAAATAACAGGGCTTGAAAAACTGAAGACTGAGTATGATCTTTTTAAAATTAATGCTCCAAGAGAAAATGATAAATTTTTTAATGAATCAAGTACATATGAAAAAGGTGAATCATCTAATTCTTCTAACAAAAAGGACTTGAATTTTTCAGAAAAAGAAGAAAGCAAAAGGAAAGATGATCTTGCAAAGTTGAATGATCTGAAAAGGGATCTTGAGAAGCTTAGAATGAAATCTACTTCTGAACTCAAAGCTAGAAATTCTTGTAATAAGGGCAATTGTACTCTGAACAGTATCAATAAAAATGAAATGACCTATGTTTCAGATTTATTGTCACTTGCAAAGAAAAATCTTGTTTGTGTTAGATATAAAATGATTCATTCCAATATTCTCATAAATGTCAAGTCAAAATAACTTCTGTTTCATACATAAGAAAAGATATTCAGAATTCAGAAAAGAAAATTGTTTCTGTTCATCAGAATACAGAAAAGAAGAAAATTTTTGTTCCTCAGACTGAGAAGAAAGAAAAGATAAAAGAAAAGAAAGTTGAAAATGTTGCAAAATCAAAAGATACAACTTTCAAAAAGAAAGTGAATAAGTTTGTAAGCAGAAAATGTTCTGACTTCATAAAAGTTCAAGGAAAGTGGTGTTTGAAGAAAGATTTTGAGTGGAAAGTAAAAGGTACTAATGTTAAATCCAATGACAAAACTAACAAAGATGGACCCATTCCAAAATGGGTACCTAAAACTAACTGATCCTTTTGCAGGGCTGTCATGTGTGGTTTTTAGTTTCAGGAGCTTCAAGACACATGACAGGTCAGAAGTCTTTTCTATCAAACTTCACAGAAAAGGCTGGAGGAGCAGTAAACTTTGGAAATAACAGCAAAGGACAAGTCAAAGGTTATGGGGATTTAACTAAAGGGGATCTGACTATCCAAAGTGTTTTCTATGTTGAAGGATTACAGCATAATCTTTTCAGCATAAGTCAGTTTTTAGACAGTCTTTGTCAAATCAAGTTTCAAATAACAGGTTGCATGATTTTAACTGAAAATGATGTTGAAGTCTTCTGGGCCAAAAGACATATGGACTTATTTGTAGTTAATTTTTCAAAATTAAAAACATTAAATACAGTTTGTCTTTTATCAAAATCAACTGCAAATGAATGTTGGCTTTGGCACAGAAGATGTTCTCATCTAAATTTCAAAGATCTTAATAATCTCGTTGCAAAACATCTGGTTAAAGGCTTACCAAAGCTTAAATTTGAAAAAGAATCATTATGCTCAGCTTGTGAAATGGGCAAGATGAAAAAGAGTTCTCACAAATTAAAAATGGACTCATCTTGCAAAGCACCATTAGAAATGATTCATACTGATCTTTGTGGTCCAATTTCAGTTCAATCTATGGGAGGAAAGAAATATATGCTTGTGATTGTTGATGAATTCTCCAGATACACATGGGTTGAGTTCCTAAGAGCTATGTCAGAAGCTGCTACTACATTGATAAATTTTATCAAAAGGATTCAAGTTCTCTTACAACTTCCAGTTCAGAAAATCAGAAGTGATAATGGAACAGAGTTCAGAAATGAGACTCTTCAGAATTTTTTAGAAAGTTCTGGGATTTCTCACAATTTTTCTGCTGTCAGAACTCCTCAACAAAATGGTGTTGTTGAAAGGAAAAATAGAACTCTAGTTGAAGCTGCGAGAACAATGCTGGCTTATGCAAATCTTCCTAATTTCCTATGGGCTGAAGCAATTGCAACTGCTTGTTTTACACAGAATAGAACTTTAATCAATAAGAGATTAAATAAGACTGCTTATGAACTGATAAATAAAAGAAAACCATTAATCAAATTCTTTCATGTTTTTGGTTGCAGGTGCTATGTTCTTAGAGACAGAGAAAATCTTGCCAAATTCGATAAAAAGGCAGATGAAGGATACATTGTGGGTTATTCTTTAACTTCCAAAGCATTCAGAATCTACAATAGAAGAACCAAGAGGATGATGGAGAGCATAAATGTAACTTTTGATGAAGCCAGAATGAGGACTTCTGAACAAGACAGTTCAGAACTCATGCTGAACAAGACAAATATGACTTCTGATACAAATTCTAATTCTATTTGTTCAGAACTCAATTTACTGTTTAAGGATGCTTTTATTGAACTAATTTCTGATTCTTATGCAGAATATGAAAACCCAAAGATGGTCAAAGAGATGAAAAATAAGACTCCAGAAATAGTTCAATCAACTGTAATTTCTGACAAAGGTCCATCAGAGGAATGTCCAAATCTAATAAATACAAGTGGTGAAAATTCTGAACCTTGTAATCAGAATTCTGATTCTTGTACTCAGAACTCTGAACAAGTCACTCAGAATTCTGACTTCATTGATCAGAACCCAAACTTGGATGTAATTCCTACTCATACATCAGAACAAGGGGACAGTTCAGAATTACAAGCAATCATTGAATGAGAATGATGCAAACAACAATTATTCAGAGATTGATGTACTCCCTAGTGCAAATAAATGGACTAAAAATCATCCTATTCATCAAGTAATAGGTGATCCATCAGCAGGAGTAAAGACCAGATCAGCTACAGCAAATGAAGCAATGTTTGTTGGTTTCTTAAGTGTGATTGAACCAAAGAAAGCTAATGAAGCCCTAGAGGATCCAGACTGGATTTCAGCAATGCAAGAGGAATTGCTCCAATTTGAAAGAAATAAAGTTTGGAGACTCATTCCAAAGCCTGAAGGTAAATCGATTATTGGAACTAAATGGGTGTTCAGAAACAAAAAGGATGAATCAGGTGTTGTCATCAGAAACAAGGCAAGATTGGTTGCTAAGGGATACTGTCAACAAGAGGGAATTGATTATGATGAGACATTTGCACCTGTGGCAAGAATAGAGGCAATCAGAATATTTTTGGCTTATATTGCTCACAAAAACTTCAAGGTGTATCAGATGGATGTCAAATCAGCCTTTCTAAATGGCAAACTTAATGAAGAGGTGTATGTTCATCAACCTGAAGGTTTTGTTGATCCAGAATTCCCTGATCATGTTTATATTTTAGACAAAGCTTTATATGGTCTAAAATAAGCACCACGAGCCTGGTATGACACTCTTACTAAACACTTGTTAGGTTCAGGGTTCAAGAAAGGTAAGATTGACACAACTTTGTTTTTAAAGAAACAGGGTGATGATTTAATTCTGATTCAGATTTATGTTGATGACATAATATTTGGTTCTACCAGTCCAGAATTATGTAATAATTTTTCAAAAATCATGTCATCTGAATTTGAAATGAGCATGATGGGTGAGCTGAATTTTTTCCTTGGTCTTCAAGTCAAACAATTACCAAAAGGTATTTTTATAAATCAAGGAAAATATGTCAGAGACATTCTGAAAAAGTTCAAAATGTCTGATTGTGCTTCTATGAGAACACCTATGGCAACTAACATAAAGTTAGATGCTGATCTCAAAGGTGTTTCAGCAGATATCAAACTCTATAGAGGCATGATTGGATCATTACTTTATTTGACTGCAAGTAGACCAAATATCATGTTTTCTACCTGTTTCTGTGCTAGATTTCAATCTAACCCAAAAGAATCACATATGTTGGCTGTCAAAGGGATTTTAAGATATCTCAAAGGAACACCTGATCTAGGTTTATGGTATCCAAAAGAAACTGACTTCAAATTGACTGCTTTCACTGATGCTGATCATGCAGGAAGTAGGTTGGACAGAAAGAGTACATCTGGTACTTGTCACTTTTTGGGAGATAAAATAGTGAGTTGGGCATCAAAGAAGCAGAATTGTGTGTCCACTTCAACTGCTGAAGCAGAGTATGTTGTTGTTGCTGCTTCATGCTCTCAAACATTGTGGATGAGAACACAACTCATGGACTATGGATATCAGCTTAACAAGATTCCCATCTATTGTGACTCAGAAAGTGCAATTGCCATTACTCAGAACCCTGTTCAACATTCAAAGACTAAGCATATAGATGTGAGGTATCATTTTATAAAGGACTATGTGGAAAAAGGAACTATAGAGATGCACTTTGTGCATACAAAGTATCAATTGGCTGACTTGTTCACAAAGCCTCTTGATCACAAAAGATTCTCTTTTCTCGTATGTAAAATAGGAATACTTAATTTGACTAATTGAGTAGCGTACTCATAATTCTGAGTCTTAAGTTCAGAACTTCTGAGTCTTGAGATCAGAACTTCTGAGTCTTAAGGTCAGAGATTATGAGTCAATACTTCAGCAATCTAACTTTCAAAAATTTATTTTTGAGAAATACAAATACTTCAACTGTGTGGATTATGCTTCTTCTATTATCTTTTTATCTCATCTTTATGTATCATAAATAGTCAAATGCATGCTCAAGTCAAGGGGGAGCATCAAAGAAAATTTTTGTTTGGAAATTATTTTGTGATGCTTAAAAAGGTTTGTTTTCATTTCTTATCTCTGATCATTCTAAGAAGAACAAGCTTTTAATGATAAATATTTTTTTTTGTTGTTCAAACTATATCTGAATTAAAAAAATTTCATATTCAGATATAAGATTTTAAATGATTTATTTTAAAAATCATCATAATATGAACAGAATTTTGATGATAAAAAGTGTTTCTATCTGTTCAAACCTCTTCTGAATAATCAAAATGTTTTATATTTGTCAGAAGTTGATTTTAAATGACATTTTGGTTACAACGCAAAATTCTTCTGAGTTATGGAATCAGAACTCTGAGTAGAACAATCAGATATATGATAAAGAAAAGTCAAAACATCTGAGCGTGTTATTCAGATCTTTGACTTGAGTCAAAATTCTATCCACTAACACGTGTCAGCTTCATATTTGTTTGATTATGCCACGCATTTCATTTAAATCCTCTGTGGCATTTCAAATGTGTTGACTCCGTTATAACATTGATTTCGCTTTTCCGTTAAACCTTTCAACTTCGCGGATTTTAAATAGGTCTTAAAATCCCTATTCCAAATCTTTTCAAATTCCAGAGCGAAAAGTGAGATACGAATCAAATCCAGAGTTCTTTGAGTTTGTTTTCTTCTTAAATCATGTCTGGAATACGAAGGAGTGGTCCAATTTCGCTACATTCTACAAAATCGATAATGGATTCATCTGATTCGGATAATGATGAAGTACAGAATAGAGCTGTAGGGGAAGAGGCAATAAGAAATGATAAAGAAGATGAACAAATGGATGAATCAGAAGGAAATGCAGATGAGGTAAACATTAATATTGAACATGAACAGAGTGCTGCAGGGTCGATTATGTCAGATAAACCTATTTTCGTGGAAAGGGCTGTTCCTGAGAGTGAATGGTTGAAATTGTCTGAAAATAATTGTGTTATATTGTTTGAGGAAAGTCGATTTAAACCTGAACACAGAATTATCATGGAGTTATTCAAACATCATCCTTATAGAAAATGGTTTACAAGAAGCAAAAATGTTCCTGTTCAGTACATACAACAATGGTGGAAACATCTGAGGTTAGAAGATAATAAGTTTGTGTCTGAAATTGGAGGAGTGACATTTGCCTTATCTATCTCTGCACAAAGAGAAATGCTGAATCTACCAGAGAAAGATGATGTACAAAGAAGGACATATTTTGAAGACTCACCCCTAACAGAGTAATTAATAGCAGAATTTATGAAATTGGGATACAATGAAGGATTGAGGACTCTCAGTTTGTTCAGAAGAAACAAATTACCACCTATTTGGGCTTGCTTCTTTCATGTGGTAAATAAATGTTTGTCAGGGAAGAATAGTTCTGCTGATCAAGGTTCTAAACAAATTCTTCAGATCTTTCAGGGCTTAGTGAAGAATAGGCATTATGACTATACTTTAATACTTTGGGAAGACATGAAGAATACATTTGAGAAGAATCAGAAAGCAATTCAGAGGAAAACAAAGGATGCTCCACTGACATACATTCCTTATATAAGGTACTGGCAAATTGTTATTTGGTATGCCATGCAGGAAAACAGCACAATCTCAAGAAGAACAAATGAGAAGCATGGTCCCACATTTTATTTGGGTAAGATGACCTCAGTAACAAGACTTGAAAACTATCCCAATCATAAATTGTTGCCAAAATCACTTAGGAATTATATTCCAAGGGAGAGTGAGATTTTAAAAGCTTATTGCACCTCTATGGGAATTGAATTACCTCAAATCCCTACCCAAGAGGACCAACCTGAGAAGAGAGGTGAGGGGTCTAGTCGAATTAGAGAGGGGGAGGATGTTCAGATGGGTGAACATTCTGAGAGACTTGAGGGGGAAAATTCTGAGAGCTTGGTTAGATTTGGTGAGGAAAAACATAATGAGAGTGGTGAGGATGAGAGATTGTCAACAGAGGTTCAAACAGAAAGAGATGCCTCTGAACCAGCTAATCTTGACCAGGTAACAACAAATGATATTGGTTCACATCTCTTGGTGTCCAATATTGAAACAAACACCATGGACCTAGTGGTGGATCTTGAACAACCCATCCATATCCACTCAGAAGCATTTCAACATGCTACTGTTTCTCACAAATCCGGGGAACCATCCCAAACTCATTTGGAGGGAGGTGATAAATCCCAATCTATTTTTCAACACATTGAGTCTGAATATCACAGTCCTATTCATATTGAGCCTGAAATTCCTTCTGACACTTGCACAAATCAGGAATTTCGTATTCCTGAAACAACATTCATAGACATACCTAATGTTGGGTGTCGAGGATTGGATGGAAGTCCTGGTGAGGTGAACATTACAAAAGCCTCATTCAAACGTGCATATGTTGTACAAGATGACTTTGTGTTATCTACAGGCCATGAGCCCTCTGGGCACATGAGTTTAAAGAAGAGATGTATGAACTCTGTGAAGAGGAGGTTGGATCTTAGAAGAAAAATCAGAAACTGTAGTGAATGGTTGCTATCTGAGGTGAATCCCAAAAAGATTCTACATAATGATTTTGTGTTTCCTGCTGAGTATGAGGTGAATGAAATTCTGTCAGTTGAAGTTGAAGAAGTCCAGAACACAGCACCTCAGAATGTGCAGATAACTAGTTTTGATCAAGCTGAACAGTCTGAACCCAAAGAAGATGAAATATCCATTGATCTAAATGGATACTTTCTTGAATTTGATTTGCCTGAGTTCTTCAAACCAAAAGAAGTACAATTCTTGGATGTGTATTATGATAGACCTAAGGAGACTCAGATCTGGTTGGCTGAAAAATCAAGATGTCTTGGCAAAACAAAGCAAGATGTTTACTCAGATTTTCTAATCACTGGAATCAGAGAATTGAAGGTTAAGAAATTCAGAAAGATGGAGTACTTATCCTTAGAAGTTCTGAGAGAAGATGGCAAGGTTTATTACTTTACTGATGCAGATTTTGAGAAACTATCAGTGGTTGACTTCTACAGATTACACAGCTTTCTATGCTTCAAAGAGTCAAGCAAAGACAGAAATGAAAGGAAGGCAAGAAGTGTGGTGATTGAGGCCATGTTCTACATCTTAAGGTGGCACTGTTATACAGATTTCCAAATAGCTTTGTACTTACAAAAGCCATGTGTTTATCTGGCAAATCCCAACACAGATCATGAACAGAAAAAGGTGTTAAAGACTGGAAGTGTTCACAAATATCCAGATTTGGGAGTATTTTTGAAAAACAAAAGTGGAAAGATCTTCTTCAGAGCAAAGGAAACTGCAAAATACTGTTCTGGAACTTTAAAAATCATAAAGCATAATTTGGAGAAAAAGATGCTGAAAGTGAAGGAAGCAAATATAATTCAACAAGTAATCAATCAGCAAGTTGAAATTATTCAAGAAATCATTGTCAAAATTGATAAGAGGCTTAATCTGATAAATGTGCTACTTCAGAAAATCGTTCCTGCTCTGAAAGACCTAGATGATGCTAAATTCAAGTTTATTTGACAAAAAGGGGGAGATTGTTAGATCTGAAGTTTTGTCAATAAACCAAGTGTTGAAGATCTGATAAGAAGACTCAGATGTTCTGAGTAGAGGAGTCAGAGATCTGAGAAGAGAAGTCAGAGTTCTGAGAGAAAGAGTCTGAAGCTCTGAGAAGCGTTATCAGAAGAATGTTCAGAAGTTCTGAACTACCTGTTCAGAACTTATGACTACATAATTTACTTAGTATTTAGTAAACTAATTAGAACACGTGTTATGTTCTTATTAGTCTTTCTTATTTGTACTGTAGCTTTAACATGTCCGTTGCAGTATAAATAGAGTGGTTAGCACTACGTTGCTAACTGATTGATTTTCCCGTATATCTTTGTATTCATTCTTTGTATTCTTTGAGATTCTCTCTCTCTTAGATTTGTAATCCTGTTCAACATTGAATACAATTGGGCTTGATCATACAACTTCTCAATAACTGCTTTCTATATTGATTGTAAGATTAGATCCTGTACTTTCATCACTTTTTATTCAGACATTGATTTTTGACTTCTTGGATCAATTCTTGGCATCACTGAACTCGGAATTGAAATCTGAACAACATTAACTCTTGGACTATCATCAAATTCTGCACAGAATCATCAGATTTGATCATCTCTTTGAAACTTTGTTCGAAAACCCTAAGTTCACTGTTTTAGATCAAAAGTCGTTTAAATCGATCAATTTGCGAGTAGTGATCAACGAGAAAAGTGTGTGGAATTTGATTACGAACAAATCGATATAAATTTCATTTCATTTGATCAAGAATTGAAAGAGTTATAGCAGATTCAGTGATTTTCAAGTTCGATGTGAAGAATTCGGATTATTCTTGTTGAATTCGGATCATTCATACAGAATTCGGATTATTCAAAGGAATTCGGAGTGTTCTTGGTCATCACAAGTGTAGATTTCGACTCGAGAAGGTTTCGAATTCATTGAATTCGAACTCTGTTAGGTTCGAATTCTGCTGGTTGCGAATTAGTCTACACAAGAATTGAGTTGATTTCGAATCGTTGATTGTTGGAACCCAGATACACTTAATCAAGATTAACAGTCTATTAGTTGAGTTTAGAGTTTGATGCGGAAGCGTATTTAAACTAACAGATATGTTTGATAGATGTTAGAACGCACATATATAAAGAAAACAGTAAGGAATAAAAAAGATTTCTTGAACAGTTACTGTTATTCAATATATAATGAGAACACGAAGAACAGATTAAGAACTGTTGGTGTGTGTGAGAATATAACACTCAGATATTTGACAATAACGTTTGAGAGTATTAGTGATTTCTTGTGTATTCGTTCTTAGGAAGATCTCAACATGAGACTTCCTTTTATACTACTCTTAGAAGACTATGAAGTAGGTCACTGTTCCTTTTACGACATGAATAGTGAACTGGATGGTGTGAACAGTTGTTTGATCCATGCGCATTTAATGGAGCAGATGTACTATTGGTAAATGCATTAAATGGCGCAGACGTCTATTTTGTACCATGCCCTATTGAGTCCACTCAGAGCTTGACACGTGTTTTGACAGTACTTTTCCATGCAAGTTGATGAACGTATCCAGTAATATCTTCCAAGTCTTCATAGCAGACCACAGAGGCTCTGTAAGGCATTGCAGAGGTTCTATGGTCTGACCTTCTGTGGAGCAGTCCACTTGTTTCCGAGTTGATCTTCTTCTTGCGCACTACAGAGGTTCTGTGATTACCTCTGTAGCTTCTGTGGCTTTCTGGACTTGATCTTCTGGAAGAAGTGGCAGAGCCTCTGTGAGAGGCTTTTCTATACTTAGCCTATTTTTCACTACTTCTAAGTATTTCTGTGATTAGGAAGATTGAAGCTAACAATCTGCCCCTAAGTAGTGAAAAAAAAAATTTGACTTTGAGTTTAGTTAGGCTAAGTTGGATAAGACAGAGGTTAAACAATACCTCGAAATTTCTTTCATTTAGAAATATGCCAGAGGCATTTTACATTTGAGTACAATGAAAGATAAAACTATGTTTGCAGAGATTGGAGGTCTGAGAATCAGATTTTGGCATCTTTGAAATCGTTGTAGCTTCTGTTGTCTCTGTTGTCTCTGCCGACTTTTCTGATCTCTTTGTAGAATCTGATGCAGAGCTCTCTTAGGCGGATTGTTGAGTCTATTTCTCTGATGAAAGTATCTGCATCATCTCTATGTACCTCTGTATTTTACAAGGCTTGCTCTGAATTTGCTCAGAGTACTGGTTGCGTACTTCTGACAATCCATGAGTACAAAAAGTTTAACCTGGTGTTGTGGGTTTTGAAATACTAACCCAAATCTTGGTTCTCTGATGATTGAGTTGGGCACAGCGTCTGGTGGGCAGCGATCTTCTGGTGGTCGTAGATCTAGATGTTTGAGACCAAGATCTTTTCCCAGCTGAAAATCTATCATGCTGTATAGCAGAAGCTTTTCCCTCATCGCTTTTCTCAATACTTGATAGGCTCTGGTGTTTGCCTCTGTGTTGTAGTTGTCCTTTGTCCATTGCAGAAGGTCAGGTAGATCGTATGGATTGATGTTTCTTAAGTCAGCATCAGCGAAGGTAGACTCTGAATTGTTCTCTCTTCTTGCTTTGTAAAGATTGTACCTGACCCTTGGATAGGTTCTTGTGAAGGATAATCTGCAGAAGATCACCTTTTTGATTTTGTGAATTGAGAAGACATCTGCTTTGGCTCTTGGCTTTGTTCTTGTGAAGATGTTCTCAAATTCTTCTCTGATCCTTGGATCTGTCACATGATCTACTGGATGATTTGTCTGATAGGATTGTTTGTAGAGGTATTTGTATACCACTTCTTCCATCTCTTCATGTGTTAGACCAGGTCGTGGAATTTGTCTTCTGAGACTCTCCATTTGTTGAACAACTTCTGCAGCTCTACCAGCTAGAGGAATTTCTGGCAGAGGCTTCAATCCATGTGCCCAGTCAACTTCTTCAGGTTTTGGGGTTTGAAAGGCGTCAAACGCACTCTTCATCAATTTCTCTGTTGGTTTTGACAATGTTTTCTTCTTCTTAGGCTCTTCTGTCAGTATCCCTTTGCCTTTATCTTTTGTTGTCGTGGCAGAACCTGTTGCTTCTGTGGGATTTGAGGTTTGCACTTCTGTTGGTTTGATGGAGGTTGCCTCTGTGGATTTTGACGATTGTGACTTAGAGGACTTTTGTGGCGATGGTTCTGTTGGCTTGACTTGCTCTGTAACCTCTGTTGGAGGTTGTTTGGTGACTTCTTCTGTGAGCTCAGTTTCTATTGATGAAGTGTTGTCATTGAATCTTCTTGCCATTCTGAAAGCTAAAGTGAACCTGTGCCTTTCTTCTTCTCTCTTCACCATACGATCACTCATTGTTGTGTGCATCCTTTTCAGAATGTCAGAAGCAGAGGTCGTTGCTCTTTTTGGTTTGGTGGCAATCGACTTTCTTCTGGGTATGGTTTGGGGTGTTTCCACAGAGGTGGGTGTTTTCTCTGTGTTTGGTTCATCTGTTTCTTCCAAAATGATTACCTCAGGGGCGGTTGTTGCCTCTGTAGCTTGCTGTTCTGCTTCTGGAGTTTTGGTTTCGTCAGGAGATGATTCCACAGAGATGGGTGTTGTCTCTGTGGTCTTTTGGGTTTGTTGTTGTCGGGTCTGTTCTGGAGGTGCTTGACTCAGAGGTTCTGCGGCTATTGGTGGACCTGTAAGTCCTCTGCTTGCAGTTTTCTCTGTAGTTTTCTCCCCCTCAGGATGATCTGATGGACCAGGATGGTCATCATCATCAGAGTCATCCTGACCCTTGTCTGATGTACCCTCTGCTCTGCAGGAAGCATCGGGTTTCTTTGGCATTGTGGCTCCAGCAGCGATCAGTTTCGCGCAGACATCATCACAGAGGCCAAGAAGAGTTGCTAGCTCTGCCTCTGTTTTGAATCTCATCCTTCCTACACTTTCTCTGAAATCTTTGACGAAGTTAGCATTGGCAGTGGTGAAGGAAAGGATGACTTCTGTCACTTGATTAATCACGTTCTGCCCAAGCTCTGTCAGCTGTGCTCTTGTCATGTAGTCTTTGGGTTGCATCAGCATGGTATTTCGCATGGCTTCTTCTTGAACTTTTTGTAGGGCCTTCTGTAGATCTGCAGGAGTGATGCCCGTTGACACTGAAGTCTGTTTGTTCAATTGATCAAGGAATTTGTTGATTGAGTTCTCAATCGAAGGAGTAATTGTTGCGGCAGAAGTGGTGGATGCAGTAGCAGCAGACTTCATCTGTGAGATGGCAGTTTTCACCTCTGTGGACAGGTTGTCCATTTTGGTGTTTAGGTTTAGCAGTGCCAGTAATGTTGTCTCTGCAAAAGATTTGAAAGAGCTTTGCAACTCTTTCATTGTTTGGTTCACAGAGGTGACAAGGGTTTGGAACTCATCCCTTGATACTTGTGTTCCTTGTGTAACCTCTGGAGGAACACATTCGTCTCCAGAGTGAGTCCCTGTTCCTGGGACACCTTCATTCACCCTTGTTTGTACGATGGGGGTGGACGGATTTCCTTCTGATCCTCGAGAGGAAACCTGAGTTTCGTTCTCTACAGAAGTTCTGTGAAGAACAGAGTCCAAATCCACTCCAGAGGTGGGTATTGGAATGTCCTTCTGTTGACTAGGAGACTTGTCTAGAGTTTCTTCGTCTCTGTGCTTACTACTTCTCTCTGAAAGAAGTTTTGGCCCTACATTGTGCGTGTCAGAAGAAACGAATTCCTCTGTAGGGTGTTCTAGTGTGATCTGGGGAGATTGATCACGAACATTAGGTGAGTCTCTTTGAGGAGACTCCCTAGGAATGGATTCCCCGGTTTCTGTGGGCACAGAGGTTGAAAGAGTAACCTCTGGCTGGATGGGTTGGGTTAGGATCGAGCTGTGCTGCTCTTTTTCAATAACTCCTTCTGCAGCTAGACCTGCGGAGTTAGAAATGTGGGTTGCACTGGGAGTTTGGTTTGGTTGTGTGCCTTCTTCAACTTCGGCATCTTTTCTTGTTTCTTCTTCTGGTTCTGTGGAAGTTCCTTGCTCTGTGCGCAAGGAGTCATACATGTGATGAGATCCGTATAATCTCATGACATGAGGATGATAGAGACCTTTTCGTATCCAGATAGCCTCTTCTTCATCTGAATCTACCTCTGAGATTTCTATCCCTGTTTCTGTGGTTTCTTCTACAACCGTTGCCTCTGTAACTTCAGTTGTATTCCACTCAGCTTCGGTTTGTTCTGTATCTTCTGAAGCTTGGTTTGGACTTCTTCTGTGGACGTCCAATCCTTGAATGAAAGGGTTTTGTAAAATCACAGGGGTTTCGGCTGGTTGATTTCTGGGTGTTGTGTCATCTTCTTGTAGATGTGTGTCAATGCCAGAAATGAAGAAATCTTGTTCTTCTGGAGAGTGGTGGTCGAGAGGTTGTGCCGTCCACCCTGCTGTATTAAGGGTGTTTGCAATTTCGGGGTTCTGTAGGAAATCATTCAGGTCTCCCTGGTGAGCAAATCTATCTGGAGATTGATAGGGTGATTGATATCCTTCTTCTGTCATTCCTATTTCTGCATCTTCTTCTTCTGCAGTTTCACCCTCTATGATTGCCTCTTCTGCAATGGTAACCAATTTTTTAAGTGATTTACCATGCTTCTTTTTGGTTTTCCTCCTTTTCGGTTTTGGTGCCCCTTCCTCTGTTGATTTGGATCTTTTCTTTTTCTGTTTTGTGAAAAGGGGAGGAGCAGAGGAGCCAATCTCTGTGGCATGGGGAGGTGAAGGTCTATCTTCTGCAGTGCTAGTTGATGTGCCTTCTGCAGTTTTTCTCTTCTTAGCTTTTGGAGTAGAAGTAGAGATCTTTGCTGAAGATTTCTTTCCCATTATTTCTGCGCGTTTGTCTATGAAGCTGAGCTGAATAGCCATGTGTTTTGCTAACTTTTGATCCTTTTCTGCTTGAGTGGAAAGAGGTTTTGCTATCATTGTTCCTAGGGGGACACCTAAACGCGGGGGTGTCATAGGACTCGGTTTTGGAGTTCTATGATCGCGTATATACTCTTTCTTAAGGGATATGTTCGATGTGTAGCGCAGAAGTTTCTTTGACAGAGGTCTGCAGTGTGAGTAGCCATCAGCATGATCAGTGGGGGTATTTTTGTTCATCGGGAACTGTTTGGGAGTTGGCCCTTCCATTGGCCAATTTTGGATTAGCAGCAGAGGTTCGAACAGTACTCCCAATATTCTTTGGAATTGCAGAGGTGGTAGAAAGTTGGGATCGTTCTCTTTGACCCTTTTCGAGTTGTTCTTTCTGCCGATGGTGTTTATGATCTCTTGCATCATTATGGTCGCATAATCTAGTGGAAGATCATAGTAAACCCCATACATGATGCTCAAGATTTGATGTGAGCTCTGGTCAATACTCCCTATCTTTCCTGTCAGGCATCTGTTAAGAATAGAGAACAAAGTGTTCCACAGAGGTGGCAATCGGCCTCTGCGGAAGTCATTTCTCTTCCGTAGTTGGGTGTTGTACCCAAGCATTTCCACGAATCGACAGAGCTCTTCGTCTGTTGGTTGCTCTGCATAACTTTTCAATCCCAGAAGACCCCTTGTTGGTAGGTTGAATTCAAGTGAGAACATTGTTCTGTTGAACTTGATTTCAAGATGCTCAGATTTATCAGGTCTTGAAATGTACCCTTTGATAAGAGAATCGTCTTTATCAAATCGGCAGCTTTGCCAAAATTGGTTCAAATAACGGACTGGAATTTTGTTAGGGGTTCTTGATAGTAGAGGGAAGAGGACGTGGTTTTCCATGATGTTCAGAAGTATGGCATGGGCTTCACCGAAGGTAGTGGGTGAGGGGACCAAGTAGCAGTTGTTGGATTTGATAGGAAGAGTGGCTTCGAAATGATCCTTAGCTATGAAGTTTTGCAAGTGTGTCGTCGGAGCAAAGTCTGCGGAGTCCCCGGAATCTTGTTGTTCAATATCTCTTGCAAGGCTGGGGTTTTCAGAATGTTCTGAATGAGCAGGGGAGTTTTCCGTTGAGTTCGCCGGAGAGAGTTCAGAGGATGTAGCTCGAGAAGATGAAGCCATTTGCAAGTGTTTTGCAGTGTATCGCCGGAGAAGAAGATGAGAGTTTGTAAAAAGTTTTATGAGAGGGTAAGGTTTGTTTTTATAGGATGGTAAAACGGTAGACTTCGAAAGGGTAAAATATATGGCAATGGATTAAAGTTTGGAAGCCGCACTCGAGTTTGAGCGGCGGGTTCAACTTACCAAAAAAAAACGTTCCATGTTTGCCCAATGAAAATGGGACACGTAGGCCATGTCAGATTTGACAGGACGTCGTGCGCGGCCCATTAATGCTAGGCGCGTGGAGTTGTTCTTAGCCATATGAGTTTCACTCTCAGTAAAAGTAACCGTTATTGTTACAGAAATGCCCAAATTAACAAAATAGCAGAGCCTTTGTTAGTTTCCAGAAGCTCTGTGATGTTGAAAATTTTGAAGTTTAACCCTTTTCTCATATATCTCATTGTTATCATTGCTGAAGGTTCTTCTTTAAACGAAAACGTTTGAAAACATGTTGGAGAAGATCAATAGGATTTTGTCAAGAAATTTTACTCACAGAGGTTTTGTTGCTCTGATGGAACTTGCAGAAGCTCTGCAAGAGCCAGCAGAAGCTCTATGAGAGAAAAAATCTTATAACTTGAATTCTATTAACTTTCTGATCACCCAATTTTTGATCTGTGTTAAGAGAAGTTTTTCGCACATTCTTGAAGGTTGGTGTCCGAGAAAACTATTTTGATAAACGTTTTGTTCGAGATAACATTCCAAAAGATTGACAGAGGGTTAATTTATGATCACAGAGCATATTTCCTGCAGAAGCTCTGTTGAGCTCAGCAGAAGCTCTATGACCTTAAATTTCTACTATTTTGAATTTTGTTAAACCTTTTGAACTTTTGATTTTTGAAATGTTATTCACAGTATATTTAGGACATATTTGACAATTCTTGTCCTAGAAAACTGTTTTCTAAAAACCTTTCGTGCGAGAGACATACCTTTTGGTTCTTCTGTTCTCGGCAGTTTTGTCTTACTTCTGTCGATGGAAAATTATCGACATTCTTCTTTGGCTTTCCTTTGAAAGATTTATCTCTATAGATCATTTGAGGGCCCCTTTTGCTCCCCCTTGATCTAATCACTTCTGTAGATCAAGAATTTTCCTTTTGCTCCCCCTTGATCTAATCACTTCTATAGATCAAGAATTTTCCTTTTGCTCCCCCTTGATCTATGCTTGGATCAGAATATGATAAGTTTTGCATAGTACATAGGTCAAGTCTATCAGAGGTTCTGTGAAGGTTGTCAGAGGTTCTGAGCAGACCTTACAGAAGTTCTGTAGTTTCAAGAACTATTGAAGGTTTTAAGAATTTACATATTGAAGTAGAATCTTTCAAGACAATAATTTAAGCAATGTATTTACTTATTATTTACAGAAGATAAAACTATACTTACTGAGGATTTTCACACCATGTTAATCATTCCTATCTTACCCACCAAGAAGTTGAATCTTTTCTCGTCTAGTGCTTTGGTGAATAAGTCAGCGAGTTGATATTCTGTGGGCACAAAATGCATTTCGATTGTACCGTATTCAATATGATGTTTCAAGAAGTGATACCTTATATCGATATGCTTGGTTTTTGAGTGTTGCACAGGGTTGGCAGAGATAGCAATAGCACTTTTGGAATCGCAGAAGATGGGTATTTTGAACAGGATGTGGCCGTAGTCTTTTAGCTGAGTCTTCATCCATAGAACCTGAGAACAACAGCTAGCGGCAGCAACGTATTCAGCTTCTGCAATGGATGTGGAAACACAATTCTGCTTCTTGGAGGTCCAACTGACTAGTTTACCACCTAGGAATTGACAACTCCCAGAGGTACTCTTTCTGTCGAGCATGCATCCTCCATAGTCTGAATCTGTATAAGCTTTAAGATCAAAACCAGAGTTCTGTGGATACCAGGGACCAAGATTTTTGGTCCCTTTTAGGTATCTAAAGATTCTCTTTACGGCATCATAATGTGATTTCTTTGGATTAGCTTGATAGCGTGCACAGAGACATGTGGCATGCATAATGTCAGGTCTGCTTGCTGTTAAGTATAACAGAGATCCAATCATGCCTCTGTAGAGAGTGCATTCTACAGAGATGCCATCTGAATCTAAGAATAACTTGTTTCCAATGGCCATTGGAGTTTTC
This sequence comes from Saussurea involucrata, assembly GCA_033807775.1. Taxonomy (NCBI): domain Eukaryota; kingdom Viridiplantae; phylum Streptophyta; class Magnoliopsida; order Asterales; family Asteraceae; genus Saussurea; species Saussurea involucrata. The sequence continues at coordinate 93,689,319 of CM066327.1, read as the reverse complement.
ATTGCAGAGGCATCAGAGAAGCTATACTTGGAAAGAATGTCAGAGACATATTTAGCTTGATTTATAAAAATTCCCTCTGATGATTGTTTGACTTGGAGTCCGAGGAAGAAAGTTAATTCTCCCATCATACTCATTTCAAACTCACTCTGCATGAGTTTTTCAAATCTTTTACACTCTTCTGAATTAGTAGACCCAAAAATTATGTCATCTACGTATATTTGTACAAGCATTATCTCACTACTTTTGCGTTTATAGAATAAGGTAGTATCTGTTGTACCTCTGTTGTAACCATTGACTAGAAGAAAGGTAGAAAGTCGTTCATACCATGCTCATGGAGCCTGTTTCAGTCCATATAGAGCTTTTTCAAGGTAGTATACATGCCTTGGAAACTTTGAGCTTTCAAATCCTGGTGGCTGATTAACGTAGACCTCTTCTTGGATTTCTCCGTTGAGAAAAGCTGATTTTACGTCCATCTGATAGACTTTAAAACCTCTGTGGGCTGCGAAGGCTAAGAATATTCTTATTGCTTCGAGCCGTGCGACAGGGGCAAAAGTTTCATCGTAGTCTATGCCTTCTTCTTGTCTATATCCCTTTGCTACTAATCTTGCTTTGTTTCTGATGACCACTCCATCTTCATCCTTCTTGTTTCTGTAGACCCATTTAGTCCCAATGGCCTGTTTTCCTCTTGGCAGAGGTACTAGAGTCCATACTCTGTTACGCTCAAATTGCAAAAGTTCTTCTTGCATGGCGTCTACCCAGTTTGGGTCATCTAGGGCTTCAGAAATCTTCTTTGGTTCTATCACACTAATAAAATTTGTAAAGAAACAAAAGTTAGCAGTGGCAGACCTTGTTTTTACTGCGTCAGAAGGTTCTCCGATTATTTGGCTTGGAGGATGGCTTTTTGTCCATTGAGTTGTGCGTGGAAGATGATCATCAATGTCATTCAGACTTTCTTTAGAGACTTCTTGTGTTTCTTCTTGTGTAGCCTCTGTTGTTCTTCGTGCCTTGGTAGTTGATTCTACCGTTTGTGGAATGATTGGTATGAGTGGTGGTGGAGTTTGTTTCTCTGAGGACGTATAGTCTTGGTCCTCGATTTCCTCTGTAATTGGTTCTTCTGTGGTTTGTGCAGCTTCTGTGGTCTTTTTCCTTGATGTTTCATCTTCTGCACTTTCTTCTGCTTCGGCAATTGCATCTGTAGTATTTACAGAAGAAGATGAAGCATTATTAGGACCAGTTAGTGACAAACCTATAGGATTTTGTCCGACAGAGGATGGTTCTTCAGAAACCCTGATTGTTCCAACAGAAGGATCAATGTTTTCGTGGAGCATCTCTAAAAATAGAAGATCCAAGTCTTCTTTTGCTTGTGAGATGACAGAGGATTTCCCTTTAATTCCGAGTTCTGAACTGATTTGTTCAGAAGTCATTTGGAATGAATCATCAAAAGAAACATTGATGCTTTCTACAATCTTGTGAGACTTTGTAAGGAATGTTCTGTAGGCTTTGGAAGTGGCAGAGTATCCAATGAATTTGCCTTCATCTGCTTTTACATCAAACTTTCCTCTTGAATCTCTGTCGTTTAAGACGAAGCATTTGCATCCGAATACATGGAAAAATTTGATGTTTGGCCGCCGTTTGTTAAGCAATTCGTAAGGCGTCTTGAGGTGTCTTTTCATAATGGTTGATCGATTTTGAGTATAACACGCAGTAGAAGTTGCTTCTGCCCAAAAGTTCATTGATAATCCGCATGCTGACATCATAGTTCTTGCGGCTTCCACAAGTGTTCGATTTTTTCTTTCGACAACACCGTTCTGTTGTGGAGTGCGAGCTGCAGAGAAGTTCTGTGATATTCCTTCTGTTGAAAGATAGGCTTAAATGACAGAGTTTTTAAATTCTGTGCCATTGTCACTTCTTAACTTCTGTATTCTGCAATTATAAAGAACTTGGATTCTTTTCATTAGATTTATCAATATATTTGGAACATCTGATTTCTTTCTAACGAATTCAACCCATGTGAAACGCGAATACTCATCAATTAGGACAAGTATGTATTTCTTGCCACCTAGGCTCTGTATGGCAATGGGACCGCAGAGGTCGACATGAAGCATGTACAGAGGTCTAGTGCAAGATACATCTGTTTTGCCTTTGTGGGAAGCTCTTTTGAGTTTTCCCATCTCACAGGCAGAACATAAATGATCCTTATTGAATTTAACATTTGGCAAACCTTTAACTAGATCAAGTTTGACCAGTTTTTCCAATGTGTGAAAATTCAAGTGACAGAACCTGTTGTGCCATAACCAGGCTTCTTCACTTTTGCAGGCAACAAGGCAAACTTTGTCTTTGTTCTTTGAGTTGAAGTTCATTAGATATAGATCACCTATTCTTTCAGCTCGCAGAAGTTCCATACTTGTTTCTTCACTTTGTAGAGAGCAGAAAGTTCTTTTGAACAACACATTGAATCCTGTATCACAAAGTTGACTTACACTGAGTAGGTTGTGCTTAAGGCCATCCACATATGCAACTTTGTATACAGAAACGTCTTCTTTCCTTATGACTCCATAGCCTTTTATGTGTCCTTTCTTGTTGTCTCCAAAAGTCACAGATCCACCATCTTGTGTTTCTTTGTACGTGGATAGTGCACTTCTGTCACCAGTCATGTGCCTTGAGCATCCGGAGTCTAGATACCAGATTGGCACATACTTCTTCTGCAGGACAATCACAGAGATTTAGGTACCCATATCCATATGGGTCCAATATTGTTAGAGTTTTTCAAGTTTGCCTTGGCATTCTTGAAATACATTTTGTTCTCTGCAGAAGAGTCAGATTGTTTCTTTGTGGGATTTGACTTTTGAATTGTCGTAGAGAGTAAACAGACTTGACTTGAAAAATGATTATTAAGTTTAGACATAAGATCAAAGCAATGACAGTATTGAATATGAGATGTAATTTGCTTGAACTTTTCATTGAACTTTTTAAACTCAGCCACAGAGGCATTACATTCTTTCTTTACATTAGATTTCCTATTACTAGAAGATCTATGAATACTCGAATGTTGTTTGCAAAAGCTCTGTTTAGGACCTGCCTTCTGTGGGTTGCTTCTGTGGTGAACTTCTTTCATCACTGTCACAGAAGAAAAAGATTTATTAACCTTGGGTTTTGAAAATCTAGAACTTATAGGATCAATAGAGGTCTTCTGTAACATTTTAAGCTCAGCAGAGGTTTTGATATGTAGATTCAATTTTAGAAAATCTTGGCAGATTGGAATCTCTGTGAGTTTCTCTTTTGGAGAAATAGTTCTGTGAGGAACTTCAGAGGAGAATTTGACATCCTCTGTGTCACAGTGAATTATCCCTGATTTAAAATCAGTCTCTGAGTTGTCAGAGGATGAATCGTCCTCGTATACAGAGGTTGAGTCAATTCTTTCAATAGAGGCTGGATTTTCTGAGCATGTATCGTACGAGCTTTCTTCCTCTATAGAATAGTTTTCATAGATTGCAGAGGTTTCTAATAAGATTTCTTCAGTGAGAGTTTTATCTATAGAAGATGTACATAAATTTTCTAAAACGCTTGATTTCCATATTTCCAAAATTTCTTTTTCAATTAAATTTTTAAAGTTTTCTTCTGAAAAAATGGGTTTAAACTCAGGAGCTTCTGCTGATAATTTCTTTTCAACGTTTATCAAACAGACAAAAGCAACCTGTGTTTGGGTCTCTGGTTTACCAAACTTGAAGATACCAATCTGATCTTGTGTTTTCAGATATTTCTTTGGATTGATACCTCTATCGACAGAGGTTGAAGATGATGAGTCTGTGTTTTCAAACCACACGTTAATCATCTTCTTATGTTTCTTCAAGTAAGGATCCACAGAGATTTTCGCCCTTTTGCTTACAGAGATTAGATTTGGAAAATCTGGTTTGTTCGTTTTTCCAATCACAAATAAAGAGGACAGAGGTTTGTTTCTTTTGCCTTCAACACCTAGGGTGATATCATCATACCCTATACCTCGTCTTCCTATTTGTGAGTTTACTTTTTCATAAACTTTCTGTGCATCTTTATAGTTTTTAATCAAAACTTCTCTTCTGAGTAAATCTTGCCATAATACCTCTCTTTCTCTTTGAAAGTATTCTTTAAGAGCTCTTATGTCAGTAGTTTCGCTCCTTGAAACTGAAAGTTCTTTTGTTTTATCTTTTAAAGTATTGGTTAATTCAGAAATTTGTTTTTTTAAAGGATCTAGAGTTTTGTTCCAATTCTTTTCTATTCTCTCTTTTTCCTCAAAAATCTTTGCTTTTTCTTGAGTGAGAAGCTGTACTTCTCTCTCATTGAAGGTGAGTCTTTTCTGAATAATTTGATTTATCTCTTTCAGTTCAATTAATTCAATGTTAATTCTAAGTGTATTATCATCTACAGAGGTAATACAAGAGTTGGAATTTGAAGTAGATACCTCAGAGTCAGTGCAGGAGTCGACTTCTGCCATGCCACAGAAGAGGGCATTGGCGGTATGTTCATCGTCAGAAGTAGAGTCTGACTGGAAGTCTTCTGTGTTCTCCTCAGAATGTCCTTTTGCCATTAAGGATTTTTGAGCATAATACTCGGCTTTCTTTTTGTAGAAAGCAGAGTCCCTCTGTGGGCGATTTGATCTGCTTCTGCATTCATTCGCAAAATGGCCTGGTTTGCCGCAGTTAAAACATCCTTGAGGAGTGTTTCCTGTTCGATCATTGGACTTCTGTAGGTCTCCGCCTTTCTCTGATCTACATTCATTTGCATAGTGACCAGGTTTGCCGCATTTGTAGCATTCTTGCTGCGTGTGGCTTACCGAATCATCTGACCTCTGTCGGTCATTTCCTCTGTAATGTCTTTCGCTTGACCTCTGTCGGCCACTCGATTCTTCTTCTCTTTTGTCATCTCTTCTGTTTTCTCTATCATATCTTTCATTTCCGGAACCTCTTCTGTTTCCTCTGAACTCTTTTGTCAATAGAGCTAAAGATTTAGCTAGTGACGCAAGAGTTATTTCTTTTTCTGCTTGCTCTTCTTCTTCACTGTCTATTATCACCATCTTCTTCTTCTCCTTCTTCTTCTCCTCTGTGGCTTTTTCATTTCTTGGTCTCTGTGCATCTTCTTTAGTTTTACTAACCAATGCATATGGTACAATGGTTAGTGTTTTAGCCTGTGCTATCTGAGGTTCTTGTGCGGCTAATGTTCCGTAAAGATCAGAGAGAGTCCAGGTGTCTAGATCCTGATTTGTCTGTAGGGACATAGACAGTTGGAGCCATTCTTCATTTAGACTTTTTAAAAACATGACATTGTTTTCTTCAGAAGTTCTGTCAATGCCTGATTTTCTGCACTTGTTGATTAGAGAGTTGAATCTGTCGTATGTTGTTTGCAGATATTCTGTTGAAGAGGCTCTGAATGCATGATATTCATTGATGTACTGTGCTCTTCGGTTTTTTTGTGTTTTAGCACCTCCTTCCAACTGTCTTTCCAGTTCTTTCCACAGATCATGCGCTGTTTCACATGAATCCAAGGATTGAAAGAGTTCGTTGGGTATTGCCATAATCAATGTCCTCTTGGTTTTCTGAGAAACTTCATCTTCTGCTTTATCTTCGGTTGACCACTCCCCTTTTGGCTTTGGTTTTTGATGTTCGGGGATTTCGGCAGATTCAGCAGCAGCAGGTATACGAGGTACTACTGTCATGGGAATAGGAGGAGGATTTTACAGATATTGTACTTGATTTTTTTCAGTGCCCTCGAAAAAATGGACCATTCTTATTTTCCACTGAGGATACTCATCTCGAAGGAGACTAGGAGGTTTAGTGAGAGAACCAGTAGTTCGAATTGGGTGATTTGAGAAGTTGTGGATTAATCTGAGTTGGTTTTGATTTTCCAAGTATAGAATTCAATCCCTGTTAAGTTCAAATTGGGTGATTTCGAACCCTGTTAAGTTCGAATTAGGTGATTTCGAACCCTGTTAAGTTCGAATTGGGTGATTTCAGACTCAGTTAAGTTCGAATTGGGGGATTTCGGATTCAGTTAAGTCCGAATTGAGTGGTTTCGTACCAAGCTGAGTTAGAATTTCGAATTCGGATTGTTGATTTCGAACCTAAGTGCATCCGAATTCTTGGAAGTGTTAGTTGAATTCGAATTCTATACTTAGCATCTGTTGAATTCGAATTCTTTTAAGTGTATTTTTTTTACACTTACTGCTTGATCTTCTGAACGATCATTTTGTAGCTATTTTGAAAAGATGTCGAGAGATTTAATGAGTATGGGATCAAAGAGCAAGCCTCCAGTTCTTCAAGCTGAAGAGTATTCTTAATGGAAAAAAAGAATGACTCAAAATCTGAATCATCAAAACCGAGATCTCATGCTGTCTATTCAAAATGGTCCTTACAAAGCATACATTAACATTGATGGTATTCCTGAAACGACTACAAGTTAGGTTGTTCCTCCAAGAAGAGTTGAAAAAGAATACATATATTACAATGAAGCTGACAAAGCTAAGGTTGAAATTGATGAACTAGCCTTGACTTACTTGACTCAAGCCATCCCAGATGATATCTACAACCGTGTAGATAGTCGAAATACAGCTAAGGAAATATGGGATGAGTTAGAAAGACAGTTTGAGGGATCTTCAAAATCAATGAAGACTAAAAAGAATCAAAGCATCAATGCATATGAAGGGTTTAAGGCAAGAGATGGTGAATTATTGAAAGAGACCTACAACCGCTACAACATAATTCTAAATGATTTGAGAAGGAATGGAGTCGACAAATCGGAATCGGAGATAAACTACAAGTTTATCAAGAATCTTCTACCAGAATGGGATTCTTACCATTCAACTCCAAATGTCAAGAGATATGGATGATGAAAAGTTGACCGACATTTTCAGTATTCTAAGTCAACACGAAGATAAAGTAAAAGCGTTTAAAGAAAAGGATAGAAAGGTCGAAGAGTCATTAGCCCTTTTGAGTGAACAAAGAAAAAGTGGTGCTTTGAAAACTAAGGCTTTGATTTCTGGAATGAGCAAGAAGAAGATAAGTTCTTCTGATGATGATAATAGCAGTTCTGAGGATGATATGGAGGAATTTATGCAATTGTTTAGGGGAGCAATTCGGCATAAGTCTGTAAGTTATAAAAAAAGGGGGTTATATCTGAGAGCTTACAAAGTTTTATCTGATGTGAGATTTTTGGAACAGTTGTTAAATTTTTTCTGAAAAAGTTGTAATTTTTCATGAAATAACTTGAAGAATTCGATCTCTCAAGGATTCGAATTCAAAGAATTCGAACACTTAAGGATTCGAATTCAAAGAATTCGAACTCCTAAGGATTCGAATTCAATGAATTCGGACTCTTAAGGATTCGAATTCAATGAATTCGGACTCTTAAGGATTTGAATTCAATGAGTTCAATATCATTTTTTACAACTTTATCTTATTCGAACTCTTTTGGAACTTTTTACATCTTTGTTTATGTAAATTGTTCAGATGAACAGTAACATATCTATTTTTGAGAAAAAAAAAATTCCTACTGTTTGCCAAGTGGGGTACTCTAATTCGTGACAAGTGTTCAACTTTTTAAGTATAAAAAGAGATAAAACCCTCATTTCTCACTTTTCATTTTCTGGCAAAGGATTCGAATTCTCTCAAAAGTTACTGTTCATCATCTTCATTCTCACACTTCATCTGTTCGATTCACCATCATCAGGTAACCATTTCTGTTCATTTTTGTCTCATTAGATTCGAAATCAGTATGCGCAATTTTCTATCCATATCATTTCTTTGTTTGTAAACTTTTACTATGCTAATTTGTAAGATTTCAAAAAAGGTTTACTATTCATATATGCATTTATATGCATATGCTTTCGAATCATCCTTGATTCGAATTCATGAAATGTGTTAAGGAAGAAAAGACTTTGAATTCGAATCCCTTGATGTCAAATTATATTGAATTCGTATTCTCTGATTTCGAACCATATTGGATTCGAATTCATATGTTTCAATTTGCCTTAGAGATTAAGTGATGAATTCGAATGCTATTAGATTCGAATTCCCTGATTTCGAACCCTTATGGATTCGAATTGTATGATTTCGAACCCTTCTAGATTCGAATTCATATGTTTCAATTAGTCTTAGAATTTAAGTGATGAATTCGAATGCTTCTTGATTCGAATTCCCTGAATTCGAATTCTTTTTAATTCGAATTCATGTGCACATGAATGATTCGAATTCTATACTTAAGCATTTTTTCAAGTTTTTTTTTCTTCTCAAATTTTTTTCAAGTTTTTTTTCAAAGAGTAATCTTGTCAGAACTGTTATCAACAGATCAGATGGTTAATTAGGAAGAACAAAGTCACATTCAAGGCTTTGGTGATCATATTCCGAGCCTACCCGAACCGACACCCGATGTACCTTTACCGTCAACACGATCAGTACATCAATCCCAAGCCGGAATTCATCCAGATCATCCTATCATTCATCCGGTCAACTATATTGCGATCATTCCCAACAATCATCACATTGATTTTGATCGCATCAACATTCATCCGGTGATAAAGGAAGTGCTCAGAAATCATCTGCTAGCATACGCATTGACGAATACTGTCGTTGTGCCTATGCTATATTTACAGCAAGCATGGAAGACAATAACCACAACTATGGAAGATGGAAGACCAATCTTTGTATTCCAGATAGACGACTTCATCACAAAGATTGATTTTCAAAGACTAAGAATGATTCTGAGGCTACCAGAACCTGATTCACGAGAAGGAAAAACCGAGTTTGATCCTTTTCCATCTGAAGAAGAAACGTTTGAAGGCATACGAGCTATGGGATACACTGGAAACTTAACTCGGGTGAAGGAATTCCATAAGGCGAAACTACCACTGTTATACTATACCATTTTCTCTGTCATTAATCGATGCTTATCTGCAAAACATGCCGGAACAGACAGTGCCAGCGTCAGATTTCTGAAACTAATTCATGCAGTGGTGTATGATCTTCATGTAGATCATGCAGCCATCTTCTGGCATGAACTGAATGAGAAGATAGATCTTCGCCGACAAAACAAGGGAAAGCCTTACATCCCATACATGAGGTTTCTTCAGATTATTATTCATAGCATGCTTCGTTCTAACAGAGAAATTCCAAGACGGGCAAATCATCCTTCTGTGCCCGAGAAAGCTATGCAGTATCTTCAATTTCGCAACACTGAATATAATTATGAGATGCCGTTACCTGAAGGATTTCTTCGATACGCGGATCAGGACGCTGAGTGCATTATCGAGTATAGAGAGTCTATGGTCCAGCCAGAACCGGAGGGACCTACCCCAGACTCAACCCCTAGGCGAGAAGAGTCGGTGAGTGTTCAGGATGCACGGGCTACTGAACGGGGAGAGTCGAGGGAAAACACCGAGAGGGGAACAGGTGGGGGTCAAACATCTGTACTTGAAGATACATGGTCATCGTCCGAGGACACACATACAGATGATCTTGTACAACACGATTCTGAGGGAGTAATTCCTAAACACATTGGGGATCCTCCTTTAGTTGAGTACTCTAGTGATAGTACAGAGTCTGATAACGCGTCTGATCCTGCGGAGGAACATCATGATGATGATGAAGATGACAATGATGATAATGACGATGATCAAGGAAATGCTGGAAATCTTGGTGCTGATGCTACGAATGAGGAAAACTGGTTTGGTAACATTTCTGATATCCTTGTATTTCCACAAATGCATATGTCAGATAATGTTAATGTGGAGGCTTAAACTTGGATGACATGCCCTTGATGTCGTCTCAAGTTAGTGAAGGAACGGAAGGTATAAGGAGAACCGAGGGAGTATCAGTTGAAAATATATGTGAGTCTGTGAGAGAAACTGAAGAAAAGAATATGGAGAGTGTGAGAGATATCCAAACTGTCTATACCAGAAGGGCAGTGTTAGGACACTGAAGTTGTCCTTTATAATAGAAAATTTTGTAAAGCAATAGTTGTGTTAAAGGGCTTATGCTTAATTGTTGTAGCAAGTGATGAAGACTATAAATAGGTCTTTACTTGTAGTTTGTAAGATGAGAATTCATTAATACAATATGTAGATCTCTAATCACTTTGTGTTCTCTCTAGGTTAGATTTCCTTTTCAATAATGTTCTTCATCATCTTGTTACACAATACTTGGATTATATGAAGATCATGGACCTAACAGGCAGCCACATCCACCACCAGATCTCATTTGTTGGGATCAGGTGTTGAACAAGACGTTACTCGCCCAGTAACGCAATTGCACACCTCTGCCAGCTATTCAGCTTCTTCTTCACAAGAAACTGTCTCATTTTCTCATGGGGTTTTAGCACAAACACTATCTGGATCTCGTTCGGAGATTCCGGATATTGAAACAGAGCGACTTCCTCCCCAGTCCTCGACCCTCTTTCCTGCACAAAGCTCGAGTCTAGTGCCTGTTGCTAACATATTTGATTCTTTGAATATGACACTTTCAGGAACATCTGATACGCGTCTTGGTGACCCATCCGGAACACTCAGAGTAGATCCTTTTACAGGACTACAAGGACAGAGTGGAAATCCTACCAGTGCTAACACTATGCCAACACTGAGCGTAGGTCACACAGTTGAAACAACTGTTGTGTCAATGGCAGACCTAAGTGGTGCCGGTGTTACTTTACCCGTCTTTGTGACAAGGGAAAACTTCGATGGCGCCGGCTATTGAAACTATGTTCATCCGGGAGTTACAAGGTGTGCAGAATCAGTTGAAGGGAAAAAGAACCGATGACTTATGAGACAGCTGTACGTCCTCGTCCAGAAATCTATTTGGCTCCGCCTCGAGTACCTCAGCCTTCTCCTATGCAACAACCACCAGTGGATCAAAATGTTGATGAATTAAGGGATTTATTCTATGCCAAACTGATGTCTATGAGTCCTGAAGATCAGCAAAGTAAAACCTTGTTGTCTCTACTTCAGAATTTCCAATCTACTCCAAATCCACCTCCACCTCCACCTACACCTTCAGTTACACCCACACAGTTTCAAGCATTATCCAAAGAGTTATCTACTTTCAAGTCTGAAGTTGTAAAATCTTTAAGTGATATGAAGCAGTCAATTGTTGAGTTGAAAGCATTGATGGAACAGTCGTGTAAGACTCAAGCTCAGAGTACTAAGAGAAGACATTATCAGGATCCCGATGATCATGATCATGAGGGGGAGATGAGTAAGAAGAGAAGAGCTGAGTCAGAAAGCTCTCAAGGCCAGAAGAAGAATCCGACTGTTGCTGAAATATCTAAGATGTTTGAATCAGGTGCTATGGGTGATCAAAGCGGAAAACAGATTGTATTATATGTTGATCCGAATATAGAACCAACGGTTGAAAAGCCTGAGGTAAATGAGGAAGAGATAAGAGAAGTGGTTGATCGATTCGTACAATCTGTGGAGTTGATTGAAATTAGTTCTGATGATGAAGAAGCTGGTGAAAGTGTAAGAGCTTATGATCGGTATTGGAAAGTTAAGGAGGAAGAAGAACCACTTTTGGTATTTACTTATGAACCAGAAGATCAAGGTGTTGGATTTAAAAAAGAAGAGGTTGATATTTTGTCAGAGATATATGGGCCACAAACTCCTGAAGAAATAATCTTTAGCCCTGTACACTCACCCGAACATATCTCAACCACTTTGATGTCAGAACAACCTTCTGTTACACCTATAACCATCAACCTTAACCAATCTACTTCAGCTCAAACCACTATACCAGTATCTGAACCACATCATTCTCATGATCCATTACCTAAAGAGCCAAAACCCGAAGAGACTGATCCTCAATCCACTACATCTTTAGTACCTCCTATCATTCCTAGTCATGATGAAGTTGGTCCTTCTAATCCAGCTGATCAACCTGGTCCTTCATCCTCGCGGAGCGGAAAATTGACTGAACTTGAACAACGACAAAGAACTTTGTATTTGAGAACACCTTTCCTAGAAGAAGAAGAAAGAAGATTGTTTGTGCACAGAATCAGAACTTTGAATCCCTACGCCGTGTTGGGAATTACAGATCAAACAGCCGAATACAAGTTCGAGTATATGTACTTTCTAAGAGACAAGTGTCAAAAGAAAAAAGACGTGAGGAGCAAGAAATTGATTGTGACTATAAAGGAGGTAACTGCCAAATTATACTACAAATTGTGGTATCCAGAGTTTCTTGTTCAAAGGCAAGATTGCAGAGATTATAGATTTACTGAAGCAGATTTTTGTCACCTAACGATAGAAGATTTTGAGTTCATGTATCATAATTTCCGAGATCTTCAGATCAGAAGGGAAAATGTGTCTCTTGCTTTGAATGCCATTAACAGATTTCTGAGAAGACAGGTTTTGTTCACACAGTGTCATGATTTGCAGATGGGTGTAGAAAGCTATCAACCAAGAGTAAATCTGTTTAGACCAAATCAAGAATTGGTTGGGTTGATGAGGATGCCTTTATATTGTGTGATTGCGGATCCAGAGTTTGGTGTTGTGTTCAGTAATGGTGCAAACAAGATATTCATTAGGTTTAATGAGTTGGAAAAATATTCTGATGGTACGCTTAAGATTATAAGACTTCAGTTGGTCGAAAAGTTCAAGAGACATGATGCTGAAAGAAAGATTACTTGGATGTCTTCAAGACCTAGAAGAGTCTTATCTATAGCCATTGAAGAGATTGATGAAAGATTAAACTTCAGAATGATTATGAGAAGAATTGAAACCTATCTTGGTTTCCGAAGAAGAAGAAAACCCTTCCTGCCTTGATAGCTAAGGGGGAGATTGTTAGAGCACTATTTGTAGCTATCAAGACAGTATTAAATCTTTGTACTGTTACTCCTTGGTAAGGGCATAGGCTTGTCATGTCCTACTATATAAAGGAGTTCCTTTGTTATTTTGTATAACTTCTTGAGCATTTTGTCATTTGTACTTTAGAGATCAATATATGGATGACAAGTTTGCTTTCTAAATTCTCTCTACATTTGTTCTTTACATATTGCTAGATTTGGGATTTCACAAACATTGTTCTCATAAACTGTATATTCAGAGTTACAGTGACCCCCCCTATATCAGATACAAAATTGTTACCTTGTAACTCCAAATGCTTCCACCACTGTTGAATATACTGAACAGGAACCGATTTCTTCATTGTGAACCATTTCTTAAAAGGATGGTATTTTAGTAACTCTATGATTATCCTATGTTCTTTCTTGAACCTAGTTTCATCAAGTAGTAAAACACAGTTATTTTCAATCAACTGCAAATATTCACTCTCAGGAACAATCCTCTCACCAGTATTAGATCATCCAGACATGGCTGACCTAACTGCACTCTGTTCGTGTTGAATATTTTCATTTCCCCCATCAGCATCTCCCTCTGATTCATCCATGTTTTCATCCCTTGCTTCTTCTTCAACATTTCTTAGTACAATGTTTTCTCCTATTGCCCCTTCTTCTACAGCTCTTTTTTCAAGTCTCTGTACTTCATTATTCTCTGAATCGAACGAGGATTCCATTAATGATTTTTCAGAGTGTAATGAAATAGGTTTACTTCTTCTCGAACCCGACATGATTTAAAATCGAAGATTGAAAGAAAACAGGAACAAAGAACTCTAGAATTGTGCGTTTCTCACTTTTCTCTCTTTGATTTCAAATAAAATTTGAAAGAGGGATTTTAAGAACTATTCAAAAACCGCGAAGCCGAAGGGTTTAACGGTGAAAAGGCATTTTTTGTCAAAATAATAACGGAGTTAAACACTTTGAAATACCACAAAAGATATTAAATGACACGTGGTAAGTTCAATTGAATAAGAAGCTGACACGTGTTATTGGATAGAAAATAACACAAGTTAAAAGTTCTGAATAACACGCTCAGAGTTCTGAGAATGTATATTCAGAAGTTCTGAGTTAGAAGACTCAGAAGTTCTGAGTACACAGTTCAGAAGAAATTACCTTGGAACCAAAATTCATTTAAAATCAACTTCTGATTGAAAAAAACGATTAATCATCCAGAAGTAGTTTGAACAGATAGAAAATTATTTTATCATCAATATTCTGTTCTTTTAATGATGATTTGTGATTTCTGAAAAATCATTTAAAATCTAACATCTGAATTTGAACACTTTGGAACATTCATAAGTAGTGTTGAACAAGTGAATTTGAATTATTATCTCCCAAAAAGTGACAAGCACCAGATGTACTTTTCCTGTCCAACTTGCTTCCTGCATGATCAGCATCAGTAAAACCAGTTAATTTGAAATCAATCTCTTTTGGATACCAAAGACCCAATTCTGGTGAAACTTTCAGATATCTTAAGATTCTCTTAACAGCTAGCAAATGAGATTCTTTTGGATTTGATTGAAATCTTGCACAAAAACAAGTAGCAAACATAATATCTGGTCTACTAGCAGTTAGGTAAAGAAGAGATCCTATCATGCCTCTATAAATTTTGTTATCTGCTGGAACTCCAATGAGATCAGCATCTAACTTGACATTTGTTGCCATTGGTGTTCTCATAGAAGCACAATCAGATATCTTAAACTTCTTTAAAATATCTTTGACATATTTTCCTTGATTTATAAAAATACCAGTTGGTAATTGTTTTACTTGAAGACCAAGGAAAAAGTTCAATTCTCCCATCATGCTCATTTCAAATTCTGATTCCATGACTTTTGAGAATTCAGTACATAATTCTGCACTTGTAGAACCAAATATTATGTCATCTACATATATTTGAATCAGAATTAAATCATCACCCTTTTTCTTTAAGAACAAAGTAGTATCAATCTTACCTTTCTTGAAACCATATTTTAATAAGTGTTGAGTAAGAGTGTCATACCAGGCTCTTTGTGCTTGTTTTAGACCATATAATGCCTTATCTAAAACATAAACATGATCTGTGAATTTAGGATCAACAAAACCTTCTGGTTGATAGACATAAACCTCTTCATTAAGTATACCATTAAAAAATGCTGATTTGACATCCATTTGGTATACTTTGAAGTTCTTATGTGCAACATAGGCCAAGAATATTCTGATTGCTTCTATTCTTGGCACAGGTGCAAATGTCTCATCATAGTCTATTCCTTCTTGTTGAGAATATCCTTTTGCAACCAATCTAGCCTTGTTTCTGACTATAACACCTGACTCATATTTCTTGTTTCTGAATACCCATTTAGTTCCAATAACTGATTTTCCTTCAGGTTTTGGAACTAGTCTCCAGACTTTATTTCTTTCAAACTGTAGCATATCATCTTGCATTGCTAAAATCCAATCTGGATCCTCTAGGGCTTCATTTGCTTTCTTAGGTTCAATCACACTAAAAAAATCCTACAAACATTGCTTCATTTGCTGTTGATGATCTAGTCTTAACTCCTACAGATGGATCTCCTATCACTTGATGAATAGGATGATTTTTAGTCCATTTGTTTGAACTAGGAAGCACATCAATTTCTGAAAAATTGTTGTTTGTATCATTCTCATCAAGGATTGCTTGTAATTCTAAACTGTCCCTTATTCTGATACTTGTTGATGTAAAAGATCCAATTTTGGATTCTGAGTAGTAGGGTCAGAATTCTAAATGACTTTGTAAAGCCCGTGTCCCAGTATGGTTTTATTTTCATTTTAAGTATTTAACTATTTAAAGTCTTCTTCTAACGAAGTTAACGGGTCTGGCAAGTAATGACCGAAATGTTAGAATATGCCTAACGTTAATAAGTTGGCAAGAGTTTAGAAAAAACCAGGGACCAAAAGTGTTGTTGTGGCAAACTGCCATGGGATCGGCCCATAGGACCGACCCCCTTTTTTCTTGTTTGTTTGGTATTCAATTCGCAGCAAACCACAAAAAAAAACCCTACGCCTTCTCCTCCCCATTCCCCTGCTGCCGTACGCCACCCTAAACCACCAGCACCACCGCTGCCATTCTTGCCGACGAGAGGGAGATGTGCAGTGAGAGAGAGAGAGATAGAGAGAGAGAGAGGGTCAGCGAGAAAGAGAGCGAGAGAGGGAACAGGAGTCGACGGTCGGGATTCCGTCGAGGTGCTGCTGGTTGTCGTTCGCGAGAGGTAAACGTCTTCTTCTTCTTGCGTTCTTTTTTCTCATCTTCGTCGTTCAACCGCAAAAGCACCACCACTACAGTCGCGTGCGGCCATGGCTGCCGGTGGTGTGTTTCCCCGCCAACCACCCTTGTGGCGGATATAAAAGCGGGTTAGGGGCTGTTTGTGTGTGCGAAGGGTGGGTGGCCGGATAAAAGTGGTGAAACCGTCCCTTTCGGGTCTCGTCGGAGTTTTCCTCTAAAACCACCCCCATCCCCGGTGGCTGCCGCCGCCGCCGCCGACCACCACTGCCGGAGGTGGCAGTGGGTGGTGCTTGGTGTTTGTCCAGACTTCGTAAACCCTAAATAACTAAACCGTAACCCGAATCGAATAACCTTGAACCGTTTTATAAAATCGTCATTTTATGTGGAAATATGAATATGTCACTGTTTTACGACGGCCATAACTTTTCCGTCGTAGCTCGGATTGAGGCAAAACCAGTGCCCACGGTTCACATTCTGTGCCGGGCACACTTTTCGTGTTTTAGCGGAAGTCTGGTTCGGCCTCTAGCTAGGCGTATTTTGGCTGTTTATACAGCAGGTCCGGATGTGTCAATTCGCGTTCCGTTTTAAAAGTCACAGTTTCTGCCACTGTTTTGGGAAAGCCATAACTTTTTATAGGATCGTCGTATTGGGGTTAAACCAATGTTAAAATCACCCATTCTGAGTCTAGTAAGTTTCTTATGTTTTGCGGAAAAACCAGTTCGGACCGTAGCTAGTGTCAAACTGCTGTTTTGTAACGAAAGGTGCTGTTTTTCGCTGTGCAATTAACCAGTTTTGTAAAATCCATAATAAATTATAGAAAAATCGTTAGGAGGTGTATAATATGTCCTTGGAACCCTAACTCAGAGAACTTTCTGGTTATGTAATTTAATTGAGGATTTTCTGGGTTTATGGAGGTCGGAACAGGTCCCGAACAGACCTGTTTGGTTAGACCGAAAAGTCGTGTTAGTGACGATTTAAGGGTGCATCGTGTTTTAGGGTCCGGGTCTCGTGTTAATAATTGTTAACGTTCGTTTAGGTGTCGGGAAGTGATCTTGGATTTGTGGAGCTTGAATTATTGTTTGTGAGCTAGGCGCGCTTACGAGGTGAGTTCTCTCACTATAACTAATGTCGGTAACTTTTTACATTACGATTTGTACGTGTGTGGTAGTTTTAATTGTTTGTGATGCGGGACTAAATAGTGGGGCGTCTAGTCGGACCTTCATTGTTATGACTACGCGGGTGGCGTAGTGACTCGGCGGGGCTGAGGTTTATATACGCGGGTGGCGTAGTGACTCGGCGGGGCCGAGGTTTATATACGCGGGTGGCGTAGGAACCCGGAGGAGCCGGGTAATGCTTGCACGGTTATTGTGTGGTTGGGTGGACCAGCTTATGCCTTTGGGTGGGATGGTGTAGGTATGCATGTTTATGATTTGTTCGTAGACTTGTATGCTGTTTATGTGCAATTATCTGTTTAGAGGTGGTGTGGAAGTAACTGTGTTATTTATGGTGTCTGAATTCACTAAGCTTCGTGCTTACCCTTTCCCAATAAAATTGTGGTTTCAGGTGCGAGTGGCTCCAAGTCGTGACGAGTACACACTGACGCGTGGGAAGAGTTGATTACTTTTATGATTTTAAATTTTAGACATTTATTCCGTTGTTTATTGTTCGTAAGAATATTAATTATGAGTTTGCAAACGAGATGATTGAATTATTAAATTAGTTTTTATTAATGAAATGTTACTTTAAAAATTTTAAATTTCTTGTAATTTTTGGGACGTTACAACATGGTATCAGAGCACGGCTTGAGTGAATCAAACGCATTTCGGTGTGTTTGATCTCAAGTTTGCGGCTATAAAATTTTCTTTAAGGTTTTTTTTGGGAAATAAAAAGAAGGAAAAATCCGTTTGAGGAACGGTGATCGAGGGCGCAGTGTGTACAGTCAGCCGGAGCCAAGGGGGAAAGGTACATTGCTTAGTGTTGTATTGCTTTCTAGGCATAGGGTATGCATGCTAGATTGCCTGTTGTTGACACTATGCTGTATGTTGACTGCTTGCTAGTAGGAATCAATGCTAGTTATAGTAGGTTGTTAAGTGAAGGCTCTATAGGTTGTATGCAGTAAGAATCATATAGCCTTAGAATATTTGATTTAGTTCTATTGCGCAACTCTTGTTTGAGTCCAACCGTTCTAGGATAGAATCTTGTATTCGAATGTCTATTTGATTCACGCTGCATGCGACTGGGTATTCGCAAGGCAACTCGTATGGCTAACAGGGATTCCGTTGTAGCAAGGGTAGTGGGATGAGATGAAATTCCTAGTGAGCTGGGAATAGCGTTTACATACGAGTACGTATGCAAAAATTGCTTTCTAGAACATAGGAGTATGTATGCTAGATTGCTTGGTGCTTAATACATTGTATTGTATGGTTGTTACTTGCTATTAGGAACTTATGCTAACTTTGATAGGTTGTTAAGCGGATGCACTATAGGTTGTATGCGGTAGGAAACGAATAGCCTTAGAATGTTGGATTTAGTTCTATTGCGCAGCTCTTGTTTGAGTCCAACCGTTGTAGGATAGAATCTTATATTCGAATGTCTATCTGGTTTCCACCGTATACGACTGTGCGTTACGAGGAGACTTGTCAGGGTTAGTGGGGGTTCCGCCCTAGCAAGGGTAGTGGGGTATTATGATTATTCCTAGGGAGCTAGGAAGAGTGTGTACATATGCCGGTGCGGGCATATGTGTATAGTTTTTCGGCAAGGAACTACTTGGGCACTTCGGGACGGGACTCGAAACGAGTGAGGATAGGTGTGGAAGGTAGTAGTAGAGCTCCTACTATCTGAAGCACAGGATCCGTGCTCGAGTCGGGGAAAGTCACGAGGAATCCAAGGAGTTGAGCGTGAGCGTTGTTAGTGTGAGTTATTATGTGCTAATAACTCGTTGTAATATCTACCCAGAATAGCCATCACAAGGAGGAACGACTATAGTAAACCTACTAGTACAGGTGTGTACTTGATTTGCTTTGATGGGATGATCGTTGGGGTAGTGTCGAAGGTTATAAATTAGTAGTCGTTGGAATAAAAGTACGATTCTAGTATTAGTCGCTTGGAGTGACGATAAGGATGATGTTTGTTTCGGGCCAAGATGGACGATTGTGCTAGAATTATAGGCTTATAGAGCCGACTTTGATTTGAGGAAAAATCGTAGGGATTATTTGACGTAAATTCCCAACTTGCCTAAGAGGTTTAAATGTCCGGATGACGTTAGTGGATCGGAGAGATTTGGAGGAGTAGGAGTCGAGGCGTAGAATGCCGACTGAGTCATGCACAAAGTTTGATTTTGAAATAGACTGCATTAACAAATTCTTGTGTTTCAAATCATTTTATGGATGGTGTTTTGGAATTTTGGGAAATGTTCAGCACACACACAAGATTTTGAAATATGGTTTTGAAAGTGTATGAAATCGTTTTATCACGGGAGTGCAAACTTTGTTAGAATTTGTCTCATTTCGTTATTTTTCCAACGATTCTTTCGGGTAAGATGATATCCGTGTTTTGTGGTGTTTAAAATGTTGGGCAAGTGACTACGGCTTGTGACTTTAACATTGGAACTCCTCCGCATATGTTAGAGTTGAGACGGAAAGTTACATTCCACGATGTCTGTATAAAGCTATTTGAGTGATTTGGTTAAAATAAGTTTTGTTTTACGGCATGTTGAGTCGTGTGGGTTTAATTTCACGAGGTGCATATCTTATTTGCTTATGTGACCATTTGGGGAAATCTTGGAAATCAATTTAAAGAACCCCACCTTTTGAGATTTTATGAGATTTTAGTCGATATTTTCAAATGATGGAAACGGATTGGTTTTTATCTTTAAGTTTGAAACTTACACGAGATAGTTGTGTTTTAACAAAAATATATTTGTAAACCGTTTCATCGTTTTGTATGACTAGCCGACCTGCGTAAGATTTGTTAGTGAACCCTGTGCCACGACATTTTTGTTGAAAAAGAGGAATTTTGGGGTCAAATGTCGTGGAACTGATTTCGAAATTATGTGCACACTTTTTTCGCACCCGGTGTAAGGTCGAGTGGTTACTTTAAATACATGTCATGAGTCAATTCATGCTAGAACCATGACGGTTCATTTTCAAAGAAATTATTTATTTCGCTTTACGTTTTGTGAGTAAACTAAGCTGCAATGAAATGATTTTCAACATGATTTTCTTATGTGGGACGAGCGTGTCCATTTTTGCGTAACTACCGACCTGGTAATAGTAGTTTTATTGCTTACGGTCTTTTTGAAATGAAAAATCTTGACGTTGAAAATATTTTGTAAATGATTTTCTAAACCATCTGGGAAGTTCGCTTATAAGTGTTATGTGTCATTTTGAGAATTTTAAGGGGTGAGTCCTTTTGGAAAACTCTTTGGTTTAACCCGTGTCGAGTTTGGGACTAATGTTGATTTTAGAGTATTGCTTGCTTAAGCTTTATTTAAACGCGTTTTTGACCGACTTATGGGTCTAGCAAGCGTGGAGCATTTTGCTCGGTTTTGACTTTGAGATAGTCATGGGTCGATTGCACGATTTTTTATGGCTCGATGTGGAGTTTTGTTGATGGTTTGTTTTGTTGCATAGTTTTGCACTTATTGCACGTTGAGTATTTACATGTTGGGTGAGTGAGTCATTCCGGGATAGACATGTTGTTGGTAGACTGTTTGCATTAAATCATTGGTCAGGTCAGTCAGACGTTGGTAACGGTCGGTTGGGTATCTCGGGGTGGGACCCCGGTATTCATGTGTTATGACCTTGACTTTCCAGTAGGCACTAAGAGGATACAGTCTTGGGCACTAACCTGAGAGGTAGTTCCGATGTGCCGGGACTTGAGACGTACCTGGGAGGTAGGCGTTAAGGTGTATCTAGTTACGGTGTAACTAGGTTTCCTAGGGCGGATGAGGAGGATAAGTAGACGGTGGAAGATTGGGTGTTCCACACGTGATGTTAGTGTAGACCGAATTGTGTCGGTTAACGGATTGAAGCCCTTTGTAATTAAAAGAATAAATGCGCACTAGCCTTTTTGAAGTAAGTAGTATGTTTAGGTGTCGACTTTTGGGCTTAAGGCCAAACACCTTTAGTGTAATCGGAGATTTGTAGCCGATTTTAAAATAATTATGGTGATGGTAGTAGTAACCCTGAGATGCTTACTTGTGATGAATGGTTGTGGCGGAATGACCTTCGTGGGTGATTATAAATTTACTGGTTTGATGATGCGTGTAAGGTAAGTTTTGGGAGTCTATTAGAACTCGTAAGAGTTAATCGACAGTTAATAGTAGGAATGATCGGATCCGAGTATCCAGTTGGGTATATTGGTAAGCAATTTTAGAATGGTTAGAGCTTGAAATTTGAATAGAGATGTATGGAATATCTAAGGTTGGGAGACAACCGAAGTCGCTTGGCTATGAAGGATTCCAATCGGTGAAGTGTTCTATCCATCATAATTCCAGTGTCCTAGAAGGAGTACGTTAGTAAGAAAAGTATTCGAGAAGTTTTAGAATGAGTTTCAAGTAGACTTGGGAACCCGAGGCTGAGATGCGGGAGAGCTATCCGGAGCTGTTTGCAGACGAAGACTTCGAGAACGAAGTCTAATTCAAGCGGGAGAGAGTTGTAAAGCCCGTGTCCCAATATGGTTTTATTTTCATTTTAAGTATTTAACTATTTAAAGTCTCCTTCTAACGAATTTAACGGGTCTGGCAAGTAATGACCGAAATGTTAGAATATGCCTAACGTTAATAAGTTGGCAAGAGTTTAGAAAAAACCAGGGACCAAAAGTGTTGTTGTGGCAAACTGGCATGGGATCGGCCCATAGGACCGACCCCCTTTTTTCTTGTTTGTTTGGTATTCAATTCGCAGCAAACCACAAAAAAAACCCTACGCCTTCTCCTCCCCATTCCCCTGCTGCCGTACGCCACCCTAAACCACCAGCACCACCGCTGCCATTCTTGCCGGCGAGAGGGAGATGTGCAGCGAGAGAGAGAGAGGGTCAGCGAGAAAGAGAGAGAGAGAGGGAACAGGAGTCTACGGTCGGAGGTGCTGCTGGTTGTCGTTCGCGAGAGGTAAACGTCTTCTTCTTCTTGCGTTCTTTTTTCTCATCTTCGTCGTTCAACCGCAAAAACACCACCACTACAGTCGCGTGCGGCCATGGCTGCCGGCGGTGTTTTGCCCCGCAAACCACCCTTGTGGCGGCTATAAAAGCGGGTTAGGGGCTGTTTGTGTGTGCGAGGGGTGGGTGGCCGGATAAAAGTGGTGAAACCGTCCCTTTCGGGTCTCGTCGAAGTTTTCCTCTAAAACCACCCCCATCGCCGGTGGCTGCCACCGCCGCCGCCGACCACCACTGCCGGAGGTGGCAGTGGGTGGTGCTTGGTGTTTGTCCAGACTTCGTAAACCCTAAATAACTAAACCGTAACCCGAATCGAATAACCTTGAACCGTTTTATAAAATCGTCATTTTATGTGGAAATATGAATATGTCACTGTTTTACGACGGCCATAACTTTTCCGTCGTAGCTCGGATTGAGGCGAAACCAGTGCCCACGGTTCACATTCTGTGCCGGGCACACCTTTCGTGTTTTAGCGGAAGTCCGGTTCGGCTTCTAGCTAGGCGTATTTTGGCTGTTTATACAGCAGGTACGGATGTGTCAGTTCGCGTTCCGTTTTAAAAGTCAGTTTCTGCCACTGTTTTGGGAAAGCCATAACTTTTTATAGGAACGTCGTATTAGGGTGAAACCAGTGCCAAAATCTCCCAGTCTGAGTCTAGTAAGTTTCTTATGTTTTGCGGAAAAACCAGTTCGGATCGTAGCTAGTGTCAAACTGCTGTTTTGTAACGAAAGGTGCTGTTTTTCGCTGTGCAGTTAACCAGTTTTGTAAAATCCATAATAAATTATAGAAAAATCGTTAGGAGGTGTATAATATGTCTTGGAACCCTAACTCAGAGCACTTTCTGGATATGTAATTTAATTGAGGATTTTCTGGGTTTATGGAGGTCGGAACAGGTCCCGAACAGACCTGTTTGGTTAGACCGAAAAGTCGTGTTAGTGACGATTTAAGGGTGCGTCATGTTTTAGGGTCCGGGTCTCGTGTTAATAATTGTTAACGTTCGTTTAGGTGTCGGGAAGTGATCTTGGATTTGTGGAGCTTGAATTATTGTTTGTGAGCTAGGCGCGCTTACGAGGTGAGTTCTCTCACTATAACTAATGTCGGTTACTTTTTACATTACGATTTGTACGTGTGTGGTAGTTTTAATTGTTTGTGATGCGGGACTAAATAGTGGGGCGTCTAGTCGGACCTTTATTGTTATGACTACGCGGGTGGCGTAGTGACTCGGCGGGGCCGAGGTTTATATACGCGGGTGGCGTAGTGACTCAGCGGGGCCGAGGTTTATATACGCGGGTGGCGTAGTGACTCGGCGGGGCCGGGTAATGCTTGCACGGTTATTGTGTGGTCGGGTGGACCAACTTATGCCTTTGGGTGGGATGGTGTAGGTATGCATGTTTATGATTTGTTCGTAGACTTGTATGCTGTTTATGTGCAAATATCTGTTTAGAGGTGGTGTGGAAGTAACTGTGTTATTTATGGTGTTTGAATTCACTAAGCTTCGTGCTTACCCTTTCCCAATAAAATTGTGGTTTCAGGTGCGAGTGGCTCCAAGGCGTGACGAGTACACACTGGCGCGTGGGAAGAGTTGATTACTTTTATGATTTTAAATTTTAGACATTTATTCCGCTGTTTATTGTTCGTAAGAATATTAATTATGAGTTTGCAAACGAGATGATTGAATTATTAAATGAGTTTTTATTAATGAAATGTTACTTTAAAATTTTTAAATTCCTTGTAATTTTTGGGACGTTACAGACTTGTTTAGAGTTCTGAGGCACTTGTTCAGAAATCTGAATAACTTGGTCAAAATTCTGATTGGCTTGTCTAGAATTCTGAGTACTAGGATCAGAAGTTTCATTACTTGTATTGATCAAAGTTGGACATTCCTCAGATGGACCTGTATCAGAAATTACAGTTGTTTGAACCACTTCTGAAGTTCCCTTTTTCATATCTTGAATCATTTTTGGATTTTCAAAATCTGCAGAAGATTCAGAAGTTAGTTCCAGAAATGCATCCTTAAACAATATATGGAGTTCTGAACAGTTAGGATTAGAAGTTGTTTCATAAGTCATTTTTGTCTTATTCTGTCCGAGTTCTGAACTGTTTTGTTCAGAAGTTTTCATTCTTGATTCATCAAAGGTGACATTGATGCTTTCCATAATTCTCTTGGTTCGTCTATTGTAGATTCTGAATGCTTTGGAAGTAAGTGAATACCCAACAAAGTATCCTTCATCTGCCTTTTTATCAAATTTACCAAGATTTTCTCTATCTTTGAGAACATAGCATCTGCATCCAAAAACATGGAAATATTTAATCAGTGGTTTTCTCTTGTTAATCAATTCATAAGCAGTTTTATATAATCTTTTATTGATTAAAGTTATGTTCTGTGTAAAACAAGCTGTGGCTATTGCTTCAGCCCATACGAAGGTTAGAAGATTTGAATATGCCAACATGGTTCTTGCAGCTTCAACTAGTGTTCTGTTCTTCCTTTCAACAACACCATTTTGTTGAGGAGTTTTGACAGCTGAAAAGTTATGAGAAATCCCCAGACTTTGCAGAAAGTTCTGAAGAGTCTCATTTATGAACTCTATCCCATTGTCACTTCTGATTTTCTGGACTGGAAGTTGTAAGAATACTTGAATTCTTTTGATGAAATTAATCAGTGTTTCAGCAGCTTCTGACTTAGCTCTTAAGAATTCAACCCATGTGTATCTTGAATATTCATCCACAATAACTAGCATATACCTCTTTCCTCCCATAGATTGAACTGGAATAGGACCACAAAGATCTGTATGTAGCATTTCTAATGGTGATTTTCATGATGAGTCCATTTTTATCTTATGAGAACTTTTTTTCATCTTGCCCATTTCACATGCTGAACATAATGATTCCTTTTCAAACATGATCTTTGGTAATCCTTTGACTAGATGCTTGCTAACCAGATTGTTCAGATCTCTGAAATTTAAGTGAGAACATCTTCTGTGCCAAAGCCAACATTCATTAGCTACTGCATTTGATAATAGACAAACAGGGGTTAAAGCTTGAATTTTTTAAAAGTTAACCACAAATAAGTCCATATGTCTTTTGGCCCAGAAAACTTTTATGCCATTCTCAGTTAAAATCATGCAACCTGTTATGCAGAATTTAATCTGACAAAAACTGTCCAAAAACTGACTTATGCTGAATAGATTATGTTGTAATCCTTCAACATAGAAAACCTTCTGAATGGTCAGATCCCCTTTTGTTAAATCTCCAAAACCTCTGACTTGTCCTTTGTTGTTATTACCAAAATTTACTGCCCCTCCAGCCTTTTCTGTGAAGTTTGTCAGGGAAGACTTATGACCAGTCATGTGTCTTGAAGCTCCAGAATCTAAAAACCACACATGACAGCCCTGCAAAAACAATCAGTTAGTTTTAGTTACCCATTCTGGAATGGGTCCATCTTTGTTAGTTTTGGTATCTGATTTAACAAATGTTCCTTTGACTTTCCATTCAAAGTCTTCTTTTAAGCACCACTTTCCTTTTACTTTTATGAAGTCAGAACATTTTCTGTTCACAAAATTGTTTCTTTTCTTTTTGAAAACTTTTGGTTGAGAATGAGAAACATTTTTAGTCTTCTTTTCTCTAATTTTAAAGATATTTTCTTTCTTCTTTTCTTTTTAATTAGATTTAGAAATGTTTTCAGTCTTCTTTCCTTTTATCTGACTCTGAGAAAACAACTTAGTCTTCTTTTCTGAATTCTGATTTGCTTTGTTTATATAGGAAACATAAGTTATTGATATCAAATTTTTCTGAGGAGATTGGAATGAATTACTACCACACTGAACACATTCAAGATTCTTTCTTGCAAGTGACAATAAATCTGAAACATAAGTCTTTTCATTTTTATTGATATTGTTCACAATACAATTGCACTTATTACAAGAATTTTTAGCTTTAGGTTCAGAAGTAGTATTCAACCCAATCTTCACAGAATTCTTTTTCAGATCATCATTCCTTTTGCTTTCTTCTTTTTCTGAAACATTGAATTTCACAGAATTAGCAGATGATTTGGATGATTCACCATTTTCAAATGTACTTGATTCATCAAAAAATTTCTTATCTTCTGATAAGGCATTAATCTTGAAAAGATCATATTCAGCCTTTAACTTCTCAAGCTCTGTTATTTTCTGGACAGAAGTGTTGTTTTCTTTTAAAACTTGATCCAGTTTAAAATCTACATCACAATAATCATTTTCAAGATCATCAAAAGTTTTTCTTAAGTCCTCAAGTTCTTGACTAACAAGTTTAAATCTCTTTTCAAGTTCTGAAAAGCTTTCTGAAGTGAATTGAGAATTATTAGTTGAATCATAATTTTGACTAACAGTTTCAGAATTCTGACCTTCAGACTCAGAGTTCTGACTTGTGGAGTCAGAATTATGACTAGAAGATTCAGACTTCTGACTTACTGTTTCAGAAACCTTACTTGTATCAAATATACTTTCAATGTCAGTATATGAAAAACTTGGTTGTTTATTTTTGTAACTGACATTCAAAGAATCATATTTGAATTTAGCATCATTATATTTTGGTTTCTCTTCTGTTGGTTTAGAAATTTATTTCTTAACCTCTTCTTCTGAAGCTTCTGACTTCTCAATTTTTGGTTCAGAAATTGTTTCCTTTGCTTTACAGGACTTGATTTTTGTAGATTATCTGAACTTGTTATAGAACTAGCAGGTCTCACAAAAACTTCAACAATCTCTGGGATTTTTGGTTTAGGGACTTGTAGTTTATCAAAATCATAAAGATTTGTTGGGGATCTTTTCAAAACAACATTTTCTTCCAAACCCAAACCCATTTTAGGATTATAAAATCTTGTATCTTTAACATTGCTAGTGAGAAGATTCAAGGTTTGTTGAGTTTGACCTCTTTTCAAATTAAGGTCTTCCAACTCTTTGATTTTTGTGTACAACTTCTTTCTTTCCTCAAGTAACATATCATATTTAATTTGTAAATCAACCTTTTCATCTTTTATTTCTGTAAATTGAATTTTTAATTCAGAAATTTTCTTTAAAAGATTAGAATTCTCATTTTTGACTTTTTGTTTCTCAACTTCAGATTCTTCAAACTGTTCTTTAATTATCTCTTTTTCTGTTCTGAATTTGTTAACCATAATTCTTTCACCTTTTATTTGTTTTCTGAGTTTAACAAATTCAGAATTCATATTGCCAATTTGAGTCATTAAATCAATTTCAAGTGCAGAATGTACCTCAGCAGAAGATTCAGAGTCAGCATCTTCATAATCAGAATCATCCTCATTCTTCACCTTGGCCATATAACTTTGCATCTGAGAAAAATGGATGCAATCCTCTTCATCTGAAGTATAATACAGCCAGTTCTCCTGTTCTGCAAACATTGCTATCTCATTATCTCTTTTCTTAGCCAGCTGAGCCTTCTTTGTGTAGTATTCATAATCTTTTACTACTTTTACGCTGCAGTCTCTGGCAAAGTGACCAGGTTTTCCACACTTAAAACACAAATCCTTCTCTTTTCTTTCTTCCTTCTCTTCTTTCTTCTCAAACTTACTTTCTTCTCTATCTTCTTTCTTCTTATATTTCTCTTCTGAACTCCCCCGTTCCCTTCTGTATTTACCCTGAAACTTGTTCTTTCCATATCTCTTGTTGAAAGTGTTAGTCAACAAAGCCAATTTTTCTGCAATCAGCTTGATATCATCATCTTCTTCTGATCCTTCCTTCTCATCAGATTCCCCCTTTAACTTGGGTATTTCAGACAAATACACAGATTTCTTTGCAGTTTTGATCACCTTAGATTTTCTTTCTGAAAGTAAGGCTAATTGATCAGAAACACTTTTCTTCTCCTCCACTACTTGTTTAACCGAATCCTCATGTTGATTTAGAACACACAATAGATCATTTAAATCTTCCTCACACATGTCTTTATTCATTTGCATACTAATTGCAAAAGATGACCATTCTGAATTAAGAGAATTCAGAAATTTGTAGTTAATCTCAGACTTTGCCTTTTTCAACCCATTCCTCCTGAGGTCATTCAAAATAATACAAAACTTTTCATAAGTCTGATTTAAACTTTCACATTCTTTTGCTTTGAATCTTTCATAAGCATTGTTAGCTTCAATCTTCCTAATCATAGAAGTATTTAGAAGTAGTGAAAAATAGGCTAAGTGAAGAAAGCCTCTTATAGAGGCTCTGCCGACATTATCGAGAAATCAAGGTCAAGAAGCTACAGAAGCAGCAGAGGCTTCCTACAGAACCTCGGCTGTACTCAAAGAAGACCCAAGACTCGGAAACAAAGGTGGACTGCTCCAAAGAGGACCAGACCACAGAACCTCTGTAACTCATTACAGAGCCTCTGTGGTCCTCACTGAAAGACTTGAAGATATTTATAATATCTTGCTACTGTTACAGGACCCGTTCATTAACTTGCATGGTAGCATGCCCTGTCCAACGTCGACGTGTCAAACTCTGATTGGACTCAGTAGGGCTTAGTACATATTAGACGTCTGCTGCATTAAATGCAATACAGCACGTCTGACTGTTCACGCCATCCCTCCAACTGTTCACGACATCCGTTCTACTATTCATCAGTACCGTTCTGAATAGTAACCTGCCTTATGGTCCCCTTTAGATTAGTATATAAGGAAGACTCATGTTGAGTTCTTCCTTATCACTGATAATCACTCAAAAAGGGGACATCAAAAAGAATACAAAAAGCTTATTCACCTTAAAAGTCATATCTGTTTTAAAGCTTTACTTACTCTTTGTTCTTAATCTGTTCTTGATATATATATATATATATATTCAGTAAACCTTGAAGTAATTATATTTTGTTCACTGTTTATTTATATTCCGTTCTAAATCTATCAAACATATCTGTTAGTTCTTCAAATACGCTTCCGCATCAAACCTTAAACTTGAACTAATAGATCTGATAATCTTGTTTAAGCAAAACGGGAACCAACAATTGGTATCAGAGCAAAGCTTGATTTTCATTATCAAGTGATCCTTGTTTTACAACATTGTTGATAGATTTCATTTCTCTTCATCACCATATTTATGGATATTAGTTGTACCCAGAAAACCTCCCAGATCTTCATACTAATAAATCCTCCATCAGATTATCCTTTCCTCAAAATGACAAATAAAAATAACTTTTTCACTGCTGGCTCTTTAACCAAACCTCCTACTCTTCTTAGAGATGAGTATCCTCAATTGAAAATAAGAATGGTTCATTTTTTTGAGGGTACTGAAAAAACTCTCAAACAATATCTATACAATCTTCCTCCGGTTCCCATGATAACTATGCCACGTGTACCAGCTACTGCTGAATCTCCTGAAATCCCTGAACATCAAAAACCTAAACCAAAAGAAGAATGGTCAAATGAAGATAAAGCAGAAGATGAAGTTGCACAGAAAACAAAGAGAATATTGATCATGGCAATCCCCAACGAACTTTTTAAATCCTTAGATGCATGCGAAACAGCGCACGATCTCTGGAAAGAATTAGAAAGACAGTTGGAAGGGGGTGCTAAAACTCAGAAGAACCGAAGGGCACAATACATAAATGAATATCATGCTTTCAGAGCCTCTGCAACAGAATCTCTGCAAACAACATACGACCGGTTCAACTCTCTCATAAACAAATGCAAAAAGTCTGGTATTCACAGAACCACGGAAGAAAATAACGTCATGTTTCTAAAGAGCTAGAACGATGAGTGGCTTCAGTTGTCTATGTCTTTACAAACAAATCAAGATCTAGACTCCTGGACACTCTATGATCTCTATGGAACACTTGCTGCACAAGAGCCTCAAATAGCTCAAGCTAAAACACTAACCATTGTGCCATACGCATTGGTTAGTAAATCTACAGAGGCTGCAGACAGACCAAGAAATGAGAGATCTACAGAGGAGAAAAAGAAGGAGAAAAAGAAGATGGTAATGGTTGATAGCGAAGAAGACGAGCTGATAGAGGAAGAGATAACTCTTGCGTCATTAGATAAATCAATGGCTTTATTGACAAGAGAGTTTAGAAATAACCAAAGGAATTCTGGTAGAAGAGATGATGGAAGAAGAGAAGAATCAAGTGACCGACAGAGGTCAGACTACAGAAATGATGACCAACAGAGGTCGAGCGACAGAAGCTACAGAGAAAATGATCGACAGAGATCAGATGACAAGGTAGGCCACACACAAGAATGCTACAAATGTGGTAAACCCGGTCATTACGCAAACGAATGCCGAACAGAGAAAGGTGGAGACCTACAGAAGTCTGACGACCGAACTGGAAACACCTCCCAAGGTTGTTTCAACTGCGGCAAGCCAGGTCATTTCGCAAAAGAATGCAGAAGTAGACCAAATCGCCCACAGAAGGACTCAGCTTTTTACAAAAAGAAGGCCGAGTATTACGCACAAAAATCTCTAATGGCAAACAAAGGGCATTCAGAGGCAAACAAGGAGGACTTTGAATCAGACTCCACCTCTGACGATGAATTCCCTACAAATGCCCTGTTCTGTGGTATGGCAGAAGTCAACTCCGGCACTGACAATGAGGTATCCACTTCAAACTCTATCTCAAGTACTGATTCTGTAGATGATGATTTATTTAAACTTAACATTGAACTGAAAGAAGTAAATGAAAGCATTCAGAAAAGACTGACCTTTAATTAGAGAGAAGTAAGGCTTCTCACTCAAGAAAAAGCCAAAATCATTGAAGAAAAAGAAAAAATCGAAAAATATTGGAGCAAAAATATAGATCCTTTAAAAAGGAAAATTTCTGATCTAACCTATGCTTTAAAAATCAAAACAAAAGAACTTTCAGTTTCAAAAAGTGAAACAACGGACATAAGAGCTCTCAAAGAATACTTTCAAAGAGAAAGAGAGGTACTTTGGCAAGATCTTTTAAGAAGAGAAGTTTTACTTAAAAACTATAAAGATGCACCGAAGGTGTATGAAAAGGTAAACTCTCAAATAGCAAGACGAGGTATAGGGTACAGTGATATTACCTTAGGAATTGAAAATAAAGGACTAAAACCTCTGTCTTCTCTATTTGTTTTGGGAAAAACTAATAAACCAAACTTTCCAAACTTACTCTCTGTAAGTAAAAGGGTTAAAATCTCTGCAGAACCTCATTTGAGGAAACATACAAAGATGATCAATGTGTGGTATGAAAACACAGATTCATCATCTTCAACCTCTGTCAATAGAGGAATCAAACCAAAGAAATATCTGAAAACACAAGATCAGATTGGTATCTTTAAGTTTGGTAAACCAGAGACTCAAACACAGGTTGCTTTTGTCTGCATGATAAACGTCGAAAAGAAATTATCAGTAGAAGCTCATGAGTTTAAACCCATCTTTTCAGAAGAAAAACTTGAAGAATCTATTGAAAAAGAAATTTTGGAAGTTTTAAAATCAAATGTTTTAGAAAGTCTCTGTACATCTTCTATAAATCAAAAACTCACTGAAGAGATCTCATCAGAAACCTCTACCATCTATGAAAGTATCTCTACAGAGGAAGAAAGCTCGTACGATACATGCTCAGAAAATCCAGCCTCTGTCGAAAGAGATGACTCAACCTCTGCATATGAGGACGATTTATCCTCTGACGACTCAGAGACTGATTTCAAATCAGGGATAATTCACTGTGACACAGAGGATGTTAAATTCTCCTCTGAGGTTCTTAACAGAACCATCTCTCCAAAAGAGAATATCACAGGGATCCCTATCTGTCCAGATTTTCTCAAAATGTATATTCAAGTTAAAACCTCTACAGAGCTTGAAAATCTAAAAAAGGTCTCTATAGCTCCTAAAAGCTCAAAATTTTCAAAACCTTTAAGGAAAATTAAAGAGAATCCCACTTGGCAACAAAAGGGAAAATGGCCTGAAGCTAACAAATATTTTTCCTCTGTGACAGTGAAGAAAAAGATGTTCACCACAGAAGAGAGTCACAGAAGGCAGGAACTAAACAAGACTTTTGCAAACAACATTCTAGTATTCATAGATCTTCTTGTAATAGGAAATCTAATGTAAAGAAAGAATGTAATGCCTTTGTGGCTCAGTTCAATGAATTCAATGAAAAGTTCAAACAAATCACATCTCATATTCAATACTGTCATTGTTTTGATCTTATGTTCAAATTAAATAAACACTTCTCAAGTCCAGATTGCTTACTCTCCATCAACTTTCAAACTCAAAAGTCAGAACCAAAAGTGAAACAATCTGATTCTTCTAAAAAGGATAAAATGTATTTCAAGAATGCCAAGGCAAACTTGAAAAATTCTAACAATATTGGACCCATATGGATATGGGTACCTAAATCTCTGTGATTGTCTTACAGAAGCTACATGTGCCAATCTGGTATCTTGACTTTGGATGCTCAAGGCACATGACCGGCGACAGAAGATTACTATCCACGTACAAAGAAACACACGATGGTGGATCTGTAACTTTTGGAGACAACAAGAAGGGACATATTAAAGGCTATGGAGTCATACAAAAAGAAAATGTCTCTGTATACAAAGTTGCATATGTGGATGGCCTCAAACACAACCTACTCAGTGTAAGTCAACTTTGTGATACAGGATTCGATGTGTTATTTAAAAGAACTTTCTGCTCTCTACAAGGTGAAAACACAGGAATGGAACTTCTGCGAGCTGAAAGAAGAGGTGATCTATACCTAATGAATTTTAATTCAAAATCCAAAGAAAAAGTCTGCCTAGTAGCTTGCAAAAGTGAAGAAGCTTGGTTATGGCACAACAGGTTCTGTCACTTAAACTTTCACACCTTAGATAAACTAGTAAAACTTAATCTAGTTAAAGGTTTGCCAGATGTTAAATTCAATAAGGATCATTTGTGTTCGGCCTGTGAAATGGGAAAACACAGAAGGGCTTCCCACAAAGGCAAAACAGACGTGTCTTGCACTAGGCCTCTGTACATGCTTCATGTCGACCTCTGCGGTCCCATTGCCATACAGAGCCTAGGTGGCAAGAAATACATACTTGTCCTAATTGATGAGTATTCACGTTTCACATGGGTTGAATTTGTTAGAAAGAAATCAGATGTTCCAAATGTATTGATAAATCTAATGAAAAGAATCCAAGTTCTTTATGATTGCAGAATACAGAAGTTAAGAAGTGACAATGGCACAGAATTTAAAAACTGTGTCATTGAAGCCTATCTTTCAACAGAAGGAATATCACAGAACTTCTCTGCAGCTCGCACTCCACAACAGAACGGTGTTGTCGAAAGAAAGAATCGAACACTTGTGGAAGCCGCAAGAACTATGCTGTCAGCATGCGGATTATCAATGAACTTTTGGGCAGAAGCAATTTCCACTGCGTTTTATACTCAGAATCGTTCAACCGTTGTGAAAAGACACCTCAAGACGCCTTACGAATTTCTTAACAAAAGGCGGCCAAACATCAAATTTTTCCATGTATTCGGATGCAAATGCTTTGTCTTAAACGACAGAGATTCAAGAGGAAAGTTTGATGTAAAAGCTGATGAAGGCAAGTTCATTGGATACTCTGCCACTTCCAAAGCCTACAGAACATTCCTTACAAAGTCTCACAAGATTGTAGAAAGCATCAATGTTTCCTTTGATGATTCATTCCAAATGACTTCTGAGCAAATCAGTTCAGAACTCGGAATTAAAGGAAAATCCTCTGTCATCTCACAAGCAAAAGAAGACTTGAATCTTCTATTTTTAGAAATGTTACACGATAACATTGATCCTTCTGTTGGAACCATCAGAGTTTCTGAAGAACCATCCTCTGTCGGACAAAATCCTACAGGTATGACTCTAACTGGTCCAAATAATGCTGCATCTTCTTCTATAAATACTACAGATGCAAATGCCGAAGAAGAAAATGCAGAAGATGAAACTTCAAGAAAAACGACCACAGGAGCTGCTGAAAATCAAACTCCACAATCCACAGAAGAACCAATTATAGAGGAAGTTGAGGACCAAGACTATACGTCCTCAGAGGAACAAACTCCACCACCACTCATACCAATCATTCAGCAAACGGTAGGATCAACTACCAAGGCACGAAAAACGACAGAGGCTACACGAGAAGAAGAAACACCAGAAGCCTCTGAAGAAAGTTTTGATGACATTGATGATCATCTTCCACGCACAACTCAGTGGACAAAAAGCCATCCTCCAAGACAAATAATTGGAGAACCTTCTGACTCAGTAAAAACAAGGTCTGCCACTGCTAATTTTTTTTTCTTTACAAATTTTATTAGTGTGATAGAACCAAAGAAGATTTCTGAAGCCCTAGATGACCCAAACTGGGTAGACGCCATGCAAGAAGAACTTCTGCAATTTGAGCGTAACAGAGTCTGGACTTTAGTACCTCTGCCAAGAGGGAAACAGGCCATTGGGACTAAATGGGTCTACAGAAACAAGAAGGATGAAGATGGAGTGGTCATCAGAAACAAAGCAAGATTACTTGCAAAAGGATATAGACAAGAAGAAGGCATAGACTACGATGAGACTTTTGCCCCTATCGCACGGCTCGAAGCAATAAGAATATTCTTAGCCTTCGCAGCCCACAGAGGTTTTAAAGTCTATCAGATGGACGTAAAATCAGCTTTTCTAAACGGTGAAATCCAAGAAGAGGTTTACGTAAATCAGCCACCAGGTTTTGAAAGCTCAAAGTTCCCAAGGCATGTATACTTCCTTGAAAAGGCTCTATACGGACTAAAACAGGCTCCAAGAGCATGGTACGAACGACTTTCCACCTTTCTTCTAGAAAATGGCTACAACAGAGGTACAACAGATACTACATTATTTTATAAACGCAAAAATAGTGAGATAATGCTTGTACAAATATACGTAGATGACATAATTTTTGGGTCTACAAATTCAGAAGAGTGCAAAATTTTTTAAAAACTCATGCAGAGTGAGTTTGAAATGAGTATGATGGGAGAATTAACATTCTTCCTCGGACTTCAAGTCAAACAATCTTCAGTGGGAATTTTTATAAATCAAGCCAAATATGTCTCTGACATACTTTTAAAATATAATCTCTCTGATACCTCTGCAATGAAGACTCCAATGGCCACTGGAAATAAGTTATTCTTAGATCCAAATGGTATTTTTGTAGAATGTACTCTCTACGGAGGCATGATTGGATCTCTGTTATACTTAACAGCAAGCAGACCTGACATTATGCATGCCACATGTCTTTGTGCACGTTATCAAGCTAATCCAAAGAAATCACATTATGATGCTGTAAAGAGAATCTTTAGATACCTGAAGGGACCAACAATCTTGGTCTCTGGTATCCACAGAACTCTGGTTTTAGTCTTAAAGCTTATACAGATTCAGACTATGGAGGATGCATGCTCGACAGAAAGAGTACCTCTGGGAGTTGTCAATTCCTAGGTGGTAAACTAGTCAGTTGGACCTCCAAGAAGCAGAATTGTGTCTCCACATCCACTGCAGAAGCTGAATACGTTGCTGCTGCTTGCTGTTGTTCTCAGGTTCTATGGATGAAGACTCAGCTAAAAGACTACGGTTACATCCTGTTCAAAATACCCATCTTCTGTGATTCCAAAAGTGCCATTGCTATCTCTGCCAACCCTGTGCAACACTCAAAAACCAAGCATATAGATAAAAGGTACCATTTCTTGAAACATCATGTTGAATACGGTACAATCGAAATGCATTTCGTGCCTACAGAATATCAACTCGCTGACTTATTCACCAAAGCACTAGACGAGAAAAGATTCAACTTCTTGGTGGGTAAGTTAGGAATGATTAACATGGTGTGAAAATCCTCTGTAAGTATAGCTTTATCTTCTGTAAATAAGTATAAATATCTATTATTACTTAAGTTATTGCTTTGATAAATTTATTTCTGTATGTATTTTTTTGTGTGTGCAAAAATAATTCTTGGTTACAGAGCCTCTGTGGGTCCGCTCAGATCTTCTGATAACCCTTACAGAACCTCTGGTAAACATGATCTATGCTCAATACAAATCTTACCATTCTTTGAACCAAGCATAGATCAAGGGGGAGCAAAAGGAAAATTTTTGATCTACAGAAGTGATTAGATCAAGGGGGAGCAAAAGGGACCCTGAAATGATCTACAGAGGTAAATCTTTCAAAGGAAAGCCAAAGAAGAATGTCGATAATTCTCCATCGATAGAAGTAAGACAAAACTGCCGAGAACAGAAGAACCAAAAGGTATGTCTCTCGCACAAAAGGTTTTTGGAAAACAGTTTTCTAGGACAAGAATTGTCAAATATGTCCTAAATATACTATGAATAACATTTCAAAAATCAAAAGTTCAAAAAGTTTAACAAAATTCGAAATAGGAGAAATTTAAGGTCATAGAGCTTCTGCTGAGCTCAACAGAGGTTCTGCAGGAAATATGCTCTGTGATCACAAATTAACCCTCTGTCGATCTTTTGGAATGTTATCTCGGAAACCGAAAACACACACCATGACCTTCTCGAACAAAACGTTTTTCAAAATAGTTTTCTCGGACAGCAACTTTCAATAATGTGCGAAAAACATCTCTTAACACAGATCAAAAATTGGATGATCAGAAAGTTAATAGAATTCAAGTTATAAGATTTTTTCTCTCATAGAGCTTCTGCTGGCTCTCACAGAGCTTCTGCAAGTTCCATCAGAGCCACAAAACCTCTTTGAGTAAAATTTCTTGACAAAATCCTATTGATCCTCTCCAATGTCTTTACAAACGTTTTCGTTCAAAGAAGAACCTACAGAGTCATGATAACAATGAGATATATGAGAAGAGATTAAAAATCAAGATTTTCAAAATCACAGAGCTTCTGTAAAACACAAAAGTTCTGCCATTTTGTTATCTGGGCATTTCTGTAGTAATAACGGTTACTTTTACTGAGAGTGAAACTCATGTGGCTAAAAACAACCTCACGCGCCTAGCATTAATGGGCCGCGCACGACGTCCTGTCATATTCTGACAAGGCCTACGTGTCCCGTTTCCATTGGGCGTACATGGAACGTTTTTATTTGGAAAGTTGAACCCGCCGTTCAAACTCGAGTACGGATTCCAAATTTTAATCCATTGCCATATATTTTACTCTTTCGAATACTACCGTTTTACCCTCCTATAAAAACCAAGCTTACCCTCTCATAAAACCTTTTACAAACTCTTATCTTCTTCTCCGGCGAAACCCTGCAAAAGCTTGCAAAAACCTTGTTCTTAAAATCAATTGGCTTCATCTTCTAAAGCTATCTCCCAAGAACTCTCTCCGGAGAACTCACCGGAACACTCACCTGCCCATTCTGAACATTCAGAAAACCCCAACCTTGCAAGAGCTATTGAACAACAAGATTCCGGGGACTCAGCAGAATTTTCTCCGACGACACACTTGCAAAACTTCATAGCAAAAGATCACTTCGAAACCATACTTCCTATCAAATCCAACAACTGCTATTTGGTCCCCTCACCCACTGCTTTCGGCGAAGCCCATGCTATTCTTCTGAACATAATAGAAAATCACATCCTCTTCCCTCTACTCTCAAGAACCCCAAACAAAATTCCAATCCGTTATCTGAACCAATTTTGGCAAAGCTGCCGATTTGATAAAGACGATTCTCTTATCAAAGGGTACATTTCAAGACCTGATAAATCTGAGCATCTTGAAATCAAGTTCAACAGAACAATGTTCTCACTTGAATTCAACCTACCAACAAGGGGTCTTCTGGGATTGAAGAGTTATGCAGAGCAACCAACAGACGAAGAGCTCTGTCGCTTCGTGGAAATGCTTGGGTACAACACCCAACTACGGAAGAGAAATGACTTCCGCAGAGGAAGATTACCACCTCTGTGGAACACTTTGTTCTCTATTCTTAACAGATGCCTGACAGGGAAAATAGGGAGTATTGACCAAAGCTCACATCAAATCTTGAGCATCATGTATGGGGTTTACTATGATCTTCCACTAGATTATGCGACCATAATGATGCAAGAGATCATAAACACCATCGACAGAAAGAACAACACGAGAAGGGTCAAAGAGAGCGATCCCAACTTTCTACCACCTCTGCAATTCCAAAGAATATTGGGAGTACTGTTCGAACCTCTACTGCTAATCCAAAACTGGCCAATGGAAGGACCAACTCCCAAACAGTTCCCGATGAACAAGAATACCCCCACTGATCATACTGATGGCTACTCACACTATAGACCTCTGTCAAAGAAGCTTTTGCGCTACGCATCGAATAAATCCCTTAAGAAAGAGTATATATGCGATCATAGAACTCCTAAACCGAGTCCTATGACACCCCCGCGTTTAGGTGTCCCCCTAGGAACAATGATAGCAAAACCTCTTTCCACTCAAGAAGAAAAGGATCAGAAGTTAGCAAAGCACATGGCTATTCAACTCAGCTTTATAGCCAAACGTGCAGAACTTATGGGAAAGAAGTCTTCATCAAGAACCTCTGCATCTACTCCAAAAGCTAAGAAGAGAAAAACTGCAGAAGGCACCTCAACAAGCGCTGCAGAAGATCAACCTTCACCTCCTCATGCCACAGAAATTGGCTCCTCTGCTCCTCCCTCTTCCCAAAAATTGAAGAAGAAAAGAAGATCGAAATCAACAGAGGAATGGGCACCAAAACCTAAGAGAAGGAAAACCAAAAAGAAGCATGGTAAATCACTTGAAAAGTTGGTTACCATTGCAGAAGAGGAAACTGCAGAAGAAGAAAATGCAGAAGAAATAACTGCAGAAGAAGTTGTAGAAGAAGGAATGGCTACAGAAGAGTATCAATCACCCTATCATTCTCCAAATAGATTTGCTCACCAAGGAGATCTGAACGACTTCCTACAAAACCCTGACATTGCCAATACCTTAAATACAGCAGGGTGGACGGCACAACCTCTCGACCACCACTATCCAGAAGAACAAGATTTCTCCATTTCTGGCATTGACACACATCTGCAAGAAGATGACACAACACCCAAAGATCAACCAGCCAACACCCCTGTTATTTTACAAAACCCTTTCATTCAAGGATTGGACGTCCACAGAAGGAGTCCAAACCCAGCTTCAGAAGAAATAGAACAAACAGAAGCTGAGTGGAATAGAGGTAAAATAACAGAGGCATATGAGAAAATAATGGAAGAAGAAAAAGAAAAAGGGGCCGAAGTTGTACAAGAAGAGGGATTTGAAACAAGGGAGACATGAATGGAGGTCTCAGAGGTAGATTCAGATGAAGAAGAAGCCGTCTGGATACGAAAAGGTCTCTATCATCCACATGTCATGAGATTATACGGCTCTCATCAAATGTACGACTTCTTAAGCACAAAGCAAGGAACTTCAACAGACGCTAGGGAAGAAGAACCAAGCCGTAGGATAGCTACAGAGGCTGAAATAATAGACGGTGATGTAGTGTTTGGGTGCTTAACAGAGGAAGAAACAAGAAAAGATGCCTGGATAAATAGAGGCACACAACCAAAACCAACTCCCAGTGCAACCCACATTTCTAACTCCGCAGGTCTAGCTGCAGAAGGAGTTATTGAAAAAGAGCAGCACAGCTCGATCCTAACCCAACCCATCCAGCCAGAGGTTACTCTTTCAACCTTTGTGTCAACAGAAACCGGGGAATCCATTCCTAGGGAGTCTCCTCAAAGAGACTCACCTATTGTTCGTGATCAGTCGCCCCAGATCACCCTAGAACACCCTACAGAGGAATTCGTTTCCTCTGCCACGCACACATTAGGACCAAAACTTCTTTCAGAGAGAAGTAGTGAGCACAGAGACGAAGAGACTCTAGACAAGTCTCCCAGTCAACAGAAGGACATTCCAATAACCACCTCTGGAGTGGATTTGGACACTGTTCTTCACAGAACTTCTGTAGAGATCGAAACTCAGGTTTCTTCTCGAGGATCAGAAGGAAATCCTTCCACCCCCATCGTACAAAAAAGGGTGAACGAAGGTGTCCCAGGAACAGGGACTCACTCTGGAGACGAATGTGTTCCTCCAGAGGTTACACAAGGAACACAAGTATCAAGGGATGAGTTCCAAACCTTTGTCACCTCTGTGAACCAAACATTGAAAGAGTTGCAAAGCTCTTTCAAATCCTTTACAGAGACAACATCTACGGCTATCCTGAATCTGAACACCAAAATGGACAATCTGTCCACAGAGGTAAAAACCGCCATCTCAGAGATGAAGTCTTCTGCCGAAACTACTGCCAAAGCAACAACCACTTCTGCCGCTCAGGAATTCGGAACAACTGCAACTTCTGCTTTCAGGGACTCTGTCAAAAATTTCCTTGAACAAATGAATACGCAATCCAACAGAGCAGAGGGCATTACTCCTGCAGATTTACAGAATGCCCTATCACAAGTCCAAGCAGAGGCAATACACAACACGACAATGATGCAACCAAAAGACTATATGACCAGAGCACAGCTTACAGAGCCCGGACAGAACGTCATTAACCAGGTCACAGAAGTCATTGTCCTTCACAACTGCAAATGCCAACTATGTTAAGGATTTCAGAAAGAGTGTCGGCAGAATGCATTTCAAAACAGAAGCAGAGCTTGCGACATTGATTGGCCTCTGCGATGATGTCTGTGAAAAGTTGATGGCAGCAGGAGCTGAATTACCGAAGAAGCCCAACACTTCTTGCAGAGCAGAGGGTACGTCTGATAAAAGTCAGGATGATTCTGATGATGACCAACCTGGTCCATCAGATAATCATGAGGGGGAGAATCTAAGAGAGAAAGCTACGAGCAGAGGAATACAAAGTCCACCAATCGCAGCAGAACCAATCAGCCAAGCCCCTCCAGAACAAACCCAACAACAACAAACTCAAAAGACCACAGAGACAACACCCATCTCTGTGGAATCATCTCCTGACGAAACCAAAATTCCAGAAGCAGATCAGCAAACCACAGAGGCAACAACCGCCCCTGAGGTAATCATTTTGGAAGAAACAGATTAACAAACCACAGAGAAAACACCCACCTCTGTGGAAACACCCCAAACCATACCAAGAAGAAAGTCGATTGCCGCCAAACCAAAAAGAGCAACGACCTCTGCTTCTGACGTTCTGAAAAGGATGCACACAACAATGAGTGATCGTATGGCGCAGAGAGAAGAAGAAAGGCACAGGTTCACTTTAGCTTTCAGAATGGCAAGAAGATTCGATGTCAATACTTCATCAACAGAAACTGAGCTCACAGAAGAAGTCAACAAACAATCTCCAACAGAGGTTACAGAGCAACTCAAGCCAACAGAACCATCGCCACAAAAGTCCTCTAAATCACAAATGTCAAAACCCACAGAGGCAACCCCCATCAAGCCAACAGAAGTGCCAACCTCCAAACTTACAGAAGCAACAGTTTCTGCCCCGCCAAAAGCCAAAGATAAGGGCAAAGGAATACTGACAGAAGAGCCTAAGAAGAAAACATTGCCAAAGCCAACAGAGAAACTAATGAAGAGTGCGTTTGATGCCTTTCAAACCCCAAAGCCTGAAGAAATTGACTGGGCACATGGATTGAAGCCTCTGTCAGACATTCCTCTAACTGGTAGAGCCGCAGAAGTTGTTCAACAGATGGAGAGTCTCAGAAGACAAGTACCACAACCTGGTCCAACATATGAAGAAATGGAAGAAGTGGTATACAAATACCTCTACAAACAATCCTATCAGACAAATCATCCAGTAGATCACGTGACAGATCCAAGAACCAAAGCATACGTCTTCTCAATCCACAAGATCAAAAAGGTGATCTTCTGCAGATTCTCCTTCACAAGAACCTATCCAAGGGTCAGGTACAATCTTTACAAAGTCAGAAGAGAGAACAATTCAGAATCTACCTTCGCTGATGCTGACCTAAGAAATATCAATCCTTATGATCTACCTGACCTTCTGCAATGGACAAAGGACAACTACAACACAAAGCCAAACACCAGAGCCTATCAAGTGTTGAGAAAAGCGATGAGGGAAAAGCTTCTGCTCTACAGCATGATAGATTTTCAGCTAGGAAAGGATCTTGGTCTCAAACATCTAGATCTACGACCACCAGAAGATCGCTGCCCACCGGATGCCGTACCTAACTCAATCATTACAGAACCAAGGTTTGGGTTAGTATTTCAAAACCCACTGGGCGAGGTCAAACTTTTTGTACCCATGGATTGTCAGAAGTACGCAACCAGTACTCTGAACAAATTCAGAGCAAGCCTTGTAAAATACAGAGGTACAGAGAAAATGGATAGAGATGCTGCAGATACCTTCATCAGAGAGATAGACGCCACAATCCGCCTAAGAGAACTCTGCATCAGATTCTACAAAGAGATCAGAAGAGTCGGAAGAGACAACAGAAGCTACAACGATTTCAAAGATGCCAAAATCTAATTCTCAGACCTCCAATCTCTGCAAACAAAGTTAAAGTTTATCTTTCACTGTACTCAAATGTAAAATGCCTCTGGCATATTTATAAATGAAAGAAATTTCGAGGTATTGTTTAACCTCTGTCTTATCTAACTTAGCCTAACTTAACTCAAGTTCAAATTTTTATTTTTCACTAC
Organism: Saussurea involucrata; assembly: GCA_033807775.1. Lineage (NCBI taxonomy): Eukaryota > Viridiplantae > Streptophyta > Magnoliopsida > Asterales > Asteraceae > Saussurea > Saussurea involucrata. Next base: position 93,646,535 of record CM066327.1, on the reverse strand, counting down.
TTAGGGGGAGATTGTTAGCTTCAATCTTCCTAATCATAGAAGTATTTAGAAGTAGTGAAAAATAGGCTAAGTGAAAAAAGCCTCTTACAGAGGCTCTGCCGACATTACCGAGAAATCAAGGTCATGAAGCTACAGAAGCAGCAGAGGCTTCCTACAGAACCTCGGCTGTACTCAAAGAAGACCCAAGACTCGGAAACAAAGGTGGACTGCTCCATAGAGGACCAGACCACAGAACCTCTGTAACTCATTACAGAGCCTCTGTGGTCCTCACTGAAAGACTTGAAGATATTTATAATATCTTGCTACTGTTACAGGACCCGTTCATCAACTTGCATGGTAGCATGCCCTGTCCAACGTCGACGTGTCAAACTCTGATTGGACTCAGTAGGGCTTAGTACATATTAGACGTCTGCTGCATTAAATGCAATACAGCACGTCTGACTGTTCATGCCATCCCTCCAACTGTTCACGACATCCGTTCTACTATTCATCAGTATCGTTCTGAATAGTAACCTGCTTTATGGTCCCCTTTAGATTAGTATTTAAGGAAGACTCATGTTGAGTTCTTCCTTATCGCTGATAATCACTCAAAAAGGGAACATCAAAAAGAACACAAAAAGCTTGTTCACCTTAAAAGTCATATCTGTTTTAAAGCTTTACTTACTCTTTGTTCTTAATCTGTTCTTGATATATATATATTCAGTAAACCTTGAAGTAATTATATTCTGTTCACTGTTTATTTATATTCCGTTCTAAATCTATCAAACATATATGTTAGTTCTTCAAATACGCTTCCGCATCAAACCTTAAACTTGAACTAATAGATCTGATAATCTTGTTTAAGCAAAACGGGAACCAACAAGCATTGATGCATTGGTTTAACTTTGCTTGAATTGATTTTGCAGTACCAAGCATTTGCTTTTCAAGTTCACCCCACATTTCTTTTGCTGATGTTCCACTATCAATTCTATTAAAAACCTCATTGGGAACTGCCAAAGTCAACAGCGTAACAGCTCTTTTTCAATTGCATGTCTGATTTTCTGTGCTTCTGAGTACTATGAAAAATTCTTCTTCACCCTAGTAGCAGGAATTTCTGGAGTTGTATCAGTTGCAGGTGTAGCTTGAACATCGACATAAACTTCAATTGGACCTTCTCGTATTGAGATCATCAAATTCTCATCGATATTATCCAAGAATTGTATCATACGAATTTTCCATTGCTGATACTCGTTAGGAATAAGAACAGGAGGTTTTGTTTCAGATCCCATCGAGAGAAACTCTTTCGAAGACATGATTAGTAAAATTGAATTTAATCGATTCAACAGAAAGACAAATCGAATTTCTTGAACAAACGTAAAACGAATTCAGGAATCACAAAGAATTCAAGAATTTTGAGTAGCAGCGGAATCAATTGACGAATTGATCAAGAAACCTTCAAGAACGCGATCAAGAAACCCTCACGAACACGATCTTGAATGAATTTGTTTGTTGATTTGCTCTGATACCAATTGTAGAAACCAAGATTCAATTTTACAATCAAATAGTAAATGATAGAGATTTGGATCAACGCACTTGTATTCAATTAAGAACAGATTACAGATATAGAGAGAGAATCTCTCAAATATTACAAAAGTTGAATACAAAGATATGCGGGAAAGTTATGCCAAAGATTAGTTATCTTACAGTTGCTAACTCCTATATATACTGTAAGGAAATACTAAAGCTACAATACATATGAGAAACACACTAATAGAACAATTACACGTGTCCCAATTAGTAATTGAATATAACTGAAAATATCCTAAGACATAAGTTCTGAACAACATGTTCAGAACTTCTGAACATCCTTCTGATCAAGCACTTCAGAACTTCCATTAAGAATTTTTGATATTTTCATCTTCATCATCAGAAGTTCTGAGTCTCCTACTCAGAACTCTGACCATTCTGTTCATATTCCACACTTGTAATCTTTTCGAGACTTCTCAGATCAGAACTTCTGAGTCTTCTAACTCAGAACCCTGAGTCTTCAGTTCAGATCCAACACTTGTAACTTTTGACAAAACTTCAGATCTAACAGCAGGAAATACAAAGTCAATATGTTACATCTTCTTTGGGTTTTCTTCTGAAAGCATACATTCACTGCTGTCCTTGATTCTTGTTCTGAGATCCAACCTTTCTTGGAAGTGCATTAAACATTTTTTCTTCAAAATAGCTTTCTCTCCCTCAGCAGGTACATTCATCTCTATCAACAACAATTGTAGAGTAGCATCATTGTACTTTACCAAATCATTCAGTCTGAAAAACTTTGGTGAATCAGAAGCAATGTAGAAGAAGCCTTCATTTTCAACTCCTTCAATCAAAAATCCACGAGCACAGTTTTCATTGCTAGGCTTTTTGATTGGACAACATAAATTGCACTTTTCTTTTCCTGCTTCAATGGCCAATTGAAAATCATAGAAATGCATGTTCCTGACATATATCCCCAAAATTCTTTTGCTTTCAATTTCTATCCAAGTTTCCTCTGTGCTTGCATTAAACTTGTAAGACTCACTTTCATATTTCCTTCCTTCAGTACTGTCATACTCACATACTTTAAGCCATCAAAATCTTCAGTTTGGAACTCCAACACCTTTTCAATGCTTTTCTGAACTTGTAGCTTTTCATCAGGTTTTCGCATTCTGTTTGAAGCCTCAACATAAATCATCTGTAACCTTTCATCCATGAAGCCATCAATAATATTCTCCAAATCAACATATTCACCTTCTGTGCAGTAAAGATGCTCATAAGTTTCTTCTGGAGAAACATCATGAAAATAATGTCTTGTCAGAGGAGTGTCACTCTGATCAATGATAAAGTCACATAATGGTTCTTCCAGTGTTGGTAAATCAATTCTTGGAATCACAATGGGTTTTCTGAACTCATATTCTGAAAGCATGAAATAATCCTCAACTCTGTCATACATTTCATCAATATCTCCCAATTCATCTGCAAAGTGTAGTTGAAACTCATTTTGAAATTTCTATGAGTAATCAACTGAGTAGTCCTCTTCTCCCAACAAATCGATAGGCCACACTGTTCTGATACATCTTTGAACATTCTGAATGTTAAGAGCGTTGACCAACTCACTATGCATTCTCCTTATCAAAACCTCATTCAACCTTCTTTCTTCCATCTCAGAGTTAAAAAGCTCACTTATGATATAAGGAACAATCTCTAAGCATGTACTCACCTCAGATCTTTCCATTAAGCTGTCTTCAGAAATATCTGCCATACTTATCTCATAACCTTCTTCAGAAGAATCAGTCATCATTTCCTCTTCTACCATAACATTTTCATCATTAAAATTAACTTCATCAGATCCAAAGATACTCACTGCCTTAACATTTTGATCTGCCATAACTACATCATCTACCACAATATTCTCATCTGCCATAATTACAGCTGTTTCATCAGAATTCACTTCTACTTCAGTATTTAACTCCAATTCCTCTGTTTTATCAGTACCATCTTCAAAGACTTTTCATGCACCACTTTTTCTGATTCTATAGAATCTTCAGATTCAGAACTGGTTGTAACAACTGCTATCTTTTCAACATCTGCTACCTTCTGAACATCTTCTACCTCAATGCTCTCAACATTTTCTAACTCAGTACTTTGCTTCTGCTTCTTCTCTCCCTTTTGATGATGATGAGATTCATTATCATCAAATTTCCTCTTTAAGGACTGAGTTGATTCTGATTCTGGCTCTGCTATAGACAAAGGCATGATGGCAAGAGGCTTTGAAACACCTGCCAAATTGGAACTGAATGCTTGCAGTAGTGAAGACTTCATATCATCCATATTTTTCAGAAGCTCTTTTTGAAATTCTGACAATTCATCCTTGATCTCCTTTTTATGAGATTCCAAGGATTCTTTTACTCCATCCACCTTTAATTCAACAGATTTAGCATTGCCCTCCAACATAGTTATGAGATCCTTGATTTCATCTTTCAAGGAATCAACAATTTTCTCTAATTTCTCCACCTTTACACCAAGATCATGATTTTGTTTCTGAATCTTTTCAAATTCAGAAGAGTCTAACTGTGAACCTGGATCAACAAATGACCCAATTTTCATGTGTCCAGAGAACTCATGGCCTGTAGGTGTCACGAAGTCACCATGTACAACAGATGCACTATGTAAGGAAGCTTTTAAGATGTTCACTTTCCCAGGACTTCCATCCAATCCTTGACAACCAATAGTAGGAATGTCTATGGATGTTGATACAGGAATACGAAATTCTTGTGATGTGCATGTGTTCAAAAGAATTTCAGGCTCAAATTGGATGTTACTATGTAATCCAGACTCTAAGTGTTGAAGAATATCTTGGGATTTATCACCACCCACCAAATGAGTATGGGATGGTTCCCCTATATGAAGTGAAACAGTAGCATGTTTGAATGCTTTTGAGTGGCTAGGGATGGGTTGTTCAAGTTCCACCACGGGTTCCATGGTGTTTTCTTCAATATTGGTCACCAAGGGTTGTGAACCAATAGTAGATGTGGTTGCCCGGATTAATTCAGTTGGATCAGAATTATCTCTTTCTGTTTCTAATTCTGTTAACATTCTCTCATCCTCACCTCTCTCATTCTTTTTTTCACTTTCCATTCTATCCAATCTCGCTAAATTTTCCCTCTCAATTCTCTCAGAATGTTCTCCCTCCTGAACATTCTCCCCCTCTTTAACTACACTAGACCCCTCACCTCTCCTCTCAGGGTTGTCCTCATGGGTAGGGATATGAAGTTGTTCAAATCCCATAGAGGTGCAATATGCTTTTAATATCTCACTCTCCCCTGGAATATATTGCCTAAGTGACCTTGGAAGAGGTATGTGATTTGGAAAATTCTCAAGTTTAAGAGCTGAAATCATTTTACCCATGTAGAAGATTGGCCCATGCTCCTCATTTGCTCTTCTTGGGATGTTTCTATCTTGATCCATTGCATACCAGATTACCAACTGCCAATACCTCTGATAAGGTATATACGTAAGTGGTTTATCCCTTGTTTTTCCCTCTAATGCTTTCTGATTCCTCTCAAAAGTATTCTTCATATCTTCCCATAAGATAGAAGCATAATCATAGTGCCTATTCTTCACTAACCCATGAAAGATCTGCAAGATTTGCCTTGAACCTTGATCCAGTGAACTATTCTTCCCAGATAGACACTTGTTGATAATGTTGAAGAAACATGCCCAGATTGGTGGTAATTTGTTCCTTCTAAATGAACTTAGATTCTTCAACTCCTCATTGTACCCTAATCTTCTGAATTCAGCTATTAATTCCTCTGTCAATGGAGAATCTTCAAAATCTAATCTCCCCTGTATATCATCTTTTTTTGGTAGCCTCAGCATTGTTCTCATAAATTGTATAGTCAAAGTTACAGTAACTCCCCCTATTTCAGATACAAATTGGTTACCTTGTAACTCCAAATGTTTCCACCACTATTGTATATACTGTACAGGAACAGATTTCTTCATGGTAAACCACTACTTGAATGGATGGTACTTCAACAACTCTATGATTATCCTATGTTCTTCCTTGAACCTTGTTTCATCAAGCACTAACACACATTTGTTTTCAATCAAATCCAAATACTCACTCTCAGGTACAACTCTCTCCAAATAATTTGATCTTCCAGACATTACAGACCTAACCGCACTCTGTTCATGTTGTATATTTTCATTTCCCCCATCTGCATTACCCTCTGATTCAACCATATTCTCATCCCCTGCACCTCTTTCAACATTTTCTCCTAGAACAATATTCTCTCCTATAGCCCCTTCTTCTACGGCTCTGTTCTCAGGCATTCTAACTTCATCGTCTCTGAATCCGAGGATTCCATCAAGGTTTTCGGGGAATGTAATGATATAGCTTTACTTATTCTTGAACCAGACATGATTAATATGGAAGATTGAAAGAAAACAGAATCGAAGAACTCTGGATTTATGCGTATCTCACTTTTCACTCTTGGAATTCAAATGAATTTGAAAGAGGGATTTTAAGGTCTATTTAAAATCCGCGAAGCTGAAAGGTTTTAACGGTGAAAAGTTGCTTTTTGTCAGAGTTATAACGGATTCGAACACTGTGAAGTACCACAAAAGATATTAAATGATACGTGGCAACATCAATTGAATTTGAAGCTGACACGTGTTATTTGATAGAAATTAACACAATTAAAAAGTTCTGAATAACACGCTCAGAGTTCTGAGAATGCATACTCAGAAGTTCTGAGTACACAGTTCAGAAGAAAAGTCCCTTGTAACCAAAATTTATTTAAATCTCAACTTCTGATTATATAAAGCATTTAATCATCCAGAAGTAGTTTGAACAGATAGAAAATTATTTAATCATCAAAATTTTGTCCTTCTTTTGATGATTTGAAATTTCTGAAAATCATTTAAAATCTAACATCTGACCTTGAAATCCATTTGAAGATTCAGAAGTAGTTTGAACAAGTGAAAATTTTTTCATTCAAAGCTTGTTCCTCTTAAAATGATTAGTGATAAGAACAAAAACACAAACCTTATAAGCACCTCAGAATGATTTCTGAAAGATATCAATGCTCCCCTGACTTTAGCATACTCTCAAACACATATTATATATATAGGAATTTGAACCAATATCATAGAAAATATATAATAAAAAATTGAAGTCAAATTTCTGAAGTATTGACTCAGAAGTTCTGAACTCAAGAGTCAGAATTCTGATCAAGAGAGTTAGAGTTCTAAGTACACTACTCCGAAAATCTTACTTAGTAAAATATTCATTTCTGAAAAATAACAAATATAGTCAATTAGTCAGATTAAGCCTTCCTATTTTACATATGAGAAAGGTGAACCTTTTGTGATCAAGCGGCTTTGTGAACAAGTCAGCCAATTGATACTTTGTATGCACAAAGTGCATTTTTATAGTTCCCTTTTCCACATAATCCTTAATGAAATGGTACCTTACATCAATATGCTTGGTCTTTGAGTGCTGAACAGGATTCTGAGTAATAGCAATGGCACTTTCTGAATCACAATATATGGGAATTTTGTTGAGTTGATAGCCATAATCCATGAGTTGTGTTCTCATCCACAAAGTTTGAGAACAGCAAGCAGCAGCAGCTACATACTCTGCCTCAGCAGTTGATGTGGAAACACAATTTTGCTTCTTTGAATCCCAACTCACTATCTTGTCTCCCAAAAACTGACAAGCACCAGAAGTACTTTTCCTATCCAATCTACTTCCTGCATGATCAGCATCAGTAAAAGCAGTCAGCTTAAAATCAGTTTCTTTTGGATACCAAAGGTCCAAATCAGGTGAACCTTTGAGATATCTTAAGATTCTTTTAACAGCCAGTAAATGAGATTGTTTTGGATTAGATTGAAATCTAGCACAAAAGCATGTAGCAAACATGATATCTGGTCTACTTGCAGTCAAATAAAGCAAAGATCCAATCATGCCCCTATAAACCTTGTCATCTACTGAAACTCCAGAGAGATCAACATCTAACTTGACATTTGTTGCCATAGGTGTTATCATAGCAGCACAATCAGACATCTTAAACTTTTTCAAAATATGTTTTACATATTTTCCTTGATTTATGAAAATTCCATTTGACAATTGTTTTACTTGAAGACCAAGGAAAAAGTTCAATTCTCCCATCATGCTCATTTCAAATTCTGATTCCATGACTTTTGAGAATTCATTAAATAAATCTGCATTTGTAGAACCAAATATGATATCATCTACATATATCTGAATCAAGATCAAATCATCACCTTTTTTCTTTAAAAACAAGGTAGTATCAATTTAACTTTCATGAAGCCAGATTTTAATAAGTGTTGAGTTAGAGTGTCATACCAGGTTCTTGGTGCTTGTTTCAGACCATACAATGCTTTATCTAAAACATAATCATGATCAACAAAACCTTCTAGTTGATAGACATAAACCTCTTCATTAAGTATACCATTTAAAAATGCTGATTTGATACACTTTGAAGTTCTTATGAGCAGCATATGCCAAAAATATTCTGATTGCTTCAATTCTGGCAGCTGGTGAAAATGTCTCATCATAATCAATTCCTTCTTGTTGTGAGTATCCCTTAGCAACCAATCTAGCTTTAATTCTGACTACAACACCTGACTCATGTTTCTTGTTTCTGAACACCCATTTTGTTCCAATAATAGATTTTCCTTCAGGTCTTGGAATGAGTCTCCAGACTTTGTTTCTTTCAAACTGTAGCAATTCATCTTGCATTGCTAAAATCCAGTCTGGATCCTCTAGGGCTTCAGTGGCTTTCTTAGGTTCCATCATACTTAGAAATCCTGCAAACATTGCTTCATTTGCTGCTGCTGACCTTGTCTGAACTCCCACTGATGGATCTCCTATCACTTGATGAATAGGATGATCTTTTGTCCATTTGTTTGAACTAGGAAGCACATCAATCTCTAAAAAATTGTTGTTTGTATCATTCTCATCCACAATAGCTTGTAATTCTGAACTATCCATTTGTTCTGAGACTTGTTGAGGTTTAATATCCAAGTTTGGATCCTGAGTAGTAGAGTCAGAATTCTGAATAACTTGTTCAGAGTTCTTAGTACCTTGATCAGAAGTCTGAGTACCTTGTCCAGAATTCTGATTGACTTGTCCAAATTTCTGAGTATCTTGTCCAGAGTTCTGAGTACTAGGCTCAGAAATTTCGTCACTTGTATTAATTAACATTGGACTATCCTCAGATGGACCAGAATCAGAAATTACAGTAGTATGAACCTTTGAACTTCCCTTTTTCATTTCTTGAACCATTTTTGGATTTTCAAAATCTGTTTTGTTCATTAGTCTTCATTCTTGACTCATCAAATGTGACATTGATACTTTCCATAATCCTCTTGGTTCTTCTATTGTTGATTCTGAATGCTTTGGAAGTTAGTGAATAACCAACAAAATATCCTTCATCTGCCTTTTTATCAAATTTACCAAGATTTTCTCTATCATTGAGAACATAGCATCTACATCCAAAAACATGAAAAAATTTGTTAATCAGTTCATAAGCAGTTTTATTCAGTCTCTTATTAATCAAAGTTTTGTTCTGTGAAAAACAAGCAGTGGCAATTGCTTCAGCCCATAGGAAGGTTGGAAGATTTTCAGATCGCTCTAGACCTTGGAGTGAAGAAGATCAAGCTGACTGCACCAGATGTCTACTGCCTAGGATCTGAGAACCTTATTCCCAAAACCATCGTTACCTATCCTAGATTCGACAACGTCTTCAAGAATGAACAACGACATAAAAGAATATTTGTGAGCTATGGCAGCCAAAAGTATTTAACAAAGACCCTGCTCAAATTCAAAAAATTCATCATGAAGAGATGTGGATCCGAGTTCGTCAATCAAGATTACGATAACCAAATGATCTCAGATATTGATGCGACTATGCGATTCAGAAACCTCGTCATATACTTCTACACCGAGCTCAAGACAAACAACTTTGGTAAGAAGGTAAGTGACTTTCCTGACGCCAGAGTTTAGCAATTCTAGTTATGTAAAAGTATTGAAAAAGTAGCTAAGAACAAGACTGCATAAAACCTCTAGCGATAATACACCAAGACCTCTCCGCACAAGCTTCAAGCCTCTGTCGTTCAGTCTTCCGACAGATCAAGCCTAACCTGAATATCAACCTCGGACTACAGAGCCTCTGTGAAACCTCACAGAGCCTCTTTGTGTCCAACCTCTGTGAAAACTGGACTTGTGCTTTTCAAGACCAAAGAGCTTGTGCCTCTCACATGGGTAAATCGTACGAAGATCCTTATATTACAACACGTTGTGTACCTTTTTATGTGTCACCATTTCATTGGTGGCAGTCTTTACATTGTACCACCACGCTAATATATGTAGTGAGCACTACCCTGCATATTCATGTGCGCATACACAGATTTCAGAATAGTGTAAGATAGAATTCTTGGATAGTAATTCACACACAAGTGTGTGTTCTTGGTGTAGTGCTATTTTTGAATATTGAATGAGGGATGACTTGTTTGTCAAATATCTTATGTCATTTGTTCTTATTTGTGTGTAATAAATCTACCATAACTCAAACATATTGGACTTAATCAAAGCTTCCGCTCCTACTTGTTTCACACTATGTGAAATCCCAGATCTCTAGCAATAAGATATGAATGTAGTGAGAGAGAATCTAGAGAGCAAATATGTCATCCATGTATTGAGCTCAAAGGATTACAAAAGGTTTCTAAAAGATTACAAAAGCTTACTAACAAATGAACTAGACAAGCCTATTTATACCCATGACATACAAGGTATAAAGGCATTCACAATACTGTATAGACTCATACAGTACATTGACTTTACAGTAAATCTTGAATACAATAATGCTCTAACAATCTCCCCCTTTGGATTCAAGATTTAAAAATTTGACAGCAGTCTTCAGCTCTTTGTAAAGTCAATCTTCTTCAACAGACACTTTATCAAACTATCTTCAAGCCTTGTACATGAAAACAGATCTTTACAGCTTTATCAGTCTTTAACAAACAGTAACTTCTCGTATCCTTCTTGATGCAAGAACCTTAGTTCTCATATTAACTTTAAGAATCCGAAATCATCAATTCGGATGTAGGCAGATCCGAAACCATCAATTCGGATGCTAGAGGATGCGAAATCAGCTCAATTCGGATCAAGTAGGATTCGAATTCAAGTAAGTTGGAACAAGAAGGGTCCGAAATAATCTGGGATCAACATTGTTAGCTCCAATCTTTATTATTTAAGAAGTATTCAAAAATAGGCTAAGTATAAAAGTATTCGACAGAAGCCTATGTCGAGTCTCCAAGAAGACCGAAGTGAAGAATCGCCAGAAGACTCTTCACAAAGGACAAGGCCACAGAGCCTCTGTCATGTTTGGCAAAGCCTCTGTGGTATGAAGACTAAAGACTTAGAAGAATACCTGAAGATCAAGACAAAGACGATCGTGCTTCTCACGTTTACTGTTGTACGAAGATCTTGAAGATCATTCGTACAAGGCTCGCCCTACTGCCTCCACGTGTCAACCTCTGATGGGTTGCAGTCTTTGTAGAGTGCGGCACACTACAACAACGTTGTACCTGTCACTGTTCCACGATAGTGTCTTTGTACCTTAGTACTTCTTGTCTCCACCTTGTCCGCTTTAGAAGTAGTATAAATAGAAGACTCATGTTGAGCTCTTCTATCAAGCTTTGCACGACACACACACCATTAGAGCAGAATTCTTGTAATACTTTCGGTGTTCTTGGTGTTCTTATGATATCAAATACAGTGAATCATTGAGTTACTTATCTGTGTTATTTCCACTCTGTGTATTTGATATTGTGTGTCTTTCTACCAAAACATATCTGTTAGTTCGTAAAACGCTTCTGCACTATTTCTTGTTTGAACTAATAGATAGAAATATCATTGTTTAAGTAAAAACGTAACCAACAATTGGTATTAGAGCAGTTCTTGATTTTCTATATCAAGAGATCCTCTCTTACAATGATTTCTGGTAGAAACTTGGTTTGTGTTTAACCTGTTCTTAATATTTTTCAACAGACTCTGTTTTTCTGCCATTTTCGACTAGTTTGACCTTGGTAAGCTTACAGAACATGTTTCTTAGGTTAAAACTCCATTCTAGTGCATTGCTTAAGATTTTTAAGCTTATAAACACTTTTCGAAACAACCACTTCATCATCTGAAAGTTTGCAGTTCATACTCTGTTTTCTAGTATTCTTCGAACCTCTTTCAAAATGGCAAACACAAACAACTTCTTCACCGCTGGTTCTTTAACCAAGCCACCCACTCTTCTCAGAGATGAGTACCCTCAATGGAAGATACGAATGATTCACTTTTTCGAGGGTACTTACAAAGAACTCGTCTACTATATCAAAATCCCTCCTTTCGTACCAATGATCACTGTACCTCGAGTACCAGCCACAGATGACACGCCAGAGATTCCTGAGCACGAGAAACCAAAGACCAAGGATAACTGGTCCGATCCAGATTGGGCAAAATATGAAGTTGCTCAGAAGACCAAAAGACTTCTGATAATGACCATCCCCAATGACCTCTTCCAATCCCTAGATGCGTGTGAATCTGCATACGATCTATGGAAGGAACTGGAGAAACAATTGGAAGGATGGGCCAAAACTCAGAAGAACCACAGAGCCCAATGCATCAATGAATACTATGCATTCAAAGCTCTGCCGACAAAATCTCTGCAGTCAACATACGACCGGTTCAACTCTCTGATCAACAAATGCAAAAAGTTCAGGATTCACAGAACCTCTGAGGAAAACAACGTCATGTTCCTAAAGAGCCTAAATGAAGAATGGCTCAAGTTGTCTATGTCTCTGCAAACTAATCAGGACTTAGACTGCTGGACTTTGTCAGATCTTTACGGAACATTGGCAGCCCAAGAACCTCAGATTGCACAAGCAAAAGCTCAAGTAAGTACACCCCTTGCACTTGTTGGTAAAGCTACAGAAGCTAAAGAGAAGTCGAAGAAGGAGAAAGTTGTGGAAGAAAAGAAGGAGAAGAAGAAGAGGGTATTGGTCGTTGATAGTGAATAGGAGGAGGTGGTGGAAGAAGATGAGGCAACTATGGCCTCGATAGCAAAGTCTTTGGCTCTATTGACTCGGGAGTTCAGCAGAGGATACCAGACTTCGTCTGGTTATGAACGCAATGGAAGAGATGATCGTGGTGGTTCAAGGAATCAGGGAAGAGAAGGAACAAATGACCAACAGAGGTCAAATGACAAGAGTGACAGAGGTGGTGACCGACAGAGGTCTGACGACAGAGTTGCCAACGCTCCCCAGAACCAGGGATGTTTCAACTGTGGCAAGCCAGCTGACTGCAGGAGCAAACCAAACCGCCCTGAGAGGGATTCTGCTTTCTATAAAAAGAAAGCGGATTATTATGCTCAGAAGTCGCTAATGGTGAATAAGGAGAACTGGTTATCAGACGAATCATCTGATGAAGGCGACAAGAATGCCTTGTTCTGTGGAATGGCAGAAGTCAGCTCCTCCAACTCTGATAGTGAGGTATACACTTCTGACTCTTACTCTAATCAAGCAGAAGCTGATTTGCTTAAACTAACCATTGAATACACAGAACTTAAAAAACATGCGAAAGTGTTCAGAAGAAACTTACCTTCTTTGAGAGAGAAGCAAGACTTCTAACTCAAAAAAAGGCTAAAAATTTTCAAGAAAAGGAAGAAATTGAAACAAATTGGAACAAACACCTAAATCCTTTGAAAGAAAATATTTCTGAACTCAATTCTACCTTAAAAGCTAAATCTAAAGAACTTGTGGATATTGAGAGCGACAGAATGAATATCCTAGCTCGTAAAAATTATTTTAAAAAGGAAAGAGAAGTCCTCTGTCAGGATTTACTCAGAAGAGATCTTTTAATTAAGAAATATGAAGATGCAAAGAAGATGTACGAGAAAATTAATACACAAATATGGAGACGGGGAATTGGCTTATGTGATATAGACCCATACACTGGAACCAAAAAGGAAAAATCGCTGTCCTCTCTATTTCATATTGGAAGTACAAGAAAACCTGGATTTCCAAACCTACTCTCTGTAAGTAAAAGGCGAAAAGTCTCTGGGGAACCTCATGAGAGGAAACCTCTGAAGATGATAAATGTGTGCTATCAAAACACAGATCTATCACCTTCAATCTCTGTCAAAAGAGAGTCCAAACCTAAGAAGTATATGAGAACACAAGATTAGATAGGAATCTTCAAGTTTGGTGACCCAAGACTCAAATACATGTCGCTTTTGTCTGTATGATAAACTCTGAAAAGAAACTATCGGCAGAGGCACCTAAGTTCAAGCCTACCTCTTCAGATGAAAAACCTAAAAATATCTCTGACAAAGAGTTGATGGAAATCGGGAAAAATAACTTTTATGAAAACTTTTGTACACCCTCTGTCGATCAAAATCTCTCTGATAAAATTTTAACAGACACTTCTATTGACTTGGAAGATAATCTCATAGAAAGAAAGGAAGAAAGCGAGTATGGGACTTGCTCAGAAAATCCAGCCTCTGTCGACAGTGTTCTAAGTGACTCAACCTCTGTATATGAGGACGGTTCATCCTCTGTCGATTCTGAGACTGATTCAATTGAATCAGAAATACTTCCTTGTGAAGCAGAAGGACTCAAACTACCCTCTGAAATTCCTAGAAGAATAATTACTCCTAGTAGATAATCACAAGTGCTCCTATTTGCCCGTATTTTGTGAAAAAGTGTATACAAGCCGAAACCTCTCTTAAGCTTGAGAAAATCAAACCTGAAAAGGAAATGTCCTCTCAATATTCAAAAGAAGCTAAACCTTTTAGGCCTTTTAAAGAGAAATTAACTTCGCAACAAAAGGGTAAGTGGGTTGAAAATAACAAATCGTTTTCTTCAGTGACAGTGAAACCTGCAGAAGTTCACCGCAGAGGAAGGGGTCCATAGAAGGCTACTCCAAAAAGAGAATTTTCAAAACAGCAATCTAGTCTACATAGGTCTTCTTGTAATAGGAAGTCTAGTGCTAGGATAGATTGTAAAAATAAAGCCTCTGTACCCTGTTTCAATGTTTTCAATGAAAAGTTCAAGCAAATCTCTTCGCACATTCATTATTGTCATTGTTTTGATCTCATATATAAATTGAACCAACACTTCTCCAGCCCACACTGTTTCCTCTCTTTATCCAAAAAGAATGCAAAATCTAAGGGAAAGAAGAAACAAAATGGTTCTTCAACAGAAGTTAAAACCAAACCCAATGATGCTAAGGCAACCTTGAAGACCTCTGACAAAAAGGGACCCATTTGGATATGAGTACCTAAAAATCTCTAATTGTCTTACAGAAGCAGTATGTGCCGATCTGGTATCTTGACTCCGGGTGCTCGCGGCACATGACTGGCGACAGAGGTCTATATACTCTTACAACGGCAAACTAGATGGAGGATCTGTAACCATTGGAGACAACAAAAAGGGATACATTAAAGGCTACGGAGTCATCAAAAAGGAAAAGATTGAAGTATGCAAAGTTGCATATGTGGATGGCCTAAAGCACAATCTTCTAAGTGTTAGCTATCTTTGCGATACTGGCTTTGATATAATGTTCAAGAGAAATTTTTGCTCTCTGCAAGGTGAAAATACTGGAATCGAACTTCTGCGGGCTGAACGAAGGGGAGATCTATATCTTATGAACTTCAGCGTCCAGAACAAAGAAGACAAACTCTGCTTTGTTGCTTGTAAAAATGAAGAAGCCTGGTTATGGCATAACAGGTTCTGCCACTTAAACTTTCATACTCTAGACAAGCTTGTCAAACTTGATTTAGTCAAAGGTCTGGCAAATGTCAAATTTAATAAAGATCATTTGTGCCCTGCTTGCGAAATGGGAAAACTCAAAAGAGCTTCCCATAAAGGCAAGACTGGTGTGTCTTGCCCTAGGCCTCTGTATATGCTTCATGTTGACTTCTGCGGTCCAATCGCTACACAGAGCCTAGGTGGCAAGAAATATATACTTGTTTTGATCGATGAATACTCAAGATTTACATGGGTTGAATTTGTCAGAAACAAATCAGATGTTTCAAACATTCTGATAAATTTAATGAAAAGAATCCAAGTTCTATATGAGTGCAGGATTCAGAAATTAAGAAGCAACAATGGCACATAATTCAAAAACTCTGTCATTGAAGCCTATCTTACAGAAGAAGGCATTTCACAGAACTTCTCTGCTGCATGCACCCCACAACAGAATGGCGTGGTTGAACGAAAGAACCGCACGCTTGTGGAGGCTGCAAGAACTATGTTGACAGCATCTGGATTACCAATCTCTTTCTGGGCAAAAGCTATATCAACAGCTTGTTATACCCAAAATCGATCATCCATAGTCAAGAGGCACATCAAGACACCGTATCATCTGATAAACAAAAGGCGACCAAACATCAAGTTCTTCCAGGTATTTGGATGCAAGTGCTTCGTCTTAAATGATAGAGAAGCAAGAGGAAAGTTCGATGTGAAAGCTGATGAAGGAAAGTTCATAGGATACTCTGCCACCTCAAAGGCTTACAGAGTATATCTTCTGCGGTCTCGATCTATCGTGGAAAGCATAAATGTCTCTTTTGACGATTCTTTTCAGAAGACTTCTGAACAAATCAGTTCAGGACTCGGTCTCAAAAAGGAATCCTCTGGTATCTCACCCACAAGAGAAGCAGACCTAAATCTGCTATTTAAAGAGATGTTCCATGATGATATTGATCCCTCTGCCGGAGCTGCAAGGGCCTCTGGAGAAACATCTTCTTCCAACCAGACTGAGTCAGGTATATCTCTAACTGGTCCAATAAATACTTCATCCTCTTCTGGGAATCATTCAGATGCACGTGTTGAGGGGGAGCCAACAGAAGATGAAACAACCAAAGATACAACCACAGAGGCACTGGAAACACCAACTCCAACAACCACAGAGGAACCAATACAAGAGGAAAATGAGGACTCAGTCTCTACATCCTCAAAGGCACCCATTCCAACTCTTATCCCAATAATCCAACAAGCTAATGAACCAAGTTCAAGCACAAAAGTGCCATTAACAACAGAGGTTGCACCAGAACGACAAGTGCAACCACAGAGGGTCTACTTGATGATGCGAATGACCATATCCCCAGGACTACCAAGTGGACTATGAGTCATCCTCAGAGCCAAATCATTGGCGATCCTTCTGATAAAGTCAAGACAAGATCAACCACTGCAAATTTTTGTTACTTTACAAATTTTATCAGTGTGATCGATCCAAAACGCATTTCTGAAACCCTAGATGATCCAAACTGGGTAGATGTTATGCAAGAAGAGCTTCTGCAGTTTGAGAGAAACAAGGTATGGACCCTTGTTCCTCTGCCGAAGGGGAAACAAGCAATAGGGACTAAATGGGTCTTCAGAAACAAGAAGGATGAGGACGGGGTGGTTAATAGAAATAAAGCGAGATTGGTGGCCAAAGGATATCGCCAAGAAGAAGGCATTGATTACGACGAAACTTTTGCCCCTGTCGCACGGCTCGAATCTATAAGAATCTTCTTAGCCTTCGCAGCCCACAGAGGTTTCAAAGTTTTTCAAATGGATGTAAAATCTGCTTTTCTGAATTTTGAAATCCAAGAAGAAGTATACGTCCAGCAGCCACCAGGGTTTGAAAGTGCCAAGTACCCAAAATACGTCTACTATCTCGACAAAGCTCTGTATGGACTGAAACAGGCTCCAAGAGCATGGTACGAACGTCTTTCAACCTTTCTTCTCGATAATGATTACGACAGAGGTACGACAGATACTACTTTATTTTACAAAAGAAAAGGTGATGAGATTCTGCTTGTACAGATCTATGTGGATGACATTATTTTTGGGTCTACAAATGCACAACAGTGCAAAGATTTTGAAAAACTCATGCAGAGTGAGTTTGAAATGAATATGATGGGAGAATTAACCTTCTTCCTCGGACTCCAAGTAAAACAATCATCAGAGGGAATTTTTATAAATCAAGCTAAATATGTCTCCGACATACTTTCAAAATTCAGTCTCTCTGATGCCTCTGTAATGAAGACCCCAATGGCCACTGGAAACAAGTTATACTCAGATCCAAATGGCAAATCTGTAGAGTGCAAGCTCTACAGAGGTATGATTGGGTCCCTTTTATACTTAACAGCATGTAGACCCGACATAATGTATGCCACATGCCTCTGTGCAAGATACCAAGCTAACCCAAAGGAATCCCACCTTATTGCTGTAAAGAGGATCTTCAGATACCTTAAGGGAACAAAAAACCTTGGGCTCTGGTATCCGAAGAACTCTGGCTTTGGCCTTAAAGCATACACAGATTCAGATTTTGGAGGATGCAAGCTTGATCGAAAAGTACCTCTGGGAGTTGTCAATTCTTGGGTGGTAAACTAGTAAGCTGGACTTCGAAGAAGTAGAATTGTGTGTCTACATCTACAGCAGAAGCTGAATATGTCGCTGCTGCTAGCTGTTGCTCCCAAGTTATGTGGATGAAAACTCAGCTGACAAACTATGGTTACACCATATACAAGATACCCATTCTATGTGATTCAAAAAGTGCCATAGCCATCTCTGCCAATCCAGTACAGCACTAAAAAACAAAGCATATCGATATCCGTTACCACTTTCTGAAGCATCATGTTGAACATGGAACAATCAAAATGCACTTTGTGTCCACTGAATACCAGCTTGCAGACTTATTCACCAAGGCACTTGATGAGAAAATATTCCTTTTCTTGGTGGGTAAGTTGGGTATGATTAACATGAGTTGAATCCTCTGTAAGTAAGTTTTGATCCTCTTGTAAATATGTCTATATTTAAGCTTTTCTGTATGTAAATTCGTAATCACCAAAAGTTTTGTACCCAACAGAGCTTCTGTGGGATTGCTCAGAGCCTCTGACAATTTCCACAAAACCTCTGGTGAGTTTGATGAAGTGCATTACTTATTTCATTTGATCCAAGCATAGGTCAAGGGGGAGTAGAAGGAGACCTTGAAATGGTCCACAGAGGTTGATCAATCAAGGGGGAGCCAAAGAAGAAATGTGGTCAATCACATTCACAAAAGTGAAGATTTTTGCCGAACAAGGGAGAGCCAAAACGTAAGTATCTCGTACAAATCCTTTTTGAAAAACAATTTTCTAGGACACCAATTTCCAAAAACGTCATAGAAACACTGTTTAAGACATTCAAAACCAATAATGATCAAAAAGATTTCCGAGCCTTCCGCAATCAGAAATTTAAAGTCATAGAGCCTCTGCTGAGCTCAACAAAGCCTCTGTAAGCCGGATCCTCTATGACTGCAAATTTCATACGGGAACTCTATCGATCAACTTCAATGTCCTATTTAAGGATTCGCACGTACCAATGCACACACAAAGATACTGGAAGAAAGTATTTTGGTCGAAGATCTCACTCCACCAAAGAATCTCTGTCGCCCAACCGAGACACTAAAAAAGTGAGTATCTCGTACAAAACCTTCTCCAAAATAGTTTTCTAGGACATTAATTTCCAAATATGTCCTACAAACAATGTTTAAAACAATTAAAACCTTGGATGATCAAAATGTTTTATGAATCTTTAGTTATGAGAAATTTTCAATCATAGAGCCTCTGCTGGCTTTGACAGAGCCTCAAAGCCTCTGTGGATGAAACTTTTGTACTAAAGATTCTATCGATCCTCTCCAATGAATTTTCAAACGTTTTTGGTAAAGGTGCAAGCTAAGGGGAGATAAAGGGCAGGTTTCAAATCACATAGCTCACTTCACCACAGAGCTTCTGTCGATTCTGACACTTGGCTTTTTAAGGAAATTCTGTGACATGCGGGTTATTTCTGTAGAGTGACAGTCATTCAGAAGTAGAAACACCCACGCACCAAGCATTAATGGGCCGCGCACGACGTCTAATCGTGCTCTGACACTTCTGACGTGGCATATTTTCATTGGACGTGCATGCCACACATTCTTCTAAAACTTGAACCCAGCTGTAAAAATAAAGTGCGGACCCCAAATGTTTATTGAATTCACTTTTACCATGGAATTCTATCCATTTTCTACCCCACTATATAACCCCGTTTACCTTCATTCCTATTCCTTTTACGCATTTACTACTACATTCTTCTCCGGCGAACCTTGCAAAAACCTGCAACTCCTCCATTTCTACTCTTTTCTTCAAGATTAAAGAAATGGCTTCCACCTCCAATGCTCCGGCGAACTCCCCAACCCATTCAGAACACTCTCAGAACCCAGACTTGGCCGGTAACTTAGAACAGGATAACTCCGATGAGTCAGTAGCTTTTACTCCGACCACCCACCTGCAAAACCTCTTGGAACATGATCACTTTGAACGAAACCTTCCCCTAAAACCCAATAACCATTTCATTGTTCCCTCAAGAACAGCATTTGGGGAGGAACATGCTATTCTTCTGCACATTCTGGAAAACCATTATTTGTTCCCTCTATTAACCAAGAATGTGAAGATGATCCCTGCCAGATACCTTTACCAATTTTGGCAAAGCTGCCATTTTGACCCAGAAGATAGACAAATCAAGGGATACATCTCCAAACCCGACCAATCTGATTACCTGGAAATCAAGTTCAACAGAACCATGTTCTCACTAGAATTTAGCCTACCGACCAGAGGACTTCTTGGCATAAAGAAGTATGCAGATGAACCATCAGATGAAGAACTCTGCAGGTTTGAAGAGATGTTGGGCTACAACACCCATTTAAAGAAGAGGAATGATTTCAGGAGGAACAGATTTCCCCCTCTGTGGAATACCCTCTTTTCCATCCTAAATAGGCCTAACTGGCAAAGTTGGTAGCCCTGACCAAACCTCCCACCAGATCATGGCCATAATGTTTTAGGTTTATTATGACCTGCCCTTAGATTATGGTACCCTTATGATGCAGGAGATCATTAACACAATAGACCACATAATTTAAGCACAGAGGGCAAAGGGGAACTCAACTAAAGACAAAGATCTTCCACATCAACAATATCAGAGGATTCTCGGTGTCCTACTAGAACCTCTGCTTCGATTACAAGAATGGCCAATGGAGGGCCCTATCGTCAAAACATATCCTATGGGCAAGAACACCCCAACAGAACATGAAGCTGGGTATGACTTCTGCAGACCTCTATCGAAAGAGCTTCTGGGATACGCAACTGATGAAGAACTTAAGCTAGCATATATACGCGATCACCGGACTCCTGAACCGAGTCCAGTGACACCCCCGCGTCTAGGAGCCTCTGTAGGAGATCCGGTAGTTGAGTAAATGAGTGATGAAAAATGGGCAGTGGCTTTGGTTAAAAATGAAAAGATTCAGGAGAATTTCCTTCGTCAGAGATGGCAATTAGAAACCTCTGCCTCGAAGAGCAAAACCTCTACAACCACTCTAAAGAAGAAGAAAGCTCACAAAAAAAAGAAATCTGCAGAAGGAACCTCTACCAGTGTTGCCCAACAAACCGATCAAACCCCTCCAGCAGAAACAATGATTGAATCTTCTGCACCCCCTTCTCCAAAGGAAAAGAAGAAGAAAAGAAAACACAAGTCTTCAGAGGAGGGTTCCCCCAAACCAAAGAGAAGGAAACACAAGAAGAAATCCAAGAAACATTACATTCCTCTGCAAACCATCGCAGAGGGAGTTGAAATGGAAGAAGAAATAGCAGAAGAAACCCAAGAACAACCTCTGTAATCCCCAACTCCCATCCACTACGCAGAACAGGGTGACTTCAACGACTTTCTTCAACGCCCCGATATTGCAGATTCCTTAGACACCTCTGGCTGGAACGCATAAGCCCTCTCCACTCAATCAACAGAAGCACCGGACTTCAGAATCTCCTCTGACTTGGATGAAGATGATCAAACCCCTAAGGATATCCAGGTTCAGACACCAGAAGTACAACAGAACCCCTTCCTCCAACCAGGATATGATGTTCTAAGAAGAAGTCCAGAGGAAGCGGTTGTCACATAGGATATAGTGGAATCCGATGAAGATGAAGATGACCAGATAAACTACGGATCTCTACACCCTGATCTTAGGCATCTGCCCTTATTCCATCCCATGTACGCCACACTCGTACAAGAAGCCGAAGGCACTAGTGTAGAAGTTGCAACAATAGTAGAATTCATGGGAAATAGGGCAGATAAAGAGGCTGAGACAATAGACGGTGAAATAGTGATAGGATGCTCAACCGAGGAAGAATCTAGAAAAGATGCCGTAGCTAGAAGAGGCATACAACCCCAACCAACTCCCAGTGCAACCCACATTTCTAACACCGCTAGTCTAGTGGCAGAAGGTGTTATTGAAAAAGAGCAGCACGGCTCGAGCCCAGCCCAAACTGACTGGACAGAGGAAATTCTCTCTACCTCTATACCAATCTTATCCGGGGAAACCATTCCAGGGGAGTCCTCTCAAAAGGACTTACCCTTAGTAAGTGATCAATTACCCCAGATCACAACAGACATCCCAGCAGAGTTAGGATCAAAAGGCTCTTCAGAGGAGCATAGTGAGCACAAAGACGAAAGGACTCTAGACAAGTCCCCAAGTCAACTTAAATATACTCTTGTACCCACCTCTGGAGTGGATCAAGACAATGTCCTTAACATAACCTCCATAGAGTCTGAGGCTCAAAAGGCCCATGCTCAAGGATTAGAGGGAAGTCCTTCCGCTCTCAACGTACAAACAAGAGCGAAAGAAGGCGTCTCAGGAACAGAGACTCACTCTGGGGATGCATGTGTTCCCCCAGAGGTTACACCTAGTCCACAAGTATCAAGGGATGAGTTCCAAACCCTTGTCACCTATGTGGACAACATATTGAAAGGGTTGAAAAGCTCTTTTGATTCTTTTGCAGATACTACATCTAGGGCCTTAACCGATCTAAACACCAAAATGGACAACCTATCCACAGAGGTGCAAAATGCCTTAGCCCAGATGAAGTCAACTGCTATAACCTCTGCTACCTCTGCTGCCGCTGAGTTCGAGAAAGCCACATCCTCTGCCTTCCAAAGCTCTGTCAAATACTTGATTGAAAAGCTGAAGAAAGAGCTATCCTCTACTTCTAAGGGCCTAACTCCAGAAGACCTAAAGAATTCCCTAGAGCAAGTCCAAGAGCATACTACGAAAGAAACTCTAGCCATGAAGCCTTCTAACTACATGACCAAAGCACAACTCATAGAGCTTGGGCAAGGGATACTTGATCAGGTCACAGAGTTCATCAGAGCCTTCACTGCTGCTAACGCCAACTACGTCAAAGATTTTCGAAGAAGTGTCGGCAAAAAGCGCTTCAACGCAGAAGCATAGGTCCATACCCTCCTCGTCCTCTGCGATGATCTATGTGCAAAAATGATAGCTGCAGGTGCCACTCCTCCAAAGAAACCAGAAGCATCGTGCAGGGCAGAGGATACCAAAGACAGGGGTCAGGATGACTCTGATGATGATTTTGATGATTCATCAGATCATCCTGAGGGGGAGAAGACAAGGGAGAAAGCTGCAACCAGAGGTCTACCAGCTTCATCAATTTTAGCAGAACCTGTTTCCCAAGCTCCTCCAACTCAAACCCAAGAAAGAAACCAACAACAGACACAGAGGCAACAACCACCTCTGTGGATACATCCCCTGAAGAAATACAAATCCAAGCCCAAGTACCTGAAACCAATCAAGATCAACAACAGAAGACCACAGAGGTAACACCCACCTCTATGGAAACAACCTCTATATTCGGAGAAGATGTACCAACCCGTGAATAATTTAAAATCCTGACATCCTCTGAAGAAGATCAACCATCCCAATCACCAAAACCAAAAACACCAGAAGAACCTAAGTTACCATCCCCTACACCAGAAGATACAACAACAAAACCTCTATCTCCCACACCCAAAACCTAAACCAGAACCAAGACTATGGCTCACAAAAGAAAATATTTGAGCAAGTCTATAGAAGTCTCACCAGCAGAAACTCCTCCGTCCAAGTCCTCAGAAGCTCAAATTTCAAAACCTACAGAGGCAACCCCTACAACAGCAGAAGCACCACCAACAGAGGCAACACATCAAGCAGAACAGTCTAAAGAAAAAGACAAGGGAAAAGGAATCATGGCAAAGGAACCTAAAAAGAAGAAGCCAAAGCATCAACCAATAGAGAAATTGATGAAAAGCGCCTTCGACGCCTACGTCACACCCAAGCCTGAAGAAGAAGATTGGGCCTTTAGCATTCCCCCTCTGTCAAAAACACCCGTCTTGAATCCAATGGCAAAACCTACAGAGGACGGAGTCGCCCAGATAAAGGGCAATTGGATGCTCTACGCAGGCCCATGCCTCCACCTGGTGCACCCCCACGACAGATGGAAAAAGTAGTGTACATGTACTTATACAACAGAACCGTCGTAGACTCTATGCCACCATCCATTCAAGACCCCGACTTCCGTGCTGAGCTCGACCACATCTTCACAAGAACAACACCCAAGCCTGTCAACCAAGTCTACTCAATCTCCAAAATCGACAAGGTCATATACTGTAAGTTCTCTCACACCAGAACCACACCTAAGGTCTTCTACAACATCTATAAGGTCAAAAGAATGGACAGAACCGAGAACCTATTCTCAGACGCTGAGCTTAGGAACTTAATCCCCTTCGACCTACCCGACCTTCTGAACTGGACAAAACAGAACTTCACAACAGATGCAAATCGAAGGGCATACAGGGTGATCAGGAAATCCATGTGTGAGAAACTTCTGCTATACAGCCTAGTGATTTCCAAGTAGGACGAGATCTTGGAGTGAGAAACCTAAGTCTCAGACCACCTGAAGATGACTGCCCATCCTCTCCCATACCAAACTCAATCATTACATTTCCAAAGGTTGGGTTAGTCTATCAATATCCTGCTGGGAAGTCGAGACTGTTCCTAGAGATGGACTGTCAAAAGTATGCAACAAGTACTTTGACAGAAATCAAAGCCATCCTCATGGAGCACAGAGGAACGGAATTGATGGATAAATCCTCCGCCGATAGACTGATAGAGGTCATTGACTCCGTCATCAACTTCAGAACCCTCTGCATCAGAATCTATCATCAGCTCAAAGAAGTAGGACTCGACAACAGAAGTTTCAACGACTTCCAAAACGCCAACGTCTTTGTTAGTCTACAAATATCTGCCACTTCTTCTTTCATCATGTAATCAAATGTAAATACCTCTGGCATAATCTTATATGAAAAGAAAATATTTTACAGAGGTCAAATACCTCTTGTCGGGTACTTAGCCTAGAAAACCATGCACCTTTCAATTTTTTATTTTTCAACACTTAGGGGGAGATTGTTAGCTCCAATCTTTATTGTTTAAAAAGTATTCAAAAATAGGCTAAGTATAGAAGTATTCGACAGAAGCCTCTGTCGAGTCTCCAAGAAGACCGAAGTGAAGAATCGCCAGAAGACTCTTCATAGAGGACAAGGCCACAAAGCCTCTGTCATGTTTGGCAGAGCCTCTATGGTATGAAGACTAAAGACTTAAAAGAATACCTGAAGATCAAGACAAAGACGATCGTGCTTCTCACGTTTACTGTTGTACGAAGATCTTGAAGATCAATCGTACAAGGCTCGCCCTACTGCCTCCAGGTGTCAACCTCTGATGGGTTGCAGTCATTGTAGAGTGCGGCGCACTACAGCAAGGTTGTACCTGTCACTGTTCCACGATAGTGTCTTTGTACCTTAGTACTTCTTGTCTCCACCTTGTCCCCTTTAGAAGTAGTATAAATAGAAGACTCATGTTGAGCTCTTCTATCAAGCTTTGCACGACACATACACCATTAGAGCAGAATTCTTGTAATACTTTCGGTGTTCTTGGTGTTCTTATGATATCAAATACAGTGAATCATTGAGTTAATTATCTGTGTTATTTCCACTCTGTGTATTTGATATTGTGTGTCTTTCTACCAAAACATATATGTTAGTTCGTAAAACGCTTCCGCACTATTTCTTGTTTGAACTAATAGATAGAAATATCATTGTTTAAGTAAAAACGGAACCAACAAACATTATGTGATCAGACTTCCTGATTCTATGTTAAGACTTTTTTCATCTTAGATTTTCAATTTTATTATAAGTTTTATGTCTTTCTACATGATTGTATTCGAAATCGGGTGAGTTTTACCTAATTTTTCTCACAATAGGTTTTTCTACATGACCTAATTTTTTAAGTTTGGGAATCTTCATAAGACTTTGATTCTTTGTGTATTCCTGATCTTTTACTTGAGAGTCTTTTATTTGTAACTTTTAACTTAAAATAGGGAAAGTTTCTTTATTTGGTGAGGATTTCTTTTATTTGAATCATTTTGTTTGGCATGCTTTCATAGAAGATAATAAGTGCGATGTTGATTTTTGTATCAATTTATAGTACTGACTACAATATGAAGATTTATCAGAGAGCAACATAGAAGTCGAAGATGGATGATCGGGTCCTTTATGTTTTAACCTTATCTTGACATTTTAACTCCTTCAGCTAACGTATTTTTTAACTTTTTTTGTTATATTCTTGACTTATTGATATTTTTTTAGGTATGATTTTTATTCAAGAATTATAAGTTTATGCTTCTTGGCCCTTTAAGCCTTAGCCGATGTCTGGCTTATTTGCATTTGTGATCTCTGGCTTTCTTTGCCTTGGATTATCAGTTATGTTTTCTACCATCTTAATCTATGTTTACCTTTGATGGTCATATGTATCTTTTTTGTTATGTTCTTTGTATTTAACATGAAAAGGAAAGTTTTTGCACCAGAATTGTTACCATTTATGTTAGGACTAAATGTCTTATAAAATAGAAAGTGATATAAAGAAAATAATAGGTTATTATTTATTGTAAAAGCCTCATAATTGATAATATGTGCTTTAGTGTATGATTGGGCTTGGGCCTTAATAGTCATAAGCCCTAGCTATTTTATGTTGCTTTGTTTAGCTAATTAGGTAAGAATGTTGATTACGCCTAATAGAGATTAGAGACAGAATTTTGTTTTTCATTCATATGTAAAAGTTCTCTTTAATCATTCAATTGAAAGTTAAGCATTCGATACATTGTTACTTGGTCACACTGGGATCTACATGTGGTATCAGAGCAGAGAGACAATCAAGGTAAGTTCTTTCTTGATTTGATTCATTCATAACAGTTTACAAAACGGCGCAGCGTTCTTAGGTTTTTTTTTTTGCAATTAAAGTGAAATCAGTGTATTCCAATCTATTATGTATATTATTAAACTGATTTCTGCAATTTTTCTAAGTTAAACTCAAAGTTTTAGATCCTTAATTGGTTAACATTCGATTCAAAGTTCTTCAATTTTTCAAGTTTTTTTAAGCAATAGGAGGTGTTTAGGAGAAAAATCTACCAGTACTTTGTGTTCTTTTGTGGTTTGGTTGTGCTAAAATTGCTCAAGAACAAAAATCACCAAGAAAGTCCTTTCTCCAGATCCGTGTTCATCGCTTATCGACCTCCAGGTACGTGTCCTTCGTTTTTCCGGTCTTTAATTTCCCAGTGCCTTACCCGATACGAATCCCGAGGTCCTTATACCGGATAACATTATCCCGGTCCCTAACACCAGGTGGTTTCAAACTCTCGGGTTCCCTTGTCCCGGATCCTTAGTCCCAGATCTGTTACCCGAACACTACTCATGCCTATTCCTGGACTTTGTCCCGATACCGGACTTGAATACCGGTCTTTCTCAAACCCGGGTTCCTCACCCGGGTTCTATATCCGGGGAAACCCAAATCCGGATTCTCTAGCGGGACCCCCGTGTTAAGTCGCCGAAGGGGGACATTTGAGTATTCTATGATACACTCTCTGATTTCTTTTAGATCGATATCTTGAATTGTCTAACGATTATATTCTTTCAAGTAACAATGTCTTACCTAACTTATTCTGAGCTCAAAGAGAAAGTTTCTCATTTACAAGCCCAAATCACTGACTTAGAAGCGAACATTAAAAGAAATTATGACACTATAGGTAATCTAGCTGTCGAAAACGCTAGCCATAAATGCATAATTAATATTTATAAAGAAGAATGTGCAGTTATTTCCAAAACGACTGAGTCCTTAGAAGTTCAATTAATAGAAATTGCTGACAAGTTCAATCAGTCTCAGGACGAGTATAGTAAGATTGTCAAACAAGGGTCCACAGTTCAAAGCGAAAATGAGAAGCTAACCAAAAAGCTCAAAGATCTTGAGTCCAAGCTTTACAAGCGAGGTCAAACGGATCAAACAATTCATTTGAATAAACCTAAGGAATTCAAATATTAGAACTCTCTTTAGGGACTCAGATATGACAACCCGTGTTACCTAAAGAATATCTTATCTAAAGTCCCCACACTCTATGAGTTCGACTTTTTAGGACTTGATAAGAGGTACCCACAGTAGAAAATAAGATGGACCAAATTGTCTCCAGAGGATGAGGAGCAAGAAACATTAAAAAGAAAAATTGGCATTCCTCTGCCAAAAGTTTTGAAAAAGCCTACTGAAGATAACTAGTAAGGATGATGAACAACCTCGTAAAAACATAAACGTGCAAGTTCCTTTTGTCTATGAAAAGCTTAATGCCTCGTATTTGAAAAATAACATACCTTATCTTTCAAATGATTACTTCGACATCTATTTTGTTGCCAAAGCAACGGAAATTCCCGTTCCAGTTGAGGCAACACCAGATAAGAATTTTTCCAACCTATCAGAGTACAAACATTATGTTCCACCTCTCATACTGGAAAATATCATTTTCCAACTCGAAGAATCAACTGAAAGAGACAAGGCAGCTTTTGACTACAAAAGGACTGTCCTTCTATCCACCTTTCAAAAGTTTGAACGAACCAAAACCGAGCCTCTATCTGAATCTGAAAGAACAACTTTTAAAACTGAGATTGCTAGACTCACGTCTAAACTGTCTACTTTGGCGACATAAGTTCTTCAGGAAAGGGTTGCTAAGGTAGAAAATCATAATCTGCCTGACCATGTTGTTACTCCTATCAAAAATAGCACCCTCGAACCAATCTCAGTCGAACCGTCATCATCTAATTCAGATAGTTCCTCATGCAAAGCCTTCTTAGGTGTGTTGTCATCCGACACAATTGACAAGGCTTTGAGTTTTTCAAATAAAGGCAAAGAGGTTCAAACAAATTTTTGTAACAGGAATCTCATCTCTGATTTTGAAAACCCTTTTGCTGCTGATTCCTTCCAAAATCTTAATGTAAACTGTTTCTCAACCCACTCAGACAATGATGATAAATCTGACACGGAACACCGGTTCTCTGCGTTTATGAATTCCACAGTTTACCTAGATGATGAGATTGCTAAGATTGACTTTGCACCCAAACTTTCGAATCATGTTCAAATCCTTGAAAGGATGAGTGAACTGATAAATTTTCAAAGAGGGGAGTGCTCCACTTCTGCCTCCAAAAGAGTTTATTTGCCTAAAACATCCAAACCATTAAAATCTAAATCTAAAAGACGTTCACATAAACATCGAAAGACCGAGAACTCTAGGAAAGACAATCTTACTACTCTAGTTCTTCTGAAAGTGAGCTTGATGATTCTTCAGATAATCATGTTTTTAGAAAAGTAAAAATGGTTTGGAGAAAGAAATCAACTACATAAGGCAGTGATGGAAACAAGTCCCATGTTTCTCCTGTAGTTGATACAAAGTCATTTATTTCCAACACTGGTTCACCTGCTCAAGTCTACCCTATAGCTAAGATGATTAGTCTAAACCGAGCAAAGATCTGTTGCACTCATTGTGGAAAGAGTGACTTTACGTATCCAAGGTACGATAATAATTGGTATGGTACTTATAATATCCCCAATCCCCATTTTAAAGTCAAGGCATCTAACCATCAAGGATCCATCACAACATGGATACCAAAATCCTTTTGATTTGTTTTTGCAGGAATGTCATGTGTGATCAAATTCAGATTATTCATATCACATGACTAACAATTCAAGGATATGCCACTTTTGAGGGGGAGTACCAGGTTTATGGAACATAAATGAATATTTAGTGAATTCAAAGAACCATGGTAATTTCTTCTGAAATCTTACTTGTGTTTGTTTTTCTTCGATTTTAAATTCCAGAATTACCATGTGTTATATTTTCTTGATTTAGTTATTTCCATGTCTCACATATTCGTTGAATTATTTCGGTGGAAATACACTCGCTTGAATTCTAATTTGTTCTTTATAATACGTCATTTCTATTAATGATTCAATTCTTATCTGACACGTTAATTGTGACTTGTTCTTCACAATTAAACTTTCTGATCAATTGTTTCATTTATTGCAAATACTGTGCTTACTGAGTCATTCTTTTTAGCGTTTGATCTTGTTCATTGAAACTCTATTATTTCAATCATGACTTCTGAATAATTCAGTTCAGAACTCGTTCTTAAAGGTTTTGACTTCTAAACATTTCATCTTAGAACTCGTTTTTAAATGTTTACTTCACTGTTTTTATTTGATAAATGCTACGAGTGTTAGGACTTGTCTTGTTTCTATTGTCTATCCAGAACCGGAAGGACCTACCCAAGAAACACATCCAATTATAGACATCAGTGAGGAGTCTAGATGCATAGATGAGTTTGGAGTGAAAAGAAAAATGGTGAGGATGTGGCAGAACTTAGAAGAATTAATTGTCCTTACCAAACCGAGTCAGTTATCCGAGTAACCACAAAATCTATTCATTCTCGTTCTTTGGAGATGAATATTAAAACAGACATGGACCTAGTGTCGATAACTAGTGTCACCCCACCTAGCCACTCAAGTGTCTCACAAAAGATGCTTGTTTCACATATTCATGAAGATTTAGCATATAATCTATCTATTCCTCACTCGGAGGTCTTAAATATTGAAAAAGGAAGACATCAGCTCCGGTCTCCGAACTTCATTTTTTAGCATTGTGTCAATTGATTCTTAACTTGAGTCCCAGGTTAAATCAATATTTGAGCCAAACAGATATAATTTAATTATTTCACACATGCACGAGTCTTTGTGATTCCACTCGCATATCTTTCTGATATTGTCGGAACAGTTTGAGAAGTAATTTTTAAGATTTTACTTCAATGATAACTGAAAGTTCTATCAGAGATACCTCGATGATGTCACACCCCGCTAAAGCGGAAATACGAGATGTCACAGCTCAAGGTTTCATTGCGTAAGGTAGAAGACAACACACAATCATCATAACTAAAAGTTCACAAAATACATCTTGTTTCAAAGTACAAATTTGTCCAAAAACATAAATTGACATGATAAGGAAAAAGTGTTGGATGCCGCTACTTGTGGTGCCTTCTAAAGTTCAAACCTTACTTGCTATTTCCTGAAAAGAATGTAAATGAGAGTGTAAACTATTGAATAGTTGGTGAGATCATAGGTTTTATGAGTACAACAAAGTTTGTCATAGAAACAGTTTTAATCCGCACAAGTGGATTGAGTATTCGGTTGTAGTTTTAAAGCATCTTTGTAAATCGGCACAAGTGGATATGTCAACTGGTTATGAAAACACTTGTGTAAATCCGCACAAGTGGATATGTCAACTGGTTATGAAAACACTTTTGTAAATCCGCACAACAGTTTAAGAGTTCGCTTGTCAACATGCGCAAGGTATAATATCGTACGCAATTATATGTTAAGAAATGAGCCCACTACCCAAACATAATTACGGAATGCCCCAAACTGCATGTTCCATCGCCAACATGCTTACGGAATTACGGAATTACAGAAAATAGTAATTATGCACTCGCGAGGTGAGTGGGTGTCAACCAAATAACGTTATCCATAATACTAACGGCTCAAAACGTGAGTTAATGGGTAATGTAGAGTAAACGGGGACTTAATAGCAAAACTCAGAATCAACTATGTCACACCCCGCTAAAGCGAAAACACGATGTATAACAGCGTAGGGTTTCATTCAAAAGGTAACAGACAACCCCAACCACAACATTCAATACAATAGTTCAAAATATTACATTACAACGTCTTAAGCAAATTGTTTGAAAAAGAAGACGCCGGATACAAAAATTAACAGTAGAAATTTTAATGTTCTTGATGTTGATGTGATCATGCAAAATGCACCCTACATGCCTTCGCTTACCTATTAGCACCTGAAAAGCATGATGAAAAGAAAGGGTCAACTACAAAGAGTTAGTGAGTTCATAGGTTTTCGTATGCACTAACAGTAAATTTGTATGCAGAAAATGTTATTGTGAAACGTTTGTTCACACGAAGTTTACGTAACCAGTTGTTCGAGTATTTGCACGAGGTATAAAGTATACAATGATGTCATCGCATTGAGCCACTACCAAACCTTCCGACAAACCAACGCCCCTTAAATTATTCACCTCCTACCTCAGTGGTGGATTAATTCCACATGGGTAATACCATTATTGTTACTGGTAGAGTGCACTTCTAGCTCGTCAGCTTAAAGTGGGGTTGTCAATCCAAATAGCGCTACCCACAAATACCATTGGCTCAAAATGAGTTAATGTTGGTTCCCGTTTTGCTTTAAACAAGATTATCAGATCTATTAGTTCAGGTTTAAGGTTTGATGCGGAAGCGTATTTAAAGAACTAACAGATAAGTTTGATAGATTTAGAACAAACTATAAATAAACAGTGAACAGAATATTATATCTCAAAGTTTACTGAATATATATCAAGAACAGGTTTATGAACCGTGAGTAAGAAAAAGCTTTAAAACAGATATGACTCTTAAGGTGAATAAGATTTTGTGTTCTTGATGTTCGATTGAAGTGTTGTGTATTGTTTTTGTGTGTGTAAGGAAGAACTCAACATGAGTCTTCCTTATATACCACTCTAAAGGGGACCATAAAGCATATGCTACTATTCAAAAGGTACGTATGAATAGTTGAGAGGATGTCGTGAACAGTTGCAAGGATGGCATGAACAGTCAGACGTGCTGTATTGCATTTAATGCAGCAGACGTCTAATATGTACTAAGCCCTACTGAGTCCAATCAGAGTTTGACACGTCGATGTTGGACAGGGCATGCTACCATGCAAGTTGATGTACGAGTCCTGTAACAGTAGCAAGATATTATAAATATCTTCAAGTCTCAGTGAGGACCACAGAGGCTCTGTAATGAGTTACAGAGGTTCTGCGGTCTGGTCCTCTGTGGAGCAGTCTTCGCCGGATTCTGAGTCTTTGGTCTTCTTTGTGCGTATGACAAAGCTTCTGTAGGAAGCTTCTGCTGCTTCTGTAGCTTCTTGACCTTGATTTCCCGGTAATGTCGGCAGAACTTCTGTAAGAGGCTTTCTTCACTTAGCCTATTTTTCACTACTTCTAAATACTTCTATGATTAGGAAGATTGAAGCTAACAATCTCCCCCTAAGTAGTGAAAAATAAAAAATTTGAACTTGAGTTAAGTTTGGCTAAGTTAGATAAGACAGAGGTTAAACAATACCTCGAAATTTCTTTCATTTAGAAATATGCCAGAGGCATTTTACATTTGAGTACAATGAAAGATAAACTTTAACTTTGTTTGCAGAGATTGGACGTCTGAGAATCAGATTTTGGCATCTTTGAAATCGTTGTAGCTTCTGTTGTCTCTGCCGACTTTTCTGATCTCTTTGTAGAATCTGATGCAGAGTTCTCTTAGGCAGATTGTTGAGTCTATTTCTCTGATGAAAGTATCTGCATCATCTCTATCCATTTTCTCTGTACCTCTGTATTTTACAAGGCTTGCTCTGAATTTGCTCAGAGTACTGGTTGCGTACTTCTGACAATCCATGAGTACAAAAAGTTTAATCTGGTGTTGTGGGTTTTGAAATACTAACCCAAATCTTGGTTCTCTGATGATTGAGTTGGGCACAACGTCTGGTGGGCAGCGATCTTCTGGTGGTCGTAGATCTAGATGTTTGAGACCAAGATCCTTTCCCAGCTGAAAATCTATCATGCTGTATAGCAGAAGCTTTTCCCTCATCGCTTTTCTCAACACTTGATAGGCTCTGGTATTAGGCTCTGTGTTGTAGTTGTCTTTTGTCCATTGCAGAAGGTCAGGTAGATCGTAAGGATTGATGTTTCTTAAGTCAGCATCAGCGAAGGTAGATTCTGAATTGTTCTCTCTTCTGACTTTGTAAAGATTGTACCTGACCCTTGGATAGGTTCTTGTGAAGGAGAATCTGCAGAAGATCACCTTTTTGATTTTGTGAATTGAGAAGACATCTTCTTTGGTTCTTGGCTTTGTTCTTGTGAAGATGTTCTCAAATTCTTCTCTGATCCTTGGATCTGTCACATGATCTACTGGATGATTTGTCTGATAGGATTGTTTGTAGAGGTATTTGTATACCACTTCTTCCATCTCATCATGTGTTGGACCAGGTCGTGGAATTTGTCTTCTGAGACTCTCCATCTGTTGAACAACTTCTGCAGCTCTACCAGTTAGAGGAATTTCTGACAGAGGCTTCAATCCATGTGCCCAGTCAACTTCTTCGGGTTTTGGGATTTGAAAGGCGTCAAACGCACTCTTCATTAGTTTTTCTGTTGGCTTTGGCAATGTTTTCTTCTTCTTTGGCTCTTCTGTCAGTATCCTTTTGCCCTTATCTTTTGCTATTGTCGTGGCAGAACCTGTTGCTTCTGTGGGTTTTGAGGTTGGCACTTCTGTTGGTTTGATGGAGGTTGCCTCTGTGGATTTTGACGATTGTGATTTAGAGGACTTTTGTGGCGATGGTTCTGTTGGCTTGACTTGCTCTGTAACCTCTGTTGGAGGTTGTTTGATGACTTCTTCTGCGAGCTCAGTTTCTGTTGATGAAGTATTGACATCAAATCTTCTTGCCATTTTGAAAGCTAAAGTGAACTTGTTCCTTTCTTCTTCTCTCTGTGCCATTCGATCACTCATTGTTGTGTGCATTCTTTTCAGAACATCAGAAGCAGAGGTCGTTGCTCTTTTTGGTTTGGTGGCAATCGACTTTCTTCTGGGTATGGTTTGGGGTGTTTCCACAGAGGTGGGTGTTTTCTCTGTGGTTTGTTCATCTGTTTCTTCCAAAATGATTACCTCAGGGGCGGTTGTTGCCTCTGTGGCTTGCTGATCTGCTTCTGGAGTTTTGGTTTCGTCAGGAGATGATTCCACAGAGATGGGTGTTGTCTCTGTGATCTTTTGGGGTTGTTGTTGGGTTTCTTCTGGAGGGGCTTGGTTGATTGGTTCAGCTGCGATTGGTGGACTTTGTATTCCTCTGCTCGTAGCTTTCTCTCTTAGATTCTCCCCCTCAGGATTATCTGATGGACCAGGTTGGTCATCATCAGAATCATCCTGACTTTTATCAGAAGTACCCTCTGCTCTGCAAGAAGTGTTGGGCTTCTTCGGTAATTCAGCTCCTGCTGCCATCAACTTTTCACAGACATCATCGCAGAGGCCAATCAATGTCGCAAGCTCTGCTTCTGTTTTGAAACGCATTATGCCGACACTCTTTCTGAAATCCTTGACATAGTTGGCATTTGCAGTTGTGAAGGAGACAATGACTTCTGTGACCTGGTTAATGACGTTCTGTCCGAGCTCTGTAAGCTGTGCTCTGGTCATATAGTCTTTTGGTTGCATTATTGTCGAGTTGCGTATTGCCTCTGCTTGTACTTGTGATAGGGCATTCTGTAAGTTTGCAGGAGTGATGCCCTCTGCTCTGTCGGATTGCGTATTCATTTGTTCAAGGAAATCTTTGACAGAGTCCCTGAAAGCAGAAGTTGCAGTTGTTCCGAATTCCTTAGCTGCAGAAGTGGCTGTTGCTTTGGCAGTAGTTTCGGCAGAAGACTTCATCTCTGAGATGGCGGTTTTTACCTCTGTGGACAGATTGTCCATTTTGGTGTTCAGTTTCAGGATAGCCGTAGATGTTGTCTCTGTAAAGGATTTGAAAGAGCTTTGCAACTCTTTCAATGTTTGGTTCACAGAGGTGACAAGGGTTTGGAACTCATCCCTTGATACTTGTGTTCCTTGTGTAACCTCTGGAGGAACACATTCGTCTCTAGAGTGAGTCCCTGTTCCAGGGACACCTTCGTTCACCCTTGTTTGTACGATGGGGTGGAAGGATTTCCTTCTGATCCTCGAGAAGAAACCTGAGTTTCGATCTCTACAGAAGTTCTGTGAAGAACAGTTTCCAAATCCACTCCAGAGGTGGTTATTGGAATGTCCTTCTGTTGACTGGGAGACTTGTCTAGAGTCTCTTCGTCTATGTGCTCACTACTTCTCTCTGAAAGAAGTTTTGGTCCTAATGTGTGCGTGGCAGAGGAAACGAATTCTTCTGTAGGGTGTTCTAGGGTGATCTGGGGCGACTGATCACGAACAATAGTTGAGTCT
Organism: Saussurea involucrata; assembly: GCA_033807775.1. Taxonomy (NCBI): domain Eukaryota; kingdom Viridiplantae; phylum Streptophyta; class Magnoliopsida; order Asterales; family Asteraceae; genus Saussurea; species Saussurea involucrata. Next base: position 93,610,657 of record CM066327.1, on the reverse strand, counting down.
CTTTGAGGAGACTCCCTAGGAATGGATTCCCCGGTTTCTGTGGGCACAGAGGTTGAAAGAGTAACCTCTGGCTGGATGGGTTGGGTTAGGATCGAGCTGTGCTGCTCTTTTTCAATAACTCCTTCTGCAACTAGACCTGCGGAGTTAGAAATATGGGTTGCACTGGGAGTTGGTTTTGGTTGTGTGCCTCTATTTATCCAGGCATCTTTTCTTGCTTCTTCCTCTGTTAAGCATCCAAGAACTACTTCATTTTCTATCATATCATCCTCTGTAACTATCCTATGGCTTGGTGCTTCTTCCCTAAGTTCTGTGGAAGTTCCTTGCTCTGGTCGTAAGAGGTCATACATTTGATGAGATCCAAATAATCTCATGACATGTGGATGATAAAGACCCTTACGTATCCAGACAGCTTCTTCTTCATCTGAATCTGTCTCTAAGATCTCTATTTCTGTCTCCGTTGTTGCTATTCCCTCTTTTTGTACAACTTCGGTCCCTTTTTCTTTCTCTTCTTCCATCATGTTCTCAGAAGCCTCTGTAATTTCACCTCTGTTCCATTCAGTTTGTTCTATTTCTTCTGAAGCTGGATTTGGACTTCTTCTGTGGACATCCAATCCTTGAATGAAAGGGTTTTGTAAAATAACAGGGGTTTCGGCTGGTTGATTTCTGGGTGTTGTGTCATCTTCTTGCAGATGTGTGTCAATGCCAGAAATGAAGAAATCTTGTTCTTCTGGAGAGTGGTGGTCGAGAGGTTGTGCCGTCCACCCTGCTGTATTTAGGGTGTTGGCAATTTCAGGGTTCTGTAAGAAGTCGTTCAGGTCTCCTTGGTGAGCAAATCTATCTGGAGATTGATAGGGTGATTGATACCTTTCTGTAGCCATTTCTTCTTCTGCAACTTCTTCTTCAGCAGTTTCCTCTTCTGCAATGGTTACCAACTTTGCAAGTGATTTACCATGCCTCTTTTTGGTTTTCCTCCTCTTAGGATTTGGTGCCCCTTCTTCTGTTGATTTTGATCTTTTCTTCTTCATTTTTGGGGAGGAGGGAGGAGCAGAGGAGCCGATTTCTGTGGCATGAGGAGGTGAGGGTTGATCTTCTGCAGCGCTTGTTGAGGTGCCTTCTGCAGTTTTCCTCTTCTTAGCTTTTGGAGTAGATGCAGAGGTTCTTGATGAAGACTTCTTTCCCATTAGTTCTGCACGTTTGGCTATAAAGCTGAGTTGAATAGCCATGTGCTTTGCTAACTTCTGATCCTTTTCTTCTTGAGTGGAAAGAGGTTTTGCTATCATTGTTCCTAGGGGGACACCTAAACGCGGGGGTGTCATAGGACTCGGTTTAGGAGTTCTATGATCGCGTATATACTCTTTCTTAAGGGATTTATTCGATGCGTATTGCAGAAGCTTCTTTGACAGAGGTCTGCAGTGTGAGTAGCCATCAGCATGATCAGTGGGGGTATTCTTGTTCATCGGGAACTGTTTGGGAGTTGGCCCTTCCATTGGCCAATTTTGGATTAGCAGCAGAGGTTCGAACAGTACTCCTAATATTCTTTGGAATTGCAGAGGTGGTAGAAAGTTGGGATCATTCTCTTTGACCCTTTTCGAGTTGTTCTTTCTGTCGATGGTGTTTATGATCTCTTGCATCATTATGGTCGCATAATCTAGTGGAAGATCATAGTAAACCCCATACATGATGCTCAAGATTTGATGTGAGTTCTGGTCAATACTGCCTATCTTTCCTGTAAGGCATCTGTTAAGAATAGAGAACAAAGTGTTCCACAGAGGTGGTAATCGGCCTCTGCGGAAGTCATTTCTCTTCCGTAGTTGGGTGTTGTACCCAAGCATTTCCACGAATCGACAGAGCTCTTCGTCTGTTGGTTGCTCTGCATAACTCTTCAATCCCAGAAGACCCCTTGTTGGTAGGTTGAATTCAAGTGAGAACATTGTTCTTTTGAACTTGATTTCAAGATGCTCAGATTTATCAGGTCTTGAAATGTACCCTCTGATAAGAGAATCTTCTTTATCAAATCGGCAGCTTTGCCAAAATTGGTTCAAATAACGGACTGGAATTTTGTTCGGGGTTCTTGATAGTAGAGGGAAGAGGACATGATTCTCCATGATGTTCAGAAGTATGGCATGGGCTTCGCCGAAAGTAGTGGGTGAGGGGACCAAATAGCAGTTGTTGGATTTGATAGGTAGAATGGCTTCGAAATGATCCTTTGCTATAAAGTTTTGCAAGTGTGTCGTCGGAGCAAAGTCTGCTGAGTCCCCGGAATCTTGTTGTTCAATATTTCTTGCAAGGCTGGGGTTTTCAGAATGTTCTGAATGTGCAGGGGAGTGTTCCGGTGAGTTCGCCGGAGAGAGTTCAGAGAATGTAGGTCGAGAAGATGAAGCCATTTGATTTTAAGAATAAGATTTTTGCAAGCTTTTTGCAGGGTTTCGCCGGAGAAGAAGATAAGAGTTTGTAAAATGTTTTATGAGAGGGTAAGCTTTGTTTTTATAGGATGGTAAAACGGTAGAATTCGAAAGAGTAAAATATATGGCAATGGATTAAAGTTTGGAATCCGCACTCGAGTTTGAGCGGCGGGTTCAACTTTCCAAATAAAAACGTTCCATGTACGCCCAATGAAAATGGGACACGTAGGCCTTGTCAGAATATGACAGGACGTCGTGCGCGGCCCATTAATGCTAGGCGCGTGAGGTTGATTTTAGCCATATGAGTTTCACTCGCAGTAACAGTAACCGATATTACCACTGATAACAAAATGGCAGAACTTTTGTGTTTTACAGAAGCTCTGTGATTTTGAAAATCTTGAGTTTTAACCTTTTCTCATATATCTCATTGTTGTCATGACTCTGAAGGTTCTTCTTTGAACGAAAACGTTTGTAAAGACATTGGAGAGGATCAATAGGATTTTGTCAAGAAATTTTACTCACAGAGGTTTTGTAGCTCTGATGGAACTTGCAGAAGCTCTGCGAGAGCCAGCAGAAGCTCTATGAGAGAAAAAATCTTATAGCTTGAATTCTATTAACTTTCTGATCATCCAATTTTTGATCTGTGTTAAGAGATGTTTTTCGCACATTTTTGAAGGTTGGTGTCCGAGAAAACTATTTTGATAAACGTTTTGTTCGAGAAGGTCATGGTGTGTGTTGTCGGTTTCCGAGATAACAATCCAAAAGATCGACAGAAGGTTAATTTGTGATCACAGAGCATATTTCCTGCAGAAGCTCTGTTGAGCTCAGCAGAAGCTCTATGACCTTAAATTTCTCCTATTTCAAATTTTGTTAAACCTTTTGAACTTTTGATTTTTGAAATGTTATTCATAGTATATTTAGGACATATTTGACAATTCTTGTCCTATAAAACTGTTTTCTAAAAACCTTTCGTGCGAGAGACATACCTTTTGGTTCTTCTGTTCTCGGCAGTTTTGTCTTTCTTCTGTCGATGGAGAATTATCGACATTCTTCTTTGGCTTTCCTTTGAAGGATTTACCTCTGTAGATCATTTCAGGGTCCCTTTTGCTCCCCCTTGATCTAATCGCTTATGTAGATCAAAAATTTTCCTTTTTCTCCCCCTTGATCTATGCTTGGTTCAAAGAATGGTAAGATTTGTATTGAGCATATATTATGTTTACCAGAGGTTCTGTAAGGGTTATCAGAAGATCTGAGCAGACCCACAGAGGCTCTGTAAACAATTTATTTTATATATATAAAAAAATATAAACTGAAATAAATTTATCAACGCAATAACTTAGTAATAATAGATATTTATACTTATTTACAGAAGATAAAGCTATACTTACAGAGGATTTTCACACCATGTTAATCATTCCTAACTTACCCACCAAGAAGTTGAATCTTTTCTCGTCTAATGCTTTGGTGAATAAGTCAGCGAGTTGATACTCTGTGGGCACGAAATGCATTTCGATTGTACCGTATTCAACATGATGTTTCAAGAAATGATACCTTATATCGATATGCTTGGTTTTTTAGTGTTGCACAGGGTTGGCAGAGATAGCAATAGCACTTTTGGAATCACAGAAGATGGGTATTTTGAACATAATGTGGTCGTAGTCTTTTAGCTGAGTCTTCATCCATAGAACCTGAGAACAACAGCTAGCGGCAACAACGTATTCAGCTTCTGCAGTGGATGTGGAGACACAATTCTGCTTCTTGGAGGTCCAACTGACTAGTTTACCACCTAGGAATTGACAACTCCCAGAGGTACTCTTTCTGTCGAGCATGCATCCTCCATAGTCTGAATCTGTATAAGCTTTAAGACTAAAACCAGAGTTCTGTGGATACCAGAGACCAAGATTGTTGGTCCCCTTCAGGTATCTAAAGATTCTCTTTACTGCATCATAATGTGATTTCTTTGGATTAGCTTGATAACGTGCACAAAGACATGTGGCATGCATAATGTCAGGTCTGCTTGCTGTTAAGTATAACAGAGATCCAATCATGCCTCTGTAGAGAGTACATTCTACAGAAATACCATTTGGATCTAAGAATAACTTATTTCTAGTGGCCATTGGAGTCTTCATTGCAGAGGTATCAGAGAGATTATATTTTAAAAGTATGTCAGAGACATATTTGGCTTGATTTATAAAAATTCCCTCTGAAGATTGTTTGACTTGAAGTCCGAGGAAGAATGTTAATTTTCCCATCATACTCATTTCAAACTCACTCTGCATGAGTTTTTCAAAAATTTTGCACTATTCTGAATTTGTAGACCCAAAAATTATGTCATCTACGTATATTTGTACAAGCATTATCTCACTATTTTTGCGTTTATAGAATAAGGTAGTATCTGTTGTACCTCTGTTGTAGCCATTGACTAGAAGGAAGGTAGAAAGTCGTTCGTACCATGCTCTTGGAGCCTGTTTCAGTCCGTATAGAGCCTTTTCAAGGTAGTATACATGCCTTGGAAACTTTGAGCTTTCAAAACCTGGTGGCTGATTTACGTAAACCTCTTCTTGGATTTCACCGTTTAGAAAAGCTGATTTTACGTCCATCTGATAGACTTTAAAACCTCTGTGGGCTGCGAAGGCTAAGAATATTCTTATTGCTTCGAGACGTGCGACAGGGGCAAAAGTCTCATCGTAGTCTATGCCTTCTTCTTGTCTATATCCTTTTGCTACTAATCTTGCTTTGTTTCTGACGACCACTCCATCTTCATCCTTCTTGTTTCTGTAGACCCATTTAGTCCCAATGGCCTGTTTCCCTCTTGGCAGAGATACTAAAGTCCATACTCTGTTACGCTCAAATTGCAGAAGTTCTTCTTGCATGGCGTCTACCCAGTTTGGGTCATCTAGGGCTTCAGAAATCTTCTTTGGTTCTATAACACTAATAAAATTTGTAAAGAAACAAAAATTAGCAGTGGCAGACCTTGTTTTTACTGAGTCAGAAGGTTATCCAATTATTTGGCTTGGAGGATGGCTTTTTGTCCACTGAGTTGTGCGTGGAAGATGATCATCAATGTCATCAAAACTTTCTTCAGAGGCTTCTTGTGTTTCTTCTTGTGCAGCCTCTGATGTTCTTCGTGCCTTGGTAGTTGATTCTACCGTTTGTGGAATGATTGGTACGAGTGGTGGTGGAGTTTGTTCCTCTGAGGATGTATAGTCTGTGTCCTCGATCTCCTCTGTAATTGGTTCTTCTGTGGTTTGTGCAGCTTCTGTGGTCGTTTTTCTTGATGTTTCATCTTCTGCACTTTCTTCTGCTTCGGCAATTGCATCTGTAGTATTTATAGAAGAAGATGAAGCATTATTTGGACCAGTTAGAGTCATACATGTAGGATTTTGTCCGACAGAGGATGGTTCTTCAGAAACTCTGATGGTTCCGACAGAAGGATCAATGTCATTGTGGAACATCTCCAAAAATTGAAGATTCAAATCTTCTTTTGTTCTTGAGATGTCAGAGAATTTCCCTTTAATTCCGAGTTCTGAACTTATTTGCTCAGAAGTCATTTGGAATGAATCATCAAAAGAAACATTGATGCTTTCTACAATCTTGTGAGACTTTGTAAGGAATGTTCTGTAGGCTTTGGAAGTGGCAGAGTATCCAATGAATTTGTCTTCATCTGCTTTTACATCAAACTTTCCTCTTGAATCTCTGTCGTTTAAGACGAAGCATTTGCATCCGAATACATGGAAAATTTTGATGTTTGGCCGCCGTTTGTTAAGCAATTCGTAAGGCGCCTTGAGGTGTCTTTTCACAATGGTTGATCGATTTTGAGTATAACACGCAGTACAAATTGCTTCTGCCCAAAAGTTCATTGATAATCCGCATGCTGACATCATAGTTCTTGCGGCTTCCACAAGTGTTCGATTCTTTCTTTCGACAACACCGTTCTGTTGTGGAGTGCGAGCTGCAGAGAAGTTCTGTGAAATTCCTTCTGTTGAAAGATAAGTTTCAATGACACAGTTTTTGAATTCTGTGCCGTTGTCACTTCTTAACTTCTGTATTTTGCAGTCATAAAGAACTTGGATTCTTTTCATTAGATTTATCAATATAATTGGAACATCTGATTTCTTTCTGATAAATTCAACCCATGTGAAACGTGAATACTTATCAACTAAGACAAGTATATATTTCTTGCCACCTAGGCTCTGTATTGCAATGGGACCGCAGAGGTCGACATGAAGCATGTACAGAGGCCTGGTGCAAGACACATCTGTTTTGCCTTTGTGGGAAGCTCTTTTGAGTTTTCCCATCTCACAGGCAGAACATAAATGATCCTTATTGAATTTAACATTTGGCAAACCTTTAACTAGATCAAGTTTGACCAGTTTTTCCAATGTGTGAAAATTCAAGTGACAGAACCTGTTGTGCCATAACCAGGCTTCTTCACTTTTGCAGGCAACAAGGCAAACTTTGTCCTTGTTCTTTGAGTTGAAGTTCATTAGATATAGATCACCTATTCTTTCAGCTCGCAGAAGTTCCATACTTGTTTCTTCACTTTGTAGAGAGCAGAAAGTTCTTTTGAACAACACATTGAATCCTGTATCACAAAGTTGACTTACACTGAGTAGGTTGTGCTTAAGGCCATCCACATATGCAACTTTGTATACAGAAACGTCTTCTTTCCTTATGACTCCATAGCCTTTTATGTGTCCTTTCTTTTTGTCTCCAAAAGTCACAGATCCACCATCTTGTGTTTCTTTGTACGTGGATAGTGCACTTCTGTCACCAGTCATGTGCCTTGAGCATCCGGAGTCTAGATACCAGATTGGCACATACTTCTTCTGCAGGACAATCACAGAGATTTAGGTACCCATATCCATATGGGTCCAATATTGTTAGAGTTTTTCAAGTTTGCTTTGGCATTCTTGAAATACATTTTGTTTTCTGCAGAAAAGTCAGATTGTTTCTTTGTGGGATTTGACTTTTGAATTGGCGTAGAGAGTAGACCGTCTTGATTTGAAAAATGATTATTAAGTTTAGACATAAGATCAAAGCAGTGACAATATTGAATATGAGATGTAGTTTGTTTGAACATTTCATTGAACTTTTTAAACTCAGCCACAGAGGCATTACATTCTTTCTTTACATTAGATTTCCTATTACTAGAAGATCTATGAATACTCGAATGTTGTTTGCAAAAGCTCTGTTTAGGACCTGCCTTCTATGGGTTGCTTCTGTGGTGAGCTTCCTTTATCACTGTCACAGAAGAAAAAGATTTATTAACCTTGGGTTTTGAAAATCTAGAACTTATAGGATCAATAGAGGTCTTCTGTAACATTTTAAGCTCAGCAGAGGTTTTGACATGTAGATTCAAATTTAGAAAATCTTGGCAGATTGGAATCTCTGTGAGTTTCTCTTTTGGAGAAATAGTTCTGTGAGGAACTTCAGAGGAGTATTTAACATCCTCTGTGTCATAGAGAGTTATCCCAGATGTAACATCTGTCTCTGAATCGTCAGAAGATGAGTCGTCCTCGTATACAGAGGTTGAGTCAATTCTTTCAATAGAGGTTGAATTTTCCGAACATGCATCATACAAGCTTTCTTCCTCTGTAGAATAGTTTTCATAGATTGCAGAGGTTTCTAATAAGATTTCTTCAGTGAGAGATTTATCTATAGAAGATGTACAGAATTTTTCTAAAACGCTTGATTTCCATATTTCCAAAATTCTTTTTCAATTAAGTTTTTAAAGTTTTCTTCTGAAAAAATGGGTTTAAACTCAGGAGCTTCTGCTGATAACTTCTTTTCAACGTTTATCAAACAGACAAAAGCAACCTGTGTTTGGGTCTCTGGTTTACCAAACTTGAAGATACCAATCTGATCTTGTGTTTTCAGATATTTCTTTGTTTTGATACCTCTATTGACAGAGGTTGAAGATGATGAGTCTGTGTTTTCAAACCACACGTTAATCATCTTCTTATGTTTCTTCAAGTAAAGTTCCACAGAGATTTTCGCCCGTTTGCTTACAGAGATTAGATTTGGAAAATCTGGTTTGTTTGTTTTTCCAATCACAAATAACGAGGACAGAGGTTTGTTTCTTTTGCCTTCAACACCTAGGGTGATATCATCATACCCTATACCTCGTCTCCCTATTTGTGAGTTTATTTTTTCATAAACTTTCTGTGCATCTTTATAGTTTTTAAGCAAAACTTCTCTTCTGAGTAAATCTTGCCATAATACCTCTCTTTCTCTTTGAAAGTATTCTTTAAGAGCTCTTATGTCAGTAGTTTCGCTCCTTGAAACTGAAAGTTCTTTTGTTTTATCTTTTAAAGTATTGGTTAATTCAGAAATTTGTTTTTTAAAGGATCTAGAGTTTTGTTCCATTTCTTTTCTATTCTCTCTTTTTCCTCAAAAATCTTTGTTTTTTCTTGAGTGAGAAGCCGTAATTCTCTCTCATTGAAAGTGAGTCTTTTCTGAATACTTTGATTTATCTCTTTTAGTTCAATTATTTAATGTTAATTCTAAGTGTATTATCATCTACAGAGGTAATACAAGAGTTGGAATTTGAAGTAGATACCTCAGAGTCAGTGCAGGAGTCGACTTCTACCATGCCACAGAAGAGGGCATTGGCGGTATGTTCATCGTCAGAAGTAGAGTCTGACTGGAAGTCTTCTGTGTTCTCCTCAGAATGTCCTTTTGCCATTAAGGATTTTTGAGCATAATATTCGGCTTTCTTTTTGTAGAAAGCAGAGTCCCTCTGTGGGCGATTTGATCTGCTTCTGCATTCATTCGCAAAATGGTCTGGTTTTCCGCAGTTAAAACACCCTTGAGGAGTGTTTCCTGTTCGATCATTGGACTTCTGTAGGTCTCCGCCTTTCTCTGATCTACATTCATTTGCATAGTGACCAGGTTTGCCGCACTTGTAGCATTCTTGCTGCATGTGGCTTACCGAGTCATCTGACCTCTGTCGGTCATTCCCTCTGTAATTTCTATCGCTTGACCTCTGTCGGCTACTTGATTCTTCTCCTCTTCTGTCATCTCTTCTGTTGTCTCTTCTGTCATCCTGGTTGTCTGTATCATATCTTTCATTTCCGGAACCTCTTCTGTTTCCTCTGAACTCTTTTGTCAATAGAGCTAAAGATTTAGCTAGTGACGCAAGAGTTATTTCCTTTTCTGCTTGCTCTTCTTCTTCACTGTCAATTATCACCATCTTCTTCTTCTTCTCCTTCTTCTTCTCCTCTGTGGCTTTATCATTTCTTGGTCTCTGTGCATCCTCTTTAGTTTTACTAACCAATGCATATGGTGCAATGGTTAGTGTTTTAGCCTGTGCTATCTGAGGTTCTTGTGCGGCTAATGTTCCGTAAAGATCAGAGAGAGTCCAGGTGTCTAGATCCTGATTTGTCTGTAGGGACATAGACAGCTGGAGCCATTCTTCATTTAGACTTTTTAAAAACATGACATTGTTTTCCTCAGAAGTTCTGTCAATGCCTGATTTTCTGCACTTGTTGATTAGAGAGTTGAATCTGTCGTATGTTGTTTGCAGAGATTCTGTTGCAGAGGCTCTGAATGCATGATATTCATTGATGTACTGTGCTCTTCGGTTTTTTTGTGTTTTAGCACCTCCTTCCAACTGTCTTTCCAGTTCTTTCCACAGATCATGCGCTGTTTCACATGAATCCAAGGATTGAAAGAGTTCGTTGGGTATTGCCATAATTAATGTCCTCTTGGTTTTCTGAGCAACTTCATCTTCTGCTTTATCTTCGGTTGACCACTCCCCTTTTGGCTTTGGTTTTTGATGTTCGGGGATTTCGGCAGATTCAGCAGTAGCAGGTACACGAGGTACTACTGTCATGGGAATAGGAGGAGGATTGTACAGATATTGTACTAGATTTCTTTCAGTGCCCTCGAAAAAATGGACCATTCTTATTTTCCACTGAGGATACTCATCTCGAAGGAGAGTAGGAGGTTTAGTGAGAGAACCAGTAGTAAAGAAATTATTTGTATTTGTCATTTCTGAAGATTTTAGAAAGAAAGTATGACTAAAGAGTTACTTCGATGAACTTGAAGATTTTCTGGGTTTAAGCAGTTTCTAGACACAATTTTAAATCTCAATAATATCTATCACGAATCTTGATAAGTGGATCACTTGATATTGAAAATCAAGGAAGGCTCTGATACCAATTGTTGGTTCCCGTTTTGCTTTAAACAAGATTATCAGATCTATTAGTTCAGGTTTAAGGTTTGATGCGGAAGGGTATTTAAAGAACTAACAGATAAGTTTGATAGATTTAGAACAAACTATAAATAAACAGTGAACAGAATATTATATCTCAAAGTTTACTGAATATATATCAAGAACAGGTTTATGAACCGTGAGTAAGAAAAAGCTTTAAAACAGATACGACTCTTAAGGTGAATAAGCTTTTGTGTTCTTGATGTTCGATTGAAGTGTTGTGTATTGTTTTTGTGTGTGTAAGGAAGAACTCAACATGAGTCTTCCTTATATACTACTCTAAAGGGACCATAAAGCATATGCTACTATTCAAAAGGTACGTATGAATAGTTGAGAGGATGTCGTGAACAGTTGCAAGGATGGCATGAACAGTCAGACGTGCTGTATTGCATTTAATGCAGCAGACGTCTAATATGTACTAAGCCCTACTGAGTCCAATCAGAGTTTGACACGTCGATGTTGGACAGGGCATGCTACCATGCAAGTTGATGTACGAGTCCTGTAACAGTAGCAAGATATTATAAATGTCTTCAAGTCTCAGTGAGGACCACAGAGGCTCTGTAATGAGTTACAGAGGTTCTGCGGTCTGGTCCTCTGTGGAGCAGTCTTCGCCGGATTCTGAGTCTTTGGTCTTCTTTGTGCGTATGACTGAGCTTCTGTAGGTAGCCTCTGCTGCTTCTGTAGCTTCTTGACCTTGATTTCTCGGTAATGTCGGCAGAGCCTCTGTAAGAGGCTTTTTTCACTTAGCCTATTTTTCACTACTTCTAAATACTTCTATGATTAGGAAGATTGAAGCTAACAGTTAATAAGTAGTGTCTAACAAGTGAGGACTTTTTCATTTAAAACTCAAGCACATCAAAAAGTATACATACCTTAGTGCACAAACATTTTAAAGTTAAGATTCAACATTTCATAGCATAATTCAAGCAATTTGAAATTCAATATCATGCTTTTCACCCCAAATTGTAACGAAAGAGTAAAAAGGGGCTGTGAATACTCACGATGTTCAGCAAGGATTTCCATGTGTTGCCGCACGGTTGCCAATTTCTCGATTCTAGGTCCTTCCTAAGGAAGTGAAACGCAGTATCAGTTTCGGTCTAACTCTTATGGCTAAAGCATTGCTTAGCCCATCATATCTTATAAAATGCCTTAGTGTTAGTTATTAAGTGTAAGTATTATTTTGCGTTGTTGATCTCAAGTAAACTATTGGTTTAAAAGGGTTTGTAGGATTTTATTGTTACATAATAAAATTTATAGGTTATAAGTAGTATTTAATCCATTTTACTACATTTTATATTTTCTTCATGACGAATACTTTCATTAATTACATATGTAATTGTATTTCTCATTTACCTTGTGATTTAAAATGTTCGGTTTGTTATAAATCTATTATTTGTTAGGGTATTATTTATACCTTCATATACAGAAGCTCAAGTCTCAATGAGGACCACAGAGGCTCTGTAATGAGTTACAGAGGTTCTGCGGTCTGGTCCTCTATGGAGCAGTCTTCGCCGGATTCTGAGTCTTTGGTCTTCTTTGTGCGTATGACTGAGCTTCTGTAGGTAGCCTCTGCTGCTTCTGTAGCTTCTTGACCTTGATTTCTCGGTAATGTCGGCAGAGCCTCTGTAAGAGGCTTTTTTCACTTAGCCTATTTTTCACTACTTCTAAATACTTCTATGATTAGGAAGATTGAAGCTAACAGTTAATAAGTAGTGTCTAACAAGTGGGGACTTTTTCATTTAAAACTCAAGCACATCAAAAAGTATACATACCTTAGTGCACAAACATTTTAAAGTTAAGATTCAACATTTCATAGCATAATTCAAGCAATTTGAAATTCAATATCATGCTTTTCACCCCAAATTGTAACGAAAGAGTAAAAAGGGGCTGTGAATACTCACGATGTTCAGCAAGGATTTCCATGTGTTTCCGCACGGTTGCCAATTTCTCGATTCTAGGTCCTTCCTAAGGAAGTGAAACGCAGTATCAGTTTCGGTCTAACTCTTATGGCTAAAGCATTGCTTAGCCCATCATATCTTATAAAATGCCTTAGTGTTAGTTATTAAGTGTAAGTATTATTTTGCGTTGTTGATCTCAAGTAAACTATTGGTTTAAAAGGGTTTGTAGGATTTTATTGTTACATAATAAAATTTATAGGTTATAAGTAGTATTTAATCCATTTTACCACATTTTATATTTTCTTCATGACGAATACTTTCATTAATTACATATGTAATTGTATTTCTCATTTACCTTGTGATTTAAAATGTTCGGTTTGTTATAAATCTATTATTTGTTAGGGTATTATTTATACCTTCATATACAGAAGCTCAAGTCTCAGTGAGGACCACAGAGGCTCTGTAATGAGTTACAGAGGTTCTGCGGTCTGGTCCTCTGTGGAGCAGTCTTCGCCGGATTCTGAGTCTTTGGTCTTCTTTGTGCGTATGACTGAGCTTCTGTAGGTAGCCTCTGCTGCTTCTGTAGCTTCTTGACCTTGATTTCTCGGTAATGTCGGCAGAGCCTCTGTAAGAGGCTTTTATCACTTAGCCTATTTTTCACTACTTCTAAATACTTCTATGATTAGGAAGATTGAAGCTAACAGTTAATAAGTAGTGTCTAACAAGTGGGGACTTTTTCATTTAAAACTCAAGCACATCAAAAAGTATACATACCTTAGTGCACAAACATTTTAAAGTTAAGATTCAACATTTCATAGCATAATTCAAGCAATTTGAAATTCAATATCATGCTTTTCACCCCAAATTGTAACGAAAGAGTAAAAAGGGGCTGTGAATACTCACGATGTTCAGCAAGGATTTCCATGTGTTTCCGCACGGTTGCCAATTTCTCGATTCTAGGTCCTTCCTAAGGAAGTGAAACGCAGTATCAGTTTCGGTCTAACTCTTATGGCTAAAGCATTGCTTAGCCCATCATATCTTATAAAATGCCTTAGTGTTAGTTATTAAGTGTAAGTATTATTTTGCGTTGTTGATCTCAAGTAAACTATTGGTTTAAAAGGGTTTGTAGGATTTTATTGTTACATAATAAAATTTATAGGTTATAAGTAGTATTTAATCCATTTTACCACATTTTATATTTTCTTCATGACGAATACTTTCATTAATTACATATGTAATTGTATTTCTCATTTACCTTGTGATTTAAAATGTTCGGTTTGTTATAAATCTATTATTTGTTAGGGTATTATTTATACCTTCATATACAGAAGCTCAAGTCTCAGTGAGGACCACAGAGGCTCTGTAATGAGTTACAGAGGTTCTGCGGTCTGGTCCTCTGTGGAGCAGTCTTCGCCGGATTCTGAGTCTTTGGTCTTCTTTGTGCGTATGACTGAGCTTCTGTAGGTAGCCTCTGCTGCTTCTGTAGCTTCTTGACCTTGATTTCTCGGTAATGTCGGCAGAGCCTTTGTAAGAGGCTTTTATCACTTAGCCTATTTTTCACTACTTCTAAATACTTCTATGATTAGGAAGATTGAAGCTAACAGTTAATAAGTAGTGTCTAACAAGTGGGGACTTTTTCATTTAAAACTCAAGCACATCAAAAAGTATACATACCTTAGTGCACAAACATTTTAAAGTTAAGATTCAACATTTCATAGCATAATTCAAGCAATTTGAAATTCAATATCATGCTTTTCACCCCAAATTGTAACGAAAGAGTAAAAAGGGGCTGTGAATACTCACGATGTTCAGCAAGGATTTCCATGTGCTGCAGTACGGTTGCCAATTTCTCGATTCTAGGTCCTTCCTAAGGAAGTGAAACGCAGTATCAGTTTCGGTCTAACTCTTATGGCTAAAGCATTGCTTAGCCCATCATATCTTATAAAATGCCTTAGTGTTAGTTATTAAGTGTAAGTATTATTTTGCGTTGTTGATCTCAAGTAAACTATTGGTTTAAAAGGGTTTGTAGGATTTTATTGTTACATAATAAAATTTATAGGTTATAAGTAGTATTTAATCCATTTTACCACATTTTATATTTTCTTCATGACGAATACTTTCATTAATTACATATGTAATTGTATTTCTCATTTACCTTGTGATTTAAAATGTTCGGTTTGTTATAAATCTATTATTTGTTAGGGTATTATTTATACCTTCATATACAGAAGCTCAAGTCTCAGTGAGGACCACAGAGGCTCTGTAATGAGTTACAGAGGTTCTGCGGTCTGGTCCTCTGTGGAGCAGTCTTCGCCGGATTCTGAGTCTTTGGTCTTCTTTGTGCGTATGACTGAGCTTCTGTAGGTAGCCTCTGCTGCTTCTGTAGCTTCTTGACCTTGATTTCTCGGTAATGTCGGCAGAGCCTCTGTAAGAGGCTTTTTTCACTTAGCCTATTTTTCACTACTTCTAAATACTTCTATGATTAGGAAGATTGAAGCTAACAGTTAATCTATTGTGTCTAACAAGTGGGGACTTTTTCATTTAAAACTCAAGCACATCAAAAAGTATACATACCTTAGTGCATAAACATTTTAAAGTTAAGATTCAACATTTCATAGCATAATTCAAGCAATTTGAAATTCAATATCATGCTTTTCACCCCAAATTGTAACGAAAGAGTAAAAAGGGGCTGTGAATACTCACGATGTTCAGCAAGGATTTCCATGTGTTGCCGCACGGTTGCCAATTTCTTGATTCTAGGTCCTTCCTAAGGAAGTGAAACGCAGTATCAGTTTCGGTCTAACTCTTATGGCTAAAGCATTGCTTAGCCCATCATATCTTATAAAATGCCTTAGTGTTAGTTATTAAGTGTAAGTATTATTTTGCGTTGTTGATCTCAAGTAAACTATTGGTTTAAAAGGGTTTGTAGGATTTTATTGTTACATAATAAAATTTATAGGTTATAAGTAGTATTTAATCCATTTTACCACATTTTATATTTTCTTCATGACGAATACTTTCATTAATTACACATGTAATTGTATTTCTCATTTACCTTGTGATTTAAAATGTTCGGTTTGTTATAAATCTATTATTTGTTAGGGTATTATTTATACCTTCATATACATGTATATATAGTTTTTATTTATGGTTTTGACAATTTCTACAATTTATAAGCTTTTTATCTTTTAATAACTCTACAAATCCTTTTTTCTTTTGAATTAGAGTTTTACTTTTCTGGTGGCAGAATATTAAGTCCACTTATGGTCATTTTTAAATATCTTCCGGAAATGTTTATTAGTCCAACTTTTTATATGTATCAATTTAATGTCTTAGGGAACTTTTGACATAACTATCATCATTTTTAGAGTTTGTTAGCTATTTTAATCATTACACTTAAGTTTAAGTGTCACAGTTACCAAAACAGTCTGCACCATCTTTTTGTCAATCCATTTGGAGGGTCAATCCTCAACATTTTTCAGTGATTCAAAATAGGTTTTAACCCTAACTCATAAAAGTATTTTGCCAGAATAGAGTCAATCCTCATCATTTTTGGTTACATATTGAGGGAGATATGACGATTTTAAGTTAGACCTTTCATTCTGCCAGATTCTGATTTCTTGCACACCAGTCTTGGTTTGAGTGTTTGAGACCTCAAATCTTAATATTTTTGAGTGAAACCAATTTTGTTCGAGTTATAACTCATTAACATAATTTTCAGAAGGAAAATCAAGAATTTTAGTGGAATATTAAGAGACTTATAACTGATTAAAGTAGAGATTTTTCTCTGTCAGATTGTCTTTGCACACTTAATTTGATATGAGTAGATGAAGGGTCAAATCTTCGAGTTTTTACATGAAACCACTTGGGTTTGAAACATAACACAATAAAAAAAGTTCCAGAAAAAGATTCATATCATTTGGTTAAGTATTTTTCAAGATATGGTCGGATGAAATGCATGCAATTAATCTGCCAGCAACTAAAAATTGTTTATTCATGGAAAATGAGTGTTTTATCTCCATATTTTCACTCATATGGTTGGTTCTTTGATTGAACACTCATTTACCACTACTTTGACAATGTTCTTAGATAAGAAAATCTATTTTTTCCTTTAAAAAACTCATGCATGAACTCACACATCTCAGATTGTAACAAAACCTACATGCATGTAGTTAAAACATCATCTCCTTGAGTTCTAGTTGTATGGATTTTGGATTGTCACCATTTGTTCGACATATAACATGTCATTGGTGATTAACCTTCCATTAAAAGGGTCCATTAGGGTCCTTTTTCCAGAAACTCAAGAGCAATGAAAATAAGTTGAGAAAAAGATGGAGAAATTACAAGAAAAGGAAGAAAATGAAGAAGAGTACAAGAGGGATGAGTTTTACCCCTTCTAGTGTTGATGTTTACCTTCAAAACCTTAAAGAATGGATTGATTTGGTGGTGTTGTGGCTGATTTTCGGCCAAGGGAGAGGAAGAGAGAAAATGGTGAGTGTTTGAATGTAGAGATAGAGAGGAGGGTAAGAAAATGAAAGGGTTTTCTTGAAAAAATGAGACTTTTAATTAGGGGGGGTGTTGGGCCATGTGTTAGGGCCGAAATTTGGGCTATATTTTCTGGTTTGTTTAATTTTTTTTTTAAATGCTAATTAATATTGTATCATTATACATTTTATATAATTTTTATAAAAGATTGATTTAAAGTAGTTAAAACCTCATTTATCTACTTAATTTTTGGTTTAATTATTTAAAGTTTTAAAATTTACATTTGGGTATATATAAACTATATATTTACTCCTCTTATTATTAATATAATTATAATTAAATGTTAACTGTTCCATTCGGCATTTTATAAGACAGCTTAAGCAGTTCCGTGCGGTAACAGGATTTTCTCAGTGTACTGTTGGAATTCTTAGGAAACTAACCCTTAGCCATCAATATTAAGTCATTATGAGTTATTCCTACTTGTTAAAACAAGTATTATACTATTCAGTTGCTAACCTGAGTGTTTTGGTTTGACGGGTGTCACAGTCTCCCCTTGTTAGAAGAATTTCGTCCCGAAATTCGATGATTGCCATTTCTCGTCTGATCCTTTGCAAATAGGTGAGGGTACTTACTTTTCATGTGATCTTCTCGCTCCCATGTATACTCAGGTCCGTGCCTCGAATTCCAACGAACTTTTAAAATCGGGATCTTACTACGTCTTGTTCGTTTGACTTCTTGATCGAGGATTTCAATTGGTTCTTCTATGAAGTGTAACCGATCGTTGATCTGAATGTCTTCTAGGGGTATAACCACTGGTTCATCAGTTAGGCACTTCTTAAGGTTTGATACATGGAACGTATTGTGGATGACACTTAGCCCTTGTGGGAATTTAAGTTTATATGCTACTGGACCAATCCGTTCAATTATTTCAAACGGGCCAATATATCTCGGACTCAACTTGCCTCTTTTTCCGAAGCGTACTAATCCTTTCCAAGGCAATACTTTTAGAAGCACTTTGTCTCCCACTTGGAATTCTAATGGCTTCATGCGGTTATCTGCGTAACTCTTCTGACGATCTCTTGCGGCCTTGATTCTGTCCTTAATAATTGCGATCTTGTCAGTAGTCTCTTGAACGATTTCAGTCCTAGACAATTGTCTGTCGCCAATTTCCAACCAACTAAGTGGGGATCTACACTTGCGTCCATATAAGGCTTCATACGGTGCACACTGAATGCTGGTATGATAACTATTGTTGTAGGAGCACTCAACTAACGGTAGGTGAGTATCCCAACTTCCACCAAAATCTATCACACATGCACGCTGTTGGTCCCGAAGGCCTATACAAGTTTGTAGAAGGGGGGGGGGTTTGAATACAAACACACGGATTTTACTTTTCTAAATTGTTTATTGATAAATCATTAACAATTTACAGCTTGTTGCGGAGACAAGATTAAGGATAAACCTAAATCTAAACAAGTTGGAACACTAAGGTTTCTTGCACTAAGAAAGATAAGGAAATTACTAATAATAACCTATCTTGAGATAAGAGATTTGAACTTGTCCAGAGTTAGCAAGTTACTTCAAAATGAAGTGAGTTCATCTCTTTATATACTGCATGCATTTAATGCAAGTCAGTATATACTTTACACGTGTCATCAACTGGTTGGTTGCATGTCATTGACCTTTGTTGACAACCTTAGTAACCGTATGGATGAACAGTGTAGTATCAGAGTGGTTGTACGATTTCAGACAGTCGGAGGTTCTTTTCTAACATTTCGTACGGAGTCGTGCAAGGGTGGTTAAGACAAAAGTACTTTGTACGGAGGACTTCATGATCATCTTTCGTTTATTCAGCGATTATCATTTACTATTCAGCAGATGATAAAGTTCAGCGATAGCTGAAGTCTTGTACTTGATACTTCACGTTGAGTGGACAAATCTGAGTCTTCGCTGATCCGCATCAGTTCATTAGGAGACTTGTCGCTGGTTCTTGAGCTTGATATTCGACTTCAGCGTAGAACCTTTGTTGACGTGAAACTTGTCTTCAGAGATCATAAGTAAACAACTAACTTATCAGCGATCATCATAATGACTGAACAGACTCAGAGCATTTATGGTGAACAGTTTCGCTGAATGTTTAACTTAACGAGCGAGAGTTCCTATCAGCGGTACTGGAAGATCTTAGTACTTATCAGCGATAGTGAAACTCTGATACATATTGTTTACATACAATTTTCACTAAGTATATAAGAGAGGGTCATTATCAAATCACTGAGGGTTTGGATCAACAATCTCCCCCTATTTGATTATGACATAGCAACAAAGAAAATTGCTATTTAATGAAAACATAAGGATAAAAAGAACTCATAAAATATTTGTCCCTTTTACTGTTTTCTGGGATCTTTTCAGTACTGATGGAGTAAGGTAAGTTCGCTGAAATCTTTCTTTAAAACTTTGAATCAGGTTAAAATGAAGAACAGAAAGATTACATGTACAAGCGAAATAATTTACAAGTACAGTAGGATAACTGATACAATAGAGAAAAATGAGATTATATCAGTTTTCAAAAGGTTCTTCTTTAATGAGAAGTTCATCAAGGGTCGTCTTTTCAGTGGGGATCAACCAGTCAGGAACCGTTACGCCTTGTTTTCTTTTGTTCAGCGCTTCTTCAAAAATCAAGGGTTTTAGGTGTCGTGCCTGAATGTCTTTTCTGAAGTCACACCAGTAGATAAGATCTCTGAGCTGTTCGATTGGAGTGATTGGAAGCTCAGCGATCCGTTGAAAACATTTACGTCCGTCGTAGTCGAGAAAGAATATTCCATAAGGATTACTAATGACTTTACCAGGGACGAAAAGTTCACATGGTGGCAAAGAAATGTCAAGGGCAGATAGATCAGGGTCAGGACCAAGCACTTCAGCACGAGAGAAACCAATTCCAGTTTCATTTTGAATGACAGGACCTGAGTTTGAATCTTGACGTTTCTTCTTTGGAGAGGCCCTTTTTCTTTTCAGCTTTAGATCAGGAAGAGGAGGAATGTCCACACAAGAAGATATCAAATCGATCTGTCTGTTTATCAGCTTTTTGAAATGATCCTTGTACTTAGATTGTGACGATTGGATAGCTAACCTCATCTCCAACCATTCAGAGAGACCATACCTTTTTACAGTGTCAGCGCGAAAGGCATCGGATTGGCCATCTTCTCTGAAAAGTTTGATGTCAACAATAGGTACTCCAATAGATGTTATTCCAGAGATGAATACCTTGTTGATCTTCGCTGGACGATATCTGAAGTGGATTTTCTCTTTACACCAGATCAGGGTGGTCTGAGAAACTTCAGTTTTCTTTTCCACGATCTTCTGGGCTTCTTCCCAAAGCTTTCGTTGGATTTGAATGGGAACACGTTTCAGCTTGGGGTCTTTGACAGATTCTTGAGTAAGCTTGATGGCGTATTCTCTGTCTTTCTCTTCAGCTTCCTTTCTTTCAGCGATGAGGCGTTCAGCTCTGAGGTGTTCCTTGTATTCAGCTTTTGAAATTCTGAACTTAGGAGGAACTGAAGGCAGTTGATCACGCCTTAGAATGATTCGCTGATCCTCGAATCGCTTTATTATTTCTTCTCTTCTCTTTTGATCCTCTTCACTCAGCTTTTGAGGAGCTGAGGAAGGTCTGTTTCTGTGTGAGAGAGGTTGTTCTTCTGGTTCATCAGTCTCAGAGATCAAATCCAAGACTGGGATTATTTTTCTTCAGCGGCAGCTGGAATTATTGGTGAAGTCACAGTTGTGGAGCCTTCAGCGATATCCTCAAACAGGGGAGAGGACTAGCTGAAAAGCAGCGATCTTACAGATAAGAACTGGGTAGAAGAACTTGGGTAGAAAAGATAGAAAAAGAATGTGGATGTGTAGAGAGGTTGTGGAGTAGAGAACTGATTGTGTATAGAGATGTTCAGGGAGGAATATAAGTAAAGTTTAGTCTACCTGACAAACCGGCTTTTCAAGCAAGATCGCCAGATTTTCATCTTCAGCGAGGCCTTTGCCTTTGCCTTTCTCAGCGCCAGAGGCTGAGGGCTTTGTCTTTGTCTTCTCCCCTGAAGGTTCTTTTATTGAAATACCTTTAAGAGCTTTGGTTCGAGGAGCAGGTTTGACAACAAAGAAATCATCGTCATCATCATCATCATCATCATCCTTCCTTGGAGAGGAGGATGGTTCATCTTCAGGGATGTCGATGTCTTCATCTTCTTCTGCTTCAGATTCCTCAGCATCTTCTTCGAGTTGCTCCCCCTCAGATACAGAGGCGAGCTTCTCGGTTTCGTCAGGGTTTTCATCTCCCTGAGGTTTTTCAGCGATCAGATCTTCATTCCTCTCCCCCCTGATAGATTCATCATGGGAAAAGGTCTTCAGTGCTCTTGTTCAGATCTTCAGCGCTTTTGTTTAGATCTTCAGCGCTCTTCTCACCGGAATGTTCAACGCTCTTCTCCCCCTCTTTCTCATGATTGGGGGAGGAATGAGTAGACTCAGCATTGGTGTTATCTCTGTCTTCTGGGCCAAAGATTTTCACACAACCTTCAAGCTTTGCTATTCTGTCTTCTAGGCCAGAAATAGCAGGCGTGATTTTCTTCAGCTCTGTGCGATCCGCCACTATGAAAGATTCCAAAATAGGGGCAGGGGCAGGAGCAGGAGCTGGATTATTTGCCTTGTTGACCAGCGTCTCGATGATCGTCTTCATAGAACCAACGTCGGTCTTTACAGAGCCTAAGTCGGTCTTGACCGCTGACATATCACCCTCGAGTTTTCCAACCGATGTCTTCAGCGTTGTTACTTCGCTGGACACGGTCGAAACTGAGTTTTTGAGGCTGGTGTAGTCAGTGTAGATGTCAGAGAGCACCTTGGCAAAATCGCTGAGTGTCTTATCAAGGCCCTTAATGTCATCTGTGGAAGCCTTTTTCTCCACCACCGTAGTCAGCTTCGTCAGATTCTCTCCAGCGTTTGTTACAACTGTAGAGTTGTTGGAGAGTGTGGTGGTGAGATCAGTCAGCTTAGTTTCCACGGACTTCAGAGACTCGTTGATGTCTCCCAAATTAGGACCTGTAACACATAAGTACTTGTGAACAAATGAAAGCTCGGAAGTTTCAGGTTTAGTTACAGTGTATATGGGTTGATTTGTACCTGCAGGAGGATTGACGAAATCGTCAAAGTTGTGGATTCCTGAGTAATGTTCCATATCCTCTTCGAAAGTACGGTGAGGTATGGTGATCTCCGCAGGTCATGTCTTCATCATTCATTGAGAAGCGTCAGCGGTGGCTTCTGGAATGATGGCATCTCCAGTGTTAGCTGGAGGAGTGTCCAAAGAAGTGGAGGGAGGAGCGAAGGATAAGAATGGGGTTCGGGTTGCGAGTTCAGCGTTGGATTCGCTGAGAACTACTTCATCAGTCTTTTGAGAGACTGAAGAAGGTTGGGTAGATTCCAAGTTTCTAACCTCAGCGTTTGGAGACGCTAAAGCCGGGATTGAAGGGATGGCTTGAATGGGTGTGGCAGAGCGTACCACGGAACTTTCCTTCAGCTCTTCATAATGAGCTGAGGAGTCTTCAGCATGGGATTGCTGGGGTTGCTCCTTGGTTTTCTTGATCCTTTTGGAATCAAGTTGGGTGTGAGAGTGTTTCCTTTTCTTAGAAGGAGGGGATTGTGTGGTCGGGGTATCAGCGATGGGTATTGTCGCTGAAGGAGCCACAGAAATCGAAGAATTAGGGTTAAGAAGAGAGAGAAGGTTAGAGAGACGTACCTCATTGGCGACAGGTTTGAAATCGAGCACCTTATGGCCAACCTGAGAAAGTTTCAGGTCACCCTCTTCAGGATAGCTGTCCTTCAGGCCATATTGGAAGATGGCGCTGATGAATCTTGGGTAAGGAACCCATGCTGGTCGGTCTGCGGCAGAATCCACGCGTTGTACTAGGTCATCATATATAATAGAGGCCCAGTCAATGTTTAGACCTTTCAGCAGTGCGTATCCCATAGCTTGCGTAGGTTGTGCGGCTTGATCAGAAGAGCCGGACTTCGCTGTCATGCAGCTGATCAGGTGAGCGAAGATGAAATTCATCTCGCTGGGCATTTTGGACTTCTTTATCAGCGTCAGCTTCTTCTCGGGCTTCTTATCCCTTCCAATGTCCCAGATGTAACCCATTGTGTCGAGAAAAGCAATGATGGCATCTTTGTCAGCTTGCTTCTTATGGTCAGGGAATGGAACGAAGGGTTTTTCTTTGGTGGCATTGGGAAAGTTCAGGGCTTTTGGAATGATTGCGGGGGTTATCTTAATTGTTCCATACTCAGTATCGCTGAGTATGCAATCGATGGTTTTGGAGGGGTCTTTGGCGGAGGGTAGCTGAGAGTGTCTGGCAGAGTACCAGAACTGGGATAGTAGTAGCTGACTTGTAGGAGGTGTGATGGTCAGGGCTATTGAAATGCAACAGTTTTTCAGGAAATTCACAGCATCATCCAGATGTGTGACTTGCTTTCGAGGAGGAAACTCGAGAAGCGCAGAGAGGTTGTTCACCTTAGTCCAATCTAGTTGATCCAGCTTGAACTTTACCTGAGGGGCTTTGATGATGTCCACTTCCTCAGAGTCAGCGGAGATGGACTCAACGGTGACATTGATCTTTGAAGATGCCATTTCTCTGTATTATCAGTTCAACCAAAGATGTTAACAAATAAGAATTGTCTTAGTATGGAAAGAATTTCCATTAAGATTGTTCGAATTTTGTCCATTTCATTCAGACATAAATGTCTTAATGAAGATTAGGGTTTTTCATGATTTTGAAACGAAATGTAAAACCCATAAATTCTTGTATTCCAGTTTCAAAATAATAACTGGATACGAATGAAGAACAAGTTTAAGATTTAGATTTAAAACTTTAAGAACAACCATGAAATGGTTGTGTTCATAAAACCATGAAAGAAAATGATTTTATTTTTAAGTTCTTTTGTTTGATCTTGTTTAAAACAAAGATAAGATCAGAAACAAGTTATCTGCATTTGAAAAATAAGAACATATTAACCTTGAAGTTTTGATGAAGAAGATGATGAACAGTTCTTTGAAGATTTGAGAGCACAAATGCAACAGTAATTTCTTTCTTGCGGAGGAAGAATGTTCGCGTAAAAGACAAATATAAACCAAGAGTTGTTTATATATGGAGTTTTAGAGAGAGAAAAACTTGAGCGGGAAAAGGTTTTCATCATGACACGGACACGTGTTTGCATTTGATTGGAAGTTTGAGCAAAACATGCAAACGTGTGTCAGAAAGAAATCGTGCCTGGTGTTATCCGTTGCAATGACGTCACAACTGTCCTTTCACATTCTTTTAGGATGTCTCTGAGGTTTTGAAAAACTCAGGGCCTCTTTTGAAAAACATGAAGCACTGAATAGAAGATATCAGTGAAGGTTTTAAGAATTTTCAAAAATATCGCAGTTAAGGAAGAGATATTCAGCGATGCATTTGTTTTTGAAATCTTGCATTTTCATGCGTTTGTCAGAGAGAGAAAACTTACCTGGATATCAGTTTTACCAAGTTTATTCAGAGAGAAGATGATGAAATGGATTATATAAGTTGATCAAATGTGAACCGCTGAAGATTTTACCCTTCAAAGTTCAGCATTCCAAGCTCGCTGATGAGAAAGTTGAATCTTGTCTCATCAAGAGGTTTGGTAAACAAATCAGCTAACTGATAATCAGTTGGGATAAAATGAAGTTCTATATCACCATTCATCACATGATCTCTGATAAAATGATATCTGATTTCTATGTGTTTTGTCTTTGAGTGTAGCACTGGATTGTTTGCTATAGCGATGGCACTAGTGCTGTCGCAATAGATTGGAATTTTGGAGAGCTGAAGATCATAGTCTAGTAGCTGATTTCTCATCCACAAGACTTGAGAACAACAGCTTCCAGCGGCTACATATTCAGCTTCAGCTGTGGAAGTGGACACTGAGTTTTTCTTCTTACTTGTCCAACTTACCAGCTTTCCACCCAGGAGCTGACATCCTCCTGTGGTGCTTTTCCTATCCATTTTGCAACCTGCAAAATCACTGTCTGAATAGGCGGTTAGATCGAATCCTGAGTCTTTGGGATACCAAAGACCTAGATTCGCTGTACACTTAAGATATCGAAAGATTCGCTTTACAGCTTTCAAATGGGATATCTTAGGTTCAGCTTGATATCGTGCACACAAGCATGTTGCAAACATAATATCGGGTCGGCTAGCTGTAAGATACAATAGTGAGCCGATCATCCCACGGTACAGCGTGACATTGACAGGAACACCTTTTGTGTCCTTATCAAGTGTCAGCGGAAGTGCCATAGGGGTTTTCATAGCTGAACTTTCAGTTAAGTCGAATTTCTTCAGCATATCTTTAACATATTTTCCCTGATTAATGAAAGTTCCTTTTTCAGTTTGCTTAATCTGAAGACCAAGGAAATATGTTAGTTCACCCATCATGCTCATTTTATACTCATCTTTCATTCTATCAGCGAAACGAGTACAAAGCTCAGGGTTAGTAGAACCAAATATAATGTCATCAACATATATTTAAACTAAAATGATATGACCTTTCACTTTTCTAAAAAATAGAGTTTTGTCAATCTTACCTCTCTCAAATTGTTCAATATGGAAATAAGTAGAGAGAGTGTC
Source organism: Saussurea involucrata (assembly GCA_033807775.1). Lineage (NCBI taxonomy): Eukaryota > Viridiplantae > Streptophyta > Magnoliopsida > Asterales > Asteraceae > Saussurea > Saussurea involucrata. The sequence goes on along the minus strand of CM066327.1, from coordinate 93,584,982 downwards.
ATACCATGCACGAGGAGCTTGCTTTAAGCCATAAAGTGCCTTGTCCCGTTTATAAACATAACCTGGACGCTTAGGATCTGAGAATCCTGGAGGTTGTTCCACATACACTTCTTCATTCAGCTTTCCATTCAGAAACGCTGACTTAACATCCATCTGATGTACAGTGAAGTTTTTATGTACAACATATGCTAAGAAAAGACGAATAGATTCGAGTCTTGCTACTGGAGCAAAAGTTTCGTCATAATCTATGCCTTCCTCTTGTCTGTATCCCTGAGCAACAAGACGAGCTTTGTTGCGAGTTACAGTACCATGTTCGTCCAACTTGTTTCGATAGACCTATTTAGTGCCTATCACCGTTTTGTCAGTTGGTCTACGAACGAGTTTCCAAACTTTGTTTCTTTCGAATTCAGTCAGCTCTTCTTGCATAGCGCTGACCCAGTTTGGATCTCTGAGGGCATCATCTATTTTCTTTGGTTCAATTAGAGAAATAAAGTTAACAAATAAACAAATATTACCTGCACTTCTACTAGTCTGAATACCAGCGTTGGGATCACCAAGAATTTGATCGATTGGGTGATTTACAGTCCATCGCTGAGCCGGAACATACGTCGCTGATTCAGTCTGAACTGCAGAAACTGAAGATGAGGCTTCAGCTACTTCTGGATTATCAGCTAAGAGAGGAATGTTTGCATTTGTCACTTCATTCACTGATTGCTGAGAAATAGACGGAATTTCTGAGACATTTGGATCCACTGCAGGTATAGTGTTTATAGGCACAGCTGAGACCCATGATGTTTCAGCTTTACTATTCTGCATATCTGGAATGATAGTGGGACTATCATCTTCTACTGGATGAGCATGAGGAGTGGGAATTTCTTCTGAATCACCAAGATGAGAAAACATCCATTGATTCAGTTCTTCAGTATCAGCGGACGGTTTAGAGTTCGCTGAACGGGATTCGTCAAACGTGACGTGAATAGTTTCTTCTACAGTTTGTCTTCTACGGTTGAAGACTCTGAAGGCTTTGGAGACTGAGGAATATCCAAGAAAGATTCCATCATCAGCCTTAGGATCAAACTTTCCAAGGGCATCTCTGTTGTTAAGTATGAAACACTGACATCCAAAGATGTGAAGAAAGCTGATTGAAGGATTTCTCCCATGAAGGAGTTCATAGACTGTCTTTTTGAATCTTTTAACTATCAGCGACCTGTTTTGCGTAAAGCAAGCAGTGTTGACAGCTTCTGCCTAAAACTGAGTAGGCAGGTGAGAATCGCTGAGCATTGAACGTGCAGCTTCAATAATTGTTCTATTTCTTCTTTCAGCGACTCCATTTTGTTGCGGTGTTCTCACTGACGAAAAGTTGTGAGAAATACCCTTACTCTCAAGGAAGGAATCAAGAGAATTGTTTTTGAATTCAGTTCCATGATCACTCCTTATTGAGCGAACAGTCATATTGTTCAGAGTTTCCATCTTCCGAACAAAGGTGATGAGTTCTTCAGGGGTGTCACTCTTAGAACGGAGAAACATTACCCATGTGTAACGAGAGAATTCATCAACTATGACCAGCGTATATTTCTTTCCAGCGATGGATTGTTTGTTAACGGGGCCAAACAAATCCATATGGAGTAGTTGTAGAGGAGATTACACAGAGGAGACTTGCTTTGACTTGAAGCTTGCCTTGGTCTGCTTCCCTTTTTCACATGCTGAACATAAAGACTCTTTGGCGTATGAATGCTGAGGTAGAACAGTGACTAACTCTTTGGAGGAAAGAGTATTCAGTGTCTTGAAATTTAGATGCGAGAGCCTCTTGTGCCATAGCCAGTTGACATCAGAAGATGCCTTTGAGAAGAAACAGGAGTTCTCAGTGGTTGTTGAGTCCATGTTTATTACATAAACATTTTCCAAACGATAACCGCTGAGAGCTATCTTCTCCTTTTTGTCAGAGACAAAGCCGGATTCCTTAGTGAAAATCACTTTGTTATCCATGTCGCAAAGCTGACTGATGCTCAGAAGATTATGCTTCAGCCCTTCAACATATGCGACTCTTCTGAAAGAGGTTGTACCATTTGAAAGTACACCATACCCTCGGGTGTGTCCTTTTCCATTTCCACTGAAAGTCACAGAGGGACCCTTCTCTTCCTTGTATTCAGCGAGCAGGTTTTTCTTTCCAGTCATGTGTCTAGAGCATCCGCTATCGAGATACCAGATACCCTTCTTAACCTGCAATACAAAGGAAGATTAGTTTTTCTTAGGTACCCACTTAACCATGTATACACGTTTGTCAGTGGAAGTAGTTGGAATGGAAGGTTCAGCGGTCTTCGCAGCATTTGAAGATTCAGCTTTGTCTTTCTTCACTTTGGTTAATTTCTTAACCTCAGTGGTAGGAGTCACCTTGACCTGATTTGCATTGGTGTTGGTCCTCTTTGCCTTGGGGGCAATCTTCACCTTAGCTATCTTTTCAGCTTTGGTGGCTGTGGGGCACTTACTAGCAATATGATCGGTAAGTCCACAGTGATAACATTTCCTATAACTAAAAGTAGTTCTAGGACCACTTGTATGCTGAGCTTTTAATTTTGAATTAGAAGTGCCAGCACCAAGTAAACTATTTGCTTTAGAAATGGGACGAACATTCAGTTTTTCTGATTTCATACCAAGGACATCCACTCTGAGTCTAGGAGTAGATCGCTGAATAGATCCAGAGATCATCTTTCTAGATCCAGAGGGGTAGGTCACTGAGGCTTTAGAAGCATTCAGCTTTGGTACTAAGGTACCCTTCTGAGGATTTTGATAAATAACAATTCCTTTACCTTTGTCTTTAGAGACAGAGGTAGGTTTTGAATAAACCATTTTCTCCTTACCTTTTGAGGAGGTAGGAGTTTCCTCAGGGATTGGTGTAATGGACGAGGAGCACTGAGATGATGAAGTGTCAGCGACTGAGGATACGAACGTTCCAAATTTAAGCATTGAACATTCAGTGGTTGGTTTTGGAGTATCATATTTATAACCCAGACAACGTTTATCACACAGAGGAATCTGAGCCTTAATTATATCAGTGATCTTTGTTGAAGAATTACACCATCCTTCAACAGTAGCTTGTTCAGCTTTTAATGCAGCGATAGCTTCTGCTCGTTCGATTTTGACTAGCTGATTTAAATAGACTTGATCTTTAAAATCATCTTCAATTTTAGAAAGCTTTTCTATTTGAAGGTGGCAGTTTTTAAGCTTTTCAGCGAGATCAAGATTTTGGTTTTCAACCACAGTTTTGCCATTCATGGCGTCGTATAAACTTCTAGTCAAGAGATCGATCTTACGGAGACTATCAGCTTCATCAATATTTGCAATATTGGTAAAGAAAGAAGGTGATACCTGAATGGCAGATGTTGAAGTGGAGGGAATGTCTGAACTTTCTTCCTCTTCTTCAATCTTGGCCATGAGACATTGATTTGCTTCATCATCTTCAGAGTCAGATGATGATGCTTCTTCATCAGAAGCAGCCCAATCATAGTCAGCCATCAGGCCTTTTCCTTTCTTCTTAAAACTTTTCAGCTTTGCATACTTCTCCTTCAGCTTTGAGTATTTGTCATCTTTATTCCTTGGAACAAAGTTTTTCTTTGAGAAAGCTGAAGGTCTCATGACTTTCTTTGACCTGCACTCATTAGCGAAATGACCTGTCTTTTCGCAGTTGAAACAAGTAGCAGTAGCCTTATCAACAAAAGCTGATAATTTAGGATTGTCAGTTATGGAAAGAGGTTTGTTCTTTCTAAACATTTTCTTCTTGACAAATCTCCTGAACTTCTTAGTTAGGAGAGCCAAGGATTCATCATCATCTGAAGAATCAGAGTCTGATGACCTTTCAGAGTCACTCTCTAACTCAGTGATAGTGACCGAGGGTCGCTGAGTAGAAGGTTCTTCTGAGATTAAAGCAACCGGAGTGCTTTTGGAATCTTTTACAAGATTCTTCTTAAGATGGCTAGATTGCTCATGATTCTGCAATGTACCATATAAGGTTGAAAGGGTCATTGATTTAAGATCCTTTGACAGCTTGAGACACATGGAATAATTTTCCCAGCTTTCAGGTAAACATTCTAGAAACTTTGTCAGCACTTCAAAGTTAGAATATTCCTTACCAACAGTTTTTAGATCTATAATTAAACAATTAAAACGTTGGTGAACTTCAGAAAGAGTTTCATTCTTACCAGAAATGAAGCTTTCGTATTGTCTTACCAGGTTGATCTTTCTTGAGTCCTGGACTTCAGACGTTCCTTCATACTGAACACATATTGTGTCCCACATGGCTTTTGATGACTTCAGGTTCATGACGGAATGGTAGACTTCGTCAGGAAGGGCCATGGATAGTATGGATCTGGCTTTTGTATCTATAGCCACTTTCTTCTTATCTTCATCGGTCCACATGTGTATTTCCTTTGGAATCAGCCTTTCTGGAATAGCAGCTCTAGTTGCAGTGGCTGGAACTAAAGGATCAATTGTTACAGGGATGTGTGGGCAGTTTTCAAGATAGTAAGTCATAGTAGGGTCTACACCTTCTAAGAAGAGTGTCATCCTATTTTTCCACAAGTTGAAGTTGTCTCTGGAAAATCTAGGGGGTTTTGCAAGAGAACCATTGTCTATATAATGTGTGTTTGTGTTGGCCATTTTCAGATAATAGCAAGGAAGAGAAATATCTTAGATTCGATCTTGTTTATGAGATTAAACAAATCCGCTCTCATACCACTTGTTGGTCCCGAAGGCCTATACAAGTTTGTAGAAGGGGGGGGGGGGGGGGGGGGTTGAATACAAACACACAGATTTTACTTTTCTAAATTGTTTATTGATAAATCATTAACAATTTACAGCTTGTTGCGGAGACAAGATTAAGGATAAACCTAAATCTAAACAAGTTGGAACACTAAGGTTTCTTGCACTAAGAAAGATAAGGAAATTACTAATAATAACCTATCTTGAGATAAGAGATTAGAACTTGTCCAGAGTTAGCAAGTTACTTCAAAATGAAGTGAGTTCATCTCTTTATATACTGCATGCATTTAATGCAAGTCAGTATATACTTTACACGTGTCATCAGCTGGTTGGTTGCATGTCATTGACCTTTGTTGACAACCTTAGTAGCCGTATGGATGAACAGTGTAGTATCAGAGTGGTTGTACGATTTCAGACAGTCGGAGGTTCTTTTCTGACATTTCGTACGGAGTCGTGCAAGGGTGGTTAAGACAAAAGTACTTTGTACGGAGGACTTCATGATCAGCTTTCGTTGATTCAGCGATTATCATTTACTATTCAGCAGATGATAAAGTTCAGCGATAGCTGAAGTCTTGTACTTGATACTTCACGTTGAGTGGACAAATCTGAGTCTTCGCTGATCCGCATCAGTTCATTAGGAGACTTGTCGCTGGTTCTTGAGCTTGATCTTCGACTTCAGCGTAGAACCTTTGTTGACGTGAAACTTGTCTTCAGGGATCTAAGTAAACAACTAACTTATCAGCGATCATCATAATGACTGAACAGACTCAGAGAATTTATGGTGAACAGTTTCGCAGAATGTTTAACTTAACGAGCGAGAGTTCCTATCAGTGGTACTGGAAGATCTTAGTACTTATCAGCGATAGTGAAACTCTGATACATATTGTTTACTTACAATTTTCACTAAGTATATAAGAGAGGGTCATTATCAAATCACTGAGGGTTTGGATCAACACACGCAACATATCCTCTAGCGTCTGTATAGTTCTTTCTGACTAATCGTCCGTTTGAGGATGGTAGGAAGTGCTCAAGTACAAACGCGTACCCAACGCTCTCTAAAGTGATCGCCAAAACCGTGACGTAAACCGACTATCTCTGTTCGAGATGATGGAAATAGGCACTCCATGACGTATAACGATTTCATTGATGTAAATTTGTGCAAGCTTTTCCATCTTGTAGTCTTCCCGAATAGGAAGGAAATGCGCAGATTTCGTAAGTCGGTCCACTATAATCCATATTGCGCCGTGCCCTTTCCTAGTCCTGGGTAGCTTAGTTACGAAATACATAGCTATGTGTTCCCATTTTCATTGGGGAATCTTGGGTTGTTGTAATAGACCAGATGGTTTCTGATGTTCGGCCTTAACCTTTGCACAAATTTAGCACTGATTTACGTACAAAGCGGTCTTTCTTCATTCCCGGCCACCGGTAATATCCCTTTAAATATTTGTACATCTTATCATCTCCCGGGTGAATCGAATATCTTGATTTATGGGCTTCATCCATAATTGTTGTTCGTAGGTTATTAACCTTTGGTATCCAAACTTTGTCTTCAAAGTAACGTACCCCATCTGACCTCGTTTTAAATTTAAGTTCCCATTGATGTAGGGCCTCTCCCTTCAAGTTCTCTGCATTAAACGCTTCTTCCTGAGCTTCAAGAATTTGTGTCTTTAGAGTCGTCTGAACGAACACACCCATTGCTCGCACTCATGACGGCTTCACCTTTTCTTTCCTGCTTAGTGCGTCGGCTACCACATTAGCCTTGCCTGGGTGGTACTTTATTTCACAGTCATAGCCGCTAACAAGTTCAGCCCATATTCTTTGCCTCATGTTAAGCATTTTCTGGTCAAAGATATGTTGAAGACTTTTATGATCGGTGTAGATGGTGCATTTCGTGCCGTAAAGATAATGTCTCCAGATCTTAAGTGCGAACACTACTGCTCCTAACTCAAGGTCGTGAGTAGTATAGTTCTTCTCATGAACTTTAAGTTGCCTCGAAGCATACGCAATGACCTTGTCCTTCTGCATCAACACACACCCCAATCCTTGGTGTGATGCATCGCAGTAGACTACGAAATTTTCCGCGCCTTCTGGCAACGCCAGAATTGGTGCATTACACAACCTATGCTTAAGTGTTTGGAACGCCTCTTCTTGTTTCTCTCCACAAATAAACTTCTTATCCTTTTGGGTTAATGCCGTTAGTGGTTGCGCAATTGTTGAGAAATTCGCAATGAATCGCCGGTAATAGCCTGCTAAACCGAGAAATTGACAGATTTCTGTCGGGGTCTTTGGGGCTTCCCATCTCTTGATGGCCTCAATTTTTGCCGGATCTACATGAATTCCCTTCTCATTAATCACGTGGCCAAGAAATTGTACCTCTCGAATCCAAAATTCACATTCGGAGAACTTTGCATACAATTTCTGGTCTCTGAGCAATTCTAGTATCAACTTTAGATGTCGCTCATGATCCTCCTTGCTTTGCGAATAAATTAGTATATCCTCTATGAACACGATCACGAACTCGTCCAGGTACGGTCTACAAACCTTGTTCATTAAGTCCATGAAGACAGCTGGTGCGTTGGTTAGCCCGGAAGGCATAACCAGGAATTCGTAATGGCTGTATCGAGTCCTAAACGCCGTCTTGGGAACATCCTCTTCACGGACCCTCATTTGATGATATCCAGATCGAAGATCAATTTTTGAAAAGTAGGTAGCACCTTGGAGTTGGTCGAACAGGTCGTCGATTCGGGGAAGAGGGTATCGGTTCTTGATAGTTAGCTTAATGAGTTCTCTATAATCGATGCACATCCGCAAGGATCCATCTTTCTTTTTAACGAAAAGAACTGGGGCTCCCCATGGTGAAGAGCTAGGTCTTATAAGTCCTTTGTCGAGCAGCTCCTGGAGTTGTCCTGACAATTCCTGCATTTCCGATGGGGCCAAACGGTACGGTGATTTAGCCACAGGTGCAGCTCCAGGAACTAAGTCGATGTGGAATTCGACTTGTCTTAACGGGGGTAATCCTGGTAGCTCATCCGGGAATACCTCTGGAAAATTCCGAACTACAGGAAAATCCTGAATGCGTTTCTCTTTCATTTCCTTAACTATAACATGAACCAAAAACGCGATGCATTCCTTTTTCAAGTACTTCCGCATCTTCATACACGTCACTAGCTTAAGGTTCTTTCCGGACTTCTCTCCATGTACGACGAGTGTTTCGCCCTCTGGTAGCGGAATTCGGATGATCTTTTCGGAACAACATATGTCTACCCGGTTTTTAGATAGCCAATCCATGCCCACGACTATGTCAAAGCTTCCTAGCTCAATCGGAATAAGGTCTATACTAAAGCTCTTATTAGCTAAGTTTAAAGTGCAGTCTGTAATTACATCTCTGACCTTAACTTCCTGCCCATTAACAAATTCAATAACGTAGACCTCTTTCAACTTTTGGGGTTTCAAGTTAATTTTTGTCTTAAACTCTAGTGATACAAAGCTCCTAGGTCGACTAGTAACATAGCCAGAGGCGTCGGCAGAGTGCTCAGTGGGAATGGACGACATAGTGAACTGTGATAATAACAGGCTTAGTTATTAAATGTGCTATTGTAAGTGCCTAAGAGATGCAATGTTTTTGCATGCACACATAAAATCATGCTTTCTATGTTTAAGTAGAAAATTTATCTTAAGCATACTTCCAGTATAACTAATTCGAGTCTCCCATTATACATACCTGAATTAAACATAGGTGATCATGCTTTGTTTAATTGAGGTATAATAATGTGGCACTCAACTTAATTAAATTAGCAATATGCCTCAGATTTTGACAATCATTTCGAAAACCGTTTTGATTTTTTTTTAAACTGTTGGGTTATAGTTTGTGGTTTTCATAAGAAAAGCGACATTCTCTATAACCTTAGGCTCGGATACCAAATCTGTCACAGCCCGCTAAAGCGGAAACACGAGGTATAACAGTGTAGGGTTTCATTCAAAAGGTAACAGACAACACCAACCACAACATTCAATACAATAGTTCAAAATATTACATTACAACGTCTTAAGCAAATTGTTTCAAAAAGAAGACGCCGGATACAAAAATTAACAGTAGAAATTTTAATGTTCTTGATGTTGATGTGATCATGCAAAATGCACCCTACATGCCTTCGCTTACCTATTAGCACCTGAAAAGCATGATGAAAAGAAAGGGTCAACTACAAAGAGTTAGTGAGTTCATAGGTTTTCGTATGCACTAACAGTAAATTTGTATGCAGAAAATGTTATTGTGAAACGTTTGTTCACACGAAGTTTACGTAACCAGTTGTTCGAGTATTTGCACGAGGTATAAAGTATACAATGATGTCATCGCATTGAGCCACTACCAAACCTTCCGACAAACCAACGCCCCTTAAATTATTCACGTCCTACCTCAATGGTGGATTAATTCCACATGGGTAAGACCATTATTGTTACTGGTAGAGTGCACTTCTAGCTCGTCAGCTTAAAGTGGGGTTGTCAATCCAAATAGCGCTATCCACAAATACCATTGGCTCATAATGAGTTAATAAGTAGTGTCTAACAAGTGGGGACTTTTTCATTTAAAACTCAAGCACATCAAAAAGTATACATACCTTAGTGTACAAACATTTTAAAGTTAAGATTCAACATTTCATAGCATAATTCAAGCAATTTGAAATTCAATATCATGCTTTTCACCCCAAATTGTAACGAAAGAGTAAAAAGGGGCTGTGAATACTCACGATGTTCAGCAAGGATTTCCAAGTGTTGCCGCACGGTTGCACAATTTCTCGATTCTAGGTCCTTCCTAAGGAAGTGAAACACATTATCAGTTTCGGTCTAACTCTTATGGCTAAAGCATTGCTTAGCCCATCATGTCTTATAAAATACCTTAGTGTTAGTTATTAAGTGTAAGTATTATTTTGCGTTGTTGATCTGAAGTAAATTATTGGTTTAAAAGGGTTTGTAGGATTTTATTGTTACATAATAAAATTTATAGGTTATAAGTAGTATTTAATCCATTTTACCACATTTTATATTTTCTTCATGACGAATACTTTCATTAATTACATATGTAATTGTATTTCTCATTTACCTTGTGATTTAAAATGTTCGGTTTGTTATAAATCTATTATTTGTTAGGGTATTATTTATACCTTCATATACATGTATATATAGTTTTTATTTATGATTTTGACAATTTCTACAATTTATAAGCTTTTTATCTTTTAATAACTCTACAAATCCCTTTTTCTTTTGAATTAGAGTTTTACTTTTCTGGTGGTAGAATATTAAGTCCCCTTATGGTCATTTTTAAATATCTTCTGGAAATGTTTATTAGTCCAACTTTTTATATGTACCAATTTAATGTCTTAGGGAACTTTTGACATAACTATCATCATTTTTAGAGTTGGTTAGCTATTTTAATCATTACACTTAAGTTTAAGTGTCACAGTTACCAAAACAGTCTGCACCATCTTTTTGTCAATCCATTTGGAGGGTCAATCCTCAACATTTTTCAGTGATTCAAAATAGGTTTTAACCCTAACTCATAAAAGTATTTTGCCAGAATAGGGTCAATCCTCATCATTTTTGGTTACATATTGAGGGAGATATGACGATTTTAAGTTAGACCTTTCATTCTGCCAGATTCTGATTTCTTGCACACCAGTCTTGGTTTGAGTGTTTGAGACCTCAAATCTTATTATTTTTGAGTGAAACCAATTTTGTTCGAGTTATAACTCATTAAAATAATTTCCAGAAGGAAAATCAAGAATTTTAGTGGAATATTAAGAGACTTATAACTGATTAAAGTAGAGATTTTTCTCTGTCAGATTGTCTTTGCACACTTAATTTGATATGAGTAGATGATGGGTCAAATCTTCGAGTTTTTACATGAAACCACTTGGGTTTGAAACATAACACAATAAAAAAAGTTCCAGAAAAAGATTCATATCATTTGGTTAAGTATTTTTCAAGATATGGTCGGATGAAATGCATGCAAGTAATCTGCCAGCAACTAAAAATTGTTTATTCATGGAAAATGAGTGTTTTATCTCCATATTTTCACTCATATGGTTGGTTCTTTGATTGAACACTCATTTACCACTACTTTGACAATGTTCTTAGATAAGAAAATCTATTTTTGTCCTTTAAAAAACTCATGCATGAACTCACACATCTCAGATTGTAACAAAACCCACATGCATGTAGTTAAAACATCATCTCCTTGAGTTATAGTTGTATGGATTTTGGATTGTCACCATTTGTTCGACATATAACATGTCATTGGTGATTAACCTCCCATTAAAAGGGTCCATTAGGGTCATTTTTCCAGAAACTCAAGAGCAATGAAAATAAGTTGATAAAAAGATGGAGAAATTTCAAGAAAAGGAAGAAAATGAAGAAGAGTACAAGAGGGATTAGTTTTACCCCTTCTAGTGTTGATGTTTACCTTCAAAACCTTCAAGAATGGATTGATTTGGTGGTAGTGTGGCTGATTTTCGGCCAAGGGAGAGGAAGAGAGAAAATGGTGAGTGTTTGAATGTAGAGAGAGAGAGGAGGGTAGGAAAATGAAAGGGTTTTCTTGAAAAAATGAGACTTTTAATTAGGGGGGGTGTTGGGCCATTTGTTAGGGCCGAAATTTGGGCTATATTTTCTGTTTTTTTTAAATGCTAATTAATATTGTATCATTATACATTTTATATAATTTTTATAAAAGATTGATTTAAAGTAGTTAAAACCTCATTTATCTACTTAATTTTTGGTTTAATTATTTAAAGTTTTAAAATTTACATTTGGGTATATATAAACTATATATTTACTCCTCTTATTATTTATATAATTATAATTAAATGTTAACTGTTCCATTCGGCATTTTATAAGACAGCTTAAGCAGTTTCGTGCGGTAACAGGATTTTCTCAGTGTACTGTTGGAATTCTTAAGAAACTAACCCTTAGCCATCAATATTAAGTCATTATGAGTTATTCCTACTTGTTAAAACAAGTATTATACTATTCAGTTGCTAACTTGAGTGTTTTGGTTTGACGGGTGTCACAAACTAACATAAGCATACATACCATAGCGCATAAAAGTTCGTAGTAATGTAAATCATTTGAGTAAATAGTACAACCGATGCGTAATAAGATCGTAACATGCTTTTCATCCCAAAACCTAAAAAATAGTAAAAAGGGGGTTGTGAAAACTCACGGTGGTAAGCGAAGATATTCCCAAGAGGTGTGTAATGCAATCCGTCACACGATCCTACTTCGATCCTACGAACGTAAGGACACTAGTAAGATTATATGTTCTAAACCTTAGTCCTTGATTTCGCTTAGTTATCCAAATCATCAGAAAATGCCTTTGTCGAGGTTAAATTTGTATGTTATAAGAAATTTAACGATATTAGTAATCAATATTTAATACATTACATATGATAGAATGAGGTTACCGCAATTTCGTCATGACGAGTGACGAAAAGGGTCTAAAGTTAGGAGTTATATAGTATATATAAAGTTAGAAGTCTAATATAGTACATATATGCATATACCGCAATTTCATCATAAAGATGATGAAAAGGGTTCAAAATTAAAGGTTAGAATAAGTGTAAAATGCGTATACATATAGTATGTAAGTTATATTAGTATAAACATGTTAATATCACCACAATTTCATCACAAGAAAAAAAAGTGATGAAAAGGGTCTAAGAATTGGTTTTTAACCAAGGCAGAAAGTTAATCTTGCTGTCCAGAATTTGTTGTCACTTTTGGTTCGTTTTTGGATATCTTCCAGAGACATTTAAGTTATGATATTTCATGTCCAGATCTTGCTTCTCTTAAGACGCTTGACCTCCCTGTCAAGTATCTCGATTGGTTTCTCCACGATGTGCAGCTTATCATTGATTTGGACTTCTTCCAAAGGCACGGTTATTGTCTCGTCGGTTAGACATTTTTTCAAGTTTGACACATGAAACGTGTCATGGATAGCACTTAACTCCTTTGGGAAATCCAGCCTGAATGCCACTGGTCCAATTCTTTCGGTGATCTTAAATGGTCCAATATATTGAGGGCTCAACTTTCCTCGATTGTCCGCATAGCTCTTCTGACGATCCTGAGCTGCTTTAAGCCTATCTCTGATAATTGAAATCTTGTTAGTGGTTTCTTGAACAATATCTGGACTAGATAGTTGTCTATCTCCAATCATCAACCAATAAAGAGGTGATCGACACTTGCGTCCGTATAGGACTTCATATGGTGCACACTTGATACTGGTGTGATAGCTATTGTTGTAGGAAAACTCAACCAACGGCAAGTGGTTATCCCAACTTCCTCCAAAGTCTATTACACATGCCCGAAGCATGTCCTCCAACGTTTGAATGGTTCGCTCACTTTGGCCATCCGTTTGAGGGTGGTAGGCAGTACTCAAATTCAATTGCGTATCCAACGCTCTTTGAAGTAACTTCCAAAACCGAGATGTGAAACGGCTATCTCTATCTGATATGATGGAAATTGGGACTCCATGTCGTGTAACAATTTCCTTGATATAGATCTGAGCAAGCTTTTCCATCTTATAATCTTCCCTAATCGGTAGGAAATGTGCAGACTTCGTAAATCGATCTACTATAACCCAAATCGAGTCGTGTCTTTTGGCAGTTCTCGGGAGTTTGGTTATAAAATTCATGGTTATTTGTTCTCATTTCCACTGGGGAATCTCTGGTTGTTGCAGTAAACCAGATTGTTTCTGATATACAGCTTTGACCTTTGAGCAAGTTAAGCATTTTCCTACGTATAGGGCAACATCTTTCTTCATTCCTTGCCACCAATAATATTCCCTTAAATCCTTATACAGTTTATCCGCACCAGGATGAATTGAATAACGAGACTTGTGGGCTTCATCCAGAACGGTCTCCCGTACGTTGTTAGCTTTTGGAATCCAAACTCTGTCCTTGAAGTAACGTACTCCATCATCCATAGTTTCAAATCTGCTTTCTAGACCGTGAAGGGTCTCGTCCTTCAAGTTTTCTGTTTTCGTTGCCTCGATCTGAGCTTCAAGGTTTTACCCTTTCCTTTCCTCGTACAGTTTTCTGTTTTCGTTGCCTCCCATTGCTCGTACACGTGAAGGTTTTACCCTTTCCTTTCCTTTCTACTCAGGGCATCGGCCACTACATTGGCCTTACTTGGGTGATAACGAATTTCACAATCATAATCGCTGAGTAGTTCTACCCATCTCCTTTGTCTTGTGTTGAGCATTTTCTGGTCTAGGATATGCTGAAGATTCTTATGATCGGTGAAGATAGTGCATTTAGTTCCATACAAATAATGTCCCCAAATCTTTAAAGAGGATACCACAGCTCCGAGCTCCAAGTCGTGTGTGGTATAGTTCTTCTCTTGAACCTTTAGTTGTCGCGAGGCGTACGCTATCACCTTATCATTTTGCATTAATACACAACCTAATCCCTGATGTGATGCGTCATAATACACCACAAAATTTTCCATTCCTTCCGGTAAAGCAAAGATCGGTGCATTGCACAACTTCTTCTTCAAAAGTTGAAACTCTTCCTCTTGCGAAACTCCCCAAACGAATTTCCTATTCTTTTGTGTTAACGCGGTGAGGGGTTTAGCAATCCTAGAGAAATTCTCGATGAAACGCCGATAATAACCTGCCAAACCTAGAAATTGGAGAATTTCTGTTGGGGTCTTTGGGGCTTTCCATTTCCGGATGGCTTCCACTTTAGCCCGGTTTACGTGAATTCCTTTTTCTCCAATCACGTGACCAAGAAAGTGTACTTCTTGGATCCCAAATTCGCACCTCGAGAATTTGGCGTACAGTTTCTGGTTCTTGAGAAGTTTTAGAACTACTCTTAAATGCTGCTGGTGATCCTTCTTACTTCGAGAGTAGATCAATATATCGTCGATGAATACAATCACAAACTTAAAAAAGGTATGTTCTATATACCCTATTCATTAGATCCATAAACACAGCTGGTGCGTTCGTCAGTCCGAATGGCATGACTAAAAAAATCGTAGTGTCCATAGCAAGTCCTAAAAGCTGTTTTATGAATGTCCTCCTTACGGATTCTTAACTGGTGATATCCTGATCAAGATCAATCTTTGCGAAATAAGTTGCACCCTGCAACTGGTCGAATAAATCGTCTATTCAAGGAAGAGGATATTGATTCTTGATCGTCAACTTGTTCAGCTCCCTAAAATCGATGCACATTCGAAACGCTCCATCCTTTTTCTTGACCAACAGGACTGGGGCTCCCCAAGGTGAGGAACTTGGCCTAATAAATTCCTTGTCAAGGAGTTCCTGAAGTTGACTCGACAACTCTTGCATTTCAGCAGGTACTAAACGTTACGGTGCCTTAGCTACAGGTGTTGCTCCGGGTATGAGGTCAATTTGTAATTCAACTTGTCTATACGAGGGAAGTCCATGCAAATCATCTGGGAATACCTCCGGATGATCCTTCACCACAGGAGTATCTTGGATTCGCCTTTTCTCGGACTTCTTCTCAACTACGCGTGCCAAAAATGCAACACACTTTTTCCTTAAATACTTATGAACCTTCATAGTTTGTCACTATCTCTAGGCTCCTTCCAACTTGGTTTCCTTGTATGACTACGGTTTCTCCGTCTTGCAAAGGTACTCTAATCGTCTTATCAAAACAATGTATCTCCGCTCGATTCTTGGATAACCAATCCATGTCTATTACTACGTCAAAACTCCCCAATTCAATAGGAATAAGATCAACGCTAAATAATTTATCTGGTAGATTCAAGGTACAATCTATAATTACATCCTTAGCCTCAAATTTATGACCATTACCAACCTCAATAATATAAGCATCCGACATTCTCCTAGATTCGAAGTTAATTAGTGGCCTAAATTCTAACGAAACAAAACTCTTGTCCGCTCCAGTGTCAAATAAAACTGATGCATAGTGGTTGTTTAGAAGAAACGTACCTGTCACCACATTGGGGTCACGACGTGCTTCGTCAGCTCCAATGACAAATGCCCATCCTCGAGCTTGGCCTCCTTGATTTCTCTGATTGGCCTGTCTCGCCTGATTACCATTATTGTTATTGCTCGGCCTCCTACCCAATCTTGGGCACGTATTCCGGAAGTGATACGGACTTCCGCACTTGAAGCATACCCTTCTCCCTTCATTGAGACCCTTTTCCATCCTACAGAATTTGGTGAGATGGCCTGGCCGCTTACAAATGCCACAAACAGGGCAGGCTCCTTCATGATAGTAGTTACATTTGTTACACTTTGGGTGTGCACCATTGAACTTCCTAGAGTCCTGAGCCTTTACTCCGAAATTTCTCAATACCTTCCTATTCGTGCTCCCGATAACATCAAGATAAAAAAATTTCATTCCTATTTTTAGATAATGCCGCTAATACCAAAATTTTGAGGTTCATCCTACATCAATACTAAAGTTTTTAGATCTAATACCACCAATCACTTATAATTACCCAAAATACTTAGTTCATAATAACCACAAGAGAATGTTTTCCTTTGAACCCAAAAGTCTTATCAAAAGCTGCCACACTATCAATCGTCATAATCAAACCCATCCCAAATACACAACTATCAAGATCATCAACACAAGCATAGCGAGTACTACTCCTCCAATCACGCATGCAAGCTCCGCCCTCATCGCGGTCCGCCTAGCCGTCCTAACGCTCTCCAAAACCTGGGTCGAAACATTGGGCAATAGGTGTGTTAGCTCCACCAGTTCTGTTAAGACCTGTCCTTGTAAGTTACCCTCACCTGACAGACGAGTAGTTTAGGTCGTCATTGCCCTTAAGTGTTGCTCCTCCGCCTAAGACATTCCGGACACTCGTCCGATTGGCATGCCGGTGATTATACGCGGCGGCTTCGGCGCCTCCGGACGTTCTGACCTAAGCGTTACTCGTCTCAGGATCGAGACACTTTTTCTCGCCGTTTGCCAAATACGAGGCCCTCTAGGGTTCGGTTGGACAATTATTGGGGTCGGTCGGCGTAGTACTGAGGTCGGTGACACTCTCGGTCCGTCGTAAGGATCTCGCTCACTTGACACCTCTTGATCCGATTCAGTGCTCCTAGGATCCTTTTCTTCCTGGATACTCGATGGGTTGACTCGAGATCGACCCGTGACGTAACCCGACTCGTTGGCCGAGTAAGAAGAGAGAGAGTGGGATGATGATGATGACATAGTGAAACTGAGGCAAAAGGGTACTTAGTTACTAATCGCATAAGTGTAGTGTCTCTGCTACGCAATGTCTACGCACTATGCATGCTACTAGAGAGTGCAAGTAAAAATTGACATACTCCTACTATAACCATTTCTAGTCTCGCATTTAACCTTCCTTAATCGAACATAGGTGATCAGGCTATGTTTAATTAAAGTCTGTTAATACCATTCTAGACTTAGTTATACTAGTAGTAGGTTCAGTTGTTTTCATGTCAATTTTGGGTTTTGGTTATAGTTGGGTTTTTCCAATGAAAGACCGGTATTCTCTATAACCTTCGGCTCTGATACCATTTCTGTCACACCCCGCTAAAGCGGAAATACGGGATGTCACAGCTCAAGGTTTCATTGCGTAAGGTAGAAGACAACACACAATCATCATAACTAAAAAGTTCACAAAATACATCTTGTTTGAAAGTACAAATTTGTCCAAAAACATAAATTGACATGATAAGGAAAAAGTGTTGGATGCCGCTACTTCTGGTGCCTTCTAAAGTTCCAACCTTACTTGCTATTTCCTGAAAAGCATGTAAATGAGAGGGTCAACTATTGAATATGTTGATCCAAACCCTCAGTGATTTGATAATGACCCTCTCTTATATACTTAGTGAAAATTGTAAGTAAACAATATGTATCAGAGTTTCACTATCGCTGATAAGTACTAAGATCTTACAGTACCACTGATAGGAACTCTCGCTCTTTAAATTAAACATTCAGCGAAACTGTTCGTCATAAATGCTCTGAGTCTGTTCAGTCATTATGATGATCACTGATAAGTTAGTTGTTTACTTATGATCCCTGAAGACAAGTTTCACGTCAACAAAGGTTCTACGATGAAGTCGAAGATCAAGCTCAAGAACCAGCGACAAGTCTCCTAATGAACTGATGCGGATCAGCGAAGACTCAGATTTTTCCACTCAACGTGAAGTATCAAGTACAAGACTTCAGCTATCGCTGAACTCTATCATTCGCTGATATGAAATGATAGATCGCTGAATCAACAAAAGCTGATCATGAAGTCCTCCGTACAAAGTACTTTTGTCTTAACCACCCTTGCACGACTCCGTACGAAATGTCAGAAAAGAACCTCCGACTGTCTGAAATCGTACAACCACTCTGATACTACACTGTTCATCCATGCGGCTACTATGGTTGTCAACCAAGGTCAATGACATGCAACCAACCAGCTGATGACACGTGTAAAGTGTATACTGACTTGCATTAAATGCATGCAGTATATAAAGAGAAGAACCCACTTCATTTGAAGTAACTTGCTAACTCTGGACAAGTTCAATCTCCTATCTCAAGATAGGTTATTATTAGTAATTTCCTTATCTCTCTTATTGCAAGAAACCTTAGTGTTCCAACTTGTTTAGATTTAGGTTTATCCTTAATCTTGTTTCCGCAACAAGATGTAAATTGTTAATGATTTATCAATAAACAATTTAGAAAAGTAAAATCTGTGTGTTTGTATTCAACCCCCCCCCCCCCCCCCCTTCTACAAACTTGTATAGGCCTTCGGGACCAACAAATGGTATCAGAGCAGATTTGTTTAATCTCAAAAACAAGATCTAATCTAAGATATTTCTCTTCCTTGCTATTATCTGAAAATGGCCACCAACACAAACACAAATTATATAGAAAATGGTTCTCTTGCTAAACCTCCCAGATTTTCCAAAGATAACTTCAACTTATGGAAAAATAGGATGACACTCTTCTTAGAAGGTGTAGACCCTACTATGCCTTACTATCTCGAAAATGGTCCATTCATCCCTGTAAGAATTGATGCTGCAGTTCCAGGCGCTGAGAATAGACCTGCTATTCCAGAAAGGCTGGTACCTAAGGAAATCCTTCAATGGACTGACGAAGATAAGAAGAAAGTGGCTATAGATACAAAAGCCAGATCCATACTATCCATGGCTCTTCCTGACGAAGTCTACCATTCCGTCATGAATCTGAAAACATCAAAACCCATGTGGGACACAATATGTGTTCAGTATGAAGGAACGTCTGAAGTCCAGGACTCAAGAAAGATCAACCTAGTAAGACAATACGAAAGCTTCATTTCTGGTAAGAATGAAACTCTCTCTGAAGTTCACCAACGTTTTAATTGTTTAATTATAGATCTGAAAACTGTTGGTAAGGAATATTCTAACTTTGAAGTGCTGACAAAGTTTCTAGAATGTTTACCTGAAAGCTGGGACAATTATTCTATGTGTCTCAAGCTGTCAAAGGATCTAAAATCAATGACCCTTGCTACCTTATATGGCACGTTGCTGAATCATGAGCAATCAAGCCATCTTAAGAAGAATATTGTAAAAGATTCCAAAATCACCCATGTTGCTTTAATCTCAGAAGAACTCTCTACTCAGCGACCCTCGGTCACTATCACTGAGTTAGAGAGTAACTCTGAAAGGTCATCGGATTCTAAATATTCAAATAATGATGAATCTTTGGCTCTCCTAACTAAGAAGTTCAGGAGATTTGCCAAAAAGAAAATGTTTAAAAAGAACAAACCTTTTTCCATAACTGACAAACCTAGATCATCAGCTTTTGTTGATAAGGCTACTGCTACTTGTTTTAACTGCGAAAAGACAGGACATTTCGCTAACGAGTGCAGATCTAAGAAAGTTTCTAGACCCTCGGTTTTTACAAAGAAATCCTTTGTTCCAAGGAATAAAGATGACAAATATTCAAAGCTGAAAGAAAAATATGCAAAGCTGAAAAGCTTTAAGAAGAATAAAGGCCTGATGGCTGACTATGATTGGGCTGCTTCTGATGAAGAAGCATCATCATCTGACTCTGAAGATGATGAAGCAAATATATGTCTTATGGCCAAGATTGAAGAAGAGGAAGAAAGTTCATACATTCCCTCCACTTCAACATCTGCTATTCAGGTTAAGAAGGGTATCTGGTATCTTGATAGCGGATGCTCTAGACACGTGACTGGAAAGAAAAGCCTGCTCGCTGAATACAAAGAAGAGAAGGGTCCCTCTGTGACTTTCGGTGGAAATGGAAAAGGACATACCCGAGGGTATGGTGTACTTTCAAATGGTACAACCTCCTTCAGAAGAGTCGCATATGTTGAAGGGCTGAAGCATAATCTTCTAAGCATCAGTCAGCTTTGCGACATGGATAACAAAGTAATCTTTACTAAGGAACCCTGCTTTGTCTCTGACAAAAAGGAGAAGATAGCTCTCAGCGGTTATCGTTTGGAAAATGTTTATGTAATAAACATGGACCCAACAACCACTGAGAACTCCTGTTTCTTCTCAAAGGCTTCATCTGATGTCAACTGGCTATGGCATAAGAGGCTATCTCATCTAAATTTTAAGACACTGAACACTCTTTCTTCAAAAGAGTTAGTCACTGGTCTACCTCAGCATTCATACGCCAAAGAGTCGTTATGTTCAGCGTGTGAAAAAGGGAAGCAGACCAAAGCAAGCTTTAAAGCAAGGCAAGTTTCTTCAGTGTCATCTCCTCTACAACTACTCCATATGGATTTGTTTGGCCCTGTTAACAAACAATCCATCGCTGGAAAGAAATATACGCTGGTCATAGTTGATGAATTCTCTCGCTTCACTTGGGTAATGTTTCTCCGTTCTAAGAGTGACACCCCTGAAGAACTCATCAATTTTGTTCGGAAGATGGAAACCCTGAACAATCTGACCGTTCGCTCAATAAGGAGTGATCATGGGACTGAATTCAAAAATAGTTCTCTTGATTCCTTCCTTGAGAGCAAGGGTATTTCTCACAACTTTTCTTCGGTGAGAACACCGCAACAAAATGGAGTCGCTGAAAGAAGAAATAGAACAATTATTGAAGCTGCACGTTCAATGCTCAGCGATTCTCACCTGCCTACTCAGTTTTGGGCAGAAGCTGTCAACACTGCTTGTTTTACGCAAAATAGGTCGCTGATAGTTAAAAGATTCAAAAAGACAGCCTATGAACTCTTTCATGGGAGAAAGCCTTCAATCAACTTTCTTCACATCTTTGGATGTCAGTGTTTTATACTGAACAACAGAGATGCACTTGGAAAGTTTGATCCTAAGGCTGATGATGGAATCTTTCTTGGATACTCCTCAGTTTCCAAAGCCTTCAGAGTCTTCAATCGTAGAAGACAAACTGTTGAAGAAACTATTCACGTCACGTTTGACGAATCCAGTTCAGCGAACTCTAGACCGTCCGCTGATACTGAAGAACTGAATCAATGGATGTTTTCTCATATTGGTGATTCAGAAGATATTCCCACTAATGCTCATCCAGTAGAAGAATGTAGTCCTATCATTCCAAATATGCAGAACAGTGAAGCTGAAACTTCTTGGGTCTCAGCTGTTCCTATAAACACTATACCTAACGCTGAACCAAATGTCTCAAACATTCCATCTACTTCTCAACAATCAGTGAATATAATGACAACTTCATCCATTCCTCTCTTGGCTGATACTCCTGACGCCGCTGAAGCTTCATCTTCAGCTCCTCAAGTTCAAGTTGAGTCAGCGTCTCACGCTCCGGCTCAGCGATGGACTATAAATCATCCAATTGATCAAATTCTTGGTGATCCAAACGCTGGGATTCAGACTCGACGAAATGCAGGTAATATTTGTTTATTTGTAAATTTTATTTCACTAATTGAACCAAAGAAAGTAGATGATGCCCTCAAAGATCCAAACTGGGTCAGCGCCATGCAAGAAGAGCTGACTGAATTCGAAAGAAACAAAGTTTGGAAACTTGTTCGGAGACCAACTGATAAAACAGTAATAGGCACTAAATGGGTCTATCGAAACAAGTTGGACGAACATGGTACTGTAACCCGCAACAAAGCTCGACTCGTTGCTCAGGGATACAGACAAGAGGAAGGTATAGATTATGACGAAACATTTTCTCTTGTAGCAAGACTTGAATCTATTCGTCTATTCTTAGCATATGCTGTACACAAAAACTTCAAAGTACATCAGATGGATGTTAAGTCAACGTTTCTGAATGGAAAGCTGAATGAAGAAGTGTATGTGGAACAACCTCCAGGATTCTCAGATTCTAAGCGTCCAGGTTATGTTTATAAACTGGATAAGGCACTTTATGGCTTGAAGCAAGCTCCACGTGCATGGTATGACACTCTTTCCACTTATCTCCATATTGAAAAATTTGAGCGAGGTAAGATTGACAAAACTCTATTTTTTAGAAAAGTGAAAGGTCATATCATTCTAGTTCAAATATATGTTGATGACATTATATTTGGTTCTACTAACCCTGAGCTTTGTACTCGTTTCGTTGATAGAATGAAAGATGAGTATAAAATGAGCATGATGGGTGAACTAACATATTTCCTTGGTCTTCAGATTAAGCAAACTGAGAAAGGAACTTTCATAAATCAGGGAAAATATGTTAAAGATATGCTGAAGAAATTCGACTTAACTGAAAGTTCAGCTATGAAAACCCCTATGGCACCACCGCTGACACTTGATAAGGACACTAAGGGTGTTCCTGTCAATGTCACGCTGTACCGTGGGATGATCAGCACACTATTGCATCTTACAGCTAGCCGACCCGATATTATGTTTGCAACATGCTTGTGTGCACGATATCAAGCTGAACCTAAGATATCTCATATGAAAGCTGTAAAGCGAATCTTTCGATATCTTAAGGGTACAGTGAATCTAGGTCTTTGGTATCCCAAAGATTCAGGATTTGATCTAACCGCCTATTCAGATAGTGATTTTGCAGGTTGTAAAATGGATAGGAAAAGCACCACAGGAGGATGTCAGCTCCTGGGTGGAAAGCTGGTAAGTTGGACAAGTAAAAAGCAAAATTCAGTGTCCACTTCCACAGCTGAAGCTGAATATGTAGCTGCTGGAAGCTGTTGTTCTCAAGTCTTGTGGCTGAGAAATCAGCTACTAGACTATGATCTTCAGCTCTCCAAAATTCCAATCTATTGCGACAGCACAAGTGCCATCGCTATAGCAAACAATCCAGTACTACATTCAAAGACCAAACATATATAAATCAGATATCATTTTATCAGAGATCATGTGATGAATGGTGATATAGAACTTCATTTTATCCCAACTGATTATCAGTTAGCTGACTTATTTACTAAACCTCTTGATGAGACAAGATTCAACTTTCTCATCAGCGAGCTTGGAATGCTGAACTTTGAAGGATAAAATCTTCAGCGGTTCACATTAATCAGCGAAAGGATAAAATCAACTTGTATAACCCATTCTATCATCTTCTCTCCGAATAAACTTGATTCACTGATATCAAGGTATGTTCTCTCTCTGACAATCGCATGGAAATGCAAGATTTCAAAACAAAATGCATCGCTGAATATCTCTTCCTTAACAGCGATATTTTTGAAATTTCTTAAAACCTTCACTGAATATTTTCATTCAGTACTTCATGTTTTCAAAAGTATCTCTGAGTTTTTCAAAACCTCAGAGACAACCAAGAATATGAAAGGACAGTTGTGACGTCATTGCAACGGATAAACCCCTGCACGTTTTCTCTTCCTGACACACGTTTGCACGTCTCGTTCATACTTCCAATCAAATGCAAACACGTGTCCGTGTCATGATGAATCTCTTTTCCCGCTCAAGATTTTCTCTTTCTAAAATCTCTATATAAACAAATTCTTTGTTTATATTTTTCTTTTACACGATCAATCTTCCTCCGCAAGAAAGAATTCACTGTTGCATTTGTGATTTCAAAAACTTCAAGAACTGTTCATCATCTTCTTCATCAAACATCAAGGTTAATATGTTCTTATTTATTACCGAATGCGTATAACTTGTTTCCGATCTTCTCATTGTTTTAACAAGATCAAACAAAAGAACTTCGTAAAATGAAATCATTTTTTTCGTGGTTTTATGAACACAACCATTTCATGGTTGTTCTTCAAGTTTAAATGCAAAATCTTAAACTTGTTCTTCATTCGTTTCCAGAATCTATTTCTTCATAGAAAACTGGAAAACAAGAAAATGGGTTTTACATTTCGTATCAAAAATCATGAAAAACCCTAATCTTCATTAAGACATTTGTGTCTGAATGAAATGGATAAAATTCGAAACATCTTATTGGAAATTCTTTCCACATTAAGATTATTCTTATTTGTTAACATCTTTGGTTGAACTGTTAATACAGAGAAATGGCCTCGTCTGACATTCCTGCTACCGCTGAGAACATCTCCGCTGACTCTGAGGAAGTGGAAATCCTCAAGGTACCACAAGTCAAGTTCAAACTTGATCAACTAGACTGGACTAAGATAAACAACCTTTCTGCGCTTCTCGAGTTTCCTCCTCGAAAGCAAGTCACACATCTGACAGATGCTGTGAATTTCCTGAAGAATTGCTGCATTTCAACAGCCCTGACCATTTCACCCCCTGCAAGTCAGCTGCTACTATCTCAGTTCTGGTACTCTGCCAAACACTCTCAGCTACCATCCGCCAAAGATCCCTCCAAAACAGTTGATTGTATCCTCTGCGATACTGAATATGGCACGATAAAGATCACACCCGCCATCATTCGCAAAGCTCTGAACTTGCCCATCGCTACAAAGGAAAAACCTTTTGTTCCTTTCCCTGACCATAAGAAGATCGCTTACAAAGAAGCTCTTATAGCATTTTTTGATGCAATGGGCTATGTATGGGAAATGGGCAGAGACAAGAAGCCTGAGAAGAAGCTAACACTGCTGAAGAAATCGAAAATGCCCAGCGAGATGAACATCATCTTCGCTCACCTTATCAGCTGCATGACTGCCAAGACCGGCACTTTTGATCAAGCCGCTCAACCTTAGCAAGCTATGGGATACGCTCTGCTGAAAGGTCTACACATTGACTGGGCATCTCTCATCTATGATGACTTGCTACAAAGAGTAGACTCTGCCGCTGATAGGCCTGCTTGGGTTCCCTACCCCCGATTCATCAGCGCTATCTTTCAATATGGCCTGAAGGACAGCTACCCGCAAGAGGGCGATCTAAAACTCTCTCAGATTGTCTCTAAGGTACTCGACTTCAAACCTGTTGAAAATGAGGTACGTCTTTCTACCCTCTTAACCCTTCTCAACCCTTCTTCTTGTACATTTGTGGCTCCTTCAGCGACAATACCCATCGCTGATACCCTGGCCATAAAATCCTCTCCTTTTAAGAAAAGGAAACCTTCATCTACCCTACTTATTTCTAAAAGGATCAAGAAAACAAAGGAGCAACCTCAACAATCTCATGCTGAAGACTCCTCAGCTCTTTCTGCAGAGCTGAAGGACCGTTCAGTGGTACGCTCTGCCACACCTGAACAAGCCATCCCTTTTATCCAAACTTCAGCGTCTCTAAACGCTGAGGTTACAAACTTGGAACCTACCCAACCTCCTTCAGTCTCTCAAAAGACTGATGAAGTGATTGTCAGCGAATCCAACGCTGAACTCATAACCTAACCCCCACTCTTATCCTTCGCTCCTCCCTCCACTCATTTGGTCTCTACTCCAGATCTAACTGGAGCTGCCATCATTTCCTCGGAACATAAAGCTGATTCTCCAGGAATGATGAACACAGGACCTGCAGAAAAATCCATGGGCACTTTTGAAGATGACATGGAACTTTACTCAGGAACCAGTGATTTCGATGAATTCACCAATCCTCCTGCAGGTAAACAACAACCCATAAACACTGTGACTAAACCCCAAACTTCTGAGCTTTCCTCTGTTCACAAGTTTTTATATGTTACAGGTCCTAATTTGGGAGATATCAACGCCTCTCTGAAGTCCGTGGAGACAAAGCTGACAGGTCTCACCACTACTCTCTCCAATAACTCTACAGCTGTAACAAACGCTGGAGAGAATCTGAACAAACTGACAACGGTGGTGGAGAAGAAGGCTTCCACAGATGACATGAAGCAACTTGATAAGACTCTCAGCGACTTCGCCAAGGTGCTCGCTGATATCTACACAGACTACACCTCTCTCAAAAATTCAGTTTCATCCATGTCCAGCGAGGTCACAACGCTGAAGACATCGGTTGGAACACTAGAGGGAGATATGTCTGCTGTGAAGACAAATGTCAACACTCTGACGACTGACTTAAGCTCTGTAAAGACTGACGTTGGTTTGATGAAAACTATGATCGAACAGCTGCTGCACAAGGCAAATGCTCCTGCTCCCGCCCCTGTCCCTGAATCTGAACATTTTACAGCGGCAGATCGCATTGAGCTCGGGAAGATCAATCCTGCTATTTCTGGCCTTGAAGACAGATTAGCAAAGATTGAAGTTTGTGTAGGTCTCTCTGGCCAAGAAGACAGAGAACCTACCAACGCTGCTGAATCTAGCCATTCCTCCCCCAGTCATCATGAAAAAGAGGGGGAGAAGAGCGCTGAAGATCTCACCAAGAGCGCTGACCTTTCCCATGATGAATCTATCAGGGGAGAGAAGACGAATACTGAAGAAACCACCGCTGGACCTCAGGGAGATGAAAACCCTGAGGAAACCGAGAAGCTCACCTCTGTATCTGAGGGGGAGCAACTCGAAGAAGAAGCTGAGAAAACTGAATCTGAAGCAGAAGATGATGAAGCCGTCGACATCCCTGATGATGAACCATCTTCTTCTCCAAAGAATAATGATGATGATGACGAAGATGACGATGACTTCTTTATCGTCAAACCTGCTCAAAAGATCAAAGCTCTTAAGGGAATCTCGATAAATGAACCTTCAGGGGAGCGGACAAAGACAAAGCCCTCAGCCTCTGGAGCTGAGAAAGGCAAAGGCAAAAGCGTCGCTGAAGATGACAATTTGATGATCTTGCTTGAAAAGCCGGTTTGTCAGGTATGCTAAACATCTCACTCCATTCCTCCTCTATCATACCTATCAGTTCTACTACCCAAGCCTATACACTTGAACCAATTCTCTCTATCTGATTCTACCCAAGTTCTTACTCGTAAGATCGTTGTGTTTCAGCTAGTCCTCTCCCCTGTTTGAAGATATTGCTGAAGGCTCCACAACTGCGACTTCAATAACACCAGCTGCTGCTGAAGAAATAATCCCAGTCTTAGATTTAATATCTGAGACTGATGAACCAGAAGAACAGCTACTCTCGCACAGAGGCGGACCTTCCTTAGCTCCTCAAAAGCTAAGTGAAGAGGATCAGAAAAGAAGAGAGGAGATAATAAAGCGCTTCGAGGATCAGCGAATCATTCTGAGGCGTGATCAACTTCCTTCAGTTCCTCCAAAGTTCAGAATTTCCAAACCTGAATACCAGGAACACCTCAGAGCTGAACGCCTACTCGCTGAAAGAAAGGAAGCTGAAGAAAAAGACAGAGAATACGCCATCAAACGTACTCAACGATCAATAAAAGACCCCAAGCTGAAAAGAGTTCCCATTGATGATCAACGTCAACTATGGGATGATGCTCAAGAGATCATTAGAGAAAAGACTAAGGTCTCTGATACGACTTTGGAATGGGCTAAACAAATGCTGACCTATCGATCTAGACCATCCAAAATCGTCAAGGCAAACATTAGAGGAAGACTGTACGTTGAAGTTCCTGTTGTTGAAGTGGACGTCTACAGAGATGACGAAACCAAGCAAACTTTCTATGCTACTACCTTAGAAAAGTTTCGTCTCTCTGAATGGTTAGAAACAAAATTAGCCATTCAGGGATCGCGCTCAAAGTTCAAAAGCCATGTCGAGAAGATCTTAAACAAACAGATCGACCTGCTTTCATCTGCTGTGGATATTCCTCCTACTCTTCCTCAACCAAGAAAAGTACCTGATAAGAAAAAGAAAGCCTCTGATTCATGTCCTCATATTCGGAATGAAACGGGCATTGGTTTCTCTCGTGCTGAAATTGTTGGCCCTGATGCCGATCTCTCAATGCTTGACACCTCTCTACCTCCTGGAGAAACATTCATTCCTGGCACAGTTGTAAGTGATCCCTATGGTATATTCTTTTTAGACTACTATGGAAATCATCACTTTCAACGTATCTCTGAGCTAGACATCGCTCCCATCGAACAACTCAGAGATCTCGTATATTGGTGTGAAGTCAGACGCAACATCAAAGCTAGACACCTGAAGCCCTTGATTTATGAAGCAACTCTGAAGAAAAAGAATCAAGGAGAAGATGTCCCTGACTGGATGATCCCCACATCAAAGACCCTTGATGAACTTCTCATTAAGGAAGAACCTTTATAAGCTGATATGATCGCCTTTTCTCTATTGTATCAGTTATTCTTTTGTACTTGTAATTTATTTCGCTTGTAGTTGTAATCTTTTCATTTCTCTTTGTATCCTGATTCAAAGTTTTAAAGAAAGATTTCAGCGAATGTACTTTACTCCATCAGTACTGAAAAGATCCCAGAAAACAGTAAAAGGGACAAATATTTTATGAGTTCTTTTTATCCTTATGTTTTCATTTAATAGCAATTTTCTTTGTTGCTATGTCATAATCAAATAGGGGGAGATTGTTGATCCATACCCTCAGTGATTTGATAATGACCCTCTCTTATATTCTTAGTGAAAATTGTAAGTAAACAATATGTATCAGAGTTTCACTATCGCTGATAAGTACTAAGATCTTACAGTATCGCTGATAGGAACTCTCGCTCTTTAAATTAAACATTCAGCGAAACTGTTCGTCATAAATGCTCTGAGTCTGTTCAGTCATTATGATGATCGCTGATAAGTTAGTTGTTTACTTATGATCCCTGAAGACAAGTTTCACGTCAACAAAGGTTCTACGCTGAAGTCGAAGATCAAGCTCAAGAACCAGCGACAAGTCTCCTAATGAACGGATGCGGATCAGCGAAGACTCAGATTTGTCCACTCAACGTGAAGTATCAAGTACAAGACTTCAGCTATCGCTGAACTCTATCATTCGCTGATATGAAATGATAGATCGCTGAATCAACAAAAGCTGATCATGAAGTCCTCCGTACAAGGTACTTTTGTCTTAACCACCCTTGCACGACTCCGTACGAAATGTCAGAAAAGAACCTCCGACTGTCTGAAATCGTACAACCACTCTGATACTACACTGTTCATCCATGCGGCTACTAAGGTTGTCAACCAAGGTCAATGACATGCAACCAACCAGCTGATGACACGTGTAAAGTGTATACTGACTTGCATTAAATGCATGCAGTATATAAAGAGATGAACCCACTTCATTTGAAGTAACTTGCTAACTCTGGACAAGTTCAATCTCTTATCTCAAGATAGGTTATTATTAGTAATTTCCTTATCTCTCTTAGTGCAAGAAACCTTAGTGTTCCAACTTGTTTAAATTTAGGTTTATCCTTAATCTTGTTTCCGCAACAAGCTGTAAATTGTTAATGATTTATCAATAAACAATTTAGAAAAGTAAAATCTGTGTGTTTGTATTCAACCCCCCCCCCCCTTCTACAAACTTGTATAGGCCTTCGGGACCAACAGAATAGTTGGTGAGATCACAGGTTTTATGAGTACAACAAAGTTTGTCATAGAAACAGTTTTAATCCGCACAAGTGGATTGAGTATTCGGTTGTAGTTTTAAAGCACCTTTGTAAATCTGCACAAGTGGATATGTCAACCGGTTATGAAAACACTTTTGTAAATCCGCACAAGTGGATATGTCAGTCGGTTATGAAAACACTTTTGTAAATCCGCACAACGGTTTAAGAGTTCGCTTGTCAACATGCGCAAGGTATAATATCGTATGCAATTATATGTTAATAAATGAGCCCACTACCCAAACCTAATTACAGAATGCCCCAAACTGTATGTTCCATAGCCAACATGCTTACGGAATTACGGAATTACGGAGTTACAGAAAATACTAATTATGCACTCGCGAGGTGAGTGATTGTCAACCAAATAACGTTATGCATAATACTAACGGCTCAAAACGTGAGTTAATGGGTAATGTATAGTAAACGGGGACTTAATAGCAAAACTCAGAATCAACTAACATAAGCATACATACCATAGCGCATAAAAGTTCGTAGTAATGTAAATCATTTGAGTAAATAGTACAACCGATGCGTAATAAGATCGTAACATGCTTTTCACCCCAAAACGTATAAAATAGCAAAAAGGGGCTGTGAAAACTCACGGTGGTAAGCGAAGATATTCCCAAGAGGTGTGTAATGCAATCCGTCACATGATCCTACTTCGGTCCTACGAACGTAAGGACACTAGTAAAATTCTATGTTCTAAACCTTAGTCCTTGATTTCGCTTAGTTATCCAAATCATCATAAAATGCCTTTGTTGAGGTTAAGTTTGTATGTTATAAGAAATTTACCGATATTAGTAATCAATATTTAATACATTACATATTTAGGAGTTATATAGTATGTATAAAGTTAGAAGTAATATATAGTACATATATGCATATACCGCAATTTCATCATAAAGATGATGAAAAGGGTTCAAAATGAAAGGTTAGAATATGTGTAAAATGCATATACATATAGTATGTAAGTTATATTAGTATAAACATGTTAATATCACCACAATTTCATCACAATAAGTGATGAAAAGGGTCTAAGAATTGGTTTTTAACCAAGGCAGAAAGTTAATCTTGCTGTCCAGAATTTGTTGTCACTTTTGGTTCATTTTTTGAAATCTTCCAGAGACATTTAAATTGTCATATTTCATGTCCAGATAACTCAATATGTTCAGAAACCTTTGACATAAGATTCATAATTTTTAGAGGAGTTTAAGTACATAAAATAATTCTTGCCGTAAACTGCTACAGAAAACGTTGTTGTTCGCGTACTGTTTTTGTGAAAAATGTTTGAAGGTCGAAATCTTAATATTTTTCAATAATTCCAGTTGGGTTTGAATCCTAACTCATAAAAGTAAATTTCAGAAAATAATCACCTCATTTGGAGCATTATTGAGTGAGATATGACCTTTTGAATAGAGAGGTAAAATCTGGCAGCATGCTGTCAAATATGCATGTGCATTCTTTTGACTTTTTAGCAATATTCTTATTCTTCTTGCATGCAATCCGACTTGACTCATCCCCATACAAATATTTTCAGTTCCAAAACATATTTTTAAGTCATTTAAACCATATGCATGCTATCTATCTAATCATCTTTTGTAGAAATTTGAAAATGGGTTTATTTTGAAGATTTTTGGGTGTTTATGCCAAGAACTTCTTCATGCAACTTAAAATTATATATTTTTGGCACATGCATGTTGATTAAAACATGTTTTTAGTGAAATCAAAGATCTTTTCATACAACTTTTGGGATCAAAAGTGTAGATCTTTTAAGAAAACTACATGCATGCAAGTTAAGAGCCCATCTTTGATCTTAACATAGGTTTGATTATGGATTTACCACTTTTTTACTAACATGCAAGTGTTATGGTGGTAAAGCTACAAACATTAAGATGTGTAGAGATGATTCTTAACAATGTGTAAAGAAAAATGTAGAAGAAGATGAAGAACATTCATAAAAAGAAAAGTGCAAAATCAAATTAGAACAAAAAGGGATGTGTGGATTTCATCCAACACACTTGTATTTACCTTGAACACTTGAATCTCTTGAAGGAGATGTGTTTTTAGGGGCTGAAGTTATGGTTCTTCTTGAGAGAATATGAATGAAGTTTGAGAGAGAAAAGAGAGAAAATCTTAGAGTGAGAACTTAGAGAGAGAGAGAGAGAGAAGTTGCATATGATTTTTGGAAAGATAAGAAAAATTATAAAAGGGTAAAGAGGGGGGATGGCCGGCCTCAAGGGGGGGGTGAGGTGGTGTGTTGCCAAGAATAATGTCAAGTCCTTGTCTTTTTTATTTAATTTTATACATGCAAAACTTTTCTTTTAATTTAGATTTTTAAACAATACTTTTAAACTTTAATGATAGAAGTATAAATGTCATTTTAGGTTGAATTACTTTTTGTTGTGGAATATAAATATAATTGTGGTATAATTGTTGTTTAGGTTGGCATTTTATGAGATTTATGGACAATTCCCTAAATTGAGGGGTTTCTAGGCAAAATTCCTAAATTTTCCTACCGTACCGAGTTTACTGCTAAAATTTGACTGTGTGACCAATGACATAAATATTGAATATGCTTAGGTTAATTCTAACCTGAAACACGAATTTGACGGTTGTCACAGATGCCAACTCTAAACATAGGTCACACAATTATCTTAATTGATGTGATAACAGTTACTATTGTGTTTCTGTGTTAGATATTTACCCCATCTTGGTTACTTACATGTTTATCTGCTATTTTTGCTACTCATCAGTATTGTCTTTGAAGTTACATGATGCTCAGGATTCTCCTGAGCATCATGAGGGGGAGAAAGGATACGTATTCAAAGACATGGACTATAATGTTGAGGGGGAGTTAGCAAGAGTTGAGGGGGAGTAACTGTCCTAATCGTGCAAGAAACGTTTACAAGTGCAGAAAAGTTTTATTAATTGGTTTTTCTATCCCAACCAAAGGAGTGTTGATAAAATTGTTTCCTCCCATAAGCATATTGGTTCGACAAGTTCTGAAGTTTTTCAAAGCAAATTCAACTCGCGGTTCAAAGACAGATTTTTATTTTAAAACTGAAGATGCA
This sequence comes from Saussurea involucrata, assembly GCA_033807775.1. Lineage (NCBI taxonomy): Eukaryota > Viridiplantae > Streptophyta > Magnoliopsida > Asterales > Asteraceae > Saussurea > Saussurea involucrata. The sequence goes on along the minus strand of CM066327.1, from coordinate 93,552,448 downwards.
TTGTGGATTGTCATGTAACTCGCACATTATCTTTCTTGTGGGCTGATCTGATGTGTTGAGTTTCTACAGTTCAAATCTTATTTTAGTGCATTCAATCGAGGTTATCGTATATTGAATCTGGTTACAAAGTTGAAACTATGAGGACCAAGAGCTGTATTCGAGGGGGAGCGTGAAAGACATGAAGACAAGTAACATTAAGTGTTTCAAAGATTCGAGAGGGAGAGAAGATCAAGATCTAAAGTTTTTGTAACGACCCGGTTTCCCAAACATGATTCAAATAACATATATTGCATAACATCATTATATTTATAACAAAAGATACATAATAAGTCACGTACGGTCCCTTTAGTCTCGAAACTACAAAATACATGAATCTTCCTAATCATCATCAATCATCAAAAGCATCCTACATCTTATCCTTTCCTTTGCCGCTATAAGTTCCTCGACCTGGAATGCATATTTTTGAAAACAAAATGAGGGTTAGACCAAACGGTCTAGTGAGATAATCCCTGTCATTTCAAAATCGTTATAAAACCAATTTATATAAAATCCTTTATATAAACACACATAATTAAATACCAAACAAGACTCGTGCATTGTGTACCACTCATCCTTCACAGCCTTCACATCATTCCCATGGCCAAATTAGTTGGTAGCAAGCCAACTGTTACGTGCGAAATGTGTGTTTTAATCGCAGTGGGTTGCAAACTGTCCACAGTGGGAAGTGCAAGTGTACACTGTCCACTATGATCGTCACAGCAAGTAATAGTTGGTAAAATACCAGAATCGAATCCACAGAGACTGGACAATCAAGACAATACGGTTCTCATGAGCTCCTTTTACAAGTTTCAACTAGAGAGGAAAATAATACTTTGGTTTGGCTTGGTAAAATAGCTACTTGAAACGATTTACTAAATGCTAAAAAGGAGGAATGTAGGTTGGATTTTCCCTAAATTTTATCTCAAATACTCGGTCCTTAGAGTGATCCTCGTATTCGTGGTGGACATTTTCGCTAGAAAAGCCCGGTTACAAAATACTCACACCGTTAGATAAAAATCCCATACTCTTAGTACTTGTTGTTTTGTCAATGGTAATCTCTAAATGGACCTTTTCAGGCCTCGATGGAATGTGTAGAGACAAATACTCTAAGTGTTTTTAATACACAAATTAGCTTGCCTACTACTCCAGTGGGCAGAGATTAGCTCACTGTGCCGACCTCACTTTCGTAAGTGTCAAAAGAATTCTTTCGAATCCCCTAGCATCATTCAAGCTCGTGTCACTGCGCTCTACTTATTTCTAAGTTAAGAACTAGACTTTAGATCCTTGCAAGTGATCAGCTTGTTCGCATCCTTGGGTAAATATCGAGAATGAAAGACCAAAATAACAAATATTCTAAGTATAAAGATTACTCAAGCATTTTTGATAAAATCCAGGTACTTCTCCTTCCTACATCCCAAAGGATGTTTAGCCTAACATTTCCGAAGTAAAGAAAACAAAAGATGAAGATTTGCACATAATAAAACTGAAAGTGACTTGAATTAACTGCTCACAGTGGGGAACGAGAAGTCGTCCCTGCACTGTGTAATACGAACTACAATTTAAACTAAGAAAGTAAATTACTGAAAATTAAAGCTAGTTACTGCAGTAAATAAAAGACTAAGGCTAATGTGGTAGTTGAGAGAATTTGAGACTAAAAGTATTCAAGGATGATAACCAAGCATGCATTTAATGGCACCCAAGTGCTCCTTTATATACTAGGAGAAGGAGTTGGGTATTACACAAAAGAGGTGGGTCTTCCAATGGGTAAAGACTGCTGAGTTGTGGCAGAATTCAGCTCCTTGTGCAATTCTTTTATCCAATGGTCCCTTCTCCAAGTCAATCTCCAAGTACAAAGAGGTGTACTTGATGCTATCTTCAATGAGAACTACCTTGTACTTCTCCAGCCATTTCTCTGCCATATGAACCTTCCTCCTCCAGAAAATTAGATCCCAACTAAAAGTTTCTTTTTGATTTCTTTTTGATCAGCTCGAAGAGTGGGGAACCGGAGTGGGCACTGTATACGTCACTGCGGATGAAAAATCGTGAAAACACCCAAAACTTCCCCAAATAATTTATTAAAGACCATGGTTCACTCCTTTTGCTCGTTTTCGTAAATCATACCAAGAATGGGGGTTTTTAGAAGTGAAATGGCTAAAATTGACAAAATAAAGTGGAAAATAAATGGAAATAATAACTCTAAAAATAGAGTTATCACAACCTCAAACTTAAATCATTACTTGTCCCCAAGTAATAAAAAGAAAGAAATAAAATGAAACACAATGCATAAAAGGTCTTTGAGGGACTTACATATTTCTTGACTTGAATGGGCGTTGATCTCCTTCCTTCGATACTTCCTTCGGTTCCAAACTTGAAAATTTCACTTTTGTGTTTGACGAAACCTTTCCCTTGTTTACCTTTTGATCAATAGGGCTTTCTTGGGTTTGAAGGGTTTATGGCTTTGAATCTTTTCCCAAGGGTTTTGGCAAAAATTTCCAAACATGGACCGAAGATCTCGCTTTGAGATTTTTATTTCAAGAAGTGGGTGTTTAGTATTTTGCTATGATAAGTACGTACACTTTCAGGCTTTATTTGGGAATAAGGAGTATGGCTATTTTTTTGTGAGGGTGGGTATTCTGATGGTCCAGAATAGGCACACCATCGTTTTCTGGGAGTGAGCACTTTGATGGTCCAGAAAAGGCACACCATCAATTTTGTTAGTGCTACTCCGATTTTCTTCTGTTTTTGTATTTTTGTGTTTTCTCTTTTTTTTTTTTTGGGAGGGGGGTACGGCTTACCCACCTCAAACTTGGACTTCACAGTGTCCTCACTGTGAGCAAACTGGAGGTCACTCTGGAAGTTCCCACCTCAAACTTAAAATCTCACAGTGTCCCCACTGTGACATAGAAATAACGAACAAAGGTGGTGGTTTGCGGTACAAAAGGGTCGTGTTTAGATGCGAAAAATGGCCTAAATCATTTCACGGGACAAGTTGAGATTTGTACTTACAAAAGTGACCTTTTAAGTCGGAAGCCGAAAGTTGTACCTTGAAATGGAAACGAGGTCAAACAAGCATTCAAACAATCAATACGTTAGTACCCAAAAGTACCTACCTACCGGTAGGATTTTCATGCATCGATATTTAAAAAGTTAAAACAGCAAATAGTGTCAATGCCTAGCCATAGGCACAAAAAGATCAACCAAACAAAATAAAATTGTTTTTGGTGAGCAAAAGAGCGAAACCATTGTTTTAAAACAAACCATTCACGGGGTTTGGGTGGCTTGCGGTGACAGATCCGCATCATCATCATCGAACTCATCCTCACTGTCATTAACCGGGCAGATATCTTTCAGGAATTCTGGGAGCTGAGCAGCTAGCATTGGGTTGGCCTCTTTCATCATCAGGCCCGTCACCTCATCTCGTTCTCTTGTATACATCCAAAATTTCTGCGTGGCCCGGTTCTGATATCGTTGCTCACTTTCCAGCAACTCGATCCTGTATGTGAGCTTCTTTAAAGCTGCCAAAATCTCTCCCATTTGGTTGCTTGATGATCCGGCCTCGGTTGAATGGAGTGGGGTACCCTTCTTCTCCACAGTGGGCACTTCAGTGCCCACTATGTGCTCGTCGGCTATTCGCACATTGGGCTGTACCTGGGCAGGCTCAACAGACGGGCCTCCTATCTCTCTTCTCATCTTCTTAATTGTCTGAATACTGATGTTTTTCGTGGAAATGATCCACTGGTCTTCTTCAGCTGTGGGCACTCCGGCATCTATTAGCAATAGTGTAATAAGGCAAGGAAGGGGTAGGATTACCTTGGTTCGTGTTCTGGCCTGATGGATGGCACCATGCATTATGATTCCCAGATTGATCTTCTTTTTAGTGAGAACGCAGTAAAGCATGGCACACTTATGCATGGAGAGAGTCGTGTCGTGCGATGTTGGGGCCACCGAGGCCCTTAAGAATTGGAACCACACAGCAGCCTCAGTGGTGAGGCTGCCAGCATATAGACACCTTCTTTGGCCATCCTGATTCCATGGCCTTCCCTCAACTGCTATTTCTTTTAAAATCAATTCCTCATCAGCCGGAGTCATCTTTGCCAGGAACTGTCCGAAAGCACAAGGTTCCGGAGCTCCTTTACCTAACACTCGGTTTATATTGCCTGGAGTAAAGTCCACAACCTTTCCTCTGATCTTAACAAATGATTCTTTGGCTTGGGAGGCCTCAGCATAAAATTCTCGGACTAATGATGCATTAGCGCGGCGATTGGCAGTGGCAATGGTTGCCCAATCTTGCGCTACAAGTTTATCTTTGACAAAGGGATTTGCTTCTACAAAGTCGGGGTCGAAACCCCTCTCTAAATTCAACTTCCGAGTGCAAATACACTCAAAGTGGGTTCTAGCAGCTGGGGAAGTGAATTGCCTCGGTATCCCACTGGGGGCATGAGCAGTCCCCACAGTGGACAGATGTGGATTTTCAGAAAGGTTTTGTTCACTTCCCGTATTAGTATCACTAGAAGAAGAACTTAAAGAGGGTTCGATACCCTTACCTTTCCTCGACGCTTTTCTTTTCGGTTTTGCAGACGATGCCTTCTTGGATGCACCAGATCGTGTAACCATTCCCCTGTTCCTCTGGAGTGCTCTGGTTGGGGTTTCTTCACTGTGGGCAGTGGTGTGGACATCCTCCACACTATCAGCATTTTTGTTCTGGGGAATGTCTAATGTCTGAGTCTGCTCCTTAATCTTCTTCTGTCTTTCTTCTTCCTCACGAGCCAAACACTCCTCCTCTGCTTGTTTCTTTTTCTGCTCGAATATCCTTGCTTCTTCATCCTTCTTTCGTTCTTCCTCTTTCAATCGCTCCTCCTCCTCTCTAGCCAATCTTGCGGCTTCTTCCCTCCTCAATCTCTCTTCCTCCTCTCTTTTTAATCTTTCTTCCTCCTCTCGTTTGATTCTTTCTTCTTCCTCTCGACGCCTCCTCTCGACCTCTTCCTTTCTTTTTCTAATGGCTTCCATTTTCTGTTTGAACTCCTCTGCTAACCGTCTCTCTTCTTCTTCGGCTAGAAGTGTCTCGGTCTCGAAATGGGTGATACTGTTGTCTGAGACTTGCGATGATGAAGTAGCTTTTGGGCTTTCGTGCTTTGAAGAACCCTCGTCGGCCGCACCAGAGATGATCGGGTTTTTGCCGGAGACCGGTGGCGGTTCGTTCAGGTCATTGGTGACGGCTTCCGGTGGTTGTTCCTCGGCGGTCCTGCGGCGGACGGCCGCACGTGTTAGTGCATCGGGGTTGGTGTTCATTCTCTTGGTTCTTGCCATTTTTAGGGTTTTGGAAGGGTTTTGCTGGTGGGTTTTTCGTAGAGAGAGAAATGAAGAAGAGAAAGTTTGCTGGGTAAATTTTGGTAGCAAAAGAGGTTAAGGTGGTTTTTGGAAATGTTTTCTTGTCAAAAATGGGGGGAAACCGCCGGTTTTAGGAGAGAGGGAGAGGATTGACAATGATAGCTTTGCTTGGGAAATGATGAACTATGACACCATGGCCTAAAAGTAGACTTGATGGCAGCAAAAGGTGAAAGCTTGTCAGCATTGGGCCCCAAAAATAGTCCTTTCATTCGCCAGGTGGGGAGTGGGGAGCGCAGTGACCTGAGCCTTCCCCACTGCAAAGTACTTTCCTTGATTTTTCTTCAAAAGGTGGCACGTTCTTCTACACACATTAAAACAAACTACCATGCAGAATTAAAAAGACCAAAAATAATAAAAAGACAACAAAAAAGTGAAATAAAATATTTACAAACGGTTGTGAATTTCTCTAACCATAGCGAGGCGGAGAGTGGGCAGGGATGTGGGCACTTTCATGCAAAAAATGCTTTACCCTTTGCCCATTGACTTTAAAGGTTTGACCCGATTGTGGGGATTTCAACTCCACTGTTCCGAAAGGACTCACCTTGACAATGGTGTATGGTCCCGTCCATCTTGATTTAAGTTTACCTGGAAAGAGTTTGAGACGGGAATTGAACAATAGTACCTGTTGTCCTTCCATGAACTCCCTATGGTTGATTCGACGATCGTGCCACATCTTGGTCTTTTCCTTGTACAACTTTTCATTCTCATAGGAGTGATATCGCAACTCCTCTAGCTCATGTATTTGCAGACTCCTTTTGATTCCCGCGGCATCCTCACTCATGTTAAGCTCTTTAAGGGCCCAGAATGCCTTGTGCTCTAATTCAATCGGTAAATGGCAAGCTTTGCCAAAAACTAATTTGAATGGAGACATTCCCAGAGGAGTTTTATAGGCTGTTCGATAGGCCCAAAGAGCATCATCGAGTTTGATTGACCAATCTTTACGGTGTGGCTTAACAACTTTTTCCAAAATTCCCTTGATCTCACGATTTGAAAGCTCGGCCAACCCATTGGTTTGTGGGTGGTATGCGGTGGCCACTCTATGATGAATATCATATTTAGCAAGAACCGAGGCCATGACTTTGTTTACAAAATGGGTGCCTTCGTCACTAATTAATGCTCGTGGTGTTCCGAAGCGAGTGAATATATTTTTGTGTAAGAACTTCACCACAGTGTTAGCATCATTGGAGTGACAAGCAATGGCTTCTACCCATTTTGAAACATAATCTACCGCAACCAAGATGTAAAAGTTATTGTTGGAATTTGGAAAAGGTCCCATAAAATCTATCCCCCATACATCAAAAAGTTCGACCTCTAGAATGTTGTTAAGAGGCATTTCATTTCTTTGCGATATATTCCCCGTACGTTGACATTGCTCACAATTTTTCACGAATTCAAATGAGTCTTTAAAAACAGTGGGCCAAAAGAATCCACTTTGCAAAATTTTTGCTGCGGTACGGTTTCCACCGAAGTGGCCACCGTAGTGGGATGTGTGACAACCATGGAGTATTTGATGTTGTTCACTCCCATGGACACAACGCCTTAATATTTGGTCCGCCCCTATCTTGTACAAGAAGGGATCGTCCCAAACGTATTGTCGTGTGTCGTGTAAAAATTTCTTGAATGGTTGTCCACTCATCCCGTGGGGCTTAAGTCCACTTGCTAAAAAGTTTGCAATATCAGCATACCAAGGAGTTTCATTATGATGTTGCGCAGATAATAATTGTTCATCGGGAAAAGTTTCTTTTACCTGAGTGGGGTCAGGAGTGGGGTCAACAGTGCCCACTGTCTTCTCGAGCCTGGACAGATGATCAGCAACCTGATTGCTTGTTCCTTTTCTGTCGACGATCTGGAGGTCAAATTCCTGCAGCAACAGCACCCATCTGATCAACCTCGGTTTAGAGTCAGCCTTGTTGATCAAATATTTGATGGCTGCGTGATCGGTGTGTACTATAACCTTTGCTCCAATTAAGTAAGACCTGAAACGATCAAAAGCAAAAACTACTGCAAGTAGTTCTTTTTCGGTTACAGTGTAGTTGATTTGAGCCTCGATCAAAGTCTTGCTTGCATAGTATATTGGATGAAAAATCTTATCTTTTCGTTGGCCTAGTACTGCACCTATAGCCCAATCGCTGGCGTCACACATGACTTCAATTGGGAGTGACCAGTCAGGAGTGGTCACTATGGGTGCAGTAACTAAGGCATTTTTGATTATTTCAAATGCGTTTCTACATTCTTTGGTAAAAACAAACTCTCTTTCATGTTGCAGCAGGTTACATAGGGGTTTAGTTATTTTGGAAAAATCTTTTATGAACCTCCTATAGAAACCTGCGTGACCTAAAAAACTGCGAATGCCTTTTACCGTTGTGGGCTCGGGAAGTTGGGAGATTACTTCTAGTTTTGCTTCATCAACTTCCAAACCCTTTTTCGACACAAGATGACCCAAAACGATGCCCTCTTCGACCATGAACTGACATTTTTCCCAATTTAGAATAAGGTCGTGGGTTTCACATCTCACCAAACTTTTTTCTAGATTCCTCAAACAGTTATCAAATGATGTGCCGATCACAGAAAAATCGTCCATAAAAACTTCTATGGTATCTTCTATCATATCAGTAAAAATGGCCATCATACAGCGTTGAAAAGTAGCGGGAGCATTACATAAACCAAAAGGCATTATCCGGAATGCAAAAGTACCATATGGACAAGTAAAGGTGGTCTTTTCTTGGTCTTCGGGTGCGATGTGGATTTGGTTATATCCGGAGTATCCATCTAGAAAACAATAAAATTCCTTTCCCGCTAATCTATCAAGCATTTGATCAATAAAAGGTAACGGGAAATGGTCTTTCTTTGTTGCTAGATTCAGTTGCCTATAGTCCATGCATATTCTCCATCCCGTAACAGTCCTAGTTGGAATGAGTTCGTTCTTTTCATTTCTGACCACTGTTGTTCCTCCCTTTTTAGGGACACATTGAACGGGGCTCACCCAACTACTACTGGCAATGGGATAGATAATACCGGCATCTAACCATTTCAAGACTTCTTTCTTAACTACCTCCTTCATGATGGGGTTCAACCTTCTTTGGGGTTGGACTTTCCCCGGGTGGTCACTCTCCAAGTTAATCTTATGTTGACATAAAGAGGGGCTAATCCCTCGAATGTCCGCTATGGTCCAACCAATTGCTCCCTTATGCTTTATCAACAAATCAATCAGAAGTTGTTCTTGTTTCTCACTAAGTTTGGAAGAGATAATGACGGGAAGTTTATTATCCTTAGCGAGATAAGCATACTTTAAATGGGAAGGCAATGGTTTAAGCTCTAACTCGGGAGGTTGTTCTATTGAAGGGGATTGAACATCTCTATCTTTGAAGTCCAGAGGTTCAAAAGCTGCAACCATTTCATTACACTCATCCTTAAAAGTGTCATTACTCTCTGATTCAGAGTGCTCACTGTTAATCCCCACTGTGGGAACTGTACTCCCCACTGTGGGCAAATTGCCAAAATTGTGGGTTTCATAAATCGAACTTAAGGCAAAACAATCTTCGGTGTCTATATATTTGAGAGATTTGAAAACATTAAAAGTTACCTCTTGGTCATTAACTCGCATCGTGAGTTCTCCTTTGTGCACATCGATCAAAGTACGTCCGGTTGCAAGAAACGGACGTCCTAAGATGATTGGGATTTCTTTATCGGCCTCATAATCTAAAACAAGAAAATCGGCGGGGAAGATAAATTTATCCACTTGGACCAAAACGTCTTCTATTTTTCCCTTGGGGTAGGCAATGGATCGGTCGGCTAGTTGTAATGTCACGGTTGTGGGTCTAGCCTCTCCAATCCCTAACTTGTTAAAAATGGACAAAGGCATCAAGTTGACACTAGCTCCTAAATCACAGAGTGCTTGGCCTACTTCTTGTCCTCCTATAATGCATGGAATGGTGAAACTACCCGGGTCTTTCAACTTAGGTGGAATCTTGCTTGTTAGGAGGGCACTACATTCTTCGGTCAAAGCCACAGTTTCAAATTCACCCAACTTCCTCTTTTTGTTCAAAATATCTTTTAAGAATTTAACATAGCTTGGCATCTGCTCGAGAGCTTCTACCAAGGGTATGTTAATGTGAAGTTGCTTAAAAATGTCTAAGAATTTTTTAAACTGAACATCGACATTTTTAGGCTTCATTCTTTGAGGAAATGGAATGTTTCGTGGGTCAATCTGAGTTTGCTGTGGTATTGGCTTTGGAACAGTAGTCTTTGGGACAGGTCCAAAAGTGGGAAGGTCAGGGATGTCGGTCCCCACTGTGGGGATCACAGTGACTTGAGGAGTGCCCACTGTGGTGCTCACAGTGGGTTTTTGAGGCGAATCATCAGATTCAAAAATGATATTTTTCAGATCCTTTCCACTCCTTAAAGTTATGGACTTGACATGTTCTGGTCCTTTTCCTATCACTCTAGCTTGCTCGGTATCACTCGGTAACGTTCCTGGTGGTCTATTCTTAACTTCAACGGCTAGCTGTCCTACTTGGGTCTCTATATTCCTAATGGCTGCTTGGGTTTGATTCATAAAACCTTTGAGAATCGACTCGATCGATTGTTGAGCCTCAGCTGGTTGGTTGGATCGTGGTTGGTATGGTTGTGGGGACTGCCCACTGTGATGTGGGGATTGCCCACTGTGATGTTGCTGAAATCCCGGGGGATTGTATGGTCTTTGCTGGATGTGACTCGGTCCTTGGGGTTGGAGTCCTTGATTACCGGACCAAGAGAAATTCGGATGATTTCTCCAACCTGGATTATAAGTCTGCGAATAAGGGTTGTTCCTTTGGTTGGTCCCTATGACATTAACAGATTCGGGGTTTGCTGGACAATAGTCGAAAACATGCTCCTCTCCACAAAGGGAGCAGTTATCAGCGAGATGGGTTGCGGAATTGACTTGGCCTCGATTTTGATTTAAAACGATTTTTGTCAAGGCCACTAATTGTGCATTCATGGTTTTGAGTGCTTCGGAATCTATGGTGTTGGTCTTAGACATGGGTGCTCTCGGATTTGACCATTCGGTATTGTTGTTGGACACTTTTTCTAAGATTTGATATCCTTCGTTGTAAGTCATACTCGTAAATGTTCCACCGGCTGTTGCATCTAAGATGATTTTGGCTGCATTGGAAAGACCATTGTAAAAGGTCTCCAATTGGATGCAATGTGGGATGCCATGATGTGGGCACTTTCGAAGTAAATCTTTAAATCGTTCCCATGCATCCGAAACAGCCTCATCTTCCTCTTGCCTAAATAAAATTATATCATTTCGAAATCTAACATTCCTTGTTGGAGGAAAGTATTTTTGCAAAAATCTATCGGCAAGTTCTTGCCAAGTGGTTATCGAGTGAGGTGCATGTGCGTTCAGCCAAGATTTTGCTTTGTCCCTTAATGAAAAAGGGAAAAGCCTTAGTCTTAATGCCTCATCACTAACACCTTGCAATTGAAAGGAATCGGTCATTTCTAAAAAAGATTTTAAGTGCGAGTGCGGATCCTCAGATGGCGATCCTCCAAATTGACCCATGGCTTGGATCATTTGAAACATCACCGGTTTGAGTTCAAAATGCGTTGCAACAATATTGGGTCTCAAAATTCCGGAGCTTAAATCACCAACTCCGGAAGTAGCATAGTCCCGTATTTTTCGATCTTTGTTATCGGCAATCGTGATTGTGGTCTCCACTATAGGTGGCGGTACTGCAGCCATGTTCACAGTGGGGATCACAGGAGGTTGTCGATTTGTTTTCTTGCTTCTTCGTGTTTTTCGCAACGTTTTTTCTATTTCGAGATCTATTGGAACCAAATGTTCGAGTTGTCGCCGTGGCATACAATACGAACAGCTTAGAAAAACTAGTTACTCGGGCTCGAACAAAAACTAATGTCTTGAGATTTAAAATCACGCCAGTCCCCGGCAACGGCGCCAAAAACTTGTTACGTGCGAAATGTGTGTTTTAATCGCAGTGGGTTGCAAACTGTCCACAGTGGGAAGTGCAAGTGTACACTGTCCACTATGATCGTCACAGCAAGTAATAGTTGGTAAAATACCAGAATCGAATCCACAGAGACTGGACAATCAAGACAATACGGTTCTCATGAGCTCCTTTTACAAGTTTCAACTAGAGAGGAAAATAATACTTTGGTTTGGCTTGGTAAAATAGCTACTTGAAACGATTTACTAAATGCTAAAAAGGAGGAATGTAGGTTGGATTTTCCCTAAATTTTATCTCAAATACTCGGTCCTTAGAGTGATCCTCGTATTCGTGGTGGACATTTTCGCTAGAAAAGCCCGGTTACAAAATACTCACACCGTTAGATAAAAATCCCATACTCTTAGTACTTGTTGTTTTGTCAATGGTAATCTCTAAATGGACCTTTTCAGGCCTCGATGGAATGTGTAGAGACAAATACTCTAAGTGTTTTTAATACACAAATTAGCTTGCCTACTACTCCAGTGGGCAGAGATTAGCTCACTGTGCCGACCTCACTTTCGTAAGTGTCAAAAGAATTCTTTCGAATCCCCTAGCATCATTCAAGCTCGTGTCACTGCGCTCTACTTATTTCTAAGTTAAGAACTAGACTTTAGATCCTTGCAAGTGATCAGCTTGTTCGCATCCTTGGGTAAATATCGAGAATGAAAGACCAAAACAACAAATATTCTAAGTATAAAGATTACTCAAGCATTTTTGATAAAATCCAGGTACTTCTCCTTCCTACATCCCAAAGGATGTTTAGCCTAACATTTCCGAAGTAAAGAAAACAAAAGATGAAGATTTGCACATAATAAAACTGAAAGTGACTTGAATTAACTGCTCACAGTGGGGAACGAGAAGTCGTCCCTGCACTGTGTAATACGAACTACAATTTAAACTAAGAAAGTAAATTACTGAAAATTAAAGCTAGTTACTGCAGTAAATAAAAGACTAAAGCTAATGTGGTAGTTGAGAGAATTTGAGACTAAAAGTATTCAAGGATGATAACCAAGCATGCATTTAATGGCACCCAAGTGCTCCTTTATATACTAGGAGAAGGAGTTGGGTATTACACAAAAGAGGTGGGTCTTCCAATGGGTAAAGACTGCTGAGTTGTGGCAGAATTCAGCTCCTTGTGCAATTCTTTTATCCAATGGTCCCTTCTCCAAGTCAATCTCCAAGTACAAAGAGGTGTACTTGATGCTATCTTCAATGAGAACTACCTTGTACTTCTCCAGCCATTTCTCTGCCATATGAACCTTCCTCCTCCAGAAAATTAGATCCCAACTAAAAGTTTCTTTTTGATTTCTTTTTTATCAGCTCGAAGAGTGGGGAACCGGAGTGGGCACTGTATACGTCACTGCGGATGAAAAATCGTGAAAACACCCAAAACTTCCCCAAATAATTTATTAAAGACCATGGTTCACTCCTTTTGCTCGTTTTCGTAAATCATACCAAGAATGGGGGTTTTTAGAAGTGAAATGGCTAAAATTGACAAAATAAAGTGGAAAATAAATGGAAATAATAACTCTAAAAATAGAGTTATCACCAACTAATCAATCAACAACGCTGTACGACAACTACAGCCAACAACGCTGTACGGATACTACAGCCAACACCGCTGTACAACAATTACAGCAACCATCTGTCGGCATAGTTCGGCAGTACTCTCGTGTAATGTATGCTCATATAAATATAATATACATCTCAATATATTATATTTCAACATAAGCACATAATCACATTATTTATCACATTCCAATCATATCTCAATATATGATATTTTCATTTATAAACAAGTCGTCACATTCCTACCACATATCCATCTCATATATATATATATATATATATATATAACATATATATGTATCCCAGTTTGAAAACATTTTAAAGTAAAACTCACCTCGATTGGTTATCGAATTTCCTTCTTAGCTTTTCTCGAGAAATCCAATCTTTCATTCAAAGTTTACCGAATCTGGAACAATTAAAATACAAGTATTTCTTAAAGACTAAGAATCTTAAATAATCCAAAATCCTCGGTTGATATCGCAACCAACTGTTGAGACATGACACTCTTCAATGTCGCAACCAACTGTTGAGACATGACACTATTCAATGTCGCAACCAACTGTGTTCATACAAGTCGCAACCAACTGTGTTCATACAAGTCGCAACCAACTGTTTTCATACAAGTCTCAACTAACTGAAAAACGTAAAAACCCAGAAATCTCTAGTTTTAAGCCATGAATGTTTATGATATTTTGCAGATATGCTTAAGACCATAAATAACAACTATCCATAAACTTAGTTTTCCAAAAACATCCATAAATCATCAAACCCCATTTAGAAAACTTATCTTCAAACTTATAACCATAAAAAGGATTTTAAGTAGGATAAATACCTTTGATCCACAGATTGTTTTCCTAAAATCTCCAGCTGAAATCACAAGCTTTTCTTCTTCTTCTTCATGACCTTTCTTCTTCAAATCTCTCTCTTTTCTCTCTAACCGTAAACACACACACACACTTACACCTTTTAGATATTTGCTAATTGTGTCAAAAGATGACACCTCTTCCTTCTAATTAGAAGTATGGCGGTGGTGGTGTGTGGTTTAGTTAAGATGACCAAACAAACCCTAGGCTTCACTCATTTGGCAAAATACACCCTTATACTTCTATATTAAAATTAAAACTTACCCCTTAACTTCTAACTCCATAAAACCAACTCCATACTTACCTTAGACCCAAAATAATAAAATTTAATAAACCAATAATATCCCCGGTTATTACAACATCTCCCCCTTAAAAGAATTCCGTCCTGGAATTCGGTTAAGCGAAAAGGTATAAATACTTAGTTTTCCCTACTACTTTGAACTCAATCAAAACCATATATTCTGCTATTTTAAAATAAGATTATCCCTCCACTTCCTTTTCCACTTAGAGTTAAAACTAATAACCTTTTGATGAACAAGTATGTTATTCTCAATATTACGAAAATACCAATAATTTTAATTCCATACAAAAATTCCACCCCTTTTAAAACAATGATAACCACCAACTTATTAATACTAACCACACTTTACACACATCATCCGCAATTTACTCAATTATTCCATCCCACAAAGTCGATCCCAATTTTAAAATAATCATAATCGAAATTTTCTACCGAATCACCCAATAATCAAATCCCCCGAATATTCAAAATAACTCGATAGATCACTTATATCACAAAAAGATAATAACTTATACCCACATGGAACTAATCCAAATAACACCACATTTTATACTTACTCGGAACATTTACCACGCTAATATTGCTTTTTACTCCATCAATCTTTCACGACAAACGTCGTGTTCTACACTTTTACAATACTAACTCAAAAACTTAAACACACACTTTCCATATAAAACTTGCTTAGCAATTACAATCTATTTCTTATACTCTTCCATGAAATAAAATTATACTCAACAAAATCATTTTATATCACGGATAAGTTTCTTAATTTTATCAAACCTGCCTACCTCATTTTACCATTCTCATTTCTCATGCTAGCGTAGCATAACCACGATAATCACATATCAATACTTAAGTACACTTGACACTAAATTATTCATCAAAATCCTATTCATACATGCAAGACCAACTCTAATCAAACGGTTCCACTAAAAGTTACAATAACAATCCAACACTCCAAAAATAACGACACTCTACTCTCCCATAAATCACAGAATCAACTTGAAGTATCACCTTAACCCATAGTAAAACCTTTCTCCATAGACTATACACAACTCTATCGTCGCTTCTCTAACCCAAAATACGTCTAAGACAGACAACACTTTCTTGCATGAATTATACCGATCACGAACCCTAGATAACAATTGATTCCCACACTTGCCACAACATCACTCTCACACTACTACCATGTCCTATCCAATGGTCCTTCACCCTGAGCATTACATTCGACTATTTTCTTCCACTCTCTTCTCAACATAAAACATGTTTCCCCAAGGTCAGCTCACTAGAAGGTGCTCACCCACGAGCTAGCTTTCTTTCACTTTCAAACCAACCGCACACACCCAATTTCAACGATTACCATACTTCACCAACAATTTCACCACACCTCATACGAGGAACTTAACCGAGTTAATCCGAAATTACACTCAATGCTCGAAACAACCACACTCTTTTCATTTCTTAAATGGTAATACTCCACTCCTTAGCTAACCATCTACTGCCACTCCCTTCTCTTATTCTCGAATAACAATACTACGCACCACTTAGATATCCATGCCTCTCCACACATACTTTTGTCACATCTTAACAACTTATAAACAAAATCCCGAGCAGAGGTTTCCACTTACACCCACCACATATCATCACTAATCCATCATTTAACCTTACAAAAAATTCATTACTACCACACCTCGCACGCTCACTAATTATAAACTGCCACCATCTTATCCACATCACCCCACACCTTTAAACAATACCCTTTTTGATAGTGTCAACAATCACAATAAGTATATTCCACACAACACACTAAACCGTCGCCTTCATGACCAGATCAAGACTTCACACACTACCGTTACTCTCCACACATAATCCTCACGTTCCACACACTACTATTATTCTTTACACTCAGGCCATCACACTTCACACATTAACAAAATCAGAACAACAGTAATTAAGCACACCCATCACACTCCCTAACAGAACCCACTTCATCCAAAGCTTCATAACCAACTTATACCCCCACCGTTCTCACTTGAGGAAAAACACAAGACTTTTCATAGTGTAAAAATCAAATTTTCAACCTATCCAGTACCCAGACCCATCGCTGATAATATTACATCAAGTAACGTAACGCTACTTATTACCATTCCACCACAAGGATTCACTTCGACCCTTTCAAATTTGTTAGAGCATTGTTGTATTCAAGATTTACTGTAAAGTCAATATATTGTATTAGTTGCTAATGCCTTTATACCTTGTATGTTATGGGTATAAATAGGCATGTCTAGTTCTTAGTTAAAAAAGGGAATCTAGATCCCTCTTGTAACCTCTTGTATCATTTGTCATTTACACTTAAGAGATCAATATATGGATGACAAGTTCTCTCTAGATTCTCTCTCTACATCATTCTTGATTTCTTGCTAGATTTGGGATTTCACATTTGGTATCAGAGCTAAACAGAAAATTCAAGCAGATCAAAGAGAAAATTGAAGATTTTTTACACTGTTCTTGAAGATTTCGGATCCTTCATTCATCACTGTTCATGATGATTTCTTACCCTTCATCGATTACTGTTCATCTAGAATCATCATCTTTTTCATTTTTTGATCTTTTGGATTGATTCTTGACATCATTGCACTCGATTTTCATCCCTGAACATCTTTAATTCAAGGATCTATACCAAAATCTGCACAGAATTTGCAGATCTGATCATTTTATATCTGTTTTTGTTCGAAAAATTTTCTTACTATTTTGGATCATAATTCGATTAAATTGATCGAATTAGGATTTGTGTTTAACTAAGAAAGTGTGTGGAATCAAATTTCGAACAAATCTGTGCAAATTTCATAACAATTGATCAAGAATTGAAAAAGTTATGGCTGATTTAGTGATTTTCTTGTTCGAAGTGCAGAATTCGGATCATTCTTGGTGAATTCGGATCATTCATACACAATTCGGATCATTCAAAGGGAATTCAGAGTGTTTTTGGCATCACAAGTATAGAATTCGACTCAAGAAGCATTCGAATTGAGTTGAATTCGAACCCTTATGGATTCGAATTGAGTTGAATTCGAACCCTTATGGATTCGAATTGAGTTGAATTCGAACCCTGTTAGATTCGAATTGAGAAGTTGTGGATTCATCTGAGTTGGTTTAATTTTCCAAGTAAAGAATTCGAACCAAGTTAAGTCCGAATTGAGTGAATTCGAACCCAGTTAAGTCCGAATTGGGTGAATTCGAACCCAGTTAAGTCCGAATTGGGTGAATTCGAATCCTTCTTCATCCGAATTCATTGAATTCGAACCCTTCAGCATCCGAATTCATTGAATTCGAACCCTTATTCATTCGAATTCATTGATTTCGAATCCTTATTCATTCGAATTCTTAAAAAAAAATCCATAGTGTTTTTCATACACTTTAAGAGCTTTTCAAGAAAAAAATTTATATAAAAATTTTTCTGCTTGATTTTCTGAACGATCAATCTTCTAGCATTCTTCAAGATGTCTGACATAGAGAATTTAAGTGGGAGAATATGGTATCAGTTAGGAAAAGATAGAAAATGGACTCTTTCTGAAGCTAAAGATGAGATCAAGCGTCTTGAAGGTTTTCTTTCTAGATACATAAGACATTCTAATAAAGATGCAAGAAAAAATACAAAGCTCATGTCTGAGAAAGCTTTATTAGAAGACAAAGTCTCTTCTCTTGAGTCCGAACTGAAAGTTTTGAATGACAAGATTGTAGTGCTTGAAGTCACTCAAGAGAAAAATAAGACACTTGAGATCACAACTCATCAAGATAACATAAAGGAGCTTCAAGGGAGTATAAAAGCATTAGAAGAAGAAAATGCTGATTTGAAGAAACACATTTTTGACATTTCTTCTTCAAATGAAAAATCTATTTTGAAAGAACAAAATGCTGAACTTACTAAAAGAATTACTGATCTTGAAGTTTATATTGCAGATCTTGAAACAAAGAAAGACAACTCAAGTATGCACAATCAAATCGAGAAACTTCAAGAGAAAGTAACAACTCTTCAAAGAGAAAATGCTGATATGAAGAGTGAGAAAGACAAGAGTGAAAAGGGGAACTCTTATTTACAAAATCAAATAAAAAGAGTTCAAGAAAAGACAACAACGTTGGAAAGGGAAAACGTTGAATTGAAGAAGAAGCTTTCTGAACGTGAAAGAGTGTCACCTTCTTCAAATAAAGTTCTTAAAGGAAAGGAAATAATTGAACTAAAATATATAAAACTTTTGAAACAAATCTCCGATTTTGAGAAAGTTTTATATCTTGAAAAAGAGAAGCAAGAGAAAGAAAGAAATGAATTTGAAACAGAACGCAAATCTTTTGAGATTAAAAGTTCTGATCTTTTCGTGAAAATCTCTGAATTAGAAAATCTTTTGGAAAAGGAAAGAAAAGATTTCACGGAAAAGAAAAATCTCTTTGAAAAGGAAAGTAAAACCCTTAAAAAGAAAAATATGGAAATTTTCAAAGAGATTACTGATAATTAAATACCAAGCAAGACTCGTGCATTGTGTACCACTCATCCTTCACAGCCTTCACATCATTCCCATGGCCAAATTAGTTGGTAGCAAGCCAACTAATCAATCAACAACGCTGTACGACAACTACAGCCAACAACGCTGTACAGATACTACATCCAACACCGCTGTACAACAATTACAGCAACCATCTGTCGCCATAGTTCAGCAGTGCTCTCGTGTAGTGTATGCTCATATAAATATAATATACATCTCAATATATTATATTTCAACATAAGCACATAATCACATTATTTATCACATTCCAATCATATCTCAATATATGATATTTTCATTTATAAACAAGTCGTCACATTCCTACCACATATCCATCTCATCTCATATATATATAACATATATATATGTCTCCCCGTTTGAAAACATTTTAAAGTAAAACTCACCTCGATTGGTTATCGAATTTCCTTCTTAGCTTTTCTCGAGAAATCCAATCTTTCATTCAAAGTTTACCGAATCTGGAACAATTAAAATACAAGTATTTCTTAAAGACTAAGAATCTTAAATAATCCAAAATCCTCGGTTGATATCGCAACCAACTGTTGAGACATGACACTATTCAATGTCGCAACCAATTGTTGAGACATGACACTATTCAATGTCGCAACCAACTGTGTTCATACAACTCGCAACCAACTGTGTTCATACAAGTCGCAACCAACTGTGTTCATACAAGTCGCAACCAACTGTTTTCATACAAGTCTCAACTAACTGAAAAACGTAAAAACCTAGAAATCTCTAGTTTTAAGCCATGAATGTTTATGATATTTTGCAGATATGCTTAAGACCATAAATAACAACTATCCATAAACTTAGTTTTCCAAAACATCCATAAGTCATCAAAACCCATTTAGAAAACTTATCTTCAAACTTATAACCATAAAAAGGATTTTAAGTAGGGTAAATACCTTTGATCCACAGATTGTTTTCCTAAAATCTCCAGCTGAAATCACAATCTTTTCTTCTTCTTCTTCATGGTCTTTCTTCTTCAAATCTCTCTCTTTTCTCTCTAACCGTAAACACACACACACATACACCTTTTAGATATTTGCTAATTATGTCAAAAGATGACACCTCTTCCTTCTAATTAGAAGTATGGCGGTGGTGGTGTGTGGTTTAGTTAAGATGACCAAACAAACCCTAGGCTTCACTCATTTGGCAAAATACACCCTTATACTTCTATATTAAAATTAAAACTTACCCCTTAACTTCTAACTCCATAAAACCAACTCCATACTTACCTTAGACCCAAAATAATAAAATTTAATAAACCAATAATATCCCTGGTTATTACAGTTTTCAAGACCATATTTTTTTCTTTATATAACTTTAAGGGGAGATTGTTAGGACTAAATGTCCTATAAAATATAAAGTGATATAAAGAAAAGAATAGGTTATTATTTATTGTAAATGCCTTATAATTGATAATATGGCCTTTAGTATGTGATTGGGCTTGGGCCTTAATAGTCATAAGCCCTAGCTATTTAATGGTGTTTTGTTTAGCTAATTAGGTAAGAATGTTGATTACGCCTAATAGAGATTAGAGAGAGAATTTCGTTTTTCATTCATATGTAAAAGTTCTCTTTAATCATTCAATTGAAAGTTAAGCATTCGATACATTATTACTTGATCAAACTGTGATCTACAATTTAGACCTGAAACTGAATGACCTTAAAGTGAAGCGATCATTTTCGTTCGTATTTACTTTTTCTTGGAACATAGTCGGCTTGCTGGCATATGATAGTTATTGGTTTGTTAACTTCACATATTGTTTCTAGACATCATATTTTAAATACTTTTGCAAGATGCCAGTACACAAGCATCAAGGGAATTAGTGCACCATATAATTCTCGTAGATTGAAAACAAGGTGGCTAAATATGGCATAGTTGATTATGTTAAGGATAAAATGAAGAAAGATAGAGAATATAGAGGGGTGGTCATTATCTAGGTTGGCCCTGGCTATAGGCCAGGGGGCGATGGCCCAAGGCATCAACAAGTCCATGGGATCAAAACTTTAAGCCCATACGAGGTTCATTTTGGGCTTCTAAAAAAATTACCATTACTGCCCAAATCCTTCACGAACAACGCTTAATCTGACTCTCACCTCTGTCCTCTCGTATTTGTCTCTCGCTCTCTAACTCTCGTCGTTCAACAATTGCACATGTCTGAGGAGTGAGGTCTCGACTTTGTGACTCCGTATCTGTGTATATTTGTATCTGGTAATCTGAATCTCCCATTGTGACTTCGATAGTTCGATTGAAACTTAAAACTCAAAGTATCGACTCCATATCTGTCTCCCTCTAATGTTAGGTTTATAATTTATTTGATTATTTGATTCTTAGGTTAGGTTTATTTGATTATTTCCTTACTGTTTACTTATTTAGGTTAGGTTTATTTGTTTACCACTTATATTAGGTTTATTTCAATTATTTGTTTCTTGATCATTGACTTATTATAGATTGTTCATTTGTTGATATTGTTGTCTTTGTCAAATATTGTCATCATGCAGAAACAAGATTATTTCAAGTTTGAAGTTTCAATCGGTTTGGAAATTTCACGACTAAATCAGGTGTTATCTTTATATTCTCTATTACTTTATATTCTATCACTTGTTTACAATATGTTTCCTAGATCACAACCATCGGGTCCACAAAATAGAAAAATTGAAAAAATTACTCGATCATTGAAAGGATCTTTAAATAAGTTAATTGTTAGACAACCAAATGCAAATGATAATGCTTGTGATGAAAATGCTTGTGATAAAAATGCAAATGATATTACTTGTGATGCAAATGATATTGCTTGTGATGCAAATGATAATGCTGTGGTGAAAGTGATATTCATTTGAATATATTTGAACCAAGTGTTTTGGATAAGTTAAATTAAAAAATGAAATATTTGCTTGTTGAAAAAGGACCTATTAGGGAAACTAACATCAATTTCCCTAAAGATAATATAGGTAGACACTTCTCGAATGAATTTTATGTTCGTAAGTTACGTAATGGTGATTGTCATGATAGAGAGTGGCTAGTTTATTTAAAAGAGCTTGATAAAGTCTTTTGTTTTTGTTGCAAACTTTTCACAGATGGCCGGTCACAAAGTCAATTAGCAAGTGTTGGATTAAATGATTGAAAACATCTTGGTTATCGGTTAAACCTTCATGAAAATAGTCCTGAGCATATGACTAACTTAGTAATTTGGTCCGAGTTGTCATTGAGATTAAGTAAGCATGAAGCTCTTGATAAAGAGTTACAAGAAGTGATAAAAAATGATACTGACCATTGGAAAGAAGTTTTGATTAGAATAATTTCTACTGTTAAATGTCTAGGAAAGTATAATTACATTTTCGTGGGACCGATGAAAAACTTTTTGAAGAGTCTAATGGTAATTTTTTGGGCATAATGCAAATAATTTATGAGTTTGATCCTGTTATGAAACAACATTTTTAGCAAATCAAAGACGAAAAAACTCATTATCATTATCTTAGCCACAAAATTCAAAATGAATTGATTGAAATTTGGCATCCGATGTAAAGAGTGCAACCATTGAAAATATCAAAGAGGCAAAATGTTTTTCTGTTATTCTTGATTGTACTTCGGATGCAAGCCACAAAGAACAAATGACTTTGATTATTAGATGTGTTGATGTGTCAAGTTCTCCGATTCAAGTAGAAGAGTTCTTTTTTGAGTTTTTAGTTGTAGAAGATACATCTGGTTTAGGACCTTTTTAAGCATTACAAGATGTTTTGAAATCACTTGATTTGGACAAAAGTTAGTAAGCTTACATGATGAGGAGTAGAAAAAAGATTGTATGAATCTTGAACTTGCTTTAAGAAATGGTGATGATTTTGATATCGATGGCGAATATTTGTTTATGGAGTTACATGTTTTGCATAGAATATTATCGGAAGAGGCATCCAAGAGTGGAAATCATTGGATATCCATACAAATTTTGGAGTTTGCAAAGAAGATGGACATGTGTCCACATGTCTTGGTTGATTACAGGATTTTGCTTACTGTACCCGTCACTGTTGCATCCGCCAAAAGAAGCTTTTCGATGTTAAAGTTGTTGAAGTCATATCTACGGTCTACCGTGAGCCAAGAAAGATTGAACGGGTTAGCAACTTTGAGTATTGAGAGTAAGTTTTAGCGGATATTAACTATGATAAATCCATTAATACTTTTGCAACAAAAAACGCACAGAGGCATCATTTTAGGTAATGTATTTTAAGGTTTATTATATGGAGTTTTGGTTTATGCCCCCCCCCCCCTCCCCGGTTGTATCATTTTTGTTTTATTTAATTAAGACCCGGTGTGGGATTAGCCGCCTAGCTTGACTAGGTCCAAATCCCTTTAAATTGTTTTCATTTGCGTAATAAAGGATATTTTTTTTGCCTTTCGCCATGGGCATCCGAAATGTCAGGACCGGCCCTGCGAAATTTGTGATATCATTTCATGTCAGGCATTATCCAAAATTTAACTGTTTTTCGCTCATATTTTCGTATGGTTGATGTTCTAACTTTCCCACTACATAAAGACATAATTTGTTTTTGTTTATAATAGGTGGAACTGTAAAATCTAAGAGGCTTTGAGATCCTTGTGGTTGCATTTCTCATGGTAAGTTATTTAACAACTTTTTTGTTGTTATCAAACAAAGGATCATATTGAAAAGCATCACAAAAATCCTCTTGACAACTTTACATGCAAATATTTATCCGTAATCGGTATGTTTGCATAAATTTATTTAAGTTTCACATTCGGCCACATTATACGGACACACATCTTAGTAATTGGTACATGTTTGTTAAACCCCCATAAGAACCATATTCTGACTTTTTTTGGACAATATCCAACAAGAGTTTACATTGAGGTTGCGTTTGGTACGGAGACTCAGTGGGACGGGACGGGACAAAAAAAATAGTCTCATGTTTGGTATGCGATGGGACAACATGGGACAAAAATAAGTTTTCATGGGACAAAACTTAAGATTTTTTGTTCCACCGAAATAGGTGGAACAACATGGGACTAAAACATAAGATTACCAAAATACTCCTTTTTTCCAACATCAGATAGCTAAACCTAGATTAAAATCATCTCCTCCAGTCCTGTCCAGTCCTATCCCATCTTGTCCTGTCTCGTCATGTCCCATCCCATCCAGTTTGCGTACCAAACGCTACGTGAATGAATAACGGATCCGGACTTGAAGAACTTGAGGGCATAGGATTCAATCCAGCCACAAGTTCTTCCTATGGCTACCTTGTTGGTTTTGTGTCTATTACCAGTTCTTCCTCCTGAGTTGAGACCAATCTATCATAAAGGAATTCGCTCTAAAGACCCTTTGTTGGTCCCGAAGGCCTATACAAGTTTGTAGAAGGGGGGGGGGGGGGGGGGGTTGAATACAAACACACATAATTTACTTTTCTAAATTGTTTATTGATAAATCATTAACAATTTACAGCTTGTTGCGGAAACAAGATTAAGGATAAACCTAAATCTAAACTAAGGTTTCTTGCACTAAGAGAGATAAGGAAATTACTAATAATAACCTATCTTGAGATAAGAGATTGAACTTGTCCAGAGTTAGCAAGTTACTTCAAAAGAAGTGAGTTCATCTCTTTATATACTGCATGCATTTAATGCAAGTCAGTATACACTTTACACGTGTCATCAACTGGTTGGTTGCATGTCATTGACCTTTGTTGACAACCTTAGTAGCCGCATGGATGAACAGTGTAGTATCAGAGTGGTTGTACGATTTCAGACATTCGGAGGTTCTTTTCTGACATTTCGTACGGAGTCGTGCAAAGGTGGTTAAGACAAAAGTACTTTGTACGGAGGACTTCATGATCAGCTTTCGTTGATTCAGAGCATTATCATTATCTATTCAGTGAATGATAAAGTTCAGCGATAGCTGAAGTCTTGTACTTGATACTTCACGTTGAGTGGATAAATCTGAGTCTTCGCTCATCCGCATCAGTTCATTAGGAGACTTGTCGCTGGTTCTTGAGCTTGATCTTCGACTTCAGCGTAGAACCTTTGTTGACGTGAAACTTGTCTTCAGGGATCATAAGTAAACAACTAACTTATCAGCGATCATCATAATGACTGAACAGACTCAGAGCATTAATGGTGAACAGTTTTGCTGAATGTTTAATCTAAAGAGCGAGAGTTCCTGTCAGCGGTACTGTAAGATCTTAGTACTTATCAGCGATAGTGAAACTCTGATACATATTGTTTACTTACAATTTTCACTAAGTATATAAGAGAGGGTCATTATCAAATCACTGGGGGTTTGGATCAACAATCTCCCCCTATTTGATTATGACATAGCAACAAAGAAAATTGATATTTAATGAAAACATAAGGATAAAAAGAACTCATAAAATATTTGTCCCTTTTACTGTTTTCTGGGATCTTTTCAGCACTGATGGAGTAAAGTACATTCGCTGAAATCTTTCTTTAAAACTTTGAATCAGGTTACAAAGAGAAATGGAAAGATTACAAGTACAAGCGAAATAAATTACAAGTACAAAAGATTAACTGATACAATAGAGAAATAGGCGATCATATCAGTTTGTAAAGGGTTCTTCCTTAATGAGAAGTTCATCCAGGGTTATTGATGTGGTGGGAATCATCCAGTCAGGAACGGCTATACCTTGTTTTCTTCTGATCAGCACTTCTTCAAAAATCAAGGGTTTTAGATGTCGTTCCTGAGGGTCATTCCTAAAGTCACACCAGTAGAAGAGATCTCTCAGTTGTTCGATGGGAGTGATGTGAAGTTCAGAGATGCGTTGAAAATGCTTTCCACCATCGTAGTCATGGAAAAATATCCCGTAGGGTTCGCTTATGACTTTGCCAGGGATGAAAGTCTCACCAGGAGGAAGAGATGTGTCAAGCATGGAAAGATCAGGATCAGGACCAAGGACTTCAGCACGTGAAAAACAAATACCTGTTTCATTTCGTATGACAGGGCCATCAATTGAAGATTTAGATTTCTTCTTCTTCGCTGAGGCCTTTCTTTTCTGACTTTCGAGAGGAGGAGGAGGAGGAATATCCACACAGGAGTAGACTAAGTCGATTTGTTTGTTGATCATCTTTTCAACATGTTCCTTGTACTTCGACTGAGACTTCTGGATGGCTAACCTGATCTCCAACCATTCAGAGAGACCGTACTTCGTTATGGCTTCAGCATAGAATTTTTCGTACTTCTTATCTTCTCTGAATATCTCGACTTCAGCGATTGAAACAAGGGTTGTTCTTCCAGAGATGAATACCTTGTTGATTTTAGCAGGAGAGAGTCTGTAGTTGACCTTTTCTTTGCACCAGGCTAAAGTGGACTGAGACACAGTTCTCTTTTCTTCAGTTATCTTCTTGGCGTTTTCCCAGAGCTGACGTTGAACTTCAATAGGAACTCTTTTCAGCTTGGGGTCTTTCACTGATCGTTTAGAAAGGTGGATGGCGTATTCTCTGTCATTTTCTTCAGCTTCCTTTCTTTCAGCGATTAATCTTTCAGCTCTGAGGTGATCCTTGTATTCCTTTTGGGAAATTCTGAACTTTGTAGGAACTGAAGGAAGTTGATCACGCCTCAGAATGATTCGCTGATCCTCGAATTGCTTTATTATCTCCTCTCTTCTTTTCTGATCCTCTTCAGTTAGCTTTTGAGGAGCTAAGGAAGGTCTGTGTCTGTGCGAGAGTAGCTGTTCTTCTGGTTCATCAGTCTCAGAGATTAAATCTAAGACTGGGATTATTTCTTCAGCAGCAGCTGGTATTATTGGTGAAGTTGCAGTTGTGGAACCTTCAGCGATATCCTCAAACAGGAGAGAGGACTAACTGAAACACAGCGATCTTACAAGTAAGAACTTGGGTAGAATCAGACAGAGAAAATTTGTTCAAGTGTATAGGCTTGGGTAGTAGAACTGATAGTGTATGATAGAGGAGGGATGGAGTGAGAGATGTTTAGTGTATCTGACAAACCGGCTTTTCAAGCAAGATCGTCAGATTGTCATCTTCAGCGACGCTTTTGCCTTTGCCTTTCTCAGCTCCAAAGGCTGAGGGCTTTGTCTTTGTCCGCTCCCCTGAAGGTTCATTTATCGAGATTCCCTTAAGAACTTTGATCCTCGGAGCAGGTTTGACGATAAATAAGTTATCGTCATCTTCGTCATCATCATCATCATTCTTTGGAGAAGAGGATGGATCATTATCAGGGATGTTGACGGCTTCATCATCTTCTGCTTTGGATTCGGTTTTATCAGCTTCTTCTTCGAGTTGCTCCCCATTAGATACAGAGGCGAGCTTCTCGGTTTCCTCATGGTTTTCATCTCCCTGAGGTCCAGCGGTCTCGGTTTCCTCAGGGTTTTCATCTCCTTGAGGTCCAGCGGTGGTTTCTTCAGCATCCTTCTTCTCTCCCCTGATAGATGCATCATGGGAAAGGTCTTCAGCGCTCTTGGAGAGATCTTCAGCGCTCTTCTCCCCCTCTTTCTCATGATGAGTGGGGGAGGAATGGGTTGACTCAGCAGCGTTGGTAGGTTCTCTGTCTTCTTGGCCAGAGATACCTATACAAACTTCAATCTTTGCTATTCTGTCTTGAAGGCCAGAAATAGCAGGATTGATCTTCTCCAGCTCAGTGCGATCTGCCGCTGTGAAATTGTCAGATGCAGGGACAGGAGCAGGGGCAGGAGCAGGAGTATTCGCTTTGTGTAGTAGCTGCTCGATCATCGTTTTCATCGAACTAACATCGGTCTTTACAGAGCCTAAGTCAGTCTTTACGGTAGACATATCTCCCTCTAGTTGTCCAACCGAAGTCTTCAGTGTTGTGACCTCGCTGGACATGGATGAAACTGAATTTTTGAGAGAGGTGTAGTCTGTGTAGATGTCAGCGAGCACCTTGGCGAAGTCGCTGAGAGTTTTATCAACCTGCTTCATGTCATCTGTGGAAGCCTTCTTCTCCACCACCGTCGTCAGCTTTGTAAGATTCTCTCCAGCGTTTGTTACAGCTGTAGAGTTATTTGAAAGAGTAGTGGTGAGACCTATCAGCTTTGTATCCACGGACTTCAGAGAGGCGTTGATGTCTCCCAAATTTGGACATGTAACATATAAGAACTTGTGGACATAGGAAAGCTCAGAAGTTTGGGGTTTAGTGACAGTGTTTATGGGTTGGTGTGTACCTGCAGGAGGATTGATGAACTCGTCAAAATTACGGGTTCCTGAAAAATGTTCCATGTCATCTTCAAAAGTGCCCATGGATTGTCCTGCAGGTCCTGTCTTCATCATTTCTAAAGTATCAGCTTTAGTTTCCGTAGAAATGATGGCATCTCCAGCAAAAACTATAGGAGAGACCAAATGACTAGAGGGAGGAGCGAAAGATAAGAATGGAGGTTGGGTTCTGAGTTCAGCGTTGGATTCGCTGAAAATCACTTCATCAGTCTTTTGAGATACTGAAGGAGGTTGGGTAGGTTCCAAGTTTGTAACCTCGGCGTTTAGAGACGCTGAAGATGGGATGGAATGGATGGGTTGTTCAGGTGTGGCAGAGCGTACCACTGAACGTTCCTTCAGCTCTGCAGAAAGAGCTGAGGAGTCTTCAGCATGAAATTGTTGGGGTTGCTCCTTTGTTTTCTTGATCCTTTTAGAACCAAGTGGGGTAGATGATTGTTTCCTTTTCTTAGAAGGAGAGGATTTTGTGGCCAGGGTATCAGCGATGGGTATTGTCGCTGAAGGAGCCACAGAAGTAGAAGAAGAAGGGTTGAGAAGAGTTAAAAGGGTAGAAAGACGTACCTCATTTTCAACTGGTTTGATGTTAAGTACCTTAGGGCCAACCTGAGAGAGTTTCAGGTCGCCCTCTTGCGGGTAGCTGTCCATGGAGGTCTGTCAGCGGCAGAGTCTACTCTTTGCACCAAGTCATCATAGATAAGAGATGCCCAGTCAATGTGTAGACCTTTCAACAGAGCGTATCCCATTGCTTGCTGAGGTTGCGCGGATTGGTCAGAGGAGCCGGTCTTGGCAGTCATGCAGCTGATTAAGTGAGCGAAGATGAAGTTCATCTCGCTGGGCATTTTCGACTTCTTTAGCAGGGTCAGCTTCTTCTCGGGCTTCTTGTCTCTGCCAATTTCCCATACATAGCCCATTGCATCGAAAAATGCAATAAGAGCTTCTTTGTCAGTGAGTTTCTTATGGTCAGGGAAAGGAACAAAAGGCTTTTCTTTTGTAGCGTTGGGAAAGTTCAGAGCTTTGCGAATGATGGCAGGTGTGATCTTTATCGTGTCATACTCAGTATCGCTGAGGATACAATCAATTGTTTTGGAGGGATCTTTGGCGGATTGTAACTGAGAGTGTCTGGCAGTGTACCAGAACTGGGATAGTAGTAGCTGACTTGCAGGAGGTGAGATGGTCAGGGCTGTTGAAATGCAGCAATTCTTTAGGAAATTCACAGCATCTTTCAGATGTGTGACTTGCTTTCGAGGAGGAAACTCGAGAAGCGCAGAAAGGTTGTTCGTTTTGGTCCAATCTAGTTGTTCCAGAGTGAACTTAACCTGAGGAGCCTTGATAAATTCCACTTCCTCAGAATCAGCGGTGATGTTCTCAGCGGTAGCAGGAATGTCAGACGATGCCATTTCTCTGTATTATCAGTTCAACCAAAGATGTTAACAAATAAGAATAATCTTAATGTGGAAAGATTTTCCATTAAGATGGTTCAAATTTTATCCATTTCATTCAGACACAAATGTCTTAATGAAGATTAGGGTTTTTCTTGATTTTAAGAAACGAAAAGTAAAACCTATTTATTCTTGTTATCCAGTTTTCTATGAAGAAATAGATTCTGGAAACGAATGAAGAACAAGTTTAAGATTTTTGCATTTAAACTTGAAGAACAACCATGAAATGGTTGTGTTCATAAAACCATGAAAAAATTGATTTTATTTTTAAGAAGTTCTTTTGTTTGATTTTGTTAAAACAAGGAAAAGATCGGAAACAAGTTATACGCATTCGGTAATAAATAAGAACATATTAACCTTGATGTTTGATGAAGAAGATGATGAACAGTTCTTGAAGTTTTAGAAAGCACAAATGCAACAGTGAATTCTTTCTTGAGGAGGAAGATTGTTCGCGTAAAAGAAAAATATAAACCACAAGTTTGTTTATATAGAGAGATTATAGAGAGAAAATCTTGAGCGGGAAAAGATTTTCATCATGACACGGACACGTGTTTGCATTTGATTGGAAGTTTGAACGAGACGTGCAAACGTGTGTCAGAAAGAGAAACGTGTCGGGGTTTATCCGTTGTAATGACGTCACAACTGTCCTTTCATATTATTTTTGGATGTCTCTGAGGTTTTGAAAGCTCAGGGACTCTTTTACAAACATGAAGCACTGAATGAAAATATCAGTGATGGTTTTAAGAAATTTTCAAAATATCGATGTTAAGGAAGAGATATTCAGCGATGCATTTTGTTTTGAAATCTTGCATTTTCATGCGTTTGTCAGAGAGAGAAAACATACCTTGATATCAGCTTAACCAAGTTTTATTCAGAGAGAAGATGATTGAATAGGTTATACGAGTTGATTTTATCCTATCGCTGATCAATGTGAACCGTTGAGGATTTTACACTTCAAAGTTCAGCATTCCAAGCTCGCTGATGAGAAAGTTGAATCTTGTCTCATTAAGAGGTTTGGTAAATAAATCAGCTAACTGATAATCAGTTGGGATAAAATGAAGTTCTATATCACCATTCATCACATGATCTCTGATAAAATGTTATTTGATTTCTATGTGGTTGGTCTTTGAATGTAGTACTGGATTGTTTGCTATAGCGATGGCACTTGTGCTGTCGCAATAGATTGGAATTTTGGAGAGCTGAAGATCATAGTCTAGTAGCTGATTTCTCATCCACAAGACTTGAGAACAACAGCTTCCAGCAGCTACATATTCAGCTTCAGCTGTGGAAGTGGACACTGAATTTTGCTTTTTACTTGTCCAACTTACCAGCTTTCCACCCAAGAGCAGACATCCTCCTGTGGTGCTTTTCCTATCCAATTTGCAACCTGCAAAATCACTATCTGAATAGGCGGTTAGATCGAATCCTGAATCTTTGGGATACCAAAGACCTAGGTTCGATGTACCCTTAAGGTATCGAAAGATTCGCTTTACAGCTTTCATATGAGATAGCATAGGTTCATCTTGATATCGTGCACACAAACATGTTGCATACATAATATCGGGTCGGCTAGCTGTAAGATACAAGAGAGAGCTGATCATCCCACGGTACAACGTGACATTAACAGGTATTCCCTTTGAATCCTTGTCAAGTGTCAGCGGTGGTGCCATAGGGGTTTTCATAGCTGAACTATGAGTTAAATCAAATTTCTTCAGCATATCTTTAACATACTTTCCCTGATTAATAAAAGTTCCTTTTTCAGTTGGCTTAATCTGAAGACCAAGGAAATATGTTAGTTCACCCATCATGCTCATTTTATACTCATCTTTCATTCTATCAGCGAAACTAGTACAAAGCTCAGGGTTAGTAGAACCAAATATAATGTCATCAACATATATTTGAACTAGAATGATATGACCTTTCACTTTTCTAAAAAATAGAGTTTTGTCAATCTTACCTCGCTCAAATTTTTCAATATGGAGATAAGTAGAAAGAGTGTCATACCATGCACGAGGAGCTTGCTTCAAGCCATAAAGTGCCTTATCCAGTTTATAAACATAACCTGGACGCTTAGAATCTGAGAATCCTGGAGGTTGTTCCACATACACTTCTTCATTCAGCTTTCCATTCAGAAACGCTGACTTAACATCCATCTGATGTACTTTGAAGTTTTTGTGTACAACATATGCTAAGAATAGACGAATAGATTCAAGTCTTGCTACTGGAGCAAATGTTTCGTCATAATCTATACCTTCCTCTTGTCTGTATCCCTGAGCAACAAGACGAGCTTTGTTGCGGGTTACAGTACCATGTTCGTCCAACTTGTTTCGATAGACCCATTTAGTGCTTATTACTGTTTTATCAGTTGGTCTCCGAACAAGTTTCCAAACTTTGTTTCTTTCAAATTCAGTTAACTCTTCTTGCATTGCGCTGACCCAATTTGGATCTTTGAGGGCATCATCTATTTTCTTTGGTTCAGTTAGAGAAATAAAGTTAACAAATAAACAAATATTACATGCACTTGATCAATTGGATGATTTACGGTCCGTCGTTGAGCCGGAGCATAAGTCGCTGACTCGTCTTGAACTGGAGGAGCTGAAGATGAGGCTTCAGCTACTTCTGGAGTTTCAGCTAAGAGAGGAATACTTGCATTTGTCATTTCATTTACTGATTGCTGAGAGATAGATGGAATGTCTGAGGCATTTGGTTCAGTGGTAGGTATAGTGTTTTTAGGAACAGCTGAGACCCATGATGTTTCAGCTTCACTATTCTTCATGTTTGGAATGATAGGAGGACTATCATCTTCTACTGGATGAGCATGAGGAGTGGGAAAATCTTCTGAATCACCAAGATGAGAAAACATCCATTGATTCAGTTCTTCAGTATCAGCGGACGGTTTAGAGTTCGCTGAACGGGATTCGTCAAACGTGACGTGAATAGTTTCTTTTACAGTTTGTCTTCTACGATTGAAGAATCTGAAGGCTTTGGAAACTGAGGAGTATCCAAGAAAGATTCCATCATCAGCCTTAGGATCAAACTTTCCAAGAGCATCTCTGTTGTTCAGTATGAATAACTGACATCCAAAGATGTGAAGAAAGCTGATTGAAGGATTTCTCCCATGAAAGAGTTCATAGGCTATCTTTTTAAATCTTTTAACTATCAGCGACCTGTTTTGTGTAAAACAAGCAGTGTTGACAGCTTCTGCCCAAAACTGAGTAGGCAGGTGAGAATCGCTGAGCATTGAACGTGCAGTTTCAATAATTGTTCTATTTCTTCTTTCAGCGACTCCATTTTGTTGCGGTGTTCTCACTGAAGAGAAGTTGTGAGAAATACCCTTACTTTCAAGGAAGGAATCAAGAAAACTGTTTTTGAATTCAGTCCCATGATCACTCCTTATTGAGCGAACGGTCAGATTGTTCAGGGTTTCCATCTTCCGAACAAAGGTGATGAGTTCTTCAGGGGTGTCACTCTTAGAACGGAGAAACATTACCCAAGTGAAGCGAGAGAATTCATCAACTATGACCA
Source organism: Saussurea involucrata (assembly GCA_033807775.1). Taxonomy (NCBI): domain Eukaryota; kingdom Viridiplantae; phylum Streptophyta; class Magnoliopsida; order Asterales; family Asteraceae; genus Saussurea; species Saussurea involucrata. The sequence continues at coordinate 93,519,571 of CM066327.1, read as the reverse complement.
GCGTATATTTCTTTCCAGCGATGGATTGTTTGTTAACAGGGCCAAACAAGTCCATATGGAGTAGTTGTAGAGAAGATGACACTGATGAAACTTGCTTTGATTTAAAGCTTGCTTTGGGCTGCTTCCGTTTTTCACACGCTGAACATAAAGACTCTTTGGCATATGAATGCTGAGGTAGACCAGTGACTAACTCTTTTGAAGAAAGAGTGTCCAGTGTCTTGAAATTTAGATGAGATAGCCTCTTATGCCATAGCCAGTTGACATCAGATGAGGCCTTTGAGAAGAAACAGGAGTTCTCAGTGGTTGTTGAGTCCATTTTTATTACATAAACATTTTCCAAACGATAACCGCTGAGAGCTATCTTCTCTTTTTTGTCAGCGACAAAGCAGGATTCCTTAGTAAATATTACTTTGTTATCCATGTCGCAAAGCTGACTGATGCTTAGAAGATTATGCTTCAGCCCTTCAACATATGCCACTCTTCTGAAGGAGGTTGTACCATTTGAAAGTACACCATACCCTCGGGTATGTCCTTTTCCATTTCCACCGAAAGTCACAGAGGGACCCTTCTCTTCCTTGTATTCAGCGGGCAGGTTTTTCTTTCCAGTCATGTGTCTAGAGCATCCGCTATCGGGATACCAGATACCCTTCTTAACCTGCAATACAAAGGAGGATTAGTTTTTCTTGGGTACCCACTTAACCATGTATATACATTTGTCAGTGGAATTAGTTGGAATGGAAGATTCAGCAGTCTTCGCAGCATTTGAAGATTCAGCTTTGTCTTTCTTCACTTTGGTTAATTTCTTAACCTCAGTGGTAGGATTCACGTTGACCCGATTTGCACCAGGGTTGGTCTTCTTTGCCTTGGGGGCAATCTTCACCTTAGCTATCTTCTCAGCTTTGGTGGCTGTGGGGCACTTACTAGCAATATGATCGGTAAGTCCACAGTGATAACATTTCCTATAACTAAAAGTAGTTCTAGGACCATTTGAATGCTGAGCTTTTGATTTCGAATTAGAAGTGCCAGCACCAAGTAAACTATTGGCTTTAGAAATGGGACGAACATTCAGTTTTTCAGATTTCTTACCAAGGACATCCAATCTGAGTCTAGGAGTAGATCGCTGAATAGATCCAGATATCTGTTTCCTTGATCCAGATGGATGAGTCACTGAAGTTTTAGAAGCATTCAGCTTTGGTACTAAGGTACCTTCTGAGGATTCTGGTAAATAACAATTCCTTTACCTTTGTCTTTAGAGACAGAGGTAGGTTTTGAATAAACCATTTTCTCCTTGCCTTTTGAGGAGGTAGGAGTTTCCTCAGGGATTGGTGTATTGGTCGAGGAGCACTGAGAAGATGAAGTATCAGCGACTGAGGATACGAACGTTCCAAATTCAAGCATTGAACGCTCAGTGGTTGGTTTTGGAGTATCATATTTGTAACCCAGACCACGTTTATCACTTAGGGGAATCCGAGACTTTATTATCTCATTGATCTTTGTTGAAGAATTACACCATCCTTCAACAGTAGCTTTTTCAGCTTTTAATGCAGCGATAGTTTCTGCTCGTTCGATTTTGACTAGCTGATTTAAATATACTTGATCTTTAAAATCTTCTTCAATTTTAGAAAGCTTTTCTATTTGAAGGTGGCAGTTTTTAAGCTTTTAAGCGAGATCAAGGTTTTGGTTTTCAACCACAGTTTTGCCGTTTATGGCTTCGTATAAACTTCTAGTCAAGAGATCGATCTTACGGAGACTATCAGCTTCATCAATATTTGCAATATTGGTAAAGAAGGAAGGTGATACCTGAATAGCAGAGGTTGAAGTGGAGGGAATGTCTGAACTTTCTTCCTCTTCTTCAATCTTGGCCATAAGACATAGATTTGCTTCATCATCTTCAGAGTCAGATGATGATGCTTCTTCATCAGAAGCAGCCCAATCATAGTTAGCCATCAGGCCTTTACTCTTCTTCTTTAAGCTTTTCAGCTTAGCATATTTTTCTTTCAGCTTTGAATATTTGTCATCTTTATTCCTTGGAACAAAGGATTTCTTTGTAAAAGCTGAGGTTAGCGAAATGTCCTGCCTTTTCGCAGTTAAAACAAGTAGCAGTAGCCTTATCAACAAAAGCTGATGATATAGGTTTGTCAGTTATGGAAAGAGGTTTGTTCTTTCTAAACATTTTCTTTTTGGCAAATCTCCTGAACTTTTTAGTTAGGAGAGCCAAAGATTCATCATCATCTGAAGAATCAGAATCTGATGACCTTTCAGAGTTACTTTCTAACTCAGTGATAGTGACCGAGGGTCGCTGAGTAGAAGGTTCCTCTAAGATTAAAGCAACAGGGGTGCTTTGGGAATCTTTTACAAGATTCTTCTTAAGATGGCTCGATTGCTCATGATTCAGCAGCGTGCCATATAAGGTTGAAAGGGTCATTGATTTTAGATCCTTTGACAGCTTGAGACACATGGAATAATTGTCCCAGCTTTCAGGTAAACATTCTAGAAACTTTGTCAGCACTTCAAAGTTAGAATATTCCTTACCAACAGTTTTTAGATCTATAATTAAGCAATTAAAACGTTGGTGAACTTCAGAGAGAGATTCATTCTTACCAGAAATGAAGCTTTCGTATTGTCTTACCAGGTTGATCTTTCTTGAGTCCTGGACTTCAGACGTTCCTTCATACTGAACACATATTGTGTCCCACATGGCTTTTGATGTTTTTAGATTCATGACGGAATGGTAGACTTCGTCAGGAAGGGCCATGGATAGTATGGATCTGGCTTTTGTATCCATAGCCACTTTCTTCTTATCTTCGTCAGTCCATTGAAAGATTTCCTTAGGGACCAGCCTTTCTGGAATAGCAGGTCTATTCTCAGCGGCTGGAACAACAGCATAAATTCTTACACGGATGAATGGACCATTCTCGAGATAGTAAGGCATAGTAGGGTCTACACCTTCTAAGAAGAGTGTCATCCTATTTTTCCATAAGTTGAAGTTATCTTTGGAAAATCTAGGGGGTTTAGCAAGAGAACCATTGTCTATATAATTTGTGTTTGTGTTGGTGGCCATTTTCAGATAATAGCAAGGAAGAGAAATATCTTAGATTAGATCTTGTTTATGAGATTAAACAAATCCGCTCTGATACCACTTGTTGGTCCCGAAGGCCTATACAAGTTTGTAGAAGGGGGGGGGGGGGGGGGGTTGAATACAAAAACACATAATTTACTTTTCTAAATTGTTTATTGATAAATCATTAACAATTTACAGCTTGTTGCGGAAACAAGATTAAGGATAAACCTAAATCTAAACAAGTTGGAACACTAAGGTTTCTTGCACTAAGAGAGATAAGGAAATTACTAATAATAACCTATCTTGAGATAAGAGATTGAACTTGTCCAGAGTTAGCAAGTTACTTCAAAAGAAGTGGGTTCATCTCTTTATATACTACATGCATTTAATGCAAGTCAGTATACACTTTACACGTGTCATCAGCTGGTTGGTTGCATGTCATTGACCTTTGTTGACAACCTTAGTAGCCTCATGGATGAACAGTGTAGTATCAGAGTGGTTGTACGATTTCAGACATTCGGAGGTTCTTTTCTGACATTTCGTACGGAGTCGTGCAAGAGTGGTTAAGACAAAAGTACTCTGTACGGAGGACTTCATGATAAGCTTTCGTTGATTCAGAGCATTATCATTATCTATTCAGCGAATGATAAAGTTCAGAGATAGCTGAAGTCTTGTACTTGATACTTCACGTTGAGTGGAGAAATCTGAGTCTTCGATGATCCGCATCAGTTCATTAGGAGACTTGTCGCTGGTTCTTGAGCTTGATCTTCGACTTCAGCGTAGAACCTTTGTTGACGTGAAACTTGTCTTCAGGGATCATAAGTAAACAACTAACTTATCAGCGATCATCATAATGACTGAACAGACTCAGAGCATTAATGGTGAACAGTTTCGATGAATGTTAAATCTAAAGAGCGAGAGTTCCTATCAGCGGTACTGTAAGATCTTAGTACTTATCAGCGATAGTGAAACTCTGATACATATTGTTTACTTACAATTTTCACTAAGTATATAAGAGAGGGTCATTATCAAATCACTGAGGGTTTGGATCAACACGCTTTTAATCGCTCCGCTGATGCTGTGGCATCCCGCCCAAAGTTTTACCTTCTCCGGTCTTGGAAGGAAACCCTACTTTCCTTCCTTTCCTGATCTATTTATACTACATTAATAAGCATTTAGGAAAAAAGTCTTAATTACAAGTCTTTAAGCATGATGTACAACAATTTTATGCATAAACTTTGAAAGACTCTTAATTACATGTTTGTATGCTTCATGTATAAGTGAGAAATGCATGTCTTCCTTAGTTTGGTGGTTTCAAACCTACTTTTATTTATATCATATTTTTACATACCTCTAAAGTCAATTCTTACATAACATACAAGTAAAGAAAGCATAACAAGTAGATTTCACCTTTCACGGTAGGTTTCAATTTTCAGACCTCCTTAAGAGCTACCCCAATGAGAGTTTCATGAATGCCATGTGGAAAATAAGAAGCGGTCCATCATTTTTTTTTGCCATTGAGTAGGCTCTTACATGGCAAACCGCTCCATTTGCATGGAGCGGTCCATGCCATCCATTCCAACTATTTAATAATCAACTAAATGAAAAACTAATTAATAATTGATGGACAATTCGTAGAGTAATTATTTAATTGACCATTCACATTTGATTTTTTAAATGAAAGACTATTTAATAATCAATTAAAAAATAATTTAATAAAATAAATGTTAACACCAGATCTATTAGGTAATCATCATCATATTCATTGATCTTGAAAAATCTAGAGTTTACATAAGAATTGTACGCTTTCTCTCTCAAGATTCTCTCACTAAACTCTCTCTAGAACTTACAATGGATATTACAAATGAGCTCTCTAACCTTTCTTAACAACTAAGCAAAGCCTATTTATACCTACTAGATTACAAGACATTAAACTTTAAAGCTAGTTTGACATTACACTAAACAACTTTGACTATGACATACATTGACTTTTACAAGACTTTTACAATAAATATTGAATACAATTTAATGCGATAACATTCTCCTCCTTTGGATTCAAGATTTAAAAAAAATTGGCAGCAGTCTTCAGCTCTTGATCTTCAAAACTTTAACTTTGACTGCTTTAAACTTTGAAGCTCTGTCAATCTTCTTGAATTTAAACTTCAACAAATTGTCATCATCAAGTCTTAAACACAAGTTTCAGATCTTTGCAGCTTTGATCTTTGCAACTTTATTCTTTGAAGGTTTGAACTCAAACTCTTTAAACAGTTTCTTAAACCTTGTATCTTCATCTCTTTGAACTTTGAACAATAACAATCTTTGAACATCTTTGAACATCGAACTCTCTCGAATCATCTTGAAACATCTTCTAGACTTCGACAAACTTTCTCTTTATCTTGAAATTGAATCAATCAAATTATCTCCCCTTTTCATCTTTATGTTATTTCTCCCCCTTTATCTTTCATTGATATATCTCCCCTTAATTATTAACTTTTTACCTACACAAATTAATTTCAACTTCTACGTACACAATTTAGTTACTAACTTCCAATTATACAAATTAATTACCAATGTTTACCTATAAAAAATTACCTACATCATTTGAAATTACATCTTCCAGTCTTCAACTCTTTCTATGAATCCTAACCTTACAAAATAATTTATGAATTCGTTGAACTCACCCGTCAGTGATACATGTTCACCAAATACAACAAATAGACAAGTTCAACCGAATTTTCTACCATATCCATTTCCACCGCTTTATGCACACACTCAAGATTCTTCTCATGGTACGTCGAATGTTAGTCGTTTTTTATTTCTGCCAAACACTCAATATTCTATGTTCACATCAACTCCATATATGCCTACATTTCCATCACAACCCACACCGAATGCACCAAAAGACTTTTCTGCAATTCCACCATTTTCTATAGGATAAATCCTCAAGTAAATGACTTCAATCAAGGTTTTATTCGATTAAAAAGTGAGCATCATAGTGGTGGTCCGATGATCAAGTTATGGAAAAAACTCAGGAAGTTTACTACTCCGAACTCAAAAATCAATTTAGATATGAGCATGTGTGGAGAATGGTTAAGGATGAACCAAAATGGAGAGGTGGAAGCTCCATTAATATTCCAGGAAAAAGAGCGAAGACCTCGGCATCGGGTACTTACACATCATCAACGAATACTCATACAAGCATCAATACCAATGATGTTGAAGTAGAAGTTCGACCAATTGGAACAGAAGCAGCTTGGAGGAAAGGAAAAGAAAAATCACATGCACATGACAGAGTTCATGCCATTCAAGAAAAATTGAAGAATCTGAGCACTGTCCGACATTAAAAATTGGAGGCCATTAGAGAGGAATTAAAAGACCTAAATGAAAACCTCAAGATCGGCAACCAAGCAAACCAAGAGAAGCGAAAATGAGATGATCTACTCGTCCTTACACAGAATACATCCATATGACATCACAACAATTATCCATCCATAACATGTTGTATGCCGATATCAAAGGAAAATATGGTATTAATTAATGTAATTTTCATTTTCCGTAATTATAATTAATGTAATTTTCATTTCCGTAATTTTAATTAATGTAATTTTCCTTTCTGTAATTTTAAGTAATGTAATTTTCATTTCATTTCAGTAATTTTAATTATTATATATGACTACAAACCTATACATTTACCCCAAACTACCACCAACATACATTTACCCCAACTACCACCAACCTACATTTACCCCACCAAACTAGTTATATACGTGTTCTTCAAAGATTATTTTGCAGATAATCCGATCTATCCATCTTCTATGTTTAGAAGAGGGTTTCGGATGACCAAAGAATTGTTTCTTCGAATTATCGAATGTCTCTCTAATCATTCAGAGTATTTTCAAATGAGGGTTGATGCAATTGGTAGAACTAGACTGTCTCCACTACAAAAATGCACTGCCGCGATCCAGCAAGTAGCTTATGGTACACCTGCTGACTATATAGACGAGTACATACAAATCGACAAAAGCACTGCCATTGAATGTCTAAAGTTTTTTTGTCGGTTGTTATTAAAGTATTTGGAGGTCAATACCTAAGAAGGCCTACCACTCACAACGTCCAACGTATACTACATTTACATTCCGAACACCTTAAGTTTCCTGGTGTCTTAGGAAGTATTGATTTTATGCATTGGAAATGAAAAAATTGTCCTGTACGTTGGAAAGGTCAATTTACACAAGGTGATCATGGTGTGCTGACAATTATGTTGGAAGCAGTTGCATCTCAGGACTTATGGATTTGGCATGCGTTTTTTGGTGTTACAGGTTCTAACAATGATATAAATGTCCTAAATCAGTCTCCCACGTTTAATAATGTTTTAGAAGGTTATGCTCCACAAGTACAATTTTCCGTGAATGGAACAGAATATAATAAGGGATGTTATCTTGGTGACAGCATATATTCGGAGTGGGCTACGATCATGACAAGTTTTTCACATACATCAGACCCTAAAATAAAAAGGTTCAAAGTCAAACAAGGGATAAGTTAGTGATCGCAATAAATCCTTACCTTGAACACTCAAGGGTGTTCTTAATGTATAAGACAATATTATCAAAACATATAAATATAATGATTCTAAATATAAGGCCAACATAAATTAAAGAGATAGAGTTAGAAGACAGCACCAAGATTTACGTGGAAACCCAAATCGGGAGAAAACCACGGGTGGAGGAGACCACCGAAAGAAATCCACTACTGAAAGATGAAGATTACAAACTTCTTGAAGGAGTAGAATCCCAACTATGTTGAGTGTGTGTATTTGGAGATAGAAATGATAAAATGGGTGATATCTAAACATGTTCTTCAACTGGGTTTTTATGCCCAAAGCTCTAGCTATTTTGGGAAAGCACTCAAACGAGATCAATGGAGTGTGATCTTGAAGAAGCCATTTTGGTGAAAGAAGTAGTTGGCAAAGATGCGTCTTCCAAGCATGTATAATCAGATTTTTATGGCCCAATGAGAGGATATCAAAGGGGACACAATCCCTTATAATAGGGAAAAGCAAATCTGATGGAAAGATCACTTTTTGGGAAACTGTGAACAGTGCTCGCACTCGCGCTCTTTAAAGCTCGAGCCTGTGACCAAATCTTCTGCCTCCAAAATGCATGTTTGGCGTGCCCACGAGCAATTAGGCGTGTGCCCGCGAGCAGACCAAAATTTGAGGCATTTTTAACAATCTCCACCTTGACTCAAATTCCACATCCAAAGAACATAACCCAAAAATCTTCCAAGAACAAAGCTCCACAAAACATAAACCATCATCACTAGCAAACGTATTGACTTCTCTGAAAATGATCATCAAAAGCTAGTCTCTTCCACTGTAGCCCCTCATGGGCTACTTCAAACCACGAGCACCGACTAAGCTAGAAAATAAATTGAACTTAGCCGTAGGAAGAACCTTCGTGATCGTATCCGGAGAATTATCATGAGTAAAATTTTATTCACCTTGAAGTCGCCTTTAGCAATGACTTCACGTAGAAAATGATAACGCACATCAATGTGCTTTGTGCACTCATGGAATATTTGGTCTTTCGCTATGAAGATAGCGCTTTGATTATCACAATAGACCGAGTCCACAACCAAAGAATTGCTAAGCTCACCAAATAAGCCTTTAAGCCACATCGCTTCTTTAAACTTTTCCGTTATAGCCATATTGTAACAACCCCAGATCCCAAACATACAACAAATAACATATATTTCATAACGTCGTTACATAACAAGGATACATCATATATCAAATAAAGGTCCCCTAGTATTTACAACCAAAATCTGATATTTCATTACAAACTTTTCGCTAATTACATACATGATATCTAGTTATGAAATTAGAACAGCAAAACACGTCTTAGTCTTCATAACATCCTTTTTCCAAAAGCTAAACACATAGTACTCTTCTCATTTGCTCTTACCCGATCCACGACCTGGAATACATATTTTTAAAACAAAATGAGGGTTAGACCTAGCGGTCTAAGTGAGAAAATCCCGGTTAGTTTGAAACCATTTACATAAATCCCATACACATAACACAATCACAGATATCAATTAGAACTCACACTTCGTGTACTTTCCTTCCTCATTCCCATGGCCATATTAGTTGGTTGCAAGCCAACTAATAAATTAACTCCGCTGTACGACAATTACAGCCAACACCGCCGTACGAGTATTACAGCCAACACCACCGGTCCTAAGCCCGGCCAATATACTCTCGTATAATACTCATGTAAATATAATATACATCTCAACATATTATATTTCCAACATAAGCATATAAACACATCATCAATCACATATCCAATACACACATATATGTATTCCAGTTTAAAAACATTTTTAAGTAAAACTCACCTGTTTTGCTTATCAAAACGCTTCCAATCCTTTCTCAAAAACAGTCCAGCTTTCACCCCAAATCCACAAAATCTGAAACAAATAGATACAAGTACCTCTTTACCAAATAGAACACATAAGACTTACTAGAGCTAAGAACTCTAGATAACTCAACTCCTCCAACGTTATCACCAAGCCCGAACATAAGTCTAGTCCACAGAATATTCAGTCCTCATTCATTCCCTATCTAAGGTCTAACAAAAATACAGGTTACTGGATACTCAAAAGCATCTAAACTCTCAAAAATGACCAAACAGCTAAAGTATCCGGACAACACAAAATAATCCGGACAGTAGATCTTTCCGGACAGCATAACCTTTCCGGGCGGCATAAACAGTCCGGACGACACCCGGAAACCAAAGTAACCCGGATACCATCCGGTATCTTATATCACCCGGAAACTTAAAGAAAAGGGGTACTTACCCGGATAATGAACTCGTCCGGACACCTTTAACACATCATCCGGACACCACCAACAAAACTATCGGACATTACCAACGAAACTACACAGACACATTCAATCTATCCGGAAACCACTGTCGGTTTACCCAAATTTCACCCAGAAATCGACTGAATTAACCTCAGGCATGAAATCAGTGATTCTACTCCGATAGAAACCTTCTACATACAATTACAAACATAAAATGTAAAGGAAACATACCTTAATTCACTTCCAAGTACCCCAAATGAATCTCTAACCCTTCTTTTTCTCCTTTTGCTTCTTCACAAAACACACATACACACATTAACTGAGTTTTCTGCTTTGTGAAATATCTGTATGCTGTAATGGATAATATCTAACTCAATTTTACGCATTTAGTCCTTGAGCTAATCAATAATTACCAAGACACCCTAAACTTATAAATTAACCCAAATTTACCCTAAACACATTATTATAAAGTTAACTAATTTTAACGGAAAGAGGGTTTAACTAACGAACTTACCCGGGGTATTACACATATATCCTCTTCGGTATTAGATAAAGCAACCGTATGTTGCAAAACGGCCTTTCAACTAAGCGCACACGAGCCAATAGTTAACACATAGCCCGTAAGAGAACGACGTCCATCCAAGTATTTTCCACAGTCCGAGTCAACATACCCAACGACACTATCTCTAGATGTTCCATAATGCAAAGAAGTATCTCTAGTAGCGGATAGGTATCTAAAGATCCATTGTACCGCCTTCCAATGCCCCTTTCCCAGGTTGGCCATAAAACATCTTACCATGCTCACGGCATAGGCCAAACCGGGTCGTGTACATATCAGTGCATACATCAATGATCCCACAGCACTTGAATAAGGAACACGTGATATATACGCTTTCTTGAAATTTGAAATGGGACATAATCTTGAAGATAGCTTGAAATATGGAGCTAACGGAGTAGAGACCGCCTTTGCACCAATCATGTTGAATCACTTCAACACCTTCTCAATGTAACCACTTTGACTTAAAACCAAAGTGCCCGCCTTTAGATCTCTAATGATCTCTATTCCGAGAATCTTCCGCGCATGCCCCAAATCCTTCATCTCAAACTCTTCATTCAATTGATCTTTAACAACTTAGATTTCTTCTTTGCTCTTGGCTGCAATAAGCATATCATCTACCTTAAATAGAAGGTACACTATCGATTGATCTTCACCTCTCCTTATGTAGACGCAACTATCATACAAACAAATGAGAAACACCATGTGAGATCATAAAAGAATCAAGTTTCTTATACCATCGCCTCAGTGATAGCTTTAGGCCACATAATGACTTCTTCAAGTGGCACACCATGTCTTCCTTTCCAACGGTGACAAACCCTTCGGGTTGGTCCATAAAGATGTCTTCTTCCAACTCTCCATGCAAAAACGTTGTTTTGACATCTAGTTTCTCAAGCTCCAAATCTTCCAAAGCGATGATGCCTAACAAGGCATGAATAGAAGTATGCTTGACAACGGGAGAGAAAACGTCGGTCAAATCTATAATCGGAATTTGACTAAATACCTTGGCCACAAGTCTTGCCTTGAAACGAGAGTCATCAACATCGGGTATCCCATCCTTCTTCTTATATACCTATTTACAACGAACGGGTTTCTTTCCAACAGGAAGAGGAACGAGCTCCCAAGTACCATTATTTTGTAGAGACTTCATCTCTTCATTCATAGCCACAATCCATTTCTCCGAATCCGGAGAAAAAATAGCCTCGTCGTAAGTAGAAGGTTCCTCAACCGAATCAATCTCCGAGGCGGCACTTAAAGCATAAGCCATAAAATCCGCTTCTGCATACCTTCTAGGAGGTACAATAACTCTCCGACTTCGGTCTCTAGCAATGCATTTCAGTGGTTTCGATGGTAGTGCATTAGATTGGGAATCACCTTCATTGTCACCATAAGAAATTGAGATTGACGATTGATCGAAAACTTGTGGAAGAGTTAGAGTAGATGCACCATTGGTGCGAATGGGAATCTCCACCACCACTCGAGATCTCCTAGTTTACTTTTCTTTAGAAATACCCTTCTCTTGAGGAATAGGATCAGATGGCTTGTCGAGCATTGATTCTTCATCAAATGTTACATCTCTACTAATCATGGTCTTCCAGATCTCCGGACACCATAAAGGAAAGCCTTTGACTTCGACTTGAAACCCAAGAAACATGCACTTCACGGCACGTGGATCAAGCTTTTCCATTTTCGACTTTGGCATAAACAGGATAACCAAATATCTTCAATATAAAATAATCTGCGGGTTTGCTGGACCACACTTGTAACACCCTAAAAATTGGAAAGAGCAACTACAAAAAACTTTGATAAAATAACCAAACGAGGTTAAAAATCTCTTCCACAAGCCATCCTCAGAAACACCTCAACATTTAAAACGTAGCAACTCCCATAAATAATAACTCAAGTCATACAACATGACCAAATAAAATGGGGTGTTACTTAACCCAAATACAAGTTGCTAATCCCAAAATAAATGAGGAATACTTCAGTAAGCAAATCACTTCTCGAGCACACTACAAGCCCTCATCTCTTCACAGTGTCAGTTGAACTATTCCCAACTTAAATCTGTTGCACATGTCGGCAAATAAAAATGTTTGGCTAATGCCTAGTGAATTTAAGAGTTCACATCATGATTATATAATTCGTTAGACAAAAAGGTTGCAACTTAAATCCTGATTTCCAAAAGGGAACTTTTATTAAATATGCCAACAACCCATTTTCCAAACGCACGAAAATTCCGTGACGAGATCTGCTCCAATGAAAATCATTTCTCAACAATGGACTCAATTTCAAAACTCACTCAAGACATGAATATATATTAAATTTCCAAATACTATCAACACGAATAAAACTCCATTAATCGAAACATCAAAACACGGATGAGGCATAATATACCGCCCATAAATCATGGAAAACAATCCATATAATTATAATATGTCACCAACAACATGGATAAAAGAAATACCCAAAACAACACCTTTCGGTGACGGAGGGACCCAATTTCATCGAATGTGGCGGATACACAAGTTAAACCACAATTCTATATTATAAGCATGTTTCATGAATTATGACATCAACCATATCCAGGTCTTTAGTCGATCTTGGACATCAACTTAAACCGGATCTTTAGTCCATGGAGACATCAACTTAAACCGAGTCTTTAGTCTAAGGAGAAATCAACCCAAACCGGATCTTTAGTATATTGTGACATCAACCCAAACCGGATCTTTAGTTAAGTGAGGCATCAACCCAACCCGGATCTTTAGTGTTAGAGCATAAATGTATTCAAGATTTAATGTGTATTTGTAATAATTGTAAAGAGTCAAAGTCTTTGTAAAAGTCAAAGTAAAGGGTGTATAAGTTGTTGAATCCCAGATTCACTTAATCAAGATTAACAGTCTATTAGTTGAGTTTAGAGTTTGATGCGGAAGCGTATTAAACTAACAGATATGTTTGATAGATATTAGAACGCACACATATAAAGAAAACAGTAAAGAATGAAAAGGATTTCTTGAGCAGTTACTGTTATTCAATATATAATAACAACACGAAGAACAGATTAAGAACTGTTGGTGTGTGTGAGAATATAACACTCAGATATTTGACAATAAAGCTTGAGAGTATTAGTGATTCCTTGTGTATTCGTCCTTGGGAAGATATCAACATGAGACTTCCTTTTATACTACTCTTAGAAGACTATGAAGTAGGTCACTGTTCCTTTTACGGCATGAATAGTAAACTGGATGGTGTGAGCAGTTGTTTGAGCCATGCGCATTTAATGGAGCAGATGTACTATTGGTAAATGCATTAAATGGCGCAGACGTCTATTTTGTACCATGCCCTATTGAGTCCACTCAGAGCTTGACACGTGTTTTGACAGTACTTTTCCATGCAAGTTGATGAACAGGTCTTGGAAGAGTAGAAAGATATTATAAATATCTTCAAGTCTCAGTGAGGACCACAGAGGCTCTGTAATGAGTTACAGAGGTTCTGCGGTCTGGTCCTCTGTGGAGCAGTCTTCGCCGGATTCTGAGTCTTTGGTCTTCTTTGTGCGTATGACAGAGCTTCTGTAGGAAGCCTCTGCTGCGTCTGTAGATAAGACAGAGGTTAAACAATACCTTGAAATTTCTTTCATTTAGAAATATGCCAGAGGCATTTTACATTTGAGTACAATGAAAGATAAACTTTAACTTTGTTTGCAGAGATTGGAGGTCTGAGAATCAGATTTTGGCATCTTTGAAATCGTTGTAGCTTCTGTTGTCTCTGCCGACTTTTCTGATCTCTTTGTAGAATCTGATGCAGAGTTCTCTTAGGCGGATTGTTGAGTCTATTTCTCTGATGAAAGTATCTGCATCATCTCTATCCATTTTCTCTGTACCTCTGTATTTTACAAGGCTTGCTCTGAATTTGCTTAGAGTACTGGTTGCGTACTTCTGACAATCCATGAGTACAAAAAGTTTAACCTGGTGTTGTGGGTTTTGAAATACTAACCAAAATATTGGTTCTCTGATGATTGAGTTGGGCACAGCGTCTGGTGGGCAGCGATCTTCTGGTGGTCGTAGATCTAGATGTTTGAGACGAAGATCCTTTCCCAGCTGAAAATCTATCATGCTGTATAGCAGAAGCTTTTCCCTCATCGCTTTTCTTAACACTTGATAGGCTCTGGTATTAGACTTTGTGTTGTAGTTGTCTTTTGTCCATTGCAGAAGGTCAGGTAGATCGTAAGGATTGATGTTTCTTAAGTCAGCATCAGCGAAGGTAGATTCTGAATTGTTCTCTCTTCTGACTTTGTAAAGATTGTACCTGACCCTTGGATAGGTTCTTGTGAAGGAGAATCTGCAGAAGATCACCTTTTTGATTTTGTGAATTGAGAAGACATCTGCTTTGGTTCTTGGCTTTGTTCTTGTGAAGATGTTCTCAAATTCTTCTCTGATCCTTGGATATGTCACATGATCTACTGGATGATTTGTTTGATAGGATTGTTTGTAGAGGTATTTGTATACCACTTCTTCCATCTCTTCATGTGTTGGACCAGGTCGTGGAATTTGTCTTCTGAGACTCTCCATCTGTTGAACAACTTCTGCAGCTCTACCAGTTAGAGGAATTTCTGACAGAGGCTTCAATCCATGTGCCCAGTCAACTTCTTCGGGTTTTGGGGTTTGAAAGGCGTCAAACGCACTCTTCATTAGTTTTTCTGTTGGCTTTGGCAATGTTTTCTTCTTGTTTGACTCTTCTGTCAGTATCCCTTTGCCCTTATCTTTTGCTATTGTTGTGGCAGAACCTGTTGCTTCTGTGGATTTTGAGGTTGGCACTTCTGTTGGTTTGATGGAGGTTGCCTCTGTGGATTTTGACGATTGTGATTTAGAGGACTTTTGTGGCGATGGTTCTGTTGGCTTGACTTGCTCTGTAACCTCTGTTGGAGGTTGTTTGATGACTTCTTCTGCGAGCTCAGTTTCTGTTGATGAAGTATTGACATTGAATCTTCTTGCCATTCTGAAAGCTAAAGTGAACTTGTGCCTTTCTTCTTCTCTCTTCGCCATACGATCACTCATTGTTGTGTGCATCCTTTTCAGAACGTCAGAAGCAGAGGTCGTTGCTCTTTTTGGTTTGATGGCAATCGACTTTCTTCTGGGTATGGTTTGGGGTGTTTCCACAGAGGTGGGTGTTTTCTCTGTGGTTTGTTCATCTGTTTCTTCCAAAATGATTACCTCAGGGGCGGTTGTTGCCTCTGTGGCTTGCTGTTATGCTTCTGGAGTTTTGGTTTCGTCAGGAGATGATTCCACAGAGATGGGTGTTGTCTCTGTGGTCTTTTGGGTTTGTTGTTGGGTTTCTTCTGGAGGGGCTTGGTTGATTGGTTCTGCTGCGATTGGTGGACTTTGTATTCCTCTGCTCGTAGCTTTCTCTCTTAGATTCTACCCCTCAGGATTATCTGATGGACCAGGTTGGTCATCATCAGAATCATCCTGACTATTATCAGAAGTACCCTCTGCTCTGCAAGAAGTGTTGGGCTTCTTCGGTAATTCAGCTCCGGCTGCCATCAACTTTTCACAGACATCATCGCAGAGGCCAAGAAGAGTTGCTAGCTCTGCCTCTGTTTTGAATCTCATCCTTCCTACACTTTCTCTGAAATCTTTGACGAAGTTAGCATTGGCAGTGGTGAAGGAAAGGATGACTTCTGTCACTTGATTAATCACGTTCTGCCCAAGCTCTGTCAGCTGTGCTCTTGTCATGTAGTCTTTGGGTTGCATCAGCATGGTATTTCGCATGGCTTCTTCTTGAACTTTTTGTAGGGCCTTCTGTAGATCTGCAGGAGTGATGCCCGTTGACACTGAAGTCTGTTTGTTCAATTGATCAAGGAACTTGTTGATGGAGTTCTCAATCGAAGAAGGTGTAGTTGTTGCGGCAGAAGTGGTGGATGCGGTTACAGCAGACTTCATCTGTGAGATGGCAGTTTTCACCTCTGTGGACAGGTTGTCCATTTTGGTGTTCAGGTTTAGCAGTGACAGTGATGTTGTCTCTGCAAAAGATTTGAAAGAGCTTTGCAACTCTTTCAAGGTTTGGTTCACAGAGGTCTCAAGGGTTTGGAACCCATCCCTTGTAACTTGTGTTCCGGTGGTAACCTCTGGAGGAACACATTCGTCTCCAGAGTGAATCCCTGTTCCTGGGATACCTTCTTTCATTCCTGTTTGTACGTTGAGAATGGAAGGATTTCCTTCTGATCCTTGAGAAGAAACATGAGTTTCAATCCCTACAGAAGTTCTGAGAAGAACATTGTCCAAATCCACTCCAGAGGTGGGTATTGGAATATCCTTCTGTTGACTAGGAGACTTGTCTAGAGTCTCTTTGTCTTTGTGCTCTCTACTTCTCTCTAAAAGAAGTGTGGGTCTTAATAAGTGCGTGGCAGAGGAAACAAATTCCTCTGTTGGGCGTTCTTCTGTGATCTGGGGCAATTGATCACGAACTATAGGTGAGTCTCTTTGAGGAGACTCCCTAGGAATGGTTTCCCCGGTTTTTGTGGGCACAGAGGTTGAAAGAATAACCTCTGGCTGGATGGTTTGGGTGAGGTTCGAGCTGTGCTGCTCTTTTTCAATGACACCTTCTGCAGCTAGACCTGCGGTGTCAGAAATGTGGGTTGCACTGGGAGTTGGTTTTGGTTGTGTGCCTCTATTTATCCAGGCATCTTTTCTTGCTTCTTCCCTAAGTTCTGTGGAAGTTCCTTGCTCTGGTCGTAATTGGTCATACACTTGATGAGATCCAAATAATCTCATGACATGTGGATGATAAAGATCCTTACGTATCCAAACAGCTTCTTCTTCATCTGAATCTGTCTCTAAGATCTCTATTTCTGTCTCCGTTGTTGCTAATCCCTCTTTTTGTACAACTTCGGCCCCTTTTTCTCTCTCTTCTTCCATCATGTTCTCAGAAGCCTCTGTAATTTCACCTCTGTTCCATTCAGCTTTAGTTTGTTCTATTTCTTCTGAAGCTGGGTTTGGACTTCTTCTGTGGACATCCAATCCTTGAATGAAAGGGTTTTGTAAAATAACAGGGGTTTCGGCTGGTTGATTTCTGGGTGTTGTGTCATCTTCTTGCAGATGTGTGTCAATGCCAGAAATGAAGAAATCTTGTTCTTCTGGAGAGTGGTGGTCGAGAGGTTGTGCCGTCCACCCTGCTGTATTTAGGGTGTTGGCAATTTCAGGGTTCTGTAAGAAGTCGTTCAGGTCTCCTTGGTGAGCAAATCTATCTGGAGATTGATAGGGTGATTGATACCTTTCTGTAGCCATTTCTTCTTCTGCAACTTCTTCTTCAGCAGTTTCCTCTTCTGCAATGGTTACCAACTTTGCAAGTGATTTACCATGCCTCTTTTTGGTTTTCCTCCTCTTAGGATTTGGTGCCCCTTCTTCTGTTGATTTTGATCTTTTCTTCTTCATTTTTGGGGAGGAGGGAGGAGGGAGGAGCAGAGGAGCCAATTTCTGTGGCATGAGGAGGTGAGGGTTGATCTTCTGCAGCGCTTGTTGAGGTGCCTTCTGCAGTTTTCCTCTTCTTAGCTTTTGGAGTAGATGCAGAGGTTCTTGATGAAGACTTCTTTTCCATTAGTTCTGCACGTTTGGCTATAAAGCTGAGTTGAATAGCCATGTGCTTTGCTAACTTCTGATCCCTTTCTTTTCTGTGGCATGAGGAGGTGAGGGTTGATCTTCTGCAGCGCTTGTTGAGGTGCCTTCTGCAGTTTTCCTCTTCTTAGCTTTTGGAGTAGATGCAGAGGTTCTTGATGAAGACTTCTTTTCCATTAGTTCTGCACGTTTGGCTATAAAGCTGAGTTGAATAGCCATGTGCTTTGCTAACTTCTGATCCTTTTCTTTTTTAATGGAAAGAGGTTTTGCTATCATTGTTCCTAGGGGGGACACCTAAACGCGGGGGTGTCATAGGACTCGGTTTAGGAGTTCTATGATCGCGTGTATACTCTTTCTTAAGGGATTTATTCGATGCGTATTGCAGAAGCTTCTTTGACAGAGGTCTGCAGTGTGAGTAGCCATCAGCATGATCAGTGGGGGTATTCTTGTTCATCGGGAACTGTTTGGGAGTTGGCCCTTCCATTGGCCAATTTGGATTAGCAGCAGAGGTTCGAACAGTACTCCTAATATTCTTTGGAATTGTAGAGGTGGTAGAAAGTTGGGATCGTTCTCTTTGACCCTTTTCGAGTTGTTCTTTCTGTCGATGGTGTTTATGATCTCTTGCATCATTATGGTCGCATAATCTAGTGGAAGATCATAGTATACCCCATACATGATGCTCAAGATTTGATGTGAGCTCTGGTCAATACTGCCTATCTTTCCTGTCAGGCATCTGTTAAGAATAGAGAACAAAGTGTTCCACAGAGGTGGTAATCGGCCTCTGCGGAAGTCATTTCTCTTCCGTAGTTGGGTGTTGTACCCAAGCATTTCCACGAATCGACAGAGCTCTTCGTCTGTTGGTTGCTCTGCATAACTCTTCAATCCCAGAAGACCCCTTGTTGGTAGGTTGAATTCAAGTGAGAACATTGTTCTGTTGAACTTGATTTCAAGATGCTCAGATTTATTAGGTCTTGAAATGTACCCTTTGATAAGAGAATCGTCTTTATCAAATCGGCAGCTTTGCCAAAATTGGTTCAAATAACGGACTGGAATTTTGTTCGGGGTTCTTGATAGTAGAGGGAAGAGGACATGATTCTCCATGATGTTCAGAAGTATGGCATGGGCTTCGCCGAAAGTAGTGGGTGAGGGGACCAAATAGCAGTTGTTAGATTTGATAGGAAGAGTGGCTTCGAAATGATCCTTTGCTATAAAGTTTTGCAAGTGTGTCGTCGGAGCAAAGTCTGCTGAGTCCCCGGAATCTTGTTGTTCAATATTTCTTGCAAGGCTGGGGTTTTCAGAATGTTCTGAATGTGCAGGGGAGTGTTCCGGTGAGTTCGCCGGAGAGAGTTCAGAGGATGTAGCTCGAGAAGATGAAGCCATTTGATTTTAAGAATAAGATTTTTGCAAGCTTTTTGCAGGGTTTCGCCGGAGAAGAAGATGAGAGTTTGTAAAATGTTTTATGAGAGGGTAAGCTTTGTTTTTATAGGATGGTAAAACGGTAGAATTCGAAAGAGTAAAATATATGGCAATGGATTAAAGTTTGGAATCCGCACTCGAGTTTGAGCGGCGGGTTCAACTTTCCAAATAAAAACGTTCCATGTACGCCCAATGAAAATGGGACACATAGGCCTTGTCAGAATATGACAGGACGTCGTGCGCGGCCCATTAATGCTAGGCGCGTGAGGTTGATTTTAGCCATATGAGTTTCACTCGCAGTAAAAGTAACCGTTATTACTATAGAGATGCCCAAGTAATCAGATTGACAGAGCTTCTGTAGTTTACAGAGGCTCTGTGATCTTGAAAATCTTTGATGTTTATCCCTTTTTCATATATCTCATTGTTATCATGACTTCTGTGGGGTTCTTCTTTAACCAAAACTTTTGTAAAGGCATTGGAGAGGATAAAATCGGATTTTTGTGAAGAAATTTGCTTCGCAGAGGTTTTGTGGCTCTGTTGGAACATGCAGAAGTTCTGTGAGGGCCAGCAGAAGCTCTATGAGAGAAAAAATCTCATAACAAAAAATTTATTAATATTTTTGATCATCCAATTTTTGATTTGGTTTAAGAGATGTTTTTCGGACATATTTGAAAGTTTGTGTCCGAGAAAACTGTTAAAAAAACGGTTTGTTCGAGAAGGTCATGGTCTGCGTTTTCGGTTTCCGAGATAACATTCCAAGAGATCGACAGAGGGTTAATTTGTGATCACATAGCATATTTCTTGCAGAACCTCTATTGAGCTCAGCAGAAGCTCTATGACCTTAAATTTCTCCTAATTCGAATTTTGTGAAACTTTTGAGCTTTTGATTTTTGAAATGTTATTCACAGTATATTTAGGACATATTTGACAATTCTTGTCCAAGAAAATTGTTTTCCAAAAACCTTTTGTGCGAGAGACATACCTTTTGGTTCTTCTTTTCTCGGCAGTGATATCTGACTTCTGTCGATATGAAGTCATCGACATTTTTCTTTGGCTTTCCCTTGAAAGTTTTATCTCTTTAGATCATTTCAGGGTTCCCTTCTGCTCCCCCTTGATCTAATCACCTCTGTAGATCAAGTAATTTCCTTTTGCTCCCCCTTGACCTATGCTTGGATCAAAGAATGATAAGTTTTGCATAGAACATAGGTCATGTTTTTCAGAGGTTCTGTAGGGGTCGTCAGAGGTTCTGAGTTGACTTACAGAAGCTCTGTGATTTTAAGTACTATTTAAGGTTTTAAGAATTTACATACAGAAGTAGAATCAAACAAAGCAATAAATTAAGCAATGTATTTACTTATTATTTACAGAAGATAAAGCTATACTTACAGAGGATTTTCACACCATGTTAATCATTCCTAACTTACCCACCAAGAAGTTGAATCTTTTCTCGTCTAATGCTTTGGTGAATAAGTCAGCGAGTTGATATTCTGTGGGCACGAAATGCATTTCGATTGTACCGTATTCAACATGATGTTTCAAGAAATGAGACCTTATATCGATATGCTTGGTTTTTGAGTGTTGCACAGGGTTGGCAGAGATAGCAATAGCACTTTTGGAATCACAGAAGATGGGTATTTTGAACAGAATGTGGTCGTAGTCTTTTAGGTGAGTCTTCATCCATAGAACCTGAGAACAACAGCTAGCGGCAGCAACGTATTCAGCTTCTGCAGTGGATGTGGAGACACAATTCTGCTTCTTGGAGGTCCAACTGACTAGTTTACCACCTAGGAATTGACAACTCCCAGAGGTACTCTTTCTGTCGAGCATGCATCCTCCATAGTCTGAATCTGTATAAGCTTTAAGACTAAAACCAGAGTTCTGTGGATACCAGAGACCAAGATTGTTGGTCCCCTTCAGGTATCTAAAGATTCTTTTTACAGCATCATAATTTGATTTCTTTGGATTAGCTTGATAACGTGCACAAAGACATGTGGCATGCATAATGTCAGGTCTGCTTGCTGTTAAGTATAACAGAGATCCAATCATGCCTCTGTAGAGAGTACATTCTACAAAAATACCATTTGGATCTAAGAATAACTTATTTCCAGTGGCCATTGGAGTCTTCATTGCAGAGGTATCAGAGAGATTATATTTTAAAAGTATGTCAGAGACATATTTGGCTTGATTTATAAAAATTCCCTCTGAATATTGTTTGACTTGAAGTCCGAGGAAGAATGTTAATTCTCCCATCATACTCATTTCAAACTCACTCTGCATGAGTTTTTCAAAAAATTTGCACTCCTCTGAATTTGTAGACCCAAAAATTATGTCATCTACGTATATTTGTACAAGCATTATCTCACTATTTTTGCGTTTATAGAATAAGGTAGTATCTGTTGTACCTCTGTTGTAGCCATTGACTAGAAGGAAGGTAGAAAGTCGTTCGTACCATGCTCTTGGAGCCTGTTTCAGTCCGTATAGAGCCTTTTCAAGGGAGTATACATGCTTTGGAAACTTTGAGCTTTCAAAACCTGGTGGCTGATTTACGTAAACCTCTTCTTGGATTTCACCGTTTAGAATAGCTGATTTTACGTCCATCTGATAGACTTTAAAACCTCTGTGGGCTGCGAAGGCTAAGAATATTCTTATTGCTTCGAGACGTGCTACAGGGGCAAAAGTCTCATCGTAGTCTATGCCTTCTTCTTGTCTATATCCTTTTGCTACTAATCTTGCTTTGTTTCTGACGACCACTCCATCTTCATCCTTCTTGTTTCTGTAGACCTATTTAGTCCCAATGGCCTGTTTCCCTCTTGGCAGAGGTACTAAAGTCCATACTCTGTTACGCTCAAATTGCAGAAGTTCTTCTTGCATGGCGTCTACCCAGTTTGGGTCATCTAGGGCTTCAGAAATCTTCTTTGGTTCTATAACACTAATAAAATTTGTAAAGAAACAAAAATTAGCAGTGGCAGACCTTGTTTTTACTGAGTCAGAAGGTTCTCCAATTATTTGGCTTGGAGGATGGTTTTTTGTCCACTGAGTTGTGCGTGGAAGATGATCATCAATGTCATCAAAACTTTCTTCAGAGGCTTCTTGTGTTTCTTCTTGTGCAGCCTCTGATGTTCTTCGTGCCTTGGTAGTTGATTCTACCGTTTGTGGAATGATTGGTACGAGTGGTGGTGGAGTTTGTTCCTCTGAGGATGTATAGTCTTGGTCCTCGATGTCCTCTGTAATTGGTTCTTCTGTGGTTTGTGCAGCTTCTGTGGTCGTTTTTCTTGATGTTTCATCTTCTGCACTTTCTTCTGCTTCGGCAATTGCATCTGTAGTATTTATAGAAGAAGATGAAGCATTATTTGGACCAGTTAGAGTCATACCTGTAGGATTTTGTCCGACAGAGGATGGTTCTTCAGAAACTCTGATGGTTCCGACAGAAGGATTAATGTCATTGTTGAACATCTCCAAAAAGAGAAGATTCAAATCTTCTTTTGTTCTTGAGATGTCAGAGAATTTCCCTTTAATTCCGAGTTCTGAACTTATTTGCTCAGAAGTCATTTGGAATGAATCATCAAAAGAAACATTGATGCTTTCTACAATCTTGTGAGACTTTGTAAGGAATGTTCTGTAGGCTTTGTAAGTGGCAGAGTATCCAATGAATTTGCCTTCATCTGCTTTCACATCAAACTTTCCTCTTGAATCTCCGTCGTTTAAGACGAAGCATTTGCATCCGAATACATGGAAAAATTTGATGTTTGGCCGCCGTTTGTTAAGCAATTCGTAAGGCGTCTTGATGTGTCTTTTCACAATGGTTGATCGATTTTGAGTATAACACGCAGTAGAAATTGCTTCTGCCCAAAAGTTCATTGATAATCCGCATGCTGACATCATAGTTCTTGCGGCTTCCACAAGTGTTCGATTCTTTCTTTCGACAACACCGTTCTGTTGTGGAGTGCGAGCTGCAGAGAAGTTCTGTGAAATTCCTTCTGTTGAAAGATAAGTTTCAATGACACAGTTTTTGAATTCTGTGCCGTTGTCACTTCTTAACTTCTGTATTTTGCAGTCATAAAGAACTTGGATTCTTTTCATTAGATTTATCAAAATAATTGGAACATCTGATTTCTTTCTGATAAATTCAACCCATGTGAAACGTGAATACTCATCAACTAAGACAAGTATATATTTCTTGCCACCTAGGCTCTGTATTGCAATGGGACCGCAGAGGTCGACATGAAGCATGTACAGAGGCCTGGTGCAAGACACATCTGTTTTGCCTTTGTGGGAAGCTCTTTTGAGTTTTCCCATCTCACAGGCAGAACATAAATGATCCTTATTGAATTTAACATTTGGCAAACCTTTAACTAGATCAAGTTTGACCAGTTTTTCCAATGTGTGAAAATTCAAGTGACAGAACCTGTTGTGCCATAACCAGGCTTCTTCACTTTTGCAGGCAACAAGGCAAACTTTGTCCTTGTTCTTTGAGTTGAAGTTCATTAGATATAGATCACCTATTCTTTCAGCTCGCAGAAGTTCCATACTTGTTTCTTCACTTTGTAGAGAGCAGAAAGTTCTTTTGAACAACACATTGAATCCTGTATCACAAAGTTGACTTACACTGAGTAGGTTGTGCTTAAGGCCATCCACATATGCAACTTTGTATACAGAAACGTCTTCTTTTGTTATGACTCCATAGCCTTTTATGTGTCCTTTCTTGTTGTCTCCAAAAGTCACAGATCCACCATCTTGTGTTTCTTTGTACGTGGATAGTGCACTTCTGTCACCAGTCATGTGCCTTGAGCATCCGGAGTCTAGATACCAGATTGGCACATACTTCTTCTGCAGGACAATCACAGAGATTTAGGTACCCATATCCATATGGGTCCGATATTGTTAGAGTTTTTCAAGTTTGCCTTGGCATTCTTGAAATACATTTTGTTCTCTGCAGAAGAGTCAGATTGTTTCTTTGTGGGATTTGACTTTTGAATTGTCGTAGAGAGTAAACAGACTTGACTTGAAAAATGATTATTAAGTTTAGACATAAGATCAAAGCAATGACAGTATTGAATGTGAGATGTAATTTGCTTGAACTTTTCATTGAACTTTTTAAACTCAGCCACAGAGGCATTACATTCTTTCTTTACATTAGATTTCCTATTACTAGAAGATTTATGAATACTCGAATGTTGTTTGCAAAAGCTCTGTTTAGGACCTGCCTTTTGTGGGTTGCTTTTGTGGTGAACTTCTTTCATCACTGTCACAGAAGAAAAAGATTTATTAACCTTGGGTTTTGAAAATCTAGAACTTATAGGATCAATAGAGGTCTTCTGTAACATTTTAAGCTCAGCAGAGGTTTTGATATGTAGATTCAAATTTAGAAAATCTTGGCAGATTGGAATCTCTGTGAGTTTCTCTTTTGGAGAAATAGTTCTGTGAGGAACTTCAGAGGAGAATTTGACATCCTCTGTGTCACAGTGAATTATCCCTGATTTGAAATCAGTCTCTGAGTCGTCAGAGGATGAATCGTCCTCGTATACAGAGGTTGAGTCAATTCTTTCAATAGAGGCTGGATTTTATGAGCATGTATCGTACGAGCTTTCTTCCTCTGTAGAATAGTTTTCATAGATTGCAGAGGTTTCTAATAAGATTTCTTCAATGAGAGTTTTATCTATAGAAGATGTACAGAATTTTTCTAAAACGCTTGATTTCCATATTTCCAAAATTTCTTTTTCAATTAAATTTTTAAAGTTTTCTTCTGAAAAAATGGGTTTAAACTCAGGAGCTTCTGCTGATAACTTCTTTTCAACGTTTATCAAACAGACAAAAGCAACCTGTGTTTGGGTCTCTGGTTTACCAAACTTGAAGATACCAATCTGATCTTGTGTTTTCAGATATTTCTTTGGTTTGATACCTCTATTGACAGAGGTTGAAGATGATGAGTTTGTGTTTTCAAACCACACGTTAATCATCTTCTTATGTTTCTTCAAGTAAGGATCCACAGAGATTTTTGCCCGTTTGCTTACAGAGATTAGATTTGGAAAATCTGGTTTGTTTGTTTTTCCAATCACAAATAACGAGGACAGAGGTTTGTTTCTTTTGCCTTCAACACCTAGGGTGATATCATCATACCCTATACCTCGTCTCCCTATTTGTGAGTTTATTTTTTCATAAACTTTCTGTGCATCTTTATAGTTTTTAAGCAAAACTTCTCTTCTGAGTAAATCTTGCCATAATACCTCTCTTTCTCTTTGAAAGTATTCTTTAAGAGCTCTTATGTCAGTAGTTTCGCTCCTTGAAACTGAAAGTTCTTTTGTTTTATCTTTTTAAGTATTGGTTAATTCAGAAATTTGTTTTTTTAAAGGATCTAGAGTTTTGTTCCATTTCTTTTCTATTCTCTCTTTTTCCTCAAAAATCTTTGCTTTTTCTTGAGTGAGAAGCCGTACTTCTCTCTCATTGAAAGTGAGTCTTTTCTGAATACTTTGATTTATCTCTTTCAGTTCAATTAATTCAATGTTAATTCTAAGTGTATTATCATCTACAGAGGTAATACAAGAGTTGGAATTTGAAGTAGATACCTCAGAGTAAGTGCAGGAGTCGACTTCTACCATGCCACAGAAGAGGGCATTGGTGGTATGTTCATCGTCAGAAGTAGAGTCTGACTGGAAGTCTTCTGTGTTCTCCTCAGAATGTCCTTTTGCCATTAAGGATTTTTTAGCATAATATTCGTCTTTCTTTTTGTAGAAAGCAGAGTCCCTCTGTGGGCGATTTGATCTGCTTCTGCATTCATTCGCAAAATGGCCTGGTTTTCCGCAGTTAAAACACCCTTGAGGAGTGTTTCCTGTTCGATCATTGGATTTCTGTAGGTCTCCGCCTTTCTCTGATCTACATCCATTTGCATAGTGACCAGGTTTGCCGCACTTGTAGCATTCTTGCTGCGTGTGGCTTACCGAGTCATCTGACCTCTGTCGGTCATTCCCTCTGTGATTTCTATCGCTTGACCTCTGTCAGCCACTTGATTCTTCTCCTCTTCTGTCATCTCTTCTGTTGTCTCTTCTGTCATCCTGGTTGTCTCTATCATATCTTTCATTTCCGGAACCTCTTATGTTTCCTCTGAACTCTTTTGTCAATAGAGCTAAAGATTTAGCTAGTGACGCAAGAGTTATTTCCTTTTCTGCTTGCTCTTCTTCTTCAATGTTAATTATCACCATCTTCTTCTTCTCCTTCTTCTTCTCCTCTGTGGCTTTATCATTTCTTGGTCTCTGTGCATCCTCTTTAGTTTTACTAACCAATGCATATGGTGCAATGGTTAGTGTTTTAGCTTGTGCTATCTGAGGTTCTTGTGCGGCTAATGTTCTGTAAAGATCAGAGAGAGTCCAGGTGTCTAGATCCTGATTTGTCTGTAGGGACATAGACAGTTGGAGCCATTCTTCATTTAGACTTTTTAAAAACATGACATTGTTTTCTTCAGAAGTTCTGTCAATGCCTGATTTTCTGCACTTGTTGATTAGAGAGTTGAATCTGTCGTATGTTGTTTGCAGAGATTCTGTTGCAGAGGCTCTGAATGCATGATATTCATTGATGTACTGTGCTCTTCGGTTTTTTTGTGTTTTAGCACCTCCTTCCAACTGTCTTTCCAGTTCTTTCCACAGATCATGCGCTGTTTCACATGAATCCAAGGATTGAAAGAGTTCGTTGGGTATTGCCATAATTAATGTCCTCTTGGTTTTATGAGCAACTTCATCTTCTGCTTTATCTTCGGTTGACCACTCCCCTTTTGGCTTTGGTTTTTGATGTTCGGGGATTTCGGCAGATTCAGCAGTAGCAGGTACACGAGGTACTATTGTCATGGGAATAGGAGGAGGATTGTACAGATATTGTACTTGATTTCTTTCAGTGCCCTCGAAAAAATGGACCATTCTTATTTTCCACTGAGGATACTCATCTCGAAGGAGAGTAGGAGGTTTAGTGAGAGAACCAGTAGTAAAGAAATTATTTGTATATGTCATTTTTGAAGATTTTAGAAAGAAATTATGACTAAAGAGTTACTTCGATGAACTTGAAGATTTTCTGGGTTTAAGCAGTTTCCAGACACAATTTTAAATCTCAATAATATCTATCACGAATTTTGATAAGTGGATCACTTGATATTGAAAATCAAGGAAGGCTCTGATACCAATTGTTGAATCCCAGATTCACTTAATCAAGATTAACAGTCTATTAGTTGAGTTTAGAGTTTGATGCGGAAGCGTATTAAACTAACAGATATGTTTGATAGATATTAGAACGCACACATATAAGGAAAACAGTAAAGAATGAAAAGGATTTCTTGAACAGTTACTGTTATTCAATATATAATAACAACACGAAGAACAGATTAAGAACTGTTGTTGTGTGTGAGAATATAACACTCAGATATTTGACAATAAAGCTTGATAGTATTAGTGATTCCTTGTGTATTCGTCCTTGGGAAGATATCAACATGAGACATACTTTTATACTACTCTTAGAAGACTATGAAGTAGGTCACTGTTCCTTTTACGGCATGAATAGTAAACTGGATGGTGTGAGCAGTTGTTTGAGCCATGCGCATTTAATGGAGCAGATGTACTATTGGTAAATGCATTAAATGGCGCAGACGTCTATTTTGTACCATGCCCTATTGAGTCCACTCAGAGCTTGACACGTGTTTTGACAGTACTTTTCCATGCAAGTTGATGAACAGGTCTTGGAACAGTAGCAAGATATTATAAATATCTTCAAGTCTCAGTGAGGACCACAGAGGCTCTGTAATGAGTTACAGAGGTTCTGCGGTCTGGTCCTCTGTGGAGCAGTCTTCGCCGGATTCTTAGTCTTTGGTCTTCTTTGTGCGTATGACAGAGCTTCTATAGGAAGCCTCTGCTGCGTCTGTAGCTTCTTGACCTTGATTTCTCGGTAATGTCGGCAGAGCCTCTGTAAGAGGCTTTCTTCACTTAGCCTATTTTTCACTACTTCTAAATACTTCTATGATTAGGAAGATTGAAGCTAACATAAGTCAAATTCAAAGTGCTTTAAGTGAGATAGTCAAGAGGTATAAATAGATACTTTGTAACAGAAATTGAAGTAACTCTCATAAAGAAGTCTCATACGTGTAAATGGATGGATGACATCCTAGAGAGAGAATCTAGAGAGAGAAAGGGGATCTAATTCAATTCTTGTATTATTTCTCTCATCTAATGAAGATCTTTCAAGGTTCTAGCATTGTTACTTTATTAGATCTGGGATCACAAGTGGTATCAGAGCCTAATCAGATCGTTTGTGCACCAAATTCAAAGATTTTTTTATCAATTTTTGGAAGAAAATTGAACATTTGAGAAATTTTTGAGTTTTTGAGATTTTTCTTGAAAATCTTCAAAGATTTTGGAATTAGGTTTGTTTTGATTTGTTTTACTTTTACAGATCTATTTTAAAGGTGATTTGGATCACATTCCATAGAAAGCTTTGGTTTCAATAAACAAATTGAGTGTTTTTCAAAATTTTAGAGTCGACAGTTTCCATAATTTTTGAGTGTTTATAGGTGATTTGGATTGATCCATAGCTTAAGTATTATTTTGTTTCGATTGATGTTTCCACAGATCTATTGGTTTGATATTTTCGAGCAGATTGCAAATTCTTGATATGAAAAATGTCAACTAAATCGTGATTTTTGAGTATTTTGCAGATCGACAGATTGATGCTCTTTGCAACTATCAAAAGTTGGTGATTGATCTCAGCTTTTGATGTATTTTGCTCGATTTAAGCTTTACAGATCGATTTGTTAGTTGTTTTCGGACAGATTGCACTTTTTCAGATCTAACCACAACAAGAAATCAAGTTATTGAGATGTTGAAAATCAGTTCGCCGGAAAACTGACCTTCACCGGAAACTGCAGATTTCATCGCCGGAGTTCAAAGTTGTCGGTCATGATTTGTCCGACTAGTTCATTCTTGCCGTACAAAAGTTTATGTTCAGAGTAGTTGGATGAAGCTTCTGTTCAAAGTAGTCGGATGAAACTTGTGTTCATAGTTGTCGGACAACATCATATTCAAAATGTCGGATGATTTGAAAGTTCAAGATACACTCTTACAATCAAATATGAACATTCAAGATCGTATTCACAGCAACTGGTCATATGATTTATTAACAATCTGTGAATTACAAGATATTACAATGAATTTCTCTAAATGGATTCACCAAAGATTATATCAAAGATTCTCCAAAGATTCTATCAAAGATTCTCCAAAGATTCTATCAAAGATTCTCCAAAGATTCTATCAAAGATTCTCCAAAGATTCTATCAAAGATTCTCCAAAGATTCAGTTAGCTACAGTTGCTAACTCCTATATATACTATAGAGAATAGCTAAAGCTACAGTACATATAAGAAACAGACTAATAGAACAATTACACGTGTCCTAATTAGTAACTGAATATAACAGATAATATCCCAAGATATGAATTCTGAACATACTTCTGAATAAGCGCTTCAGAACATTTGTCTTCATAGTCAGAAGTTCTGAGTCTCCTACTCAGAACTCTGAATCTTCTAGTCAGAATCCAACACTTAGAATCTTTTTGAGATTTCTCACTCAGAACTTCTGAGTCTTCTACTCAGAACTTCTGAGTCTTCTGAGTCTTCTTTAGTCTTCTTACTCAGAACTCAACACTTGTGTTTTTGACAAAACTCTAGACCTAACAATCTCCCCCTTTTTGTCAAACACACTTGGACTATTCATCATCAAATTCTTAGAGCATGAACAATCTTCAGAAGGAGCTCTT
Source organism: Saussurea involucrata (assembly GCA_033807775.1). Lineage (NCBI taxonomy): Eukaryota > Viridiplantae > Streptophyta > Magnoliopsida > Asterales > Asteraceae > Saussurea > Saussurea involucrata. Next base: position 93,489,282 of record CM066327.1, on the reverse strand, counting down.
CTGAATGCTTTGACAACTTTTGCTCAGAATTCTGAATAATCTGAGTTAACAACTTCTGGTCAGTCTTTAATCAGCAGCAGCAACTATTTCCAAATTGATTTCTGTTATATATTTGCTTTTTCTTTGCTCCCCCTTGAAATGACAATTCTCATCTTCATTTCAGCTTTCATAAGATTTCTTTATAAGAAACAACCGATCAGTTTCCTTTTCCTCTTCTTTTTCTTAAAATAACATTTCTCTCTTTTGTTATTTCTGTACAAAAACCATATCAATCTTCAAAATCTTTAGCTTTTCTCCCCCTAAAGTTTTGGAAAGCAAAATCATCTTCAAAATCTTTAGCTTTTCTCCCCCTTGATTTTCAAAACTTTAGCGATACTTTTTCTTCGAATGAAGTCTATGCTTTTTCTCCTCCTTAATGAATAACCTTGCTCCCCCTCAAAATAAGAATTCTGGAGCAGTTTGTTTTCTCCCCCTGAAATTATGCATATATTTCATTAAAATTATTCATTTCAAATATAGTGCTTTAATGAAAACATTTATACAAGGAGAATAAGATTTACTGAACTACACTTGATAACTACTAACATTTGATCATTTGAAAACTTTACAAAAGAAATCCAACTTAATGAAATTTATCAGATTTTTCAATCAAATGAAATCAAATGCATGTGTTTGGATTCAAATACAAGTCATCATTGCATATCGAGTTAAAAATGTTCAGTTTCAATCCCTTTATTAAATCTATTTGGTGTGCTTAGCATGCGAAATATGATTAGCTTCAAGAATATGCAATTCTAAAAACATATACGAATACTTTGCTCTACTTACACTATTTGTCCAAAATTAGGATTTTCACAAATTTACAGGTTTATTGTGACTTTGTATTTTCCCAAAGTTTCAAGAGATGTGTGCTCATTGGCATCTTTTAATTTTGTGCACATTGGCATCTTTTAATTTTGTGCACATTGGCATCTTTTAATCAAAAAGTTTAGTAAGAATAAGATACATCGTTAAACATGACTTTCTATCTGGTTCTATAGCAGGATTTGGGTCAGCATATCCCAGACCAGTTGGTCTTAGGTGCTAGGTGACAAGCACCCCATGGAACTTAATTTCCCAAACCAGAAAGGCCACATCGATATATCTTAAACCCATTTGTACCAGTAGAACATGGCTTTCTATCTGGTTCTATTGCAGGATTTGGGTCAGCCGATCCCAGACCAGTTGTTCTTAGGGACTAGGTGACTAGCACCCCTTAGGACTTACTCTCCCAAACCAGAAAGGCCACAGGTACAAACTTTCAAACTAAATGATTTTGTATATATATATTGCATCTCAATCACTTGGTTCTAAAACGTAGTACTTTCCCCATATTTTCATTTCCATCCAATCATTCTGACAAATTATGCTTTTTGAGCATTATATTCTATATAAGTATAGATTTCATAACATTGAGCATTCGGCATAATTTCATTCATGTTTTGCTTACCTTTCGATTTAATTCAGAAGTGAAAGTTGAAACAAATATAGCTCAGATAATACAAAATACTTGTAAAATTACTCTTTGACACACATTTATTCATTGAATGAAAATTAAAAAAATTCATATCATTGAATTAAATTTGTTAAGATTCAAACATTCAAAGCAATAGAAATAAACGTAATGCAATGTTACCTTTCACCACTTGTTCCTTGAAACATAAAAATATGACAGTTAAGGATATCACCTGAGAAATATGAGTTCTAAACTGATTTGTTTAGAAGTCTTAGTCTCTGAAGTACGGGTCCTGAACTGAATTATTCAGAAGCCATTGTCATTTAAGTACGGGTTTTGAACTGATATGTTCAAAAACCTAAAACGTTGAATCACGGGTTTTGAACATTATCTTGAAACAATCAGATCAAATTTTGAGTCAATACTTCCTCTGAAATCAAGATAATCCTGCAAAATCAAGAGATTTTGCTAATCATCTACGATGATTCCTCATTAGTTATCAAAAAATAATTCTGAGTAGTAGAGTCAGAATTCTGATTAGAAGAGTCAGAATTCTGAGTTACTTGCTCAAAATTCTAAGTATCAGAGTCAGAATTCTGATTAGTTGAGTCAGAATTCTGAGTAGTAGAGTCAGAAGTCTGAGTAACTTGTTCAAAATTCTAAGTATCAGAGTCAGAATTCTGATTAGTTGAGTCAGAATTCTGAGTAGTAGAGTCAGAACTTCTGAGTAGTAGAGTCAGAACTTCTGAGTAACAGAGTCAGAATTCTGATAAAACTATCCAGAGAAAATGCCTTAGAAAAATGTTTGGATTTTGTGATTTTTGAACATTCTGAACTTCAAATCACCATAACTTGCTCAAAAATCAGAAATTTTCAACCAAAATTTGCAGGGTTGCTTAAAATATGATTCTGAACACATTCTCTGTAAATGTTTTCTACGAAAAACACTCACATCTATGAGTTCGATAACCTCATAGCAAACAGAACGTTTTCAAAAAAATCTTCAAGATCAACAAATTGATCTATATGAATCAGAAATCCATAATTACATTCAGATCGAGTTTTGGACTGAATTATCCAAAAGTCAAGATTCTCAATTTAAGCACAACATCGGTTTTAAGTCATGTGTCAGTATTATCATTCAGCTCTACACATGAATAACCTGCAAAACAGATTAAGTTGACTTTGGTACCCATATGAACTTGGGTCCAGGTCTGTTAGGTGCAGTGGCATATGCAGATATTCTATAAGAACCAAACCAGTGCTGAATGTACCTTTTGTTTACAAAGTCATCAGTCCCGCAATATGAACAACAAAGTTTCTTTTGCGCAATTCTGACTAATTGATTTATAGAATAAATCACATCAGGTTTAACAAAGGATCTTCTTTGAAATGTATTGTTCTTCTTGACATTTGAATTATGAACTTTTGATTTTGGCACTTCTTTCTTGGAAGTTGTTCCTTTAACTCTCCATTCCATCTTAACTCTTTTGAAGATGAGAATATCTTTAGGCTTAGAAGAAGTATTCACTTTAGGCACATCCGAATTATTATCTAATTTATCAAACAGAGAATTATAGAAAAGATTCGAAGGATGAATCTGATCCTTTGAGAAATCATTTGATCTTTTTAATTCTTTTAAAGAAATGTTTTTAAAAATTGAACTTGAAGTTGTTTTAAATGAACATTCAGAGTTAGTTGAGTTTACAAGCGGAGTCTGATCAATTGTATCAGGACTTGCTTGTTTTGAAACACCAACTTTAAAAATAATATCTTCAAGTTCTTTCACCTTGTTGATTAAAACATTATTTTCTTTAAAAATCAAATCATATTTCTTTTGAAGATCAGATTTTACCATTTGCTCCTTCATAATATCTGTTGATAAACCAGATAATTTATTTGTTAGCTTCTTTATCTCATTTTGAAAAATCTTTCGTTCATCTAAAAAATTATCTTTTATGCATTTTTCTTTAAAATCATTTACCTTCTTCTTTTCAGTTTCTTTACTTCCATCTTCTAACTCTTTCTCCAACTCATTGATTTTCACAGAAAACTCATTTAACATTTCAGTTTTCTTTTTCTCAAAACCATTCTTTTCTTTTTGAAAAACATTTTTCTTGCATTCAAACTCTTTTCTTTCTTTTGCAAGAATTTTCTCCAAATCAGAAATTTTCATAGATAATTCAACAGACTTTGTTTCAAAACCTTTCCTCTCAGTTTGAAAGTCTCTTCTTTCTTTCTCAAATTTCTCTCTTTCAAGTATAAGAACTTGTTCAAAATCATAGATTTGTTTCAAGAGTTGACAATTTTTCATTTCACATGATTTGATTCTATTTTTAGAATCTGTCAACATCTTTCTTTCAAAATTGATTTTCTCTTTCAAATCAACATTCTCTTTTTCTAACAACTTTGTGTTCTCTTGAGCCTTTTCGAAATCTTTTAGAAGATCGAATTTATCTTTTTGCAAATTTACAACAACTTTTGCACTTTCCTCAAATTTGGCTTCAAGATTAGCAATCTTGCTTTCAAAATGAACAATCTCAGTTTTTGGTTTAGAAATTGTTTCTTTTGCTTTTACAGGACTTAATTTTTGTAAATTGTCTGAACTGGTTATAGAAATTGCAGGTCTCACAAAAACATCAACAATCTTAGGCATGATGAAATGACAAATTCAAATATCAATTATGATCAAAAATGAGAATCAACACAAATCTAGAACATGCAAGAATTAATCAAATCTGTCACATGCATTTGATCAAACAGTTAGAGTACATGAATTAATGAAATCTTCTTTTCAACAAAAAATATGAATACTAATCAACATGCAGCAGATATAATCACTTTGATCAAGAAACCAATCAAGAATTTCGAAAACATACCGGTGATCTCTGTTTAATTTCGAGAATTAATCAGCATAGAGAGAAAATCTTTGGATGACTTGATTGTAAGATATCGATTCAACAGAAAGACAAATTCAAATTTCTTGAATCAATGATAGAAACGAATTCAAGAATTGTTAGGAATTCAAGAATTGTTAGCAGCAGCGGAATCAATTGTCGAATTGATCAAGAAACTTCAAGAACGTGATCAAACACACTCTTGGACGAATTTGTTTGTTGATTGGCTCTGATACCAATTGAAAGTTCAGGATACACTCTTACAATCAAATATGAACATTCAAGATCGTATTCACAGCAACTGGTCATATGATTTATTAACAATCTGTGAATTACAAGATATTACAATGAATTTCTCTAAATGGATTCACCAAAGATTATATCAAAGATTCTCCAAAGATTCTATCAAAGATTTTCCAAAGATTCTATCAAAGATTCTCCAAAGATTCTATCAAAGATTCTCCAAAGATTCAGTTAGCTACAATTGCTAACTCCTATATATACTATAGAGAATAGCTAAAGCTACAGTACATATAAGAAACAGTGAATAGCTTGTTGGTCCCAAAGGGGTTATACAAGTTTGTAGAAGCGGGGGGGGGGGGGGGGGGGGGTTGAATACAAATACACGATTTTTGACTTTTCTAAATTGTTTATTGATATGTATCAAACAATTTACAACTTGTTGCGGAACAAGATTAAGGAATAAACCTAATCTAAACAAGCTACGAGAATCACAAAGATTTCTTGCACTAGAAATAAGATAGAGAGAAATTAAGAATACTAAGGATAATATTCTAACACACAAAATAGTAACGAGGAGGAAATGGCCGAGCACTTAAAAAATGAAGTAGGGTTTCCTTTATATACTGCATGCATTTAATGCATGTCAGTACAACTTTACACGTGGCATCTTCTGGTTGGTTGCATGTTTTGACCTTGGTAGACAACCTAGTAGCCACATGATGAACATTGTAGAATTAGAGTTGGTTGTACGATTATGGACAAATGGGATGTCCGTTCTGACATTATCGTACGGAGGCGTGCAAGGGGGTAAGACAAAAGTAACTTGTAGAGGAGGCTTCATGATCAGCGTTCGCTGAATGATTCTTTATCAACAAATGATAAAGTTCAGCGTTCGCTGAAGTCTTCTACTTGAAACTTCACGGTGAATGGACAGGTCTTGGCTTCGCTGATATCCGCATCAGTTCATTAGTAGACTTGTCGCTGGTTCTTCGGCTTGATCTTCGACTTCAGCATAGAACATGGATGACGTGAAACTTGTCTTCAGGGATCATAAGTAAAGAACATAAAGTATCAGCGATCATCAGTGAGGCTGAACAAGCTCAGGGCTCACTGATGAACAGTGTCCGCTGAATATGTAAATTAAAGAACGAGAGTTCCTATCATCAAAACTAAACATACTTAGTATTTATCAGCGATAGTGAAACTCTAATACATATTGTCTACTTACAATTTTCACTAAGTGTTTCTCAGAGTCATTATCAAATCACTGAGGGTTTGGATCAACAATCTCCCCCTATTTGATTATGACATAGTAATAAAAGAAAATTGCTAAGTAAGAAAACATAAGGTTAAAAAGGACTCATAAAATATTTGTCCCATTTACTGTTTTCGGGGATCTTTTTAAGTACTGATGGAGTAAAGTACATTCGCTAAAAAATTTCATTAAACTTCGTATCAGTTACAAAGGGAAGTGGAAAAATTACAATTACAGCAAATAATAATTACAAGTACAAAAAGATACAAGCTGATAAAGATAGAAGAATTACAAAAAGAAAACCTATCAGCTAATCAGGTTCATTCTTGATGAGAAGTTCATCAAGAGAGTTTGTGGTAGGGATCATCCAATCAGGGACTTTTTCTCCAAGATCCCTTCTTCGCTTTGCTTCTTTAAAGATCAGAGGCTTCATGAAGTGTCCGAGAAGATCATCTCTGAAACCGCGCCAATAGACGAGATCTCTGAGCTGTTCGATAGGGGCAATGCATAGCTCAGAGACGCGTTGGAAGCATTCTCGTCCATTGTAGTCGTTGAAGAAGATACCATGAGGATCGCTTAAGACTATTCTAGGGATAAAGCGTTCACCAGGGGGCAGGGAGACAACGAGAACTAAAAGATCAGGGTCAGGACCAAGAACTTCTTCTCGTGAAAAACCAATTCCGGTTTCATTTCTGATCAGAGGACCTGAAGCTGAAGGTGTTTTCTGTTTCTTTACAGCAGGCCTTCTTCGTTGAACTGGATGAGGAGGAGGAATATCCACAGCTGATGAAACCAAGTCGATCTGCCTATTTAGAGCTTTTTCGACAAAGGTTTTGAAGTTTGAATGTGACCGCTGAATGGCTATCCGCATCTCCAACCATTCAGATAAACCGTACTTGGCAATCGACGATGGATAGATAGTTTCCTTTTGACCGTTCTCTCTGAAGATGTCGATGTCAACGACTGGAACTTCTATGGACATCTTTCCCCTGATGTTTACTTTGTTGATTCTGGACACATGACATTGAATGTGAAGTATTTCTTTGCACCATGCCAGATTGGAGTCAGAGACCTTGGTTTTCTTCTCGACGATCTTTTTGGCGTCCTTCCACAATTGTCGCTTCACAAAGATAGGAGTCTTCTTTAGTTCAGGATCTTTCACCGAACTTTGGACGAGCTCAATAGCATAAGCTTTATCTTTTTCTTCAGCTCTCTTCCGTTCGGCGAGGAGTTTCTCAGCTTTGAGGTGTTCAGCGATTTCTCTTTTTGAAATTTTAAATTGAGGCGCACGAATGATTCGCTGATCCTAAAGTTGTTTACTCATTGCTGCTCTCCTTTTCAGCTCTTCTTCACTTAGTTGTTGAGGAACCAAGGAAGGTATATTTTTGTGAGAGAGCAGTTCTTCTTCTTGTTCATCAGTCTCACCGAAGTCTAAGACCGGGATTATTTCTTCAGCGCTCAGGGCTGGGATTATTGGAGTTGTAGCAGGAGCAGCTTCAGCTTGACCCTCTAGCAGGGGAGAGGACTAGCTAAAACAAAACGATCATATAGATAAGATCAGTTAAGAGAAGAGATAGAGAAAGAATGAGGTTAAGTGTATAGGGGTTTTATGGATAGTAGAACTGAGGTTGAGAAGGATTGAGGAGGGATGCAGTGTAAGGGAATAACAAATATGTTACCTGAAAAACTGGCTTTTGGAGAAGGATAGTCAGATTGTCCTCTGCAGCGATGCATTTGTTTTTGCCTTGGTCAGCTTCAGTTGATACAGGCTTTTTGGTGGTCCCCTCCCCCGATGATTATTTGATAACTACCCCTTTTTGAGCAGGGGCCTTTCTGGGCTGGAAGGAGAAGTCGAGATCATCATCATCAACATCACCATCTTTAGGTGATGCTGATGGTTCGTCATCGTGAAGTTCGAGATCTTCTTCGTCTTCATCTTCTTCCTCACCTTCGTCTTCAGAAGGAATAAGAACATCAGCATTTTCCAGTTCTTCATCGAGTTGCTTCCCCTCAGAATCAGTGTTGTGTAGGGAGAACTCGGTTCCCTCAGGGTTTTCAACTCCCTGAGGTTTTTCAACGCTTTTCTCCCCCTCAAAGTTATGGGGAAGATCTTCTTGATTCGTCTCCCCCTCTTTCACATGACGGATGGGGGAGGTAGTAGTGTCAGCAGCAGCATCCGTTGGGTCACTATCTTCCAGGCCAGTGATCCCAACAGCGGTTTCAACCGCTGCCATTCTGTCTTCCAGGCCAGAAATAGTAGGGTTGATTTTTTGAAGAGTTTCCCGATCGACCTGGGTGAAATGTGAGGGAGGACATGTTGGAGCATTCAGACGATCTAGGATTTGCTGTAGGCGATTTATTGCAGTGCTCACCTACGTCTTTAAAGTAGTCACCTCTCCCTGAAGATTGCCCACCACTGTCTTCAACGATGTGACTTCGTTGGACAGTGTGGTGAAGTTAGTAGAGAGGTTGACGTTGGTGGTATTCATGGTGTTGATGGAGGTGGAGTTGTCAGCGAGAGCCTAAGCAACATTGGAAAGGCTACCTTCCACTTTTAGCAGATCAGCGCCGGAGGCCTTCCCTTTCACCTCAGAGGTGAGCGCCTTTAGAGCGTCCCCAGTGTTTGTAACCGCTGAGGAGTTGGAGGAGAGAGTAGTGGTGAGAGATTCCACTTTAGTAGACAAATCCTTGAGGGAATTGTTGATAGTTCCCAAATTAGGACCTGTAGAAGATAAAAACTTATGAACAAAGGAAAACTCAGAAGTTGGGGCTTTCGAGAGAGGAGTGTTTAGGATGTTATGTATACCTGCGGGTTGGTTAACGAAGTCATCGAAATTTCGGGAACCAGTGAAGTGATCGAAATCGTCTTCCAGAGTTGGTCGACGCTGAGTGTCCGCAGGTCCTTTATTCTGATCCATCAGCCACTGTAGATCTTCAGCCGATGTGTCATGCAGATGAATGACATTTGTTGTAGAGAATGAGGGAAATAGAGGTGGAGTGACCAAAGAAGACGAGGGAGGAATAAGAGTTTAGAAGAGGGATTGGGTGCCGGATTCAGCGTTGGATCCGCTGAAGAATACTTCTGCAGTACTTAGAGGTACTAAAGGAGGGGGGTTCTGTTCCAAGACAACTTCAGCGTTCTGAGACGTTGAAGTGGGCATAGAAGGGGTTGGTTCAGCAGATGTGGAGGAGCGGTACACGAAACCGTCCAGCATCTCCTGTAGAGAGACAGACGCTGAGTCTTCAGCCTAGGAAGGCTTAGGGTGTTTCTCCTTGGAAGTCTTCTTGGGCTTATGGGTGCCAAGTGTGGTGTCAGATTGTTTCCTTTTGTGAGAAGGAGTGGATGGTGCGGCCTGATTACCAGCGGTTGGGATTACCGCTGCAAAAGTGGTAGCCGCAAAAGTAGAAGAATGAGGAGGTCTGAGAAGAGGTAAGAGTGTAGAGAGACGTACCTCGTTTTCTACTGGTTTGAAGTTGAGAATCTTAGGGCCAACCTAGGATAACTTCAGGTCACCCACCTTCGGGTACTTATCCCCAAGTGCGTGTTTGAAGAGAGCACTGAGGAAACGGGGATAAAGGACATTCAGTGGTCGCTTCTTTTCTTCGATCCTTAGCATCATGTCGTCGAAGATGATTTTAACCCAATCGATGTGGAGTCCCTTCATCAGCGCATACCCCATAGCTTGTCGGGGTTGTGAGGCATGATCAGTTGATCCAACCTTTGCTGTCATACAGCTGATGAGGTGTGCGAAGATGAAGTTCATTTCGCTCGGCATCTTGCTCTTGAGAACGGAGGTCAGCTTCTTTTCAGGGAGTTTATCTCTCCCTGTGTTCCATGTGAAGTTCATTGCATCCAAAAATGAAATGATTTCAGCTTGTCCTGTCTTAGATTTGACGTCAGGTAGAGGAACGAAATGTCTGTCCCTTGAGCTTCCAGGGAGGTTTAGAGCAGACCTGATAGCCCCGGGATATATTTTTGTTTCACCATGCTCAGTGTCGAAGAAGATGACGTCTATCATCTTTTTAGGGTCTTTGGTGGAGGCCACTTAAGATTTTCTGGCAGTATACCAGAACTGAGCAAGGAGGTTCTTATGAGCAGGGGGTTTGATGGTCAGTGTTGTCGCCAGAGGACATCCTTTCAAGAAGTTAACAACGTCATCCAAGTGAGTAATTGTTTTTTGAGGGAAGTCGAACAGAGCATAGGGGTTGTTTCCTTGGAATGTTACTTGTTCCATTGTAAAGTTGACTTGGGGTGCTTTGACAATCTCAGTTTTGTCAGAGGTAGTAGAAGACTGAGTAGCGTCAGTGGTTTCCATTTCTATTCATAACATATAAACATGAAGAAGATGAAGAGAAGTTCTTAAAATGGATAAAATTCCAAAATAAGGGTTTATAGGGTTTTACAGTTTCCATTTTGAGAAAGAAATGGAAACTAGGGTTTTTCTAGTTTTGAAAAGAAGTACAAAACATAGTGAAAGTTCTTGTTTTCCAGTTTCCTTTTATGGAAAGGATTATGGAAAAACATATGAAGATGTCAAGTTTAAGATTTTTATTTTAAACTTGAAGAACAATCTGTAAATAGATTGTGTTCATAAAACCATGAAGAAAATGATTTCATTTTGAGAAAGTTCGTTTGTGTGATCTTTTAGAAACAATAATAAGATCAAAAACAAGTTTGTTTGATGGAAAATAAAAGAAATATTAACCTATGTAGAAGATGAAGAAGATGAACGAGTTCTTGAGAAATTTGTTCAAATGCAACAGTTGAATCTTGCTTGAGAAAGATTAAGTTCGCGTAAAAGGTAAAAATATAAACGCAAAGGGTTTATATAGTGAGAGTAGAGAGAGAAAAGCTATGAGCGGGAAAAGTTTTTCATGATGACACGGACACGTCCCTTGAATTTGATTGTACAAGGAAACGAAACAGACGAACGTGTCAGAGAAAAGGCGTGCCATTGTTTATCCGTTGTGATGACGTCACAAACGTCCTTTCACATTTTAAGGTGTCTCTGAGGATTTTGAAAACTCAGGGACATTTTAAAAATAGAAGCACTGATTAGAAATATCAGTGAGATTTAAGAATTTCAAAAGAACCACTGAAAGGAAGAGATATTCAGCGAGGTAATTTGTTTTGAAATGTTGCATTCTTAGGCGAACGTTAGCGAGAAGGAAAGAACATACCTTGATATCAACGAATCTATTTTGTTCAGAGGTTAGATGATAAATAGGGTTATACAAGGTCATTTTAGTACTGATCAAATGTGAACCACTGAAGATTTTACTCTTCCAGGTTCAGCATTCCAAGCTCGCTGATGAGAAAGTTGAATTTTGTCTCCTCAAAAGGTTTGTTGAAAAGATCAGCTAACTGAAAATTAGTTGGGATAAAATGAAGTTCTATATCACCATTCATCACATGATCTCTGATAAAATGATACCTGATTTCGATGTGTTTGGTCTTTAAGTGTAGCACTGGATTGTTTGCTATGGCGATGGCACTAGTGCTGTCGCAATAGATTGGAATTTTGGAGAGTTGAAGATCATAGTCAAGTAGTTGATTTCTCATCACAAGACCTGAGAACAACAGATTCTAGCAGCTACGTACTGAGCTTTAGCGGTTGAGGTGGACACTGAGTTTTGCTTTTTACTTGTCCAACTCACCAGCTTTCCACCCAGAAGTTGACAGCCTCCTGTGGTGCTTTTCCTATCCAATTTGCAACCTGCAAAATCACTATCTGAATAGGCGATTAGATCAAACCCTGAGTCTTTGGGATACCAAAGACCTAGGTTAGGAGTACCCTTAAGGTATCGAAAAATACGCTTTACAGCGATTAAATGAGATTCCTTAGGTTCAGCTTGATATCGTTCACACAAACAAGTTGCATACATAATATCAGAACGACTAGCTGTAAGATACAGAAGAGAGCCGATCATCCCACGGTACGTTGTGACATTAACAGGTTTCCCTAAAGGATCTTTGTTAAGTGTCAGTGGCGGTGCCATTGGGGTTTTCATAGCTGAGCTTTGAGTTAAATCAAAAAATTTCAGCATATCTTTAACATATTTTCCTTGGTGAATAAAAGTACCTTTTTCACTTTGTTTGATCTGAAGACCAAGGAAATATGTTAGTTCACCCATCATACTCATTTTATATTCAGCTTTCATTCTTTCAGCGAAACGAGTACATAAGCCAGGGTTAGTAGAGACAAATATAATATCATCGACATATATTTGAACAAGAATGATATGACCTTTTACTTTCCTGAAAAATAGAGTTTTATCGATTTTACCTCGCTCAAATTTTTCAATATAGAGATAAGTAGAGAGAGTGTCATACCATGCACGAGGAGCTTTCTTTAACCCATAGAGTGTCTTATACAGTTTATATACATAACCTGGATGCTTAGGATCAGTGAATCCTGGAGGTTGTTCCACGTAGACTTCTTCATTCAGCCTTCCGTTGAGGAATGCTGATTTAACATCCATCTGATATACCTTGAAGTCTTTGTGAACAGCGTAAGCTAAGAATAGACGAATGGGTTCGAGTCTTGCCACTGGGGCAAATGTTTCGTCATAGTCTATGCCTTCCTCTTGTATGTATCCCTGAGCAACAAGACGAGCCTTGTTGCGGGTTACAGTTCCATGTTCATCCAACTTGTTTCGATAGACCCATTTAGTGCCTATCACTGACTTGTCAGATGGTCGTGGAACGAGCTTCCAAACTTTGTTTCTTTCAAATTCTGTCAGCTCTTCTTGTATAGCACTGACCCAGTTTGGATCTCTGAGGGCATCATCTGTTTTCTTTGGTTTAATCAGAGAAATAAAGTTAACAAATAAACAAATATTACCTGCACTTCGTCGAGTCTGAACACCAGCGTTTGTATCACCAAGAATTTGATCGATGGGGTGATTTATAGTCCATCGCTGAGCCGGAGTATGATTCACTGACTCGATTTGAACTTCTGAAGGAGCTGAAGAAGAAGCTTCAACAACTTCAGGTATTTCAGGTAGAAGAGGTAGAGGTTCAGATGTCATTTCATTCACTGATTGTTGAGAAGTAGATGGGATATCTGAGGTAGATAGTTCAGAAGCAGGCCATGTGTTGAGAAGAACAACTGAGACCCATGAGGATTCAGCTTCACTTGTCTGCATGCTTGGGATGATAATAGGATCATCATCTTCAGCGGTAGGAGTATTAACTTTATGAATGGGAGCAGCTTCTGAATCACAAAGATGAGAAAACATCCATTAATTCAGTTCTTCAGTATCAGTAGAAGGTCTGGAGTTCGCTGATCGGGATTCGTCAAAAGTGACGTTGATTGTTTCTTCCATAGTTTGTCTTCTTCGATTGAAGACTCTGTAGGCTTTAGAGATAGAAGTGTATCCAAGAAAAATTCCATCATCAGCCTTGGGATCAAAATTTCCTAGGGCATCCCTGTTGTTCAGTATGAAACACTGACATCCAAAGATGTGAATAAAGCTAATTGAAGGCTTTCTCCCATGAAAAAGTTCATAGGCTGTCTTCTTGAATCTTTTGACAATCAGTGACCTGTTTTGAGTGAAACAAGCAGTGTTGACAGCTTCTGCCCAGAACTGAGTAGATAGATGAGAATCACTGAGCATTGAACATGCAGCTTCGATGATCGTTTGATTTCTTCTTTCAGCGACTCCATTTTGTTGTGGAATTCTCACAAAAAAGAGTTATGAGAAATACCCTTACTTTCAAAGAAGGAATCAAGGAACTATTTTTGAATTCAGTCTCATGATCACTCCTGATTGAGCGAACGGTCATATTGTTCAGGACTTCCATTTTCCTGACGAAAGAGATGAGTTCTTCAGGGGTGTCACTCTTAGAACGGAGAAACATAACCCAGGTATAGCGAGAGAATTCATCGACTATGACCAGTGTATATTTCTTTCAAGCGAGGGATTGTTTGTTAACAGGGCCAAACAAATCCATATGGAGAAGTTGGAGAGGAGATGACACTGAAGAAACTTGCTTAGATTTGAAGCTTGCTTGTGTTTGTTTCCCTTTCTCACACGCTGAACATAGAGATTCCTTAGCGTTTGAGTGTTGAGGTATACCAGTGACCAACTCTTTAGAAGAAAGAGTATTCAGTGTCTTGAAGTTGAGATGAGAGAGCCTCTTATGCCATAGCCAGTTGACATCAGATGAGGCTTTTGAGAAGAAACAGGAGTTCTCAGTGGTTGTCGAGTCCATGTTTATAACATAAACATTTTTCAGACGATATCCGCTAAGATGGATCTTCTCCTTTTTGTCAGTAACAAAGCAGGATTCCTTAGAAAATCACTTTGTGATCCTTGTCACATAGCTGACTGATGCTCATAAGATTGTGCTTCAGTCCTTCAACATATGCGACTCTTCTGAAGGTAGTTGTACCATTAGAGAGTACACCAAACCCTCAGGTATAGCCTTTTCCATTTCCACCGAAGGTCACTGAGGGACCCTTCTCTTCCTTATATTCAGTGAGCAGTTTCTTTTTGCCAGTCATGTGTCTAGAGCATCCGCTATCGAGATACCAGATACCCTTCAGGACATGCACACAAAGGAAGATTATTTTGACTTGGGCACCCATTTTACCATGGGTCCACATTTGTCAGTGGTGGTAGAGGAAGTGGAAGGTTCAGCAATCTTCGCGACATTTGAAGATTCAGCTTCAGGACTAGTCTTCACTATGGTTAATTTCTTAACCTCAGTGGTTGGTTTCACCTTAACCTGATTTGCACCAGGATTGGTCTTCTTTGCCTTGGGGGCATTGATCTTCACCTTAGCTAACTTTTCAGCTTTGGTGGTTGTGGAGCACTTACTAGCAATATGATCGGTAAGTCCACAGTGATAACATTTCCTATAGCTAAAAGTAGCTTTAGGACCATTTATATGCTTAGCCGATAATTTTAAATGAGCAGGGCTAGCACCAAGAATACCTTTGGCATTGGAAATTGGAGGAACGATCAGTTCTTCGGATTTCTTACCATATATATCCACTCTGATTCTAGGAGTAGATCGCTGAATAAATCCAGGGATCTTGTTCTTAGAAGTAGAGGGATAATTCACTGAAGGTTTAGAAACATTCAGCTTAGGTACAAAGGTACCCTTCTGAGGTTTTTGATTAAAAACTTTTTCTTTACCTTTACCTTTCAGTTTAGAACTTGAGGTAGAGGTTTCCTCAAGAGTAGTAGTTTTAGAAGAAGAAACACTGAGATGAAGAAGTGTCAGGGATAGAGGACATGAACATTCCAAACTTAATCATGGAACGATCAGTGGTTGGTTCCTCAGCGTCAGCTTTGTAACCAAGGCCACGTTTGTCACTCAAGGGAATCTGAGCTTTCAATATCTCAGTGATCGTTGTTGAGGATTTACACCATCCATCAACAGTAGCCTTTTCAGCCTTTAATGCCTCGACAGCATCTTCTCGCTCGATACGAATGATTTGATTTATACAGACCTGATCTTTTAAATTTTCTTCTATTTTAGAAAGCTTTTAAATTTCTAAGTGACAATTCTTAAGCTGTTCAGTAAGATCAATATTTAGTTTTTCAGCTTTGGTCTTGCCATTCATGACATCATATAAATCAACAGTCAGAAGATCGACGGTCCGACGTCTTTCGATGTCACTAAGAGCTGAAGTTTGTGTATTAGTGAGAGAGTTTGATACCTGAGAGGTGGAGGTAGAAGTAGAGGGAATTTCAGTTTGTTCTTCCTATTGATCTATTTTGGCCATGAGGCAGAGATTGGCCTCATCATCATCTTCAGAGTCAGACGATTCTTCATCAGAAAGAGTCCAATCATGACCTTCAGCGATCATGCCTTTGCCTTTCTTCTTAAAGCTTTTCAGCTTTGCATTCTTTTCCTTCAGCTTCTTGTATTTGTCATCTATAGCCCTGGGGTTAGAGGATTTCTTGGAGGAAGATGAGTGTTTAAATACTTTCTTTGACATGCATTCAATTGCAAAGTGTCCTACTTTTTCACAGTTAAAGTAGGTAGCAGTAGCCTTATCAACAGGGGTTGACGATTTTGGCTTGTCAGTGAGTGCAAGAGGTTTGTTTCTTCTGAAGTTACTCTTTCTGGCGAATCTCGTGAAAGAATTAGCCAGGAGGGACAGTGACTCATCAATTTCTGAAGGATCAGCTTCTGATGAGTCATCAGAGTTAGATTCCAACTCAGTGATAGTAACAGTGGAGCGCTGAGTGGGCGTTAACTCTGAGAATAAAGCAACAGGTGTGCTTTTGGAATCTTTTACAAGATTCTTCTTAAGATGACACGACTGCTCATGATTGAGCATAGTGCCAAATAAGGTAGAAAGGTTCATTGATTTCAGATCCTTTGAGAGCTTGAGACAAATTGAATAAATGTCCCAGCTTTCAGGATGACATTCTAGAAACTTTGTCAGAATCTCAAAGTTAGAATATTCCTTACCAACAGTTTTTAAGTCAATGATTAAACAGTTGAAACGTTGGTGAACTTTAGAGAGAGTTTCATTCTTACCACAAATGAAGCTTTCGTACTGTCTTACCAGGTTGATCTTTCTTGAGTCCTGGACTTCAAAAGTACCTTCATATTGAATACAGATTGTGTCCCACATGGCTTTAGAGGTTTTCAGGTTCATGACGGAATGGTAGACTTCGTCATGAAGAGCCATATAGATGATGGATCTTGTCTTAGTGTCGATGGCCACCTTCTTCTTGTCTTCATCAGTCCATGTGTGAGGCGCCCTGGGAATTTCTCTTTCAGGGATTGTAGCTCTAGTAGCAGTGGCTGGAACATCAGCGTCTATCATGACAGGGATATATGGACCATTTTCGATGTAGTAAGGCATAGTAGGGTCTACACCTTCCAAGAAGAGCATCATCCTATTTTTCCATAGATTGAAGTTATATCTGGAAAATCTGCGGGGTTTTGCAAGAGAACCATTATCGATATAGTTGGTGTTTGTGGTGTTAGCCATTTTAGAAAATAGCAAGGAAGAGAAAAGAAATTAGTATAAGCAATATCTTGTTTATGAGATTAAACAAACTGCTCTGATACCACTTGTTGGTCCCAAAGGGGTTATACAAGTTTGAAGAAGGGGGGGGGGGGGGGGGGGGTTGATTACAAACACACGATTTTTGACTTTTCTAAATTGTTTATTGATATGTATTAAACAATTTACAACTTGTTGTGGAACAAGATTAAGGAATAAACCTAATCTAAACAAGCTATGAGAATCACTAAGATTTCTTGCACTAAAAATAAGATAGAGAGAAATTAAGAATACTAAGGATAATATTCTAACACGAAGAATAGTAAGGAGAATGAAATGGCCGAGCACTTCAAAAATTAAGTAGGGTTTCCTTTATATACTGCATGCATTTAATGCATGTCAGTACAACTTTACACGTGGCAGCTTCTGGTTGGTTGCATGTTTTGACCTTGGTAGACAACCTAGTAGTCGCATGATGAACAATGTAGAATCAGAGTTGGTTGTACGATTATGGACAAAAGGGATGTCCGTTCTGACATTATCGTACGGAGGCGTGCAATGGGGTAAGACAAAAGTTACTTGTAGAGGAGGCTTCATGATCAGCGTTCGCTGAATGATTCTTTATCAGCGAATGATAAAGTTCAGCGTTCGCTGAAGTCTTCTACTTGAAACTTCACGTTGAGTGGACAGGTCTTGGCTTCGCTGATATCCGCATCAGTTCATTAGTAGACTTGTCGCTGGTTCTTCGGCTTGATCTTCGACTTCAGCGTAGAACATGAATGACGTGAAACTTGTCTTCACGGATCATAAGTAAACAACATAAAGTATCAGCGGTCATCAGTGAGGCTGAACAAGCTCAGGGCTCACTGATGAACAATGTTCACTGAATATGTAAATTAAAGAACGAGAGTTCCTATCAGCGATACTAAACAAACTTTGTATTTATCAGCGATAGTGAAACTCTAATACATATTTTCTACTTACAATTTTCACTAAGTGTTTCTCAGAGTCATTATCAAATCACTGAGGGTTTGGATCAACATAGCACCTAACTGTCGATCATTCTTTGGCCGACAACTGTGATTATCGACTGAAATCCTTCCTTGCCTGAAAAACAACTCGTGGATGCATGAACTCTTGTTTTTGGATGCATGAATCCATATTTTTGCGTGGAAATTATTGTCTGATGTTCCAAAATCACAAAGAAACCAAATCGATATCATTTTGATGTGAGATATCGACGAAATCTAAATCTGAAATCTGGAAATCGTCGACATTGAAGAAAGTGAACAGTAAAATCACTATTCCGTTAGTTTCGTCAGTTGGTCCGTTAAAATCGTTACATTTTTTATCTTATTCCGTTAAAACCCTGTTAGTGTCGTTAGATTGGTTAGATTTCTATCAATATTAGTCCTAAGTCAGTTAGTTAGGTTAAGTGTCAGTTAGTTAACTCTCCGTTAGTGTCCGATAGTTTTTTCGTTAGATTTCTTTACAATTTTGGTCCTTTTCGTTAGTTTGTTGTTAAGTCATTAGTTAGTTTTAAGAATTAACAGTTTTGGTCCTGAAGTATAGATTTTAGGTTTATTACATTTTCAGTCCTTATAGTTTAGGTTTCATTTTATTACAGTTTTAGTCCTTGTAGTTTTATTTTAGTTTGAGTCAGTTTCAGTCCCTCTAGCTTTAAACTTTTAGATTTATACAGTTTTAGTCCCTAGACTTGTAATTTTTAGATTTTTACTCTTTTAGCCCCTAGAGTTTTTAAGTTTCATTTTGTCATTTTTTTAGTCCTTTTAGTTTTATTTTTTCTAGTTTTTGTCATTTTTAGTCCCTATTTTTCATGTTTTGTCAATTTTATCAATTTTTACCTGCTTTTGCTCATAACTGGTATATTTTTCTTATCTTTTGCAGGTTTGCCGATTTAAAGTCCAGTTTTCCGCATTAATTTTTTGGAATCAATTTTTTAACGACAAATTTTATAATTTGTTATTCAAATTTTAATTTTGGAAATTTTTCTGACTTTAATCAATTTTTCTCTGATTATCGTATGTGCATAATTCTATTTCTCACGAAGTATCTGATAACGATCATTTTTAATCTTTTCAGGTAACAATTGATGATTATTTCTTAGAAGTATATTTTGATGATCCACCGAATGAGAGACTAAGTGCTACATTGCAAGAAGAAAAATAAGAAAACAAAAATCTAAGTCAAACTATTCTTGATGAATCTCTCATAGATAAACAAGAAAAGCTTGATGAGGATAAGAAATCTTCTGATTCTCAAATATCTGAGCTTAAAAAGAAAATCAAAGATTTGGAAGAAAAGAATAGTGAGTGTGAACTTTCTTTGAAAAATATTACCACTCAAAACACAGAATTTTTAGACAAAATCAAAGATTTAGAAAAGAAGCTTTATTTGAGAGATCAATCTGAACAAACGATTCACATGAACAAGCCAAGGCTTGTGAGTTCTTTAAATAAATGTTGGGGACTTGGTTATGAAAATCCTAAACACTTGGCTAAAGCAACCAAATCTTTGCCTACATTGTATGATTTTACATGTTTAAGATATGCTAGATATTGGCCTAAATTTGAAATACCATGGTCAAATGAAGAGGAAATCAAAGAAGAGGAAGCCACGAAAAGAATAACTACAACAAAAATGCAACTTCCTTTTTGTTATACTCGAGAGAGTGAAAAATATCAAAAGAATCCGCATGGAAAATTTTCGAATGACTATTTTGATATATATGTTACTAAACCAAATTGCGAAAAACCTTTTGAAGCAAAACGATATGTTCCACCTTTGGTTCTCGAAGGAAGAATCTGTGAACTTGAGGATTCTATTCTAGAACAAAGGATGAAATTTGAGCTTGAAAAAGATTTTCTTTCAGCTGTTTACTCAAATAGCTTTAAGGAACTATCTTCTAGTTTCAAAGATGAATTGGAAAAGGAGAAATTTATTAATGAAAAATCTTTGATTAAAAAGTTTTCCGATTCATCAAAGAGCGCTTTTGATGCAAAACAAAAAGTCGATCAAAAGTGTCTCCAACTTTCTAAGAAAGTGTCGGATCTTGAGAAAGTTTTATTCTCGGAGCATCAACAGTTTGAGAAAGAGAAAGCAAATTTTGTAACAGAATGCAAAAAAAATTGAAGACAAAATTTGTGAGTTTTCTAAAGAAGTTAATGATTTGGAAAATGTTTTGGAAAAAGAAAGAAAAGAATTTGCAAAAGATAAATGACTTATTTTTGAAAATTCTTCTTTTGAAAAAGATTCTGATGATGATTTTCAACCTACCCATGTTTGTAAGGAGAATTTAAAGCCTGAAGTTTGTGACAAAGGAACAACTTGTGAATTTGATGTCTCAAAGAAGCTTCCTGACCATAATGCTTTGATTGATGAAAAGAAAGCTCTTGAACTTAGATGCATAAATCTTTCAAAACAAGTTTCTGATTTTGAGAAGGTGATATTTTTAGAAAAGGAAAAACTTGATAAGGAAAGAGTGGATTTTGATATTGAAAGAAAAGTTTTTGAATCAAAAAGTTTTGAGCTTTCAAAGAAAATATCTGAATTGGATTTTTTGTTGGGAAAAGAGAGAAAAGAGTTTAGTGAAAAGAAGAATGGTTTTGAAAAGGAAAAGCAAAGTCTTCAAAAGAAAAACATGGAAATTTTCAAAGATATATCCGAAAAGAATTTTAAAGAAAAGAGAAACATCTTTAAGGCTGAAATCTTAAAGTTAACAAGGAGGTTGTCTGCTTTAGCAACGGAGGCTATGAAAGAGCAGAAGATCAAGTCTGATCTACAAAAGAAACTTGATCTGACTGTTCAAGAAAGAAATGTTATGTCCGATAAAGTTCAGCAATTGGAAGCAATTAAGATCAAAGTTTAATCATCTGAACAATTTAGTGCCTATACTATTGTTCAATCGTCGTATGATGGTTCAACTGATTCAGATTGTTCGTGAAAGCCTACTTCTGGTTCTGTTCATGAACATTCTTCTGATTCTACGACAAAGTCTGTCAATTCAAGAGATCATGTGCGTCCTTCTAATCTTTTCTACAACCATGACGCTACAAGTTCAAATACACCTATCTTTAAGCCTGTAAAGATGGTTTGGAAAGTAAAAGGATCTACTCCTGAGAAAGATGTCCCGACATCATCTATTCCTTCACCTACGTTGAACAAGACGAACAATGCTCACAAAGGTAAGTCTTTCGCTAAACCTAATCCTATAAATTCTGCAAATCATTTGATTAGGTTGGCACGAAAGAAACTTTGTTGTTCTTCTTATGGAACTCATGATTTTGTTAAGCAAGAAAATGTTTATTTTTGGTATGGTACTTATAATATTTCTTCAAAAAGAACTACATATAACAAGCCAGAACCCAAGTTCCGTTGGGTACCAAAATCTACTTAATCTGTTTTGCAGGTTCATCATGTGTAGTGCTGATTGTCAGAACTATACCGAACACATGACTGGAAAACAGAAGAGAAGTGTGTAATTTGAAGAAGAATACCTATGCTGAAATATATGAATGATTTTAGGGGGAGAAATTCTAATCTTTGTGTATGTTTTTGATATATATGTGCTTATTGACATATTCTTTTTATGCTTCTTTGTAGGGGGGGTCATATGCAATAATGGCTTCTGAAAACTTTAGTTCAGAACCCGCACTTCAATGATGTTTATGGTTTCTGAATACTTTAGTTCAGAACCCGCACTTCAACGAGTTTGACTTCTAAACACATCAGTTTAGAACTCGTATTTCATTGTTCTTAGACTTTGATTGTCTACTAATTTTGTTTCATTAAGATCTTTTGCAGATTTTGAGGGGGAGCTTATCTGATTTTTAATCAGTCTATCATGATTTGAGGGGGAGCTTAAACATTTGACTGTAAGTATCTTCTGAACTCAATCTGAGATTGTTTGAAAAAAGAACGACTTTCAAGCATGAAAAACGTGTTCTTAAATGTTCAAACCACTTCTCAATTCTCAAACCGATTTTATGAATTTAGAAGTGTGATTTTAAATATTTTTCATATATATATATATATACATATATATAACTCGGATTCTCGTTACATCATTATTTCTGACCGTGTGTTTCCAAAGATGAATACTTGCGTATTATCTTTTCTATATACTTTCAAGTATTCTTACACGTCGGTTCAGCTTCATATTGACTTTGTTATTACCATGTCTCAAAACGAAACAATTTTTTCGATGGTAATACTCCCGTTTGAATTTTCAAATTTTGTTGAGCATCATATTCGTTTCAGCGTGAGAATTAAACGTTTCATTCAAAGATTGTTTTTATTTGTTCATATAAACAAAATTCAATTCTTTGATACCCTAAACCTTACATGATTATCTTTCATATTTGATCTGATTGATACATTGTCAGATTCTCAAACAAGTCTTTCGAGTTCATTTCATTCTTTAACTATTCTTGTTTTGAGAAATCTTCAAAGTTCAAATGCTCAAATCTTCATGATATTATTGAGGAGCATACATTCTGATGGCAATGTTAATCAAATGCCGATATTCATATTTGTTCAAACTAAACTGTTGAACAACGCAAATTTTTAGGACAAAATTTCATGGGGATCAGTGTGAGATAATACAGAACTTCTATGGATCCACGTTAACCAGTGTTTCCTACCCAAGAAGTTATCCTTGAGTGATTAAGGGGTGAGGGGTCGAAATCAAAGAGTGGGGGAGATAACTCATACGGTTGAGTATCTCATTGTGCTGAGGTAAAATGTAAATGAGAGTTTGGGTAGAAGTTAGCAGATTAAAAATAGAAAGAGGGTGTAAGAACATAGTTAAAAGAATAAGAGAACTCTGCCCCAACCACTTTCTGAGCCGGGCAGCCACATTACTGATTGGTTCACGTTCTTTGGTGACCATCATTGAAACAGGCAACTAGCCCATGCCAACTCTTGCATTTAACCCCACCAGCTACTCATTTCTTTCTCAACAATGAAATGTTTCAATTTTCTTGGGGACGCAACATATTATCTATCTAATCTTCATTCGGAAGGTTTGGATATTGAAAAAGAAGGAAGTTTGCCCCACCTTCGCTCTTCATTCATGCACATTGAGTCCGTGGAAAACTTGTTGTTGTCTCAACAGTTTACACATTTTGAGCCTATTATTATTCAAGTATAAGTTGCTTCAATCATTTCTACACTTGCACGTACACACAAGGAATATGTTTTCTTGTCATAATGTTCATAGAAATTCCTTAGTGTTTTTCGATGATTGAATGGAAGCCCTGGAGGAGTGAACATCAAAAAGCTCCTTTCCAAAGTGCATTCGTTGTACTAAGTTGCTTTGTGCAACTTACAGGCAATTTAACTGATTCATCCGTTGTTTCAGGGTTACCACTTTCATTTTATCTGAATTTGAAAAGATTCTGATAAATATTTTTGGAATTGACGGATAAACAGATCAAAAGGAGGAGATTGTTATTGGTATATTCAAAGACTGCTGAAATTGATATTGAAGTTTTGATGATCATGATACTCACAATCATCAAAAAGGGGGAGAAACTATGAAAGTTTCAATTTCAAGATAAAGAGAAGTTTTTGTTAAAGTCAAGAAGCTCGAGATAACAAGTCAAGATGTTTTGAGATAATTCGAGAGAGCTCAAAGTTTAAAGATGTTCATTGCTCAAGAAGTGAAGATACACAGTTCAAGATATTCAAAGCCCGTTAAAGCTCAAATACAGTTAAAGCTCAAAGACCGGTTCATAATCAAAGACTGAAGATATTTCTCAAAGATGCAAAGATCAATGCTACAATGATTCAAAGATCAACGATTTGAAGAGATGAAGATTTTGTTTAAAGACTTTGACCAAAGCTACAAATATTTGAAGTTTGTGATTCGAGACTTTGATGACTATTTGATTTTGAAGATCCAGTTGAAGATTAAAGCAATCAAATTGGATTTCTGAAGACAATGCTTATTTGAAGATTCTTCAGAGTTATTTTTCGAAGATTGATCTTCCTTCAAAGCGAAGAGGGAGATTGTTCAAAGTGATGAAGTGATAAAGATCTGAAGATTATAAAGAGCTGAAGACTATTGTCATAAATTTTTAAATCTTGAATCCATAGGGGGGATTGTTAGAGCATAAATGTATTCAAGATTTAATGTGTATTTGTAATAATTGTAGAGAGTCAAAGTCTTTGTAAAAGTCAAAGTAAAGGGTGTATAAGTCAAAGTCAAAGTGCTTTAAGTGAGATAGTCAAGAGGTATAAATAGGTACTTTGTAATAGAAATTGAAGTAAGTCTCATAAAGAAGTCTCATACGTGTAAATGGATGGATGACATCCTAGAGAGAGAATCTAGAGAGAGAAAGGGGATCTACTTCAATTCTTGTATTATTTCTCTCATCCAATGAAGATCTTTCATGGTTCTAGCATTGTTACTTGATTAGATCTGGGATCACATTTAGCCTAAAACCACCAAGTTCAACCCAAACCGGATCTTTACCTTGGGATCTCACCATCCAAAACAAGCTTATTTTCTTTAGAAATTTATGCATGACCTTCCAAAAGAATAACCAACACAATCAAATCATGTAATTCCCAAATAAGATGTTGTTAGATCTGAGTTTTGTCAATAAACCAAGTGTTGAATTCTGATAACAAGGCTCAGATGTTCTGAAGAGAAGAGTCAGAGTTCTGACCAAGAAGGCTCAGAAGGAACGCTCTGAAAGTTTGCTAAGTATTGAAGTCTGAGAAGAAGAGTCAGAATAATGTTCAGATGTTCTGAGAAGCTTATTCAGAATAATGTTCAGATGTTCTGAACAACATGTTCAGAACAACATGTTCAGAACTTATAACTAGATACTTTACTTTGTATTTAGTTAACTAATTAGGACACGTGTATTGTTCCTATTAGTCTTTCTTATATGTACTGTAGCTTTAGTGTTTCCATTGCAGTATATATAGTGGTTAGCACTGTTGCGCTAACTGACTTTCCCACATATATTTGTATTCATCTTTTGTAATCTTTGAGATAATCTCTCTCTAAGATCTGTAAATCTGTTCTTCATTGAATACAAGTTGGTTCGATCATATTACTTCTCAATTACTGTTATATACATTGATATATTGATTGTAAGAGTGGATCCTAAACTGTCAGATGCAATACATGCAAATAATAACCAAAGCTCTACATTGAGCTATCAAAATTGGAAAAATGTCCTCAAGACCCCATAGAGTCCAAAAACCGATCCATTGGCTCAGAAGATCAAATGACCATTTGTTAAAAGTCAACATAGGCAATTGAAGTGTATCTAACCCACATTATGCAAGTACATGCTCCAAGGAAAAACTAACTCAAAACCCCTTCATTGCCACTTTCCAAATGAAGTCAAACCATATATATATATATATATACTCCAATACTTTATAACTCGATAATGTATATAACTCGCAATGGTTTATAAACCCAAAAAGTACCAAGAGTGCATAAATGTCAAATGGTATTCACTTATGAGATAAAACACTCAAAAGGGGATATTCTCAAATAAAATGCAATTAAGTGCATAATACATCCAAAGCTCCATCTCGAGCTACTAAAACCGGCAAACACCCCAAAGACCCATTTGAGAGTATAAATCAAGCCCTTAAAGGCAAAATAAACATTTGGCTAAATACACAATGCCAACACGGTTACATAAAACAAAATACATTGTTACCCAAAATCTTTGTCTCTTAACTCTCAATTGGCCTCCGGTCCAAAATGAAAAGGTTTACAATTCTCAAAATCTTCATAAGGTCGAGATTGACCAAAATCCACCACTCACACGTTCACATTTTCAAAACGTACCATATCATAAACCTTGCATAATTTCAACAACCACTAAAAGTGCATTTTGACCAAACAACCTCCACTTATGCAATAAATTAACAAAAAAAATTCATTCGTGATTTATTTGTCAATTACCCAAAAATCTCAAATGTGGGTGTTTTACAAGATTTGTAAAGCTAAACACTTCAAATAATCAAAACCCGATAAACAACTCGACAATTGATAATTTTAAGTAAAACACATAAACACTTTAAAATAAAGATTTTGACATGTACAACGGTTTCACAAATCAACTTGAACTCACATTGCTAGATTTAGGCAAAATTTAGATTTTTCCCCAATATGAGCTCCTTTGAAAAACTTGAATCCTCAAGCCAAATCTTCCAAAAACCTAGATCCACAAGTTTCCAACCATCAATATCTATATTCAACCATTTAGAATCGTTCCTCAAACATTTTACATCAATATCTCAACTTATACCAAAACCCTAATTTCTTAGATGGAGAAAAGAGATGATTACCTTGAATCCACCAACAAAGCACCTCTAGGGTTACCAGTATGAACCTCAATCTTCATTTCTTCAAAAAGGAAGGAAAGGGTTTGATGAACTCTAAAAGCTTGGAACCTTTAATGAGATGAGAAAATGACATTTACACCCTTGTACCCAATTAGGGGGCTCAAAACAAGGTTTAGAGGGGTTAGGGTTCGGTTCTTGGGAGAGAAAAACGAAGTGGGTGAAGTGAGAATGAGAGAAATGGGGAAACTGCATTTTATAGGCCAGACCCCCGACGACGACCTTGCCCCGCGAGAGTGACACCCTGTCACAATCGCAGGCATAGTAGCCCACTCCCCTCCACCCGCGGTACATAACCCACGAGAGTTCCCGATGAGAGTGAGACTCTGTCACAATCGCGGCCTTCTCGCACAAGCCTTACTGATCCCGATTTTCGACTTTCTTTTTCGAACCGAGGCACATACGATGCAGAACTGATTCCAACGAAAAGTTTCCAATTATGGTTTCCAAATATAGGTAAATAAGGAAGGTGCGAGATAAGGATTTACCGAATATACGGGTGTTACAACACCTCTATAGGTGTCGACTTGTCAATGGCAAAAGATGAAGAGCGATTAATGATGTAGCAAGCATATGAAGCGACTTCGGCCCAAAATGTCTTTGTCATTCTGGAATTAGACAACATGCAACGAACCTTTTCCATAATTGTACGGTTCATGTGTTCGGCCATACCATTTTGTTGATGAGTATGAACCACCGTATAGTGTCTAGTAATGCCATGAGCTCGACTATAGGCATTAAACTCTTTCGTGCAAAACTCCAACCCATTATCGGTACGGAGGTAACTTGACTTGCTTGTTGGTTTGCTTTTCAATCATCACTTTCCAATCACGGAAAGAAGCAAACACATCGCTCTTATTCTTCAAGAAAAACTCCCAAACTTTGCGCGAGAAATCGTCAATAATAGTCAACATGTACGAAGCACCACCGTGCGATTGTACCTTTTCCAGTCTCCAAAGATCCGAATGCACATAGTCGAGAATACCCTTGTTTGAATGAGTGGCACTTGGAAATGAAACTTTCTTTTGCTACACGAAAACACAATGTTTATAAAAAGGGAAGTTTATCTATGCTTTGACCGCATAACAAGTTTCTTTTGCTCAACACCGCCATACCGTTTTCGCTTATATGGCCCAACCTCATGTTCCACAACCTCGACTTGTCGGAAAATAATGATGATGATGATGATGCTACCCCGGAATCGCCAAGAATGGTAGTGCCCTCCATAACATAAAAATCGGCATCCTTTCGTTTGCCTCTCATGAACACAAGAGAACCTCTTGTAACTTTGAGAACTCCACCTTCACCGGAAAAACGATAGCCCTTTTGATCAAGAGAGCTAAGAGATATCAAGTTTCTCTTCAAATTAAGAACATGTTTGACATTTCCCAATGTACGGATGACACCATTGAACATTTTGATCTGAATGTTGCCTTGACCCAGAACCTCGCATAAGGCTCCATTACCAACTCGAACTGAACCCGTACAAGGCTCGTATGAGGAGAACCAATCACGGTTAGGGCACATAGGATAAGTGCAACTGAAATCAAGAATCCACTCAGATGAATACATATTGTCCTCATCCAAGATCACCATGAGGTCACCCGCAAGCTCTTCGACCACTTCGGATTCACCAGAATCATTTGTCTTTCTTTTGACATTAGCTTTGTTCTTGTTTTGAAGCTTGAAACAATCATCAATCACATGACCCTTCATCTTGTAATAGTTGCAAAACTTGCCTTATCTTTGGCTTTTGATTTTGACAGGTGACACGTCGGGCTCTTTAAGATTTTATCAAAAGATCTCCCACGAATACTAAGACCTTCGGCCTTAGAATCTCCGACCACCATTATCTGCTTCATCTTTTCCTTGGAACTCAAGGAATTAAGAACATCATCTAATACAAGAACATCACAGCTATATAGAATAGTCTCCCTGAAATTAGCATAAGAGTTAGCAAAGTGCATAATAAGAATAAGCCTAAATCTTCTCATCATACTTAACATCCATGTTCTCTAAGTCACAAATAATTTCCTTGAACTTGGAGACATGCTTGGTTACGGAACCGCCTTCATTAAGCTTGTGAGTGAACAAACGTTGCTTCAAGTGCAACTTGTTGGGAAGGCTATTTGTCAACAACAATTGCTCCAACTTATCCCGTAGAGCGGCGATTGGTTTTTATTTCAAAACATCTTGCAAAATATCATTAGATAGATGTAAACGAATTTGAGAAGATGCCTTTAAATCTTTCAATTGTTTTTCAGGTAGAGTCCAAGTAGAAGGCATTTGTTAAAACCTTTCAAGGTTTGATGCAAATCCATTTGAATGAGAATATCTTTCATATTCACTAGCCACAAAGAAAATTTAGTGTTTCTATCTAATAATGGAATATCATATCTCATGGATGCCATAATAACCACAAAATAATGAGAACCCAAAATAAAGTCTTCTACACTAAAATAACCAAAGATGATCTGATACCAATTGTTGTAAAACGGAAAGGAGATAATGCTAACTTAAACCTAAACTAAAGATTTTAACCAAAGTCAAACAAGTGATAAGTTAGTGATCCCAATGAATCCCTAGCTTGGGTGTTCTTAGTGTATAAGACAATATTCTCAAACCCAAGATAGAAGACAACACAAAATAAAGAGAAAGAGCTAGAAGACAACACCAAGATTTACATGGAAACCCAAATCGGGAGAAAACCACGGGTGGAGGAGACCACCGAGAGAAATCCACTAGTGAAAGAAGAAGATTACAAAGCTCTTGAAGGAGTAGAATCACAACCATGGTGAGTGTGTGTATTTGAAGATAGAAATGATAAAAGGGGTGATATCTAAACATGTTCTTCAGTTAGGTTTTTATGCCCAAAGCTCTAGCTATTTTGGGAAAGCACTCAAATGAGAACAATGGAGTGTGATCTGGAAGAATCCATTTTGGTGAAAGATGTAGCTTTGGCAAAGATGAGTCTTCCAAGCATGTATAATCAGATTTTTGTGGGCCAAGGAGAGGATATCAAAAGAGACACAATCCCTTAAAATAAAGAAAAGAAAATCTGATGGAAAAATAACTTTCTAGGAAGCTGTGAACAGTGCTCGCGCCCTTTACCAAACCTTCTACCTAAAAAATGCATGTTTGGCCCGCCCGCGAGCAGACCAAAATTTGAGACATTTTTAACAAGAACGGTTTACGGAAGATTGGTGTAGATTTATTAAAATTGTTTTTTTAGTTATTGTAACTTTTAATTATTATGACTTATTATTGTAATTTTAATTATTGTAATTTTAATTATTGTCTTTTAATTATTATAAGTATATATTAAATATTGTGTTTTAACTATAATAGTAAATTTTTTTATTATATAAACTATGGACCGGTTCATGATTGGGTGAAAGGTTTATAAAATGTGCAGGAAAGAGAAAATTGGATTGATTTGACAGAATCATGAACCTCTAAACATGTTCATGACTGTGGATGCTCTAATTTGCCATCCAACTTTGTAGATTCAAATTTTGGAGTGGTCTTTTCAAATTTCAAGTTGTTTTTTTTTTTTAAATAAAAGGAAACGTTTCATTAATGAGAAAGATTACAAATCGAGATTACATGATCGTACAGAAAGCTAGGCATGCTAAAAAAAGTGGAATTACTGGGAAGGTTTATGGCATTCCTAGCTAAGATGTGAGCGGCCCCGTTAGAATGTCTCATAGTGAACTGCAATGAGAAGGAGTCATTTCGCGAGAGAAGGGATCTACAATTAGCAATGATGTCTCCAAAAGCCGAACAGTCATCTTGACCGGAGTGGAAAGCATCGACAACAATCTTTGTGTCGGATTCGAAAATAACCCGTTGAAATCCATGTCCCAAGACCCACTCGATCGCCCTCGAAAGAGCCAAAGCCTCGCACTCTTTGACCGAAGGAGTACCGTTTACAAGGAAGGTTTTGGCCGCAACAAAGGACCCGTGTTCATCGCGTAAGATCGCCCCGGAGCCCGAAAGGTTGGGAACGCAAAATAAAGCGGCGTCTAAATTGCATTTGAGAAATCCCGTCGGTGGAACATGCCATCGATCACACGAAAGAAACATGACGGGGGGCTCAAGCCGTGAACGGAGGGCATTGGCCGTAAGCCAATCCGAGAGCACAATGGAGGCGCGTCTTGACACGACGGAAGGCAATTTAACCGCACCATTTTACCACGCGTCATTCCACATGTTCCAAATGCTCCAAAGAACCATTAAAAAGTGTCACGCTTGGAAAAAGTGCCGTCATAAAAAAGGGAGAATAAAAAAGTAGTAAAGTCTTCGGAATTCTACGCCCTTGAATTAACGAGGTCCCAAAGATTTGCCTCTTTCCAAACCTTAGTGGTAACCGGGCAATCAATGAAGAGATGCCAATTGTTTTCAAGCTGTTATGAACTCTCTTTCATCTTCTATTAACCAATTTCAAATTTCACGTTGTTATGAACTCTCTTTCATCTTCTCTTCTTCTTGGCATCTAATGAAGGTAACAAATATTGAACAAACTAGGAGTTGCAGACAAAATGAAGATTTTTTTCTTTAGGTTTTCTAGCTTAGGACTATTCATCTCTGCTACTTGTTGTCTATGGTTCTTCACTGTAAGAAAACACCCATCTTTTGTCGAATGTTATGTAAAGTTTGAAAAAAAAATTATCTACTTTTCTATATAGAGTCGTGTTTCATTGAACAAATGGAATCCATGCTTTATATGTGTGTTATGGTTTCATCGAACAAATGGAATTTAATGCCAATCCTCTTCATGAACATGGAAATGCAGATACCTCCTTCAAGAATTTTTGCAGATAGAGCTTGGAGAAGGCTGAAATGAATTGGTGTCATAAGGAGAACCCTTAAGTTTAATTCATACTGTAAAGAAGTTGGCAAAAGACTACAAGATTATAAGGCAGATGGTACATGTTATTTTTCTCATGATGCTTGGTTTTGAGAATCGACTGAAACATAGGGTCCCTTAACCTAATCACTTACCCGGGTAATCACTTACCGGTAAAATTCTAACACTGTCACCTATTTTCCGGGTAAGATTTTAGTTCATCAAAATGGCATTGTATACAACAATTTAGCCGGTATGTAGTAAGCATGGTAAGAGTCGTCGCACTCACTTACCGGGTAAGACTCTCGGTCCTTTCTTTCGACTCTCGATCCTTGCTACCGCTCTTACCGGGTGAGATTCTTGGTCCTTGTCATATTCATCCGGTAAGCTAATGTGACTTGGTAAGCACTTACCCGAGTAAGCGTTTTGTAAACGGCCCCTTAGTTGAATATAATATTCAATGCTTAATGATATTTACAAGCTCTGTGGTTTCATATTATTAATGCTAAATATCTAGAGCTTTCGTTTTGGTATCTTCATCAGTGTCTTTGCTTGACAATGCATTGTTAACGCTTATGGATGGATTAAAATCTATGCTTGACATTGCATTGTTAATGCTTATACCTGGGTTCTTCACACGTATTGACGCTTATGGATGGATTAAAATCTTGTGCCTTACATGCTATTGTAACGGGGGCTACAAATCATGATTGATCCTGCTCTGAGAAGGCTTGGCAGGTTCGATTGGGAAATAGATGTTGGTGTGCCTGATGAAGTTGGACGTCTTGAGGTTATTCGTATCCACACCACGAATAAGAAACCTTCAGTTTTCTAAATGATTTGTTGTGATAGCCATAACTATCTAGTTGATCACCAATTTAAATTAAAATATTTCAAGTTGATTTGGAAAGAATAGCTAAAGTAACACCATGGTTATGTTGGTACTGATCTTGTTGCTTTTTGCACTGAAGCTGCAATTTAATGAATTAGAGAAAAAATGAGTGTCATTGAGTTGGAAGCTGAATCTATTGATGCTTAAAATTATAAGTGATGCAGAGTATGAATACATGAATATGAACTACTGAAATGTGTGCTTGATGGTTTTGAAAGTTGATAGTTTACGTGGTAGGCGTTTACCTTTCCTAATGAATATGGAAAGTATGAAGGCTGAATGAATCGTGTTATAATTCACAAATACAGAGGTACATATATAGGACTTGGTACAACAGAAAGAGCATAAATTAAGGAGCTATACATGGAATGAATGTTATCAAAATATATGAATATATTGACAGCTATAAATGTGCATGATTATCGGTTCTCCTTGATACGCCCCCGCAAGATGGATGATCCGTCGGTGACTCCAATCTTGGACCTGAATTTTAGAAAGGGAACCCGACCCAACGATTTTGGGAGAACATCAGCAGGTTGGTCGAGTGTGTGAATGTGGCGAACCTTTAGGGTACCAGTAGAAACTTGCTCTCTAACAAAATGGTAATCCAAGGCGACATGCTTCATACGTGAATGATAGACAGGGTTGGCGCAAAGATAGGTAGCACCCGTGTTGTCACAGTGGAGGGTTGGTGCATGTGAGACGGAAACACCAAGTTCAGTAAGGAGATTTTTAACCCATGATAGCTCAGCTGCAGCATTTTCCAGGGCTTTATACTCAGCTTCGGTTGAAGAGCGGGAGACTGACTTCTGACGGGAAGACCGCCATGAGATAATGTTCCTGTCGAGTAGATGAGATAAGATGTTGTGGAGCGGCCTTTGGTGGAGACTCCTCCCCAATCAGAGTTTGAAAAGGCTTTGAGTTCCAAGGAGGAATGGCGATGTAGGAAGAGACCATGGTGGATGGTACCTTTTAAATAGCGAAGGAGGTTACAAAGAGCTTCAAGTTCTATGGATCCAACGTGGGGAACTTTTTGAGTTAGATCCCAACATAGAAAGAACCTTTCATCTTAGACGGAGGTTACAAAGAGCTTCAAGTTCTATGGATCCTCCCGATATGGATGCACCACCCGGATTTGAGCGTAGACATCTACAACCATTCGTTGCAGAACCACGACCACCAGGCGTAGAAATACGAGCACCACCTCTAGTGAACCAAATGAGACCACCAGACTTAGGAAATCCTAGAGCACTACCAAATTTTGGAAACCCTCCAGTTTTTGGTAACCCTCCAGTTTTTGGAAATCCTCCCGATTTTAGAAATCCACCCGGTCATGTTTGGCAAGAGCAACCAAATAATAATGAAGAAGGTGATGGTGAAGAATCACATGGTAACAATGACCAAAATGAACCATTAAATATCATTGATCTTGCAAACTCGAAAAATGGGAGAATTATGGACTATGCAATTCCTAACTTTGAGCAATTAAATTCGGGAATTGTAAAGCCTCATATGGATACGACACATTTTGAACCAAAACCCATTATGTTTCACATGTTGCAAGCCAATGGTCAATTTGCCGGATTCCCATCGGAAGATCCACACTCACATTTAAAATCTTTTAAAGAGATCACCGATGTTTTTCTGATTCCTGGGGTATCTTCTGATGCTCTAAGACTCACACTGTTTCCTTTTTCGTTAAGGGATCGGGCAAAAATTTGGTTTAATTCATTGACACCAGGTTCTATACCATCATGGGCTGACATGGCTGAAAAATTTTTAAGAAAATATTTTCCACCTACCCGGAATGCTAAGTCCCGAAATGAAATTTGCATGTTCAAACAAATGGATGATGAAGCAATTCCCGACGCATGGGAAAGGTTTAAGGAATTATTAAGGAAATTCCCTCACCATGGCATTCCCTACTGTATTCAACTCGAGACATTTTACAATGGACTTGATTCCAATGCAAAAAAAATGCTCGATGCAACCTCAGGAGGGGCCTTTACTTCCAATACCTATAACACCAGGTATGAAATTCTTGAAAAGATTTCCACAAACAATGGGCATTGGGCTGATCCAAGGGCACCAACTACAAAGAAAACTGCTGGAATGCATGATTTAGATGCTTACACTGCATTGACAGCTCAGCTTGCTTCTATGACCAATATGCTTAAAAACATAACTACCGGTCAGGGAACACAGCCGACTGCCACTACTCCTACTCCAGCTGTCCTCTCAGTGCAATGTGTTTATTGCAGTGGAGATCATTCTTATGAACACTTTCCTCAAAACTCTGAATCAGTTAACTATGTTCATAATAGGAATGGTCCTTACTCTAACAATTACAATGCCAGTTGGAAACAACATCCAAGTTTTTCATGGACCAGTCCAAGTTTAAACCAACCAGAATATAAGCCACAAGGAAACTTCAATTTTCAAAACCAACATCATGCCAGCAGTTCTCAAAACTACCAAAACAACCAAAATCATCAGAATCAGAATTTTAAAAACAACAAACCATCTTTTCAAAACAAATCCTCTTCACAAGCTGAACCTTCTTTGGAAGCAATGCTGAAAAGTTTTATCACCCAAACCAACAATGTAATTAACCAAACCAACACTTCCATAAGAAGCCTTGAAACCCAAATCAGTCAACTTGCTCTTAGTCAAAACAACAGACCCAATGGGACTTTACCTAGTAACACAGAAATCCCAAGATTCCCAGGAAAAGAGCA
This sequence comes from Saussurea involucrata, assembly GCA_033807775.1. Taxonomy (NCBI): domain Eukaryota; kingdom Viridiplantae; phylum Streptophyta; class Magnoliopsida; order Asterales; family Asteraceae; genus Saussurea; species Saussurea involucrata. The sequence continues at coordinate 93,454,535 of CM066327.1, read as the reverse complement.
TGTGAAAGCTGTGACACTTAGGAGTGGGAAAGACTTAGATAAAACCTTACACAAGGAGCTTGGACCAAAAACCCAAGCTGAAATAGAAAAAAATCCAAAGTCCAAGACCAATGCTACAACATTGCCCACTATCCTAGAAGAACTATCCCAATCTCTTAAGGATTTAGAGCCAACAACCCCAATCCTAAAGGAAAACACAGTAGAAAGTGAGGTCAACAAACCAAAAAGCCCTGTTAAAGAAAACATAACAAAAGGTATCAAGGATACAAATTTGAGGGTGGAGGAAGTCCACCCTAAACGCTCAACACAAACAAAGAAAGCCATTATTGAACCAATTCCTCCTTATGTTCCTTACCCCCAAAGGTTACAGAATAATAATGAAGAACTGCAATTCAAGAAATTTTTGGATGTGTTTAAACAATTACATATCAACATACCCCTTGTTGAAGCAATTGAGCAGATGCCTAGTTATGCTAAATTTCTTAAAGACATTTTAAGCAAGAAAAAGAAGTTGACTGAATATGAAACTGTGGCCATGACTGAAGGTTGTAGTGCTCTCTTGACCAACAAAATTCCACCTAAGCTCAAAGATCCAGGAAGTTTTACCATTCCTTGTTCCATAGGTGGAAAAGAAGTTGGAAAGGCCTTATGTGATTTAGGAGCCAGTGTCAACCTTATGCCTTTATCTATTTTCAATAGCTTAGGTATAGGAGAAGCTAGACCAACCACTGTCACACTCATCTTAGCTGACAAAACCATTTCCTATCCTAAGGGAAAAATTGAAGATGTCTTAGTTCAGGTCGACAAATTCATCTTTCCTGCTGACTTTATCATCTTAGATTTTGAGGCTGACAGAGATATTCCTATTCTTTTGGGAAGACCCTTTTTAGCCACCGGAAGAACCTTGATAGATGTCCAAAAAGGAGAGTTGACCATGAGACTTCAAGACCAAAAAGTCACATTCAATGTCTTCAATTCCATGAAATACCCTGATGATATGGAAGAATGTTTTGGCCTAAGTGTGATTGAAAACATGTGTACTGAAGAGGGAGTTAGGGAAATTTGTAGGTTGGAAGAAAAGGATGAGGAGAAATATGATAATGATGATGAGGAGGAGAGAATAGATGAGACTGTTGCTAAGTTTGAATCTTTGGAGCCTAGTGAACAAAAGACTTTCACACCATCACTCATTTCACCACCTGACCTGGAGTTGAAACAACTCCCATCCCATTTAAAATATGCTTTTCTAAAAGATGAGAACAAACTGCCCGTCATTATTTCATTCTCTTTAGAATTGCATCAGGAACAAAAGTTAGTGGAATTGTTGAAGTTACACTCAAAAGCCATAGGATGGACCATTGCTGACCTTAGAGGAATTAGTCCCTCCATTTGTCAACATAAGATCATCTTAGAAGACAAGAACTTCACATCCATTGAACCACAAAGAAGGCTAAACCCTGTCATGAAAGAAGTAGTGAAAAAGGAAGTGCTAAAATGGTTAGACGCGGGAATCATTTTTCCTATAGCCAGTAGCTCTTGGGTTAGTCCTGTCCAATGTGTCCCTAAGAAGGGAGGGTTTACAGTAGTTCCCAATGAAAAGAATGAACTCATCCCAACTAGAGTAGTTTCAGGTTGGAGAATTTGCATGGACTACCGTAAACTTAACACATCTACACAAAAGGACCATTATCCACTACCATTTGTTGACCAAATGTTAGATAGGTTAGCCGGAAAAGAATATTACTGCTTTTTGGATGGATACTCCGGTTACAATCAAATAGCCATTTCACCCGAGGACCAAGAAAAGACCACCTTCACTTGTCCCTATGGTACTTTTGCCTTTAGGAGAATGCCCTTTGGTCTCTGTAATGCTCCCGCAACTTTTCAAAGATGTATGATGTCCATATTTTCTGATATGCTTGAAGATTCCATAGAAATATTTATGGATGATTTTTCTGTATATGGGTCATCTTTTGATAATTGTTTGGAAATTTTGAAAAAGAGTCTTGAAAGGTGTGAAAAACTGATTTAGTTTTAAACTGGGAAAAGTGTCATTTCATGGTCAAAGAAGGAATAGTTCTTGGACACTTGATTTCAAAAAGGGGGGTTGAGGTAGACAAAGCCAAACTGGAAGTTATTGAAAAACTACCTGAACCAACTACTGTAAAAGGAATTAGAAGCTTTCTTGGTCATGCTGGATTTTACAGAAGGTTTATCAAAGACTTTTCAAAAATCTCAAAACCTTTGTGTTTGCTTTTACAAAATGACCACAAATTTGATTTTAATAATGAATGTAGAAATGCATTCATTACTTTAAAGAAAGCTTTGGTAACTGCTCCAGTGGTTGTGGCCCCAGATTGGGAAAAACTTTTTGAAATCATGTGTGTTGCAAGTGACTGGGCTGTAGGAGCTGTCTTAGGTCAAAGAAAGGAAAAAGTGTTTCATTCAATTTATTATGCAAGTAAGACTTTGAATGAGGCACAAATCAATTACACAACAACAGAAAAAGAACTCCTGGCTGTAGTATTTGCTTTTGAGAGATTTAGGTCATATTTAGTGGGAACAAAAGTCATTGTGCATACAGATCATGCTGCCATTAAATACTTAATCTCTAAAAAGGATGCCAAACCTAGGTTGATTAGGTGGGTTCTGTTGTTGCAAGAGTTTGACCTAGAGATTGTGGATAGAAAAGGAGTCAACAACCAAGTAGCAGACCATTTGTCTAGGTTAGAGAACCAAGTGGAAAAGAAAGGGGAAGGAGATATCATTGAAACCTTCCCAGATGAGAAAATCTTGATGCTGCAGCATTCATCCAGCATCCCTTGGTATGCTGATTTTGCCAACTACTTATCGTGTGGCATCAAACCTCCTGATTGTACTGGCCATAAGCTTAAAAAGTTTTTCCATGATGCTAAGTTTTATCTTTGGGATGACCCTTTTCTGTTTAGACTTGGTGCAGATCAAATATTGAGAAGGTGTGTTCCAGAAAATGATGTGGCAGAAATTTTACATCATTGCCACACCTCAGCATATGGAGGTCACTTTGGAGGTCAAAGGACAGCAGCCAAAGTTTTGCAATCTGGTTTCTATTGGCCAACTCTATTCCAATATTCTCACAATTTTTCCAAAAGATGCAATGAATGTCAAAGGACTGGTTCCATTTCTCAAAGAAATGAAATGCCTTTAAATGGAATCTTGGAAGTAGAGTTGTTTGATGTGTGGGGAATTGATTTTATGGGACCTTTCCCACCATCCAACAATTCCCAATACATTCTAGTGGCTGTTGATTATGTCTCAAAGTGGGTGGAAGCAATAGCTTGTGCTAACAGTGATGCAAAAATTGTAGTTAAATTTCTTCAAAAACATATTTTTACAAGATTTGGTACCCCTAGAGCACTCATTAGTGATGAAGGTACCCATTTTGTAAATAAATTGTTTCAAGGAGTTCTTGAAAAGTACAATGTTGAAAGTTCAGGATCTTATCTTACAATCAATATAGAAAGCAGTAATTGAGAAGTTGTATGATCAAGCCCAGATGTATTCACTGATGAACAGAAATACAGATCTAAGAGAGAGAGAATCTCAAAGATTACAAAGAATGAATACAAGAATTACGAGAAAATCAATCAGTTAGCAATGTAATGCTAACCACTATTTATACTGCAACGGAAATATTAAAGCTACAGTACAAATAAGAAAGACTAATAAGAACAAAACACGTGTCCTAATTAGTTTACAAATTACTAAGTAAAGTATCTCGTCATAAGTTCTGAACAGGTAGTTCAGAACTTCTGAACATTTTTCTGATCACGCTTCTCAGATCTTCTGACTCCTTATCTCAGACATCTGACTTCTCTTATCAGTACTTCTGAGCTTTCACAGTCAGACCTCTGACTCCTCTACTCAGAACATCTGAGTCTTCTTATCAGATCTTCAACACTTGGTTTATTGACAAAACTTCAGATCTAACAATCTCCCCCTTTTTGTCAAATAAACTTAAACTTTGCATCATCCAGTTCTTTCAGAGCAGGAACAATTTTCTGAAGTAGCACATTTCTCAGATTAAGCCTCTTATCAATTTTGTCAATGATTTCTTGAATAATTTCAAATTGCTGATTGATTACTTCTTGAGTTATGTTTGCTTCCTTTACTTTCAGCATCTTTTTCTCCAAATTGTGCTTTATGATCTTTAAAGTTCCAGAACAGTATTTTGCAGTTTCCTTTGCTCTGAAGAAGATCTTTCCACTTTTGTTCTTCAAAAACACACCCAAATCTGGAAATTTATGAACACTTCCAGTCTTTAACACCTTTTTCTGCTCATGATCTGTGTTTGGATTTGCCAGATAAACACATGGCTTTTGTAAATACAGAGCTATTTGGAAATCTGTATAACAGTGCCACCTTAAGATATAGAACATGGCCTCAATCACCACACTTCTTGCCTTTCTTTCATTTCTATCTTTGCTTGACTCTTTGAAGCATAGAAAGCTGTGTAATCTGTAGAAGTCAACCACTGATAGTTTCTCAAAATCTGCATCAGTAAAGTAATAAACCTTGCCATCTTCTCTCAGAACTTCTAAGGATAAGTACTCCATCTTTCTGAATTTCTTAACCTTCAATTCTCTGATTCCAGTGATTAGAAAATCTGAGTAAACAGCTTGCTTTGTTTTGCCAAGACATCTTGATTTTTCAGCCAACCAGATCTGAGTCTCCTTAGGTCTATCATAATACACGTCCAAGAATTGTACTTCTTTTGGTTTGAAGAACTCAGGCAGATCAAATTCAAGAAAGTATCCATTTAGATCAATGGATATTTCATCTTCTTTGGGTTCAGACTGTTCAGCTTGATCAAAACTAGTTATCTGCACATTCTGAGGTATTGTGTTCTGAACTTCTTCAACTTCATCTGACAGAATTTCATTCACTTCATACTCAGCAGGAAACACAAAATCACTATGTAACATCTTCTTGGGATTAACTTCAGATAGCAACCATTCACCACAACTTCTGATCTTTCTTCTGAGATTCAACCTTCTTTTCATAGAGTTTACACACCTTTTCTTTAAATTCTTTCTTTCAGTTTTAGCACTTACTTTCATTTCAATCAGTAACCAACTCAGAGTTGCATCACTATATTTTACCAGTTCTTTCAGTTTGAACATTTCAAGTCTCTCTTGAACTTTATATGCAAACCCTTCAGATTCCATTCCTTCATTTACAAATCCCTTTATACACACATCAAATCCTGCATTATTTGTTGGACACCTCAGATTGCACTTCTCTTTTCTTCCTTCAATGGCTAGTTGAAAATCATATAAGTACATGTTTCTGACATAGATACCCAGAAGTCTTCTGCATTCAATTTCCATCAAGGCTTCTTCAGTACTAGAGAAGAACTTGACTAGAAAGATTTGATCATCAAGTGTTAGTCTGTGGAAATCAAAACTGGACATGAAAACTTTTGTATTCCTTTCTTTCAGCACTTCCATTCTTACAAATATCAAACCATTGAATTCTTATTGTTGGAACATTAGAACTTTCTCAATTCTTTTCTGGATATGCAGTCTTGAGTCAGGAATTCTGAATCTGGTTGATGCTTCTGTATAAATCATCTGAGCTCTTTCATCCATGAAACCATCAACATTACTCTCTAAAAGCTCATATTCTCCTTCTGTGTGGTAGAGGTTTTCATACATTTCCTCAGGAAAAATGTCATCATGAAATTGTCTGGCCAAAGGTACATCATTTAATTCCAGGATAAAATCACATATAGGTTCTTCTAAAATCTGTAAGTTAATCTTGGGAATCTCAATTGGTTTTCTGAATACATACTCAGAAGGCATGAAGTAATCTTCTAGTTTCTCATATTCTTCTTCTGTGTTCATCTCATCAGCATAGTTATATCTGAACTCATGCTTAAAATTCTGAGAATAACCAACAGTTCTGTCTTCTTCTCCCAACAGATCAATAGGCCTTATCAGTTTTAACCCTTGTTGAATTTTCTGAACATTAAGTGCTTTGACTACCTCACTTTGCATTTTTCTGATCAATTCTTCACTCAACCTCCTTTCTTCTGATTCAGAATTCATCACGTTTTCTTTGTTATACACCACAATATCTGTACACATGTTGACCACTTCACTTTCCACTGTCTTTTCTGATCTCAATACAGATTCCTCAATAGCTTCAGTTTCATCTGAGTTTCCTTCCATCTCTGTGTCTAAGTTCAATTCCTCTGTTTTATCTGAATCACCACCATCTGTACTTTCCAACTCCATTTCCTCTGTATCTGAGCTATCAATCTGAACTATCTGAGTTGTTGCCTTTAAATTTTCCTGTGTCTGATCTTCTGAACTTTTTGTACTGGCTAAGTGCATATCTGCTATCTCAAAATCTCCTATGCCAATATCATCATCAGAACTTAACCTTTGTCTTTTCTCCCCCTTTTGATGATCATGAGGCTCATTATCATCAAACTTTCTCTTCAAGTTCTGATTAAAAGTACCTTCAGGTTCAGCTTCTGCAATAGGAATAGGATCAAGAGGCTTTGAAGTAGAAGCTAGTGATACACTTAGTGCTTTCAGTATAGATTCCTGCAAATCTTGCATTTGTTTTAACATATCTTTTTGAAAACCAGACATTGTATCCATGATCTCCTTTTTGTGAGAATCCAAGGATTTCTTTACATCATCTACTTTGGTTTCAACAGAAATCAACTTTTTCTCCAACACAACTTTCAAATCTGACATCTCATCATTCAAATCCTCCACCTTCTTCTCCAAATTTTCTACTTTTTCCCCCATCTCCTTGTTTTGTTTCTGAATCTTTTCAAATTAAGAAGTGTCTAACAGTGAACCTGAACCAACAGATGGTCCAGTTTTCATGTGCCCAGAGGACTCATGGCGTGTAGATAACACAAAGTCATCTTGTACAACAGATGCACGTTTGAATGAGGCTTTTGTAATGTTCACCTCACCAGGACTTCCATCTAATCCTCGACATCCAACATTAGGTATGTCTATGGATGTTGTTTCAGGAATACGAAATTCCTGATTTGTGCAAGTGTTAGAAGGAATTTCAGGCTCAATATGAATAGGACTGTGATATTCAGACTCAATGTGTTGAAAAATAGATTGGGATTTATCACCTCCCTCCAAATGAGTTTGGGATGGTTCCCCGGATTTGTGTGAAACAGTAGCATGTTGAAATGCTTCTGAGTGGGTATGGATGGGTTGTTCAAGATCCACCACTAGGTCCATGGTGTTTGTTTCAATATTGGACACCAAGAGATGTGAACCAATAGCATTTGTGGTTACCTGGTCAAGATTAGCTGGTTCAGAGGCATCTCTTTCTGTTTGAACCTCTGTTGACAATCTCTCATCCTCACCACTCTCATTCTGTTTTTCCTCACTGAGTCTAACCAAGCTCTCAGAATTTTCCCCCTCAAGTCTCTCAGAATGTTCACCCATCTGAACATCCTCCCCCTCTCTAATTCGACTAGACCCCTCACCTCTTTTCTCAGGTTGGTCCTCTTGGGTAGGGATTTGAGGTAATTCAATTCCCATAGAGGTGCAATAAGCTTTTAAAATCTCACTCTCCCTTGGAATATAATTCCTAAGTGATTTTGGCAACAATTTATGATTGGGATAATTTTCAAGTCTTGTTACTGAGGTCATCTTACCCAAATAAAATGTGGGACCATGCTCTTCATTTGTTCTTCTTGAGATTGTTCTGTTTTCCTGCATGGCATACCAAATAACAATTTGCCAGTACCTTATATAAGGAATGTATGTCAGTGGAGCATCCTTTGTTTTCTTCTGAATTGCTTTCTGATTCTTCTCAAATGTATTCTTCATGTCTTCCCAAAGTATTAAAGTATAGTCATAATGCCTATTCTTCACTAAGCCCTGAAAGATCTGAAGAATTTGTTTAGAACCTTGATCAGCAGAACTATTCTTCCCTGACACACATTTATTTACCACATGAAAGAAGCAAGCCCAAATAGGTGGTAATTTGTTTCTTCTGAACAAACTGAGAGTCCTCAATCCTTCATTGTATCCCAACTTCATAAACTCTGCTATTAATTCCTCTGTTAAGGGTGAGTCCTCAAAATCTGTCCTTCTTTGTACATCATCTTTCTCTGGTAAATTCAGCATTTCTCTTAGTGCAGAGATTGATAAGGCAAATGTCACTCCTCCAATTTCAGACACAAACCTATTATCTTCTAACCTAAGATGTTTCCACCATTGTTGTATGTACTGAACAGGCACATTTTTACTTCGTGTAAACCATTTTCTGTACGGATGGTGTTTGAATAACTCCATGATAATTCTGTGTTCAGGCTTAAAACGGCTTTCCTCAAATAATATAACACAGTTATTTTTAGATAATTTCAGCCATTCACTCTCAGGAACAACTCTTTCCACTAAAATAGGTCTATCTGACATAATAGAACCTGCAACACTCTGTTCATGTTCAATATTAACGTTTACCTCATCCGCATTTCCTTCAGATTCATCCATTTGTTCATCTTCTCCATAATTTCTTATTGCCCCTTCCTCTGCAACTCTATTTTGTACTTCATCATTTTCCGAATCGGATGAATCCATTATCGATTTTGTAGAATGTAGAGAAATTGGACCACTTCTTCGTATTTCAGACATGATTTAAGAAGAAAACAGATTCAAAGAACTCTGGATTTGATTCGTATCTCACGTTTCGCTCTGGAATTTGAAAAGATTTGAAATAGGGATTTTAAGACCTATTTAAAATCCGCGAAGTTGAAAGGTTTAACGGAAAAGCGAAATCAATGTTATAACGGAGTCAACACATTTGAAATACCACAAAGGATTTAAATGAAATGCGTGGCATTGTCAAACAAATATGAAGCTGACACGTGTTAGTGGATAGAATTTTGACTCAAGTCAAAGATCTGAATAATACGCACAGATGTTCTGATTCCATGACTCAGAAGAATTTTGCCTTGTAACCAAAATGTCATTTAAAATCAACTTCTGACAAATATAAAACATTTTGATTATTCAGGAAAGGTTTGAACAGATAGAAGCACTTTTTATCATCAAAATTCTGTTCATATTATGATGATTTTAAAAAAATTTAAAATCTTATATCTGAATATGAAAATTTTTAAATCAGATATAGTTTGAATAACAAAAAAAAATTATCCTTAAAAGCTTTTTCTTCTTAGAATGATCAGAGATAAGAAATGAAAACAAATCTTTTAAGCATCACAAAATGATTTCCAAAAAAAAATTTGATGCTCCCCCTTGACTTGAGCATGCATTTGACTATTAATGATATATAAAAAAAAGATAATAGAAGAAGCATAATCCACACAGTTGAAGTATTTGTATTTCTCAAAAATAAATTTTTGAAGTTAGATTGCTGAAGTATCGACTCAGAATTTCTGACCTTAAGACTCAGAGGTTCTGAACTTAAGACTCAGAAGTTCTGAACTCAAGACTTAGAAGTTCTGATCTTAGTACTCAGAAGTTCTGAATCTTAAGACTCAGAGTTCTGAGTACACTACTCAGACAATTTTACTTAGAAAAATTTAGCATTTTTAAGAAAAACAAATATTTTCAATTAGGCAGATTAAGCATTCCTATTTTACATATGAGAAAAGAAAACCTTTTGTGATCAAGAGGCTTTGTGAACAAGTCAGCCAATTGATACTTTGTATGCACAAAGTGCATCTCTATAGTTCCTTTTTCCACATAGTCCTTTATAAAATGATACCTCACATCTTTATGCTTGGTCTTTGAATGTTGAACAGGGTTCTGAGTAATGGCAATTGCACTTTCTGAGTCACAATAGATGGGAATCTTGTTAAGCTGATATCCATAGTCCATGAGTTGTGTTCTCATCCACAATGTTTGAGAGCATGAAGCAGCAGCAGCAACATACTCTGCTTCAGCAGTTGAAGTGGACACACAATTCTGCTTCTTTGATGCCCAACTCACTATTTTATCTCCCAAAAAGTGACAAGCACCAGATGTACTCTTTCTGTCCAACCTACTTCCTGCATGATCAGCATCAGTGAAAGCAGTCAATTTGAAGTCAGTTTCTTTTGGATACCATAAACCTAGATCAGGTGTTCCTTTGAGATATCTTAAAATCCTTTTGACAGCTAACATATGTGATTCTTTTGGGTTAGATTGAAATCTAGCACAGAAACAAGTAGAAAACATGATATCTGGTCTACTTGCAGTCAAATAAAGTAATGATCCAATCATGCCTCTATAGAGTTTGATATCTGCTGAAACACCTTTGAGATCAGCATCTAACTTTATGTTAGTTGCCATAGGTGTTCTCATAGAAGCACAATCAGACATTTTGAACTTTTTTAGAATGTCTCTGACATATTTTCCTTGATTTATAAAAATACCTTTTGGTAATTGTTTGACTTGAAGACCAAGGAAAAAATTCAGCTCACCCATCATGCTCATTTCAAATTCAGATGACATGATTTTTGAAAAATTATCACATAATTCTGGACTGGTAGAACCAATTATTATGTCATCAACATAAATCTGAATCAGAATTAAATCATCACCCTGTTTCTTTAAAAACAAAGTTGTGTCAATCTTACCTTTCTTGAACCCTGAACCTAACAAGTGTTTAGTAAGAGTGTCATACCAGGCTCGTGGTGCTTGTTTTAGACCATATAAAGCTTTGTCTAAAATATAAACATGATCAGGGAATTCTGGATCAACAAAACCTTCAGGTTGATGAACATACACCTCTTCATTAAGTTTGCCATTTAGAAAGGCTGATTTGACATCCATCTGATACACCTTGAAGTTTTTGTGTGCAGCATAAGCCAAAAATATTCTGATTGCCTCTATTCTTGCCACATGTGCAAATGTCTCATCATAATCAATTCCCTCTTGTTGACAGTATCCCTTAGCAACCAATCTTGCCTTGTTTCTAATGACAACACCTGATTCATCCTTTTTGTTTCTGAACACCCATTTAGTTCCAATAATAGATTTACCTTCAGGCTTTGGAATGAGTCTCCAAACTTTATTTCTTTCAAATTGGAGAAATTCCTCTTGCATTGCTGAAATCCAGTGTGGATCCTCTAGGGCTTCATTAGCTTTCTTTGGTTCAATCACACTTAAGAAACCAACAAACATTGCTTCATTTGCTGTAGCTGATCTGGTCTTTATTCCTGCTGATGGATCACCTATTACTTGATGAATAGGATGATTTTTAGTCCATTTATTTTCACTAGGGAGTACATCAATCTCTGAATAATTGTTGTTTGCATCATTCTCATCAATGATTGCTTGTAATTCTGAACTGTCCCCTTGTTCTGATGTATGAGTAGGAGTTGCATCCAAGTTTTGGTTCTGATCAATGAAGTCAGAATTCTGAGTGACTTGTTCATAGTTCTGAGTACAAGAATCAGAATTCTGATTAAAAGGTTCAGAATTTTCACCACTTGTATTTATTAGACTTGGACATTCCTCTGATGGACCTTTGTCAGAAATTACAGTTGATTGAACTATTTCTGGAGTCTTATTTTTCATCTCTTTGACCATCTTTGGGTTTTCATATTCTGCATAAGAATCAGAAATTAGTTCAATAAAAGCATCCTTAAACAGTAAATTGAGTTCTGAACAAATAGGATTAGAATTTGTATCAGAAGTCATTTTTGTCTTGTTCAGCATGAGTTCTGAACTGTCTTGTTCAGAAGTCCTCATTTTGGCTTCATCAAAAGTTACATTTATGCTCTCCATCATCCTCTTGGTTCTTCTATTGTAGATTCTGAATGCTTTGGAAGTTAAAGAATAACCCACAAAGTATCCTTCATCTGCCTTTTTATCGAATTTGGCAAGATTTTCTCTGTCTCTAAGAACATAGCACCTGCAACCAAAAACATGAAAGAATTTGATTAATGGTTTTCTTTTATTTATCAGTTCATAAGCAGTCTTATTTAATCTCTTATTGATTAAAGTTCTATTCTGTGTAAAACAAGTAGTTGCAATTGCTTCAGCCCATAGGAAAGTAGGAAGATTTGCATAAGCCAGCATTGTTCTCGCAGCTTCAACTAGAGTTCTATTTTTCCTTTCAACAACACCATTGTGTTGAGGAGTTCTGACAGCAGAAAAATTGTGAGAAATCCCAGAACTTTCTAAAAAATTCTGAAGAGTCTCATTTCTGAACTCTGTTCCATTATCACTTCTGATTTTCTGAACTGGAAGTTGTAAGAGAACTTGAATCCTTTTGATAAAATTTATCAATGTAGTAGCAACTTCTGACTTAGCTCTTAGGAACTCAACCCATGTGTATCTGGAGAGTTCATCAACAATCACAAGCATATATTTCTTTCCTCCCATAGATTGAACTGAAATTGGACCACAAAGATCAGTATGAATCATTTCTAAAGGTGCTTTGCAAGATGAGTCCATTTTTAATTTGTGAGAACTCTTTTTCATCTTGCCCATTTCACAAGCTGAGCATAATGATTCTTTTTCAAATTTAAGCTTTGGTAAGCCTTTAACCAGATGTTTTGCAACGAGATTATTAAGATATTTGAAATTTAGATGAGAACATCTTCTGTGCCAAAGCCAGCATTCATATGCAGTTGATTTTGATAAAAGACAAACTGTATTTAATGTTTTCAATTTTGAAAAATTAACTACAAATAAGTCCATATGTCTTTTGGCCCAGAAGACTTTAACATCATTTGCAGTTAAAATCATGCAACCTGTTATTTGAAACTTGATTTGACAAAGACTGTCTAAAAACTGACTTATGCTGAAAAGATTATGCTGTAATCCTTCAACATAGAAAACCTTTTGGATAGTCAGATCCCCTTTAGTTAAATCCCCTTAACCTTTGACTTGTCCTTTGCTGTTATTTCCAAAGTTTACTGCTCCTCCAGCCTTTTCTGTGAAGTTTGATAGAAAAGACTTCTGACCTGTCATGTGTCTTGAAGCTCCTGAATCTAAAAACCACACATGACAGCCCTGCAAAAGGATCAGTTAGTTTTAGGTACCCATTTTGGAATGGGTCCATCTTTGTTAGTTTTGTCATTGGATTTAACATTAGTACCTTTTACTTTCCACTCAAAATCTTTCTTCAAACACCACTTTCCTTGAACTTTTATGAAGTCAGAACATTTTCTGCTTACAAACTTATTCACTTTCTTTTTGAAAGTTGTATCTTTTGATTTTGCAACATTTTCAACTTTCTTTTCTTTTATCTTTTCTTTCTTCTCAGTCTGAGGAACAAAACTTTTCTTCTTTTCTGTATTCTGATGAACAGAAACAATTTTCTTTTCTGAATTCTGAATATCTTTTCTTATGTATGAAACAGAAGTTATTTTAACTTGACATTTATAAGAATATTGGAATGAATCATTTTTACATCTAACACAAACAAGATTTTTCTTTGCAAGTGACAATAAATCTGAAACATAGGTCATTTCATTTTTATTGATACTGTTCAGAGTATAATTGCCCTTATTACAAGAATTTCTAGCTTTGAGTTCAGAAGTAGATTTCATTCTAAGCTTCTCAAGATCCCTTTTCAGATCATTCAACTTTGCAAGATCATCTTTCCTTTTGCTTTCTTCTTTTTCTGAAAAATTCAAGTCCTCTTTGTTAGAAGAATTAGATGATTCACCTTTTTCATATGTACTTGATTCATTAAAGAATTTATCATTTTCTTTTAGAGCATTAATTTTAAAAAGATCATACTCAGTCTTCAGTTTTTCAAGCTCTGTTATTTTCTAAATAAAAATATTCTTTTCTTTCAAAGCTTCTTCAAGTTTAATATCCACCTCACAGAAATCATTTTCAAGTTCGTCATAAGCTTTCCTTAAGTCCTCAAGTTCTTGACTCACAAGATTAAATCTCTTTTCAAGTTGTAAAAATTCATCTGACTTTGTTTCAGAAAATCCAGTTGAATCAGACTTCTGACTACCTGAGTCAGAGTTCTGATTTACAGACTCAGATGTCTGATCTTTAGACTCAGAGTTCTGACTACAAAGTTCAGAATCCTGACTAGAAGTTTCAGACTTCTGATTGACTGTTTCAGAATTTTTACTTGTGTCAAATATGCTCTCAATGTCATGATATGAAAAACTTGGTTGTTTATTTTTGTAGCTGACATTTAAAGAATCATACTTGAATTTAGTATCATTGTATTTTGGCTTCTCATCTGTTGCTTTAGAAACTTCCTTCTTAACATTTTCTTCTGAAACAATTGACTTTTCTGTTTTAGACTCAGAAATTTTCTCATCTGACTTTTTAGAGTTTGGTCTTTGCAAATTGTCAGAACTTGTTATAGAACTAACAGGTCTTATGAAAACTTCAACAATTTCTGGGATTTTTGGCTTAGAAACTTGAAGTTTTTCATACAAGTTGATTGGAGCTCTTTTTAAAGTGACATTTTCTTCCAATCCCAATCCCTTCTTTGGGTTATAAAATCTTGTATCTTTAACATTGCTTAATAAAAGATTTAATGTTTGCTGAGTCTGACCCCTTTTCAAATTCAGATGTTCCAATTCTTTGATTTTGGTGTATAAATTCTTTCTTTCTTCAAATAACATATCAAATTTTATTTGTAAATCACCTTTTTCATCCTTTATTTTTGAAAACTCAACTTTTAGTTCAGAAAGCTTTTTCAACAATTCAGAATTTTCATCTTTAACTTTCTGTTTCTCAGCCTCAGATTCTTCATATTGTTCTTTTATTACTTCTTTTTCAATTCTGAATTTGTTAACCAAATTTCTTTCTCCTTTTATCTGTTTTCTTAGATTAGCAAATTCAGTTTTCATTTCACCAATCTGTGTCATTAACTCTATTTCAAGTGAAGATTGCACCTCAGCAGATGACTCATAATCAGCATCTTCAAAATCAGAATCATCCTCATTCCTCATTTTTGCCATATAGCTTTGCATCTGTGGAAAGTTGATATGATCATCTTCATCAGAAGTGTAGTACAACCAATTCTCCTGTTCAGCCAATAAAGCAATTTTATCATCTCTCTTCTTTGCAAGCTGAGCCTTCTTGGTGTAGTACTCATAGTCTTTCACAATTTTAACTCTGCACTCCTTAGCATAGTGGCCAGATTTTCCACACTTGAAACACAGATTCTTTTCTTTTCACTCATCCTTCTCTTCTTTGTTTTCTTCACTTCTCTCTACTCTCTTTTCAAACTTATTTTCTTCTCTGTCTTCTTTCTTCTTATAATCTGAACTCCCAACTCTCTTATAATTTCCTTGAAATCTACCCTTCCCATACCTTTTGTTGAAAGTATTTGTCAACAAAGCTAGTTTCTCAGCCATTATCTTGATATCTTCATCATCTTCTGATCCTTCTTCCTTGTCAGATTCTTCCAGATTAGGTATCTCTGATAGATATGCAGTCTTTTTGGGTGCTTTGATTACTTTGGACTTTGATAAGAACGCTAACTGATCAGCAACATTTTTCTTCTCTTCCACAACTAACTTGACAGAGTCTTCATGTTGATTAAGAACACATAACAGATCATTTAAGTCTTCTTCACACGTATCCTTGTTCATTTGCAGACTTATGGCAAATGATGACCATTCTGAATTTAGACTGTTTAGAAATTTGTAATTTACTTCTGACTTCGTTTTCTTCAGTCCATTTCTTCTCAAGTCATTTAGAATAGTGCAAAATTTACTGTATGTCTGTGTTAAACTTTCTGACTCTTTTGCTTTGAACCTTTCATAAGCATTTATGCTTTGATTTAACTTTGCCTGAATAGATCTTACAGTTCCTAACATCTGCCTTTCCAATTCGTCCCACATTTCTTTAGCTGATGATCCACTGTCAATCCTGTTAAGAACCTCATTTGGGACAGCCAAAGTCATCAAAGTAATTGCTCTTTTGTCGATAGCATGCCTATTCTTCTGTTCAGCTGTGTATTGGGAATAATTCTTCTTCACCCTGGTCGCTGGAATTTCTGGAGTTGTCTCTGTAGCAGGGGTTGCAGCGACATCGATATACACTTCAATTGGACCTTCTCGAATAGAGATCATAAGATTTTCATCGATGTTGTCTAGAAATTGGATCATACGAGTTTTCCATTGCTGATACTCTTCTGGTATAAGAACAAGTGGTTTGGTTTCGGATCCCATGGCTAGATATTCTTTAGAAGACATGATTGTAAGAAAATTCAACAGAAAGACAAATTTGAGTTTCTTGATCGAAAAGTAACAGGAAATTCAAGAATTGCCAAGAATTCAAGAACTAGCCCTAGCAGCGGAATCGAATTTTGAATGAATCAAGAAATCTTCAAGAAATTGATCAATCGATCTTCGCGATAACAATCTTGAACGAATTTGTTTGTTAATTAGCTCTGATACCAATTGAAAGTTCAGGATCTTATCTTACAATCAATATAGAAAGCAGTAATTGAGAAGTTGTATGATCAAGCCCAATTGTATTCACTGATGAACAGAAATACAGATCTAAGAGAGAGAGAATCTCAAAGATTACAAAGAATGAATACAAGAATTACGAGAAAATCAATCAGTTAGCAATGTAATGCTAACCACTATTTATATTGCAACGGAAATATTAAAGCTACAGTACAAATAAGAAAGACTAATAAGAACAAAACACGTGTCCTAATTAGTTTACAAATTACTAAGTAAAGTATCTCGTCATAAGTTCTGAACAGGTAGTTCAGAACTTCTGAACATTTTTCTGATCACGCTTCTCAGATCTTCTGACTCCTTATCTCAGACATCTGACTTCTCTTATCGGTACTTCTGAGCTTTCACAGTCAGACTTCTGACTCCTCTACTCAGAACATCTGAGTCTTCTTATCAGATCTTCAACACTTGGTTTATTGACAAAACTTCAGATCTAACAATTAGGCACAGAATAGCTATTGCATACCATCCACAGACTAATGGACTGGCTGAGCTCTCTAACAGGGAAATCAAAAGTATTTTAGAAAAAGTGGTAAAACCAACAAGGAAAGACTGGGCTTTTAAATTGGATGATGCTTTATGGGCATACAAAACTGCTTCCAAAACACCCATTGGTATGTCCCCATATAAGCTAGTTTTTGGAAAAGCCTGTCACTTGCCTTAGGAACTTGAGTATAAAGCATATTGGGCTATCAAAGAGCTAAATATGTCTTTAGATGAGACTGGAAACAAAAGAAAATTGTAACTCTGTGAAATGGAAGAGCATAGGAACATGTCCTATGAGAATGCCAAACTCTATAAAGAGAAGACAAAAAAATGGCATGATAAAAGAATCCAACCCAGAGAATTCAAAGAAGGACAACAGGTCCTTTTGTTCAATTCAAGACTGAAACTGTTTCCAGGAAAACTCAAGAGTAGATGGTCTGGTCCTTTTACCATCCACAAAGTCTATCCCTTTGGGGCTATTGACTTGATAAACCCTGAGAATAGCAGCATTTTCAAAGTAAATGGCCAGAGAGTGAAAGCATATCACAATGCTTTAGCATTCCCAGAGCATTGCTCTGTGGAATTGGCTACACTTTGAGGAAAACTTCAGAAAAAGCCATGGACTCTTTCTAGTCCATACTTGTTTGTAAATATTCTTTATTCTAATTTTCTAGCTTAAATTTACTGCTTTGTAGGAAGTTATCTCTTTAGGCACAAAAGACAAGCATTGGATGCTGTAGCATCATTTCAGCATCCAACCCCTGGCTTTTAGAAAGGAAAAGTTTTGAAAAATCTGAAAACTGGGCCCTTTTACTTTTGCTGGAAAGGTGTCTAAATATGGAGGGTTTTGATTTTAAAAGCAATCCAAACAAAAACCCATCTCTTTTTAGATAGCTTGCCAATTTTTCTAAAAAAAGAGTACATGAATAGTGAGAGTTGTTGAATTTTTTTCAACAAAAGACACCATGCTGGTACCTTTGCCCACCAAACACTCCTGATTTTTTTTTTTGGCAACTCAAATTTTCAGCAGAAGAGTGAAAAAAAGGACAATAGGTGTGGTTTTTCATTATACCTTTTCAACAAAAGACAAAATGGGAGTACCCTTGTTCCAACAACTCCAGGCCATACTTTAAATATCTTCAATTTTTTTCAGCCAAAGAAAAGCAAGGGTACAAGAGGAATAGCAACTTAAGGTCCTTTTCACCCATGCTTGTACTATGGGCAAACTAAATGTGTAATTCCTTTTCCATTTCCAACTAAACTAATCCATTTATGAAAATAAAACCAAAAGATTAGTTTACCTTTTCCAAACCCCATAAAAGAAACCTTTTACCTTCCATTTTTATAAAAACCTATCTTTGTCTCTTTCTCCTCCTAACCGTCTTTCTCCTTCTCTTGTCTTCTTCCCTCTGCTTTTCTTAAACTCTCACCACTCTTCACCAAGGAAATCACCCACCATGGCAAGGGTGAAAATACCTGATGATCGACGCGATATCGTGCGAAGAAGCACTCGACGACGGGAGACGACGCAACCTGAAGCGAACACCGCTGGAGAAGCCGAAAGGGACGACCCTCAGGTCGAACCCTCGTCATCACAACCACCACCGAACACCACTGTGGTCGTCTCTTCGTCTACGGTGGTCGAACCCCAACCAAATAACCCCATTCCCATTATAACCAAAAACCCTAACCAAAACCCCAATGAGGTTACTGTGGAAAACCCAACCCAAGAAATCCCCTTGACGGAATCGATCAAAACTACCACTATGGAGACAGAATCACGACCAGAAACCATAGTTTCTTCTATACCCATTATCGAAACTTTGGTGCCTAAACCGAGAATCACCAAGGCAATGGTGAGGGGAAACTATTCGAAGAAACGGGATGTGAATGCGAATACAACTCCTATTCAAAGTAACACAGAGACAACCAACTCCATTCCTGACTTAAACCAACTTGCTGACGAGGTATCTTCTGATTTTACGATAAAACTTGAAGATTATTTCACCATTGAAGAAGATAGTTAGTATATTTTTAACTGCACACAAGAATTCACACACACACACCACCTATGTTGTGCCTAACTTGGCCATTTGATGATGCACAAGAGATTCCATTTTGTCAACCAAACCCAATTTTGGATGACATCAGTTTGGAAGGATTAAATATTGTAGGAACCCAGATACAACAAGTAACAATAATAATAGCAATAATCTTTGTATTGATTGATAAAGAGAAGAGTTTACAATATATGAAATGAAGAACAACTCACTCTTTGAAGCTCTCTTTTCTATCTCTTTCAACGCCTGACTCTTTCAAATGGAGGCTGGGAGATTTTAGAGGCTTAACCTAAAATTACTCTAAAACATGACTTTATAACCAATACAACAATTGGTTATTTACAATTTTAGCCCTTGACACTCAACAAATACAAATAAGTCCTTGACACTATTCTTTATAAAACATTTATATAAATTAGGGGCTACTAAAGCTAACAATCTCCCCCTAATGTTTTATAAAGAAAGCATCATCTTGTAGTCTCCCCCTTGCTTTCTTTAGAGGCGTTGGAGTGTCAATCTTCAAGTCTTGTGAGAGTCTTCTTTTCCTGATCTTCCACAATGTCAGTTGCTTCAATTTCTTCTTTAACTCCCCCTTGATCGTTGCATACTCCCCTTGAATGTTGCTTTGCTTTTCAGATCCCAGTTATCTCCCATAGATTAAACTCAAACAATCAGAGAACGATTTAAAGTGCGTAAGCTTGTATAACCAGTTTGAGTAATAGTCGTTGGTAGATAAACTGATAAGATGGTTGAGTAGCAATCATATTCGGCTCATGAGAATCTGCATTAAAGAATAAGTAACCAAGTGTAATCATCTAACATAGAAGCACAATAGCAACTATTATCACAACAATTTAAAAAATTGTGTGGCCTATGCTCAGAGTTGGCAATGATGAAGCTCTGACAGGACTTCCAGTTATCATTGAAGTAAATTAAAAAATAAACTTCTCAAACTGTTCTTGGAAATATCACATAGATAAGCATGTGGAATCACAAAGATTCGTGATATTGTGTGGAATAAAATAGAATATTATCTATTAAGCTCAAAAGTGTGTAAACTGTTTGGACATAACAGATTTCCACAGACTCAATGTGCATGAGTGAAGTGTGAAGGTGGGGCAACTTTCCTTCTTTTCAATATCCAACCTTCCAAAGAAATATCAGATAGCATATGTGCTGCTTCCCCGTGGAAAAGTGAAACTGTTAGGTCCATGATCTTCATACAATCCAAGTATTGTGTAACAAGATGATGAAGAACATTATTGAAAAGGAAATCTAACCTAGAGAGAACACAAAGTGATTAGAGATCTACATCTTGTATTAAATGAATTCACTTCTTACAAACTACAAGTAAAGACCTATTTATAGTCTTCATCACTTGCTACAACAATTAAGCATAAGCCCTTTAACACAGCTATTGCTTTACAAAACTTTCTATTATAAAGGACAACTTCAGTGTCCTAACAGAAACAGTTCCTTGTGGAGAAGGAAGTGAGTAGCTGGTGGGGTTAATTCAAGAGTTGGCATGGGCTAATTGCCTGTTTCAATGACAATCACCAAAAATTTGTGATAAATCAGAAATGTGGTTTGCCCGGCTCAGAAAAGAGATGGTGCAGAGTTGTATAATTCTTTTGACTCTGTTCTCACACCCTCTTTCTTTTTATCATGTAGCTCACATCTAACCAAACTCTCTTTTTAAATTTTACCTCTTAAGCACAATGAGAAAAACTCATATAGTTATCCCCCCCACTCTTTGATGTAGACCCTTCACCTCTCAAACACTCAAGGTTTACTTCTTGGGTAGGAAACACAGGTTTAAGTGATCCATAGAAGTTCTATAAAACTCACACATTGATCCCGTGAAAATTGTTGTCCTAAAGATTGTATTGTTCCACACACTGACTCTTTGAAGTCTCAGAAAAACATTTAAAATCCAAATTTCTATAGCAGATAAAGCATTTTAGCATGTAGAAGTGGTTTGACCATTTGAAAGAGGTTTTATCATTCTAAAGACGACCTTTCTCAAAAAATGATGAGTTTAAAGGTTTAGAAATTTTACCTCTACACGAACATGGTCAGATCTGATTTGTTTTCTCCCCCTCAAATTGAGTAGTAAAATTTCATTTAAGCTCAATTTGAAATCAGATATCCTATAAGAATCATAAAGTGTTGGTAATCATCTTTGATGATTCCACATTTGTTAGGAATATCCAGAAGCACAGTTAATTCAAATTAAAAGGAAACATGGTGCTGGGGGTTAGAGATTAGAAATACCAGTCAAAGTCTATTCAGTTGAGGTACTGGTCCAACACTGATGTGTGTAGAAACAAAATTCTGATCTAATTATGGCAATGGAGAGAGTGAAGAGATGCTTTCGATCCAGCAAGTATCTACTGACTTTGACAGTGAATTAGGCATATCAGATCACTGAATTTGAGAAAACTCAGAACATGAAACTCGTGCGTCTGTGAATTATCTTTCCAATGCCGCTGGACTCGTGTAATTTGGAGCACCGAGTCAAAAGTTATGTGCATTTTTCTGAAGCAGCGCAAATCTGTCAAACAAACAAAAATCGAGCTCTGAGGTTGAGTCGCAGAGGTTCAATCCACAGAGGCTCTGTTGGATTTCACAGAGGCTCTGTGGTGAACAGTACCACAGAGGTTGGTCGGTAGAGGTTGCTCGGCAGAGGTTGCTCGTAGTGCCGACAGAGCTCTGATGATGACTTGTCAAACACAACTTTCTGTCCAGCAGAAGTATAATGTGTTTACCAGAGGTTCTGACCAGGAAGAACACCGATTCAGACCAATCTCAAAACACGAGAATTGTTCATATGTGTCTTAGGAATCTAACGCATCCGGATTCATCAAATTTGGAGCTTCGAGGAAGGAGTTCTGTTGAAAATACGACAGGTGCGCAAAGCTGACAGCAGAAACCAAGACGTTGGGCTACGGGCTCTTAGGCTCGGTTGCAGAGGTTCGGTCCACATAGGCTCTGTTGGGTTTCACAGAGGCTCTGTGGTGAACAGTACCACAGAGGGTGGTCGCAAAAAATCTGAGCCAAAGTATGAGTTGTCGACAGAAGTTGGTCTGAGTGGTCGACAAAAAAAATGATCGCGGCTTGACAAACGCTTGACAAAGGTTCTGCAGAGGTTTGGTCGCTGCTCGGCAGAAGTTGGTCGCGTGCGGCAGAGGTTTGGTCGCGTGCGGCAGAGGTTTGGTCGTGTGCGACAGATGCTTGGTCACGTGCGGCAGAAGCTTGATCGCGTGTGGTAGAAGCTTGATCGCGTGCGGCAGAAGCTTGACAGAAGTGTTACACTTACTTTGACACTGCTTTAGACCATTTTACCTCTGGAGTTTGAAAAAACTCAAAACATAAAGAGTGTGCATTCGTTTGTTATATATTCAGAGCAACTAGAATCACCTCTTTTCGAATTCATACGACAAAGATATGGTTGATTTACTACAGTCGCGCAGATCTGTCCATCAGCTTTCCATCAGCACACTGTTGTCTACTTCATCGATGCATATGACCCTTATAAATTTCGAATCTCTGAATTCTCAAAACACAAAAATTGTTCGTCTGTGTCTTAGGAATCCAGTGCCTTTTGAATCGCATCTATCGGTGTCTTTATCAGTGAGATATGAATGATTTACTACAACATCGCAAATCTGTCAGCATGCTGTCATCGCACTAGATTGTTGTGCACCGAAATCAATTGCTTTTGACGGATGAGTCTTAAACTGAGTGTTTAAGAGTCCATTATTCACTGAAGTGTGAGTCCTTAACAGATGTATTAAGGAGTCCATTTACCTGCAAGACAGATCAAAGAACTCTTGGTACCCATTTCCAAATGGGTCCTATTTTGTTAGGATTTGCATGAAGTGCTTTGCTGATCTTTTTATCTTCAACAGAAACAAATGGTTTTCGAACATTTTGAACAAGTGAAGAGCCTTTGACTATCCAAACCATTTTTACTCTTCTAAAAACTTGATTAACTGATTGATCTAGCCTACGATAATAGAAAGGATTAGAAGTAGAGATCTGATTTGTTGAAAACTTGTTTGGCTTAATGAACTCTTTTGTTTTAACAGAACTTTTAGAATTTAATTTGAGAACCAAATCATTTCGTTCTTTAATGCACAGATCAACTTGTGATTGTAAATCAGATTTCAACTTCCTCTCTTTCCTAATCTCAGCAGATAAATCAAAGAACCTTATTGTCAGTCTCTTCTCTTCAGATCTAAAGTACAATCTCTCTCTTTCAAAGTCATCTTTTAGGCATTTCTTTTGAAATCCTTGAACCTTCAACTTTTCGGACTCTTTTCTTTCAAAAACACACTCTTTCCTCTCATTTTCAAGAGTTTTCTGTAACTCTGAAATTTTGCAAGAAAGCTCCATATATTTTGTTTCAAAAGTAGTTTTCTCCTTTTCAAAATTTTCTCTTTCACAGATCACAAGCTTTTTAAAATCAGAAACCAACTTAGAAAATCTTAAACATTTAAGTTCACGTCTTTTCTTCTCTTCTTCAAAAATCTTTTCAGACTCACATAATTTTCTCTTAAGATCGATATTTTCACAGGTTAAGAGTTTATCTAATTCTTCAAGCTTAGTAATCTTTTCTGAATCAATCAGACTGCTTTTGTTCTTTTCTTCCAACTCTTTCTCAAGATTAGGAATAATTTTGCGAAAATTAGTACTGAGTTTAGAATAATAATGAAAATCAGCATCAGCACTAAATTTTAGTCTTGACATATTGTTACTTGAAAAAATGATCGTTAACAGATACTTTGTGAGAAGTAGAATTTGTGCACTTGAGTCAATTTTTCAAATCTTATCGGATTGAGCTGAAATTTGGTACGTAGGTGCACGAGAATATTCTGGACAACTTTAATTCTTCGAGTTTTGTCCAAAAACCAACAGAAAATGGTTTTTCGAAGCAAAACAGAGTGCAGCAAAATAAAAGTTTAAAACTCCGAAAATTGATAAAAATCAATGGATTGAAGCACAAATTCGAATCTGTTTGGCTCTGATACCAATTGTAGGAACCCAGATACAACAAGTAACAATAATAATAGCAATAATCTTTGTATTGATTGATAAAAAGAAGAGTTTACAATATATGAAATGAAGAACAACTCACTCTTTGAAGCTCTATTTTCTATCTCTTTCAACGTCTGACTCTTTCAAATGGAGGCTGGGAGATTTTAGAGGCTTAACCTAAAATTACTCTAAAACATGACTTTATAACCAATACAACAATTGGTTATTTACAATTTTAGCCCTTGACACTCAACAAATACAAATAAGTCCTTGACACTATTCTTTATAAAACATTTATATAAATTAGGGGCTAATAAAGCTAACAAATATTATGGTGAACGTGACTGAAAGCTTAGATAGAATGAGTGCAAGTGTTGGAATGTTCACTAATGCTGTAGCATCCATACAGCATCAGGAACTTGGAGATGAGGACCAAACCATGGAAATCGTTGACCACTCCGGTGGGAGGGATAACCCTACATGAAGGAAAAGAAAAGCCTCTGAAAATATGCAGGAGTCTAACATTGTAGGTACTGAGCAGCTTAAAAAGAAGGGAAAATAGGCAAAGAAATATACTGTTACTCCTAGAAAAACAAAGAAGAAGAAGGGTGATAATGAAACCTCCAGAAGGCATTCGGATGCTGGAAATTCACAGCAGCACATCATCCCTCGGCCTAAAAAAGCACTGAACGGGTTTAGCAAGAAGAAAGCTAAAGATTTGTTTGAGGCACAGAGTAAGAAAACAGGGCTGATCGACAAAGAGTTTGACAAGGCGAGTTTGGAAGAATTTGAGTTCATTAGAAGCATTGTTGACAGCCGCGGATGGGCCAAGTTATGCGAGGTAAAAGAGTCTTATAACTTGACTCTTATTCGAGAATTTTATGCTGAGTTTCAACACTGCACACCACCTTTACTTACTGTGAGAGGAGTGAGTATACAAATTACTGCCGAGGCCATCAATACATTTTTGGGCCTCACGGCACCATCATCCGCATAATATGATACCCTTGTTAAGACTGCTTCACAAGCACGGTTAGATGAAATGATTAAGGTGGTGGGCAGACCTGGTACTGCATGGGAACCGCATGCAAATTTTAAACTCCGGACTTTTAAAGCTGTTAACCTCTTGCCCGATGCCAATGTCTGGATGAATTTCATCCGAAGTTCATTATGGCCGACCACTCATAATAGCTCGGTTAACTGTGAAAGAATGATTCTGTTGTATTGTCTCATGAGCAGAAAAACTATCAATGTGGGGGAAGTTGTGTTTAATGGGATTAAGTACTGTGGAAAAAGGAATCAGGGAAAGTTTTTCTACCCTGGTTTGCTTTCAAAGTTTCTGACAGCCGCAGGTATTCCTCAATATGAGGAAGATATTGTTCAAACTGAGGGTGAGGATAAATGAGCATTAGATATGAAGAGTGTGATACGTTTGAGGCAAGGAAAGTCGAGCAAGGACGACATCGTTGGTTTGATGCAAGATATTCTAGCACAGAACAGCCAGATCATCGACACTTTAACCAAGCAGGATAGTGCAATGGAAACAAAATTTGAAGACCTGGTGAAAAAAATGAAAGCTGAGGTGAAAGGAGTAAGAAAAGGTGGCGGATCAGAGAATGGGGGAAAGATTAAGAAGATCTTAGCCAAAATGAAGAAGGTAAAGGCTGAGAATAGGAAGCTAGTCAAAGAAAGTGCAGAGGTGCGGGCTGATAGAAACAGGTTGTTGATGGAGAGGAGACTGCAAATGGAAGCTGAGGCATTGAAAGTCACTGCAGCAGAAAGGCAAACAGGGGATGCTACAGCATTGGCATGAGCATCCACAGAATCACAGCCTACTCTAAAGGAGTAGGGCAGGTCCATATCATTTTCCTTAGCCTCCATTTTTAGTTTTATTTTTATTTTGAATCTGGGATAATGTTATCATATTTTTTTAGGTTTATTTTCTCTTGCAAGATAACACATTGGTTATATTATGTTTTATGATTTCATAGCCCTAATAATTCTTTGTAAGCAAAAGTTTACCTAAGTTGTGTGTTCATGTTAGAACTAGCCACTCTCTTCTTGGGACCGAATTTGACTCACACATCCCAAACACATTTAGAGGATGATTTAGGCCTTCTTTTCACGTGTAAAAAGCCACTTGTAGCCTTTAAACACCTATACACCTATACACTTCAATGTTACAATGAGGACATTGTAAAGCAAATTTGAGGGTGTGAAGGGTACACCTTAAAAAGCATGAAAAGATCAACCAAAAGAGCAAAGCTCTAAACTGATATGCATGAGGAAAAGATACCAAAAATGCCCCATAGGGGCAAGGTACAAAAATCCAACAAGAAAAGAGCACAAAGTGCCAAATTTTTAAAAACATTTTGTTGAGAGAAAAGGCTTGGTGAGAAAAGATATGCCAAAGAGAAACCCTAAAAAGCCCTATTGACTTTAAATGTAGGACGTGTTTGAGTCTAACAAAGGGAAGATTGGTGCTAGCATATGACATACATACACACACACACACACACACACACTTTGGGTTAAAATGAATGATAAAAGATTTATGAAAGGCTATCTAGTTCATGGGATATGATGTACATGATGTGGGTACTTAGTGCCAATTTCTTGCAAGAAATTTCAAAATTGAGTCATTTTCTTTTTAGGTCTTTTAGTTGTTTGGGGACAAACAACAATTTAAATTTGAGGGTGTGATATGCATTATTTATTAATGCATATTATATCTTTTTCTTCTCCTTTTTAGTTAGAATTTGTTATTTTATCCCAACATTTGAGTCCTTTTTATTACTTATTTTCAATCTTTGTTTAATGGAGCTAAGACTATGATTTACCTGTCATTTACTGTTTTAAGAAGGCTTATTGTGTTTATTTATATAGTGCATCCCTGCCCAATGCTACAGCATTGAAGACTGGACGATTGGAAGAAAGAATCAACTTCTAGAAGGCTTTTTGTTGCTTAATTTTGGGACTATGACTCACCATCTTCTAGAAGAATTAATTCAATGCCTGATGAAGTTTTGTTCAACTCTAAAAAGACCATCATGGGAGGCATTGGTGCTATAGTATTTTGTACCTTAATGAATAGTGCTTAAATAGTAAAGTTAGTATGACATCCTCTTTTGTATTAGTATAAATATAAGTAGTATGTTTTAGTTTTTGTTAAACAACTTTGGAGTTCAGTTCTCACAATTAAATTCCAGAATCCTTTTACTTTTATGCAATTCTAAGTATTATCTTCATCTTGTTTTTGATATTCATACAATTTATGAGTTGCTGCAGCATTGTTCAAGCATTGTTGCATTAATTCATAAATCTTTATATTCTTGCATTTTACATTCAAGTCATTTACATTTAAGTCTTTACTTTATGTCTTTCATTTCTGTAATTTACATTTCCTGTCATTTACATTTCAGTATGAGTAGCTAAATTTAAATAGCTTGGGTGTGAGATTTTAAACATAATGAAAAGTGGACATCGTTTCTCAATAATGATGTTCACCATTTCATGTTAAGTTTTATAAAATATCAAGTTACTTCAGGACGGTTGATCACTTTGAAAGTGTTAAAGTGCCATGGTATCAGAGATGAACCATTGATATGCACGTCAATCCGAATGACAAAGAAAGTAAGCTTGAGAGAGCTACTAACAAAGAGATTTGTCACCTCTGTTCTTTCTGGTTGATTTTGCCCGATAATTTGATCATCTGTTTTGATGGTAATATTGTAGAGTGCGAGTCAGAGATGACCCACTTAGAACATGTCAACTTAACTGATATGGGAATCGGCTCGAGAGAGTAATTTTTAACAAAGAGATTTGTTTATCCATATACTTGGAAGGACTCTTTTGCTATCGATAGTTCTGACACATGACACCAGAGATGGGTCGAGTGGCTGCTAGATCAGTAGTGAATGGCAGAAAACCCGAGAGGGCAACCTGAAAAGTAGATGGTGAACTTAATTGTTGAACGACACAATGCTGTAGCATTGCCACAGCATTGGTCTGCTGGAAGTTTTGTTTAAATCTCACCCCAACATCTTACACCCTTGCTATCCTTTATTAATTGTTATATAATCTGTGATAATTCCAAACACCAACAAACAAATATTAATCTTCGAACTGATCCTTGGAAACCATTTCTTTTACTAGACTTTTAATACGCTTTTACTCCAATCTCTGTGGGAACGATACATGGTTCTTACCGTATTATTACTTGAAAGACGACATTAGATTTTAATGTATACTTGCATTAAGGTTTAATTAATTACACGTCTATCGGTGTATTCAAATCACTGTCAGGACTAAAGGTATCGAAGTAATCTTTCCCATATTGTTGGAGAAAACCTTTAGCCACAAGACCGGCCTTATATTTGGTTATGGTACCGTCCGGATGTCTCTTGATTCAGAAAACCCACTTGCAACCGATTGGTTGATGGGAATTGGGTGGAACAAGTTCCCATGTGGCGTTGTGGATCAAGGCTTTGTATTCATCTTCCATTGCTTGACGCCATAGCGGGTCTTTGGAAGCTTGAGTGGGAGTAGTGGGTTCTAAGGTAACGGGGAATAGGATGAGTAGTGGCGGTGTTAACGAAGGCGGGATTGAAATATTTGGAGTTGGGTTTTCGTTGGCGCACAGGACGAGTGGGAGACGGAGGGGGTGAGGAAGACGGTGACGGTGTGGAGGGAGGTGGTGACTGATGAGAAATCGGAGAAGAGGGAGAACCGATAGTAGGTTCGGAGGCTGTGGGGGAGGCAGGTTCTGTGGTAGATGTGGCGATGGAGGAGGGAGGCGGAGATGGTGTGAGAGGAGGGATGGAGGGAGTGGGTATAGAGGTTGGCGGCGTAACAGCGGGAGGGGTAGATGTTGATGGAAGAAGGGTGAAGAACTCATCAACAGTGGGAAGAAAGAGAGATGCGGTGGGAGACTTTTTGTATAGAAAACGGTTGGAGATGAACTCGACATGCCGGGAATGATAGATACAGCGAGTGGCAATGTGATAGCATTTGTAGGAAGATTTGGCGGTGGAATAACCCAAGAACAGGCAAGGGGCGGAGCGTGGGTGGAGCTTGGAGGGGGAGTAGGGGTGAAGCCACGGATAGCAGAGACATCCAAATGGATTGCGTTTTGTGTAGTTAGGGGAGCGGCCATACAAGACATCAAACGGACTTTTGGAGTTTAGGATGGGAGTTGGTAAGCGATTTATGAGATGGAAACCGTTTGGAACGCAAGCGACCAGAAGGAGAGAGGGAGACCTGCAAAGTGTAGTAGGGCGAGGCCCGTTTCGACAATGTGGCGGTGGCGACGTTCGGCAACGTCATTTTGCTCGGGAGTATGTGGGGGTGTAGTGTAGTGAGAGATTCCCATGGATTGAAACAAATGAATGAGGGCTTGGTATTCACCACCATTGTTAGTGAACATGGATATGATGGAAGTGTGAAAGAATTTTTCTACCAAGAGTTTAAACTGTGGAAATTTTTTTGAGACATCCGATTTGTATTTAATGGGATAAAGCCAAATGTATTTCGAATAGTAATCAACAAACACTACATAGTAGGTAAAACCATCAAAAGATTTTTGAACAGGTCCCAAACATCAGAGTAAATAAGTTGCAAAGGTTGAGTTGCAGTACAAGAGTTTTGGCCAAAAGGGAGTTTATGACTTTTATTAATTAAACATGAAGAACAATGAAAGTTTAAATCAGACAATGAACGAAAATGAAGACCTAAGTCTTTAACAAGAGACTTGAAAACACGAGCAGACGGATGACCAAAAACGTGATGAAGGTCGAGAGGCGATGCTTTCATGGTGGTGTTTATTTGGGGAGGCGAGAGTGGATTTGCGTAGTAGACATCATTTTGGTTCTCCCCCCGCATGAGAGGCGCCCCCGTGCAGAGATCCTTGACAAGAAAATAAAAAGGAAAAAATTCAACAGAGACTTGATTAGTACGACAAAGTTTGGCAACAGATATAAGTTGTTTACGAAGAGAAGGAACACAAAGAATATTGGACAAGTGTAACGGACGATTAGATTTGTGTGACCAGTATGGGAAATGGAAAGAGTTGTACCATCACCAAGGAAAATTTCGTCCGGTCCACCATATTCTGAGACATGATGAAGGTAGGAGCGATCTGATGTTAGATGGTGTGAAGCTCCAGTATCAAACAGCCAAGGTGCGGTTGTTGAGGTTGAGTTGGAGCTTAAGGTAGTAGCGTTGGCCACTGGGTTGCTGGAGCTGTGGATACCGGTAATGTTGTGGTCTTCGAGAAAGCGAGAAAGCTTCCTGCAATCACGGGTTTCATGGCCCATAATCTGACATAAGTGGCAGTATGAGGAGGAGCGGTTGTTCCGGTATTGAGTATTGTTATTCAAGCGATTTGTGCGTGGTTGGTTTTCGTAGTTGAAGCGACCAGTATTTTGTGACCGGGGCTGAGAGTCAGACAACCGATTGTTGGTCCTACCTTGTTGGCGTTGAGAATAGTTGGCAGTAGCAATGAGCGGAGCAGTAGCAGATTCGGTTTCCTTAAGAGAGCGTTCGAAGTCAACCAGTTTATCAAAAAGTTTAGAGAAGGAGATCGACTGTTCCCAGATTTTGATGGCAGTAGTGATTGTTCCGTATTCGTCTCCAAGTTGGCTTAGTATGTGGACCAGGAGATCCTCCTCATCTATGGGTCTTTGAGCAATTGCAAGTTCATCAGCAATCATTCTCATGTCATTGAGATAATCCGCAATTGGACGATTTCCCTTGGGGTTCTTTGCAAGTTTGGACTTGAGGGATATAATTCTGGAACGAGATTGACTTGCATAGCTTGTACTTAGCCGATCCCAGTTTTCTAACGAGATTGACTTGCATAGCTTGTACTTAGCCGATCCCAGGCTTCCTTTGCAGTTGAGGCTGAGGTGAGAATCGGCTGAATGGCATCGGAGCAGCTTCCGAGTATGGCGCTAAATATAATCTGGTCTTGACGGTACCAGATTGTGTATTCAGGGTTCGGCTTGGTGACGTTGTCTTTGTCAGTGATGGTTTTTTATGGTGATGTGCTGAGGCCGTTGATGAAGCCATCTAGGGCAAGCCCGATGAGGGCTGATTGAACTTGTTTGCGCCACACTGGGAAGTTTGTGGCTGTGAGTTTGATCGGAAAGTGGCTTGTGGCTGTGAGTTGGACGATAGTTTCAGATGGTTCCATGAAGACGGCTGAGATAGGGTTACGAGAGTGGGAAGAAGGATCGAAAAACTCGCTAGAGCAGAAGTAGCTCTGATACCATATGGAGGCTGAATGAATCGTGTTATAATTCACAAATACAGAGGTACATATATAGGACTTGGTACAACATAAAGAGCGTGAATTAAGGAGCTATACATGGAATGAATGTTATCTAAATATATGAATATATTTACAGCTATAAATGTGCATGATTATCGGTTCTCCTTGATAGAAAGTACCAATAATCTTACCCGGTAAGAGCGATAGCAAGGACCGAGAGTCTTACCTTTACCCGGTTAACGTTTACGGTTTAAACAAACAAATATTGTAACTATACTTTCTTCATTTTTTTATTGATCATTATACTTTAATTTGAATTTGAATTTTCATATTGATGTATTTGTTTACAGATCGATTCTCTGCTCTACTCTTTCCTTTGTCCCATATGACAGATTCAAATCGGCTTACTGCTTCTACCTTTCGACTATTGCTCTCTCCGAATCTTGGTTTTCCATGTACTATCTCATTTCTCAAAAAGGAAAACTTTGAAGCATTCATGTGAAAGCTTTGAAGGAAAATTAACTTTGATTTCAAATGCAGATTCCAGGTGCTATAGTTATCTCTCACTTTTCTCAAACAGTTGAGGTATGATTTTGATTAAGCTCCTGGAACAAGCTCCCAAATAGAGGTAAATTTTTGATTTTGATTTTGTAACCTAAATCCACAAGCTTAACAAGTTTGGCCATTTATTTTGGTTTGTATAGATGGCATTTGTTGGTGATGAGTTTTCTAAGTATTTATATGGTAATGTGTGCTTTTAATGGTGATGAAGTAATATTAATATGATAGTTGATTGTGAGATTGGTTTTTTATTGTTATTATTTTGAGCTATATTGATTGATGAAGTTTTCATTTACATAGTTGTTGAGAGGATTTTTGGGTTATTTTTCCAAAAGGTTTGCCATAGATATGTGTTATGTGGCAACTTTGGAGTTATAAGGTCTGACTATAACTTTGATTTGCATTGTGATAGGATGGATTAGGTGTGAGCAAGAGACCTATACATGGGTATTTGGTCGTCTCACTATGGCCCTACTCACATCTAAATTGTATAGGCTAATTCTGATTTGAATTATTGGTCAAGCTATTTAATGTCTTAATTTGAAGATTTGTCAACTATTGGTCAAGCAAGCTATTATTGTTTTAATTTGA
Organism: Saussurea involucrata; assembly: GCA_033807775.1. Lineage (NCBI taxonomy): Eukaryota > Viridiplantae > Streptophyta > Magnoliopsida > Asterales > Asteraceae > Saussurea > Saussurea involucrata. The sequence goes on along the minus strand of CM066327.1, from coordinate 93,422,086 downwards.
ATTGGGCCAACCAAGATTTATTTATTATTCGGAGAATGATTTGGTGGATCTCCACAGAAATATGGGCTTATTTAATGATTTGAAATGGGCCCTTTGTCAACAATTGCTTGTGTGTCTTATGGAATAGTGTTGTTGACTTTTTTTTGGAAGGCATAGCGGCATCGACCCCACAATCAACTACCACGAACACACGCACACACGCAAGCACATCTCCCGGGCGGTATCGGGCATCCAATTGGGCAGCCCCTAGTCCGCCTCTGTCCCGGCCAGCTTACGCTGGACCTAAGGCCCAACCTTGCGGCTGGGGGGATAAGCCCAGTTTCGACTGGACCATCCAAGGACGGGTACTCCTCAAGCCCCCAACTGACTCCCCTAGGGATCAAACCCGGGTAGACTGGGATACCATCCACAGCCCCCCCCCCCCCCCCCCCCCCCCGCCCCTCCCGGATGTTACCGTCCTTCGGCGAACCAACTGAGCTAGACTTGATTTGTAGTGTTGTTGACTGTTGATGGGGCTGAATGCTTGCTGACAGTATTATCAAAACTTTTGGTCAAGATTTGGGCCACACGTATATTTGAAAATCTCTTTTCTTTTCATGATTGATTGATACATTTACAAAAGCAAAAAATCATGAAAAATTGATTTAAAAAATCCTTATTGCAGTTTCAAAATATATACGGTGACACAACACATTGATTCGGTTGCACCTTTCACGAACCTAATTTTTTTTTACTTTACAGCGGAGAAACAATACGATGGCACGTACCACCGTAACCATCCTTCTGGGTCCGCCCATGCTAATTACATAAATACATATAATTGAGAGAATATGAACATAAACTAATATTAATATAAATAACAACCTGATCCTGATGTCCTGATGTGCTTTAGCTTCATAATTTGGGATGTAAGGCCATGCGTACCGGATGCGGGCTCGGGTTAGGATGCGGGCTCGGCGGGTTCCAGCGGGAATGGGCAAGGGGGAGAGGGCTTGGCACGGGCTTTGAGGGAGCGGGTTTGTAAACCCGTGGAACCCGAGTGAAATTTTGGCAAAATTTAATAATTTTTAATTCAAATTTACACTTTCAACCCCTATACTTATTTACTAAATTTACTTTATACCTTTTAGTTTCATTATTTTAATTTTACATTTAACGCATATAATCGTTTATTAACTAAAACACGTTAAAAAAATATGTTTTAATTTTAACAAGTTACACCATTATAATCGTCTCTTCGATACTTTCGAAATGAGCCCAACATTGAATTTTTTTGGATTTATATATTTTAATATATATCATATAAACTACATAAAATTATTTTTTGAGTAAACTATGATTTTGGTCCCTGTGGTTTACTGTTAATAACGGTTTTCGTCTTAGATCTTTTAAAACTGCATTTTTATCCTTATGGTTTCTATTTTTCTTCCATTTTCATCCCTCCATCCAACTTTGTTAAAATTAGAGTTAATTCTTCCAAAAAATAATTGAGAAAATTACATATTTGGTCCTTGTTTATTGTATATCAAATTTTACATTTTTTTCTTATTTTTATTTATTATTTATCTTATTTTTATTTATTAAAAAATATATAAATATTTATATTTTGTTAAATAATTAAATGTATAAAGAAAAGAATTAAAAAAAATGATGTGGCGCTGAGGTGGCAAACTAGGGCTTGAGGGTATGGGTACTCCACTTTTTGAGGGTTTGAGGGTAAGAAGAAAAGCTGATGTGGCACTGAGGTGGCAGGCTAGGGCTTGAGGGCTTGAGGGTATTGCTACTGATGGCCCAAACGATAGTTGAAGCAAACAAGAAATAGAATCTCATATTCTTTAGAATTCCAAATATCGGTTAATTTTGCTAATTTATATCAACTTCAATTCAGTTTGGATACTAGTACCTTTTGCCAATCAAATTTCGATTTGGATACGTGTATTTTGATTCCATTCACACTATAATAAAATCGGTTTATAGGATGCTAAAAAGTGTCTAAAGACCGTTTATTAAACGTTTATCGGATAAGTGCTTCCGGGTCATTTTACCTTAAGAATGAACATGACAAAGATTGAGAATCTTAGCCGGTAAAAATGATGACAAGGACCGACTCTTGCCAGTTAAGCGCTTACCGGATAAAAATGTTGCATATGATTCCGTTTTAATCTACTAAAATCTTACATGTTAAATTAAGTGTAAAAGGGCATTTACCTAGACTACCGGGTAAGCGCTTACCGGGTAAGCGCTTACCGGGTAAGCGCTTACCGGGTAAGCGCTTACCGGGTAAGCGCTTACCGGGTAAGCGCTTACCGATAAGAGTGATCACCATAATTTACTTTACCGGGTAAGATTGTAGTTCATTAAAACGGTATCATATGCAACAATTTACCCGGTAAGTGCTTATTGAGTAAGATTCTTGACCCTTGCCATGTATTCCAACAAAGTAAATGACCTTGTAAGCACTTGCGGGAGAGCACTTAATAAACGGCCCCTAAGTGTTGACTTTTACCGGTCGGAGCTTACCAAGTAAGTGTCAGGTAAACCGCCCCAAAAATCTCAATAAACTACTTAATATATAGAACTTATGTTTAAGGTTGTAGAGGAACCAAACATTCAGCAAACCATCCCGGGGGAAGTTCATTTATTTTAATAAATAAATAAACAAACATGATCTCATTTTTTTGTTCGTTTAGTTAAATGAAAGAACGTGAACAATGGTCTCATTCGATCAATTATGTTCGTGAACTTCATTAATTTACGTTCGTTTACGTTTGTTTATGTTCATTTAAGCTGCGTTTGGTACATCGGATAGGACAGGACGGGACAAAACTCACTGTCCCACGTTTGGCGTGACATGGATATGACAAAAATTCACCGTCCCACGTTTGGTTTGAAAGATACACTTAGGAAACATACAATAAATTATCGACCAAGTTTTGTCCGTGACACTACAACAAAATCAAGTTTATAGGATGTAAAAAATGTTAAAGTATTCTAATAAAGCGTTTTATAAGATTTAAGTTTATAGAATCAAACGCTATGTGTCTTAGATACGAGTATTATAATAAGTTTATAACACGTTTTGAAGGTCTTAACAAGTTTTTAGGACTTTGAAATAAAACGTCGTATTAATATTTTATGATATTATTTGAAAATCTATCTTATAAGTAGCCTACAGAAAATGTATGTATTCATTAGACATTTGTCAAAAATATCGTATTAAAAAACTAATAGGACACTTTATTATAAAATGTTTTAAAAACTTGTTAAAACACTCAAAAGCATCATATAAACTTATTCTACCACTTTTACTTGGAACACATTTTGTTTCATCCATAAATTTAAGTCTTATATAGCAGGGGTCGTTTACCAGCCACTAAACAGGTGGGTGGTTGAGTGCTTACTGGGTGGGCATATTAACCAAGAATCTTACCCGGTAAGAGGCATGATAACGACCCATGTTCTTACTTGATAATTGAGGATGACAACTTTTACCCTGTTAGTGCTTATCGGGTAACAGACACTTACCAACAATCATAATACGCTAGTTTGATGGCCTTGAATCTTACATAGTTAGGCAAGTAAGAGTTGGATCTTACCAGGTTAACGTTTAGTAAACGGCTCCTTAGACATTTGTGGCGTCCTATCAACCTGATTTTATTGTAGTGTGATCACTCATGAACAAATAAAATGGGGGAAAGAGGGCTTGAAACAAATGCGATCAAGGATGACAACGAAAGCCATGATGAGTTGAGGGTCGAAACCCGGTTTGACCACCAGGCTGAACACTTCTTCATTCAACATCATGGTATTTGTTCTTTTCCTCGTAATCTTGGCTGCCACTTCCCCGTTAGCGGTGCTCCTGATCATGCAATTACGCTTCCAAAATGAACCCTCTATCCGATAATCCGGTTGTTTTCTTGTGAAGAAGACTTCAGCCTCACATTGTACTTGTTCGTTATGGGTTCGACCAAATGTCAACACAGATGACGGTGGTTTCTTCATTGTGAAGATTCTTCGGTCGATCTTTGATGATCCGTTATCATCTTCTCTATATATACATCCAATCCACTGACTTTGAATACTGAAAATCTGAAGTTTGACATATGTAAATATGAATTGGTTGTTCATGCATAGGGTTTACAGGACACCGAAATAATAGACTATTTTATATGACTTTAGTTTATATAACTAAATAATTGTATATCATATGTAAAAGCGGTTTTTGTGCGATTTATGAAAAAAATTAGGATGCTTTTGAAATAAAGTATCGTATATGTTAGTTTTCGTACATAACGTTTTTCTTTGAGAAGTGTCCTATGAAGATCTTTTATTATATTTTTAACTAAGAGGCTTGTTTTCATATTTTTTTTAAAATAATGTCGTATAAAAAACAATATGACGTTTTACTCAAATTGTCGTAAAAACTTCTTAAGATGTGTAAAATTGTCCTATAAATTAAATTTAATGCAATACATTTACATATGTATAATTGATTAATTTATGATATCCTATAAACCCGATTTTATTGTAATGGAAATCTTGATGTTGGCATAACAAACAGATTCATACCTGAGGTTTGAGGGTAATCAAGGGTCTACCGGATCCATCCATGAGGACGAGGGCACCGGCACCACCACCACCACCACCACTTCCGCCAGCGTTAGCGGCAAGAGAAGAGCAAGACCAGCCGTTTCTGATATGGCTATTCCTGGAGTAGTTGTCAACACGAAAAGCCAGGCTTCCATGGCGATCATACACAGTGAAGCCATCGGAGCCTTGAAAGCTCATGCTTGATCTTTTCCAAACAGTAAGAGTGGTGTGTTTTGGAGTTGAAGAAACTGAATCCACATGGTTATGATTATTACACAGCAGGCCACGAGATGATGATCCACTTTTATTTTCAGATGGATGTATCTTAGACATCGTCTCTTTCCTGATTTCACAACTAACAAGTCCAGTTATTGTAGTTGAAGTCTATCTGGGAGATGAATTCGATGTTTCGACTTTATGTACAGATCATATTTCTCTTATTATATATCCACTATAACAAAATTAGCTTTTTATACATATAGGACGTCTAAAACTCTAAATTGTATAGGGTCCTAATAAAATACTTAATTGAGTGAATTACACCAGTGGTCCTGTGGTTTACCCAGATTTTGGATTTGGTCCCTAAAGAACACTATCTACGGTGATGGTCCCTAACTTTTCAATTTACTTTCACCAATAGTCCCTATTGTCTAACACCGTTTGTTAACGGCAGCCATCATCCAAACCCTCCTTTAAATGAAAGGGTAAATCAGTCAATTAATAGAAGCATAATCATTCAACGTGATCTCAACCACGTCTGACTTCGCCTCCTAAACCTACTTGCATCGATCGTCCCTCTAAATCCTACACTTGCACCGATCATCCCTCATAAGCGAACGACACAATCTGTGAATTATCTCCATGGTCGAACTTGAGAGATTGGTCAAGAAGAAGCGTATCTAAACCGTTGTACCGACATTTCCACAGGTAACAGTCGAACTCCCAATTTGATTAGGCATTTTTCCATTTTGATTAAAATCGGAGGAAATGATGTAGTGATGTGAATATGAGAGTGAAGTATGTGAGTTGATGTTTGAGCATATTATTGCAAACAGTGAGATTTTTTGTATGATTTTCCCAAATTGTGTGTGTTGAATTTCCTATGTTTGCTTCTGCAATTGCTAGAATGATATCATAGACTTATTTCACTTGGATGTAGTGTTGATGCATGATGATTTCAATAAACAAAGTATTTTGATCAATGAAGCAGACATACATACACTTTAACAAGAATGTTTTCTTGGAAAAAGAATACTTTGTGACAATTGTTAGGAGCCTCAGATCCGTTGACTACATAAGTCCTTTGTGAATCAACCTTGGAAAGAGTAGAAGTGATTAATATAATAAATTTATGCATGCCTCCTGTTGGTTTTGGTGTAAAATGAGAACTTCTTAATGTTTATTTGATTCTTATTTGATTGAAGGCAGGTCACTCGAGTTACTCTTTAAGATGGTTGCCAATGGATCTCTTATTTTATTTTCAAGATATAAGGAAGGTCTTGCACCGTTGCACAATATTCAGCTCCGTAGACACGCAATGCAGGTTACCTCATGAATAAATATAGTAGCCATGATTGTTAAATCTATCTTTTTTTAGTCGTACGTTCATTCCATTATCCACCATTATCCAGATACTTGGTCTTCTTATGGCTAATGACAACGGTAGCACCTCCAAGTACATAAGAAAGCATCAACTGGTATTCTATTTCCTCAAATATATTTGGTTTTTAAACATTATTTACGATCTGAAGGTTCTGATACAATTAAATAATCTCATACAGATAAAAAACTGCTAAGCACTGTGAGGGACTTCAAGTTAGGAAATGGAGACCCTGCATATACAATGGGGATTGTGGACATGTTGCTTGAATGCATAGAATTGTCTTATACCCCTGGTTAGTATCTGAATCTAATACAGTTTCCTGTTTATTGTTTTTTAGATAAAGGCCAATGTTCAACGTCTTGCAAAATGGCGAAATAAGCCGATTTCTAGCGCGGGGAGACTCACACTTATCAAAGCGGCGGCCCAAGCTATTCCGGTTTTTTACATGAGTGTGTTCTTGCTCCCAACCACCCTTTTGAAGGATATTCAACGGATGCTCAACTCCTTTTGGTGGAGTTCTAAAAACGACGGCTCACGAACTATAAATTGGTCAAATTGGGAGAAGCTTTGTACGCCTCAAGCCTTGGGGGGCCTTGGTGTTCGTGACTTTTCGGCTTTCAATCTCGCCTTGCTGGGAAACAAGGATGGAGACTCCTATCCCATCCAAATGCCTTGGTTAGCCGTGTTTTCATGGCTAAATACTTTCCAAATGGAAATTTTTTCGACGCCAAATTGGGATCCAACCCAAGCTTCGTTTGGAAAAGCATTTGGAGTGCGCATACGAAGTTAAAAATGGGTTTTAGGTGGAGGGTGGGAAATGGAGAATCCATCTCCGTTTGGAAGGACCCGTGGCTTCGAGACGACCAAAACTTTTGGGTAGATAGCATACCAACCCCCGAAGAGGAGAACCTACGGGTATGCCATCTTTTCTCTAATAATTCAAAAGCTTGGGATCACGATCGACTAATTCGTTCTTTCTCCACTCGTGATGTTGGAGAAATTCTTACAATACCAAATCCCCTCGGTGGAAGAGACCGTTTGATTTGGCACTTCAACCATAACGGTGTGTACTCGGTAAAAAGTGGCTATAAATTCTTAATGAAGCTTTCCCAACCCACTCCGAACTCTCCCTCCAATATCTTGTGGAATCGGATTTGGAAGGCAAAAATCCCCCACAAAATTAGATGTTTCTCTTGGAGACTCGGCAAAGATGTCCTTCCTCACCGGGTCAACCTCCAAAAACGAGGCATAAGCGTCGATTGTCTTTGTGCCCTTTGCGGATCAAATCCAGAAAACAACTGGCATCTTTTCATCGGTTGCCCGGTAGCCGTGAGGGTTTGGAAAGGGGCCAATATGTGGGATCGTATTGATTTGATCGCCAACGATTCGGAGGATTTCTCCTCCTTTTTTATGGCATGCTTAAGTGACAGCGACGATACCTTCCGAAATACCTTTTTCGTGAGCTGCTGGAGCATTTGGAAGCTCCGAAATGACTCATTGATTAATGGGGCGTTTAAACTTCCAAGCTGGGCAAATCGTTTAGCAACAAACACTCGCCTGGACTGGCTCTCGGTTAATAATATGGGTCATAGAAAACTTAATCCAGCCCCCCCCCCCCCCCCCCCCCCGTTGATTGCAACATGTGGCACGCCCCTCCAACGGGTTACCTGAAATGTAATATCGATGCGGCCACTTTTACGCCATCCAATCATTGGGGCTCCGTAGTTGTTCTGCGTGACCATCACGGGAATATTATTGCGTGCCGCGCTACTATCGACGAGGGCATCCCTCTTGTTAAGGAATGCGAAGCAATGGCCCTTAGGTACGCAATCAAGTGGATTGTAGACCTTGGTCATCAACGGGTCGTCTTCGAATCTGATGCGAAGCTAGTGACCGACGCCATCAATACGGACTTGGAGGACCTGTCTGAGTTTGGGTCGCTAATTGATCGTTGCAGATCCCTCCTTTCACAAATGAGCGGATACAAAGTGAGTTTCACCCGAAGACATGCAAATAATATGGCGCACTCCATCGCTAGAAATGCCCAAAGTTTGCCAAACCGTATTACTCTTTTTAACATTCCAAGTTTTTATCTGATCATGTAAACCCCAACTGTAATCTTGTTCATTAATGAAGTTTCAATCTTCTTTCAAAAAAAGAAAAAGGCCAATGTTTGTCAACAATAAGCTACACCTTATTTTGAGCTTATTGAAAAGCCCTATTTGGGAAAGCCACAACCTAACTTTTTGAAAAGCTACTTCCAAGTAGCATTTCAACTAATTTTTTTTACAACCATACATGACTAGTTTATCAATTAGTTTGGCAAACATAGCCTTACCGTGCATAGTTATTACAAGCAACATAATAAACTTTATGATTGGGAGAAATCATAAAGTTTATTCCCTTCCCATCGCATATTCCATCATCAGGTTTATTTTGCATATCGGTTGGCTTCCAAATTGACATTTTTTTATTTTTGTCAGAGAAATCAATGGTTGACTGTTGTTCCATTGGTTAGAACTTAGATGTATTTATGTACACACATATTGCAGATAGCTATGATGGTTAGTTGACTGTACATATGTCTTTTTTTATTTTAGGAAGCTACACTTGCAGTTGCAGCAACTGAAAAGAAAAGGAGAGAGCAGCATGGTACTACTGTATGTGCCACTGCTCAAACACAGAGTAGGAATAATATGTCAATTAAGTCATAAATGTATTTGCTTATTTTATTTTTGTTAGTTACTCAACAGGGGTTTAATTTAAAAAATCCTGTTTGAAGCAGTTTTCATCTTTATGGCAAAGACAATTATTCCCATGTTTTAATTTTCATTGATCTATGACAGCTTTATCTTATCTTAGTTTGTGCAATATACACACTCTAAGACCCTCTAGATGTAACCTTTGCTGAGTTAAGGGAACAAAAGTAATCTGGAAACAACTCAATAAATAGAACAAAAGTAATCTGGAAACAACTCAAGATACTACAAAAGTAATATGTGATACTAAAATAGAAATTATGACGGTAAAACAGATACATAAACCATAATCCAAGATTTAACTACAATTCCCAAAAACATAATCCAAAATTATAATCCAAAAGAAGCAAATCTAAAAGTATAATCCAAAAGAAGCAAATCTAAGAACAAACTTCATCGCCTACACATTACTTCCATTTGTCTGTCCCTTACATGTTCTGGCATTATGACCTTGTTTTGGCACTTCGCACATGTCACAGTCTTCCCAACCAATGTGATCTTGCTTCCCCGTTGAGTCATCTCTTCCACTGTCTTATTCCGTCTCTTCTTTGGCCTCCCTATTTGGGTATGATGCTTTGGTGCAGTGATTGTTATTGGAGACCCTGACTTAGGCCACATAATTCTTCCATGTGTTGGTTGAATCATGAAACTATACATGTTCTTCCATGTTGATAGCCGATATGAAGGATCGACATAATCCTCAGGTAAATCAACATCAATTCCATTTGTTTCCATATTCCATATAGTTGCCACAACATCCTTGCAAGGTGTTTGGGTAAAAAATCACACCTCATGACCGACGATAGAAAACTCAAATAATATTTACATAAGACCGCTCTTGTACTAAGATAAGGTCTTACAAGTTATTTACGGGCGAACGCTTGGTCGTACATTTTTCTGATGGTCGTATGTTCCGTACGACCGACGTCCGAGACTTAAGACGACCGTACGATTACACTAACCGTTAACAGTCAACACCCGTTTATTTTGTTCATTAATGCAAGTCCACGAGCATTTATGGTACAACGGCCAGTAACGGACGAGCTATTAATGGCATTAAAGACCCGACAGCGGTTACGAAGCAAGTCATCAAGACACATTTAATGACCAACGAAAGCTATATAAAGACCTGCTCTACAATCGAAAAAGATATCAATTCCCAAGCTATTACACATCGCAAACACAACAGTGATCTACGAAACATTCGAACAAATATCGCTAAAGTAACATTCGCACGACAACAGTTAGAACCGCACGGCAACAGCTTATTTCATACGATTTACACACGAGGCACGACTTTTTCATACGATTAAGTTTGTTTTTACTATTATTGTAATCTATTGTACACAAAACACCTGTTACAAAAGGACTTTCGCCCTTGTTTGGCGACTATAGTGCACTATCGACTACGTGTGAAATATGTGTTTTAATCGCAGTGGGTTGCAAACTGTCCACAGTGGGAAGTTTAAGTGTACACTGTCCACTATGATCGTCACAGCAAGTAATAGTTGGTAAAATACCAGAATCGAATCCACAGAGACTGGGCAATCAAGACACTATGGTTCTCATGAGCTCCTTTTACAGGTTTCAAAAACAGAAGAAGCAATGTTTTGGTTTGTTCGGTGAAATAGCTACTTTAACGATTTTACTAAGGTTTAAAAGGAGGAATGTAGGTTAGATTTTATACTAAATACTTGGTCTAAAAGTGATCCTTGTATTCGAGATGGGCATTTTCGCTAGAAAAGCCCGGTTACAAAATACTCACACCGTTAGATAAAAATCCTATACTCTTAGTATTTACTGTTTTGTCAATGGTAATCTCAAAAATGGACCTTTTCAGGTCTCGATGGAATGTGTAGAGACAAATACTCTAAGTGTTTTTAATACACAAATTAGCTTGCCTACTACTCCAGTGGGTTGAGATTAGCTCACTGTGCCGACCTCACTTTCGTAAGTGTCATAAGAATTCTTTCGAATCCCCTAGCACCATAAAAGCTCGTGTCACTACGTTCTACTTATTTCTAAGTTAAGAACTAGACTTTAGATCCTAGCAAGTGATCGGCTTGTTCGCATCCTTGGGTAAAAATCGAGAATGAATGACCAAAACAACAAATATTCTAAGTATAAAGATTACTCAAGCATTTTTAATAAAATCCAGGTACTTCTCATTCCTACATCCCAAAGGATGTTTAGCCCATAATTAAAGTAAAGAAAACAAGAGAGTAGAAGTTGCACATAATTAAACTGAAAGTGACTTGAATTGAACTCACAGTGGGGAACGAGAAGTCGTCCCTGTCGTTGTGTACTTCGAACTACAATTAAACTAAGAATTTAGGATACATAATTTTAAAGCTAGCTACTGCAGTAAATGAAAGACTAACACTAATGTAGTTGTTGAGAGAATTTAAGACTAAGCCAAACATGTCATAAATGGCACCCAAGTGCTCCTTTATATACTATGAGAAAGAGTTGGGTATTACACAAAGAGGTGGGTTTATCTAATGGGTAAAGACTGCAGTATTATGACAGAATTCAGCACTTTGGACAATCCTTTTACCCAATAGACCTTTCACCAAGTCAATCTCTAAGTACAAGAAGGTGTACTTGTTGTCATCTTTAAGAAAACTACTTTGTACTTCTCCAGCCCATATTTTCCTGCCACTTGAACCTTCTAAACTCCAGAATAGTTGCATCCCAACTACTAGTTTCTTTTGTCTTCTTGCTCTGCTCGAATAGTGGGAAACCGGAGTGGGCACAATAGTGGTCACTCCAGGATAAATCATGAAAAACACCCAAATTCCACCAAATAATTTATTAAAGACTATGGTTCACTCTTTTTGCTCATTTTCGAGAATTGTTTCAAGAATGGGGGTTTTTAGAAGCGGAATGGCTAAAATTGACAAAATAAAATAGAAAATTCAAGGAAATAATAACTCTAAAAATAGAGTTATGACAACCTCAAACTTAAACCATTACTTGTCCCCAAGTAATAAAAAGAAAGAAAATAAAATAATATATATATATATATATATAATAATGCACAAGAGCTTTTAGGGACTTACTGACTTCTCACTCTGACTGGATGTTGATCTCCCTCCACAGGTACTTCTTTCGGTTCCAAAATCAAAGCTTCACTTTTGTACTTGACGAAATCTTTCCCTTGTTCACAATTGATCAATAGGACTTTTCTTGAGTTCGAAAGGTTTGTGGCTTTGAATATTTTTCCAAGGGTTTTGGCACGAAATTCCAAACATGGACGGACGATCTCACTTTGAGATTTTTATTTCCAAAAGTGAGTGGTTTGTATTTTGCATGGGTAAGTACGTACACTTTCAGGCTTTATTTGGGTATGGCTTATTTTTTCATGAAAGTGGGTATTCTGATGGTCCAGAATAGGCACACCATCTTTTTCTGGGAGTGAGCACTTTGATGGTCCAGAAAAGGCATACCATCAATTTTGTTAGTGATACTCCGTTTTTCTTCTGTTTTTGTTTTTTTTTGGAGGTGGGTATGGTTTACCCACCTAAAACTTATGACCTCACAGTGTCCCCACTGTGAGAAGACTGGAAGTCACTCTGGAAGTTCCTACCTCAAACTTAAAATTACACAGTGTCCCCACTGTGACATGGAAATAAGGATGAACGAGGTGTTTTGGGGATGCAAAAAAAGTCGTGTTTGGATGCGAAAAACGGCCTATATCATTTCATGTTGACAAGTTGAGATTTGTACTTACAAAAGTGACCTTTTAAGTCGGAGGCTGAAAGTTGTACCTTGAAATGGAAACGGGATCAAACAAACATTCAGCTAAGAAAATACGTTAGTAACCTAAAATCACCTACTCAGCAGTAGGATTTCCATGCATCATTAACCAAAAGTGTAAAAGCAGCAAATAGTGTCAAAAGCCTAGCCATAGGCATAAAATCAAACCAAACAGAAATTAAAATTGTTTTTGGGAGCATCATGACTGGAAACCAAAGTTTTAACAAACCATTCAATGGGTCGGGGTTGCATGCGGTGAACTGTCGCCAGAATCCTCCTACTCGAAATCATCCTCACTGTCATATGAGGGGCAAATACCTTCTAGAAACTCGGGGAGCTGTGCAGCGAGCAGGGGATCAGCACCCTGGTACATCTGATTGAGAACTGCATCACGATCCCGAGTATACATCCAGAACAACTCATTGGCTCGGTTGGCATGCTTCTGCTGGGCCTCCATTAGTTCGAAACGATAGGTGAGAGATGTCAATGCTTGCATAATTGCTGTCAGGGGGTTGCTTGTGCTTGCGGTTCCTGCAGTTGGCTGGCGCAGTGGGGTACCAGTTCTTCTCACAGTGGGATCATCAGTGTTGCCCACTATGTGATCATCATCGATGATCACAGTGGGCTGTTCCTGAGCATGTTCTTTAGAAGGGCCGACAATTGTCCTCCCCATTTTCTTGATGGTTAGGACACTTATGTTTCTCATGGAAACGAGCCACTGATCATCTGCAGCCGAGGGTACTCCAGCATCGATTAGTAATGAAGTGATTAAACAAGAGAGTGGCAAGATTACCTTTTTACGAGTGCGGGCTTGATGAATGGCAGCATGCATGACAATCCCCAGATTGATCTTTTTCCTAGTGAGGATGCAATATAACAAGGCACACTTGTGCATTGAAAGAGTTGTATCATGTGATGTTGGGGATACAGAGGCACGGAGAAATTGGAACCACACAGCTGCCTCTGTGGTGAGGGAGCTAGTGTGCAGACACTTCCTCTGGCCATCTCTATCCCATGGCTTTCCTTCAATTGCTATCTCTTTTAAAATAAGATCCTCGTCTGCCGGGATCATTTTCTTCAGAAACTGTGAAAAGTCACAAGCTTCCGGAATCCTTCCTAGAACCCGATTAATTTCATCTGCTGTATAGTTCACGGTTCGACCCCGGACTTTTACAATGTGGTCCTTCTTTTGGGAAGCCTCGGCGTAAAACTCCCGAACCAACGAGGCATTTGCTCGACGATTGGCAGATGCCAATGTCGACCAATCTTGCACTAAAATTCTATCTTTGACAAACGGGTTGGCCTCTATAAAGTCGGGGTCGAAACCCCTCTCTAAGTTCAACTTTTGATTTGAAATAAAAGCATAGTGGGCTGCTACTAAGGGAGTGGTGAACTGCCTAGGCACCCCACTGGGGGCATGTTCAGTCCCCACAGTGGACAGGTGTGGGTTGTCAGATGGCATTTGTTTAGTCTCGGCATCAATTTCCATAGATGATGAACTCAAAGAGGGTTCGAGACCCTTTCCTTTCCCTGATGATTGTCTTCGCGTATTTTTGGTTGGTGATTTCTGCGACATGGTCACCCCAGACCTGGTGACCATTCCTCTTTTCCTCATAGCCCGAATGATGGGGTTCTTCTCACTGTGGGCAGCCTTCCGCAGTGCTTCCATATCCACGGTATTGTCCATTTGGCTGTAATGGTGTTGGTACTCTTCCTCAACCTGTCTTCTCAACTTCTCTTCTTGATCGAATATTTCTGCCTCTGCTCGTTTTCGTTCTTCCTCGAATCTCCTTTCTTTTTCGGTCTTAATCCTTGCTTCTTCCAATCTCCTTTATTCCTCCTCTTTTCGCACCCTTTCCTCTTCCTCGCGCCGCCTTTTCTCGACTTCTTCCTTTCTTTTTCGAATGGCGGCCATTCTTTGGTTGTACTCCTCTTCCAATCTCCTTTCTTCTTCCTCGGCCTGCAATGCCTCTTCATCGAGGTGGCTAGAACTGGAGTCTGCAACATTCGATGAAGAAACACACCTTGGACTCTCTTGCTTGGACGAACCTGTGTTTGGAATATCTGCGACTATCGGATTTTCGCCGGAGACCGGCGGCGGTTCGTTTAAATCGCCGGTGATGGTTTCCGGCGGGTGGCTCTCGGCGATTCTACGGCGGACTGCCGGACGTGTGGGTGCCTCAGGGTTGGTGGTTAGCCTTTTGGTTCTAGCTATTGTTAGGGTTTGGGAAGGGTTTTTCGGTTATGGTTCGTGAGAAATGAAGAAGGAGAGAGGGTAAGTATTTTGAATATTTGGAAGTGAAAGTAGTTTTTAGTAGTTAAGTGGTTTTTGGAATTGAAGAGGTTTTGATTTTCTTTTGGTATTGGAGGGAACGGTTGGGAGAGAGAGAAAAAGAAAAGAAATGATGGTTTTTTTTCTTCGGACAAGGCAATAGGACATGTGGAAGCAAAAAGGTGACACCTTGTGTAAGAAAAGTTGATGTGTGTCAGCCTTGGGCCCCCCAAAAATTGTCCTATCGTCCGTCAGATTGGAAGTGGGGAACGCAGGGACTTGCATCTGCCCACTGCGAAGCTTTTTCTTGACTTTCCCTTCAAAAGATAAAAATCTCTCCTACACACATTAAAACAAACTACCATGCAGAATTAAAAAGACTAAAAATAATAAAAAGGCAGCAAATAACTGAAATAAAATATTTACAAGTGGTTCCGATATTTCTTAACCATAGTGGGGTGGAGAGTGAGATGGAATGTGAGCACTCTCATTCAGAAAATGCTTCACTCTCTGCCCATTGACTTTGAACGTTTGACCAGACTGTGGGGACTTTAACTCCACTGTTCCAAAGGGACTCACTTTGACAATGGTGTATGGTCCCGTCCATCGTGATTTTAGCTTTCCTGGAAAGAGTTTAAGACGGGAATTGAACAATAATACATGTTGTCCTTCCATGAACTCCCTATGGTAGATTCTTCGATCATGCCACATCTTGGTCTTTTCTTTGTACAACTTTGCGTTTTCATAGGAGTGATATCGCAACTCCTCTAGTTCATGCAATTGCAAACTCCGCTTAATTACCGCAGCATCCTCACTCATGTTAAGCTCTTTAAATGCCCAAAACGCCTTGTGCTCCAATTCAATCGGTAAATGACAAGCTTTGCCAAAAACTAATTTAAATGGAGACATTCCCAATGGAGTTTTATAGGCCGTTCGATAGGCCCAAAGAGCATCATCAAGTTTGGTTGACCAATCTTTGCGGTGCGGTTTAACAAGTTTTTCCAAAATTCCTTTGATCTCACGGTTTGAAAGCTCGGCCAAACCATTGGTTTGCGGATGGTATGCGGTGGCCACTCTATGATGTATGTCATATTTAGCAAGGACCGAGGCGATGACTTTGTTTACAAAATTGGTGCCTTCGTCACTAATCAATTCCCGTGGTGTTCCAAATCGAGTAAAAATATTCTTATGCAAAAATTTCACCACGGTATTGGCATCATTAGAATGACACGCAATGGCTTCCACCCATTTTGAAACCTAATCTACCGCAACCAAGATATAAAAGTTATTATTGGAATTTGGAAAGGGTCCCATGAAATCAATCCCCCAAACATCAAAAAGTTCTACCTCTAAGATGTTGTTAAGAGGCATCTCGTTCCTTTGCAAAATGTTCCCGGTGCGTTGACATTGCTCACAACTTTTTACAAATTCATAAGAGTCTTTAAACATGGTGGGCCAAAAGTACCCACTTTGCAAGATTTTTGCAGCAGTGCGGTTTCCACCAAAGTGGCCACCGTAGTGGGATGTGTGACAACCATGGAGTATTTGATGTTGCTCACTCCCGTGGATACAATGCCTCAATATTTGGTCTGTCCCTATCTTATACAAGAAAGGGTCGTCCCAAACATATTGTCGTGTATCATGTAAAAACTTTTTAAATGGTTGTCCACTCATCCCATGGGGTTTTAGTCCACTTGCTAAATAGCTGGCAATGTCAGCATACCAAGGAATATTATTTTCGAGATGTTGGGCTGATAACAATTGTTCATCGGGAAAATTCTCTCTGACCGGAGTGGGATCAACAGTGCCCACTATCTTCTCGAGCCTGGACAAATGGTCAGTTATCTGATTGCTCGTTCCTTTTCTATCAACGATCTCAAGGTCAAATTCTTGCAGCAATAAAACCCACCTAATCAAGCGTGGCTTGGAATCAGCCTTGTTGATCAAGTATTTTATCGCTGCATGATCCGTGTGCACTATGACCTTCGTCCCTATCAAGTACGACCTGAAACGATCAAAAGCAAACACCACCGCAAGTAATTCTTTTTCAGTTACTGTGTAATTAATCTGAGCTTCAATCAGTGTTTTACTTGCATAATAAATGGGGTGAAAAACTTTGTTCTTTTTCTGTCCGAGAACAGCCCCCACAGCCCACTAGCTGGCATCACACATCACTTCGAATGGGAGTGACCAGTCAGGAGTGGTCACTATGGGTGATGTGACTAAGGCTTCCTTGATTGTTTCAAAAGCATTTTGGCATTCTTTCGTAAAAATGAAATCTTTTTCGTGTTGTAACAGGTTGCATAGGGGTTTTGTTATTTTTGAAAAATGTTTGATGAATCTCCTATAAAAACCTGCGTGACCCAAGAAACTGCGAATACCTTTTACTGTTGTGGGTTTGGGAAGTTGTGCCACTACCTCAATCTTGGCTTTTTCAACTTCCAACCCTCTCCTTGAAACAAGATGGCCTAGGACAATACCTTCTTCTACGATAAAATGGCATTTTTCCCAATTCAAAATAAGGTCGTGGGTCTCACATCTCAGTAGGCTTTTCTCTAAATTTCCTAGGCAGTTGTCGAATGATGTCCCTATCACAGAAAAGTCATCCATAAAAACTTCTATGGTGTCCTCAATCACGTCGGTAAAAATGGCCATCATACAACGATGGAAAGTGGCTGGGGCATTACACAATCCAAATGGCATCCTCCGGAATGCAAAAGTACCATAGGGACAAGTAAAGGTGGTCTTTTCTTGGTCCTCGGGGGCGATGTGGATTTGGTTGTATCCGTAGTATCCATCTAGAAAACAATAAAATTCCTTTCCCGCTAACCGATCAAGCATTTGGTCGATGAAAGGTAGGGGAAGTGGTCTTTCTTAGTGGCCAAGTTGAGTTGTCTATAGTCCATGCATATCCTCCACCCTGTTACAGTTCTAGTGGGAATGAGCTCGTTCTTTTCGTTCTTTACTACGGTCGTCCCTCCCTTTTTAGGGACACATTGGACGGGGCTCACCCAACTACTACTAGCAATGGGATAGATAATACCGGCATCTAACCACTTCAAAACTTCTTTCTTAACTACCTCCTTCATGATGGGGTTCAACCTTCTTTGAGGTTGAACTTTCCCAGGGTGGTCACTCTCCAAGTTAATCTTATGTTGACAGAGGGAGGGGCTAATACCTCGAATGTCTGCTATGGTCCAACCAATTGCCTTCTTATGCTTTATCAACAAATCGATCAGAAGTCGTTCTTGTTTCTCACTAAGTTTAGAAGAGATAATAACGGGAAGTTTATTATTCTTAGCGAGATAAGCATATTTCAAGTAGGAAGGCAATGGTTTAAGCTCTAACTCGGGAGGTTGTTCTATTGAAGGGGGTTGAACATCTCTATCCTTAAAGTCTAGAGGTTCAAAGGCTGCCACTATTTCGTTACACTCATCCTCAAAAGTGTCGTCACTCTCAAGGTCGGAGTGCTCACTCTCACTCCCCACTGTGGGTACTGTACTTCCCACTGCGGGCACTTTATCAAGACCGTAGGATCCATAAATCGAACTTAAAGCAAAGCAGTCTTGGGTGTCTATATACTTAAGGGACTTGAAGACATTAAATGTCACCTCTTGGTCATTAACTCTCATCGTGAGTTCTCCTTTGTGTACATTAATCAAAGTTCGTCCGGTTGCAAGAAACGGACGTCCTAAGATGATTGGGATTTCTTTATCGGCCTCATAATCTAGAACTAGAAAATCGGCGGGGAAGATAAATTTATCCACTTGGACCAAGACATCTTCTATTTTTCCTTTGGGGTAGGCAATGGACCGATCGGCTAGTTGTAATGTCACGGTTGTGGGTCTAGCCTCTCCAATACCTAACTTGTTAAAAATGGACGGTGGCATCAAATTGACACTAGCTCCCAAATCACAAAGTGCTTGACCTACTTCTTGTCCTCCTATTGTGCATGGAATGGTGAAACTACTCGGGTATTTCAACTTAGGTGGAATCTTGCTAGTAAGGAGGGCACTACATTCTTCGGTCAAAGCCACAGTCTCAAACTCACCCAGCTTTCTTTTTTTTGTTCAAAATATCCTTTAAAATATTAACATAGCTTGCCATTTGCTCAAGAGCTTCTACCAAGGGTATGTTAATGTGAAGCTGTTTAAAAATGTCTAAGAATTTTTTAAATTGAACATCGACATTTTTAGGCTTCATTCTGTCCGGAAAAGGTATGCTTCGTGGGTCAATTTGAGTTTGCTGTGGTATTGGCTTTGGAACAGTAGGTTTTGGAACAAGTCCAAAAGTGGGAAGGTCAGGGATGTCGTTCCCCACTGTGGGGATGACAGTGACTTGAGGAGTGCCCACTGTGGGAGTTACAATGGGTATTTGAGGCGAATCATCAGACTCGAAAATGATATCTTTCAGATCCTTTCCACTCCTCAGTGTTATGGACTTGACATGTTCAGATCCTATCACCTTAGCATGTTCGGTGTCACTATGTAATGTCCCTGGTGGCCTATTCTTAACTTCGACAGCTAGTTGTCCTACTTGGGTCTCTATATTCCTAATGGCTGCTTGAGTTTGATTCATGAAACCCTTGAGAATTGATTCAATCGATTGTTGAACCTCAGCTGGTTGATTGGATCGTGGTTGGTATGGTTGTGAGGACTGCCCTTGGTGAAAGTTCTGTGGGTGCTGCCCACTGTGATGTGGGGACTGCCACTGTGACGTTGCTGAAATCCAGAAGGATTGTGTGGTCTTTGCTGGGCATGACTCGCCCCGTGGGGTTGGAGTCCTGGATTACCAGCCCAAGAGAAATTTGGGTGATTTCTCCAACCTGGATTATAAGTCTGTGAGTATGGGTTGTTTCTCGGATTTGTTCCTATAACATTAACGGCTTCGGGATTTGTTGGACAATAGTCAAAAAGATGCTCCTCTCCACAGAGGGAGCAGTTTTCGGCTAGATGAGTTGCATAATTGACTTGGCCTCTATTTTGGTTCAACACGATTTTTGTTAAGGCCACTAACTGTGCATTCATGGTTTTGAGTGCCTCGGAATCGATGGTGTTGGTCTTTGGTACTATTGCTCTAGGATTGGACCACTCGGTATTGTTGTTGGACATTTTTTCTAAGATTTGATATCCTTCATTGTAGGTTTTACTCATGAATGTTCCACCGGCTGTTGCATCTAAGATGATTTTGGTTGCATTGGAAAGACCATTGTAAAAGGTCTCCAATTGGGTGCAATGTGGGATGCCATGATGTGGGAACTTTCGAAGTAAATCTTTAAATCGTTCCCATGCATCCGAAACAGCCTCATCTTCTTCTTGCCTAAACAAAATTGTATCATTTCGAAACCTTACATTCCTCGTTGGAGGAAAGTATTTTTGCAAAAATTTATCGGCAAGTTCTTGCCAAGTGGTTATCGGGTGAGGTGCATGCGAGTTCAGCCATGACTTTGCCTTATCCCTTAGTGAAAAAGGGAAAAGTCTTAGTCTTAACGCTTCATCACTCACACCTTGTAACTGAAAGGAATCGGTCATTTCCAAGAAATATTTTAAGTGCGATTGCGGATCCTCAGATGGTGATCCTACAAACTGACCCATGGCTTGGATCATTTGAAACATCACCGGTTTGAGTTCAAAATGAGTTGCAACAATGTTGGGTCTTAAAATTCCGGAGCTCAAATCACCAACTCCGGAAGTAGCGTAGTTCCGTATTTTTCGATCTTTGCTATCGGCAATCGTCACTGTGGTCTCCACTATAGGTGGTGGTATTGCTGCCATGTTTATAGTGGGGATCACAGGGGGTCGTCGATTTGTGTTCTTGTTTTTACGTCCTCTTCGAAAAGTTTTCTCTATTTCAAGATCGATTGGTACCAAAGGTTCGTGTTGTTGCCGTGGCATGCAACACGGACAAAAACTAATGTCTTGAGATTTAAAATCACGCCAGTCCCCGGCAACGGCGCCAAAAACTTGTTACGTGCGAAATATGTGTTTTAATCGCAGTGAGTTGGAAACTGTCCACAGTGGGAAGTGCAAGTGTACACTGTCCACTATGATCGTCACAGCAAGTAATAGTTGGTAAAATACCAGAATCGAATCCACAGAGACTGGGCAATCAAGACAATATGGTTCTCATGAGCTCCTTTTACATGTTTCAAAAACAGAAGAAGCAATATTTTGGTTTGTTCGGTGAAATAGCTACTTTAACGATTTTACTAAGGTTTAAAAGGAGGAATGTAGGTTAGATTTTCCCTAGATTTTATACTAAATACTTGGTCTAAAAGTGACCCTTGTATTCGAGATGGGCATTTTCGCTAGAAAAGCCCGGTTACAAAATACTCACACCGTTAGATAAAAATCCCATACCCTTAGTATTTACTGTTTTATCAATGGTAATCTCAAAAATGGACCTTTTCAGGTCTCGATCGAATGTGTAGAGACAAATACTCTAAGTGTTTTTAATACACAAATTAGCTTTCCTACTACTCCAGTGGGTTGAGATTAGCTCACTGTGCCGACCTCACTTTCGTAAGTGTCATAAGAATTCTTTCGAATCCCCTAGCATCATTCAAACTCATGTCACTACGTTCTACTTATTTCTAAGTTAAGAACTAGACTTTAGATCCTAGCAAGTGATCGGCTTGTTCGCATCCTTGGGTAAAAATCGAGAATGAATGACCAAAACAACAAATATTCTAAGTATAAAGATTACTCAAGCATTTTTAATAAAATCCAGGTACTTCTCCTTCCTACATCCCAAAGGATGTTTAGCCCATAATTAAAGTAAAGAAAACAAGAGAGTAAAAGTTGCACATAATTAAACTGAAAGTGACTTGAATTGAACTCACAGTGGGTAACGAGAAGTTGTCCCTGTCACTGTGTACTTCGAACTACAATTAAATTAAGAAATTAAGATACATAATTTTAAAGCTAGCTACTGCAGTAAATGAAAGACTAACACTAATGTAGTTGTTGAGAGAATTTAAGACTAAGCCAAGCATGTCATAAATGGCACCTGTTGATCCAAACCCTCAGTGATTTGATAATGACCCTCTCTTATATACTTAGTGAAAATTGTAAGTAAACAATATGTATCAGAGTTTCACTATCGCTGATAAGTACTAAGATCTTACAGTACCGCTGATAGGAACTCTCGCTCTTTAAATTAAACATTCAGCGAACACTGTTCACCATTAATGCTCTGAGTATGTTCAGTCATTATGATGATCGCTGATAAGTTAGTTGTTTACTTATGATCCCTGAAGACAAGTTTCACGTCAACAAAGGTTCTACGCTGAAGTCGAAGATCAAGCTCAAGAACCAGCGACAAGTCTCCTAATGAACTGATGCGGATCAGCGAAGACTCAGATTTGTCCACTCAACGTGAAGTATCAAGTACAAGACTTCAGCTATCGCTGAACTTTATCATTCGCTGAATAGAAAATGATAATCGCTGAATCAACGAAAAGCTGAACATGAAGTCCTTCGTACAAAGTACTTTTGTCTTAACCCCCCTTGCACGACTCCGTACGAAATGTCAGAAAAGAACCTCCGACTGTCTGAAATCGTAAAACCACTCTGATACTACACTGTTCATCCATGCGGCTACTAAGGTTGTCAACCAAGGTCAATGACATGCAACCAACCAGCCGATGACACGTGTAAAGTGTATACTGACTTGCATTAAATGCATGCAGTATATAAAGAGATGAACCCACTTCTTTTGAAGTAACTTGCTAACTCTGGACAAGTTCAATCTCTTATCTCAAGATAGGTTATTATTAGTAATTTCCTTATCTCTCTTAGTGCAAGAAACCTTAGTGTTCCAACTTGTTTAGATTTAGGTTTATCCTTAATCTTGTTTCCGCAACAAGCTGTAAATTGTTAATGATTTATCAATAAACAATTTAGAAAAGTAAAATCTGGGTGTTTGTATTCAACCCCCCCTTCTACAAACTTGTATAGGCCTTCGGGACCAACAAGTGGTATCAGAGCAGATTTGGTTAATCTCATAAACAAGATATAATCTAAGATATTTCTCCTCCTTGCTATTATCTGAAATGGCTACCAACACAAACACAAATTATATAGACAATGGTTCTCTTGCTAAACCCCCTAGATTTTCTAAAGATAACTTCAACTTATGGAAAAATAGGATGACACTCTTCTTAGAAGATGTAGACCCTACTATGCCTTACTATCTCGAAAATGGTCCATTCATCCCTGTAAGAATAGATGCTGCAGTTCCAGCCGATGAGAATAGACCTGCTATTCTAGAAAGGCTGGCACCTAAGGAAATCTTTCAATGGACTGACGAAGATAAGAAGAAAGTGGCTATAGATACAAAAGCCAGATCCATACTATCCATGGCTCTTCCTGCCGAAGTCTACCATTCCGTCATGAATCTGAAAACATCAAAAGCCATGTGGGACACAATATGTGTTAAGTATGAAGGAACGTCTGAAGTCCATGACTCAAGAAAGATCAACCTGGTAAGACAATACGAAAGCTTCATTTCTGGTAAGAATGAATCTCTCTCTGAAGTTCACCAACGTTTTAATTGTTTAATTATAGATCTGAAAACTGTTGGTAAGGAATATTCTAACTTTGAAGTACTGACAAAGTTTCTAGAATGTTTACCTGAAAGCTGGGACAATTATTCTATGTGTCTCAAGCTGTCAAAGGATCTAAAATCAATGACCCTTTCAACCTTATATGGCATGTTGCTGAATCATGAGCAATCGAGCCATCTTAAGAAGAATCTCGTAAAAGATTCCAAAAGCACCCCTGTTGCTTTAATCTCAGAGGAACCTTCTACTCAGCGACCCTCGGTGTCACACCCCGCTAAAGCGGAAACACGAGATGTAACAGATAGAGTTTCATAGCATTAGGAAATAAACAACACCAACCATACAATTACATAAAGTATTGCATTTCCAGTTTCAAAAATTTAAGTTGAAGGTTTACAATCCAAAGTTTACATGCAACCCGAAATAGTGTTTTTAACAAGATATGACAAAAGATGAGTCCCGGTGGATGTCGTCATGCATGCTAATTTAAACCTTGTCATTTACCTTCTTAGCCCCTGAAAAGCATGTTTAAAACAAAAAAGGTCAACTACAAAGAGTTGGTGAGTTCACAGGTTTTCCATATACACAATAGTTTTTCATTCAAAGGTTACTCCCATGAAACGTTTGTTCATGACAAGCTCCAAATTTGAAAATATTTATGAGTACAATTTACATTGAGTGACTTTTGCAAGATATATAAGGGTTGAGCCACTACTAAGCCTCCGACAATCTACGCCCCGCGAACTACCTCAGAGGTGGTATGTTGGCCACATGAGTAGAACATTATTAACAGATAAAGTGCACCCCTACTCGTCAGTCAAGGTGGGTTTGTCAAACCAAATAGCGCTATCCACAAGTATCACCGGCTCGTTACGAGTTAATAAGTAGTGTATCTATTGGGGACTTACCATTTTCATTATCACTCAACATATCTTTATCACTTATGTAAATTTGTCCATTCATTTGTACTCATTCCTCAAATCATAAATATCCACAATTTAATATCATGAATCATTTAGCATTTTAAAATCATAACATGCTTTTCACCCCAAACATTAAACAAGTAAAAAGGGGCTGTGAATACTCACCTTAAAGCGTAGACGCGAAGTAGTGCAAGCTTGATTGCTTAATGCTTTACGGGTTTCCTATAATGTCAAACAATCTCTATAAGTCCTTCATATCTAAATCAAGGTTATACTTAACTAATTTAGTCCACCTCTTGTGAAATGCCTTTGTTTTAGTATTTAATTTGAAATGAAGAATTTAACATTGTCCCAATGTTTTAATCATGTATATATACTAGTTGAGTACCCGCGCAATGCGGCGGGGATGTTAATGTTCTATAAAGATACAATTAAGTTTTAAACATCAAATTTTGCAAAAAAATATTTGGTGGTTCACATGGTTCATATATTGTATTAAAAGTTTTTCACAATGCGACGGGATATATCGTAGATTAAAAAAATAAAAACTTAATGCAATTTCTTATCCAAAAAGTCTAAATTGTTGTTTAAACAAAATAGAAATTACCATCATGTTTTAATCATATACAATCATCACTCAAAACTTCTCGGTAAACCACATTTGATGTGTAAACTCCATTCGGCTTGAACTTTTTGGATGGCTTCACTAATACCTTTGTAGTGCCACGTGATATACCTCTGGATAATGCCACATAAAGTTTCCTGTGTGAGAATACCGGTTCCGGTAGATAAACACCTACCACCGGAATTGTTTGTCCTTGAGCTTTATTAATTGTCATTGCAAAACAAAGTCGAATCGGAAATTGTTTTCTCTTCAATTTAAATGGAAACATGTCATCTTCGGACTAACATAGAGGAATTCTTGGTAAAAATACCCTCTTACCAGTATGTTGACCAACAGCTATTTCCGCATCAATGACGTTCGGTTGAAAGCCTCTGCATATCAACCTTGTGCCGTTACATAATCCATTCGAAGGGTCGATATTCCGCAATAGTATTATTGGGCATCCAATTTTAAGTCGGAGGTAATGAGGGGGCAAACCGCTAACGGTAAGTGAGTTTAAGAATTCCATTGGATATAAGTTATTGTTATCGTCTTCTGTTTCGTCAAAACTATAGTAAATTTTTTCCTCTCCGCAGAATCTTTCGATCAACTGATCATTAATCTCGTCGACATGCTCATTTTTAGTTGTTAGTATCGCCCTTGAAATGATATAATCTGAAGCAGTCCCGTTGGTTTGCAGAGAAGGAAATATTGCATCGATCAAAGCATCCTTCGATTCATCTTGTTTGGTGTAAGGAATGGCCATGTCATCAGGTATGCGAATAAAGTTTTCGTCCACTGTTTCTTCTTCTCCATCACCGACTCGTAACAAAAAATATGAAAACCATCGATCAGTAAGTGCTCTCATATTGATCGTTAACCGCAACTTTTTAATCGAAGACCAAATAGGTGACATCCGTAGGCTAGAGTCTACAATCTGTGCTCGGGTACCTTTTCTCGTTACCAGCAACACCTGTCTAAAATCACCTCCCATAATCATTATCTTTCCACCAAATGGGAGCCGCACCCCAGTGATGTCTTGCATTGTTCTATCGAGTGCCTCCACTGCTTGCCTCTTTGCCATTGATGCTTCATCCCAGATGATTATTTTTGCATCTCGGAGTAGTTGAGCAGTTCCACTTTGTTTTTTTATATTGCACACCGAATTATTACAAAGACTGAGGGGAATCTTGAACCGAGAGTGAGCCGTTCTCCCTCCTGGCATGTTATTAGCGGCAGCACCCGATGAAGCGATCGCAAGGGCAATATGTCCACGGGAACGAACATTAGCGAGCAAAGCTTTGTACAGAAATGTTTTTCCGGTTCCACCTGGACCATCTACAAAAAACACACCTGGACGATCATTATCTACATGACTCATGATCTCATCGAATGCATGTTTTTGGTCGGAATTTAGAGAGTCTCGGGCACGCAGATCTTCGTCTTCCACGATTATGGAATACTCCTCTTGTACCTCACGAAATGCCCGTGATTTTAAATTGGCAGCTGCATTTATGTTTGGAAGATCGAAATCATCGAGGGTCTTACCCATAGATTGTAAAAAGACTGAGATATCTGTAAGAACCATATTTCGGACTATCTCAGCATTTACGTAGTGTCGTCTGTAATCTTCAGAGAGTGAATCATAATGTTCATCCCATAACTTGCGAACATCTCCCGGCTCACAATAAATCAAGATCGTTGCGAATAGTCGTCTAAGAGCATTGGGAAACTGAAATAAGGAGGCCTCGGCAAGACAATGCGATAAATTATCGTCGGACTCTATCAAACCTCTCTCAAGAGCTGATTTTCGAAATGTCGGATGTAATACGCCATTAACCGTGTAAAGATCTTCAAAGCATGTAGGTCCTCTAATATGTGAGAGAAGTAGGCGTAGATAATACCGTTCTCCTTCAGCAGGATTAGCATGAACCAGTCGTCCTCTCATTGGTCTTCGGCTTCGAGTATTCCATTTACGTGATTTGGAATTCCATATGTAATGTCTCGGAAAATCTTTGTACAAATATTGTCTCGCACTCATATCTGTTTTATTCCTCTCAAAAAATGCGGTCAACATTGATCTCTTATCCTTCTCTCTATCAACAATATCTGTCATAATATCATTCTCTCTGAACCTAACCAACTTCTTATTCGGAATATGGACCTGCAAAGCCATCACACAAGGGTGGATTTTAGAAAGAGGAAAGCTAAAAATCCGCCAAGTCGCCTCAGGTGGAGAAACATATCGTGCATCTTGAAATCTTTTTATCTCGTTAATAACAACCTCTTCTCTATCAGGATCGACATGAATAACCTGTTTGTCATGACCTTTGTAAACATACTTGAAAATATATTTCACAGATATTATACTTGAGCAAACCTCAACATTGATGTGACAGTTGAACATCATTAGCAACTTTGGGTTATATGGGACCACCCATCTATTATCTAGGATACTACCTCGGACGTCCGCCTGTATTCCATTGTTTCTCCTCCGATACATCGGATATGAGTTATCTGCTTGCGCTGTCTTGTCATTGAATTGCTGAGGATATCTAAAACGACATTTCTTTGGCTCACCTTGCATACAAGGGCTACATGGATTTAAATGACCGCAAGGACCATGCATCATGTGCATTATCACCAGTTGATGCATTTCAGGATACTTTGTTGGGTCCGGGATTTCGGCACACACGATCTTGTCGTAATGGTCTGGGTTTGTAATCTTGTGTTGCGGCTTCATTATCAAGAGGAAGTGTGCATGTGGTAAACCACGTTTTTGAAACTCGATGACATAAACATATGCCTCAACCTCACCGAGGATGTGCTTCTTAAAGAGTTGATTTTTGAGATCCTCCAATTTGGCATGAAAAACTCTTGCAATAAGGTCCGGCCTATCTTGTGCGCTCTGACCGTCCGATAACTCTCGTCGGATTTCAGGCCATCTTGGGTTACACGTCATGGTAAGGAATATATCAGGTTTCCCCTCATCTTGAACTAAAGTCACGGCATCCATAAATCGTCTCCGCATATCTCGTGGGCCTCCGATAAAACTTGCGGGAAGCACAACCCGTTGTCCAACTCTACTTGGTTGAACCTCACCAGCATTGACGCAATCCACATCACCTTGGTATAAATCTGATCTTATCTTCGACTGATTTTTTTCAATAAAAGACAAACGTGCAGTCTCTATCTTGATGTACATGTCTACCACAAACTGTTGAAACAATCTTCCCCCCAATAGAATCACGTTCCTAGTCGGCCGAATTTGAAACTTGTAACAGTAATAATCTCGCATCGTTACTGTTTTCCTACCCCTCCCGAGCTAACGTCTGCGTAGTATTGATTTTGAATAGTATAAATTAATAAATGAATGGATAAGGTAAGAAATATATGTGATAATGTCCATACCTTCAAGATCTTCGTCAAAGTTTTCGTCCAAGTTTTCTTCCTCATTAACAATTTCATCAATGCATACTCCATGTCTGGGTATCCTAGGATGCCATCCAGACTCACCGTTGGGGAAAAACAAAGGATATGATAAGGGATCATAACAACTATAGTGATGTTCAATTCTTTTACTGTAGTCGGACCTCCCATACACAACAATACTTATCCTATATGCAGTGATGTTGTCATTGCCTTCAACCCAAATACCAGCAACCTGTACAATGGCAGAATTTTCTTTAGTACCATGCATATGATACATTTTATTTAAAATAAGACAAAATAAATACTTGTATTTCAACCTCAGATGTGGTCGGTCGGTTTTACACCCTCTGGTCAAGTTCCACCGAAGCATTCAACGTGACTCTATAATTGTCGAGTGGTCCTAGCTCTGCAAGGCTTCGAAACGTTCTCAGGTATGGGTTTATAGAAAGCACACGAGTCAAAATTTCAGTGACGTTTCTATCGAGATTTGGCCATTGTAGTCTATGCGAAAGCTCAGATTCGGCATCATAAAAATAAAGTTGTAAGTACCTAGGTTGTCCATCCCTAGGAACTAATTGATCAATCCTATGATATATTGCTCCTTGAGCACGAAACGTATATACTCCAGATGTCATATTGTTCACATTGTTATCCAAAGTTACTCCCATTGACGTGAAGGAAAAGTTTGTGTTATACGCACGAATATTGTGCATAAACACTTTGCTTAATTCTGACTCTATTGAAAATAGTTTGTATAGTTCTTCAGGAATGGGTGAGTATGCCAACTTTGTCTTCCCACTCGCACAACAAAAGGAAGGGAACTCAAACTCGAACAGTTTTGCTCCACAATGTTTACATGCATTTTGTTCCTTCAAGACACGATGTTGTCTAGGGACACCATCATAAACAAAACTGTATGGATCCTCGTGCTGGGTCTCAACGTTTCTATGCTTTTCCCTCATTTGTTGATAATAGTTTCGATTAACAATTTGTCTCCTTTGAGCAGTAGTTAGTGCGCTGACAGGGGTTGTTTCAATGATAACGCTTGTTCCTTGTGTATTAAAAGCATTTCTGTTATTTTCCTTGCTTGTTGATAATAGTTTCGATTAATAATTTTTCTCCTTTGCGCAAAAGTTAACCCACTGTCAGGGGTTGCTTCATTGATATTCTCTTGCATTGTCTCCATTGAAGAGATATTTGTCATGTGTTGACTACTTCCTTCGCCAAGCGCTATGTAAGACAGTTGAATATGAAAAATAAGATTATTATAAATAAATGGTAAGATCGAGATCAAAAAGAAATACTAACTTGGCGATTCTTGATTCACGACTTCGTCAAAAAGAGGTAGCAGTATTCCACGTTTAATTTGAACGCCTATGACAGAATACCTCATTTCAATTAGGCTTTAGTTTATGTCAATTCGAAAGTACAAAATAATAATAATGCATAGTTTTTACCGTTAAAGTTATCACGTGTCAACCCCAAACATAATTGGCTTGTTCCTTGTGTATTAAAAGCATTTCTGTTATTTTCCTTGCTTCGTTGATAATAGTTTCGATTAATAATTTTTCTTCTTTGCGCAAAAGTTAACCCACTGTCAGGGGTTGCTTCATTGATATTCTCTTGCATTGTCTCCATTGAAGAGATATTTTTCATGTTTGTCATACATTGACCACTTGCTTCGCCAAGCCCAATTTTTCTCCGTTTATGTTTCTCTTTTTGGGAGACATCAACAGTTGTAGTTTCTTTATCGACAATCCTCATTGCATACCTTAAAACATTCACTGAATTGTCATATTCATGTTCAAGCCATTTAGAAAACATTCATTCACAAAACATTCACTGAATTGTCATATACATGTTCAAAATATTTAGAAAACATTCATTCACAAAACATTTACTGAACCAATACAAAATACCACAACAAATACATGTTCCAAAAATCATCACAACAATCACAAAAACACAATACTAATCAAATTGACTGATCACACATTGGCATTCGAAATAATTATTAAGTTGTGTGCTTCCGGCATCTCTGGTACAAACACAATCTGGGTTAAATCCGTCGAATTTAAAACGTTCACTGAAAAAATTAGAAAATACCATTTTAGAAAAATTATAATTTTAAATTGAAATAAAAACAAATAAGTAAAATTAATAAATATTATACTTGGATATCGATGGATAAGCTTAACCTGAGATGCATAAATTATTGAATTATTTTGTATGGCCCGAGCTATCATCCCAATACGTGTTTCTCTTGAATCATACAACCTCAACTTTATTTCATGCCCCCTATTAGAAATAGCAAAGTTAGTAATAACACAATTTAGCCAATTTGTTAATTTGTTAAATTTTAATACAACTTCAAACTTACGTTTCATCTTGTAAAACTAAATCACACGCACCCAATCGGAATACACCATAATCTCTCGCATTGGTAACTCGTCTTCCCCTTATGATTTTTCCAACCACATCTAAGATATATAAATTTAAATTTGAATATCAATTTGACATAGTTAAATTTAAATTTAACTAAAAAAATTAATTTACCAATTAGCATCTTTCTTCTTGTCCTATCTTCAACAAGTGTTCTTATCAAAGGCACCGACGGATAAAACACAAATCCTCTTTGAACATCCTCCGGCAATGGGGTAAACCTTGTGTTTCTATCAATCAAAATTTCATGTTCGGCACGAACCAAACTATATTTTTCATACCTTGGATATTCATAATAGGATCCTTGAACTTGGAAATGCTCCAAAGAAAAAACACCTCCTACCAAATTTCTTTGTCTATAGACATCCAACAATGTACGTGGAACAACTGCAGCCATTTTGTCCCTCTAACGTATATAAATATATACATATACACAATATGTAATTTTAACATTGTTAGTATCTTTAAAAAATATATTTTCAACAAAACTAAAATATGATTAAATTCGCTTACATTTTGGTCAAGTAAGATGATGTATATTTTTTCGTGTATTACATCTTCCCAAACAAATTCTACTCGAACAGGTTCAAAGTTCCACCAAACATGAAGACTTTCTAGTTGGTAAAAATGTTCAGCATGCCACCCTAAATCCATTTTCTACATAAATAATATGATCAGAACAATTTCAGAATGCCAATTGCAAACATCAATAATATTGTTAACATTATAAAAAAATTCACTCTAAAAGAACACCAAAAGTAGACAAACAACAAGTAGAGCATGAAGGGCATAATTTTTTGGTCTAATTTTCCGAGACATTACATATGTTGGAACATTTGTTTCTATCTGCTGGATCTCTATATATCAATGTGTTAATGACTTGGATCAATTCTCTCACTTTAGATTAAATAATATCTCATCTTAAAGTCTACAAAGAGTTATTTTCGGATCATAAAACCTGGTTTTTATTTGTTCTTATTAAAGGTTGAAAACATTAATGCATTTATATCATCGCTGGAAATGAAGTTTGGTCTAAGCTCTTTTGAAGACTAAGCTTTTCGAATCCCTTCTAAGCTTTTTGTTTAGATGAATTATTTTCATTTATGTTCTTTTACAGAATTATGTCTAGACTTATATACTTGTTTGGTATCATTCAGTTACCATCCTGTCCCTATAGTGTTTTCTCATGGAAAGGGGTCAGCTATTTGGGATCCAGAAGGCAAAAATATCTTAGCCAATAAATTTTATGTGAAGTCCATTTGTACATCTATCATCATAGGTTTATTTTTTGGTCTAATTATCTAAATATATGTAGGAACATTTGTTTCTATCTGCTAGATCTCTATATATCAATGTGTTAATGACTTGGATCAATTCTCTCACTTTAGATTAAATAATATCTCATCTTAAAGTCTACAAAGAGTTATTTTCGAATCATAAAACCTGGGATCCAGAAGGCAAAAATATCTTGACTTCCTTGCAGCTTACTCTGCAGTTAATCAGGTGAGTATAACGTTTATTATTTATTATCAGAAGTTGTTGGTGGAAGTAGTGTAATGTTTGTAGTTTTGGTTTTCTTGCATTATTGGATCAATGGGTTTTATTTTTGTTTTTTTGCTACAGGGACATTGTCATCCAAAGATCATGAAAGCATTAGTTGAGCAGGCACAAAAAGGAGATTTTCAATCTTGATTTGATTAAGAGCAACGTGCTACATGCAGCAGTAACATCCACATACCTGAGCGATGAGACGGCGGTTCAGGGGACTGATTTATCGCCTCTTTAATTCTATGCTTTTGCAGTCTGCATTTAAAAATACATATACAACTTATTGAGACAAATCCAATACCTAATGTCATAAAATTAAACCAAAAAAATTCATCTGTTTATGCAATTACATGACTTAAAGCTTACCCATTAAGCTTATTAAGCAGCTTATTAAGATTTTTGGTTCGCTTCTCAATCCTATGGTCTTAGTCTTCCTAAGTTTCATCTAATTGCTTTGGTTTGGGATGGATTACTATGGGTAGTGGATTTCAACAGCTATATTTGGCCCTCTTTCGTCTCCAAATTTTTGGTGTTAATATTTTGGTCTTAAAGTATACAGCAGGCCTAATTCCAACAGTTTTGGTCTGCTACTGATATGGACTACATATTTCTGTTTATTGGTATAATTTTGAGTGCAATGATTATGGATTGCATAATTGCTTTCAGATTCATTTATCGACAGTGACCTCTGGTTCTGCACAATGGTTTGGTCCAGATCAGCTCTTTGGCCTCTGGTTCTGCCATCTTTGTTCAATTTGGGCACGTTACTGTGTAAGATTCTTGGTCTTTGCTATGCCTTTTATCGAGCAAGATATTTTGTCCTAGCTATTTGGTTTTTGTTTCTATAAAACTTTAAATAGCGGTTCCTGGCGTGGTCTGTTAAAAACAAACGGAAACAAAACTAGACAAATCCAATACCTAATGTCATAAAATTAAACCAAAAAAATTCATCTGTTTATGCAATTACATGACTTAAAGCTTACCCATTAAGCTTATTAAGATTTTTGGTTCGCTTCTCAATCCTATGGTCTTAGTCTTCCTAAGTTTCATCTAATTGCTTTGGTTTGGGATGTATTACTATGGGTAGTGGATTTCAACAGCTATATTTGGCCCTCTTTCGTCTTCAAATTTTTGGTGTTAATATGTTGGTCTTAAAGTATACAGCAGGCCTAATTCCAACAGTTTTGGTCTGCTACTGATATGGACTACATATTTATGTTTATTGGTATAATTTTGAGTGCAATGATTATGGATTGCATAATTGCTTTCAGATTCATTTATCGACAGTGACCTCTGGTTCTGCACAATGGTTTGGTCCAGATCAGCTCTTTGGCCTCTGGTTCTGCCATCTTTGTTCAATTTGGGCACGTTACTGTGTAAGATTCTTGGTCTTTGCTATGCCTTTTATCGAGCAAGATATTTTGTCCTAGCTATTTGGTTTTTGTTTCTATAAAACTTAAAATAGCGGTTCCTGGTGTGGTCTGTTAAAAACAAACGGAAACCAAACCAGTTTATCTGTTTTTCGTCTCTCATTGATCCGTTTGAATATATTTTACTTAACGGTTATCGGTGTGAAGTGATATACGAAGTATGTTTTTAAAGTCTCTAACCTGGTTTGCAAAAAATTGATGATGGTTAAAATCAAAATCTGGAATTGTTTTTGAACTTCAATCTAACCAGCAAGATTTTTTTTTGTAAAAATAAGATGTTAGTGTTGTTTGAAGACATATAAGAAGAACATTTGGCTCAGACGGCCGCTTTGTTTGTTTGTTTCCAAATTGCCAAGGATGTAGTTTAGGCAAAACCTAGATGAACCTTATCCAAAAAAAACATTTGGCTCAATTATTTGGGATAAAACTGGAAATTGGAGGACTCATCCTATCAAGGTAGACGGAGCATCATTTGGTTTTTTTAATGTTAAGTAGATTGAATTTGCATAAATGTCTAGATTTCTTCCTTTGGACTGATTTAGGATGTTAAGTTCTTGGTTTTCCCTTTACTGATCCTGTTTGTGGAGATTTTCTTGCAGACAAAGAACACGTGATACAAACGATTTTCTTACTCAGTTGATGGTAAGTTCTTCGTTTGTATTACTCAGTTATTCTGTCGTAGGATTTAGTGTGATACAAACGAAAAACACGTGTACCTGAGAAATTTGGCAGGCACTATTAGGTTTTGAAGTCTGTAATTTCGAAGGACACCTTTGAATAGCTGTGCATCAGCTCATCATGTGGACACCTTGCTCTCATTTGGATGCATATTAGTTTGAAACTTTGAATAGCTGGTTAGTTGAAGTGTGTTGTTAGGGATGTAACAATAGTGTGCCAACTTTGTGAGAGACCATTGTTATTTGTGTGTGCCAAAGTTTTGAACTTTGTGTTAAAATTTATGCGTGTAAACTGTTGGATTGCAATGTAAATGTTATCATGTTTATTTATGCTATCAACTAATAATTTTGATGCTGACAAGAAGTTGGGTGTTATTTTTAGGAAGGTTGTTATTTGTTTGACTTCAAGTGTTTGATCTCCTCACTTGCCATTAAGCGCTTACCCGGTAGCATTTGATAAACAACCTCTAACTTTTAATGTGCTTACCATTATTTAGCGTTATTTTATCGTATTTAGGTTTTGTCTTGATTTTGCTATGACAATCTCAATATATGTTTGCAGGATTAAGGTTTTGTCTTGATTTTGTCTTGATTTTGCTCAGACATCCAAAATTTTGATTCTTTATGCTCATTGACCAAGGTATGTCTGCCTTCACCTTAAGCTCTTTTATTTTAGGTCATGTGACCTGAATCAAAACTACCTTTTGTGTTTTATTTATGTTTCTTTGCAACCGAGATTCATTTATTGGAGATATCATCCATTATCTGAATTAAAATTGAATGGTTATTAAAAATCAGTCTATTTTATGCTTGAATACTTGCATATGGATTCAAATTTCAGTTGGGATATTTGATGTGAATCCAAAATCAAAGTACTAATAGATGTAATATTAAATCAATTATAAATATAAGAACCATTAGCTAACATGTGCTCTGCTGGTCAACACCAAGCGTCATTAGCATGTGGCTGGCAGACATGTCTCAACAACATTCTAACTTAGAGTTGTGTCTATGGTTAAAGTTACCTATCTTAGACTACTGTTATTCCAGGGCATTTGCATGTAATCTCAAAAACAAGGGGAAAACATTAAATTCTATCCATGGTTGAGGTAAGGTCTGCAATACATCCTACCAAAACTGAAAAGTGTTGCTTCTTTAGTGCATTAAGCTAAATTCAGGTATTATAGATTAGACCTCTATGTCAAGATCCACGATGATTTAAGAAGTTAATTTAAGGTATTCCCTCCATTCTTAACTAAGAACTGGAAGTTGATTAATAATATGACGAACTTCAAACACAAAAATTATTCTAGTTGTATTAGGGTTTATCTACATTGGCGATTTCTTCTACAAATCTTAAAATGCACATCAATTTTAAGATGAAAATTACATGTTTGGCATTCAATATCAAAACTGCAGTTATTCTCCTTTGGAACAGAGGAAGTAAACAATTCAACACATGCAGTCTATCGCCTAAACAATCAAAAATGAAAGTATCCAGAAATTCAAATACTAAACAATCAAATTCACGGCATAAAAACGTATTCTACCTTCCGAAATACCAAAAACACAGTATATTATACTAAAATCAAATGAAATCAGGCGAATTAGACGATTAGTATTACCAGGACAATGCTTTTACAAAGATGATGAATGGATGCGGCACCGAGAATGTCTCTTCGATTTCTTCTACAAATCGTCTAATGAAGAAACACTAAAATCAAAAAACAAAGACGATTAGATTTCTTCTTTCATTTCAATTCAGTTAATATGATAAAACCCTAAAATCAATCGTACCTGAAACGACACCTGGAGAAGAAACACTGAGATCTTGAAACAAGAACACGTATCCAAAGAAAACCCGTCCGTGATTGCAAATAAGAACACGTATCCAAAGAAACAAGAAAATATGATCAAAATCAAAAACAAGCACATTGTAATCGCATGATTTTAGAAGAAACACTAAAATCAAAAAACAAAGACGATTAGATTTCTTCTTTCATTTCAATTCAGTTAATATGATAAAACCCTAAAATCAATCGTACCTGAAACGACACCTGGAGAAGAAACACTGAGATCTTGAAAAAAGAACACGTATCCAAAGAAAACCCGTCTGTGATTGCAAATAAGAACACGTATCCAAAGAAACAAGAAAATATGATCAAAATAAAAAACAAGCACATTGTAATCGCATGATTTTAGAAGAAACACTAAAATCAAAAACCAATAAAACCCTAAAATCTATCGTACCTGAACACTGGGATGTTGATATGAACCTGAATGGCCATCGTGGAGTATAAAAGGCCTGCGTGCGTTGGAGAGGGCGACGGAAGAGAAAGAGTCGTCTTGATACTCTCGGTCTTGAAACTCTCAGTCGCCATCATTGCAAACTCTCAGTCGCCATCATTTTAAGGAGAGAGATTAAGGGTTCAGTCTATTTTATGCTTGTACCTTATGCATTGGTGTTTGTTTTTAAAAAAAAATATTTTAAGACTTTAAGACTTTAAGATAGTTGGTGTAAATGCTTTATAAGGTAGTATAGATATATAGTTATAATAATAAAATCCCATACCTTTTCAAAATGCTTAATCTGGCAGAAACTTTGTACTTCGAAAATGACTATTGAAAAGCACTTTCCAAAATGACAATTTACCCATTTTTTTTATATGTAGTACTATACTGAGTTAAGGCTATTGTGACCAAATTTCGTAAATTTTGGAGGTGTTTAAGGAGTCCAAATAATATTTATGAATTTGTATAACACAGAACCTAAAACAGATTGCACCCTTCTGTGAAAACAGACTTTTGGATGGTCAAAACTTAATATTTTTCAGAGTTTTTACATGCTTTGGAAACCTAACACATAAAGGTATCTTATGGAAAAAGATTCACAAATGTTTGATAACTTTTGCGTGAGTTATGGACGAATGAAGTTGCATGTACCAATCTGCCAATTTTGGACAGCTTGACACACTTGACTTGTATAAAATATTTAAGTGACCAAAACTCCATATTTTGGAATGAAACCAAGTGCATGTGAAGCCTAACTCATCTGAGAAATTCCCAGAAAGAAAATGAGTAATTTTGATGGTTTCTACAGAGAGTTATAAGCAAAATAAAGTGACACAACAATCTGGCTGATCATCTGCTGCACACCAAATTTGTTCTAAGGAGTTGAAGGCTTAAATCTCAATATTGTCTTATGAGACCAGTTGGGTTTGAACCCTAACTCATTAAACCTTACTCCAGAAGAAAAATGAGGAATTTTGGACATGATTTGACCAAGATATGGTCGTCCTAAGCACATGCAACAATTCTGCCAGATTCTTAAACTCTAACATTCTTTAGAAAATCACATTTTTAGCATTCTAACATCCATAGATGTGGATTCCTTTGCTAAGGGTTCAATCCCAACATCATGTGACATGTTTTTGAAAGAAAATACTTTAAACTTATAAGAAAAATGTGCATGCAAAGTCAAAAAAATCCAGATTCTTATACAAGAACAAAACCCACGTTTTTGATGATTTTGCTCATTTTTCTCTAGTTCATGATGGAAGTTCAAAGATTTTCACCACTTTATGGACATTTCTCATGTCCTTGGTGTTTTATCTCACTTCTAGAATAAGAAAAAGAGTTCATCCATTTGGATGAAATAAAAGTGTAGAACAATGTAGGAAATGGCATAAAAGGTGCCAAAAAAGTATGAATAACACTAGTTTGGAGTTCTTACCTTAGGAAGATAATGCAAGTACTTCAAACTTCAAATCTTTTGCTTTGAATACTAGGTTTAGGTCCGAAATTTTCTTGAGATTTGAAGGTATTTTTTTTTGTTGAAGAAATGTGAAGAAACAAAGAAGGAGAAGGATAGAGAGAGAAGGGAGGAAGATGGATGGTTGGAGGAACTTTTGAAATGAACAAAAGTTGAAATATTGAGGGAGAAAAAAGGGGGGGAGGCCGGCCCCTTCATGGGCCCCCAACCCCTTGATGTATTTTTTTTTTATAAAAATATAGCCCAAAATCATTTCTTTGTAAAATCATTTTTATTTTTGTGAATAAGTTTCAAAACACACTCTTAAAATACCATCTTGTTTCTATAAATTTCCAATAAAAATAAAATTTATGTATGAAAGAAAAACCCTATATTTCAAATAGATTATATGTTAGTTGAAGCATTTTGGCATTTCACAAGGTGTTCCGGTTAGTCATGGGTCAAAACCGGGTCTTTTAGGCAACTACCGGGAATTCTAGCGATCTTTCGCCTTAATATTTTCTGAATGGGTCCTATCAGGGTATATTCTCTCTATTAACATTAGTGAGGGTTTAACAGATGCTAACCTGGAAGTTTCGATTTTTGCCGAATGTACAGTTTTCCCCCGTTAGAGAAATTTCGTCCCGAAATTTAATGACTGGCATTCTCAGTTGATTCCTTGACGAACAGCTGAGGATATTTACTCCTCATAAAATCCTCCCGTTTCCAAGTGTATTCTGGTCCATGCCTTGCACTCCATCGAACTTTTACGATCGGGATCTTTCTACGTCTTAACCGCTTAACATCTCGG
The DNA here is from genome assembly GCA_033807775.1 of Saussurea involucrata. Lineage (NCBI taxonomy): Eukaryota > Viridiplantae > Streptophyta > Magnoliopsida > Asterales > Asteraceae > Saussurea > Saussurea involucrata. Next base: position 93,382,922 of record CM066327.1, on the reverse strand, counting down.
TCAAGTATCTCCACGGGTTCTTCTATAATGCGTAACTGCTCGCTCACTTGTATGTCTTCCAATGGTAGAACCAATTATTCATCCGATAGGCATTTCTTCAGATTCGACACATGGAATGTGTCGTGAATAGCGCTTAACTCTTGTGGTAGTTTGAGTCTGTAAGCAACTGGTCCAATCTTTTCTAGTATCTCAAATGGGCCGATATATCTTGGACTCAACTTGCCCTTTTTCCCAAATTGTACCAATCCTTTCCATGGCGATACCTTTAATAGTACCTTATCGCCCACCTGAAATTCCAAAGGCTTCCTGCGATTATCTGCATAACTCTTCTAACGAGTTCTGGCTACTTTCAGTCTTTCCTGAATGGTTACGATCTTGTCCGTGGTCTCCTGAATTATGTCGGGTCTTATCAGCTGTCTGTCACCAACCTCCAACCAGCTGAGTGGGGATCTACACTTGCGTCCATATAAGGCTTCGTACGGCGCGCACTTTAAGCTGGTATAGTAGCTATTGTTGTAAGAGAATTCGACCAGCGGTAAATGAGTATCCCAACTTCCCCCAAAATCTAATACACAGGCTTGCAGCATGTCTTCCAGTGTTTGTATAGTTCTTTCTGTCTGACCGTCCGTCTGCGGGTGGTAGGCAATGCTCAAGTCCAAACGCGTGCCCAACGCTTTCTGGACTGATCGCCAAAAGCGTGACGTAAAACGACTATCTCTGTCCGAGATAATGGAAGTAGGTACTCCATGACGCATCACAATCTCGTTGATGTATATCTGAGCAAGCTTTTCCGTCTTGAAGTCCTCTCGGATAGGCAGAAAATGTGCAGATTTCGTAAGCCGATCCACTATAACCCAGATTGAATCATGTCCTTTCCTTGTCCTGGGTAACTTAGTTATGAAATCCATACTTATTTGTTCCCATTTCCACTCGGGAATCGCAGGTTGCTGAAGAAGACCTGATGGTTTCTGATGTTCAGCCTTAACCAGTGCACAAGTTTGGCACTTGCTTACATAACAAGCAACATCTTTCTTCATCCCTGGCCACCAGTAGTATTCCTTCAGATCCTTGTACATTTTATCGGCCCCGGGGTGAATTGAATATCTTGATTTATGAGCTTCATCCAAGATTACTGCTCGCAGATTTACGACCTTAGGTACCCAAACTTTATTTCGGAAGTAACGCACCCCGTCTGGTTGTGTTTCAAATTCCTCTTCCAAATGATGTAGGGTTTCGTTTTTCAAATTCTCCTCTTTTAATGCTTCTTCTTGAGCTTCGAGAATTTGGTCTTTAAGACTCGTCCGGACCATCGTTCCCATGGCTCTTGCCCTCGATGGCTTCACTCTTTCTTTTCGGCTTAACGCATCAGCTACAACATTAGCCTTGCCTGGGTGGTACTTTATCTCGCAATCGTAATCGCTGAGCAATTCAACCCATCTTCGTTGTCTCATATTCAGCGTTTTCTGATCAAAAATGTGTTGTAGGCTCTTGTGGTCGGTAAAGACGGTACATTTAGTGCCGTAGAGGTAATGTCTCCAAATCTTGAGTGTGAACACTACGGCTCCTAGTTCCAAATCATGGGTGGTATAATTCTTTTCGTGAACTTTAAGTTTCCTTGATGCGTAGGCAATAACCTTGTCTTTTTGCATTAGCACACACCCCAACCCTTGGTGTGAGGCATCGCAGTAAACAACAAAATTGTCTGCACCCTCTGGTAAAGCTAAGATCGGTGCATTGCAAAGCTTATGCTTAAGCGTCTGAAAATCTTCTTCTTGTTTTTCTCCCCAATCGAACTTCTTATCCTTCTGGGTTAATGCCGTTAATGGTTGTGCAATTTTGGAGAAATTTGCAATGAAACGCCGATAGTAACCAGCTAAACCGAGAAACGAACGAATTTCAGTCGGAGTCTTTGGGGCTTCCCACTTCTTAATGGCTTCTATCTTGGCCGGATCGACATGAATTCCATCTTTATTAACTACATGCCCAAGAAATTGCACTTCACGAATCCAAAATTCGCATTTGGAAAGTTTAGCATACAACTTCTGGTCTTTGAGCAGTTCTAGTATTTGCTTTAAATGTTGCTCATGCTCCTTCTCGCTTTGCGAATAAATTAATATATCATCTATGAACACAATTACAAATTTGTCCAAGTACGGTCGACATACTCTGTTCATTAGGTCCATAAAGACTGCTGGAGCGTTTGTCAGTCCAAAAGGCATGACTAGGAACTCATAATGTCCATATCGAGTCCTAAACGCTGTCTTAGGAATGTCCTCCTCACGAACCCTCATTTGATGGTATCCAGACCGAAGGTCAATCTTTGAAAAATACGTAGCGCCTTGAAGTTGGTCGAACAGGTCATCGATTCGAGGAAGGGGATATCGGTTCTTGATGGTCAGCTTATTAAGTTCCCTGTAGTCGATGCACATACGAAACGAACCATCTTTCTTTTTAACGAATAAAACTGGAGCTCCCCAGGGTGAAGAGCTGGGTCTGATGAATCCTTTATTGAGTAGCTCCTTAAGTTGTTCTGACAACTCCTGCATTTCTGAAGGTGCTAACCAGTAAGGTGATTTCGCCACGGGTGCCGCTCCCGGAATTAAGTCGATATGAAATTCAACTTGTCTTGGTGGGGGTAATCCAGGTAATTCATCTGGGAATACCTCGGGAAAATCTCGTACTACTGGGAAGTCTTGAATATTCTTCTCTTTGATCTCCTTATCCACTACGTGTGTCAGAAACGCAACACAATCTTTCCGCAAATATTTCCGCATCTTCATACTCGACACTATTTTGAAATTCCTCCCCGAGCTTTCTCCCTGTATTTCCAGTACTCTTCCTTCGGTTTGAGGTATCCGGACAATCTTTTCGGAGCAAACAATCTCAGCGTGATTCTTCGATAACCAATCCATACCTACGACTATATCGAAGCTTCCTAGTTTGATTGGGATTAAATCTATGCTAAAATCCTTTTCCGCCAGTTTTAGGGTACAGTTTTTAATTACATCTTTGGCACTAACTTCCTGTCCATTAGCAAATTCAATAACGTAGGCTTCTTTCAACTTTTGAGGTTCCAAGTTAATTTTCGGCCTAAACTCTAGTGATACAAAGCTCCTATCCGCTCCCGAATCAAATAGTACTTATGCATAATGATTATTCAAGAGAAACGTACATGTGACTACATCCGCGTTTCGTCTTGCTTCATCTGCTCCAATTTCAAACACTCGACCTCGTGCCTGACCTCCTTGATTCCCTTGATTGAATGGTCGCGCTTGATTTGCATTAGGCCTTCGGTTCAGTCTCGGACATGCGCTCCAAAAGTGATCTGGGCTCCCACACTCGTGACAGGTTCGCTTCCCTCCGCTCTTGCAATCTCTGGCGACATGGCCTCCTTTGTTACACTTGGGGCAAATGATGCATCTTCCGAGGTGTCGATTATTGCACTTGACGCATCTTGGGCATGGCCCCCTTTCTTTCTCCTCTGCCTGTGCTTGAATTCCAAAATTTCCTGTCACTCTCTGACCCTTGTCTGATCTTCCCCCAAATTGCCTTCTTGCAGGCTCTTCTATCTTTCTTTTCCCTCCGGCTTTATCATCCCTAGTTGCTCTCGAACGATTTGCGTTGTTAGTGAGTCTCGTTGCTAGATTTACTGCTTCTTGAAGAGTCTTCGGGTCAGCTGAAGTCACATTTCCTCTGATTTCTGGAGATAAACCCCACACGTATCTATCCACTCGGTTTTCCTCGGGCGTCACCAAGTGTGGCACCAGCTTTGCCAGCTCATGAAAACGGGCAGTGTAAGAGTCTATGTCGTTTCCCTTCATTTCATGGCTCCACAGTTCTGCTTCCAGCTTCTGGATCTCACTCCTCGGGCAATACTCATCCTTGAGCATCTTCTTAAACTCATCCCATGTCAGTCTATTGGCCACATCCCGACCTCGGGTTTGTACTTGGGTGTTCCACCACGTTAATGCCCGTCCTTGCAGAAGGCAAGCGGCAAATTCCACCTTGTTTCCTTCAGTACATTTACTGATGTGGAGCACAGACTCCATACCCTCTAACCAAGTTAATAATCCAACGGCTCCCTCAGTTCCGTGAAACTCCTTAGGATTACAGGCCCTAAAAGCCTTGTACGTGCATTCTCTATTTCCATTCGTTCCCTCATTGTTTCCTGGGTTAGCGTTCAGACCTGCTGCTACTTGGCTAACGATATTTGGAAGTGCGGCCATGATTTGCTCGGACACGAGCCGTGCGATTTCGGGATCCTCTCTCCTTGGAGGCATAGTCCTACAGGTATGGTTTAATTAAGGATTCAGTCACACGGTCACTATTACGGTTATTTGGTTACACTTCCTACTTGTTATGTTATTCCAAGTTATGGTACTACTTCATGCATACTATCATTATTATCTACACGTATTGTCATAACAACATACTACAATTTCACAATCATGTATTAAAAGTACTTGAGATATGTGAGCATTAACCAAGCATTTCATTCATAAGCCGTAAATATTCAAATTCCAAAAGAAACAATTAACAAAAACATTCAATGTTTGGAATTTAACGGCTACATGCCCCAAAATATAAGTTCAAGTTTAATTAATCCCAAAAGCTTATAGTAGTGGTCTTCTAACGCATCAGTGCCCACAACAGCAGTCCCATCACCAATATCAAGGCTCCCATCACCCAAGCTAGGTACCTACATAGTGCTCTCACTTCCCTCCTAGTGATGTCAATGACCTCCATAGTTCGATCTGAGACCTCACTATGTGATTTCAGCACCTCCATCACCCCATTCAGTGTTCAGTGTTGCTGGTCCATCCTCTCTCCATGGAGTTGTATGTCTTGTGACATCATTAGGACCCACTGATTTTCCCGGGCGGTAATGCCGGGAGGGTGAGCCACGGGTACTCCGGTTACCATCTGGGGGTTTCCTCGCTGCACTCCCGGTCGGGAGGACTCTCCTTCGTATTTTGGTGGATGGGTAAAACTCACACACCTAGGCAAAGGAACACTTTTTCTTGCCGTGGTTCTTACTCTCGGTCCTCGTAGTGTACGCGGAGGGGACCGAGTGGGTGGTGCACTGATTTCTTCCTGGTCGTCTTCATACGGGTCTCTCTCTACTACAACCGGTGCATTGCCCCTCGGTCGGCTAGTAATATAGCCGGAGGGGTCAGCCGAGTACGAATGCTCGGATGAGGTGTGGGTGGATGACATAATGAACTGCGATAATAGTAAACTTAGTTATTAAGTGGGTTATTGTAAGTGCCTAAGATATGCAATGTTTATGCATGCACACACAAAAATCATGCTTCCCTTTTTTTTTAGGTAGGAATTTATTTTAAGCATACCTTTAATATAACCAATCCAAGTCCCCCATTATATTTTCCTAAATTAAACATAGGTGATCAGGCTTTGTTTAATTGAGGTATAATAATGTGGCACTCAACTTAATTATATTAGCAATATGCCTCAGATTTTTAACATTCATTTCGAAAACCTTTTTTTTTTGAAAATAGTTTGCGTTATGGTTGGGTTATAGATGTGGTTTCCATAAGAAAACCGACATTCTCTATAACCTATGGCTCTGATACCAATTTCTGTCACACCCCGCTAAAGCAGAAACACGAGATGTAACAGATAGAGTTTCATAGCATTAGGAAATAAACAACACCAACCATACAATTACATAAAGTATTGCATTTCAAGTTTCAAAAATTTAAGTTGAAGGTTTACAATCCAAAGTTTACATGCAACCCGAAATAGTGTTTTTAACAAGATATGACAAAAGATGAGTCCCGGTTGATGTCGTCATGCATGCTAATTTAAACCTTGTCATTTACCTTCTTAGCCCCTGAAAAGCATTTTTAAAACAAAAAAAGGTCAACTACAAAGAGTTGGTGAGTTCACAGGTTTTCCATATACACAATAGTTTTTCATTCAAAGGTTACTCCCATGAAACGTTTGTTCATGACAAGCTCCAAATTTGAAAATATTTATGAGTACAATTTACATTGAGTGACTTTTGCAAGATATATAAGGGTTGAGCCACTACTAAGCCTCCGACAATCTACGCCCCGCGAACTACCTCAGAGGTGGTATGTTGGCCACATGAGTAGAACATTATTAACAGATAAAGTGCACCCCTACTCGTCAGTCAAGGTGGGTTTGTCAAACCAAATAGCGCTATCCACAAGTATCACCGGCTCATTACGAGTTAATAAGTAGTGTATCTATTGGGGACTTACCATTTTCATTATCACTCAACATATCTTTATCACTTATGTAAATTTGTCCATTCATTTGTACTCATTCCTCAAATCATAAATATCCACAATTTAATATCATGAATCATTTAGCATTTTAAAATCATAACATGCTTTTCACCCCAAACATTAAACAAGTAAAAAGGGGCTGTGAATACTCACCTTAAAGCGTAGACGCGAAGTAGTGCAAGCTTGATTGCTTAATGCTTTACGGGTTTCCTATAATGTCAAACAATCTCTATAAGTCCTTCATATCTAAATCAAGTGTTGGGAACTGAAGATATGCTAAGTATGGTTAGTACTGCCAGAACAACATTACTACTGCCAGATCAAGTTAGTACTGCTAGTTCAAGAGTTAGTGCTGCCAGAACAAAGATACTACTGCTAGTTCAATGTTAGTGCTGCCAGAACAAAGATACTACTGCTAGTTCAAGGTTAGTACTGCTGAGATATTAATACTGCTGGAACAAAGTTACTACTGCTTATGTGAGGTTAGTACTGCTAGACAAGTTACTACTGCTGGTACATGGTTAATACTGCTGAACAAAGTTAATACTGCTGAACAAAGTTAATACTGCTGGTATATTACTACTGCTGGAGATTGTTAGTACTGCTCATGAAGAATGAAGGTTAATACTGCTGAGTTTGTTAAGATTGGTATGCGATACTTTTGGAGACAAAGAAGGAATTGATCAAGATATGTTTAACGAAGATTTAGAAGATCAAGTTACTTTTTGATAGTTATCTTGTAATTATTTTTGTATAAATAGTATTGATAGATAGCTATTAGAAAAGATGAGTTAATATACATAGACGAGTTAATATACGTGTGAAAAAGAATTAGATTGTGTTTTCAGAGAGAATTAACCTCAAGGTGTAAGAACCCTATTTCTAGAGAAGTAGAAGTCGTCTTGTTGAGCCTGTTCAACAAGATTGAGGTTTGGTTGTAATCTTGTGAGTCGATTCAGTGAATACACAAAGTGGTGAATTTTCTGTTACATTTTTCTTGATTGTGAGAATTAAAGTTCTTTTCCGCAGATTCTTTAATTCTGAATTCTAAGTATTAATTATCTTGTTAAGATTCGATCCTGACAAGTGGTATCAGAGCTTGTGTTTCTTAGAATTCTACAATCATTATGGAAAATTCTATTGAATCAAACAGTACTTTTGATTGGAGTGATCAAGCAGAAGAGGCAATACAGAATCATGCACTCATGGCAGAAGTCTCAGATATTCCTACGGAGGTAAAATCTAATCTCTGTTCTCAATCTTGTATAGACACTGTTAAAAGGTATAGAGATCACAATCAGGGAATGTGTGATGACCTTAAGAGATTAGAAAAGGACATAAGAGATTATGTATTGATTGTTGAGAGGTTTGAAGAACAAATTAAGGCTTTTCAAGCCAATGAACTTCAACACTCATATGATACAAACTACTGGAAGTGGGAAAAGGGTGGTCTGGAGTTCCAACTGAAAGAGTCTAGGGAAGAGTGTGAGAAACTAAATGGAGAGCTTGAGAAAGTTAAACTTGATGTAGAAAAGTTTACTTGTGCCTCCAAAGTCATGGACAACATAATCAACTCTCAAATCCATAGTAAGTTGAAACCAGGAATAGGGTACAATGCCACACCCCCACCCTATAACAACAACTACATCCCTCCTAAGTCAGACCTATTAGAAACCAAGGATAGGAAGGACTTACCTAAAGGAGCCACTGAAGTAGATCCTTTAGATAAAGTAGTTGTTGAGGATGAGACTGACAAAGTAGGATCTGATGAAGAATGTGAAAGTCCATGTGTTAAGAACAATGAGATGAAAAGGACTGACAAGGGAAAGGGAGTTCATTATACACAGACCACTGTTGTGAACTCTAAAACTTGTGAACATTGTTCTTGCAAGAAATCTCAAGAGAATAAGCCCCAAAAACATGATAAAAGGAGGGGAAATCAAAGAAATTGGAATAACCAGTGGGCACAAAAGCAAGGAGTTGATCTGCAAAGGATTAACAGACCAAAACCTTGTTTCATCTGTGGCAGATTGAATCATCTTGCCAAACACTGTTATTTCAATCCTATTAACCAAAGGATGAATTTTCAAAGACCTTTTTATAAATCCAATGGTTATAGGAAGCCTGCAAGGAACCATGTGGCTAAGAAACAAGCTAAATCCAAAAGCCACATGAAGAAAAAGCCTGAAAAGGAATGTGTTACAATGTGGGTTACAAAAGGCACTAAACATAATACTGCTGCTAGCAGTGTTAGTACTGCTAACACTGTTAGTACTTCTTCAAGAGTTAGTGCTGCTAGCAGTGTTAATACTGCTAGTAATTCTTCAAAAGTTAGTGCTGTTAGCAGTATTAGTGCTGCTAACACTGTTAGTACTTCCTATTCAGATAATACTGCTGCTAGCAGTGTTAACTCTGTTAATACTGCTTCTAGCAGTGTTAACTCTGTTAATACTGCTAACTCTGTTAGTACTGATGATACTGCTGCTAGTACTGATAGTGTTGCTAACAATACTGCTGCTCCTAGTGTTAGTACTGCTAGCACTGTTAGTACTTCTGAGGTTAATACTGCTTCTAGTACTTCTAAACCAATCATATTGACAAAGTACTCCAGTACTGCAGTACCTAAGTTTGAAAATCTCATCAAAACCAAATGCAAGTACTTTGATGAGGAAGGGGAGACCCAAGACCACTTCGGCTTGGGTTCCCAATAAAAACTAACTGATTTATCAGATGTGCAGGGCAACCAACAGCTCAAGGGGAAGAGCATCTGGCATGTTGATAGTGGTTGCTCCAGGCACATGACAAGTAACATGACCTGCCTCAAGAATTTCAAAAGAATTGATGGAGGACATGTTACTTTTGAAAATAATCCTGCAGGAGGTAAGATAAGTGGTAAAAGTAAAGGTGATGTCAGAAGGTAAGATGACATTTGAGGATTTGACAAATGCTGCAAAGTGCAAGTATAGTTACTACTGCCAGTGCAGAGTTACTACTGCTAATGCAGAGTTACTACTGCTAGTGCAGAGTTACTACTGCTAGTGCAGAGTTACTACTGCCAGTGCAGAGTTTCTACTGCTAGTGCACAGTTAATACTGCCAATGAGTAGTTAATACTGCTTAGCAGTTAATACTGCTTGTGTAGTTAATACTGCTCAGTAGTTAATACTGCTGTGTAGTTAATACTGCTTTGCAGTTAATACTGCTCAGTAGTTAATACTGCTTGTGTAGTTAATACTGCTCAGTCGTTAAGACTGCTTATGTCGTTAATACTGCTTTTGAAAATCTAGGGCAAATACTGCTATAAATACCCCTGTTTGCCCGCCAAAGTTCATAACGACTCTTCGCATTAACGACTTCTCTCTCGTTCTAACCTAGTCTCCCTAGAATCTCTGTGTTTTCTTTACAAATCCTCAGGAAGCACAACGATTATGGAGTTTGTCGACGAGCATAATGAGATTGCAATGCTTCAGAAGCCGAAGCAGGCCGAAGGATTTCATGAAATTGTGGATTTTCTCAAGTCCACTCATATCTCGTATGCCCTAACGGTGAATCCGACAATATACATCGAGCATCAGACGCAATTCTGGGCCAATGCCACCGTGGAATCCGAAGATGGGCAGAAAGTCATCCAAACAAGGGTATGTGACAAACCCTTGAAAGTTTCAGAAGAACTTCTTCGCATCACTCTTCGACTAGATGATGCCTCAGGTATATCTTCCACTCCCAATGAAGAACTATTCTCTACTTTACAAAGAATGGGGTATGAAGGTCCCATTGGAGTTTTTAAATTCTACAAGTCAAAGTTTTTTACTCAATGGAGATTCTTTGTTCATACCCTAATGCATTGTATTTCAAAGAAAACTACTGGATGGAGTGAGTTCAGCAGTACTATTGCTTATGCTCTAGTCTGCTTAGCCACTAACAGGAAGTTTAATTTTTCTCAAATGATTTTCAATGATCTTGTGGCAAACCTGGAATCCAAAAAGCGTTTCTATATGTATCCAAGGTTTGTTCAGGAAGTAATTACCAAGGAATTGACGGATATGCCTCAATTTGATGAGGTATATGTGCCAAAATCCCCTAAATGGAAGGTTTTTTCAAATATGAAAAGACTTCCTAGGGACTCGGAAGGAGTTGACACACCATTGTTCTCTACAATGATGGTTGTGTCCCACACATTTGAAGGTATGGCATCAGGGTCAATGCCCTCATTAGACACACCCGCTGATGACCAATCCCAACCTTCCATCACAAAAGACATCCCTCAGTCCATTCTTGAACGACCCACTCCCAAAATAACCAAAAAGTTTGAAAGAAGAAAGGTACACAAGGTTCCTTCCCTTGATGTATCTCCTAAGAGCCCGAAGCCTTTAAGCCCTCTGTTGGAGCATTCTCCAATGGAGAATATCGACAGGGAAACCACAGGGGTGTCTCCCAACCCCAAGAAGGTGCTCACCAAGGAGAAGGTTGAGCATGTGAGTCGCAAGGCTGCCACTACTTCTGCTAGCAAAGAGAAGGCCAGTGGTAAAATAACTAAGCCCTTCCTCACGGCAACTCAGGGTGAGAAATCATCCATAGGTCCCAGGTGCCAAGAAACCAAGGGGGTAGGTAGTGCTTTTGCTAGGCAAGAGACACCTGCTAAAACTTCCAATGATCCTTTAAGGGAGGTAAAAACTCCTAAACAGGGTGAGGATAGATATACGTACGAGGAATTGATGGAAACTATTGCAAATATCAACATTGAGGTCATGGATCAGAAAAAGGAAATTGATGAACTCAAGAAAGTGGTCCTCTATCAAAACTCACAGCTTGAGAAGCAAAGGAAGATGATCACTAAGTTGATGCACAGAAACAAGAGAGCCCAGTTTGTCCTTAGGAGAAGAAACCCTACCAATGATGCTTCCAAAAAGGGGGAGTCAGACTCAGATCTAAACATGGAGGATGCAAACATTGAGGGGGAGTATGAGTATAAGGTTGAGGGGGAGACTGAGGAGGCTGCAGATATTACAAAGGAAGCAGAAACAGAAACAGCAGCAGAAACCGTTACTGTTGCTGATCTTACAAAGGAAGCAGAAACAGAACCAGCAGCAGAAACGGTTACTGCTGCTGAGGTTGCAAAAGAAGTAGAAACAGAACCAGCAGTAGAAACAGATAATGCTGCAGTATCTAAGACTGAAGCAGCAGTACCTGAAAGTGAGAAGAAAGCAGAATCTGTTCCTACAGTAACTAACGCAGAGATTGATGAAGAGATATATGGGATTGTGAAGGACAGTGTCGAAGCAGCAGTATTAAAGGTCATAAAAGAAGCAGTAACAGCTATAGCAGTAGAAATGGTTACTGCTGCTGAAAAACAAAAGGCAGCAGAAACTGTTAGTGCTGCTAAGAGCCACAAAGAAGAAACAGCTGAAACCACTCCTGAAGGTGTCAAATCTTTCAAAAGAACAAAGAGGCCAAGAACAATGACAATAGCCTCAAAGAAGAAAGATGTAAAGAAGCCAAGGGTGGATCCAACTGTGGAAGAAGCCCAGGAGGAAGCAGTAAAAGAAAAATCTGATCCAAAAGTTGCTGAAGAAGAAGTGGCAACTTCATCAGGTCAACCAAGCAATGTACAATCACAATCAAATGCTCAATGTGATGTGTATATAATTGTGGTTGATACTAATCCAATCAAGACTACACCATTGTCTTCCATGCCTCCTGAAATCATCTTCTGGGACACATTGAAAGATGGAAGAAAGGAGTTCATCAGAATCAAAAGGGCAGATGGAAAGTTTGAAGTTTGTCCTACTTGGGGAAAACTTATCAGAACATGCTCTAGATCTGACCTGGAAGAGATGTTCAAGGTAGGAATGAGGCTATATGGAAACATGCTGACAGAGCAAGGTATGTCTATCACAAAGATGGTTCTTGAATACTTGTGCTTAATGTTCAAACCAGAAGCAGTTCAACATTTGATGGCAAGGAATTTTCAAGTCATTACCAACTGGATGCTCATTGAGAATTGTGGAGTGTATGTCATCTCTCTTGACAATACATTTCATGAATATTATTTGGTGGATGTTGTATACAAGCACAGCATGAAAAAGTTGAAAGGAATGCTGCATGCTAAGTTGGTGAGTGACAAAGACTCTAAAATGGCAAGATACCTTGTAAAAATGATTCTCAATCAAAGTCTGGGATTGGATCCAAATTTATGCGTTGATGACTAGGTTTTGGAAGCATCATCTGAAGAACTTAACTTCTCATCCTGAAAAGTCAAGTTAGGGGGAGATTGTTGGGAACTGAAGATATGCTAAGTATGGTTAGTACTGCCAGAACAACATTACTACTGCCAGATCAAGTTAGTACTGCTAGTTCAAGAGTTAGTGCTGCCAGAACAAAGATACTACTGCTAGTTCAATGTTAGTGCTGCCAGAACAAAGATACTACTGCTAGTTCAAGGTTAGTACTGCTGAGATATTAATACTGCTGGAACAAAGTTACTACTGCTTATGTGAGGTTAGTACTGCTAGACAAGTTACTACTGCTGGTACATGGTTAATGCTGCTGAACAAAGTTAATACTGCTGGTATATTACTACTGCTGGAGATTGTTAGTACTGCTCATGAAGAATGAAGGTTAATACTGCTGAGTTTGTTAAGATTGGTATGCGATACTTTTGGAGACAAAGAAGGAATTGATCAAGATATGTTTAACGAAGATTTAGAAGATCAAGTTACTTTTTGATAGTTATCTTGTAATTATTTTTGTATAAATAGTATTGATAGATAGCTATTAGAAAAGATGAGTTAATATACATAGACGAGTTAATATACGTGTGAAAAAGAATTAGATTGTGTTTTCAGAGAGAATTAACCTCAAGGTGTAAGAACCCTATTTCTAGAGAAGCAGAAGTCGTCTTGTTGAGCCTGTTCAACAAGATTGAGGTTTGGTTGTAATCTTGTGAGTCGATTCAGTGAATACACAAAGTGGTGAATTTTCTGTTACATTTTTCTTGATTGTGAGAATTAAAGTTCTTTTCCGCAGATTCTTTAATTCTGAATTCTAAGTATTAATTATCTTGTTAAGATTCGATCCTGACATCAAGGTTATACTTAACTAATTTAGTCCACCTCTTGTGAAATGCCTTTGTTTTAGTATTTAATTTGAAATGAAGAATTTAACATTGTCCCAATGTTTTAATCATGTATATATATATAGTTATAATAATAAAATCCCATACCTTTTCAAAATGCTTAATCTGGCAGAAACTTTGTACTTCGAAAATGACTATTGAAAAGCACTTTCCAAAATGACAATTTACCCATTTTTTTTATATGTAGTACTATACTGAGTTAAGGCTACTGTGACCAAATTTCGTAAATTTTGGAGGAGTTTAAGGAGTCCAAATAATTTTTATGAATTTGTATAACACAGAACCTAAAACAGATTGCACCCTTCTGTGAAAACAGACTTTTGGAGGGTCAAAACTTAATATTTTTCAGAGTTTTTACATGCTTTGGAAACCTAACACATAAAGGTATTTTATGGAAAACGATTCACAAATTTTTGATAACTTTTGAGTGAGTTATGGACGAATGAAGTTGCATGTACCAATCTGCCAATTTTGGACAGCTTGACACACTTGACTTGTATAAAATATTTAAGTGACCAAAACTCCATATTTTTGAATGAAACCAAGTGCATGTGAAGCCTAACCCATCTGAGAAATTCCCAGAAAGAAAATGAGTAATTTTGATGGTTTCTACAGAGAGTTATAAGCAAAATAAAGTGACACAACAATCTGGCTGATCATTTGCTGCACACCAAATTTGTTCTAAGGAGTTGAAGGCTTAAATCTCAATATTGTCTTATGAGACCAGTTGGGTTTGAACCCTAACTCATTAAACCTTACTCCAGAAGAAAAATGAGGAATTTTGGACATGATTTGACCAAGATATGGTCGTCCTAAGTACATGCAACCAATCTGCCAGATTCTGAAATTCTAATATTCTTTAGGAAATCACATTTTAAGCACTCTAACATCCATAGATGTGGGTTCCTTTGTTAAGGATTCAATCCCAACATCATATAACATGTTTTTGAAAGAGAATACTTTAAACTTATAAAGAAAATGTGCTTGCAAAGTCAAAAATTTCCAGATTCTTGTGAAAGAACAAAACCCACGTTTTTGATGATTTTTGCTCATTTTTCTCAAGTTCATGATGGAAGTTCATAGATTTTCACCACTTTATGGACATTTCTCATGTCCTTGGTGTTTTATCTCACTTCTAGAACAAGAAAAAGAGTTCATCCATTTGGATGAAATAAAAATGTAGAACAAAGTAGAAAAAATGGCATAAAAGGTGCCAAAAAGTTATGAAATAACACAAGTTTGGAGTTCTTACCTTAGGAGGATAATGCAAGTACTTCAACCCTTTGAAATTTCGTATTTGGATACTTGTTCTAGGCTGAAATTTTCTGGAGTTGAATGTGTTTTGGTTGAAGGAAAGTGAAGAAGAGGAAGGAGAAGGATAGAGAGAGAATAGAGGAAGATGGATGGTTTTCTTCCAATAATTTGAAATGAAGTAAAAATTAAACAAAGAGAGGGTAATAGAGGGGAGGGGGTGGCCGGCCTCACTTGGGCCCCCAACCCTTTGCAACTTATTTTTTTTTTTAAAGAATAGGCCCAAAATCATTTCTTGTAAATATATGGTCGTCCTAAGCACATGCAACAATTCTGCCAGATTCTTAAACTCTAACATTCTTTAGGAAATGGCATAAAAGGTGCCAAAAAAGTATGAATAACACTAGTTTGGAGTTCTTACCTTAGGAAGATAATGCAAGTACTTCAAACTTCAAATCTTTTGCTTTGAATACTAGGTTTAGGTCCGAAATTTTCTGGAGCTTTGAAGGTATTTTTTTTTGTTGAAGAAATGTGAAGAAACAAAGAAGGAGAAGGATAGAGAGAGAAGGGAGGAAGATGGATGGTTGGAGGAACTTTTGAAATGAACAAAAGTTGAAATATTGAGGGAGAAAAAAGGGGGGGGGGAGGCCGGCCCCTTCATGGGCCCCCAACCCCTTGATGTATTTTTTTTTATAAAAATATAGCCCAAAATCATTTCTTTGTAAAATCATTTTTATTTTTGTGAATAGGTTTCAAGACACACTCTTAAAATACCATCTTGTTTCTATAAATTTCCAATAAAAAGAAAATTTATGTATGAAAGAAAAACCCTATATTTCAAATAGATTATATGTTAGTTGAAGCATTTTGGCATTTCACAAGGTGTTCCGGTTAGTCATGGGTCAAAACCGGGTATTTTAGGCAACTACCGGGAATTCTAGCGATCTTTCGCTTTAATATTTTCTGAATGGGTCCTATCAGGGTATATTCTCTCTATTAACATTAGTGAGGGTTTAACAGATGCTAACCTGGAAGTTTCGATTTTTGCCGAATGTTACACTCGGTCACTATCACTGAGTTAGAGAGTAACTCTGAAAGGTCATCAGATTCTGATTATTCAGATAATGATGAATCTTTGGCTCTCCTAACTAAGAAGTTCAGGAGATTTGCCAAAGAGAAAATGTTTAGAAAGAACAAGCCTCTTTCCATAACTGAAAAGCCTAGATCATCAACTTTTGTTGATAAGGCTACTGCTACTTGTTTTAACTGCGAAAAGACAGGACATTTCGCTAACGAGTGCAGGTCTAAGAAAGTTTCTAGACCCTCAGCTTTTACAAAGAAACCCTTTGTTCCAAGGAATAAAGATGACAAATATTCAAAGCTGAAAGAAAAATATGCAAAGCTGAAAAGCTTTAACAAGAAGAATAAAGGCCTGATGGCTGACTATGATTGGGCTGCTTCTGATGAAGAAGCATCATCATCTGACTCTGAAGATGATGAAGCAAATCTATGTCTCATGGCCAAGATTGAAGAGGAAGAAAGCTCAGACATTCCCTCCACTTCAACATCTGCTATTCAGGTATCACCTTCTTTCTTTACCAATATTGCAAATATTGATGAAGCTGATAGTCTCCGTAAGATCGATCTCTTGACTAGAAGTTTATACGAAGCCATGAACGACAAAACTGTGGTTGAAAACCAAAATCTTGATCTCGCTGAAAAGCTTAAAAATTGCCACCTTCAAATAGAAAAGCTTTCTAAAATTGAAGAAGACTTTAAAGATCAAGTATATTTAAATCAGCTAGTCAAAATCGAACGAGCAGAAGCTATCGCTGCATTAAAGGCTGAAAAAGCTACTGTTGAAGGATGGTGTAATTCTTCAATAAAGATCACTGAGATAATAAAGTCTCAGATTCCCTTGAGTGATAAACATGGTTTGGGTTACAAATATGATACTCCAAAACCAACCACTAAGCGTTCAATGCTTAAATTTGGAACGTTCGTATCCTCAGTCGCTGACACTTCATCTTCACAGTGCTCCTCGTCCATTACACCAATCCCTGAGGAAACTCCTACCTCCTCAAAAGGCAAGGAGAAAATGGTTTATTCAAAACCTACCTCTGTCTCTAAAGACAAAGGTAAAGGAATTGTTATTTACCAGAATCCTCAGAAGGGTACCTTAGTACCAAAGCTGAATGCTTCTAAAGCTTCAGTGGCTCATCCTTTTGGATCAAGGAAGCAGATCTCTGGATCTATTCAGCGATCTACTCCTAGACTCAGATTGGATGTCCTTGGTAAGAAATCTGAAGAGCTGAATGTTCGTCCCATTTCTAAAGCCAATAGTTTACTTGGTGCTGGCACTTATGATTCGAAATTAAAAGCTCAGCATTCAAATGGTCCTAGAACTACTTTTAGTTATAGGAAATGTTATTACTGTGGACTTACCGATCATATTGCTAGTAAGTGCCCCACAGCCACCAAAGCTGAAAAGATAACTAAGGTGAAGATTGCCTCCAAGGCAAAGAAGACCAACCCTGGTGCAAATCAGGTCAAGATGAATCCTACCACTGAGGTTAAGAAATTAACCAAAGTGAAGAAAGACAAAGCTGAATCTTCAAATGCTGCGAAGACTGCTGAATCTTCCATTCCAACTACTTCCACTGACAAATGTGTATACATGGTTAAGTGGGTACCCAAGAAAAACTAATCTTCCTTTGTATTGCAGGCTAAGAAGGGTATCTGGTATCTCGATAGCAGATGCTCTAGACACATGACTGGAAAGAAAAGCCTGCTCGCTGAATACAAGGAAGAGAATGGTCCCTCTGTAACTTTCGGTGGAAATGGAAAAGGACATACCCGAGGGTATGGTGTACTTTCAAATGGTACAACCTCCTTCAGAAGAGTCGCATATGTAGAAGGGCTGAAGCATAATTTTCTAAGCATCAGTCAGCTTTGCGACATGGATAACAAAGTAATCTTTACTAAGGAATCCTGCTTTGTCGCTGACAAAAAGGAGAAGATAGCTCTCAGCGGTTATCGTTTGGAAAATGTTTATGTAATAAACATGGACTCAACCACCACTGAGAACTCCTGTTTCTTCTCAAAGGCCTCATCTGATGTCAACTGGCTATGGCATAAGAGGCTATCTCATCTAAACTTCAAGACACTGAACACTCTTTCTTCAAAAGAGTTAGTCACTGGTCTACCTCAGTATTCATACGCCAAAGAGTCTTTATGTTCAGCGTGTGAAAAAGGGAAGCAGACCAAAGCAAGCTTTAAATCAAAGCAAGTTTCTTCAGTGTCATCTCCTCTACAACTACTCCATATGGATTTGTTTGGCCCTGTTAACAAACAATCCATCGCTGGAAAGAAATATACGCTGGTCATAGTTGGTGAATTCTCTCGCTTCACTTGGGTAATGTTTCTCCGTTCTAAGAGTGACACCCCTGAAGAACTCATCACTTTTGTTTGGAAGATGGAAACCCTGAACAATCTAACCGTTCGCTCAATAAGGAGTGATCATGGGACTGAATTCAAAAACAGTTCTCTTGATTCCTTCCTTGAGAGTAAGGGTATTTCTCACAACTTTTCTACAGTGAGAACACCGCAACAAAATGGAGTCGCTGAAAGAAGAAATAGAACAATTATTGAAGCTGCACGTTCAATGCTCAGCGATTCTCACCTGCATACTCAGGTTTGGGCAGAAGCTGTCAACACTGCTTGTTTTACGCAAAACAGGTCGCTGATAGTCAAAAGATTCAAAAAGACAGCCTATGAACTCTTTCATGGGAGAAAGCCTTCAATCAGCTTTCTTCACATTTTTGGATGTCAGTGTTTTATACTGAACAACAGATATGCTCTTGGAAAGTTTGATCCTAAGGCTGATGATGGAATCTTTCTTGGATACTCCTCAGTTTCCAAAGCCTTCAGAGTCTTCAATCGTAGAAGACAAACTGTAGAAGAAACTATTCACGTCATGTGTGACGAATTCCGTTCAGCGAACTCTAAACCGTCCGCTGATACTGAAGAACTTAATCAATGGATGTTTTCTCATCTTGGTAATTCAGAAGATATCCCCACTTCTCATGCTCATCCAGTAGAAGATGATAGTCCTCCTATCATTACAAATATGCAGAATAGTGAAGCTGAAACTTCTTGGGTCTCAGCTGTCCCTATAAACACTATACGTAACGCTGAACCAAATGTCTCAGACATTCCATCTACTTCTCAGCAATCAGTGAATATAATGACAACTGCATCCATTCCTCTCTTGGCTGATACTCCCGACGTCGCTGAAGCTTCATCTTCAGCTCCTCCAGTTCAAGTTGAGTCAGCGTCTCACACTCCGGCTCAGCGATGGACTATAAATCACCCAATTGATCAAATTCTTGGTGATCCAAACGCTGGGATTCAGACTCGACGAAGTGCAGGTAATATTTGTTTATTTGTAAATTTTATTTCACTAACTGAACCAAAGAAAGTAGATGATGCCCTCAAAGATCCAAACTGGGTCAGCGCCATGCAAGAAGAGCTGACTGAATTTGAAAGAAACAAAGTTTGGAAACTTGTTCGAAGACCAACTGACAAAACTGTGATAGGCACTAAGTGAGTCTATCGAAACAAGTTGGACGAACATGGTACTGTAACTCGCAACAAAGCTCGTCTTGTTGCTCAGGGATACAGACAAGAGGAAGGCATAGATTATGACGAAACATTTTCTCCAGTAGCAAGACTTGAATCTATTCGTCTTTTCTTAGCATATGTTGTACACAAAAACTTCACTGTACATCAGATGGATGTTAAGTCAGCGTTTCTGAATGGAAAGCTGAATGAAGAAGTTTATGTGGAACAACCTCCAGGATTCTCATATCCTAAGCGTCCAGGTTATGTTTATAAACTGGACAAGGCACTTTATGGCTTAAAGCAAGCTCCACGTGCATGGTATGACACTCTTTCCACTTATCTCCATATTGAAAAATTTGAGCGAGGTAAGATTGACAAAACTCTATTTTTTAGAAAAGTGAAAGGTCATATCATTCTAGTTCAAATATATGTTGATGACATTATATTTGGTTCTACTAACCCTGAGCTTTGTACTCGTTTCGCTGATAGAATGAAAGATGAGTATAAAATGAGCATGATGGGTGAACTAACATATTTCCTTGGTCTTCAGGTTAAGCAAACTGAAAAAAGGAACTTTTATAAATCAGGGAAAATATGTTAAAGATATGCTGAAGAAATTCGACTTAACTGAAAGTTCATCTATGAAAACCCCTATGGCACCACCGCTGACACTTGATAAGGACACAAAGGGTGTTCCTGTCAATGTTACGTTGTACCGTGGGATGATCGGCTCACTATTGTACCTTACAGCTAGCCGACCCGATATTATGTTTGCAACATGCTTGTGTGCACGATATCAAGCTGAACCTAAGATATCTCATATGAAAGCTGTAAAGCGAATCTTTCGATATCTTAAGGGTACAACGAATCTAGGTCTTTGGTATCCCAAAGACTCAGGATTCGATCTAACTGCATATTCAGATAGTGATTTTGCAGGTTGTAAAATGGATAGAAAAAGCACCATAGGAGGATGTCAGCTCCTGGGTGGAAAGCTGGTAAGTTGGACAAGTAAGAAGCAAAACTCAGTATCCACTTCCACATCTGAAGCTGAGTATGTAGCCGCTAGAAGCTGCTGTTCTCAGGTCTTGTGGATGAGAAATCAGCTACTAGACTATGATCTTCAGCTCTCCAAAATTCCAATCTATTGCGACAGCACTAGTGCCATCGCTATAGCAAACAATCCAGTGCTACACTCAAAGACAAAACACATAGAAATCAGATATCATTTTATCAGAGATCATGTGATGAATGGTGATATAGAACTTCATTTTATCCCAACTGATTATCAGTTAGCTGATTTATTTACCAAACCTCTTGATGAGACAAGATTCAACTTTCTCATCAGCGAGCTTGGAATGCTGAACTTTGAAGGGTAAAATCTTCAGCGGTTCACATTTGATCAGCGATACAATTATACAAACTTGTATAGTTCTCGGGATAAAATCAACTTGTATAACCTATTCAATCATCTTCTCTCTGAATAAACTTGGTTAAACTGATATCCAGGTATGTTTTCTCTCTCTGACAAACGCATGAAAATGCAAGATTTCAAATCAAATGCATCGCTGAATATCTCTTCCTTAACAGCGATATTTTGAAAGTTCTTAAAACCTTCACTGATATTTTCTATTCAGTGCTTCATGTTTTTCAAAAGAGTCCCTGAGCTTTCAAAACCTCAGAGACATCCTAAAAGAATGTGAAAGGACAGTTGTGACGTCATTGCAACGGATAACACCAGGCACGATTTCTTTCTGACACACGTTTGCACGTTTTGTTCTTTCGCCAATCAAATGCAAACACGTGTCCGTGTCATGATGAAAACCTTTTCCCGCTCAAGGTTTTCTCTCTCTAAAATCTCTATATAAACAACTCTTGGTTTATATTTTATCTTTTACGCGATCAAATCTTCCTCTACAAGAAAAGAATTACTGTTGCATTTGTGCTCTCAAATCTTCAAAGATCTGTTCATCATCTTCTTCATCAAAACATCAAGGTTAATATGTTCATATTTTTTTTTCAAATGCAGATAACTTGTTTCTGATCTTATCATTGTTTTAAACAAGATCAAACAAAAGAACTTCTTAAAAATAAAATCATTTCTTTCATGGTTTTATGAACACAACCATTTCATGGTTTTATGAACACAACCATTTCATGGTTGTTCTTCAAGTTTTAAATCTTAATCTTAAACTTGTTCTTCATTCGTATCCATATTTTTTTTGAAACTGGAATACAAGACTTT
Source organism: Saussurea involucrata (assembly GCA_033807775.1). Taxonomy (NCBI): domain Eukaryota; kingdom Viridiplantae; phylum Streptophyta; class Magnoliopsida; order Asterales; family Asteraceae; genus Saussurea; species Saussurea involucrata. Next base: position 93,361,397 of record CM066327.1, on the reverse strand, counting down.
ATGGGCTTTACATTTTGTTTCAAAAATCTTGAAAAACCCTAATCTTCATTAAGACATTTATGTCTGAATGAAATGGACAAAATTCGAACCATCTTAATGGAAATTCTTTCCATATCAAGACAATTCTTATTTGTTAACATCTTTGGTTGAACTGATAATACAGAGAAATGGCAACTTCAAAGATAAATGTTACCGCTGAGACCATCTCCACTGACTCTGAGGAAGTGGAAATCATCAAAGCCCCTCAGGTTAAGTTCAAGCTGGATCAACTAGATTGGACCAAGGTCAACAACCTCTCTGCGCTTCTCGAGTTTCCTCCTCGAAAGCAAGTCACACATCTGGATGATGCTGTGAATTTCCTGAAAAACTGCTGCATTTCAACAATCCTGACCATCACACCTCCTGCAAGTCAGCTACTACTATCCCAGTTCTGGTACTCTGCCAGATACACTCAGCTACCCTCCGCCAAAGATGCATCCAAAACCATCGATTGCATACTCAGCGATACTGAGTATGGCACAATTAAGATATGTAACACCCCGTTTCCCAATTTACGTGATTTAACTGTCTCTTTTGGGGTTGAGTTAATTTTTGGGTCGTTATGTACGTGTTCAGGAATCTAGGGGCCAGTTTATCAATTTTGTAAGATGAGGGTGTGTTTTGGCATGTATGTAAAGGGATGGAAACCCTAAACACCCTCATTTGCACCCATTTGTTTCTTTAGCATAGAAGAGAGAAAAGAGAAAGGGATTTTCGGAGTTCTTGTGAGCTGCTGTGAAAGATCGACCGAATCTCCTTCGTTAACCGTTGGATCGTCGTGAAATTTGGAAAGCGACTTCACGACCCTCTAATATACATTCTGACCGGCGGGATTTGGCATCGGAGTTCCCAGTAGAGAGAACCAAGTGTCCGAAGTTGCTGTATTTTTCCAGGCGGAGTTCTTGTGAGCTGCTGTGAAAGATCGACCGATTCTCCTTCGTTAACCGTTGGATCGTCGTGAAATTTGGACAGCGACTTTACGACCCTCTAATATACATTCTGACCGGAGGGATTTGGCATCGGAGTTCCCAGTAGAGAGAACCAAGTGTCCGAAGTTGCTGTATTTTCCAGGCGAAAGATTTGGTGATTTTGGAAGATTCAAGTTGTGAAAGGTTCTAGGAGGATTGTTGTTCGCGGTCTAGAATTGCAAGGTATGTGTACTATGTTTAGAAATCAATAGAAATGGGGTGTATGAAATGGGATGTTTGGCAAAGTTTTATGGTATTTGGACTATCCTAGCTATGTTATTTCGGGATGAGAGTTGGGATAGAATTAGAGTTCCATTTTTGGGCTTGTTATGATATGTGTATGTATGAATGTTATAGGTGGTACGAGGTGATTATTATACACTGTGAGGTACTTGGTAATTGACATCTTGACAGGTGAGTACTCTACCTATATTATGTAAGTTATGTGTATGTAGTTGGATAGCATGTGTGATTATGTGTATGTTTGGCTTTGCCAAAGGAAAGAGTACCTATGGTGGTAGTAATACCCCTAGGGAATATGTTATGTATGAAGAGGCCTGGTACCAGTGTCTAGTTATGACATTCCTTATTGGCTTTGTGCCTTAAGGAATGGAAGGATGTTACATGTATGTGATTGCTATGTTTATGCAAGTATGTATGCATGATGATATGTGGTATAGGTGCGTGCTCACTAAGCGAAAGCTTACCCCGTTGTTATTCATCTTTTAGTGGCAGGTACATCTTCAAAGAATAAAGGAAAAGCTCCAGCTTGAAGCTTTTGGATTTGCGGCAGCTCAGCAGCTTATATTTTCTTTTGATGAATGATAGTTTTGGATTCTCTAAGCTTTTCAGTTGAATATTGTTTTTCTCAAACTTATTGGTTTTAAGTTGCAAACTTGTACTCTTTTCTATAAGATTATGGGATTTTATCTAATTGTTCTAATTACAAATCTTCCGCTGTATTTTATGGTTACTTTCCGTTAAATGAGTGTTTTAAAGATAAGGGATGTTACAGTTGGTATCAGAGCCTTGGTTTAAGGGATTCGGGCATTCACAAGTGATGAGTGTTTGAACTTAAACCCAAGTGCTCAAGTTTTCAAATAAGTAACCTTTAAAAAAAGATGTTTCGTGTAAGAAAATGGTTTATAAGGAAAGGGTGTTTTAAAAGAAAAAGTTTCCACGGCTGAGCTGCGGTCCAGAGCATCAAGACGGGGGTGAGCACACCATTCCATATTAGGATTTATGATAAAGCATGTTCAGTTTTGTGAAAGACCAGTTTTATAACTGTATTGGATGAGTAATTATGTTTATGTATGCTAGATATGGTCAATGTGACAAGGTTATGATTTCAAGTATGTTTTGTTGATGCATAATGTGAATTAGAATATGATTATAATGTTTATATGATAAGTGGTAGATATGGAAAATGTTGTGATATATATGTTAAAGGTACCAACTAAGCTGGGAATTGGAACCTTAGTGACGGTGTTGAGTCTAAACATGGAGGGTGTAATTATAATGGTATAAGGGCCCATACCATTGCAATTACATTGTACATGCCGGGACTTGATATAGTTGCAAAAGAATTCTATGAACCAGACAAGGTTGAGGGTTGGGTAGTAACATGCTAGAAAGGGATTTTGTTAAGAGAGTATAAGCAGAAGGTTTCTAAGGAGCATGTTAGAAAGAAAGACAACTAAGCTAGGACCTCTGGACTATGCTAGGAGTTTGCTCAGGGGGGGGGGGATGTAGATGAATTATTCTAAAGTATCATGTTTATGTATTAGAATGGTGAACACTAGAAGGCAAGGCAAGAGACCGATTATTGAAGAGGATCAGGAAATTCCTGATCTGAGAGGTGTGATCGCTGCTGAGGTCGGGGAGGTTCTTCACGAGTTACTCCCAAGTCTCTTTGAGCAGGTAAAGCAGGAACTGGCTAATGAAATTCGTAGTCAGGTAGAGGCAGCTGTGGCCAGCAGGGCCAGTGGATCGGGGGGCTTGTCAGGCGTACAACCACGGGGGACAAGCTACAGAGATTTCTCGGCCTGTCAGCCGCCACAGTTTGAGGGGCAGAAGGACCCCGTAACCAGCACTCGTTGGATAGCTGAGGTGGAGGGTGCTTTCCGCACCAGTTTTTGTACCGAGGAAGTCAAGGTTCGCTACGCATCGAACCTTCTGAGGAAGGCAGCGAAAGACTGGTGGAACCTTATTGTTCGTGCTCGGACGCCAGAACAAGTGGATAGCATGACTTGGGAACAGTTCAAGGAACTGTTCATGGAACAGTATGTGCCCCAAATTGAGGTAGAGAGACTCACAAATGAGTTTCTATCTATGGAGCAAACTACGGAGTCGGTGAACGAGATCACTGACAAGTTTTTGGAGCGGTCCCTTTTCTGTCCTGAGTATGTCAGGAATGAAAAGGCCAAAATGTACAGATATGGGAGAGTTTTGAAACAGGAGATTAGTGAATTTGTTGTTATGGCAAGGTGCACTGATTTTCAGCAGATGCACGAGGCGGCTCGGGCTAGAGAGCTCGAATTAGAGAGCCAAAGAAAGACAAGAAGGGCAGAAACGGTTCAGACTCAACCTCAGCAGACTAAGAGGTTCAAAACTGGGAGTCATAAACCGGAGGTAAAGAAAGAGTTCAAGAGAGAGCATCCCCGCTGTGGGAAGTGTGGACGATAGCATCCGGGAGAATGCCGTATGGGCTCCGGAACCTGCTACAAATGCGGGCAACCGGGTCATATCAGTCGAGACTGCAAGGCGACCGCAAAGATATGTTTTAAGTGCTACAAGCCGGGCCACTTTGCTGACGAGTGCCCAATGAATACCGGGTCGGTCCAGAACTCGGGAACCGCACCGGTGAAGATGCTAGAGGGTGGATTGGGAAAGAAGAACGACGCACCCAGGACTCGGGGGCGAGTGTTCCAGATGACCGTAGATGAAGCAAAGGAGGAGCCAGATGTCGTGACAGGTATTTTTCCTGTTAATGCATCACCTGCCCTTGTCTTATTTGACTCGGGAGCTACTAAATCTTTTGTTTCTTTATCGTTTTGTAAAGACTTTGCTATTGTAAAGGACAAGTTAGAGAGTCCGCTAGAAGTAGAAATAGCGGACGAGGAGTTTCGTTTTGTGAGTGATGTGTATAAAGGTAATGTAATAGAGATAGCCGGAGTGAAGTTTAGTATAGATCATATTCCTATTGCGATGAGGGAAATAAATGTAGTAGTTGGGATAGATTGGCTTAGTCGGAATGGAGCGCGCATTGATTGTGAAAAACAGCAGGTAGTGATTCGAACCCCAAGTGGGGGAGAATTAACTATCTCGAGTGAAGGAAGAAAAGGGGTACCAAAGGTGTGCACTTTGGCCAAAGCTAGAAGATATGTGCACCATGGTGGTAGCAGTTACTTGGCGTATATTGTTGATGAACGGGAGGAGAAAAAGAAGAGAACAGTGGCAGATGTACCAGTGGTCAGCGAGTTTCCGGATGTTTTCCTGGATGACTTGCCTGGCATTCCTCCCGAGAGGCAAGTGGAGTTCCGAATAGACTTGATTCCGGGGGCGGCACCGGTAGCAAAGGCTCCTTACCGTTTGGCACCTCCGGAGATGCATGAACTGTCTAAGCAGCTGGAGGAACTGTTGGATAAGGGTTTCATCCGCCCCAGTAGTTCACCTTGGGGAGCCCCTATCCTTTTCGTGAAAAAGAAGGACGGGTCGATGCGGATGTGCATCGACTATAGAGAGCTTAACAAGCTTACGGTGAAGAACAGATACCCGTTGCCGAGGATCGACGATCTCTTCGATCAACTTCAGGGAGCCGTTTGGTTCTCTAAGATAGATCTTCGCTCAGGGTACCACCAGTTGAAGGTCAGGGAAGAGCAATCATGCGCCTCGATTCTCCCAATATCCTAAGATTTCTTCTTATGGATTAAAGGGAACGATGAAAGAGCTAGTCGAAGATCTTAGAAACATTCAGTCGTCTGTCCGATGGCCCAAGAAAAGTGATAAAGATGACGACAAGAAGGACAAGACCAAATGGTGCGACTTCCATAGCGACCATGGTCATACGACAGATAACTGCCTTGCTTTGCAGAAGGAGTTAGCCTAGATCGTCCCCAAGGGTCATCCAGGGCTTGATTGATAAAGAATCTACGCCAGTTGATAATGTAACACCAGAATCCCCCGTCCATGAAAAAGTCGTCAACTGTGTGACGGGTGGATCAAATGTCTGTGGTTTAACCTATTCGGCAGCCAAGCGGCACGCCCGTCAATCGTCGGGAGAATACCCCATTCCTCGGTCGTCCCGACCAAAACAAGAATTGGAACTGGAGGCTATGCCAATAACGTTCGATCAGGACGACCTCCAGGATAAATGGCAAAAACATCACGATGGGTTAATTATCCAACTCACTATTGGTAACTGCTCGACCAAAAGAGTATTGGTCGATGGGGGCAGTCCGGCCAACATCGTTTTACTAAGCACTATCAAAGCTATGGGAATCGATAAGTCAGAGATCACCCGTCGATCAACGACTCTGATAGGATTCAATGGCGATTCGACCAACACTCTAGGAGAGATCATCTTCCCAGTGTATGCTAAAGGGGTCAACAAGCAAACAAGATTTAACGTTTTTGACTGTTCGTCAGCATACAACGTTATACTTGGTCGACCCTGGATACACGACATGAAAGTGGTCCCCTCGACCTATCACCAGACGATCAAATTCCAGACGCCATGGGGAATTCAGGAAGTCAAAAGCGAACAGAAGACCACCCGTGATTGCTACAAAGATATATTGAAACCCCAAAAATGAAACCAATATTGTGGCGACTGCACACGACACGATCCAGCCAGTCCATACGCTAGAAAAGGCAGGTCCGGGTATCGTCTTACAGTCGCCACAAGGGGGCAGAATGATGTACCCCATACGACACTCAGTTTTCAGCTACCGATCGTGGGCATGGATATAGCTCCCAACCTTAAAATAGATTACGTCCTCGAAATCCGGTTCCCCTACCCTCCAAGGTTACTGAACTCAACACTTATCATGTTCCCTCCGTTTCCAACTGAAATTCGAATTTTCATTCTTGTTTAAGCTAACTTTGGCCATAGATTTCTCTCGAACTTCGATGCCAAGAGACTTTAACTTCCTACACCACATCCAAACTAGAGGAGAGACATCCGAACAAACGTTTAACTTGCTAGAGTAGCTTCATTCCGCAAGACTTCGGTTGCCTCCCAACCTTAGGTGATCCATACTTCCCCAATGGTAGATTCCGACTTCCAATTAGTCCAGATCTATACGCTTTTAAACTTTTTTCTCTAATTAGCCCAAGGTTTGATCACAACTAAAACCAACAAAATCTCCAAATCCAATTGTTCCCGCTGCTGAACTGTCACTTAATTCTAACGACCTCTATTAGTCTCCAAAACAGACGGTCGTTACTGACCCATAGATTATACAACTCTAAGAATACGTCCAATTAGTAAATCATCCAATCGACAAATTCTTTTACCACTCAAGGAAGGTCATCTCCTTAAATCTACTTGTCACAATTGAACTTCTTAAGATCACTACAACGATACCATGATTCTTTAAAATTGGACTACAACCCTCCAATTACACTAACAGTTCTTGGCCTCGAAATCCAAAAGTTGACACCTAGTCAAAACACCAAGCTTTGAACCACAACAGAACTCCACACACACGAGTTTCATTCGTCGAGCATCCTGACAAAGCCAAGGTTATCCACATGGTGTCTAAAGGGTCCTACACATCCTTTATGCAAAATTGACAAATCCAAAACAAGGTTGCCGAAGAGAACGGTTACCACCATCATTAACATAAGATATTGTTGATCCAAACCCTCAGTGATTTGATAATGACCCTATCTTAAATACTTAGTGAAAATTGTAAGTAAACAATATGTATCAGAGTTTCACTATCGCTGATAAGTACTAAGATCTTACAGTACTGCTGATAGGAACTCTCGCACTTTTAGATTAAACATTCAGCGAACACTGTTCACCATATCGCTGAGTCTGTTCAGTCCTTATGGTGATCGCTGATAAGTTAGTTGTTTACTTATGATCCCTGAAGACAAGATTCACGTCAACAAAGGTTCTACGCTGAAGTCGAAGATCAAGCTCAAGAACCAGCGACAAGTCTCCTAATGAACTGATGCGGATCAGCGAAGACTCAGATTTGTCCACTCAACGTGAAGTATCAAGTACAAGACTTCAGCTATCGCTGAACTTTATCATCTGCTGAATAGTAAATGATAATCGCTGAATCAACGAAAGCTGATCATGAAGTCCTCCGTACAAAGTACTTTTGTCTTAACCTCCCTTGCACGCCACCGTACGAAATGTCAGAAAAGAACCTCCGAAAATCTGAAATCGTACAACCACTCTGACACTACACTGTTCATTCATGCGGCTACTAAGGTTGTCATCAAAGGTCAATGACATGCAACCAATCCGCTAATGACACGTGTAAAGTATATACTGGATTGCATTAAATGCATGCAGTATATAAAGAGATGAACTCACTTCATTTGAAGTAACTTGCTAACTCTGGACAAGTTCAAATCTCTTAAGATAGGATTTTATTAGTAATCTCCTTATCTTTCTTAGTGCAAGAAAACCTTAGTGTTCCAACTTGTTTAGATTTAGGTTTATCCTTAATCTTGTTTCCGCAACAAGCTGTAAATTGTTAATGATTTATCAATAAACAATTTAGAAAAGTAAAATAGTGTGTTTGTATTCAACCCCCCCCTTCTACAAACTTGTTTAAGCCTTTCGGGACCAACAAGTGGTATCAGAGCAGATTTGTTTAATCTCATAAACAAGATCTAATCTAAGATATTTTCTCTTCCTTGCTATTATCTGAAAATGGCCAACTCAAACACAAACACTCACTATATCGACAATGGTTCTCTTGCAAAACCCCCTAGATTTTCCAGAGACAACTTCAACTTATGGAAAAATAGGATGACACTCTTCTTAGAAGGTGTAGACCCTACTATACCTTACTATCTTGAAAACGGTCCACACATCCCTGTAACGATTGATCCTGCCGTTCCAGCCACTGCAACTAGAGCTGCTATTCCAGAAAGGCTGATTCCAAAGGAAATCCATCATTGGACCGATGAAGACAAGAAGAAAGTGGCTATAGATACAAAAGCCAGATCCATACTATCCATGGCCCTTCCTGACGAAGTCTACCATTCCGTCATGAACCTGAAATCCTCGAAGGCCATGTGGGACACAATATGTGTTCAGTATGAAGGAACGTCTGAAGTCCAGGATTCAAGAAAGATCAACCTGGTAAGACAATACGAAAGTTTCATCTCTGGTAAGAATGAAACTCTCTCTGAAGTACATCAACGTTTTAACTGCTTAATTATAGATCTTAAAACGGTTGGTAAGGAATATTCTAACTTTGAAGTTCTGACAAAGTTTTTAGAATGTTTACCTGAAAGCTGGGACAATTATTCCATGTGTCTCAAGCTGTCAAAAGATCTAAGATCAATGACACTCGCTACCTTATATGGCACATTGCTGAATCATGAGCAATCTAGCCATCTTAAGAAGAATCTTGTAAAAGATTCCAAAAGCACCCCTGTTGCTTTAATCTCAGAGGAACCTTCTACTCAGCGACCCGTGGTCACTATCACTGAGTTAGAAAGTAACTCTGAAAGATCATCAGATTCTGATTCTTCAGATGATGAATCCTTGGCTCTCCTAACTAAAAAGTTCAGGAGATTCGCCAAGAAGAAAATGTTTAGAAAGAACAAAACTCTTTCTATAGCTGACAAGCCTAAGTCATCAGCTTTTGTTGATAAGGCTACTGCTACTTGTTTTAACTGCGAAAAGACAGGTCATTTCGCTAACGAGTGCAGGTCAAAGAAAATCATGAGACCTTCAGCCTTTACAAAGAAATCCTTTGTTCCAAGGAATAAAGACGACAAATACTTAAAGCTGAAGGAGAAGTATGCAAAGCTGAAAAGCTTTAAGAAGAAGGGAAAAGGCCTAATGGCTGACTATGATTGGGCTGCTTCTGATGAAGAAGCCTCATCATCTGATTCTGAAGATGATGAAGCAAATCAATGTCTCATGGCCAAGATTGAAGAAGAGGAAGAAAGTTCAGACATTCCCTCCACTTCAACATCTGCCATTCAGGTATCACCTTCCTTCTTTACCAATATTGTAAATATTGATGAAGCTGATAGTCTCCGTAAAATCGAACTACTGACTAGAAGCTTATACGAAGCCATGAACGGCAAAGCTGTGGTTGAAAACCAAAATCTTGATCTCGCTGAAAAGCTTAAAAATTGCCACCTTCAAATAGAAAAGCTTTCTAAATTTGAAGAAGATTTTAAAGATCAAGTCCATTTAAATCAGCTAGTCAAAATTGAACGAGCGGAAGCTATCGCTACATTAAAAGCTGAACAAGCTACTGTTGAAGGATGGTGTAATTCTTCAACAAAGATCACTGAGATAATTAAGGCTCAGATTCCTCTGAGTGATAAACGTGGTCTGGGTTATAAATATGATACTCCAATACCAACCACTGAACGTTCAATGCTTAAATTTGGAACGTTCGTATCCTCAGTAGCTGACACTTCTTCATCTCAGTACTCCTCGTCGATTACACCAATCCCTGAGGAAACTCCCACCTCCTCAAAAGGTAAGGAGAAAATGGTTTATTCAAAACCTACCTCTGTCTCTAAAGATAAAGGTAAAGGAATTGTAATTTATCAAAATCCTCAGAAGGGTACTTTAGTACCTAAGCTGAATGCTTCCAAAGCCTTAGTGATTCATTCATCTGGTTCTAGAAATCAGACCTCTGGATCAGTTCAGCGACCTACTCCTAAACTGAGAGTAGATGTCCTTGGTAAGAAATCTGAAGAACTGAATGTTCGTCCTATTTCAAAAACCAATAGTGTACTTGGTGCTGGCACTTCTAATTCCAAATTAAAAGCTCAGCACACAAGTGGTCCTAGAACTAATTTTAGTTATAGGAAATGTTATCACTGTGGACTTACCGATCATATTGCAAGTAAGTGTCCCACAGCCACCAAAGCTGATAAGATAGCTAAGGTGAAGATAGCACCAAAGAAGACCAAACCAGTTGCAAGTCAGGTCAAGGTGACTCATACCGCTGAGGTCAAGAAATTGACCAAAGTGAAGAAAGACATAGCTGAATCTTCAAATGCTGCGAAGACTGCTGAACCCAATCCAACCACTTCCACTGACAAACGCGTATACATGGTGAAGTGGGTACCCAAGCAAAACTAATCTTCCTTTGTATTGCAGGTTAAGAAGGGTATCTGGTATCTCGATAGCGGATGCTCTAGACACATGACTGGAAAGAAAAGCCTGCTCGCTGAATACAAGGAAGAGAAGGGTCCCTCTGTAACCTTCGGTGGAAATGGAAAAGGACACACCCGAGGGTATGGTGTACTTTCAAATGGTACAACATCCTTCAGAAGAGTCGCATATGTTGAAGGGCTGAAGCATAATCTTCTGAGCATCAGTCAGCTTTGCGACATGGATAACAAAGTGATTTTCACCAAGGAATCATGCTTTGTCTCTGACAAAAAGGAGAAGATAGCTCTCAGCGGTTATCGTTTGGAAAATGTTTACGTTATAAACATGGACTCAACAACCACTGAGAACTCCTGTTTCTTCTCAAAGGCATCTTCTGATGTCAACTGGCTATGGCATAAGAGACTCTCACATCTCAACTTCAAGACACTGAATACTCTTTCATCCAAAGAGTTAGTCACTGGTCTACCTCAACATTCATACGCCAAAGAATCCTTATGTTCAGCGTGTGAAAAAGGGAAGCAGACCAAGGCAAGCTTTAAGTCCAAGCAAGTTTCCTCAGTGTCATCTCCTCTTCAACTACTCCATATGGATTTGTTTGGCCCCGTTAACAAACAATCCATCGCTGGAAAGAAATATACGCTGGTCATAGTTGATGAATTCTCTCGTTATACATGGGTAATGTTTCTCCGTTCTAAGAGTGACACCCCTGAAGAACTCATCACCTTTGTTCGGAAGATGGAAACTCTGAACAATATGACTGTTCGCTCAATAAGGAGTGATCATGGAACTGAATTCAAAAACAGTTCTCTTGATTCCTTCCTTGAGAGCAAGGGTATTTCTCATAACTTTTCGTCAGTGAGAACACCACAACAAAACGGAGTCGCTGAAAGAAGAAATAGAACAATTATTGAAGCTGCACGTTCAATGCTCAGCGATTCTCACCTGCCTACTCAGTTTTGGGCAGAAGCTGTCAACACGGCTTGTTTTACGCAAAACAGGTCGCTGATAGTCAAAAGATTCAAAAAGACAGCCTATGAACTCTTTCATGGGAGAAAGCCTTCAATCAGCTTTCTTCACATCTTTGGTTGTCAGTGTTTCATACTGAACAACAGAGATGCCCTTGGAAAGTTTGATCCTAAGGCTGATGATGGAATCTTTCTTGGATACTCCTCAGTTTCCAAAGCCTTCAGAGTCTTCAACCGAAGAAGACAAACTGTAGAAGAAACTATTCACGTCACGTTTGACGAATCCCGTTCAGCGAACTCTAAACCGAACGCTGATACAGAAGAACTGAATCAATGGATGTTTTCTCATCTTGGTGATTCAGAAGATGTTCCCACTACTCATACTCATACAACTGAAAATAATGGTCCTACTATCATTCCCAATATGCAGAATAGTGAAGCTGAAACATCTTGGGTCTCAGCTGTTCCTATAAATACTATACCCGCAGCTGATCCAAATGTCTCAGAAATTCCATCTATTTCTCAGCAATCAGTGAATGAAGTGACAAATGCAAGCATTCCTCTCTTAGCTGATTATCCAGAAGTAGCTGAAGCCTCATCTTCAGTTTCTCCAGTTCAGACTGCGTCAGCGACGCATGCTCCGGCTCAGCGATGGACTGTAAATCACCCAATCGATCAAATTCTTGGTGATCCCAACGCTGGTATTCAGACTCGTAGAAGTGCAGGTAATATTTGTTTATTTGTTAACTTTATTTCTCTAACTGAACCAAAGAAAATAGATGATGCCCTCAGAGATCCAAACTGGGTCAGCGCTATGCAAGAAGAGCTGACTGAATTCGAAAGAAACAAAGTTTGGAAACTTGTTCGGAGACCAACTGACAAAACAGTGATAGGCACTAAGTGGGTCTATCGAAACAAGTTGGACGAACATGGTACTGTAACTCGCAACAAAGCTCGTCTTGTTGCTCAGGGATACAGACAAGAGGAAGGTATAGATTATGACGAAACCTTTGCTCCTGTAGCAAGACTTGAATCTATTCGTCTTTTCTTAGCATATGCTGTACACAAAAACTTCACTGTACATCAAATGGATGTTAAGTCAGCGTTTCTAAATGGAAAACTGAATGAAGAAGTTTATGTGGAACAACCTCCAGGATTCTCAGATCCTAAGCGTCCAGGTTATGTTTATAAGCTGGATAAGGCACTTTATGGCTTGAAGCAAGCTCCTCGTGCATGGTATGACACTCTTTCTACGTATCTCCACCTTGAAAAATTTGAGAGAGGTAAGATTGACAAAACTTTGTTTTTTAGAAAAATAAAAGGTCATATCATTTTAGTTCAAATATATGTTGATGACATTATATTTGGTTCTACTAACCCTGAGCTTTGTACTCGTTTCGCTGATAGAATGAAAGATGAGTATAAAATGAGTATGATGGGTGAACTAACATATTTCCTTGGTCTTCAGATTAAGCAAACTGAAAAAGGAACTTTTATAAATCAGGGAAAGTATGTTAAAGATATGCTGAAAAAATTCGACTTAACTGAAAGTTCAGCTATGAAAACCCCTATGGCACCACCGCTGATACTTGATAAGGACACAAAGGGTGTTCCTGTCAATGTCACGCTGTACCGTGGGATGATCGGCTCACTACTGTATCTTACAGCTAGCCGACCCGATATTATGTTTGCAACATGTCTGTGTGCACGATATCAAGCTGAACCTAAGATATCTCATATGAAAGCTGTAAAGCGAATCTTTCGATATCTTAAGGGTACAGCGAATCTAGGTCTTTGGTATCCCAAAGATTCAGGATTCGATCTAACCGCCTATTCAGACAGTGATTTTGCAGGTTGCAAAATGGATAGGAAAAGCACCACAGGAGGATGTCAGCTCCTGGGTGGAAAGCTGGTAAGTTGGACAAGTAAGAAGCAAAACTCGGTGTCCACTTCCACAGCTGAAGCTGAGTATGTAGCCGCTGGAAGCTGCTGTTCTCAAGTCTTGTGGATGAGAAATCAACTACTAGACTATGATCTTCAGCTCTCCAAAATTCCAATCTATTGCGACAGCACAAGTGCCATCGCTATAGCAAACAATCCAGTGCTACACTCAAAGACAAAACACATAGAAATCAGATATCATTTTATCAGAGATCATGTGATGAATGGTGATATAGAACTTAATTTTATCCCAACTGATTATCAGTTAGCTGATTTGTTTACCAAACCTCTTGATGAGACAAGATTCAACTTTCTCATCAGCGAGCTTGGAATGCTGAACTTTGAAGGATAAATCTTCAGCGGTTCACATTTAATCAGCGATACGTTTATACATTCTTGTATAGGCTCTGGATAAAATAAAACTAGTACAATCCATTTCATCATCTTCTCTCTGAATAAATTGGGTTAAACTGATATCAAGGTATGTTTTCTCTGACAAAACGCATGAAAATGCAAGATTTCAAATTCTTTCATCGCTGAATAATATTTTGAAATTTCTTAAAACCCTCACTGATATTTCTATTCAGTGCTTCATATTTTCCAAAGAGTCCCTGAGTTTTTCTTTCAAAACCTCAGAGACAACGAAAGAATGTGAAAGGACAGTTGTGACGTCATTGCAACGGATAACACCAGGCACGTTTCTTTTTCTGACACACGTTTGCACGTTTCGTTGTCTATCCAATCAAATGCAAACACGTGTCCGTGTCATGATGAAAAACTTTCCCGCTCAAGTTTTTCTCTCTCTACTCTCTTCCTATATAAACTCTCTCAAAGTTTATATTTGTCTTTTATGCGAATCAATCTTTCTCCGCAAGAAAAGAACACTGTTGCATTTTGTGCTCTCGATCTTCAAGAACTGTTCATCATCTTCTTCATCAAACTCAAGGTCAATATGTTCTTATCTTTTATCAAATGCAAATAACTTGTTTTCGATCTTATCATTGTTTTACACAAGATCAAACAAAAGAACTCAAAAATAAAATCATTTTCTTTCATGGTTTTATAAACACAACCATTTCATGGTTGTTCTTCAAGTTTTAAATCTAAAATCTTAAACTTGTTCTTCTTTCGTATCCATTTTTAAAAAAAACTGGTATACAAGGCTTATAGGTGTTATATTCGTTTTTTTTTAAACAAGAAAAACCCTAATCTTCATTAAGACCTTTTTTGTCTGAATGAAATGGACAAAATTCGAAAAATCTTAATGGAAATTCTCTTTCCACATTAAGATATTTCTTATTTGTTAACATCTTTGGTTGAACTGATAATACAGTGAAATGGCAACTTCGAAGCTTAATGTTACCGCTGAGTCCATCTCCAGTGATTCTGAGGAACTGGAAATCACCAAAGACATTCAGGCACGACACCTAAAACCCTTGATTTTTGAAGCTGCTCTGAAGCTAAAGAATAAAGGAGAAAAGGTTCCTGACTGGATGATTCCAACTGAAAAGACAACCCTTGATGAACTTCTCATTAAGGAAGAACCCTTTGAAGGCTGACAACAATCACCATTTTCTCTATTGTATCAGTCATCCTTCAGTACTTGTAATTTATTTCGCTTGTACTTGTAATCTTTCTTATTCATATTGTAACCTGATTCAAAGATTTAAAGAAAGATTTCAGCGAATGTACTTTACTCCATCAGTACTGAAAAGATCCCAGAAAACAGTAAAAGGGACAAATATTTTATGAGTTCTTTTTATCCTTATGTTTTCATTAAATAGCAATTTTCTCTGTTGCTATGTCATAATCAAATAGGGGGAGATTGTTGATCCAAACCCTCAGTGATTTGATAATGACCCTATCTTAAATACTTAGTGAAAATTGTAAGTAAACAATATGTATCAGAGTTTCACTATCGCTGATAAGTACTAAGATCTTACAGTACTGCTGATAGGAACTCTCGCACTTTTAGATTAAACATTCAGCGAACACTGTTCACCATATCGCTGAGTCTGTTCAGTCCTTATGGTGATCGCTGATAAGTTAGTTGTTTACTTATGATCCCTGAAGACAAGATTCACGTCAACAAAGGTTCTACGCTGAAGTCGAAGATCAAGCTCAAGAACCAGCGACAAGTCTCCTAATGAACTGATGCGGATCAGCGAAGACTCAGATTTGTCCACTCAACGTGAAGTATCAAGTACAAGACTTCAGCTATCGCTGAACTTTATCATCTGCTGAATAGTAAATGATAATCGCTGAATCAACGAAAGCTGATCATGAAGTCCTCCGTACAAAGTACTTTTGTCTTAACCTCCCTTGCATGCCACCGTACGAAATGTCAGAAAAGAACCTCCGAAAATCTGAAATCGTACAACCACTCTGACACTACACTGTTCATTCATGCGGCTACTAAGGTTGTCATCAAAGGTCAATGACATGCAACCAATCCGCTAATGACACGTGTAAAGTATATACTGGATTGCATTAAATGCATGCAGTATATAAAGAGATGAACTCACTTCATTTGAAGTAACTTGCTAACTCTGGACAAGTTCAAATCTCTTAAGATAGGATTTTATTATTAATCTCCTTATCTTTCTTAGTGCAAGAAAACCTTAGTGTTCCAACTTGTTTAGATTTAGGTTTATCCTTAATCTTGTTTCCGCAACAAGCTGTAAATTGTTAATGATTTATCAATAAACAATTTAGAAAAGTAAAATAGTGTGTTTGTATTCAACCCCCCCCTTCTACAAACTTGTTTAAGCCTTTCGGGACCAACAGATACCGCGAGCCTCACCCGTCCGTTACGAAAATACACCAACCTTGCAAACGATAACACTTGGCTTACGGTACTAATACACGTCGAAACACCCATCCTCCCACCGATAGGATTCTATACGCCATCACCTTTAATCGCGATTACTTAACCTTCCCAAGCCTAATGAGTTCGAGGTTTTTAAGTGACAAACTCAATAATTATGCCAATCGTAAATTTTATACAAAATTTCAA
The DNA here is from genome assembly GCA_033807775.1 of Saussurea involucrata. NCBI lineage: Eukaryota > Viridiplantae > Streptophyta > Magnoliopsida > Asterales > Asteraceae > Saussurea > Saussurea involucrata. The sequence goes on along the minus strand of CM066327.1, from coordinate 93,345,131 downwards.
CACAAAAGTTTGCATAACTATCAATAGTACATGTAAAAATTTACCATAATTTACCCGGTAGTCATGCAAAATAGGCACACTTGACCCACAAGTGAAAACTCACTTCGGAAATTATTTTATCGTTACTAGAGTCACTAACAAGTGCAATTGTAGGCTTAACAAACTTTTAAAATGAACCACTATGGTCCTAGCATTAATTTATTTATGTCATGAATGTAAAGTAATTTCCTGCATTAAAATAGTGTACAACAGAATGTTTGTACGAACTTCAGAAGAAGAATTTAAACGATATCAATTTCCAAAATTCTCTTTTTTAACCCTAAAACGACATGAAATGAAATTCGTTAGCAAAATTCACATGTGTCAGTTTGTTCGCTAAGAAACGAGACAATCCATATACACACCTTGGTTAAAAACACGAAATGATTTGGGTCAGTTTCCAGTTTGAAGCCAAATAACAATATACTTTCATCATTTGAAAATATCGGCTAAAATATCGTAAAGAAATCTCAAGTCAGACTATGCATGCAAGCTTGTAACACTCTTCTAGTGGTTTCCGTGAAATAAAATAACACGCCACGGATAGCCCATACGAAATTTCAAAAGAGGAAATTCATCATGACAAATTCCAAAGTTTCTCGTTTAGTCATATAATGGCATGGAAGTAAAATCTTTTGACAAGACTCACACATTTTAATGTGTTTTCTCTAAACTTAAGAAAACAGTAACTGCATGTAATTTGGTTGACACTTAAAAGAATTCAAATCAACTTCAAATTTGAACCGTACAAATGATGCGCATTAATGCTCCAAAAACAGTGGCTACAATGCTATGCATACCAATAAACCAACATAATGCATTTGCGTGAAATGATAACAAAATAACCAATAAATCGAAAATGCATAAGGCAAAACGTTAAGATAAACTATCATGATGTTCTCATATGCATTACTCACGCCCCGTATAAGTCAATCCGTACACCTAACAAGCAACAAAATATGCTACCACAACTCTCAAAAGAGAAACCATGTGATATTAAAACTACGAAAACTATTCTTTTTGGTGCAATACGACATAAAGTAATATTTCTCAACAAAACTCACATGAGACACAATACTCAATAAAACCCATAGATTAACGCGCACAATAATTGAAGTATGCACATTACAAAGTGTCACCCATGTACCACAAAACTTCGTAAAACAAAACTCCATAATACTCCACAAAACTTCCATAAAACTCGATGAAACTCAACTCCATCCAATCAATCAAATGGTGCCAAAGTTTTTGTTTCCAATAATCAAATCGTATAAAGCAAGGTTATGACCAAAATGTCACAGTTCCCAAAAATTTCTCTTTTTTGCAATACGATATAATGAGACACCTTTCAACGAGACTCACATGAAACAAAATTTCTCAACAAGGCTCAAACACCAAAACAAGGGAAGGTAACCCTCCGTCTAAACTTTAACATATGTGGGGGAGATCCAATGTTAAAGTCGTAAGTCGCAGTTACTTGTCCAAAACCATAAACGACATTAAAATATAGATGTCATAGTACCCAAAAGTAACATTGGACAACAACAAGGAGTAAAACAAGCCTCGACAAAGTTTGCAAATTCCTGCAATAAAGAATTTCATGCATGCTAAAAATCATGGTTTAAAACCTTGTGTGTGCTAAACGTCATTCCAATATTTCGTAATACAATCCACATGACAATTGGACACACAAGAAACAATTGATGCAATTTAAAAAAAAATTATGCATCAACTTAGTCGGCACTCAACGTCTCAAAACCACACTCCTCCAATCCCTCCGGTCACACTATCGTCATCCAGAGGTTCAAACATCTTAAGGCAAAATTGAAAGTTACGTCGGTTAGCCTTAAAATTTCTCCTCGAATTAAAGTCGATTCAATAAGCCTATGGTTCTAATCTGACTATCAATTTTGACCCAAAACGGTCCACTTAATGGGATCATCATGCTTACTGCCACTCCAAATGGCAATTGCTACAATCATCAACCTATTCTAACAGTCAATCGCTTAGAAACATCTTCACTACCCCTAACGGTCATCACATCAGAGTCGTCCAAGTACTCACATGTAACTTGTAGGTACCATAGCACTGGCCAGGTGCAATTATGAATGCACCGTACATGATCATCCTTGCTACCCTAGACGTGATTTCTCGTTCTAGTGACTCTATCAACCTTAAAATATCCTATCTTAAAGTGCCTAATGGTGTAGTTTCACTCTCATTCACTTAAAAGAACGCTAGTTTGAGTTTAGGTATCCAAAAATCAACACCTAATTCTCTCAAACTTAAGCTCTGACACCAACTTGTAACACCCTCAAAATTGGAAAGAGCAACTAAACAAAAAATTCGATAAAATAATCAAATAAGGATAAATTTCCTTCTACAAACCGTCCATGGAAATACCTTAAAAATAAAACATAATAACTTCAACAATTCAATATCCTAAGTCCTACACCAAGAATACAAATGGTCGGGTGTTACTCAACCAAACCAAAGATGCTAATCCCAAAATGCGGAAGACTTCACCAAGTCACTTACTTCAGGAGTACACAACTAGCTTTCCACTCTTCACAGTGTCACTAGAACTATTCCCAACCGGAACCTATTGCACATGTCGACAAATAAAAAGGGTTAGGCTAACGCCTAGTGAGTTCAATAGTTTTCATCTTGATTAAAAAGTTCGTTAAACCAAATGAGTACAACTCAAAATCACGATTTTCCAAAAAGGATTATATTTAAGTATGTGAACAACCCATTTTCCAACGCACACAAAACCCGTGTCGAAAGCTCCACAATGAAACATTTCTCAATAATGGGTTTAGATCCAAAAGCTCACCTAAAACGTGAATGATTGTTAAATTTCCAAATAAAGTAAACTTGAGTAAAACTCTATTATTCGAAACATCCCTACAAGGAAGAGAAATAATACAACACCCATAAGAACATGGAAAAACAACCTGAATACATATAATATGTTCCCGAAAGCATGTGACCGACTCAACAAACCACGCAAAACAGAATTATAAATAAAGTCCAAATACCCAAACATGGGAGTAATCATTCAAGCAAACCTTAATATACGTGGAGGGGTTCGAATATTAAAGTCAATACTTGTAATTACTCGCACAAGGCTTATGGTAATTAAAACATGCATCTCACAAGATTCAATATAGTATTGACAACAACGGGGCAGACCCTTATCCATTGAAGGTGGAGGAAACACGTAAGTATACCACCCGTACAATGTTAATCGTATAACACTTCATGACTATATGTCCAAGTGTTCCTACGATCCTCAACAAGTTTCACCTCAAGAGACAGTTGACCTTAGTGTCCATCCCGAGGATCCCACCATAAGGCTCGGCACATTGCAGAACTACCTCCAAGGCATTACCTCAGCGGCGAAGGTCCTAGCACTCACCTCCAAGGTAGCACTCCCAAACTCAACCCTCCAAATGTCCACTTGAAAAGTTTAAGGTCATAAACATGGGTCCCGGAGTCCAACCCCTCAATACCCATGCAACCTCATAAACAAGACCGACTCATATGTTATGCATCTAATGAAAATATAGTCGAACAATTACATGACCCACAAAAGAATGTCCAACATCTTTAACACATGTAATTAAATAATAAATATGACTCAAATGCATATAATCTCAAAACTCAACATAAAGTAATTCACATTGGACCAAAGTCCCCAAGACTCACTTAAGTCAAATACAAGCCAAAGGCTCAACAATACAATTGACCAACAATAAAGGTCACTAATACAATAAAATACATTTAAATGTCATATATGCAAACACATACCTCCAAGATATGATAAAATCCAAAATCCCATCATTTGTTTGATCAAATCATCTTCCACACAATTCACAACCATATATATATATATATATATTGTTAGCTTCAATCTTCCTAATCGTAGAAGTATTTAGAAGTAGTGAAAAATAGGCTAAGTGAAGAAAGCCTCTTACAGAGGCTCTGCCACTTCCGAAAGATCAAGGTCAAGAAGCTACAGAAGCTACAAAGGTGTCCTACCGAACCTCTGTCTTACTTCCAAAGAAGACCAAGACTCGGAACACGGTGAAGACTGCTCTATAGAAGACCAGACCTCAGAACCTCTGTAACCCTTTACAGAGCCTCTGCGGTTTACGATAAAGACTTGGAAGATATTTTATATCTTACTACTGTTACTGGATCCGTTCATCAACTTGCATGGTAGCGTGCCCTGTCAAACCTCAACACGCGTCAAGCTCTGAATGGACTCAATAGGGCTTAGTACAATATAGACGTCTGCGGCATTAAATGTAATACAACACGTACAACTATTGTTAGATCAGAGTTTTGTCAATAAACCAAGTATTGAATTATGATAAGAAGGCTCAGAAGTTCTGAAGAGAAGAGTCAGAGTTCTGACTACGAAAGATTACCAAGTACAGAAGTCTGAGAAGAAGAGTCAGAAGTCTGAGAAGAATAGCCAGAAGTTCTGAGATGCTTAATCAGAATTACGTTCAGAAGTTCTGAACAACATGTTCAGAACTTATAACTAGATACTTTACTTTGTATTTTGGTTAACTAACTAGGACACGTGTATTGTTCTTATTAGTCTTTCACATTTGTACTGTAGCTTTAATATTTCCGTTGCAGTATATATAGTGGTTAGCACTACATTGCTAACTGATTCTCCCGCATATATTTGTATTCATCTTTTGTAATCTTTGAGATACTCTCTCTCTAAGATCTGTAAATCTGTTCTTCATTGAATACAATTGGTTTGATCATATTACTTCTCAATTACTGTTTCATACATTGATATATTGATTGTAAGAGTGAATCATGGACTTACAATTGGTATCAGAGCCAATCAACTAACAAATTTGTTCAAGATCGTAATCGCGAAGGTTAATTGATCAATTTCTTGAAGATTTCTTGATTTGTTCAAAAATCGATTCCGCTGCTAGTTCCAATTCTTGAATTCTTGTCAATTCTTGACTTAATTGTTATCTTTCTATCAAGAAATTCAAATTTGTCTATCTATTGAAAATTCTTACAATCATGTCTTCTAAAGAGTATCTAGCTATGGGATCTGAAACAAAACCACCTATTCTAATTCCTGAAGAGTACCAGCAATGGAAAATCCGAATGATCCAATTCCTGGATAACATAGATGAAAATCTGATGGTTTCAATCCGAGAAGGTCCTATCGAAGTCTATATCGATGTGGCTGCAACTCCTGAAACAGAGACAACTCCAGAAATTCCGGCAACAAGAGTGAAGAAGAATTATTCTCAATACACAGCAGAACAGAAAAATAGGCATGCTATAGACAAAAGAGCCATCACATTGATGACATTGGCCGTTCCGAATGAAGTCCTAAACAGAATTGACAGTGGATCATCCGCCAAGGAAATGTGGGATGAACTGGAAAGATAGATGTTAGGAACTGTCAGATCAATTCAAGCAAAATTAAACCAAAGCATAAATGCTTATGAAAGGTTCAAGGCTAAAGAATCTGAAAGCTTGACTCAAACGTATAGTAAATTTTGTACTATACTGAATGATTTGAGAAGAAATGGGCTGAAAAAGACAAAGTCAGAAATAAACTACAAATTTCTGAACAGTCTAAACTCAGAATGGTCATCATTTGCTATCAGTCTACAAATGAATAAGGATATGTGTGAAGAAGATCTCAATGATCTATTTTGTATACTAACTCAGCATGAGGACTCTGTTAAAATTGTGGTTGAAGAAAAGAAAAATGTTGCAGAACAGTTAGCTGTTCTGTCAAAGTCCAAAATTGTTAAAGCACCCAAGAAGACTGCGTATCTATCTGAGATACCAAAGCTGGAGGAATCTGATAAGGAAGAGGGATCAGAAGAAGATGAAGATATCAAAATGATTGCTGAAAAGTTGGCCTTGTTGACTAACACTTTCAACAAGAGGTATGGAAAAGGAAAATTTCAGGGTAAGTACAAGAAAGAGCAGGGAAATTTAGATTTCAAGAAAAGAGAAGAGAGAGGAGAGAGTAAGTATGAAAAGAAGGAAGAAAGAAGGGAAAAAAACAGAGAAGAAAAGGAAGAAAGAAAAGAAAAGAATCTGTGCTTCAAGTGTGGAAAGTCTGGTCACTATGCAAAGGATTGCAAAGTGAAAATTGTGAAGGATTATGAGTACTACACCAAAAAGGCTCAGCTAGCAAAGAAAAGAGATGATGAAGTGGCAATGTTAGCTGAACAAGAAAATTGGTTGTACTACACTTCAAATGAAGATGACTGCATTCATTTTTCACAGATGCAGAGTTATATGGCAAAGATGAAGAATGAGGATGATTCTGACTTTGAAGATGCTGATTCTGAGTCATCCGCCGAGGTACATTCTGCACTTGAAATAGACTTAATGACACAGATTGGTGAAATGAAAACTGAATTTGTTAAACTAAGAAAACAAATAAAAGGAGAACGAAATTTAGTTAACAAATTCAGAATTGAAAAAGAGGTAATAAGAGAACAATATGAGGAATCTGAGGTTGAGAAACAGAAAGTTAAAACTGAAAATTCTGAATTGGTGAAAAATATTTCTGAATTAAAAATTGAACTTTCAAAAGTCAAGGATGAAAAGGGTGATTTACAAATAAAGTTTGATATGCTATTTGAGGAAAGAAATAATTTGTACATCAAAATCAAAGAATTAGAAGATCTTAACATGAAAAGAGGTCAGACTCAGCAAACATTAAATCTTCTAACAAGCTATGTAAAAGATACAAGATTTTATAATCCAAAGAAGGGATTGGGATTGGAAGAAAATGTTGTTTTAAAAAGAGCTCCAGTAAACTTGTATGATTTTGATAAGCTTCATGTTCCTAAACCAAAAATTCCAGAAGTTGTTGAAGTTTTTATAAGACCTGCAAGTTCTATCACAAGTTCTGATAGTTTACAGAAATCAAGTTCTAAAAAGACAAAGGAAACAGTTTCTGAATCAAAAACAGAAAACTCAAATGTTTCAGAAGATAAAGTTAAGAAAGAAATTTCTAAACCAAAAGAAGAGAAACCAAAATACAATGACACTAAATTCAAATATGACTCTCTAAATGTCAGTTACAAAAATAAATAACAAAGTTTTTCGTATTCTGACATAGAAAGTATATTTGATACTAGTAAGGTTTCTGAAACAATTAGTCAGAAATCTGAATCTTCTAATCAGAATTCTGACTGTTCTTATCAATTTTCTGATTCTGTTGGGTCAGAAATCTGAGTCTATTAATCAGAATTCTGATTCAAAGAGTCAGAATTCTGAGTTAACTGAAAATTCTGAAACAAAATCAGAAGAATTTCTAGAACTTGAAAAGAGATTTAATCTTGTAAGTCAAGAACTTGAGGACCTAAGGAAAGCTTATGATGAACTTGAAAATGACTTCTGTGATGTAGATTTTAATCTTGAAAATGCTTTAAAAGAAAAGAGTGTTTTTATTCAGAAAATAAAAGAGCTTGAGAAACTGAAAGCTGAATATGATCTGTTCAAGATTAATGATCTAAAAGAAAATGATAAATTCTTTAATGAATCAAGTACATATGAAAAAGGTGAATCATCTACTTCATTTTCTAACAAAAATAGGTTGAATATTTCAGAAAAAGAGGAAAGCAAAAGGAAAGATGATCTGAAAAGAGTTCCTGAGAAGATTGAATTGAATTCTGATTCTGTACCAAAAGCACAGAGTTTTTGTAATAAATGTACATGTACTTTGAAAAATAGCAATAACAGTGAAAAGACTTATGGTACAGATTTGTTGTTACTTGCAAAGAAAAATCTGACTTGTGTTCAATGTGGAAGTGATTCTTTTCAATATTCTCAGAAATGTCCAATCACAATAACATCTGTTTCATTCATAAGAAAAGATATTCAGAATACAGAAAAGAAGAATGTTTCTGTTCCTCAAACTCAGAGAAAAGAAAAGATAAAAAAAGTGAATCCTCAAATTAAAATCAAAAGAAAGAATGAGAAAGAGCTTAATATGAAAGAAAAGAAAGTTGAAACTACTGCAACATCCAAATTTACAACTTTCAAGAAGAAATTGAACAAATTTGTGAACAGAAAATGTTCTGACTTCATAAAAGTTCAAGGCAAATGGTGTTTAAAGAAAGATTTTGAATGGAAAGTAAAAGGTACTTTTGTTAAATCAAATGACAAAGCTAACAAAGAAGGACCCATTCCAAAATGGGTACCTAAAACTAACTGATTGTTTTTGCAGGGTTGTCTTGTGTGGTTTTTAGATTCAGGAGCTTCAAGACACATGACAGGTCAGAAGTCTTTTCTATCAAATTTCACAGAAAAGGCTGGAGGAGCAGTAAACTTTGGAAATAACAGCAAAGGTCAAGTTAAAGGTTATGGATATTTAACAAAAGGAGATCTGACAATTCAAAAAGTTTTCTATGTTGAAGGATTACAACATAATCTTTTCAGCATATGTCAGTTTTTAGACAGTCTTTGTCAAATCAAGTTCAAAATAACAGGTTGCATGATTTTAACTGAGAATGATCTTAAAGTCTTCTGGGCCAAAAGACACATGGATTTATTTGTGGTTAACTTTTCAAAATTACAAACATTAAATCCTGTTTGTCTTTTATCAAACTCAACTGCAAATGAATGCTGGCTGTGGCACAGAAGATGTTCTCATTTAAACTTCAAAGATCTTAATAATCTTGTTGCAAAACATCTGGTTAAAGGTTTACCAAAGATCAAATTTGAAAAAGAATCATTATGCTGGGCTTGTGAAATGGGCAGGATGAAAAAGAGTTCTCACAAATTAAAAATGGACTCATCTTGCAAAGCACCATTAGAAATGATTCATACTGATCTTTGTGGTCCTATTTCAGTTCAGTCTATGGGAGGAAAGAAATACATGCTTGTAATTGTTGATGAATATTCCAGATACACATGGGTAGAGTTCTTAAGAGCTAAGTCAGAAGCTGCTACTACATTGATAAACTTTATCAAAAGGATTCAAGTTTTCTTACAACTTCCAGTTCAGAAAATCAGAAGTGATAATGGAACAGAGTTCAGAAATGAGACTCTTCAGAATTTTTTAGAAAGTTCTGGGATTTCTCACAATTTCTCTGCTGTCAGAACTCCTCAACAAAATGGTGTTGTTGAAAGGAAAAACATAACTCTAGTGGAAGCTGCAAGAACCATGTTGGCTTATTCAAATCTTCCAACTTTCTTATGGACTGAAGCAATTGCAACTACTTGCTTTACACAAAACAGAACTTTAATCAATAAAAGATTAAATAAGACTGCTTATGAACTGATAAATAAAAGAAAACCTTTAATCAAATTCTTTCATGTTTTTGGTTGCAGATTCTATGTTCTTAAAGACAGAGAAAATCTTGCCAAATTTGATAAAAAGGCAGATGAAGGATACTTTGTTGGTTATTCATTAACTTCCAAAGCATTCAGAATCTACAATAGAAGAACCAATATGACGATGGAAAGCATTAATGTAACATTTGATGAAGCCAGAATGAAGACTTCTGAATAAAACAGTTCAGAACTCATGAAGAACAAGACAAAAATGACTTCTGATACAAATTCTAATCCTATTTGTTCAGAACTCAATTTACTGTTTAGGGATGCTTTTCTAGAACTAATTTCTGATTCTTATGCAGAATATGAAAACCCAAAGATGGTAAAAGAGATGAAAAATAGAACTCCAGAAATAGTTCAATCAACTATAATTTCTGATAAAGGTCCATCTGAGGAATGTCCAAATTTGATATATATAAGTAGTGAAAATTCTGAACATTGTACTCAGAATTCTGATCCTTGTATTCAGAACTCTGAACAAGTCACTCAGAATTCTGACTTCACTGCTCAGAATCCAAACTTGGATACAACTTCTACACATATATCAGAACAAGAGGACAGCTCGGAATTACAAGCAATCATGGATGAGAATGATACACACAACAATTTTCAGAGATTGATGTGCTTCCTAGTGCAAAGAAATGGACTAAAAATCATCCTATTCATCAAGTAATAGGTGATCCATCAGCATAAGTAAAAACCAGATCAGCTACAACAAATGAAGCAATGTTTGATGGTTTCTTAAGTGTGATTGAACCTAAGAAAGCTAATGAAGCCCTAGAGGATCCAGATTGGATTTCAGCAATGCAAGAGGAATTGCTCCAATTTGAAAGAAACAAAGTTTGGAGACTCATTCCAAAGCCTGAAGGTAAATCTATCATTGAAACTAAATGTGTGTTCAGAAACAAAAAGGATGAGTCAGGTGTTGTTATCAGAAACAAGGCAAGATTGGTTGCTAAGGGATACTGTCAACAAGAAGGAATTGATTATGATGAAACATTTGCACCAGTGGCAAGAATAGAGGCAATCAGAATATTCTTGGCCTATGCTGCACACAAGAATTTCAAAGTGTATCAAATGGATGTCAAATCAGCCTTTCTAAATGGTAAACTTAATGAAGTGGTGTATGTTCATCAACCTGAAGGTTTTGTTGATCCAGAATTTCCTGATCATGTTTATATTTTAGACAAAGCTTTATATGGTCTAAAACAAGCACCAGGAGCCTGGTATGACACTCTTACTCAACACTTGTTAGTTTCAGGGTTTAAGAAAGGTAAGATTGACACAACTTTGTTTTTAAAGAAACAGGGTGAGGATTTAATTCTTATTCAGATTTATGTTGATGACATAATATTTGGCTCTACTAGTGCAGAACTATGTGATAACTTTTCTAAAATCATGTCATCTGAATTTGAAATGAGCATGATGGGTGAACTGAATTTTTTCCTTGGTCTTCAAGTCAAACAATTACCAAGTGGTATTTTTTCTAAATCAAGAAAAATATGTCAGAGACATTCTGAAAAAGTTCAAAATGTCTGATTGTGCTTCTATGAGAACACCTATGGCAACAAACATAAAGTTAGATGCTGATCTCAAAGGTGTTTCAGCAGATATCAAACTCTATAGAGGCATGATTGGATCTTTACTTTATCTGACTGCAAGTAGGCCATATATCATGTTTTCTACTTGTTTCTGTGCTAGATTTCAATCTAAACCAAAAGAATCACATATGTTGGCTGTCAAAAGGATTTTAAGATATCTCAAAGGATCACCTGATCTAGGTTTATGGTATCCAAAAGAAACTGACTTCAAATTGACTGCTTTCACTGATGCTGATCATGCAGGAAGTAGGTTGGACAGAAAAACTACTTCTGGTGCTTGTCATTTTTTGGGGGATAAGATAGTGAGTTGGGCATCAAAGAAACAGAATTGTGTGTCCACTTCAACTGCTGAGGCAGAGTATGTTGTTGCTGCTGCTGCTTGCTCTCAAACTTTGTGGATGAGAACACAACTCATGGATTATGGATATCAGCTCAACAAAGTTCCCATCTATTGTGACTCAGAAATTGCAATTTCCATTACTCAAAATCCTGTTCAACATTCAAAGACTAAACACATAGATGTGAGGTATCATTTTATAAAGGACTATGTGGAAAAAGGAACTATAGAGATGCACTTTGTGCATACAAAGTATCAATTGGTTGACTTGTTCACAAAGCCTCTTGATCACAAAAGGTTTTCTTTTCTCATATGTAAAATAGGAATGCTTAATCTGACTAATTGAAAATATTTGTGTTTCTTAAAAATAAAATGTTAAATTTTTCCAAGTAAAATTGTCTGAGTAGTGTACCCAGAACTCTGATTCTTAAGTTCAGAACTTCTGACTCTTAAGCTCAGAACTTCTGAGTCTTGAGTTCAGAACTTCTGAGTCTTAAGGTCAGAGATTCTGAGTCAATACTTCAGAAATCTATCTTTCAAAAATTTATTTATGAGAAATACAAATACTTCAATCTTGTGGATTATTTTTTTTCTATTTTTTTCGACCTCATCTTTATGTATCATATATGGTCAAGTACATGCTAAAGTCAAGGGGAGAATCAAAATCTTTTGGAAATCATATCATGATGCTAAAAAGGTTTGTGTTCATTTCTTATCTCTGATCATTCTAAGAAGAACAAGCTTTTAATGATAATTTTTTTTTCTTCTTGTTCAAACTATATCTGAATTTTAAATGATTTTCTTTAAATAATCATTTTGTGAACAGTATTCTGATGATAAATTGTTTTTCTATCTGTTCAAACCTCTTCTGATTAATTAAAGTTTTTACATTTGTCAGAAGTTGATTTTAAATAAATCTTGGTTACAAGGAAAATTCTTCTGAATCATGGACTCAGAACTCTGAGTAGAATACTCAGATCTCTGATAAAGGAAAGACAATCTTTTGAGCGTGTTATTCAAATCTTTGACTTGTGTCAATATTCTATCATATAACACGTGTCAGCTTCATATTTGGTTGATTATGCCACGCATTTCATTTAAATCTTCTGTGGCATTTCAAACGTGTTGACTCCGTTATAACTTTGACCTCGCTTTTCCGTCAAACCTTTCAACTTCGCGGATTTTAAATAGGTCTTAAAATCCCTATTTCAAATTCTTTCACATTTCAGAGTGAAAAGTGAGATACGAATCAATCCAGAGTTCTTTGAGTTTGCTTTCTTCTTAAATCATGTCTGGATTTCGAAGAAGTGGTCAAATATCTTTGCATTCTACTAAGTCTTTGATGGATTCATCCGATTCAGATAATGATGAAGTGCAAAATAGAGCTGTTGAGGAAGAAGCAATAGGAAATGATGAAATAAATGAAGAAGATGAACAAATGGCTGAATCAGAAGGAAATGCAGATGAGGTAAACATAAATGTTGAACATGAACAGAGTGCTGTAGGGTCGATTATGTCAAATAGACCAATTTTAGTGGAAAGGGTTGTACCTGAAGGTGAATGGTTAAAGTTATCAGAAAATAATTGTGTTTTACTATTTGAGGAGAGTAGATTTAAGCCTGAACACATAATCATCATGGAATTATTCAAGTATCATCCTTACAGGAAATGGTTTACAAGAAGCAAAACAGTTCCTATTCAGTATATTCAACAATGGTGGAGACATCTTAGGTTAGAAGACAACAAGTTTGTATCTGAAATTGGTGGAGTAACATTTGCTTTATCAATCTCTGCACTAAGAGAAATGTTAAATCTTCTAGAGAAAGATGATATACAAAGAAGGTCAGATTTTGAAGACTCACCTTTAATAGAGGAACTAATTGCAGAGTTTATGAAGTTAGGATATAATGAAGGATTGAGGACCCTTACTTTGTTCAGAAGGAACAAATTGCCACCTATTTGGGCATGTTTCTTTCGTGTGGTGAATAAATGCTTGTCAGCAAAGAATAGCTCTGCAGATCAAGGTTCAAAACAGATTCTTCAAATCTTTCAGGGTTTAGTGAAAAATAGGCATTATGATTACACTGCTATACTTTGGGAAAACATGAAGAACACTTTTGAGAAAAATCAGAAAGCTATTCAAAAGAAGACAAAGGATACTCCTCTGGCATACATACCTTACATAAGGTATTGGCCAATTGTGATATGGTATGCAATGCAAGAAAACAGAACCATTTCAAGAAGATCAAATGAATAGCATGGTCCTACTTTCTATTTGGGTAAGATGTCTTCAGTTACTAATATTGAGAATTATCCTAATCATAAAGTTTTGCCAAAATCACTTAGGAATTACATACCAAGGGAGAGTGAGATTTTAAAAGCATATTGCACCTCTATGGGAATTGAAATACCTCAAATCCATACCCATGAGGACCAACCTGAGAAGGGAGGTGAGGGGTCTAGTCAAGTTAGAGAGGGGGAGGATGTTCAAATGGTTGAACATTCTGAGAGAAATGAGGGGCAAAATTCTGAGAGCTCGGTTAGAATATGTGAGGAAAAACAGAATGAGGGTGGTGAGGATGAGAGAATGTCACCAGAGGTTCAAACAGAAAAAGATGCCTCTATACTAGCTAATCTTAACCAGGTAACCACATCTGCTATTGGTTCACAATTCTTGGTGTCCAATATTGAAACAAACACCATGGACCTAGTGGTGGAACTTGAACAACCCATCCATACCCACTCAGAAGCACTTCAACATGCTACAGTTTCACATAAATCAGAGGAACCATCCCAAACTCATTTGGAGGGAGGTGATAAATCCCAACCCGTTTTTCATCACATTGAGTCTGGATATCACAGTCCTATCCACATTGAGCCTGAAATTCCTTCTAACACTTGCACAAATCAGGAATTTCGTATTCCTGACACAACATTCATAGACATACCTAATATTGGGCGTCGAGGATTGGATGGAAGTCCTGGTGAGGTGAACATTTCAAAAGCCTCATTTAAACGTGCATCTGTTGTACAAGATGACTTCGCGTTATCTACAGGCCATGAGCCCTCTGGGCACATGAAAACTGGACCATCTGTTGGTTCAGGTTCACAGTTATACTCTTCTGAATTTGAAAAGATTCAGAATCAACACAAGGAGATGGGGGAAAAATTTGAAAAATTGGAGAAAAAAGTGGATGGACTAAATGATGAGGTGAAAGGATTGAAAGATATGTTGGAGGGAAAATTGATATCTGTTGAAACTAAGATAGATAATGTGAAGATATCCTTGGAATCTCATAAAAAGGAGATCAATGATATAATGTCTGAATTTCAAAAAGATCTGTTGAAACAAATGCAGAGTATGCAAGATTCTGTATTTAAAGCACTGAGTGTATCTATGGCTTCAACTTCAAAGCCTCTTGATCTTATTCCACTAGCAGAAGCTGAACCTGAAGGTGTTACTGGTCAGAACTCAAAGAGGAAGTTTGATGATAATGAACCTCATGATCATCAAAAGGGGGAGAAAAGGCAAAGATTGAGTTCTGATGATGATATTGGCATAGAAGATTTTGAAATAGCAGATATGCACTTAGTCAGTACAAAGAACACAAAAGTTCAGACAGAAGAAATTGTAAAGACAGTGGATACTCAGATAGTTCAGATACAGAGGAAATGGAGGTGGAAAGCATAGATGGTTGTGATTCTGATAAAACAGAAGAATTGAATTTAGACACCGAGATGGAAGTTAATTCTGATGAAACTGAAGCTATTGAGGAACCTGTTTTGGGGTCAGAGGAAATAGATGAAAGATTAGTGGTTGTGAACACTTGTACAGATATTGTCCCATATGTCAGAGTTGGCTTGTTGAACTCTGAACTGGAAGAAAGGAGATTGAATGAGATTTTGATCAGAATGATGCACAGTGAGTTAGTCAGAGCACTTAATGTTCAGAATATTCAAAAAACTGTGAAGGTGGTAAGACCTATTGATCTGATGGGAAAAGAAGATAGTTCAGTTGGATATTCTCAGAAATTTCAAGAGGAATTCTATTTTAACTATGTTGATGATATTGCTGACAATATAGGAGAATATGAAAGAGTCAAAGAATACTTCATGCCCTCAGAATATCTATTCAGAAATCCAATTGAAATCCCTAAGATTAATCTACCAATGTTAGAGAAACCTATATGTGACTTTATTCTAGAATTAAGTGATGTACCACTTGCTAAACATTTTCATGACGACATCTTTCCAGAAGAGACATATGAGAATCTTTATCACAAAGAAGGAGAATATGAAGTTTTGTTAAACAATGTTGACGGTTTCATGGATGGAAAATCTCAGATGATTTATGCAGAAGCCTCAAACAGATTTAGAATTCCTGACTCAAGGCTGCACATTCAGAAAAGGATTGAGAAAGTGTTGATGTTTCAAACAGAAGAATTTGATGGTCTAAAGTATGTAAAATTGGAAGTATTGAAAGAAAAAGATGTAAAGGTTTCCTTATCAAGTTTTGATTTCCCCAGATTAACTCTTGTAGATCAGATCTTTCTCGTTAAGTTCTTTGCCAGTACTGAAGAAGCCTGGGTAGAGATTGAATGTAGAAGACTTCTGGGCATTTATGTCAGAAACATGTACTTGTATGATTTTCAACTGGCTATTGAAGGAAGAAAGGAGAAATGCAACTTAAGCTGTCCAGAGATGATTCCAGGGATTGGTGTACATGAGAAAGGGTTTATAAATGAAGGAATGGTATCATAAGGCTTTGCATATACAATTCATGAAAGACTTGAACTATTCAGATTGAAGGATTTGGTAAAGTATAGTGATGCAACTTTGAGTTGGTTACTAAATGGAATGGAAGGATTTTCTGTATCTGAAAGAAAAAGTCTGGGGAAGAGATGTGTGAAATCTATAAAAAGAAAATTAAGTCTCAGAAATAAGATCAGAAAGTGTGGTGAATGGCTTTTGTCAGAAGTAAATCCTAAAAAGATGCTGCATAGTGATTTTGTGTTTCCAGCAGAATATGAGGTGAATGAGGTCTTTTCAGAAGAAATTGAAGAAGAAATTCAAAAGACAACTCCTCAGAATGATCAAATGACGAGTATTGATCAACCTGAACAGTCAGAACCAAAAGAAGATGAAAGATCTGTAGATGTGAATGGGTATTTTCTGGAGTTTGATCTGCCAAACTTCTTTAATCCAAGTGAAGTAAACTTTCTAAGTGTATATCATGACAAACCAAAAGAGACTCAGATCTGGTTGGCTGAGAAGTCAAGATGTCTTGGAAAACCAAAGAAAGATGTGTATTCATATTTTCTAATCACTGGGATCAGAGAATTAAAGATCAAGCAGTTCAGAAAGCAAGAATACTTATCCTTTGATGTATTGAGAGAAGATGGAAAGGTGTACTATTTTACTGATGCAGACTTTGAAAAGCTATCAGTAATGGATTTCTACAGACTACACAGTATGTTGTGCTTCAAAGAATCAAGCAAAGATAAGAATGAAAGGAAGGCAAGGAGTGCAGTGATTGAAGCTATGTTTTACATCCTAAGATGGCATTGTTATACAGATTTCCAAATAGCTCTGTATTTACAAAGGCCAGGTGTCTATCTTTCAAGACCCATCACAGATCATGATCAGAAGCAAGTATTAAGAACTGGAAGTGTGTGCAGACATCCAGAATTGGGAGTATTTTTGAAAAACAAGAGTGAAAAGATCTTTTTCAGAGCAAAGGAGACTGCAAAATATAGCTCTGGAACTTTGAGATTCATCAAGCATAATTTGGAGAAAAAGGTGCTGAAGGTGAAGCAAGCTAATATGACTCAAGAAGTGATCACTCAGCAAGTTGAAACTATTCAGGAAATTATTGATAGAATTGACAAGAGACTTACTCAGAGAAATGTGATGTTACAAAAAATTGTTCCTGCATTGAAAGAGCTTGGTGATACAAAGTATAAGTTTATTTGACAACAAGGGAGAGATTGTTAGATCTGAGTTTTGTCAATAAACCAAGTATTGAATTCTGATAAGAAGGCTCAGAAGTTCTGAAGAGAAGAGTCAGAGTTCTGACTACGAAAGCTTTGAAAGATTACCAAGTACAGAAGTCTGAGAAGAAGAGTCAGATGTCTGAGAAGAAGAGCCAGAAGTTCTGAGATGCTTAATCAGAATTATGTTCAGAAGTTCTGAACAACATGTTCAGAACTTATAACTAGATACTTTACTTTGTATTTTGGTTAACTAATTAGGACACGTGTATTGTTCTTATTAGTCTTTCATATTTGTACAGTAGCTTTAATATTTCCGTTGCAGTATATATAGTGGTTAGCACTACATTGCTAATTGATTCTCCCGCATATATTTGTATTCATATTTTGTAATCTTTGAGATACTCTCTCTCTAAGATCTGTAAATCTGTTCTTCATTGAATACAATTGGTTTGATCATATTACTTCTCAATTAATGTTTCATACATTGATATATTGATTGTAAGACTGAATCCTGGACTTACAACTATTCATGCCGTCCGATCAACAGTAGCTCATGCTTTATGGTCCCCTAGAGTAGTATAAAAGGAAGTCTCTTGTTGAGATCTTCCTTAACAATCTTAAGAACTTAACGAAGAATCTGAGTTTCATGCTTATGCTTTATATCGTCAAACCTATTTAGCATTACACTCTCTCACACACACCAAACAGTTCTTAATCTGTTCTTGGTGTTCTTATTATATATCGAACGACAGTAATCTTCAAGATATCATTTTGTTCTTAAAATACAGTTTCTTTATATTGTGTGTTCTAAATCTATCAAACATATCTGTTAGTTCTTTAAATACGCTTCCGCATCAAACATAAACTCGAACTAGTAGATCTGCTAATCTTGTCTAAGCAAAACGGGAACCAACAATTGGTATCAGAGCCTTCCTTGATTTTTAATATCAAGTGATCCTCTTTGTTACAAGATTTGTGATAGACATCATTCTGTTTTAACCTGTTCTTCATTTCGTTGAAAAGGTTCTGTTTTCCTATCATTTTTCGATTTATTCAAAAGTGGTATTCTCAAAAGAAACTATTTTTTTTCAGGTTAAAACTCCATTAAAGTGCACTCTGGAAACTGTTAAAACCCAGAAAACCTTCAAGATCATCAGACTCATACTCTTTCGTCATATTATCTTTTCAAAACCTTCGAAACTCTTACAATGACAAATACAAATAACTTTTTCACTGCTGGTTCACTAACCAAGCCTCCTACTCTCCTTCGAGATGAGTATCCTCAATGGAAGATAAGAATGATCCATTTCTTCGAGGTTACTGAAAAAACTCTCGTATAATATCTTTACAACCCTCCTCAAGTTCCCATGATAATAGTACCACGAGTACCAGTTACTGTTGAATCTCTTGAAATCCCTGAACATCAAAAACCTAAGCCAAAAGGAGAATGGTCAGATGAAGATAAGGCATAAGATGAAGTTGCACAGAAAACAAAAAGAATATTGATCATGGCAATCCCCAACGAACTTTTTCAATCCTTAGATGCATGCGAAACAGCGCACGATCTTTGGAAAGAATTAGAAAGACAGTTGGAAGGGGGTGCTAAAACGCAGAAGAACCGAAGGGCACAATACATAAATTGTTGATCCAATCCCTCAGTGATTTGATAATGACCCTCTCTTATATACTTAGTGAAAATTGTAAGTAAATAATATGTATCAGAGTTTCACTATCGCTGATAAGTACTAAGATCTTACAGTACCGCTGATGGGAACTCTCGCTCTTTAAATTAAATATTCAACGAACACTGTTCACCATTAATGCTCTGAGTCTGTTCAGTCATTATGATGATCGCTGATAAGTTAGTTGTTTACTTATGATCCCTAAAGAAAAGTTTCACGTCAACAAAGGTTCTACGCTGGAGTCGAAGATCAAGCTCAAGAACCAGCGACAAGTCTCCTAATGAACTGATGCGGATCAGCGAAGACTCAGATTTGTCCACTCAACGTGAAGTATCAAGTACAAGACTTCAGCTATCGCTGAACTTTATCATTCACTGAATAGAAAATGATAATCGCTGAATCAACGAAAAGTTGATGATGGAGTCCTCCGTAAAAAGTACTTTTGTCTTAACCTCCCTTGCACGACTCCGTACGAAATGTCAGAAAAGAACCTCCGACTGATACTACACTGTTCATCCATGCGGCTACTAAGGTTGTCAACCAAGGTCAATGACATGCAACTAACCAGCTGATGACACGTGTAAAGTGTATACTGACTTGCATTAAATGCATGCAGTATATAAAGAGATGAACCTACTTCTTTTAAAGTAACTTGCTAACTCTGGAGAAGTTCAATCTCTTATCTCAAGATAGGTTATTATTAGTAATTTCCTTATCTCTCTTAGTGCAAGAAACCTTAGTGTTCCAACTTGTCTAGATTTAGGTTTATCCTTAATCTTGTTTCCGCAACAAGCTGTAAATTGTTAATGATTTATCAATAAACAATTTAGAAAAGTAAAATCTGTGTGTTTGTCTTCAACCCCCCCCCCCCCCCCCCCTTCTACAAACTTGTATAGGCCTTCGGGACCAACAAGTGGTTTCAGAGCGGATTTGTTTAAATCTCATAAACAAGATCTACTCTAAGATATTTCTCTTCCTTGCTATTATCTGAAAATGGCCACCAACACAAACACAAATTATATAGATAAATGGTTCTCTTGCTAAACCCCCTAGATTTTCCAAAGATAACTTCAACTTATGGAAAAATAGGATGACACTCTTCTTAGAAGGTGTAGACCCTACTATGCCTTACTATCTCGAGAATGGTCCATTCATCCCTGTAAGAATTGATGCTGCTGTTCCAGCCGCTGAGAATAGACCTGCTATTCCAGAAAGGCTGGTACCTAAGGAAATCTTTCAATGGACTGACGAAGATAAGAAGAAAGTGGCTATAGATACAAAAGCCAGATCCATACTATCCATGGCTCTTCCTGACGAAGTCTACCATTCCGTCATGAATCTGAAAACATCAAAAGCCATGTGGGACATAATATGTGTTCAGTATGAAGGAACGTCTGAAGTCCAGGACTCAAGAAAGATCAACCTGGTAAGACAATACGAAAGTTTCATTTCTGGTAAGAATGAATCTCTCTCTGAAGTTCACCAACGTTTTAATTGTTTAATTATAGATCTGAAAACTGTTGGTAAGGAATATTCTAACTTTGAAGTACTGACAAAGTTTGTAGAATGTTTACCTGAAAGCTGGGACAATTATGATATGTGTCCCAAGTTGTCAAAGGATCTAAAATCAATGACCCTTTCAACCTTATATGGCACGTTGCTGAATCATGAGCAATCGAGCCATCTTAAGAAGAATCTTGTAAAAGATTCCAAAAGCACCCCTATTGCTTTAATCTCAGAGGAACCTTCTACTCAGCGACCCTCGGTCACTATCACTGAGTTAGAGAGTAACTCTGAAAGGTCATCAAATTCTGATTATTCAGATAATGATGAGTCTTTGGCTCTCCTAACTAAGAAGTTCAGGAGATTTGCCAAAAAGAAAATGTTTAGAAAGAACAAACCTCTTTCCATAACTGACAAGCCTAGATCATCAGCTTTTGTTGATAAGGCTACTGCTACTTGTTTTAACTGCGAAAAGACAGGACATTTCGCTAACGAGTGCAGGTGTAAGAAAGTTTCTAGTCCCTCAGCTTTTACAAAGAAATCCTTTGTTCCAAGGAATAAAGATGACAAATATTCAAAGCTGAAAGAAAAATATGCTAAGCTGAAAAGCTTTAAGAAGAAGAATAAAGGCCTGATGGCTGACTATGATTGGGCTGCTTCTGATGAAGAAGCATCATCATCTGACTCTGAAGATGATGAAGCAAATCTATGTCTCATGGCCAAGATTGAAGAAGAGGAAGAAAGCTCAGACATTCCCTCCACTTCAACATCTGCTATTTAGGTATCACCTTCTTTCTTTACCAATATTGCAAATATTGATGAAGCTGATAGTCTCCGTAAGATCGATCTCTTGACTAGAAGTTTATACGAAGCCATGAACGGAAAAACTGTGGTTGAAAACCAAAATCTTGATCTCGCTGAAAAGCTTAAAAACTGCCACCTTCAAATAGAAAAGCTTTCTAAAATTGAAGAAGATTTTAAAGATCAAGTATATTTAAATCAGCTAGTCAAAATCGAACGAGCAGAAGCTATCGCTGCATTAAAAGATGAAAAAGCTACTGTTGAAGGATGGTGTAATTCTTCAACAAAGATCACTGAGATAATAAAGTCTCAGATTCCCCTGAGTGATAAACGTGGTTTGGGTTACAAATATGATACTCCAAAACCAACCACTGAGCGTTCAATGCTTAAATTTGGAACGTTCGTATCCTCAGTCGCTGATACTTCATCTTCTCAGTGCTCCTCGTCCATTACACCAATCCCTGAGGAAACTCCTACCTCCTCAAAAGGCAAGGAGAAAATGGTTTATTCAAAACCTACCTCTGTCTCTAAAGTCAAAGGTAAAGGAATTGTTATTTACCAGAATCCTCAGAAGGGTACCTTAGTACCAAAGCTGAATGCTTCTAAAGCTTCAGTGGCTCATCCCTCTGGATCAAGGAAGCAGATCTCTGGATCTATTCAGCGATCTACTCCTAGACTCAGATTGGATGTCCTTGGTAAGAAATCTGAAGAACTGAATGTTCATCCCATTTCTAAAGCCAATAGTTTACTTGGTGCTGGCACTTCTAATTCGAAATTAAAAGCTCAACATTCAAATGGTCCTAGAACTACTTTTAGTTATAGGAAATGTTATCACTGTGGACTTACCGATCATATTGCTAGTAAGTGTCCCACAACCACCAAAGCTGATAAGATAGCTAAGGTGAAGATTGCCCCCAAGGAAAAGAAGACCAACCATGGTGCAAATCAGGTCAAGGTGAATCCTACCACTGAAGTTAAGAAATTAACCAAAGTGAAGAAAGACAAAGCTGAATCTTCAAATGCTGCGAAGACTGCTGAATCTTCCATTCCAACTACTTCCATTGACAAATGTATATACATGGTAAAGTGGGTACCTAAGAAAAACTAATCTTCTTTTGTATTGCAGGTTAAGAAGGGTATCTGGTATCTTGATAGCGGATGCTCTAGACACATGACTGGAAAGAAAAGACTGCTCGCTGAATACAAGGAAGAGAAGGGTCCCTCTGTGACTTTCGGTGGAAATGGAAAAGGACATACCCGAGGGTATGGTGTACTTTCAAATGGTACAACCTCCTTCAGAAGAGTCGCATATGTTGAAGGGCTGAAGCATAATCTTCTAAGCATCAGTCAACCATGCGACATAGATAACAAAGTAATCTTTACTAAAGAATCATGCTTTGTCGCTGACAAAAAGGAGAAGATAGCTCTTAGCGGTTATCGTTTGGAAAATGTTTATGTAATAAACATGGACTCAACAACCACTGAGAACTCCAGTTTCTTCTCAAAGTCCTCATCTGATGTCAACTGGCTATGGCATAAGAGGCTATCTAATCTAAATTTCAAGACACTGAACACTCTTTCTTCAAAAGAGTTAGTCACTGGTCTACCTCAGCATTCATACGCCAAAGAGTCTTTATGTTCAGCGTGTGAAAAAAGGAAGCAGACCAAAGCAAGCTTTAAATCAAAGCAAGTTTCTTCAGTGTCATCTTCTCTACAACTACTCTATATGGATTTGTTTGGCCCTGTTAACAAACAATCCATCGCTGGAAAGAAATATACGCTGGTCATAGTTGATGAATTCTCTCGCTTCACTTGGGTAATGTTTCTCCGTTCTAAGAGTGACACCCCTGAAGAACTCATCACCTTTGTTCGGAAGATGGAAACCCTGAACAATCTGACCGTTCGCTCAATAAGGAGTGATCATGGGACTGAATTAAAAAACGGTTCTCTTGATTCCTTCCTTGAGAGTAAGGGTATTTCTCACAACTTCTCTTCTGTGAGAACACCACAACAAAATGGAGTCGCTGAAAGAAGAAATAGAACAATTATTGAAGCTGCACGTTCAATGCTCAGTGATTCTCACCTGCCTACTCAGTTTTGGGCAGAAGCTGTCAACACTGCTTGTTTTAAGCAAAACAGGTCGCTGATAGTTAAATGATTCAAAAAGACAGCCTATGAACTCTTTCATGGGAGAAAGCCTTCAATCAGCTTTCTTCACATCTTTGGATGTCAGTGTTTCATACTGAACAACAGAGATGCTCTTGGAAAGTTTGATCCTAAGGCTGATGATGGAATCTTTCTTGGATACTCCTCAGTTTCCAAAGCCTTCAGAGTCTTCAATCGTAGAAGACAAACTGTAGAAGAAACTATTCACGTCACGTTTGACGAATCCCGTTCAGCGAACTCTAAACCGTCCGCTGATACTGAAGAACTGAATCAATGGATGTTTTCTCATCTTGGTGATTTAGAAGATATTCCCACTCCTCATGCTCATCCAGTAGAAGATGATAGTCCTCCTATCATTCCAAACATACAGAACAGTGAAGCTGAAACATCATGGGTCTCATCTGTTCTAATAAACACTATACCTACCGCTGAACCAAATGCCTCAGACATTCCATCTATCTCTCAGCAATCAGTAAATGAAATGACAAATGCAAGTATTCCTCTCTTAACTGAAACTCCAGAAGTAGCTGAAGCCTCATCTTCAGCTCCTCCAATTCAAGATGAGTCAACGACTTATGCTCCGGCTCAGCGATGGACTGTAAATCACCCAATTGATCAAATTCTTGGTGATCCAAACGCTGGTGTTCAGACTCGTCGAAGTGCATGTAATATTTGTTTATTTGTTAACTTTATTTCTCTAACTGAACCAAAGAAAGTAGATGATGCCCTCAAAGATCCAAACCGGTCCATCGCCATGCAAGAAGAGCTGACTGAATTCGAAAGAAACAAAGTTTGGAAACTTGTTCGGAGACCAACTGATAAAACGGTAATAGGCACTAAATGGGTCTATCCAAACAAGTTGGACGAACATGGTACTGTAACCCGCAACAAAGCTCGTCTTATTGCTCAGGGATACAGACAAGAGGAAGGTATAGATTATGACGAAACATTTGCTCCAGTAGCAAGACTTGAATCTATTAGTCTATTCTTAGCATATGCTGTACACAAAAACTTCAAAGTACATCAGATAGATGTTAAGTCAGCGTTTCTGAATGGAAAGCTGAATGAAGAAGTGTATGTGGAACAACCTCCAGGATTCTCAGATTCTAAGCGTCCAGGTTATGTTTATAAACTGGACAAGGCACTTTATGGCTTAAAGCAAGCTCCTCGTGCATGGTATGACACTCTTTCTACTTATCTCCATATTGAAAAATTTGAGCGAGGTAAGATTGACAAAACTCTATTTTTTAGCAAAGTGAAAGGTCATATCATTCTAGTTCAAATATATGTTGATGACATTATATTTGGTTCTACTAATCCTGAGCTTTGTACTCGTTTCGCTGATAGAATGAAAGTTGAGTACAAAATGAGCATGATGGGTGAAGTAACATATTTCCTTGGTCTTCAGATTAAGCAAACTGAAAAAGGAACTTTTATCAATCTGGGAAAGTATGTTAAAGATATGCTGAAGAAATTTGATTTAACTCATAGTTCAGCTATGAAAACCCTTATGGCACCACCGCTGACACTTGACAAGGATTCAAAGGGAATACCTGTTAATGTCACGCTGTACCGTGGGATGATCGGCTATCTCTTGTATCTTACAGCTAGCCGACCCGATATAATGTATGCAACATGTTTGTGTGCACGATATCAACCTGGACCTATGTTATCTCATATGAAAGCTGTAAAGCGAATCTTTCGATATCTTAAGGGTACAGCGAACCTAGGTCTTTGGTATCCCAAAGATTCAGGATTCGATCTAACCTCCTATTCAGATAGTGATTTTGCAGGTTGCAAAATGGATAGGAAAAGCACCACAGGAGGATGTCAGCTCCTGGGTGGAAAGCTGGTAAGTTGGACAAGTAAAAAGCAAAATTCAGTGTCCACTTCCACAGCTGAAGCTGAATATGTAGCTGCTGGAAGCTGTTGTTCTCAAGTCTTGTGGATGAGAAATCAGCTACTAGACTATGATCTTCAGCTCTCCAAAATTCCAATCTATTGCGACAGCACAAGTGCCATCGCTATAGCAAACAATCCAGTACTACATTCAAAGACCAAACATATAGAAATCAGATATCATTTTATCAGAGATCATGTGATGAATGGTGATATAGAACTTCATTTTATCCCAACTGATTATCAGTTAGCTGATTTATTTACCAAACCTCTTGATGAGACAAGATTCAACTTTCTCATCAGCGAGCTTGGAATGCTGAACTTTGAAGGGTAAAATCCTAAACGGTTCACATTGATCAGCGATAGGATAAAATCAACTCATATAACCTATTCAATCATCTTCTCTCTGAATAAAAATTGGTTAAAGCTGATATAAAGGTATGTTTTCTCTCTCTGACAATCGCATGAAAATGTAAGATTTCAAAACAAAATGCATCGCTGAATATCTCTTATTTAACAGCGATATTTTGAAATTTCTTAAAACCATCGCTGAATATTTTCATTCAGTGCTTCATGTTTTCAAAAGTATCCCTGAGTTTTTCAAAACCTCAGAGACAACCAAGAATATGAAAGGACAGTTGTGACGTCATTGCAACGGATAAACCCCGTCACATTTTCTCTTCCTGACACATGTTTGCACGTCTCGTTCAAACTTCCAATCAAATGCAAACACGTGTCCGTGTCATGATGAAAATCTTTTCCCGCTCAAGATTTTCTCTCTCTAATCTCTCTATATAAACAAACTCGTAGTTTATATTTTTCTTTTACGCGATCAATCTTCCTCCGCAAGAAAGAATTCACTGTTGCATTTGCGCTTTCAAAAATTTCAAGAACAGTTCATCATCTTCTTCATCAAACATCAAGGTTAATATGTTCTTATTTATTACCAAATGCGTATAACTTGTTTCTGATCTTTTCTTAGTTTTAACAAGATCAAACAAAAGAACTTCTTAAAATGAAATCATTTTCTTTCATGGTTTTATGAACACAACCATTTCATGGTTGTTCTTCAAGTCTAAATGCGAAAATCTTAAACTTGTTCTTCATTCGTTTCCAGAATCTAATTATTCATAGAAAACTGGATAACAAGAATAAATGGGTTTACATTTCGTTTCTTAAAATCAAGAAAAACCCTAATCTTCATTAAGACATTTGTGTCTGGATGAAATGAATACAATTTGAACCATCTTAATGGAAAATCTTTCCACGTTAAGATAATTCTTATTTGTTAACATATTTGGTTGAACTGATAATATAGATAAATGGCTTTGTCTGACATTCCTGCTACCGCTGAGAACATCTCCGCTGATTCTGAGGAAGTGGACATCCTCAAGGCTCCTCAAGTCAAGTTTTCCCTTGACAAACTGGATTGGACCAAGGTGAACAACCTCTATGCGCTTTTCGAGTTTCCTCCTCGAAAGCAAGTCACACATCTAGATGATGCTGTGAAATTCCTAAAGAATTGCTGCATCTCCACAGCCCTGACCATAACACCTCCTGCTCATCAGCTCTTGCTCTCACAATTCTGGTACTCAGCCAGACACTCTCAACTACCTTCAGCCAAAGACCCCTCCAAAACAATCGATTGCATCCTCTGCGACATCGAATATGGCACCATGAAGATCACCCCTACCATTATTCGCAAAGCTCTCAGACTTCCCATCGCTACCAAGGAAAAACCTTTTGTTCCCCTCCCTGACCCCAAGAAAAAACTCAAACAGGGAAGCCATCATTGCATTTTTCGATGCAATGGGCTATGTATGGGAAATCGGCAGAGACATGAAGGCCGAGAAGAAGCTTACGATTATCAAGAAATTGAAAATGCCCAGCGAGATGAATTTCATCTTCGCTCATCTAATCAGCTGCATGACTGCAAAGAGCGGCTCCTCTGACCAAGCCGCTAAACCTCAGCAAGCAATGGGGTATGCACTGCTGAAAGGTCTCAACATAGACTGGGCATCGATTATCTATGATGACCTAGTTCTAAGAGTGGACACCGTCGCTGACAGACCTGCATGGGTTCCTTACCCCCGATTCATCAGCGCTATCTTCCAATATGGCCTGAAGGAGAGCTACCCAACTGAAGGTGACCTGAAACTCTCTCAGGTCGGGCCAAAGATACTTGACTTCAAACCAATGGTGAATGAGGTACGTCTTTCTACACTCTTGTCTCTTCTCAACCCTTCTTCTTCTCATTCTGTGGCTCCTTCAGCGACAATACCCATCGCTGATACCCTGGCCACAAAATCCTCTCCTTCTAAGAAAAGGAAACATTCTTCTACCCCACTTGGTTCTAAAAGGATCAAGAAATCAAAGGAGCAACCCCAGCAATCTCATGCTGAAGACTCCTCAGCTCTTTCTGCAGAGCTGAAAGAACGTTTAGTGGTACGCTCTGCCACACCTGAACAAGCCATCCCTTCAATCCCATCTTCAGCGTCTCTAAACGCTGAGGTTACAAACTTGGAACCTACCCAACCTCCTTCAGTCTCTCAAAAGACTGATGAAGTGATTGTCAGCGAATCCAACGCTGAACTCAGAACCCAACCCCCATTCTTATCCTTCGCTCCTCCCTCTACTCATTTGGTCTCTACTCCAGATCTCGCTGGAGCTGCCATCATTTCTACGGAACCTAAAGCTGATTCTCCAGGAATGATGAAGACAGGTCCTGCAGGACAATCCATGGGCACTTTTGAAGATGACATGGAACTTTAATCAGGAACCCGTGATTTTGATGAATTCACCAATCCTCCTGTAGGTACACACTAACCCATAAACACTGTGACTAAACCCCAAACTTCTGAGCTTTCCTATGTTCACAAGTTTTTATATGTTACAGGTCCTAATTTGGGAGACATCAACGCCTCTTTTAAAGCTGTGGAGACAACGCTGACAGATCTCACCACCACTCTTTCTAATAACTCTACAGCTGTAACAAACGCTGGAGAGAATCTGAACAAGCTGACAACGATGGTGGAGAAGAAGGCTTCCACAGATGACTTGAAGAAAGTTGATAACACTCTCAGCGACTTCGCCAAGGTGCTCGCTGGCATCTACACAGACCACACCTCTCTCAAAAATTCAGTTTCATCCATGTCCAGCGAGGTCACATCGCTGAAGACATCGGTTGGACATCTAGAGGGAGATATGTCTACTGTAAAGGCTGACTTAGGCTCTGTAAAGACCGATGTTAGATCGATGAAATCGATGATCGAGCAGCTTCTATAGAAAGCGAATACTCCTGCTCCGGCCCCTGCCCCTGTCCCTGCATCTGACAACTTCACAGTGGCGGATCGCATTGAGCTGAAGAAAATCAATCCTGCAATTTCTGGCCTTGAAGACAGAATAGCAAAGATTTAAGTTTGTCTAGGTCTCTCTGGCCACGAAGACAGAAAACCTACCAACGCTGCTGAATCTACCCATTCCTCCCCCAGTCATCATGAAAAATAGTGGGAGAAGAGCGCTGAAGACCTCTCCAAAAGCGCTGAAGACCTTTCCCATGATGAATCTATCAGGGGAGAGAAGGATACTGAAGAAACCACCGCTGGACCTCAGGGAGATGAAAACCCTGAGGAAACCGAGAAGCTCGCCTCTGTATCTGAGGGGGAGCAACTCGAAGAAGAAGCTGATAAAACCGAATCCGAAGCAGAAGATGATGAAGCCGTTGACATCCCTGATGATGAACCATCCTCTTCTCCAAAGAATGATGATGATGATGACGAAGATGACGATGACTTCTTTATCGTCAAACCTGCTCCGAAGATCAAAGATCTTAAGGGAATCTCGATAAATGAACCTTCAGGGGAGCGGACAAAGACAAAGCCCTCAGCCTCTGGAGCTGAGAAAGGCAAAGGCAAAAGCATCGCTGAAAATGACAATCTGATGATCTTGCTTGAAAAGCCGGTTTGTCAGGTATGCTAAACATCTCTCACTCCATCCCTCCTATATCATACACTATCAGTTCTACAACCCAAGCCTATACACTTAAACCAATTCTCTCTATCTGATTCTACCCAAGTTCTTACTTGTAAGATCGCTGTGTTTCAGCTAGTCCTCTCCCCTGTTTGAGGATATCACTGAAGGATCCACAACTACGACTTCACCAATAATACCAGCTGCTGCTGAAGAAATAATGCCAGTCTTAGATTTAATCTCTGAGACTGATGAACCATAAGAACAGCTACTCTCGCACAGAGGCAGACCTTCCTTAGCTCCTCAAAAGCTAAGTGAAGAGGATCAGAAAAGAAGAGAGGAGATAATAAAGCGATTCGAGGATCAGCGAATCATTCTGAGGCGTGATCAACTTCATTCAGTTCCTCCAATGTTCAGGATTTCCAAAAAGGAATACAAGGAACACCTCAGAGCTGAACGCCTAATCGCTGAAAGAAAGGAAGCTGAAGAAAAAGACAGAGAATACGCCATCCAGCTTTCTAAACGATCAATAAAAGACCCCAAGCTGAAAAGAGTTCCCATTGATGTTCAACGTCAGCTATGGGATGATGCTCAAGAGATCGTTAGAGAAAAGACTAAGGTCTCTGATACGACTTTGGAATGGGCTAAACAAATGCTGACCTATCGATCTAGACCACCCAAAATCGTCAAGGCAAACATCAGAGGAAGACTGTACGCTGAAGTTCCTGTTGTTGAAGTGGATGTCTACAGAGATGATGAAACCAAGCAAACCTTCTATGCTGCTACCTTAGAAAAGTTTGGTCTCTCTGAATGGTTAGAAACAAAATTAGCCATTCAGGGATCGCGCTCAAAGTTCAAAAGCCATGTCGAGAAGATCTTAAACAAACAGATCGACCTGTTTTCATCTGCTGTGGATATTCCTCCTACTCTTCCTCAACCAAGAAAAGTCTCTGATAAGAAAAAGAAAGCCTCTGGTTCAGGTCCTCATATTCGGAATGAAACGGGCATTGGTTTCCCTCGTGCTGAAATTGTTGGCCCTGATGCCGATCTCTCAATGCTTGACACCTCCCTACCACCTGGAGAAACATTCATTCCTGGCACAGTTGTAAGTAATCCCTATGGTATATTCTTTTTAGACTACTATAGAAATCATCACTTTCAACGTATCTTTGAGCTCGACATCGCTCCCATCGAACAACTCAGAGATCTCGTATATTGGTGTGAAGTCAGACGCGACATCAAAGCTAGACACCTGAAGCCCTTGATTTTTGAAGCAGCTCTGAAGAAAATGAATCAAGGAGTAGATGTCCCTGACTGGATGATCCCCACATCAAAGACCCTTGATGAACTTCTCATCAAGGAAGAACCCTTTACAAGCTGATATGATCGCCTTTTTCTCTATTGTATCAGTTATTCTTCTGTACTTGTAATTTATTTCGCTCGTACTTGTAATCTTTCCATTTCTCTTTGTAACCTGATTCAAAGTTTTAATGAAAGATTTCAGCGAATGTACTTTATTCCATCAGTACTGAAAAGATCCCAGAAAACTGTAAAAGGGACAAATATTTTATGAGTTCTTTTTATCCTTATGTTTTCATTAAATAGCAATTTTCTTTGTTGCTATGTCATAATCAAATAGGGGGAGATTGTTGATCCAAACCCTCAGTGATTTGATAATGACCCTCTCTTATATACTTAGTGAAAATTGTAAGTAAACAATATGTAACAGAGTTTCACTATCGCTGATAAGTTCTAAGATCTTACAGTACCGCTGATAGGAACTCTCGCTCTTTAAATTAAACATTCAGCGAACACTGTTCACCATTAATGCTCTGAGTCTGTTCAGTCATTATGATGATCGCTGATAAGTTAGTTGTTTACTTATGATCCCTGAAGACAAGTTTCACGTCAACAAAGGTTCTACGCTGAAGTCGAAGATCAAGCTCAAGAACCAGCGACAAGTCTCCTAATGAACTGATGCGGATCTGTTGATCCAAACCCTCAGGGATTTGATAATGACCCTATCTTATATACTTAGTGAAAATTGTAAGTAAACAATATGTATCAGAGTTTCACTATCGCTGATAAGTACTAAGATCTTACAGTACCGCTGATAGGAACTCTCGCTCTTTTAAGTTAAACATTCAGCGAAAACTGTTCATCATTAATGCTCTAAGTCTATTCAATCATTATGATGATCGCTGATAAGTTAGTTGTTTACATATGATTCCTGAAGACAAGTTTCACGTCAACAAAGGTTCTACGCTGAAGTCGAAGATCAAGCTCAAGAACTAGCGACAAGTCTCCTAATGAACTGATGCGGATCAGCGAAGACTCAGATTTGTCCACTCAACGTGAAGTATCAAGTACAAGACTTCAGCTATCGCTGAACTTTATCATTCGCTGAATAGAAAATGATAATCGCTGAATCAACGAAAAGCTAATCATGAAGTCCTTCGTACAAAGTACTTTTGCCCTAACCCCCCTTGCACGACTCCGTACGAAATGTCAGAAAAGAACCTCCGACTGTCGGAAATCGTACAACCACTCTGATACTACACTGTTCATACATGCGGCTACTAAGGTTGTCAACCAAGGTCAATGACATGCAACCAACCAGCTGATGACACGTGTAACGTGTATACTGACTTGAATTAAATCCATGCAGTATATAAAGAGATGAACCCACTTCCTTTGAAGTAACTTGCTAACTCTGGACAAGTTCAATCTCTTTTCTCAAGATAGGTTATTATTAGTAATTTCCTTATCTCTCTTAGTGCAAGAAACCTTAGTGTTCCAACTTGTTTAGATTTAGGTTTATCCTTAATCTTGTTTCCGCAACAAGCTGTAAATTGTTAATGATTTATCAATAAACAATTTAGAAAAGTAAAATCTGTGTGTTTGTATTCAACCCCCCTTCTACAAACTTGTATAGGCCTTCGGGACCAACAAGTCGTATCAGAGTGGATTTGTTTAATCTCATAAACAATATCTAATCTAAGATATTTCTCTTCCTTGCTATTATCTGAAAATGGCCACCAACACAAACACAAATTATATAGACAATGGTTCTCTTGCTAAACCCCCTAGATTTTCCAAAGATAACTTCAACTTATGGAAAAATAGGATGACACTCTTCTTAGAAGGTGTAGACCCTACTATGCCTTACTATCTCGAAAATGGTCCATTCATCCCTGTAAGAATTGATGTTGCTGTTCCAGCCGCTGAGAATAGACCTGCTATTCCAGAAAGGCTGGTACCTAAGGATATCTTTCAATGGACTGACGAAGATAAGAAGAAAGTGGCTATAGATACAAAAGCCAGATCCATACTATCTATGGCTCTTCCTGACGAAGTCTACCATTCCGTCATGAATCTGAAAACATCAAAAGCCGTGTGGGACACAATATGTGTTCAGTATGAAGGAACGTCTGAAGTCCAGGACTCAAGAAAGATCAACCTGGTAAGACAATACGAAAGCTTCATTTCTGGTAAGAATGAATCTCTCTCTGAAGTTCACCAACGTTTTAATTGTTTAATTATAGATCTGAAAACTGTTGGTAAGGAATATTCTAACTTTGAAGTACTGACAAAGTTTCTAGAATATTTACCTGAAAGCTGGGACAATTATGCTATGTGTCTCAAGCTATCAAAGGATCTAAAATCAATGACCCTTTCAACCTTATATGGCACGTTGCTGAATCATGAGCAATCGAGCCATCTTAAGAAGAATATTGTAAAAGATTCCAAAAGCACCCCTGTTGCTTTAATCTCAGAGGAACCTTCTACATAGCGAACCTCGGTCACTATCACTGAGTTAGAAAGTAACTCTGAAAGGTCATCAGATTCTGATTCTTCAGATGATGATGAATCTTTGGCTCTCCTAACTAAAAAGTTCTGGAGATTTGCCAAAAAGAAAATGTTTAGAAAGAACAAACCTCTTTCCATAACTGACAATCCTAGATCATCAGCTTTTGTTGATAAGGCTACTACTACTTGTTTTAACTGCGAAAAGACAGGACATTTCGCTAACGAGTGCAGGTGTAAGAAAGTTTCTAGTCCCTCAGCTTTTACAAAGAAATCCTTTGTTCCAAGGAATAAAGATGACAAATATTCAAAGTTGAAAGAAAAATATGCTAAGCTGAAAAGCTTTAAGAAAAAGAATAAAGGCCTGATGGCTGACTATGATTGGGCTGCTTCTGATGAAGAAGCATCATCATCTGACTCTGAAGATGATGAAGCAAATCTATGTCTCATGGCCAAGATTGAAGAAGAGGAAGAAAGCTCAGACATTCCCTCCACTTCAACATCTGCTATTCAGGTATCACCTTCTTTCTTTACCAATATTGCAAATATTGATGAAGCTGATAGTCTCCGAAAGATCGATCTCTTGACTAGAAGTTTATACGAAGCCATGAACGGCAAAACTGTGGTTGAAAACCAAAATCTTGATCTCTCTGAAAAGCATAAAAACTGCCACCTTAAAATAGAAAAGCTTTCTAAAATTGAAGAAGATTTTAAAGATCAAGTATATTTAAATCAGCTAGACAAAATCGAACGAGCAGAAGCTATCGCTGCATTAAAAGCTGAAAAAGCTACTGTTGAAGGATGGTGTAACTCTTCAATAAAGATCACTGAGATAATAAAGTCTCAGATTCCCCTGAGTGATAAACGTGGTTTGGGTTACAAATATGATACTCCAAAACCAACCACTGAGCGTTCAATGCTTAAATTTGGAACGTTCGTATCCTCAGTCGCTGACACTTCATCTTCTCAGTGCTCCTCGTCCGTTACACCAATCCCTGAGGAAACTCCTACCTCCTCAAAAGGCAAGGAGAAAATGGTTTATTCAAAACCTACCTCTGTCTCTAAAGACAAAGGTAAAGGAATTGTTATTTACCAGAATCCTCAGAAGGGTACCTTAGTACCAAAGCTGAATGCTTCTAAAGCTTCAGTGGCTAATCCCTCTGGATCAAGGAAGCAGATCTCTGGATCTAATCAGCGATCTACTCCTAGACTCAGATTGGATGTCCTTGGTAAGAAATCTGAAGAACTGAATGTTCGTCCCATTTCTAAAGCCAATAGTTTACTTGGTGCTGGCACTTCTAATTCAAAATTAAATGCTCAGCATTCAAATGGTCCTAGAACTACTTTTAGTTATAGGAAATGTTATAACTGTGGACTTACCGATCATATTGCTAGTAAGTGCCCCACAGCCACCAAAGCTGAAAAGATAGCTAAGGTGAAGATTGCCCCCAAGGCAAAGAAGACCAACCCTGGTGCAAATCAGGTCAAGATGAATCCTACCACTGGGGTTAAGAAATTAACCAAAGTGAAGAAAGACAAAGCTGAATCTTCAAATGTTGCGAAGACTGCTGAATCTTCCATTCCAACTACTTCCACTGACAAATGTGTATACATGGTTAAGTGGGTACCCAAGAAAAACTAATCTTCCTTTGTATTGCAGGTTAAGAAGGGTATCTGGTATCTTGATAGCGGATGCTCTAGACACATGACTGGAAAGAAAAGCCTGCTCGCTGAATACAAGGAAGAGAAGGGTCCCTCTGTAACGTTTCGGTGGAAATGGAAAAGGACACACCCGAGGGTATGGTGTACTTTCAAATGGTACAAACTCCTTCAGAAAAGTCGCATATGTTGAATGGCTGAAGCATAATCTTCTAAGCATCAGTCAGCTTTGCAACATGGATAACAAAGTAATCTTTACTAAGGAATCCTGCTTTGTCGCTGACAAAAAGGAGAAGATGGCTCTCAGCGGTTATCGTTTGGAAAATGGAAAAGGACATACCCGAGGGTATGGTGTACTTTCAAATGGTACAAACTCCTTCAGAAAAGTCGCATATGTTGAATGGCTGAAGCATAATCTTCTAAGCATCAGTCAGCTTTGCAACATGGATAACAAAGTAATCTTTACTAAGGAATCATGCTTTGTCGCTGACAAAAAGGAGAAGATGGCTCTCAGCGGTTATCGTTTGGAAAATGTTTATGTAATAAACATGGACTCAACAACCACTGAGAACTCCTGTTTCTTCTCAAAGGCCTCATCTGATGTCAACTAGCAATGGCATAAGAGGCTATCTCATCTAAACTTCAAGACACTGAACATTCTTTCTTCAAAAGAGTTAGTCACTGGTCTACCTCAGCATTCATACGGGAAAGAGTCTTTATGTTCAGCGTGTGAAAAAGGGAAGCAGTCCAAATTAAGCTTTAAGTCAAAGCAAGTTTCTTCAGTGTCATCTCCTCTACAACTACTCCATATGGATTTGTTTGGCCCTGTTAACAAACAATCCATTGCTGGAAAGAAATATACGCTGGTCATAGTTGATGAATTCTCTCGCCTCACTTGGGTAATGTTTCTCCGTTCTAAGAGTGACACCCCTGAAGAACTCATCACCTTTGTTCGGAAGATGGAAACCCTAAACAATCTGACCGTTCGCTCAATAAGGAGTGATCATGGAACTGAATTCAAAAACAGTTCTCTTGATTCCTTCCTTGAGAGTAAGGGTATTTCTCACAACTTTTCTTCAGTGAGAACACCGCAACAAAATGGAGTCGCTGAAAGAAGAAATAGAACAATTATTGAAGCTGCACGTTCAATGCTCAGCGATTCTCACCTGCCTACTCAGTTTTGGGCAGAAGCTGTCAACACTGCTTGTTTTACGCAAAACAGGTCGCTGATAGTCAAAAGATTCAAAAAGACAGTCTATGAACTCTTTCATGGGAGAAAGCCTTCAATCAGCTTTCTTCACATCTTTGGATGTCAGTGTTTTATACTGAACAACAGAGATGCTCTTGGAAAGTTTGATCCTAAGGCTGATGATGGAATCTTTCTTGGATACTCCTTAGTTTCCAAAGCCTTCAGAGTCTTCAATCGTAGAAGACAAACCGTAGAAGAAACTATTCACGTCACGTTTGACGAATCCCGTTCAGCGAACTCTAAACCGTCCGCTGATACTGAAGAACTTAATCAATGGATGTTTTCTCATCTTGGTGATTTAGAAGATATCCCCACTTCTCATGCTCATCCAGTAGAAGATGATAGTTCTCCTATCATTCCAAATATGCAGAATAGTGAAGCTGAAACTTCTTGGATCTCAGCTGTCTCTATAAACACTATACCTAACGCTGAACCAAATGACCCAGACATTCCATCTACTTCTCAGCAATCAGTGAATATAATGACAACTGCATCCATTCCTCTCTTGGCTGATACTCCCGACGTCGCTGAAGCTTCATCTTCAGCTCCCCCAGTTCAAGTTGAGTCAGCGTCTCACACTCCGGCTCAGCGATGGACTATAAATCACCCAATTGATCAAATTCTTGGTGATCCAAACGCTGGGATTCAGACTCGACGAAGTGCAGGTAATATTTGTTTATTTGTAAATTTTATTTCACTAACTGAACCAAAGAAAGTAGATGATGCCCTCAAAGATCCAAACTGGGTCAGCGCCATGCAAGAAGAGCTGACTGAATTCGAAAGAAACAAAGTTTGGAAACTTGTTCAAAAACCAACTTATAAAACTGTGATAGGCACTAAATGGGTCTATCGAAATAAGTTGGACGAACATGGTACTATAACCCGCAACAAAGCTCGACTTGTTGCTCAGGGATACAGACAAGAGGAAGGTATAGATTATGACGAAACATTTGCTCCAGTAGCAAGACTTGAATCTATTAGTCTATTCTTAGCATATGTTGTACACAAAAACTTCAAAGTACATCAGATGGATGTTAAGTCAGCGTTTCTGAATGGAAAGCTGAATGAAGAAGTGTATGTGGAACAACCTCCAGGATTCTCAGATTCTAAGCGTCCAGGTTATGTTTATAAACTGGATAAGGCACTTTATGGCTTAAAGCAAGCTCCACGTGCATGGTATGACACTCTTTCCACTTATCTCCATATTGAAAAATTTAAGCGAGGTAAGATTGACAAAACTCTATTTTTTAGAAAAGTAAAAGGTCATATCATTCTAGTTCAAATATATGTTGATGACATTATATTTGGTTCTACTAACCCTGAGCTTTGTACTCGTTTCGCTGATAGAATGAAAGATGAGTACAAAATGAGCATGATGGGTGAACTAACATATTTCCTTGGTCTTCAGATTAAGCAAACTGAAAAAGGAACTTTTATTAATCAGGGAAAGTATGTTAAAGATATGCTGAAGAAATTCGACTTAACTAAAAGTTCAGCTATGAAAACCCCTATGGCACCACCGCTGACACTTGATAAGGACACTAAGGGTGTTCCTGTCAATGTCACGCTGTACCGTGGAATGATCGGCTCACTATTGTATCTTACAGCTAGCCGACCCGATATTATGTTTGCAACATGCTTGTGTGCACGATATCAAGCTGAACCTAAGATATCTAATATGAAAGCTGTTAAGCGAATTTTTGGATATCTTAAGGGTACAGCGAATCTAGGTCTTTGGTATCCCAAAGATTCAGGATTCGATCTAACCGCCTATTCAGATAGTGATTTTGCAGGTTGCAAATTGGATAGAAAAAGCACCACAGGAGGATGCCAGCTCCTGGGTGGAAAGCTGGTAAGTTGGACAAGTAAAAAGC
This sequence comes from Saussurea involucrata, assembly GCA_033807775.1. Classification (NCBI taxonomy): domain Eukaryota; kingdom Viridiplantae; phylum Streptophyta; class Magnoliopsida; order Asterales; family Asteraceae; genus Saussurea; species Saussurea involucrata. The sequence goes on along the minus strand of CM066327.1, from coordinate 93,307,192 downwards.
AAAACTCAGTGTCCACTTCCACAACTGAAGCTGAATATGTAGCTGCTGGAAGCTGTTGCTCTCAAGTCTTATGGATGAGAAATCAGCTACTAGACTATGATCTTTAGCTCTCCAAAATTCCAATCTATTGCGACAGCACAAGTGCCATCGCTATAGCAAACAATCCAGTACTACATTCAAAGACCAAACATATAGAAATCATATATCATTTTATCAGAGATCATGTGATGAATGGTGATATAGAACTTCATTTTATCCCAACTGATTATCAGTTAGCTGACTTATTTACCAAACCTCTTGATGAGACAAGATTCAACTTTCTCATCAGCGAGCTTGGAATGCTAAACTTTGAAGGATAAAATATTCAGCGGTTCACATTAATCAGCGATAGGATAAAATCAACTCGTATAACCTATTCAATGATCTTCTCTCTGAATAAAACTTTGTTAAACTGATATCAAGGTATGTTTTCTCTCTCTGACAATCGCATGAAAATGCAAGATTTCAAAACAAAATGCATCGCTGAATATCTCTTCCTTAACATCGATATTTTGAAATTTCTTAAAACCATCGATGAATATCTTCATTCAGTGCTTCATGTTTTCAAAAGTATCCCTGAGTTTTTCAAAACCTCAGAGACAACCAAGAATATGAAAGGACAGTTGTGACGTCATTGCAACGGATAAAACCCCGACACGTTTCTCTTCCTGACACACGTTTTGCACGTCTCGTTCAAACTTCCAATCAAATGCAAACACGTGTCCGTGTCATGATGAAAATCTTTTCCCGCTCAAGATGTTCTCTCTCTAATCTCTCTATATAAACAAATTCTTTGTTTATATTTTTCTTTTACGCGAACTCAATCTTCCTCCGCAAGAAAGAATTCACTGTTGCATTTGTGATTTCAAAAACTTCAAGAACTGTTCATCATCATCTTCATCAAACATCAAGGTTAAATATGTTCTTATTCATTACCAAATGCGTATAACTTGTTTCTGATCTCTTCTTTGTTTTAACAGGATCAAACAAAAGAACTTCTTAAAAATGAAATCATTTTGTTTCATGATTTTATGAACACAACCATTTCATGGTTGTTCTTCAAGTTTAAATGCGAAAATCTTAAACTTGTTCTTCATTCGTTTCCAGAATCTAATTCTTCATAGAAAACTGGATAACAAGAATAAATAGGTTTTATATTTCATTTCTTAAAATCTAGAAAAACCCTAATCTTCATTAAGACATTTGTGTCTGAATGAAATGGATAAAATTTGAACCATCTTAATGGAAATTCTTTCCACATTAAGATTATTCTTATTTGTTAACATCTTTGGTTGAACTGATAATACAGAGAAATGGCCTCGTCTGACATTCCTGCTACCGCTGAGAACATCTCCGCTGATACTGAGGAAATGGACATCCTGAAGGCTCCTCAAGTCAAGTTTGCCCTTGACAAACTGGATTGGACTAAGGTGAACAACCTTTATGCGCTTTTCGAGTTTCCTCCTCGAAAGCAAGTCACACATCTAGATGATGCTGTGAATTTCCTAAAGAATTGCTGCATCTCTACAGCCCTGACCATAACACCTCCTGCACATCAGCTTTTGCTCTCACAATTCTGGTACTCAGCCAGACACTCTCAACTTCCTTAAGCCAAAGACCCCTCCAAAACAATCGATTGCATCCTCTGCGACATCGAATATGGAACGGTGAAGATCACCCCTGCCATTATTCGCAAAGCTCTCAGACTTCCAATAGCTACCAAGGAAAAACCGTTCGTTCCCCTCCCTGACCCTAAGAAAAATTCAGATAGGGAAGCCATCATTGCATTTTTCGATGCAATGGGCTATATATGGGAAATCGGCAGAGGCATGAAGGCCGAGAAGAAGCTAACGATTATCAAGAAATCGAAAATGCCCAGCGAGATGAATTTCATCTTCGCTCATCTTATCAGCTGTATGACTGCAAAGAGCGGCTCCTCTGACCAAGCCGCTAAACCTCAGCAAACAATGGGGTATGCACTGCTGAAAGGTCTCAACATAGACTGGGCATCAATTATCTATGATGACCTAGTTCTAAGGGTGGACACCATCGCTGACAGACCTCCATGGGTTCCCTACCCCCGATTCATCAGCGCCATCTTCCAATATGGCCTGAAAGAGAGCTACCCAACTGAAGGTGACCTGAAACTCTCTCAGGTCGGCCCAAAGATACTCGACTTCAAACCGATGCTGAATGAGGTACGTCTTTCTACACTCATGACTCTTCTTAACCCTACTCCTTCTTCTACTTCTGCAGCTCCTTCAGCGGACAAACCCACCGCTGATACCCCAGCTGCTACCTCTATTCCTCTTAAAAGGAAACATTCATCAACCCCACTTGGTTCTAAAAGGATCAAGTAAACAAAGGAGCAACCCCAGCAACTTCATGCTGAAGACTCCTCAGCTCTTTCTGCAGAGCTGAAGGAACGTTCAGTGGTACGCTCTGCCACACCTGAACAAGCCATCCCTTTAATCCCAACTTCAGCGTCTCTAAACGCCGAGGTTACAAACTTGGAACCTACCCAACCTCCTTCAGTCTCTCAAAAGACTGATGAAGTGATTGTCAGCGAATCCAACGCTGAACTCAGAACCCAATCACCATTCTTATCCTTCGCTCCTCCCTCCACTCATTTGGTCTCTACTCCAGATCTCACTGGAGCTGCCATCATTTCTTCGGAACCTAAAGCTGATTCTCCAGGAATGATGAAGACAGGGCCATCAAGACACTCCATGGGCACTTTTGAAGATGACATGGAACTTTACTCAGGAACCCGTGATTTTGATGAATTCACCAATCCTCCTGCAGGTACACACCAACCCATAAATACTGTGACTAAACCCCAAACTTCTGAGCTTTCCTATGTTCATAAGTTCTTATATGTTACAGGTCCTAATTTGGGAGACATCAACTCCTCTCTGAAAGCTGTGGAGACAACGCTGACAGATCTCACCACCACTCTTACTAATAACTCTACAGCTGTAACAAACGCTGGAGAGAATCTGAACAAGCTGACAACGGTGGTGGAGAAGAAGGCTTCCACAGATGACATGAAGCAGGTGGATAAAAATCTCAGCGACTGAGCCAAGGTGCTCACTGACATCTACACAGACTACACCTCTCTCAAAAATTCAGTTTCATCCATGTCCAGCGAGGTTACATCGCTGAAGACATCGGTTGGACATCTAGAGGTGGATATGTCTACTGTGAAGACTGACTTAGGCTCTGTAAAGACCGACGTTAGTTCAATGAAAACGATGATCGAGCAGCTGCTACACAAAGCAAATAATCCTGATCCTGCTCCTGCCCCCGTCCCTGAATCTGACAACTTCACAGCGGCGGATCGCACTGAGCTGAGGAAGATCAATCCTGCTATTTCTGGCCTTGAAGACAGAATAGCAAAGATTGAAGTTTGTATAGGTCTCTCTGGCCAAGAAGACAGAGAACCTACCAACGCTGCTGAATCTACCCATTCCTCCCCCAGTCATCATGAAAAAGAGGGGGAGAAGAGCGCTGAAGAACTCTCCAAGAGCGCTGAAGATCTTTCCCATGATGAATCTATTAGGGGAGAGAAGACGAATGCTGAAGAAACCACCGCTGGACCTCAGGGAGATGAAAACCCTGAGGAAACCGAGAAGCTCGCCTCTGTATCTGAGGGGGAGCAACTCGAAGAAGAAGCTGATAAAACCGAATCCGAAGCAGAAGATGATGAAGTCGTCGACATCCCTGATGATGAACCATCTTCTTCTCCAAAGAATGATGATGATGATGATGATGACTTCTTTATCGTCAAACCTGCTCCAAAGATCAAAGCTCTTAAGGGAATATCGATAAATGAACCTTCAGGGGAGCGGACAAAGACAAAACCCTCAGCCTCTGGAGCTGAGAAAGGCAAAGGCAAAAGCGTCGCTGAAGATGACAATCTGATAATCTTGCTTAAAAAGCCGGTTTGTCAGGTATACTAAACATCTCTCACTTCATCCCTCCTCTTTCATACACTATCAGTTCCACTACCCAAGCCTATACACTTGAACCAATTCTCTCTATCTGATTCTACCCAAGTTCTTACTTGTAAGATCGCTGTGTTTCAGCTAGTCCTCTCCCCTGTTTGAGGATATCGCTGAAGGCTCCACAACTGCGACTAAACCAATAATACCAGTTGCGGCAACTGATGAAACTATCCCAGTCTTAGATTTAATCTCTGAGACTGATGAACTAGAAGAACAGCTACTCTCGCACAGAGGCATACCTTCCTTAGCTCCTCAAAAGCTAAGTGAAGAGGATCAGAAAAGAAGAGAGGAAATAATAAAGCGATTCGAGGATCAGCGAATCATTCTGAGGCGTGATCAACTTCCTTCAGTTCCTCCAAAGTTCAGAATTTCCAAAGCTGAATACTAGGAACACCTCAGAGCTGAACGCCTAATCGCTGAAAGAAAGGAAGCTGAAGAAAAAGACAGAGAATACGCCATCAAGCTTACTCAACGATCAATAAAAGACCCCAAGCTGAAAAGAGTTCCCATTGATGTTCAACGTCAGCTATGGGATGATGCTCAAGAGATCATTAGAGAAAAGTCTAAGGTCTCTGATACGACTTTGGAATGGGCTAAACAAATGCTGACCTATCGATCTAGACCATCCAAAATCGTCAAGGCAAACATCAGAGGAAGACTGTACGCTGAAGTTCCTGTTGTTGAAGTGGACGTCTACAGAGATGACGAAACCAAGCAAACTTTCTATGCTGCTACCTTAGAAAAGTTTGGTCTCTCTGAATGGTTAGAAACAAAATTAGCCATTCAAGGATCGCGCTCAAAGTTCAAAAGCCATGTCGAGAAGATCTTGAACAAACAGATCGGTCTGCTTTCATCTGCTGTGGATATTCCTCCTACTCTTCCTCAACCAAGAAAAGTCTCTGATAAGAAAAAGAAAGCCTCTGGTTCAGGTCCTCATATTCGGAATGAAACGGGCATTGGTTTCTCTCGTGCTGAAATTGTTGGCCCTGATGCCGATCTCTCAATGCTTGACACCTCCCTACCACCTGGAGAAATATTCATTCCTGGCACAGTTGTAAGTGATCCCTATGGTATATTCTTTTTAGATTACTATGGAAATCATCACTTTCAACGTATCTCTGAGCTAGACATCGCTCCCATCGAACAACTCAGAGATCTCGTATACTGGTGTGAAGTCAGACGCAACATCAAAGCTAGACACCTGAAGCCCTTGATTTTTGAAGCAGCTCTGAAGAAAAAGAATCAAGGAGAAGATGTCCCTGACTGGATGATCCCCACATCAAAGACCCTTGATGAACTTCTCATCAAGGAAGAACCTTTATAAGCTGATATGATCGCCCTTTTCTCTATTGTATCAGTTATTCTTCTGTACTTGTAATTTATTTCGCTCGTACTTGTAATCTTTCCATTTCTCTTTGTAACCTGATTCAAAGTTTTAAAGAAAGATTTCAACGAATGTACTTTACTCCATCAGTACTGAAAAGATCCCAGAAAACAGTAAAAGGGACAAATATTTTATGAGTTCTTTTTATCCTTATGTTTTCATTAAATAGCAATTTTCTTTGTTGCTATGTCATAATCAAATAGGGGGAGATTGTTGATCCAAACCCTCAGTGATTTGATAATGACCCTCTCTTATATACTTAGTGAAAATTGTAAGTAAACAATATGTATCAGAGTTTCACTATCGCTGATAAGTACTAAGATCTTACAGTACCGCTGATAGGAACTCTCGCTCTTTTAAGTTAAACATTCAGCGAAAACTGTTCATCATTAATGCTCAGAGTCTGTTCAGTCATTATGATGATCGCTGATAAGTTAGTTGTTTACTTATGATTCCTGAAGACAAGTTTCACGTCAACAAAGGTTCTACGCTGAAGTCGAAGATCAAGCTCAAGAACCAGCGACAAGTCTCCTAATGAACCGATGCGGATCAGCGAAGACTCAGATTTGTCCACTCAACGTGAAGTATCAAGTATAAGACTTCAGCTATCGCTGAACTTTATCATTCGCTGAATAGAAAATGATAATCGCTGAATCAACGAAAAGCTGATCATGAAGTCCTCCGTACAAAGTACTTTTGTCTTAACCCCCTTGCACGACTCCGTAGGAAATGTCAGAAAAGAACCTCCGACTGTCTGAAATCGTACAACCACTCTGATACTACACTGTTCATCCATGCGGCTACTAAGGTTGTCAACCAAGGTCAATGACATGCAACCAACCAGCTGATGACACGTGTAAAGTGTATACTGCTTGCATTAAATGCAAGCAGTATATAAAAAGATGAACCCACTTCTTTTGAAGTAACTTGCTAACTCTGGACAAGTTCAATCTCTTATCTCAAGATAGGTTATTATTAGTAATTTCCTTATCTCTCTTAGTGCAAGAACCCTTAGTGTTCCAACTTGTTTAGATTTAGGTTTATCCTTAATCTTGTTTCCGCAACAAGCTGTAAATTGTTAATGATTTATCAATAAACAATTTAGAAAAGTAAAATCTGTGTGTTTGTATTCAACCCCCCCCCCCCCCTTCTACAAACTTGTATAGGCCTTCGGGACCAACATAAATGAATATCATGCCTTCAAAGCCTCTGCAACATAATCTCTGCAAACAACGTACGACAGGTTCAACTATCTCATAAACAAATGTAGAAAGTCTGGCATTCACAGAACCTCGGAAAAAAAATAACGTCATGTTTCTAAAGAGCCTGAATGATGAGTGGCTCCAGTTGTCTATGTCTTTACAAACAAACCAATATCTAGACTCCTGGACTCTCTCTGATCTCTATGGAACACTAGCCGCACAGGAGCCTCAAATAGCACAGGCTAAAACACTAACCATTGCACCATACGCATTGGTTAGTAAATCTACAGAGGCTGCAGAGAGACCGAGAAATGAGAGAGCAACAGAGGAGAATAAGAAGGAGAAGAAGAAGATAGTGATAGTTGATAGCGAAGAAGACGAGCTGATAGAAGAAGAGATAACTCTTGCGTCATTAGCTTAATCCTTAGCTCTGTTGACAAGAGAGTTCAAAGGAAACCAGAGGGGTTCAGGAATTGATCGATATGGCAGAGACAACCGAGGTGATAGAAGAGATGATGGAAGAAGAGAAGAATCAAATGACCGACAGAGGTCAGATGACAAAGTGATCCACACACAACAAGAATGCTACAAGTGTGGCAAGCCTGGTCATTACACAAACGAATGCCGAACGGAGAAAGGTGGAGACCGACAGAAGGCCGACGATCGTGCTGGAAACACTTCCCAAGGTTGTTTCAACTGCGGGAAGCCAGGACATTTCGCAAATGAATGCTGAAGTAGACCAAATCGCCCATAGAAGGACTCAGCTTTTTACAAAAAGAAGGCTGAATATTATGCGCAAAAATCCCTAATGGCAAACAAAGGGCATTTTGAGGCGAACAAGGAGGACTTCGAGTCAGACTCTACCTCTGACGATGAATACTCCACCAATACCCTATTCTGTGGCATGGCAGGAGTCAACTCCAGCACTGACACTGAGGTATCCACTTCAAACTCTACCTCTTGTACTAATTCTGTAGATGATAATTTACTTAAACTTAACATTGAACTGATTGAACAAAAAGAGATAAATGAAAGCATTCAGAAAAGACTCACCTTTAATGAGAGAGAAGTAAGGCTTCTCACTCAAGAAAAAGCCAAAATTTTTGAAGAAAAGGAAAGAGTAGAAAAGAATTGGAAAAAAAATCTAGATCCTTTAAAAAGGCAAATTTCTGAATTAACCTCTGCTCTAAAAGTCGAAACAAAAGAACTTTCAGTTTCTAGGAGTGAAACAACTGACATAAGAGCTCTCAAAGAATACTTTCAAAGAGAGAGAGAAATACTTTGGCAAGATCTACTCAGAAGAGAAGTTTTACTTAAAAACTATAAAGATGCACAGAAGGTGTATGAGAAAGTAAACTCACAAATAGGAAGACGGGGTATAGGGTACGATGTTAGTACCCTAGGTGTTGAAGGCAAACGAATTAAACCTCTGTCTTCTCTGTTTGTGTTAGGAAAAACGAACAAACCAGTTTTTCCAAACTTACTCTCTATAAGTAAAAGGGCTAAAATCTCTGTGGAACCTCACTTGAGGAAACATACGAAGATGATCAATGTGTGGTTTGAATACACAGATTCATCATCTTCAACCTCTGTCAATAGAGGAATCAAACCAAAGAAATATCTGAAAACACAAGATCAGATTGGTATCTTTAAGTTTGGTAAACCAGAGACTAAAACGCAGGTTGCTTTTGTCTGTGTGATAAATGTCGAAAAGAAATTATCGGCAGAAGCTCCTGAGTTTAAACCCACCTTTTCAGAAGAAAAACTTAAAGAAACAATTGAAAAGGAAATTTTGGAAGTATGGAAAACAAACGTTTTAAAAACTTCTGTACATCTTCTGTAGATAAAATTCTCGCTGAAGAGATCTTATCAGAAACCTCTGCCGTCTATGAAAGTTATTCTACAGAGGAAGAAAGCTCGTACGATACATGCTCGGAAAATCCAGCCTCTGTCGAAAGAGATGACTCAACCTCTGTATATGAGGACGATTCATCTTCTGACGACTCAGAGACAGATGTTACATCAGGGATACTGTGACACAGAGAATGTTAAATTCTCCTCTAAAGTTCTTAACAGAACTATTTCTCCAAAAGAGAAAATCACAGAGATACCTATCTGCCAGATTTTCTAAACTTGTATTTACAAGTCAAAACCTCTGCTGAGCTTGATATGTTAAATCCTAAAAATAAGACCTCTGTAAATCCTAAAAGTTCAAAATTTTCAAAACCTTTAAGGCAAATTAACGAAAATCCTACTTGGCAATAAAAGGGAAAATGGCCTAAAGTTAACAAATCTTTTTCCTCTGTGACAGTGAAGAAAGATGTTCACCACAGAAGAGACTCACAGAAGGCAGGAACTAAACAAAGCTTTTGCAAACAACATTCTAGTATTCATAGATCTTCTTGTAATAGGAAATCAAGTGTTAAGAAAGAATGTAATGCCTATGTGGCTCAGTTCAATGAATTCAATGAAAAGTTCAAGCAAATCACGTCTCATATTCAATATTGTCATTGCTTTGATCTTATGTTCAAACTAAATAATCACTTCTCCAGTCAAGATTGTTTACTCTCTACTCAAAATCAAAAGTCAAAACCTACAAAGAAACAATCTGATTCTTCTACAAAAGATAAAATGTATTTCAAGAATGCCAAGGCAAACTTGAAAAATTCAAACAATATTGGACCCATGTGGATATGGGTACCTAAGTCTCAGTGATTGTCTTGCAGAAGCGGTATGTGCCAATCTGGTATCTAGACTTCGGATGCTCAAGGCACATGACTGTCGACATAAGTTTACTATCCACGTACAAAGAAACACTCGATGGTGGCTCTGTATCTTTTGGAGACGACAAAAGGGACACATCAAAGGCTATGAAGTCATAAAGAAGGAAAACGTTCATGTATACAAAGTTTGTTGGTCCCGAAGGCCTATACAAGTTTGTAGAAGGGGGGGGGGGGTTGAATACAAACACACAGATTTTACTTTTCTAAATTGTTTATTGATAAATCATTAACAATTTACAGCTTGTTGCGGAAACAAGATTAAGGATAAACCTAAATCTAAACAAGTTGGAACACTAAGGTTTCTTGCACTAAGAGAGATAAGGAAATTACTAATAATAACCTATCTTGAGATAAGAGATTGAACTTGTCCAGAGTTAGCAAGTTACTTCAAAAAGAAGTGGGTTCATCTCTTTATATACTGCATGCATTTAATGCAAGTCAGTATACACTTTACACGTGTCATCAACTAGTTGGTTATATGCCATTGACCTTGGTTGACAACCTTAGTAGCCGCATGGATGGACAGTGTAGTATCAGAGTGGTTGTACGATTTCAGACAGTCGGAGGTTCTTTTCTAACATTTCGTACGGAGTCGTGCAAGGGGGTTTAAGACAAAAGTACTTTGTATGGAGGACTTCATGATCAGCTTTCGTTGATTCAGCGATTATCATTTTCTATTCAGCGAATGATAAAGTTCAGCGATAGCTGAAGTCTTGTACTTGATACTTCACGTTGTGGACAAATCTGAGTCTTCGCTGATCCGCATCAGTTCATTAGGAGACTTGTCGCTGGTTCTTGAGCTTGATTTTCGACTTCAGCGTAGAACCTTTGTTGACGTGAAACTTGTCTTCAGGGATCATAAGTAAACAACTAACTTATCAGCGATCATCATAATGACTGAACAGACTCAGAGCATTAATGATGAACAGTGTTCGGTGAATGTTTAATTTAAAAGAGCGAGAGTTCCTATCAGCGGTACTGTAAGATCTTAGTATTTATCAGCGATAGTGAAACTCTGATACATATTGTTTACTTACAATTTTCACTAAGTATATAAGAGAGGGTCATTATCAAATCACTGAGGGTTTGGATCAACAAAGTTGCATATGTAGATGGCCTTAAACACAACCTACTCAGTATAAGCCAACTTTGTGATACAGGATTCAATGTGTTATTCAAAAGAACTTTCTGCTCTCTGAAAAGTGAAGACACAGGAATAGAACTTCTGCGAGCCGAAAGAAGAGGTGATCTATATCTGATGTATTTCAGTTCAAAGAACAAGGACAAAGTTTGCCTTGTACCCTACTGATAACGCCACTTTTTGGCGTTATTTTCGGTTCTCAAACCAATGAGATTGGCTTGTGTTCAAGTAAAAAGGCATATATTTTACGGTTTATCTACTGATTTACACAGGTTATCTAAAAGGCTGCCATCATCGAGAAAAGAAGCTAAAAAGAGCCCAAAAAGAGCCAAAACGAAGCCTAACGGAAGCCCAAAAGTCAAGCCCAAGACCCGCGACCAAACCAGGACCCGAACCGCGAACCAGCCGACGACCCACGCTGAAAAAAGCATATGCGCGACTTAGCCCGCGACTTGCAAGTCGCGTGGCAAGTCGCGTAACCCACTGTTTCGCGAAAATCAGTATTTTATTTCGGGTTTTAGGTCACTTTTCGATATCATTCAGACGGCAGACGATCGGGAGCAGCGGAGGGGCGATTCTGGGCGATTTTTCGGAGTCCTCGAAGCCACGTTAGAGAGTCGATCAAGGAGACATTCATCACGGAACGTAGAGACGAACACGAGAGGAGGGAGTTATCATCACTTTTATCACGATTTCATCTTTCATGATTAATCATGTTTACATACACTTCTGCATCTTTTCTCTTGTGTTTGAATCCACCACCGACATGAACTAACCGGTTCGTGTTGGGGGTTGGAATGAATTCGGTTTGTAAGCATGTGACGAATTGAATTGAACTTTTATCAGTTTTCCCTAATTAATGAAGTATGTGATTTTGTTCTTAATGCTTTTGTGAATTTGGCCAATTTACAATTGAATTGTTGTTAGTAACTGAGTTCGGGAGAATTAATTGCTATTTAGAATTAGTAACTGAGTTCGGGAGAATTAATGGCTATTTAGAATTAGGAATTGCATACCTAAAGTCCGAAAGGTGATAGAGATATACCGAGTAAGCTTTAGTCCCAATTAAACCGTTAGGTTGATGTTGAGAGATAAAATCTAGCCAATTTAAATTTAAATCGTGTACTTAATGTGTTTTGGAATCCATAGGTGAGATCGAGAGATTGAACTTATCCTTTTCAAAATAAAACCCGTTGTTGTTCGAAAAAGAACGACGGTGATCTTAAAAGATTTGGGAATCATTACGGGGATTAACTGGTAACTGTTTTGAGTCAGTGTTTGCATGTGTAGAACCTGAGGATTTCCAACCCTCAACTTTTCTCTCTATCAAAGTTTCCAAAGCTGTTTCTGTTTTGTCTTGTGTTTGATTTGTTTACTTATTGCAATTAAGTAGTTTAAAACCAATCTTCCAAATTCGATAGTTCAGTTAATAGCAATTATAGTAATTGTGATATTTAGTTCCTAGTTCCCCGTGATTCGATACTCGTACTTCTCTAAGTACTATTACTTGACTTCGACCCGTACACTTGCGGTTAGAATCTCGGGGTGTGAAAACCTCGTGTCAAGTTTTTGGCGCCGTTGCCGGGGAACTAGTTGTAACTAATAGCACTACCAGCTATACGCGCTATTAGAATGAGCATTTTTATTTTTGTTATTTTACCTTATCACTTTTAGTTGTTGGATTACTGACTTTGCTTTCTTTCGTTTCATGTACCACTTGGTTTATGCCAAGGACGACCCGAGGGAAAGAGATTGAAGAATTCGATCCGGAGATTGAAAGAACCGCTCGTCGCCTACGTCAAGAGACCAAAGCTAAGCGACAATTACAAATGGGTGACGAGAGACCTGTCAACGAGAGACCACCGCGCAACGATCCTCCACCTCCTCCGGAAAGGGTACCTAAGCGGTCGTTCGCCGATCCTAACGTGACGGCGGCACGCATAGGCATTCAAGCGCCCGCAACTGGGGCGAATTACTTTGAGGTTAAGCCAAGTAACATCGTGATGGTACAGCAAAACCAATACGGAGGGACGCCGACAGAAGATCCTCATGCACATCTTCGTGCATTCGAGAGTATTTGCAATACTTTTAAGATCAATGGCATGAACGAGGATGCCATAAAGCTGAGATTATTTGGATTTTCACTCAAGGGCCGAGCCGAGACATGGACCGAGAGTATCCAGCCGGATTCAGTCACTACATGGGCACAACTAAAGGCCGCTTTCCTTCAAAAATTCTTCCCGCCAAGTCGAACCGCCCAACTAATGGCCGAAATCACACATTTCGCGCAATGGGATCAAGAAACGCTATATGAGACTTGGGAGCGCTACAAGGACATGATCAAGAAGTGTCCTCATCACGGGCTACAAGGCTGGGTCATCATCCAGGCCTTCTTTAGTGGCCTTCACCCGCAGTTTAAAAATGACATCACTATTGCGGCGGGTGGGGCACTAATGGATAAGTCCTATGAAGAAGCTTGCGAACTGATCGAGAATTTGGCGGAGCATAGTTTTTCCACCCCGAGATCAGCCGTGAGACGGGTGGAAAGTGTGCAAGAAAGTAATGAGCTGAATGAACTGAAAGCTTAACTGGCCCTTATCACAAATCAGCTGAATAGAGGTATTCCGGAAGCACCCGAGCAAGTTCAGTATATGCAAAACCAGAACTATCAACCGAGAAACGATCCTTTCTCGAACACCTACAATGAGGGGTGGAAGAAGCATCCCAATCTTTCGTGGAGTCAACCCGGTCAACAACCAGGTAATCCTTCTAACTCTTTTAATTCTCCTAGTACTAATAATGTGTACCGTCCTCCAGGTTTCCAGCAAAGGAACGAAGGACCATCCGGAGAGAAGAAACCGGGCAAAACACTGCATCTATCAAAATCTTGGAGAGGCAAGTGGGGCAAATCTCTGAAGCCCTACAAAACCGACCTCCCGGAACTTTCCCAAGTCAACCCGAAAAGACTAACCGGGAACATTGCAACGCCATTTACCTAAGAAGTGGCAAGGAGCTGAATGGGGAACCTACACGGGAAGAGTCATCAAAGGAAACCGAGCAAGATTTTGAGATGGTAAATCTGGATGAGCTAGAGACCGATGAGAAGATTATGGATGAAGAGAACAAGAATAGCAAAGTGAAGGAGCAAGAGCAACCACCGGTCAAGCCGACACCTCAAAGAGTGCCTTATCCAAATAGACTTAAAGCAAACAAAGATGATGTTAATTTTTCTAAATTTATCGATGTATTTAAAAAGCTAACTATTAACATCCCTTTTGCAGATGCATTGGCACAAATGCCCTCATACATGAAGTTCATGAAGGAAATTTTATCCAAAAAGAGGGCGATCGATCACCAGGCCACCGTTGCACTCACTGAAGAGTGCAGCGCGATTTTTGAGAATAAGCTTCCCCCGAAGCTTAAAAATCCAGGGAGTTTCTCTATCCCTATTCAAATTGGGGATCTTTCTTTCAATAAAGTTTTATGTGATTTAGGGGCGAGTATTAATTTAATGCCTCTTTCTATTTTCCGGAAACTCGGATTGGGGGAAGTAAGCCCAACATACATGACGCTGAAGCTCGCGGATAGATCGATCAGATATCCTTACGGAGTGATAGAAGATGTGCTCGTCAAGGTCGGTAAGTTTTACTTTCCGGTACACTTCGTAGTGATAGACATAGACGAAGATGAAGAGGTCCCGTTGATATTAGGACGATCCTTCCTGGCTACGAGTAGAGGACTGATAGACATGGAGGAAGGAGAGATTACCTTCAGAGTTGGTGGCGAGAATGTCATCTTCAAAATGTTCGAGAAGGAGCGAGGTCAAGTAGAGAGTGGAAGGTGTAGATCTGGAGATGGTAAAGGCAAGTCAAATGAAGAAGAATCCGTGAAGAATCGCAAGTGTGGGCGATCCAATTCTGCGGATACTGAGCCAAGCTGAAAGCCACACAGTCGTGCCACGACTTTAAATACGGCGCTGAGTGGGAGGCAACCCACCAAAATTTGTTTCCTTTTATTATTTTTAGTTTGAGTGTGTTTTTATTTCCGAAAAAAACCCATAAAAATCGAAAAATTGAAAAATCAAAAATAGTTGGAACAGGGATATACGCGACTTGTCACGCGGTTTGCATACCGCGCAGCAAGCCGCGGGACCCTCTGTTTGTTTTCTGAAACAGTAGGTTACGCGGTTTGCCACGCGACTTGCAAGTCGCGGGCTAAACCGCGGGAGTCCCTTGTGCCCTGTTCGCTTTCCGTGCAGTCTTTATTCCTTTCTTGCTTTGTGTTTTTCATTTTCATGTTTTTTTTCATCGTGTGTTTTGTGCTTTGATTTCCTTTGTTTTGCATGTTCTCCCTATCTCCTCCGATTGATGCTCAACCTTTCAAGAATCCTCCTTCATCCGGGCAAAACAGGTACGCTCTAAACTTTGCATAATAACGAGTGGTGTAAGTTGTTTGTTCGTGTTAGTTAAACGAAATGCAACAAACCTAAGTTTCACTTAGGTTTGGGGTGCCTCATCTTTCACATCTACACACTCACTTCATTAGACCCTATGCAAACCTCGGTTTTACCGAGGTTTGGGGATGGCTTTTATTGGCAAACCTAGGCCACGGCCTAGGTTTGGGGTGCCTATTTTAGAAATTTTGGGTTTTCTTTTGCTTGCTATGTAATGCCTTGCCCGTCCTTTTGATAACTGTAATAACTGCACAATGATTCGAGTCGCATCACCTACGACTTTACTTGCACATTGGGGACAATGTGTGGGTAAGGTTTGGGGTTGCCCAATCGGGCACAAGTTATGCACGTAGATTTCCTGCACTTCTGAGTGTCTAGATCATAATAGCTAAATTTTTTCGTTTTGAATGATTGAGACCAACTATTGTGGGAAGAACCTTTTGATAGTGACGTGACCGTTAGGGAAGGACCGGGAAAGGACATGACTAGGGACATTAGTGGAGACCACCCGATTGTGAGTTTTGAGCCTAAAAGACGTTTTTCATTTCGAGGGATTCATACACTTAAGTCATATACACTTTTCCGAATTCCTTATCATGAATGTAGAATGATCTCACTACATTATTGCATTGAGTAGCAAAGACGAACATCGGGATATTAGGTAAAGGTATAGTAAACCATATCGTGTGGACCTTAAGATATGATTCCAGGCATAATGTGTTTTATTTTTAACCATTTTTAGCTATCGTTCCCTTTCACCCTTTGTGTGTATCCATAGCCCTTTTGTAGCCAAACACTCACCTTAATTCTTTCTAAACCCACCATTAAACCTTTAGCCAAAAGCCTTAGCCAACCCTTATCCGAAAGTGTGTCGATCGGAAGCGGTAATGAACAGCGAGAGATAGAACAAAAAAGAAAGAATCCGGCCAGTCATGAGAACAAAATTGGGTCAATGTAACCCAAGAAATAGAAAAGAGGACCAATGAAGTCCCAACTGAAAAAAAAGAGAGAGAGAGAGAGAGAGAGAATAAATACAGTATTTAGATAGCACTTAGAGCTGCATAATAAGTGAGTCAAAGTGACTCCAAGAGTGACAAATAGGGCCAAGTGATAGAAAGTGGAGGAGAGAGTTCATAATTGCCAATGATTGACACACCGAGGACCTTTGATCCTTTTACCCTTCTTTTCTAAGCCTCAACCTTAGCCCCGTTATAACCCTTGTAAAGACCTGGATGATCTTTTGGAAAACGTGATTAGAGTCTACGAATACCTCTACTGATATTCCCTGTCTTGCTACTTGATTCCTTCTGAGATCAATCTTTTGGACACTTGTGCGTCTTTCATGTTAGTTGTCATGAAATTACTGCGTATTCTTGTACATAACCTCCATAACATGACAACATGTGCGATAACCTAGGTTCGAGTGCAAAGAGAGTATCCCGTGAGGTAGGGTCGAGGCAAAATGTTTTCCCTAGTATGTTCAGCCCTAGTCTAACCTTAATGTAATCGGAACAGTCACGAGTTCAACTCTCAATAGAAGGTCATAGATCGAATAAAATAAGGATGAGGCGAGAGTGAGATAGATATTCATGGGTACGGGAAATCACCGTTGCATCACTTGGTACCGATTGGGAATTGTGTAGTCATTATTTTTTCACAGATATATGCTTTTATTCTGTTTTTATCGCTAATTTGCTTGGGGACAAGCAACGCTCGGTTTGGGGTTGTTGATAACGCCACTTTTTGACGTTATTTTCGGTTCTCAAACCAATGAGATTGGCTTGTGTTCAAGTAAAAAGGCGTATATTTTTTGGTTTATCTAGTGATTTACACAGGTTATCTAAAAGGCGGCAATCATCGAGAAAAAAAGCTAAAAACCAAAAAGAGCCAAAACGAAGCCTAACGGAAGCCCAAAAGTCAAGCGCAAGACCCGCGACCAAACCAGGACCCGAACCGCGAACCAGACGACGACCCACGCTGCAAAAACCATACGCGCGACTTAGCCCGCGACTTGCAAGTCGCGTGGCAAGTCGCGTAACCCACTGTTTCGCAAGTCACTTTTCGATATCATTCGGACGGCAGACGATCGGGAGCACCGGAGGGGCGATTCTGGGCGATTTTTCGGAGTCCTCGAAGCCACGTTAGAGAGCCGATCAAGTAGACATTCATCACGGAACGTAGAGACGAACACGAGAGGACGGAGTTATCATCACTTTTATCACGATTTCATCTTTCACGATTAATCATGTTTACATACACTTCTGCATCTTTTTCTCTTGTGTTTGAATCCACCACCGACATGAACTAACCAGTTCGTGTTGGGGGTTGGAATGAATTAGGTTTGTAAGCATGTGACGAATTGAATTGAACTTTTATCAGTTTTCCCTAATTAATGAAGTATGTGATTTTGTTCTTAATGCTTTTGTGAATTTGGCCAATTTACAATTGAATTGTTGTTAGTAACTGAGTTCGGGAGAATTAATTGCTATTTAGAATTAGGAATTGCATACCTAAAGTCCGAAAGGTGATAGAGATATACCGAGTAAGCTTTAGTCCCAATTAAACCGTTAGGTTGATGTCGAGAGATAAAATCTAGCCAATTTAAATTTAAATCGTGTACTTAATGTGTTTTGGAATCCATAGGTGAGATCGAGAGATTGAACTTATCCTTTTCAAAATAAAACCCGTTGTTGTTCGAAAGAGAACGACGGTGATCTTAAAAGATTTGGGAATCATTACGGGGATTAACTGGTAACTGTTTTGAGTCAGTGTTTGCATGTGTAGAACCTGAGGATTTCCAACCCTCAACTTTTCTCTCTATCAAAGTTTCCAAAGCTGTTTCTGTTTTGTCTTGTGTTTGATTTGTTTACTTATTGCAATTACGTAGTTTAAAACCAATCTTCCAAATTCGATAGTTCAGTTAATAGCAATTATAGTAATTGTGATATTTAGTTCCTAGTTCCCCGTGATTCGATACTCGTACTTCTCTAAGTACTATTACTTGACTTCGACCCGTACACTTGTGGTTAGAATCTCGGCTGTGAAAACCTCGTGTCACCTGCAAAAGTGAGGAAGCCTGGTTATGGCATAACAGGTTCTGTCACTTGAACTTTCACACCTTGGATAAACTGGTCAAACTTGATCTAGTTAAAGGTTTGCCTAATGTTAAATTTAATAAGGATCATTTGTGTTCTGCCTGTGAAATGGGAAAACTCAGAAGAGCTTCCCACAGAGGCAAAACAGATGTGTCTTGCACCAGGCCTCTGTACATGCTTCATGTCGACCTCTGCGGTCCCATTGCCATACAGAGCCTAGGTGGCAAGAAATACATACTTGTCTTAATTGATGAGTATTTGCGATTCACATGGTGTTAGAGCATTGTTGTATTCAAGATTTACTGTAAAGTCAATATACTGTATTAGTTGCTAATGCCTTTATACCTTGTATGTTATGGGTATAAATAAGCTTGTCTAGATCATTTGCTAGTAACCTTTAGAGTCCCTTGAGAAAACCTCTTGTATCATTTGTCATTTACACTTAAGAGATCAATATATGGATGACAAGTTCTCTCTAGATTCTCTCTCTACATCATTCTTGATTACTTGCTAGATTTGGGATTTCACATTTGGTATCAGAGCTAAACAGAAGATTCAAGAAGATCGAAGACCAAATTGAAGATTTTTTACACTAAGCCTGAAGAATTCGGATTGGGTGTTCATTACTGTTCATCTGAACACTTATCATTAAGACATGGATTTTTTCTAAAATTTGATTTTTTTGGATCAATTTTTTGCATCACTGAACTCGGAATTGATTACTGATCATCTTTAATTCTTGGATCAACATCAAAAACTGCACCGAATCATCTGATTTGATCGATTTTTTGGTTTTTGTTCGAAAACCCAAAATTCACTGTTTTGGATCAAAAGTTGTTTAAATCGATCAAATTACGAGTTGTGATCAACAAGAAAAGTGTGCGGATTTCAATTTCGAACAAATCGATACAAGTTTCATCTCATTTGATCAATAATTGAAAGAGTTATGGCAGATTAAGTGATTTTAAAGTTCGAAGTGCAGAATTCGGATCATTCTTGGTGAATTCGGATCATTCATACACAATTCGGATCATTCAAAGGGAATTCGGAGTGTTTTTGGCATCACAAGTATAGAATTCGACTCAAGAAGCATTCGAATTGAGTTGAATTCGAACCCTTATGGATTCGAATTGAGTTGAATTCGAACCCTTATGGATTCGAATTGAGTTGAATTCGAACCCTGTTAGATTCGAATTGAGAAGTTGTGGATTCATCTGAGTTGGTTTAATTTTCCAAGTAAAGAATTCGAACCAAGTTAAGTCCGAATTGAGTGAATTCGAACCCAGTTAAGTCCGAATTGGGTGAATTCGAACCCAGTTAAGTCCGAATTGGGTGAATTCGAATCCTTCTTCATCCGAATTCATTGAATTCGAATCCTTCAGCATCCGAATTCATTCAATTCGAACCCTTCAGCATCCGAATTCATTGAATTCGAACCCTTCAGCATCCGAATTCATTGAATTCGAACCCTTCAGCATCCGAATTCATTGATTTCAGATCCAACTACATTCGAATTCATTGATTTCGAATCCTTATACATCCGAAATCCCGAATTTTTTTCTATAGTGTATTTTATACACTGTAAGAGCTTTTCAAGAAAATTTTTTATATAAATTTTTTTGTATAGTGAATTTTCATACACTTTCTGCTTGATCTTCTGAACGATAAATTTCTAGCAATACTTAAAGTTCTAGGTTTTTGTTAAATTTTTCAGGATTTTATCAAGATGTCTGACATACAGGATTTAAGTGGGAGAATATGCAGTCAGTTAGGAAAAGAGAAAAAATGGACTCTTTCTGAAGCTAAAGATGAGATCAAGCGTCTTGAAGGTTTTCTTCATAGATACATAAGACATTCTGATGAAGATGCAAGAAAAAATACAAAGCTTATGTCTGAGAAAGCTTTATTAGAAGACAAAGTCTCTTCTCTTGAGTCCGAACTGAAAGATTTGAATGACAAGACTGTAGTGCTTGAAGTTACTCAAGAGAAAAATAAGTCACTTGAGATCACAACTCATCAAGACAACATAAAGGAGCTTCAAGGGAGTATAAAAGCATTAGAGGAAGAAAATGTTGATCTGAAAAGACAAATTTTAGACATTTCTTCTTCAAATGATAAACTTACTAAAAGAATAACTGATCTTGAAGCTTATATTGCAGATCTTGAAGCAAAGAAAGACAACTCAAGTCTGCACGATCTAATCGGGAAACTTCAAGAGAAAGTATCAACTCTTCAAAATGAAAATGCTGATCTGAAGTTGAAGAGAACGGAGTGGAACTTGCATTTACATGCTCAATTAAAAGAAGTTCGAGAGAAAAGAACAACGTTGGAAGGTGAAAACGTTGAATTGAAGAAGATGCTTTCAGAACGTGAAAGAGAGTCACTTTCTTCAATGAAAGTTCTTAAAGAAAAGGAAGTAATTGAGCTTAAATATATAAAACTTTCAAAACAAATTTCTGATCTTGAGAAAGTTTTATTTTTAGAAAAAGAGAAGCTCGAAAAAGAAAGAGTTGTTTTTAAAACTGAATGCAAATCTTTTGAAATTAAAAGTTCTGAACTTTCCGTGAAAATCTCTGCATTAGAAAATCTTTTGGAAAAGGAAAGAAAAAAGATTTCACGGAAAAGAAAAATCTCTTTGAAAAGGAAAGTAAAACACTTAAAAAGAAAAATATGGAAATTTTCAAAGAGATTACTGATAAAAGAAAGTTTTTGGAAAAAGATTTTGAATCGGAACGCGAATATTTTGAAGAAGTGATTCTTAATCTTACCAAAAGATTATCTGGTTTATCAGCTGATATTATGAAGGATCAGTTGATCAAATCTGATCTCCAAAAGAAATTTGATCTAATTTCTAAAGAGAAAAATGTTTTGATAAACAAAGTTAAGGAACTTGAAGACATCATTTTTAAATTTGATGTCTCAAAGCAGGTAAGTCCTGAAAGTACCTTTCAGACTCCATTTGTTAATTCAAATGATTCTGAATGCTCTTTTAAAACTGATTCAAGTTCGAGTTTTAAAAACATTCCTTCTAAACATATTAATAGATCAACTGGTTTCTCAAAAGATCAGATTCGTTCAACAAATCTCTTCTATAATCCTCTGTTTGATAAATCAGATAACAAAACAAATGTGCCTAAAGATAATACTTCCAAACCTGAAGAAGTTCCAGTCTTCAAGAGGGTGAAGATGGAATGGAGAGTCAAAGGCACAACAATTCCGAAGAAAGAAGTACCAAAATCATCTGCTTCCACATCAAATGCAAAGAAGAACAATGCGCCAAAAGGTAAATCTTCTGCTAAACCTAATCCTATTCATTCCGTAAATCATCTGATTAGGTTGGCACATAAGAAAATTTGTTGTTCTTACTGTGGTTCAAATGATTTTGTGCATAAACATTATACTTCTTATTGGTACGGTACTTATAGTATTCCTTTTAAGAAATCTACACCTAACCCACTAGGACCCAAGTGCCATTGGGTACCAAAATCTGCTTAATCTGTTTTGCAGGTTTATCATGTGTTGTACTGATTTGTAAATACATACCACACACATGACTGAAAACAGAAGAGAAGCGGTGGATTTGTTTTTTTGAAGAATATTTGTACCATTAAGGGGGAGACAAAGAATTTGGTTTCTAAACATATCAGTTTAGGACCCGCACTTAAAAGAGATTTTGGTTTCTGAATACATCAGTTCAGGACCCGTGCTTCAACGTTTTAGGTTTTTGAACATATCAGTTCAAAACCCGTGCTTCAACGACTATGGCTTCTGAACAATTCAGTTCAGGACCCGTACATCAAAGACTAAGATTTCTAAACAAATCAGTTTAGAACTCATACTTCTCAGGTGATATCCTTTAACAATCATATTTTTTAATACAAGGAACAAGTGGTAAAAGGTAACATTGAATTATATTTTGTTTCTACTGCTTTGAAAACTTGAATCTTTACAAATTTATTTCAACGAGATGAAATTTTCAATTTTCATTCAATGAATTAAATGTGTGCTAAAAGATGATTTTACAAGTATTTTTGTATTATCTGAGTTAGATTTATTTCAACTTTCACTTATGAAATAAATCGAAAGGTCAGCAAAACATGAATGAAATCATGCTGAATGCTCAATGATATGTAAATTCGGACTTATATAGAATATAATGCTCAAAAAGCCTATATGTCAGAATGATGGATGGAAACAAAAATATGGGGGAAGCACTATGTTTTAGAACCAAGTGATTGAGATATCATTCATATGTTGTGATGGAAATCCGAACTTATATAGAATATCATTTAGTTTGAAAGTTTGTACCTGTGGCCTTTCTGGTTTGGGAGAGTAAGTCCTAAGGGGTGCTCGACACCTAGTCCCTAAGATCAACTGGTCTGGGATCGGCTTACCCAAATCCTGCAATAGAACCAGATAGAAAGCCATGTTCTACTGGTACAAATGGGTTTAAGGTATATCGATGTGGCCTTTCTGGTTTGGGAAATTAAGTTCTAAGGGGTGCTCGACACCTAGCACCTAAGGCCAACTGGTCTGGGATCTGCTAACCCAAATCCTACTATAGAACCAGATAGAAAGTCATGTTTAACGATGTATCTTATTCTTACTAAACTTTTTGATCAAAAGATGCCAATGGGCACGGAATCAAAAGATGCCAATGAGCACAAAATCAAAAGATGTCAATGTACACAAAATCAAAAGATGCCAAAGAGCACACATCTCTTGAAACTTGGGAAAATACAAAGTCGTGATTAACCCGTAAATTTATGAAATTCTGATTTTGGACAAATAGTGTGAGTAGAGTAGAGTATTCTTATATGTTTTAGAATTGCATACGCTTGATGCTAATCATATTTCGCATGCTAGCACACCAAATAGATTTAATAAAGGAGTTGAAACTGAACATTTTTAACTTGATATGCAATGATGACTTGTATTTGATTCCAAACACATGCATTTGATTTCATTTGATTGAAAAATCTGTTAAATTTCATTAAGCTGACTTTCTTTTGTCCAGCTTTCAAATGATCAAATGTTAGTAGTTATAAAATGTAGTTCAATGAATTTTATTTTTCCTTGTATAAATGTTTTCATTAACGCACTGTATTTGAAATATATATCGTTTTTGAAATATATGCATATTTTCAGGGGGAGAAAACAAATTGCTCCAGAATTCTTACTTTGAGGGGGAGCAAGATTATTCTCTAAAGAGGAGATTGTTAGCAATACTCAAAGACACGACTGAAATTGAAAATGGTTTTCGATGATTATGATGCTCACCATCATCGAAAAAGAGGGAGAAAAGTTTAATTTCAATTTCATGTCAAAGAGCTTTCAAATCAAAGATATTTCATGTCAAAGAGCTTTCAAGTCAAAGATTCGTGAACAAACACTGAAGATCAGGGGGAGAAGGATCATGTGAAGTCCAAATGTTGCTGAATTTGGTTATCTTAGTTCTGAGTGGTTCTCGGAATGCGCTTACAACTAAAAGTTCAACAATGTGGATGGTTTCACATCTTTCTGATCCAAACTCTAATCGTTTCTGATTTATCTTGTTCCGAATTGATGGTTCTATATAAAGATATGAAATCCATGTTCAAGACTTGAAGACAATCTGTTGAAGATTGTATTGAAGAAGGTTGACTTTTCAAAGAAAAAGACAATGACTTTTCATGTTTGTCTGAAGATTCTTCAAAGCTGAGTTCTTAAAGAGTGTCAAAGCATATAGTTCGCCGTGAACTAGTGGAGATAAAGCTATTTGAAGATGGTTTGATAGAGTGTCTGTTTGAGAAGATTGACTTTACAAAGAGCTGAAGACTACTGTCATATTTTTTAAATCTTGAATCCAAAGGGGGAGATTGTTAGAGCATTGTTGTATTCAAGATTTACTGTAAAGTCAATATACTGTATTAGTTGCTAATGCCTTTATACCTTGTATGTTATGGGTATAAATAGGCTTGTCTAGATCATTTGCTAGTAACCTTTAGAGTCCCTTGAGAAAACCTCTTGTATCATTTGTCATTTACACTTAAGAGATCAATATATGGATGACAAGTTCTCTCTAGATTCTCTCTCTACATCATTCTTGATTACTTGCTAGATTTGGGATTTCACACATGGGTTGAATTTTTCCGAAAGAAATCAAATGTTCCAATCATCTTGATTAATCTAATGAAAAGAATCCAAGTTCTTTATGAATGCAGAATACAGAAGTTAAGAAGTGACAATGGCACATAATTTAAAAACTCTGTCATTGAAGCCTATCTTTCTACAGAAGGAATATCACAGAACTTCTCTGCGGCACGCACTCCACAACAGAACGGCGTAGTCGAGAGAAAGAATCGAACGCTCGTGGAGGCCGCAAGAACTATGCTATCAGCATGCGGATTACCAATGAACTTTTGGGCAGAAGCGATTTCTACCGCTTGTTATACACAGAATCGTTCAACCATTGTGAAAAGACACCTCAAGACTCCTTACGAACTGATCAACAAAAGGCGGCCAAACATCAAGTTTTTCCATGTGTTTGGATGTAAATGCTTTGTTTTAAACGACAGAGATTCCAGAGGAAAGTTTGAGGTAAAAGCTGACGAAGGAAATTTCATTGGATACTCTGCCACTTCTAAAGCCTATAGAGTATACCTTACAAAGTCTCGCAAGATTGTAGAAAGCATCAATGTTTCTTTTGATGATTCATTCCAAAAGACTTCTGAGCAAATCAGTTCAGAACTCGGACTTAAAGGGGAATCCTCTGGCATCTCACAAACAAAAGAAGACCTAAATCTTCTATTTCTAGAGATGTTCCATGACGACATTGTTCCCTCTGTTGGAACAATCAGAGCTTCTGCAGAACAATCTTCTGTCGGTCAAAATCCTACAGGTATGACTCTAACTGGTCCAAATAATGCTTCGTCTTCTTCTGTAAATGCTACAGATGCAAATGCTGAGGAAGAGTCTACAGAAGATGAAACACAAAGGAAAACGACCATAGAAGCTGCTGAAGAACAAACTCCACAATCCACAGAGGAACCAATAACAGAGGATATAGAGGACCAAGTCTACACGCCTTTAGAGGAACAAACTCCACCACCACTCATACCAATCATTCCACAAACTGTAGGATCAACTACAAAGGCACGCACTACAATAGAGGCTACACCAGAAGAAGAAGAACAACAACAACAAGAAGCCTCTGAAGAACAATTCGATGACATTGGTGACCATCATCCACACACAACTCAGTGGACAAAAAGCCATCCTCCAAGCCAAATAACTGGTGAACCCTCTGACACGGTAAAAACAATGTCTGCCACTGCTAAATTTTGTTTCTTTACGAACATTATTAGTGTGATAGAGCCAAAGAAGATTTCTGAAGCCCTTGACGACCCAAACTGGGTAGACGCCATGCAAGATGAGCTTATGCAGTTTGAGCGCAACAAAGTCTGGACTCTAGTACCTCTGCCACGGGGGAAACAGGCCATTGGTACTAAGTGGGTCTACAGAAATAAGAAGGATGAAGATGGAGTGGTCATCAGAAACAAAGCACGATTAGTGGCCAAGGGATATATACAAGAAAAAGGCATAGACTACGATGAGACTTTTGACCCTGTCGCACGGCTCAAAGTAATAAGAATATTCTTAGCATTCGCAGCCCACAGAGGTTTCAAAGTCTATCAGATGGACGTGAAATCAGCTTTTCTCAACGGTGAAATCCAAGAAGAGGTTTACGTAAATCAGCCACCAGGGTTTGAAAGCTCAAAGTTCCCAAGGCATGTGTACTACCTTGAAAAGGCTCTGTATGGACTGAAACAGGCTCCAAGAGCATGGTACGAACGACTTTCTACATTTCTTCTAGTCAATGGCTACGACAGAGGTACAATAGATACTACCTTATTCTATAAACGTAAAAACAGTGAAATAATGCTTGTACAAATCTATGTGGACGACATAATTTTTGGGTCTACTAATACAGAAGAGTGCAAAAGTTTTGAAAAACTCATGCAAAGTGAGTTTGAAATGAGTATGATGGGAGAATTAACATTCTTCCTCGGACTCCAAGTCAAACAATCATCAGAGGGAATTTTTATAAATCAGGCCAAATATGTATCTGACATTCTTTCCAAGTATAGCCTCTCTGATACCTCTGCCATGAAAACTCCAATGGCCACTGGAAATAAGTTATTCTTAGATCCAGATGGCATCTCTGTAGAAAGCACTCTCTACAGAGGCATGATTGGATCTCTGTTATACTTAACTGCTAGCAGACCTGACATTATGCATGCCACATGTCTTTGTGCACGTTATCAAGCTAATCCTATTAAATCACATTATGATGTTGTTAAGAGAATCTTTAGATACCTAAAGGGGACCAAAAATCTTGGTCTCTGGTATCCACAGAACTCTGGCTTTTGTCTTAAAGCTTATACAGATTCAGACTATGGAGGATGCATGCTCGACAGAAAGAGTACCTCTGGGAGTTGTCAATTCCTAGGTGGTAAGCTAGTCAGTTGGACCTCAAAGAAGCAGAATTGTGTGTCAACATCTACGGCAGAAGCTGAATACGTTGCTGCTGCTAGCTGTTGTTCTCAGGTTCTGTGGATGAAGACTCAGCTAAAAGACTACGGCCACATCCTATTCAAGATACCCATCTTCTGGGATTCCAAAAGTGTCATTGCCATCTCTGCCAATCCTGTGCAACATTCAAAAACCAAGCATATCGATATAAGGTACCACTTCTTGAAACATCATGTTGAATACGGTACAATCGAGATGCATTTCGTGCCCACAGAATACCAACTCGCGGACTTATTCACCAAAGCTTTAGACGAGAAAAGATTCAATTTCTTGGTGGGTAAGTTAGGAATGATCAATATGACGTGAAAAACCATTGTAAGTATAGCTTATCTTCTTTAAATATGTGTATAAATATATTGCTTTATTTATTGCTTTGATTGATTTATTTCTGTATGTAAATTCTCAATCTTAAATAGTTCTTGAAATCACATAGCTTCTGTGGGTCTGCTCAGAACCTCTGACGACCCCTACAGAACCTCTGGTAAACATGACCTATGTACTATGCAAAACTTATCCTATTTTGATCCAAGCATAGGTGAAGGGGGAGCAGAAGGAAATTACTTGATCTGCAGAGATGGTTAGATCCAGGGGGAGCAAAAGAAAGTAACTTGATCGACAGAAATGGTTAGATCAAAGGGGAGCAAAAGAAACCTTGAAATGATCTATAGAGGTTAATCTTTCAAGGGGAAGCCAAAGAAGAGTGTCGATGAATCTATATCGTCAGAAGTCAGACATCACTGCCGAGAAAAGAAGAACCAAAAGGTATGTCTCGTACAAAAGGTTTTTGAAAATAGTTTTCTGGGACAAAATTGTCAAATACGTCCTAAAAATACTGGGAACAACATTTCAAAAATAAAATTATTAAAACTTTTAATAATTTTTGAGTTATGAGAAATTTGAGGTCATAGAGCTTCTGCTGAGCTCAACAGAAGAGCCGCCAGAACACTGCTCTATAATCGCAAATTTAACTCGGAAACCGAATACGCACAAATACACACACCATGACCTTCTCGCACAAAACTTTTTCCAAAACAGTTTTCTCAGACACCAACTTTCAAATATGTCCGAAAAACATTTCTTAATGCAAATCAAAACTTGGATGATCAAAATTGTTAATAGATTTTTAGTTATGAGAAATTTTCACTCATAGAGCTTCTACTGGCCCTGACAGAGTTTCTGCAAGTTCCTATAGAGCCTCAAAACCTCTGTGAACGAAATTTCTTCACTAAAATCCTATTAATCCTCTCCAATGCTTTTACAAATGTTTTGGTCAAAATAGAACCTACAGAGTCATGATAACACTGAGATATATGAGAAAAGGGTGAAAATCCAAGATTTTCAAAATCACAGATCTTCTGTAAACCACAGAGCTTCTGTGAATTTGGTATTTGGGCATTTCTGTAAACAGTAACGGTTACTTTTACTGAGAGTGAAAATCGTGTGGCTAAGAACAACCCCACGCGCCTACCAATAATGGGCCGCGCACGACGTCCTGTCATCCTCTGACATGGCCTACGTGTCTCATTTTCATTGGGCGTACATGGCACGTTTTTTTGTTTGGAAAGTTGAACCCATCGTTCTAACTCAAGTACGGATTCCAAATATTTATCCATTGCCAAATATTTCTACCCTTTCGAATTCTACCGTTTTACCCACTTATAAAACCCAAGCTTACCCTCTCATAAAATCTTTACGAACCCTCATTCTTCTCCGGCGAAACCCTGCAAAAACCTGCAAGTATCTTATTCTCATTACTAATGGCTTCATCTTCTCAAGCTATCTCCCCTAAACACTCTCCGGCGAACTAACCGGAACTCTCCCCTGCTCATTCTGAACATTCAGAAAACCCCCACCTCGCCAAAAATGCCGAACAAGAAGATTCTTGCGACTCAGTACACTTTGCTCCGACCACCCATCTCCAAAACTTTATCGCAAAGGAGCACTTTGAAAAGATACTACCCATCAAATCCAATAACTGTTATTTGGTCCCCTCACTCACTGCTTTCGGCGAAGCTGTTAGAGCATTATTGTATTCAAGATTTACTGTAAAGTCAATGTACTGTATGAGTCTATACAGTATTGTGAATGCCTTTATACCTTGTATGTCATGGGTATAAATAGACTTGTCTAGTTCATTTGTAAAAAAACACTTCAATAAAGCTTTTGTAATCTTTTAGAAACCTTTTGTAATCCTTTGAGCTCAATACATGGATAACATATTTGCTCTCTAGATTCTCTCTCACTACATTCATATCTTATTGCTAGAGATCTGGGATTTATCAATTGGTATCAGAGCTAAACAGAAGATTCAAGCAGATCGAAGACCAAATTGAAGATTTTTTACACTAAAGCTGAAGAATTCGGATTGGGTGTTCATCACTATTCATCACTGTTCATCAAGAATTCTGACCCTTCTTCATTTACTATTCATCCAGATTTCATCTTTTCTTTAATTTTTGATCTTTTGGATTGATTCTTGACATCATTGCACTCGGATTTGATTCCTGAACATCTTTAATTCTTGGATCAACACCAAAATCTGCACAGAATTTGCAGATATGATCATTTTATATTTCGGACTTTGTTCGAAAACTTTTTCTACTATTTTTGGATCAAAATTCGATTAAATTGATCGAATTAGGATTTGTGATTAACTAAGAAAGTGTGTGGAATCAAATTTCGAACAAATCTGTGCAAATTTCATAACAATTGATCAAGAATTGAAAAAGTTATGGCTGATTTAGTGATTTTCGTGTTCGAAGTGCAGAATTCGGATCATTCTTGGTGAATTCGGATCATTCTTGGTGAATTCGGATCATTCAAAGAAGAATTCGGAGTGTTCTTGGAAATACAAGTGTAGAATTCGACTCAAGAAGGATTCGAATTGATTGAATTCGAACCCAGCTAGATTCGAATTGAGGAGAATTCGAACCGTGTTAGATTCGAATTGAGGAGAATTCATTGAATTCGAACCCTTCTTCATCCGAATTCATTGAATTCGAACCCTTATTCATCCGAATTCAGTGAATTCGAATCCTTCTTCATCCGAATTCGTTGAATTCGAATCCTTCTTCATCCGAATTCGTTGAATTCGAACCCTTACTCATCCGAATTCTTGTGAATTTAAAAAAAAAAAAAAAATTTGAGAAAATTTTTTATCCCGAAATTTTTTCTATAGTGTATTTCATACACTGTAAGAGCTTTTCAAGAAAAAATTTTATATATATTTTTTTGTGTATTTTCATACACTGTCTGCTTGATCTTCTGAACGATCAATTTCTATCAATATTCAAAATGGTTTTACAACAAGTTATTGTTAAAAGCAGTGGTGAAGATTTGAAGCAAACTCTGAAAAAGGAGATTCCTCCAATTGCAAAAGTTTTTGTTAAACCAAATGTAAAGTTGCAACAAGTCATTATAACAGAAACATCTGTTAATTCACATGTATCTGTTAAACCAAATAATGAAGTGTTGCAACAAGTCATAATAACAAAAACACCTCCAAAGCCACTTGAAAAAGCTAAGGCAAATAATGGAATTTTGCAACAAGTTATTTTATCAGAACCATCTCCTATATCAGAAACTCCTGTTAAAGATAATGCTTCAAATTCTTCAACTCCTATTTTAAATAAAGCATTGGAAGAAGAAAATGTTAATCTGAAAAGACAAATTTTAGACATTTCTTCTTCAAATGCTAAACTTACTAAAAGAATAATTGATCTTGAAGTTTATATTGCAGGTCTTGAAACAAAGAAAGACAAAGACAACTCAAGTCTGCACGATCAAATCGAGAAACTTCAAGAGAAAAAAAAAAAAAATTGCTCCAGAATTCTTATCTTGAGGGGGAGCAAGGTTATTCTGTAAGGAGGAGATTGTTAGCAATACTCAAAGACACGACTGAAATTGAAAAAGGTTTTCGATGATAATGATGCTCAGTTTCATCGAAAAAGGGGGAGAAATGTTTAATTCAATTTCATGTCAAAGATATCTCATGTCTAAGAGCTTTCAAGTCAATGATTCGTGAACAAAGACTGAAGATCAGGGGAGAAGGATCATGTGAAGTCTAAATATTGCTGAATTTGGTTATCTTAGTTCTGAGTGGTTCTCGGAATGCGCTTACACCTAAAAGTTCAAAAATATAGATGGTTTCGCATCCTTCATGATTCGAATTGCCCTGATTTCGAACCCTTCATAATTTGAATTGTCCTGATTTCGGACCCTTCTTGTTCCAACTTACTTGAATTCGAATCCTACTTGATCCGAATTGAGCTGATTTCGCATCCTCTAGCATCCGAATTGATGGTTTTGGATCTGCCTACATCCGAATTGATGATTTTGGATTCTTAAAGTTAATATGAGAACTAAGGTTCTTGCATCAAGAAGGATACGAGAAGTTACTGTTTGTTAAAGATTGATAAAGCTGTAAAGATCTGTTTTCATGTACAAGACTTGAAGATAGTTTGATAAAGTGTCTGTTGAAGAAGATTGACTTTACAAAGAGCTGAAGACTACTGTTAAATTTTTTAAATCTTGAATCCAAAGGGGGAGATTGTTAGAGCATTATTGTATTCAAGATTTACTGTAAAGTCAATGTACTGTATGAGTCTATACAGTATTGTGAATGCCTTTATACCTTGTATGTCATGGGTATAAATAGACTTGTCTAGTTCATTTGTAAAAAAACACTTTAGAAAGCTTTTGTAATCTTTTAGAAACCTTTTGTAATCCTTTGAGATCAATACATGGATGACATATTTGCTCTCTAGATTCTCTCTCACTACATTCATATCTTATTGCTAGAGATCTGGGATTTATCAGAAGCCCATGCCCTTCTTCTAAACATCATGGAAAACCATATTCTCTTTCTTTTACTCTCAAGAACCCCAAAGAAAATACCTGTTAGGTATTTGAACCAATTCTGGCAAAGTTGTCGATATGATAAAGATGATTCTCTTATCAAAGGGTACATCTCAAAGCTAGACAAATCTGAACATTTGGAACTCAAGTTCAATAGAACAATGTTTTCTCTTGAGTTCAATCTACCAACAAGGGGTCTTCTTGGACTGAAAACATATGCAGAACAACCAACAGACGACGAGCTCTGTCGTTTTGTAGAAATGCTTGGGTACAACACCCACCAAAGGAAGAGAAATGACTTCCGTAGAGGCAGACTACCACCTCTGTGGAACACTTTGTTTTCGATCCTCAACAGATGCCTTACAGGGAAGATAGGCAGCATTGACCACAACTCGCACCAGATATTAACCATCATGTACGGGGTCTACTACGATCTCCCACTCGATTACGCGACCATCATGTTGCAGGAGATCATCAATACGATCGACAGAAAGAACAACACCAAAAAGGCAAGAGAGAACGATCCTAAGTATCTACCGCCTCTTCAATTCCAAAGGACATTGGGAGTCATGTTCGAACCTCTGCTGATGATGCAGAACTGGCCAATGGAAGGGCCAACTCCCAAACAGTTCCCAATGAACAAAAACATCCCAACCGCTCATATAGACGACTACACCCACTGCAGACCTCTGTCAAGGAATCTTCTGAGCTATGCCAAGAACAAAACCCTTAAGTTAGAGTATATACGCGATCATAGGACTCCAAACCGAGCCCTGTGACACCCCCGCGTTTAGGTGTCCCCCTAGGAACAATAGTTGCAGAACCCCTCTCTACAGAAGAGAAGGAGTAGAAACTGGCAAAACACATGGCAATCCAACTTAGTTTTATAGCCAAACGAGCCGAGCACATGGGAAAGAAGTCTTCTTATAAAGCCTCTGCCTCTACCCCAAAAACAAAGAAGAGGAAAACTGCAGAAGGCACCTCTACAAGCATTACAGAAGCTCAACCTTCACCTCCTCATGCCACAGAAGTTGGCTCCTCTGACCCTCCCTCTTCTCCAAATGGTTACCATCGCAGAAGAGGCAGCTGC
Source organism: Saussurea involucrata (assembly GCA_033807775.1). Classification (NCBI taxonomy): domain Eukaryota; kingdom Viridiplantae; phylum Streptophyta; class Magnoliopsida; order Asterales; family Asteraceae; genus Saussurea; species Saussurea involucrata. The sequence continues at coordinate 93,274,567 of CM066327.1, read as the reverse complement.
AGAAGTTGTTGAAGAAGAGGTCGAAGAAATTGCAGAGGAAGAGACTGCAGAACAAGAAGTTGCCGAAGAGGGATATCAATCACCTTATCAATCCCCAGATCGATTCTCTCATCAAGGTAGCTTAAACGATTTCCTTCAACACCCTGACATTGCTAACACCCTAAACACAGCTGGGTGGAATGCACCACCACTTGACCACCACACCACAGAAGAACAAAACTTCTCTATCTCTGGCGTTGACACAAATCTGCAAGATGATGACCAAACCCCCAGAGATCAATCGGCTGAAACTCCAAACATTCTACAGAACCCCTTCATCCAACAGGGATTGAACGTCCACAGAAGGAGTCCAAGCCCAGCTTCAGAAGAATGTATAGAAGAAATCGATATGTCAGATGATGCCACTAGGGAAAGGATTAGGCTACAAGCAGGAGCCGAGTGGAATAGAGATGAGGTTACAGAAGCTTTAGATAGAATGGGAGAAAAAGAAAAAGGGATAGAAAAAGATGTCGCAGAAGTAGAAGGCACACATCCTCAAATCCCTCCCAGTGCAACCCACACTTCTAACACCGCAGGTCTAGCTGCAGAAGGTGTTATTGAACAAAAGCAGCACAGTGGAATCACCTATAGTTCGTGATTCATCGCCCCAGATCACACCAGAACACCCTACAGAGGAATTCGTTTCCTCTGCCACGCACAATTTAGGGCCAAAACTTCTTTCAGAGAGAAGTAGTGAGCACAAAGATGAAGAGTCTCTAGACAAGTCTCCGAGTCAACAGAAGAACATTCCGATACCCACCTCTGGAGTGGATTTGGACACTGTTCTTCGCAGTACTTCTGTAGAGATTGAAACTCTTGTTTCTTCTCGAAGACCAGATGGAAATCCTTCCACCCCCAACGTACAAACAAGGGTGAACAAAGGTGTCCCAGGAGCAGGGACTCACTCTGGAGACGAATGTGTTCCTCCAGAGGTTACCACAGGCACACAAGTATCAAGGGATGAGTTCCAAACCATTGTCACCTCTGTGAACCAAACCATGAAAGAGTTGCAAAGCTCTTTCAAATCTTTTGCAGAGACAACATCGACGGCCTTACTAAATCTGAACACCAAAATGGACAATCTGTCCATAGAGGTGAAATCCACCATTACCCAGATGAAGTCTTCTGCTGAAACAACTGCCACTTCTGCCGCCAAAGAATTCAGGAAAGCCGCAACTTCTGCGTTCAAGGAATCAATCAAACATTTCCTTGAACAAATGAACAACCAATCCAACAAAGCAAAGGGCATTACACCTGCAGATCTACAGAAGGCCCTGAAACACGTACAAGAAGAAGCAATGCGCAACACTGTGCTGATGCAGCCTAAAGACAACATGACCAGAGTACAGCTAACAGAGCTCGGGCAGAATGTGATAAACCAGGTCACATAAGTCATCCTCTCCTTCACTACTGCAAATGCCAACTACGTTAAAGAGTTCAGAGAAAGTGTCGGCAAAATGCTCTTCAACACAGAAGCAGAGCTTGCAACTCTAATCGGCCTCTGTGATGATGTATGCGCAAAGTTGATGGCCGCAGGAGCAGAACTACCAAAGAAACCCAAAGCTTCTTGCAGAGCAGAGGGTACTTCTGATAAGGGTCAAGATGACTCGGATGATGACCACCCTGGTCCTAAGGGGGAGAATACAAGGCAGAAAGCTACGAGCAGAGGACATCCAGCTCCACCAATAGCCGCAGAACCCATCAACCAAGCCCCTCCAAAACAAACCCAACAACAACAAACTCAACAGACCACAGAGACAACACCCATCTCTGTGGAATCAACTGCTAAAGAAACCCATGTACCAGAAACTGCTCAAAAGACCACAGAGGCAAGAACCACCCCTGTGGTAATCATCTTGGAAGAAAGTCCTTCAACAAACCAACAACCCGGAGGAACAGAAGCTCAAAAGACCACAGAGGAAATACCCACCTCTGTGGAATTCCCTACAATGTCTGGAGTAGATGTTTAACATCTGTCATCCTCTTCAGAAGAAGATCTTCCCTCCCCAACTACAAAACCAACAGAAAAACCCCAATCCATCCCAAGAAGAAAGTCTATTGCCCACAAACCAAAAAGAGCAAAGACCTCTGCTTCTTCTGTTCTAAGAAATATGCACAACACAATGACTGAACGAATGGCGCAAAGAGCAGAAGAAAGACAGAGGTTTACAACATCTTTCGGAATGGCAAGAAGATTCCACATTCCTCAATCCACAGAAACCGAGCTCACAGAAGTCACCAAAGAACCTCCAGCAGAGGTTACAGAGCCAATCAAGCCAACAGAACCAACGCCACAAAAGTCCTCACAAACACAAGTGTCAAAACCTACAGAGGCAACAACCATCATTCCAACAGAAGCGCCAACACCCAAACCTACAGAGGCAACAGGTTCTGAACCTCCAAAGGCCAAAGACAAGGGAAAGGCAAAACTGATAGAAGGGCCCAAGAAAAAGAAATCATTGCCCAAGCCTACAGAGAAATTGATGAAGAGCGCCTTTGATGCCTTCCAAACTCCAAAGCCTGAAGAAGAGGACTGGGCATATGGATTGAAGCCTCTATCAGACATTCCACTAACAGGTAGAGCTGCAGAAGTTGTTCGATAGATGGAGAGTCTCAGAAGACAAGTACCACCAACTGGTCCAACATACGAAGAAATGGAAGAAGTGGTATACAAATACCTCTACAAACAACCCTTTCAGACCAATCATCCAACAGATCACGTCACATATCCAAAGATCTGAGAAGAATTTGAGAACATCTTCAACAGAACAAAGCCAAGATCCATAGCAGAAGTCTTCTCAATCCACAAAATCAAAAAGGTAATCTTCTATAGGTACTCCTTTACAAGAACCTATCCATGGGTCAGGTATAATCTTTATAGAGTAAGAAGGGTAAACAACTCAGAAACCACCTTCGCTGATGCTGACCTAAGGAATCTGAATCCCTATGATCTACCTGAGCTTCTGCAATGGACGAATGACAACTACAACACAGAGCCAAACACCAGAGCCTATCAAGTGTTGAGAAAAGCAATGAGGGAAAGGCTTCTGATCTCCAGTTTGACAGACTTTCAGCTAGGAAAGGATCTTGGTCTCAAACATCTGAACCTTCGACCACCAGAGGATCGCTGCCCACCTGACGCTGTGCCTAACTCAATCATTACAGAACCAAGGTTCGGGTTAGTATTTCAAAACCCACAAGGCGAAGTCAAACTTTTTGTGACCATGGACTGTCAGAAGTACGCAACCAGTACTCTGAACATGTTCAGAGCAAACCTTGTAAAATACAGAGATACCGAGAAAATGGATAGAGACGCTGCAGATGCTTTCATCAGAGAGATTGATGCTACAATTCGATTAAGAGAACTCTGCGTCAGTTTCTACAACGAGATCAGAGAAGTCGGAAGAGACAACAGAAGGTACAACGATTTCAAAGACGCCAACATCTGATTCTCAAACAAAATCTCTGCAAACCTTGTTCAGTTTATCATTCATAATACTCAAATGTAAAATGCCTCTGGCATATTTCTGATTGAAAGAACTTTCGAGGTCTTGTTTAACCTTTGTCTTATCTAACTTGGCCTAAAGTACTTCAATGTTAATTTTTTATTTTTCACTACTTAGGGGGGATTGTTAGCTTCAATCTTCCTAATCGTAGAAGTATTTAGAAGTAGTAAAAAATAGGCTAAGTGAAGAAAGCCTCTTACAGAGGCTCTGCCACTTCCGAAAGATCAAGGTCAAGAAGCTACAGAAGCTACAGAGGTGTCCTACATAACCTTTGTCTTACTTCCAAAGAAGACCAAGACTCGGAACACGGTGAAGACTGCTCTACAGAAGACCAGACCTCAGAACCTCTGTAACCCTTTACATAGCCTCTGCGGTTTACGATAAAGACTTGGAAGATATTTTATATCTTCCTACTGTTACTGGATCCGTTCATCAACTTGCATGGTTTTGTTCCCTGTCAAACCTCAACACGCGTCAAGCTCTGAATGGACTCAATAGGGCTTAGTACAATATAGACGTCTGCGACATTAAATGCAATACAACACGTACAACTATTCATGCCGTCCAATCAACAGTAGCTCATGCTTTATGGTCCCCTAGAGTAGTATAAAAGGAAGTCTCTTGTTGAGATCTTCCTTAACAATCTTAAGAACTTAACGAAGAATCTGAGTTTCATGCTTATGCTTTATATCGTCAAACCTATTTAGCATTACACTCTCTCATACACACCAAACAGTTCTTAATCTGTTCTTGGTGTTCTTATTATATATCGAACGACAGTAATCTTCAAGATATCATTTTGTTCTTAAAATACTGTTCCTTTATATTGTGTGTTCTAAATCTATCAAACATATCTGTTAGTTCTTTAAATACGCTTTCGTATCAAACATAAACTCGAACTAATAGATCTGCTAATCTTGTCTAAGCAAAACGGGAACCAGCATATATATATATATATATATATATATATATATATATATATATATATATATCCTAGTGACCCATAATAATAATCATGCATTTTTCCAACAACACTAAGGTGCATTTTTACCAAAGACCCCCATTTGTACCCAAAAACCTTTTAAACACTTTTTCTTCAGATACATTTATCCACTTACTCAAAAATCCCAACATGAGTGTTTTATAATGTTTTCAAGATTAAACACTTCAAATAGTCAAAACCCAATAAATGACTCAACCATAGATAATTATCATGTAAAACACATAAACACTTGAAAATGGACATTTTTGGCATGTACAACTTTTTCACAAAGCAACTTGACCTCACCTTGCTAGATTTTTCCCAAATACGAGCTCCTTTGAAGAAATTGAATCCTCCAGCCAAATCTTCCAAAAACCTAGATCCATGAGTTTCCAACCATCAAAAATCATATTTAACTATTTAGAATCGTTCCCCAAACATTTTACATCAATATCTCAACTCATACCAAACATCTTAATTGCCATTGATGAAGAAAAGAAAAGATTACCTTAACCACAACTTGGATCCACCAACCAAACACCTCTAGAGTTACCAAAACGAACCACAAACTCCAAATCCTTAAAATGGAGAAAAAGGGTTGGGTGAAACACTAGAAAACTTGATGAGGAAGATGAAATGAAAGGATTATTTCTCTTGCTTCCAAAACCATGATAGATGAGGAAGGAACACTTGAAAACTTGATTTTTGGGGTCTAAAAGGCTCAAAATTGACATTGGGGTGAAGGGTTTCGACTCTTGGGAGAGAAAAACGAAATGGGTGATGTGGGAATGAGAAAAAAGGCTGAAAATCGCGTTTTTAAGGTCCTGGTACCACCGGGCGATAGTGACATGCGAATGTGATAGTGTCACAATTGTTTGCACAATCGCACGGGTTGTACCGTGAGTTTTTGGCATCCAGCGATTGTGAAATGCGATTGTGACAGTGTCACAATCGCGGGCACTATAACACAGAATGTACCGAAACTTGTTTTGGCCATAACTTCTTCGTGTTAGCTGTGTTTTTGCTCTGGAAAGAATGGTTGGACTCGTATTTGAATTCTCCATCCAACAAGACTATAAAATCTAGGATTTAATCAAAAATCCTGTTTTTCATATTTATCTTAAAATATCGATACCTTCCAAAGATCGGGGTGTTACACACGCACTCTCTCTCTCTCTCCCTCTCTCTCTCTCTATCTATCTATCTATCTATCTATCTATCTATCTATCTATCTATCTATCTATCTATCTATCTCTCTCTCTCTCTCTCTCTCTCTCTCTCTCTCCCTCTCTCTCTCTCTCGATAAAGGTATTATGTTTTAATTGGTATATTTTTATCCATGTTCTCACCGTAAACATATGAATCATAAATATAATCATAAATCACTTCTCTCAAAGATAATTTAAGATCGATAAATCAGTTGCTAGTTATTCAAGCTAACAAAGGCATTAAAAACAAACTCATATGGTTCGTTATTTAAAAAATCTTAATAAAAATCTTAATAAAAATCACAATTTTACGTGTTCATATTCTTACAAACAAAAAATTACCCAACCGCCAACATCTAAAGAGAACAATTGGTACGTGCGAAATATGTGATTTAATCGCAGTGGGTTGCAAACTGTCCACAGTGGGAAGCGCAAGTGTACACTGACCACTATGATCGTCACAGCAAGTAATAGTTGGTAAAATACCAGAATCGTATCCACAGGGACTCGGCAATCAAGACAATACGGTTTTCATGAGCTTCCTTTTTGTTAGCTCCAACTTCTGTAGTTTAGGAAGTATTAAAAAATAGGCTAAGTATTAGGGTGCGTTTGGTTCGCGGAATGACTTCTGAAGGATGGAATCTGTCAAACGAATTGGAATCTGGAAGGAATTGGAATGGAATGTTGTCAGGTTTGACCACCTGTTTGGTTGAAAGAATTGGAATGTAATATGTCAAAGGAATTGGAATCTGTCTGTTTGGTTCACAGAATGTAGCTTTGGAATTGGAATGAATTTTCGGCAAATGACCAAAATACCCCTTTTAATAAAATATTTATTAAATACTTTAATGTGTAAAAAATATAATATACATAACCCAAAAATAAAAAATAAAATAAAAATAAAAACTTAATGTATTAAATTATATTAATAAAAAAATTAAAATTAAAATTAAAATTAAAATAAAAAATTAAAATTAAAATTAAAATTAAAATAAAAAACTAAAGTATTAAATTAAATGAGGGTATTTTTGTCATTTAGGCAAATTTGGATGGAATGGAATTCAATTCCATTCATTTTGTAAAGGAATGGTGAATTCCTTATTTGGGTGGAATTCATGGAATTCAATTCCATTCCATTGCAAACCAAACAACACAATGGAATTTGGTCAATGGAATTGACCATTCCAATTCCGCCCAATTCCGTCGGGCTCATGTTGAGCTCTTCTATTAACTTTGCCCAACACACACACCTTTAGAGCAAAATTCATATTATACCTTCGGTGTTCTTGGTGTTCTTATTCAATCAATACAAAGTGAACCTTTGAGTTAATCTCGTGTTTATTTATACTTTGTTTACTTGATTTCGTTTGTTTTACTACCTAAGAATATCTATTTGGTTCGTTAAAACGCTTCCGCAACTAATAGATATAAATATCATTGTTGAGTAAAATCGGGATCAACAATTGGTATCAGAGTCATCATTGATTTTCTATATCAAGGGATCCTCTCTTACAATGATTTCTAGTAGAAACTTGGTCTGTCTTTAACCTGTTCTTCATATTCTTCAAACAGACTATGTTTTTCTGCCATTCTCGACCAGTTCCACTTTGATAAACTTACAGAACCTGTTTTCTCTGTTAAAACTCTCCATTTTAATGCATTGTTCAAGGTTTTCAAGCTTGTAAGCTTTTTTGAAAAATCTGACCCATCATCTGAAAGTTTTTAGCACACACTCTGTTTTCCGGTATTTCCAAACCATTTTAAAATGGCGAACACCAACAACTACTTCACTGCCGGTTCCTTAACAAAACCACATACTTTGCTCAGAGATGAGTATCCTCAGTGGAAGATACGAATGATTCACTTCTTCGAGGGCTCTGACAAAGAACTTCTGAAATATGTTTACAATCCTCCTTTCGTTCCTATGATCACAGTACCACGTGTACATGCCACATACGACACTCTAAAGATTCCTGAGCACGAGAAACCTAAGACAAAAGATAAATGGTCTACACCTGACTGGGAGAAATATGAATTTGCTCAAAAGGCCAAGAGACTTCTGATAATGGTCATCCCCAATGACCTCTTCCAATCCCTAGATGCGTGTGAATCTGCATACGATCTATGGAACGAATTGGAGAAACAATTGGAAGGAGGGGCTAAGACTCAGAAAAATCGCAGAACCCATTCTTACAATCAATATATCAATGTATGAAACAGTAATTGAGAAGTAATATGATCAAACCAATTGTATTCAATGAAGAACAGATTTACAGATCTTAGAGAGAGAGTATCTCAAAGATTACAAAAGATGAATACAAATATATGCGGGAGAATCAGTTAGCAATGTAGTGCTAACCACTATATATACTGCAACGGAAATATTAAAGCTACAATACATATATGAAAGACTAATAAGAACAATACACGTGTCCTAATTAGTTAACCAAAATACAAAGTAAAGTATCTAGTTATAAGTTCTGAACATGTTGTTCAGAACTTCTGAACATAATTCTGATTAAGCATCTCAGAACTTATGGCTCTTCTTCTCAGACTTCTGACTCTTCTTATCAGACTTCTGTACTTGGTAATCTTTCAAAGCAATCCTTCTGAGCTTTTGTAGTTAGAACTCTGACTCTTCTCTTCAGAACTTCTGAGCCTTCTTATCAGAATTCAATACTTGGTTTATTGACAAAACTCAGATCTAACAATCTCCCCCTTTTTGTCAAATAAACTTATACTTTGTATCACCAAGCTCTTTCAATGCAGGAACAATTTTCTGTAACAGAACATTTCTCTGAGTAAGTCTCTTGTCAATTCTATCAATAATTTCCTGAATAGTTTCAACTTGCTGAGTGATCACTTCTTGAGTCATATTAGCTTGCTTCACCTTCAGCACCTTTTCTCCAAATTATGCTTGATGAATCTCAAAGTTCCAGAGCTATATTTTGCAGTCTCCTTTGCTCTGAAAAAGATCTTTTCACTCTTGTTTTTCAAAAAGACTCCCAATTCTGGATGTTTTCACACACTTCCAGTTCTTAATACTTGCTTCTGATTATGATCTGTAATGGGTCTTGAAAGATAGACACCTGGCCTTTGTAAATACAGAGATATTTGAAAATCTGTATAACAATGCCATCTTAGGATGTAAAACATAGCTTCACTCACTACACTCCTTGCCTTCCTTTCATTCTTACCTTTGCTTGATTCTTTGATGCATAACATACTGTGAAGTCTGTAGAAATCCATTACTGATAGATTTTCAAAGTCTGCATCAGTAAAATAGTACACCTTTCCATCTTCTCTCAATACTTCAAAGGATAAGTATTCTTGCTTTCTGAACTGCTCTGACCTTTAATTCTCTAATCCCAGTGATTAGAAAATCTGAATACACATCTTTCTTTGGTTTTCCAAGACATCTTGACTTCTCAGCCAACCAGATCTGAGTCTCTTTTGGTTTGTCATGATATACACTTAGAAAGTTTACTTCACTTGGATTAAAGAAGTTTGGCAGATCAAACTCCAGAAAATACTCATTCACATCTACAGATCTTTCATCTTCTTTTGGTTCTGACTGTTCAGGTTGATCAGTACTCATCATTTGATCATTCTGAAGAGTTGTCTTTTGAATTTCTTCTTCAATTTCTTCTGAAAAGACCTCATTCACCTCATATTCTGCTGGAAACACAAAATCACTATGCAACATCTTTTTAGGATTTTCTTCTGATAATAACCATTCACCACAGCTTCTGACCTTACTTCTAAGATCTATCCTTCTTTTCACAGCTTTCACACATCTTTTCTTTAGATTTTCCCTTTCAGTTTTGGAAACTCTCATTTCAATTAGTAACCAACTCAAAGTTGCATTACTATACTTTACCAACTCCTTTAATCTGAACAGCTCAAGATTTCCTTGATTACTATATGCATACCCTTCAGACTCCATTCCTTCATTTATAAAACCCTTCACAATCACACCACTTCCTGGAATCTTCATTGGACAATTCAAATTGCACTTCTCTTTTCTTCCTTCAATTGCCAACTAGAAGTCATACATATACATATTTCTGACATAGATGCCCATAAGTCGTCTACATTCAATCTCTATCCAGGCTTCTTCAATACTGGCAAAGAACTTAACAAGAAAGATCTGATCTTCAAGAGTTAATCTGTGAAAATCAAAACTTGATAAGAAAACCTTTACATCTTTTTCTTTCAATACTTCCAATTTTACATACTTCAGACCATCAAATTCTTCTGTCTGAAACATTAATACGTTCTCAATCCTTTTCTGAATGTGTAGCCTTGAATCAGGAATTCTGAATCTGTTTGAGGCTTCTGCATAGATCATCTGAAGTTTTCCATCCATGAAACCATCAATGTTATTTTCTAAAACAACATAGTCTCCTTCTGTGTGGTATAGATGCTCATATGTTTCCTCTGGAAAAATATCACTATGAAATTGTCTTGCAAGTGGTACATCACTCATATCTAGAATAAAATCACACAAAGGCTCCTCTAAGATTGGCAAGTTAATCTTAGGAATCTCAATTGGCTTTCTGAATAGATATTCTGAAGGCATGAAGTATTCTTTGACTCTTTCATATTCTCCTATATTGTCAGCAATATCATCAACATAGTTAAAATAGAATTCCTCTTGAAATTTCTGAGAATATCCAACTGAGCTATCTTCTTTTCCCATCAGATCAATAGGTCTTGCCACCTTCACAGCTTTTTGAATATTCTGAACATTAAGTGCTCTGACTAACTCACTGTGCATCCTTCTGATCAAAATCTCATTCAATCTCCTTTCTTCTAGTTCAGAGTTCAACAAGCCAACTCTAACATATAGGACAATATCTGTACAAGTGTTCACAACCACTAAGCTTTCATCTATTTCCTCTGACCCCAAAACAGGTTCCTCAATAGCTTCAGTTTCATCAGAATTAACTTCCATCTCTGTGTCTAAATTCAATTCTTCTATTTTATCAGAATCACCACCATCTATGCTTTCCACCTCCATTTCCTCTGTATCTGAACTGTCAATCTGAACTATCTGAGTATCCACTGTCTTTACAATTTCTTCTGTCTGAACTTCTGTGTTCTTTGTACTGACTAAGTGCATATCTGCTATTTCAAAATCTTCTATGCCAATATCATCATCATAACTCAATCTTTGCCTTTTATCCCCCTTTTGATGATCATGAGGTTCATTATCATCAAACTTCCTCTTTGAGTTCTGACCAGTGAGACTTTCAGGTTCAGCTTCTGCTAGTGGAATAAGATCAAGAGGCTTTGAAGTTGAAGCCATAGATACAATCAGTGCTTTAAATACAGAATCTTGCATACTCTGCATTTGTTTCAATAGATCTTTTTGAAATTCAGACATTATATCCTTGATCTCCTTTTTATGAGATTCCAAGGATATCTTCACATTATCTATCTTAGTTTCAACAGATATCAATTTTCCCTCCAACATATCTTTCAATCCTTTCACCTCATCCTTTAGTCCATCCACTTTTTTCTCCAATTTTTCAACTTTTTCCCCCCATCTCCTTGTGTTGATTCTGAATCTTTTCAAATTCAGAATAGTCTAACTGTGAACCTGAACCAACAGATGGTCCAGTTTTCATGTGCCCAGAAGGCTCATGGCCTGTAGATAACACGAAGTCATCTTGTACAACAGATGCACGTTTGAATGAGGCTTTTTAAATGTTCACCTCAACAGGACTTCCATCCAATCCTCGATACCCAATAGTAGGTATGTCTATGAATGTTGTGTCAGGAATACGAAATTCCTGATTTGTGCAAGTGTTAGAAGGAATTTCAGGCTCAATGTGGATAGGACTGTGATATCCAGACTCAATGTGATGAAAAACGGGTTGGGATTTATCACCTCCCTCCAAATGAGTTTGGGATGATTCCCCTGATTTGTGTGAAACAGTAACATGTTTAAATGCTTCTGAGTGGGTATGGATGGGTTGTTCAAGTTCCACCACAAGGTCCATGGTGTTTGTTTCAATATTTGATACCAAGAATTGTGAACCAATAGCAGATGTGGTTACCTGGTTAAGATTAGCTAGTACAGAGGCATCTCTTTCTGTTTGAACCTCTGGTGACATTCTCTCATCCTCACCACCCTCATTCTGTTTTTCCTCACATATTCTAACCGAGCTCTCAGAATTTTGCCCCTCATTTCTCTCAGAATGTTCACCCATTTGAACATCCTCCCCCTCTCTAACATGACTAGACCCCTCACCTCTCTTCTCAGGTTGGTCCTCATGGGTAGGGATTTGAGGTATTTCAATTCCCATAGAGGTGCAATATGCTTTTAAAATCTCACTCTCCCTTGGTATGTAATTCCTAAGTGATTTTGGCAAAACTTTATGATTAGGATAATTCTCAATATTAGTAACTGAAGACATCTTACCCAAATAGAAAGTAGGACCATGTTGTTCATTTGATCTTCTTGAAATGGTTCTGTTTTCTTGCATTGCATACCATATCAAAATTTGCCAATACCTTATGTAAGGTATGTATGCCAGAGGAGTATCCTTTGTCTTCTTTTGAATAGCTTTCTGATTTTTCTCAAAAGTGTTCTTCATGTCTTCCCAAAGTATAGCAGTGTAATCATAATGCCTATTTTTCACTAAACCCTGAAAGATTTGAAGAATCTGTTTTGAACCTTGATCTGCAGAGCTATTCTTTTCTGACAAGCATTTATTCACCACATGAAAGAAACATGCCCAAATAGGTGGCAATTTGTTCCTTCTAAAGTGAAAGTCTAAATTTCGACATTTCGACTTTTTTTTAGCATTATATTCTATATAAGTCTAAATTTACATAACATTGAGCATTCAACATAATTTCATTCATGTTTTACTAACCTTTCGATTTATTTCAGAAGTGAAAGTTGAAACAAATATAACTCTGTCAGGATCGAATCTTAACAAGACAACAAACACTTAGAATTCAGAATTAAAGAATCTGCGGAAAAGAACTTTAATTCTCACAATCAAGAACAATGTAACAGAAAATTCACCACTTTTTGTATTCACTGTTTCGAATCACAATATTAACAACCAAACCTCAATCTTGTTGAACAGGCTCAACAAGACGACTTCTACTTCTCTTGAAATAGGGTTCTTCAACCTTGAGGTTAATTCTCTCTTGAATCAATATCTTCTCTCAGAATATCTTTTGCAGAATGTATACATTGAAACTCTCACGTCACATCTAATAGCTATCTATTGAAGTCTATTTATACACAAATAATTACAAGATAACTACCAAAAGTAAATTGATCTTCTGAATCTTCGTTAAACATATCTTGATCAATTCCTTCTTTGTCTCCAAAAGTATCGTATACCAAACTTATCAAGTCAGCAGTATTAACGTTCATTCTTCATGAGCAGTACTAACAGATATTCAATTATGCACCAGCAGTACTAACCTTGACTTGCAGTAGTAACTGTGTCTAGCAGTAGTAACTTCACATAAGCAGTATTTAATGAAGAACTGGCAGTAGTAAAATTGTCTTGGCAGTACTAACCATACTTAGCATATCTTCAGTTCCCAACAATCTCCCCCTAACTTGACTTTTAGGAAAAGAAGTCAAGTTCTTCAGATGATGCTTCCAAAACCTAATCATACATGCCTAGATTAGGATTCAATCCCAGACTTTGATTGAGAATCCTTTTTACCAAGAATCTACCCATTGCTGAATCCTTGTTGCAGGTCAACTTAGCATGTAGCATTCCTTTCAGCCTCTTCATGCTGTGTTTGTATATTTCATCCACCAGATAGTATTCATGAGTCGCAGAGTCAAGGGAGATGACATATACTCCACAGTTTTCATAGAGCATCCAGTTGGTAATGGTTTGAAACTGTGTGTTTATCCTATACTGAACTGCTTCAGGTTTGAACATTTGGCACAAGAATTCAACTACCATTTTAGAGATTGACATCCCTTGCTCAGTCAGCATGTTTTCATATAGCCTCATCCCAACTTTGAACATCTCTTCTAAGTCTGATCTTGAGCAAGTTCTGACAATTATTCCCCAAGTTGAAAAGACTTCAAATTTTCCATCTGCTCTTTTTATCCTAATGAACTCCTTTCTACCATCTTTCAAAGTGTCCCAAAAGATGATTTCAGGAGCCTTAGACGATATTGGTTCAGCCTGAATTGGGTTAGAGTCAACAACAGTAATATACAAATCACATTGGGCATCAGTTTGTGATTGTACATTGCTTGATTGCCCTGATGGAGTTGCCACTTCTTCTTCAGCAACTTTTGGATCAGATTTTTCTTTCACTGTTTCCTCCTGGGCCTCTTCTGCAGTTGGTTCCACCCTTGGCTTCTTTTCATTTTTCTTCTGTGAAGTTATGGGCTTGGTTCTTGGTCTTTTCTTTGACATCATCTTGGTTCTTTTAAGAGTTTTAACAGCTTCAGGAGTTGGTTCAGCTGTTTTAAGTTTTTCAGCAGCAATAACCATTTCTGCTGCTATGGCTGTTACTGCTTCTCTTAGAACATGTAATGCTGCTGCTTCAACACTGTTCTTCACAATCCAGTATACTTCTTCATCAATTTCAGCTTGAGATGTAGTTACTGCTTCCTTCTCAGTTTCTGCTGCTTTTTCTGTTTCTACTGCCTCTACAAAGGTTTCTGCTGTTTCTTCTTTTTGGCCTTCAGCAGCATTAACTGTTTCTGCTGCTTGTTCAAACTCAGCAGCATTAACAGTTTCTGCTGCTGTGGTTTCTGCTGCTGTTGTAGTTTCTGCTGCTGTCGTTTCTGCTGCTATGGTTTCTGTTGCTTGAACATTTTTAGCTTCCTTTGTAGTTTCCTCAGCAAATTCATTCACTTGCTCCCCCTGTTCCTGTGCACTCTCCATGTTCAACTCATCCTCTGACTCCCCCTTTTTGGGAGCATCATTGGTTGGGTTTCTTCTTCTAAGGACAAACTGTGCTTTCTTCCTTCTGTGTAGTAGCTTTGTGATCATCTTCTTATTCTTCTCAATCTGGGAGTTTTGATAGAGGACCACCTTTTTGAGTTCCTCAATTTCCTGCTGCTGATTTAGGACATCAAGGTTTATATTGGCAATAGTATCCATCAATTCCTCATAAGTGTATCTATCCTCACCCTGTTTAGGAGTTTTTACCTCCCTTAAAGGATCATTGGAAGTTTTAGCAGATGTCTCTTGCCTAGCAAAAGCACTATCTACCCCCTTGGTTTCTTGGCACCTGGGACCTCTGGATGATTTCTCACCCTGAGTTGCCTTGAGGAAGGGCTTAGTTATTTTACCACTGGCCTTCTCTTTGCTAGCAGAAGTAGTGGCAGCCTTGCGACTCACATGCTCAATCTTCTCCTTAGTGAGCACCTTCTTGGGGTTGGGAGACACCCCTGTGGTTTCCCTTTCGATATTCTCCATTGGAGAATGCTCCAACAGAGGGCTTAAAGGCTTCGGGCTCTTAGGAGATACATCAAGGGAAGGAACCTTGTGTACCTTTCTTCTTTCAAACCTTTTGGTTATTGTGGGAGTGGGTCGTTCAAGAATGGACTGAGGGATGTCTTTTGAGATGGAAGGTTGGGATTGGTCATCAATGGGTGTGTCTAATGAGGGCCTTGACCCTGATGCCATACCTTCAATTGTGTGGGACACAACCATCATTGTAGAGAACAATGGTGTGTCAACTCCTTCCGAGTCCCTAGGAAGTCTTTTCATATTTGAAAAAACCTTCCCTTTAGGGGATTTTGGTACATATACCTCATCAAACTGAGGTAATTCCGTCAATTCCTTAGTTATCACTTCTTGAACAAACCTTGTATACATATAAAACCGCTTTTTGGATTCCAGGTTTGATACAAGATCATTAAAGATCATAGCTGAAAAATTGTACTTTCTGGCAGTGGATGAGCAGACCAAGGCATATGCAATGGGACTGCTGAACTCACTCCATCCAGTAGTTTTCTTGGAAATACAGTGCATCAGGGTATGAACAAGAAATCTCCATTGGTTGAAAAATTTTGACTTGTAGAATTTAAAAATACCAATGGGACCTTCATACCCCATTATTTGTAAAGTCGAATATAGGTCATCAGAAGATAGAGAGGTTATACCTGAGGCATCATCCAAGTGAAGAGAGATGCGAATAACCTCCTCTGTGACTTTCAAGGGTTTATCACAAACCCTTGTTCGAATGGTTTTCTGCCCTTCTTCGAAACTAACAGTGGCATGCTCCCAAAATTGCGTCTGATGTTCGATATAGATGGTTGGGCTCACCGTTAGGGCATATGAAATATGAGTGGACTTGAGAAAATCCACAATTTCATGAAATCCGTCGGCCTGCTTCGGCTTCTGAAGCATTGCAATCTCATTATGCTCGTCGACAAACTCCATAATCGTTGTGCTTCCTGAGGATTTGTAAAGAAAACACAGAGATTCTAGGGAGACTAGGTTAGAACGAGAGAGAAGAAGTTAATGCGAAGAGTCGTTATGAACTTTGGCGGGCAAACATGGGTATTTATAGCAGTATTTGCCCTAGATTATCAAAAGCAGTATTAACGACATAAGCAGTATTAACGACTGAGCAGTATTAACTACACAAGCAGTATTAACTGCTAAGCAGTATTAACTACACAAGCAGTATTAACTGCACAAGCAGTATTAACTGCTGAGCAGTATTAACTACACAAGCAGTATTAACTGTGCATTAGCAGTATTAACCACTGAGCAGTATTAACTGCAAAGCAGTATTAACTACAAAGCAGTATTAACCACACCTGCAGTATTAACTACAAAGCAGTATTAACTGCAAGGGCAGTATTAACTACTTAGCAGTATTAACTGCAAGGGCAGTATTAACTACTTAGCAGTATTAACTACTAGAACACTGGCAGTAGTAACTCTGCACTAGCAGTAGTAACTCTACACTGGCAGTAGTAACTCTGCACTAGTAGTAGTAATTCTGCACTGGCAGTAGTAACTATATTTGCACTTTGCATTACTAGTTAAATCCTCAAATGTCATCTTACCTTCTGACATCACCTTTACTTTTACCACTTATCTTACCTCCTGCAGGATTATTTTCAAAAGCAACATGTCCTCCATCAATTCTTTTGAAATTCTTGAGGCAGGCCATGTTACCTGTCATGTGCCTGGAGCAACCACTATCAACATGCCAGATGCTCTTTCCCTTGAGCTGTTGGTTGCCCTGCACATCTGATAAATCAATTAGTTTTTATTGGGAACCCAAGCCGAAGTGGTCTTGGGTCTCCCTTGCTCATCAAAGTACTTGCACTTGGTTTTGATGAGATTTTCAACCTTTGGTACTGCAGTACTGGAGTACTTTGTCAATATGATTGGTTTAGCAGCACTAGAAGCAGTATTAACCTCAGAAGTACTAACAGTGCTAGCAGTACTAACACTGGGAGCAGCAGTATTGTTAGCAGCAGTATCAGCAGTACTAACAGAGGTAGCAGTATTAACAGAGTTAACTCTGCTAGAAGCAGTATTAACAGAGTTAACACTGCTAGCAGCAGTACTATCTGAAGAAGAAGCACTAAAAGTGTTAGCAGCACTAACATTGCTAGCAGCACTAACTTTGGAATGATTACTAGCAGTATTAACACTGCTAGCAACACTAACTTTGGAATGATTACTAGCAGTATTAACACTGCTAGCAGCACTAACTTTGGAATGATTACTAGCAGTATTAACACTGCTAGCAGCACCAACTTTTGAAGCAGTACTAACACTGCTAGCAGCAGTATTGTTTTTAGTGCCTTTTGGAACCCACATAGTACCACATTCCTTTTCAGTCGTTTTCTTTATGTGGCTTTTGGGTTTATCTTGTTTCTTGGCCACATTTTTCTTTGCAGGCTTCCTATAACCGGAGGATTTTTGAAAACTTCTTTGTAAACTTCTCTTTTGGTTAATAGGATTAAAGTAACAGTATTTGGCAAGATGGTTCAACTTTCCACAAATAAAGCAAGGTTTTGGTCTGTTAATCTTTTGCAGATCAACTCCTTGCCTTAGTGCCCAGTGGTTATTCCAGTTCCTTTGATTTCCCCTCTGATTATCATGTTTTTGGGGCTTGTTCTCTTTAGATTTCCTGCAAGAACACTGTTTACAAGTATTAGAGTTCACAACTTTGGTCTGTGTGTAATGAACTTTCTTTCCTTTTACAGTCCTTTTCATCTCCTTACTCCTTCCACCTTCCTCATTAGTCTTGTTGTGATTTTCTAATGGGATCTCATCACTGTCCTTCTTAGAATCTTCCCCATCAGATCCATCTTCAACAACAACTGCATCTAATGGGACTACTTCAGTGGCTCCTTTAGGTAAGTCCTTCCTATCCTTGGTTTCTAATAGGTCTAACTTAGGAGGGATGTAGTTGTTATTGTAGGGTGGGGGTGTGGCATTGTACCCTATTCCTGGTTTCAACTTACTATGGACTTGAGCATTGATTATGTTGTCCATGACTTTGGAGGCACAAGTAAACTTTTCTACATCAAGTTTAACTTTTTCAAGCTCTCCTTTTAGTTTCTCACACTCTTCCCTAGACTCTTTCAGTTGGAACTCCAGACCACCCTTTTCCCACTTCCAGTAGTTTGTATCATATGAGTGTTGAAGTTCATTGGCTTGAAAAGCCTTAATTTGTTCTTCAAACCTCTCAACAATCAATACATAATCTCTTATGTCCTTTTCTAATCTCTTAAGGTCATCACACATTCCCTGATTGTGATCTCTATACCTTTTAACAGTGTCTATACAAGATTGAGAACAGAGATTAGATTTTACCTCCGTAGGAATATCTGAGACTTCTGCCATGAGTGCATGATTCTGGATTGCCTCTTCTGCTTGATCACTCCAATCAAAAGTACTGTTTGATTCAATAGAATTTTCCATAATGATTGTAGAATTCTAAGAAACACAAGCTCTGATACCACTTGTCAGGATCGAATCTTAACAAGACAACAAACACTTAGAATTCAGAATTAAAGAATCTGCGGAAAAGAACTTTAATTCTCACAATCAAGAACAATGTAACAGAAAATTCACCACTTTTTGTATTCACTGTTTCGAATCACAATATTAACAACCAAACCTCAATCTTGTTGAACAGGCTCAACAAGATGACTTCTACTTCTCTAGAAATAGGGTTCTTCAACCTTGAGGTTAATTCTCTCTTGAATCAATATCTTCTCTCAGAATATCTTTTGCAGAATGTATACATTGAAACTCTCACGTCACATCTAATAGCTATCTATTGAAGTCTATTTATACACAAATAATTACAAGATAACTACCAAAAGTAAATTGATCTTCTGAATCTTCGTTAAACATATCTTGATCAATTCCTTCTTTGTCTCCAAAAGTATCGCATACCAAACTTATCAAGTCAGCAGTATTAACCTTCATTCTTCATGAGCAGTACTAACAGATATTCAATTATGCACCAGCAGTACTAACCTTGACTTGCAGTAGTAACTGTGTCTAGCAGTAGTAACTTCACATAAGCAGTATTTAATGAAGAACTGGCAGTAGTAAAATTGTCTTGGCAGTACTAACCATACTTAGCATATCTTCAGTTCCCAACAAACTCAGATAATACAAAAATACTTGTAAAATCACCCTTGACACACATTTTATTCATTAAAAAAATTCATCTCATTGAATTAAATTTGTTAAGATTTAAACTTTCAAAGCAATAGAAATAAAACATAATGCAATGTTATCTTTTACCACTTGTTCATTGAAACATAAAAATATGACAGTTAAGGATATCACCTGAGAAATATGAGTTCTAAACTGATTTGTTTAGAAGTCTTAGTCTCTGAACTACGGGTCCTGAACTGAATTATTCAGAAGCCATAGTCATTTAAGTACGGGTTTTGAACTGATATGTTCAAAAACCTAAAACGTTGAAGCACGGGTTTTGAACTTTATCTTGAAACAATCAGATCAAATTTTGAGTCAATACTTCCTCTGAAATCAAGATAATCCTGCAAAATCAAGAGATTTTGGTAATCATCTACGATGATTCCTCATTAGATATAAAAAAAAAACAAATTCTGAGTAGTAGAGTCAGAATTCTGATTAGAAGAGTCAGAATTCTGAGTAACTTGCTCAAAATTCTAAGTATCAGAGTCAGAATTCTGATTAGTTGAGTCAGAATTCTGAGTAGTAGAGTTAGAACTTCTGAGTAACAGAGTCAGAATTCTGATAAAACTATCCAGAGAAAATGCCTTAGAAATATGTTTGGATTTTGTGATTTTTGAACATTCTGAACTTCAAATCACCATAACTTGCTCAAAAATCAGAATTTTTCAACCAAAATTTGCAGGGTTGCTCAAAATGTGATTCTGAACACATTCTATGGAAATGTTTTCTACTTAAAACACTCACATCTATGAGTTCGATAACCCCACAGTAAACAGAACTTTTTCAAAAAAAATCTTCAAAATCAACAAATTGATCTGTATGAATCAGAAATCCATAATCACATTCAGATCGAGTTTTGGACTGAATTATCCAAAAGTCAAAATTCTCAATTTAAGCACAGCATCTGTTTTAAGTCATGTGTCAGTATTATCATTCAGCTCTACACATGAATAACCTGCAAAACAGATTAAGTTGTCTTTGGTACCCATATGAACTTGGGTCCAGGTTTGTTAGGTGCAGTGGTATATGCAGATATTCTATAAGAACCATACCAGTGCTGAATAAAATTCTTGTTCACAAAATCATCAGTCCCACAATTGTAAGTCCCACAATATGAACAACAAAGTTTCTTTTGTGCAATTCTGACTAAATGATTTACAGAATAAATCACATCAGGTTTAACAAAAGATTTTCTTTAAAATGTATTGTTCTTCTTGACATTTGAATTAGGAACCTTTGATTTTAGCACTTCTTTCTTGGAAGTAGTTCCTTTAACTCTCCATTCCATTTTTATCTTTTTAAAAGAACAATTATAAGATTTATCAATAGGAGAATCATAAAACAGATTAGAAGAACGAATCTGATCTTTTGAACTATGATTTGATTTGTCAACAACTTTTGTTTCAAATTCTTTAAACTCTTTAACATACAAATCAAACCTTGACTGCAAATCAGATTTGGACTTCCTCTCTATCATGATTTTAGTTGATAAATCAGATAATTTCTTAATTAGTCTCCTTATCTCCAAATGAAAAACTTTCTTTTCCTTCTCAAACTCATCTTTTAAGCATTTTTCTTTAAAGCCATTTACCTTCTTCTTTTCAGTCTCTTTCCTTCCATCTTCTAACTCTTTCTCCAACTCATTGATCTTTACAGAAAACTCATTTAACATTCCTGTTTTCTTTTTCTCAAAACCATTCTTTTCTTTTTGAAAAACATTTTTCTTGCATTCAAACTCTTTTCTTTCTTTTGCAAGAATTTTCTCCAAATCAGAAATTTTCATAGATAATTCAACAGACTTTGTTTCAAAACCTTTCCTCTCAGTTTGAAAGTTTCTTCTCTCTTTCTCAAATTTCTCTCTTTCAAGTATAAGAACTTGTTCAAAATCATAGATCTGTTTCAAGAGTTGACAATTTTTCATTTCACGTGATTTGATTCTATTTTCAGAATCTGTCAACATCTTTCTTTCAAAATTGATTTTCTCTTTCAAATCAACATTCTCTTTTTCTAACAACTTTATGTTTTCTTGAACCTTTTTAAAATCCTTTAGAAAATCAGATTTCTCTTTTTGCAAAATCTTTATAACTTTTGCATTTTCATCTTGTTTTGCTTGAAAATCTGCAATCTTGCTTTCAAAATGAACAATCTTAGTTTTTGGTTCAGAAATTGTTTCCTTTGCTTTTACAGGACTTGATTTTTGTAAATCGTCTGAACTTGTTATAGAACTTGCAGGTCTCACAAAAACTTGAACAATCTCAGGCATGATGAAATGACAAATTCAAATATCAACTATGAATTATGATCAAAAATGAGAATCAACACAAATCTAGAACATGCAAGAATTAATCAAATCTGTCACATGCATTTCATCAAACAGTTAGAGTACATGAATTAATGAAATTCTTCTTTTCAACAAACAATTTGAATACTAATCAACATGCAGCAGATAGAATCACTTTGATCAAGAAACCAATCAAGAATTTCGAAAACATACCTGTGATCTCTGTTTAATTTCGAGAATTAATCAGCATAGAGAGAAAATCTTTGGATGACTTGATTGTAAGATATCGATTCAACAGAAAGACAAATTCAAATTTCTTGAATCAAAACAGAATGAATTCAAGAATTACGAGTAGCAGTGGAATCAATTAACGAATTGATTAAGAAATCTTCAAGAATTCGATCAAGAAACCCTCAAGAACACGATCTTGAACAGAATTTGTTTGTTGATTAGCTCTGATACCAATTGTAAGTCCCACAATTAGCAACAATCAAGAAACTCCATAACAATTGAGTAGAAGTAGGCATGAAGATTATTTTATTGAATGATTTCTATTCATAAGCTTTGAATACAATGGAGGGAGAATTTCTCTAATACAAACGTCTCTCACAACTCACTGTGAAGTGTGTGTGATCACAAAATATATCTAATGACAATGTAAGCCCAAGACACCTATTTATAGTGTCAAATTACATGACATGGGCCCAAGCCCATTTAACTCCCATTAAACTCCCAAAGCCCAAAAGACTAACAAAGCTAATTACAATACATTTGACTTTCATTGACTTTACATGGACTTTATAAAACTTTCTATATAATTGGGGCTTTCTAGACCCAACATCCAATGCATCAATGAATACTACGCATTCAAAGCTCTGCCGACAGAGTCTCTGCAGTCAACTTATGACAGGTTTAACTCTATGATAAACAAGTGCAGGAAGTTTGGGATCCACAGAACTTCTGAAGAGAACAACGTTATGTTCCTAAAAAGCCTCAACGAAGAATGGCTCCAGCTGTCTATGTCCCTACAAATAAATCAGGACTTAGACATCTGGAGCTTATCAGATCTTTATAGAACTTTGACAGCCCAAGAACCACAAATCGCCCAGGCAAAAGCTCAAACTGCTGGGCCCCTGGCACTTGTTGGTAAGACAACAGAGGCAAAAGAGAAGCCTAAGAAGGAGAAAGTTGTGGAGGAGAATAAGGAGAAGAAGAAGAAGAAAGCGGTGGTTATTGACAGTTCTGAGGAGGAATTGGTAGACGAGGAGGAGGCAACGATGGACTCTATAGCTAAATCGTTAGCTCTGTTGACAAAAGAGTTTGGTAGAGGAGGATACAGGAAGAAGGGTTATGAACGTGATGGAAGGGATGATAGAGGAGAGAAGTACGAGTCAAGAAACCAGGGAAGAGATGGTTAGAACGACCAGCAGAGGTCGAATGACAGAGGAGATAGAGGTGGTGACCGATAGAGGTCAGACGACAGAGCTGGCAACGCTTCCCAAAACCAGGGATGTTTCAATTGTGGCAAGCCAGGCCACTATGCTGCTGACTGCCGGAGCAAACCAAACCGCCCTCAGAGGGATTCTGCTTTCTACAAAAAGAAGGTAGAATATTATGCTCAGAAGTCACTGATGGTGGAGCAGGAGAACTGGCTGTCAGACGAATCCTCTGATGAAGGCGACAAGAAGAACGCCTTGTTCTGTGGTATGGCAGAGGTCAGCTCCTCAGATTCTGATAGTGAGGTATCCACTTCTGACTCAATATCAAATGAAAGCGAAGCAAATTTACTTAAACTAACTGTTGAATACACTGAACTTAAAAGGACTTGTGAGAGTGTTCAAAAGAAACATGCATTCTTTGAGAGAGAAACCAGACTTTTCACTCAAGAAAAGGCAAAAATATTTCAAGAAAAGGAAGAAATTGAAATGAGTTGCAATAAACATCTAAATCCTTTGAAAGAAAAGATTACAGAACTCAACTCTGCCTTAAAAGTTAAATCTAAAGAACTTATGGATGTTGAGAGTGACAGAATGAACATTCTTGCTCTTAAGCACTATTTTCAAAAGGAAAGAGAAGTCCTTCATCAAGACTTACTCAGCAGAGACCTTTTAATTAAAAAATATCAAGATGCACAGAAGGTGTATGAAAAGGTTAACACACAAATAGGAAGACAGGGAATTGGCTTCTGTGATATAGATCCTTATACCGGAAACAAAAGTGCCAAGTCCCTATCTTCTCTATTTTGTATTGGAAGTACTAGAAAACCCGGTTTTCCAAATTTAACCTCTGTTAGCAAAAGGCAAAAAGTCTCCGGGGAACCTCACAGGAGGAAACCTCTGAAAATGATAAATGTGTGTTTTGAAAACACAGATTTACCACAATCAGTCTCTGTCAAAAGAGAATCCAAACCTAAGAGATATCTGAAAACTCAAGATCAGATATGAATCTTGAAGTTTGGTGACCCCGAGACTCAATCACAGGTCGCTTTTGTCTGTACTATAGATTCTGAGACAAAACTATCGGTAGAGGCTCCTGAGTTTGTGCCTGCTTCTACAGAAGAAAAACTGACTCGCATTTCTGAAAAGGAATTATTGGAAATCGGTAAAAACAACTTTTATGAAAACCCAAGTACTTCATGTGACATTAAAAATGTTGGGTATAGAAAGCCCCAATTATATAGAAAGTTTTATAAAGTCCATGTATAGTCAATGAAAAAAATCTCTCTAAGGAAACCGTGATGAACACTTCTGTTGACTTAGAAGATATTCATAAAAGAAAGGAAGAAAGCGAGTATGGCACTTGCTCAGAAAATCCAACCTCGGTCGACAGAGATCTAAGTGACTCAACCTCTGTATATGAGGACGACTCATCCTCTGACGACTTTGAGACTGATTCAATTGAATCAGAAATAGTTCCTTGTGAAGCAGAGGGATTTAAACTTCCCTCTGGAATTCTTAACAGAACGATTACTCCTAAGGAGAAAATCATAAGTGTTCCTATTTGCCTGGATTTTTTGGACATGTGTATACAAGCCAAAACCTCTTTGGAACTTGAGAAAATCAAACTTGAAAAAGAAAAGTCCTCTCTCTGTTCAAAAGAAGCTAAACCTTTTAGGCCTTTTAAAGAAAAATTAACTTGGCAACAAAAGGGTAAGTGGGTTGAAAATAACAAGTCTTTTACTTCTGTGACAGTGAAACTTGCAGAAGTTCACCACAGAAGAAGGGGACCACAGAAGGCTACTCTCCACAGAGATTTTCCAAACAAACAATCTAGTCTACATAAGTCTTCTTGTAATAGGAAGTCAGATGCTAGAATAGACTGTAATAAAGCCTCTATACCCTGTTTCAGTGTTTTTAATGAAAAGTTCAAGCAAATTTCTTCGCATATTAATTACTGTCATTGCTTTGATCTCATGTATCATATTAAACACTTCTCCAGTCCACACTGTTTCCTCTCTTTGCCCAAAAAGAATGGTAAATTCAAGGGAAATAAGAAACAAACTGGTTCTTCAGCAGAAGTTAAAACCAAACCCAAGGGTGCTAAGGAAACCTTGAAGACCCTTGAAAAACCGGGACCCATTTGGATATGGGTACCTAAAAATCTCTGATTGTGTTACAGAAGAAGTGTGTGCCGATCTGGTATCTAGACTCCGAATGCTCGCGGCACATGACTGGCGACAGAGGTCTACTATCCACTTACAAAGATAAACTCGATGGTGGATCCGTGACCTTTGGCGACAACAAAAAGGGGTACATAAAAGGCTATGGAGTCATCAAGAAGGAAAACATAACCGTTTGCAAAGTTGCATATGTGGATGGCCTTAAACACAACCTACTCAGTGTTAGCCAACTTTGTGATACAGGTTTTGACGTCATGTTCAAAAGAACCTTCTGCTCTCTGCAAGGTGAAGATACAGGAAGAGAACTTCTGTGAGCCAAACGTAAGGGAGACTTGTACCTCATGAACTTTAGTGCCAAGAACAAGAAGGAAAGCTCTGCCTTGTTGACTGTAAAAACGAAGAAGCCTGGTTATGGCATAACAGGTTCTGCCACTTAAACTTTCATACTTTAGATAAGCTTGTTAAACTCGATCTTGTTAAAGGTTTTCCAAATGTCAAATTCAGTAAAGATCATTTGTGCTCTGCTTGCGAAATGGGTAAACTCAAAAGAGCTTCCCATAAAAGCAAGACTGATGTGTCTTGCCCTAGGCCTCTGTATATGCTACACGTTGACCTCTGTGGTCCAATCGCTACACAGAGCCTAGGCGGCAAGAAATATATACTTGTGTTGATTGATGAATAATCGAGATATACATGGGTGGAATTTGTAAGAAAGAAATCAGATGTTCCTAACATTCGGATAAACCTAATGAAAAGAACCCAGGTTCTGTATGAGTGCAAGATTCAAAAGTTAAGAAGCGACAATGGCACAGAAATCAAAAACTCTGTCATTGAAGCCTATCTTACAGAAGAAGTCATATCTTAGAACTTCTCTGCTGCACGCATCCCACAACAAAATGGCGAGGTTGAACGAAAGAACCGCACGCTTGTGGAGGCTGCAAGAACTATGCTGACAGCGTCTGGATTGCCAATTTCTTTCTGGGCAGAAGCTGTATCAACCGCTTGCTATACCCAAAATCGATCAACCATAGTAAAAAGACACATCAAAACACCTTGTCACTTGATCAACAAAAGGCGACCAAACATCAAGTTCTTCCATGTGTTTAGATGCAAGTGGTTTGTCCTGAATGACAGAGAAGCTAGAGGGAAGTTTGATGTGAAAGCAGACGAAGGCAAGTTCATAGGATATCCTGCCACCTCAAAGGCCTACAGAGTTTACCTTCTGCGATCACGAACCGTTGTGGAAAGCGTCAATGTCTCTTTTGACGATTCCTTTCAAAAGACTTATGAACAAATCAGTTCAGAACTCGGTCTCAAAATGGAATCCTCTGGAATCTCACCCACAAGAGAAGCTGAACTAAATCTGCTATTTGAAGAGATGTTCCACGATGATATTGATCCCTCTGTTAGAGCCGTCAGAGCCTCTGGAGAAACATCTTCTGCAAACCAGACTGAGTCAGGTATATCTCTAACTGGTCCATTAAATACTTCATCCTCCTCTATAAATCGTGCAGATACAAGTGCTGAGGGGGAGCGAACAGAAGATGATACAAGCAAGGATTCTACTACAGAGGCACTGGAAATACCAACTCCAGCATCTACAGAGGAACCAATACCAGAGGAAAACGAGGATTCAGTCACTATAACCTCAGAGGAACCAATTCCAACTCTTATCCCAATACTTCTGCAAGCGGAAGAACCAAGATCAAGCATAGAAGTACCTTCCACTACAGAGGTTGCACCAGAACCACAATGTGCAACCACAGAGGTTCAACTAGATGATGCTAATGACCATCTTCCAAGGACGACAAAGTGGACGAAGAGCCATCCTTAGAGCCTAATAATCGGCGATCCTTCCGAAAAGGTCAAGACAAGATCGGTCACTGCTAACTTTTGTTTCTTTACAAATTTTATAAATGTGATCGAACCAAAACGAATTTCTGAAGCCCTGTATGATCCAAACTAGGTAGATGCAATGCAAGAAGAGCTTCTATAGTTTGAGAGAAACAATGTATGGACCCTAGTTCCCCTGCCAAAAGGGAAACAAGCAATATGGACTAAATGGGTCTTCAGAAACAAGAAGGATGGGGATGGGGTGGTCATTAGAAATAAAGCGAGATTGGTGGCCAATGGATATTGCCAAGCAGAAGGCATTGATTACGATGAGACTTTTGCCCCTGTCGCATGGCTCGAAGCAATAAGAATCTTCTTAGCCTTCGCAGCCCACAAAGGTTTCAAAGTTTTTCAAATGGATGTAAAATCTGCCTTTCTGAATGGTCAAATCCAAGAAGAAGTATACGTGCAGCAGCCACCAGGGTTTGAAAGTGCCAAGTACCCAAACTACGTCTATTATCTTGACAAAGCTCTGTATGGACTGAAACAGGCTCTAAGAGCATGGTACGAACGACTTTTAACCTTTCTTCTCAATAATGATTTCGACAGAGGTACAATCGATACTACTTTGTTTTATAGAAGAAAAGGTGATGAGATTCTGCTTGTACAGATCTATGTGGATGACATTATTTTTGGTTCTACAATTGCACAACAATGCACAGATTTTGAAAAACTCATGCAGAGTGAGTTTGAAATGAGTATGATGGGAGAACTAAACTTCTTCCTAGGACTCCAAGTCAAACAATCATCAGAGGGAATTTTCATAAATCAAGCTAAATATGTCTCTGACATTCTTTCAAAATTCAGGCTCTCTGATGCCTCTGTAATGAAGACCCCCATGTCCACTGGAAATAAGTTACACTCAGATCCTGTTATAACCAGATCCGTGCACCAAGTAAGAAATCAAATAGATGAATCAATAAGAACAATGATTTCCAATGGTCATCCCTTTCAGAGAGAATTTAGCAATACAATGTTGAAAGTAAAAGAGATGATTAGCTAGTTTTTCCAAGCTAATCTTACATTAAATACTATGGGCCCGTGGTTAACAAGCCCACGACCCGTTCACTAATAAGGCTCAAAATAAACTATTACAATTCAACCCTTGAACTTTAAATCAACTATAAAACCTGCCCTAACAATCCCCCCCTTTGATTTGAAGTTCGAGTTGGCGCTCTAGATCTCTCCAGTTGAAGACATATCTTTGGCGAAGCGCGAAGTGTACCTCGAACCATCTGATTGCACGGCGGTAGTCGATGCGTTCTTTAACTATTTCCAAGGCATTCCGAGCAGTTACTTCATTCGCATTCGGAATATATGAGAACCTCGTATTTTCAGACTCGTGCTGAATAATCTTTCGAAGAGCATCTTGAACTTTGTGGAGTGAGTCGTCACATAATCTTTCCACCTGACTGAAGCGCATGAACTTCTTCTCTTTTTGCTCGTTGAGGTAAACAATCCCAAATTCTGGTTCTAGAAGCATAGCGTTCTCGGGATACATGTTTAACTCAGGCGCTTTCAGATTCGGCATGATCAGATTTACCTTCTTTGCCCTGTTCTCGACAGCCATTTGAAAATCCGTTAGATATGACATCATAATGGTACGGACCAGGTATCGACGAACAGCTTTGAGCGCCTTTGTAACTTCAAGCGGTCGGATGGTTCTTTTACGAAGGTCTTTCAGAATAACCAGGAAGTCGAACGGTCGAAGGTTCTGGAAGTCGGTTTCTGAGAATTTCCATTCGTTCCCATCTTCACGTCGGACAATGAACACTGGGTAGACGATCCTCATAATGCTTATTGAATAGATACTGATTACCTCTGTGATCCGAAGTTTGGTTCTGACTTGGCTGACTGGTAGACACCGCTGCATTGCACTGATATATCGTCGTTGGTATTCGGGGCTAAAGTTGTAAATACCAAGGCAGAAGGTCGGCTCAATCGGGCGAAGCTTGTGGACGAACAACTTTTTCAAAGATTCCTCTAAATGAGGGATGAGTACCATGATCTTCTCCCAACGAATTTGATGTTGTGGAGGGGAAGAAAGATCAGAAGCTGTCATTTGTCGGGGAGTTGTCGGAATATTGGCAGTTGAGGTCTCGGGTCTTGTTGAGGTTCCAGTAGGTTGAGCGTAGTGAACGGGTGACAAACCATAAAGGTTCTGGAGCAGGAACTGATCATAATCAATGTTGTCGTCTTCATCAGTTGGGAAGACCAAATTTACCTGGACGTTTACAGTCTGGATCGATCATATTTAGTAGAGGTCTTGCTGATGAATCAAGGTCGATCAGTTCCTGTGTTGAACCTTCGGGCTTTTCAACCGTCGGGGCTTCATCATCTAATATATCCATATCAATCACCATTTCTGCTAAAGGTAACTCGGCTTCAAGATTTGTTCCGGTTGTGGTAGCCGTAGTTGAAGGTTCCGGTTGAACCACAGTTGTAGTTTCAGTAGTGAGGATCTGGGCGGTCTCGGTTTGATGTTGTCGTTTCTCCCCCTCACGGTGATCAGGATCATCATGGTCATCGTGCTTACGTTTCAGACCGCCTGCTTGACTCTTACATGTTTCTTCGAGCGTGCGGACCCTCTCAGACAGCGTGGTGAGCGCTTTGTTGTAGTCCTTGAGGGTCGAGTCAGTGGCGTCCAAATGATTGATGACAGATGATGAAGGAGCAGTGACCTGGGATTTCAGAACGGAGATCAGGTCTGCTTCGGTAGAGGCGGTTGTGCCGGATTCCTGGAGCAGTTGGGCCAATAACATCGTCTTCAGGGTGTCCACCGAATAGATAGGTTGCGGTTGAATCGGTGGAGGTACAGGGGCGGTTTCAAGTTCGACGAGGTGGCCTTTACCTTTGATAGCGTGCATCGCTTTCGCAAGTTCAGCGGCTACATGTTGTTGCATCTGTTGCTCCATATCCTGGCGAACAGCCTTAAGGTTGCTATCCAGGGACCCTGGTGACACGAAGTCAGGTAAAGTAACACCGGGATCACTTAGATTGCCCGTTGAGGGGTCTACCACAGGGGTAGAGCCACCTACGTTCATAGTTGGCGTGATAATAGCTGTGGTAGGATTTCCGTCCGATCCTCGCGTTCCGGCAGACGGAGACCCTACAGACGTTCCGGTCGGGTCACGAAGAGCCGCGGCTTTTTTTTTGTTCCGCATCAAGTGTCCTAGTCAAGGAATCTTCAATAACAAGTGGATCTAGACTTGATGGTGCACTGAAAGAAGTCGACACCGGGGGTTGCTGGTCTCTTGTTTCAACACCAGTACTCTCCGAGTGAGAGACCGGTGGAAGTTGTGGTATATCCCCGTGTGAGACTGAAACATCCGTCTTTTGAGAGACGTATGAGTGGATGAGGGGGTCGTACAATTGCTCCGCTAGGTCCACGGAGTCTTCTTCAATACCCCATCCCAACAAATGAGACGGGATAGCAGATGTGGCTACCCGGATGTCACTCATTTGGGGTCGCTCATGAGCCTCTTTTTCTTTACGGTTCGATCTTTCCTGGTTCAACTTTGAACGCAGTTCTCTCCGCCTCGCATGATCTAACTCCTCTACTTGTACTCCCTCAGATGTCCTAGTAATAGGTCCGGTTCCAGTATGAGGAGGTGAGTCAAGAGGGATTCCGACAGTGAAATATGGGTTGGGTCCGATACTATGAGGTATGCGTTTCAGGCGTATGGTACGATCGGTATCGGAGTCCGTGGAGTCAGATTCCACGTCTTCAACATGGTGAGGTGGTGAAGGGGGTTCAGTAACATATGGTTCGGTCGAGTGCGGTCTAGATGAAGGACCGGTTTGGGTGTTGTTGGTCCGGGTCGCGATCCCGCTGCACCGCCTACACTCGCTCCCCTTCCTCTCACAACTAACACACCCCGCCCGGCAGCACCTGCTTGTCGGGCCCTCCCACCTCTCATTCTTGGACCCTCACGTCTCTCGGGTCTAAGTCCCTGGGCAGGTCCCTCCGGTTCTGGTTGGACCATGGGATTCCCTATCTCTCCCCTTTAAGCAACTACCCCTGGTGCACTGGGATCGGCGATGGCTAATAGGGCTTCAGGGATGGGCATAGCTACCGCATTGGATGGGTTGCGGATAACCATGTATTGGAGGTAGCGAATAGGACATACCAGATGTGCAGCACGTCGATGTATCGCTGGATTAGCGTCCATGTGTTGACGCACTTCTAGCGATAGGAAACGCGGGTATGGAAGGAATGTCTTCTGTTTCGTTCCTTCGATGTGTCAAATGGCTGTAACAAGTTCACGCCAGATGATCATGGCGAAGTCGACATGGCGGTTGTAGCAGTCGGCGTGAACTAGGCGTAGAAAGTCACCGGTGCACGGATCTATACCTTTCCATCTAGATGATAGACACCTGTTCAGAATCGTAAACAAGGTGTACCAGATGGGGGCTAGGTGTTTCCGGTTGAACGCTGAAGGTCTGGGAAGATCATGGTTGTAGCCGAGCGCGTGGATTTGTGCGCATAGCGTGTCATCATTTACGGTAGGATCGTACCGTTCATGACATGCGGCGTCGACAGCCAGAAGAGAAAGGAGGCGACGAAAGGAATCAAGCGTCATGGTGAACGGCTGGTTATCTATCATTGCCGTTATAGTCTGTGAAGTGCCGGCCGTGCGAACCTGTGCCATGAACCAAACTTGTAGAACATATAGCAAGGGGACGTCGGTAGTGCGAGTGAGTGCCTCACGGATAGGATGGCGCATGAGAATGTCCAGAATAACCTGGTGTTGAGGGTTAGGTCTGAATAATGCCGGGTCGAGATAGTGATTGTTCGCCTCCATCTCAGTGCCATGGTCAGGGTCAACCAAGGCAGCATCTTCTTCGTCGTCAATAATGTCCTCCTCTTGAGGGATTTGCTCTTGAGGAGGTTGTTGTTGTTCTCCTGGTTGTTCTGGGAGTGTTGTTGTTGATCCGCCATAGATAATATGTAAAAGAAGTACACATATAGAAACCGAGATGGATGAACGAGTGTCGTCGCGTACCTTTGCTTTGAAGGGCTCAATCTGAAACAGATTAAGGACTGACAGTGACAAAACAGGTACGGAAATGACCATCAACAGGGGTGTCCGGATAAAGGGAGTGAAGTAACCAAACAATCCGGATAACATAAACTCTCCGGATAACAAAGGTGTCCGAATGGGATGGACTTCCCGGATAAAATGAACAACCCGGTCAAGGGTTCCTGTGAGGAGAGATATCCGGATAACAAGTGAGTCCGGACATCAAACATACCGGTAGCTGAACTTACCGGAAACCCTTAGGTTTCCGGACAACTAGGTTTCCGGGTGTTTGTTGAATACGGACAAAGTAGCAGCGATCTAGGAGGTTTCCGGATAAATATTCATAAGGATGAATGTCCCCGGATACGATGAATATATCCGGACGACTTTCAAAATCATTCTACGAACGAACTTGAGTCCCAATCAGGTGTAAAAGAGATACCTAGGGTCTGTATGAGTATCTAAGCACTGTAGGTAATCTAAACCTCCGATTGTATGGACTATTAAGCACGGAACCAAAGTACCCCAAAGGGGTTTCGCGTTTACTGTTGAATCGAACCAAAGAGTGGTCGAGTTGTGGGTGGATGTGTGTGAAAATCGAAGAGACTGAATAGTATTGATTGACGAGAAGCATACCTGAGTTTGGGAGTGATAGCAAGATCGAATCGATGAAAATCCGAGTGTCCAAGCGAGAGATAGAGAGTTCGAAGGGTTTTATGGTTTAGCAGAGAATTCCGGGTAAGTGAGTTATGAAACAACCCGAATGGTTATATACCCGGATGTTTTCCGGGTGCTCACCCGACCCGGATACTTACCCAGTCCGGAAACTGTCCGGAAACCAGGGGTTTCCGGATACTGTCCGGATACCGTCAAAAGGTCTTGTTCCTTGGAATTTCGCAGTGTGCGTAACTGGAAGAGGACATTCTCTCGCTCCCCCTCAAACTGAGCATTGGGATTCCCTGCTCCCCCTCGGATAGTGCAGTAGAGTGCAGTGGAGGGGCCGACACACATAAAAACTTTTAGAATTTTAAAGGAAAAATTGTGCCGCTACCCCTCAGATGATGACCATGAGATAGAATGTATACAAGAGTGACCACACACACAAAAACCTTTTTAGCATTTAAAGAAAAAAAATATGTGTGACTCTCCCCCTCAAAGGATGAGTAAACTTACCTGATACTTCCTTGTGCTCCCCCTGAACACATGAACACACTTTGAAATCACAGAGATAGATAGATAAACGGATATAGACGACAGTATGAAATAACAGAAACACGAAGAATGAAAGAAGAAAAACAAACGAAATCTACGAAATAAATACATAGACTAAATCGAACGCTGTAACTGAAACAAGTAGAATACAAGTGTGAGGAAGTGTGTGCTCATTCATCAGGAGGGTAAACACCGGATGATGAGTAGACAGTTACTCGTATATGTATGGAACTTGTAACGGGCACACAATCGGATTAGGTCGTCAGTTTTAGCTTACCTAACTTTTGCACAAGAGTGTTAAAACATTTTTCGTCCAGTGCTTTGGTAAATAGGTCTGCTAGCTGATGTTCAGTATTTACGAAGTAGAGTTCGATGGTACCTCTTTCGACGTGATCCTTAATGAAGTGATACCGAACGTCGATGTGCTTCGTCTTGGTGTGTTGAACCGGGTTACTTGATATAGCGATGGCGCTCTTTGAGTCACAGTAAATCGGGACCTTGACGTACGTTAAACCATAGTCTTTGAGTTGCGTCCTCATCCAGATGACTTGGGAACAGCAGCTCGCGGCAGCCACGTACTCCGCTTCGGCAATTGATGTTGAAACGCATTGCTGCTTCTTTGATGCCCAACTTACTAGGCTATCTCCCAAAAATTGAATGTGACCCGACGTGCTCTTCCGGTCCAGCATGCAGCCCGCGTGATCCACGTCGGAATAGGCGGATAGTGCAAAACTTGTCTCTCTCGGGTACCACAGACCAAGATCAGCAGTACCACGTAAATAACGAAAGATTCGTTTGACAACAGTCATATGGGTCTCTTTAGGTTTTGATTGATATCGGGCACAAAAGAAAGTTGAGAACATAATATCCGGCCTACTTGTAGTTAAGTACATTAGAGAACCTATCATCCCGCGATACAGCTTAGGATTCACATCCGTTCCGTGAGGATCGGCGTGAATCTTCCTTGTAGTTCGTGAGAAGCTCCTTCCTTCCGGTCATGTGCTTGGAGCATCCAGAGTCTAAGTACCACACATGACCGTGCTGCAAAAACAGATTAACGGAGTTTAGGTACCCAAATTTGTTTGGGTCGTGTAGGGTTAGATTTGGCACCTCGTGGAGGAACTTGCTTTGACACAGATTTCCCCTTGGGTGTAGGTTGTACACCTTTAGTGGAAACTGGTTTTGGCACAATTTGCCTTCTTGGTGTAGAATTTACACCGTTTGGAGGAAAGTTATTTTTAGCATGTTGCCTCTTGGGTGTCGGTTTAACCTCAGTAGGAGTAGCCCGCTTTGCATTGGGTTTGGTCTCCCGCTGTGGTTTAACCTCTGATTGGTAACCTCGTTGAGTATGATGTTTCTTGTTGATTTTACGAGGGTTTCGTCTGGGTGTATGATTAAACATATTATGTGACCCATACCAATTATTTAAGTTAATTTGATCAAAATCATTCCAACCACATCTAGAACAAACTAAACAATCACGCGATAATTGAATCAATTGATGAACTGAATTAAGTTTGATCGGGAAAGAAACTTCAAAACGATTCCAATTATTCCAAACACAATTGTCTTTGTTAATTCTAGAATTGAAAGCAGTAGTGAACGACTTTGACGCTGCATCCTTGACAGATTCCTTGTTTAGCCACTTTGGTTTTTCTGGTTTTGCTCGACCATTATTATCTGAAACAACAGGGATAGAATGATCAGTGACTTTAGAAGGAACAATATTTTTGGTAGGCAATGGTCCGGTCTCCTGCCTCGGCTGTGATTGCTTTTTAGAAACAGGTTTGGAAGTCGGTTTTGATTACGAAATCTTGATCACAGCTGGGGCCTTTATTTGAGAACTGCTACCCTTTAGAAAATTGACCGGATGATTGACTACTGGAGACAAAAAATCAGTGTGACACGGGAGAGGTTTGTCGAAAGGGAATGACTCAAACTCTCCATCAGAATTGCCTTCAGAGTTCATGAATGCTGACAAATCGACATCCGGAATTACTGGACTTGGACCAGTCAAGGAAGGTGAGGAACACTTTGTGCTTGTGTGCTTTGGGGAACTTGGTGCAGAAGCGTTTGAAAAATCAGAATTTAAATTCCTTTTAACACACTCATCTTGAGAAACTTTATTTTCTTGCGAAGAGATATTTCTGATGAAGGCTTTACACGAGGATGTGTCAGATGAGTTAGAGGAAAGATCAGGTGAAATCTGTTTTTCAGATTTGAGTTGGTCAATTTGCTCTTGGAGCTGACCATTTATTGCATACTCCTCCATCTTTTATGTTGCCAAAGCAGCCAGTTTCGATGTGAGCATATTAATTTCACCTCGAAGGATTTCCTGTCCTTCATTTGACACACCTTCGGTTTTCTCAGATTTGAGTTTCTCAAGTTCCTGAATTAGCGCTTTCTTCTCGTTTTAAAAAACAGACCTTTCTTTCTCAAACGACTCCTCCAACTCGACAATCTTTGCTTCTAAGATGAGAGGGGGAACATAGAGTTTAAACTCGTCCGTCTCAGTCTTGGTTGCTGGTGCATAGTCCTCATCCGTTTTGGAGGAATCCTTGGGCTTAGCAACCTTGTAAGGGTCGAAGTAGTCATTTGAGAGATACTTTTTGTTCTTTTTATATGAAATTCAAAGGTTCATAGCAAAACGGAAGCTGAATTCCTCGTTTGTGTGTGTGCTTATATTCCTCGGTGTCCTCTTCCTTTTCAGGTTCAAGAGGACCAGTCCATTGAATGGCATATTCCGGATACTTTTTATCTAAACCAAAACAAGCAAAATCATATAGAGTGGGTACATGTCATCTTCCTTTTTTCAAATAGTATGGGTTATCATATCCGATTCCCCACTCTTTGTTAAAGTATGTGAACTCTTTAGGTTTATTCAGAAAGATGGTTTGATCAATTTGACCCCTTTTGTGGAGTTTGGTTTGAAGATCAAGAATTTTAGTAACAAACTCTTTGTGCTGAATTTGAAGAGAGGAACATTGATAAACAAGTTCTTCTTTCTCATTCATGCACTGATCAAACTGTGACTGAAGATCAGATAATTTGGCCCTTAAGTCTTTGGGTGCTAGTGAAAGGATTTTGCATTTTTCCTTTAACATATCATTTTCAGACTTATGTTTATCAGTTAATCGTGTTTGAACTTCTAGATTTTCGGTCAGTGAACTAATCTCAAGCTTTTGTTCTTTAGTGGTGGCCTTAAAAGAATTCGCCTGATCATTAAAGGATTGCATCTTATTCATTAACTCTTGGTGAGAAAGTTTACATACCTGACTTGTCTTCTCTACATCAGCTGGAGAGTGATAGCCCATGAAAGCATTTTCACAGTCTAAATCGCTTTCATCATCAAAACGACCCAACCAGTAGTCGTTTTCCACAAACATAGCTTCTCCAGCTTCCTTCTGCTCAGCCAGTGCCAGTTTGGCCTTATAGTAGTGAGAATTCTTTACTACAGGCTTTTTGCAGTCTTTAGCAAAATGACCAAGCTTTCCACAGTTGTAGCAGGTCACTGGTTCATCTCTCTTCTTTCTATCATCTTTCTCCTTCTTCTCCTTCTTCTCTGACGTGTCCTGGTCATCAATTTTCTTCTTTCCCTCGTACTTGTCTTGATAATCATGGCGCTTGTTAGACACGGTGGAGTAGCGCTGATTATTATATGTTGGCTTCTTATAAAATTGTTGTTGTTGAAGAGATTTAGTAAGTAGAGCAATAGCTTTCTTGAATTCGGCTACCTCATCATTCGAGTCACTGTCTTCCTTTTCTGATTCGGAAGAGCTTTGCCTTTGAGCACGTTTAGAATGATGGCCCGAAGATTTCCCTTTGTCTGAGGATATGAGTGCTATAGGATCAGCAGTTGGCTTTGCTTCAGTCTTCTTCTCTCCCAGAAGTTCATTGACTTCATCTTCGTCTTGAAGAAGCGTCTCATACAGTTCGTTGATGCTGAGGTTCTCTATCACGTTGTTGTGCTTAACATGAGAAGCAAACACCTTCCATTCGGGTAGCAAATTGTTGAGGAACTTGAGCGCGTTCTCCGTGTTGGAACGAAAAATATTGTTCTTGTTCATTTCATTGAGAAGTAAGCAGAAGCGTTCATATGCTTGAGTGAGAGTCTCGCCATTGCTTTGCTTGAAACCATCGAACTTGGTTATTGTGTTGTTGATCTTTAGTTGATTACCAACAACACTCCCACGCATCATTCTAGCCACTTGATCCTACATGCCTTTTGCCGTACCTTTGTAGCTGTCGATGGCTTGGTAGATTGAGTTGGGAAGTGCTTGGATAATATATCTCTTGGCATGCTTTTCGCCTTCTAATCTGCCACTTTCCTCTGCGGTCAGTTCGGCTTCAGTCTTGTCCTCAGAACTAGTCTCAGGATTTGCTGCAGTTGGTGCAATGGTCTTCTTTGGCCATTGAATCGGACCCTCTTCAAGAGCTTTCTTGATGTACACATAGTTGTCCTTAGATTCAATGAAGATCATGAATTTATCTCGCCATTGGCTATACTCACCTTGATAGAGACAAGGTGGTTTGGAGTCGGTTCCAATACCAAGTGCGTCACATGAAGTCATCGTAGGTTGCAACGGAGTGATCGTCAGACGTGTAGATTGATTCAAAGAGTAAACCTAACGCAAGGCACTAATAGTGAAATCCTAACGCAGGTTCTACGAGTGGTATGAACTAAGAGTGATCTTACTGGATAGGGATCCAAGTAAGGGTCTGATCAGGAAGTGTCCGAATCAGATCAATTAAAAAAACAGTTCTGCAAATCACAAAGTGTCCGGGTAAAGCAAAGAGTCCGGATGGCACAGTTTCCGGATAACACAGGGGTTACCGGAAGAAACTGGTTACCGGATAGTGAAATTAAGCAATAAAGTTATCGGGTAAGGAGATGTCGGGATAAGTTGCTTACCGGATACAGAGGTGTCCGGATAAGGTACTTACCGGATACATAGATGTCCAGATAAATTGGTATTCGGAAACTTTGGGTTTCCGGAAACTATTTTACCCATATTGATTAGAGTTAATATTACTTACCCGGATTGTTTGAACTTACCCGGAAAGAGGAGCGAGCCCGGATGGATATTACACAAATATCCGGACACTTGGAAGCTGTCCGGAAAGATCGGCTGAGTTGTCCGGGAAGTTCGGCTGTTTGCTTAGGTCAATCGAGTTTTCTATTAGGGTTGCCCAAAATCAATCCTGGAAGATTAGTAACAATGCCAAACACAAAATAACACTAACCCAATCGATTTCAATGCAAAAACAACACCTTTGGATGATAAAAATTCGATTTTTGACGAAGAACACAACGAAATACTTTGAACACAATTTGCAGAATTAACCACTCAAAGAATTGAATTTCGGTGTGAAAATTTGCAGAAACACTATTAAGTATAATGCTAATACAACTCAATAAAAAGATTTGAACAATTTTCTCAGAATCTAAGATTTGAAAATTCAAGAATGAGGAAGACGAGAAAAAGTCAAACTAACCAGAAATCAATGAGATAACCTTTGAATCGAATTCGTCCGTCTGCTCTAATACTAATTGTTATAACCAGATCCGTGCAACAAATAAGAAATCAAATAGATGAATCAATAAGAACAATGATTTCCAATGGTCATCCCTTTCATTAATCTTTCGGAGAGAATTTAGCAATACAATGTTGAAAGTAAAAGAGATGATTAGCTTGTTTTTCCAAGCTAATCTTACATTAAATACTATGGGCCCGTGGTTAACAAGCCCACGGCCCGTTCACTAATAAGGCTCAAAATAAACTATTACAATTCAACCCTTGAACTTTAAATCAACTATAAAACCTGCCCTAACAGATCCAGGTGGTAAATCTGTAGATGCAAGCTCTACAGAGGCATGATCGGGTCCCTTTTATACTTAACAGCAAGTAGACATGATATAATGTATGCCACATGCCTCTGTGCAAGATATCAAGCTAACCCAAAGGAATACCACCTTCTTGCTGTAAAGAGGATCTTCAGATACCTTAAGGGAACCAAAAATCTTGGGCTCTGGTATCCGAAGAACTCTGGCTTTGATCTTAAGGCCTTCACAGATTCAGATTAAGGAGGATGCAAGCGTGACCGCAAAAGTACCTCTGGGAGTTGTCAATTCCTGGGTGGGAAACTAGTCAGCTGGACTTCAAAGAAGCAGAATTGTGTGTCGACATCTACGACAGAAGCTGAATATGTTGCTGCTGCTAGCTGCTGCTCCCAAGTTTTGTGGATGCGAACTCAGCTAAAGGACTACGGGTACAACATATACAAGATACCCATCCTCTGTAACTCAAAGAGTGCCATAGCAATCTCTGCAAATCCTGTACAACACTCCAAAACAAAGCATATCGATATCCGTTACCACTTTCTGAAGCATCATGTTGAACTAGGCACAATCGAGATGTACTTTG
This sequence comes from Saussurea involucrata, assembly GCA_033807775.1. Taxonomy (NCBI): domain Eukaryota; kingdom Viridiplantae; phylum Streptophyta; class Magnoliopsida; order Asterales; family Asteraceae; genus Saussurea; species Saussurea involucrata. Next base: position 93,234,714 of record CM066327.1, on the reverse strand, counting down.
TGTCAACTGAATTTCAGCTTGCAGACTTATTCACCAAGGCACTCGATGAGAAAAGATTCCTATTCTTGGTGGGTAAGTTGGGTATGATAAACATGAGTTGATTTCTGCAAGTGAGACTTGATCCTCTTGTATATATGTACATATTTATACTCTTTAGTATGTAAATTCTTTATCACCAAGAGTTCTGTACCCAACAGAGCTTCTGTGGGATTGCTCAGAGCCTCTGTCGATCTCCACATAACCTCTGGTGAGTTTGACCTATGTTCTATGCATTACTTATCTTAATTGATCCAAGCATAGGTCAAGGGGGAGCAGAAGGAGACCTTGAATTAATCGACATAAGTGGTTAATTCAAGGGGGAGCCAAATAAGAGTTGTGATCAACCAAATCCACAGAAGTCAGGTAAGTTTGCCGAGCAAAGGTAAATCAAAAGGAGACTGTCTCGCACAAAACCTTTTTACAAAACAGTTTTCCAGGACACCAATCTCCAAATATGTCCTAAATACAATGTATAAAACAATGAAAACTTTGGATGATCAAAAAGGTTTATGAATTGTTAGTTATTAGAAATTTCCACTCATAGAGCCTCTGCTGGCTTAAACAGAGCCTCAAAGCCTATGTGAATGCAAATTTCGTACTAAAGTTCTATCGATCATTTCCAATGTATTTTCAAACGTTTTTGGTAAAGGTGCAAGCTCAGAGGAGATGAAAAGTAGGTTTCAGACCACAAAGTTCATTCCACCACAGAGCTTCTGTCGTTCTGATACTTAACTTTTTATGGAAATTCTGTAACATGCGGGTTATTTCTGAAAGTGACAGTTATCTGAAAGTAGAAACGCCCATGCTCCAAGCATTAATGGGCCGCGCACGACGTCTAATCGTGCTCTGACACCTCTGACGTGGCATGCTTTCATTGGACGTGCATGCCACACGTTCCTCTGAAACGTTTCACCAGCTGTAGAACTCGAGTGCGGACCCCAACCTTTCATTGAATTCACTTTTTAACCATGGAATTCTATCCGTTTCTATCCCACTATATAACCCCGTTTACCCCCTTTCTTCTTCATTTTACGAATTTCCTCTCCTCATAATCTCCGGCGAACTTTGCAAAACCTGCAGCTTCTCTATTTTCTACCCACTTCTTCAAGATTCAAGCAATGGCTTCCACTTCCAAGTGTCCGGCGAACTCCCCAGCTCAATCTGAGCACTCACAAAACCCATCACCGGCCAGAAACCAAGAACAAGACAACTCAGGTGAATCAGTGGCCTTTACTCCGACAACCCACCTGCAAAACTTTCTAGAACACGAACATTTTGAACATGTTCTTCCCTTGAAACCCAATAATCACTTCCTTGTTCCCTCAAGAACAGCATTTAGGGAGGAACATGCAATATTACTGAATATTCTGGAAAACCACTACCTTTACCCTCTGTTAACAAGGACTGTTACGAAGATCCCTGCCAGAGACCTCAACCAGTTCTGGCAGAGCTGCTTTTATGACCAAGACAATAGGCAAATTAAGGGTTACATCTCCAAACCTGGCCAATCAGATTACTTGGAAATAAAGTTCAACAGAACCATGTTTTCCCTCGAGTTTGGCCTACCAACAAGGGGACTTCTAGGGATCAAGAAGTACGCAGAGGAACCTTCGGATGTAGAACTCTGTGACTTCGCAGAGATGTTGGGCTACAATACCAAACTAAAGAAGAGGAATGACTTCAGAAGGAACAGGTTCCCCCCTCTGTGGAATACTCTCTTCTCCATCCTGAACAGGTGCCTAATTGGGAAAGTGGGTAGTCCAGATCAAACATCTCACCAAATCATGACAATCATGTACGGGGTGTACTATGATTTGCCTCTGGACTATTCCACTCTTATGATGCAGGAGATAGTCAACACCATCGACCACAGAACCTCATCACAGAGGGCAAAGGGACCCAACACCAAAGATCTCCCCGTGCTACAATTTCAAAGGATTCTAGGTGTACTACTCGAACCTCTGCTACTCATCGAAAAATGGCCTATGGAGGGACCAGTTGTGAAAACTTACCCTATGGCAAAGAACTCCCCAATAGAGCAATTGGAAGGATACAACTTCTGCAGACCTCTACCAACTGCCCTTCTGACATATGCTTCTGATGAGCAACTTAGGTTAGCATACATACGCAATCACAGGACTCCAGAACGAGTCCTGTGACACCCCCGCGTCTAGGAGTCCCTATAGGAACCCAGGTAGTGATTAGGATGAGCGATGAGGAGTGGGCAGTGGCCTTAGCAAAACACCAACAAGTACAGGAAAACTTCCATCTCTAAGAAGCCAACTAAAACCTCTGCTTCCAAGAGAAAACCCTCTGCTACTCCACCCAAGAAGAAGAAAGCCCTCAAAACAAAGAAACCTATAGAGGGCACATCTACAAGTGTCGCACAATCCCAACAATCCCCTCCAGCAGAAACAGTAGTCGGATCCTCTGCACCTCCCCCTCCTCCTAAAGATAAAAAGAAGAAGAGAAAACACAAGTCTTCTGAGGAGGGTGCCCCTAAACCAAAATGAAAGAAGAGCAAGAAGAAAACCAAGAAGCCTCACACACCTCTGCAGACAATAGCAGAGTAGGCAGAAATGGTAGAAGAAACACGTGAACAACCTCTGCAATCCCCAACTCCTATCAACTATACAGATCAGGGTGACTTCTCTGCTTTTCTCCAACGCCCAGACATTGCTGACTCTCTAGATACTTCAGGGTGGACCGCAGAAGCCATCACCAACTGGGACACCACAAACCCTACTGTCACAGTCTTAGAGGTTGACTCTGATATGGAGGATGAAAACAGAACCCCTGAGGGTATTCAGGGAAACACTCCAGAAGGACTTCTGCACCCTGACCTACATGCTTTACATGGCTCTCACCCCTGCTATGATAAACTAAGCAAAAGCCCAAAGGATATGGTCGACTTCGCAGAGATAGAGGCTAGCAGAGAGACCATTAGGTTAAGATGCTCAACAGAGGGAGACGCCCAAAAAGATGCCGTAGATAGTAGAGGCACACAACCCCAACCAACTCCCAGTGCAACCCACATCTCTGACACCGCCAGTCTAGTGGCAGAAGGTGTCATTGAAAAAGGGCAGCACAACTCGAGCCCAACCCCTGCAAACCGGACAGAGGAACTTCTTTCCACCTTTGTGCCACTAGAAACCGGGGAAAACATTCCAAGGTAGTCCTCTCCAAAGGACTCACCTTTAGTTCATGATCCCTCGCATCGGATCATATCTGACATTCCTGCAGAGGAATTTGTTTCCTCTGCCACACGCACACACTAAAGTCCAATCGGCTCTTCAGAGGAGCCTAGATTGCACATGGACGAAGGGACTATAGACAAGTCCCCAAGTCAAATTGAGAATACTCCTCTACCCGTATCTGGAGTGGATCAGGACAATGTTCTCAACATAACCTCTATAGAGTCTGAGGCTCAAAAAGCCTCTGCTCAAGGATTAGAGGGGAATCCTTCCACCCTCAACATCAACACAGAGGTGACAGAAAGTGTCCCAGGAACATGGACTCACTCTGGGGATGAACGTGTTCCCCCAGAGGTTAAACCTGATTTACATGTAGCAAGGGATGAGTTCCAAACCCTTGTCACCTCTGTGAACCACTCGTTGGGAGAGTTGAAAAGCTCTCTTGACTCTCTTGCAGAATCAACTACCAGGGACATATCTGAACTGACCACCAATGTGGACAACCTGTCCACATAAGTGAAAAATGTTTGTGCCCAGATGAAGACAACTGCTACAACCTCTGCTGCCAATACCGCCTCTGAATTCGAGAAAGCCACAGCTTCTACGGGCCTTACTCCTGCAGATCTAAAGAAGGCCCTAGAGCATGTCCAAGAACAAACCACAAGAGAAACTCTAGCCATAAAGCACTCCGACGACATGACCAGAGCACAGATCACAGAACTTGGACAAGGGATACTCGACCATATGACAAAATTCGTTAAAGCCTTCACCGCTGCCAATGCCAACTATGTCAAAGATTTTCGAACTAGCGTTGGCAAAATGCGCTTCAACACAGAGGCAGAGGTCCATTATCTTCTAGGCATCTGCGATGACTTGTGCGCTAAGATGATAGCCGCAGGTTCTTCACAACCCAAAAAGCCAGAAACTTCATGTCGGACAGAAGGTAAAAGAGACAAGGGTCAGGATGACTCTGATGATGATTCTGATAGATCACCAGGTCATCTTGAGGGGGAGAAAAGGAGACAAGACAAAGCTGCAAGCAGAGGTCTACCAGCTCCACCAATATCAGCAGAACCCCTAAACCAAGCACCCCCAACTGAAACCCAAGGAGGAACCCAACAGAAGACCACAGAGGCAATACCCACCTCTATGGAAACAACCCTCATAACTGAACAAATCCAAACCCAAATACCTTCAACCCCTGAAGCTCAACAACAGACACAAACCACAGAGGAAATACCCACCTCTGTGGAAACTACTTAAGAGGAGAATCTCCCAAAGACTACAGCTGAGCATGTTCAAATCCTTACATCTTCTGAAGAAGACCAACCATCCCAATCACCAAAACCAATAAAAGACAAACTACCTTCCCCAACACCAAAAACACCAGAAGAACCCAAGTTACCATCCCCTACACCAGAAGCTGCAACAACGAAATCCCCATCTCCCACACCCAAAACCAAACCAAGAACCAAGTCTGTTGCTCACAAACAAAGGAAATATCTGAGCAAAACAACAGAAGCCTCACCAACCAAACCTCAAACCAAACCCACATCACCAACTAAGTCCCCTGTAAAACAAACAGAGGCAACCCCGAAAAAACCTGGAGAAGCACCTCCATCTAAGCCCTCGGAAGCTCATCTGATAAAACCAACTGAGGCAACCCAAACCCAAAAAGATCTACAGCCGAAGGCAAAAGACAAAGGAAAGGGAATATTGATAGGGGAACCTAAGAAGAAAAAGCCAAAGCATCAACCCGCAGAGAAACTGATGAAGAGCGCTTTTGACGCTTTTGTTACACCTAAGCCCGATGAAGAAGATTAGGGTTACGGACTCACTCCTCTGTCAACCATACCCACAAAAGATCACAACGCCAAACTAAAAAGTGACTTAGATGCTCTGCGGAAACCTATGCCACCACCTCCTGTTCAGTAAAGAAAAATGGAAGAGGTGGTGCATAAATACTCATACAGCAGAGCAGTCAACGATCCTCTACCACCATCTAAACTGCACCCTGACTTTCTTAAAGAGCTACGAGATCAATTCTATAGAAAGAAATCCAAACCCGTCAACCAAGTCTTCTCAAACTCCAAGATAGACAAGGTCATCTATAGCAAGGTGTCCCATACCCACGGAAGAGAGGTTTACTACAACCTCTACAGAGTCAAGAGGGTAGACAGATCAGAAACCACGTTCTCAGATGCAGATCTGAGAAATCTAAACCTCTATGATCTACCTGATCTTCTGAGTTGGGCAAGGCAGAACTACAGCCATAGACTGGAAGTCCAAGGAGCTTACCGTGAAATCAGGATGGCCATGCGCGAAAGACTTCTGATGTATAGTATGACTGACTTCCAACTAAGACTCGACCTTGGAGTAAGAGGTTTGAGTATCCCACCACCAGAAGATAACTGCCCCTCCTCTGCAAGACCAAACTCTATCATCACTTTTCCAAGGATTGGGTACGTCTATCAAGATCATGCTGGAAAGTCAAAATTATTCCTAGAGGTTGACTGCCAAAAATATGCAACAAGTCCTCTGGTAGAGTTCAGAGCCAACCTCTTGGAGCACAGAGGAATAGAGTTCATGGATCAAGCTCTCATAGACAGATTGATAGAGGTCATTGACCCCGTCATCAACTTCAGAAACCTCTGCATCAGAATATACCGTGAGCTCAAAGGTGGAGGAATCGGAGATCACAAAATCGACGACTTCCCAAACGCCAGAATCTGACTTCCTCAACCTTCCTCTGCAATTTTTCTTTCATTATGTAATCAAGTGTAAGTGCCTCTGGCATAACTTTATATGAAATAAAAGCTTCTACAGAGGTCAAATACCTTCTGTCATGTACTTAGCCTAGAAAACCATGCATTTTTTATTTTTTTATTTTTCAATACTTAGGGGGAGATTGTTAGCTCCAACTTCTGTAGTTTAAGAAGTATTAAAAAATAGGCTAAGTATAAAGTCACAGAGGCCTCTGCCAAGACACTGAAGCAAAGATCCAACTGAAGAAGTTCTCAGAGGACAAGGCCACAGAGCCTCTGTGGTATGAAGACTAAAGACTTAGAAGATTACTTGAAGTTCAAGACGAAGACGATCGTGCCTCTCACGATTTCTGCTGTACGAAGATCCTGAAGATCATTCGTACAAGGCGTGCCCTGCCAATTCCACATGTCAACCTCTGATGGGTTACAACCTTAGCAGAAAATGGCGCACTACATTAACGTTGTACCTGTAGCAGTCCCACGATCGTGTCTTTGTACCCTTAGTACTTCTTGTCTCCCTATTGTCCCCTGATGAATAGTATAAATAGAAGGCTCATGTTGAGCTCTTCTATTAACTTTGCACAACACACACCTTTAGAGCAAAATTCATATTATACCTTCGGTGTTCTTGGTGTTCTTATTCAATCAATACAAAGTGAACCTTTGAGTTAATCTCGTGTTTATTTATACTTTGTTTACTTGATTTCGTGTGTTTTACTACCTAAGAATATCTATTTGGTTCGTTAAAATGCTTCCGCACCATTACTTGTTTGAAATAATAGATATAAATATCATTGTTGAGTAAAATCGGGATCAACACTTTTACAAGTTTCAATTACAGAAGAAGCAATAGTTTGGTTTGTTTGGTGAAACGCTACTTTAACGATTTTACTTAAGATTTAAAAGAAGGAATGTAGGTTAGATTTTCCCTAGATTTTATATTAAATACTTGATCCCAAAAGTGATCCTTGTACTTGAGGTGGGCATTCTCGCTAGAAAAGCCCGGTTACAAGATACTCACACCTTTAAGTAAAAATCTCATACTCTTAGTACTTATTGTTTTGTCAATGGTAATCTCAAAATGGACATTTTCAGGCCTCGAAGGAATGTGTAGAGACAAATATTCTAAGAGTTTTAAATACACAAACAAGCTTGCCTACTACTCCAGTGGGTTGAGATTAGCTCACTGTGCCGACCTCACTTTCGTAAGTGTCATAAGAATTCTTTCGAATCTCCTAGCATCATCCAAGCTCGTGTCACTACGTTCTACTCATTTCTGAGTTGAGAACTAGACTTTAGATCCTTACAAGTGATCGGCTTGTTCGCATCATTGGGCAATAATCGAGAGTGAATGACCAAAACAATAAATATTCCAAGTATAAAGATTACTCAAGCATTTTACATAAAATCCAGGTACTTCTCTTTCCTACATCCCAAAGGATGCTTAGCCCATAATTACTGAAATAAAGAAAACAAAAGATGAGAAGATGCACATAAGTAAACTGAAAGTGACTTTGATTAAAACCGCAGTGGGGAACGAGAATACAGCACTGCCACTAATTACTTCAAACTAGCGATTACACTAAGAAATTAAGTGCAGAAAATTAAAGAACTACTGCAGTAAATTAGAGAGCTAACAACTAAAACTAAACTTGCACTAAATGTGGTAGATGGAGATATGAAATAAATGACACCCAACACCTCTTTTTATACTAAGAGGAAAAGATTGACCAACAAAAGATGGGTAAAATCCAGAGGCTAAAAAACTGAAGTGGAAGACATAAAATTCAGCTTCCATGAGTAATCCTTCCATCCACAAGTTTGTAGCTCTTTTACCCCAAGGTTCCTTCACCTTTTCCAAAAAGTCCACTTAAAGTACCATGGGTGTTATTAAACAATTCTTTTTGCCATCTTGTAGGGAACATGCTTGTACTATCCATCCCATGCTTATGCCATTAGATCCTTCTATCCTCCAGAATTTTACTTCCAAACTAAGAGTTGATTTTTCTTTGTCTTCTTCTTTGCTCGCTAGTGGGATCTGGAGTGGGCACTCTGCAAGTCACTGCAGATATTTCGTGAAAAAGCAACAAAACTCCACCAAATGATTTATAAAAACTATGGTTCACTCTTTTTGCTCCTTTTTATGAATATTACCAAGAATGGGGGTTTTGAGAAGTGAAATGGCTAAAATTTGCCAAAATAAAATAAAAATAAAAGGAAATAATAACTCTAAAAATAGAGTTATCACAACCTCAAACATAAACCATTACATGTCCCCAAGTAAGAAAAAGAAAGAAAAAAAATAAAAAATTATGCACTTTTGAACTTTCAGGGACTTACCGACTTCTCACTCTGAATGGATGTTGATCTCCCTCTGTGGATGCTTCTTTCGGTTCCAAGATTAAAACTTCACTCTATATACTCGACGATATCTTTCCCTTGTTCACATTTGATCAATAGGGCTTTCTTGGGTTCAAAAGGTTTGTGGCTTTGAATATTTTCCCAAGGGTTTTGTAGCAAACAATTCCAAACAAGGACCGAAAATATCGCTTTGAGATTTTTATTTCAAGAAGTGAGTGTTTTTGTGTTTTGCAAGGGTAAGTACGTACACTTCAGGCTTTTATTTGGGTATGGATATTTTGTGAGAGTGGGTATTCTGATGGTCCAGAATAGGCATACCATCTTTTTCTGGGAGTGAGCACTTTGATGGTCTAGAAAAGGCACACCATTAATCTTTTGTAGTGGTACTCCGATTTTTTTCTGTTTTTTGTTTTTTTTTGGGAGGGGGGTATAGCTTACCCACCTCAAACTTAGGACCTCACATTGTCCCCACTGTGGAAAGACTGGAAGTCCCCGCCTCAAACTTAAGATCGCACAGTGTCCTCACTGTGACATGGAAATTGGGGTTAAGGAGGTGGTTGGGGGTGCAAAAAGGTCGAGTCTGGATGCAAAAATGGCCTATATCATTTAAACGTGACAAGTTGAGAGTCGTACTTACAAAAGTGACTTTTTAAGTTGGAAGCCGAAAGTTGCACCTTGAAATGGAAAAAGATCAAAAAGCATTCAAACGAGAATTAAGTTAGTACCCAAAAGACCTAAATAGCAGCAGGTATGCATGCATCATTCATCCAAAATAAAATAGTAGCAAATTGTCAAGTGCCTAGCCATAGGCAAAATACCAACCAAACAGAAAATTAAAATTGTTTTGAGAGAATTCAGAGTGGGAACCAGAGTCCCAACAAACCATTTAATGAGTAGGAGTTGCCGGCGGTGAGCTTTCTGCAGAGTCGCCACTGAAATCATCATCACTCTCGTTGGTGGGACAAATACCTTATGGGAAATCAGGGATTTGCGTGGCAAGTAGGGGATCAGCACCTTGATAAACCTGATTTAGGACTGCATCCCGATCTCTTGTGTACATCCAGAAAGACCCTGTAGCCCTGCTCATGTGCTTCTGATGTGCTTCCATAAGAGTGACACGATCAGTGAGATCCCTAATAGCGTTCAGAATGGCGTCCATGGGATTGCTGGAGGTTCCTGGAGTGGGATTGGGGAGTGGGTTGGTGGCAGATGTCACTGGGACTTCAACATCAGCGGGTTCTTCAGGGGGAGCGGTAATTGCTCTCCCCATCTTCTTGATGGTCACAATGCTGATGTTATTGGCAGAAACGAGCCACTCATCATCTGGAGCAGATGGCACTCCAGCCTCTATTAGTAAAGAAGTAACGAGACAAGGAAGCGGGAGGATTACCTTCTTGCGGGTTCGCGCTTGGTAAATTGCGGAATGCATTAGGATTCCCAGGTTGATTGTTTTCCCTGCTAGGATGCAGTACAGAAGACCGCACTTGTGCATCGAGAGGGTGGTATCATGAGTGGTGGGTGACAAGTAGTGGCGTAATAATTGGAACCACACAGCGGCCTCGATAGTGAGGGAGCTAGCGTGTAGGCACCTCCTCTGGCCATCCTTATCCCAGGACTTTCCTTCAATTGCCAGAGTTTGTAAAATGGCTTCCTCATCAGCCGGGGTCATTCTTTTCAAGAATTTAACAAAGGTGCACACAAGTGGGGTCCTTATTCCAAGGACCCGATTGATTACGGTTGCATTGTAATGCACGGTACGACCCCGGCCTGTCACAAATGTATTCTTGGTTTGAGAGGCTTCGGCATAGAATTCCCTTACCAAAGAGGCGTTGCACCGTCGGTTGGCAGTTGCCAACGTCGCCCAATCTTGCTGAATAACCCTCTCTTTGATAAAAGGGTTGGACTCCACAAAGTCAGGGTCAAAACCCCTCTCTAAGTTCAACTTTTGCTTAACTATACAACCATAGTAGGCAGCGAATGCAGGGGTCGTGAACTGCCTGGGTACCCCACTGGGGGCATGCTCGGTGCCCACTGTGGACTGATGTGGGTTTTGATTTTGAACTTATTCATCACCAGCATCAGATTCAATTGATGATGAACTTAAAGAGGGAGCAAAACCCTTACCTTTACCAGATGTTGTCTTCCTTGTTTTTTAGGCCGGCGATTCTCCAAAATGGTCACCCCAGATCTGGTGACCATGCCTCTTTACCTCAGTGCTTTCTTGATTGGGTTCTCCTCACTGTGGGTTGTCTTTTGAAAAGCTTCCAAATCGACAGTGTTTCCAATTTGGCGGTATTGATGATGGTAGTCTTCCTCTTCTTTTCTCCTTAACTCTTCTTCTTCATTGAATAACTCGGCCTCCGCCTTTTTCCTTTCTTCGTCGATCAACCTCTCCTTCTCGACCCTAATTCTCTCCTCCTCCTCTCTTGCCAACCGTTCGGCTTCTTCTCTTTTTATCCTCTCTTCCTCTTCCCTTGCCAACCTTTCCTCTTCCCTTGCCAGCCTTTCCTCTTCCCTTGCCAGCCTTTCCTCTTCTTCTTTCCTTTTCTTCTCAACCTCTTCTTTCTTTTTTCGAAGTTCAAGGAGTTTTTGGTTGTACTCCTCTTGCAACTTCAACATTGCCTCCTCAGTTTGTTGTTCTTCAACATCAAAATCACTTAAACTGGCGTCTGAAGCTTTTGATGAAGAAGCAGCCGTCGACCCCTCTTGTTTTGACGACTCCGCATCTAGTGCGACGGTCGTCATTGGGTGTTCATCGGAGGATGGCATAGGTTGGTTTAGGCCGTCGGTGATGTTTTCTGGTGGGTTATCGTCGGCAGTCATGCGGCGGCGCACTACACGATTGGGTTCGTTAGGGTTTGGGTTTAGTCGCTTGCTTCTCGCCATTGAAGGGTGTTCTTGGTTCTGGTTCTTGAGAGAGAACTTAGGAAAGATGAAAGTATTTTTTTTAAATTTGAGAGTAAAAGGTATCTTTTGGCTTTTGGTGTGTAGAGGAAGTATTTTCTGGGTAATAACTTTTAGGAGGGAACGGTTATTGAGAGAAAGAGAGTATGATTCTTTTGCCTTGGAAATAGGAGAAGTAGGGTGAGGTGTTAGCTTCAATCTTCCTAATCGTAGAAGTATTTAGAAGTAGTGAAAAATAGGCTAAGTGAAGAAAGCCTCTTACAGAGGCTCTGCCACTTCCGAAAGATCAAGGTCAAGAAGCTACAGAGGTGTCCTACAGAACCTCTGTCTTACGCACAAAGAAGACCAAAGACTCGGAACCCGGTGAAGACTACTCTACAGAAGACCAGACCTCATAACCTCTGTAACCCTTTACAGAGCCTCTGCGGTTTACGATAAAGACTTAGAAGATATTTTATATCTTGCTACTGTTACTGGATCCGTTAATCAACTTGCATGGTAGCGTGCCCTGTCAAACCTCAATACGCGTCAAGCTCTGAATGGACTCAATAGGGCTTAGTACAATATAGACGTCTGCGGCATTAAATACAATACAGCACGTACAACTATTCATGCCGTCCGATCAACAGTAGCTAATGCTTTATGGTCCCCTAGAGTAGTATAAAAGGAAGTCTCTTGTTGAGATCTTCCTTAACAATCTTAAGGACTTAACGAAGAATCTGAGTTTCATGCTTATGCTTTATATCGTCAAACCTGTTAAGCATTACACTCTCTCACACACACCAAACAGTTCTTAATCTGTTCTTGGTGTTCTTATTATATATCGAACGACAGTAATCTTCAAGATATCATTTTTTTCTTAAAATACTGTTTCTTTATATTGTGTGTTCTAAATCTATCAAACATATCTGTTAGTTCTTTAAATACGCTTCCGCATCAAACATAAACTCGAACTAATAGATCTGTTAATCTTGTCTAAGCAAAACGGGAACCAACAATTGGTATCAGAGCAGTGTTCTTGATTTTTAATATCAAGTGATCCTCTTTGTTACAAGATTTGTGATAGACATCATTCTGTTTTAACCTGTTCTTCTTTTCGTTGAAAAGTTTCTGTTTTCCTATCATTTTTCGATTTATTCGAAAGTGGTATTCTTAAAAGAAACTATTTTTTCCAGGTTGAAACTCCATTAAAGTGCACTCTGGGAACTGTTAAAACCCAGAAAACCTTCCAGATCATCAGACTCATACTCTTTCGTCATATTATCTTTTCAGAACCTTCGAATCTCTTACAATGACAAATACAAATAACTTTTTCACTGCTGGTTCACTAACCAAGCCTCCTACACTCCTTCGAGATGAGTATCCTCAATGGAAGATAAGAATGATCCATTTCTTTAAGGGTACTGAAAAAACACTCGTACAATATCTTTACAACCCTCCTCAAGTTCTATTGATAATAGTACCACGAGTACCAACTACTGTTGAATCTCTTGAAATCCCTGAACGTCAAAGACCTAAGCCAAAAGGAGAATGGTCAGATGAAGATAGGGCAGAAGATGAAGATGCACAGAAAACAAAAAGAATATTGATCATGGCTATCCCCAATGAACTTTTTCAATCCTTAGATGCATGCGAAACAGCGCACGATCTTTGGAAAGAATTAGAAAGACAGTTGGAAGGGGGTGCTAAAACGCAGAAGAACCGAAGGGCATAATACATAAATGAATATCATGCCTTCGGAGCCTCTGCAACAGAATCTCTGCAAACGACGTACGACAGGTTCAACTCTCTCATAAACAAATGTAGAAAGTCTGACATTCACAGAACCTCGGAAGAAAATAACGTCATGTTTCTAAAGAGCCTGAATGATTAGTGGCTCCAGTTGTCTATGTCTTTACAAACAAACCAATATCTGGACTCCTGGACACTCTCTGATCTCTATGGAACACTAGCCGCACAGGAGACTCAAATAGCACAGGCTAAAACACTAACCATTGCACCATACGCATTGGTTACTAAAACTACAGAGGCTGCAGAGAGACCGAGAAATGAGAGAGAAACAGAGGAGAAGAAGAAGGAGAAGAAGAAGATAGTGATGGTTGATAGCGAAAAAGACGAGCTGGTAGAAGATGAGATAACTCTTGCGTCATTAGCTAAATCCTTAGCTCTGTTGACAAGAGAGTTCAGAGGAAACCAGAGGGGTTCAGGAATTGATCGATATGGCAGAGACAACCGAGGTGATAGAAGAGATGATGGAAGAAGAGAAGAATCGAGTGACCGACAGAGGTCAGATGATAGAAATGACCGACAGAGGTCAAGCGACAGAAACTACAGAGGTAATGACCGACAGAGGTCAGATGACAAGGTGAGCCACACACAACAAGAATGCTACAAGTGTGGCAAGCCTGGTCATTACGCAAACGAATGCCGAACAGAGAAAGGTGGAGATCGACAGATGTCCGACGATCGTGCTGGAAACACTTCCCAAGGTTGTTTCAACTGCAGGAAGCCAGGCCATTTCGCAAAAGAATGCAGAAGTAGACCAAATCGCCCACAGAAGGACTCAACTTTTTACAAAAAGAAGGCTGGGTATTATGCGCAAAAATCCCTAATGGCGAACAAAGGGCATTCTGAGGCGAACAAGGAGGACTTCGAGTCAGACTCTACCTCTGACGATGAATACACCACCAATGCCCTATTCTGTGCCATGGAAGAAGTCGACTCCGGCACTGACACTGAGGTATCCACTTCCAAGTCTACCTCTTGTACTAATTCTGTAGATGATAATTTACTTAAACTTAACATTGAACTGATTGAACTAAAAGAGATAAATGAAAGCATTCAGAAAAGAGTCACCTTTAATGAGAGAGAAGTAAGGCTTCTCACTCAAGAAAAAGCCAAAATTTTTGAAGAAAAGGAAAGAGTAGAAAAGAATTGGAACAAAAATCTAGATCCTTTAAAAAGGCAAATTTCTGAATTAACCTCTGCTCTAAAAGTCAAAACAAAAGAACTTTCAGTTTCTATGAGTGAAACAACAGACATAAGAGCTCTCAAAGAATACTTTCAAAGAGAGAGAGATACTTTGGCAAGATCTACTCAGAAGAGAAGTTTTACTTAAAAACTATAAAGATGCACAGAAGGTGTATGAGAAAGTAAACTCACAAATAGGAAGACGGGGTATAGGGTACGATGATATTACCCTAGGTGTTGAAGGCAAAAGAATTAAACCTCTGTCTTCTCTGTTTGTGTTAGGAAAAACGAACAAACCAGATTTTCCAAACTTACTCTCTATAAGTAAAAGGGCTAAAATCTCTGTGGAACCTCACTTGAGGAAACATACGAAGATGATCAATGTGTGGTTTGAAAACACAGATTCAACATCTTCAACCTCTATCAATAGAGGAATCAAACCAAAGAAATATCTAAAAACACAAGATCAGATTGGTATCTTTAAGTTTGGTAAACCAGAGACTCAAACGCAGGTTGCTTTTGTCTGTATGATAAATGTCGAAAAGAAATTATCGGCAGAAGCTCCTGAGTTTAAACCCACATTTTCAGAAGAAAAACATAAAGAAACAATTGAAAAGGAAATTTTGGAGGTATGGAAAAAAAACGTTTTAGAAAACTTCTGTACATCTTCTGTAGATAAAATTCTCGCTGAAGAGATCTTATCAGAAACCTCTGCCGTCTATGAAAGTTATTCTACAGAGGAAGAAAGCTCGTACGATACATGCTCGGAAAATCCAGCCTCTTTCGAATGAGACGACTCAACCTCTGTATATGAGGACGATTCATCTTCTGACGACTCAGAGACAGATGTTACATCAGGGATAGTTCACTACGACACAGAGGATGTTAAATTCTCCTCTGAAGTTCTTAACAGAACTATTTCTCCAAAAGAGAAAATCACAGAGATACCTATCTGCCCAGATTTTCTAAACTGGTATTTACAAGTCAAAACCTCTGCTGAGCTTGATATGTTAAATCTTAAAAAGAAGACCTCTGTAGATCCTAAAAGTTCAAAATTTTCAAAACCTTTAAGGCAAATTAACGAAAATCCCACTTGGCAACAAAAGGGAAAATGGCCTACAGTTAACAAATCTTTTTCCTCTGTGACAGTGAATAAAGATGTTCCCCACAGAAGAGACTCACAGAAGGCAGGAACTAAACAAAGCTTTTGCAAACAACATTCTAGTATTCATAGATCTTCTTGTAATGGGAAATCTAGTGTTAAGAAAGAATGTAATGCCTCTGTGGCTCAGTTCAATGAATTCAATGAAAAGTTCAAGCAAATCACGTCTCATATTCAATATTGTCATTGCTTTGATCTTATGTTCAAACTAAATATTCACTTCTCCAGTCAAGATTGTTTACTCTCTACTCAAATTCAAAACTCAAAACCTACAAAGAAACAATCTGATTCTTCTACAAAAGATAAAATGTATTTCAAGAATGCTAAGGCAAACTTGAAAAATTCTAACAATATTGGACCCATGTGGATATGGGTACCTAAGTCTCTATGATTGTCTTGCAGAAGCGGTATGTGCCAATCTGGTATCTAGACTCCGGATGCTCAAGGCACATGACTGGCGACATAAGTTTACTATCCACGTACAAAGAAACACTCTTTGGTGGATCTGTAACTTTTGGAGATGACAAAAAGGGACACATCAAAGGCTATGGAGTCATAAAGAAGGAAAACGTTTTTGTATACAAAGTTGCATATGTGGATGGCCTTAAACACAACCTACTCAGTGTAAGCCAACTTTGTGATAAAGGATTCGATGTGTTATTCAAAAGAACTTTCTGCTCTCTGAAAAGTGGAGACACAGGAATGGAACTTCTGCGAGCCGAAAGAAGAGGTGATCTATATCTGATGAATTTCAGTTCCAAGAACAAGGACAAAGTTTGCCTTGTAGCCTGCAAAAGTGTGGAAGCCTGGTTATGGCATAACAGGTTCTGTCACTTGAACTTTCACACCTTGGATAAATTGGTCAAACTTGATCTAGTTAAAGGTTTGCCTAATGTTAAATTTAATAAGGATCATTTGTGTTCTGCCTGTGAAATGGGAAAACTCAGAAGAGCTTCCCACAGAGGCAAAACAGATGTGTCGTGCACTAGGCCTCTGTACATGCTTCATGTCGACCTCTACGGCCCCATTGCCATACAGATCCTAGGTGGCAAGAAATACATACTTGTCTTAATTGATGAGTATTCACGATTCACATGGGTTGAATTTGTCCGAAAGAAATCAGATGTTCCAATCATCTTGATTAATCTAATGAAAAGAATCCAAGTTCTTTATGAATGCAGTGTACAGAAGTTAAGAAGTGACAATGGCACAGAATTTAAAAACTCTGTCATTGAAGCCTATCTTTCTACAGAAGGAATATCACAGAACTTCTCTGCCGCACGCACTCCACAACAGAACGGCGTAGTCGAAAGAAAGAATCGAACGCTCGTGGAGGCCGCAAGAACTATGCTATCAGCATGCGGATTACCGATGAACTTTTGGGCAGAAGCGATTTCTACCGCTTGTTATACACAGAATCGTTCAACCATTGTGAAAAGACACATCAAGACTCCTTACGAACTGATCAACAAAAGGCGGCCAAACATCAAAATTTTCCATGTGTTTGGATGTAAATGCTTTGTTTTAAACGACAGAGATTCCAGAGGAAAGTTTGAGGTAAAAGGTGACGAAGGAAAATTCATTGGATACTCTGCCACTTCCAAAGCCTACAGAGTATACCTTACAAAGTCTCGCAAGATCGTAGAAAGCATCAATGTTTCTTTTGATGACTCATTCCAAAAGACGTCTGAGCAAATCAGTTCAGAACTCGAACTTAAAGGGGAATCCTCTGGCATCTCACAAACAAAAGAAGACTTAAATCTTCTATTTTTAGAGATGTTCCACGACGACATTGATCTCTCTGTTGGAAGATTCAGAGCTTCTGCAGAAAAATCTTCTGTCGGATAAAATCCTACAGGTATGACTCTAACTGGTCCAAATAATGCTTCATCTTCTTCTGTAAATGCTACAGATGCAAATGCTGAGGAAGAGTCTACAGAAGATGAAACACAAAGGACAACGACCACAGAAGAAGAAGAAGAACAACAAAGGCACGCACTACGAAAGAGGCTACACCAGAAGAAGAAGAAGAACAACAACAACAAGAAGCCTCTGAAGAACAATTCGATGACATTGGTGACCATCATCCACGCACAACTTAGTAGACAAAAAGCCATCCTCCAAGCCAAATAATTGGTGAACCCTCTGACACGGTAAAAACAAGGCCTGCCACTGCTAATTTTTGTTTCTTTACGAACTTTATTAGTGTGATAGAGCCAAAGAAGATTTCTGAAGCCCTTGACGACCTAAACTGGATAGACGCCATGCAATATGAGCTTCTGCAGTTTGAGCGCAACAAAGTCGGGACTCTAGTACCTCTGCCACGGGGGAAACATGCCATTGGGACTAAGTGGGTCTAAAAAAATAAGAAGGATGAAGATGGAGTGGTCATCAGAAATAAAGCACGATTAGTGGCCAAGGGATATAGACAAGAAGAAGGCATAGACTGCGATGAGACTTTTGCCCCTGTCGCATGGCTCGAAGCAATAAGAATATTCTTAGCCTTTGCAGCCCACAGAGGTTTCAAAGTCTATCAGATGGACGTGAAATCAGCTTTTCTCAACGGTGAAATCCAAGAAGAGGTTTACGTAAATCAGCCACCAGGGTTTGAAAGCTCAAAGTTCCCAAGGCATGTGTACTACCATGAAAAGGCTCTGTACGGACTGAAACAGGCTCCAAGAGCATGGTACGAACGACTTTCTACCTTTCTTCTAGTCAATGGCTACGACAGAGGTACAACAGATACTACCTTATTCTATAAACGACATAATTTTTGGGTCTACTAATACAGAAGAGTGCAAAAGTTTTGAAAAACTCATGCAAAGTGAGTTTGAAATGAGTATGATGGGAGAATTAACATTCTTCCTCGGACTCCAAGTCAAACAATCATCAGAGGGAATTTTTATAAATCAGGCCAAATATGTCTCTGACATTCTTTCCAAGTATAGCCTCTCTGATACCTCTACCATGAAAACTCCAATGGCCACTAGAAATAAGTTATTCTTAGATCCAGATGGCATCTCTGTAGAATGCACTCTCTACAGAGGCATGATTGGATCTCTGTTATACTTAACTGCTAGCAGACCTGACATTATGCATGCCACATGTCTTTGTGCACGTTATCATGCTAATCCTAAGAAATCACATTATGATGCTGTTAAGAGAATCTTTAGATACCTAAAGGGGACCAAAAATCTTGGTCTCTGGTATCCACAAAACTCTGGCTTTTGTCTTAAAGCTTATACAGATTCAGACTATGGAGGATGCATGCTCGACAGAAAGAGTACCTCTGGGAGTTGTCAATTCCTAGGTGGTAAGCTAGTCAGTTGGACCTCCAAGAAGCAGAATTGTGTGTCAACATCTACGGCAGAAGCTGAATACGTTGCTGCTGCTATCTGTTGTTCTCAGGTTCTGTGGATGAAGACTCAGCTAAAAGACTACGGCCACATCCTACTCAAGATACCCATCTTCTGTGATTCCAAAAGTGCCATTGCCCTCTCTGCCAATCCTGTGCAACATTCAAAAACCAAGCATATCGATATAAGGTACCACTTCTTGAAACATCATGTTGAATACGGTACAATCGAGATGCATTTCGTGCCCATAGAATACCAACTCGCGGACTTATTCACCAAAGCTTTAGACGAGAAAAGATTCAATTTCTTGGTGGGTAAGTTAGGAATGATCAATATGACGTGAAAATCCTCTGTAAGTATAGCTTATCTTCTGTAAATATGTGTATAAATACATTGCTTTATTTATTGCTTTAATTGATTTATTTCTGTATGTAAATTCTCAATCTTAAATAGTTCTTGAAATCACAGAGCTTTTGTGGGTCTGCTCAGAACCTCTGACGACCCCTACAGAACCTCTGGTAAAAATGACCTATGTACTATGCAAAACTTATCCTATTTTGATCCAAGCATAGGTCAAGGGGGAGCAGAAGGAAATTACTTGATCTACAGAGATGGTTAGATCAAGGGGGAGCAAAAGAAAGTAACTTGATCGACAGAAATGGTTAGATCAAGGGGGAGCAAAAGAAACCTTGAAATGATATACAGAGGTTAATCTTTCAAGGGGAAGCCAAAGAAGATTGTCGATGAATCTATATCTTCAGAAGTCAGACATCACTGCCGAGAAAAGAAGAACCAAAATGTATGTCTCGTACAAAAGGTTTTTGAAAACAGTTTTCTGGGACAAAAATTGTCAAATACGTCCTAAAAATACTGGGAATAACATTTCAAAAATAAAATTATTAAAACTTTTAATAATTTTTGAGTTATGAGAAATTTGAGGTCATAGAGCTTCTGCTGAGCTCAACAGAAGTTCTGCCAGAACACTGCTCTGTAATCGCAAATTTAACTCGGAAACCGAATACGCACAAATACACACACCATGACCTTCTCGCACAAAACTTTTTCCAAAACAGTTTTCTCGGACACCAACTTTCAAATATGTCCGAAAAACATTTCTTAATGCAAATCAAAACTTGGATGATCAAAATTGTTAATAGATTTTTGTTATGAGAAATTTTCACTCATAGAGCTTCTGCTGGCCCTGACAGAGCTTCTACAAGTTCCTATAGAGCCTCAAAACCTCTGTGAACGAAATTTCTTCACTAAAATCGTATTAATCCTCTCCAATGCTTTTACAAATGTTTTGGTCAAAATAGAACCTACAGAGTCATAATAACAATGAGATATATGAGAAAAGGGTGAAAATCCAAGATTTTCAAAATCACAGATCTTCTGTAAACCACAGAGCTTCTGTGAATTTGGTATTTGGGCATTTCTGTAAACAGTAACGGTTACTTTTACTGAGAGTGAAAATCATGTGGCTAAGAACAACCCCACACGCCTAGCATTAATGGGCCGTGCACGACGTCCTGTCATCCTCTGACATGGCCTACGTGTCTCATTTTCATTGGGCGTACATGGCACGTTTTTTTTGGAAAGTTGAACCCGCCGTTCTAACTCAAGTACGGATTCCAAATATTTATCCATTGCCAAATATTTTTTACCCTTTCGAATTCTACCGTTTTACCCACCTATAAAACCCAAGCTTACCCTCTCATAAAATCTTTACGAACCCTCATTCTTCTCCGGCGAAACCCTGCAAAAACCTGCAAGTATCTTATTCTCATTACCAATGGCTTCATCTTCTCAAGCTATCTCCCCTGCACACTCTCCGGCGAACTCACCGGAACACTCCCCTGCTCATTCTGAACATTCAGAAAACCCATCCTCGCCAAAAATGCCGAACAAGAAGACTCCGGCGACTCAGCAGACTTTGCTCTGACCACCCATCTCCAAAACTTTATCGCAAAGGAGCACTTTGAAAAGATGCTACCCATCAAATCCAATAACTGCTATTTGGTCCCCTCACTCACTACTTTCGGCAAAGCCCATGCCCTTCTTCTAAACATCATGGAAAACCATATTCTCTTTCCTTTACTCTCAAGAACCCCAAAGAAAATACCTGTTAGGTATTTGAACCAATTTTGGCAAAGTTGCCTATATGATAAAGATGATTCTCTTATCAAAGGGTACATCTCAAAGCCAGACAAATCTGACCATTTGGAACTCAAGTTCAATAGAACAATGTTTTCTCTTGAGTTCAATCTAACAACAAGGGGTCTTCTTGGAATGAAAACATATGCAGAACAACCAACAGACGACGAGCTCTATCGTTTTGTAGAAATGCTTGGGTACAACACCCACCTAAGGAAGAGAAATGACTTCTGCAGAGGCAGACTACCACCTCTGTGGAACACCTTGTTTTCGATCCTCAACAGATGCCTTACAGGGAAGATAGGCAGCATTGACCAGAGCTCGCACCAGATCTTAACCATGATGTACGGGGTCTACTACGATCTCCCACTCGATTACGCGACCATCATGTTGTAGGAGATCATCAATACGATCGACAGAAAGAACAACACCAAAAAGGCAAGAGAGAACGATCCTAAGTATCTACCGCCTCTGCAATTACAAAGGATATTGGGAGTCCTGTTCGAACCTCTGCTGATGATGCAGAACTGGCCAATGGAAGGACCAACTCCCTAACAGTTCCCAATGAACAAAAACATCCCCACCGATCATGTAGATGGGTACACCCACTGCAGACCTCTGTCAAAGAAGCTTCTGAGCTATGCCAAGAACAAAACCCTTAAGTTAGAGTATATACGCGATCATAGGACTCCAAAACCGATCCCTGTGACACCCCCGCGTTTAGGTGTCCCCCTAGGAACAATAGTTGCAGAACCCCTCTCTACAGAAGCGAAGGAGCAGAAATTGGCAAAACACATGGCAATCCAACTTAGTTTTATAGCCAAACGAGCCGAGCTCATGGGAAAGAAGTCTTCTTCTAAAGCCTCTGCCTCTACCCCAAAAACAAAGAAGAGGAAAACTGCAGAAGGCACCTCTACAAGCATTACAGAAACTCAACCTTCACCTCCTCATGCCACAGAAGTTGGCTCCTCTGCTCCTCCCTCTTCTCCAAAACAAAAGAAGAAAAGGAAATCAAAACCCAGAGAAGGAGGGGCACCAAAACCCAAGAGGAGGAAGACCAAAAAAAGCATGGGAAACCACTTGATCAAATGGTTACCATCGCAGAAGAGGCAGCTGAAGAAGTTGTTGAAGAAGAGGTCGCAGAGACCCGGGTCGAAGAAACTGCAGAGGAAGAGACTGCAGAAAAAGAAGTTGTAGAAGAGGGATATCAATCACCTTATCAATCCCTAGATCGATTCGCTCATCAAGGTAGCTTAAACGATTTCCTTCAACACCCTGACATTGCTAACACCCTAAATACAGCTGGGTGGAATGCACCACCACTTGACCACCACACCACAGAAGTACAAGACTTCTCTATCTCTGGCGTTGACACAAATCTGCAAGATGATGAACAAACCCCCGGAGATCAACCGGCTGAAACTCCAAAAATTCTACAGAACCCCTTCATCCAACAGGGATTGAACGTCCACAGAAGGAGTCCAAGCCCAGCTTCAGAAGAAGGTATAGAAGAAATCGATATGTTAGATGATGCCACTAGGGAAAGGATTAGGCTACAAGCAGAAGCTGAGTGGAATAGAGATGAGGTTACAAAGGCTTTAGATAGAATGGGAGGAAAAGAAAAAGGGATAGAAAAAGATGTCGTAGAAGTAGAAGGCACACATCCTCAAACCCCTCCCAGTGCAACCCACACTTCTAAAACCGCAGGTCTAGCTGCAGAAGGTGTTATTGAACAAGAGCAGCACAGCTCGATCCAAACCCAACCCATCCAGCCAGAGGTTATTCTTTCAACCTCTGCGCCCACAGAAACCGGGGAATCCATTCATAGGGAGTCTCCTCAGAGAGACTCACCTATAGTTCGTGATCTATCGCCCCAGATCACACTAGAACTCCCTACAGAGGAAATTGTTTCCTCTGCCACACACAATTTAAGGCCAAAACTTCTTTTAGATAGAAGTAGTGAGCACAAAGACGAAGAGACTCTAGACAAGTCTCCAAGTCAAAAGAAGAACATTCCGATACCCACCTCTGGAGTGGATTTGGACACTGTTCTTCGCAGAACTTCTGTAGAGATTGAAACTCAAATTTCTTCTCGAAGATCAGATGGAAATCCTTCCACCCCCAACGTACAAACAAGGGTGAACGAAGGTGTCCCAAGAGCAGGGACTCACTCTGGAGACGAATGTGTTCCTCCAGAGGTTACCACAGGAACACAAGTATCAAGGGATGAGTTCCAAACCCTTGTCACCTCTGTGAACCAAACCATGAAAGAGTTGCAAATCTCTTTCAAATCTTTTGCAGAGACAACATCGACGGCCTTACTAAATCTGAACACCAAAATGGACAATCTGTCCACAGAGGTGAAATACGCCATTATCCAGATGAAGTCTTCTGCTGAAACAACTACCACTTCTGCCGCCAAAGAATTCGGGATAGCCGCAACTTCTGCGTTCAAGGAATCAGTCAAACATTTCCTTGAACAACTGAACAAGGAATCCAACAAAGCAAAGGGCATTACACCTGCAGATCTATAGAACGCCCTGAAACACGTACAAGAAGAAGCAATGCGCAACACTGTGCTGATGCAGCCTAAAGACTACATGACCAGAGCACAGCTAACAGAGCTCGGGCAGAATGCGATAAACCAGGTCACATAAGTCATCGTCTCCTTCACTACTGCAAATGCCAACTACGTTAAAGAGTTCAGAGCTAGTGTCGGCAGAATGCGCTTCAACACAGAAGCAGAGCTTGCAACTCTATTCGGCCTCTGTGATGATGTATGCGTAAAGTTGATGGCCGCAAAAGCAGAACAACCAAAGAAACCCAAAGCTTCTTGCAGAGCAGAGGGTACTTCTGATAAGGGTCAGGATGACTCTGATGATGACCACCCTGGTCTATCAGATCATCCTGAGGGGGAGAATACAAGGGAGAAAGCTACGAGCAGAGGAATTCCAGCGACACCAATAGCCGCAGAACCCCTCAACCAAGCCCCTCCAAAACAAACCCAACAACAACAAACTCAACAGACCACAGAGACAACACCCATCTCTGTGGAATCAACTGCTGAAGAAGCCCATGTACCAGAAACTGCTCAACAGACCACAGAGGCAACAACCACCCCTGTGGTAATCATCTTGGAAGAAAGTCCTTCAACAAACCAACAACCCGGAGGAACAGAAGCTCAAAAGACCACAGAGGAAACACCCACCTCTGTGGAATTCCCTAAAATGTTTGGAGTAAATGCTCAACAGTTGTCATCCTCTTCAGAACCAACAGAAGAACCCCAAACCATCCCATGAAGAAAGTCTATTGCCCACAAACCAAAAAGAGCAAAGACCTCTGCTTCTTCTGTTCTAAGAAATATGCACAACACAATGACTGAACGAATGGCGCAAAGAGCAGAAGAAAGACAGAGGTTTACATCATCTTTCCGAATGGCAAGAAGATTCGACATTCCTCAACCCATAGAAACCGAGCTCACAGAAGAAGTCACCAAAGAACCTCCAATAGAGGTTACAAAGCCAATCAAGCCAACAGAACCAACGCCACAAAAGTCCTCTCAAACACAAGTGTCAAAACCTACAGAGGCAACACCCATCATTCCAACAGAAGCGCCAACACCCAAACCTACAGAGGCAACAGGTTCTGAACCTCCAAAGGCCAAAGACAAGGGAAAGGCGAAACTGACAGAAGAGCCCAAGAAAAAGAAATCATTGCCCAAGCCTACAGAGAAATTGATGAAGAGCGCTTTTGATGCCTTCCAAACTCCAAAGCCTGAAGAAGAAGATTGGGCATATGGATTGAAGCCTCTGTCAGACATTCCACTAACAGGTAGAGCTGCAGAAGTTGTTCGACAGATGGAGAGTCTCAGAAGACAAGTACCACCACCTGGTCCAACATACGAAGAAAGGGAAGAAGTGGTATACAAATACCTCTACAAACAACCCTTTCAGACCAATCATCCAACAGATCACGCCACATATCCAAAGATTAGAGAAGAATTTGATAACATCTTCACCAGAACAAAGCCAAGAACCAGAGCAGACGTCTTCTCAATCCACAAAATCAAAAAGGTAATCTTCTGTAGGTACTCCTTTACAAGAACCTATCCAAGGGTCAGGTACAATCTTTACAGAGTCAGAAGGGTAAACAATTCAGAAACCACCTTCGTTGATGCTGACCTAAGGAATCTGAATCCCAATGATCTACCTGACCTTCTGCAATGGACGAAGGACAACTACAACACAGAGCCAAACACCGGAGCCTATCAAGTGTTGAGAAAAGCAATGAGGGAAAGGCTTCTGATCTACAGTTTGACAGACTTTCAGCTAGGAAAGGATCTTGCTCTCAAACATCTGAACCTTCGACCACCAGAGGATCGCTGCCCACCTGACGTTGTGTCCAACTCAATCATTACAGAACCAAGGTTCGGGTTAGTATTTCAAAACCCACAAGGAGAAGTCAAACTTTTTGTTACCATGGACTGTCAGAAGTACGCAACCAGTACTGTGAACATGTTCAGAGCAAACCTTGTAAAATACCGAGATACCGAGCAAATGGATAGAGACGCTGCAGATGCTTTCATCAGAGAGATTGATGCTACAATCCGCTTAAGAGAACTTTGTGTCAGTTTCTACAACGAGATCAGAGAAGTCGGAAGAGACAACAGAAGCTACAACGATTTCAAAGACGCCAACATCTGATTCTCAAACAAACTCTCTGCAAACCATTTTCAGTTTATCTCTCATAATACTCAAATGAAAAATGCCTCTGGCATATTTCTGAATGAAAGAACTTTCGAGGTATTGTTTAACCTCTGTCTTATCTAACTTAGCCTAAAGTACTTCAATGTCAAATTTTTATTTTTCACTACTTAGGGGGAGATTGTTACCTTCAATCTTCCTAATCGTAGAAGTATTTAGAAGTAGTGAAAAATAGGCTAAGTGAAGAAAGCCTCTTACAGAGGCTCTGCCACTTCCGAAAGATCAAGGTCAAGAAGCTACAGAGGTGTCCTACAGAACCTCTGTCTTACGCACAAAGAAGACCAAAGACTCGGAACCCGGTGAAGACTTCTCTACAGAAGACCAGACCTCATAACCTCTATAACCCTTTACAGAGCCTCTGCGGTTTACGATAAAGACTTAGAAGATATTTTATATCTTGCTACTGTTACTGGATCCGTTAATCAACTTGCATGGTAGCGTGCCCTGTCAAACCTCAACACGCGTCAAGCTCTGAATGGACTCAATAGGGCTTAGTACAATATAGACGTATGCGGCATTAAATACAATACAACACGTACAACTATTCATGCCGTCCGATCAACAGTAACTCATGCTTTATGGTCCCCTAGAGTAGTATAAAAGGAAGTCTCTTGTTGAGATCTTCCTTAACAATCTTAAGGACTTAACGAAGAATCTGAGTTTCATGCTTATGCTTTATATCGTCAAACCTGTTAAGCATTACACTCTCTCACACACACCAAACAGTTCTTAATGTGTTCTTGGTGTTCTTATTATATATCGAACGACAGTAATCTTCAAGATATCATTTTGTTCTTAAAATACTGTTTCTTTATATTGTGTGTTCTAAGTCTATCAAACATATCTATTAGTTCTTTAAATACGCTTCCGCATCAAACATAAACTCGAACTAATAGATCTGTTAATCTTGTCTAAGCAAAACGGGAACCAACATGAGGTGGCAGGAAAAGGTGATGGTTATGTAAGAAAAGGTGGTGCATTTCAGTTCTTGGGCCCCCAAACCGTCCCATCCAATCGTCAGATGCGCAGTGGGATGCGCAGTGACATGGTTGATGTCACTGCGAAGCAGTTGTTGACTTTTTCTTCAAAAATTGGTAATCCATCCTACACACATTCAAAATAAACTACCACACGGAATTAAAAAGACCAAAAAAATATTAATAAAAAGACAACAAATAACTGAAATAAAATATTTACAAATGATTCTGACTTTTCTTAACCAGAGCGGGGTAGAGAGTGGGATAGCGTGTGGGCACTGTCGCTCAGAAAGTGCTTCACCCTCTGCCCATTGACTTTAAAAGTCTGACCAGACTGTGGGGACATTAATTCCACTGTTCCAAAGGGGCTTACCTTGACCACTATGTATGGTCCCGTCCATCGTGATTTGAGCTTACCAGGAAATAGTTTGAGACGGGAATTGAACAATAATACATGTTGGCCTTCAATGAACTCCCTATGGTTGATTCTTCTATCATGCCACATCTTGGTCTTTTATTTGTACAACTTTGCATTTTCATAGGAATGGTAACGTAACTCTTCCAACTCATGCAATTGTAAAAACCTCTTGGTTCCCGCCGCATCCTCACTCATGTTAAGCTCTTTAAGGGACCAAAATGCCTTGTGCTCCAACTCAATTGGTAAATTGCAAGATTTGCCAAAAACCAACTTAAATGGAGACATTCCCAAAGGAGTTTTGTAGGCCGTACGATAGGCCCAAAGGGCATCATCAAGTTTGGTTGACCAATCTTTACGGTGTGGTTTAACAACTTTTTCTAAAATGCCTTTGATTTCTCGGTTTGAAAGTTCTGCTAAACCGTTGGTCTGCGGGTGGTATACAGTGGCCACTCTATGCTGTATATCATATTTAGCAAGGACCGAACTCATGACTTTGTTCAGAAAATGGGTGCCTTCGTCACTAATCAATGCCCGTGGTGTTCCAAATCGAGTGAAAATATTTTTGTGCAAAAATTTCACCACGGTGTTTGCATCGTTGGAGTGACATGCAACAACTTCCACCCATTTTGAAACATAGTCTACCGCAACCAAGATATAAAAATTATTGTTTGAATTTGGGAAAGGACCCATGAAATCGATCTCCCAAACATCAAAAACTTCTACCTCTAGAATGTTATTAAGAGGCATCTCGTTCGTTTGTGAAATGTTCCCAGTGCGTTGACATTGCTCACAATTTTTCACAAATTCGTAGGAATCTTTAAACACAGTGGGCCAAAAGAACCCACTTTGCAAGATTTTTGCAGCAGTGCGGATTCCACCAAAGTGGCCACCGTAGTGGGATGTTGCTCACTCCCATGAACACAATGCCTCAATATCTGGTCCATCCCTATCTTATATAAGAAAGGGTCGTTCCAAATATATTGACGAGTATCATGTAAAAACTTTTTAAATGGTTGTCCACTCATCCCGTGGGGCTTTAGTCCACTTGCTAAAAAGTTTGCAATGTCAGCATACCAAGGGATATTATTGTCATGATGTTGAGCTACTAATAATTGTTCATCGGGAAAATTCTCTTTGACTGGAGTGGGATCCACAGTGGTCACTACCTTCTCGAGCCTGGACAGATGGTCAGCTACCTGATTGCTTGTTCCTTTTCTATCAACGATCTCAAGGTCGAATTCTTGTAACAATAAAACCCATAAAATCAAACGTGGCTTGGAATCAGCCTTGTTGATCAAGTATTTTATAGCTGCATGATCAGTGTGCACTATGACCTTCGTCCCTATCAAGTATGACCTGAAACGATCAAAAGCAAACACCACCGAAAGTAATTTTTTTCAGTGATAGTATAATTAATCTGAGCTTTAATCAGTGTTTTTCTTGCATAATAAATGGGGTGAAAGATTTTGTTCTTCCTCTGTCCGAGAACAGCCCCTACAGCCCACTCGCTAGCGTCACACATGACTTCAAATGGGAGTGACCAGTCAGGAGTGGTCACTATGGGTGCAATAACTAAGGCTTTCTTGATTGTTTCAAAAGCATCTCGACATTCTTGGGTGAAATTAAATTCTTTTTCATGTTGCAAAAGGTTACATAGGGGTTTAGTTATTTTCAAAAAATCTTTGATGAACCTCCTATTGAAACCGGCGTGACCCAAGAAGCTTCCAATACCTTTTACAGTTCTGGGTTTAGGAAGTTGTGCCACTACTTCAAGTTTGTCTTTGTTAACCTCCAACCCTCTTTTTGAGACAAGATGACCTAGGACAATACCTTCCTCTACCATAAAATGGCATTTTTCCCAATTTAAAATAAGGTCATGGGTCTCACATCTCACTAGGCTTTTCTCTAAATTTCCCAGACAATTGTCAAATGATGTCCCTATCACAGAGAAGTCATCCATAAAACTTCTATGGTGTCCTCAATCATATCGGTGAAAATGGCCATCATACAACGTTGGAAAGTGGCTGGGGCATTACACAATCCAAATGGCATCCTCCGGAATGCAAAAGTACCGTAGGGACAAGTAAAGGTGGTATTTTCTTGGTCCTCGGGTGCGATATGGATTTGTTTGTATCCGGAGTATCCATCTAGAAAACAATAGAATTCATTTCCCGCTAACCTATCAAGCATTTGGTCGATGAATGGTAGGGGAAAATGGTCTTTCTTAGTGGCTAGGTTGAGTTGTCTATAGTCCATGCATATTCTCCACCCAGTAAAAGTCCTAGTGGGAATAAGCTCGTTCTTTTCGTTCTCTACTACGGTCATCCCTCCATTTTTAGGGACACATTGAACGAGGCTCACCCAACTACTACTAGCTATTGGGTAGATAATACCGGCGTCTAACCACTTCAAAACTTCTTTCTTAACTGCCACCTTCATTATGGGATTCAACCTTCTTTGGGGTTGGACTTTTCTACGGTGGTCACTCTCCAAGTTAATCTTATGTTGACATAGGGAGGGGCTAATACCTCTAATGTCTGCTATGGTCCAACCAGTTGCCCTCTTATGCTTCATCAACAGATCAATCAGAAGTTGTTCTTGTTTCTCACTAAGTTTGGATGAGATCATAACATGAAGTTTATTATCCTTAGCGAGATAAGCATATTTCAAGTGGGAAGGCAATGGTTTTAGCTCTAACTCGGGAGGTTGTTCTATTGAAGGGGGTTAAACATTTCTGTCCTTGATGTCCAGAGGTTCAAAGGCTGCCACTTTTTCGTTACACTCATCCTCAAAAGTCTCATCACTCTCAGAGTCTGAGTGCTCACTCTCACTGCCCATTGTGCTCACTGTATCAAAACTTTGGGTACCACTAATCGAACTCAAAGCAAAACAGTCTTCGGTTTATATGAACTTAAGGGACTTGAAGACATTGAATGTTACCTCTTGGTCATGGACTCTCATAGTGAGTTCCCCTTTGTGCACATCGATCAAAGTACGTCCGGTTGCAAGAAACGGACGCCCTAAGATGATTGGGATATCTTTATCGGCCTCATAATCTAGAATTAGAAAATCGGCGGGGAAGATAAATTTATCCACTTGGACCAAAACGTCTTCTATTTTTCCTTTGGGGTAGGCAATGGACCGATCGGCTAGTTGTAAGGTCACGGTTGTGGGTCTAGCCTCTCCAATACCTAATTTGTTGAAAATGGACAATGGCATCAAGTTTATACTAGCTCCTAAATCACAAAGTGCTTGACCTACTTCTTGTCCTCCTATCATGCATGGAATGGTGAAACTACCCGGGTCTTTCAACTTAGGCGGAATCTTGCTAGTAAGAAGGGCACTACATTCCTTAGTCAATGCCACAGTCTAAAATTCACCCAACTTTCTTCTTTTGTTCAAAATGTCTTTCAAAAATTTAACATAACTTGGCATTTGCTCGAGAGCCTCTACCAAGGGTATGTTAATGTGAAGTTGTTTAAAAATGTCTAAGATTTTTTAAATTGAACATCAACAATTTTACTTTTCATTCTTTCGGGAAATGGAACATTATGTAGGTCGATTTGAGTTTGCTGTGGTGTTGGCTTTGGAACAGTAGGTTTTGGTATGGTCTCAAAAGTGGGAAGCTCGGGGACATCGGTCCTCACTGTTGGTTTGTCAGTGACTTTAGGAGTGGCTACTGTGGTTTTAGGGACAGTGGTTATTTGAGGCGGTTCATCAGAATCAAAAACGATATCATTCAGATCCTTTCCACTCCTAAGCATTATGAACTTGACTTGCTCTTTTCCTATCACCCTAGCGTGTTCGGTGTCACTAGGTAATGTCCCTGGCGGTCTATTCTTAACTTCGATGGCTAGTTGTCCTACTTGGGTCTCTATGTTCCTTATGGCGGCTTGCGTTTGATTCATGAAACCTTTGAGAATTGATTCGAGTGATGGTTGAGTCTCAGCGGGGTGAGTTGGACGTGGTTGGAACTGTTGTGAGGATTGCCCATGGTGAAAGTTCTGTGGGGGATGCCCACTGTGATTTTGTTGAAATCCAGGAGGATTTTGTGGTCTTTGCTGGACATGACTCGCCCCGTGGGGTTGGAGTCCTGGATTACCAGCCCAAGAAAAATTTGGGTGATTTCTCTAGCCTGGATTCTAAGTCTGCGAATACGGGTTGTTCCTCGGGTTGGAATCTTTTACAAGATTCTTCTTAAGATGACTCGATTGCTCATGATTCAGCATCGTGCCATATAAGGTAGAAAGAGTAATTTCAAGAAGAATAAACCTCTTGCTATTACTGACAAGCCAAGATCATCAACCCCTGTTGATAAGGCTACTGCTACTTGCTATAACTGTGAAAAGATAGGACATTTTGCTAGCGAGTGCAGGTCAAAGAAAGTCTCTAGACCCTCAGCTTTTCCCAAGAAAAACTTTACTCACAGGTCTAGAGATGAAAAATACAAAAAGCTGAAAGAAAGATATGCAAAGCTGAAAACCTTTAAGAAGAAAGGAAAAGGCCTTATGGCTGACTATGATTGGGCTGCCTCTGACGAAGAAGAATCATCTGACTCTGAAGATGATGATGAAGCCAATCTATGTCTCATGGCCAAACTTGAATATGAGGAAGAAAATTCTGACATTCCCTCTACTTCAACCTCTGCAACTAAGGTATCACCTTCCTTCTTTACCAATATTTTAAATATTGATGAAGCTGATAGTCTTCGAAAGATCGATCTCTTGACTAGAAGTTTATATGAAGCCATGAATGGCAAAACTGTGGTTGAAAATCAAAACCTTGATCTCGCTGAACAGCTTAAAAACTTTCACCTTCAAATAGAAAATCTTTCTAAAATTGAAGAAGATTTTAAAGATCAAGTTCACCTAAATCATCTAGTCAAAATAGAGCGCGAAGAAGCTATCGCTGCATTAAAAGCTGAAAACGCTATTGTTGATGGATGGTATAATTCCTCAACAAAGATCACTGAGATAATTAAGTCTCATATTCCCCTGAGTGATAAACGTGGTCTTGGTTACAAAGCTGATACTCTAGAACCAACCACTGATCGTTCCATGCTCTTATTTGGAACTTTCGTGTCCTCAGTCGCTGATACTTCATCCTCTCAGTGTTCCTCTTTTAAACCGCCTATCCCTGAGGAAATCTTTACCTTAACTTCTAGAGGTAAAGAAAAAGTTATTTATCCAAAACCTACCTCAGTCTTTAAAAACAAAGGTAAAGGAATTGCTTTTAACCAAAATCCTCAGAAGGGTACCTCTGTACCAAAGCTTAACGCTTCTAAAGCTTTAGTGACTTATCCCTCTGATTCAAAGAATAAGATCTCTGGATTTATTCAGCGTGGATCTATTCAACGATCTACTCCTAGAATCAAAGTGGAAATTATTGGTAAGAAATCCGAAGAACTGAATGTTCCTCCCATTTCAAAAGCCAATAGCTTACTTGGTGCTGGTCCTTCTAACTCAAAATCAAAAGCTCAGCATGCAAATGGTCCTAGAACTACTTTTGGTTATAGGAAATGTTATCATTGTGGACTTACCAATCATATTGCTAGTAAGTGCCCCACAGCCACCCAAGCGGAAAAGATAGCTAAGGTGAAGATCATTGCCCCTAAGGCAAAGAAGACCACTGAGGTTAAGAAATTAACGAAAGTGAAGACTGACAAAGCTGAATCTTCAAATGCTGCGAAGACTGCTGAACCTTCCACGTCCTCTTCTACCCCCACTGACAAGTGTGTACACATGGTTAAGTGGGTACCCAAGAAAAACAAATCTTCTTTTGTAATGCAGGTTAAGAAGGGTATCTGGTATCTCGATAGCGGATGCTCTAGACACATGACTGGTATGAAGAACCTGCTCACTGAGTACAAAGAAGAGAAGGGTCCCTCTGTAACTTTCGGTGAAAATGGAAAAGGACATACCTGAGGGTTTGGTGTACTCTCTAATGGTACAACAACCTTCAGAAGAGTCGCATATGTTGAAGGGCTGAAGCATAATCTTCTAAGCATCAGTCAGCTTTGTGAAAAGGATAACAAAGTAATTTTTACTAAGGAATCCTGCTTTGTCGCTGACAAAAAGGAGAAGATAGCTCTCAGCGGTTATCGTTTGGAAAATGTTTATGTGATAAACAAGGACTCAACAACCACTGAGAACTCCTGTTTCTTCTCAAAAGCCTCATCTGATGTCAACTGGCTATGGCATAAGAGGCTCTCTCATCTAAACTTCAAGACACTGAACACTCTTTCTTCAAAAGAGTTAGTCACTGGTCTACCTCAACACTCATACCCCAAAGAGTCCTTTTGTTCAGCGTGTGAGA
The DNA here is from genome assembly GCA_033807775.1 of Saussurea involucrata. Classification (NCBI taxonomy): domain Eukaryota; kingdom Viridiplantae; phylum Streptophyta; class Magnoliopsida; order Asterales; family Asteraceae; genus Saussurea; species Saussurea involucrata. Next base: position 93,201,336 of record CM066327.1, on the reverse strand, counting down.
AAGGCAAGCAGACCAAAGCAAGCTTTAAGTCAAAGCAAGTTTCCTCAGTATCATCTCCTCTTCAACTTCTCCATATGGATTTGTTTGGCCCTGTTAACAAACAATCCATCGCTGGAAAGAAATATACACTGGTCATAGTTGATGAATTCTCTATATATACATGGGTTATGTTTCTCCGTTCTAAGAGTGACACCCCTGAAGAACTCATCACCTTTGTTCGGAAGATGGAAACCCTGAACAACTTGACCGTTCGCTCAATAAGGAGTGATCATGGGACTGGATTCAAAAACAGTTCTCTTGATTCCTTCTTTGAGAGTAAGGGTATTTCTCACAACTTTTCTTCAGTGAGAACACCGCAACAAAACGGGGTCGCTGAAAGAAGAAATAGAACTATTATTGAAGTTGCACATTCAATGCTCAGCGATTCTCACCTGCCTACTCAGTTTTGGGTAGAAGCTGTCAACACCGCTTGTTTTATGCAAAACAGGTCGCTGATAGTCAAAAGATTTAATAAAACAGCCTATGAACTTTTTAATGGGAGAAAGCCTTCAATTAGCTTTCTTCACATCTTTGGATGTCAGTATTTCATACTAAACAACAGAGATGCCCTTGGAAAGTTTGATCCTAAGGCTGATGATGGAATCTTTCTTGGATACTCCTCAGTCTCCAAAGCCTTCAGAGTCTTCAATCGAAGAAGACAAACTGTTGAAGAAACTATTCACGTCACTTTTGACGAACCCCGTTCAGCGAATTCTCGACCTTCTGCTGATACTGAAGAACTGAATCAATGGATGTTTTCTCATCTTGTTGATTCAGATGACATTCCACTCCTCATACTCATACCGTTGAAGATGATAGTCCGACTATCATCCCAAACATGCAGAATAGTGAAGCTGAAACATCATGGGTCTCAGCTGTTCCTTTAAACACTATACATGCTTCTGAACCAAATGTCTCATACATTCCATCTACTTCTCAGCAATCAGTGAATGAGATGACATCTGCACCTACTCCTCTCTTGGATGATATTCCAGAAGTTGCTGAAGCTTCATCTTCAGCTCCTCCAGGCCAATTTGAGTCAGCGACTTATGCTCCTGCTCAGCGATGGACTGTAAATCACCCAATTGATCAAATCCTTGGTGATCCAAACGCTGGTGTTCAGACTCGACGAAGTGCAGGTAATATTTGTTTATTTGTTAACTATATTTCTCTGATTGAACCAAAGAAAATAGATGATGCCCTCAAAGATCCAAACTGGGTCAGCGCCATGCAAGAAGAGCTGACAGAATTCGAAAGAAACAAAGTTTGGAAACTTGTTCGAAGACCAACTGACAAGACAGTGATAGGCACTAAATGGGTCTATCGAAACAAGTTGGACGAGGAAGGCATAGATTACGACGAAGGCATAGATTACGATGAAACATTTGCTCCAGTAGCAAGACTAGAATCTATTCGTCTATTCTTAGCATACGCTGTACACAAAGACTTCAAAGTATATCAAATGGATGTTAAGTCAGCATTTCTCAATGGAAAGCTGAATGAAGAAGTCTATGTGGAACAACCTCCAGGATTCTCAGATCCTAAGCGTCCATGTTATGTTTATAAACTGGATAAGGCACTTTATGGCTTAAAACAAGCTCCACGTGCATGGTATGACACTCTATCCTCTTATCTCCTAATTGAAAATTTTGAGCGAGGTAAAATCGACAAAACTCTATCTTCAGAATAGTGAAAGGTCATATCATTCTTGTTCAGATATATGTTGATGACATTATATTTGGTTCTACTAACCCTGACCTTTGTACTCGTTTCGCTGATAGAATGAAAGAAGAGTATAAAATGAGTATGATGGGTGAGCTAACATATTTCCTTGGTCTTCAAATAAAACAGAATGAAAAAGGAACTTTCATTAATCAGGGAAAGTATGTTAAATATATGCTGAAGAAATTCGATTTAACTCAGAGTTCAGCTATGAAAACCCCTATGGCACCACCGCTGACACTAAACATGGATTCAAATGGAATACCTGTTAATATCACGCTGTACCGTGGGATGATCGGCTCTCTCTTGTATCTTACAGCTAGCCGACCCGATATTATGTACGCAAACTGTTTGTGTGCACGATATCAAGCTGAACCTAAGGAATCTCATATGATCGCTGTAAAGCGAATCTTTCGTTACCTTAAGGGTACTATGAACCTAGGTCTTTGGTATCCCAAAGACTCAGGGTTTGATCTAATCGCCTATTCAGATAGTGATTTTGCAGGTTGCAAATTGGATAGGAAAAGCACCACAGGAGGCTGTCAGCTCCTGGGTGGAAAGCTCGTGAGTTGGACAAGTAAAAAGCAAAACTATGTGTCCACCTCCACAACTGAAGCTGAGTATGTAGCCGCTGGAAGCTGTTGTTCTTAGGTCTTGTGAATGAGAAATCAACTACTGGACTATGACCTTCAGCTCTCGAAAATTCCAATCTATTGCGACAGCACAAGTGCCATCGCTATAGCCAACAATCCAGTGCTACACTCAAAGACAAAACACATCGAAATCAGGTATCATTTTATCAGAGATCATGTGATGAATGGTGATATAGAACTTCATTTTATCCCAACTGACTATCAGTTAGTTGATTTGTTCACCAAACCTCTTGATGAGACAAGATTCAACTTTCTCATCAGCGAGCTTGGAATGCTGAACTTTGAAGAATAAAATCTTCAGCGGTTCACATTTGATCAGCGATAGGATAAAATCAACTTGTATAACCCACTCTATCATTCTCTCTCTGAACAAAAATTAACTCGCTGATATCAATGTATGTTTTCTCTCCTACTTGCTGACGTTCGCCTAGAACTCAAAGATTTCAAAACATATTGCATCGCTGAATATCTCTTCCTTAACAGCGATACTTTGAAATTTCTTAAACCAACACTGGTATTTCTATTCAGTGCTTCATATTTTCAAAAGTGTCCCTGAGATTTCAAAACCTTAGAGACATCCTAAAATATGAAAGGACAGTTGTGACGTCATCGCAACGGATATGCCCTGGCACGTTCTTTTTCTGACACACGTTTGCACGTTTCGTTTACCTTCCAATCAAATGCAAACACGTGTCCGTGTCATGATGAAAATCTTTTCCCGCTCAAGATTTTCTCTCTCTCTACTCTCTCTATATAAACCATTTTAGGTTTATATTTTTCTCAAAATTTCCTAAAACTGTTCATCTTCTTCTTTGACGAACCAAGTAAGACTCTTATTATTTACCTACATTACTTGTTTATGATCTTATTCTTTGCTTTTAACAGATCAAACAAAAGAACTTTTATGAAATGAAATCATTTTCTGTTCATGATTTTATGAATACAACCTTCATGGTTGTTCTTCAAGTTTATATCAAAACTCATAAACTTGTTCTTCATATGTTTTTCCAGAATTCCTTCTTCAAATGAAAACTGGAAAACACATAATCTCTACGTTTTGTAACTCTTTCTCAAAACAAGAAAAACCCTAATCTTCATTAAGACATTTTTGGCTGAATAAAATGGACAAAATTCAAAAACATCTTATTGGAAAATACTTCCACATTAAGACTATTTGTTTTGTTGATCTTTGGTTGAGCTGATTACATAAATGGCTGCATTTTCTACTGGTATTCCAACTGCTGAGAACACTCCTGCTGCTGAGGAACTGATTATCACCAAGGATCCTCAGGTCAAGTTCAAACTTGAGGATGTCTCTTTTACAAAATCAAACAACCTCCATGCGCTGTTCGATTTTCCTCCGAAAAAAACAAGTCAAACATCTAGACGATGCTGTGAATTTTCTGAAAACCTGTTGCCTCTCTACAGCCTTGACCATAACACCCCCTGCTCGTCAGTTACTATTATCTCAATTATGGTATTCCGCCAGACACACTCACCTACCATCATCCAAAGACCCTACCAAACTACTTGATGTCATCCTCTGTGACACTGATTTTGGCACCATCAAAATCAAGCCTGCTACCATTCGAAAAGCACCGAATCTCCCTGTTGCCACCAAATATAAACAATTTGTTCCTTTTCCTGACCCCAAGAGACATGCTGATAGAGAAACACTCATTGCATTCTTTTATGCAATGAAGTACATTTGGGATCAAGTGAGAGATGAAAAAGCCGAGAAGAAACTGACTGCAATCAAGAAGTCAAAGATGCCTAGCGAGATGAACTTCATCTTTGCACACCTGATAAGTTGCATGACAGCGAAGAGTGGCTCCTCTGATCAAGCTGCTCAACCTCAGCAAGCCATGGGCTATGCATTGCTGAAGGGTCTCCATGTTGACTGGGCCTCAATAATCTACGACGATCTTGCGCTCAGAGTAGATTTTGCTGATAGACCATCATGGGTTCCGTACCCAAGATTCCTCAGCGCCATCTTCCAAACCGGCCTTAAGGATAAATACCCAAAAGTAGGAGACTTAAAACTCTCTCAGGTTGGCCCTAAGGTGCTCGACTTCAAGCCCCTGCCAAACGAGGTACATCTCTCTACTTTCTTATCTATTCTCAATCCTCCTTCTTCTACTTTTGCGGCTCATTCAGTGGAAATCCCCACCGCTGATGCCCCAGTTGCAACCTCCACTCCTTCTAGAAAAAGGAAACACTCATCTTCCCAACTTAGCTCCGAAAGGACCAAGAAAACCAAGGAGCAACCCCCAAAGCATTCATATGCTAAAGACTCCTCAGCTCATCTTGAAGAGCTGATGGATAGTTCCGTGGTACGCTCTGCCACAGCTGAACAAGCCACCCCTTCCATCCCAGCTTCAGCGTCTCTAAACGCTGGAGTTATAAACTTGGAAAAGAACCCACCTCCTTCAGTCCCCTTTGAGACTGAAGTGATTCTCAGCGGATCCAACGCTGAACCCTGTACCCATCCAACCGTCTCATCCTCCATTCCTCTAACTTCTTCTATGGTCACTTAATCTATTCCCCTATTCTCCTCAACAACCGTCATCCTCAGCGACACTACTGCTGAAGATTTTCAGAGGATGATAGGACACACCACAGGACGTACTTCTAGTCGTCTAGGAAATATTGAAGATGACTACGAAACTTTTTCAGGACATCGAGGTTTCGACAACTTCGCCAACCCGCCTGAAGCGGTTACAAACGCTGGAGAGAACTTGAAGACATTGACCACTGAGGTCGAAAAGAAAGCCTCCAAAGCTGATATGGAGAAGGTGGACGGTAGCATTGCTAAATTTGCTACCACCCTCGCTAAAAACTCAACCGCCACAACCACTCTCTCAACGTACTTCACCTCTCTGTCCAATGAAGTCACATCATTGAAGACGGAGGTTGGTTCTCTTAAGGGTGAAGTTTCCACGATCAAGACTGAAGTCTTTGCGGTCAAAGAGATTGTTCAGAAAGTGATCGATCGCCTGAACACCCCAACTTCTCATTTCACTCAGGCCGATCGAGATGATCTCAAAAAGATCAGTCCTGCTATTACTGGCCTAGAAGACAGAGTAGCAGCGATTGAAAACTGCATAGGAATTACTGGCCAAGAAGACAATAATCCAATGGCTACTGCTGCCGCTGAAAAGTCCGTTACCTCCCCCAACCATGATGTGGAAGAGGGGGAGAAGCCTAAAGAAGACCTTCCCCATAATGATGAGGGGGAGAAGAAAAATAAAGAAGACCTTCCCCATACTGAAGGGGAGGGTATTGAAACTGAAGCTGTTGCTATTTTTTCAAAACCTCAGGGAGTTGAAAACCCTGAGGAAACCGAGAAACCTCCCTCTGAATCTGAGGGGGAGCAACTCGAAGAGCAGAACATTGAAGATGCTGCTGATGTAACCTCACCCTACGCTGAAGAGGTTGAATCTGATGAAGACGAAGCTGAAGACGATGAATCTGTCGACATTTCTGATGATGAACCATCTTCTTCTCCAAAGAATGATGATGATGACGATGATGATTATGACTCTTTTATCGTCAAGCTTGTTCAGAAGACTACAACCCTCAAAGGGATTTCGATAAACGAACCATCATGGGAGAAGACAAGGCCTGCAGCGTCTGAAGCTGACAAAGGCAAAAATAAAGGCCTCGCTGAAGAAGACAATCTGACGATCTTGCTTTAAAATCCAGTTTGTCAGGTACACTACCTTCTATTCCCTTATATTGCACCCCTCCTCTATCCCTTCTCAATCTCAATCCTTCTATCCATAAAACCTCTATACACTTAACCACATTCTTTTCTCTATCTCTTTCTTCCATGTTCTTACTTAAACAATCGTTGTGTTTCAGCTAGTCCTCTCCCCTGTTTGAGGATCCCGTTGAAGCTCCTACGACTACACCAAAAATAATCCCAGCCACAAGAGCTGAAGAAATAACCCCAGTCTTGGATTTAACCACTGAGACTGATGAACCTGAAGAACAGCTGCTGTCTCACCAAAACAGACCTTCCTTGGCTCCTCAAAAGCTGAGTGAAGAGGATCAAGAAAAGAGAGATGCAATGATCAAACAGCTTGAAGATCAGCGAATCATTCTTCCTCGTGACAAAATCCCTGCTCCCACAAAGTTCAGGATCTCAAGGAAAGAATACGAGGATCATCTAAGAGCTGAAAGATTACTCGCCGAAAAGAAGAAAGCTGAAGAAAAAGATAAGGCTCTCGCCATCCAGCTTGTCCAACAATCAGTGAAAGACCCAACGTTGAAAAGAACTCCCATTGATGTCCAACGTCAGCTATGGGATAATGCCCAAAGGATCGTTGAAGAAAAGACTAAAGTATCTGATACGACTTTGGAAACGTGTAAAGAAATGCTGAATTATCGATCTTGTTGGTCCCGAAGGGCTATACAAGTTTGTAGAAGGGGGGGTTGAAAACAAATACACAGATTTTACTTTTCTAAATTGTTTATTGATAAATCATTAACAATTTACAGCTTGTTGCGGAAACAAGATTAAGGATAAACCTAAATCTAAACAAGTTGGAACACTAAGTTTCTTGCACTAAGAAAGAGAAGGAAATTACTAATAATAACCTATCTCAAGATAAGAAGGATGAACTTGTCCAGAGTTAGCAAGTTACTTCAAAATGAAGCGAGTTCTTCTTCTTATATACTGCATGCATTTAATGCATTGCAATTTACACTTTACACGTGGCAGCAGCTGATTGGTTGCATGTCATTGACCTTTGTTGACAACCTTAGTAGCCGCATGTGTGAACAGTGTAGTATCAGAGTGGTTGTACGATTTCAGACAATAAGGAGGTTCTTTTTCTGACAAATCGTACGGAGACGTGCAAGGGTGGTTAAGACTAAGTACTTTGTACGGAGAACTTTATGATCAGCTTTTCGTTGATTCAGCGATCTATCATTCTTTATCAGTTAATGATAGAGTTCAGCGATAGCTAAAGTCTTTTACTTGATACTTCACGTTGAGTGGACAAATCTGAGTCTTCGCTGATCCGCATCAGTTCATTAGGAGACTTGTCGCTGGTTCTTGAGCTTGATCTTCGAATTCAGCGTGGAACCTATGTTAACGTGAAACTTGTCTTCAGGGATCATAAGTAAACAACTAACTTATCAGCGATCACCATAAGGACTGAACAGACTTAGAGCGTTATGGTGAACAGTGTTCACTGAATGTTTAATCTAAAGAGCGAGAGTTCCTATCAGCGGTACTGTAAGATCTTAGTACTTATCAGCGATAGTGAAACTCTGATACATATTGTTTACTTACAATTTTCATTAAGTATAAAAGAGAGGGTCATTATCAAATCACTGAGGGTTTGGATCAACAATCTCCCCCTATTTGATTATGACATAGCAACAAATAAAATTGCTATTTAATAAAAACATAAGGATAAAAAGAACTCAAAATATTTGTCCCTTTTACTGTTTTTTAGGATCTTTTCTGTACTGATGGAGTAAAGTACGTTCGCTGAAATTTTTCTTTAAGCTTTGTAAAGATTACAGAGGGAAGTGGAAAAATTACAAGTACATCGAATAAAATTACAAGTACAAAAGATGTATACATATAAGGATAGAAAGAATTACAAGGCGATCCTATCCGTCAAAAGGTTCTTCCTTGATGATCGAGGGTCTTTGATGTGCGAATCATCCAGTCAGTAACATCTACTCCTTGATTCTTTTTGTTCATAGCTTCTTCAAAAATCAAGGGCTTCAGGTGTCTAGCTTTAATGTCGCGTCTGACTTCACACCAGTATATGAGATCTCTGAGTTGTTCGATGGGAGCGATGTGGAGCTCAGAGATACGTTGAAAGTGATGGTTTCCATCGTAGTCTAGAAAGAATATACCATAAGGATCACTTACAATTGTGCCAGGAATGAAAGTTTCTCCAGGTGGTAGGGAGGTGTCAAGCGCTGAGAGATCAGCATCGGGGCCAAGAACTTCAGCACGAGAGAAACCAATACATGTTTCATTCCGTATAGGAGGACCTGAGTCTGAGACTTTCTTTTCCTTAGCAGAGACTTTTCTTTGTTGAGGAGGAAGAAGAGTAGAGGGAGGAATATCCACAGCAGAAGAAACCAGGTCGATCTGTTTGTTTAAGATCTTCTCGACATGGCTTTTGAACTTTGAGCGGGATCCCTGAATGGCTAATTTCGTTTCTAACCATTCAGATAGACCAAGCTTTTCTAAGGTAGCAGCATAGAAGGTTTGCTTGGTTTTGTCTTCTCTATAGACATCAACTTCAACAACAGGAACGTCTGAGTACAGCCTTCCTCTGATGTTTACTTTGATGATTTTGGATGGTCGAGATCGATAGTTCAACATTTCTTTAGACCATTCCAAAGTCGTATCAGAGACCTTAGTCTTTTCTCTAACGATCTTTTGAGCATCATCCCATAGCTGACGTTGAACATCAATGGGAGCTCTTTTCAGCTTGGGGTCTTTTACTGATCGTTGAGTAAGCTGGATGGCGTATTCTTTGTCTTTTTCTTCATCTTCCCTTCTTTCAGCGATTAGGCGTTCAGCTCTGATGTGTTCCTTGTATTCCTTTTGGAAAATTCTGAACTTTGGAGGAACCGAAGGAAGTTGATCACGCTTCAGAATGATTCGCTGATCTTCGAGTCTCTTGATCATTTCATCTCTTTTTTCTTGTTCCTCTTCACTTAGCTTTTGAGGAGCCAAGGAAGGTCTGTTTTTGTGAGAGAGCATCTGTTCTTCAGGTTCATCAGTCTCAGAGATCAAATCCAAGACCGGGATTATTTCTTCAGCGTTGGGAGCTGGGATTATTGTTGATGAAGTCGCAGCTGTGTGAACTTCAGCGATATCCTCAAACAGGGGAGAGGACTAGCTGAAACACAGCGATCTTACGAGTAAGAACTTGGGTAGAGCAGAGATAGAAAAAATGGGATAAAGTGTATGGAGGATTTAGTGTGTAGAAATGATAAAGTGTATAGAGGAGGGATGTAGTGTAAGATTAGTGTACCTGACAAACCGGCTTTTTAAGCAAGATCGTCAGATTTTCATCATCTTCAGCGACACTTTTTCCTTTGCCCTTGTCAGCTTCAGTTGCTGATGGCTTTGTCTTTGTCCGCTCCCCTGTAGGTTCATTTATCATAATCCCTTTAAGAGCTTTAGTTCTGTGAGCAGGCTTGACGATAAAAGAGTCATCATCATCATCATCTTCATCATCATCATTCTTCGGAGAAGAGGATGGTTCATCATCAGACAAGTCGATGGCTTCTTCATCTTCAGCTTCAGACTCAGTTTCTTCAGCTTCTTCTTCGAGTTGCTCCTTCTCAGATACAGAGGTAAGCTTCTCGGTTCCCTCAGGGTGTTCATCTCCCTGAGGTCCAGCGGCTGCTTCAATTGTCTTCTCACCTTCTTCAGTAAGGTGAGGTCTTCAGTCTTCTATCCCCTGATAGATTCATCATGGGAAAGGTCTTCAGCGCTCTTCGAAAGGTCTTCGGCGCTCTTCTCCCTCTCTTTCATGGTGAGTGGGGGAGGAATGTGATGATTCAGCAGCTTGTGTTGTTTCCCTGTCTTCTTGGCCAGGGATCCCCACACAGATTTCAATCGCTGATAATCTGTTTTCTAGACCAGAAATACCATGATTGATCTTCACGAGTTCAGCACGATCCGCCGTAGTAAAAGATGGAGGTGCAGGGGCGGTCGTGTTGGTCAGGATCTGCTGCAACAATGTCTGAATAGAAGTGATGTCATTCTTCATTGTATTGACATCGGTCTTCACATAACTCATGTCAGTTTTTATTGAACTGACATCAGCCTTTACAGCAGACATATCACCTTCGAGTGTGCCAACCGATGTCTTCAGTGTTGTGACCTCGCTGGACATGGTGTCAACTGATTTCTTGATGTCTAGGTAGTCTGTGTAGATATCAGAGAGAACTTTGGCAAAGTCGGTGAGTGATTTATCAACCTTCTCCAAGTCAGCTTGGAGGCATTCTTTTCGACCACAGTTGTCAGCTTTGTAAGATTCTCTCCTGCGTTTGTTACAGCTGCAGAGTTGTCGGAAAGAGTAGTTGTGAGACCTGTCAGCTTTGTCTCTATAGTCTTCAGAGAAGCATTGATGTCTCCCAAATTAGGACCTGTAACATATAAGAACTTGTGAACAGAGGAAAGCTCAGAAGTTTGGGGTTCAGTTACAGTTTTTAGGGGTTGTTGTATACCTGCAGGAGGATTGATGAATTCATCAAAATCTCGGTGTCCTGAGAAAAGTTCCATATCGTCAGCGAGAGAACGTGGACGTATGGTCATCTCTACAGGTCCTATGCCCATCACTCCTTGAAGAGTATTATCTTTAGCTTCTGGAGTAATGACAGGTGCTTCAGTGATAACTGGAGTAGAGTCCAAATGAGTAGAGGGAGAAGCGAAGGATAAGAATGGAGGTTAGGTGCGGAGTTCAGCGTTGGATTCACTGAGAATCGCTTCGTCGGTCTTTTGAGAGACTGAAGGAGGTTGGGTAGATTCCAAGTTTGTAACCTCAGCGTTTAGAGACGCTGAAGTTGGGATAGAATGGGTGGCTTGTTCAGCTGTGGCAGAGCGTACCACTGAACTTTCCTTCAGCCCAACAAGAGGAGCTGAGGAGTCTTTAGAAATAGATTGCTGGGGTTGTTCCTTGGTTTTATTAGTTCTTTTGGAACCAAGTTGGGTTTCAGAGTGTTTCCTTTTTAGAGAAGGAATGGAGGTTGCAGCTGGGATATCAGCGGTGGGTTTGTCCGCTGAAGGAGATGCAGAAGTAGAAGAAGTATGGTTTAGAAGAGTTAAAATAGTAGAAAGGCGTACCTCATTTTCCACTGGTTTGAAGTCGAGAACCTTAGGGCCGGCCTGAGAGAGTTTCAGGTCACCCTCTGTTGGGTAGCTGTCCTTCAGGCCTTTTTGGAATACGGCGCTGATGAACCCAGGACAGGGAACCCATGGAGATCTGTCAGCGACGGAGTCCACTCTGAGTAGCAGGTCATCATAGATAATCGATGCCCAGTCTATATGTATACCTTTCAGCAATGCATATCCCATTGCTTGCTGAGGCTGAGCGGCTTGGTCAGAGGAGCCGGACTTGGCAGTCATGCAGCTGATTAAATGAGCGAAGATGAAATTCATCTCACTGGGCATTTTAGACTTCTTGATAAGGGTCAGCTTCTTCTCGGGCTTCTTGTCCCTTCCCGTTTCCCATACATAGCCCATTGCATCGAAGAATGCAATGATGGCTTCCCTGTCTGAGTTTTTCTTATGGTCAGGGAGGGGAACGAAGGGTTTTTCTTTGGTTGCGATGGGAAGGCTGAGGGCTTTGCGAATGATGGCAGGTGTAATCTTCATTGTGCCATAGTCAGTGTCGAAGAGGATGTAGTCAATTGTTTTTTAGGGGTCTTTGGCTGAAGGTAGCTGAGAGTGTCTGGCAGAGTACCAGAATTGGGATAGCAGTAGCTGATGTGCAGGAGGTGTAATAACCAGGTATTTTATCTAATTTAAATTTGAAAATTTTATAAGTTTTATGTTAGTGTTTTATGGAGTAAGAAGTTAAGGGGTAAGTTTTAATTTTTTATTTGAAAGTTTAGGGGTATTTATTGCCAAGTGAGATAAGTTTAAGGTTTGTTTGGTCTTTTAACCAAACCTCTTTAGCCAAAACCGACTTCCTATTTTAGTAAGGATAGGTGTTCATATTTCAATTAAGAGAAAATATCCTAAGTGTTAGTGTGTGTAGTGTGTTCGGTTTAGAGAGAGAGAGAGAAGGAAATCGAGAGAGAAATTAAGGGAAAGAAGAAGGTTGGGTTGGGTTTGAATCGAGAGAGTGTGGGCGCAGAAGTCGAAAGAGTGACTTCTGGCTGGTTGGGTTGGGTTTGGATCGAGCTGTGCTGCTCTATTTCAATAACTCCTTCTGCAGCTAGACCTGCGTAGTTAGATGTGTGGGTTGCACTGGGAGGGGGTGAGGGATGTGTGCCTTCTTCATCTTCGGCATCTTTTTCTTTTACATTTTCTTTTCCTCCAGATGTTTCTACCCTATCCTCTGTTGAAGTTCTTTGCTCTGTTCCTAAGAAGTCATACATTTGATGAGAGCCGTATAACTTCATGACATGTGGATGATAGAGACCTTTTCGTATCCAGACAGCTTCTTCTTCGTCTGAATCTACCTCTGAGACCTCCATTCTTGTCTCTGTTACTTCATCTCTATTCCACTGAGCTTCTGTTTGTCCTATTTCTTCTGAAGTTGGGCTTGGACTCCTTCTGTGAACGTCCATTCCTTGCTGAATGAAGGGGTTCTGTAGAATAATAGGTGTCTCAGCTGATTGATCTCTGGGTGTTTGATCATCTTCTTGCAGATGTGTGTCAATGCCGGAAATAGAGAAGTATTGTTCTTCTGGGGAATGGTGGTCGAGAGGTTGTGCCGTCCACCCTGCTGTATTTAAAGTGTTGGCAATGTCGGGGTTCTGTAGGAAATCGTTAATGTTTCCTTGGTGAGCAAATCGATCTGGGGATTGATGGGGCGATTGATATCCCTCTTCTGTCATTTCTTCTCCTGCATCTTCTTCTTCTGCAGTTCTTTCTTCTGCGATTGCTTCCTCTTCTATGGTAACCAATTTCTCAAGTGATTTACCATGCTTCTTTTTGGTTTTCCTCCTCTTAGGTTTTGGTGCCCCTTCCTCTGTGGTTTTTGATTTTCTTTTCTTCTTCTGTTTTGGAGAAGAGGGAGGAGCAGAGGAGCCAATTTCTGTGGCATGAGGAGGTGAAGGTTGATCTTCTGCAGCGCTTGTAGAGGTGCCTTCTGCAGTTTTCCTCCTTTTTGATTTTGGAGTAGAAGCAGAAGATTTTGAAGAGGACTTCTTTCCCATGACCTCTGCACGTTTGGCTATGAAGCTAAGTTGAATAGCCATGTGTTTTGCTAATTTGTTATCTTCTTCTTCTTGAGTGGAAAGAGGTTCTGCAATCATTGTTCCTAGGGGGACACCTAAACGCGGGGGTGTCATAGGACTCGGTTTAGGAGTTCTATGATCGTGTATATACTCTTTCTTAAGGGTTTTATTCGAGGCATACTTCAGAAGTTTCTTTGACAAAGGTCTGCAGTGTGTGTAGCCATCTACATGATCGATGGGAATATTTTTGCTCATTGGGAACTGTTTGGGAATTGGCCCTTCCATTGGCCATTTCTGTATTAGCAACAGAGGTTCGAACAAGACTCCCAGTATTCTTTGGAATTGCAGAGGTAGTAGAAACTTAGGATCGTTCTCTTTGACCCTTCTTGTGTTGTTCTTTCTGTCGATGGTGTAAATGATCTCTTGCATCATTATGGTCGCGTAATCCAGTGGGAGATCATAGTAAACCCGATACATGATGGTTAATATCTGATGTGAGCTCTGGTCAATACTGCCTATCTTCCCTGTCAGGCATCTGTTAAGAATTGAGAACAAGGTGTTCCACAGAGGTGGTAATCTGCCTCTGCGGAAGTCATTTCTCTTCCTCAGTGGTGTGTTGTACCCAAGCATTTCTAGGAAACGACAGATCTCGTCGTCTGTTGGTTGCTCTGCGTACTTCTTTAATCCAAGAAGACCCCTTGTTGGTAGGTTGAATTCAAGTGAGAACATTGTTCTATTGAACTTGATTTCCAGATGCTCAGATTTGTCGGGTCTTGAAATGTATCCTTTGATAAGAGAATCATCTTTATCAAATCGGCAACTTTGCCAAAACTGGTTCAGATATCTTACTGGAATTTTCTTTGGGGTTCTTGAGAGTAAAGGGAAGAGGATATGATTTTCCATTATGTTTAGAAGAATGGCATGGGCTTCGCCGAAAGCAGTGGGTGAGGGGACCAAATAGCAATTGTTGGATTTGATTGGTAGTACTTTTTCGAAATGATCCTTTGCTATGAAGTTTTGAAGATGTGTGGTTGGAGCAAAGTCTGCTGAATCGTCGGAATCTTCTAGTTCAATGTTTTGGGCAGGGTTGGGGTTTTCTGAATGTTAAGAATGAGCGAGTGAATGTTCTGGTGAGGTCGCCGGAGAGTGTGCAGGGCAGATAGCTTGATAAGATGAAGCCATTTGGTACTGAGAATAAGAAATTTGCAGGTTTCGCCGGAGAAGAATGAGAGTTTGTAAAAAGTTTATGAGAGGGTAAGCTTGGTTTTTATAGGAGGGTAAAACGGTAGAATTCGAAAGAGTAAAATATATGGTAATGGATTAAAATTTGTAATCCGAACTCAAGTTAGAACGGCGGGTTCAACTTTCCACAGAAAACGTTTCATGTACGCCCAATGAAAATGGGACACGTAGGCCATGTCAGAGGATGACAGGACGTCGTGCGCGGCCCATTAATGCTAGGCGCGTGGGGTTATTCTTAGCCACATGTAATTCACTCTCAGTAAAAGTAACCGTTATTACTACAGAAATGCCCAAGTAACAAATTGACAGAACTTCTGTAGTTTACAGAAGTTCTGTGATTTTGAAAATCTTTGATGTGTATCCCTTTCTCATATATCTCATTGTTATCATGACTTCTGTGGGGTTCCTTTTTAACCAAAACGTTTTGTAAAGGCATTGGAGAGGATCAAATAGGATTTTTAGTTAAGAGTTTTTACTCGCAGAGGTTTTGTGGCTCTGTTGGAACTTGCAGAAGCTCTGGGAGGGCCAGCAGAAGCTCTATGAGGGAAAAAATCTCATAACGAAAATTCTATTAACTTTTCTGATCATCCAATTTTTGATCTGTTTTAAGAGATATTTTTCGGACATATTTGAAAGTTGGTGTCCGAAAAAATTGTTATGGAAAAAGTTTTGTTCGAGAAGGTCATGGTGAGTCTGTTTGGTTTCCGAGATAACATTCCAAAAGATCGATAGAGGTTAAAGTTGCGATCTCAGAGCATATTTCTGGCAGAGCTTCTGTTGAGCTCAGCAGAAGCTCTATGACCTTAAATTTCTCATAACTCAAATTTTATGAAACTTTTTGATCTTTTTATTTTTGAAATGTTATCCACAGTATATTTAGGACATATTTGACAATTTGTGTCCTAGAAAACTGTTTTCAAAAACCTTTTGTGCGAGAGACATACCTTTTGGTTCTTCTTTTCTCGGCAGTGATGTCTGACTTCTGTCGATATAGATTCATTGACATTCTTCTTTGTCTTTCCCTTGAAAGTTTTACCTCTGTAGATCATTTCAGGATCCCTTTTTACTCCCCCTTGATCTAATCACCTCTGTAGATCAGGAATTTTCCTTTTGCTCCCCCTTGACCTATGCTTGGATCAAAGAATGATAAGTTTTGCATAGAACATAGGTCATATTTTCCAGAGGTTCTGTAGGGGTTGTCAGAGGTTCTGAGTAGACTTACAGAAGCTCTGTGATTTTAAGAACTATTTAAGATTGAGAACTTACATACAGAAATAAATTAATTAAAGCAAAAATAATTAGAAATATATACATATTTACAGAAGATAAAGCTATACTTACAGAGGATTTTTACGTCATATTGATCATTCCTATCTTACCCACCAAGAAATTGAATCTTTTCTCGTCTAAAGCTTTGGTGAATAAGTCCGCGAGTTGGTATTCTGTAGGCACGAAATGCATCTCGATTGTACCGTATTCAACATGATGTTTCAAGAAATGGTACCTTATATCGATATGCTTGGTTTTTTAGTGTTGCACAGGATTGGCAGAGATAGCAATGGCACTCTTGGAATCACAGAAGATAGGTATTTTGTTGGGAACTGAAGATTTGCTAAGTATGGATAGTACTGCCAGAACAACTTTAATACTGCCAGAGCATAATTAATACTGCTAGAGTGAAGTTAGTACTGCTTGTCAAGATTAATACTGCTGAAGCAAGGTTAGTACTGCTGAGTCATGTTAATGCTGCTGGAATGAATTAATGCTGCTGGAGAATATTAGTATTGCTCATGCTGAATGAAGTTAATACTGCTCAAAGATGTTAATGCTGCTTGTGATCATAAGTTTGGAATGCGAGAATGTTGGAGATAAAGATGGAATGATTAAAGATAATCGTGAAAGAATATTCTGAAGATCAATTTTGTTTTGATAGTTATCTTGTAATTATTTTGTATAAAGAGATGTTGATAGATAGCTATTCAACATACGCAGTACGACGAGAGTTTCAGAATACGTTTTGTTTTAGAGAGAATTAACCTCAAGGTTTAAAACCCTATTTCTAGAGAAGTAGAAGTCGTCTTGATTGAGCCTGTTCCTCAAGATTGAGGTTTGGTTGTAACCTTGTGAGTTGAATTAGTGAATACAAACAGCTGTGTGTTTTCTGATATATTGTTCTTTGATTGTGTGAATTAAAGTTCTATTCC
Organism: Saussurea involucrata; assembly: GCA_033807775.1. Taxonomy (NCBI): domain Eukaryota; kingdom Viridiplantae; phylum Streptophyta; class Magnoliopsida; order Asterales; family Asteraceae; genus Saussurea; species Saussurea involucrata. The sequence continues at coordinate 93,184,577 of CM066327.1, read as the reverse complement.
GCAGATTCTTTAATTCTGAGTTCTAAGTATTATTAGTCTTGTTAAGATTCGATCCTGACATATTTTGAATAGGATGTGGCCGTAGTCTTTTAGCTGAGTCTTCATCCATAGAACCTGAGAACAACAGCTAGCAGCAGCAACGTATCCAGCTTCTGCAGTGGATGTTGAGATACAATTTTTCTTTTTGGAGGTCCAACTGACTAGTTTACCACCTAGGAATTGACAACTGCCAGAGGTACTCTTTCTGTCGAGCATGCATCCTCCATAGTCTGAATCTGTATAAGCTTTATGACTAAAACCAGAGTTCTGTGGATACCAGAGACCGAGATTTTTGGTCCCCTTTAGATATCTAAAGATTCTTTTCACAGCATCATAGTGTGATTTCTTTGGATTGGCTTGATAACGTGCACAAAGACATGTGGCATGCATAATGTCAGGTCTGCTTGCAGTTAAGTATAACAGAGATCCAATCATGCCTCTGTAGAGAGTGCATTCTACAGAGATGCCATCTGGATCTAAGGTTAACTTATTTTCAGTGGCCATTGGAGTTTTCAATGCAGAGGTATCAGAGAGGCTATACTTGAAAAGAATGTCAGAGATATATTTGGCCTGATTTATAAAAATTCCCTCTGATGTTTGTTTGACTTGGAGTCCGAGGAAGAATGTTAGTTCTCCCATCATACTCATTTCAAACTCACTCTGCATGAGTTTTTCAAAACTTTTGCACTCTTCTGTGTTAGAAGACCCAAAAATTATGTCGTCCACATAGATTTGTACAAGCATTATTTCACTGTTTTTACGTTTATAGAATAAGGTAGTATCTGTTGTACCTCTGTCGTAGCCATTTACTAGAAGAAAGGTAGAAAGTCGTTCGTACCATGCTCTTGGAGCCTGTTTCAGTCCGTACAGAGCCTTTTCAAGGTAGTATACATTCCTTGTGAACTTTGAGCTTTCAAACCCTGGTGGCTGATTTACGTAAACCTCTTCTTGGATTTCACCGTTGAGAAAAGCTGATTTTACGTCCATCTGATAGACTTTAAAACCTCTGTGGGCTGCGAAGGCTATGAATATTCTTATTGCTTCGAGCCGTGAGACAGGAGAATAAGTCTCATCGTAATCTATGCCTTCTTCTTGTCTATAACCCTTGGCCACCAATCGTGCTTTGTTTCTGATGACCACTCCATCATCATCCTTCTTATTTCTGTAGACCCACTTAGTCCCAATGGCCTGTTTCCCTCGTGGCAGAGGTACTAAAGTCCATACTCTGTTACGCTCAAACTGCAGAAGTTCTTCTTGCATGGCGTCTACCCAGTTTGGGTCATCTAGTGCTTCAGAAATCTTCTTTGGTTCTATCACACTAATAAAATTTGTAAAGAAACAAAAATTAGCAGTGGCAGACCTGGTTTTTACTGAGTCAGAAGGTTCTCTGATTATTTGGCTTGGAGAATGGCTTTTTGTCCACTGAGTGGTGCAAGGAAGATGGTCATCAATGTCATCGAACCTTTCTTCAGAAGCTTCTTGTGGATCTTCTTCTTGTATAGCCTCTGTCGTTCTTCTTACCTTGGTAGTTGATCCTACCGTTTGCTGAATGATTGGTATGAGTGGTGGTGGAGTTTGTTCCTCTGAGGACGTATAGTCTTGGTCCTCAACTTCCTCTATAATTGGTTCTTCTGTGGATTGTGGAGTTTGATTTTCAGCAGCTTCTGTGGTCGTTTTTCTTGAAGTTTCATCTTCTGCATTTTCTTCTTCGGCATTTGCATCTGTAGTATTTATAGAAGAAGATGAAGCATTATTTGGACCAGTTAGAGTCATACCTGTAGGATTTTGTCCGGCAGAGGATGGTTCTTCAGAAACTCTGATGGTTCCAACAGAAGGATCAATGTTATCGTGGAACATCTCTAAAAATAGAAGATTCAAGTCTTCTTTCGTTTGCGAGATGCCAGAGGTTTCTCTTTTAAGTTCGAGTTCTGAACGGATTTGCTCAGAAGTCATTTGGAAAGAATCATCAAAAGAAACATTGATACTTTCTACGATTTTGAGAGATCTTGTAAGGTATACTCTGTAGGCTTTGGAAGTGGCAGAGTATCCAATGAATTTTCCTTCGTCAGCTTTTACTTCAAACTTTCCTCTTGAATCTCTGTCGTTTAAAACAAAGCATTTACATCCAAACACATGGAAAAACTTGATGTTTGGCCGCCTTTTGTTGATCAGTTCGTAAGGAGTCTTGATGTGTCTTTTCACAATGGTTGACCGATTCTGTGTGTAACAAGCGGTAGAAATTGCTTCTGCCCAAAAGTTCATCGGTAATCCGTATGCTGATAGCATAGTTCTTGCGGCCTCCACGAGCGTTCGATTCTTCCTTTCGACTATGCCATTCTGCTGTGGAGTGCGTGCGGCAGAGAAGTTCTGTGATATTCCTTCTGTAGAAAGATAGGCTTCAATGACAGAGTTTTTAAATTCTGTGCCATTGTCACTTCTTAACTTCTGTATTCTGCATTCATAAAGAACATGGATTCTTTTCATTAGATTAATCAAGATGATTGGAACATCCGATTTCTTTCGAACAAATTCAACCCATGTGAAGCGCGAATACTCATCAATTAAGACAAGTATATATTTCTTGCCACCTAGGCTCTGTATGGCAATAGGACCGCAGAGGTCGACATGAAGCATGTACAGAGGCCTAGTGCACGACACATCTGTTTTTGCCTCTGTGGGAAGCTCTTCTGAGTTTTCCCATCTCACAGGCAGAACACAAGTGATCCTTATTAAATTTAACATTAGGCAAACCTTTAACTAGATCAAGTTTGACCAATTTATCCAAGGTGTGAAAGTTCAAGTGACAGAACCTGTTATGCCATAACCAGACTTCTTTACTTTCGCAAGCTACAAGGCAAACTTTGTCCTTGGTTGTTGAACAAAAGTTCCATTCATGTGTCTTCACTTTGCAGAGAGCAGAAAGTCCTTTTGAACAAGACATCAAATCCTGTATCACAGAGTTGACTTACACTGAGTAGGTTGTGTTTAAGGCCATTCACATATGCAACTTTGTATACAGAGACGTTTTTCTTCTGTATGACTCCATAGCCTTTGATGTGTCCCTTCTTGTTGTCTCCAAAAGTTACAGATCCACCATCGTGTGTTTCTTTGTACGTGGATAGTAAACTTCTGTCGCCAGTCATGTGCCTTGAGCAACCGGAGTCAAGATACCAAATTGGCACATACCGCTTCTGTAAGACAATCACAGAGACTTAGGTACCCATATCCATATGGGTCCAATATTGTTAGAATTTTTCAAGTTTGCCTTAGCATTCTTGAAATACATTTTATCTTTTGTAGAAAGATCAGATTGTATCTCTCTAGGTTTTGACTTTGGAGTTTAATTTTTAGTGGAGAGTAAGCAATCTGGACTTGAGAAGTGATTTTTCAATCTGAACATAAGATCAAAACAATGACAGTATTTAATATGAGACGTGATTTGTTTGAACTTTTCATTGATTCATTGAACTGAGTCACAGAGGCATTACATTCGTTCTTAACATTAGATTTCCTATTACAAGAAGATCTATGAATACTAGAATGTTTTTTGCAAAAATCTTGTTTAGGTCCTGCCTTCTGTGAGTCTCTTCTGTGGTGAACGTTTGTCTTCACTGTCACAGAGGAAAGATATTTGTTAGCTTCATGCCTTAAAGGTTTTGAAAATTTTGAGCTTTTAGGATTTTCAGAGGCCTTTTTCAAAATATCAAGCTCTGTAGAGGTGACACAGGGTTTTCACACCCCGCGAATCTTACCGCAAGTGTACGGGTCGAAGTCAAGTAATAGTACTTGGAAAGTACGAGTATCGAATCACGGGGAACTAGGAACTAAGTATCACAATTACTATAGGTTCTATTAACTGGACTGTCGAATTTGGAAGATGGGTTTTAAACTAAATTCTAGCAAATCACAACTTAAACGCAAACAACGCAAAGAACAATTTAGGAACTTCGATAGAGAGAAAAGTTGAGGGTTGGAAATCCTCCGGTTCTACACATGCACACAAACAACTCAAACAATTACCAGTTTATCCCCTTAATGATTCCCAAATCTTTTAAAGTCACCGTTGTTCTCTTTCAAGCCACAACGGGTTTTATTTTGAAAAGGATAAGTTTAATCTCTCGATCTCACCTATGGATTCCAAAACACATTAAGTACTCGATTTATGTTAAATTGGCTAGATTTTATCTCTCGGTATAAACCTAACGGTTTAATTGGGACTAAGACTTATTCAGTATATCTCTATCACTGATTTATCGTCTTAGGCATGCAATTCCTAGTTCTATTTAACAGTTAATTCTCTCGAACTCAACTGAAAGTAATAAATCAATTAAAAGTTAGCTAGACTTTCAAAGGCATTAAACACAAAATCACATGCTTCATTAATTAAGGAAAAACCAATAAAAGTTCAAATCATCTGGTTACATGCTTTATAAACCGAATTCATTCCAACCCCCAACATGAACAGGTTAGTTCATGCCGGTGGTGGATTCAAACACAATAGAAAAGGATGAAAACGAGTATGTAAACATGATAAACGAAAAAGATGAAATTGTGATGAATGTGATGACTCCCTTCTATCGTGCTCGTATCTACTTCGCGTGATGAATCGCTCCTCGTTTGAACCTCTATCGTGCCTCCAAAGACCCCGAAAAATCTCCAGAAATCGCCCCCTAAACTGCTCTGGCCGTCCTCGAAAAGTTGCGCGAATAATGACCTAAAATCTACAAAAAATGACTTTTATTTCTGCGTGCCGCGGTTTGCAAACCGCGCGCCAAACCGCGCGGCGGCGTGGAACAGTGTGTGTCGCGGCTTGTGCCGCGGTTTGGGAAAACTGCACGCCGCGGTTTGGGAACAGTGCGTCGCGGTTTTGGGCTAGGATGTCGGGTTTCCGGTGGGCTTCGTTTTGGCTCTCTTTTGGACTCTTTTTAGCTTCTTTTCTCGAGGATTACCGCCTTTTAGAATACCTGCACATTCCACTCGATAAACCGTAAAATACACGCCTTTTTACTTGAACACAAGCCAATCTCATTGGTTTGAGAACCGAAAATAACGCCAAAAAGTGGCGTTATCAACAACCCCAAACCGAGCGTTGCTTGTCCCCAAGCAAATTAGCGATAAAAACATAATAAAAGCATATATCTATGAAATAAGAATAACTGCACAATTCCCAATCGGTACCAACTGATGCAACGGTGATTTCCCATACCCGTGAATATCTATCTCACTCTCGTCTCATCCTTATTTTGTTTGACCTATGACCTTCCATTGGGAGTTGAACTCGTGACTGTTCCGACTACGTTCGGGTTAGACTAGGTCCAAACATACTAGGGAAAACATTTTGCCTCGACCCTACCTCACGGGATACTCTCTTTGCACTCGAACCTAGGTTATCGCTCGTGTTGTCATGTTTAAGGAGGTTATGTACAAGAATACTTAAATTATTACATGACAACTCTAAGGAAAGACGCACAATTGTCCAAAAATTTGATCTCAGAAGGAGTCAAGTAGCAAGACAGGGAATATCGATGAGGGTGGTGGTATACCGTAATCACATCTTTCAAAAGATCATCCAGGTCTTTACACGGGTTGTAACGGGGCTAAGGTTAAGGTTAAGAGACGAAGCGTATAAAGGATCAAAAAATCCTCGGCGTGTCAATCATTGGCAATTCCGAACTTCTCGTTGCTTCACATTTGCTCACTTGGTCCTTTTTCGTCACTATTGGAGTCGCTTTGACTCACTTATTATGCAGCTCTACTAGAGACTATCTAACTAACGGTATTTATTTACTTTTCGTTTTTTTTTTGGGACTTCATTGGTCCTCTTTATTGATTGGGGCAACATTGGCCCTCTTTTCTCTTTCTTGACTGGCCTGATTTCTTTCTTTTCCGCTCTATCTCTCTAAGTTCATTACTGCTTCCGATTGACACACTTTCGGATAGGGTTGGCTAAGGCTCATGGCTGAGGGTGTAATGATGGGTTTAGAAACGAAAAGGTGAGTGTTTGGCTGCAAAGGGGCTAAAGATACACATAAAAGGGTAAAAAGGGAAATGATAGCTAAAACATGTTAAAACAAACACATAATGCCTGGAATCATGTCTTAAGGTCCACACGATTTGGTCTACTATACCCTTACCTAATATCCCGATGTTCGTCTTTGCTACTCAATACAACAATGTAGCGAGATCATTCTACATTCACGACAAGGAATTCGAAAAAGTGTATAAGAATTTCGTGTATGAATCCCTCGCAATGAAAAACGTCTTTTAAGGCTCAAAGCTCACTATCGGGTGGTCTCCACTAATGTCCCTAGTCATATTATTTCCTGGTCCTTCCCTAACGGTCACGTCACTATCACAAGATTCTTCCCACAATGGTCGGTCTCAATCATTCAAAACAAAAAATTTAGCTACTTTGATCTAGACACTCAGAAGTGTAGGAAATCTACGTGCATAACTTGGGCCCGATTGGGCAACCCCAAACCTTACCCACACATTGTCCCCAATGTGCAAGCAAAGTTGTAGGTGATGTGACTCGAGTCATTGTGCAGTTATTACAGGTATGAAAAGGACGGGCAAGGCATTACATAGCAAGCAAAAGAGAATCCAAAATTTCTAATATGGGCACCCCAAACCTAGGACGTGGCCTAGGTTTGCCAAATAAAAGCCAACCCCAAACCTCGGTGAAACCGAGGTTTGCACAGGGTCAAAAGGTGAGTGTGTAGATGTGGAAAATTCAGGCACCCCAAACCTAAGTGAAACTTAGGTTTGATGCATCTCGTGTAACTAATAATAGAATAACACATAATACACCACTCGTTTAGCAGAAAGGGTTAGAACATACCTGTTTTGCCTGGCCGGAGGGGATTCTTGAAAGGTTGAGCACTTAGAGGGGGCGGAGAGAACATGCAAAACAAAACAACGAAAAACAAAGCACAAGACAGAAAACTGGAAAAGAAACACACAAAGCAAGAAAGGAATAAAAACTGCACGAAAAACAAAACGAGGAAACAGGGACTCCCGCGGTTTAGCCCGCGACTTGCAAGTCGCGTGGCAAACCGCGTAACCTACTGTTTCATAAAATAAACAGAGGGTCCCGCGGCTTGCTGCGCGGTATGCAAACCGCGTGGCAAGTCGCGTATGTCCCTGTTCCAGCTATTTTTTATTTTTCAATTTTTCGATTTTTATGGTTTTTTTTTCGGAAATAAAAACACACTCAAACTAAGAATAATAAAAGGAAACAAACCTTGGTGGGTTGCCTCCCACCTAGCGCCGTATTTAAAGTCGTGGCACGACTATGTGGCTCTCAACTCGGCTCGGTATCCGCGGAACTAAACCGTCCACACACACGGTTCTTCGCGGATTATTCCACCTTTGGCCCTCCATGACCAGATCCGGATCCTCTTTCACTTGGAGCCCTTACCTTCTCGACCATCTTGAAAATTTCGCTTTGCCGCCAACTCGGAAAGTGATCTCGCCTTCTTCCATGTCAATCAATGCTCGGCTCGTGGCTAAGAACTATCTCCCCAAAATCAGCGGGACTTCTATGTCTTCATCGATGACCAGAACCACAAAGTCTACCGGGAAGTAGAACTTTTCGACCTTGATCAGCACATCCTCCACCACTCCGTATGGGTATACGATCGATCGATCTGCAAGTTTCAGCGTCATATAAGTTGGGCTCACCTCTCCCAATCCGAGTTTCCTGAAAACAGAAAGAGGCATCAAATTAATACTCGCTCCTAGATCACACAGTGCTTTATCAAAATTAAACTTCCCAATTTGAATAGGGATTGAAAAACTCCCTGGATCTTTAAGCTTAAGGGGAAGCTTTCTTTGGATTATCGCGCTGCACTCTTCAGTGAGTGCAACGGTGGACTGATGATCAAGTGCCCTCTTCTTGGTTAGTATCTCTTTCATGAACTTCATGTAAGAGGGAATTTGCGCCAGAGCGTCTGGCTGTTGACCGGGTTGACTCCACGAGAAATTTGGGTGCTTTTTCCACCCTTCGTTATATGTGTTGGAGAACGGGTCGTTCCTCGACTGATGATTCCGATTTTGCATATATTGAACTTGCTCGGGAGCTTCCGGAGTTCCTCTATTCATCTGATTTGTGATGAAGGCCAGTTGAGCTTTCAGTTCATTCAACTCATTACTCTCTTGGACACTTGCAACTCTTCTTACCGCTGATCTCGGAGTGGAGAAACTGTGTTCGGCCAAGTTCTCAATCAGCTCGCACGCTTCCTCATACGACTTGTCCATTAGTGCTCCACCCGCGGCAGTAGTGATATCATTTTTGAATTGTGGGTGGAGCCCACTAAAGAAGGTCTGGATGATGACCCAGCCTTGTAGCCCATGATGAGGACACTTCTTGATCATGTCCTTATAACGCTCCCAAGCCTCATATAACATTTCCTGATCCCATTGAGAAAAATGGGTGATCTCCGCCATTAGTTGGGCGGTTCTGCTCGGTGGGAAAAACTTTTGGAGAAAAGCGGCTTTTAGTTGTGCCCGAGTGGTGATAGAATCTGGTGAGATGCTTTCAGTCCATGTTTCAGCTCGGCCTTTAAGTGAAAATCCGAATAGTCTCAGCTTGATGGCATCTTCACTCATGCCATTGATCTTAAACGTATTGCATATCCTCTCGAATGCACGAAGATGTGCGTGAGGATCCTCGGTTGGCGTTCCTCCATATTGGTTCTGTTGCACCATCACAATGGTGCTCGGATTATGCTCGAAATAGTTCGCCCCAGTAGTGCGCACTTGGATGCCTATCCGTGCGGCTGCCACATTAGGATCGGCAAATGACCGCATCAGAACTCTTTCAGGAGGTGGTGGTGGATTATTGCGGCGAGGTGGTCTCTCGTCGTCAGACATCTCGAATTTCAGATTCTGCTTAGCTTTCGCTTCTTTTCGTAGACGACGGGTGGTTCTTTCGATCTCTGGGTCGATAGGCTCGAGTTCTTTCCCTCGGGTTTTCCTTGGCATAAAACGAGTAGCACCTGAAATAGCAATTACACGAACTTAGCACTCCAGAAATTCAAAGTGATGAAATAGAATACGAAAAAAAAAAAATGTCCAATCTAATAGCGCGTATAGCTGGTAGTGCTATTACTTGCAACTAGTTCCCCAGCAACGGCGCCAAAAACTTGACACGGGGTTTTCACACCCCGCGAATCTTACCGCAAGTGTACGGGTCGAAGTCAAGTAATAGTACTTGGAAAGTACGAGTATCGAATCACGGGGAACTAGGAACTAAGTATCACAATTACTATAGGCTCTATTAACTGGACTGTCGAATTTGGAAGATGGGTTTTAAACTAAATTCTAGCAAATCACAACTTAAACGCAAACAACGCAAAGAACAATTTAGGAACTTTGTTAAATCCCAAATCTCTAGCAATAAGATATGAATGTAGTGAGAGAGAATCTAGAGAGCAAATATGTCATCCATGTATTGAGCTCAAAGGATTACAAAGGTTTCTAAAAGATTACAAAAGCTTTCTAACAAATGAACTAGACAAGCCTATTTATACCCATGACATACAAGGTATAAAGGCATTCACAATACTGTATAGACTCATACAGTACATTGACTTTACAGTAAATCTTGAATACAACAATGCTCTAACAATCTCCCCCTTTGGATTCAAGATTTAAAAAATTTGACAGCAGTCTTCAACTCTTTGTAAAGTCAATCTTCTTCAACAGACACTTTATCAAACTATCTTCAAGCCTTGTACATGAAAACAGATCTTTACAGCTTTATCAGTCTTTAACAAACAGTAACTTCTCGTATCCTTCTTGATGCAAGAACCTTAGTTCTCATATTAACTTTAAGAATCCGAAATCATCAATTCGGATGTAGGCAGATCCGAAACCATCAATTCGGATGCTAGAGGATGCGAAATCAGCTCAATTCGGATCAAGTAGGATTCGAATTCAAGTAAGTTGGAACAAGAAGGGTCCGAAATCAGGGCAATTCGAATCATGAAGGATTCAAAATCACTCAATTCGAATCTTGAAGGGTGCGAAATCAGGACAATTCGAATTATGAAGGGTTCGAAATCATCTATATTTTTGAACTTTTAGGTGTAAGCGCATTCCGAGAACCACTCAGAACTAAGATAACCAAATTCAGCAATATTTAGACTTCACATGATCCTTCTCCCCTGATCTTCAGTCTTTGTTCACGAATCATTGACTTGAAAGCTCTTAGACATGAAATTGAATTAAACATTTCTCCCCCTTTTTCGATGAAAGTGAGCATCATTATCATCGAAAACCTTCTTCAATTTCAGTCGCGTCACTGAGTATTACTAACAATCTCCTCCTTAGTGGATAACCTTGCTCCCCCTCAAAATAAGAATTCTGGAGCAATTAGTTTTCTCCCCCTGAAAGTATGCATATATTTCAATAACGTACAGTATTTGAAATTGTAGCACAAATTTTAAAACAAATTTACACAAGGAAAATAAAATTCATTGAACTTCATTTTATAACTACTAACATTTGATCATTTGAAAGCTTTACAAAAGAAATTCAACTTAATGAAATTTAACAATATTTCAATCAAATGAAATCAAATGCATGTGTTTGGATTCAAAAACAAGACATCATTGTATATCAAGTTAAAAAATGTTCAGTTTCAACCCCTTTATTAAATCTATTTGGTGTGCTAGCATGGGAAATATGATTAGCTTCAATCATATGCAATTCTAAAACATATAAGAATATTTTGCTCTACTCACACTATTTGTCCAAAATCAGAATTTTCACAAATTTACGGGTTTATCGCGACTTTGTATTTTCCCAAGTTTCAAGAGATGTGTGCTCTTTGGCATCTTTTGATTTTATGCACATTTGAATCTTTTGATTTTGTACTCATTGGCATCTTTTGATTTTGTGCGCATTGACATCTTTTGATTTTGTGCGCATTGGCATCTTTTGATTTTGTGCTCATTGGCATCTTTTGATCAAAAAGTTTAGTAAGAATAAGATACACCGTTAAACATGACTTTCTATCTGGTTCTATAGCAGGATTTGGGTTAGCAGATCCCAGACCAGTTGACCTTAGGTGCTAGGTGACGAGCACCCCTTAGAACTTAATTTCCCAAACCAGAAAGGCCACATCGATATATCTTAAACCCATTTGTACCAGTAAAACATGGCTTTCTATCTGGTTCTATTGCAGGATTTGGGTCAGCCGATCCCAGACCAGTTGATCTTAGGGACTAGGTGTCGAGCACCCCTTAGGACTTACTCTCCGAAACCAGAAAGGCCACAGGCACAAACTTTCAAACTAAATGATAGTGCAACTTTTTTATCTCAATCACTTGGTTCTAAAACATAGTGCTTCGCCCATATTTTCATTTCCATCCATCATTCTGACATATAGGCTTTTTGAGCATTATATTCTATATATATCCAGATTCACATAACTTTGAGCATTCAACATAATTTCCTTCATGTTTTGCTGACCTTTCGATTTATTTTAGAGGTGAAAATTGAAACAAATATAACTCGGATAAAACAAAAATACTTGTAAAATCATCTTTTAGCACACATTTAATTCATTGAATGAAAATTGAAAATTTTATCTCATTGAATTAAATTTGTAAAGATTCAAGTTTTCAAAGTGGTACAAGCAAAATATAATCCAATGTTACCTTTTACCACGTTCCTTGAAACAGAAAGATGTAACAGTTAAAGATATCACCTGAGAAGTGTGAGTTCTAAACTGATTTGTTTAGAAGTCTTAGTCTTTGAAGTACGGGTCCTGAACTGATTTGTCCAGAAGCCATTGTCGTTGAAGCACGGGTTTTGAACTGATATGTTCAAAAGCCATTAATATTTGTCTCCCCCTTAATGGTACAAATATTTTTCAAAAAATACGCCGCTTCTCTTCTGTTTTCAGTCATGTGTGTGGTATGTATCTACAATTCAGTACAACACATGAAGAACCTGCAAAACAGATTAAGCAGATTTTGGTACCCAATGGCATTTGGGTCCTAGTGGGTTAGGTGTAGATTTCTTACAAGGAATACTGTAAGAACCATACCAATAAGAAGTATAATCTTTATGCACAAAGTCATTTGATCCACAGTAAGAACAACAGATTTTCTTATGTGCCAACCTAATCAGATGATTTACATAATGAATAGGATTAGGTTTAGCATAAAATTTACCTTTTGGCGTATTGTTCTTCTTTGCATTTGATGTGGATACAGATGATTTTGGCACATTTTTCTTTGGAACTGTTGTGCCTTTGATTCTCCATTCCATCTTCACCCTCTTGAAGACTGGAACTTCTTCAGATTTGGAAGTATTAATTTTAGGCACTTTTGTTTTGTTATCTGATTTATCATACAGAGGATTATAGAAGAGATTTGTTGAACGAATCCGACCTTTTGAGAAATCTGTTGATCTATTAAATTGTTTAGAAGAAATGTTTTTAAAACTTGAACTTGAAGCAGTTTTAAAAGAGCATTCATAATCATTTGAATCAACAAAAGGAGTCTGAAAGATAGAATTATGACCGGTCTGCTTTGAGACATCAAATTTAAAAATGACGTCTTCAAGTTCTTTGACTTTGTTTATCAAAACATTTTTCTCTTTAGAAATTAGATCAAATTTCTTTTGGAGATCAGATTTGATCAACTGATCCTTCATAATATCAGCTGATAAACCAGATAATCTTTTGGTAAGATTAAGAATCACATCTTCAAAATATACACGTTCCGATTCAAAATCTTTTTCCAAAAACCTTCTTTTATCAGTAATCTCTTTGAAAATTTCCATATTTTTCTTTTTAAGGGTTTTACTTTCCTTTTCAAAGAGATTTTTCTTTTCCGTGAAATCTTTTCTTTCCTTTTCCAAAAGATTTTCTAATTCAGAGATTTTCATGGAAAGTTCAGAACTTTTAATCTCAAAAAAATTTCGTTCAGTTTCAAATTTAGCTCTTTCTTTTTCGAGCTTGTCTTTTTCTAAAAATAAAACTTTCTCAAAGTCTGAAACTTGTTTTGAAAGTTTTATACATTTCAGCTCAGTCTCTTTCTTTTCTTCAAAAACTTTCTTTTCTTCAAAAGAAAAATTAGACAGTTTTCTCTTTAGATCGGCATTTTCACTGTCCAAAATTTTCCCTATATCTTTAACTTCTTTTAATTGAGCATGTAACTTTAAGTTCCACTTCACTCTCTTTTCTTCTCTACTCTTCAAATCGGCATTTTCTTTTTGAAGAGTTGTTACTTTCTCTTGAAGATTCTAGATTTGATCGTGCAGACTTGAGTTGTCTTTCTTTGCTTCAAGATCTGCAATATAAACTTCAAGATCAGTTATTCTTTTAGTAAGTTTAGCATTTGAAGAAGAAATGTCTAAAATTTGTCTTTTCAGATTAACATTTTCTTCTTCCAATGCTTTATTTAAAATAGGAGTTGAAGAATTTGAAGCATTATCTTTAACAGGAGTTTCTGATATAGGAGATGTTTCTGATAAAATAACTTGTTGCAAAATTCCATTATTTGCCTTAGCTTTTTCAAGTGGCTTTGGAGGTGTTTTTGTTATTATGACTTGTTGCAACACTTCATTATTTGGTTTAACAGATACATGTGAATTAACAGATGTTTCTGTTATAATGACTTGTTGCAACTTTACATTTGGTTTAACAAAAACTTTTGCAATTGGAGGAATCTCCTTTTTCAGAGTTTGCTTCAAATCTTCACCACTGCTTTTAACAATAACTTGTTGTAAAACCATTTTGAATATTGCTAGAAATTGATCGTTCGGAAGATCAAGCAGACAGTGTATGAAAATACACAAAAAAATTATATAAAATTTTTTCTTGAAAAGCTCTTACAGTGTATGAAATACACTATAGGAAAAATTTCGGGATAATGAATTCGGATGAATAAGGGTTCGAATTCAATGAATTCGGATGAAGAAGGATTCGAATTCAATGAATTCGGATGAATAAGGGTTCGAATTCAATGAATTCGGATGAAGAAGGATTCGAATTCACTCAATTCGGATGTAACTGGGTTCGAATTCACTCAATTCGGATGTACTTAGATTCGAATTCACTCAATTCGAATGTACTTAGGTTCGAATTCACTCAATTCGGACTTAACTTGGTTCGAGTTCACTCAATTCGAATGTACTTAGGTTCGAATTCAACCAATTCGAATCCATAAGGGTTCGAATTCATCCAATTCGAATCCATAAGGGTTCGAATTCATCCAATTCGAATCCACAAGGGTTCGAATTCTCTACAATTCGAATCTAATAGGATTCGAATTCTATGAATTCGAATTCTTCTTGAGTCGAATTCTACACTTATGATGCCAAGAACAATCCGAATTCTCTATGAATGTTCCGAATTCTCTTTGAATGATCCGAATTCACCAAGAATGATCCGAATTCTGCACTTCGAACTTCAAAATCACTTAATCTGCCATAACTTCTTCAATTCTTGATCAATTGTGATGAATCTTATATCAAATTGTTCGTAATTGAAATCCGCACACTTTTTCTGTTGATTGCAATTCACAATTCGATCAATTTGAACAGATTAAGATCAAAACAGTGATCTTGAAGTTTTCGAAAAAAAAATTCAAGAATCAATCAGATCTGTCAATTCTGTGCAGATTTTGATGTTAATCCAAGAATTAAAAGTGTTCAGGAAGCAAATCCGAATGCAATGATGCAAAGAATTGATTCAAAAACTCAAAATCCAGAAAAAGTATATGTCTGAATGATAAGTGTTCAGATGAACAGTAATGAACACCCAATCCGAATTCTTCGTGTTTAGTGTAAAAAATCTTCAATTTGGTCTTCGATCTGCTTGAATCTTCTGTTTAGCTCTGATACCAATTGTTAAATCCCAAATCTCTAGCAATAAGATATGAATGTAGTGAGAGAGAATCTAGAGAGCAAATATGTCATCCATGTATTGAGCTCAAAGGATTACAAAAGGTTTCTAAAAGATTACAAAAGCTTTCTAACAAATGAACTAGACAAGCCTATTTATACCCATGACATACAAGGTATAAAGGCATTCACAATACTGTATAGACTCATACAGTACATTGACTTTACAGTAAATCTTGAATACAACAATACTCTAACAAACTTCGATAGAGAGAAAAGTTGAGGGTTGGAAATCCTCCGGTTCTACACATGCACACAAACAACTCAAACAATTACCAGTTTATCCCCTTAATGATTCCCAAATCTTTTAAAGTCACCGTTGTTCTCTTTCAAGCCACAACGGGTTTTATTTTGAAAACGATAAGTTTAATCTCTCGATCTCACCTATGGATTCCAAAACACATTAAGTACTCGATTTATGTTAAATAGGCTAGATTTTATCTCTCGATATAAACCTAACGGTTTAATTGGGACTAAGACTTATTCAGTATATCTCTATCACTGATTTATCGTCTTAGGCATGCAATTCCTAGTTCTATTTAACAGTTAATTCTCTCGAACTCAACTGAAAATAATAAATCAATTAAAAGCTAGCTAGACTTTCAAAGGCATTAAACAAAAAATCACATGCTTCATTAATTAAGGAAAAACCAATAAAAGTTCAAATCATCTGGTTACATGCTTTATAAACCGAATTCATTCCAACCCCCAACATGAACAGGTTAGTTCATACCGGTGGTGGATTCAAACACAATAGAAAAGGATGAAAACGAGTATGTAAACATGATAAACGAAAAAGATGAAATCGTGATGAATGTGATGACTCCCTTCTATCGTGCTCGTATCTACTTCGCGTGATGAATCGCTCCTCGTTTGAACCTCTATCGTGCCTCCAAAGACCCCGAAAAATCTCCAGAAATCGCCCCCTAAACTGCTCTGGCCGTCCTCGAAAGGTTGCGCGAATAATGACCTAAAATCTACAAAAAACGACTTTTATTTCTGCGTGTCGCGGTTTGTGCCGCGGTTTGCAAACCGCGGGCCAAACCGCGTGGCGGCGTGGAACAGTGTGTGCTGCGGTTTGCAAACCGCGCGCCGCGGTTTGGGAAAACTGCACGCCGCGGTTTGGGAACAGTGCGCCGCGGTTTTGGGCTAGGATGTCGGGTTTCCGGTGGGCTTCGTTTTGGCTCTCTTTTGGACTCTTTTTAGCTTCTTTTCTCGAGGATTACCGCCTTTTAGAATACCTGCACATTCCACTCGATAAACCGTAAAATACACGCCTTTTTACTTGAACACAAGCCAATCTCATTGGTTTGAGAACCAAAAATAACGCCAAAAAGTAGCGTTATCAAGAGGTTTTGACTTGTATACACATTTTTAGAAAATATGGACAGATAGGTATCTCTGTGATTTTCTCTTTTGGAGAAATTGTTCTGTTAAGAACCTCAGAGGAGAATTTAACATCCTCTGTGTCACAGTGAATTATCCCTGATTTAGAATCAGTCTCTGAGTCGTCAGAGGATGGATCGTCCTCATATACAGAGGTTTAGTCATTTCTTTTGACAGAGGCTGGATTTTCTGAGCATGTATCGTACGAGTTTTCTTCCTCTGTAGAAAAACTTTCATAGATGGCAGAGGTTTCAGATGAGATCTCTTCAGCGAGAATTTGATCTATAGAAGATGTACAGAGATTTTCTAAAACATTTGATTTCAAAACTTCCAAAATTTCTTTTTCAATTGATCTTTTAAGATTTTCTTCTTAAAAGATGGGTTTAAACTCAGATGCTTTTGCAGATAATTTCTTTTTGACATCTATCATACAGACAAAAGCGACCTGTGTTTGAGTCTCTGGTTTACCAAACTTAAAGATACCAATCTGATCTTGTGTTTTCAGATATTTCTTTGGTTTGATTCCTCTATTGACAGAGGTTGAAGATGATGAATCTGTGTTTTCAAACCACACATTGATCATCTTCGTATGTTTCCTCAAGTGAGGTTCTTTGGAAAAATTGGTTTATTTGTTTTTCCTACCACAAACAGAGAAGACAGAGGTTTAAGTTTTTTGCCTTCAACACCTAGAATAATATCATCGTACCCTATACCTCGTCTTCCTATTTGTGAGTTTACTTTTACTTACACCTTCTGTGCATCTTTATAGTTTTTAAGTAAAACCTCTCTTCTGAGTAGATCTTGCCAAAGTACCTCTCTCTCTTTTTGAAAGTATTCTTTGAGAGCTCTTATGTCAGTTGTTTCACTCCTAGAAACTGAAAGCTCTTTAGTTTTGACTTTTAAAGCAGAGGTTAATTCAGAAATTTGCCTTTTTAAAGGATCTACATTTTTGCTCCAATATTTTTCTACTCTTTCCTTTTCTTCAAAATTTTTGGCTTTTTCTTGAGTGAGAAGCCTTACTTCTCTCTCATTAAAGGTGAGTCTTTTCTGAATACATTCATTTATCTCTTTGAGTTCAATCAGTTCAATATTAAGTCTAACTGAATCATTTTCTACATATTTAATACAAGAGGTAGAGTTTGAAATGGATACCTCATTGTCAGTGCCCGAGTCGACTTCTGCCATGCCACAGAACAGGGCATTGATGGTGAATTCATCATCAGAGGTAGAGTCTGACTCGAAGTCATCCTTATTTGCTTCAGAATGCCCTTTGTTCGCCATTAGGGATTTTTGTTCATAATATTCAGCCTTCTTTTTGTAAAAAGCTGAGTCCTTCTGTGGGCGATTTTGTCTACTTCTGCAATCTTTTGCGAAATGGCCTGGCTTGCCGCAGTTGAAGCAACCTTGGGAGGTGTTTCCAGTTCGATCGTCGGACTTCTGTTGGTCTTCACCTTTCTATGTTCGGCATTCGTTTGCATAATGACCAGGCTTACCACATTTGTAGCATTCTTGTGTGTGGCCTACCTTGTCATCTGACCTTTGTCGGTCATTTCCTCTGCAGTTTCTGTCGCTCGACCTCTATCGGTCACTTCTGTAGTCTGACCTCTATCGGTCACTTGATTCTTCTCTTCTTTAATCATCTCTTCTATCTCTCTGGTTGTCTCTGCTATATCTGTCATTTCCAAAATTTCTTTGGTTACCTCTGAACTCTCTTGTCAATAGAGCCAATGATTTAGCTAATGACGCAAGAGTTATTTCTTCCTCTATCAGCTCGTCTTCTTCGCTACCAACCATCACTATCTTCTTCTTCTTCTCCTTCTTCTTCTCCTCTGTTGCTCTCTCATTTCTTGGTCTCTCTGTAGCCTCTGTTGATTTACTAACCAATGCGTATGGTGCAATGGCTATTGTTTTAGCCTGTGCTATTTGAGTCTCTTGTGCAACTAGTGTTCCATAGAGATCAGAGAGTGTCCATGAGTCTAGATCTTGGTTTATTTGTAATGACATAGACAGTTGAAGCCACTCATCATTCAGACTCTTTAGAAACATGACGTTATTTTCTTCCGAGGTTCTGTGAATGCCAAACTTTCTACATTTGTTTATGAGAGAGTTGAACCTATCGTACGTTGTTTGCAGAGATTCTGTTGCAGAGGCTCTGAATGCATGATCGTTGAGGGTAGTGGTGAAGGATCTAATCCAGTAGTCGTTAGAATAGAAGGACGATTCTAGTATTAGTCACTTGGAGTGACGATAAGGATGATGTTTGTTTCGGGCCAAGATGGATGATTGTGCTAGAATCATAGGCTTATAGAGCCGACTTTGATTTGAGGAAAAATCGCAGGGATTATTTGGCGTAATTTCCCAACTTGCCTAAGAGGTTTAAATGTCTGGATGACGTTAGTGGATCGGAGAGATTTGGAGGAGTAGGAGTCGAGGCGTAGAATGCCGACTGAGTCATGCACAAAGTTTGATTTTGAAATAGATTGCATTAACAAATTCTTGTGCTTCAAATCATTTTTATGGATGGTGTTTTGAAATTTTGGGAAGTGTTTAGCACACGCACAAGATTTTGAAATATGGTTTTGAAAATGTATGAAGTCGTTTTATTACTGGGGTGCAAACTTTGTTAGAATTTGTCTCATTTCTTTATTTTTCCAACGGTTCTTACGGGTAAGATGATATCCGTGTTTTGTGGTGTTTAAAATGTTGGGCAAGTAACTACGGCTTGTGACTTTAACATTGGAACTCCTCCACATATGTTAGAGTTGAGACGGAAAGTTACATTCCATGATGTTTGTATAAAGCTATTTGAGTGAGTTGGTTAAGATAAGTTCTGTTTTACGGCATGTTGAGTCGTGTGGGTTTAATTTCACGTGGTGCATATCTCATTTGTTTATGTGACCATTTGGGGAAATCTTGGAAATCAATTTAAAGAACCCCACCTTTTGAGATTTTATGAGGTTTTAGTCGATATTTTCAAATGGTGGAAACGGATTGGTTTTTATCTTAAGTTTGAAACTTACACGAGACAGTTGTGTTTTAACAGAAATATATTTGTAAACCGTTTTATCGTTTTGTATGACTAGCCGACGTGCGTAAGATTTGTTAGTGAACCCTGTGCCACGACATTTTATGTTGAAAAAGAGGAATTTTGGGGTCAAACGTCGTGGGACTGATTTTGAAACTATGTGCACGCTTTTGTCGCACCCGGTGTAAGGTCGAGCGGTTACTTTAAATACATGTCATGAGTCAATTCATACTAGAACCGTGACGGTTCATTTTCAAAGAAATTATTTATTTCGCTTACGTTTTGTGAGTAAATTAAGCTGCAATGAGATGATTTTCAACATGATTTTCATATGTGGGACGAGCGTGTCCATTTTTGCGTAATTACCGACCTGGTAATAGTAGTTTTCTTGCTTACGGTCTTTTTGAAATGAAAAATCTTGACGTTGAGAATATTTTGTAAATGATTTTGTAAACCATTTGGGAAGTGCGTTTATAAGTGTTATGTGTCATTTTGAGAATTTTAAGGGTGTGAGTCCTTTTGGAAAACGCTTTTGTTTAACTCGTGTCGAGTTTGGGACTAATGTTATTTAAGAGTATTGCTTGCTTAAACTTTATTTAAACGCGTTTTTGACCGACTTGTGGGTCTAGCAAGCGTGGAGCATTTTGCTCGGTTTGACTTGGAGTTAGTCATGGGCTAATTGCCAGGTTTTAATGACTCGAGGTGGAGTCTTGTTGATGAATTGTTTTGTCGCACCGTTTGGCATTCATTGCACGTCGAGTATTTACACGTTTGGGTGAGGGAGACAATCCGAGATAGGCACTTGTGGGTAGGATGTTTTACTTTGGATCCTTAGGCACGTTAGTCAGTCGCTGGTAGTGGTCGGTTGGGTATCTCGGGGTGAGGCCCCGGTGTTAAGGTGTTATAGCCTAGGCTTTCTAGTAGGTGCTAGGAGAATATAGTTGTGGGCACTTACCTGGGAGGTAATTCCGATGTAAGGGGCCCTGAGGCGTTACCTGAGAGGTAGGCGTCAGGGTGTATCCTCGGTTCAGATAAATTAGCTTTGTAGAGCGAGTGTGGGGGATACGTCGACGGTGGGAGGTTGGGTATTCCACGCGTGTTGGTAATGTAGGCCGGGTAGTATCGGTTAAGGGAATGACCTACGTGTGTGTTAGTTGACTTGATTGTAGGGGATATCTATTTGTGTTAGTGTCTAGGATAATACCACGCTTATGTGATTCATTGTAATCGGTTGGACCGATGTTCGGCGGGTGGCCGATGTTTGTTATTGTAATCGGTTGGACCGATGTTCGGCGGGTGGCCGATGTTTGTTATGGTAATCGGTTGGACCGATGTTCGGCGGGTGGCCGATGTTTGTTATTGTAATCGGTTGGACCGATGTTCGGCGGGTGGCCGATGTTTGTTATTGTAATCGGTTGGACCGATGTTCGGCGGGTGGCCGATGTTTGTTATTGTAATCGGTTGGACCGATGTTCGGCGGGTGGCCGATGTTTGTTATTGTAATCGGTTGGACCGATGTTCGGCAGAGGGTCGATGTTTTGTTAATATAAGTTATTGAAAATCTTTGGAGTCTATTAGAATTCGTAGAAGTTAATCGTCAATTAATGATAGGAGGGATCGTAATCGAGTATCCTGTAGGGTATACTGGTGGGCAACTTTGGCGTGGTTAGAGCTTGAGATTTGACTCGGGATGTATGGAATATCTAAGGTTGGGGGACAACAGAAGTCGCTTGGTTAGGACTGATTCCAATTGTTGGGGTGTTCTGTCGATTATAATCCCAGGGTCCTAGAAGGAGTACGTTAGTTAGAAAAGTGTTTGAGAAGTTTTTGAAGGGATTTCAAGTGGACTTAGGAACCTGAGGTTGAGAGGAGGGAGAACTATCCGGAGCTATTCGTAGGCAGAGACTTCGAGGACGAAGTCTAATTCAAGTGGGGGAGAGTTGTAAAGCCCGTGTCCAGGTTTGAATTTTATTTAATTGTTTTATATTTTTCTCCTAGCGGAACTTTTTAACGGGGGTTAGGCTCGGTTGACCAAACATGTTAATTTTGGAATAATAGTGTTTTAGTTTAAAGTATAGTGACCTATTGGGCTTTTTGGGCAAAGTGTATGCTTGGGGTCGGCCCATGTGTAGGAACCGACCCCTCTTCCTTTCGTTTCTTGTTTCCATCGCACGCCAACATCAATCAACCACAAGAAACCCTACTTGCATTCCTTTTCTTTCTTCTTCATTTCCTTGCGCCGTGAACCACCAAGCACCACCTCTCTTCTTTCCTTCTGCTGCCGTGAACCACCAGCACCACCATCAGTGCCGTCGTGATCTTTGCCGGCGAGAGAGAGAGACATCAGCAGCAGAGAGAGAGTGCGGGAGAGAGAGAGAGAGTGCGAGAGAGAGGGTAACCGAGAAGAGAAAGAGAGGGAGAAGGACGACGAGAAGAAGAAGAAGCCGACGATCCAGTTCCGTTGCTACGTTTTAACGAGAAGTAAGTTTTCCTTTCATTCGTTTTCCTTGTAGTCGCTGCGTCGCCGGAAAAACGGCCGGCGGCCGCCGCCGGCGACCACCCCTGCCGTAGGTGGCAGTGAGTGGTGCCGTGTATGGTCCAGTTTCCGTTAAACCGTGATAGCTAAACCCTGACCCGAAACCTTAATCGTTTAAGCCGTTTCGTTAAAACCGTCGTTTTTATAATCATCAATTCATGTGGAAAATGGTGCAGCCACTGTTTTTGCGACGGCTACAACCTCTCCGTCGTAACTCCGTTTGAGCCGAAACTGGCGCCCACGGTTCAAGTTCGGGGTCGGGCACGTTTTCCGTGTTTTAGCGGAAAACTGGTTCGGTCTCTAGCTGAGTGAAAAAGTGGTCGCAATTTCTGTGATTCGTCATTTCATGTGAAAATTCTGGAATCTGCCATTGTCTTGGGAAAACCATAACTTTTTGTTCGTAACTCGTATCTGGGTGAGACCAGCGCCAAAAGTTCCCTTTTTGAGTCTATAAACTTTTCTGTGTTTTGTGCGAAGCCCAGTTCGGGACGTAGTATTGGTCAAAATGTCATTTTATACTGAAAGGTGCTGATTTTCGCGGTTCGGGGAACTGTTTTTGTAAAATACATAATAAATTGTAGAAAAATCGTTAGGAGGCGTATAATATGTCCTTGGAACCCTAACTCATATTACTTTCTGACCATGTAATAATATTGAGGATTTACTGGGTTTAAGGAGGTCGAAACAGGTCCCGAACAGACCTGTTTGGCGAGACCGGGAAGTAGTTTTAGTGACGGTTTAAGCGGGTGTCGTGTCGTAGGGTCCGGGTCTCGTATTGATACGTGTTAACGTGCGTTTAGGTGCTGGGAAGTGACCGTAATTGGGAAGCTTGAATTTGTATTGTTGAGCTAGGCGCGCATTCGAGGTGAGTTCTCTCACTATAACTAATGTCGGTTATTTTTACATTACGTTGTGTATGTATGTGGTAGTTCTATTTGCTTTTGATGCGGGGTTAAAGAGTGGTGTGTCTAGTCGGATCTTATTATTGTGACTACGCGGGTGGCGTAGGAGTTCGGCGGGGCCGAGGGTCACATATGCGGGTGGCGTAGTAATTCGGTGGGACCAAAGGTTGTATACGCGGGTGGCGTATGAACCCGGGGGTGCCGGGTTGCGTTTGCACGATATCTAATAACGGTTGTTTTATCATTGCTGTAGTACGTGTGTGGTAGCTTTATGTGATTGTGTTGTGGAACTAGATAGTGGGGTGTCTAGTTGATACTATGTTGTCATGTTAACTCGGTGAAACCGAGGATCCGGCGGGGCCGAAGATTTTATACGCGGGTGGCGTAGAGACTCGGTGGGACCGGGGATTCGGAGGGGCCGGAGATGTTATCATGTGGTCGGTGGGACCGACTTGTGCCTTTTAGGTGGGTGGGTGTGGATATACATGTTTATGATTTGTTCGTAGACTTGTATGCTGTTTATGTGCAATTATCTGTTTATGGTGGTGTGGAAATAACTGTGTTACTTATGGTGTTGAATTCACTAAGCTTCGTGCTTACCTTTTCCCAATAAACTGTGGTTTCAGGTACCGGCGGCTCCAAGGCGTGACGACTACACACTGGCGCGCGAGGAGAGCTGGTTGCTTTATGGTTTTTAATAATTAAACGTTTATTCCGCTGGTTTTTATTATGAAGATATTTATTATGAGTTTGCAAACGAAACGTTGGGATCATTTAATGAGTTGTTATAAATGAAATGTTTATTTAAAAATTTAAATTTGCTTGTAATTTTTGGGACGTTACACAAGATTGTCAGATCTATTAGTTCGAATTTATGTTTGATGCGGAAGCGTATTTGAATAACTAACAAATATGATTGATAGATTTAGAACATAATATAAATAAACAGTGAACAGGAAATAATATCTCAAAGTTTACTGAATATATATATTAAGAACATATTCAAGAACAGTGAGTAAGCAAAGCTTTTAAAACAGATATGACTCTCAAAGTGTTTAAAGCTATGTGTTCTTGTGATGTTTTTCTCTCTTGAATTCTTGTTTCGATTGTTCGATTGATCGATCGATGGATAGGAAGAACTCAACATGAGTCTTCCTTATATACTACTCTAAGGGGACCATAAAGCATATGCTACTATTCACAAAGGACGGTATGAATAGTTGGACGGATGGCATGAACAGTTGGACGTGATGTATTGCATTTAATGCAGCAGACGTCTATTATGTACTAAGCCCTATTGAATCCAACCAGAGTTTGACACGTTGCAGTTGGACAGGGCATGCTACCATTCAAGTTGATGAGCAGGTCCTGTAACAGTAGCAAGATATTATAAATATCTTTTAAGTCTTTGTTGAAGACCGCAGAGGCTCTGTGAAGTGCCACAGAGGTTCTGCGGTTTGGTCCTTAGAAGAGCAGTCTTCACCGGATTCCGAGTCTTTGGTCTTCTTTGCGCGTATGACAGAGCTTCTGTAGGGCGCCTCTTTAGCTTCTGTAGCTTCTTGACCTTGATCTCTCGGTAAGTTCGGCAGAGCCTCTGTAAGAGGCTTTCTTCACATAGCCTATTTTTCACTACTTCTAAATACTTCTATGATTAGGAAGATTGAAGCTAACAAAATTTTATATTGAAAGTATATGTTTACGTTTTAGAGTTAGTATTGTAAAAGTGTAGAACACGACGTTTGTAGTAAAAGGCCGGTGAGGTTAAAAATAGTATTAGCGTGGTAAATGTCCCAAGTAAGCATATAATGTTCTGTTATTTGGATTAGATTCATATAAGTATAAGTTATTTCTTTCTAAGAGATAAGTGAATTTTCGAGTTAATTTGAACCTTCGTAGGATTTGATTATCGAGTGTGTATCGTTGTTTTAGAGGGGCGGATTTCTTGTGAGAAATTAAAACTCCTGATGTTTTGGGTTGAAATATTGAAGTGGGAACAAATGGTAAACTAGAAGCAGTAAAGTGTGAAGTCAGACGCGACATTAAAGCTCGTCACCTCAAGCCCCTGCTCTTTGAAGAAGCAAAGAACAAAAAGGATCAAGGTGTCAATGTCCTTGACTGGATGATTCACACATCAAAGACCCTCGATGAACTTATCATCAAGGAAGAACCTTTTGACGGATAGGATCGCCTTGTAATTCTTTCTATCCTTATCTGTCTACATCTTTTGTACTTGTAATTTTATTTGTTGTACTTGTAATTTTTCTACTTCCCTCTGTAATCTTTACGAAGTTTAAAGAAAAATTTCAGCGAATGTACTTTACTCCATCAGTACTGAAAAGATCCCAGAAAACAGTAAAAGGGACAAATATTTTATAAGTTCTTTTTATCCTTATGTTTTCATTAAAATAGCCATTTTCTCTGTTGCTATGTCATAATCAAATAAGGGGAGATTGTTGATCCAAACCCTCAGTGATTTGATAATGACCCTCTCTTAAACACTTAGTGAAAATTATAAGTAAACAATATGTATTAGAGTTTCGCTATCGTTGATAAGTACTAAGACTTTACAGTACCGCTGATAGGAACTCTCACTCTTTAGATTAGATATTCAGCGAACATTGTTCATCATCTTATAGCTCTGAGCCTGTTCAGTCTATGAGATGATCGCTGATAAGCTAGTTGTTTACTTATGATCCCTGAAGACAAGTTTCACGTCAACCAAAGTTCTACGCTGAAGTCGAAGATCAAGCTCAAGAACCAGCGACAAGTCTACTCATGAACGGATGCGGATATCAGCGAAGCAAGACCTGTCCATTCAACGTGAAGTATCAAGTAGAAGACTTCAGCAATCGCTGAACTTTATCATTCGCTGATAAAGATCTGACTCAACGAAAGCTGATCATGAAGTCTCCCTGCATGTTACTATTGTCTTACCTCTCTTGCACGTCTCCGAACGAACTTTCAGAACGGACATCCCTTTTGTCTGTAATCGTACAACAACTCTGATTCTACACTGTGCACCATGCGGCTACTAAGGATGTCTACAAAGGTCAATGACATGCAACCACTCAGCTGCTGCCACGTGTAAATCCATACTGCAATGCATTAAATGCATGCAGTATATAAGAAGAACCTTACTTCAGTTTTGAAGTGTGCTCGGACCATCTTCTTATTTCTCTCTTATTGTTAAGTTATTATTCGTTTTCTAGTGCAAGAAACTTAGTGTCTCTCAAGACTTGTTTAGATTAGGTTTACCCTTAATCTTGTTCCGCAACAAGATGTAAATTGTCTTGATTTATCAATAAACAATTTAGAAAAGTAAAAACGTGTGTTTGTATTCAACCCCCCCCCCCCCTTCTACAAACTTGTATAGCCCTTCGGGACCAACATTTTGTGGTCTTTGCTGGACATGACTCGCCCCGTGGGGTTGGAGTCCGGGATTACTAGCCCAAGAGAAATTTGGGTGATTTCTCTAGCCTGGATTATAAGTCTGCGAATACGGGTAGTTCCTCGGGTTGGTTCCTATAACATTAACGGCCTCAGGATTAGCATGACAATAGTCAAAAACATGTTCGTCTCCACAGAGGGAACAGTTCTCAGTGAGATGTGAAGTGGCCAATGCGGAGTTGACTTATCCTCTATTTTGATTCAAAACTATCTTAGTCAAAGCTACCAATTGTGCATTCATGGTTTTGAGTGCATCAGAGTCAATGGTATTGGTCTTTGGCATGGGTGATCTAGGATTTGACCACTCGGTGTTGTTGTTAGACACTTTTTCTAAGATTTGATATCCTTTATTGTAGGTTTTGCTTGTGAAAGTTCCACCTGTTGTTGCATCTAAGATGATTTTGGTTGCATTGGAAAGACCATGGTCAAAGGTCTCCAATTGGATGCAATGTGGGATGCCGTGATGTGGGCATTTTCGAAGTAAATCTTTAAAACGTTCCCATGCATCTGAAACAGCCTCATCTTCTTCTTGCTTGAACAAAATAATATCATTTCGAAACCTTACATTCCTTGTAGGAGGAAAGTATTTTTGCAATAAATTGTCAGCAAGTTCTTGCTAAGTGGTTATCGAATTAGGTTCATGTGAGTTCAGCCAAGCCTTTGCCTTATCCCTCAATGTAAAAGGGAAAAGCTTCAGCCTTAAAGCTTCATCAGTCACACCTTGCAATTGAAAGGAATCAGTCATTTCCAAAGAAGACTTTAAGTGCGAGTGTGGATCCTCAGATTGTAATCCTCCAAACTAACCAATGACTTGGATCATTTGAAACATTACAGGTTTGAGTTCAAAATGTTGTGCAATGATGTTGGGCCTTAAAATCCCAGAGCTTAAGTCACTAACTCCGAAAGTAGCATAGTCCCGTATTTTTTTATCTTTGCTATCGGCAATCGTCACTGTGGTCTCCACTAATGGTGGGTTAATGGGTCTTTCTGCTCCTGCCATGTTTACAGTGGGATTCCCAGTGGGTTGTCAATTTTTGTTTTTACGTCTTCTTCGAAAAGTTTTCTCTATTTCAAGATCGATTGGCACCAAAGGTTCGTGTTGTTGCCTTGGCATGCAACACGAACAGCTTAGAAAAACGAGTTACTCGGGCTCGAACAAAAACTAATGTCTTGAGATTTGATATCACGCCAGTCTCCGGCAACGGCGCCAAAAACTTGGTATGTGCGAAATATGTGATTTAATCGCAGTGGGTTGCAAACTGTCCACAGTGGGAAGCGCAAGTGTACACTGACCACTATGATCGTCACAGCAAGTAATAGTTGGTAAAATACCAGAATCGTATCCACAGGGACTGGGCAATCAAGACAATACGGTTTTCATGAGCTTCCTTTTACAAGTTTCAATTACAGAAGAAGCAATAGTTTGGTTTGTTTGGTGAAACGCTACTTTAACGTTTTTACTTAAGATTTAAAAGAAGGAATGTAGGTTAGATTTTCCCTAGATTTTATATTAAATACTTGATCCCAAAAGTGATCCTTGTACTTGAGGTGGGCATTCTCGCTAGAAAAACCCGATTACAAGATACTCACACCTTTAAGTAAAAATCTCATACTCTTAGTACTTATTGTTTTGTCAATGGTAATCTCAAAATAGACCTTTTCAGGCCTCGATGGAATGTGTAGAGACAAATACTCTAAGTGTTTTAAATACACAAACTAACTTGCCTACAATTCCAGTGGGTTGAGATTAGCTCACCGTAAGTGTCATAAAAATTCTTTCGAATCCCCTAGCATCATCCAAGCTCGTGTCACTGCGTTCTACTCATTTCTGAGTTGAGAACTAGACTTTAGATCCTTACAAGTGATCAGCTTGTTCGCATCATTGGGCAATAATCGAGAGTGAATGACCAAAACAATAAATATTCCAAGTATAAAGATTACTCAAGCATTTTTCATACAATCCAGGTACTTCTCTTTCCTACATCCCAAATGATGCTTAGCCCATAATTACCGAAATAAAGAAAACAAAAGATTAGAAGATGCACATAAGTAAAATGAAAGTGACTTTGATTAAAACCGTAGTAGGGAACGAGAATACAGCACTGCCACTAATTACTTCAAACTAGCGATTACACTAAGAATTTAAGTGCAGAAAATTAAAGAACTACTGCAGTAAATTAGAGAGCTAACAACTAAAACTAAACTTGCACTAAATGTGGTAGATGGAGATATGAAATAAATGACACCCAACACCTCTTTTTATACTAAGAGGAAAAGATGGACCAACAAAAGATGGGTAAAATCTAGAGGCTAAAAAACTGAAGTGGAAGACATAAAATTCAGCTTCCATGAGTAATCCTTCCATCCACAAGTTTGTAGCTCTTTTACCCCAAGGTTCCTTCACCTATTCCAAAAAGTCCACTTAAAGTACCATGGGTGTTATTAAACAATTCTTTTTGACATCTTGTAGGGAACATGCTTGTACTATCCATCCCATGCTTCTGCCATTAGATCCTTCTATCCTCTAGAATTTTACTTCCAGGCTAAGAGTTGATTTTTCTTTGTCTTCTTCTTGGCTCGCCAGTGGGATCCGGAGTGGGCACTCCGCAAGTCACTGCAGATATTTCGTGAAAAAGCAACAAAACTCCACCAAATGATTTATAAAAACTATGGTTCACTCTTTTTGCTCATTTTTATGAATATTACCAAGAATGGGGGTTTTGAGAACTGAAATGGCTAAAATTTGACAAAAGAAAATAAAAATAAAAGAAAATAATAACTCTAAAAATAGAGTTATCAATAACTCATAAGTTTAGATATAGTTTCTCAATCAAGATCTAAAATAATGTAAAAAACTCTCTTCCATGTTGAATCCCTAAATGCCAGTAACAAATATGATTTCAGATCTTCAATCCCGAGACATGATTTCCAACTCTTTGTCACTCTAAATTTTCCTTAGAATGTCCCAAAAATTGTCCCAAATAGCTCCAACCACATGGTATGCAGAGTGTCTCAAAACCCAAGTTGAAATAAATAATTAAACGAATCTCAAGGAGCGTTGTGATCTAAGTCTCGTGATAGATCGTCCATGTCCTTTTTTAGGTTGCAGATAGGTAGCGTAGGCTATTGTCTAATTTTTTTAATCTTCATTTGAACTTAGATATTTCTCTCAATAGTATCTTCGAGTTACAAATCAGATCCCCATATCTATGCACTCCAAAATCTTTATAAATTGTACGAAATCCTCGGGCTATCTCTGGTTTCTCTCCGGAAATAATCTCTATCCCAAAACTTGAACTAAACTGTCTAACAAGAGAGAGAGAGAGGGAGGTTATTATGTTAACCATATAATTGTTGTTAACTTTACTAACCTTAATTGACCAATAAAAATTCATCTTCGTTATTGGTTTGACATGCATTTACGATAAATATGTAAGGATATGAATGAAACTTTATATTTAGTTATTTGTAACACTCATTTAGTGAGGAGTTGCAAATCTAAACATTTAATAAGTGAGGAGTTACAAATCTAAAAGTTTAATTTAATTAGCGATAATATATAAACAAACATAAACAAACGTAAATGAAAATAAACGAATGTAAATGAACATAAACGAACGTACATGAACGAACATAAATAAAGTAATAAACGAACGATCACGAACGTAAAAGAACGAACGAAACCAATGTTCATGTTCGTTCTTTTAACTAAACGAACAAACAAATGTGTGCATGTTCGTTAATTTAGTAAAAAACCGAACAAAAATAAACTTCCCGCTGAACGTTCGGTTCGTTTACAGCCCTAACTATATCATGGGCTAGGTTATTCAATTTATTTGGTAACACCTATGTTCATGAGTGAACCATTTAACATCATCAATGTACGACCTTTTCACGATTATACTCTAATTTTGTTTTATAAAAAAACAACAACGGTGAACATACGTGAATCCGCCATCCAAAAAACAACCAATTTTTGCTTATCAAACATATGTATTGTTCATGTTTCATAAATCAAACAGACACACTTTTTTCAATATACGATGATAAATTCTTTAAAACATGTTCACGGTATTCACATTTTAATAAAAAGTAATTCATTCCTTATGAACACAACAATAAACTAATAAACGTTTCAATGAAAAATACCAATTTATTCATACAATTGATGTCGGTTACAATTCCATGAAAGAGTTTTTTCAGGGGCATAATAAATGTAAAATAAATCTTTATTATCTTTTCCACAATTACCCCTGTTCAATGCGATTCATGTAACACTTTACCTTCCATGTGCAGTTAATGATCTAAACGCAATGTATAATCTTAATCGTTCATTTAAGGGATCAAGGGTTATGACTAGTTAATAGAGTTAACACAAAAAATTGGGTTAACAAAAGAACTCACCCCTATATATATATATATATACTTGAGATCATGTGAGACCAAACTATTTCCGTGAGACCGTGAGACCAAAGAATTAACACTAAACCTTCACAGCAATAGATTGTGAAGGTACTGTGATGGTAAACTTTCACAGTGTTTTTGCTGTGAATGTTTGTTATTTTTCTTACCTTCACAATGAATCATTATGAAGGTTTAGTGTTAGTTTTTTGGTCTCACGGTCTCACGAAAACAGGTTGGTCTCACGTGAACTCAACCCTATATATATATATATATATATATATATATATATATATATATAGGGGCAGGTTCAAACGAGAAGACAGTTCATTTGCGAGAAGGCGAGAAAGAATGTGGGCCACATACTTCATTATTTAAAAAATAACATAAAAAATTAAAAATATTTTAGAAATTAGGATAATTATCATTTTAAATTGGATAAATCCTTAAATATCTCATATATCTTAAATTTATTTATTTTTTAATTTTAATAAATTCATATTTTTATGAACTTTTATAATTTTTTTCTAGATACACTTTTGATTAAAAAAATCATAATTTTCATCAAATATCACATGTGAGTTCCACCAACAATTTATTAACTTTTTCATCATTTTATATCTAGTTTCTTGATCCACGTTTTTTATCACATGTGATTAACTTCGTTTAATATATTATCTGTTATGTATCACATATGATCCAGTATGTGAATTTTTGTATATATCACATATGATAATATACCTCCAAATATAAAAGACGTATAATCACATATGATGATATTTACATCATAAAAAGATCTATTAATATAAATATACATAATCACATATGATTAACTAAAATATCTACAATAATCATATGTGATAATATGCATAATCACATGTGACAATATACATAATCACATGTGATAATATGATATGTACAAAAATTAACATATAGTGAATCATATGTGATACGTAATAAATCATTTGTTAACTTAAGTTAATCACATGTAATTCAAGATCCAAAAAATAGGGAAAAAAATGTGAAATGCAATAATGAATTGATTATGGATATCACTTATGAATCTTAAACTGATTCACTTTTGAATCTTAAACTGATTCAGGATCCCGATTATAAGTTGTAAATTGGTTCACATACTAGATATAATTAAGATTCACACGTGAATCTATTTTATGATTCACATGTTCACATATTAATCTTAAACTAATTCAGAATTTCAGTTTAAATTGATTCAATTACAAGTTACAATTAAGATCACATGTTAGTCTATATTAGAATTTACATGTTCACACATGAATCTTAAACTAATTCAGAATTTCGGTTATAACTTTTGAATTATAACTTTTGAATTGATTCATCTACAAGTAACGATTAAGAATATATGTGAATCTATATTATGATTCACATGGTCAAATATGAACTAATATATACCTAATTATCACTGTAAGATAATGGTTTTTGGGATCTTTTATGTTTGGTTACGTTTCAAACAACTAATGAATAAACATAAATTTTCGTGTTTACATATGAGATTAAGGCAAATAAAATTTAATTCGATTTTTCATGTTACAAAATGCCAATGATTTCAAGGTAAAAAATTGCATAAAAAATCGATTATTATCGATATCAAAAAAATGTTATAGAAAAAATAGGATTATAAAGTAAGATATTTGATTCTTTTCATAGTTATCTTAATTAATGGAAAAAATATACATGGAACTCATAATTTTAAACTAGTGATTAAGATTGCGTCTCCCATTTTCAACGTTATTGTATTTCTAATTTGAACCTAGTCCTATATAGATATATGGTCGGGACCAAATGAGAAAACGATTAATTTATGAGTAAGCGAGAAGTTTCAAGATCACATGTGATACCAACTATTGCGTTAATCGTTCATACAACATGCAACCTTTCCTGCAACCTAGGTCGTGTTGACCAAGTTGAGTTCTTTTGGAGATGTTGTATCACATGTGATATTATTCTTGTAATCACATGTGATCTTGAAACTTCTCGGCTTGTAAATCAATATTTTTTTCTTGTTTGATCTTTTCTCTCTATTTATATATATATAGACAAATTATCCATTGCAAACCAGTTAGTTTGTACAAACTGTGCAAACTCGATCTAAGCCACTAATTTATTTCATCTACGGCTATGAAAAAATTGATGGCATTTTTGTAAATTATTGAACATTTTAATTTTATTTTATAAAAAATATGTCTATATGAGGGTAAATTGGGCAATCTAAAAGAAATGGAAAACCTAAACCTAAACCACGTTCATATCATCATCTGTTTCTCTTTCTTCCTCAACCAACCTCCTTCCAATCTCAGACTACCGCCGGCGCCGCTCCTGACCACCATCTCTGATCCTTCTAAACTACAACATCTCCGTCAACCATCCCCTGCGAATCAACTTCCCCTGCGATTCAACCCTCCCCTGCGAAGAACACGATCTTTACCAAGATAGCAACATTCAAGTTTGTTTCTCTTAGAACAGAGCCTACTTCGCGCTTCCCTTTTCCCATCAAGAACACGAATTTTGTTGTTCTAATCAGTTTTCGATAAGAAATCGAGTGGGAGGGTTGATAATCGATAACCTCGCCAATATTCACTTTTGTTGTTCGGTGGCATTGGTACCAATTTTCTTGTTAGTTTTGGTTATTGATTTTGTTTTTGGTTATCGATTATCCACTCGATTGTGGTTTTGGTTTTGGTTTTGTAGAGTGAAAATCGCCGAAAGGGCTTTTTTTGCAGGGACGGTGGTGGTGATGGAGTTCCTGATTCCTTCTAAGGATCCATGGAAGAACACGGATCGATGGTCTAGTGAGGAGCAAAAATGGCTTTTCGTTGATTTAGAATCAGCAAGAACGAAGCCGGTAGGGTTTTTTTGGTGAATGTTTTGTTTTGAAAAAGTTTCCTGATGCTAGTCAGGGTTTTTCTCAAAGTATTCTTTAATTGTTCTTTAAGAAATCAAAGTATTATGTTATTTCATTCATGATTCTGTTATTTCATTCATGATTTTGGGTTTAATGTTCATGAATCTGTTATTTCATTCATGATTCTGGGTTTGATGTTCATGAATCTGGGTTTGATGTTCATGAATCTGGGTGTCATATTCATCACCATGGTTTTCATGTTCTTGATTCTAGGATTTTTTGGTTTCACGTTGTTTTTTCTATAATCAGTTACAAAAAGAAATAATAAATTTTAAAAAAGGATATGTTAAAAACCCTAAAATACCCTCTAACAATTAAATGTATATAAAAATGAAAAAGAAAAAAAGAAATTACGTGATTGGTGGAAATGGGTTTGCATAGTGTGCACAATCTGACTGGTTTGCAACGGATACCTCCCCTATATATATATATATATATATATATATATATATATATATATATATATATATATATATATATATATATATATATAGAGAGAGAGAGAGAGAGAGAGAGAGAGAGAGGCGGGTTCAAACGAGGAACGCACCAATTTAAGAAAACGCGAGGAGCACCACCCATGTACTGAATCACATGTGATTCACTACACAAACCGCGGGACAAACCGCACGCTTTTGCAAACCGCGGGACAAACCGCGCGTGTCCGAATTTTAATCATAGTTGTGAATCACATTTGATCCACTACATGGGCGAAAGCCCCCCGATTAGTTGTGAATCACATGTGATTCGGCAGTAGTGAATCACATGTGATTCAGTACATGGGCGGTGCTCCTCGCGTTTCTCGTAAATTGTTACCCTCCTCGTTTGAACCTTTCTCTCTCTCTTCTCTCTCTCTCTCTCTATATATATATATATATAGCCTTAGGTTCAATAGAGAAGTGCAAATATTTAGAGAAATAGAGAAGTAAAAAAACACGGGACCGTTCATATATGAACGTTCATATATAAACAGTCATATATGAACGTTCAGATATGACTGTTATATGAACGTTCATTTATGAACGTTCATATATGACTGTTATATGAACGTTCATATATGAACGGTCCCGTGTTTTTTTACTTTTCTATTTCTCTAAATATTTGCACTTCTCTATTGAACCTTTCCCTATATATATACGCGAAGAATCATGTGAGAAGTTGAAGTTAACGTGAGAAGCGTGAGAAGTGGATCTGAACCGTTGATCACTTTAAATCAAATGTCCTCCCAAGAATTGCGCCTTAGAAGAGAATTGATCGGTGCATCGCATCCTAATGTGCGTCCATTTCTCATCTAACGGTTGATAACCGCATCCGACGCTTCTCATGTTATGCTACTTCTCATTGAAACCCAACCATATATATATATGGTCTGTAGGGGAAAACTGCAAAAATAAAAAACTGAGGAAAACACCTTGGTAACCATTCATCTGGACGATGTACACAAGTGTTTACAAGTAATTTGTAACATACATACGTGTAAATGCATAATGCATGTGTGCATAAAAACAAAAAAAAAACAACTTCTATTACTTGTATGCACATGTGGATACTGTCGAGATCAACTGTTATCAAGGTGTTTTTTAGTTTTTCATTTTTTTAAGGTTTTCCTCTGAACCTCCCTATATCTATACAGGAATATATATATAGGGTCAGGTTCAAGGGAAAACCTAAAAAAAATAGAAAACTGAGGAACACCCTGGTAGCATTTCATCTGAACGATATGCACTTGTGCTTACAAATAATTTATAACATGTACACGTGCATATGCATAATGCACACATACATAAAACCGAAAAACAACTTAAGTTACTAGCATGCACAAGTGCATATTGTCATGATGAATGACTATCAAGGTATTTGATTTGTATTATATATATATACATATATATATAGGGGTTAAATCATGTGAGAACCAAAAAAAGGTTGAAAACCGTGAGAACTGATCTAAGCCATAATTTGCTTTTGATCCTATGGTTTTAATTAAAAGTTGTTTCACCATATGAAAAGGGCATAATCGTCATTTTTTAACAGAGATTCACCATATGAAATACATACTGTTTCACCTCATGGAATAAAAATAGACTCTCATAAATATAATGTTTCACCTTATGAAATCTAAACATAATGTTCATGTATATGTATTTCATCATATGAAATAAACACAATTTTCATCAATAATCTATTTCACCTCATGAAATCAACCACACTTGCTATCAATAGGTCATTTCACCTTATGAAATCAAACTTCTCAAACCCATTTACCTTAACATGTCATTTCACCTTATGAAATCAAACTTTCCAAACCCACTCACCTTAACAAGTCATTTCACCTTATGAAATCTGTAAGATCCCACATTGGTTGGGGAGGGAAACAAATGTTGCCTTATAAGAGGACCTTGATACCTCCCCTATCAGACGCGTTTTAAAAACCGTGAGTCCGGGTGTGTGGACAAAGCGGACAATATCTGGTACGGTTGGCCTGAGATGTTACAGATGGTATCAGAGCTAGGAACCGGACTGGTGTGCTAGCGAGGACACTGTGCTCCCAAGGGGGGTGGATTATAAGATCTCACATTGGTTGGGGAGGGGAACAAAGGTTGCCTTATAAGAGGAACTTGATACCTCCCCTATCAGACGCGTTTCAAAAACCGTGAGTCCGAGTGTGTGGACAAAGCGGACAATATCTGGTACGGTTGGTGTTGGTCCCAGCTATGGAGTAGCAATGGTAAACAAGTATTGTAGAAGGGGGGGGGGGGGTTGAATACAATACACAATTTTTTTTCACTTAATTTAATTCTTCATTGATTTACTTCAAATAAGAATTACACACAGAAACTATTGATTGTTGCGAAACAGAACAGATAAATCAGTTCAAACAATCTTACACACAGACACACATAGAATAAGAACAATTGTAAAACACTTAGTACAAACAATGAACTTTTGAGAGAGGAGAGAAAATGCCAGCACTTGGAGTCTTGAAGAGTCTGTAATCTGGTAATCTTTACAAGGAAGGAGATGATCTCTTTATATAGTGCCTCATGCATTAAATGCATGAACACTTGTCAAGCAGAGATAAGAGAGCATCAGGTCTTCTGAAAAGGTACTGATATGCACTTTTGTCTTGAAGCGTTGACCTGCTTGTTGAGGTTGATCTTTCTTGAAAGAGATAAGTAATCCAAATAACCTTTTTCTGATCCTTGGATGATGTCTTTATCATTGCAAGATATGCTAAATATATTTTGTAGATAAAGTAGAATATACCTGCTGAAGATTTCTTTGCCGAAGACTTCTTTGAGTGTCTTGTCGAAGATATCATTTTGCCTAACATGTCTTCAAGTATTTTGCCTAACATGATATCTTGTCTAACATGTCTTCAAATATCTTGCCTAACATTTCATCTTGCCTAACATGTCTTTAAGTATTTTTGCCTAACATGTTATCTTGTCTAACATGTCTTCAAATATCTTGCCTAACATTTCATCTTGCCTAACATGTCTTCAAATAGTGTTGGCCGAAGACTTGGGATGTCTTCAAGTAGCAACTTAACCTTTGGCTAGAAGTCCATCTTCAATCCGCTTTGAAGATACACTTCTACTCTGTTTCTTCGGTTGATCTTCGACTTCACCGAACATTTTGTGTTACATAATTAAGCTGCTTGTAAAGAACCTAAAAATTATTCTTAGTATGAAATGTGTAAAATGAAAGACTGGAGGTCATCTTCAAATCCTAAGTGACCCAACAATCTCCCCCTATTTGAGGATGACATCCATACTTAGAAACTGAACAGTAAATACTGAATAATTCATTTTGACCCTTGTTTACTCTTTTTGGGTTCTTTTCACATAGTCCATTCTTTTTTTCTTTTCTTTTTTGTTAGTATCTGACATTTACAAGTAAAATAAAATAAAAGGGTATAGTTGTACAAACAAATGAAAGAAAAAGGAAAGAAGTATAACAATATGAACAAAACAAACATTACTTGCATCTTTGGAGGATCGAGTTGAAACTTGTGTCTGGCTTGAGGATTCTTCATTTTGATCAGCAGTCTGTTGATGTGTTGGAGAACTTTATCTTTCAGGCACTTTTGCTTTTCTTCAGATGTTCCAAATCTTCAAGTCATTCACTTACTCCAAAATATTTCAACAAAATGAGTCTGTGTTCTAGGAAGAGACAAACCCATAATGGTGACAATCTTTGAGGGAGGTTTGAGGTTGAGTGAATCAGCCTCAGGATGCTTCTGGCCATCTCTTGCATCTTCTTTATTTTGTTGGCATCTTCATCTCTTCCTATTCAACATCATCATCCTTTGTCTTTGTTTTGCTCCCCCTCAGTTAGATCAACCGGTCTTTGTGTTCCTCCCCTCAGTTAGATCTGCCCGGACTGATGTGCTCCCCCTTAATCGGTCCGCCGATTTCCTCATTTTTTTCGAGTTGGACGCTGGATATGAGTACTGAGGGTTGATGTTGCTCCCTCTCAGATGAAATCTACCCCTCAGCGACCGACGAAGGAAAAACACTAACAAATGTTAGAAAATCGGCCATAACACAAGACCACAATTTTGTTTTTTTTTTTTTGAAAATGAAAGGTGTGAAGAAATTTATGGGGAAGAAAGAAGGAAGGTTAAGTGTGATGTGAGAGAAGGGTATAGGGTTTAGGGATGGTGAGAGATTTATGGGGAAGAGAGAGAAGTGATTTAAAAATTTACCGTGTAAAAAAATGGGGTAAGGGTGTATGGTAAATAAAACTGCTCACAAAAAATTGGGGTAGGGAGGGTATCGGCAGAAAGTGGGTGTGGGGAAGGGGGATTTTCGGCAAGAGGTATTGGCAAAAGGGTAGGGAATTTTCGGCAGCAAGCAAAGAAGAAAGGGGTTTCGGCAGCTGTTAGGGGAAAATTTTCGGCAGAAAATTCAATGGGGGGGTCGGCAGATGTGAATTTCTGCCGGGGGGCGGGGGGTGGGGGTCGGCAGCATGCAAATAAAATAGGGAAGGAGAAGTTGGTAATGAAATTATTAAGGGGGAAGTGGTCGGCGGTTAATGAGCTTCGGCAAAGGGGTTCGGTAAGGGTGTTCGGTGAGATGGGTTAGGCCAAAAACTATATATAAATAAAGGAGATGGGTTTCGGTAGATGTGGTTCGGCAAAAGGAGGAGAGGATTTTTGTGTGGCTAAGGAGGAATATTGTTGGGTGTGATGTCATCAAAATGGGATTTCATAAATGGTTGCCGAATGAACATGATGCCATTAAAATGGAATTTTGATTTTTTTTGAATTTTTTTTGATTTTTTTATTTTTCTAAATATCTTTTTCTCTTTTTTTTAATTTTCTTTTCTCTTTTTTTTATTTTTCTTTTCTCTTTTTTCAAGGAGTTTGGCAATGAGTTTCGGAAGATTGTTGAGAAAGATCTTCAAAAGATTTGTGGGAAGCAAACATCTTCAAGAGTAAACTTCTGATGTGGGTCTTCAAGTCATCTTCAAGATCAAGAGGTGATCTTCAAGTCTTCAATCTTCAAGAGTAATCTTCAAGTCTTCAATCTTCAAGAGTAATCTTCAAGCTCCACACATTGTCATGAAGGGAGGGATCTTCAAATCTTCAAGCTCCACACATAGTCATGAAGGGAGGGATCTTCAAATCCAGGATGTGATGCTAAAGATATATGAACCCTCATTTTGTTTTAAATCTTTAAGCTCAACAAGTCCATACTGATTTGCCCTCTTCCACTCCTGAAGATTTTCTTCTGCCTCTCAATCTCAACCTTCTCTTCCTTTAGCACACATAGTCATGAAGGGAGGGATCTTCAAGATTTTCTTCAAAATGAGGGTTAGACCTAGCGGTGAAGATCCTTCTTCAGTATGGACTTGTGGAGATGTAAGATATATGAAGAAAAGATAGACTTAGGAAAGACAGACTCAGGAAACACAAACTTGGGAAAGATAGACTTAGGAAATGAGGGTGATGTAATACCCCGGGTAAGTTCGTTAGTTAAAACCTCTTTCCGTTAAAATCAGTTAACTTTATAATAGTATGTTTAGGGTAAAAATTGGGTTAAATTATAAGTTAGGGGTGTTTTAGTCATTAGTGAATAGTTTAGGGGCTGAAATGGTAAATGTGAGTGGATATTATCTAAAGAAAAGTAAGATATTATCATAACTTAGAAAAATCAGTATGTGTAGTGTGTGTGTGTTTTGAGACCAAAAGAAGAAAAGAAGGTTTGTGGCTAAAAGGTTCAAATTGGTGTGCTTGGAAGGGTATCTGAGGTATGTTCCTTTGTATTTTATGTTTGTAATTGCTATTAGAAGGTTTCTATCGGAATAGATTAGTCAATTACACATCTGGTAGTAATTCAGTCGGTTTCTGGGCAAAATTGGGTAAACCGACAGTGGTTTCTGGACACAGTATGAATGTGTCCGGGTGGTTTTGTTGATTGTGTCCGGATGATATTATAAAGGTGTCCGGACGGGTTCTTTATCCGGGTAAGTTTCTTTTTCCTATGTTTTCCGGATAGAATTGGATACCGGTTAGCATCCGGATTACTCTGGTGTCCGAACGTTGTCCGGACTGTATAGGTTGTCCGGAAAAGTCACGCTGTCCGGAAAAGTTGTGTTGTCCGGATAATTTGAGGTATCCGGATACTTTTGCTGTTTGGTCATTTTGTAGAATTTAAACACTTTTGAGTATCCAGTAACCTGTGTTTTGTTAATTCTTAGATAGAATATGAATAAGGACTAAAATACTATGGACTTGACTTAAGTTCGGGCTTGGGGAAGACAATTGAGGATAAGAGTTAGATAGAGTTATCTAAAGCTCTTAGTCCTAGCAAGCCCTATGTGTTCAAAGTGGTAAAGCAATACTTGTATATGATTGTTTCAGATTCTGTGAAATTGAAGTGAAGCTGAATCGTTTGAGAAAAGCTTGGAGAACGTTTTGATAAGACAAACAGGTGAGTTTTACTTCAAAATGTTTTTAAACTGGAATACATATACGTGTAGATTGAAAAGGTGATAGATAATGTGATTAGAT
Source organism: Saussurea involucrata (assembly GCA_033807775.1). Taxonomy (NCBI): domain Eukaryota; kingdom Viridiplantae; phylum Streptophyta; class Magnoliopsida; order Asterales; family Asteraceae; genus Saussurea; species Saussurea involucrata. The sequence continues at coordinate 93,143,963 of CM066327.1, read as the reverse complement.
GTTCATAAATGACAATATGATATATTGAGATATATATTGTATTTATATGTTCATTACACTACACGAGTATACGTTAGCCGAAACTATAGTCGGCGGTGTTTGTTGTAGTTGTTGTACAACGGTGTTGCTGTAGTTGTTGTACAGAGGTGTTAGCTGTAGTTGTTGTACAGTGGATTAGTTGGCTCGCAACCAACTAACATGGCCAGGAGAAATGAGAATGAGAAAGAGGATGAGTTGAACACAGTGCACGAGTCTTGATTGGTATTTAATTACGTGTGATATATGTGTGTTTATATAAAGGATTTTATATAAATGGGTTTTATAATGATTGTGAAATGACAGTGATTTTCTCACTTAGACCGCTAGGTCAAACCCTCATTTTGTTTTAAAAATATGTATTCCAGGTCGTGGATCAAGTAAGGGCAAATAAGAAGGATAGTCGTTGCTTAGCTTTTGGGAAGACTTGTGTTATGAAGATCATGAAGTGTTTTTGTACTTATGGCTTTGTTGTTAGTCTTAATGTAAATTATTTAGTCAAAAAGTTTGTACTGAATTACTTATTATGTTTAGTAAGACTATGGGACCGAATATGAAATATGATGTATCTTTTTGATGAAATTATGTTGTGAAATGTATGTTATTTGTATATATGGAAACTGGGACGTTACAGATGGCATCAGAGCCCTAGTTTAAGGGATTTAGGTATTAGTATCTGTACCTAGACTTAAACTGCATGTGAAGTAGGATGTCCCTATTATTGTAGAACCTTGGGATGTTAAATATAAAAAGGTAGAAGGAACATCATGTAAGGTATTTTCATTATTACACCTGGCCAGTGTAATTGTGATCTTACAGGTACATGTTTGAACTGGAATACCTTGTTATATGGGGTATGTGCTTATGTGTATATTAACCTTGTCTGAATCAACAGAATGGCAAGTGGTACTAGACAAACGAATCGGGAAGGAGGAGGAAATCCGAATAGAACAAACCCAATAGCCAGAGGAAGGGGAAGAGGGGGAGAAAGAGGTAGAACTGGAGGCAGAGTCCAGGGGCGCGGAACGGAATTTGTTACAAGAGACGACTTAGCAGCGGAAATGGGAAGATAACAAGCCAATATCCAAGCTATGTTCAACCAAACTCATAATACTGAAACAGATAGACCAGATCCTTCACATGAAGAAGAGATGCCTATTACTCCTACTGTTGTACCAGTAATGAAAAAGTGTGATTATAAAATGTTTCTCAGTTGTAAGCCTCCTACTTACTCAGGAGACCGGGACCCAGTGAAAGCGATGAGATGGCTGAAGGAAATAGAAGTTATCTTCAAAACTAGTAAGTGTGCTGAGGAAGACAGAGTACATTATGGAACCACGATGTTGAAGGGCGATGCTTTATACTGGTGGGAAGCTCATATGTCATCAGGAGAGCCTGACATATACTCTACCTTCTCTTGGGAGGAATTTGTTATAGCTTTCAGGAAACAATTTTGTTCTCATGCAGCGATTAAACAATTGGAAGGGGAATTCATGAACTTACAGCAAGGGAACTTATCAGTTCGGGACTACACCGCTAGTTTTCTAGGAAAATCTTGTTTCGCAGAATACTACGTTGCCATGGAGGCAATGAAGACGGAAAGGTTTATCTTCGGGTTAAATTCAGATGTCAGAAAGCTAGTAACTGCAAAAGGACCCGTTACCTTCTCAGCCGCAGTAGATGCCGCGGAAGATGTGGAGCGGGATAATAGGAGGGATGCTGGTGATAAAGGTATGGGGAAGAGAAAGTGGGAAGGACCACAGTATGACCCGAAGAAGTCCAGGTTTCAGAGATACGATAACCGCCCGCCGTTTCGACCAACAGAAAAACCTTGTCCGAAGTGCAACCGTGTTCACCAAGGAAATTGTCAAGTTGACCCTCGGATTTATTATAAGTGTAGGAAGACCGGGCATATTGCTAAAAATGTCCAGTAACGCGGCTTTGTTTCTTGTGTAATTCTCCGGATCACATTCAGTCGGATTGTCCGCGGGGAAGAATACAGCAGGGTGGTACATCAGGGAGACCAGCGGTTGTTAGACCAATAGTGCCAAGACAAGAACCACCAAGAACTAGGGGTCGTACATTTCAGATGACAGCAAAAGAAGCGGAGGAAACTCCGGATGTGACATTTTTCATAAACTCTACATGTGCTAAAGTGTTATTTGACTCCGGTGCAAACCGATCGTTTGTGTCTCCTTCATTTGCTGCTTATATGCATTTAAACCCTAAAGTATTAGATCATGCTTTGATGGTAGATACGGCAAATGATAACCAAGTGACGGTTAAAGAGGTTTTTGATAAGTGTGTGATAAATATATAGGGATGCGAAGTACCTATACAATTATTCCCTATAGCCTTGATCGAGTTTGATGTGGTAGTGGGAATGGATTGGTTAGCTGAGAATCAGGCTAACATAGTTTGTGATAAGAAAATAATTAATGTTGTCTTACCTGAGAGAGGACCGGTAGTAATTTATGGTGATCGTAGCAATCATCAGTCTTGCCTTATATCTATGATAAAAGCCCGTAAGTGTGTTAATAAGGGTTGCCAGAGTTACTTAGCTTATGTGATAGATATTAAACCAGAAAAGAATAAGTCGGATGATATTCCGATTGTTAGTGAATTTCCAGAAGTATTCCCTGAAGACTTGAATATTCTTCCGCCCTTTAGACAAATAGAGTTTGGTATAGATCTGATTCCTGGAGCCGCTCCTATTGCTCGTGCACCGTATCGTTAAGCGCCACCAGAGATGAAAGAAATGATGACGCAACTACAAGACCTATCCGATAAAGGCTTCATCAGACCCAGTTCTTCGCCGTGGGGTGCACCAGTTTTGTTTGTGAAAAAGAAGGATGGTTCGATGAGAATGTGTATCGACTACCGGGAACTGAATAAGCGCACGATCAAGAACAAGTATCCGCTACCCATAATTGATGACCTCTTCGATCAGTTAGTTAGAGCTTGTTATTTCTCCAAGATTGATCTAAGGTCTGGTTACCATCAGCTGAAGGTGAAAGAAGAAGATGTTCTGAAAACTGCTTTTCGCACAAGGTATGGTCATTATGAATTCTTAGTGATGCCTTTTGGATTGACGAACGCTCCAGCTGCTTTTTATGGATTTAATGAATCGGGTATGTAAGTCGTATCTCGATAAATTTGTAATTGTATTTATCCATGATATACTTATCTATTCTCGATCCAAGGAAGAGCACGCGCAACATCTTCGTCTGATTCTGGAGTTACTAAAGAAAGAAAAGTTGTATGCTAAATTTTCGAAATGTGAATTCTGGCTACGAGAAGTTCAGTTTTTGGGGCATGTAGTTTTTGAGAAAGGCATTCAAGTTGATCCGATGAAAGTGGAAGCAATTGAAAAGTGGGAACCGCCGAGAACGCCAACCGAAGTACGAAGTTTTCTGGGTTTAGCCGGCTATTATCGAAAGTTTATAAAAGACTTCTCTCGTATCGCGACGCCTTTGACTAAGCTGGCCCGAAAGAATTTAAAGTTCGAATGGAAAGCAGAACAGGATGAAGCATTTCGGATATTGAAAGAGAAACTTTGTAGCGCGCCGATTTTGTCATTACCTGAAGGTTCCGAAGACTTTGTTGTTTACAGTGATGCTTCCAAACTGGGATTGGGTTGTATACTTATGCAGCGTGGAAAGGTTATTGCTTATGCTTCTCGTCAACTAAAAGATCATGAAAGACAGTATCCTACGCACGACATGGAGCTTGCAGCAGTTGTCTTCGCATTGAAGATTTGGAGACATTATCTTTATGGTTCCAAATGTCAAATTTATACTGATCATAAGAGTCTCCAACACCTCTTCGATCAGAAGGAACTAAATATGAGGCAAAGAAGATGGCTAGAACTGGTGAATGATTAGGACTGTGAAATTCTTTATCATCCAGAAAAGGCAAACGTGGTAGCTGATGCACTGAGTCGTCAAGAAAGAAGCAGGACAATAAAAGCCATTGCACTACGAACTGAACTCCTACCCAACATCTTTGACGAACTGCAGAAGTGTCAAATAGAAGCTTATCAGGAAGAACATTTGAAGTCAGAACGGTTAGTGGGGATATCAGAATTGCTTGTGAGAGATGACCGTGGGTTATTGTGTATGGGAAACAGAATTTGGGTGCCTCATTTGGGTGGGTTACGTGATCGTGTACTACAAGGAGCTCATCAGTCTCGTTTCTCTATTCATCCAGGTACGAATAAGATGTATAAAGATTTAAAACAATTCTATTGGTGGCCGGGAATAAAAAGAAGTATTGCTCAACATGTGGAAAGTTGTACTACGTGTAAGAAGGTAAAGATTGAACATCAAAAGTCGTTTGGTCAGTTGCAACGATTGGAAATACCTATATGGAAATGAGATCAGATTACGACAGATTTCATTACGAAGCTACCAAGGACCCCGAAGGGATTTGATGCTATTTGGGTGATTGTCGATAGATTGACGAAGTCTGCTCACTTCTTACCAATAAAGGAAGCTGATTCGATGGAGCGATTAGCTAAGTTGTACATTGACGAAATAGTAACTCGACATGGAGTTCCAATCTCGATCATTTCTGATCGTGATAGTCGTTTTACTTCAAGAATCTGGAGAAGTTTTCAGAAGGAAATGGGGACGCAGATAAAACTAAGTACAGCATATCATCCTCAAACTGACGGTCAGAGTGAACGAACGATTCAGACCTTAGAAGATATGCTCCGGGCTTGTATTGTTGACTTTGGGGGATCATGGGATAATCATTTACCGTTGATTGAATTTGCCTACAACAACAGTTATCATTCCAGCATTCAAGCGGCACCGTTTGAAGTATTGTATGGTAGAAAATGTCGAACGCCTCTGTGTTGGAATGAAGTGGGAGAGAAACAATTAGCGGGGCCAGATATAGTTCAGTTGACCGTGGATAAGGTTACTCAGATTCGGGAAAGATTAAAAGTGGCTCAAGACAGACAGAAAAGCTACGCAGATCGACACCGGAAACCGCTAGAGTTTCAAGTTGGGGATTTTGTGATGTTAAAGGTCTCACCTTGGAAAGGAGTCATTCAATTTGGAAAGCAAGGTAAACTTAGTCCAAGGTACATCGGGTCGTTTGCAATTATGGAGAAGATCGGTGAAGTAGCATACAGGTTGGATCTTCTGCCAGAGTTAAGCAGGATTCATAACGTGTTTCATGTTTCAAATTTTCGGAAGTGTTTGGTTACGCCAGATCAGGCCGTCTCTCTACCAGATATACAAGTGGATGAAAAGCTGAATTATGTGGAGGAACCGGAAGCCATAGTTGACCACAAAGTTAAAGTGTTGCGGAATAAAGAGATCAGACAAGTGAAAGTTCAGTGGAGACATCATAGAAGGCAGGATGCTACTTGGGAATCGGAATCCGAAATGAGAACCAAATACCCTCACCTTTTTGCCTAACCGAATTTTAGGACGGAATTCTTTTGAGGGGGAGATGATGTAATACCCCGGGTAAGTTCGTTAGTTAAAACCCCTTTCCGTTAAAATCAGTTAACTTTATAATAGTATGTTTAGGGTAAAAATTGGGTTAAATTATAAGTTAGGGGTGTTTTAGTCATTAGTGAAGAGTTTAGGGGCTGAAATGGTAAATGTTAGTGGATATTATCTAAAGAAAAGTCATATATTATCATAACTCAGAAAAATCAGTGTGTGTGTATGTTTTGAGACCAAAAGAAGAAAAGAAGGGTTGTGGCTAAAAGGTTCAAATTGGTGTGCTTGGAAGTGTATCTGAGGTATGTTCCTTTGTATTTTATGTTTGTAATTGCTATTAGAAGGTTTCTATCGGAATAGATTAGTCAATTACACATCTGGTAGTAATTCAGTCGGTTTCCGGGCAAAATTGGGTAAACCGACAGTGGTTTCCGGACACAGTATGAATGTGTCCGGGTGGTTTTGTTGATAGTGTCCGGATGATATTATAAAGGTGTCCGGACGGGTTCTTTATCCGGGTAAGTTTCTTTTTCCTATGTTTTCCGGATTGAATTGGATACCGGATAGCATCCGAATTACTCTGGTGTCCGAACGTTGTCCGGACTGTATAGGTTGTCCGGAAAAGTCACGTTGTCCGGAAAACTTGTGTTGTCCGGATAATTTGAGGTATCCGGATACTTTTGCTGTTTGGTCATTTTGGAGAATTTAAACACTTTTGAGTATCCAGTAACATGTGTTTTGTTAATTCTTAGATAGAATATGAATAAGGACTAAAATACTATGGACTTGACTTAAGTTCGGGCTTGGGGAAGACAATTGAGGATAAGAGTTAGATAGAGTTATCTAAAGCTCTTAGTCCTAGCAAGCCCTATGTGTTCAAAGTGGTAAAGCAATACTTGTATATGATTGTTTCAGATTCTGTGAAATTGAAGTGAAGCTGAATTGTTTGAGAAAAGCTTGGAGAACGTTTTGATAAGACAAACAGGTGAGTTTTACTTCAAAATGTTTTTAAACTGGAATACATATACGTTGTAACATCCCAAAATTTCAAGAAAATTAAAATTTTTAATTAAACGCTTCATATATAAAAACTCATTAAATAACCCCAACATATTAATTGCAAAATCATAAATGTTGTTCAAGTAATCAGAAACCAGCGGAAACAATGTTCAATAAATAAAACTAATATCAGCCCGCTCATCCTGCGCGCCAGTGTGTACCCGTCACGCCTTAGAGCCACTCGTACCTGAAACCACAGTTTATTGGGAAAAAGGGTAAGCACGAAGCTTAGTGAATTCAAACACCATAAATAATACAGTTATTCCACACTACCCCTAAACAAATAGTGACACATAAACGATCACACAGGTCTACGAACAAATCATAAACATGTATATCCACAACCACCCGCCTAAAAGGCACCAGTCAGTCCCACCGACCACATGATAACATCTTCGGCCCCGCCGAATCCTCGGTCCCACCGAGTCTCTACGCCCCGCGTATAAAACCTCCGGCCCCGCCGGACCCTCGGTCCCACCGAGTTAACATGGCAACATAGTATCAACTAGACACCCCACTATCTAGTCCCACAATACAATCACATAAAGCTACCACACACGTACTACAGCAATGATAAAACAACCGTTATTAGATATAGTGAGAGAACTCACCTCAAATGCGCGCCTAGCTTAATCAACACAATTCAAGCTTCACAATTACGGTCACTTTCCAGCACCTAAACGCATGTTAAAACGTGTCAATACGAGACTCGGACCCTATGACGTGACACACGCTTAAACAGTCACTAAAACTAATTTCCGCTCTCATAAAACAGGTCTGTTCGGGACCTGTTTCGACCCCTTTAAACCCAGAAAAATCCCAATATTATTTCATGACCAGAAAGTCCTCTGAGTTAGGGTTTCAAGGACATATTATACGCCTCCTAACGATTTTTCTACAATTTATTATGAATTAAATACGAACGGTTACCAAAACTGCCAGTTTTCGGTCCAGCCTACATAAACAGTCCAAAACAGCCTAGCTACGGGTTTAATCAGACATTCGGCAAAACACGAAAAACCTTTCCAACTCGAATAGGGAACTATGGCCACCAAAATCACCTCAAAACGAGTTACGAGTAAAAAGTTATGGTCTACACAAAACAGTGGCAGATCCTAGAATTTTTCACATAAAATGACGAATCACCGAACTTGCGACCACTTTTTCGTCCAATTAGAGACCGAACCAGTTTTTCGCTAAAACACGGAAAACGTGCTCGACCCCGAACTTGAACCGCGGGCGCCAGTTTCGGCTCAAACGGAGTTACGACGTAAAAGTTATGGTTGCGCGAAAACTGGACAGCACACTAAAATTTTCATAAAAAAAGATAACTTTTAACAACGGTTTGAACGATTCGACTTAATTGATTGAGTCACGGGTTAAGGGCTCGGTAGTGACAATGGTCTGGTCACACCACGCGCCACCCACTGCCATCTCCGGCAGTGGCGGTCGCCGGTGGCGACCGGCGGCGGCTCTCCGGCGATGATTACACACACACACCGACCACCCCACCCTCTCGCACCATCTTTCCTCCTCTCACTCAATCGCCATACACGCCACTACACACACACCTCGACCACCCTACGCCACCACCCCACAAGGCGGTCCACGGCGGCTACCGCCTGCAGCGGCCAAGGCCGTGCGCAGCGGCAGCGGCGGCTACTTCGCCGGCGACTTAAACAGAAAAGAAACGAGATCGTAAAGCTTACCTCTCGGCGAAAGAAGGTGGCGGCAGCGGCTTCCCGGCGACTGCAGCGGCTGCGCCTCTTCTCCGGCGTCCTTCACCTCCAGCGTCCTCCTTCTTACCGCCGTTCTCCCTCTCTTTCTAACCTCTCTCGGCTCTCCTCTATCTCTCTCACTCTCGATCGATCCTCTCACTCACGGCGGAAACAACATGAAACGAGAGGAAGGAAAAGTAGGGTTAAGGAAATCGTTTGGGTTGCTTGCTTATCAAGGGAACACGAAAACGGGGTGGGATCCGGCCATGGGCCGAGACCCATGCAAAATATTTCCAACATTACACTCTAGCCCCTCAACTTTACTTGACTCACAATCTACATTAGAAAAATACGAATTCTAACATTTTTGGTCCTTTTGACACCAAACACTAACCGCAAACAATTAAAGGTACACACTTTAATTAATTAAAATTTTAAACAAAAACGTACCGGGACACGGGCTTTACAACTCTCCCCCGCTTGGATTAGACTTCGTCCCCGAAGTCCATGCCCGCAAACAGCTCCGGGTAATTCTCCCGCATCTCGGCTTCTGGTTCCCACGTCCATTCTGAACCTTTCCGGTGCTGCCACTGGACCTTCACCAATTCAATGACCTTGTTCCGCAGAGTCTTCGTCTTCCTCTCGACTATGGCTATTGGCTTCTCCACATAGTTGAGTCGCTCGTCAATCTGAATATCTTCAAGGGGAACTACTACAGACTCATACATCACACACTTCCGCAACTGAGAGACATGGAACGTGTTGTGGATCAGGCTCAGCTCCCCTGGTAGCTCCAATCGGTAAGCTACTTTCCCCACACGCGCGATGACCTTGTACGGTCCGATATATCGGGGACCCAACTTTCCCCGCTTGCGAAAACGGATTACCCCTTTCCAGGGTGACACTTTCAAAAGAACGTAATCCCCGACTTGGAACTCCAAATCCGATCGTCTCTTATCAGCGTAACTCTTTTGTCGACTCTGAGCCGTGACTAACCGATCCCGCACCATCTGAATCATTTATGTCATCTTTAGCACAACGTCGGTGCTCCCCAACACTCTGTGACCAACCTCGCCCCAGCAAATGGGCGTCCGACACTTCCTGCCATACAACACTTCGTACGGCGCTCTACCGATGCTAGCGTGATAGCTGTTATTATAGGAGAACTCAGCTAGTGGAAGATACTGATCCCAACTACCACCAAAGTCAATCACACATGCTCGCATCATGTCCTCAAGTGTCTGAATAGTACGCTCACTCTGCCCGTCGGTCTGAGGATGAAATGCTGTACAGAAATGCAACCGCGTACCCATTTCATTCTGAAACTTCTCCCAAAACCAGGAGGTGAAACGAGTATCCCGATCCGAGACAATCGAGACTGGCACCCCGTGCCTAGTTACAATCTCTCGGATGAAAACCTCCGCGAGCTTATCCGCCGAGAAGCTCTCTTTAATCGCCAAGAAGTGAGCGCTCTTAGTCAGACGATCCACAATTACCCAGATGGTATCATTCCCTCGCTGAGTTTTGGGAAGCTTCGTGATGAAATCCATCGTAATCTGCTCCCACTTCCACACCGGAATCTCCAAAGGCTGCAATTTCCCGTGCGGTCGCTGGTGCTCCGCCTTGACCTTCCGACAGGTCAAACATACCTCCACACATTTGGCTACATCCCGCTTCATGCCGGGCCACCAATAGCCTTCCCGTAAGTCTCTGTACATTTTGGTAGCTCCCGGATGAATTGAAAACTTGGACTTATGCGCCTCGTCCAATAGTATCTGTCGGTTCCCACCGGCGAATGGGACCCAAACTCTACCATATCGGGTCAATAATCCTCGACTATCCCGTACTAATTTCGGAATTTCTCCCGAAACTCTCTCCCGTTTTGCATTTTCCGCCAACACGGCCACCTCCTGAGCGACACCTATCGACTCCAAAAGAGTTGCAACCACTGTCAACCGCTGACACAGACCCTTCAGCGGTCCCCCAACCGGATGTCGGCTAAGTGCGTCCGCGACTACATTCGCTTTACCCGGGTGGTAAAGTATCTCGCAGTCGTAATCCTTGACCACATCAAGCCATCTTCGCTGCCGCATATTAAGATTTTGCTGATCCATCAGGTATTTAAGGCTCTTATGATCAGTGTAGATAGTACACTTGACACCATAAAGATAGTGTCTCCAAATCTTCAGAGCAAACACCACTGCTCCCAACTCCAAGTCATGAGGCGGGTAGTTCGCTTCGTGGGGCTTCAGCTGCCTTGAAGCGTAAGCTATGACCTTGCCGCGTTGCATAAGCACGACACCCAACCCCTGATATGAAGCATCACAATAAACCACCAAGTCCTCCATACCCTCGGGCAAAGTCAACACAGGAGCCTCGCATAAACGTCTGCGTAGCTCCTCAAATGCCTTCTGCTGATCTTCACCCCAACTGAAAGCTGCAGTTTTCTTCGTCAGTCGAATCATAGGCAAGGCAATCTTGGAGAAATCTTGGATAAATCTCCGATAGTACCCTGCTAACCCGAGAAAACTCCGCACCTCGGTGGGAGTTTTCGGCACCTCCCACCGCATTACCGCTGAGATCTTGGCCGGATCGACCATGATACCGTTCTGATTCACGACATGTCCTAGGAATTGGACCTCTCGTAACCAGAATTCACACTTGGAGAACTTAGCATAAATCTTCTCCCGCCTCAACACATCCAAAACTTCCCGCAAATGCACCTCGTGCTCTTCTTTCGTCTTCGAATATACGAGGATATCGTCGATGAATACGATCACCAAGCGATCCAGCATCGGGCTGCATACCCTGTTCATGAGGTCCATGAACGCTGCTGGTGCGTTGGTGAGCCCGAAAGGCATCACCACGAACTCGTAATGGCCATACAGCGTACGGAAGGCCGTTTTCTCCGTATCCTCACTTCGTACCCGCATCTGATGATACCCGGATCTCAGGTCAATCTTAGAGAACCACGATGCTCCCTGCAACTGATCAAACAAGTCGTCAATCCTTGGCAGAGGATAACGATTCTTTACCGTAAGCTTATTCAGCTCTCGGTAATCAATACACATTCGTTGAGATCCATCCTTCTTCTTCACGAACAAGATCGGAGCTCCCCACGGTGAACAACTCGGCTTAATGAACTCTTTCTCAAGAAGTTCCTGCAACTGATCATACAGCTCCTTCATTTCCGGTGGAGCCAGGCGATAGGGTGCCTTGGCCACCGGAGCAGCACCCGGAATTAGATCGATTCGAAACTCCACCTGTGGTTCGGGAGGTATCCCCGGTAGCTCGTCGGGAAACACATCGGCAAACTCCCTCACGACTGGCACATCTTCGGCAGTCCTCTTTGCCTCGACACTACGCGTGTCTATCACATACGTCAAGTACCCCTGACCACTATGCTGAAAGTGTCTCCGAGCCCTCGCCGCGGAACATATTGCCGTAGTCCGCCTGGGCGAGTCTCCCTGAATCAACAACTCTCCCCCGCTTGGGGTTCGAACCCGCACTTGTTTGCGGCGACAAACAATTTCCGCATCAAACGCGTCCATCCAATCCATGCCCACAATCACACAAAGCTCTCGCATAGCTATCAGAATCAAATCTATGGGAAACCTCACACCCAAGATTTCCAACGTGCATTCCCGATACACATCCGTAACCGTCAAGGTCCTATCATCGGCAACCTCGACTACCAAAGGACATCCTAACCGTCCCACCACTCGGCCCAAACTCTCGCTAAAGGTGCGAGACACAAATGAATGAGTAGCCCCGCTATCAAACATTACAACCGCAGGCACCGAGTTTACTAGAAACGTACCTAACATACAATTAACAACATATATAAAAAAAACAAGGCATGAAAAGGAAGGACGAAAAGAAAAAGGGTGATAGAACATACATGTCACCACCTTAGGCGTCGCCTGCGCCTCTTCCACCTTCAGCTGGTGGACTCTACCTCGGGCTGCCTCTGTCCCCGGCTGACCCGTACGACCGTCAGTGATGCGCAGTGGGGCATTTACAGGAGCCCTCTGTGCACCACCCCCATCAGCTGCTCTCGAGTTCGGACAACTGGCCCTCACGTGGCCCGTCTGCTTGCAGCTAAAGCAGATCATCAAAGGCGACTTGCAATCCCGGCTGAGATGACCGGACTGCCCACACTTGAAACACCCGCCAGTCTTCTTCCCACTAGAATCCCTGGGTTTAAACCCACCACTCCTCGAACTTCCGCGCGAATCAGAAAACTTTGACTTCTTTTGCACCGCAGAGATTGGCGTCACCGCCTGTGCTGCCTTTCTCTTTCTGGCTTGGGTTTCTAACTCCAGCTCCCTTCTCCGGGCTGCATCCATCATTGCTGACAAAGAAGCGTACGGTACCGTGCTCACGAACTCCCTGATCTCGGTACGTAACATATCTTTATACCGAGCCATCTTCATTTCCTCCGAAGCGGCATATTGAGGACAAAACAGCGCCATCTCAGTAAATTTCTTATTCATTTCTTTAACGGTCTCCGTGGTCTGGGTTAGTTCCAAGAACTCTTTCGCTATCCGCTCCACCTCTACCGGAGGCACGTATTCGGCACGGAAACGAGTAACGAACTCCTCCCACGTAAGGGTAGTACGCTCGGCAAGAGTCAGCGCTGTGGCGCACCAATCCTTCGCCCCATCGCGAAGCAAGTTCACAGCAAAGCGGACCTTCAGATTATCCGGGCAGCCGCAGGTCAAGAAGGCACACTCCATATCAGAAACCCAACGCATACTAACAATTGGGTTCGAGTCTCCCTTGAACTCCAGGGGAGAACAAGCAGAGAGATCCCGGTACTGGAACTCTCGATTACGGGGCTGTCCCCCAGCAGGCGGCGGAATTGCTGCAATGCGCTCCTCTAGCAGAACCGTCACCTGATCTTGTATGGCGGTGATAATCTCGGGGATTGCCTCCCCGACCGCATGCGCTACCTCCGCTGCAATCATCTCTCGGATCTGCTCCTCCGTGATCCCCGCCTCAGTTCGCGGCTCAGTCGCGTTGCTCCTCCTAGTGATGGCCATACTAGAAAGAAGAAAAACATACAACGAGTTATTAGTACCTAATAACTCACCTCAACAACACTCACGCTCAGCTCCTTGGATTCCTCGCGACTTTCCCGTCTCGAGCACTGATCCTGTGCTTCCGGTAGTAGGAGCTCTACTACTACCTTCCACAACTATCATCGCTCGTTCCGAGTCCCATCCCGAGGGGTCCAAGTAGCTTCTCGCCGCAATTACACACATATGCCCGCACCGGCATGTATACTCGCTCTTCCTAGCTCTCTAGGAATTCCATCCCAATCACTACCCTTGCTACTACCGAATCCCCACTAATCATAAAGAGTGGCCTCGCGAATACCCGATTACATGCAGTGCAAAACAAATAGGCAGTCGAATACAAGATTCTATCCTAGAACGGTTGGACTCAAACAAGAGCTGCGCAATAGAACTAAATCGAATATTCTAAGGCTATAAGTCTCTTACTGCATACAACCTAGAGGGCATTCACTTAGTAACCTATCATAATTAGCATAAATTCCTAATAGCAAGCAGTTCAACATACCGCATAGTGTCAACAACAGGCAATCTAGCATGCATACTCTATGATCTAGAAAGCAATAAAACACTAAGCATTGTACCTTTCCCTTCGGCTCCGGCTGACGGTACACACTGCGCCCCCGATCACCGTTCCTCGAACGGGTTTTTACCTTTTCTTTTATTTCCAAAAAGTTTTAATAAAGAATTTGAAAATTTCCCAGCCGCAACTTGAGACCAAACACACCGAGGTGCGTTTGATTCACTCAAGCTGTGCTCTGATACCAAGTTGTAACATCCCAAAATTTCAAGAAAATTAAATTTTTTAATTAAACGCTTCATATATAAAAACTCATTAAATAACCCCAACATATTAATTGCAAAATCATAAATGTTGTTCAAGTAATCAGAAACCAGCGGAAACAATGTTCAATAAATAAAACTAATATCAGCCCGCTCATCCTGCGCGCCAGTGTGTACCCGTCACGCCTTAGAGCCACTCGTACCTGAAACCACAGTTTATTGGGAAAAGGGTAAGCACGAAGCTTAGTGAATTCAAACACCATAAATAATACAGTTATTCCACACTACCCCTAAACAGATAGTGACACATAAACGATCACACAGGTCTATGAACAAATCATAAACATGTATATCCACAACCACCCGCCTAAAAGGCACCAGTCGGTCCCACCGACCACATGATAACATCTTCGGCCCCGCCGAATCCTCGGTCCCACCGAGTCTCTACGCCCCGCGTATAAAACCTCCGGCCCCGCCGGACCCTCGGTCCCACCGAGTTAACATGGCAACATAGTATCAACTAGACACCCCACTATCTAGTCCCACAATACAATCACATAAAGCTACCACACACGTACTACAGCAATGATAAAACAACTGTTATTAGATATAGTGAGAGAACTCACCTCAAATGCGCGCCTAGCTTAATCAACACAATTCAAGCTTCACAATTACGGTCACTTTCCAGCACCTAAACGCATGTTAAAACGTGTCAATACGTGACTCGGATCCTATGACGTGACACACGCTTAAACCGTCACTAAAACTAATTTCCGCTCTCATAAAACAGGTCTGTTCGGAACCTGTTTCCACCCCTTTAAACCCATAAAAATCCCAATATTATTTCATGACCAGAAAGTCCTCTGAGTTAGGGTTCCAAGGACATATTATACGCCTCCTAACGATATTTCTACAATTTATTATGAATTAAATACGAACGGTTACCAAAACTGCCAGTTTTCGGTCCAGCCTGCATAAACAGTCCAAAACAGCTAGCTACGGGTTTAATCAGACATTCGGCAAAACACGAAAAACCTTCCCAACTCGAATAGGGAACTATAACCACCAAAATCACCTCAAAACGAGTTACGAGTAAAAAGTTATGGTCTACACAAAACAGTGGCAGATCCCAGAATTTTTCACATAAAATGACGAATCACCGAACTTGCGACCACTTTTTCGTCCAGTTAGAGACCGAACCAGTTTTTCGCTAAAACACGGAAAACGTGCTCGACCCTGAACTTGAACCGTGGGCGCCAGTTTCGGCTTAAACGGAGTTACGACGTAAAAGTTATGGTTGCGCGAAAACTGGACAGCACACTAAAATTTTCATAAAAAAAAGATAACTTTTAACAACGGTTTGAACGATTCGACTTAATTGATGGAGTCACGGGTTAAGGGTTCGGTAGTGACAATGGTCTGGTCACACCACGCGCCACCCACTGCCATCTCCGGCAGTGGCGGTCGCCGGTGGCGACCGGCGGCGGCTCTCCGGCGATGATTACACACACACACCGACCACCCCACCCTCTCGGACCATCTTTCCTCCTCTCACTCGATCGCCATACACGCCACTACACACACACCTCGACCACCCTACGCCACCACCCCACAAGGCGGTCCACGGCGGCTACCGCCTGCAGCGGCCAAGGCCGTGAGCGGCGGCAGCGGCGGCTACTTCGCCGGCGACTTAAACAGAAAAGAAACGAGATCGTAAAGCTTACCTCTCGGCGAAAGACGGTGGCGGCAGCGGCTTCCCGGCGACTGCAGCGACTGCGCCTCTTCTCCGGCGTCCTTCACCTCCGGCGTCCTCCTTCTTACCGCCGTTAAGGAAATCGTTTGGGTTGCTTGGCTATCAAGGGAACACGAAAACGGGGTGGGATCCGGCCATGGGCCGAGACCCATGCAAAATATTTCCAACATTACACTCTAGCCCCTCAACTTTACTTGACTCACAATCTACATTAGAAAAATATGAATTCTAACATTTTTGGTCCTTTTGACACCAAACACTAACCGCAAACAATTAAAGGTACACACTTTAATTAATTAAAATTTTAAACAAAAACGTACCGGGACACGGGCTTTACATACGTGTAGATTGAAAAGGTGATAGATAATGTGATTAGATGTTCATAAATGACAATATGATATATTAAGATATATATTGTATTTATATGTGCATTACACTACACGAGTATACGTTAGCCAAAACTATAGTCGGCGGTGTTTGTTGTAGTTGTTGTACAGCGGTGTTGCTGTAGTTGTTGTACAGAGGTGTTAGCTGTAGTTGTTGTACAGTGGATTAGTTGGCTCGCAACCAACTAACATGTCCAGGAGAAATCAGAATGAGAAATAGGATGAGTTGAACACAGTGCATGAGTCTTGATTGGTATTTAATTACGTGTGATATATATGTGTTTATATAAAGGATTTTATATAAATGGGTTTTATAATGATTGTGAAATGACAGGGATTTTCTCACTTAGACCGCTAGGTCTAACCCTCATTTTGTTTTAAAAATATCTATTCTTGGTCGTGGATCAAGTAAGGGCAAATAAGAAGGATAGTCGTTGCTTAGCTTTTGGGAAGACTTGTGTTATGAAGATCGTGAAGTGTTTTTGTACTTATGGCTTTGTTGTTAGTCATAATGTAAATTATTTAGTCAAAAAGTTTGTGCTGAATTACTTATTATGTTTAGTAAGACAATGGGACCGAATATGAAATATGATGTATCTTTTTGATGAAATTATGTTGTGAAATGTATGTTATTTGTATATATGGAAACTGGGACGTTACAGGTGAGAGGTAAGGTAAAAATGTGAGAGGGTTAGAGTGTATAGTTAAGAGGTGTAGTGATAAGGGTTGACAGAAGGTGAGGTATTTATAAATGTTTGTGAGGGTGAGAGAGGTAGTGATAGGGAAAGAAGGGTGAGGATTAGAAGTAAAGACATCTTTGGTAGAGTACCTGACAATTCTGTGAAGAGGAGAAGAAGCACTTAGCTGATACAAGAGTAGTTGAGAGGGAGTGACCTTCTGGATTGTCCATGTCATTTATCTGGGATATGAAGCAAACATTTGAAGTGTCTTCCTAGCTTTCAGATGTGGGTTCATCTGCCAAATCATGAGTTTTAGCAGGCAGACCCTTTCCTTTTCTGACTAGCCTTTCGTTTCTTTCCTTTTCTATCTTGTATTTTTCTTTGTATCTTTCAGCCCGGTCATAATCATATTTGGATCTTCCCGGTTTTGAGGAAAAATGGCCTGAGGAAGATGTTATGGGTTTTTCAAAACGTTTACTTCTGCACTCAGAGGAAAAATGACCCTTTTTACCACAGTTAAAACATTCTTCATGAGGAGGGTTTTCGACTAAACATAGATTTTTCAGAAGAAAAGTGAGATTTGGATTTAGAATACCCATCCATCCTGGCCATTCCATCTGATAATTTGTCAACTGAAGTCTCCTCACATTCATCATCAGCATCACTAAGATATGCTTCTGAATGCTCATTGGGACCTTCTTGACTATCTTGGTCAGAGTCAGATGGGTACATGATTCTTGGAATACACATAGTTCTTTTGGAAGAGTCACCTAAGAGAGCTATAGAAGATCTCTTTATATATGTGATGACAGACTTCCTTTGCAGCTTAGTCTGCTCATAGTTCAAGAGAGTTCCATAAAGAGCAGTGAGGGGCATGTGATCAAGATCCTTGGTTGTCTTTATATAAGTACAGATGTTTTCCCAAAAATCGGGAAGACAATCCATAAACTTGCACAGGACTTCCTCATTATCATACATGCGACCCAACAGTTTAAGATCATTGAGAAGACTGTTAAAGCGATTATAGTAGTCTAAAAGAGATTCTCCTTTCTCATAAGAGAAGAGTTCATATTTTCTAACAAGAGCAATCTTTCTGCTCTTTTTCACTTCAGACGTACCTTCATAAAGAACACACAGAGTGGACCACATTTCCTTAGCAGTAGAAAAGTTTACAAGAGAATGATAAACCTCATCAGGCAAAGAGAGGGCAATGATGGCTCTGACTTTAATGTCAAGAGCTACAAGACGCTTATCTTTATCATTGTACTTACTGGGGTCCTTTACAATGTATCTCCCAGTAGCAGGTGTTTGTTCTTCCTCATCAGAAGAAGACTCATCACCATCCTCATGTTTATTTTTGGCATTATAACGATCCCAAACTCTAGGGACAAGAGGTCCATCATTGAGTATGGTAGGATATCTGTTGTCAGCTCCTTATAGGAAGAGCATCATACGACTTTTCCACAGAGAGAAGTTATTAGGGTTAAACTTTGGTGGTTTGGCTATGGAGCCATTGTCGTATGATCCAGCAATAGAGTTTTGAGAAGAAACATTGTTTAAGGAAGAAGATGAAGCCATTGCAGATCAAGTTTATTAGATTAAACTGACCTGCTCTGATACCACTTGTTGGTCCCAGCTATGGAGTAGCAATGGTAAACAAGTATTGTAGAAGGGGGGGTTGAATACAATACACAAATTTTTTTCAATTAATTTAATTCTTTTATTGATTTACTTCAAATAAGAATTACACACAAAAACTATTGATTGTTGCGGAACAGAACAGATAAATCAGTTCAAACAATCTAACACACAGACACACAGAGAATAAGAACAATTGTAAAACACTTAGTACAAACAATGAACTTTTGAGAGAGGAGAGAAAATGCTAGCACTTGGAGTCTTGAAGAGTTTGTAATATGGTAATCTTTGCAAGGAAGGAGATGATCTCTTTATATAGTGCCTCATGCATTAAATGCATGGACACTTGTCAACCAGAGATAAGAGAGCATCAGGTCTTCTGAAAAGGTACTGATATGCACTTTTGTCTTGAAGCGTTGACCTGCTTGTTGAGGTTGATCTTTCTTGAAAGAGATAAGAAATCCAAATAACCTTTTTCTGATCCTTGGATAATATCTCTATCATTGCATGATATCCTAAATATATTTTGCAGATAAAGTAGAATATACCTGCTGAAGATTTCTTTGCCGAAGACTTCTTTGAGTGTCTTGCCGAAGATATCATTTTGCCTAACATGTCTTCAAGTATTTTGCCTAACATGTTATCTTGTCTAACATGTCTTCAAATATCTTGCCTAACATTTCATCTTGCCTAACATTTCATCTTGCCTAACATGTCTTCAAGTATTTTTGCCTAACATGTTATCTTGTCTAACAAGTCTTCAAATATCTTGCCTAACATTTCATCTTGCCTAACATGTCTTCAAGTAGTGTTGGCCGAAGACTTGGGATGTCTTCAAGTAACTGCTTAACCTTTGGCTAGAAGTCCATCTTCAATCTGCTTTAAAGATACACTTCTACTTTGTTTCTTCGGTTGATCTTCGACATTACCGAACATTTTGTGTTACATAATTAAGCTGCTTGTAAAGAACCTAAAAAGTATTCTAAGTATGAAATGTGTAAAATGAAAGTTTGGAGGTCATCTTCAAATCCTAAGTGACCCAACATTTGGCCTGGGATGTTACAAAATCAAACTTCCTGAACCCACTCAATAAGGTCATTTCACCTTATGAAATCAAGTTCCCAAACCCACTTACCTCCTAAATTACTTATGATTTACCGAAACCCTAAACATTCATGATTTGGCTTAGTCGGGTAAATCGACCATTTTCCTTCTCCTTCACCTCGCTTCCTTGTATCTTATTATACTTATCCATTCATCATCCAGATCTCATTTATGTTTATTTCATCCAAATCAAATAGATCATTAGCACATAAACAGATCATTCATGATTCAAATTTTAGAGTCAATTACAAATATATTAATTAAAGGAGAATTCTCGTAAACGATCTTAATTAAAAATATATTAATTAGAGTCAAGGCAGTGTCCAGACTACTGTCCATCTATGTATCCACATTCAGAACAAACCCAAGTACTCTTGTTTTTACTCTTCCTCTTGCTAGCCCCAAAACCCTTCTCCTTCTAAACACTCTTGTAAGATCTGACGTCTTTAAGAGCATCAACGTAATCTAAATTATACGATCTATAAGCGTCTTTATCGGATTCCCATTCCGAGTGTTATGAATTTGCTACTCGCTTGGTCATGAGACGATCTCTCACGGGATCGTATACAGTAGATACTATAGACGATTCTTGATGAATACATAATTACTAGAGTGAAAACTTCTATAGATGTTGTGGATTTGGGGATATTTAGTAGTGATTAAATCAATAAAAATGAGTACGATGGTATAGGGTTTGAAATGCCTGCATCTTTGTTATTAGCATGTGAACATGACACAAAGAAATGGGATTTTAGGTGGAACAAATTGGGGGTATTTGAGATTTAAAGGGTTTATAGGATGAATGAATTTTCGATGATGATGGGGCATTTGAGATTTTTCTGGTTCCTTTGCTTGTTGATCATTTTTCTCCATGTTGTCTAGTTCTTTAGATCTGGCGGATGTTTGTTGGAATCTTACAACTCCGAAGAGCAGATATGCTTTTCTGGCAAATGTGTTAGAGTTGGCAAACGAGGGGGTTTTCTGGCGAAGAGGGTTATGGTGGGGGATATATTTTTCCGGCGAGGGGGTCGGATGAGATGCTTTTCTGGCGAAGATGGTTTTGACGGAGGAGAGAATGGTGTCTTCTGGAACCTTTCTCAATTATAATCCAGCATATCATATTTTTAAAGTTTAATACCCAATATGCCTTTCACTTTTTTTATTTCAACCCATAATAAAACATAAACTTCAAATTTATTTCAAATATACCGTTGCCTTTAATGTCCAGGGGCATAGCCAGAATTTTAATTTAGGAGGGGCTCAAGATTTAGTTTGTCGGTAGAAATTATTCAAACAAATAGTCACTACAAGAAAAACATTCGTTTGTGACCAAAATTTTAGTGACCACTTACTTTTTAGTCACTAATTGCAACATTAGTGACAATAACAAAGGTCGTCACTAAAATTTGGTTGCAAATATTAACATAGTGACAAAAACTAATATTTGGTCACTAGAGTGGTCACTAATTCGCATGGCTAAAATAAGATTATTGTTAGGACACTGAAGTTGTCCTTTATAATAGAAAGTTTTGTAAAGCAATAGCTGTGTTAAAGGGCTTATGCTTAATTGTTGTAGCAAGTGATGAAGACTATAAATAGGTCTTTACTTGTAGTTTGTATGTAGTGAATTCATTAATACAAGATGTAGATCTCTAATCACTTTGTGTTCTCTCTAGGTTAGATTTCCTTTTCAATAATGTTCTTCATCATCTTGTTACACAATACTTGGATTGTATGAAGATCATTGACCTAACATGTGGTATCAGAGCCAAATTGAAGAATTTTTCATCAATACGATCATTGGATCTTCACAATTCAAGCGTTTTTAGCCCTGTTTTGCTCAAATTTCGGAGATTTATGGTGTTTGTTCAAGAAAAAAGTCGAACTCACTTTTTGGATCAAAACTTCATCAAATCGATCGAATTACATGTTTTGATCAACTAGAAATCTGTTCATCTTCATTTTTCGAATAAGTCTGCGAAAGAATCACTGAAATTGGTCAAGATTTGAAGAAGTTATGATGATTTTAGTGATTTTCGGATGTTGTTACTTGAATTCGGATTATTCTTGATGAATTCAGATCCTTCATCGTTTACTGTTCATTGATGATTTCAGATCCTTCATGCTTTAAGGTTCAAAGGTATGGATGACTCCGCATCTTTCTAATCCTCATTCTAATGGTTTCAGATTTCATTTATTCAAGATAGGCATGGTTTCGCATCCAACATGACACGAAATTGCCATGATTTCGAACTCTACATGATCCGAATTGTCCTGATTTCAAACCCTTCATGATTCGAATTGAGTGATTTTGAACCCTTCATGATCCGAATTGTCCTGATTTCGAACTCTTCACGATCCGAATTCATTGATTTCGCATAACGCATGTGTGACATCATTCGGAACCCCCGTGCTAAGTCTCAGGAGGGGGACATTGTTCATGGATTTTAGCATAACGCGTGTGTGACATCATTCAGATATTCAGCTTGCCACATGTTAGGTCCATGATCTTCATACAATCCAAGTATTGTGTAACAATATGATGAAGAACATTATTGAAAAGGAAATCTAACCTAGAGAGAACACAAAGTGATTAGAGATCTACATCTTGTATTAATGAATTCACTACATACAAACTACAAGTAAAGACCTATTTATAGTCTTCATCACTTGCTACAACAATTAAGCATAAGCCCTTTAACACAGCTATTGCTTTACAAAACTTTCTAATATAAAGGACAACTTCAGTGTCCTAACATTCTCCCCCTAAAGTTTTGGAAAGCAAATCATCTTCAAATCATTAGCTCCTGATTTTGGATTTTTGTTCGAAAACCCACAGTTCACTGTTTTGGATCATAATTCGTTTAAATCGATCGAATTGCGAGTTGTGATCAACAAGAAAGATGTGCGGATTTTGATTACGAACAAATCGATATAAGTTTCATCTCATTTGATCAAGAATTGAAAGAGTTATGGCAGAATCAGTGATTTTCGTGTTCAAAGTGAAGAATTCGGATTGTTCTTGGTGAATTCGGATCATTCATACGGAATTCGGACCATTCAAGGGATTTTCTACTTGATTTCGGACAATTCGGAGTGTTCTTAATTTTTACAAGTCTTGAATTCGAACCCTTCTGCATTCGAATTGATTGAATTCGAACCTTCTGCATTCGAATTCCTTTAATTCGAATCCTTTAGCATCCGAATTGATTGATTTCGGATCCAACTACATTCGAATTCATTGATTTCGAATCCTTATTCATCCGAAATCTTGAAAAAGAGTTTTTTTGAGAAAAATTTTTACTCCGAATTTTTTTTCTATAGTGTATTTCATACACTGTAAGAGCTTTTCAAAAAAAAATTTATATAAAATTTTTTGTATAGTGTATTTTCATACACTTTCTGCTTGATCTTCTGAACGGTCAATTTCTAGCAATATTCAAGATGGTTTTACAACAAGTTATTGTTAAAATCAGTGGTGAAGATTTGAAGCAAACTCTGATAAAGGAGATTCCTCCAATTGCAAAAGTTTTTGTTAAATCAACAAATGAAATGTTGCAACAAGTTATTATAACAGAAACACCTCCTAAACCACATGTTTCTGTTAAACCAAATAATGAAATGTTGCAACAAATCATTATAACAAAAACACCTCCAAAACCACATGTTCCTGTTAAGTCAAATAATGGAATTTTGCAACAAGTTCTTTTAACAGAAACATCTCCAATATCACAAACTCCTGTGAAAGACAATGCTTCAAATTCTTCAACTCCTATTTCAAAGAAAGATGAAGTAAAAACAGACAAAGGTTCAGAAGAAAAGCTTAGATACAACACGACAAATTTTAAATATGATGAATTAAATTCCAGTTACAAAACTAAAATGGTTGAACCAACTGGATTTAGTTCGTTGTCTTCTAATGAATCTATGGCTAAAACATCTGTTTTCAAAATCAATGAATCTATATCTGTTAAAACCAATACTTCAAATCCTTCAGTTCCTATTTTAAATAAAGCATTGGAGGAAGAAAATGTTGATCTGAAAAGACAAATTTTAGACATTTCTTCTTCAAATGATAAACTTTTTAAAAGAGTTACTGATCTTGAAGTTTATATTGCAGATCTTGAAACAAAGAAAGACAACTCAAGTCTGCACGATCAAATCGAGAATCTTCAAGAGAAAGTAACAACTCTTCAAAGAGAAAATGCTGATATGAAGAGTAGGGAAGAAAAGAATGTGAAGTGGAACTTAAAGTTACATGCTCA
This sequence comes from Saussurea involucrata, assembly GCA_033807775.1. NCBI lineage: Eukaryota > Viridiplantae > Streptophyta > Magnoliopsida > Asterales > Asteraceae > Saussurea > Saussurea involucrata. Next base: position 93,120,004 of record CM066327.1, on the reverse strand, counting down.
ATTAAAAGGAGTTCAAGAGCAAAGAACAACGTTGGAAGGTGAAAACGTTGAATTGAAGAAGATGCTTTCAGAACGTGAAAGAGAGTCACTTTCTTCAATGAAAGTTCTTAAAGAAAAGGAAGTAATTGAGCTGAAATGTATAAAACTTTCGAAACAAGTTTCTGATTTTGAGAAAGTTTTATTTTTAGAAAAAGACAAGCTCGAAAAAGAAAGAGTTGTTTTTGAAACTGAACGAAAATATTTTGAGATTAAAAGTTCTGAACTTTCCGTGAAAATCTCTGATTTAGAAAATCTTTTAAAAAAAGAAAGAAAAGATTTTGCGGAAAAGAAAAATCTCTTTGAAAAGGAAAGTAAAACCCTTAAAAAGAAAAATATGGAAATTTTCAAAGAGATTACTGATAAAAGAAAGTTTTTGGAAAAAGATTTTGAATCGGAACGCGAATATTTTGAAGATACGATTCTTAATCTTACCAAAAGATTATCTGGTTTATCAGCTGATATTATGAAGGATCAACAGTTCAAATCTGATCTCCAAAGGAAATTTTATCTAATTTCTAAAGAGAAAAATGTTTTGATAAACAAAGTCAAAGAACTTGAAGACGTCATTTTTAAATGTGATGTCTCAAAGCATACCAGTCATAATTCTATCTTTCAGACTCCATTTGTTGATTCAAATGATTCTGAATGTTCTTTTAAAACTGCTTCAAGTTCAAGTTTTAAAAACATTCCTTCTATACAATTTAATAGATCAACAAATTTCTCAAAAGATCAGATTCGTTCCACAAATCTCTTCTATAATCCTTTGATTGATAAATCAGATAACAAACCAAAAGTGCGTAAAATTAATACTTCCAAATCTGAAGAAATTCCAGTCTTCAAGAAGGTGAAGATGGAATGGAGAGTCAAAGGCACAACAATTCCAAAGAAAGATGTGCCAAAATCATCTGTATCCACATCAAATGCAAAGAAGAACAATGCGCCGAAAGGTAAATCTTATGCTAAACCAAATCCTATTCATTCCGTAAATCATTTGATTAGGTTGGCACATAAGAAAATCTGTTGTTCTTACTGTAGTTCAAATGATTTTGTGCATAAAGATTATACTTCTTTTTGGTACATTACTTATAGTATTCCTTTTAAGAAATCTACACCTAACCCACTAGGACCCAAGTGCCATTGGGTACCAAAATCTGCTTAATCTGTTTTGCAGGTTCTTCATGTGTTGTACTGAATCATAGATAAATACCACACACATGACTGAAAACAGAAGAGAAGCGGCGTCTTTTTTTTAAGAACATTTGTACCATTAAGGGGGAGCAAAGACCCATGGTTTCTAAACATATCAGTTTAGGACCCGCACTTAAAAGAGATTTTGGCTTTTGAACATATCAGTTCAAAACCCGTGCTTCAACGACTATGGCTTCTGAACAATTCAGTTCAGGACCCGTACTTCAAAGACTAAGACTTCTAAACAAATCAGTTTAGAACTCACACTTCCCAGGTGATATCTTTAACTGTTACATCTTTCTGTTTCAAGGAACGTGGTAAAGGATAACATTGGATTATATTTTGTTTCTACCACTTTGAAAACTTGAATCTTTACAAATTTAATTCAATGAGATAAAATTTTCAATTTTCATTCAATGAATTAAATGTGTGCTAAAAGATGATTTTACAAGTATTTTTGTATTATCTGAGTTAGATTTGTTTCAACTTTCACCTCTGAAATAAATCGAAAGGTCAGCAAAACATGAATGAAATTATGCTGAATGCTCAAAGTTATGTGAGTCTGGACTTATATAGAATATAATGCTCAAAAAGCCTATATGTCAGAATGATGGATGGAAATGAAAATATGGGAAAAGCACTATATTTTAGAACCACGTGATTGAGATAAAATTGTTGCACTATCATTTAGTTTGAAAGTTTGTGCCTGTGGCCTTTCTGGTTTGAGAGAGTAAGTCCTAAGGGGTGCTCGACACCTAGCCCCTAAGACCAACTGGTCTGGGATCGGCTGACCCAAATCCTGCTATAGAACCAGATAGAAAGCCATGTTCTACTGGTACAAATGGGTTTAAGGTATATCGATGTGGCCTTTCTGGTTTGGGAAATTAAGTTCTAAGGGGTGCTCGTCACCTAGCACCTAAGGCCAACTGGTCTGGGATATGCTGACCCAAATCCTGCTATAGAACCAGATAGAAAGTCATGTTTAACGGTGTATCTTATTCTTACTAAACTTTTTGATCAAAAGATGCCAATGAGCACAAAATCAAAGGATGCCAATGTGCACAAAATCAAAAGATGCCAATGAGCACAAAATTAAAAGATGCCATTGTGCACAAAATCAAAAGATGCCAAAGAGCACACATCTCTTGAAACTTGGGGAAAATACAAAGTCGCGATAAACCCGTAAATTTGTGAAATTCTGATTTTAGACAAATAGTGTGAGTAGAGCAAAGTAATCTTATATGTTTTAGAATTGCATACGCTTGTTGCTAATCACATTTCGCATGCTAGCACACCAAATAGATTTAATAAAGGGGTTGAAACTGAACGTTTGTAACTTGATATGCAATGATGTCTTGTTTTTGAATCCAAACACATGCATTTGATTTCATTTGATTGAAATATCTGTTAAATTTCATTAAGTTGAATTTCTTTTGTAAAGCATTCAAATGATCAAATGTTAGTAGTTATAAAATGAAGTTCAATGAATTTTATTTTCCTTGTGTAATATTTTTTTAAAATTTGTATATTGTGCGTTATTGAAATATATGCATACTTTCAGGGGGGAGAAAACAAATTCCTCCAGAATTCTTATCTTGAGGGGGAGCAAGGTTATCCACTAAGGAGGAGATTGTTAGTAATACTAAGAGACACGACTGAAATTGAAGAAGGTTTTCGATGATAATGATGCTCACTTTCATCGAAAAAGGGGGAGAAAATTTTAATTCAATTTCATGTCAAAGAGCTTTCAAGTCAAAGATATTTCATGTCAAAGAACTTTCAAGTCAAAGATTCGTGAACAAAGACTGAAGATCAGGGGGAGAAGGATCATGTGAAGTCCAAATGTTGCTGAATTTGGTTATCTTAGTTCTGAGTGGTTCTCGGAATGCGCTTACACCTAAAAGTTCAAAAATGTGGATGGTTTCACATCTTTCTGATCCAAACTCTAATAGTTTCGGATTCCTCTTGTTCCGAATTGATGGTTTTATATAAAGATATGAAATTCATGTTCAAGACTTGAAGACAATCTGTTGAAGATTGTATTGAAGAAGGTTGACTTTTCAAAGAGAAAGACAAAGACTTTTCATGTTTGTCTGAAGATTCTTCAAAGCTAAGTTCTTAAAGAGTGTCAAAGCATATAGTTCGTTGTGAACTAGTGGAGATAAAGCTATTTGAAGATTATCTGAGCCTCAAAGTTTAAAGCGGTCACAGATAAAGCTTTGAAGATCAAGAGCTGAAGACTGCTGCTATTTTTTTTAAATCTTGAATCCAAAGGGGGAGATTGTTAGAGCATTATTGTATTCAAGATTTACTATAAAGTCATTGTTCTGTATTAGTCAATATTGTATTGTAATTGCCTTTATACCTTGTATGTTATGGGTATAAATAGGCTGGTCTAGATCATTAGCTAGGAGACCTTTAGAAACCTCTTGAGCATTTTGTCATTTGTACTTCAGAGATCAATATATGGATGACAAGTTTGCTATCTAGATTCTCTCTACATTTGTTCTTTACATATTGCTAGATTTGGGATTTCACAATTATTCATATCAATCTAATTTAATGACTATGTTTGTGACGATTAAGTTTTTCGTCACTAATATTATATGTTAAATCCCAGATCTCTAGCAATAAGATATGAATGTAGTAAGAGAGAATCTAGAGAGCAAATATGTCATCCATGTATTGAGCTCAAAGGATTACAAAAGGTTTCTAAAAGATTACAAAAGCTTTCTAACAAATGAACTAGACAAGCCTATTTATACCCATGACATACAAGGTATAAAGGCATTCACAATACTGTATAGACTCATACAGTACATTGACTTTACAGTAAATCTTGAATACAATAATGCTCTAACAATCTCCCCCTTTGGATTCAAGATTTAAAAAATTTGACAGCAGTCTTCAGCTCTTTGTAAAGTCAATCTTCTTCAACAGACACTTTATCAAACTATCTTTAAGCCTTGTACATGAAAACAGATCTTTACAGCTTTATCAGTCTTTAACAAACAGTAACTTCTCGTATCCTTCTTGATGCAAGAACCTTAGTTCTCATATTAACTTTAAGAATCCGAAATCATCAATTCGGATGTAGGCAGATCCGAAACCATCAATTCGGATGCTAGAGGATGCGAAATCAGCTCAATTCGGATCAAGTAGAATTCGAATTCAAGTAAGTTGGAACAAGAAGGGTCCGAAATCAGGGCAATTCAAATTATGAAGGGTTCGAAATCAGGGCAATTCGAATCATGAAGGATGCGAAACCATCTATATTTTTGAACTTTTAGGTGTAAGCGCATTCCGAGAACCACTCAGAACTAAGATAACCAAATTCAGCAATATTTAGACTTCACATGATCCTTCTCCCCTGATCTTCAGTCTTTGTTCACGAATCATTGACTTGAAAGCTCTTAGACATGAGATATCTTTGACATGAAATTGAATTAAACATTTCTCCCCCTTTTTCGATGAAAGTGAGCATCATTATCATCGAAAACCATTTTCAATTTCAGTCGTGTCTTTGAGTATTGCTAACAATCTCCTCCTTACAGAATAACCTTGCTCCCCTCAAAATAAGAATTCTGGAGCAATTTGTTTTCTCCCCCTGAAAGTATGCATATATTTCAATAACGTACAGTATTTGAAATTGTAGCACAAATTTTAAAACAAATTTACACAAGGAAAATAACATTCATTGAATTTTATTTTATAACTACAAACATTTGATCATTTGAAAACTTTACAAAAGAAATTCAACTTAATGAAATTTAACAGATATTTCAATCAAATGAAATCAAATGCATGTGTTTGGATTCAAAAAACAAGACATCATTGCATATCAAGTTACAAACGTTCAGTTTCAACCCCTTTATTAAATCTATTTGGTGTGCAAGCATGCGAAATATGATTAGCATCAAGCGTATGCAATTCTAAAACATATAAGAATACTTTGCTCTACTCACACTATTTGTCCAAAATCAGAATTTCATAAATTTACGGGTTTATCGCGACTTTGTATTTTCCCAAGTTTCAAGAGATATGTGCTCTTTGGCATCTTTTAATATTGTGCACATTTGAATCTTTTGATTTTGTGCTCATTGGCATCTTTTGATTTTGTGCGCATTGGCATCTTTTGATTTTGTGCTCATTGGCATCTTTTGATCAAGAAGTTTAGTAAGAATAAGATACACCGTTAAACATGACTTTCTATCTGGTTCTATAGCAGGATTTGGGTTAGCAGATCCCAGACCAGTTGGCCTTAGGTGCTAGGTGTCGAGCACCCCTTAGAACTTAATTTCCCAAACCAGAAAGGCCACATCGATATATCTTAAACCCATTTGTACCAGTAGAACATGGCTTTCTATCTGGTTCTATTGCAGGATTTGGGTCAGCCGATCCCAGACCAGTTGATCTTAGGGACTAGGTGTCGAGCACCCCTTAGGACTTACTCTCCCAAACCAGAAAGGCCACAGGCACAAACTTTCAAACTAAATGATAGTGCAACAATTTTATCTCAATCACTTGGTTCTAAAATATAGTGCTTCTCCCATATTTTCATTTCCATCCATCATTCTGACATATAGGCTTTTTGAGCATTATATTCTATATAAGTCCGAATTCACATAACTTTGAGCATTCAGCATAATTTCATTCATGTTTTGCTGACCTTTCGATTAATTTCAGAAGTGAAAGTTGAAACAAATATAACTCGGATAAAACAAAAATACTTGTAAAATCATCTTTTAGCACACATTTAATTCATTGAATGAAAATTGAAAATTTTATCTCATTGAATTAAATTTGTAAAGATTCAAGTTTTCAAAGTGGTAGAAGCAAAATATAATCCAATGTTACCTTTTACCACGTTCCTTGAAACAGAAAGATGTAACAGTTAAAGATATCACCTGAGAAGTGTGAGTTCTAAACTGATTTGTTTAGAAGTCTTAGTCTTTGAAGTACGGGTCCTGAACTGATTTTTCCAGAAGCCATAGTCGTTGAAGCACGGGTTTTGAACTGATATGTTCAAAAGCCATTAATATTTGTCTCCCCCTTAATGGTACAAATATTTTTCAAAAAATACGCCGCTTCTCTTCTGTTTTCAGTCATGTGTGTGATATGTATCTACAATTCAGTACAACACATGAAGAACCTGCAAAACAGATTAAGCAGATTTTGGTACCCAATGGCACTTGGGTCCTAGTGGGTTAGGTGTAGATTTCTTACAAGGAATACTGTAAGAACCATACCAATAAGAAGTATAATCTTTATGCACAAAATCATTTGATCCACAGTAAGAACAACAGATTTTCTTATGTGCCAACCTAATCAGATGATTTACAGAATAAATAGGATTAGGTTTAGCATAAGATTTACCTTTTGGCGCATTGTTCTTCTTTTCATTTGATGTGGATACAGATGATTTTGGCACTTCTTTCTTTGGAACTGTTGTGCCTTTTACTCTCCATTCCATCTTCACCCTCTTGAAGACTGGAACTTCTTCAGGTTTGGAAGTATTAACTTTAGGCACTTTTGTTTTGTTATCTGATTTATCATACAGAGGATTATAGAAGAGATTTGTTGAACGAATCCGACCTTTTGAGAAATCTGTTGATCTATTAAACTGTTTAGAAGAAATGTTTTTAAAACTTGAACTTGAAGCAGTTTTAAAAGAGCATTCAGAATCATTTGAATCAACAAATGGAGTCTGAAAGATAGAATTATGACTAGCCTGCTTTGAGACATCAAATTTAAAAATGACGTCTTCAAGTTCTTTGACTTTGTTTATTAAAACATTTTTCTCTTTAGAAATTAGATCAAATTTCTTTTGGAGATCAGAATTGATCAACTGATCCTTCATAATATCAGCTGATAAACCAGATAATCTTTTGGTAAGATTAAGAATCACATCTTCAAAATATACATGTTCCGATTCAAAATCTTTTTCCAAAAACCTTCTTTTATCAGTAATCTCTTTGAAAATTTCCATATTTTTCTTTTTAAGGGTTTTACTTTCCTTTTCAAAGAGATTTTGCTTTTCCGTGAAATCTTTTCTTTCCTTTTCCAAAAGATTTTCTAATTCAGAAATTTTCACGGAAAGTTCAGAACTTTTGATATCAAAAAAATTTCGTTCAGTTTCAAATTTAGCTCTTTCTTTTTCGAGCTTGTCTTTTTCTAAAAATAAAACTTTCTCAAAGTCTGAAACTTGTTTTGAAAGTTTTATACATTTCAGCTCAGTCTCTTTCTTTTCTTCAAAAACTTTCTTTTCTTCAAAAGAAAAATTAGACAGTTTTCTCTTTAGATCGGCATTTTCACTGTCCAAAATTTTCCCTATATCTTTAACTTCTTTTAATTGAGCATGTAACTTTAAGTTCCACTTCACTCTCTTTTCTTCTCTACTCTTCAAATCGGTATTTTCTTTTTGAAGAGTTGTTACTTTCTCTTGAAGATTCTCGATTTGATCGTGCAGACTTGAGTTGTCTTTCTTTGCTTCAAGATCTGCAATATAAACTTCAAGATCAGTTATTCTTTTAGTAAGTTTAGCATTTGAAGAAGAAATGTCTAAAATTTGTCTTTTCAAATCAACATTTTCTTCTTCCAAAGCTTTATTTAAAATAGGAGTTGAAGAATTTGAAGCATTATCTTTAACAGGAGTTTCTGATATAGGAGATGTTTCTGATAAAATAACTTGTTGCAAAATTCCATTATTTGCCTTAGCTTTTTCAAGTGGCTTTGGAGGTGTTTTTGTTATTATGACTTGTTGCAACATTTCATTATTTGGTTTAACAGATACATGTGAATTAACAGATGTTTCTGTTATAATGACTTGTTGCAACTTTACATTTGGTTTAACAAAAACTTTTGCAATTGGAGGAATCTCCTTTTTCAGAGTTTGCTTCAAATCTTCACCACTGCTTTTAACAATAACTTGTTGTAAAACCATTTTGAATATTGCTAGAAATTGATCGTTTAGAAGATCAAGCAGACATTGTATGAAAATACACAAAAAAATTATATAAATTTTTTTTTTGAAAAGCTCTTACAGTGTATGAAATACACTATAGGAAAAATTTCGGGATAAATTTTTTTTTTAAAAAATCAATGAATTCGAATGTATAAGGGTTCGAATTCAATGAATTCGGATGTATAAGGATTCGAATTCAATGAATTCGGATGAATAAGGGTTCGAATTCAATGAATTCGGATGAATAAGGGTTCGAATTCAATGAATTCGGATGAAGAAGGATTCGAATTCAATGAATTCGGATGAATAAGGGTTCGAATTCAATGAATTCGGATGAAGAAGGATTCGAATTCAATGAATTCGGATGAATAAGGGTTCGGATTCAATGAATTCGGATGAAGAAGGATTCGAATTCACTCAATTCGGATGTAACTGGGTTCGAATTCACTCAATTCGAACTTAACTTGATTCGAATTCACTCAATTCGAACGTAGCTTGATTCGAATTCAATCAATTCGAATTCAACAGGGTTCGAATTCTTTACTTGAAAAATAAACCAACTCAGATGAATTCTCAACTTCTCAATTCGAATCTAAAGGGTTCGAATTCAGCCTCAATTCGAACTTAACAGAGTTCGAATTCTATGAATTCGAATGCTTGTTGAGTCGAATTCTACACTTGTAATTCCAAGAACACTCCGAATTCTTCTTTGAATGATCCGAATTCACCAAGAATGATCCGAATTCACCAAGAATGATCCGAATTCACCACTTCGAACTTCAGAATCACTTAATTTGCCATATCTCTTTCAATTCTTGATCAATTTTGATGAATCTTATATCAAAATGCTCGTAATTCAAATCCGCACACTTTTCCTGTTAATCACGATTCACAATTTGGACAATTTAACCAGATTAAGATCCAAACAGTGATTTTGAACTTTTTTGAAAAAAACTTCAAAAATTGATCAGATCTGTCGATTCTGTGCAGTTTTTGATGTTGATTCAAGAATTAAAGATGATCAGTGATCAATTCCGAGTTCAGTGATGCAAGAAATCGAATCAAAAGATCAAAATTTAAGAAAAATTTATGCCTTAATGATAAGACTTCAGATGAACAGTAAAGAATGAGTGGTCCGAATTCTTGAGCACTTAGTGTAAAATTTCTTCAATTTGCTCTTCGATTTGCTTGAATCTTCTGTTTAGCTCTGATACCAATTGTTAAATCCCAGATCTCTAGCAATAAGATATGAATGTAGTGAGAGAGAATCTAGAGAGCAAATATGTCATCCATGTATTGAGCTCAAAGGATTACAAAAGGTTTCTAAAAGATTACAAAAGCTTTCTAACAAATGAACTAGACAAGCCTATTTATACCCATGACATACAAGGTATAAAGGCATTCACAATACTGTATAGACTCATACAGTACATTGACTTTATAGTAAATCTTGAATACAATAATGCTCTAACAATCTCCCCCTTTGGATTCAAGATTTAAAAAATTTGACAGCAGTCTTCAGCTCTTTGTAAAGTCAATCTTCTTCAACAGACACTTTATCAAACTATCTTTAAGCCTTGTACATGAAAACAGATCTTTACAGCTTTATCAGTCTTTAACAAACAGTAACTTCTCGTATTCTTCTTGATGCAAGAACCTTAGTTCTCATATTAACTTTAAGAATCTGAAATCATCAATTCGGATGTAGGCAGATCCGAAACCATCAATTCGGATGCTAGAGGATGCGAAATCAGCTCAATTCGGATCAAGTAGAATTCGAATTCAAGTAAGTTGGAACAAGAAGGGTCCGAAATCAGGGCAATTCAAATTATGAAGGGTTCGAAATCAGGGCAATTCGAATCATGAAGGATGCGAAACCATCTATATTTTTGAACTTTTAGGTGTAAGCGCATTCCGAGAACCACTCAGAACTAAGATAACCAAATTCAGCAATATTTAGACTTCACATGATCCTTCTCCCCTGATCTTCAGTCTTTGTTCACGAATCATTGACTTGAAAGCTCTTAGACATGAGATATCTTTGACATGAAATTGAATAAAAGTATTAGTGACTAAAAATAGTGGTCACTAAAATAAAAGTGGTAGTGACCAAAAAATTGTGGTCACTGATTTCAAATACTTAGTGTATTTGTGACTACAAATACTTAGTGTATTTGTGACTACAAATAAGTGTCAATAAAAGTAAAGTGGTAGTGACCAAAAATACTGGTCACTAATTTCAAAGAGTAAGTGACTAAAAATAGTTGTCACTAAAATAAAACTGTTAGTGACTAAAAAAAGTGGCCACTAAAATAAAAGTGGTAGTGACCAAAATATAGTGATCACTAATTTCACAGAGTTAGTGACCAAAAATAGTTGTCACTAAAATAAAAGTGTTAGTGACTAAAAATAGTGGTCACTAAAATGAAAGTGGTAGTGACCAAAAAATAGTGGTCACTAATTTCAAAGAGTTAGTGACCAAAAATAGTTGTCACTAAAATAAAAATGTTAGTGACTAAAAATAGTGGTCACTAAGATAAAAATAAAAGAGGTAGTAGTCAAAAAGTAACGGTCACTAATTTCAAAGAGCTACTGACCAAAAAATGATAGTTACTAAATATATGTGTTAGTGACAAAAAATAATGGTCACTAAATGGTATCTCAAAAATGGTCCTTAGTTAATAAAATTATAGCATAAACATTAACATCTGAAGTCCAAGGGACTAAAATTACTAATCTTCTATTCTTATTTTAAAAACACGCACGGATATGACTCGATTCATTTTATCCGACCCGAAGTAAACCCTAGTTGCTCAATCTCTCGATCTCCATCGCCCCTGACTATGTTTTCATCGATCTCAACCTCGTGATAATCTCAAAGGGCTGCGATGGAGGATGATCGTCTCAAAGCGGTAATCCAAAAGTCTTTCTCCACTGTTAATTATATCGTATTCATAACCTGCACAAGCGAATTACTATATTATTGTTTGAATACCATTTGGATCTATAAATTGAGAAGATTTGAATATTATTGCTTTCCTGACGTAAATAGAAAGACTTCATCATCTGTTTGTTGAAATGCCTCAAAACTATTTAAAAAGCATCACAACAACCATCTGATGGTAGATGATCTGAATTTGTTTGTTTTTCTGATGTGAATAGGAAGAAGTTCCACCGTCTGTTTGCCAAATTACCTCAAACATGATTCATTTTTTAGAGGTAAGATGAATAAGCCTCTTGAATTCCTTTAAATAAATAGAGCTTATCAGTATCTTCAATTTTGAGGAAGCTGTTAATTTTGGTAATTCGTTATGCTCTCAGTTGAGTGCTTCACATTACTTGTTATATGCATAAAAAATATCACAAATGTTCCAATACCGTTTGAGTAAAGAGCATCTTGTCGTTACCAATCTAATTCGTTATTAAATTTTATAGATAAAGATCATGGGATACATAGATACATGGGGAAATATGATATTTGCATGATACATCTTGAAGTTATGTGTGAAATCCCAAATCTAGCAAGAAATCAAGAATGATGTAGAGAGAGAATCTAGAGAGAACTTGTCATCCATATATTGAACTCTAAAGTGTAAATGACAAAATGATCAAGAGCTTCCTAAAGGGATCTAGATTCCTTTCTAACTAAGAACTAGACATGCCTATTTATACTCATAACATACAAGGTATAAAGGCACTAGCAACTAATACAGTACATTGACTTTACAATAAATCTTGAATACAACAATGCTCTAACAATCTCCCCCTTTGGATTCAAGATTTAAAAAAAATATGACAGTGTTAGATCTGAAGTTTTGTCAATAAACCAAGTGTTGAAGATCTGATAAGAAGACTCAGATGTTCTGAGTAGAGGAGTCAGAGGTCTGACTGTGAAAGCTCAGAAGTACTGATAAGAGAAGTCAGATGTCTGAGATAAGGAGTCAGAAGATCTGAGAAGCGTGATCAGAAAAATGTTCAGAAGTTCTTAACTACCTGTTCAGAACTTATGACGAGATACTTTACTTAGTAATTTGTAAGCTAATTAGGACACGTGTTTTGTTCTTATTAGTCTTTCTTATTTGTACTGTAGCTTTAATATTTCCGTTGCAGTATAAATAGTGGTTAGCACTACATTGCTAACTGATTGATTTTCTCGTAATTCTTGTATTCATTCTTTGTAATCTTTGAGATTCTCTCTCTCTTAGATCTGTATTTCTGTTCATCAGTGAATACAATTGGGCTTGATCATACAACTTCTCAATTACTGCTTTCTATATTGATTGTAAGATAAGATCCTGAACTTTCAATTGGTATCAGAGCTAATCAACAAACAAGTTCGTTCAAGATTGTTATCGCGAAGATCGATTGATCAATTTCTTGAAGATTTCTTGATTCATTCAAAATTCGATTCCGCTGCTAGGGCTAGTTCTTGAATTCTTGGCAATTCTTGAATTTCCTGTTACTTTTCGATCAAGAAACTCAAATTTGTCTTTCTGTTGAATTTTCTTACAATCATGTCTTCTAAAGAATATCTAGCCATGGGATCCGAAACCAAACCGCCTGTTCTTATACCAGAAGAGTATCAGCAATGGAAAACTCGTATGATCCAATTTCTAGACAACATCGATGAAAATCTTATGATCTCTATTCGAGAAGGTCCAATTGAAGTGTATATCGATGTCGCTGCAACCCCTGCTACAGAGACAACTCCATAAATTCCAGCGAACAGGGTGAAGAAGAATTATTCCCAATACACAGCTGAACAGAAGAATAGGCATGCTATCGACAAAAGAGCAATTACTTTGATGACTTTGGCTGTCCCAAATGAGGTTCTTAACAGGATTGACAGGGGATCATCAGCTAAAGAAATGTGGGACGAATTGGAAAGGCAGATGTTAGGAACTGTAAGATCTATTCAGGCAAAGTTAAATCAAAGCATAAATGCTTATGAAAGGTTCAAAGCAAAAGAGTCAGAAAGTTTAACACAAACATACAGTAAATTTTGCACTATTCTAAATGACTTGAGAAGAAATGGACTAAAGAAAACGAAGTCAGAAATAAATTACAAATTTCTGAACAGTCTAAATTCAGAATGGTCATCATTTTCCATAAGTCTGCAAATGAACAAGGATATGTGTGAAGAAGACTTAAATGATCTGTTCTGTGTTCTTAATCAACATGAAGACTCTGTCAAGTTAGTTGTGGAAGAGAAGAAAAATGTTGATGATCAGTTAGCGTTCTTATCAAAGTCCAAAGCAATCAAAGCACCCAAAAAGACTGCATATCTATCAGAGATACCTAATCTGGAAGAATCTGACAAGGAAGAAGGATCAGAAGATGATGAAGATATCAAGATAATGGCTGAGAAACTAGCTTTGTTGACAAATACTTTCAACAAAAGGTATGGGAAGGGTAGATTTCAAGGAAATTATAAGAGAGTTGGGAGTTCAGATTATAAGAAGAAAGAAGACAGAGAAGAAAATAAGTTTGAAAAGAGAGTAGAGAGAAGTGAAGAAAACAAAGAAGAGAAGGATGAGAGAAAAGAAAAGAATCTGTGTTTCAAGTGTGGAAAATCTGGCCACTATGCTAAGGATTGCAGAGTTAAAATTGTGAAAGACTATGAGTACTACACCAAGAAGGCTCAGCTTGCAAAGAAGAGAGATGATAAAATTGCTTTATTGGCTGAACAGGAGAATTTTTTGTACTACACTTCTGATGAAGATGATCATATCAACTTTCCACAGATGCAAAGCTATATGGCAAAAATGAGGAATGAGGATGATTCTGATTTTGAAGATGCTGATTCTGAGTCATCTACTGAGGTACATTCTTCACTTGAAATAGAGTTAATGACACAGATTGGTGAAATGAAAACTGAATTTGCTGATCTAAGAAAACAGATAAAAGGAGAAAGAAATTTGGTTAACAAATTCAGAATTGAAAAAGAAGTAATAAAAGAACAATATGAAGAATCTGAGGCTGAGAAACAGAAAGTTAAAGATGAAAATTCTGAATTGTTGAAAAAGCTTTCTGAACTAAAAGTTGAGTTTTCAAAAATAAAGGATGAAAAAGGTGATTTACAAATAAAATTTGATATGTTATTTGAAGAAAGAAAGAATTTATACACCAAAATCAAAGAATTGGAAGATCTGAATTTGAAAAGGGGTCAGACTCAGCAAACATTAAATCTTTTATTAAGCAATGTTAAAGATACAAGATTTTACAACCCAAAGAAGGGATTGGGATTGGAAGAAAATGTCACTTTAAAAAGAGCTCCAATCAACTTGTATGAAAAACTTCAAGTTTCTAAGCCAAAAATCCCAGAAATTGTTGAAGTTTTCATAAGACCTGCTAGTTCTATAACAAGTTCTGACAATTTGCAAAGACCAAACTCTAAAAAGTCAGATGAGAAAATTTCTGAGTCTAAAACAGAAAAGTCAGTTGTTTCAGAAGAAAAGGTTAAGAAAGAAGTTTCTAAACCAACAGATGAGAAGCCAAAATACAATGATACTAAATTCATGTATGATTCTGTAAATGTCAGCTACAAAAATAAACAACCAAGTTTTTCATATCATGACATTGAGAGCATATTTGACACAAGTAAAAATTCTGAAACAGTCAATCAGAAGTCTGAAACTTCTAGTCAGGATTCTGAACTTTGTAGTCAGAACTCTGAGTGTAAAGATCAGACATCTGAGTCTGTAAATCAGAACTCTGACTCAGGTAGTCAGAAGTCTGATTCAACTGGATTTTCTAAAACAAAGTCAGATGAATTTTTACAACTTGAAAAGAGATTTAATCTTGTGAGTCAAGAACTTGAGGACTTAAGGAAAGCTTATAATGAACTTGAAAATGATTTCTGTGAGGTGGATATTAAACTTGAAGAAGCTTTGAAAGAAAAGAATATTTTTATTCAGAAAATAACAGAGCTTGAAAAACTGAAGACTGAGTATGATCTTTTTAAAATTAATGCTCTAAAAGAAAATGATAAATTCTTTAATGAATCAAGTAGATATGAAAAAGGTGAATCATCTAATTCTTCTAACAAAAAAGACTTGAATTTTTCAGAAAAAGAAGAAAGCAAAAGGAAAGATGATCTTGCAAAGTTGAATGATCTGAAAAGGGATCTTGAGAAGCTTAGAATGAAATCTACTTCTGAACTCAAAGCTAGAAATTCTTGTAATAAGGGCAATTGTACTCTGAACAGTATCAATAAAAATGAAATGACCTATGTTTCAGATTTATTGTCACTTGCAAAGAAAAATCTTGTTTGTGTTAGATGTAAAAATGATTCATTCCAATATTCTCATAAATGTCAAGTTAAAATAACTTCTGTTTCATACATAAGAAAAGATATTCAGAATTCAGAAAAGAAAATTGTTTCTGTTCATCAGAATACAGAAAAGAAGAAATTTTTTGTTCCTCAGACTGAGAAGAAAGAAAAGATAAAAGAAAAGAAAGTTGAAAATGTTGCAAAATCAAAAGATACAACTTTCAAAAAGAAAGTGAATAAGTTTGTAAGCAGAAAATGTTCTGACTTCATAAAAGTTCAAGGAAAGTGGTGTTTGAAGAAAGATTTTGAGTGGAAAGTAAAAGGTACTAATGTTAAATCCAATGACAAAACTAACAAAGATGGACACATTCCAAAATGGGTACCTAAAACTAACTGATCCTTTTGCAGGGCTGTCATGTGTGGTTTTTAGATTCAGGAGCTTCAAGACACATGACAGGTCAGAAGTCTTTTCTATCAAACTTCACAGAAAAGGCTGGAGGAGCAGTAAACTTTGGAAATAACAGCAAATGACAAGTCAAAGGTTATGGGGATTTAACTAAAGGGGATCTGACTATCCAAAAGGTTTTTTATGTTGAAGGATTACAACATAATCTTTTCAGCATAAGTCAGTTTTTAGACAGTCTTTGTCAAATCAAGTTTCAAATAACAGGTTGCATGATTTTAACTGAAAATGATGTTAAAGTCTTCTGGGCCAAAAGACATATGGACTTATTTGTAGTTAATTTTTCAAAATTGAAAACATTAAATACAGTTTGTCTTTTATCAAAATCAACTGCAAATGAATGTTGGCTTTGGCACAGAAGATGTACTCATCTAAATTTCAAAGATCTTAATAATCTCGTTGCAAAACATCTGGTTAAAGGCTTACCAAAGCTTAAATTTGAAAAAGAATCATTATGCTCAGCTTGTGAAATGGGCAAGATGAAAAAGAGTTCTCACAAATTAAAAATGGACTCATCTTGCAAAGCACCATTAGAAATGATTCATACTGATCTTTGTGGTCCAATTTCAGTTCAATCTATGGGAGGAAAGAAATATATGCTTGTGATTGTTGATGAATTCTTCAGATACACATGGGTTGAGTTCCTAAGAGCTAAGTCAGAAGCTGCTACTACATTGATAAATTTTATCAAAAGGATTCAAGTTCTCTTACAACTTCCAGTTCAGAAAATCAGAAGTGATAATGGAACAGAGTTCAGAAATGAGACTCTTCAGAATTTTTTAGAAAGTTCTGGGATTTCTCACAATTTTTCTGCTGTCAGAACTCCTCAACAAAATGGTGTTGTTGAAAGGAAAAATAGAACTCTAGTTGAAGTTACGAGAACAATGCTGGCTTATGCAAATCTTCCTACTTTCCTATGGGCTGAAGCAATTGCAACTGCTTGTTTTACACATAATAGAACTTTAATCAATAAGAGATTAAATAAGACTGCTTATGAACTGATAAATAAAAGAAAACCATTAATCAAATTCTTTCATGTTTTTGGTTGCAGGTGCTATGTTCTTAGAGACAGAGAAAATCTTGCCAAATTCTATAAAAAGGTAGATGAAGGATACTTTGTGGGTTATTCTTTAACTTCCAAAGCATTCAGAATCTACAATAGAAGAACCAAGAGGATGATGGAGAGCATGAATGTAACTTTTGATGAAGCCAGAATGAGGACTTCTGAACAAGACAGTTCAGAACTCATGCTGAACAAGACAAATATGACTTATGATACAAATTCTAATTCTATTTGTTCAGAACTCAATTTACTGTTTAAGGATGCTTTTATTGAACTAATTTCTGATTCTTATGCAGAATATGAAAACCCAAAGATGGTCAAAGAGATGAAAAATAAGACTCCAGAAATAGTTCAATCAACTGTAATTTCTGACAAAGGTCCATCAGAGGAATGTCCAAATCTAATAAATACAAGTGGTGAAAATTCTGAACCTTGTAATCAGAATTCTGATTCTTGTACTCAGAACTCTGAACAAGTCACTCAGAATTCTGACTTCATTGATCAGAACCCAAACTTGGATGTAACTCCTACTCATACATCAGAACAAGGGGACAGTTCAGAATTACAAGCAATCATTGATGAGAATGATGCAAACAACAACTATTCAGAGATTGATGTACTCCCTAGTGCAAATAAATGGACTAAAAATCATCCTATTCATCAAGTAATAGGTGATCCATCAGCAGGAGTAAAGACCAGATCAGCTACAGCAAATGAAGCAATTTTTGTTGGTTTCTTAAGTGTGATTGAACCAAAGAAAGCTAATGAAGCCCTAGAGGATCCAGACTGGATTTCAGCAACGCAAGAGGAATTGCTCCAATTTGAAAGAAATAAAGTTTGGAGACTCATTCCAAAGCCTGAAGGTAAATCTATTATTGGAACTAAATGGGTGTTCAGAAACAAAAAGGATGAATCATGTGTTGTCATCAGAAACAAGGCAAGATTGGTTGCTAAGGGATACTGTCAACAAGAGGGAATTGATTATGATGAGACATTTGCACCTGTGGCAAGAATAGAGGCAATCAGAATATTTTTGGCCTATGCTGCACACAAAAACTTCAAAGTGTATCAAATGGATGTCAAATCAGCCTTTCTAAATGGCAAACTTAATGAAGAGGTGTATGTTCATCAACCTGAAGGTTTTGTTGATCCAGAATTCCCTGATCATGTTTATATTTTAGACAAAGCTTTATATGGTCTAAAACAAGCACCACGAGCCTGGTATGACACTCTTACTAAACACTTGTTAGGTTCAGGGTTCAAGAAAGGTAAGATTGACACAACTTTGTTTTTAAAGAAACAGGGTGATGATTTAATTCTGATTCAGATTTATGTTGATGACATAATATTTGGTTCTACCAGTCCAGAATTATGTGATAATTTTTCAAAAATCATGTCTTCTGAATTTGAAATGAGCATGATGGGTGAGCTGAATTTTTTTCTTGGTCTTCAAGTCAAACAATTACCAAAAGGTATTTTTATAAATCAAGGAAAATATGTCAGACACATTCTGAAAAAGTTCAAAATGTCTGATTGTGCTTCTATGAGAACACCTATGGCAACTAACATAAAGTTAGATGCTGATCTCAAAGGTGTTTCAGCAGATATCAAACTCTATAGAGGCATGATTGTATCATTACTTTATCTTACTGCAAGTAGACCAAATATCATGTTTTCTACATGTTTCTGTGCTAGATTTCAATCTAACCCAAAAGAATCACATATGTTAGCTGTCAAAAGGATTTTAAGATATCTCAAAGGAACACCTGATCTAGGTTTATGGTATCCAAAAGAAACTGACTTCAAATTGACTGCTTTCACTGATGCTGATCATGCAGGAAGTAGGTTGGACAGAAAGAGTACATCTGGTGCTTGTCACTTTTTGGGAGATAAAATAGTGAGTTGGGCATCAAAGAAGCAGAATTGTGTGTCCACTTCAACTGCTGAAGCAGAGTATGTTGCTGCTGCTGCTTCATTCTCTCAAACATTGTGGATGAGAACACAACTCATGGACTATGGATATCAGCTTAACAAGATTCCCATCTATTGTGACTCAGAAAGTGCAATTGCCATTACTCAGAACCCTGTTCAACATTCAAAGACTAAGCATATAGATGTGAGGTATCATTTTATAAAGGACTATGTGGAAAAAGGAACTATAGAGATGCACTTTGTGCATACAAAGTATCAATTGGCTGACTTGTTCACAAAGCCTCTTGATCACAAAAGGTTTTCTTTTCTCATATGTAAAATAGGAATGCTTAATCTGCCTAATTGAAAATATTTGTTTTTCTTAAAAATGCTAAATTTTTCTAAGTAAAATTGTCTTAGTAGTGTACTCAGAACTCTGAGTCTTAAGATTCAGAACTTCTGAGTACTAAGATCAGAACTTCTGAGTCTTGAGTTCAGAACTTCTGAGTCTTAAGTTCAGAACCTCTGAGTCTTAAGGTCAGAAATTCTGAGTCGATACTTCAGCAATCTAACTTCAAAAATTTATTTTTGAGAAATACAAATACTTCAACTGTGTGGATTATGCTTCTTCTATTATCTTTTTATCTCATCTTTATATATCATTAATAGTCAAATGCATGCTCAAGTCAAGGGGGAGCATCAAAAAAAAATTTTGGAAATCATTTTGTGATGCTTAAAAGATTTGTTTTCATTTCTTATCTCTGATCATTCTAAGAAGAACAAGCTTTTAAATATAAATTTTTTTGTTATTCAAACTATATCTGAATTAAAAAATTTCATATTCAGATATAAGATTTTAAATTTTTTAAAATCATCATAATATGAACAGAATTTTGATGATAAAAAGTGCTTCTATCTGTTCAAACCTCTTCTGAATAATCAAAATGTTTTATATTGGTCAGAAGTTGATTTTAAATGACATTTTGGTTACAAGGAAAAATTCTTCTGAGTCATGGAATCAGAACATCTGTGCGTGTTATTCAGATCTTTGACTTGAGTCAAAATTCTATCCACTAACACGTGTCAGCTTCATATTTGTTTGACAATGCCACGCATTTCATTTAAATCCTTTGTGGTATTTCAAATGTGTTGACTCCGTTATAACATTGATTTCGCTTTTCCGTTAAACCTTTCAACTTCGTGGATTTTAAATAGGTCTTAAAATCCCTATTTCAAATCTTTTCAAATTCCAGAGCGAAACGTGAGATACAAAACAAATCCAGAGTTCTTTGAGTCTGTTTTCTTCTTAAATCATGTCTGAAATACGAAGAAGTGGTCCAATTTCTCTACATTCTACAAAATCGATAATGGATTCATCCGATTCGGAAAATGATGAAGTACAAAATAGAGTTGCAGAGGAAGGGGAAATAAGAAATGATGGAGAAGATGAACAAATGGATGAATCTGAAGGAAATGCGGATGAGGTAAACGTTAATATTGAACATGAACAGAGTGCTGCAGGTTCTATTATGTCTGATAGACCTATTTTAGTGGAAAGAGTTGTTCCTGAGAGTGAATGGCTGAAATTATCTAAAAATAACTGTGTTATATTATTTGAGGAAAGCCGTTTTAAGCCTGAACACAGAATTATCATGGAGTTATTCAAACACCATCCGTACAGAAAATGGTTTACACGAAGTAAAAATGTGCATGTTCAGTACATACAACAATGGTGGAAACATCTTAGGTTAGAAGATAATAAGTTTGTGTCTGAAATTGGAGGAGTGACATTTGCCTTATCTATCTCTGCACTAAGAGAAATGCTGAATTTACCAGAGAAAGATGATGTACAAAGAAGAACAGATTTTGAGGACTCACCCCTAACAGAGGAATTAATAGCATAGTTTATGAAGTTGGGATACAATGAAGGATTGAGGACTCTCAGTTTGTTCAGAAGAAACAAATTACCACCTATTTGGGCTTGCTTCTTTCATGTGGTAAATAAATGTGTGTCATGAAAGAATAGTTCTGCTGATCAAGGTTCTAAACAAATTCTTCAGATCTTTCATGGCTTAGTGAAGAATAGGCATTATGACTATACTTTAATACTTTGGGAAGACATGAAGAATACATTTGAGAAGAATCAGAAAGCAATTCAGAAGAAAACAAAGGATGCTCCACTGACATACATTCCTTATATAAGGTACTGGCAAATTGTTATTTGGTATGCCATGCAGGAAAACAGAACAATCTCAAGAAGAACAAATGAAGAGCATGGTCCTACATTTTATTTGGGTAAGATGACCTCAGTAACAAGACTTGAAAACTATCCCAATCATAATCTGTTGCCAAAATCACTTAGGAACTATATTCCAAGGGAGAGTGAGATTTTAAAAGCTTATTGCACCTCTATGGGAGTTGAATTACCTCAAATCCCTACCCAAGAGGACCAACCTGAGAAGAGAGGTGAGGGGTCTAGTCGAATTAGAGAGGGGGAGGATGTTCAGATGAGTGAACATTCTGAGAGACTTGAGGGGGAAAATTTTGAGAGCTTGGTTAGACTCAGTGAGGAAAAACAGAATGAGAGTGGTGAGGATGAGAGATTGTCAACAGAGGTTCAAACAGAAAGAGATGCCTCTGAACCAGCTAATCTTGACCAGGTAACCACAAATGCTATTGGTTCACATCTCTTGGTGTCCAATATTGAAACAAACACCATGGACCTAGTGGTGGATCTTGAACAACCCATCCATACCCACTCAGAAGCATTTCAACATGCTACTGTTTCACACAAATCCGGGGAACCATCCCAAACTCATTTGGAGGGAGGTGATAAATCCCAATCTATTTTTCAACACATTGAGTCTGAATATCACAGTCCTATTCATATTGAGCCTGAAATTCCTTCTAACACTTGCACAAATCAGGAATTTCGTATTCCTGAAACAACATCCATAGACATACCAAATGTTGGATGTCGAGGATTGGATGGAAGTCCTGGTGAGGTGAACATTACAAAAGCCTCATTCAAACGTGCATCTGTTGTACAAGATGACTTTGTGTTATCTACAGGCCATGAGTCCTCTGGGCACATGAAAACTGGACCATCTGTTGGTTCAGGTTCACTGTTAGACACTTCTGAATTTGAAAAGATTCAGAAACAAAACAAGGAGATGGGGGAAAAAGTAGAAAATTTGGAGAAGAAGGTGGAGGATTTGAATGATGAGATGTCAAATTTGAAAGTTGTGTTGGAGAAAAAGTTGATTTTTGTTGAAACCAATGTAGATGATGTAAAGAAATCCTTGGATTCTCACAAAAAGGAGATCATGGATACAATGTCTGGTTTTCAAATAAATATGTTAAAACAAATGCAAGATTTGCAGGAATCTATACTGAAAGCACTAAGTGTATCACTGGCTTCTACTTCAAAGCCTCTTGATCCTATTCCTATTGCAGAAGTTGAACCTGAAGGTACTTTTAATCAGAACTTGAAGAGAAAGTTTGATGATAATGAGCCTCATGATCATCAAAAGGGGGAGAAAAGACAAAGGTTAAGTTCTGATGATGATATTGGCATAGAAGATTTTGAGATAGCAGATATGCACTTAGCCAGTACAAAAAGTTCAGAAGATCATACACAGGAAAATTTAAAGGCAATAACTCAGATAGTTCAGATTGATAGCTCAGATACAGAGGAAATGGAGTTGGAAAGTACAGATGGTGGTGATTCAGATAAAACAGAGGAATTGAACTTAGACACAGAGATGGAAGGAAACTCAGATGAAACTGAAGCTATTGAGGAATCTGTATTGAGATCGGAAAAGACAGTGGAAAGTGAAGTGGTCAACATGTGTACAGATATTGTGGTGTATAACAAAGAAAACGTGATGAATTCTGAATCAGAAGAAAGGAGGTTGAGTGAAGAATTGATCAGAAAAATGCAAAGTGAGGTAGTCAAAGCACTTAATGTTCAGAAAATTCAACAAGGGTTAAAACTGATAAGGCCTATTGATCTGTTGGGAGAAGAAGACAGAACTGTTGGTTATTCTCAGAATTTTAAGCATGAGTTCAGATATAACTATGCTGATGAGATGAACACAGAAGAAGAATATGAGAAACTAGAAGATTACTTCATGCCTTCTGAGTATGTATTCAGAAAACCAATTGAGATTCCCAAGATTAACTTACAGATTTTAGAAGAACCTATGTGTGATTTTATCCTGGAATTAAATGATGTACCTTTGGCCAGACAATTTCATGATGACATTTTTCCTGAGGAAATGTATGAAAACCTCTACCACACAGAAGGAGAATATGAGCTTTTAGAGAGTAATGTTGATGGTTTCATGGATGAAAGAGCTTAGATGATTTATACAGAAGCATCAACCAGATTCAGAATTCCTGACTCAAGACTGCATATCCAGAAAAGAATTGAGAAAGTTCTAATGTTCCAACAAAAAGAATTCAATGGTTTGATATTTGTAAGAATGGAAGTGCTGAAAGAAAGGAATACAAAAGTTTTCATGTCCAGTTTTGATTTCCACAGACTAACACTTGATGATCAAATCTTTCTAGTCAAGTTCTTCTCTAGTACTGAAGAAGCCTTGATGGAAATTGAATGCAGAAGACTTCTGGGTATCTATGTCAGAAACATGTACTTGTATAATTTTCAACTAGCCATTGAAGGAAGAAAAGAGAAGTGCAATCTGAGGTGTCCAACAAATAATGCAGGATTTGATGTGTGTATAAAGGGATTTGTAAATGAAGGAATGGAATCTGAAGGGTTTGCATATAAAGTTCAAGAGAGACTTGAAATGTTCAAACTGAAAGAACTGGTAAAATATAGTGATGCAACTCTGAGTTGGTTACTGATTGAAATGAAAGTAAGTGCTAAAACTGAAAGAAAGAATTTAAAGAAAAGGTGTGTAAACTCTATGAAAAGAAGGTTGAATCTCAGAAGAAAGATCAGAAGTTGTGGTGAATGGTTGCTATCTGAAGTTAATCCCAAGAAGATGTTACATAGTGATTTTGTGTTTCCTGCTGAGTATGAAGTGAATGAAATTCTGTCAGATGAAGTTGAAGAAGTTCAGGACACAATACCTCAGAATGTGCAGATAACAGTCTGAACCCAAAGAAGATGAAATATCCATTGATCTAAATGGATACTTTCTTGAATTTGATCTGCCTAAGTTCTTCAAACCAAAAGAAGTACAATTCTTGGACGTGTATTATGATAGACCTAAGGAGACTCAGATCTGGTTGGCTGAAAAATCAAGATGTCTTGGCAAAACAAAGCAAGCTGTTTACTCAAATTTTCTAATCACTGGAATCAGAGAATTGAAGGTTAAGAAATTCAGAAAGATGGAGTACTTATCCTTTGAAGTTCTGAGAGAAGATGGCAAGGTTTATTACTTTACTAATGCAGATTTTGAGAAACTATCAGTGGTTGACTTCTACAGATTACACAGCTTTCTATGCTTCAAAGAGTCAACCAAAGATAGAAATGAAAGAAAGGCAAGAAGTGTGGTGATTGAGGCCATGTTCTATATCTTAAGGTGGCACTGTTATACAGATTTCCAAATAGCTCTGTATTTACAAAATCCATGTGTTTATCTGGCAAATCCAAACACAGATCATAAGCAGAAAAAAGGTGTTAAAAACTGGAAGTGTTCATAAATTTCCAGATTTGGGTGTGTTTTTGAAGAACAAAAGTGGAAAGATCTTCTTCAGAGCAAAGGAAACTGCAAAATACTGTTCTGGAACTTTAAGGATCATAAAGCACAATTTGGAGAAAAAGATGCTGAAAGTAAAGGAAGCAAACATAACTCAAGAAGTAATCAATCAGCAAGTTGAAATTATTCAAGAAATCATTGACAAAATTGATAAGAGGCTTAATCTGAGAAATGTGCTACTTCAGAAAATTGTTCCTGCTCTGAAAGAACTGGATGATGCAAAGTTTAAGTTTATTTGACAAAAAGGGGGAGATTGTTAGATCTGAAGTTTTGTCAATAAACCAAGTGTTGAAGATCTGATAAGAAGACTCAGATGTTCTGAGTAGAGGAGTCAGAGGTCTGACTGTGAAAGCTCAGAAGTACTGATAAGAGAAGTCAGATGTCTGAGATAAGGAGTCAGAAGATCTGAGAAGCGTGATCAGAAAAATGTTCAGAAGTTCTGAACTACCTGTTCAGAACTTATGACGAGATACTTTACTTAGTAATTTGTAAGCTAATTAGGACACGTGTTTTGTTCTTATTAGTCTTTCTTATTTGTACTGTAACTTTAATATTTCTGTTGCAGTATAAATAGTGGTTAGCACTACATTGCTAACTGATTGATTTTCTCATAATTCTTGTATTCATTCTTTGTAATCTTTGAGATTCTCTCTCTCTTAGATCTGTATTTCTGTTCATCAGTGAATACAATTGGGCTTGATCATACAACTTCTCAATTACTGCTTTCTATATTGATTGTAAGATAAGATCCTTAACTTTCAGACAGCAGTCTTCAGCTCTTTGTAAAGTCAATCTTCAAAACTTTAACTTTGATCACTTTAAACTTTGAAGCTATGATAATCTTCAAACATCTTTATCTTCATTAGTTCACGGCGAACTATATGCTTTGACATTCTTTAAGAACTCAGCTTTGAAGAATCTTCAGTCAAACATGAAAAGTCTTTGTCTTTTTCTTTGAAAAATCAACCTTCTTCAATACAATCTTCAACAGATTGTCTTCAAGTCTTGAACATGGATTTCATATCTTTATATAGAACCATCAATTCGGAACAAGATAAATCAGAAACGATTAGAGTTTGGATCAGAAAGATGTGAAACCATCCACATTGTTGAACTTTTAGGTGTAAGCGCATTCCGAGAACCACTCAGAACTAAGATAACCAAATTCGGTGTAAGCGCATTCTGAGAACCACTCAGAACTAAAATAACCAAATTCAGCAACATTTAGACTTCACATGATCCTTCTCCCCCTGATCTTCAGTCTTTGTTCACGAATCTTTGACTTGAAAGCTCTTTGACATGAAATATCTTTGATTTGAAAACTCTTTGACATGAAATTGAAATTAAACTTTTCTCCCCCTTTTTCGATGATGGTGAGCATCATAATCATCGAAAACCATTTTCAATTTCAGTCGTGTCTTTGAATATTTCTAACAATCTCCTCCTTAGAGAATAACCTTGCTCCCCCTCAAAGTAAGAATTCTGGAGCAATTTGTTTTCTCCCCCTGAAAGTATGCATATATTTCAATAACGATATTCATTTCAAATACAGTGCGTTAATGAAAACATTTATACAAGAAAAAAAATTCATTGAACCACATTTTATAACTACTAACATTTGATCATTTGAAAACTGGACAAAAGAAATTCAGCTTAATGAAATTTAACAGATTTTTCAATCAAATGAAATCAAATGCATGTGTTTGGATTCAAGAACAAGTCATCAATGCATATCAAGTTAAAAATGTTCAGTTTCAACCCCTTTATTAAATCTATTTGGTGTGCTAGCATGCGAAATATGATTAGCATCAAGCGTATGCAATTCTAAAATATATATGAATACTTTGCTCTACTCACACTGTTTGTCCAAAATCGGAATTTCATAAATTTACGGGTTTATCGCGACTTTGTATTTTCCCAAGTTTCAAGAGATGCGTGCTCATTGGCATCTTTTGATTTTGTGCGCATTGGCATCTTTTGATTTTGTACTCATTGGCATCCTTTGATTTTGTGCTCATTGGCATCCTTTGATTTTGTGCTCATTGGCATCTTTTGATCAAAAAGTTTAGTAAGAGTAAGATACACCGTTAAACATGACTTTCTATCTGGTTCTATAGCAGGATTTGGGTCAGCATATCCCAGACCAGTTGGCCTTAGGTGCTAGGTGACGAGCACCCCTTAGAACTTAATTTCCCAAACCAGAAAGGCCACATCGATATATCTTAAACCCTATTGTACCAGTAGAACATGGCTTTCTATCTGGTTCTATTGCAGAATTTAGGTCAGCCGATCCCAGACCAGTTGATCTTAGGGACTAGGTGTCGAGCACCCCTTAGGACTTACTCTCCCAAACCAGAAAGGCCACAGGCACAAACTTTCAAACTAAATGATAGTGCAACAATTTTATCTCAATCACTTGGTTCTAAAACATAGT
Source organism: Saussurea involucrata (assembly GCA_033807775.1). Taxonomy (NCBI): domain Eukaryota; kingdom Viridiplantae; phylum Streptophyta; class Magnoliopsida; order Asterales; family Asteraceae; genus Saussurea; species Saussurea involucrata. The sequence continues at coordinate 93,092,937 of CM066327.1, read as the reverse complement.
GCTTTGCCCATATTTTCATTTCCATCCATCATTCTGACATATAGGCTTTTTGAGCATTATATTCTATATAAGTCCAGATTCACATAACTTTGAGCATTCAGCATAATTTCATTCATGTTTTGCTGACCTTTCGATTTATTTCAGAGGTGAAAGTTGAAACAAATCTAACTCAAATAATACAAAAATACTTGTAAAATCATCTTTTAGCACACATTTAATTCATTGAATGAAAATTGAAAATTTTATCTCATTGAATTAAATTTGTAAAGATTCAAATTTTCAAAGTGGTAGAAACAAAATATAATCCAATGTTACCTTTTACCACGTTCCTTGAAACAGAAAGATGCAACAGTTAAAGATATCACCTGAGAAGTGTGAGTTCTAAACTGATTTGTTTAGAAGTCTTAGTCTTTGAAGTACGGGTTTTGAACTGATATGTTCAAAAGCCAAAGACATTGAAGCACGGGTCCTGAATTGATGTATTCAGAAACCAAAATCTCTTTTAAGTGCGGGTCCTAAACTGATATGTTTAGAAACCATTGTCGTTGAAGCACGGGTTTTGAACTGATATGTTCAAAAGCCAATGTCTCTTTACTCCCCCTTAATGGTACAAGTAATCTTCTTCCGAGAGTTAAACGCTTTGCTTCTAAATCTGCAAAAACAGATTAAGTAGATTTTGGTACCCAACATGTCTTGGGTCCTTGCTTGTTAAGCGGAGCTCTATAGGAAGGAAAATTATAAGTACCATACCAATATTGAACACTCTCATTTTTAATAAAATCATTAGTACCACAATAAGAACAACAAAAATTCTTTTGTGATAACCTGATTAAATGATTTGCGGAATAGAATGAATCAGGATTAGCAAAAGATTTAGCTTTCAGATTAGTGTTCTTGTTGGGAACAGAGGATTTTGGCTCACCTTTTTCAGTTGACGTACCTTTTACTCTCCATTGCATGTTAACTTTCTTATATGAAGGAAGATCAGCATATTGATACTTGGAAGAATTATCCACCGAGTGATCATAGAATAGATTAGAAGGACGAATCAGACATTCTGAATAGCATTTGGATTTGTTAAATGACTTCACTTTGTAAGATAAGTCATTCCGTTCCTTGGTCACCAAATCAAGCTTCTTCTGAATATTAGACTTGACCCTCTTCTCTTTCATGATGTCAGTCGATAATGCAGCCAAATTCATTGTAAATTTATGAATTTCCTGCCGAAATATCTTCCTTTCTTTAGAAAAGTCGTCTTTAACGCACCTAGCCTGAAAGTCAGCTTTCTTCATCTTTTCTAGCTCTTGACTTTCTTTATCTAGCTCTTGTCTTTCCTTTTCTAAGTCCTTATGAAGATTAGAAATTTTCTTTGACAGTTTCGCATTCTTTGCTTCAAAGCTTTTCTTTTCTTTTTCATACTCGACCCTTTCCTTCTCCAACTTCTCCTTTTCAAGAAATAAAACTTTCTCAAAGTCAGAAACTTGTTTTGAAAGTTTTATACAATTACGTTCAATTACTTCCTTTTCTTTAAGAATCTCCTCTCTCTTGTCTTCAATGCTCTTCAGATCAGCATTTTCTTTTTGAAGAGTTGTTACTTTCTCTTGAAGTTTCTCGATTTGATCGTGCAGGCTTGAGTTGTCTTTGTCTTTCTTTGTTTCAAGACCTGCAATATATACTTCAAGATCAGTAATTCTTTTAGTAAGTAAAACATTTTGTTCTTTAAAAATAAAATTTTCATTTGAAGAGGAAATGTCTAAAATATGTCTCTTCAAATCAGCATATTCTTCCTCCATTGTCTTTATACTCCCTTGAAGCTCCTTCATGTTATCTTGATGAGTTGAAATCTCAAATGTCTTATTTTTCTCTTGAGTAACTTCAAGCACTACAATCTTGTCATTCAAATCTTTCAGTTAGGACTCAAGAGAAGAGACTTTGTCTTCTAATAAAGCTTTCTCAGACTTGAGCTTTGTAATTTTTCTTGCATCTTCATTAGTATGTGTTATGTATCTAGAAATAAAACCTTCAAGACGCTTGATCTCATCTTTAGCTTCAGAAAGAGTCCATTTTCTCTCTTTTCCTAACTGATACCATATTCTCCCATTTAAATCCTGTATGTCAGGCATCTTTTCAAATAGCTAGAATAATTGATCGTTCAGAAGATCAAGCAGAAAAAATTTTATATAAAAATTTTTCTTGAAAAGCTCTTAAAGTGTATGAAATACAGTATAGAAAAAATTTCGGAATAAAAATTTTTCTTAAAAAACTCGAAATCAATGAATTCGGATGCTGAAGGGTTCGAATTGAATGAATTCGGATGCTGAAGGATTCGAATTCAATGAATTCGGATGAAGAAGGATTCAAATTCACCCAATTCGGACTTAACTGAGTTCGAATTTACTCAATTCGGACTTAACTTGGTTCGAATTCTTTACTTGGAAAATTAAACCAACTCAGATGAATCCACAACTTCTCAATTCGAATCTAACAGGGATCGAATTCAACTCATTTCGAATGCTTCTTGAGTCGAATTCTATACTTGTGATGCCAAGAACACTCCGAATTCCCTTTGAATGATCCGAATTGTGTATGAATGATCCGAATTCACCAAGAATGATCCGAATTCTGCACTTCGAACTTAAAAAACACTAAATCAGCCATAACTTTTTCAATTCTTGATCAATTGTTATGAAATTTGCACAGATTTGTTCGAAATTTGATTCCACACACTTTCTTAGTTAATCACAAATCCTAATTCCATCAATTTAATCGAATTATGATCCAAAATAGTAAGAAAATGTTTTCGAACAAAAACAGATATAAAATGATCAGATCTGCAAATTCTGTGCAGATTTTGGTATAGATCCTTGAATTAAAGATGTTCAGGGATGAAAATCGAGTGCAATGATGTCAAGAATCAATCCAAAAGATCAAAAAATGAAAAAGATGATGATTCTAGATGAACAGTAAATGATGAAGGGTAAGAAATCATCATGAACAGTGATGAATGAAGGATCCGAAATCTTCAAGAACAGTGTAAAAAATCTTCAATTTGCTCTTTGATCTGCTTGAATTTTCTGTTTAGCTCTGATACCAAATGTGAAATCCCAAATCTAGCAAGAAATCAAGAATGATGTAGAGAGAGAATCTAGAGAGAACTTGTCATCCATATATTGAACTCTAAAGTGTAAATGACAAAATGATCAAGTGGTTCCTAAAGGGATCTAGATTCCTTTCTAACTAAGAACTAGACATGCCTATTTATACTCATAACATACAAGGTATAAAGGCACTAGCAACTAATACAGTACATTGACTTTACAGTAAATCTTGAATACAACAATGCTCTAACATTATGACACATTGAGTTAAGAGATTGCGCAAGATGATAAAAATTTCAATAATTCGACCGAACAATTTTCTTGGTATCCTCCTAGTATCATAAAGCATCTGGGTTGCAAGAAACAAAAATCTTATGAACACCGTTTTCAAAGTCAATTACTTGTTTGTTAGTTATACTGCTTCGGATATCAACATATTCCTATCTCTGATGTGTGCATATTTACTAGTATAAACTTCGTATTTTTAGCATTTTTACCTTTATATATATGGAAATTACGCTTTTATAACGAAAAATTGAGTATATTTTCGTGTAAGCACTCGTTCATCTAAAGAAAGTTTAAAAGTTTAAGTAATGACTGTTTGTTATCATAAGCTGAATAGTGATGCGAAGATGCCACGTGGGTGTGTTGACAGTTATTTAAAATGTGCATTTCATGTCCTTGATTTGAAAACCTTGAGATAAAGTAGTCATATTTGCTTTTAATGTCAAACTTGAACGTGATTCATATTGATGGATGTGTGATGTTTCTTAGATGGAATGGTCAAGACCAAGTCAACAACAAGAGATACCAAGTTCACGAGCTGGCCATGTTGGTGTGATCGTTGGAGAGAGTTGGTTCATTGTTAGTGCCTTGGGAGTTCTTTCTTGGTTTTGAATTTCAGTTCATAGGCATTACATTAGCTACCCAAATTCTAATTTTAGTGATAATTGTTTCTTTATTGTTTTTTTGCAGGAGTTTCAGAAACTGTTGTCCTTAACATGTCTACTTTGTCTTGGTCCGTTGTAACAATTGTTCAAGGGCGTGTTCCTCTTGCTAGTGAGGTATCTTCTTCTATTAACAAAGCACTCTTTGATACTTGACTCTGTTGTGCAGTAAAATTTATTTGCTAGTGAGGTATTTTCTTGTATTAACAATTGCTCTTTTATGAGTTTATTTGTTTTGTCTGGCTTATTATCCTTCAAATATTGATCTAACAATGATGGAATTTCGATTCGATGAATCTTTGAAGAAAAACCCAATCAATTGATGACTTGTAGTTATTTTTGTTTAATTCAAATTATTCTATACAAGCTCTCTTAATGCTGGCAGAAACTGATAACTTTGTAATCTCGTCGTGAGCTTGGGACGATAATAAACATAATATTAGTTGACCAATTTCATTTTTCTTTGTATGTGTTTTAGTATATCATTAATCATCAAGCACTGCCCTCTGTTGAGCAATAATCACGAAAAGAGCATTAAGAAAGAAGGTTGGTGGACTATATTTAACATGGCAACAAGGAGCAGATTCAGGTAAGATTCTTGCACTTGGATTGTTGTCCATCTCAACTGACTAGATTTAACTATTAACCTTGTTTTCAGTAAGCTGCATTCTTGAAACAAATGTCATCGGCTTGTGTAGGCCTTCTAGTTCGTATAGCGCTCATTGACTGTGTCCAGATTTTCTCTCTACACGGGCTGGTAAGTTCAGCTTTTTAGAATTCTGCTATTCCAAAAAATATGATAACATTACTTTGGTGAGGCTCCAATAGATTATCTCTTACCAATTTGGTAACCATACTTCTGCAAGGCCACATGGATCTGATTTGGTTGATAAACATTCTCTAATATACAATGTACTTTTTTATAAATTTTGATGTTATCAGAGGTAATTAAAGCAAATCAAAGGCTTTAGAGGAAAAAGTTAAAGAGAGTTAGAGAAGAAGAACGAAATCTCAACAGGACCAATCAAAATTTAAAGAGAAGCAAGTGAAATTTCAAGAGGAGCATAAACAAATGAAGGACAAAATGAACTTCATGATGGCACAATTGTCATAGTTATCTACATTGGGATCTCAAAACTAAGAATTCTATGTTTTATTTTTTTAGTCATCAAGTGAATTAGTGATAATAAATTGATATGACTTTGACATGCTTGTTTGCATCAGGAGTTATACTTGTTTGAATCAAGAATTCTATTTTTTTGGATCAAGAATTACACTTTTTACAAATGAAATTATTTTTAGATTTCTATATTTACAAATTAGCAGGTTTTAGTTATATTGTAATAGCAATTACGATACAAATTTATGACAATTTTTTTATTCATTTTTTATAATTAGTGACCACATTTTTTGGTCACTAATGAAAGTTAACGGACGTTAACAAAGTCGTTATCTTGACAATTAGTGACAACTTGTATTAACTTACTGACGAAGTTTAGTGACCAATTTAGTCGTTACAAACATAGTGACCACTTTAATTTTGTCACTAATTAGTGACCACTTTTGTATTTGGTCACTATTGTAAACTAGTGACGGACCTTTAGTGACAAAAAGTGACGACCGAAATTTTGGTCACTAAATGACCTTAGTGACAAATGTTTGACCGTTAGTGACCAAATGTTTTTTGTCACTAATTACCATTTTTCTTGTAGTGAGTTAATGTGGAATATGCAACTAATCTTCTCATAAGTTTTATAAGATTTTGAGAGGAAAATTTGAATAGTGTGTAGATAAAAAAAACACATGAGTGAGTTTATGTAACACCCCATATTTCATCTCTTGTGGTATTAGTGTAGAAATAAGGAAATTCTGGGGTCTTTTTGTAAAAACTCAAAGTTCAGTGGCTGGTTTGTGAAAGGGAAAAGTTTAATAAGATAAAACCCCCAAAAACCCTATTTCTTGTTCTACATTTCGGCTGGAGAAGTGCAAGGGAGGAGAAGAACTCGAGATTTCCACCATTGCAGATTTGAGAAGGTGTTGGGGCTAGGTATTGAAGGAACTTGCAATTAAGGTATACCTTCATCTTTATCTCTTTGATTTTGTGCTGGAAATGGGCTTGAGATGAATGATTCATTTTGATTTCTCTTCTTCTTCATGTATTTTGAGACAAAACCAATTGGAAGGGTGTGTTGGATGATTCCCTTGAGGAGTTTGTGAACTCTTGGTGTTGTTCCACCTTTCCAATGGAGGTTCTTAAGTTTAATCCTTTTTAGAAAGGAATTGTGTTTTCAAAAGAGTAGTTCATGATAGTTTGATTGAGGAATGGATTGATTTAAGTAATGAGAATTGTTTCCCTAATGTATATATAGTTTTGGAGATTGTTTTGTGAAGTTATCAATCAATTGGAATCGAATTAGGAGGATTCATGTGGATTTTCGAGCTGACCCTGGTGAGCAGAACTGAGAATGCTCGACCAGAGGGTTACGCGGTTTTTCACGCGGTTTGCAAACCGCGTAGCAAACCGCGTAAGTCCCTGTTGGGCGATTCTCGTTTTCTGCTTCGTTGGTCGTTCGGGTTTGGCTTCGAGGCTCGGTTTAGGGGATTGTCTTAGGACGTTATGGGGGATGTTTTAAAGTATAATTGGGGAGTCTAATACCTCCTTTGTTAACCCCAAATTCAGGTGATCGTTTGGAGATTAAGTGAGGTTCGAATAGTGTGTGGTTTAGCCGAGCATCAGGTGAGTTCCCTTATGCATTACTTCTATCTTTTAAAATGAATTGCGAAGAATTGATATGACTGAAAATGAGTTTACTTGATCATCATGACCTTATGTTTTCTCATGCATGAAAAGTGTTATTTTACAAGTGGAAGGAGGATTATCCTCGAGTAAGTTTTAAAGCATGTTTTAAATGTTTATGCCTGTGGTAGAGTCGGGTTGCACAGTGGAGGACCCTTCGAGTTGCCGTGCCTGGCTTTGTAAGGTGTTGAGTTGTCGTGTCTGGCTTTGTAAGGTGTCGAGTTGCCGTGCCTGGCTTTGTAAGGTGTTGAGTTGCCGTGCCTGGCTTTGTTAGGTGTTATTGGTCCATGCCACTATGTACACCCTTGTTTGAGCTCAAACTTGTCAAGTATTGTTTGCAAGGAAACGTGTTTCTTAAAATGTTTTGTGGTTACGCTTTTAGGAGGGAATTCACTAGACCTTATGGTCTAACCCTCGCTTTCAAAACTTAAAAACCATTTTCAGGAAAAGGTGGCTTAGGTGCTTCGTCCAAGGGAAAGGAGAAGGCTTGAGGCGAAGGTGCGAGATTAGAGACCGTCAAGTTTCAGTTTTTGTTTAGCTAGTATCTCGGTTGTATTTGCTTGAGGACCGTAAACAATGTAATTGATTTTGGGAGTTTATGTTGTAATTGGGACCCTTATGGGATTTTGACTTATATTTTATGTTAGGAGTTTTTGGGTTGTTACAAATGGTATCAGAGCCATAGTTTAAGGGATTTAGGTGACCGGATGGGCCTAGACTTAAACTTTGGAGTAGGGACACAACCGAGATATAGGACGGCCATAGGAGGAGACCTAATAGGAATGAGTGAAATGGGGTGTCGAGGATCATCATGTGAGGTAAATTGGGAATTATACCTGGCCAATATAATTTCGAATTTACAGGCACGTGAGGATGCTTAAATTACCTCTCGGGGTGGTATTGGTATTAAATGTTTGTTTCATGTGTTTTGTATCAGTATCGCCATGTCTTAAAGGTCGTTGAGGAGCAAGTCTGTACCCAGTGTAAGAATGGCCACGTCTGAGGAGGTCCGAGCGGATGAACACGTGGTCCCTCCGAGGGCACCGGCTACCCGGGGAAGAGGAAGAGGTCGTGGTAGGGGACGCGAGACCATTCCGCGTAAGGCTACCACCACTGTGGGAGGTGCTCGTCCAAAGAAGAAGGCTCCGGCTGTTCGCTGAACAAAAAGTGTTGAGGCACCGACGGAGCGGGAAAGGTCACACCAAGAGGGCTCGGCATCGGGGGGTCATGCTTTTGTGACTCAAGAGGTCTTCGCCACAGAAATGGTGAAGCTGCAGGAAAAGTTAGACCGTTGGATGAACCGTCATGATGTTTCGGCATCGGGGAGTAAAGAGAACAGTGAGAGTAAGGCAGCCACTGAATTGTCTAGCCCGCCTCCTACGGAAGTTGGTAGCCACAAGCAATCCACGACGCTAGTGGTGAACGAGTCGGCAGCTAGAGGATGTAGTCACAAAGCATTCTCATCTTGCAAACCTCCTACCTTCCAAGGGGAATGCGACCCGGTGTTATCCATAAGGTGGGTTCGAGAAATGGAGCTGGTATTTGACATTTGTAAGTGTGCCGAAGAGGATAAGGTGATCTACGCCCTGTCTATGTTGAAGTCGGAGGCCATCTTTTGGTGGGATGCCGAAACCGGGGGTTTGGGATCGTCAGTGGCTAAGACTATGAGATGGGAAGAATTTATGAGGAGGTTCAAGGCTCAGTTTTGCCCTCTAGCGGCAATTAAGAAATTGGAAGAGGAGTTTTTAAACTTAGCACAAGGAGGCATGACCGTGAGGGAGTACACTTCCAAGTTTATTGAGAAAGCTCGTTTTGCGGAAACGTATGTCCCAACCGAGGAGCGCCGAGTAGAGAGGTATCTCTATGGATTGAAGAGTAGCGTGCGAGAGTTGGTAATGGCAAGAAATCCTAACACTTTCCAAGCGGCTATAAATGCGGCCGAGTTGGTAGAAAAGGAAAAAGATCGTCAGCAATCGGAGAGGGCCGGGGAGAAGAGAAAATGGGATGGACCGGGAAATGATGCTCGAAAGGGAAAAGTTTCGAGGCCGGAGCCGCGTGGAAATCGGGGATATGGTAACAAGCCGTGTGGGAAGTGTCATCGGATGCATAGAGGAGAGTGTAAGGCGGACTCGGGGACGTGTTTTCATTGTGGGCTACCGGGGCATATGTCAAGGGATTGCCCGCAGAAGCAGGGTTGTTTCCAGTGTGGGTCGATGGACCATAAGCGGTATGACTGTCCCATGCTTAGAAGAGGAGGACCGGGTCAGTATGGGAATCGTCAAGGGGTGCAAGGAGTTGAGAAAAAGGAAGAACCGGCACGCGCGAAGAGACGTGCATTTCGTATGACAACGGATGAGGCGGAAGAAACTCCGGATGTTGTGACAGGTACCTTTTTGGTGAACTCTCTTTCTGCCAGTGTGTTATTTGATTCGGGGGCGAATCGCTCCTTTGTATCTCCTGTTTTCGTGAAACGTTTGGGGGTGAGGCCTAAGCGTTTGGGTAGTGTTTTAGAAGTGGAGACCGCCGATGATAACGTAGTACTTGTTAGTAGTGTGATGGAGGGATGTTGTATAGACATAGAGGGGAGTTTGATACCGATTCGTTTGTACCCTATGCCGATGGGAGAGTTCGATGTAGTGTTGGGGATGGATTGGTTGGCGAAAAATAATGCTACCATCGTCTCCAACAAGAAGTTGATTCATGTGCAATTGCCAGATAAGGGAATGGTAGTGATTTATGGGAACCGTCGAGATAGGAAGTCTAGTCTTATTTCCTTAATTAAGGCTACTAAATGTCTAAGGAAGGGGTGTCAAAGTTATCTAGCCTATGTGGTGGATGCAAAGAAAGAAAAGCGCGAGGTAGGAGATGTACCGATAGTGGGTGAATACCCGGAAGTGTTTCCGGACGATTTGTGGGATCTACCACCGGACCGCCAAATCGAGTTCCGAATCGACCTGGTGCCAGGAGCCACACCAATAGCTCGTGCACCATATCTATTGGCACCTTCCGAGATGAAGGAGATGATGACTCAACTCCAAGAGTTGCTCGACAAGGGGTTCGTGAGACCGAGTACCTCGCCGTGGGGTGCGCCGGTGCTCTTTGTGAAGAAGAAGGACAGGACTATGAGGATGTGCATCGATTATCGCGAACTCAACAAAGTCACTGTCAAGAACAAGTACCCGCTCCCCAGAATCGACGATTTGTTCGATCAGTTGCAAGGGGCTAGCTACTTTTCAAAGGTAGATCTGAGATCGGGGTACCATCAACTCAAGGTACGAGGAGAAGATATTCCAAAGACAGCTTTTCGAACCCGATACGGTCATTACGAGTTTATAGTAATGCCGTTCGGATTAACGAATGCTCCCGCCGCGTTCATGGATTTGATGAATAGGGTATGTCAACCCTATTTAGATAAATTCGTGATCGTCTTCATGGACGACATCCTCATCTACTCAAAGTCGGAGGAAGAGCATATGGAGCATTTGAGAGCAGTGTTGGAATTGTTGAAGCGGGAGAGACTTTATGCCAAATTTTCGAAATGCGAATTTTGGCTTCGCGAGGTGCAGTTTTTGGGACATGTAGTAACCCAGAGCGGAATCAAGGTTGACCCGGCAAAAGTGGAAGCTATAAGGAACTGGGAACCGCCTAGAACGTCGTCCGAAGTCCGCAGTTTCCTTGGGTTAGCGGGGTATTATCGGAAGTTCATCAAAGACTTCTCGAAAATTGCTACTCCGTTGACTTCTTTGACCAATTTCTTGACATCGAGTTCCAGGTTGGGGATAAGGTGATGCTGAAAGTATCCCCTTGTAAAGGAGTAATCAGATTCGGGAAGAGGGGAAAGTTGAGCCCCCGCTACATAGGACCGTTCAAGATCATTGAGCGCATCGGAGAAGTAGCTTATAAGTTGGAATTACCTGTGGAACTGCAAAGAATTCATAATACCTTTCACGTGTCGAATCTGAGGAAATGCTTGGCGGAAGCCGATATGGCAATACCTCTGCACGAAGTCCAGATTGATGAGAAATTGAACTTTGTGGAGGAGCCCGAAGCTATCACCGACCGTAAGGTTCGGAGAAAAAGGAACAAAGAGGTTAGCCTTGTGAAAGTGTTGTGGCGTTTCCACAAGGGGAGTGAGGCGACGTGGGAAACTGAGACCGATATGAGAGCAAGGTACCCACACCTTTTCAGTGATGAGATTCCGGGGACGGAATCCTGTTAAGGGGGAGGTGATGTAACACCCCATATTTGATCTCTTGTGGTATTAGTGCAGAAATAAGGAAATTATGGGGTCTTTTTGTAAAAACTCAAAGTTCAGTGGCTGGTTTGTGAAAGGGAAAAGTTTAATAAGATAAAAACCCCAAAAACCCTATTTCTTGTTCTACATTTCGGCTAGAGAAGTGCAAGGGAGGAGAAGAGCTCAAGATTTCCACCATTGAAGATTTGAGAAGGTGTTGGGGCTAGGTATTGAAGGAACTTGCAATTAAGGTATACCTTCATCTTTATCTCTTTGATTTTGTGCTGGAAATGGGCTTGAGATGAATGATTCATTTTGATTTCTCTTCTTCTTCATGTATTTTGAGACAAAACCAATTGGAAGGGTGTGTTGGATGATTCCCTTGAGGAGTTTGTGAACTCTTGGTGTTGTTCCACCTTTCCAATGGAGGTTCTTAAGTTTAATCCTTTTTAGAAAGGAATTGTGTTTTCAAAAGAGTAGTTCATGATAGTTTGATTGAGGAATGGATTGATTTAAGTAATGAGAATTGTTTCCCTAATGTGTAGATAGTTTTGGAGATTGTTTTGTGAAGTTATCAATCAATTGGAATCGAATTAGGAGGATTCATGTGGATTTTCTAGCTGACCCTGGTGAGCAGAACTGAGAATGCTCGACCAGAGGGTTACGCGGTTTTTCACGCGGTTTGCAAACCGCGTAGCAAACCGCGTAAGTCCCTGTTGGGCGATTCTCGTTTTCTGCTTCGTTGGTCGTTCGGGTTTGGGTTCGAGGCTCGGTTTAGGGGATTGTCTTAGGACGTTATGGGGGATGTTTTAAAGTATAATTGGGGAGTCTAATACCTCCTTTGTTAACCCCAAATTCAGGTGATCGTTTGGAGATTAAGTGAGGTTCGAATAGTGTGTGGTTTAGCCGAGCATCAGGTGAGTTCCCTTATGCATTACTTCTATCTTTTAAAATGAATTGCGAAGAATTGATATGACTGAAAATGAGTTTACTTGATCATCATGACCTTATGTTTTCTCATGCATGAAAAGTGTTATTTTACAAGTGGAAGGAGGATTATCCTCGAGTAAGTTTTAAAGCATGTTTTAAATGTTTATGCCTGTGGTAGAGTCGGGTTGCACAGTGGAGGACCCTTCGAGTTGCCGTGCCTGGCTTTGTAAGGTGTTGAGTTGCCGTGCCTGGCTTTGTAAGGTGTCGAGTTGCCGTGCCTGGCTTTGTAAGGTGTTGAGTTGCCGTGCCTGGCTTTGTTAGGTGTTATTGGTCCATGCCACTGTGTACACCCTTGTTTGAGCTCAAACTTGTCAAGTATTGTTTGCAAGGAAACGTGTTTCTTAAAATGTTTTGTGTTGGGAACTGAAGATATGCTAAGTATGGTTAGTACTGCCAGAACAACATTACTACTGCCAGATCAATGTTAGTGCTGCCAGAACAAAGATACTACTGCTAGTTCAAGGTTAGTACTGCTGAGTCATTAATGCTGCAAGAACATGGTTAATACTGCTGAACAAAGTTAATACTGCTGGTATATTACTACTGCTGGAATATCATTAATGCTGCTGATCAAAAGTTAGTACTGCTGATGTCTTACGAAAACTGTTAGTACTGCTTGGGCATATCAAACATTACTACTGCTGAAAGATTATTAGTACTGCTTGAGAAGAATGAAGTTAATACTGCTTGGGATCAGAACATGGAATGCGAGATTGAATGAGATAAAGATGGAACGATTGAAGATATACTTAAAAGAATATTCTGAAGATCAATCTTATTTTGATAGTTATCTTGTAATTATTCAGTATATATATTTGTTGATAGATAGCTATTAAGAAGACGAGAAGAAGAGAAAATAATACGATATACAAATACAATTAGAATTCGATTGTGTTTTAGAGAGAATTAACCTCAAGGTTTTAGAACCCTATTTCTAGAGAAGTAGAAGTCGTCTTGATTGAGTTTGTTCATCAAGATTGAGGTTTGGTTGTAATATTGTGAGTCGAAACAGTGAATACAAAAATTGTGTGTTTTCTGATATTTTGTTCATTGATTGTGAGAATTAAAGTTCTATTCCGCAGATTCTTTAATTCTGAATTCTAAGTATTAATTATCTTGTTAAGATTCGATCTTGACAAGTGGTATCAGAGCTAGTGTTTCTTAGAATTCTACAGTCATTATGGAAAATTCTTTTGAATCAAACAGTACTCTTGTTTCGAAGGTTCCCATGCTCAGACCCAATGAATTTGACATGTGGAAAATTAGAATCAAGCAGTACATTCTGCTTACTGATTATTCTATCTGGGATATCATTGAGAATGGTCCATGTGCTGAAGGAAGAACTGGACCAGATGGCAAAAGACCTCCTCCAAAGACTGATGCAGAGAGGAAAGTCAGACAGATAGAGATGAAGGCCTTAAGCACTCTGCTTTTGGCTATCCCCAATGAGTATCAGCATCAATTTCATCACTGCACTGATGCTCAGATTCTATGGAATGCTTTGGAGAAGAGATTTACTGGCACCAAAAGCACAAAGAGAAATCAAAAGGCAATTCTCAAGCAGCAGTATGAAAACTTTACTTCTACCAAGAATGAGTCTATGACTCAAACTTTTGATAGATTTAATAAGCTGATTGGAGAATTAGCCACTGTAGGAGTCAAGATGGAGGCTGATGATGTCAACAGGAAGTTCTTAAGATCATTGGGTGAAGAATGGACAATGTACACTGTGTCCTTCAGACAGAATGACCAACTGGAAGATAAGGAACTTGATGATCTGTACAATGATCTTAGAGTCTTTGAATCAGAGGTTGAAGCCAAAAAGAAGCCCTCTGGATATGTTCTTAATGTTGCACTTCTTTCAGCATCACCTGATTCTACTGCTAACCATGAATCAGTTAGTACTGCTGGTTCAGTTAGTGCTGCTGGTTCAGTCAATCAGGAAAAGTCCAAAGATACAGTACTAGAAGCTTTCTTTTCCAGTCATATAAATTCCTCTTTGATTAATGATGATTTAGAACAGGTTAATGCTGATGATCTTGAAGAGATGGATATAAAGTGGCAGATGGCTATGCTGTCTATGAGGGTGAAGAGATTCATTAAGAGGACAGGGAGAAACAATTTTTCCCAAAGGAGAGAGGATGGTGCTGGATTTGACAAATCCAAAGTTGAATGCTACAAGTGTCACAAGATGGGACACTTTGCCAGGGAATGCAGAGGAGGAACATCTCATAACAGCCATCAACAAACTCAGGCTGGAAGTTCCAATCAAAACAGAAACTCCATTCAAGCTCTTGTTTCTCAACAAGGAATGGGATTTGACTGGAGTGATCAAGCAGAAGAAGCCATCCAAAATCAAGCACTTATGGCTGAAGTTTCAGATCTTCCCACTGAGGTAAAATCTAATCTCTGTACTCAAACGTGTATAGATACTGTTAAAAGGTATAGAGATCACAATCAGGGTATGTGTGATGATCTTAAAAGGTTAGAAAAGGATAGAAAAGACTATGTGTTGATTGTTGAGAGGTTTGAAGAACAGATTAGGGCCTTTCAAGCCAATGAACTTCAACACTCATATGATACTAACTACTGGAAGTGGGAAAAAGGTGGTCTGGAGTTCCAACTGAAAGAGTCTAGAGAAGAATGTGAGAAATTAAAAGAAGAACTTGAGAAAGTTAAAGCTGATGTTGAAAAGTTTTCAAAAGCTTCTAAAGCCATGGACACTATAATAAATGCTCAAGTCCACAGTAACAAGAAAACAGGCCTAGGGTACAATGCCACACCTCCACCCTACAACAACACTTACATCCCTCCTAAGTCAGACCTATTAGAAACCAAGGATAGGAAGGACTTACCTAAAGGAGCCACTGAAGTAGATCCATTAGATAAAGTAGTTGTTGAGGATGAGACTGAAAAGGTAGGATCTGATGAGGAATGTGAAAGTCCATGTGTTAAGAACAATGAGATGAAAAGGACTGAAAAGGGAAAGGGAGTTCATTATACACAGACCACTGTTGTGAACTCTAATACTTGTGAACAGTGTTCTTGCAGGAAATCTCAAGAGAATAAGCCCCAAAAACATGATAATCAAAGGGGAAATCAACGGAACTGGAATAATCAGTGGGCACTAAGGCAAGGAGTTGATCTGCAAAAGATTAACAGACCAAAACCTTGCTTTATTTGTGGCAAACTGAATCATCTTGCCAAATACTGTTTCTTCAATCCTATTAACCAAAAGAGAAGTTTTCAAAGAAGTTATCAAAAACCTTCTGGCTATAGGAAGCCTACAAGAACAAATGTGGCTAAGAAACAAGCTGAACCAAAAAGCCACATGAAGAAAAAGCCTGAAAAGGAATGTGTTACAATGTGGGTTACAAAAGGCACTAAAAATAATACTGCTGCTAGCAGTGTTAGTACTGCTAACACTGTTAGTACTTCTTCAAGAGTTAGTGCTGCTAGCAGTGTTAATACTGCTAGTAATTCTTCAAAAGTTAGTGCTGTTAGCGGTATTAGTGCTGCTAACACTGTTAGTACTTCCTATTCAGATAATTCTAGCAGTGTTAACTCTGTTAATACTGCTAACTCTGTTAGTACTGCTGATACTGCTGCTAGTACTGATAGTGCTGCTAACGATACTGCTGCTCCCAGTGTTAGTACTGCTAGCACTGTTAGTACTTCTGAGGTTAATACTGCTTCTAGTGCTGCTAAACCAATCATATTGACAAAGTACTCCAGTACTGCAGTACCTAAGGATGAAAATCTCATCAAAACCAAGTGCAAGTACTTTGATGAGCAAGGGAGACCCAAGACCACTTCGGCTTGGGTTCCCAATAAAACTAACTGATTTATCTTAATGTGCAGGGCAACCAACAGCTCAAGGGGGAGAGCATTTGGCATGTTGATAGTGGTTGCTCCAGGCACATGACAGGTAACATGGCCTGCCTCAAAAATTTCAAAAAGATTGATGGAGGACATGTTGCATTTGGGAATAATCCTGCTGGTGGAAAGATAAGTGGTAAGGGTGATGTTTCAAAAGGTAAGATGACCTTTGAAGATGTGTACTATGTTGAGCAATTGAGATACAACCTGTTAAGTGTATCACAGGTTTGTGACAAGAAGCATAGCATATTGTTTACTGATTCTGAATGTATTATCCTTGCTCCTGGATACAAAGTGGTTGATGAAAACATGATACTTCTGAGAACTCCTAGGAAGGATAATGTATATTGTTTAGATTTGGAAAGTGTTTCATCTGATTCATCCCTAAATTGTTTAGTTTCAAAAGCTTCTTTGGATGAATCATCACTTTGGCACAGAAGGATGTGTCACATGAACTTTAAAACAATGAATAAACTTGTTAAGAATAACCTTGTAAGGGGTTTGCCATCCAAAGTATATTCATGTGATGATCATTGTGTTGCTTGTCTCAAAGGTAAACAACACAAAACTTCTCATAAGTCCAAAGAGATAAACACTATTTCAAATCCTCTTCAGTTGTTGCATATGGATCTGTTTGGTCCTACTAATGTGATGAGTATTGGCAAGAAATCATACTGCTTAGTTATTGTTGATGATTACTCTAGATTTACTTGGGTATATTTTCTGAGAACTAAAGATGAGACAAGTGGACTGATCAAATCTTTTATTCTTAAAATTGAAAACTAATCAAATCAAAGGGTGAAAGTCATTAGATCAGATAATGGAACTGAGTTTAAAAATTTTGATCTACACATCTTTTGTGAAGAAAAAGGAATTGAGAGACAATACAGTGCTCCTAGGACTCCACAACAAAATGGTGTTGCTGAGAGAAGGAATAGGACACTGATTGAGGCTGCCAGATCTCTGTTGGCTGATTCAAAGTTACCAATTACTTTTTGGGCAGAAGCAGTTAATACTACCTGCTATGTTCAAAACAGAGTTTTAGTTGTAAAGCCTAAAAACAAGACACCTTATGAGCTTTTCCATAAAAAGAAACCATATATTGGATTTTTCAAACCATTTGGATGTCCTTGTACTATTCTCAATACCAAATCTCACTTAGGAAAGTTTGATAGCAAAGCAGATGATGGTTTTCTTGTTGGGTACTCATCTCAGAGTAAGGCCTACAGAGTTTTTAATACCTCTTCTAGAATAATTGAAGAAAGTGACAATGTCAAATGCAATGAGAACACACCAAATCCTATTGGTTCAGGTCCTAATTGGCTATTTGACATTGATTCACTCACTAAATCTTTGGGTTTCAGTAGTGATGTATATGCAGGACAAAGGGATACACCACCATCAGAACACAGAATTCAATCTGTGATATTTCCACTCCCTTCCATTGATCCTGTTGAATTCTGTGAACAACAAGAGGAGGCTGAACCCATTCAGAATGAAGAAGAGAGAAGAGTAGAGGACGAACAGCCTTCAAGCTCAAATTCCAGAGAGTCTGAAGTGACTGAAGAAGCTGCAGTAGATCCAGACTTAAATGAGTCCAATCTAGATGGAAACTTAGTTGAGGAACCTGGTCATCCCACAAGAACTCAGAAAACCCATCCTCCTGAGTTGGTAATTGGAGACATAGCTTCTCCCATGATGACCAGAAAGAAAAGCAGACTTCAAGAGATTCAAGATCAACAGAATACAGTTAATACTGTTCTATCTTGCTTTTTATCCCAGATTGAGCCCAAAAAGGCTTATGATGCTATGAAAGATCCAAGCTGGATAGAGGCAATGCAAGAGGAGCTGCTACAGTTCAAATTACAGGATGTTTGGGACTTGGTAGACCTTCCAAAAGGTCATAGAGCAATTGGCACCAAGTGGATTTTCAGGAACAAGAAGGATGACAGAGGGATTGTGATCAGAAACAAAGCAAGACTGGTTGCACAAGGGTATACTCAGGAAGAAGGAATAGATTATGAGGAAGTCTTTGCTCCTGTGGCAAGGATTGAAGCAATCAGGCTATTTCTAGCCTATGCCTCATACATGAAGTTCAAAGTGTACCAAATGGATGTCAAAAGTGCTTTTCTGTATGGAAGTATTGAGGAAGAAATATATGTCTGTCAACCCCCTGGATTTGAGAATCCATTGCACCCTGACAGAGTATACAAGCTGAAGAAGGCTCTTTATGGTTTGCATCAAGCCCCAAGAGCATGGTATGACACTCTGTCTACCTATCTCTTGAAAAATGACTTTGAAAGAGGAGTAATTGACAAGACCCTGTTTATCAAGAGGAGAAAGAAAGACACATTACTTGTTCAGATCTATGTGGATGACATCATCTTTGGATCCACCAATGATCAAATGTGTAAAGAGTTTGAGGAGTTAATGCACAAAAGCTTCAAGATGAGTTCCATGGGAGAGCTTACTTTCTTTCTTGGGCTTCAGGTAAAACAGGGGAAAGATGGGATTTTTATTAGTCAATCCAAGTATGTGAAAGACATCCTGGACAAGTTTGGTCTAACAGACTCAAAGCCAGCAAGCACACCAATGGAAACACACAAACAGATCACTGCAGATCTTGAGGGGGAGGATGTGGATGTCCATCATTACAGATCAATGATTGGATCTCTCATGTATCTCACAGCCTCTAGACCAGATATTATGTTTTCAGTGTGTGTTTGTGCCAGATTTCAAGTCACACCAAAGCAATCTCATCTTCATGCAGTCAAGAGAATTTTCAGATACCTAAGAGGGCAACCTAGATTAGGTCTCTGGTATCCCTATGAATCATCTTTTGACTTGCTTGCATACTCAGATAGTGACTTGGGTGGAGCTAACATGGATAGGAAGTCTACTTCAGGTGGATGTCAGTTTTTGGGTACAAGACTAGTCTCTTGGCAGTGTAAGAAACAAACCACAGTGTCCTTATCTACCACAGAGGCTGAGTATATAGCTGCTGCAAGTTGCTGTTCTCAGGTACTATGGATTCAGAATCAGATGTTGGACTATGGGGTAACCTTTCTTCACACTCCAATCTTTATTGATAACAACAGTGCCATTAGCATTGTTAACAATCCTGTCAAGCACTCAAAAACAAAGCATATAGAGATCAGGTATCACTTTATTAGAGATTGCAATGAAAAGAAATTAATTCAAGTTGCTAAAGTTCACACAAATGATCAGTTTGCTGATCTATTCACAAAAGCTTTTGATGTGGGTAGATTCACCTTTTTGGTAACAAGTGTGGGCATGATCAACCTTGAATAAATTCTTGATTTTCTGTTCTTATACCTGTATTTCTTCATATATTTGGTGCTACTAACTTTCTGTCTCAGAATCTTTTATGTACCTCAGAATCTTTTACTGCCAGTGCAGAGTTACTACTGCCAGTGTTCTAGCAGTTAATACTGCTCAGCAGTTAATACTGCTTTGCAGTTAATACTGCTCAGTAGTTAATACTGCTTAGTAGTTAATACTGCTTTGTAGTTAATACTGCTTTGTAGTTAATACTGCTTTACAGTTAATACTGCTTTGTACTTAATACTGCTTACGTAGTTAATACTGCTTATGTAGTTAATACTGTTGTGTAGTTAATACTGCCTCGCAGTTAATACTGCTCACTCGTTAATACTGTTTTTGAAAATCTAGGGCAAATACTGCTATAAATACCCCTGTTTGCCCGCCAAAGTTCATAATGACTCTTCGCATTAACTTTTTCTCTCTCTCGTTCTAACCTCTTCTCCCTAGAATCTCTGTGTTTTCTATACAAATCCTCAGGAAGCACAACGATTATGGAGTTTGTCGACGAGCATAATGAGATTGCAATGCTCCAGAAGCCGAAGCAGGCCGCAGGATTTCACGACATTGTGGATTTTCTCAAGTCCACTCATATTTCTTATGCCCTAACGGTGAATCCGACTATCTACATCGAGCATCAGACGCAATTCTGGGCCAATGCCACCGTGGAATCCGAAGATGGGTAGAACGACATCCAAACAAGGGTATGTGACAAACCCTTGAAAGTTTCAGAAGAACTCATTCGCATCACTCTTCGACTAGATGATGCCTCAGGTATATCTTCCATTCCCAATGAAGAACTATTCTCAACTTTACAAAGAATGGGGTATGAAGGTCCCATTGGAGTTTTTAAATTCTACAAGTCAAAGTTTTTTACTCAATGGAGATTCTTTGTTCATACCTTAATGCATTGTATTTCAAGGAAAACTACTGGATGGAGTGAGTTCAGCAGTACTATTGCTTATGCTCTAGTCTGCTTAGCCACTAACAGGAAGTTTAATTTTTCTCAAATGATTTTCAATGATCTTGTGGCAAACCTGGAATCCAAAAAGCGTTTCTATATGTATCCAAGGTTTGTTCAGGAAGTAATTACCAAGGAATTGACGGATATGCCTCAATTTGATGAGGTATATGTGCCAAAATCCCCTAAAGGGAAGGTTTTTTCAAATATGAAAAGACTTCCTAGGGACTCGGAAGGAGTTGACATACCATTGTTCTCTACAATGATGGTTGTGTCCCACACATTTGAAGGTATGGCATCAGGGTCAAGGCCCTCATTAGACACACCCGCTGATGACCAATCCCAACCTTCCATCACAAAAGAAATCCCTCAGTCCATTCTTGTACGACCCACTCCCATAATAACCAAAAAGTTTGAAAGAAGAAAGGTATACAAGGTTCCTTCCCTTGATGTATCTCCTAAGAGCCCGAAGCCTTTAAGCCCTCTGTTGGAGCATTCTCCAATGGAGAATATCGAAAGGGAAACCACAGGGGTGTCTCCCAACCCCAAGAAGGTGCTCACTAAGGAGAAGGTTGAGCATGTGAGTCGCAAGGCTGCCACTACTTCTGCTAGCAAAGAGAAGGCCAGTGGTAAAATAACTAAGCCCTTCTTCACGGCAACTCAGGGTGAGAAATCATCCAGAGGTCCCAGGTGCCAAGAAACCAAGGGGGTAGGTAGTGCTTTTGCTAGGCAAGAGACACCTGCTAAAACTTCCAATGATCCTTTAAGGGAGGTAAAAACTCCTAAACAGGGTGAGGATAGATATACGTACGAGGAATTGATGGAAACTATTGCAAATATCAACATTGAGGTCATGGATCAGAAAAAGGAAATTGATGAACTCAAGAAAGTGGTCCTCTATCAAAACTCACAGCTTTAGAAGCAAAGGAAGATGATCACTAAGTTGATGCACAGAAAGAAGAAAGCTCAGTTTGTCCTTAGGAGAAGAAACCCTACCAATGATGCTTCCAAAAAGGGGGAGTCAGACTCTGATCTAAACATGGAGGATGCAAACATTGAGGGGGAGTATGAGTATAAGGTTGAGGGGGAGACTGAGGAGGCTGCAGATATTACAAAGGAAGCAGAAACAGAAACAGCAGCAGAAACCGTTACTGCTGCTGATCTTACAAAGGAAGCAGAAACAGAACCAGCAGTAGAAACAGTTACTGCTGCTGAGGTTGCAAAAGAAGTAGAAACAGAACCAGCAGTAGAAACAGATAATGCTGCAGTATCTAAGACTGAAGCAGCAGTATCTGAAAGTGAGAAGAAAGCAGAATCTGTTCCTACAGTAACTAAAGCAGAGATTGATGAAGAGATATATGGGATTGTGAAGGACAGTGTCGAAGCAGCAGTATTAAAGGTCATAAAAGAAGCAGTAACAGCTATAGCAGTAGAAATGGTTACTGCTGCTGAAAAACAAAAGGCATCAGAAACTGTTAGTGCTGCTGAGAGCCACAAAGAAGAAACAGCTGAAACCACTCCTGAAGCTGTTAAATCTTTCAAAAGAACAAAGAGGCCAAGAACAAAGTCAATAGCCTCAAAGAAGAAAGATATAAAGAAGCCAAGGGTGGATCCAACTGTAGAAGAAGCCCAGGAGGAAGCAGTGAAAGAGAAATCTGATCCAAAAGTTGCTGAAGAAGAAGTGGCAATTCATCAGGTCAACCAAGCAATGTACAATCACAATCAAATGCTCAATGTGATGTGTATATAACTGTGGTTGATACTAATCCAATCAAGACTACACCATTGTCTTCCATGCCTCCTGAGATCATCTTCTGGGACACATTGAAAGATGGAAGAAAGGAGTTGATCAGAATCAAAAGGGCAGATGGAAAGTTTGAAGTTTGTCCTACTTGGGGAAAACTTATCAGAACATGCTCTAGATCTGACTTGGAAGAGATGTTCAAGGTGGGAATGAGGCTATATGGAAACATGCTGACAGAGCAAGGTATGTCTATCACCAAGATGGTTCTTGAATACTTGTGCTTAATGTTCAAACCAGAAGCAGTTCAGTATTTGATGGCAAGGAATTTTCAAGTCATTACCAACTGGATGCTCATTGAGAATTGTGGAGTGTATGTCATCTCTCTTGACAATACATTTCATGAATATTATTTGGTGGATGTTGTATACAAGCACAGCATGAAAAAGTTGAAAGGAATGTTGCATGCTAAGTTGGTGAGTGACAAAGACTCTAAGATGGCAAGATACCTTGTAAAAAGGATTCTCAATCAAAGTCTGGGATTGGATCCAAATTTATGCGTTGATGATTAGGTTTTGGAAGCATCATCTGAAGAACTTAACTTCTCATCCTGAAAAGTCAAGTTAGGGGGAGATTGTTGGGAACTGAAGATATGCTAAGTATGGTTAGTACTGCCATAACAACATTACTACTGCCAGATCAATGTTAGTGCTGCCAGAACAAAGATGCTACTGCTAGTTCAAGGTTAGTACTGCTGAGTCATTAATGCTGCAAGAACATGGTTAATACTGCGGAACAAAGTTAATACTGCTGGTATATTACTACTGCTGGAATATCATTAATGCTGCTGATCAAAAGTTAGTACTGCTGATGTCTTACGAAAACTGTTAGTACTGCTTGGGCATATCAAACATTACTACTGCTGAAAGATTATTAGTACTGCTTGAGAAGAATGAAGTTAATACTGCTTGGGATCAGAACATGGAATGCGATATTGAAGGAGATAAAGATGGAACGATTGAAGATATACTTAAAAGAATATTCTGAAGATCAATCTTATTTTGAAAGTTATCTTGTAATTATTCAGTATATATATTTGTTGATAGCACCACGATAAATTATGAGAATAAAGGGACGTGAGTGGGAACAATTAGCACCACGATAAAATGGTGTTTGTAGGAGTTCAAAATATGTTTTAAGGGTTTTAATAAATAGTTTTGTAGAATTATTTAAGTTTACAAGTTCAATTAGTTAAGTTGTTGTTTATATGAAGTTTATTAAGAATAAAGTTATAACAAGTTTTTATAATATTTTTAAATAAATATTTTATTAATGTGTTTATTTGAAGATTATATAATATTATTTGAAAATGTATTTTATAATAAGTATTCTATGAAAGGATGAGAGTGTTTCATAATTAACTATTACGATGTTTTAATATAAAAATTAATATTTTAAGAAGTTAAAACATCAAATATTATACTACAAAATTTGTTGAAACAATTATATTATACATATAATGTATTTATTGCTTGAATCTATAAACACTCAAATAAAATTGAGTTTATAGAAAGTCAAAAATTTATAAACATCCTAATAGATTGCTATATAAGCCTTAATTTGTAAAACCCAAAAATAAAATTTTCTAATAAGTTTATAAGAGATTTTTGGATGTCTTAATAAGTTTTTAGAACATTTGTATAAAAAAAAACATTATATTATTAACTTATAGGACATTATTTGAATAAGTGTCTTATAAACACAAGTCAAGTGCGGGTTTATATGACACCTTCTCAAAAATCAAAAGTGCCGAAGCGTTTGTATTTAAAATGTTATAAAAATCTTATTAAGATATCATATAATATTCTATAAACTTTTTACCTTTTTATACAACAATTAACTATATGTTAAAGACGTTTATTAGTTGATAGTATTCTACAAATCCAAATTTAATATAATAAAACTTTATCTTATAAAAATTTAATTGGATAAAAACAACATATATAAATTAGATAAACTAGTGTCAAGTTGGGGTTGTAACGACTGACCTAACAATGCACCTTGGATACAATATTGGAGATGAAGACGATGACGTGTAATTTTGACAGAAACTTGCAGGGGGTATGGATAGAATAACCCTTGAATGACTTTACTGCCATCAAATTCGATTTGTAGACTTAATAACCCAATTAACATCTTCTTGTTAATTTTTCAGATTGGGGTGAACGGTTGATTGTCTGGTCAATTTCTTATATACCCCTCCCTGCACTTTAGAGAATTTTATCTTTTTATGTGTATATTTTCTTATTATATTAAATAGATTATATTCTTCTGTAAAAAAGAATATAGAAGCAACCGGATTTGACTAGAATGTTGATAAACAGGGTAGCCTCGGATGAATCGAATCATATGTGGCTTAATGCCAAACCGAACCAATTTGCTAAACCAAAAACATTATAATATCAAAAATATTTGATTGATAATTATTAAATGTTAGCTAACACCATACCCGTTCCTGACATTTTTTTAGGCCCTGAACGAGATGTAAAAATAGGCTTTCGACAACTACAATTTTTTTTCAATATATTGTTGATATCATCAAAAATAACTTTGAATTCAAGAAAAATACTAATTTATATAAAATCGTATTTCCCGATATTTCTAGTGCAAGATCAATCAATAATTATTTCTAAATTAATATTATATACCATATCATTTTTACATAGCCTCGTCAATCCGTTCCACCATCAAAGGTATCTTAAGATATGCCTTCAATATATACGTTGAAATCATTTGAGGTCACTATGTTGACCATTTGGAGTAACACTTAAATAAATCAACATAAACCAATTGAGTTTTCACATGTTGATGTTAATGATTTTCATCACCATTTTAAACTTTTAGAGCTGAAACAAACTTTTTAAAAACCATACATCTTAGAATCAAAAGTTCATGTTGGTGTTATAGTTTGAGAATATATTCCCGTTTTAAAGATAAGAGAGTATTTAACATTCATACACTCACTATTAGGTAATAAGGAATCAATAATGTACGGAAAAAAGAAGAAAATACTTTTGAAATTCTGAATATAAATATAAGTTGGGACCGTCTCATATAGTTGGTAATTATTTTCAATATGTAGGAGTTTTCTTAGTTAATAACAAGAAATCTACTATATTCTAATATGAAAATAAAATAATAAAAAAAGTATGTAGAAGATGAGTAATGGAGTGTATATATATATATATACTAGTTGAATACCCACGCAATGCGGCGGGGATGTAAAAGTTCTACCAAGATACATTTAAGTTTTAAACATCAAATTTTGCAAATTATTTGGTGGTTCACATGTTGTATGAAGAGTTTTTCACAACGAGACTGGATATATCGTAAATTAAAAAATGAAAACTTAATGCAATTTCTTATCCAAAAAGTTTAGAAGTTATGTTTAAACAAAATAGAAATTACAATCATGCTTTAATCATATACAATCATCACTCAAAACTTCTCGATAAACCACATTTGATGTATAAACGCCGCCCGGTTTGAACTTTTTGGTAGGCTTCACTAATACCTTTGTAGTGCCACGTGATATACCTCTGGACAATGCCACATAAAGTTTCCCATGCAAGAATACCGGTTCTAGTAAATAAATACCTACCACCGGAATTGTTTGTCCTTGAACTTTATTAATTGTCATTGCAAAACAAGTCGAATTGGGAATTGTTTTTTCTTCAGTTTGAATGGAAACATGTCATCTTCAGACGGACATAGAGGAATTCTTGGAAAAAATACCCTCTTACCAGTATCTTGACAGTTTGGGTAAAAATTCACCAGTCTCGACCACGACAGAAAAAGGAAATTTCTTACACGACATAAAATCATACACACTCTATCATCAGACCTAAGTTTAAGTCAAGAGTAACTCACGACACTCGACCGTCGTAAGATACCTTACGACCTCGACCAACTAACATACGACACAACAATTATATTTTCTCTGTTTAATGCATGATCAAAGCTATTAATGCCCAACGACTATAACCGACAAGATCATTATGAGCATTAAACCTCAGAATCCGTTACGACCGTTACTCAAGCTTTTATGGGGTCATTTAAAGTTGTGAAGGCTATATAAACAAAGGCTCCAACATCATTTGTGCATATCTGAACATGAGAATACTCACTGCATAACGAAAAAGGCATTCGAAGCAAAAGAACTCTCTCTCAAAAGATCGCTCGCGACGCACGACACATAGTTTTTTACACACGACGCACTTGTTTACTTTACGAATTAACTTATTTATGTTATTTGTATTGTAATCGCTTGTACTCTCGACACTTGAAACACAAGGACGTCGCCCCTGTTTGGCGACCATAGTGCAGCGACGACAATCATTGTCGTCCGCGGGTTTTTTCCTCGTTGAGGTTTTCCCGCGTCACCAAAACCCTTTCGTCTCTTTTATTTTTGTCATTGTCGCACTGTTTGTCGAACGATTCCTATTCTTTAGTTGTTAAGCTCCACAATCAACCTTAAGTTATCCTTTTGGACGATTTTTGGCATTAACAGTTTGGCGCCCACCATGGGGCCCCATCGAGAGAAAGTCTTCGACAAACGCGCGTCCGACTAACAATTTCTTAGAGTTTCCTCTTTTCTCTGTTTCAGGAAAATGGCAGGTCATGGAAACCCAGAGCAGATCATCGCCCAGATGCATCAGGAGCTGGAAGCTGCGCGCAATCAAATCGACGCCCTTGCTGAGCAAAGTCGAAGGGCAGCTGAAGAAATCGCGCGATTGTGGAATCAGAATCCAAATGGATCGTTCGGACAGCATAATGGTCCAGGACCATTTGTTAGCCATCCAGGTTCAGGACCATTCGTCCATAATCCGCAGTATGGGTCATTCGTCCAGAATCCGCAGCAAGGTCCATTCGTTCAGAATCCGCAGCAGGGATCGTTCATCCATAATCCTCAGTTCGAGTCGATCCCTCCTCAGCATTTGAGACCACCACCCCTACACAACGGGTCTCAGCCGTACTTCGTCCCTTTCAATGGGGACGCCAATGGTTCGTCGTACGGAAACGACGCAAATTCAGGGACCAACCCTCCAGCAGGTGTGGACCCCGTAGCCCAGCAACTGAAGATGTTGGAAGACTAGAATGAACGTGTCCTGTCCTTGTTCGCAAAATTGCCGGGGGCAGCCATGCCCGTCGATGTCGAGCCTCGCTCAAGATTCCAAGCATCACCTTTTATCGACGAAATTGAAACCGTCGACGTCCCCAAGAAATTCAGTATCCCGACTTTCACACCCAAATATTCTGGTATTACGGACCCCACAGAACACATCGCACAGTATAAGCAACTGATGTGGACTGTGTCGATCCCTTTTCGGTACCAGGAGGTTTGTATGTGCAAACGTTTTGGGGCGACCCTCAAGGGTGCCACCCTCTAGTGGTTGATTAACCTCAGGCCTAAATCCATCGGGTCCTTTGCTGAGTTAGTCAATCCATTTTCCCAGCAGTTCACTAGTAGTCGCAAGATGGAAAAGCAGACTAGCGACTTGTATTACGTCGTGCAGAAGACCGGTGAATCTATGCGGAGTTATGTCAACATGTTCAATGCGGAAATGATCAGTATCCGTAACTGCAACGTCAAGACCGTGATCGAAGCCTAAAAACGCGGTCTAGACGACAGTTCAGATCTATACACCGATCTCACTCCAGAAAATTTCGAAGACGTCCGAGCAAGAACCCTGGCTTATATGAGGGTAGAGGACGACGCTGCTTTTCGTCGAAAGCACTCTGACGACAATAGGTCACTAAGTGTAAAGAAGGCAGAGTTCAAGACGAAGGCGGTATCCAAGTCAGAGCCTGCACGACAGATCTCGAACGTGCGATTCGAGAAAAAGAAGACCGCGACCCCGACCAAATTTCCTCAGTATCCTAAGATATCCTCCTACAGATTCAAAGGAACTACTAAGGACTTGGTCGAAGCCTTAAAGACCGTCCAGGCGACCATCCGGTGGTAGAAGAAGTCCGACAAAGATGACGGTAAGAAAGATAAATCAAAGTGGTGCGACTTCCACGTCGACCACAGTCATATGACGGACGACTGCATAGCCCTCAAAAAGATCTAGCATACCACATCCTGAAAGGCAATCTCAAGGATATCATCGACGACGTCGTTACTCCAGCTAACGACGTTCGACCGCCGACTCCCGACCACGCAAAGGTCGTCAATTGCATAACTGGTGGGTCCGACGTATGCGGTCTGACATATTTCGCAGCCAAACGTCATGCCAACCAAGCACCTGACGATCGACCTACCCCTCGTTCCTCAAGATCCAAAGGAGATCTGGAGTTAGAAGCCATGAAGATTACGTTCGACCAAGACGACCTCGGCGACTCGTATCGAAAGCATCATGACGGGTTGATCATTCAACTCACGATTGGTAATTACCTGACCCGACGAGTCTTGGTCGATGGAGGCAGTTCAGCGAACGTCATCTTCCTTGATACCATCAAGGCCATGGGAATCGATCGATCGGAAATTACCCGACGCTCGACAACCTTGGTAGGTTTCAATGGAGACGCGATGAGTACCTTTGGAGAGATCACCCTACCTGTCTATGCCGGAGGAGTCAACAAGCTGACAAAGTTCAATGTCATCGATTGCTCGTCGGCCTATAACATCATCTTAGGTCGACCGTGGATCCATGACATGAAAGACGTTCCCTCGACGTATCATCAGACCATGAAGTTCCCTACGCCGTGGGGAGTCCAGGAGCTCAAAAGTGAGCCGAAGGTCGCCCGCGATTGCTACAAGACGACCCTGAAGCCGCATAAGCAGGCCGTCTAGCAATTACAGGTCCAGGATGCTCCTGGGACAGCCGACGACTATCGCCTGGAGGAAGTCGTCCTAGACCAGAGCAAGCCTGACCAGATCATCTTTGTAGGTTCATCCCTCGATCCCTGCCTTAAAGAAAAACTAATATCTTTTTTGCAGGAACATGCCGACTGCTTTGCCTGGTCGCATGAAGACATGGTCGGCATAGACCCCAACGTTATTTATCACAAGCTCAATGTCGACCCGTCATTTAAGCCTATCAAGCAAAAGCGACGTAAATTTGCTTCTAAACGGAATAAGGTAATCAATTACGAGGTCGACAACCTCCTTAAGATAGGAAAAATTCGAGAAGTAAAGTACCCCGACTGGCTTGCAAATGTCGTGGTCGTACAGAAGAAAAATGGCAAATGGAGGGTTTGTATCGATTTCACCGATCTCAACAAAGCTTGTCCAAAAGATCCTTTTCCATTGCCACATATCGACGCCATGGTCGACGCGACAGCAGGACATGAACTATTGACGCTCATGGATGCTTATTCTGGATATAATCAAATCCTGATGCACGTCGAGGATCAGGAAAAAACTGCCTTCATGACAGACCGAGGTATTTATTGTTACAAGGTTATGGCATTTGGACTAAAAAATGCAGGTTCTACCTACCAACGTCTGGTGAACAAGATGTTCAAAGATCACCTTGGCGACATGATGGAGGTGTATATTGACGACATGCTCGTCTGAAAGTACAAGATCTAATCTTACAATCAAATATGAACAATTAAGATCGTATTCACAGCAACTGGTCATATGATTTATTAACAATCTGTGAATTACAAGATATTATAATGAATTTTTCTCTAAATGGATTCACCAAAGATTATATCAAAGATTCTTTCTAAGATTATGTTAGCTACAGTTGCTAACTCCTATATATACTGTAGAGAATAGCTAAAGCTACAGTACATATGACAAACAGACTAATAGAACAATTACACGTGTCCTAATTAGTAACTGAATATAACAGATAATATCCCAAGATATAAATTCTGAACATACTTCTGAATAAGCGCTTCAGAACATTTGTCTTCATAGTCAGAAGTTCTGAGTCTCCTACTCAGAACTCTGAACCTTCTAGTCAGAATCCAACACTTAGAATCTTTTTGAGATTTCTCACTCAGAACTTCTGAGTCTTCTACTCAGAACTTCTGAGTCTTCTGAGTCTTCTTTAGTCTTCTTACTCAGAACTCAACACTTGTGTTTTTGACAAAACTCTATACCTAACAATCTCCCCCTTTTTGTCAAACACACTTGTACTTTTCACCATCAAATTCTTAGAGCAGGAACAATCTTCAGAAGGAGCTCTTCTGAATGCTTTGACAACTTTTGCTCAGAATTCTGAATAATCTGAGTTAATAACTTCTGGTCAGTCTTTAATCAGCAGCAGCAACGATTTCCAAATTGATTTATGTTATATATTTGCTTTTTCTTTGCTCCCCCTTGAAATGACAATTCTCATCTTCATTTCACCTTTCATAAGATTTCTTTATAAGAAACAACCGATCAGTTTCCTTTTCCTCTTCTTCTTCTTAAAATAACATTTCTCTCTTTTGTTATTTCTGTACAAAAACCATATCAATCTTCAAAATCTTTAGCTTTTCTCCCCCTAAAGTTTTGGAAAGCAAAATCATCTTCAAAATCTTTAGCTTTTCTCCCCCTTGATTTTCAAAACTTTAGCGATGCTTTTTCTTCGAATGAAGTCTATGCTTTTTCTCCTCCTTAATGAATAACCTTGCTCCCCCTCAAAATAAGAATTCCGGAGCAGTTTGTTTTCTCCCCCTGAAAGTATGCATATATTTCATTAAAATTATTCATTTCAAATATAGTGCTTTAATGAAAACATTTATACAAGGAGAATAAGATTTAACTGAACTACACTTGATAACTACTAACATTTGATCATTTGAAAACTTTACAAAAGAAATCCAACTTAATGAAATTTATCAGATTTTCAATCAAATGAAATCAAATGCATGTGTTTGGATTCAAATACAAGTCATCATTGCATATCGAGTTAAAAATGTTCAGTTTCAATCCCTTTATTAAATCTATTTGGTGTGCTTAGCATGCGAAATATGATTAGCTTCAAGCATATGCAATTCTAAAAACATATACGAATACTTTGCTCTACTCACACTATTTGTCCAAAATCAGGATTTTCACAAATTTACAGGTTTATTGCGACTTTGAATTTTCCCAAAGTTTCAAGAGATGTGTGCTCATTGGCATCTTTTAATTTTGTGCTCATTGACATCTTTTAATTTTGTGCACATTGGCATCTTTTAATCAAAAAGTTTAGTAAGAATAAGATACATCGTTAAACATGACTTTCTATCTGGTTCTATAGCAGGATTTGTGTCAGCATATCCCAGACCAGTTAGCCTTAGGTGCTAGGTGACGAGCACCCCTTAGAACTTAATTTCCCAAACCAGAAAGGCCACATCGATGTATCTTAAACCCATTTGTACCAGTAGAACATGGCTTTCTATCTGGTTCTATTGCAGGATTTGGGTCAGCCGATCCCAGACCAGTTGATCTTAGGGACTAGGTGTCGAGCACCCCTTAGGACTTACTCTCCCAAACCAGAAAGGCCACAGGTACAAACTTTCAAACTAAATGATTTTATATATATTTATATTTCATCTCAATCACTTGGTATTAAAACGTAGTACTTCCCCCATATTTTTGTTTCCATCCAACATTCTGACATTTAGGCTTTTTGAACATTATATTCTATATAAGTATAGATTTCATAACATTGAGCATTCGGCATAATTTCATTCATGTTTTGCTTACCTTTCGATTTAATTCAGAAGTGAAAGTTGAAACAAATATAGCTCAGATAATAGAAAATACTTGTAAAATCACTTTTTGACACACATTTATTCATTGAATGAAAATTAAAAAAAAAATCATATCATTGAATTAAATTGTTAAGATTCAAACATTCAAAGCAATAGAAATAAAACATAATACAATGTTACCTTTCACCACTTGTTCCTTGAAACAGAAAAATATGACAGTTAAGGATATCACCTGAGAAGTATGAGTTCTAAACTGATTTGTTTAGAAGTCTTAGTCTCTGAAGTACGGGTCCTGAACTGAATTATTCAGAAGTCATTTTCATTTAAGTACGGGTTTTGAACTGATATGTTCAAAAACATAAAACGTTGAATCACGGGTTTTGAACATTATCTTGAAACAATCAGATCAAATTTTGAGTCAATACTTCCTCTGAAATGAAGATAATCCTGCAAAATCAAGAGATTTTGGTAATCATCTACAATGATTCCTCATTAGTTATCAAAAAAAATTCTAAAGAGTAGAGTCAGTCAGAATTCTGATTAGAAGAGTCAGAATTCTGAGTAACTTGCTCAAAATTCTAAGTATCGGAGTCAGAATTCTGATTAGTTGAGTCAGAATTCTGAGTAATATAGTCAGAAGTCTGAGACTTGTTCAAAATTCCAAGTATCAGAGTCAGAATTCTGATTAGTTGAGTCAGAATTCTGAGTAGTAGGATCAGAACTTCTGAGTAAGAGAGTCAGAATTCTGATAAAACTATCCAGAGAAAATTCCTTAGAAAAATGTTTGGATTTTGTGATTTTTGAACATTCTGAATTTCAAATCACCATAACTTGCTCAAAAATCAGAATTTTTCAACCAAAATTTGCAGGGTTACTCAAAATATGATTCTGAACACATTCTCTGGAAATGTTTTCTACTAAAAACACCCACAACTATGAGTTCGATTACACCACAGTAAACTGAACTTTATTTTTCAAAAAATGCTTCAAAATCAACAAATTGATCTGTATGAATCAGAAATCCATAATCAAGATGAGACCAATTGTAAGTCCATAGTCCATAATCACATTCAGACCGAGTTTTGGACTGAATTATCCAAAAGTCAATATTTTCAATTTAAGCACATCATCTGTTTTCAGTCATGTGTCAGTATGATCATTCAGCTTTACACATGAATAACCTGCAAAACAGATTAAGTTGACTTTGGTACCCATATGAACTTGGGTCCTGGTTTGTTAGGTGCAGTGGTATATGCAGATATTCTATAAGAACCATACCAGTGCTGAATAAAATTCTTGTTCACAAAATCATTAGTCCCACGATATGAACAACAAAGTTTCTTTTGTGCAACTCTGACTAATTGATTTACAGAATAAATCACATCAGGTTTAACAAAAGATTTTCTTTGAAACGTATTGTTCTTCTTGACATTTGAATTAGGAACTTTTGATTTTGGCACTTCTTTCTTAGAAGTTGTTCCTTTAACTCTCCATTCCATTTTTATCTTTTTAAAAGAACAATTATAAGATTTATCAATAGCAGAATCATAAAACAAATTAGAAGAACGAATCTGATCTTTTGAACTATGATTTGATTTGTCAACAACTTTCGTTTCAAATTCTTTAAACTTTTTAACATACAAATCAAACCTTGACTGCAAATCAGATTTGGACTTCCTCTCTATCATGATTTTAGTTGATAAATCAGATAATTTCTTAATAAGTCTCCTTATCTCCAAATGAAAAACTTTCTTTTCCTTCTCAAACTCATCTTTTAAGCATTTTTCTTTAAAGCCATTTACCTTCTTCTTTTCAGTCTCTTTCCTTCCATCTTCTAACTCTTTCTCCAACTCATTTATTTTTACAGAAAACTCATTTAACATTCCTGTTTTCTTTTTCTCAAAACCATTCTTTTCTTTTTGAAAAACATTTTTCTTGCATTCAAACTCTTTTCTTTCTTTTGCAAGAATTTTCTCCAAATCAGAAATTTTCAAAGATAATTCAACAGACTTTGTTTCAAAACCTTTCCTCTCAGTTTGAAAGTCTCTTCTCTCTTTCTCAAATTTCACTCTTTCAAGTATAAGAAGTTGTTCAAAATCATAGATCTGTTTCAAGAGTTGACAATTTTTCATTTCACATGATTTGATTCTATTTTCAGACTATGTCAACATCTTTCTTCTAAAATTGCCTTTCTCTTTCAAATCAACATTCTCTTTTTCTAACAACTTTATGTTTTCTTGAACCTTTTCAAAATCCTTTAGAAAATCAGATTTCTCTTTTTGCAAAATCTTTATAACTTTTGCATATTCGTCTTGTTTTGCTTGAAGATTAGCAATCTTGCTTTCAAAATGAACAATCTCAGTTTTTGGTTCAGAAATTGTTTCTTTTGCTTTTACAGGACTTAATTTTTGTAAATTGTCTGAACTGGTTATAGAAATTGCAGGTCTCACAAAAACTTCAACAATCTCAGACATGATGAAATGAAAAATTCAAATATCAACTATGAATTTTGATCAAAACTGAGAATCAACACAGATCTAGAATATGCAAAAATTCATCAAATCTGTGACATGCATTTCATCAAACAGTTAGAGTACATGAATTAATGAAATCTTCTTTTCAACAAAAAATTTGAATACTAATCAACATGCAGCAGATATAATCACTTTGATTCAGAAACCAATCAAGAATTTCGAAAACATACCTGTGATCTCTGTTTAATTTCGAGAATTAATCAGCATAGAGAGAAAATCTTTGGATAACTTGATTGTAAGATATCGATTCAACAGAAAGACAAATTCAAATTTCTTGAATCAATGATAGAAACGAATTCAAGAATTGTTAGGAATTCAAGAATTGTTAGCAGCAGCGGAATCAATTGTCGAATTGATCAAGAAACTTCAAGAACGCGATCAAACACACTCTTGGACGAACTTGTTTGTTGATTGGCTCTGATACCAATTGAAAGTACAAGATCTAATCTTACAATCAAATATGAACAATTAAGATCGTATTCACAGCAACCGGTCATATGATTTATTAACAATCTGTGAATTACAAGATATTATAATGAATTTTTCTCTAAATGGATTCACCAAAGATTATATCAAAGATTCTTTCTAAGATTATGTTAGCTACAATTGCTAACTCCTATATATACTGTAGAGAATAGCTAAAGCTACAGTACATATGAGAAACAGACTAATAGAACAATTACATGTGTCCTAATTAGTAACTGAATATAACAGATAATATCCCAAGATATAAATTCTGAACATACTTCTGAATAAGCGCTTCAGAACATTTGTCTTCATAGTCAGAAGTTCTTAGTCTCCTACTCAGAACTCTGAACCTTCTAGTCATAATCCAACACTTAGAATCTTTTTGAGATTTCTCACTCAGAACTTCTGAGTCTTCTACTCAGAACTTCTGAGTCTTCTGAGTCTTCTTTAGTCTTCTTACTCAGAACTCAACACTTGTGTTTTTGACAAAACTCTAGACCTAACATCGTCAAGTCGAAGCAAGCAGTCGACCACGTCGAACATTTGAGGCAGTCCTTCGACATCCTCCGAAAGTATAGCATGAAGCTAAACCCGACGAAGTGTTCCTTTGGTGTCAGTGCCGGGAAATTCCTGGGTTATATGGTCACTCGACGAGGAATCGAGGCCAATCCCGATCAGATCAAAGCCATTATCGAGATCAAATCTCCAAGGAATTTTAAAGAAGTCCAAAGGCTTACTGGTCGGGTGGCAGCTCTGAACAGGTTTATCTCTCGATCGTCGGACAAATGTCATCTATTCTATAATGTCCTCCGAAAAAATAAAGGCTTCAACTGGACCGACGATCATGAGCAAACACTGCAGAAATTGAAGGAGTACATGACGTCGCCGCCTTTGCTATCAAAGCCTCACGATCATGAGGTCTTGCAACTATATTTGGCTGTCAGTCCTAATGCAGTAAGTGTCGTCCTGACGCGAGAAGATGAAAAGCAGCAACTACCGATCTACTATGTAAGTAAATCCCTATTGGACGACGAAACCATGTATTCCTCTATGGAAAAATTACTTTTGTCGCTAGTTACAGCTGCAACAAATTGCGACACTATTTTGAATCGCATCCTATTACTGTCGTGACTAACTTTCCTCTTAAGTCTGTCTTGAGGAAACCTGAGTTGACAGGTCGATTGGCGAAATGGAGCATATATCTCAGTAGTTACGACATCGACTTCAAGCCCAGGACAGCGATCAAATCGCAAGCTTTGGCAGATTTCATCGCCGACTTCAGTCCTGAGCTGGAAAAAGAAGCAGAGCTCGAGGTACTCACTGTGGAGACTCACGACGACGTTCCCTGGACTCTACATGTCGACGGTTCATCCAACATTAGGGGTTCAGGACTTGGCGTCGTCTTAAAGTCGCCACAGGGGGCAAGATGGTGTATTTCGTACGATGCGACTTCAAAACCACCAACAATGAAGCCGAGTATGAGGCCCTGATCGTTGGAATGAATATGGCCCATGACTCAGGGGCAACCGCGCTACATGTCAAAAGCGATTCTCTCCTGGTCGTAAACCATATGAATGGAGAATTCGCGGCCAACGATTCAAAAATGACGGCGTACCTAAAGGTAGCAAAAGAGAAATCAGAAATGTTTAAATCATTTTCCATTGAACAGATTCCAAGGGACCAGAATACTCAAGCCGACGCTTTAGCAAACCCTGGGTCTGCACTTAGCAAACCAATATTCGACAACATTCCCATGATCCACCTGGCGACGTCGTCCATCGAAAATGACGATGTCGTCCAGATCGAAGACCAAGAAGATGATTGGTCGTGCGACATCAGAAATTTCCTTATGCACGACCAATTCCCAGAAGGCAAGATGGAAGCTCGGAAGACCAGGTTCAAGGCATCCAGGTATGTCGTGATCGGAGATAGACTCTATCGACGATCATCGACAGGCTTAAACCTGAGATGTGTCACCAGCAAAAGTCAAGTTCAAAGAATCCTTCAAGAGATGCACGATGGAGAGTGTCCAGAATTGTGATCCTTGTCAGCGACATTCAGGTATGTCTCATAAACCTTCTGAACCTTTACATTCGACACTTATCCCATGGTCCTTCATGAGATGGGAGATGGATATTGTCGGCAAGTTACAACCTGCCCCCGGGCAAAAGGTATTTCTCCTCGTACTTACAGATTATTTTTCTAAGTGGGTAGAAGCAGCTGCCTTTTCCCAAATCCGGGACAAAGAAGTCGTCTCTTTTATTCAGACTAACATCATATGCAGGTTTGGGATCCCATCCAAAATTGTTTGTGACAATGGATCCCAGTTCATAAGCAACAGAACTTGACAGTTCTGTGAAGACCGCAATATCAAGCTAACGACCTCGACACCCAGGTATCCTCAGGCGAATGGACTTGCAGAGTGAAGTAATAAAACCATTATTGCTTCGATCAAGAAAAGGTTGAAAGCTGCAAAAGGAAAGTGGGTTGAAGAACTCCCTTCAGTCCTGTGGGCGAATCGCACGACACCACGCACGTCCACAGGACAACCCCCTTTCTCTTTGGTCTATGGTTGTGAAGCAGTTTTGCCGGTCGAGATCTGGCTCTCGACCTCGAGGCATACTTTTGTCGACCATAACTTGGTCGATCTAAGTTATGACCTCGACGCCCTTGAAGAACTTAGAGAATCAGCACTGATCAGAATGGCGTCGCAGAGGCAAGCGGTCGAACGACACTTCAACAAGAACGTCAAAGCTAAAGTCTTCCAATAAGGCGACTACGTCCTTCGACGAGTGTTTCAGAGCACTCAAGAGCTCAATGCAGGTAAACTTTCCACCAAGTGGGAAGGTCCTTATCGTATCTCAGAAGTCGTGGGTAAGGGAACTTATAAACTCTAAACCCTCGACAATCGAGATATCCCACGTAGCTGGAATGCAACACATCTGAAAAGGTATTTCTTTTAAACCCTTTTTTCATACAATTTTTTTATTTACCACGACGATTTCTGACTTAAGCATCGGAGGGTCGTTGGTTAGCCAACGACCAACCTCTGACCTTTTTTTATCGCAGGATCGCACGACATAAGTTACTAAGTCTATTACACGACTTAAGTACATTTTTGCAGGATCGCACGACATAAGCAACCAGGTCTATCATACGACTTGATCGCACGATTGCAGGAACGTACGACCCATATCCGTCGCACTACCTGAGTTTCTATAACTTAGAAGAATTGTAATGTTTTATACGAATGCTTTAATCGTACGTACCAATGTTCGCTTTACACGACTTAAAGGTCTAAAGATCTTACAACTTATGTTCTAATCAGTGTATTGCAATGGATGCCTATGTCGCAAGTCTTTATGTTCATTTTCATACTATGTATGTTTACTTGGTGATATAAAATGAATGAGACAAACTAATGCATGAGTTCAAAAGAAAGATAGATTTCATTCATCAATAGTCGGTTACATCGAAAGACTCGACCCCCAACGGTCGATCAATAAAAGACAAAAACAAAAATTTTCTAAGGTTGGGGAGGATCGTCGGCCGCATCCTTGCCAGAAGCTTCGCCCTTGAAGCCCTCGTCCATCTCCTCCTCCTCGACCTCCTTCTCATCGTCCGAGTCAAGATGCCTTTCAGATCCGACGCTCGACAGGTAGAAGGCCAACTCTTCCGACGCAGAGGCAAGAGGATTCTTGCCCTACAGGTGCTGTCGCATGATCGCCGCTCGTGCAGTCAATCGAGCAAGGGCGAAGACGGACTTCAGTTCGTCTCTTAGCTCTTTCACCTCTCCCTCTAACTCTGACACCTTGGATTTAGAATCCTTGGCTTCTTTTTTCACTCGCAACCAAGGACTCTTTGGTCCTGTCCAGCTCGGCCCGCGAGTCGGCTTTCAGGGCCAGGGACTTCTTAAGACGATAGTTCACGTCTTCCTTCTCACGTTCCATGGCCTCCAGGTCGTTCTGAATGTCGTCGGGCCGTATTGACAAGGCCTCGACACGCGCCAGAGCGGCTTTTTCCCTCCCTAGTGCCACCTTCTCTCTTTCGAGAGCTGCGGGCACTAAGCCCCTCGAATTCTCCATTTCGGAGTATAAGGCGAGGGAGGACTGGAACGCCTGAAAAACACACAGAAATATGAGTTAACAATACTCGACAAAGACCACAGAAAGCACAAAAAGACAAGTTTTAAAGAACTTACCATGAACACAAGTCCTGCGACGTGGGATCCCATCTCCTCGACCGGGACTCCCTGAAAACTGTTAGCTCTAACCTCTACGTTTAAAGAAGTATTGAAAAATTGGCTAAGTATAAAAACATCGACAGAGCCTCTGCCAAGACACCGACTAAAGATCCAAGTGAAGACTTTACCAAAGACGTTCTCAGAGGACAAGGCCACAGAGCCTATGTCACACTTGACAGAGCCTCTGTGGTAAGAAGACTTAGAAGACTGAAGATAATCTGAAGTTCAAGACAAAGACATTCGTGCCTCTCACGTGCCTCTGCTGTACGAAGATCCTGTAGATCGTTCGTACAAGGCGTGCCCTGCCAACTCCACATGTCAACCTCTGATGGGTCACAGCCTTAACAGAAAATGGCGCACTACATTAACGTTGTACCTGTTGCAGATCCACGATGTTGTCTTTGTACCATTAGTACTTCTTGTCTCCCAATTGTCCCCTGTAGAATAGTATAAATAGAAGGCTCATGTTGAGCTCTTCTATTAACTTTGCACAATATGCACACACCAGATTAGAGCATAGAATCTGTTTCTCACACTCAAAGGTGTTCTAGGTGTTCTTGATAAATCAATATACAATGAATCATTGAGCTAATCTTTTATGTTATTTACTGTTCTCACGTATTTGATTCTGTGTGTATTTTGTACCTAAAATATCTCTTTAGTTCGTCTAAAAACGCTTCCACATACTTATTTGTTTGAACTAATAGAGATTAATATCATTGTTGAGTAAGTTCGGGATCAACAATTGGTATCAGAGCCTGCCTTGATTTTCTATATCAAGAGATCTACTCTGACAATGATTTCAACTCCTTTCGGTAGAAACTTGGACTGATTTTGACATGTTCTTCATTTATTTCAAACAACCTCTATTTTTCTGCTATTCTCGACCAGTTCGACTTTAGTAAACTAACAGAAACGGTTTCTTTGGTTAAATCTTTCCATTTTGTGCATTGTTCAAAGTTTTAAAGCTTCAAACTCTTTTCGAAGAATCAGTACCATCATTTGAAAACTCTCAGTTTATACTCTGTTTTTCTGGTATTCACAAATCTGCTCAAAAATGGAAAACATGAACAACTTCTTCATCGCTGGCTCTTTAACCAAGCCACCCACTCTACTCAGAGATGAGTACCCTCAATGGAAGATACGAATGATTCACTTCTTCGAGGGTACTGATAAAGATCTCCTCACTTATATCCGAAATCCACCTTATGTCCCTATGGTCACAGTACCATGGGTACCTGCCACATATGATACTCCAGAGGTTGCTGAGTACGAGAAACCAAAGACAAAGGACAAATAGTGCACTACAGACTGGGAGAAATACGAGATTGCTCAGAAGACCAAGCGACTTCTGATAATGGCCATTCCAAATGACCTCTTTCAGTCTCTAAACGCTTGTGAATCAGCCTACGACCTATGGAAGGAACTAGAGAAACAACTGGAAGGAGGGGCCAAGACTCAGAAAAACCGTAGAGCCTAATGCATCAACGAATACTATGCTTTCAAAGCTCTGCCGACAGAATCTCTGCAGTCTACCTATGACCGATTCAACTCTCTGATTAACAAGAGTAAGAAGTTCGGGATTCACAGGACTGCTGAAGAGAACAACGTCATGTTCCTAAAGAACCTAAATAAAGAATGGCTCCAGTTGTCTAGGTATCTGCAAACTAATCAGGACTTAGACACATGGACTCTGTCAGATCTTTATGGAACACTGGCTGCCCAAGAACATCAGATTGCACAAGCAAAAGCTCAAACAAGTGGGCCTATTGAACTTGTTGGTAAGGCCTGAGAAGCAAAGGAGAAACCAAAGAAGGAGAAGTATGTGGAGAAGAAGAAAGAGAAAAAGAAGAAGGTGTTAGTTGTTGACAGTGAGGAAGAAGAATTGGTGGAAGAAGAGGAGGCAACAATGGCCTCAATAGCTAAATCTTTAGCTCTATTGACAAGAGAGTTTGGCAGAGGGTACCAGAAGAAGTCAGGATATGAACGCAATGGAAGAGATGATCGAGGAGGGAAGTATGAGCCAAGGAATCAAGGAAGAGAACATGCGAATGACCAACAGAGGTTGTGAGTTCCAGATCAGTGCAACACACGATAGAAATCAATAGATATGAAACAAGTATTATGATTTCCAATGGTCATCCAATTTACTTTCAATATGAGAGAGAATTACAATAAGTTCAAGAAAGTGTAATTAGACAACTAGCTTATTTTTCTAAGCTATTGAACATTATATACTATGGGCACATGACTACAAGCCCATGGCCCGTTTACACAATTAAGGCTCAAATTAGATAATTAACACATTAGCCCTTGAACTTCTATTCAACCAAATTTAACCCTAACAATCTCCCCATTTGAATTGAAGTTCGAGTTTGCGCCAGTTCTCGACATATCTCTTTCGGTGCGCAAAATGGACCTCGAACATTCGGATGGCTCGGTGGTAGTCGATGCGTTCTTCTATCACTCCTAAGGAATTTTGAGCAGTTATCTCGTTTGGGTTGGGATCATATGAGAGCTTTCGATTTTCGGATTCGAAAGTGATGATGTTACGAAGAGCATCTTTAACTTTGAGGAGTGTGCCATCACAGAATCTGTCTACCTGACTAAAGCGAAGAAACCTCTTTTCTTTCTGATCGTTGAGGTATACTATCCCAAACTCTGGTTCTAGAACCAGTGCGTTCTCGGGATACATCTTCAGTTCGAGCGCTTTCAGATTCGGTTTCAGCAGGTTTACCTTCTTTGCTCTGTTCTCGATTGCCATTTGAAAGTCTGTGAGGTATGACATCATGATTGTACGGACTAGGAATCGACGAACAGCCTCGAGCGCTTTGGTTACATGAAGTGGTCGGATGGTTCTGGTTCGGAGGTCTTTTAGTATAGCATAGAAGTCGAACGGTCTAAGATGCTTGAAGTCAGCTTCG
Organism: Saussurea involucrata; assembly: GCA_033807775.1. Classification (NCBI taxonomy): domain Eukaryota; kingdom Viridiplantae; phylum Streptophyta; class Magnoliopsida; order Asterales; family Asteraceae; genus Saussurea; species Saussurea involucrata. Next base: position 93,051,077 of record CM066327.1, on the reverse strand, counting down.
GAAAATCTCTATTCATTTCCGTCTTGTCGTCGGACGGTGAATACTCGATACATGACTTTAAGGATTTGGCCGGTTTGGATGTTGAGCACCTCAGAGATCTTGTGCTTAGTTCGGACTTGGCTAATTGGCAGACACCGCTTCATGGTGTTTAAGTACTGGCTTTGGTATTCCGGGTCGGAGATGGAAATCCCATGGCAAAAAGTTGGCTCGATATGTCGTAACCTATGAACATACAACTTTTTCAGAGATTCCTCCAGGTGAGGAATAAGGATAATGATCTTCTCCCATCGGATTTGTTGCTGTGGAGGAGGAGGATGATCAGAAGCTGTTGATTGTTGAGGAGATGTTGGATTTTCAGCAGTTGAAGTCTCAGGTATCATAGAAGTCTCGGCGGCCTGAGCAGTGTGAACGGGTGTACCATATAGATTTTGCAGCAGAAAATGGTCGTAGTCAACGTTGTCGTCTTCATCAGTAGGAAATATCAGGTTTACCTAGAGATTTATTGCACTGGCGGCTTTTTCGTACCATTCATTTTCGGTCTCCGGGTCGATCTCGGAATCTGGATCAATCAGGTTAAGTGCAGGCCTATCTGATGCATCATATGTGACCAATTCCTATGTTTCTCCCTCGGGCTTTTCAACAGTTGGGTCTTTGTCGTCTGAGATGTCAATGTCAATGACCATCTCGGCTAAGCTTAACTGGGCTTCAGGTTCGTCTTCGGTTGCAGTTGCCGCTGTTGATGGTTCCGGTTGAACCACAGTAGTGTCAGGGATGATTGGAGAGGACTCAGACAATCGTAGTCTCTTGTTCTCCCCCTCACGGTGATCAGGATCATCCTGGTCATCGTGCCGTCTCTTGAGTCTGCCAGCTTGACTCTTGCAAGTGTCTTCGAGTGAGCCGACTCTTTCGGACAATGTTTTGAGTGCTTGTTGAACGTCCTTGAGAGTCGTGTCAAGCTGGTCCAATCTGGTGGTAATGGATGACGAAGGAGCAGATACCTGTGATCATAGAATGGAGATCATGTCTGCTTCGGTAGAGGCATCGGTATCGGTATGCTGGAGCAGCTGAGCTAGAAGCATAGTCTTCAAGGTGTCCACCGAATAAGTTGGCTGAACGGAAGCCGGTGGAGGTGTTCGTGTGGTTTCAGGTTCGACTACCTTCTCTTTACCTTTGATCAAGCTTTTAAGTTTGTCGAGCTCGGTGGTGAGGCGCTGCTCCATTGCCTCGCGGACAGCCTTTAGGGTGTTTTCCAGAGATCCCTTTGACACGAAGTCGAGTAATATAACACCGGGATCACTTAGATTACCCGTTGAGGCATCTACCTTAGAGGTAGAGCCACCTACGTTCACGGTTGGCGATGATGTGGCCATGGTAGGATTTCCTTCCGATCGAGTCACGAAGAGCATCGATTTGTAGAATCTCATCTGGTGTCCTAGCCGAAGAATGTACTATTTCAAGTGGCTCTAGACTCGATGGTGCTCTGAAAGAAGGCGAGACCAGGGGAGACTGGTCTCTTGTTTCAATACCATACCCTCCAATTCAGAGATTGGTAGAAGTTGTGCTATGTCCCCGTGCGAAGTTGAGACACCCGTCTTTTGAGAGACGGATGAGTGGCCAGGGAGGTCGTTCAATTGCACCGCTAGGTCCATGGCGGCTTCTTCAATATCCCGTCCCAACGGATGAGACGGGATAGCAGATGTGGCTACCTGGGTGACACTGGGTTGGATTCGCTCTGAAGCCTCTTTATTTTTACGGCTTAACCCCTCATGATTCTTTTTAGACCTGACTTCACTCTGTCTCACCTCTTCTGGATTTTCAACTAAAACTCCTTCCTCTCTCCTTGTGTCTCCCGTATTAGGCTGGATAGTAGGGATTAGAGGGGTTGTGGGTGAGTCAGATGGGGTGCCTTCGGTCAACTGAGGGTTTGGTCCGATACGGGGAGGTATTAAGGATGCACGTATAGCACGGTTCGTATCGGATTCGGTGGAGTCGGATTCCATGTTTTCAACCTGTCTGGACGGTGAGGGGGGGTCAGATATGTATGCTTCCATGTCACGGTGAAGCATTGGTCTTTCGGTTTCAGTGACAACCGGGACCTCGTGTAGTCTAGTCGACGGTCCTGCTTCGGTCGTGGTCTGGGTGATGGGAATGGAGGGTTGGTGACTTGTACCGGCTTGGCTGAGTTGGGTAGTACTGGCACGCGTATCTAATGCACCGCCTGCGCCTGTTCCCCTCCCATGCATTCTCAACACACCCCGTCCGAGAGCCCCAGCTACCCGGACTCTACCACTTCTAGTTCTCGGACCCTCACGCCGCTCAGATCTATTTCCCGGGGGAGGTCCCTCCGGCTCTGGCTGGACCATGTGATTTCCTATCTCTCGCCTATATTCTATCACTCTCGGTGCATTGGGGTCCGCGTGTGCCAGTAGATGTTCTAGGATAGGCATGGCCGGGGTATCAGGTGGATTACGAATCACTAGGTACTGCAAGTTATTCTAGGGACATACCGGGTGATTGATACGTCTCGGGATCAGTGGATTCGCCTCCATGTGTTGTCGGATGGCCAGAGAGAAGAAGCGCGGAAATGGGAGGAACTTCTTTTTGGTTCCGCCAGTTTGTCGGATGGCTTGCACCAGTTCACGCCAAATGATTGCTGAGTAGTCTATGTGCCGGTTGTAGCACACAGCGTGAAACAAGCGTAGAAAGTCTATGGTGCACTGGTCTATTCCCTTCCATCGGGAGGATAGGCACCTGTTGAGTATAGAGAACAGAGTGTAGCAGACCGGGGCGATGTACTTCTGGTTAAATACGGATGGACGATCGAGATCGTGTTAGTATCCAAGTGCACGGATATCGGCGCAGAGAGTGATGTCATCGTTGGTGGGTGCGTACGCGGCATGGCCTACGGCAGTCGGTTCCGGAAGTGACAGCAATTGACGGAAGTACTCCGGTGTGAGTGTGAAAGGATGATTGTCAATGCGTGCCGTGATGGTCTGGGTGTTGTTGGTAGTGACAACTCTCGCCGTGTGCCATACCTGGTATACATACAGGACAGGTACGTATGTTGTCGCAGTCAGTGCTCGGCGAAGCGGGTGGCCAAGCATTATATCAACGACCACTCGGTGGCGGATCGAAATGCGGCAACATCAAGATGGTGGTTGTTCGGATTGATCTCAATGCCATGGTCCTCGGGAACCAATGCATTGTCGGACGCCTCATCAATAAATTCCTCCTGAGGTGGGATGTTCTGTTGTTGTTCCTCTTGTTGATCCGCCATTTAGTATACCTGAAAAGTGCAGAGTTAGAGCTTGGACGTGATCAAATTGGAAATTATGCGTACCTTAGAATTTGAAGGGCTCAATCAGCGGTTGATTGAGGACTGGCTGTTAAAGCATGACATTGGGACTGCCAATGTTGGAAAAATACAAAGGCATTGCACTCAAGCAGTGTCCGGATAAACATGGTATTCGGACAGATAGGACTTACCAGGTAAAATTGGAAGTTACCGGGTAAGATAGAGTTACCGGACAAACATACACTTACCGGATACATAGGTTACCGGATAAATGGAGTATCCGGATAAAATAGGTTACCAGATTAACATGACTTACCGAACACCGATCTTACCGGATTGTCGAACTTACCGGATACAAAGTATTCGGACGACATGGGTTACCGGGCGGTCGAGGTGTCCGGGTGAGCTTACCGAATGAGCATGAAGGTTACCAGTTAAGTTGCAAGTTACCGGGTAACATCAATGTTACCGGGTAACTTAGGGTTACCGGACGTCGTACGGTTAGGCTCAACTTAACCCTAATGCCATGCAAAAGTGAAATCTACTGAGTTTTTACTAATCTAAGAGCAAATGAGGGACCCAAACATGTATTAATCGACGAAAGAACATTCACAAAGTGTCTAGTATGCGAACCGACCCGTGTTGGGGTTTTGAGACCCTCGGTCGATCCGAAGTGAGCTAGACTCAGCGGTGAAATAACAAATCTAAGAGCAAAGTGCAATCGATGTGTGATTAAAGACACATACCTGAAGTGGATTGCTAAATCGATGAAATGGAGTACGATCAGAGGGTTTCCGTGTGTAGGAGAGTCGAGAGGGTGTGAAAGGGTTTTGGGAGGGATTTCTTAAATAGGGTCAGTTACCCGGTAACTCTTGTTACCCGGTCCGGTAAATTTACACGGTAACAAGGGTTACCCGATCACTTATCCGGTAAGAGCCCGGAAAAAAATTCGATAATGTGTGATCATTTCTTAAGAAAATTTTCCTGCTCCCCCTCGGCCTTAGTATGAATATTTCGCTGCTCCCCCTCGGAACGGGAATGTGAGTTGGTAAAGAGACGTCATCACACACAAAATATTTGACACTTGTAAGAAAAGTGTGTGACGCTCCCCCTCGAAATGTGCACGGAGTGTGAAGTGAAGTACACTCGGGAATGTCCACACACACAAAAAAATTGTCTGGCAGTTAAATAAAAAAACGTATGTGACACTCCCCCTCAACAGTAGAAGTGACATACCTGATACTTGTTCGTGCTCCCCCTGAACACATGAACAACTCATGAAAGCACATATATAGAATTAAACAATGATGAAGACGACAGTTTTAAACAAAAGGAAACACACGTAGAAAGAAAACAATCAAATGAAATCTACCTAATAAATACAGAGACTGAATCTAACTATGTAACGGATACAAGTAGAATACAGATGCGAGAAAGTGTATATTCAATCATCTAGCGTGTTAACAGTAGACGATGACTAGATAGTTTCTTGGACATGTATGGAACTTGTATAGGGTACACAATCAGATTAAGTCTTCAGATTTAGCATACCTAACCTGGATACTAGATAATTAAAGCGTTTTTCGTCCAAGGGTTTTGTAAACATGTCTGCTAACTGATGTTCTGTATTTACAAAGTAGAGTTCGACTGTACCTCTTTCAACGTGATCCTTGATAAAATGGTACCGAACGTCTATGTACTTTGTCTTTGTATGCTGGACCGGATTACTAGATATTGCAATAGCGCTCTTCGAGTCACAGTAGATGGGCACCTTGACGTATGTGAAATCGTAGTCCTTGAGTTGCGTGCGCATCCATATCACTTGAGAACAGCAGCTTGCGGCAGCCACGTATTCCGCCTCGGCATTAGATGTAGAGACGCACTGCTGCTTCTTGGATGCCCAACTCACCAGACTGTCTCCCAAGAACTGCACATGAGCCGATGTGCTTTTCCGATCCATCATGCTGCCCGCGTGGTCCGCATCAGAGTATGCAGACAACTCAAAAGCTGTCTCTTTCAGGTACCACAAGCCAAGATCAGCAGTACCACGTAGATAACGAAAAATTCGTTTTACAGCTATTAAGTGAGACTCCTTCGGTTTTGATTGAAACCGGGCGCAGAGAAATGTCAAAAACATGATGTCCGGTCTACTAGCAGTTAGGTACATTAAAGAACCAATCATTCCCCGGTACGTTTTGGTGTCCACATCCTTTCCGTCAGGATCGGCGTGTAACTTTGTACCGGGTGCCATGGGAGTTTTCATTTGTGAGGACTGTTCCATCTGGAATTTCTTAAGAATATCCCGGATGTACTTAGCCTGATTTATGAATATCCCGGTCGATAGTTGTTTAACTTGAAGACCAAGGAAGAAATTCATCTCACATAACATACTCATTTTAAAAAAAATTCCCATTAACTTGGAAAAGTTCTTAGCAAACTGAGGATTAGTAGAACCGAAAATTATGTCATCGACATACACTTGAACTAATACAATATGACCTTTTTCATTTTTGATAAAGAGAGTTGAATCGATTTTACCTCGTGTAAATTCCGATTTTATCAAAAACTTTGTTAACGTATCATACCAAGCCCGTGGAGCTTGCTTCAATCCGTAGAGCGCCTTGTCTAGTATGTAGACATGATCAGGCTTCTTCTCGTCCACGAACCCGTCCGGCTGCGAAACGTACACTTCTTCCTCGAGTTCGCCGTTAAGGAATGGGGTTTTCACATCTATTTGGAAGACCGTGAAGTTCTTGTGTGCGGCGTATGCAAGGAACATACGTATTGCTTCAATCCTCGCCACCGGAGCGTATGTCTCGTCATAGTCAATCCCTTCTTGTTGACGGTATCCCTTGGCCACGAGGCGTGCCTTGTTTCATACTATGATTCCGTCCTCGTCCTTCTTGTTCTTGAAGATCCATTTAGTGCCAATCACCGTCTTGTGAGATGGACGTGGGACAAGTCGCCATACTTTGAGAGCCTCGAATTGGTTGAGCTCCTCTTGCATGGCCATGACCCAGTCCGGATCTTCGAGTGCTTCGCGGACGGTTGTAGGCTCGATCTTACTCAAGAACCCGGAGAAGAGGCAGAAATTGGCCGATACGCCTCGCGTTTGGACTGGAGTAGAGGGATCACCGATGATCTGGTGCAAGGGATGAGCTCTTGTCCATTTGGTGGTGTGTGGAAGCGGCTACTGAGTGAAGTGTGAGATGTCCGGATCCACGTAATCACCAGAGGGAAGGTCTTGTACAGCTTCAAGTGTAGCAGGTTGGTTTCTCGGAGGAGACGGGGGAGGGTTCGTCGTAGGTTGAGCAACTTCTGGTTCCGAGGAATGCAGCGGCTGATCAATGATTGAAGTAGAGGACGAATCTTGAGGAGCGATCTACGTGTTTGGTACTGGTTCCTCCGGGGGGATGGTTGTATCAGATGATGTGGATGATGATGGTTGAGGTGTGTCCACAGTGATGGATGATGTATGTGTCGAAGGCGTCAGACCGGAAAGATTCGCCTAGTCCTCGATTTGAGCAGCTTCAATTCGTGGTTGCACTGAGACACGAGGGGTAGAAACATTAAACATATCATCATAAAAGTATTGAAACAGTAAATCTAAATCTGAAAGATCAGCATTCGACATAGATGCATGATTCGGATTTACTGTCGTTTGTGTAGATCCCGAACGTGAAAGTTCGGAAGCTAAAACGCCAGTTAAATCGGGTTTTGAACTGATGTGTTCAGAAGCCAAATCTGTGGCTTCGTCGAATGTCACGTTTACACTTTCAGTAACGGTTTTAGTCAGTTTGTTGTAAACGCGATACGCCTTAGCCTGCATGGAGTATCCTATGAATACTCCTTCATCCGTCTTTGGGCTGAATTTGCCGAGATCATCTTTGTCATTGAGGACGTAGCACGTGCATCCGAACGCATGGAAGTACTTGATGTTTGAAACGCGGTTGTTCATGATCTCGTACGACGTCTTATTGAACTGCTTGTTGATAATGGAGCGGTTTTGCGTGTAACAGGCAGTAGACACCGCTTCGGCCCAGAGAAATAAAGGCAGTTTGGACTGAGAAAGCATCGTGCGAGCTGCTTCGACGAGGGTACGGTTGCGTCTTTCCACCACTCCGTTTTGTTGAGGAGTGCGTGCGGCCGAGAAGGTTTGCCAAATACAGACTGAAGTCAGGTATTCGTTCACTGTTTGATTCTTGAATTTCGTCCCGTTGTCGGTCCTGATAGTCTGAACTTGTTGTTGAATGTTCAGTTGGATGGTCTTCAGATGGTTGATGACCAGCTCCGGGGTTTCATCCTTCGGTCCACACAAATCCATATGGATAAGTTCGAGGGAACGGGACGTGCTCAGAGCGGCTTTCGGCTTATGTGTCGCTCACTTCATCTTCCCCATTTCGCATGCCCCGCAGAGTCGGTCCTTCACGAATTGAAGGTCGGGCATGCCTTTCACGTGTTTGCCCAGCACCAGTTTGTTGATACTCTTGAAGTTCAGGTGCGAGAGACGTCGATGCCAAATCCATGCTTGTTGAGAATTGGCCTTAGACATCAGGCAGACAGAGTTATCGGTCTTCAAGACTGCGGGGTCGATGGTGTAGAGGTTGGTCTTTTGCTTTCCAACCAGTAGCTCCGTTTCGTCATCGGTGAGAATGCTACACCTTTTGGCTTTGAATCTGACCTCGAGATCTTTGTCGCAGAATTGGCCAATACTGAACAAGTTGTGTCCCAATCCCGCGACGTATGAAACTTTCTAGATGGTGATCTTGTTTTGGACAATGTCGCCGTAGCCCAAAATCGGCGCCTTGTCGTCGTTTCCAAATCCCACGTCTCCGCCATATAGTTCCTATGTAGTTCGTGAGAAGCTCCCTCTTTCCGGTCATGTGCTTGGAGCATCCAGAATCTAAGTACCAAACATGACCGTTCTGCAAAACGAGATTAGCGGACTTTAGGTACCCATATGCGAATGGGTCCTAGAGGGTTAGGTTTTACGCCTTTCGGAGGAACCTGTTTGGAAGCAGGTTGCCTCTTGGACGTAGGTTTAACCTCAGTAGGAGGAACCCGTTTTGAAATGGGTTTCCTTTCTTGCTTAGGTTTAACCTCTTATTGGGGACCCCGTGTAGATTTAGATTTATTTTTGATATTACGGGGTCTGCGTTTTGGTTTTGAATTATACATATGATAAGAACCAAACCAATCATTATTATTGATGTCATCAAAGTCATTCCAACCACAACTAGAACAACACAAACAATCATGCGATAATTGAATCAATTGCTGAATGGAATAAAGTTTAATCGGAAATTTAACATCTTGTTTAACAAAATTATTCCTATGATTCCAAGCACAATCATTTTTGTTCATTCTAGGATAGAAAACGGTATTAAATGACTTCGACACCTCTTTCTCAATAGATTCCTTAGCTAGCCACTTTTATTTGTCCTGTTTAGCACGACCGGTTTTATCTGAAACAACATTGACAGCATGCTCAGTGGCTTTTGAGGAAACAATATTTTTGACAGTCGATCGATCAGTCTTTTGCCTCGGCTGTGATTGCTTTTGAGAATCTGACTTAGTTTTAGAAATCTTAATCACAGCTGGGGTCTTTGTTTTGGAACAATCACCTTTTAGAAAATTGACCGGTCGATTAACCACTGGTGAAAGGAAGTCAGTGTGACTTGAAAGAGGTTTGTCGAAGGGAAACGACTCAAACTCTTCATCAGAATTGCCCTCGAAATTCATGTATTCTGAAAACTCGATATCCGGGATAGTGGGACTTGGATTGGCCGAGGAAGGCGAGGAACACTTTGTGTCAGTGTGCTTTGGGGAATTTGGTGCGGACGCTAGGAAAAAATCAGACTTTAAATTTCTTTACATACTCTTATCTTGAGACTCATTACCGCCTTGGGAAAAGATTTTTCCAATGAAAGCTTTACACGAAGAGGTATCAGATGAATTGGAGGAAAGTTCGGGCGAAATCTGCTTTTCATTTTGGAGTAGGTCAACCTGCTCTTTGAGCTGGCCATTTTTCGTATTCTCCTTCATCGCTTATGTTGCCAAGGCAGACAGTTTTGATGTGAGCTTGTTGATTTCACACCGAAGGATTTCCTGTCCTTCACCCGACACAGCTTTGGTTTTCTCGGATTTGAGTTCCTCAAGTTCTTTAATAAGAGCTGACTTTTCTTTTTGAAAACAAGACCTTTCCTTCTCGAGTGACTCTTCTAACTCGACTATTTTTGCTTCCAAGATGAGAGGGGGAACATAGAGTTTGAACTCATCCGTCTCAGTCCTGGATTCGGTTGCTTGGACCTCATCTTTTTTGGAGGAATCCGTGGGCGTCACAACCTTATAGCAATCAAAATAGTCAGTCGAGAGGTATTTCTTTTGATTTTTCTCATAATAATAATTCAAAGGCTCATAACAAAAAAGAAGTTGCATTTTTGTCGTGTGTTTGCTCTTGTATTCCTCAGTTTCCTCTTCCTTTTCAAGTTCAAGAGGACCAGTCCATTTTATCCCATATTCTGGATACTTTTTATCTATTCCAAAACAGCCAAAATCATACATCGTAGGTCTTTTGAATATACCCTTTTTTTAAGTAGTGTGGGTTATCGTATCCGATTCCCCAATCCTTGTTAAAGTAAGTGAACTCCTTGGGTTTATTCATGTGAATGGTCTAAACAGTTTGACCTCTTTTGTGGAGTTTGGTTTCAAGATCAAGTATTTTAGCGACAAACTCCTTGTGTTGAATTTGAAGAGCAGAGCATTGATAAACAATTTCTGCTTTCTCATTCTCACACTAATCAAGCTGTGACTGTATTTCAGATATTTTGGCCCTTAAGTCCATGGGTGCTATTGAAAGATTTTTGCATTTTTTTTAAATTAGCATTTTCGGACTTGTGTTTCTCAGTTATTCGCTTTTGAACATCTAGCTTTTTAGATAATGATTTAATCTCAAGCAGTTGTTCTTTAGAGGTGGCCTTATTGGAATCTATCCGTTCAGCAAGAGATTGCATTTGAGTAAAAAAAATCTTGATGGATAGGTTCACATACCTGACATGGTTTTGCCTTTTCTTCATCAGCAGGAGAGTGGTAGCCCATAAACGCATCAGCACCATCAGATTCGCTTTCATCATCAGAACGACCCAACCAATAGTCGTCTTCAACAAATAAAGCTTCTCCAGCTTCCTTTTGTTCTTCCAATGCGAGCTTCGCCTTGTAGAAATGAGCATTCTTCACAACAGGATTCCTACAGTCTTTGGCAAAATGACCAAGCTTCCCGCAGTTATAACATGTCACGGGTTCGTCTTTCTTCTTTGATTCAGACTTGCGGTCATCTTTCTCTGTCTTCTCCTTCTTGTCAGACTGGTTGGGCTCATCAACTTTCTTCTTTCCTTCATATTTGTCCTGATAATCATGGCGCTTGTTGGAGGAGGTGGAGTAGCGCTGATTATTGGACGTCGGCTTCTTGTAGAACTTTTGTTGTTGGAAGGATTTGGAGAGCAGGGCCATTGCTTTCTTAATGACAGATACTTCAGGATCAGAATCACTGTCTTCTTTTTCCTCAGGTTCTGACTAAGATTCGCTTTGCTTTTGAGCACGTTTGGAATGATGGCCAGAAGATTTGCCTCGTTTGGAAGACATGAGAGCTAGTGGGTCAGCAGGTGGCTTGGAAGCAGTCTTCTTCTCGTTCAGAATCTCCATCACCTCATCTTCATCTTGAAGAAGCATCTCATAGAGTTCGTGGATGCCAACGTTCTCCATCAAGTGGTTGTGCTTGACGTGAGATGCAAATACCTTCCACTCAGGCAATAGGTTGTTAAGAAACTTGAACGCGTTCTCCGTGTTAGAACGAGTGATTTTGTTCTTGTGTAGATCGTTGAGAAGGAGACAAAAACGTTCATATGTCTGGGAGAGCGATTCGCCGGTGCGCTGCTTGAACGCATCAAACTTGGTTATACATCTGTTAATCTTCAGTTGGTTACCGACTTAGCTCCCGCGCATCATTTTCCCCACCTGATCCCACATGCCCTTTGCTGTCGCGTTGTAGCTGTCTATGGCTGTGTAGACCGTGTTAGGTAGAGTCTGAATAAGGTACCTCTTGGCATGCTTTTCTCCCTAAATCATGCCTCATTCGTCAGCAGTCATGTCTGAGAGTGTTTTGTCCTCATAACGAACATCACCACCTTCTTCAGTTGCTGGTATAGTCTTTCGAGGTGTAGGAATTGGCCCGTCAGTTAGAGCTCGCCAGATAAACTCGAAGTTGTTTTTCGACTCAGTGAAGATTAGAAATCTGTCCCGCCACTGGCTGTACTCACATTGGTAGAGGCAAGGTGGTTTAGAGTCGGTGCCGATAGCGAGAGCGTCGTGTGAAGACATCTTAAAGTTGCACTAACGTGATCGTCATACGATTGATTCGGTTCAAAGTGATAACCTAACGCAAGGCACTAAGAGTGATATCCTAACGCAGGTTCTAAGAGTGGATTATGCTAAATCAGGTAAGAAATCGACTAGACTGAACTTACCGGATAGGAATCCGGATGAAAAGATATCTAATCTGGAAGTGTCCGGATCAGATTGTGAAAAAAACAGGTAAATTTGCAAAGGTTACCGGATAAGCTTGAGTTACCGGGTAACAGAGGGTTACCGGGTGAGACAAGTTACCGGATGAATTAAAACTAAGCAAAAAAGAAACTTACCTGGTGGAAGAGCTTACCGGAAGAGTGACTTACCGGATGGCTTGATGTTACCAGATTATATGCTTACTGGATGAAACAAATGAAATAAGAACTTACCGAGTAAAGTAGTTAACACACTTACCGGGTGAGGTAACTTACCGGATGAAAGGCAGTTACCAGATGTACTTACCGGGAACTTGTCCGGAAAGTATTGAGAATACCGGTAAGTGATAAGTTACCCGGTAACTTGGAGTTACCCGGTAACAATTGAAGGAATAGGAAACTTACCCGGTAACTAGTTGATGGACCCGGTAACCACAGCTGTGGTATCCGGTAACTGCGGCTGTGGATTCCAATTCGATTGGAAATCGATTAGGGTTGCTCAAAATCGTTCCTGAAAGGTTAGGAACTCGACCAAACACAGTAATAACAATACCCAAATCGAATTTGAAGCCAAATAACAAGTTTTTGATTGAAAAGATTGGATTTTTTTCAAGAACAGAGACCAAAAACTTGAAACTTTGATTTTGCTTAAAACCAATTAAGATGATCGAATTAGACTATGAAAACTTGCAGAATCGTTTATAATGATGATGCTAACGGAATGTGATGAACGAAAACAATCAAATTTCACAGAATCAAAGAATGGGTTTTAATGCCAAGAACACAGTCGAATGTTTCCAGAAAACTTACCAAAAATCAAGAAAATCGCTTTGAATCAATTCGTCCGTTTGCTCTGATACCAATTGTGAGTTCCAGATCAGTGCAACAAACGATAGAATCAATAGATATGAAACAAGTATTATGATTTCCAATGGTCATCCAATTTACTTTCAATATGAGAGAGAATTACAATAAGTTCAAGAAAGTGTAATTAGACAACTAGCTTATTTTTCTAAGCTATTGAACATTATATACTACGGGCACATGACTACAAGCCCATGGCCCGTTTACACAATTAAGGCTCAAATTAGATAATTAAAACATTAGCCCTTGAACTTCTATTCAACCAAATTTGACCCTAACAGAGGTGGTGACCAACAGAGGTCAGGCGACAGAGCTGGGAATGCACCCTAGAATCAGGGATGTTTCAACTGTGGCAAGCCAGGCCACTATGCTGCAGACTGCAGGAGCAAACCAAACCGCTCTCAGAGGGACTCTGCTTTCTACAAAAAGAAAGCAGAATACTATGCTCAGAAGTCGCTCATGGTGGAGCAAGAGAACTGGCAGTCAGATTTATCCTCTGACGAAGGTGAAAAGAAGAAGGCCCTGTTCTGCGGGATGGCAGAGGTCAGGTCCTCCGACACTGACAGTGAGGTATCCACTTCTGACTCTTCCTCTAATGAAACAGAAGCTGATATGCTTAAACTGACTGTTGAATACACTGAACTTAAAAAGATCTGCGATAATGTCCAGAAGAAGCTTGCATTCTTTGAGAGAGAAGCCAGACTTCTCACTCAAGAAAAGGCAAAAAAAATTCAAGAAAAGGAAGAGATTGAAACTAATTGGCATAAACATCTAAATCCTTTAAAAGAAAAGATTTCAGAACTTAATTATGCTCTTAAAGCTAAAACCAAGGAACTTTTGGACAATGGGAGCGACAGAATGAACATACTTGCTCTAAAGAACTTTTTTCAAAAGGAAAGGGAAGTCCTACATCAAGACTTACTCAGCAGAGACCTCCTAATTAAAAAGTATCAAGATGCATAGAAGGTATACGAAAAGGTCAATACACAAACAGGAAGAAGGGGAATTGGCTTCTGTGATATAGATCCATACACTGGAATCAAAATAGACAAGTCCCTGTCTTCTCTGTTTTGTATTGGAAGCACTAGAAAACCAGGTTTTCCAAACTTAACCTCTGTTAGCAAAAGGCAAAAAGTCTCTGGGGAACCTCACAAGAGGAAACCTCTGAAGATGATACATGTGTGGTTTGAAAACACATATCTGTTATCTTCAGCCTCTGTCAAAAGAGACTCCAAACCTAAGAGATATCTGAAAACACAAGATCAGATATGAATCTTCAAGTTTGGTGACCCCGAGACTCAAACACAGGTTGCTTTTGTCTACACTGTAGATTCTGAAACAAAACTATCTGCAGAGGCACCTGAGTTCATGTCTGCTTCTTCAGAAGAAAATTTAAAACACATTTCTGAAAATGAGTCAATGGAAATCGGTAAAAACAACTTTTATGAGAACCTCTGTGCATCCTCTGTTGATCAAAATCTCTTAGAGGAAATCTTGATAAATACTTCCACTGATCTAGAAGATAGTCCCAAAGAAAAGGAAGAAAGCGAGTATGGCACATGCTCATAAAGTCCAGCCTCTGTCGACAGAGACCTCAGTGACTCAACCTCTGTATATGAGGACGATTCATCCTCTGACGAATCTGAGACTGACTCAATTGAGTCAGAGATAGTTCCTTGTGGTTCAGAGGGAATTAAACTTTCCTCTAGAATTCTTAACAGAACCATTGCTCCTAAGGAGAAAACCACAAGGATTCCTATCTGTCCAGACTTTTTGGACATGTGTATATAAGCCAAAACCTCTCTCGAGCTTGAGAAAATCAAACTTGAAAAGTAAAAATCCTCTCTATGTTCAAAAGAACCAAAACCTTTTAGGCCTTTTCAAGAAAAACTAACTTGGCAACAAAAGGGTAAAAGGGTTGAAAATAACAAATCTTTCTCTTCTCGCAGCACATGACCGGCGACAGAGGTCTACTATCCTCTTACAAAGAAAAACTCGATGGAGGATCTGTAACCTTTGGCGACAACAAAAAGGGATATATAAAAGGCTATGGAGTCATAAAGAAGGAAAACATAACCGTTTGCAAAGTTGCATATGTGGATGGCCTTAAGCACAACCTTCTCAGTGTTAGCCAACTTTGTGATATGGATTTCGACGTCATGTTCAAAAGAACCTTCTGCTCTCTGCAAGGTGAAGATACAGGAGTCGAACTTCTGCGACCCGAACGTAAGGGAGATTTGTACCTCGTGAACTTTAGGGTCAAGAACAAGAAAGACAAGCTCTGTCTTGTTGCCTGTAAGAACGAAGAAGCCTGGTTATGACATAACAGGTTCTGCCACTTAAACTTTCATACTTTAGATAAGCTTGTTAAACTTGATCTTGTTAAAGGTTTGCCAAATGTCAAATTCAGTAAAGATCATTTGTGCTCTGCCTGCGAAATGGGTAAACTCAAAAGAGCTTCCCATAAAGGCAAGACTGAAGTGTCTTGCCCTAGGCCTCTGTACATGCTACACATTGACCTTTGTGGTCCAATCACTACACAGAGCCTAGGCGGCAAGAAATATATACTTGTGTTGATTGATAAATACTCGAGATATACATGGGTGGAATTTGTCAGAAAGAAATCAGATGTTCCAAACATAATGATAAACCTAATGAAAAGAAAACAGGTTCTGTATGAGTGCAGGATTCAAAAGTTGAGAAGCGACAATGGCACAGAATTCAAAAACTCTGTCATTGAAGCTTACCTCACAGAAGAAGGCATATCTCAGAACTTCTCTACTGCACGCACTCCAAAACAGAACGGCATGGTTGAACGAAAGAACCGCACGCTTGTGGAGGCTGCAAGAACTATGCTGACAGCATCTGGATTGCCTATTTCTTTCTGGGCAGAAGCTGTATCAACCGCTTGCTATACCCAAAATCGATCAACAATAGTAAAGAGGCACGTTAAGACACCTGATCACTTGATCAACAAAAGGCGACCAAACATCAAGTTCTTCCATGTATTTGGATGCAAGTGCTTTGTACTAAACGACATAAAAGCTAGAGGGAAGTTTGATGTGAAAGCAGACGAAGGCAAGTTCATAGGGTACTCTGCCACCTCAAAGGCCTACAAAGTTTACCTTCTGCGGTCCCGAACCATTGTGGAGAGCATCAATGTCTCTTTTGACGATTCCTTTCAAAAGACTTCTGAACAAATCAGTTCAGAACTTGGTCTGAAAAAAGAATCCTCTGGCATCTCAAAGACAAGAGAAGCAGACCTAAATCTGCTATTTGAAGAGATGTTCCATGATGATATTGATCCCTCTGCTGGAGCCGTCAGAGCCTCTGGAGAAACATCTTCTGCCAATCAGACTGAGTCAGGTATATCTCTAACTGGTTCATTAAATACTTCATCCTCTTCTGTAAATCTTGCAGATGCTAGTGCTGAGGGGGAGCGAACAGAAGATGATACAAGCAGGGACTCTACTACAGAGGCACTGGAAATACCAACTCCAGCAACTACAGAGGAAGCAATACCAGAGGAAAACGAGGATTCGGTCTCAATATTCTCAGAGGAATCAATTCCAACTCTTATCCCAATACCTCCACAAGTTTCAACACCGAGTTCAAGCACAAAAGTACCTTCCACTATAGAGTTTGCACCAGAACCAACAAGTGCAACCACAGAAGTTCAACTGGATGATGCTAATGGCCATCTCCCAAAGATGAAAAAGTGGACGAAGAGCCATCCTCAGAGCCAAATCATCGGCGATCCTTCTGAAAAAGTCAAGACAAGTTCAACCACTGCTAATTTTTGTTTCTTTACAAATTTTATCTGTATGATCAAGCCAAAACGTGTTTCTGAAGCCCTAGATGACCCAAACTGTGTAGATGCAATGCAAGAAGAGCTTCTACAGTTTGAGAGAAACAAGGTGTGGACCCTAGTTCCTCTGCCAAGAGGGAAACAAGCCATAGGGACTAAATGGGTCTTTAGAAACAAGAAGGATGAGGATGAGGTGGTCATTAGAAATAAAGCGAGATTAGTGGCCAAGGGATATTGCCAAGCAGAAGGAATTGACTACGATGAGACTTTTGCCCCTGTAGCACGGCTCGAAGCTATAAGAATCTTCTTAGCCTTCGCAGCCCACAGAGGATTCAAAGTCTTTCAAATGGACGTAAAATCTGCCTTTCTAAATGGTCAAATCCAAGAAGAAGTATACGTCCAGCAGCCACCAGGGTTCGAAAGTGCCAAGTACCCAAACCATGTCTATTTCCTTGATAAAGCTCTAATGAACTGAAACAGGCTCCAAGAGCATGGTACGAGCGCCTTTCAACCTTTCTTCTCGGTAACGATTTCGAAAGATGTACAACGGATACTACTTTGTTTTATAAAAGAAAAGGTGAGGAGATTCTGCTTGTACAGATTTATGTGGACGACATTATTTTTGGTTATACAAATGCACAACACTGCACAGATTTTGAAAAACTCATGCAAAGTGAGTTTGAAATGAGTATGATGGGAGAATTAAACTTCTTCCTAGGACTCCAAGTCAAACAATCATCAGAGGGAATTTTTATAAATCAAGCTAAATATGTCTCTGACATTCTTTCGAAATTCAAGCTCTCTGATGCCTCTGTCATGAAGACCCCCATGTCCACTGGAAATAAGTTACACTCAGATCCAGATGGAAAATTTGTAGAGTGCAAGCTCTACAGAGGCATTATTGGGTCTCTTTTATACTTAACAGCCAGTAGACCTGATATAATGTATGCCACATACCTCTGTGCAGGGTATCAAGCTAACCCAAAGGAATCCCACCTTCTTGCTGTAAAGAGGATCTTTAGATACCTAAAGGGAACCAAGAATCTTGGCCTCTGGTATCCAAAGAACTCTGGCTTTGATCTTATGGCCTACACTGATTCCGATTATGGAGGATGTAAGCTTGATCGAAAAAGTACCTCTGGGAGTTGCCAATTCCTGAGTGGTAAACTAGTCAGTTGGACTTCAAAGAAGCATAATTGTGTGTCGACATCTACAGTAGAAGCCGAATACGTTGATGCTACTAGCTGTTGCTCCCAGGTTCTGTGGATGCGAACTCAGCTAAAGGACTATAAAGAAAATCCCTATCCTCTGTGATTCAAAAAGTTCCATTGCAATCTCTGCCAATCCTGTACAGCACTCTAAAACAAAGCATATCGATATCCGCTACCACTTTCTGAAGCACCATGTTGAACAAGGCACAATCGAGATGTACTTTGTGTCCACTGAATTCCAGCTTGCGGACTTATTCACCAAGGCACTAGATGAGAAAAGATTCCTTTTCTTGGTGGGTAAGCTAGGTATGTTAAACATGAGTTGACCCCTCTGTAAGTGAGACGTGATCTTCTTGTAAATTTGTATATACTTAAACTCTTTAGTATGTAAATTCTTTATCTTAAAAAGCTCTGTACCCAACAGAGCTTCTATGGAATTGCTCAGAGCCTCTGACTTTTTCCACAGAACCTCTGGAGAGTTTGACCTATGTTTTATACATTACTTATCACATCTGATCCAAGCATAGGTCAAGGGGGAGCAGAAGGAGACCTTGAATTAATCTACAGAAGTGGTTAATTCAAGAGGAAGCCAAAGAAGAGTAATGATTAACCAAATCCAAAGAAGTCATGTACTTTGCCGAGCAAAGGTAAATCAAAAGGAGAATGTCTCACACAAAACCTTTTTCCAAAACAGTTTTCTAGGACACCAATTTCCAAATATGTCCTAGATGAGCTGTTTAAAACATTAAAAACCTTGGATGATCAAAATGCTTTATGAGCTCTCCGTTATTATAAATTTTCGGTCACAGAGCCTCTGCCGAGCTCAGCAGAGCTTCTGTAAGCCAGAGCCTCTGTAACTTTAAATTTCTACAGAGACTCTATCGATCACTTCCACTGTCTTTTCAAACGTTTTGGTAAAGGTGCAAGCTCAGAGGTCATGAAAGAAGGTTTCAAATCACAGAGCTCATTCCACCACAGAGCCTCTGTCGATTTGACACTTGTGCACATAAACGGGATTCTGTAAATGCGGGTTATTTTCTACAGTGACAGTCATTTGTGAATAGAGATGCCCACGCGCTCAGCATTAATGGGCCACGCAAGACGTCTAATCGTGCTCTGCCACCTTTGACGTGGCACGCTTCTGTTGGTTGTGTCAGTCAAACGACGGTTCAGAGCGTCGCCTTCAGCTGTAAGGACTCGAGTGCGGACCCCAAATTACATTGAATTCACTTTTTACTGTGGAATTCTATTCGTTTCAACCCTCACCTATATAATCCTGTTCACCCCTCTCCTTCATCTTTTACGATCCTTCTCTCTCAAATACCTCCGGAGAACAGTGAAATACCAGCAACTTTCTTCTTGCTACTTCATCTCTTCATGAACTTAGTAATGGCTTCCACCAGAAACTCACCGGCGAAATCCCTTGCTCGATCTGAGCACTCTCAACACCAATCCAGGCCTCACAATCAAGAACAAGGGGGTGAATCTGTTGATTTCACTCCGACCACTCACCTGCAGTTCTTCCTCGAAAATGAGCATTTCGAGAACTCATTACCCCTCAAACCCAACAATCACTACCTCGTGCCCTCAAGAACAACTTTTGGAGCTGAACATGCCATTCTGTTGAACATCCTTGAAAACCACCCCCTAAATACTCTGCTAACGAAGAACGTAACTTGTATCCCTGCCAAATACCTGAACCAGTTCTGACAGAGCTGCTATTATGATGAAGAAACAACTGAAATCAAAGGCTACATTTCCAATCACCAGAGCCCAACTCACAGAACTAGGTCAAGGTGTACTGAATGAAATGACCGAATTCTTCAAATCCTTCACCATCGCCAACGCCAATTACGTAAAAGATTTCCAAAACAGCGTAGGCAGGCTACGCTTCAACTCAGAGGCAGAGGTCGCTTACCTTCTTGGCATCTGCGATGACTTATGCGCCAAAATGTTAGCCACATGTGCCTCTCAGCCAAAGAAGCCACCAACTACATGTCGGGCAGAGGGTAAAGCAGATAAGGGTCAGGATGACTCTGATGATGATTCTGATGGATCATCAGGTCATCCTGAGGGGGAGAAACAGAGGAAAGAAAGAGCAATTAACAGAGGATTACCAGCTCCACCACCAATTAATGTCGAACCAATAACCCAAGTACCTGAAACCACTGAAGATCAACAGCAGCAACAAACCACAGAGGAAATACCCACCTTTGTGGAAACCACTCATCAGGAGAACCCACCCTCACCAAAAACCACAACTGAGCATGTCCAGCTGCTCACTTCCTCAGAAGATGAACTACCAACCCCAACACAAAAACCAACTGAAGAAACCCAACTACCATCCCCTACACCAGAAGCTGAAAAGACAAAATTTCCATCTCCCAAACCCAAAACAACAGAAGAGCCCAAAACCAAACCCAGAACCAAAACATTAGCTCAAAAACCAAGGAAATATCTGAGAAAAACCCCAACCAAACCCACCTCACCAACCAAGCCCTCTGTCAAACCAACAGAGGCACCTCCATCAAAGACCTCAAAAGCACAAGTGCCAAAATTAACAGAGGCAACCCCACCAAAAACAAAAGAAAAAGCTCCATCAGAAAATACCTCAGAGGCTCAACCGATAAAACTACCAGAGGCAACCCAAATCCAAAAAGTAGAAGTACAAGAGCTGAAGGCAAAAGACAAGGGAAAGGGGATAGCGACAGAGGAACCGAAAAAGAAAAAAGCCAAAGCATCAACCCACAGAGAAACTGATGAAAAGTGCCTTTGACGCCTTTGTCACTCCAAAGCCAGAAGAAGAAGAATGGGCTTACGAACTTACCCCTCTGTCAACCAAGCCTATCCTAGACCCAAAGGCAAAACCTTCAGAAGACAGGGTGGCCCAAGTGATCAGCAGAATGGACGCTCTACGCAGGCCTATGCCTCCACCCGTTGCACCTCCACGACAAATGGAAGAGGTGGTGTACAAGTACTTGTACAGCAGAGCCATCAACGATCCTCTGCCTCCATCCATTCTGCAACCTGGTCTACTTAAGAAGCTAAAAGAAGACTTCTATAGAACCAAAGCCAAACCTGTCAAACAAGTCTTCTCCAATTCAAAGATCACAAAGGTTGTATACTGCAAGCTTTCTCACACCAAAGGCACACAGATACACTACAACATTTATTACGTCAAAAGGGCCGACAGAACAGAGAACAAGTTCTCAGATGTAGATTTGAGGAACCTGAGCCCCTATGACCTGCCCGAACTTCTGAGCTGGGCTAGACATAACTACAACACAAGGCTCGAAGTACAGAGGGCATATCGTGTGATCAAGAAGACAATGCGCGAAAAGCTTCTGCTATATAGCATGACTGACTTCCAAGTGGGACTCGACCTTGGAGTGAAAAGCTTAAATCTCCCACCACCAGAAGATGACTGCCCCTCCTTTGTGAGACCAAACTCTATCATCACATTCCCAAGGATTGGGTATGTCTATCAAGATCCTGCTGGAAAGTTAAGGTTATTCTTACAGATTGATTGTCAGAAATACGCTACAAAGTCTCTGCTCGAGTTCAGATCCAATCTCATGGAACATAGAGGAACGAAGTTCATGGATCAAGCTCTTGCCGACAGATTGATAGAGTTCATCGACTCTGTCATAAGCTTCAAAAACCTCTTCTTCAATATATATCGTGAACTCAAAGATGGAGGACTCGACAACAGAAAAATCAACGACTTCCCAAACGCCAGAGTCTGACATCTACAACTTTCCTCTACTTACTTTTCATATCGTGTACTGTAATCGAATGTAAGTGCCTCTGGCATAACCTTATATGAAGAGTAAACTTTCTACAGAGGTCAAATACCTCTTGTCGTGTACTTATCCTAGAAAACCATGTATTTTTCAATTTTTTATTTTTCAATACTTAGGGGGAGATTGTAAGCTACAACCTCTACGGTTAAAGAAGTATTGAAAAATAGGCTAAGTATAAAAACATCGACAGAGCCTCTGCCAATACACCGAGTAAAGATCCAAGTGAAGACTCTACCGAAGACGTTCTCAGAGGACAAGGCCACAGAGCCTCTGTCACACTTGATAGAGCCTATGTGGTAAGAAGACTAAGAAGACTGAAGATAATTTGAAGTTCAAGACAAAGACTTTCGTGCCTCTCACGTGCCTCTGCTGTACGTAGATCCTGAAGATCGTTCGTACAAGGCGTGTCCTGCCAACTCCACGTGTCAACCTCTGATGGGTCACAGCCTTAGCAGAAAATGGCGCACTACATTAACGTTGTACCTGTTGCAGATCCACGATGTTGTCTTTGTACCATTAGTACTTCTTGTCTCCCCATTATCCCCTGTAGAATAGTATAAATATAAGGCTCATGTTGAGCACTTCTATTAACTTTGCAAAATATGCACACACCAGATTAGAGCATAGAGTCTGTTTCTCACACTCAAAGGTGTTCTAGGTGTTCTTGATAAATCAATATACATTGAATCATTGAGCTAATCTTTTATGTTATTTACACTTCTCACGTATTTGATTCTGTGTGTATTTTCTACCTAAAATATCTTTTTAGTTTGTCTAAAAACGCTTCCGCATACTTATTTGTTTAAACTAATAGAGATTAATATCATTGTTGAGTAAGTTCGGGATCAACAAAAACGCTCCCTGAAAGAGAGGAGCTGATATTTCCCCAAATGAGGAAACAACTTCTTCCTGTCCAGGACGTTATCCGCCATGAAGTCCGATGGCAACGTAAAGTTAACCGTCGTGACTTCGGCCTCTCCCGTCGAGATGCCCTTGCCCTTGTCGGCCGATGAAGGTGTCGACGCGGCAGATCTATGCACCGTCGTTGTCGCCGAAGGCGCCGAGTTTACCGGTGTCGCGTCGATTGCATCAGAAGACGTCCTCGTCTTCCCAGGAGATGCAACCGACACCTTCGCCTTCTCAGGCGTGACGACTCTCGACGAGTCGCCTGCCTTTGAAGAAGGTTCCCGCGAGACCGTCATCTTTATCCTCTTCAAAACCCCCGACCCAATGGTCGAGGTCCCCTTCCTTTTCTCTCTGCCCTTGCGGGCCAATTCAGCTTAGGCCGCCTTCTTGGCAGCCACAGATGACGTTCTCACTTGAGATTCCCCTGGAAAAAATGAAGGAAAAGGAAAGAGCGTCACAAGATTGGCATAATAGAAAGACTACGTCGAGCAGAAAGAACAAGGTACACTTACCAGTCATCTCTTCTTCTTCTTCTCTCGACTCTTCTTTCTCCTCTTTCTCTGCCTCCTCTTCTTCCTCATCCTCTTGTCTCTCCTCTCGATTCTCTCCCAAGTATACCACGTCTTCGTCCTCGTCCAACAGATGTCGTGTGACGAAAGACCGCTCGTCGGCACTAAACTTCAAGAATTCATCGATCTTGGCTTGGGAGTTAGCGTAGGGCTTCACGTCTTCAAACTTGATGTCTGTCGACAACCAAAAGAAAAGGTAAGTAAAAACACAAGTCAATAAAATACAATGTAAGACGTACGACAATGCTTTAGAATCTCACCCGCCATATTCCAGCCGGCCCTGATCCATTCGCTCTCAGGGTCGAGCGTCGCTACACGCACGAAGGCGTGCCTGGCTTTCCACTTACAGTCGTTGATCGCAGTTTTGAAGACCAAGGTACGGTCGCCCTTGAACCTCTAAAAGAGGCTGTAATGACGATACCCATCCATTTTGACCTGGTAGGCCGTTAGAAGATCGCACACGTTCATGGGCGACGCCCAGTCCTTAGTAAGTCGCTCGATGACTTGGATGACGCACTATAATTGAGGCATTAACTGCCCCGGCGAAAGAACGAACTCGCACATAAACGCCTTGGCTAAAGGCGAATATGGCCACTGGAAACCTATCTTGAACGGATATTCGTATATCACGAAATACCCATCCGGGCACATTTCTGGTCGAATCTGACCAGCCCTGCTCAGTGTAATCCTCGTAGGGATTTGTGCTAGTTGCCAAAGGGAGTCGAGATCATCTTGATCTCGAATGGAACTCGCAGGCTCGGTTGACATTGCTAATCCTGTGAGCCAAATTTTCAGGTCTGAAAAGGCAAAGAGATCCCAGTTCTTCCTAGACTTTCTAGCAATCGACTTGCAACGCATATAAGGGAGAAAGAGTCGTACCTTAAATAGACGCTCTAATCCTCGAAAAACTCTAAATCGATTTAAGATTTTGCAGGTTTGGAATGGATTCGCTGAAAGATAGCAAAGATCGGAGAAAGAAAAATGCTCTAAAGACTCTCTGAAAACGTAAAACCGAAAAGATCCACCAAGGGTCTCTATTTATGTAAAATGATCGTGTCAGGTCAAAGTCGTCGATGATCAACACGTGTCCACGCCTTTTCGAAAGCTCGACGGATCGTCGACACCTGGCACCCGCAGCTGTCAAGCATGATCGCACGTCAGCATGACGTCACGATCTTATCCTCTTTTCGACTTCCCATTCAGTTGGGATCGAACCTATTCACTTCTTAAACCAACAACTTTCGACACGTGTCACGCCTCTTGACATTCCCTTAGACGAAGATTTTAAAAGATTTTCTTCTGACAAAAAATTGAAATTTGAAATTGCCCTTTCATTTTAAATTTTGGGGGCAAACTGTTTGGGTAAAAATTCACCAGTCTCGACCACGACCGAAAAAGGAAATTTCTTACACGACATAAAATCATACACACTCTATCATCAGACCTAAGTTTAAGTCAAGAGTAACTCACGACACAACAGTTATCTTTTCTCTGTTTAATGCAGGATCAAAGCTATTAATGCCCAACGACTATAACCGACAAGATCATTATGAGCATTAAACCTCAAAATCCGTTACGACCGTTACTCGAGCTTTTATGGGGTCATTTAAAGCTGCAAAGGCTATATAAACAAAGGCTCCAACATCATTTGCGCATATCTGAACACGAGAATACTCACTGCATAACGAAAAAGGCATTCGAAGCAAAAGAACTCTCTCTCAAAAGATCGCTCGCGATGCACGACACATAGTTTTTTACACACGACGCACTTGTTTACTTTACGAATTAACTTATTTCTGTTATTTGTATTGTAATCGCTTGTACTCTCGACACTTGAAACACAAGAACGTCGCCCCTGTTTGGCGACCATAGTGCAGCGACGACCATCATTGTCGTCCGCGGGTTTTTTCCTCGTTAAGGTTTTTCCCGCGTCACCAAAATTCTTTCGTCTCTTTTCTTTTTGTCCTTGTCGCACTGTTTGTCGATCGATTCATATTCTTTAGTTGTTAAACTCCACAATCAACCTTAAGTTATCCTTTTGGACGATTTTTGGCATTAACATTGACCAACAGCTATTTCCGCATCAATGACGTTCGATTGAAAGCCTATGCATATCAACCTTGTGTCGTTACACAATCCATTCGAAGGGTCAATATTCCGCAACAGTATTATTAGGAATCCAATTTTAAGCTGGAGGTAATGAGGGGGAAAACCGCTAACAGTCAATGAGTTTAAGAATTCCATTGGATATAAGTTATTCTTATCGTCTTCTACTTCATTAAAACTATAGTAAATTTTTTCCTCTCTGCAAAATCTTTCGATCAACTGATCATTGATTTCGTCGACATGCTCATTTTTAGTTGTTAGTATCGCCCTCGAAATGATATAATCTGAAGCGGTCCCGTTGGTTTGCAAAGAAGGGAATATTGCATCGATCAAAGCATAATTCGATTCATCTTGTTTGGTGTAAGGAATGGCCATGTCATCAGGTATGCGAATAAAGTTTTCTTCCACTGATTCTTCTTCTCCATCGCCGACTCGTAACAGAAAATCTGAAAACCATGGATCAGTAAGTGCTCTCATATTGATCGTTAACCGCAAATTTTTAATCGAAGACCAAATAGGTGACATCCGTAGGCTACAGTCTACAATCTGTGCTCATGTACCTTTTCTCGTTACTGGCAACACCTGTCTAAAATCACCTCCCATAATCATTATCTTTCCACCAAATGGGAGTCGAACCCCAGTGATGTCTTGCATTGTTCAATCGAGTACCTTCACTGCTTGCCTCTTTGCCATTGATGCTTCATCCCAGATCAGTATTTTTGCATCGCTGAGTAGTTGAGCAGTTCCACTTTGCTTTTTTATGTTGCACACCGAATTATTACTAAGACTGAGGGGAATATTGAACCGAGAGTGAATCGTTCTCCCCCCTGGCATGTTATTAGTGGTAGCACCCGATGGAGCAGTCGCAAGGGCAATATGTCCACGGGAACGAACATTAGCGAGCAAAGCATTGTAGAGAAATGTTTTTCTGGTTCCACCTGGACCATCTACAAAAAACACACCCAGACGATCATTATCTACATGACTCATGATCTCATCAAATGCATGTTTCTGGTCGGAATTTAGAGAGTCTCATAGCGTTTATGATTCTTCTATCATATTTGGTAAAAAGGGGTCGTTTGCCAAACGTTAATCACTTGTCAGAGAAAGATATAGATCCTTTACTATGCTATTAACGCATAAAGTTCTTGGTCCTTGCCGTATTCTCACCCAATAACCGGTAAGAGCTTATTCAATTAAATAACGAAAATAAAAATATGGACAGTAGTTCAATTAAAATCACCTCGAAAGACTTCACAAATGTTTAATGCATAAATGCTATACATTTTAATTCCCGTTCCAAATAATACAGTTCCAACACCATCCGAGCCACATTGCAGCACCGTTCCAGGCCACATTCCAGCACCGTCCAAGCCATGTTCCAGCACCGTTTCAGCCCACATTCCAGCACCGTCCGAGCCACGTTCCAGTACCGTCTGAACCACGTTCTTGCACCATTCCCGACCAAATTCTAACCATATTCCAGCACCGTTCAAGCCCAAATTCCAGCACAGTTCAAACACCGTTTTAGGCCACGTTCCAGCACCGTTCAAAGCCCCTGCCCCTAATTCCAGCCCCTTTCTAGCACCGTTTTAGGCCACGTTCCAGCATCGTTTTATGCTCTGTCTATTATAAAATGACTCCAGGAAATACAATAAAAAGGTCAAAAATGAAAGCATCCAACATCGTGCCAAATATGTGTTTTTGTCTACACACAATAATTTACGCTATTGAACTTCTTGCTATAATGTGGCAACGTGTTGTTAAAAGTAAATAGAATGAAACCAGGTACATCCGTACATGTTCTTGGTTCATATTAGTTGGAAAGTTCAGATCTTGGTTGATTGAAACCAATTAATACCAGATTGTTGTCATTTTTCTTAAACGTTTTTCAAAGAGCAAGTAACATGCACTTGGTCGATTTGAATAAAAAATTATGAAGAGAATTCTACCAACAAAACCAATTATACCAAAAAACTTACTGAGGAGGTTGAGGAAAACTCACTAAGCTCTCCTTAATCCATCTGTATTGTTCCTAAATACTCAATGTTGCAGGTATGAGTCAGAAACCTGCAGTCAAGACCACCTCAATATGACAATATCACATATATGAATAATTGCATTATCCACATAACAAAAGGACCACTGATCATTATGCTATATTCCAAACAATCCTCTAAATGCAACAAAAGCAACACATGCAAAATAGAAGACTGGTAAGTTAGTTTATATAAATAGTTCAACTTTATATCTTTAGTTCTGACTTGTTATAACTTCCAAACAACCAAAACCAGTTTAAAACTATATGCAAACTCCAACATATCTAAAGTAACCGGATAAACAAGTACCCAAATCGAAAATTTTATTTGCATACCTGGGCAATCATCCAATTTATTTGCCCATCAAAGTGGCCTTCAAGCAGCGAAACTCTAATAGTAAGATCATCGTTTGTACCAAAACACCCTGTAAAAGGACTTGCAATCGATTCATTCTAACAAATCAACTTCCTTGGTTGCTTATTCCTAAAATTAGTAAGCCAATAATCAGACACAAAAAAGGGCTAGTTTGATTAAACAACTAATAATTCTTACATGTTAAAGGTACATTTTAATTAATCCTTACCCCAGTTTCCTTTTTCACTTCTCTTACAGCTTCAGTTAAAATTTTCTCCAACTGGTCAAGGAAAAGGGGTTACCATTTTCAGCTTTTACTTCATTTTCCTGAAAATTTATTTGTGTGTGATCTTTTTGTGTTTTGCTTAATTTGTCATCTGAAAAGGCATTGCATACCTTAAGAACCCGGTTGGTAACTTCCAAAGGCCAACAAGGTCAGGTGCACAATGTTTCTCTTGAACCACAAGGACCTGCAAGTGTTCACGGTAAGAACCAAGATGCCTACCATTTTTCATTCATGTCATTTCCCTCCATTCTATCTCTTTTTATTTGTAAAAGCCATCCAAAATCATGTACAAAATAGTTAGGGAAATGTTGTATAAGTAAAATGAATCAAGTAATTACATTTCAAGATTTTGGATGCTAACAATGCTCTTAAGAAAATGGTAAAAACGATTGTAATTTACAATAAATGATACATCTTTCATAGATTGAGGAAATGCAAGTGCAGAAATAACCATCTTGCTTGACACTTTTTATCCCAATATTCAAGTATAGTATTAATCGTCTATATGCAATGAAAAAGATAAATAGTATGGCCATGACGTTGGAGGTGGAGGTGGAGAAAGACAACATCATCCCCTTTGGACCAATCAAATTTGACACAAAAATTGATTTCAAATCCATTACTAATCAAGTTTTAACTATTTTACACCACAGATCTCACCTGTTTTCCACCATCAGAATAATGGCAATTCCTAACAAAAACCATGGAAGAACAAAAACCTCTAAAAAAGTATGGGTTTATGTTACAACATCAAAATCGTACCTCAGTTTGTGAGCTTGTTCCAGAAATTTAATTAATTTATTACCTCAATTGTTTGAGAAAAGTGAGAGATGCAGATAACACCTGGAATCTGCATTTTAAATCAACTTTCTCCTCTGTGGGTGAAATACAAATACTGGATCGATTGGCTTCCATGTCGGTTTCAGACAGATTTAGGGGATGGAGATGAAAATAAATGTAAACGCATCAGATTGACAGTAAATGCGTATCTTCATATTCGATTCATTCAGATGAATGTAAGGAGATTTGAGAAGTTAAGTGATCTAAATTCAAACTATGATTGTTGAATCAAATCATACCAGAAAAATGAAGACTTACAAATCAAACAATGATATAAATCGAACCATACCAAAAGCAAAGAAAAAGGAAGCATAAATCAAACCTAAAAGGAATTTCAAAGAAACAAAGAAAAAGGAACATAGAGGAGAAAGAAGCATAAATCAAACCATACCAAAAGAAGGGGGCGGCAATGGTGAGGAGAGATGTCGCCAAGTAGACGATGGTTTCTGGGTGAGGGCATCGATGTTTTGCAGGGTTTTTTTTGGAACGACGACAATGGAACAAGGAGAAATTGGAAGCAAGTACATTCAAATTTTTTAATTTGAAATCTGCCTCAAAGGGAATTTAGTTGGAAGCCTGAATCAGTTTTTGAAGGTTTGAAATTAAGGGAGTGTGAAATGGCGGGATAAAGCAAGCTTAAGAATAGCAGGTAACGGCAGGTAGTATCAGGTATTAGGTATCAGGTAGCATGTAGCAGGAATGGGTGTCTGGGCCAAGAATTACGTGAAATAGGGTTCAAGAAAACGCTGATGGAAGAAAGCATGCCTGAACAGATATTTTTGGCGGTGACATGGATTTCTTGCACAAGAACTTGTAAATTGTGCATACTAATTTGTATGGGGTAGGCTATTTGCACCAAAAAAAGGCTAATGGCACCAAACAATGATTATTTTTTTTTGTTTTTTTTGTATTTTGCTTTTTTGTTGTCTTTTATTTTTTTTATTTGTATTATATATTTTTATTTAATTGTATTATATAGTTTAAAAAGGTTTTTTTTTTCTTTTACTTTTTGGTTTTATTTAAAAATAAATAAAAATTTATAAATATAAATATTACTAATTTTTTATAATTATATAATTATAAAAATAAAACATAAACATTGTGATTTAACATATAAATAGAACATAAAATAATCTATATTACATTCGATTATTCTAAAATAACATTATCCGTTGTACAATTAACACGTAAAAGTTGCTGGTACTTCTGTATTCGATCTGAATACGGGGTAGCCCATCCTGCAGCACACGGATAACCGTAGTGGAAAAAATGTTGAGTTATAGTAGGGAACGGGTATCCTTCTGCCATATCTAATTTCACATAATGGTTACCATTAACGTACCCAATTGTAAAAGCAACATGTTGATACCACGCTGGCGGAGTGGACCTAAGCGGCAAGTACGTCATACAGCCTGCCATATTTATAACGTGTAATATCACATTATACTTTGAAGCAATCAAGACACCTATTTCAGGCATTGTCATCCAGTGTTCAACCGGTGCACCTCG
Organism: Saussurea involucrata; assembly: GCA_033807775.1. Taxonomy (NCBI): domain Eukaryota; kingdom Viridiplantae; phylum Streptophyta; class Magnoliopsida; order Asterales; family Asteraceae; genus Saussurea; species Saussurea involucrata. The sequence continues at coordinate 93,020,929 of CM066327.1, read as the reverse complement.
ATCTGATTGAAAGAAGTTTAAAGTGTTGTAAACAATATTCCAATATTGACCTCCAAAAGCGTTCCAGTATTCTGTCTTGTGTGTATCTAACTATTCCATCAAAAGTTAGACCAAATTGTGCGCCATGCATCTTCATGAAGACCCAGACAGACAGCTATTGCTCGGAATCCACAATTTCCATCACCTCTCACATCATGTACATGTGTAATGTAAGGGTGAAACATCTTTGGAAATTGATTAATGTATGGATGTACATTATAGTTTTTGCCCATGAAAGAACCGTGTCTCGGTGGTTCCTGGTAACTCCCTTTTTCCAAGTCAACAAATGTTGACGCGTTCGGACTACTACGTCTTATGGGTCTTTCACTTATAAAAGACGGGTCAACATGAGTTGCAACAGACGGATCAACATGAGTTGCAAATGAGGGATCAACATGAGTTTTTCTGAAAAGCTTATCCTTCAACGAGGGTCGTCCACGAGTAGTATTGTTAACAACAGGTTCACGCACCCATGTTTTTTATGCACTGGCTATCTCTTTTATCTTCCTCAGAAAACTGAACTTACCAGATCTCGATTGCTTGTTAAATTCCTCAGTAAACATTTGGACTTCAGCTTCACAACCTACGTCATCATCTTGTAAAGATTGGCACGGTGATAAATCAAGCGTCGTCCAAAATACATCAATTGAATCAATTGGGATATGATGACCTTTGTTCAAGTACTGCATTTGTTCGTGCGCACATGGAAACCCATAACTTGTACGTAGTAGACAACTACAATTTTCAGAAAATAAGGCAACAGATTGAGCTCGCTCATACTCTTGGAATATTATGTCTAATGCATAATGTGAAACGAAACCACACAATTGTTGGAAGTGTGGTATGCGATGACGATGTTTCGTGACACTTTTGCTCACTTGAAAACTTGCTTTAATTTCTGTATCTTGTGACTGAATGATTTGATTGATCTTGCTCATAAATGTCGGTAGACTTGATTGCGCTGAATCCAAATAAGTTTTGAACTTGGAATGTTGACTCTCCACTCTGTTACTTGTCTGATTTCCAAAGTGGAGAAATTTGTCAGTCCAAACAGATACAAACATTTCTTTATATTTCAACCACGTGTCATTCAGATAAGCAAGAACACTTGAAAATTAGAAAATTTAACCTTTTTTAGTAATTGTTAAACTTACATATAACATTTTACTTATAATAATATATTAAGGTGTACCTGGATAGCTTCGTAATACTGCTTCAAGTTGTGAGAAATTAAACATGTAAGTTTCATCCGTTACCGAGTCAACTAATGTCACCCATGCATTGTAAAAGGAACTCTAGTCATGATTTGAATTTTAAATATAAAAAATATTTTTTATGTAGTGTATATGATATATATTAAAATATATAAATCAAAAAAATTCAATATTAGGCTCATTTCGACCGTATCGAAGAGACGATTATAATGGTGTAACTTGTTAAAATTAAAACGTATTTTTTTTAACGTATTTTAGTTAATAAACGATTATATGTGTTAAATGTAAAATTTAAATTATGAAAGTAAAAGGTATAAAGTAAAGTAAGTAAATAAGTATAAGGGTTGAAAGTATAAATATCAAATCAAAATCACAATTTTTGTCGAAAAGGCCTAGGTCCTATAAAGGGGGTAAATGACCTTATTATAAAAAATAAATACAATGGTATAATTTATAAAAAGAATATAAATATATATATATATATATATATAAAACAAAAAAGAATAACTATATATATATATATATATATTTCTATATTTCTAATATATATATATATAACAAAAAAATTACAATATATATATATATATATATATATAAACAAAATATAAATATATATATAAACAAAAAAAAGGGAAATGAAAGATGATGGATGATTCCTTAAAAATGATTGGCACAAAAAAAATGGCATTCAACACCCTTCTTTTTGGTGCAAATACCCCCCCCCCCTCGTATTTAAGAGATTTTCAACTTTTATGCATAAAATGATGGTATCTTATAAATTAGAACATGTAATTAAGACATTTGCTTAAATGAATATTAAAGTAGTATATATATATATCAAAGTTTCTAGGCAAAAATACTTTTTACATATGAGTACTAGATAAAAAAACAAATGAAATATCAATTCACTTTTTACAAAAAAAAAAATATTGTTCAATGCAATTAATTAATACATGTTTGGACCTAATTTGTAATAACCGGGTACGTTATTAGTCTATTTAATTTTTATCATTTTTAGTTTAAGGTAAGTTTGGGTTAGTTTTATAAGTTTAGGGGTATATCGGTCATTATAGTAGAGTTCAAACCCTTAGGAGCAATTTTGGTTTAATATATAAACCAATACCTCTATCCCTTTTCATTAAGTAGGCTTTTATTTTTGTGTGTGTGTGTGTGCCGAAGTCAAGAAGAAAGAACAGAAGTATCGCTCAACTAGGGTTCAAATTGGAATCGTTATTAAGGTATAGTTCCTTCTCATATTGTGTTTGTAATCGCTAGTACTAAGTTTCTATCGGTTTAGATGTGTCGATTTTATGATTTGTATCGATTTTAATCGACTTCTGGGCTGACAAAATTGGAGTCCCGGTACTTGGAGTCCCGGTATTTTGGAGTCCCGGTACTTGGAGTCCCGGTATTTGGAGTCCCGGTATTGGAATCCCGGTATTGGTTTCTAACTTTTTTGTTGTTACGTACTGGAGTCGTTTCAAAGCGAAATATAGGGGTATGGGTACTCGTTTTGAGTGTAAAATAGCATTTGAACACTTTGAACATGTTTTTATGTGCCAATTACAAACCCAAAGTCTTGTGATTGACGTTGGTGGTTCGGTTTCTAGCTCGGTTGCGATTCGGGGGTGTCCGGTGGGTTGTTAAGGTTGTCAATTGTCGTAGTGAGTCTTATATACATATAATCATAAGGGTTTCATCAATGTGTATATATTTCAGGCTCGGTTGCCCCTCGTTAGTGAAGTTTGATAGTGGTGTTCAGTTGTATCGTTTGGGCGTGTGTGGCTTCAAACTATTAACAAGGTGAGTTTTACTTTAAAATGTTTTCAAACTGGAATACATATATGTGTGGAATGGGAATGTGATAGATGGTGTGATTATGTGTTTATGTTTGAAATATAATATATTGAGATGTATATTGTATTTATATGAGCATTACACTACACGAGTGCACGTTGGTCGGGCTTAGGACCGGTGGAGTTTGGCTGTACGGAGGGACATCGGAGTTGGCTGTATGTTAGTGCAGCGGAGAAAACTAATTAGTTGGCTTGCAACCAACTAAAATGGCCATGTGAAGGAGGAGTTGTACACAGTGCACGAGTCTTGCTGGGTATTTAATTACTAGTGGTATATGTGTGTTTTTACAAATAATTACTAAACTAAAAGGGATTATCTCACTAGACCGTTTGGTCTAACCCTCATTTTGTTTTCAAAAATATGTATTCCAGGTCGAAGAACTTTTAATAGCAAAGGGAAGGATAAAGTGTAGTATGCGGTTGATAGCTGACGGAGATTAGGAAATGCTTATGTATTGTATTGTATAGTTTTGGAGACTAAGGGATCGTACGTGACTTATTATGTATCTTTTGTTATGAAATAATGTTATGTATAAGATGTTAATTGATGTATATTATGTATGTTTGGGAACTGGGTCGTTACAGATGGTATCAGAGCCCTAGTTTAAGGGATTTAGGTATTCGGATTTATACCTAGACTTAAACTGCATGTGAAGTAGGATGTCTCTAATAATTTTAGAACCCTTGGGATGTTAAATATAAAAAGGTAGAAGGAACATCATGTAAGGTAATTTCAAATTACATTTGGCCAGTGTAATTGTGAACTTACATGTACATGATTGAACTGGAATACCTTATTATATGGGATATGTGCTTACGTGTATATTAACCTTGTTGAAATCAACAAAATGGTAAGTGGTTCTAGAGGTATGAACAGAGACGAAGAAGGAAACCCAATCAGGCCGAATACAAGAAATAGAAATGTTCAAGAAATAATGACCGGAGCCGGAGGAAGAAGTGCGGGACGAGGTCGGGGTGAAACTGGAGGTAGGGGTCATCCTCTCGGTACTGAATTTGTTGCGAGAGATGATTTGGTTGTAGAAATGGGAAGATTGCAGGCTAATATACAAGCTATGTTCGACCGTACTCGCCGCACTGAAACACCAGATCCTATTTTGGAAGAAGAGACGCCTATTGTGCCTATTGTTACGCCAGTGCTCAGGAAATGTGATTACAAGATGTTTTTAAGTTGTAAACCTCCAACCTATTCAGGAGAAAGAGATCCGGTGAAGGCTATGATATGGCTAAAAGAAATAGAATCTATCTTTAAGACCAGCAAATGTGCCGATGAAGATAGAGTACTGTATGGAACTGCAATGTTAAAGGCCGATGCGCTATACTGGTGGGAAGCTCTTATTACTTCAAGAGGACCGGACGTGTATTCTACTTTCTCCTGGGAATAATTTGCTATAGCTTTTAAAAAGCAGTTCTGTCCTCAAGCTGCCGTAAGACAATTGGAGGAAGAGTTCATGAATTTACAACAGGGTAAGCTATCAGTTCGGGATTACACTGCGCGTTTTCTGGAGAAATCCCGTTTTGCTGAATACTATGTTGCTACTGAAGCACTTAAAATGGAAACGTTTATCTTTGGGTTAAATTCGGAAATCAGAGGTTTAGTGATTGCTAAGGGAACCGATACTTTCTCAGCCGCTGTAGATGCTGCAGAGAATGTAGAAAGAGATAAAGGGAGGGATGCTGGTGATAGAAGTTTTGGGAAAAGAAAATTGGAAGAAATGACGTACGATTTGAAAGAGTACAAATTCCCGAGGTTTGATAGTCATTCACCTTTCAGGCCAGCTGAAAAACCATGTCCAAAATGCAACCATGTTCATCAAAGGAAACTGTTATGTGGATTCCCAAATTTGTTACAAGTGTGGAAAGACCGGTCACATTGCTAAAGACTATCAGGTAACTCGATTCTGTTTCTCTTGCAACTCCCCTGATCATATTCAGTCAGATTGTCCACAATGGAAAGCACAGCAGGGTAGTATGACGGTGAGACCAACGGGTGTTAGGTCAGGAGGGATACAGCGGCCTGAAGTACCGAAAGCAAAGGGTCGAGCCTTTCAAATGACAACACACGAAGCAGAGGAAATTCCGGATGAGGTTACAGGTACATTTCTAACAAACTCTATACGTGCTAAAGTGTTATCTGACTTCGGTGCAAACCGATCATTGGTATTTCCGTTCTTTTGTTGCTTATCTGCATTAGAAAAATATTTGATAATTGTGTTAGAGATATAGATGGGTGTGGGGTATCTATTCAGTTAGTTCCTATGGCTTTGATTGAGTTCGAAGTAGTAGTGAAAACTAAGTATTAATACCTTTTCGCTTAACCGAATTCCGGGACGGAATTCTTTTAAGGGGGAGATGTTGTAATAACCGGGTACGTTATTGGTCTATTTATTTTTTATCATTTTTAGTTTAAGGTAAGTTTGGGTTAGTTTTATAAGTTTAGGGGTATATCGGTCATTATAGTAGAGTTCAAACCCTTAGGAGCAATTTTGGTTTAATATATAAACCAATACCTCTATCCTTTTTCATTAAGTCGGCTTTTATTTCTGTGTATGTGTATGTGTGTGCCGAAGTCAAGAAGAAAGAACAGAAGTATCGCTTAGCTAGGGTTCAAATTGGAATCGTTTGGAATCGTTATTAAGGTATACTTCCTTCTCATATTGTGTTTGTAATCGCTAGTAGTAAGTTTCTATCGGTTTAGATGTGTCGATTTTTTGATTTGTATCGATTTCAATCGATTTATGGGCTGACAAAATTGGAGTCCCGGTACTTGGAGTCCCGGTATTTGGAGTCCCGGTATTGGAATCCCGGTATTGGTTTCTGACGTTTTTGTTGTTACGTACTGGAGTCATTTCAAAGCGAAATATAGGGGTACGGGTACTCGTTTTGAGTGTAAAATAGCATTTGAACACTTTGAGCATGTTTTTATGTGCCAATTACAAACCCAAAGTCTTGTGATTGACGTCGATGGTTCGGTTTCTAGCTCGGTTGCGATTCGGGGGTGTCCGGTGGGTTGTTAAGGTTGTCAATTGTCGTAGTGAGTCTTATATACATATAATCATAGGGGTTTCATCAATGTGTATATATTTCAGGCTCGGTTGCCTCTCGTTAGTGAAGTTTGATAGTGGTGTTCGGTTGTATCGTTTGCGCATGTGTGGCTTCAAACTATTAACAATGTGAGTTTTACTTTAAAATGTTTTCAAACTGGAATACATATATGTGTGGATTGGGAATGTTATAGATGGTGTGATTATGTGTTTATGTTTGAAATATAATATATTGAGCATTACACTACACGAGTGCACGTTGGCCGGGCTTAGGACCGGTGGAGTTTGGCTGTACGGAGGGACAGCGGAGTTGGCTGTATGTTAGTGCAGCGGAGAAAACTAATTAGTTGGCTTGCAACCAACTAATATGGCCATGTGAAGGAGGAGTTGTACACAATGCACGAGTCTTGCTGGGTATTTAATTACTTGTGGTATATGTGTGTTTTTACAAATAATTACTAAACTGACAGGGATTATCTCACTAGACCGTTTGGTCTAACCCTCATTTTGTTTTAAAAAATATGTATTCCAGGTCGAAGAACTTTTAATAGCAAAGGGAAGGATAAAGTGTAGTATGCGGTTGATAGCTGACAGAGATTAGGAAATGCTTATGTATTGTATTGTATAGTTTTGGAGACTAAGGGACCGTACGTGACTTATTATGTATCATTTGTTATGAAACAATGTTATGTATAAGATGTTAATTGATGTATATTATGTATGTTTGGGAACTGGGTCGTTACATAATTTAATGATAATTTTTTTGGGTCATATTATATATTAAACTTTTTAGTCTTTTTCATTTACAAATTTTTTTAATTATTACCATATAGTACATAGTTAAAAAATTTGGGCCCCTATTTCCTTTGGGCCCTAGTCGTATGCCCGACCCGCCCTCCCCAGTGACGGCCCTGGCTAAGACCATTTTCAACTTACCACAAAAAAACTAAAATGAAGATATTTTCATCTCCAACCTACCATTAAAACATAAAAAATAGAGGTCAATAAAGTAGGCATTCATATTTGAAGACCAATAAAGTAGGTCACTAAAAATATATATTAGTATTCTATTCAATTTTTATAAATTCAAGTATACATTATAATTATTTTGTTTTAATAAAATATTATAATAATCAATACATATATTATTTTATTATTAAAGATGTTTTTAGTGTTGGGTTGGAGTTGGTTTTTTAGTGTTTAAAGGTCCCACCATTTTTAGCGTTTTTAGTGTTTAGGTTCAAAATGCCCTAAAAGATAAGAGTACATAGTCATTTTGATGACCAGTGGCTAACTCAATATTTTTTCTAAGAGAGGGGCACCTTTAAGGTAGATTAAAGGCCACAAAGTCATTGTTAATGGCAAAAATCGCACCAAAGTACAAATTAAGGTCGATGTGGACTTTAACAACTAAAGAAAAGAATCTTTCGACAAAGCGTGCGACAAAGACGAAAATGTAAACGAGACAGAGAATTTGGTGACGCGGTAAAAAACCTCAACGAGGAAAAAACCCGCGGACGACTGTGGAAGTCGTCGCTGCACTATGGTCGCCAAACAGGGGCGATGTCCTTGTGTTTCTGGTGTCGATCGTACAGAGATTACAATACAAATGAAAGAAAGATTTCGAAATGTAAAGTAACAAGTATTTTGAATGTACAACAATGTGCGTCGTGTGTTTAAACTGTGTGTCGTGCGCTGATGTCGTGCGTCGAGAGCGATTCTTCTGCGAGCGATTTCTGTGCTTCGAGTGTTCTTCGGAGTTCGAATGCTTGTGTCTGTTGTTCGATGTCCCCTGAACTGAGGATTGAGCTTGGAATTTATAGTCTTCGGGAGCTTTAATTGGCTCATTAAATACTTCGATAACTATCGTCACGGACGTCGTCTTTAGTGTTGTTAATGGCTTTCATCGGTTATAGCCGTTGTCCATTAATGACGTTGTCTCCTGCAATAAACACTAAACAAACGTAACAGTTGTATCACGCGTTAGCTGGTCGAGGTTGCATGGTTCTATGCGACGATTATGCAAAACGTACGACATCATGGTCGAGTGTCGTGAGGTAAATAACTTTTGATCTTAACTTTAGTCGGGGGATAAAGTGCTATGATTTTACCTTACCAGAAGTAACAGAAGTGAGTGCTTTTACTTACCTTGGTCGTGGTCGAGACTGGTGAAATTTTGCCCAAACAGTTTGCCCCCAAAATTTGAAAGTAGAATGCTAAATTCAAAATTTAAATTTTGTCAGTCGGACGCATAAAACTATGACACGTGTCGAAAGTTATTTTAGTTGCTTTGGGATTAGACTGGTTCAATTCAAACTAGAGAGGGAAGTCGAAGAGGGGATAAGATCGTGACGTGTGGTTATACGAAAAGACGGGACGCGTGTCGACTATCAGGGGATTCGACTTGATACGGTCGATCGCTTAAATAGAGACTTTTGATGGATCATTTCCTTTTATGGCTTTTGGAAAGTTGTTTAGGGTGAAATTCTTTTTCGGCTTCCTTACTGCACTCCTTCCGATTTTCTCTGAAATTGCTAGGTTTCCTGACTAGCTTAATATTTCGAAGTTTTTGAGCTATATAAGGCATAGTCTCTCGCCCTTCCACTCATTCTTGACTAAGGCATTCGTGCTTTTAAGTTTATTATGTGATGTTCGTCTTTTGTATGTTCTCAGGAAGATCAAAGGTGCTAACCGTCTCTGCTGGAAGAATGGTACGACTTGAGCGTATCTGCAAAGGAAAGATGCAAAGGGACCCTGATCGCTGCGTTGGGGTTTTACTGAGGATGGGGACGACAACTCTGAAAGGGATGCTTTCAAATGTTGATGACTTATCGAGAGTCACTAGGCCTGAAAATGTGAAGGCATTGATCGCGATTGACGCAATGTCCATGGAATCTGCGCATCTGGCGACGATGTCCTCTGCAACCATGTCGACCCTTCGTCAGCCGACAAGGGCGAGGGTGCAAAGATGGGAGAGGTTGAGAAGAAAGTCTCGACGGTCAACTTTATGTTGCCGTTAGACCTCTTAACTGTCCATGTCGTTGACGGGATGGAGTCGTTTCCGCATCTGGGGAAATATCAGCTCCTATCTTTCGAGGAGCGTTTTCGAGGGATCCCTGTCGTGAAAACGGGATCACGTATAGCCATACAGGCGTTCGTTGTAAGTTTTTCTTTCAAAATTCGTGTTTTCAATGTTTTTCTCAGTTTTCATCGGACGCTTGCTAACATATTTCTTTTGTTTTCACAGATGCTTCGATCTTTCCTCGTTCGATATGCGAGGACAGAGAAGACGTTGGACCGGAAGTCGATCGTTGAGAGTGTCATATTCCTTCCTCCAACCTTAACATTAATCTTAAGAGCCGTATTCTGAAGATACTGTGGACTTACCTTCACGACGTGTCATGGCGTAGGATGTCTTTCATACTCGTTTGATCCTTGCATAAGTTCTTTAATGCGCTGCAGGGTTGACGAGGATTCTAAGGTCGAGACTTCGGGCAAAGATGCGGCCGAAAATCTAGCCTTAGGACAAATTTCTGTTTTAGAATTTTTCATACCTGATCGTTAGTGATCGAGTTGTCTAATGTAATTATGTTTAAGTATGAATGAAGTTTCGTGATACTTTTCATTGTTCACTGCAAGTAATTGTCGGAAGTAATTTCAATTGTATGAATACACTTGTAAATCGAATACAACCGTAGATACGGGCGACTAAGGCTTTCTATTGAAAGATAACGACCATAATATTAGTAGTGTAAAAATCAAGTATACGTGCGTTTAGAGCATTCATTCAGAACATGAGGCTTTTCTAAGTCGAGACACTTAGATCGTGAGCCGATTATATAATCGAATCGTGCGATGACTTTAAATCACGTATCGAGTCGAGTATTAGACTTATGTTATGCGATTTTGGGATAGTCACATGATAAACTTTTGTCGTGTGATCCTGCGATAAAATGTTGTCAGAGGTTGGTCTTTGGATAACCAACGACCCTTCGATGCTTAAGTTAGTTACCATCGAGGTGAAATAAAAAATCGTATGAAAAAAGGGTTTAAAAGAAATACCTCTTTAGATGCGTTGCATTCCAGCTGCGTGGGATTTCTTGGTTGTCGAGGGTCTGGAGTCGATAGGCCCCTTTACCCACGACTTCAGATATACGATAAGGACCTTCCCACTTAATGGAAAGTTTACCTGCGTTGAGCTCTAGAGTGTTTTGGAATACTCGACGGAGGACGTAGTCGCCTTCTTGAAAGACTTTGATTTTGACGTTTTTGTTGAAATGTCGCTCGACCGCTTGCTTTTGTGACGCCATCCTAATCAAGGTTGATTCTCTAAGTTCTTCGAGGGTGTCGAGGTCGTATCCTAAATCGACTAAATTGTGATCGACTGAAGTATGCCTTGAAGTTGGGAATTGGACCTCGACCGGCAAGACTGCTTCTCAACCGTAGACGAGAGAGAAAGGGGGTTGTCCTGTGGACGTGCGTGGTGTCGTGCGATTTGCCCACAGGACTGAAGGGAGTTCTTCGACCCACTTTCCCTTTGCAGCTTTTAGCCTTTTCTTGATCGAAGCAATAATGGTCTTATTACTTGATTCAGCAAGTCCGTTAGCTTGGGGGTATCTGGGGGTCGAGGTTGTCAGTTTGATGTTTCTGTCTTCGCAGAATTGTTGGGTCCTGTCGCTTATGAATTGGGATCCGTTGTCACAGACGATTTCGGATGGAATCCCAAATCTGCATATGATGTTAGTCTGGATAAAAGAGATGACTTCTTTATCCGTAACTTGGGAAAAAGCAGCTGCCTCAACCCATTTGGAGAAATAATCGGTGAGTACAAGGAGGAATACCTTTTATCCCGGGGTCGGGGGTAGCTTGCCGACAATATCCATTCCCCACCTCATGAAGGGCCATGGGATAAGTGTCGAGTGAAAGGGTTCAGAGGGTTTATGTGACATACCTGAGTGTCGTTGACAAGGATCACAGTTTTGGACATATTTGACAGCGTCTTGTCGCAATGTTGGCCAAAAATACCCTTGTCGAGAGATACGATTAGCCAAACTGCGACCTCCTAAATGATTGCCACATTCGCCGTCGTGCATTTCTTGAAGGATTTTCTGGACCTGACTTTTGCTAACGACGCATCTTAGGTTTAAACCTGTTGATGATCGTCGATAGAGCTTATCCCCAATCATGATATATTTAGATGCTTTGAATCTGATCTTCCGGGCCTCCATCTTGTCTTCTGGGAGTTGGTCGTGACTGAGGAAATTTCGGATATCGCACGACCAATCATCCTCTTCATCTTCGATCTGGACGACATCGATGTTTTCGATGGACGATGTCGCCAGGTGGATCATGGGAATGGCGTCGAATATTGGTTCGACCAAAGCAGACCCGAGATTTGCTAAAGCGTCGGCCTGAGTATTCTGATCCCTCGAGATCTGTTCAATAGAAAAATATTTGAATTTTTTGGATTTTTCTTTTGCTACCTTTAAGTACGTTGTCATTTTTGAATCTTTGGCCGCAAATTCCCCATTGATCTGGTTTACCACCAGGAGAGAATCACTTTTGACATGTAACGCGGTTGCCCCCGAGTCGTAGGCCATATTCATTCCTATGATCAGGGCTTCATACTCGGCTTCGTTGTTGGTGGTTTTGAAATTGCACCGGATCGAATATACCATCTTGCCCCCGTGTGGCGACTTTAAGACGGCGCCTAGTCCTGAACCCCTAACGTTGGACGAACCGTCGACATGCAAGATCCAAGGCACGTCGTCGTGAGTCGCCACAGTTGAGACTTCGAGCTCTGCTTCTTTCTCCAATTCAGGGCTGAAATCGGCAATGAAGTCTGCCAATGCCTGCGATTTAATCGCAGTCCTGGGTTTGAAATCAATGTCGTAACTGCTGAGATATATACTCTATTTTGCTAAGCGACCTGTCAACTCAGGCTTCCTTAAGACATACTTTAGAGGAAATGTAGAATCCAGATCCGTGCAACAATATATGAAATCGAAATATATGAACAATATGCGTAATGATTTCAACTGGTCATCCCTGTCATTCACTTTCAGAGAGAATTTACAATACAGTGTTTGAAAGTAAAAGAGATGATTAGCTTATTTTTCCAAGCTAATCAACATTAAATACATTGGGCCCGTGGTTAACAAGCCCACGGCCCGTTCACTAATAAGCTCTATTTTAATCAAATACAGCTTAACCCTTGAACTTTAAATCAACATTAAAACCTGCTCTAACAATCTCCCCCTTTGATTTGAAGTTCGAGTTCGCGCTCTAGCTCTTACCAGTTGAATACGTATCGTTTGCGCAACGCGAAGTGAACCTCGAAGAATCTGATAGCACGGCGATAGTCGATGCGGTCTTCAATCATTTCCAAAACTTCCCGAGCAGTTGTTTCATTAGGGTTTGGGACATACGAATGCTTTGGATTCTCAGACTCGTGTTGAATAATCTTTCGAAGAGCATCTCTGACATTTAGAAGCGTGCCGTCACAAAATCTGTCTACCTGACTGAAACGCATAAACTTCTTTTCGTTATGTTCGTTGTTGTAGACTATCCCGAATTCAGGTTGTAGAAGCAGAGAGTTCTCGGGATACATCTTCAGTTCAGGAGCTTTCAGATTTGGTTTTATCAGATTGACTTTCTTAGCCTTGTTCTCGACAGCCATTTGAAAGTCCATTAAGTATGACATCATGATAGTACGAACCAGGTGTCGACGAACGGCTTCGAGCGCCTTTGTAATCTCTAGCGGTCGGACGGTTCTTGAACGTAAGTCTTTCAGTAATACCAGAAAGTCGAGCGGTCGGAGGTTCTTGAAGTTGGCTTCAGAGAATCTCCATTCATTACCATCTTCGCGGCGAACGGTGAAGACTGGATAGACGATCCTCATGATGCGGCGTGAATGGATGTTAAGAACCTCTGTGATCTGATGCTTTGTTCTGACTTGACTGACTGGAAGGCACCGCTGCATTGCAAGTATATAACGCCGTTGGTATTCGGGGTCGAGGTTGTAAATACCAAGGCAAAAGGTTGGCTCGATCGGGCGAAGTTTGTGGACGAACAGCTTTTTCAAAGATTCCTCCAGATGAGGGATAAGTACCTTGATCTTCTCCCAACGGTTTTGTTACTGTTGAGGAAGGGGAGGAAGATCAGAAGCTGTCATTGGAGGAGTAGTTGTCGGTTGATCGGAAGTAGTAGACTCGGGTCTAGTTGATGTTGTTCCGGCGGGTTGAGCATAGTGAACGGGAGTTGCTCCATATAAATTTTGGAGCAGGAACTGATCGTAGTCAATATTGTCGTCCTCATCAGTAGGGAAGACCAAATTTACCTGGAGGTTTACGGCACTGGCGGCTTTTTCGTACCATGCGTCTTTGGTCTTCGGGTTGGTCTCACACTCTGGATCTATCATGTCCAGTATCGTTCTGTCTGATGAGTCAAGATCGACCAGTTCCTGTGTTGAACCCTCGGGCTTTTCAACCGTCGGGTCTTCTTCATCTGAAATCTCCATATCTATGACCATATCTGCTAGTGGCAACTCGGCTTCGGGTGCTTTTGATGTAGTTGCCGCAGTTAGGGGTTCCAGTTGAACCACTGTTGTAGTTTCGTCAGTCACGATCTGGGCGGTCTCGGTTTGGCGTAGACGCTTCTCCCCCTCACGGTGATCAGGATCATCCTGGTCATCGTGCTTGCGTTTGAGACCGCCGGCTTGACCCTTACAAGTGTCTTCTAGTGAGCGGACCCTCTCAGACAGCGTGGCGAGCGCTTTGTTGTAGTCGTTAAGGGTCGAGTCAATGGCGTCAAGGCGGGATGTGATAGATGAAGATGGAGCAGTGACCTGTGATCGGAGAACTGAGATCAGGTCTGCTTCGGCATATGCGGTTGTGTCGGATTCCTGGAGCAATTGGGCCAATAGCATCGTCTTCAGGTTGTCCACCGAATAGATAGGTTGCGGTTGAATCGGTGGAGGTACAGGGGCGGTTTCAGTTTCGACGAGGTGGCCTTTACCTTTGATAGCGCGCGTCGCTTTGGCAAGTTCAACGGCTACATGTTGTTGCATCTGTTGCTCCATATCCTGGCGGACAGCCTTAAGGGTGTTGTCCAGGGACCCTGGTGACACAAAGTCTGGGTTACTAACTCCGGGACCACTTAGGTTACCCGTTGAGGCATCTACCGTGGGGGTAGAGCCACCTACGTTCACAGTTGGCGTGATAATAGATGTGGTAGGATTTCCGTCCGATCCTCATGTTCCGGCAGACAGAGACACTACAGACGTTCCGGTCGGGTCACTTAGAGCCGCGACTTGGTGTTGTTCCGCATCGAGTGTCCTAGTGAAAGAATCTTCAATAACAAGCAGATCTAGACTTGATGGTGCACTGCAAGAAGTCGAGACCGGGGGTTGCTGGTCTCTTGTTTCAACACCAGTACTCTCCGAGTGAGAGACCGGTGGAAGTTGTGCTATTTCCCCATGTGAGACTGAAACATCCGTCTTTTGAGAGACGGATGAGTGGCTGAGGGGGTCGTGCATTTGCTCCGCCGGGTCCACGGAGTCTTTTCCAATACCCCGTCCCAACAAATGAGACGGGATAGCAGATATGGCAACCCGGATATGACGTGGCTGGTTTCGCTCAGGAGCCTCGTTATCTTTACGGCTCAATCTTTCTTGGTTTGCGTTCGACCTTAACATCCTCCTTTTCACATGTTCTATGTCCCGGGGAAGGTCCCTCCGGCGTTGGCTGGACCATGGGATTCCCTAACTCTCGTCTATATGCTATCATAGGTAGGGCTTTAGGTATATGCCTAGCTAGGGTATTATCTTGCTCCCCCTCAAAACATACATGGGGATTGATTTGCTCCCCCTCGAAGTGAGAGGTTGTTGATCCGCCATGGAATATCTGTAAGAGACCCAAAGTTAGTAAAGAGGACGGATAAACAAGTTCCAACGCGTACCTTTGCATTAAATGGCTCAATCTGAGACAGATGGAGGACTGGCAGTGATGAAACAGGTACTGAGTTGACAAAGCAGGGGTATCCGGATAAAGGATGGAAAAATAATCCGGACAAACCAAAGTATCCGGATAACATGTGTCCGGACAGCAAAGATTTACGGACATAGTAGGGATTCCGGATAGTCCTACCCGGATACCCATCCGGTCCGGAAAGTCATCCGGACTGATGGGTTTCCGGACACTTTTACACTTTAAAGAATGATTCCATTTTTCAAAGATATGAAACCTGTAGAATTTTGAGAAAATGGATCTCTCGCTCCCCCTCAAACTGAGAATGGGGAAAAACTTGCTCCCCCTCGGATAGTGCAATGGAGAGTCCGACACACATAAAAACTTTTAGGCATTGAAAGAAAAAAAACACTGTGTCGCTCCCCCTCAAATGATGAGCGTTAGATGACATGCTCCCCCTTAGAATATGCGTGTAGAGTGAAGTGCACACGGGAGTATCCACACACACAAAAAACTTTTTAACATTTTTAAGAAAAAATGCGTGTGACGCTCCCCCTCAACAGTAGAGTAACATACCTGATAGATGATTATGCTCCCCCTAAACACATGAGCAGCTTGTTAAAGCACAGGTATGGACAAACCTCACGTCTTCTTAATATTGTTCCTTGTAGATCGTGAGTAGCTCCCTCCTTGCGATCATGTGTGTGGAGCATCAAGTGTCTAAGGACCACACATGACCGTCCTGCAAAACATGTTTAGCGGACCTTCGGTACTCAGATTTGCCTAGGTCCGGGAGGGTTAGGTTTGGCATCGTTTGGGGAAGCTTGCTTTGTCCCAGCTTTCCCGTTAGGTGTAGGATTTACACCGGTGGAGGGAACTGGTTTTGGCACTTGTTTCCTCTTCGGTGCAGAATTTACACCTTTAGGAGGAACAGATTTTGTAGCAGCTTTCCACCTGGGTGCCGGTCTAATCTCAGTGGGAGAAGCCCGTTTTGGAATGGGGTTGGTCTCCCGCTGTGGTTTAACCTCTGTTTGAGAACCCCGTTGTTTATGATATTTTGTCTTGTTATTACGGGGTTTGTGTTTGGGTGTATGATTGTACATGTGATATGACCCAAACCAATCATTGTTATTGATATCATCAAAGTCATTCCAACCACAACTAGAACAGCATATACAATCGTGCGATAATTGAATCAATTGTTGAGTGGAGTAAATTTTCATTGGAAAATTAACATCTCTTTTAACAAAATCATTCCTATGATTCCAGGCACAATCGTTTTTGTTTATTCTAGAATTAAAAGCATTTGGGAAGGACTTTGATGCATCCTTCTTGACAGGTTCCTTCTTTAGCCACTTTGGGTTTTCTTGATTAGTGCGATCGGTTTTATCAGAAACAACAGGGACAGTGCGGTCAGTGACTTTATAAGGAACAATATTTTTGGTAGGAAATGGTCCGGTCTCCTGCCTCGGCTGTGATTGCCTTTTAGAAACAGGTTTAGAAGTTGGTTTTGATTGAGAAATCTTGATCACGGCGGGGGCCTTTGTTTGAGAACTGCTACCCTTTAGAAAATTGACCGGATGATTGACTACTGGTGATAGAAAATCAGTGTGGCTCGGAAGAGGCTTGTCGAAAGGGAACGACTCAAACTCTCCATCAGAATTACCTTCGGAGTTCATATATTCTGAAAAATGGACATCCGGAATTACTGGACTTGGATCGGTCGAGGAAGGCGAGGAACACTTTGTGCTTGTATGCTTTGGGGAATTTGGTGCGGAAGCGTTTGAAAAATCAGAGTTTAAATTCCTTTGAACACATTCGTCTTGAGAGACGTTACTTTCTTGAGAAGAGATATTTCCAATGAAGGCTTTACACGATGATGTGTCAGATGGGTTGAAGGAAAGATCGGGTGAAATCTGCTTTTGAGTTTGGAGAAAGTCAATCTGCTCTTGGAGTTGACCATTTCTCAGGTGCTCCTTCATCGTTTCTCTTGTCATTTCAGACAGTTTCGATGAGAGCGTATTGATTTCCCACAGAAAACTTTCCTTTTCTTCACTTGACACACCATTGGTTTTCTCAGATTTGAGTTTCTTAAGATCCTTAACTAGCTCTTTCTTCTCATTTTGAAAAACAGACCTTTCTTTCTCGAGTGACTCCTCCAATTCGACTATCTTTGCTTCCAAGATGAGAGGGGGAACATAAAGTTTAAACTCATCCGTCTCGGACTTGGTTGCGGTTGCTTGGTCCTCATCCTTCTTGGAGGAATCCTTGGGCGTAGCAACCTTGTAAGGGTCGAAGTAGTCATTGGAGAGGTACTTTTTGTCCTTTTTATAAGAATGATTTAAAGGCTTATAACAAAATGGAAGTTGTATTCCTCGTTTGTGTTTGCGTTTATATTCCTCGGTTTCCTCTTCCTTCTCAGGTTTAAGAGGACCAGTCCATTGGATTGCATATTCCGGATACTTTTTGTCTAACCCAAAACAAGCAAAATCATACAAAGTTGGTGTAAACCATCTTCCCTTTTTCAAATAATGTGGGTTATCATATCCGATACCCCATTCTTTGTTGAAGTAAGGGAACTCCTTGGGTTTATTCATGTGAATGGTCTGATCAGTTTGACCTCTTTTGTGGAGTTTTGTTTCAAGATCGGTGATTTTGTTAACAAACTCCTTGTGTTGAATTTGAAGAGAAGAGCATTGATAAACAATTTCTGCTTTCTCATTCAAGCACTGATCAAACTGTGACTGAAGTTCAGATAATTTGGCCCTTAAGTCTTTAGGTGCTATTGAAAGATTTTTGCATTTTTCTTTTAAAATAGCATTTTCAGACTTGTATTTATCAGTTATTTGCATTTGAACATCTAACTTTTCAGATAGTGATCTAATATCAAGCAGTTGTTCATTAGAGGTGGCCTTAAAGGAATCTACCCATTCAGCAAGAGGTGTCATTCGGTCAGAAAGTTCTGAAAAGATAGGTTCACATACCTGACACGGCTTTGTCATGTCTTCTTCAGCAGGAGACATCTTCAGTTGCACTGGAGTGATCGTCAGACGATTGTTCGATTCAAAGTGGAACAGTATCACGGATACTTAAATGTTCCCCTCCTGCGACTTTGTTAGCTTCAATCTTCCTAATCATAGAAATATTTAGAAGTAGTGAAAAATAGGCTAAGTGAAGAAAAGCCTCTTACAGAGGCTCTGCCGAACTCACCGAGAGATCAGGGTCAAGAAGCTACAGAAGCAACAGAAGGGTCCTACAGAACCTCTGTTGGACTTAAAGAAGACTCAAGACTCGGAAACAAAAGAAGACTGCTCCACAGAGGACCAGACCGCAGAACCTCTGTAACTCATTACAGAGCCTCTGTGGTCTTCAACAAAGACTTCAAAGATATTATTAATATCTTGCTACTGTTACAAGACCCGTTCATCAACTTGCATGGTAGCATGCCCTGTCCAACGTCGACGTGTCAAACTCTGATTGGACTCAATAGGGCTTAGTACATAATAGACGTCTGTTGCATTAAATGCAATACAACACGTCTTACTGTTCATGCCGCTCTTGCAACTGTTCACGACATCCGTTCAACTATTCATCAGTACCGTCTGAATAGTAGCATATGCTTTATGGTCCTCTTTAGAGTAGTATATAAGGAAGACTCATGTTGAGTTCTTCCTTATCACTTATCATTTTATTATTATCATCAATCACATATAAATCGACCATCATAAGAACACAAAAAGCTTATTCACCTTAAGAGTCATATCCTTTTTGAAGCTTTTCTTACTCATTGTTCTTAAATCTGTTCTAAATATATATTCAGTAAACTTTGAAATATTATTTCCTGTTCATTGTTTATTTATATTTTGGTCTAAATCTATCAAAACTTATCTGTTAGTTCTTCAAATACGCTTCCGCATCAAACATTAACTTGAACTAATATATCTGATAATCTTGTATAAGCAAAACGGGAACCAACAATTGGTATCAGAGCAAAGCTTGATTTTCAATATCAAGTGATCCTCGTTTTACAACTTTTATTTGATAGATTACTTTCCTTCTCTTCATCACCATATTTCTGGATATTAGGTGTACCCAGAAAACCTTCCAGATCTTCATACTCATAAATCCTCCATCAGATTATCCTTTCCTCAAAATGACAAATACAAATAACTTTTTCACTGCTGGCTCATTAACCAAACCTCCTACTCTTCTTAGAGATGAGTATCCTCAATGGAAAATAAGAATGGTTCATTTTTTTGAGGGTACTGAAAAAACTCTCAAACAATATCTATACAATCTTCCTCCGGTTCCTATGATAACTATGCCACGTGTACCAGCTACTGCTGAATCTCCTGAAATCCCTGAACATCAAAAACCTAAGCCAAAAGAAGAATGGTCAAATGAAGATAAGGCAGAAGATGAAGTTGCACAGAAAACAAAGAGAATACTGATCATGGCTATCCCCAACGAAATTTTTCAATCCTTAGATGCATGCGAAACAGCGCACGATCTCTGGAAAGAATTAGAAAGACAACTGGAAGGGGGTGCTAAAACACAGGAGAATCGAAGGGCACAATACATAAACGAGTATCATGCCTTCAGAGCCTCTGCAACAGAATCACTGCAAACAACATACGATCGATTCAACTCTCTCATAAACAAATGCAGAAAGTCTGGTATTCACAGAACCACGGAAGAAAATAACGTCATGTTTCTAAAGAGCCTGAACGATGAGTGGCTTCAGTTGTCTATGTCTTTACAAACAAATCAAGATCTAGACTCCTGGACACTCTCTGATCTCTATGGAACAGTAGCCGCACAAGAGCCTCAAATAGCTCAAGCTAAAACACTAACCATTGTACCATATGCATTGGTTAGTAAATCTACAGAGGCTACGGACAGACCAAGAAATGAGAGATCTACAGAGGAGAAAAAGAAGGAGAAAAAGAAGATGGTAATGATTGATAGCGAAGAAGACGAGCTGAAAGAGGAAGAAATAACTCTTGCGTCATTAGCTAAATCAATGGCTCTATTGACAAGAGAGTTTAGAAATAACCAAAGGAATTCTGGTAGAAGAGATGATGGTAGAAGAGATGAAGGAAGAGGAGAAGAATCAAGTGACCGACAAAGGTCAGACTACAGAAATGATGACCAACAGAGGTCGAGCGAAAGAAGCTACAGAGGAAATGACCGACAGAGATCAGATGACAAGGTAGGCCACACAAAAGAATGCTACAAATGTGGTAAGCCTGGTCATTACACAAACGAATGCAGAACAGAGAAAGGTGGAGACCAACAGAAGTCCGAAGATCGAACTGGAAACACCTCCCAAGGTTGTTTCAACTGCGGCAAACCAGGTCATTTCGCTAAAGAATGCAGAAGTAGACAAAATCGCCCACAGAAGGACTCAGCTTTTTACAAAAAGAAGGCCGAGTATTATGCGCAAAAATCCCAAATGGCGAACAAAGGGCATTCTGAGGCAAGCAAGGAGGACTTCGAATCAGACTCTACCTCTGACGATGAATTTCCCACAAATGCCCTGTTCTGTGGCATGGCAGAAGTTGACTCCGGCACTGATATTGAGGTATCAATTTCAAACTCTACCTCAAGTACTAATTCTGTAGATGATGATTTATTTAAACTTAACATTGAACTGAAAGAAGTAAATGAAAGCATTCAGAAAAAGATGACCTTTAATGAGAGAGAAGTGAGGCTTCTCACTCAAGAAAAAGCCAAAATCTGTGAAGAAAAAGAAAAAGTCGAAAAATATTGGAGCAAAAATATAGATCCTTTAAAAAGGAAAATCTCTGATTTAACCTATGCTTTAAAAATCAAAACAAAAGAACTTTCAGTTTCAAGAAGTGAAACTACAGACATAAGAGCTCTAAAAGAATACTTTCAAAAAGAAAGAGAGGTACTTTGGCAAGATCTTTTAAGAAGAGAAGTTTTACTTAAAAACTATAAAGATGCACAGAAGGTATATGAAAAGGTAAACTCTCAAATACCAAGACGAGGTATAGGGTACAGTGATATTACCTTAGGAGTTGAAAATAAACGACTAAAACCTCTGTCTTCTCTATTTGTTTTGGGAAAAACTAACAAACCAAACTTTTCAAACTTACTCTCTGTAAGTAAAAGGGTTAAACTCTCTGCAGAACCTCACTTAAGGAAACATACAAAGATGATCAATGTGTGGTTTGAAAACACAGATTCATCATCTTCAACCTCTGTCAATAGAGGAATCAAACCAAAGAAATATCTGAAAACACAAGATCAGATTGGTATCTATAAGTTTGGTAAACCAGAGACTCAAACACAGGTCGCTTTTGTCTGCATAATGAACGATGAAAAGAAATTATCAGCAGAAGCTCCTGAGTTTAAACCCATCTTTTCAGAAGAAAAACTTAAAAAATCTATTGAAGAAGAAATTTTGGAAGTTTTGAAATCAAATGTTTTAGAAAATCTCAGTACCTCTTCTATAAATCAAATTCTCACTGAAAAGATCTCATCAGATACCTCTGCCTTCTATGAAAGTCATTCTACAGAGGAAGAAAGCTCGTACGATACATGCTCAGAAAATCCAGCCTCTGTCGAAAGAGATGACTCAACCTCTGTATATGAGGACGATTCATCCTCGGACGACTCAGAGACTGATTCTAAATCAGGAATAGTTCACTGTGACACAGAGGATGTTAAATTCTCCTCTGAGGTTCTTAACAGAACTATTTCTCCAAAAGAGAAAATCACAGAGATACCTATCTGCCCAGATTTTTTGAACATGTATTTAAAGGTCAAAACCTCTGCTGAGCTTGATATGTTAAAGAAGACCTCTGTTGATCCTAAAAGTTCAAAATTTTCAAAACCTTTAAGGAAAATTAAAGAGAATCCCACTTGGCAACAAAAGGGAAAATGGCCTGAAGCTAACAAATACTTTTCCTCTGTGACAGTGAAGAAAGATGTTCACCACAGAAGAGAGTCACAGAAGGCAGGAACTAAACAAGACTTTTGCAAACAACATTCTAGTATTCATAGATCTTCTTGTAATAGGAAATCTAATGTAAAGAAAGAGTGTAATGCCTCTGTGGCTCAGTTCAATGAATTCAATGAAAAGTTCAAACGAATCACGTCTCATATTCAATACTGTCATTGTTTTGATCTTATGTTCAAACTGAATAAACACTTCTCAAGTCCAGATTGCTTACTCTCCACTAAAACTCCAAAGTCAAAACCTCGAGAGAAACAATCTGATCTTTCTACAAAGGATAAAATGTATTTCAAGAATGCTAAGGCAAACTTGAAAAATTCTAACAATATTGGACCCATATGGTTATGGGTACCTAAGTCTCTGTGATTGTCTTGCAGAAGCAACATGTGCCAATTTGGTATCTTGACTCCGGATGCTTAAGGCACATGACTGGCGACAGAAGATTACTATCCACATACAAAGAAACACACGATGGTGGATCTGTAACTTTTGGAGACAACATGAAGGGACACATCAAAGGCTATGGAGTCATACAGAAAGAAAATGTCTCGGTATACAAAGTTACATATGTGAATGGCCTCAAACACAACCTACTAAGTGTAAGTCAACTCTGTGATACAGGATTCGATGTGTTATTCAAAAGAACTTTCTGCTCTCTATAAAGTGAAAACACAGGAATGGAACTTCTGCGAGCTGAAAGAAGGGGTGATCTATACCTAATGAATTTTACTTCAAAATCCAAGGACAAAGTTTGCCTAGTAGCCTACAAAAGTGAAGAAGCGTGGTTATGGCACAACAGGTTCTGTCACTTAAACTTTCACACCCTGGATAAACTAGTAAAATTCGATCTAGTTAAAGGTTTTCCAAATGTTAAATTCAATAAGGATCACTTGTGTTCGGCCTGTGAAATGGGAAAACACAGAAGGGCTTCCCACAAAGGCAAAACAGACGTGTCTTGCACTAGGCCTCTGTACATGCTTCATGTCGACCTCTGCGGTCCCATTGCTATACAGAGCCTAGGTGGCAAGAAATACATACTTGTCCTAATTGATGAGTATTCACGTTTCACTTGGGTTGAATTTATTAGAAAGAAATCATATGTTCCAATTATACTGATAAATCTAATGAAAAGAATTCAAGTTCTTTATAACTGCAGAATACAGAAGTTAAGAAGTGACAATGGCACAGAATTTAAAAACTGTGTCATTGAAGCCTATCTTTCTACAGAAGGAATATCACAGAACTTCTCTGCCGCTCGAACTCCACAACAGAACGGTGTAGTCGAAAGAAAGAATCGAACACTTGTGGAGGCCGCAAGAACTATGCTATCTGCATGCGGATTATCAATGAACTTTTGGGCAGAAGCAATTTCTACTGCGTGTTATACACAGAATCGTTCAACCATTGTGAAAAGACAACTCAACACGCCTTACGAATTGCTTCACAAAAGGAGGCCAAACATCAAGTTTTTCCATGTATTCGGATGCAAATGCTTTGTTTTAAACGACAGAGATTCAAGAGGAAAGTTTGAAGTAAAAGCTGATGAAGGCAAATTCATTGGATACTCTGCCACTTCCAAAGCCTACAGAACTTTCCTTACAAAGTCTCGCAAGATTGTAGAAAGCATCAATGTTTCTTTTGATGATTCATTCCAAATGACTTCTGAACAAATCAGTTCAGAACTCGGAATTAAAGGGAAATCCTCTGACATCTCAAAAACAAAAGAAGATTTGGATCTTCTATTTTTAGAGATGTTCAACAATGACATTGATCCTTCTGTTGGAACCATCAGAATTTCTGAAGAACCATCCTCTGTCGGACAAAATCCTACAGGTATGACTCTAACAGGTCCAAATAATGCTTCATCTTCTTCTATAAATACTACAGATGCAATTGCCGAAGAAGAACATGCAGAAGATGAAACATCAAGAAAAACGACCACAGAAGTTGCTGAAAAACAAACTCCACAATCCACAGAAGAACCAATTACAGAGGAAATCGAGGACCAAGACTATACGTCCTCAGAGGAACAAACCCCACCACCACTCATACCAATATTTCCACAAACGGTAGAATCAACTACCAACGCACGAAGAACGACAGAGGCTACACAAGAAGAAACACAAGAAGCCGCTGACGAAAGGTTCGAGGACATTGATGATCATCTTCCACGCACGACTCAGTGGACAAAAAGCCATCCTCCAAGCCAAATAATCGTAGAACCTTCTGACTCAGTAAAAACCAGGTCTGCCACTGCTAATTTTTGTTTTTTTACTAACTTTATCAGTGTGATAGAACCAAAGAAGATTTCTGAAGCCCTAGATGACCCAAATTGGGTAGACGCCATGCAAGAAGAACTTCTGCAGTTTGAGCGTAACAAAGTATGGACTTTAGTACCTCTGCCACGAGGGAAACAGGCCATTGGGACTAAATGGGTCTACAGAAACAAGAAGGATGAAGATGGAGTGGTCATCAGAAACAAAGCAAGATTAGTAGCAAAGGGATATAGACAAGAAGAAGGCATAGACTACGATGAGACTTTTGCCCCTGTCGCACGACTCGAAGCAATAAGAATATTCTTAGCCTTCGCAGCCCACAGAGGTTTTAAAGTCTATCAGATGGACGTAAAATCAGCTTTTCTAAACGGTGAAATCCAAGAAGAGGTTTACGTAAATCAGCCACCAGGGTTTGAAAGCTCAAAGTTTCCAAGGCATGTATACTACCTTAAAAAGGCTCTATACGGACTGAAACAGGCTCCAAGAGCATGGTACGAACGACTTTCTACCTTCCTTCTAGTCAATGGCTACAACAGAGGTACAACAGATACTACCTTATTCTATAAACATAAAAAGGGTGAGATAATGCTTGTACAAATCTATGTGGATGACATAATTTTCGGGTCTACTAATTCAGAAGAGTGTAAAAGTTTTGAGAAACTCATGCAGAGTGAGTTTGAAATGAGTATGATGGGGGAATTAACATTCTTCCTCGGACTTCAAGTCAAACAAACTTCAGAGGGAATTTTTATAAATCAAGCCAAATATGTCTCTGACATTCTGTCAAAATATAACCTCTCTGATACCTCTGCAATGAAAACTCCAATGGCCATTGGAAATAAGTTATTCTTAGATCCAAATGGTATCTCTGTAGAATGCACTCTCTACAGAGGCATGATTGGATCTCTGTTATACTTAACAGCAAGCAGACCTGACATTATGCATGCCACATGTCTTTGTGCACGTTATCAAGCTAATCCTAAGAAATCACATTATGATGCGGTGAAGAGAATCTTTAGATACCTAAAGGGGACCAAAAATCTCGGTCTCTGGTATCCACAGAACTCTGGTTTTAGTCTTAAAGCTTATACAGATTCAGACTATGGAGAATGCATGCTTGACAGAAAGAGTACCTCTGGGAGTTGTCAATTCCTAGGTGGTAAACTAGTCAGTTGGACCTCCAAGAAGCAGAATTGTGTCTCCACATCCACTGCAGAAGCTGAATACGTTGCTGCTGCTAGCTGTTATTCTCAGGTTCTATGGATGAAGACTCAACTAAAAGACTACGGCCACATCCTATTCAAAATACCCATCTTCTGTGATTCCAAAAGTGCCATTGCTATCTCTGCCAATCCTGTGCAACACTCGAAAACCAAGCATATCGATATAAGGTACCATTTCTTGAAACATCATGTTGAATACGGTACAATTGAAATGCATTTCGTGCCAACAGAATATCAACTCGCTGACTTATTCACCAAAGCACTAGACGAGAAAAGATTCAATTTCTTGGTGGGTAAGTTAGAAATGATAAACATGGTGTGACAATCCTCTGTAAGTATAGCTTTATCTTCTGTAAATATGTACAAATTTCCTTTATTTTTGCTTTAAGTTAATTTATTTCTGTTTGTAAGTTCTCAATCTTAAATAGTTCTTAAAATCACAGAGCTTCTGTAAGTCAACTCAGATCCTCTAACGACCTCTACAGAACCTCTGGAAAACATGACCTATGTTCTATGCAAAACTTATCATTCTTTGATCCAAGCATAGGTCAAGGGGGAGCAAAAAGAAATTACTTGATCTACAGAGGTGATTAGATCAGGGGGGAGAAAAAAGGGATCCTGAAATGATCTACAGAGGTAAATCTTTCAAAGGGAAGCCCAAGAAGAATGTCGATAATTCTCCATCGACAGAAGTCAGACAAACTGCCAAGAACAGAAGAACCAAAAGGTATGTCTCTCGCACAAAAGGTTTTTGGAAAACAGTTTTCTAGGACAAGAATTTTCAAATATGTCCTAAATATACTGTGAATAACATTTCAAAAATCAAAAGCTCAAAAAGTTTCACAAAATTCGCATTAGGAGAAATTTAAGGTCATAGAGCTTCTGCTGAGCTCAACAGAGGTTCTGCAAGAAATATGCTCTGTGATCGCAAATTAACCCTCTGTCGATCTTCTGGAATGTTATCTCGGAAACCGAAAACACAAACCATGACCTTCTCGAACAAACCGTTTTTTTAACAGTTTTCTCGGACACAAACTTTCAAATATGTCCGAAAAACATCTCTTAAACCAAATCAAAAATTGGATGATCAAAACTTTAATAAAAATTTTGTTATGAGATTTTTTCCCTCATAGAGCTTCTGCTGGCCCTCACAGAACTTCTGCAAGTTCCAACAGAGCAACAAAACCTCTGCGAAGCAAATTTCTTGACAAAAATCCGATTTTATCCTCTCCAATGCCTTTACAAATGTTTTGGTTAAAGAAGAAACCCACAGAAGTCATGATAACAATGAGATATATGAGAAAGGGATACACATCAAAGATTTTCAAATTCACAGAACCTCTGTAAACTACAGAAGTTCTGTCAATCTTTTAATTGGGCATTTCTGTAGTAATAACGGTTACTTTACTGAGAGTGAACTACATGTGGCTAAGAATAACCCCACGCGCCTAGCATTAATGGGCCGCGTACGACGTCATGTCATCCTCTGACATGGCCTACGTGTCCCATTTTCATTGGGCGTACATGGAACATTTTCTGTGGAAAGTTGAACCCGTCGTTCTAACTTGAGTTCGGATTCCAAATTTTAATCCATTGCCATATATTTTACTCTTTCGAATTCTACCGTTTTACCCTCCTATAAAAACCAAGCTTACCCTCTCATAAACCTTTTACAAACTCTCATTCTTCTCCAGCGAAACCCTGCAAAAACCTGCAAGTTTCTTATTCTCAGTATCAAATGACTTCATCTTCTCAAGCTATCTCCCCTGCACACTCTCCGGCGACCTCACCAGAACATTCACCGGCTCATTCTGAACATTTAGAAAACCCCAACCCTGCCCAGAACATTGAACTAGAAGATTCCGGCGACTCAGCAGACTTTGCTCCGACAACACATCTGCAAAACTTCATAGCTAAGGATCATTTCGAAAAAGTACTACCAATCAAATCCAACAACTGCTATTTGGTCCCCTCACCCACTGCTTTCGGCGAAGCCCACGCCATTCTTCTAAACATAATGGAAAATCACATCCTCTTCCCTCTACTCTCAAGAACACCAAAGAAAATACCAGTCAGATATCTAAACCAGTTTTGGCAGAGCTGCCGATTTGATAAAGACGACTCTATTATCAAAGGGTACATTTCAAGACCTGACAAATCTGAACATCTTGAAATCAAGTTCACAGAACAATGTTCTTACTTGAGTTCAACCTACCCACGAAGGGTCTTCTTGGTTTAAAGAAATATGCAGAGCAACCAACAGACGACGAGCTCTGTCGCTTCGTAGAAATGCTTGGGTACAACACACAACTACGGAAGAGAAATGACTTCCGCAGAGGCAGATTACCACCTCTGTGGAACACCTTGTTCTCTATTCTTAACAGATGCCTGACAGGGAAGATAGGCAGCATTGACCAGACCTCGCATCAGATCTTGACCATCATGTATGGTGTTTACTATGATCTCCCACTGGATTACTCGACCATAATGATGCAAGAAATCATCAACACCATCGACAGAAAGAACAACACCAGAAGGGTCAAAGAAAACGATCCCAACTTTCTACCACCTCTGCAATTCCAAAGGATATTGGGAGTATTGTTCGAACCTCTGTTGCTGATACAGAAATGGCCAATGGAAGGGCCAATTCCCAAATAGTTCCCAATGAGCAAAAATGTCCCCACTGATCATATAGATGGTTACTCACACTGCAGACCTCTTTCAAAGAAGCTTCTGAAGTATGCCTCGAATAAAACCCTTAAGAAAGAGTATATACGCGATCATAGAACTCCTAAACCGAGTCCTATGACACCCCCGCATTTAGGTGTCCCCCTAGGAACAATAGTTGCAGAACCTCTTTCCTCTCAAGAAGAAAAAGATCAGAAATTGGAAAAACACATGGCTATACAACTAAGCTTCATAGCCAAATGTGCAGAACTCATGGGAAAGAAGTCCTCTTCAAAAACCTCTGCATCTACTCCAAAAGCAAAGAAGAGAAAAACTGCAAAAGGAACCTCCACAAGCGCTGCAGAAAATCAACCCTCACCTCCCCATGCCACAGAAATTGGCTCCTCTGCTCCTCCCTTTTCTCCAAAACAGAAGAAGAAAAGAAAATCGAAAATCACAGAGGAAGCGGCACCAAAACCCAAGAGGAGGAGAACCAAAAAGAAGCATGGTAAATCACTTCAAAAATTGGTCACCATTGCAGAGGAAGAAGAAATCGCAGAAGAAAGACTTGCAGAAGAAGATACAGAAGAAGAAATGGCAACAGAGGAATATCAATCACCCTATCAATCTCCAGATAGATTTGCTCACCAAGGAGATCTGAATGACTTCCTACAGAACCCTGACATTGCAACCACCTTAAATACAGCAGGGTGGACGGCACAACCTCTCGACCACCACTCCCCAGAAGAACAATATTTCTCAATTTCTGACATTGACACACATCTGCAAGAAGATGACACAACACCCATAAATCAACCAGGTGAGACACCTATTATCCTACAGAACCCCTTCATTCGACAAGGATTGGAGGTCCACAGAAAGAGTCCAAGCCAAGATGCAGAAGAAGAAATAGAGGAAATAGACATGTCAGAGGAAGCTATTAAAGAACAAAATCAAAAGAACGCACAAGAGTGGAATAGAGGTGAAGTAACAGAGGCTTCTGAGACAAGGATAGAGGTCTCAGAGGTAGATTCATATGAAGAAGAAGCTGTCTGGATACGAAAAGGTCTCTATCATCCACATGTCATGAGATTATACGGCTCTCATCAAATGTACGACTTCTTACGCGCAGAGCAAGGAACTTCAAAAGAAGCAAGGGAAGAAGCACCAAGCCGTAGGATAACTACAGAGGCTGAAATAATAGACGGTGATGTAGTGCTTGGGTGCTTAACAGAGGAAGAAACAAGAAAAGATGCCTGGATTAATAGAGGCACACAACCACAACCAACTCCCAGTGCAACCCACATATATAACTCTGCAGGTCTAGCTGCAGAAGGAGTTATTGAAAAAGAGCAGCACAGCTCGATCCAAACCCAACCCATCCAGCCAGAAGTCACTCTTTCGACTTCTGCGCCCACAAAAACCGGGGAATCCATTCCTAGGGAGTCTCCTCAAAGAGACTCACCTATTATTCGTGATCAATCGCCCCAGATCACACTAGAACACCCTACAGAGGAATTCGTTTCCTCTGCCACGCACACATTAGGGCCAAATCTTCTTTCAGAGAGAAATAGTGAGCACAGAGACGAAGAGACTCTAGACAAGTCTCCTAGTTAACAGAAGGACATTCCAATACCCACCTCTGGAGTGGATTTGGACACTGTTCTTCACAGAACTTCTGTAGAGATCGAAACTCAGGTTTCTTCTCAAGGATCAGAAGGAAATCCTTCCACCCCCATCGTACAAACAAGGGTGAACGAAGGTGTCCCAGGAACAGGGACTCACTCTGGAGATGAATGTGTTCCTCCAGAGGTTACACAAGGAACACAAGTATCAAGGGATGAGTTCCAAACCCTTGTCACCTCTGTGAACCAAACAATGAAAGAGTTGCAAAGCTCTTTCAAATCTTTTGCAGAAACAACATCGACGGCTATCCTGAAACTAAACACCAAAATGGACAATCTGTCCACAGAAGTGAAATCTGCAATCTCAGCGATGAAGTCTTCTGCCGAAACTACTGCCAAAGCTACAGCTACTTCTGCCGCTCAAGAATTCGGAAAAGCTGCAACTTCTGCGTTCAAGGACTCTGTCAAAAACTTCCTTGAACAAATGAATACGCAATCCAACAGAGCAGAGGGCATTACTCCTGTAGATCTACAGAATTCCCTAACACAAGTACAAGCAGAGCCAATACGCAACACGACAATGATGCAGCCAAAAGACTACATGACCAGAGCCCAGCTAACAGAGCTAGGACAAAACGTCATAAACCAGGTCACAGAAGTCATTGTCTCCTTTACAACAGCAAATGCCAACTTTGTCAAGGATTTCAGAAGAAGTATTGGCAGAATGCGTTTTAAAACAGAGGCAGAGCTTGCGACTCTAATTGGCCTCTGTGATGACGTCTGTGAAAAGTTGATAGCAGCAGGAGCAGAATTACCGAAGAAAACCAAAGCTTCTTGCAGAGCAGAGGGCAGTTCTAAAAAGAGTCAGGATGATTCTGATGATGACCATCCTGGTCCATCAGATAATCCTGAGGGGGAGAATTCAAGGGAGAAAGCTACGAGCAAAGGAATACAAACTCCACCAATCGCAGCAGAACCAATCAGTCAAGCCCCTCCAGAACAAACCCAAGATCAACAACAAACTCAATAGACCACAGAGACAACACCCATCTCTGTGGAATCAATTCCTAAAGAAACAAATATTCCAGAAGCTGATCAGCAACCCACAGAGGCAACAACCACCCCTGGGGTAATCATTTTGGAAGAAAGTCCTTCAACAGAAAAACCCCAAAGCATACCAAGAAGAAAGTCGATTGCCACCAAACCAAAGAGAGCAACGACCTCTGCTTCTGATGTTCTGAGAAAAATGCACGACACAATGACTGAACGAATGGCGCAGAGAGAAGAAGAAAGGCACAAGTTCGTACTAGCGTTCAAAATGGCAAGAAGATTCAATGTCGAAACTTCAACAATAGAAACTGAGCTCACAGAAGAAGTAATCAAAGAACCTCCAACAGAGGTTACAGAGCAACTCAAGCCAACAGAACCATCGCCACAAAAGTCCTCTAAATCACAAATGTCAAAACCTACAGAGGCAACCCCCATCAAACCAACAAAAGTCCCAATCTCCAAATCTACAGAAGCAACAGCCTCTGCCCCGCCAAAAGGAAAAGACAAGGGCAAAGGAATACTGACAGAAGAGCCTAAGAAGAAGAAATCATTACCAAAGCCTACAGAGAAACTAATGAAGAGTGCGTTTGATGCCTTTCAAACTCCAAAGCCTGAAGAAGTTGACTGGGCATATGGATTGAAGCCTCTATCAGACATTCCTCTAACTGGAAGAGCAGCAGAAGTTGTTCAAGAAATGGAGAGTCTCAGAAGACAAGTACCACAACCTGGTCCAACACATGAAGAGATGGAAGAAGTGGTATACAAATACCTCTATAAACAATCCTTTCAGACCAATCATCCTACAGATCATGTGACAGATCCAAGGATCGGAGAAGAATTTGAGAACATCTTCACAAGGACAAAGCCAAGAACCAAAGCAGATGTCTTCTCAATCCACAAGATCAAAAAGGTAATCTTCTACAGATTCTCCTTCACAAGAACCTATCCAAGGGTCAGGTACAATCTTTACAGAGTCAGAAGAGAAAACAATTCAGAGACCACCTTCGCTGATGTTGACCTAAGAAATATCAATCCTTATGATCTACCTGACCTTCTGCAATGGACAAAGGACAACTACAACATAGAGCCAAACACCAAAGCCTATCAAGTGTTGAGAAAAGCGATGAGGGAAAAGCTTCTGCTCTACAGCATGATAGATTTCCAGCTAGGAAAGGATCTTGGTCTCAAGCATCTGGATTTACGACCACCAGAAGATCGCTGCCCACCGGACGCCGTACCTAACTCAATCATCACAGAACCACGATTTGGGTTAGTATTTCAAAACCCACAAGGCAAAATTAAACTGTTTGTATGCATGGACTGTCAGAAGTACGCAACTAGTACTCTGAACAAATTCAGAGCAAGCCTTGTGAAATACAGAGGTACAGAAAAAATGGATAAAGATGTTGCAGATACTTTCATCAGAGAGATTGATGCCACAATCCGCCTAAGAGAACTCTGCATCAGTTTCTACAAAGAGATCAGAAGAGTCGGAAGAGACAACAGAAGCTACAACGATTTCAAAGATGCCAAAATCTGATTCTCAAACCTCAAATCTCTGCAAACCAAGTCAAAAGTTTATCTTTCATTGTACTCAAATGTAAAATGCCTCTGGCATATTTATGAATGAAAGAACTTTCGAGGTATTGTTTAACCTTTGTCTTATCTAACATAGCCTAACTAAACTCGAAGTTAAAATTTTTTATTTTTCACTACTTAGGGGGAGATTGTTAGCTTCAATCTTCCGAATCATAGATATATTTAGAAGTAGTGAAAAATAGGCTAAGTGAAGAAAAGCCTCTTACAGAGGCTCTGCCGAACTCACCGATTGATCAGGGTCAAGAAGCTACAGAAGCAACAGAAGGGTCCTACAGAACCTCTGTTGGACTTAAAAAAGACTCAAGACTCGGAAACAAAAGAAGACTGCTCCACAGAGGACCAGACCGCAGAACCTCTGTAACTCATTACAGAGCCTCTGTGGTCTTCAACAAAGACTTCAAAGATATTATTAATATCTTGCTACTGTTACAGGACCCGTTCATCAACTTGCATGGTAGCATGCCCTGTCCAACGTCGACGTGTCAAACTCTGATTGGACTCAATAGGGCTTAGTACATAATAGACGTCTGCTGCATTAAATGCAATACAACACGTCTTACTGTTCATGCCGCTCTTGCAACTGTTCACGGCATCCGTTCAACTATTCATCAGTACCGTCTGAATAGTAGCATATGCTTTATGGTCCCCTTTAGAGTAGTATATAAGGAAGACTCATGTTGAGTTCTTCCTTATTACTTATCATTTTATTATTATCATCAATCACATATAAATCGACCATCATAAGAACACAAAAAGTTTATTCACCTTAAGAGTCATATCCTTTTTGAAGCTTTTCTTACTCATTGTTCTTAAATCTGTTCTAAATATATATTCAGTAAACTTTGAAATATTATTTCCTGTTCATTGTTTATTTATATTTTGGTCTAAATCTATCAAAACTTATCTGTTAGTTCTTCAAATACGCTTCCGCATCAAACATTAACTTGAACTAATAGATCTGATAATCTTGTATAAGCAAAACGGGAACCAACAGACTTAGCCGAGGAAATTTTTGAAAATTGAGGTTTCAGAAAGCTCCCGGATTATAGAATCCGGGTGGTTTCCGGATAAAGAATCCGGAAAAACGAAGTTACCGGATAAAAAAATGTTACCGGATAGAATATAAGGCACAAGAACTTACCGGGTGGTTAGAGAATCCGGATGAATTGTTTCCCGGATACTCAGTGTTGACCGGATAAACAAAAGTTTTCGGGTACAATGGATTGTCCGGATAAGATATGTCCGGAAACTCTAGGTTTCCGGATACAAATGTTACCCGGATAGTATAAGGAATAGTGACTTACCCGGACTGCAGAACTTACCCGGAAAAATGAGGAGTCCGGATGGAATTGGAGATGTCCGAATGGATTTCACACAAACGTCCGGACACTATCAAGTTGTCCGGAAACCGCGGCTGGTTTATCCGGACTCTGCGGCTGTTAGCTTAAATCGATCGACTTTTCGATTAGGGTTGCCCAAAATCGATCCTGGAAGATTTGTAACAATGCAAGACACAAAAATAGCACTAATCCAATCGATTTCAATGCAAAAGTAACAAGTTTTGATGGTTAAAAACCGAATCTTTTATCAAGAACACTACCAAAAACTTTGATCTTAAATTGCTAAATTGGCCAATCAAACGAATGAATTAGGATGTAAAAATTTGCAAAAACACTTATAACGATAATGCTAACACAACCCAATAAGCAAAAACAACCAATTTCGACTGAATCAAATAGTCAAGAATTCAAGAATGGTCAGACGGGTAGAAGTCAAACTAACCAGAAATTGATGAATGAAGCTTTGAATCGAATCCGTCTGTCTGCTCTGATACCAATTGTAGAATCCAGATCCGTGCAACAATATATGAAATCAAAATATATGAACAATATGCGTAATGATTTCAACTGGTCATCCCTGTCATTCACTTTCAGAGAGAATTTACAATACAGTGTTTGAAAGTAAAAGAGATGATTAGCTTGTTTTTCCAAGCTAATCAACATTAAATACATTGGGCCCGTGGTTAACAAGCCCACGGCCCGTTCACTAATAAGCTCTATTTTAATCAAATACAGTTTACCCCTTGAACTTTAAATCAACATTAAAACCTGCTCTAACAGGAAAGTTAGTCACGACAGTAATAGGATGCGATTCAAAATAGTGTCGCAATTTTTTAGCAGTTGTGACTAGCGACAAAAGAAATTTTTCCATTGAGGAATACCTGGTTTCTGCGTCCAAAAGAGATTTACTTACATAGTAGATCGACAATTGTTGCTTTTCATCTTCTTGCGTCAGTACAGCGCTTACTGCATTTGGACTAACAGCCAAATATAGTTGCAAGACCTCATGATCGTGAGGTTTCGACAATAGAGGAGGCGACGTCATGTACTCTTTAAGATTTTGCAATGCATGTTCATGGCCGTCGGTCCAGTCGAAGCCTCTATTTTTCCTGAGGACATTGTAAAATAGATGGCATTTATCTGAGGATCGAGAGATAAACCTGTTCAAGGCTGCTACCCGACCAGTGAGCCTTTGGACCTCTTTGAAATTTCTCGGAGACTTGATCTCGACGATAGCCTTGATCTGGTCGGGATTAGCCTCGATGCCTCGACGAGTGACCATCTAGCCTAAGAATTTCCCGGCACTGACGCCAAAGGAAC
Source organism: Saussurea involucrata (assembly GCA_033807775.1). Lineage (NCBI taxonomy): Eukaryota > Viridiplantae > Streptophyta > Magnoliopsida > Asterales > Asteraceae > Saussurea > Saussurea involucrata. Next base: position 92,985,707 of record CM066327.1, on the reverse strand, counting down.
ATTTTGTCGGATTAAGTTTCATACTATATTCTCTAAGGATGTCGAATGACTGCCTTAAGTGCCCGACGTGATCGACAGCTTGCTTCGACTTGACCAACATATCATCGATGTATACCTCCATTGTGTCGCCAAGACGACCCTTGAACATCTTGTTCACCAGGCGCTGGTAGGTAGAACCTACATTTTTTAGTCCAAAAGGCATAACCTTATAACAGTAAATACCTCGGTCCGTCATAAATGCGGTTTTTTCTTAATCCTCGACGTGCATTAGGATTTGATTATATCCGGAATAGGCATCCATGAACGTCAATAGTTCGTGCCCCGCCGTTGCGTCGACCATGACATCAATATGTGGCAATGGAAAAGGATCTTTTGGCCAAGCTTTGTTGAGATCGGTGAAGTCGATACAGACTCTACACTTGCCATTTTTCTTCGCCACGACCACGACATTAGCAAGCCAATCGGGATATTTTACTTCACGAATTTTTCCCGTCTTTAGAAGGTTGTCGACTTCGTCATTTATCACCTTATTCCTTTCAGGAGCAAATTTCCTTCGCTTCTGTTTGACAGGTTTGAACGATGGGTCGACGTTGAGTTTGTGAGAGATGATGTCAGGATCTATACCGACTATATCTTCATGCGACCAGGCGAAACAATCAGCATATTCCTGCAAAAAAGACATCAACTTTTCTCTAAGGCAAGGACTGAGGGATGACCCGATAAAGACTTTTTGGCTCAGGCTTGCTTGGATCCAAGACGACTTCCTCCAAGCGATAATCGTTGACTGCTTCTGGAGCATCTTGTGCATTTTCGAGCCCCTGCTGTTCTGTGACAGCGGCTTGTTCTGGGTTTCCGTTATTTGCCATTCTCCTGAAACAGGGAATAAAGAAGACTACAAGAAATCGTTAGTAGGACACACGTTTGTCGAAGATTTTCTCTAGATGAGGTCCCACGGATGGCGCCAAACTGTTAATGCCAAAAATCGCACCAAAGTACAACTAAAGGTCGATGTGGACTTTAACAACTAAAGAAAATAATCTTTTGACAAAGCGTGCGACAAAGACGAAAATGTAAAAGAGACAGAGAATTTGGTGACGCGGGAAAAACCTCAACGAGGAAAAAACCCGCGGACGACTATGGAAGTCGTCGCTGCACTATGGTCGCCAAACAGGGGCGATGTCCTTGTGTTTCTGGTGTCGATCGTACAGAGATTACAATACAAATGAAAGAAAGATTTCGAAATGTAAAGTAACAAGTATTTTGAATGTAAAACAATGTGCATCGTGTGTTTAAACTGTGTGTCGTGCGCTGATGTCGTGCGTCGAGAGCGATTCTTCTGCAAGCGATTTATGTGCTTCGAGTGTTCTTCGGAGTTCGAATGCTTGTGTCTGTTGTTCGATGTCCCCTGAACTGAGGATTGAGCTTGGAATTTATAGTCTTCGGGCGCTTTAATTGGCTCATTAAATACTTCGATAACTGTCGTAACGGACGTCGTCTTTAGTGCTGTTAATGGCTTTCATCGGTTATAGCCGTTGTCCATTAAAGACGTTGACTCCGGCAATAAACACTAAACAAACGTAACAGTTGTATCACGCGTTAGCTGTTCGAGGTCGCATGGTTCTATGCGACGATTGTGCGAAACGTACGACATCATGGTCGAGTGTCGTGAGGTAAATAACTTTTGATCTTAACTTTAGTCGGGGGGATAAAGTGCTATGATTTTACCTTACCAGAAGTAACAGAAGTGAGGGCTTTTACATACCTTGGTCGTGGTCGAGACTGGTGAAATTTTGCCCAAACAGTCATCCGATGTGTTTTTAGCAAATTCTGCATTTTGATGTATTTTAAAGTTTTTTTTGTCGATTTCAATAGATTTTTTAAGTATTTTCGTTGATTTTGAGAGACTTTTTTGGGTTTTGATTGATTTCGGTGTACTTTTTTGGCTTTTTGTTTAATTTTGATATACTTTTTTCATTTTTTAGGGCTGATTTCCGTTGTATTTTCTAGTATTCCAAAACACCCCTCAAAATTTTGAAGGTACGCCTTTCCTAACTAAAATAAATCCAACTTACGAAAATAAGCGTGGACCCGCTCTGACATACATAGGTCCTCCAAACACAAGGGTTGTGGTGTGCTGATTAAGGTCCTGAGGGATGTGCAAAATATCTCATCTGCCAGGGGTTTGAATCCAGGCGTACACAACAATTGTGGCCACTGAGGTTTAATAATCATGACTGATGTCTTACAGTCATAATTTGCCAAGGGATTTGTCTAGGCATAGCCTAGGACACCCTTCCAAAAAAAAATAGGTCTGCCCCTGTTAGTGACAATATATATATATATATATATATATATATATATATATATATATATATATATATAACAATTTAATTTTCTAACCAATTAAGTAGTTAGGACTCTTCGGGTCTGTTTAGTTGGTTTTTCATTAAGTCCTATATAGAGAAACCTGACTGTATGGATTAATCTGTCTGTATAGATTGATATACCTTGCTGTTTGTTTGTTGTACTGAATAAACCGTCTGAATGTCAAAAATTACTATTTTAACCCTGAATGTATGAAGCACTGATTAATATAACTGTTTGGTAAATGTGTTGAATGGTTGATTATGAACAATAAATATTATCAATTTAAACAATTTTAAAAATAAATAAGTACATAAACAAAATTTAAAGTACATAAACGAAATTAAAATAGATGAAATCATAGTTTGGATACAATTCTATTTGCAACAAAACTAATAAGTACATCAACGAAATTATATGAAATCACATATTCCTTATCATGCACTATTTGCACCACCAACCAAGCCAAATGACAAATAGTCGACCTGTGCTACTTTATTGCTTTGCGAGCCATGAACCTGAAAGATGAAATTCAAGTAATTGTATTGAAAGGTAGGGAAATCCATGGAAGAAAGTATTTGCATTCCTAGGCTGACTGATATTTCTTAATACTGCAAGTTATGTTCGTCATCCAAACTCTTATGATCATCAACTCGTGAAAGGATTTAGAAGTTCGGTATGCATATTACCATATAAGAGCTCCAAGAAAGAGGTGTCGGTACTCGGTAGAATTATGGTTTTGATACATCATATAAGCAGGAGGCAATATGATTCTTGATATGAATCAAGTTGTTGTTGGCTTGAAAGATAGAACTTGGAAACACATCTCTTTGATGATTGCTTGAAGTGGGATAATAAGTAGCCATCTTAATTTCTAAAAACTGATCACTATCGCAAAGATTTTTAAAGGCCAACAAATGATCCCTTTAGAAGGTGATGTGATGCCTGATTCAACAAGAAGCTCACAATTATTGGATTCAACAAGAAGCTCACAGTTATTGGATTCAACAACAAGCACACAATTGACTTTTATATTTTGATAACATGAGCAAATTACATAATTAAACATAAAATCAAACACTTTGTGTGCACCCAAAAAAAGATTAGTATGAATCCAAACCTGAGAGAGGAGTCCTCTAAAGTTGTGACTACGTGAAGGATGAAGACATAACCCAATATGTGATTAAACATCACAATAATATGATAACAAGCAAGCAAAAACAGAATTATATATATGTGTATAATCATAAGTTTTCCATAGTTGAGCAAACACCCAATTACAACAAGCAATGAAAATAAAACCCAAACCCATTACAACAACCATAAATCAAATAGGTTATCGATGGCAACCAAACCATAAAACAAATTGATTGCAACAAAACCATAAAACAAATTGTTTGAAAATCAAACCATAAACCTAATCGATTTGTAAGTTTCTACCACCAAAATTAGTGAGAGAGAGAGAGAGAGGAGTAGAGATGAAATACAGCGTTGTGAGAGGAGTAGAGAGGAGGGTGACAACGAGAGGACGGAGAGATGCTCCGGCGAGAGGGAGGATGCCTGGGAGAAGAGGGATGTGTGGGAGGTGAGGGATCTTCTGCAAAGGGATCCGGTTGAACACAAGGGAAGGGTTGGAAATCATACGTCTGTGTCCATAAAGCGTACCCCTCAAAGCTGAGCGAATAAGTTGCTCCATAAATCATTAAGCTGCTTCCAAACACATCAATATGGCTGACCAAATAAGATATAGCCCTCATTAAGCCTATTAACTTGTTTCCAAACAAGGCCTTACTATTATGATGCTCCAATGAATGTAAATTTTGTTTTTTAACCTAACAACATGAACAAATTTAAAATTAAAGCAACGTTGGAGACAAAAGTTGAAAATCGTTATCTATGATGGATAATTAGACATAAACTTGGATGACTTTATACTTTTGAGTGTGTATGTATCAACCACTAAAAGTTTAATTTTATGGTTTAAATTGTAATATAATCATCTTTTTAAGCGTACGTTCAAACCATACAACGCAAACCGACATGTTGGGTTATAAGCTAAAATATGGTTGATGAATTAGTATGATTTTCCAAACGGAAGTATTGCGTTCGATTGTTTAAATGGCCTCATAGTCTTACTCAACCCATGTGAACTGTAACACCTTCAAATCTGAAAAGAGCAACTAATTTAAATTTTTCAATAATACACCGAATAAAGGATGAAATCTCTTCCTACAAATCATTGCTTGAAATACCTCGAATTAAATTCTATAATTAACCTCAACAATTATTTACTCAAGTCTTATACAAAGACTAAATCAAGGTCGGGTGTTACTAAAAACTCTATATTGGTCGATATCTTCAAATGCGAAAACATCACTCAATGGCTATATCCTTCCCGTGCATCTAACTAGCACTCCACTCTTCACGGTATTGCTAGTACCATTTCCCTAACAAGGACCTGATGCACATGCCGAAAAATAAAAGGTTTGGATTAACGCCTAGTGAGTTCAAGAGTTTTCATTACCATATAATCAATAAAACGAAAATAATATAATTTAAATCACGATTTCCATTATGCAAAACGTTTAGAATAAATGGTGATCTCTTTCCCAAAAATCCCATTATACGTGTCAAAGTGCTTAAATAGAAATACTCTAAAAATATGGAACGAAACCCTTTACTCACGCGAAACATAAATATGATAAAATTCAAATATCAAAGCATGGCAATAATTACTTCATGCAAAACTTAATATATGTGGAGGGGGTCAAATATTAAAGTCATCAATAGCAATTACTCGCAAAAGACCCAACAAATAATACAACATGGATATTAAAATATCCAAAAATAATAATTGGCCATAACGGTGGAGACCCGTATCCATTAAGAGTGGATGAAACACATAAGTATACCACTAGTAAAACGTTAATCGCATGACATGTCCCGACATAAAGTCCATATATCCCTACGAGGCTACGACTCCTCATCAAGTTTCACACAAATAGTCGGTTGACCTCAGTATCAATCCACATGGATTCTTACCAAAAGGTCCGGCAACATTCGAGGATACAACCATGACATTACCCCGAATGGCGGAGTTCATAGTGCCTACCCACACGGTAGCACCACCCCGGACTCAACCCTCCTAGTGGCTACTTGAGAAGTTAAGGTCATAAAACATGGGTTCCGAAGACTAGGCACGTAAATACCCAGTTAACCATAAACAAAGACTGACTTACGTGTCTATGGATCCAATGCAACAAAATCTAAATTAAATGACTCCAAATGAATGACTAGTGCACCCCAAACATGTAATTATCAAATAAAATGCAATAAATGCAAATAATGATCAAAGCTCTACATTGAGCTATTAAAATCGGACAAATGTCCCCAAGACTCTTTTAAGTCAAAACCGAGCCAAAATGCTCAAAACTCAAACGACCATCAAATAAAGGTCCTCAAATAACTAAACGCATTTAACCGATGTTTATGCAAACACATACCTCAAGATATGAACCCGAAACTCATCAGTGATGGGGACAAGCGATTTTCCAAATGGACTCATTCCTTTATATTTCCAAAATCCTTCATAATACGATAACGTGCATTTTACAAATGGTTTATAAAATCATATACACCCAAAATGCATAAATGATCGAATAGACTTCATTTGAACAATAAATCATCAAAGGTACACATTTATGATATTTACTCGTCAAAATATCCAAAACCCCAAATATGGCATTTCATGAGATTAATCAACCAAATTTACCAAATATGAAAACTTTGTCAAATACTCAATACATTGATAGTTACCAAGTAAAACACATTTTTACTTAAAAAACACATTTTGGCATGTACATAATTTTCACAAAACAACTTGAACCCACCTTGCCAGATTTAGGCTAAATCTAGATTTTTCCCAAACTTGAGTTTCCTTGAAGAAACTTGAATCGACAAGAAAATTCTCCAAACCATAGATTCACTAGTTTTCCAAACATAAATACACATATCCAAACACTTAAATCATTCCCCAAAAATCTTATATCAAAATCTCCAGTTTGACCAAAACCCTAATTTTGACCTAACTTCCCCAAAATCACTGAAACCAATTTTTAATAAATATAAACACTAGGAATTCATCAATGGATCATTTATAACTGACATGAAAGTTTAAAAACTATGAGGATGAACTGACCACTTAGGTTTTGCTGAAAACCTAGAAACCCCTAATTGTCTTGAAGATGGAGGTGATGATGATGAGCTCTTGATCTTTGCTTCCACTTCACCACCAAATACTCTTGAAACTTTTAATGAACATCAAAAATATTAATCTATCCTTGAAAAGATCTCAAAAACGAAACCATAGCAATTTGAATCACCAAAATCGGAGTTGAGATGAGAGAGATATGACCATGTGAAGAAAGAGACTCAAAAATCGGATTTTATGCACTACATCGCCCGCGAGAGTAGGGATGGCAACGGGTAGGGTATGGGTAGGGTATGGGTAGGGTAAGGGTTAATCCATTATCCAATCCATTTAAAATAGCGGGTAACGAAACGGGTAATTATCCATCTCATAAAACCCTTATCCATATCCTACCATACCCATTAAAAATATCGGGTAACGAAACGGGTAACGGACAAATGGTAAAACAAAAAATATTATTTTAAACTATAACTGATATCGTTAAATCTCAAATATATAAGTAAAACATAAGCTCATAAATATAGTTACTATTTTATATCTAATATGTATACTAAACATTTTATTATTTTCAAAGAATAATCATAGTATAATATTAAAAAATATCTAAAAATTATAAAACTAACACTTTTCATCGTATTTGTTTTCTTGAGCCTCTTGTTTCTCGTTTAATCATCAATTCATCATGAAATCTTTTACTCGGTAAATATAAAAAATAAATTAATGTACATATGAATATACGAAAACATTATAAAGAATATTAATAATATATAATTATGTATATATATGCACACTAATATTTAGTTATATATGTGTATATATATTATATCGTAATGGGTAATGGGTAACGGGTAACGGATAACGAAATAAACCGTTTATCCATTCCCTACCCACTAAAATTTTGGGTAAACGGGTAATGGATAAGTGGATAAATGGATAAAATTTTCTTTATTCATACCCTTATCCAACGGGTCGAAACATAACGGGTAACGGGTTTACCCTTACCCAATGCCAGCCCTACGCGAGAGTGACAAGAGAAAGTCACAATGTCCCTTCAGTATGTCACTTTCACCCAAAATGTAAATTGGGTTAATTGTTCTCTGCGAAAGTGACATGCTAGAGGACCAGTGTCACTTTTGCCTAAATGGTACCGAACACAGTTTTGGCCATAACTTATTAGTTTTAGCTTCGATTTTGCTCTGGAAAAGACGATTGGACTTGTATTTGTTCTTCGTTATACAAGACTATAAAATCTAGGATCTCAACTTAAAATCATATTTTCTCTATTTATCTTTAAAGATTGATTTCTACACTAACTTGAAGTTGTACCTACCCAAAAATAACGGGCGTTACATAAACCCTAATAAAACATAATTTGTTTCGGTTCGTATTTTAGAAATAGTTTCGAAAGCTTTATATATATATTTTTACAAGAAAACAACTAAAAAGAAAGCTTAATATGACATCGAGAAAAAACTTTAATTTAGATATTTATTAAGTGTTCCCCGTTGTGGATCTTAAAGTTAGCAACAAACAAGAAACTCCATAAAAATTAGAGTAGAAGTAGTCCTAAGAAAAACTTTTATCAAAGATCTCTACTCATATGCTTGAACTACAATGGAGGGAGAAATGAACAGATAAGAACGCCTCTCACAACTCTCTGTGAAATGTGTGTGTGATCTAAACTTTCTCAAATGACAAAATATACCCAAGACCCTATTTATAGGGTTCAAAAGTAAAATGGAAGGCCTAAGCCCATTAACCTCCCAAAGCCCAAAATACAAATACTTCATAAAACTTTCATTAAATTGAGGTAAGACCCAACAATCTCCCCCTAAATTATTATAAAGAAAGGATATTCAAATCATCTCTCCCCTTGTTTTCTTTAGAAACTTGGCAAGTTTGATAAGATGGCAGATGAAGGCTTCTTTTTTGGGCTAATCATTAATGTCTAAGGCCTCAGAGTCTTCAACAAAAGAACCAAGGTTGTAAAAGAGAACATAAATGTGAATTTTGATGACAAAGTTCAAATGAATTCTGCACATCTCAGTTCATGACTCAAGCCGAATCTAACAACTTCTCAACAACACAGTTCACAGCCAAGTCTTCAGCCTAATGAAAATTAACTTCCGAGTCTTCTTCCTCAACTTCAAGAAACTCAAAACTTGCTATGTTGTTTGAGAACTTGATTCGTGATGATTCAAAATCTTCTTATCACACTATTTAGTTAAAATCTCAATTTATAAACTTTTAACTAGTTTCTGTAACACCCGGAATTGTATAATAGTGCAAAGTGTCACATTAGAATTTAAGTACATATGTTTCGATATTTGGTTTATTTATAAATTGATAAAGTTAGACCTAAGTCGCTAAGCCATGCGTTAAGTTCTCTCGGAAAGTCGATTTTCATTTTCGAGTCATTGTGGCAGTCGGTGTGTGGGTGCGAGAGTGACCACGAGAGTGCCTACTGACACAATCGCTAGGAACAATCGTGGGAGGGGTGCCCAATATCGGTACACTCTATGCGAGAGTGACCAATGGCACAATCGCTGGGCACAATCGTCTGAGAGTGCCTACTCTGCGCACCCTCTGTGCGAGAGTGACAGCGAGAGTGCTCATTGGCACAATCGTCGGACACAATCGCCCGCGTGGTCTGACGAGTTTAAAACCACTTTTTAGCTGATGTCTCCTTCATTTATTACCAAATCAATTTGGGATACGTTTGGGAAACCCTTGGTAGCGATTTTTGACCCTTCAAAACTGTCTCCTCATAAATTTCGCAATATGGTTTGGTGGAAGTAATTATTGAGCATCAATATCTCTATGAGGAGTATTAAGTGTGGATTTTCAAGCAAGGACCAAGCCTCACTCTCATCTCCTACATTTCTAGGGTTTGGTCAAGTTTCTAGGGTTTTTTTTTCCAAAACCTAGATTGTGAGTTCTAAACCCTTTGTAAAACTAGATACATGCTATTATGTGATTATTTATCATTTATTTTTCTTACCTTCGATGAAAACTTAACTTGTGATAAAATGATCAAACCTTCATATTTTCATGAACTTGGAAATTTGGATGAGAAATGTGTTTCTCGGTTATTTGATGAGTTTGTATATCTTATTTGCAACAAATATAGGTATTTTGTCAATTTCATGAAAATGTTCACATGGTTAGTATTTTGACCTAACTTGGTATTTTGGCTATATGTAATGTTTCTAGAAGCCATTGGTGTTGATATCAAGTATGAAGTTTACATACACATGGATGCATGGCATTTGGGTTAGGAGATATTGTTAAATGATATTGTATGCCTAAATGGCCATTTTGAGCAATGTTGGAGTCTTATATGCTATTCTATTATGTTGAACGTGGAAACTACACCACAAGCTGCCTAAGATGGCATTGGAACTAAGTCTCATGGATTTTATGAGCCTTATGGCCAAGGTGGGCAATGCCTTCGTTGTAACCCCCATTTATCCCGGGCGTTTTTGGTGTCCCTCATGGTAGTTGACACTAAGGTATCTCGTCTCTTTGGTGGAACTTATTTGGTGCTACGGGTCTCCCTCATTGAATCCAACTTTGATCTCAAGAATAGAAATAATTGCTTTAGTATGTTATTTCTGCATATTATTAAAAGTTCAACTTACTAGGCTTTTGGCCTAATACTTGTTTGGTGTCAACATGTATCTCAGGTTCTAGCGACGCCGTCTCTAAGAAGGTTTAGCCGGTTTAGTTGTGAGCATTCGGGATTCTTTTGGGACACCATTAAAATAGAAGATTCCTAATTTTGGAATGTTTTGGAAGACACCCGAATTGTAATCTTATTTCTAGAGAAAATAGATTATTAGGTTGTTATTTCCAATTACATTGAATTATGAATTTGTAATTAACAGGTGATTTTAATTCCCCATTTTTGGGAGGCTCATGCTTTGGCATTTATATACCATTCCTTTCGATTTATGGAAGTTTTTGTTTTTCCCAATTTTTGGGGTGTTACAAGTTGGTATCAAAGCTTTAGTTTAAGTGAACTAGGTGTCGAATCTAGTATGCCTAGACTTAAGCTGTAAATGCTAGTGTGTAATCTATTAACCTTGGATAGAATCCATAGGTGGGGAGAGTATTTGGACCTATGAAATTACACTTGTTGAGAATTGTGGTGATGATGAAAAGGATTTTTGTGTATGATATACATTCAAAATTTCATAGGGCCCGTGTTATGGTGAATATATTAATACGTAAGCATGCGTGAATTTATTGTTATGATGGTTGATGATTGTAGTAGTACGTTACAAACCCTTGATCTTTAAAAGAATTAACCGGTATGGTATTTATCATGTGTTGCCGTTCACCATGCTAAACACGAGGAGCCGAGTGGTTAATCAAGAAGACGGTGATGAAAACACCCGAACTGTAATCTTATTTCTAGTGAAAATAGATTATTAAGATGTTATTTCCAATTAGTTTGAATTACAGATTTGTAATTAACATGTGATTTTATTCCCCATTTTTGGGAGGCTCATGTTTTGCCATTTATATACCATTCCTTCCGTTTTATGAAAGTTTTTGTTTTTCCCAATTTTTGGGGTGTTACAGTTTCTGATCCTATTTCAGATGATTCTCAACTTCAAAGTATCAATCTTTCCAATCCTTCTATACTTCACCTCCAAATCAAATTGACCCTTCTAAACCAAAAGTATCTCATACTTATGATGTGCATATTCTCGAATGGAGCACGCATAAACGAATTCACCAACTGTAAGGTCAAATGAAATACCTCAATCTTTAGATACCAATACTCTTGATGTATATGAACCCCTTCCTCTATGATCAAGTGAATAAGAAATTTCATCCTTTACAAGATCCAAATTAGATACAATCAACAAAAGAAGAGCTTGTTCAACTTGAGAAAAACAAGTTATGGAAGTTGGTCCCTAAACTCGAAGGCAACTCAGTATATGAGGTTGCGTAGACCACATGCAGTGGAGCAAGATAGCCCCCCCCCCCCCCCTCTCCCCCATGATTTCCTTCTCTTCCCTACACCCTAACCCAAGCATCAATGATAATGCTCTTCTTTGCTTGTGGATGAGTCTTGATTTTTAGCTCCTTCTTTTCATTGATTTCATCCCTCATCATTTTTGGACCCTAAAAAAACAAACATATAATTTATGTTTTTCTTCAAAAAGAAACTAATATGCTTGTTTCTATTGCCCCTTTGGTTTTGACTATTCTCAAGTGCCTTTTATGTTACCTTTCAAATTTGCAGGATATCAAATGCCTTCATGTACTTCAAGAGCATCAAGTGGCAAAATCGTTGGTTTCGAAATGTGGTACATTATATACTTTATTTTAAATGAATACGTTGATTTTATTGCTTCATTTGATCAAAATTTATACTGCTTAGTTGTTATTTGTTGGGTTTGCCACTATTTAAAACTTTGGGCCTTGATCATGTTAGCATTGGAATTTACATTTAGGGTGCGTTTGGTTTGCAGACCGGATGGGACGGGATGGGACAAAAAAAATTAGTCCCATGTTTGGTAAGCCATGGGACAAAAATCAGATGGGACAAAAATCAGACAAAAACCTAATTTGATGGGACAAAACTTAGAATTTTTTGTTCCACCAAAATAGGTGGAACAACATGGGACTAAAATCCAGATTACCATTTTGCCCTTTTTTACACCTGATCTAACATACCCTAATCCAAAATCGTGCAGCCTCCATCTCGTCATTTCTCTAGTCAGCTTCATCCTCTCCATCTCTCCATCTCGTCGATTTCTACACAGAGGTACGATTCCACTTCTCTTCTTTGTTTTCTCGTCATTCTAATGGTCGATTTCGAACTTCGATTTCATAATTTTTGCATTCGATTTCTGCTACTGTCATGAAAATGTGGATTTTCTGCTACTGTCATAATTTTTGCATTCATAATTTTTGCATTTGATTTCATAATTTTTGCTACTGTCAAATTCTTGCTATTGTTTTCTTGTTATTGTTAATGCTTATGTCCAAATGTTGCTAATCTTTTTTGCTATTGTTAATGTTTATGTCAAATGTTGCTAATCTTTTTTTGCTATTGTTAATGTTTATGTCAAATGTTGGATTTTTTCTTGCTATTGTTTTCTTGCTACTTTTTTTTTGCTAATGCTTATGTCAAAAGTTGTTTTTGAATGGAAGCCTATGTCAAATGTTGTTTTTGAATGACATCTAATTTGTATGGAATAGTTTCTTGTTTTGTGAATTTTTGTAGTGATGGATCGGAACCAATTTGTTGTAGTCGTTAATGTTTGGAATGCTTACATTCAAATGATCGTGTATTTACTTCCACTTATGATTCGGTTGATTGAATTGGAGAATAGAAATAATGAAACGGAAACTTTGGACCAAAAAACTTTCACTAGACTTCAAGTTAGGTCAACCGAAATACAACGCATTACACGCGAAAGTGATGTAAATTGTATAAATGAGTTGCGAATGGATAGAAATGCTTTTGCAATTTTGTGCGATTTGCTTAAAACTCGCGGGGGATTAGTAGATGATGGTAATATGACAATCGAGGAGCAAGTTGCGATATTTATAAATATATTAGCACACCACACTAAGAATAGAACTATCCAAGTTAGGTTCTATAGGTCGGGGGAAACAATAAGTCGGTATGTTCATCGAGTGTTGCGTGCGTTATTGCATTTGGAAGATGTGTTGCTTGTCAAACCAACTTCTATAGAAGATGGTTGTACGGATTCACGATGGAAATGGTTTAAGGTAATTATTATAACAATTTTAATACAATTCATAATAAATATAACACTTTAATTTACTTGTTTAGCTAAAACCTTTTATAGGGTTGTCTAGGAGCAATAGATGGAACTTATATTGAAGTAACTGATAAACCAAGGTATCGAATAAGAAAGGGACATATTGAGACCAATGTGTTAGGTGTGTGCACTCGTGATTTGAAATATGTCTACGTTTTAGCTGGGTGGGAAGGCTAGGCTACCGACTCTAGAGTTCTACGAGATGCAGTTACTAGACAAAATGAGTTGAAAGTCTCAGCTGGTAACTACTACTTGGGCGATGCAGGATATATCAATGGGGAAGGTTTTTTGGCACCATATAGGGGCACTAGGTATCATTTACGAGAATGGGAAGACGTTAGTCGTGCACCTACTAATAAGGAAGATTACTTTAACATGAAGCACTCACATGCTAGAAATATTATTGAGAGGTGTTTTGGCATCATGAAGAAACGTTGGGCTATATTACTAAGTCCTTCTTTATATCCGATAAGATATCAAGGGAGAATGATTTTAGCGTGTGCTTTGTTACATAATTAGGCGTATTTTTGTTTCAGCATCCGCACACACATTCATGGCGCATGGTAAATGACACAGCATGATTGGCAAGATATAATCAATTTCCCTACTCCTCAAATGACCCTTTGCCACGATTTAAGCATAAAAGACAATGCTTATCCTAGCTTGATGGGTATCTTCACTTCACTTCAATTGCATTTCACTCATTTATTCGTTTAGTTGTACTTACATTTTGGTTGTTCTCTGTTAAAAAAAACACAAAAATCCAGAAAGATTTTTGTTGATCCTTCATGACATTAGAGCTAGTAGTAATCACATCTCATTTAGAATAAATCTTTTAACTTTTGTCCATGATGGAAAGATTTGTTTAGAAACATTGTTTCACCTTAATTAGTCATTTGTGCGTACCACTTTGTATGTTATTACATGTTGCCTCTAGTGTAACACCCTCAAATTGGAAATAGAAACTAAATAAAATTTTCAATAAAATAACCAATTAAGGATAAAGTTCCTTCTATAAACATTCTTTGAATTACCTCAATATAAAACATTATAATTTCAACAATCAAAACCTAAGTCATTCGCCAAAGCTACAAAAGGTCGGGTGTTACTTAATCCCAAAATCAAGTTGCTATTCCCCAAATGCGGAAGACTTCACCAAGCTACTTACGTCTTGAGCACACAACTAGCTCTCCACTCTTCACAGTGTCACTAGAACTATATCCCAACCGGAACCTGTTACACATGCCGACAAATAAAAAGGTTAGGGTAACGCCTAGTGAGTTCAAGAGTTTTTATCATGGTTATATAATTCGTAAGACGAGAGAGGTGCAATTTAAATCATTAGTTCAAAAGGATTTACTTAAATGCAAACCACTCATTTTCCAACGCACACAAATCCCGTGATGAAAGCTCTAATATAAAATGGTTCTCAAAATGGACTCAACCCAAAACCCACTAAAAAGTGAAATAGTAATTGATTTCCAAAATGATAAAAACATGAATAAATCGCTATTATTAAAACATCCCAAACGCGGATGAGGCATACATCACAGCCCATAAAATATGGAAACCAAACCCTATAAATAAAATACATCACCGAAAACATGGATAAAAATAAATACCCAAACAACACATTTTCGGTGACGGGGGAGACCCGATTCTATGGTATATGGCGGAACACAAAGTTAAGCCGCATAACCATGTTATTGAACTACACTTCAGATCGTGACTCTATTGTCTGCTTTAATAAGCTCCAACTCAAGTCGGACTTTTATAGTCTGGTAGCTAAGCTACACCTCAAGTCCCCAACCCAACAACGGGTAGCACCACCGTATCCCCCAGTGCCTATTGTGCCCAGCTACACCTCAAGGATACACGGTCTTGTTGCATGTTCAGTCTCTAGTAAGTTACACCTCAAGGTTTCCTTTGAACCTTTATTGCCTATTTAGTAGCATTCAATAATTGGAGTCTCAGCTCATTACTTGATAACTCAAGATGTTCAACCCTCGTGCATAAGTATTAGAACATCAACTATAAACCCTACATCTTGAAGTACAACATAATACGGTTCCTCTACACAACCCTGGGAAACAAAATGCCAAAATGGCGTACGTCGCAAAGTGAGAATACTAAGACTCTCCACTTATAAAGATATGATCGACTCATATGCCTATGGATCCAATGCATTACGGTCTAAAAGTACATGACTCCACTTTAACGACACACGCAGTTAAAACATGTACTCTTCAAATAAAATGCAATAAATGCAACTGACGACCAAAGATCCACATTCAATTGTTAAAATTCGGACAAATGTCCTCAAGACTCATTGAAGTCATAAACCGAGCCATAAGCTCTACCAAAACCAATTAACCACTCATGAAAACCAAATAATGCATTAAAACATATATAATCCACGTTTATGCGAAATGAGCTCCAAAGACTCGAATTACTCAACACAACTCTCAATTTATGACACGTCATTTTCCAAAGTACACATCAAAGTGCATTTATACCCAAAGATTTAAAAACGTAAGATAAATCATTTAAAATAACAATACTAAAGGTTCATTCATCAAAATACCTAAAATACATCTTTTCTCAAACCGGAGGGTTTACAACTTTTAAAATGTTCACAAGGTCGGAAATGACCCAAAACCCAATGACCCACACGTTCATGCTTTAAAGCATACCACCACATAAACTTATGCATATTTCCAACAAAACACTAAAAGTGCATCTTTACCAAATAATCTTCAATTATGCAATAATCATCCAACACTTCAGTTAATACAAATTTTGTCAAGTTGCCCAAAAATCCCAAAGGTGGGTGTTTTGTGAAATTTATAAAATCAAATACTCCAAGTAATCAAAATTACTCAAATAACTCAACAATGAATATTTTCATGTAAAACACTTAAAACACTTTAAAAATAAACATTTTGGCATGTACAATGTTTTCACAAATCAACTTGAACTCGCATTGCTAGATTTAGGCTCACTAGTACAAAAATGATCTTTTGTGATGCTTTTGAAAAATTGGTATGTAACGGTTTGATATAAAACCGTTACAAAAAGTCACATAAAAAGTTAGAGAATTGTTTTAGTAACAGTTCTTATAAAAAAACGTTACTATTACTAAAAACCTAGAAACATAAAGCAACGTTTTAGATAAAAGCGTTAATAAAAGGTCCCCTAAAGTAACGGCTTAGGACAGATTTGAAAAACCGTTGCCATTTACGAACTTTTAGTAACGATTTTTGTCTAAATCGTTGCTTTTTGTCGTAACGGCTTTAAAAAACCGTTACCGAAACTAAAATATATATATATATAGCAGCGTTTATGTGAAAACCGTTTTCAAAAGTCACCAAGTTCTATGGCAACGGTTTTGCAAACTTGGCGTCACCAAAAGTTAGTGTATGACAAAGGTTTTTGAAAGTTTTACGTCACCATATGTCATGATTTGGTAACGGTATTAAAACATTTACATCACCATATCTCAAGCTACATTGACGATTTTGAATAATTTATGTCACCATATGTTATGTTTGTAGCAAAACAGTATCAGAAACATAAAAATAAATAAGCAGTATAGATGAATAATCAATCTGGAATCGGGAAAAAAAATTGGCCGAGGCCTGTGTTTGACACAGTCCCCTTAAAACAGATTCACCCTGTGGTGTCTGTTTCCCAGGGTACAACGGCCGGAGCAGTAGTACTGCCGGACCGAGACGGAAGCCAGAGAGAAAACCGAGTTCACACCTGATGGCTGATTGTATATCTGATATGGGAGATGTGCTTGTATGTGTAACTAGTTCCACTCCCTCACTTATATAGCTGATACTGTATGGGAGTTATGGAAAAGGCAATAAGTACTGGAAAGTGGAAGGTCAACAGATTCTGCAAATGAAACTGAAAAGAATTATCTGGAAAATTTCCAAAAACGAGCCTGAACTTTTTGGTCGACCTTGGCGCTGCATTCATGTCCGCAGGACGCGCCCGTGCACACAAGTTCAGTTGTCCAGTCCTCAATCGGCCCAGAATTCGCACCCCCCCCCCCGCGCGCGCATGTGCGCGAGAGAGACTTTCTTTCAATACAACTTAATGTCTTCATTTGTAAAACCATATATAAACTTGATCCACTTTCAAGTTCCCACCTATGTGGGACAGCTCCTTTTCCCCAACAACACCTACTTCAATGTGTCCACTTTGAGATTCAATTTCTCATTAACACGAACTCTATTTTGGACGAAATTTAGCTCGTTACAAAGCCCTTACGAAGGTGAACGAGATCCATTACAAACTTACACGAATTAGGATGTTTGCATAATTAATATTTACGTCCAAAAACCCGAAAAAACACATATTATGTACTTATTTTCCAACAATCCCCCACATGAATAGAAATTGATCAGAAACTGATGCACGCTCGGAATACTCTCAACGTTCAAATCCTGCAAAGGATAGGTAGGTTACCCTTTGAACCTTCCCTTGTGAAATATACTTAGTTTACTGGCTGATCAGTAGACATGATGTCCTTGAACTGTTCTGCTGTTTATGTAGACGACAGCATACTTCACACAGGATTCTTCCTGACTAGTCTCAGTCCTCATTGTCATGTTCGTTATGGTCATGAACATTCGCCTGGTTCTGCAAGAGCTCTTAGGAATTATGCCCCCATAGAACTCCTTTCGAAGCGACCCCACTTCTCTCTTGCATAGGTGATCCTCTTAGGATCATTAAAAGCCATAAGCTTATCCTGGAATCTTTATTCACTGTTATATTTAGGAAAGGGCTTAGGGAAAATTTCCCCCACAGTGACTAACTGGTGTATACAATTAGGTTGTCCCTTTGAACCTAGATCTTGGGATCTCCAGTCCACTAGGTTGGGTTTCCTTTGTATTCACTTGTTCATTCAAGGGCTTTAGTCCCATTCCTCTTGATGACTTAATTACTAACTCTCTATTCAAACCTTTTGTTAGCGGATCCGCAATGTTATCCTTTGACTTCACATAGTCAATAGAGATAACTCCTGTAGAGAGTAGTTGTCTTATGGTGTTGTGTCTTCGACGGATGTGTCGAGACTTACCATTGTACATAGCATTATGTGCTCTCCCAATTGCTGATTGACTATCACAATGAATGCATATAGCAGATACCGGCTTTTCCCACCTTGGAACGTCTTCCAAAAATTGTCTTAGCCACTCAGCTTCCTCCCCACACTTATCGAGCGCTATAAATTCAGATTCCATAGTGGATCTGGCTATGACCGTCTGCTTCGACGATTTCCAAGAAATTGCAGCACCTCCAAGTGTGAAGACATACCCACTAGTAGATTTGGAGTCTTTTATGTCAGATATCCAATTTGCATCACTATATCCTTCGATGACTCCAGGATACCTTGTATAATGCAATCCATAATCTCGGGTGTACCTTAAGTATCGTAACACCCGGGTTATGCTTTTCCAATGTTCTGAACTTGGATTACTCGTATATCTACTTAACCTACTTATGGCAAAGGCTAAATCCGGCCTGGTACAACTCATCAAATACATCAAACTACCAACAATTCTCGAATATTCCACTTGCGCAACACCTTCGCCTCTATTCTTCGATAGATGGTGACTGGTGTCAATCGGTGTTCTTGCAACAACAGTGTCTTCAGCATTAAACTTCTCGAGAATTTTGTCTACATAATGTCCTTGACTTAACACGAGCCCATTCGGTGTTCTCGAGATCTGTATTCCGAGGATCACATCAGCTAGACCCATATCTTTCATGTCAAATCTAGCCTTCAACATATTCTTTGTGGATTTGATCATATTATCGTTACTGCCAATAATGAGCATGTCATCAACGTAAATACACAAGATGACATATCCGTTATCTGCGTCTTTAACATAGACACACTTGTCGCATTCGTTGATCTTAAAACCACATTCCAACATTACGTGATCAAACTTTTGATGCCACTGTTTTGGTGCTTGCTTTAACCCATACAGTGACTTCACAAGTTTACACACCTTTTTCTCTTGTCCTGGGGCAATATATCCCTCAGGTTGTTCCATGTAAATCTCTTCTTCTAAATCTCCGTTGAGAAATGCGGTTTTCACATCCATTTGATGTACTTCCAAATTTCTCAAGGCTGCAATGGCAAGTACCAGCCTAATGGATGTGAGACGTGTTACTGGAGAGTACGTGTCAAAGTAATCTAGACCTTCTCTCTGATTGTAACCTTTGATCACCAATCTGGCCTTGTATTTGTCAACGGTCCCATCTGCCTTCATTTTCCTTTTGAAAATGCATCTATAGCCTAGTGGTTTGCATCCGACAGGAAGGTCCACTAGTTCCCAAGTATGATTTTGTAAGATGGAGTCCATTTCACACTTGATGGCTTCCTTCCATTGAGGCCCTTCACAAGATGTGACTGCTTCTTGAAAGGTTTGAGGTTCTCTTTCAACCATATATGTATAGAAATCAGGACCAAATGATTTCTCAACCCTTGCCCTCTTGCTTCGTCTAGGTTCAACTTCTTCTTCTTTTTCTTCATCTATACGTTCCTTAATATGTTCCTCAATACGTTCCTCATTTTCTTCTAGAGATGTCATTCTTGATGTGCTTGCATCTCCTTTATCCACACATGGAAACACATGTTCAAAGAACGATGCATTTCTGGACTCCATTATCGTGTTTTTGTGAATATCAGGGATTCTTGATTCATGCACAAGAAATTGATAAGCACTACTGTTTTGTGCATACCCAATGAAGATGCAATCTACAGTTTTTGGTCCTATCTTTATAGCTTTAGGTGGAGGTACTACAACCTTTGCCAGACACCCCCACACTCGCAAATATTTATATGACGGTTTTCTTCCCATCCATAATTCATATGGGGTTTTGTCTTGTTTCTTTCGAGGAACCTTGTTCAGGATATAGTTAGCTGACAAAACAGCCTCCCCCCACATGAACGGGGGCAACCCAGAACTTATTAACATGGCATTCATCATTTCCTTTAGGGTCCGATTTTTCCTTTCGGCAATACCATTTTGTTGCGGAGTGTAAGGTGCTGTGAACTCATGTCGAATACCATTGTTTCCACAAAACTCCGCAAATGGTGACACATACTCACCACCTCGATCACTTCTCAGCACTTTGATCTTTGTGTTATGTAGATTTTCGACTTCATTTTTGTACAACACAAACTTATCTATTGCTTCATCTTTACTTTTAAGTAAATAGACATAGCAATATTTAGTACTATCATCCACGAAGGTGATAAAAAATTTATTCCCACCTCTTGATGGAGTTGACTTCATATCACACACATCTGTATGAATCATGTCAAGGGGTTTAGTTGACCTTTCTATTGATTGAAATGATGACCTCGTTAATTTCGCCTCAACGCATGTGCTACATTTATAATTAGAGTCGATGTGAAATTTCGGGATGATGTCTAAATTAATTAAACGACGAAGGGTGTCAAAATTTACGTGACCAAGTCTACCATGCCACATATATGAGGACTCAAGCAAGTAAGAAGAAGATTTCTTTATTTCATTAACTGGAGGCTTAATAGCCATTACATTCATTTTGAACATTCCGTCCAAAGCATAACCCTTCCCCACAAACATCCCCATCTTTGTTAACACAAACTTATCTGACTCAAAATCTAGACGAAAAACGTGTTTGTTCAACAACCAACCGGACACAAGATTCTTACGAATATCAGGAACATACAACACATCATTCAAGGTTAGTTCCTTCCCCGAGGTCATCTTGAGCACGACTCTTCCGCTTCCTTTTATCTCAGCAGTGGCAGAATTTCCCATGAATAGTTTTTCTCCATCTTCAGCAGTCTTGAAATCATGGAGCATCCCTTTGTCCGAGCAAACATGTCGAGTTGCACCTGTGTCTATCCTCCATTCCCTTGGGTTAGCACCCACGAGGTTTACTTCCGAGACCATAGCCGCAAGATCAATATCACACATGTCTCTAGCTATGCCATCCACCAAGTTCGCTTGTTTGTCTTTCTCTCGCTTTGGCAACCTGCAGTTCACAGCTCGGTGGCCTGGTTTGTCACAATTGTAACAATTACCTTGGAATTTCCTTTTAAAAACTCCACCCTTGGGTCCAAGATTGAACCCTTTACCTTTCCTTGAATCTTTTCCTCGTACAAACTTATTCTTGTTGGTCCTTGACGCTTGACCAAGCTCTACAACATTGGCCATAATAGAGTTAGCGCCATAACCTTTCTTTTGTGCATTTTTATTATCTTCTTCAATTCGAAGCCTTACAATAAGATCCTCAACGCTCATTTCCTTCCTTTTATGTTTAAGATAGTTCTTGAAATCTACCCATGTCGGGGGAAGTTTTTCAATTATTGCGGCAACTTGGAAAGTCTCACTTACAACCATCCCCTCAGCATGGATATCATGCAACATGACTTGGAGTTCTTGGACCTGACTTATGACAGTCCTTGAATCAGTCATTTTGAATTCCAAGAATCGGGCAACCACAAATTTCTTGGATCCCGCATCCTCGGTTTTGTATTTCTTTTCAAGAGATTGCCACAGTTCTTTGGATGTCTTAGACACACTATAAACGTTATAGAGCGCATACACCAAACCATTGAGGACATAGTTCCTACATAGAAAGTCAGAATGTTTCCAGGCTTCCACAGCGCTAAGCACATGAACATCAGTTTGTTCTTCGGGAACTTGAGGAGCATCCTCGCTTAGGTATCGTGCCAAGTTCAACCTGGTTAGGTAAAAGAACATTTTTTGTTGCCAACGTTTGAAATGCAATCCCGCAAACTTCTCCGGTTTTTCTGCGTGGTTCATGGGTACAAAACCACCGGAAGGAAGTACGGGAGCATTGCTTGACACAATCGGGACGGTTGTTACAACAGTGCTTGTAGTCATAACGGCGCTTGCAATCGATTCCATAACTGAAAGCGGTCGAAAATAAAAGTCAATGATAGTTCCAATCCGCGTTTATTTATTTAGCTTTGATACAAATTTAAACAAACAGAACTAATAATTATGGTTTTATGCAATTAGAGACGATAACCTGTTTTAACAAACAATTTTCCCTGTTAAGATTGTAGCAAAACAGTATCAGAAACATAAAAATAAATAAGCAGTAGAGATGAATAATCAAACTGGAATCGGAAAAAAAAAATTGGTCGAGGCCTGTGTTTGACACAGTCCCCTTAAAACAGATTCATCCTGTGGTGTCTGTTTCCCAGGGTACAACGGCCGGAGCAGTAGTACTGCCGGACCGAGACGGAAGCCAGAGAGAAAACCGAGTTCACACCTGATGGCTGATTGTATATCGGATATGGGAGATGTGCTTGTATGTGTAACTAGCTCCACTCCCTCACTTATATAGCTGATACTGTATGGGAGTTATGGAAAAAGGCAATAAGTACTGGAAAGTGGAAGGTCAACAGATTCTGCAAATGAAACTGAAAAGAATTATCTGGAAATTTTCCAAAAACGAGCCTGAACTTTTCGGTCGACCTTGGCGCTGCATTCGTGTCCGCAGGACGCGCCCGTGCACACAAGTTCAGTTGTCCGGTCCTCAATCAGCCCAGAATTCGCACATGCTATTAGTCTGTGGTGGAATTATGTAATTATCTGGAATCGTGGATACATATTGTGTATCAGTAAGTTGGATGTGAGGCATGGTTTAATGATTTCTTTGCGTGTGGCCTTTTTAGCCTCAGTGAGTTAAGCTGACACCTTTTATATACCATCTTTCCATTTTTTGCGTCAATTTTTTGTTGCAATTGTTGTTATGGGTAGTTAGGCTAATTGGGAAACTATGTTACAAGTTATCAGTGCAGGTAAAATGGGATCCATAAATTGTGAAGACTTTAAATATGGCCCCGCTTCATGTGAGAATGGTTGAATATCAGTTGGTGTCGTATATGGTTGTGCTAGTATTTGGTTCATGGGAACTAAATGTAAATCTCTTGCTGCAAGTATCACAAACAACTTCTGATGAGTATAATGACAAGCAAAGTACCAAGAAGAAACAAGAATTACCCAATTATTAACGAGATACAAAAGGTGTTGAAGCATACATTCAAATTCTAGAAAAACTCCAAAAAGATCTACTTGTTACTCAAGTTTCCAGTGAAGACCAAGCATAGGAGTATTTTAATAAGAAAAATATTGTTTAGATGATTGTGTGAGATTATAATAGGCGCTTTGCAACATACTTTTTGACAGAATGAATATATTATTCTGTATTCTTATGCATTAATCATATAATTATCAACACTAGTTTAATGTTTGTATATACTTTGTTAATCATTTGATTATTATTTGAAAAGTTTAAATTTTAAATTTTTTAATTTTTGCTGGACATTTAAAAACCGTTGCCAAAAGTTAGTTTATGACAACGAATTTGAAAAATAAACGTCACTGTATGTCATGTTACGAAAACGATATTGGAAAATAGATGTCATCGTACGCCGTGCTATGATGACGATTTTGAATAATAATTGTCACCATAAGTCATCCTACGGTAACGATTTTGAAAAATAAACGTCACTGTACGTTGTCCTATGGCGACAACTTGATAAATAAACATCATTGTACATCGTGTTATTTTGATGGTTTCGAAAAATAAACGTTACCGTACATTGTGCTACGGTGACGGTTTTAAAAAATAAATGTCACCATAGGTCGTGCTACGATGACGACTTGAAAAATAAACATCATTGTAAGTTTTCATACGGTGACAGTTTTGAAAAATAAACGTCACTTTATGTCGTTATACGGGAACAATTTTGAAAAATAAACGTCGATACGGTGATGGTTTTAAAAAATAAATGTCGTCCATTGTCATGCTATAATGATGGTTTGAAATAATAAGTGTCGGCGTATGTCTAGCATAGGTGACAATTTTGACAAACAAATATCACTTTATGTTATGCTATGGTGACGATTATAATAAATAAACGTCATCGTATGTCATGTTATAGTGATGGTTTTTGAATACAAACGTCAACTTATGTCATGCTACGATGACGACTTTGAATGATAAACGTCATCGTATGTCATGCTACGTTGACGGTTTTGAATAATAAACGTCACCGTATGTCATGCTACGGTGACGGTTTTGAATAATAAATGTCACCGTATGTCATGCTACGTTGACGGTTTTGAATAATAAACGTCACCATATGTCATGCTACGGTGACAGTTTCGAATAATAAACGTCACCGTATGTCATGCTACTGTGATGATTTTCAAAATAAACGTCACCGTATGCCATGAAACGGTGACGGGTTTTAATAGTAAACATTATCGTATGTAATGCTACGGTAACGGTTTTAGGAAAAAAAATGACTTTTTTGTATGCACCTAACATGACGGTTTTAGCCTATGGTAACGGTTTTTGGCATGATTTGGTTACGTTTTTAAACGTAACCAAAAGTGTATCAAAAGTGACGGCAGGATAGGTGACGTTTTTCATGTCCACAAAAACCGTTACCGTATACCTATGGTAACGGTTTTTAACCGTCACTTAATTTTGACCATTTTTGTACTAGTGGCTAAATCTAAATTTTTTCCCAATTTGAGCTCATTTGAAGAAACTTGAATCTTCAAGCTAAATCTTCCAAAAATCTAGATCCACAAGTTTTCAACCATAAATAATCATCCCCGAACACTTAGAATCGTTTCCCATACATTTACATCAAGATCTCAACTTATACCAAAACCCTAATTTCCACAGATGAAGAAAAGAGAAGATTACCTTAACCATAGCTTGAATCCACCAACCAAAATACCTCTAGAGCTATCAAAATGAACTTCCAACTCCAAGAATGAGTGTGAGATGAAGAACTCTTGCTCTAAGCTTCCATTCTTTAGCTTGATGGAGAACAACCACTTTCATACCCAAAGAAAAGGTTCTAGTAAGGTTAAGGTTCATAAAAATGGTGTGTGGTTTAATTTGGGAGAGAAAGATGAAGATAAAATAGAGGGTTTGCGATTTCTTGGAGAGGAAATCGGTTTTAGAGAGAGAGAGAGAGAGAGATCTGATTTAGAGTTTTGAAAAAAGTAAGAGAGAGGAGAGGGTTTTCTTATAAGCAACAAGGACAAAAACCCATCAGAGGTCGCACAGACGTTTGACTGGGACCATGCGGACGTCCGACCGCGCCCTGATCGACCACCTTACAGACCCTACTGCTTCCGCAGAAAGGTGCGGATGTCCGGCTTGATGCGAACGTCCGCTGACCAAAAATCAGCATAGTGGGAAATTCGGGGTGTCACATCTAGGAATAACTTTCTTACCACAATCTCTTTATATTACAAATGTGATTGCTTAGATGAACTCTGCCTAGTGAGATTTTGGGCCGTTTTGGATTGACACATAAATAATCAATCACATCGTCTTATTTCATTTGTGGTACTTCCCATCGGGACGCAACTCTGGAGTTTCGACTTGATTCTTGTTTAGGGTGACCATGAAATTGCCTAGAGGCCCTCATTTCTATCCCTTGAACCATTTTCACCCCATACACATTAAAATCCCATAAAATGTACACATAAAGTTTCATCCTGAAAGCCTGGGAAAAATTGAAATGCCTAAAGAATATAAATGGAAAGGCATTAATAAGTTCCCGACGAAACCAAGAAAAAATAAACAATATCAAGAAAAGGAACCCGATGAAACGAGAAAAATAGACAACTCATCAATGCTATTATTAGTGCCAATTAAGCCATCGAAAGATGGAACCAAATGTGTCGACAAAAACAAATGCATCTCCATATAATGCAATAAATATCTTTAACCATTAATCCGAACCTTATTTGAGCCCTATAAGTCCTCTTAATGTGCAGTTTTTGTAATAACAGGATCTAATCTTACAATCAATATAGAAAGCAGTAATTGAGAAGTTGTATGATCAAGCCCAATTGTATTCAATGATGAACAGAATTACAGATCTAAGAGAGAGAGAATCTCAAAGATTACAGAGAATGAATACAAAGTTATATGGGAAAAAATCAATCAGTTAGCAACACAGAGCTAACTACTATTTATACTGCAACGGACATCTTAAAGCTACAGTACAAAGAAGAAAGACTAATAAGAACATAACACGTGTCCTAATTAGTTTATAAAATACTAAGTAAAGTATTTCGTCATAAGTTCTGAACAGATAGTTCAGAACTTCTGAACATTCTTCTGATAAAGCTTCTCAGATCTTCTGACTCCTTAACTCAGACATCTGACTTCTCTTTCCACTGATCAATACTTCTGAGCTTTCACAGTCAGACCTCTGACTTCTCTACTCAGAACATCTGAGTCTTCTTATCAGATCTTCAACACTTGGTTTATTGACAAAACTTCAGATCTAACAATCTCCCCCTTTTTGTCAAATAAACTTAAACTTTGCATCATCCAGTTCTTTCAGAGCAGAAACAATCTTCTGAAGTAGCACATTTCTCAGATTAAGCCTTTTATCAATTTTGTCAATGATTTCTTGAATAATCTCAACTTGCTGATTGATTGCTTCTTGAGTCATGTTTGCTTCCTTCACTTTCAGCATCTTTTTCTCCAAATTATGCTTTATGATTCTTAAAGTTCCAGAACAGTATTTTGCGGTTTCCTTTGCTCTGAAGAAAATCTTTCCACTTTTGTTTTTCAAAAATACTCCCAAATCTGGATATTTGTGAACACTTCCAGTCTTTAACTTCTTTTTCTGTTCATGATCTATGTTGGGATTTGCCAGATAAACACATGACTTTTGTAGGTATAAAGCTATTTGAAAATTTGTATAGCAGTGCCACCTTAAGATGTAGAACATGGCCTCAATTACCACACTTCTGGCCTTCCTTTCATTTCTGTCTTTGCTCGACTCTTTGAAGCATAGAAAGCTGTGTAATCTGTAGAAGTCAACTATTGATAGTTTCTCAAAATCTGCATCAGTAAAGTAATAAACCTTGCCATCTTCTCTCAGAACTTCAAAAGATAAGTACTCCATCTTTCTGAATTTCTTAACCCTCAATTCTCTGATTCCAGTGATTAAAAAATCTGAGTAAACAGCTTGCTTTGTTTTGCCAAGACATCTTAATTTTTCAGCCAACCAGATCTGAGTCTCCTTAGGTCTATCATAATACACATCCAAGAATTGTACCTCTTTTGGTTTGAAGAACTCAGGTAAATCAAATTCAAGAAAGTATCCATTTAGATCAATGGATATTTCATCTTCTTTTGGTTCAGACTGTTCAGCTTGATCAAAACTAGTTATCTGCACATTCTGAGATATTGTGTTCTGCATTTCTTCAACTTCATCTGACAAAATTCCATTCACTTCATACTCAGCAGGAAACACAAAATCATTATGTAGAATCTTTTTGGGATTCACCTCAGATAGCAACCATTCACTACTACTTCTGATTTTTCTTCTAAGATCCAACCTCCTCTTCACACAGTTTATACATCTCTTCTTCAAACTCTCTTTTTCAGCTTCCATACTTTCTTCCATTTTAATCAACAACCAATTCAGAGTTGCATCACTGTACTTTACCAACTCTTTTATTCTGAACAATTCAAGTCTTTCGTGAACTATATATGTGAACCCTTCTGTCTCCATTCCTTCATTCACAAATCCCTTCACATGCAAATCAACTTCTGTTTTCTTTGTGGGAGAACTCAGATTACACTTTTCTTTTCTTTCTTCAATAGCCAATTGGAAGTCATACAAGTATATATTTCTGACATAAATACCCAGAAGTCTTCTGCACTCAATTTCTATCAAGGCTTCTTCAGTGCTAGCAAAGAACTTGACTAGAAAGGTCTGATCATCAAGAGTCAATCTGTGAAAATCAAAGGTAGACATGGAAACCTTTGTATTTCTTTCTTTCAGTACTTCCATTCTAACAAACATTAAACCATTGAATTCATCTTGTTGAAACATCAGAACTTTCTCAATTCTTTTCTGAATATGCAGTTTTGAGTCAGGAACTCTGAACCTGATAGAAGCTTCTGAGTAGACCATCTGAGCTCTGTCATCCATAAAACCATCAATGTTACTTTCCAAAGGCTCATACTCTCCTTCTGTGTAGTAGAGATTATCATATATTTCCTCAGGAAAAATATCATCATGAAATTGTCTGGCTAATGGCACATCACTTAACTCTAGAATGAAATCACATATAGGTTCTTCTAGTCTTTGCAATTTAATCTTTGGGATCTCAATTGGTTTTCTGAATACATACTCAGAAGGCATAAAGAAGTCTTTCACTTTCACATACTCTTCTTCTGTATTTAACTCATCACAAAGGTTAAATCTAAAATCATCTTCAAAATCCTGAGTATAATTCACAGTTCTGTCTTCTTCTCCCATTAGATCAATAGGTCTTATCATTTTTATTCCTTGCTGAACTTTTTCAACATTCAAAGCTCTGACTAAACTATTATGCATCCTTCTGATCAACTCTTCTCTTAACCTCCTTTCTTTTAATTCAGAATCTATCATAATTTCTTTGTTATACACCACAATATCTGTACACATGTTGACCACTTCACTTTCAACTGTCTTTTCTGATCTCAATGCAGATTCCTCAATAGCTTCAGTTTCATCTGAGTTTCTTTCCATTTCTATGTCTAAGTTCAATTCCTCTGTTTTATCTGACTCACCACCATCTGTACTTTCCAACTCCATTTCCTCTGTATCTGAGCTATCAATCTGAACTATCTGAGTTATTGCCTTTAAATTTTCCTGTATCTGATCTTCTGAACTTTTTGTACTAGCTAATTGCATATCTGCCATCTCAAAATCTTCTATGCCAATATCATCATCAGAACTTAACCTTTGTCTTTTCTCCCCCTTTTGATGATCATGAGGATCATTATCATCAAACTTTCTTTTCAAGTTCTGATTAAAAGCAACTTCAGGTTCAGCTTCTGCAATAGGAATAGGATCAAGAGGCTTTGAAGTAGAAGCCAAAGATACACTCAGTGCTTTCAGTATAGATTCCTGCATACCTTGCATCTGTTTTAACATATCTTTTTGAAAACCAGACATTATATCCACGATCTCCTTTTTGTGAGAATCCAAGGATTTCTTTACATCATCTACTTTGGTTTCAACAGAAATCAACTTTTTCTCCAACACAACTTTCAACTCTGACATCTCATCATTCAAATCCTCCACCCTCTTCTCCAAATTTTCTACTTTTTCCCCTATTTCCTTGTTTTGTTTCTGAATCTTTTCAAATTCAGAAGTTTCTAACAGTGAACTTGAACCAACAGATGGTCCAGTTTTCATGTGCCCAGAGGGCTCATGGCCTGTAGATAACACACAGTCATCTTGTACAACAGATGCACGTTTGAATGAGGCTTTTGTAATGTTCACCTCACCAGGACTTCCATCCAATCCTCGACACCCAACATTAGGTATGTCTATGAATGTTGTTTCAGGAATACGAAATTCCTGATTTGTGCAAGTGTCAAAAGGAATTTCAGGCTCAATATGAATAGGACTGTGATATTCAGACTCAATGTGTTGAAAAATAAATTGGGATTTATCACCTCCCTCCAAATGAGTTTGGGATGGTTCCCCGGATTTGTGTGAAACAGTAGCATGTTGAAATGCTTCTGAGTGGATATGGATGGGTTGTTCAAGATCCACCACTAGGTCCATGGTGTTTGTTTCAATATTGAACACCAAGAGATGTGAACCAATAGCATTTGTGGTTACCTGGTCAAGATTAGCTGGTTCAGAAGCATCTCTTTCTGTTTGAACCTCTGTTGACAATCTCTCATCCTCATCACTCTCATTCTGTTTTTCCTCACCAAATCTAACCAAGCTCTCAGAATTTTCCCCCTCAAGTCTCTCAGAATGTTCACCCATCTGAACATCCTCCCCCTCTCTAATTCGACTAGACCCCTCACCTCTCTTCTCAGGTTGGTCCTCTTGGGTAGGGATTTGAGGTAATTCAATTCCCATAGAGGTGCAATAAGCTTTTAAAATCTCACTCTCCCTTGGAATATAGCTCCTAAGTGATTTGGGCAATAGTTTATGATTGGGATAGTTTTCAAGTCTTGTTACTGAGGTCATCTTACCCAAATAAAATGTAGGACCATGCTCTTCATTTGTTCTTCTTGAGATTGTTCTGTTTTCCTGCATGGCATACCAAATAACAATTTGCCAGTACCTTATGTAAGGAATGTATGTCAGTGGAGCATCCTTTGTTTTCTTCTGAATTGCTTTCTGATTCTTCTCAAATGTATTCTTCATATCTTCCCAAAGTATTAAAGTATAGTCATAATGCCTATTCTTCACTAAACCCTGAAATATCTGAAGAATTTGTTTAGAACCTTGATCTGCAGAACTATTCTTTCCTGACACACATTTATTTACCACATGAAAGAAGCAAGCCCAAATAGGTGGTAATTTGTTTCTTCTGAACAAACTGAGAGTCCTCAATCCTTCATTGTATCCCAACTTCATAAACTCTGCTATTAATTCCTCTGTTAAGGGTGAATCCTCAAAATCTGTTCTTCTTTGTACATCATCTTTCTCTGGTAGATTCAGCATTTCTCTTAGTGCAGAGATAGATAAGACAAATGTCACTCCTCCAATTTCAGACACAAACTTATTATCTTCTAACCTAAGATGTTTCCACCATTGTTGTATGTACTGAACAGGCACATTTTTACTTCTTGTAAACCATTTTCTGTATGGATGGTGTTTGAATAACTCCATGATAATTCTGTGTTCAGGCTTAAAACGACTTTCCTCAAACAATATAACACAGTTATTTTCAGATAATTTCAACCATTCACTCTCAGGAACAACTCTTTCCACTAAAATAGATCTATCTGACATAATAGAACCTGCAGCACTCTGTTCATGTTCAATATCAACGTTTACCTCATCCGCATTTCCTTCAGATTCATCCATTTGTTCATCTTCTTCATCATTTCTTATTGCCCCTTCCTCTGCAACTCTATTTTGTACTTCATCATTTTCCGAATCGGATGAATCCATTATCGATTTTGTAGAATGTAGAGAAATTGGACCACTTCTTCGTATTTCAGACATGATTTAAGAAGAAAACAGATTCAAAGAACTCTGGATTTGATTCGTATCTCACGTTTCGCTCTGGAATTTGAAAGAAATTTGAAATAGGGATTTTAAGACCTATTTAAAATCCGCGAAGTTGAAAGGTTTAACGGAAAAGCGAAATCAATGTTATAACGGAGTCAACACATGTGAAATACCACAAAGGATTTAAATGAAATGCGTGGCATTGTCAAACAAATATGAAGCTGACACGTGTTAGTGGATAGAATTTTGACTCAAGTCAAAGATCTGAATAACACGCACAGATGTTCTGATTCCATGACTCAGAAGAATTTTGCCTTGTAACCAAAATGTCATTTAAAATCAACTTCTGACCAATATAAAACATTTTGATTATTCAGAAGAGGTTTGAACAGATAGAAGCACTTTTTATCATCAAAATTCTGTTCATATTATGATGATTTAAAAAGGATCATTTAAAATCTTATATCTGAATATGAAAAGTTTTTAATTCAGATATAGTTTGAATAACAAAAAAAATTTATCATTAAAAGCTTGTTCTTAGAATGATCAGCGATAAGAAATGAAAATAAATCTTTTAAGCATCATAAAATGATTTCCAAAAGAATTTTGATGCTCCCCCTTGACTTGAGCATGCATTTGACTATTAATGATACATAAAGATGAGATATAAAGATAATAGAAGAAGCATAATCCATACAGTTGAAGTTATTTGTATTTCTCAAAAATAAATTTTTGAAAGTTAGATTGCTGAAGTATTGACTCAGAATCTCTGACTTTAAGACTCAGAGGTTCTGATCTCAAGACTCAGAAGTTCTGAACTCAAGACTCAGAAGTTCTGAACTCAAGACTCAGAAGTTCTGAACTCAAGACTCAGAAGTTCTGATCCTTAAGACTCACAGTTCTGAGTACACTACTCAGACAATTTTACTTAAAAAAATTTAGCATTTTTAAGAAAAAAAATGTTTTCAATTAGGCAGATTAAGCATTCCTATTTTACATATGAGAAAAGAAAATCTTTTGTGATCAAGAGGCTTTGTGAACAAATCAGCCAATTGATACTTTGTATGCACAAAGTGCATCTCTATAGTTCCTTTTTCCACATAGTCCTTTATAAAATGATACCTCACATCTATATGTTTAGTTTTTGAATGTTGAACAGGGTTCTGAGTAATGGCAATTGCACTTTCTGAGTCACAATAGATGGGAATCTTGTTAAGCTGATATCCATAGTCCATGAGTTGTGTTCTCATCCACAATGTTTGAGAGCATGAAGCAGCAGCAGCAACATACTCTGCTTCAGCAGTTGAAGTGGATACACAATTCTGCTTCTTTGATGCCCAACTCACTATTTTATCTCCCAAAAAATGACAAGCACCAGATGTACTCTTTCTGTCCAACCTACTTCCTGCATGATCAGCATCAGTGAAAGCAGTCAATTTGAAATCAGTTTCTTTTGGATACCATAAACCTAGATCAGGTGTTCCTTTGAGATATCTTAAAATCCTTTTGACAGCCAACATATGTGATTCTTTCGGGTTAGATTGAAATCTAGCACAGAAACAGGTAGAAAACATGATATCTGGTCTACTTGCAGTCAAATAAAGTAATGATCCAATCATGCCTCTATAAAGTTTGATATCTGCTGAAACACCTTTGAGATCAGCATCTAACTTTATGTTAGTTGCCATAGGTGTTCTCATAGAAGCACAATCAGACATTTTGAACTTTTTCAGAATATCTCTGACATATTTTCCTTGATTTATAAAAATACCTTTTGGTAATTGTTTGACTTGAAGACCAAGGAAAAAATTCAGTTCACCCATCATGCTCATTTCAACAATTTCTGGGATTTTTGGCTTAGAAATTTGAAGTTTTTCATACAAGTTGATTGGAGCTCTTTTTAAAGTGACATTTTCTTCCAATCCCAATCCCTTCTTTGGGTTGTAAAATCTTGTATCTTTAACATTGCTTAACAAAAGATTTAGTGTTTGCTGAGTCTGACCCCTTTTCAAATTCAGATCTTCTAATTCTTTAATTTTGGTGTATAAATTCTTTCTTTCTTCAAATAACATATCAAATTTTATTTGTAAATCACCTTTTTCATCTTTTATTTTTGAAAACTCAACTTTTAGTTCAGAAAGTCTTTTCATCAATTCAGAATTTTCATCTTTAACTTTTTGTTTCTCAGCCTCAGATTCTTCATATTGTTCTTTTATTACTTCTTTTTCAATTCTGAATTTGTTAACCAAATTTCTTTCTCCTTTTATCTGTTTTCTTAGATTAGCAAATTCAGTTTTCATTTCACCAATCTGTGTCATTAATTCTAATTCAAGTGAAGAATGTACCTCAGCAGATGACTCAGAATCAGCATCTTCAAAATCAGAATCATCCTCATTCCTCATTTTTGCCATATAGCTCTGCATCTGTGGAAAGTTGATATGATCATCTTCATCAGAAGTATAGTACAACCAATTCTCTTGTTCAGCCAATAAAGCAATTTTATCATCTCTCTTCTTTGCAAGCTGAGCCTTCTTGGTGTAGTACTCATAGTCTTTCACAATTTTAACTCTGCAATCCTTAGCATAGTGGCCAGATTTTCCACACTTGAAACACAGATTCTTTTCTTTTCTTTCATCCTTCTCTTCATTGTTTTCTTCACTTCTCTCTACTCTCTTTTCAAACTTATTTTCTTCTCTGTCTTCTTTCTTCTTATAATCTGAACTCCCAACTCTCTTATAATTTCCTTGAAATCTACCCTTCCCATACCTTTTATTGAAAGTATTTGTCAACAAAGCTAGTTTCTCATCCATTATCTTGATATCTTCATCATCTTCTGATCCTTCTTCCTTGTCAGATTCTTCCAGATTTGGTATCTCTGGTAGATATGCAGTCTTTTTGGGTGCTTTGATTGCTTTGGACTTTGATAAGAACGCTAACTGATCAGCAACATTTTTCTTCTCTTCCACAACTAACTTGACAGAGTCTTCATGTTGATTAAGAACACAGAATAGATCATTTAAGTCTTCTTCACACATATCCTTGTTCATTTGCAGACTTATAGCAAATGATGACCATTCTGAATTTAGACTGTTCAGAAATTTGTAATTTATTTCAGACTTCGTTTTCTTCAGTCCATTTCTTCTCAAGTCATTTAGAATAGTGCAAAATTTACTATATGTCTGTGTCAAACTTTCTGACTCTTTTGCTTTGAACCTTTCATAAGCATTTATGCTTTGATTTAACTTTGCCTGAATAGATCTCACAGTTCCTAACATTTGCCTTTCCAATTCGTCCCACATTTCTTTAGCTGATGATCCACTGTCAATCCTGTTAAGAACCTCATTTGGGACAGCCAAAGTCATCAAAGTAATTGCTCTTTAGTCAATAGCATGCCTATTCTTCTGTTCAGCTGTGTATTGGGAATAACTCTTTTTCACCCTGGTCGCTGGAATTTCTGGAGTTGTCTCTGTAGCAGGGGTTGCAGCAACATCGATGTACACTTCAATTGGACCTTCTCGAATAGAGACCATTAGATTTTCATCAATATTGTCTAGGAATTGGATCATACGAATTTTCCATTGCTGATACTCTTCTGGTATAAGAACCGGCGGTTTGGTTTCAGATCCCATGGCTAGATATTCTTTAGAAGGCATGATTGTAAGAAAATTCAACAGAAAGACAAATTCGAGTTTCTTGATCGAAATGTAACAGGAAATTCAAGAATTGCCAAGAATTCAAGAACTAGCCCTAGCAGCGGAATTGAATTTTGAATGAATCAAGAAATCTTCAAGAAATTGATCAATTGATCTTCGCGATAACAATCTTGAACGAATTTGTTTGTTGATTGGCTCTGATACCAATTGTAATAACAGGATCTAATCTTACAATCAATATAGAAAGCAGTAATTGAGAAGTTGTATGATCAAGCCCAATTGTATTCAATGATGAACAGAATTACAGATCTAAGAGAGAGAGAATCTCAAAGATTAAAGAGAATGAATACAAAGTTATATGGGAAAAAATCAATCAGTTAGCAACACAGAGCTAACTACTATTTATACTGCAACGGACATCTTAAAGCTACAGTACAAAGAAGAAAGACTAATAAGAACATAACACGTGTCCTAATTAGTTTATAAAATACTAAGTAAAGTATTTCGTCATAAGTTCTGAACAGATAGTTCAGAACTTCTGAACATTCTTCTGATAAAGCTTCTCAGATCTTCTGACTCCTTAACTCAGACATCTGACTTCTCTTTCCACTGATCAATACTTCTGAGCTTTCACAGTCAGACCTCTGACTTCTCTACTCAGAACATCTGAGTCTTCTTATCAGATCTTCAACACTTGGTTTATTGACAAAACTTCAGATCTAACAGTTTTGTTAGTGTGTTTACGGTCCAGTTTGGACGTTTTGACTCCCCAAACAACAAATCAAACTGCAATGGAGGTGTAGAGAAAATTTTCAAACTGAATGGTGGGGCAACAAGTGACCAAATCGGTCAAACCGGTTTAGGCGGTTTGGGCCTCTTATGGTCTTTAAACTAAAAAACGTAACATATGTATCTAAAATGAAATTTATACCAATATAACATTATAGGGAGGTTTAGGAAAAAACCTCAAAAAATGGAAAACTGAGGAACATCGTTGTAGCTCTTCATCTGGACGGTATGCACTTGTGCATACAAGTCAATTAAGTTGTTTTTTGGTTTTTATGCACGTGTGCATGTTACAAATTACTTGTATGCATAAATGCATATTGTCCAGATGAAAGACTACCAGGGTGTTTCTCAGTTTTCCATTTTTGAGGCCCTATAACATTATTAAATAAATAATATACCGAATTATAAAAGAAACATATATCTCTAAAATTAATAAAACATTGAGAAAGTTGAAAAAAAAGTTAAACAAATCCACTAGCAATAGTTAGAGTTTTGAACAAATTTTGAGCAAGTCGAAGGTCGATTTGGAGTTTGGATTTGATTTTTGATGGATTTTGAAAATTTTGCCAACTTAGACAACACTATCAATTGAGAAATAAAAACTATAAGTACTAAAAACAAAATGTTTTAGCCAGACTTTTTCCTGATTGGGCCATAAAAGTTGAGCCTACAACATGAAACTAAATAAAATTAATACATGTACGTTTTTGGTGGCCGGTTCGGTGCGCTCAAAAAAAAATTAAAACCGTAGCCCAAGTCGAGCGGTTTGACTATTTTCAAACCAGGCCGGACCGCTAGACCTCTTAAACTGCAAAAAACGGTCCGATTTAATAAGGTTTGAATAATCCAACGATTATTTTGAACACCCCTAAGTTTTGTGGATATTTTTATACTTTGGGAATCATTTCAAACGAGTTAGAGTGAAATATGTTATCGATTGGGAAGGCTATTTGAGCTTATACACCTTGCCTGCCTTAACCAATAAGTGTATCCAAAGAATCCGTGAGCATCCGTCATCTCCTTATTGGCTACGGTGATGCTTGCAAAGTCTCTGCATTTAGTTGTAATGTACTTGGTTTGGTGTCGTGCTCTGCTTTGACACTTCAATTAAAATTAGTGTTTCTCCTATTATTTTCAAGCTGACACGTGGTAACAAGTAAGTCGAAGCGTTGGATCATGCTTTTATGAGAATGTGTTTTATGTTTTTAACTAGTTTTGACATTAACTTGTGCAACGAACACAAAGAAAATTACGAATCTATCCTCGTCGCCATATACAATCATTAACTACAACACCTTACTATCAATTCTTGAAAAACAAAAACACAGCAACAAAAATT
Source organism: Saussurea involucrata (assembly GCA_033807775.1). NCBI lineage: Eukaryota > Viridiplantae > Streptophyta > Magnoliopsida > Asterales > Asteraceae > Saussurea > Saussurea involucrata. Next base: position 92,948,467 of record CM066327.1, on the reverse strand, counting down.
GTATACATAAATGTATTCGACTCTTTTCATCGAACCCGACAAACAGCAGGCGAACAATTTGGGTTCGCTGAACGGCATCCAGCACCAGCTCCAACGGTTTGAACCAACTTGTGATGCATCCAGTAATTTCCGCTGACCACCAACGGAGATATTGAAGCGGTTGACGATAACGAGACTTCACCTGAACCATTCTTGCAGCGGCTCTAAAGTGTCAACAACATCACTCATTAATGGTCTAGCTTTAGGATTCTGATTTATGCAGTCATATGCCAAGCTGCACGCTTTCTGAGCAGCACTGATTGAATACTGGTTTTCGATTCTGGGGTCTATGATTTGGAGAAATATTCTTTTGTCATTCAGTTTGGGCCTGGCCCAGTCCACCCGGCTCTGTTCCTTGCTTGGTCTGGTCTTGTCTACTGACTTCCGCGCGGTCAACAGCTCTAGAAGAACGACCCCAAAGCTGTACACATCACTCTTTGAAGTCAGATGTCCTGCTCACCCCATCACAATCTCATTTCAGATGAGTATAAAACAGAATGTGCATGACTAATGTTGAAAGATATCAGAAAGAAACCAGTAATGGACAACAATAGGTTTATTCATATACGAAAACAAATAAACCCAATGTAACTTACACAAATGTACGGATTGGGATACTTATCAGTTTAACCAGAAATGTCGTGTAAAAGCAAGTGTTTTATAAATAAATAAAAAGATGTGTTTGTAAAAATGCTACTATGACAGTTGATCTTAAAAGTGTCCTAAAAAACTTGTTAAGAAGCCAAAAAGACATAAACGTCTTATAAACTTATTGCAACGCTTTTACATAGGATGCACAATTGTTTGGTCCTATAAACTTAAGTCCTGTAAATCGGTATATTAGGACACAAAGTAGAAGTGACTCAACCATCTTCTAGTCACTTTATGTGATGTATATACACTGCAACTCAAGGGGAGTTTTGTTGAGTCTATGCTCTTTTCCAGTAGATTGTGCCCAAAAGTATGGGGATAGTGTAAATATTTTCCGATTATCTGGATTTGTTTGGCTATCAATAACCTTTTTGTCAGATTAGAATCAAAATGGTCTAAATGCTGATGAAGCCTTTGAAAATTATGTCACAAAGCACAGCCATGTAACAGATGATTAATGTGGAAAACTGAAGCTATTACGATAAGCTTCAAACATACCAGTCATAACATATTCAGGAGCAGCATAACCACATGTACCCATAACTCTGGTCGATACATGTGTCTCATCCCCCTGTGGTCCAGCTTTCGCAAGCCCAAAATCAGATAGCTTAGCATTATAATCCTGCATGTGACATACACTTGTTAACGATTAATAACTGTTTAGAAATTTTGATACAAGAAGAACTAATGGAAAGAAAAAGATCCATTATGCAAACTACTATTTCACCACTTACCGAGTCCAACAAGATGTTGGAAGTCTTAAAGGCCCTATAAATTACAGGCCTTGAGCATTGTGAAGGAAGGCAAGACCCTTCGCTGCCCCAAGAGCAATCATCATTCTTGTTGGCCATGATAACGCTACTTTTGTTTCTGAACGCCACAATAAACCACGTACACGTAAGTTGGAAAATAAAAGAATGCAAACTGGAAAAACCTAAATATCGCTATATTTCTTGCATTGTTTCACAAGCTTTTACTTATTCTTAATGGCAACTGATTCGACTAAAAAGTTCCAATAATAGTCATATATATCAGTATGGGGCACTAAATTAGAATATAAAGTGCTAATTTGAACATACTGATTTTGTTGTAGTTCGTATTGTCTCATTTTATGCCATATAACCATGATTAAATATGCATGCTTAGGTGCTTGTTGAGTTCATTTCTCATAAAGCATGCTTGAGGATTGTTGAATTATTTTGCGCCTTTTTGTAGGCTTAAAAATGGTGGGAATGCAACATTTCAAGTGAGCCTTTCTCCATGTTTATTCTTCAGCCCCAAGTTTTCTATTTGAAGTTAGGGGGGTGTGTCAACTATCATTTTGGTAGATTTTCTTCCCAAAAGTCAATTATGGCAAAAAGAAAACTCTTATATTCTTTTAAATCTTATAAATTTGTCAATATCCTTCAAAAAACCTGTCAAAGTTTATCACCATAAAAGAAGGGAGAGGGATGGTGGTAATGGCAAACAAGAAATCAGAAGATAGGAATGAGTAAGAGCTTTAGAAAACTATGTATTGTAAGCTTCACAACAAGTAAACCTAGGATTTTGAATGTGACACCCCCAAGAAAGCTAGGGGTCTCACCTAAGGATGATTGCATCAACCACTCAAAGAAAAAGCTTAATTGTTTATCGGGTTAATATAATTCATTGATCATAACTTGGGGATAGGCAATGAAACTCTAATTAAACTTAGGGAACAACACAATATATATCCATAGTAACTAATATCATACATTGACTAAACAACCATAAATTCCCAAGCATTAAAAATTCCTAATTTAGTTCAAGATATAATGAAGTCTCAAATAGCAAACAGAGGAGGTTCTTTGATGATGCCCGTGACTTGTGGTTCCCATTTAGCGGTGCGAGAAAATGAGGTTGCAATGGTTTCAAAAACGGTGTTTAAACGGATGATGCCAATTTAGTTTTTAAAGTCGTCCATATTCCTTCTAATATGCCACTGAAACAAGTATGCGCTACCGGATACAATGGGCTATGATATTACCTCCGTGTATTTATATAGAAGGAAAAGTAGTAAGCAACGCTGTAAACTGAGGATCGAGGTATCTCCAGAAGTGCTGTATGCTAATTAATTGGGGAAGTCTAATTGACAAGTTTGACATAATGTGTTAGATCTAGATCCCCAGCTTCCTTATATGCAAAAGTATTCTATAGAAAACAATCTCTGAAGAAAATTCAAGTATTGAAGAAGTTCAGCACTTCTGGATCAGAGGACAAGTTAACTCACACGATGGGTTCTATGTTCACTTAGAAGTTGCCTCCCCTCTGAGCCTATACAGCCAGAAGCAAAAGTCTCTTCTGAACTATTCATCCAGAAGTTGATCAACACTTAGAGAAGTCCTATGCTGAATGAAGTGGTCCCCTCCAAAGTTAGTTACTGCACTTAACATGTGCCCAAAGCTAATTGAAGCATGCTTTCCTGATCTAATTTGGCACGTATAAATAGGTAGCAAGGAGTCCATTTGTAACTTTTTTGAGTGATCTTTTGATGAACTTTTCTCAAGCTTAACTGTGTGTAACCTTCAAAGTTTTCTCTCAATCCCTGTAATCCTTCCAACACTGTAAGATCTGTGACAAATAAGCTTTTAAAGAGATGTAGGCAAGACATTTAACCACAGATGTTACTTTTCGTACAGTTTTATATATTTGGAGAGAAACTAGCAATGCGAATTGCATAATGTGGCGTTGGGCTTGGGCCAACCACAAGTTTAGAGAAAAAGACAAAAGAGCGACTAAAATAATAATGATAGGGCTAGATAAAGAAAGAAATCGCAGTGACAGTGGCTTAGAACAAAAAGATCAAATGACAAATCAGTACTTGATAACAGAGATGAAAACGATAGCATTCAACTCTAATGATAGTGATGAAGAATGGGCAACATGACAGCAAATTTGTTGTTTAATACAGCCTCCAAATGTCAACGTACAAGTTCATATGTAAATATAAAAGGTATATATAGTTTTCTTTTTTCCATTTTCATTGCAACACGATGACAATGTTATACTGTTATCATGGTAACATTTATATTTTTGGCAACAAAACTGAAATGTTGGCATAGGAAATGAGGAAACAAAGGTGCGTACTTCGGAACAGATGAGTCTCAAGGCTTCCTCGAAACATGAACTCATAAACAAGCAACCTGTGATCATCCTCACAACAATATCCAATTAATTTCACCAAATTCTGATGTCTGAGCTGACCAAGGAAACTAACTTCCGTCTGAAAAAAATGAAACACAATTAAAAAAAACATATTAATCAAAACCTGCAATCAAAGATAAAGCATAACAAATAAGAAATGGTGGTTGCAATGGTGGAGGAGCTCACAAGCCATTCTCTGTGACCCTGAAGACCCTCTTTGTTAAGGACCTTGACAGCAATGGGGAGAGATTTGAGACCAACCCTCACATTATCATCAATGTAACCCTTGTAAACAGTCCCAAAACCACCCTCCCCTAAAATGTAGTCTGGCCTAAAGCTCTTGGTGATGGTCTCAAGCTCAAACAAGGTGAAGGCAATAACATGAGTGTAGAGCGGTGAGTTGTTTAAATCGTTACGAGGTGTGCAAGGATCCAAAATAGACCGACTTTGCTTCTTCTCTGAAACCTGATTTTTACCAGAAATCACATGTAGCTGCTGAGCTGCACGTCATTTTCAATTTTTAATATAACAGTATAATTAGAATCACAGAAAATGCACAATGAAATTGAAAGGGAAGAACAACAATGAAAATGTGCCCTAGATCTGGAAGTAACATTGATAATGTGAAAAAAGGAGAGAAACCTTGATGATGAGCATTGGAAATGACGGTAGATTCTTCCCGCGTTCCGCAGTTACCCAATTTATGTATGTTGTTGTTCAATAGCAGGGAATGAAGATGAAGATGAATGTAGGGGTGTTGTATGTGTAACTCATTCTTTGGCAAAGCCTCCGCCCGCAACCCCACCGCCAGCCTCCGTCACCACTGTTTTTTGTTTTTGTTTTCGTTTTTGTTTTTGTTGTGTAGCAGAGCAGATGTGTGCGTGTGATTTCCGAAACCCAACACACTGTCAGTTCAGTGGATCTCATCAGTGACACTCCTCAGTCCTCACTCAGCTATTTTGTATGACTTTTGACTTTTGACTTTTGAGAGTGCTCTACATTATAGAAGCAACTACAACCATTGTTGAGGAAACGGTTTTGGTCTAGCGATATAGGAGCATTTGTCCTCGTGAGAGGTTAGGGATTTAAACCTTATCAAAGGTGAAAAAGGTGTGTGTGTTGAATTGTTGCATTTGTCGTATATGAATATCATATACTTAAAAAAAACTCTAAAATTTAGATACCTACATCTTCTAAAACATTGTATCCAAACACGTTTTTTAAAATAAAGAAGTATTTTTGTTTTCTATTTGACGTCCCTAACAGTTTTTCTATATTGTTATTTAAAATAAAAAAAATTAGAGAAAGATCGAAGTTTAAAAAATTCTCTAGAACTTGCAAGATAGAGGGAGAAATTAATTTTTTAATCATATCCACCAATAGGATTGAGTTATCATTATTTTATATAAATTCTTTTTAAAAAATGTATTGACATAATAAATTTAAATAATATTTTAATACTACAATGGATGTTGAGTTCTCTAAAATAAAAAATCTATTGGATATAAATCTATTTCAATTTAGAGATTTTGACTTTTAAATCCCTATTTTTTAAAAATTATAGAGAATCTGTTGTTGAAGATGCTCTTATCATACCATAACAATTAAAGGTTAATACGTTAAAAGAAACATTCGTTTAATAGTGGGGTCTTCAAAAACATAATATTTAGACTCATTTCATAGGTTTTGAATACACAATTATAATGGTATAATTTGTAAAAAAACATATTTGTTTATATACGATTATGTATGTTAATATGATAAATGTGTAAAATAAAAATGAAAAGTGAAATGATATAAAATAAATTAAATAACTAATTATAATGGTATAAAATGTAATTTAAAAATAAAACATAATTTTAATTTTAGTTATAACTTTGAACATAGAAGATTTTGAAACTTTTAAAATTTTACATGATGTATTGAGATTTGAACCTTTTAAAAATTCAAAAAAATAATCGTAAATAGAATTTGCTTAAAGAAGTATAGATAGATATGTATAGATAAAGGTGACAAGTTTAAGAAAATCTCGATACGTCATTCTTGAAAAATCTCGATACGTATTTATGATATTTTACAATATTATTAAATTAAAAATTACTCAATAATAAACTTATTTTGAAGTTATTGAGAAAAGATTATAATGGCATAATTTGTAAAAAGATGCATTTATAATGTAATTTAGTTAATCTATGATTATATATTTTTAATATGGTAAGGGTGTAGAATAAAAAATGAAAACGTAATGAATATAAAACAAATTAATTTGTTCATAGAAAATTAATTTGTATCTCTTAAAAATTCAAAAAATAACTGTAAATATAATTTTACTAAAAGACGTTAGATAAATAAATATAGATAAGGGTCTAAAATGTAGAAGTTTACAAAAACTTCGATACGTCATTCTTGAAAAATCTCGGTATGTATTTATGATATTTTACAATATGATAAAAAATTTAATTAAAAATATTCAGTAATAAACTTATTTTGAAATTAATGATGAGAAGATTATAATGGTATAACTTTGTAGAAAATGCATTTAATGATGTATTTTTGTTAACCTATGATTATGTATTTTTAATATAATCAGGGTATTAAATGAAAAATGAAAACGTAATGAATATACATGTAAAATATATTGTATCATGTATGTAAACTGAACCATCGTGCATACGTACACATCACCTGATAAATCATATAATGTTGAAAATAAATTTTGCCAGTATGTATGCATCCCATTGTATGGGACAGAACACAACAGAACAGGACATGACAGAACAGTTATTCAACGTTTGGTAAGACATAACTAGACTGGACAAGACAGAACAGAACCGGTAAAATGACTGTTTTACCCCTAACTAGTTGTTTAGTGTTTTTTTTACCATATAATCAATCTAAATAAAAATTAACAAATAAACAAAACAACAGATCATGAACCAACATTAAATCAGTGTCTGTATATCAAAAATGAAAGCATGAGGAAATGGTGGGGATTACATAGATTTCTTGGACAATCGATTACAACAACAATAAAATGATGGGGAAACACATAAGTCAAGTTGATGGAAATAAACATAAAACTTAAAACTCAAAACTTGAATAACAGAAAACTTGAATCGATTACATGAGGAAGAAGAAGGTCGATTCGATGGAGAAGTCGTTGTATTTCCTCAACACCCACAAATCTTGCTGTTATTGTTGTTCGATTTACAGACAAAGGTCGCTTACCAAGTTACAGAAAATCTTGTTGTTGTTCTTCGCTTACAAAGGTCGATTTTATAGAAAATCTTGTTATTGTTGTTGTATTTCCTCAACACCCAGAAGGTCGATTCGATGGTGGATGGAGAAGATTTACAGAAGAAGGTCGATTTATAGAACAAGGTCGATTCGATTGCAGATAACTATCTTCGTGAGGGAGATGATCTTCGATTTCTCCACCTAAGCGTGAATCGATGAGGAAGATGAACTTTGATTCAGGATGAAGGACGCGACCAGGTATAGATGAGAGAGACGATTTAGGAGAAACGATTAACAATCTGTAGGAGAAATCGGTATTTGTAACACCCTATAAACTGGGTACAATTAAAAACCGCGGAAATACGGAAAATATACGACTATCATAGACAAATCACCCGACAAAGGGGAATAAGTATGGCGTTTACATTACAAAGAATTGAGCGAAATAACATCCAACAACCTAATAATATAAACTAACAAGACTTAGATTATATTCGGGTGTTGTCTAATCGCTTCCAAAAATTGTCCAAGGTCTAACATGTACGCCTCTATGTACTTCAAAAAATGCTATCACTTGTCACAACTCTTCGCTCAACCCGAGGAGCCCCACCACTTGAAAGTCATGATCAACACTCCCAAGAGAAGAAGTGTTAGGATAAACCCCAAATAAGAGTAAGGACTTTACAAGTAATAATGGAATCGAATTGAGGTACCGATATAAGAACATGGAATAACCCTTAGGTGGAAACCATTAGATACAAATACCTCAAGTGTTGACGGGGAAAGCCCGTTAGCCAAAAGCGATGACATGAGACAAGTTAGCTACATTACCATTAGTAATATCAAACACATAATGATAAGTTTAGAAACAAGCACAACCCCGAAGAGTCTATTGCTTGTGAGTCCCCAATTTCAACCCCTCTAGGTCTATACATTGGGTCCCCCAAATCCACAACAAACAAGCACATTAGAATTAAACCTTATTGCTCATGATACGATGCCCTACCTTATAGGCCCACATCTTACTTATCATGAATCCCGATGTCTATTCCGTGCTACGATGTGGAAAACTAACGTTCCACATCGTGACTAACGACTCTAGTGTCTACGGATCCATTACACTCAAATTACTAAACCATGACTCTCATATAGTCCAACAATAATAACATCATAAGATTAAGCTTAATGGTAACATTTAAATATACTTCTCTATTTTGAAATGCCAACATGAGACTTCCACAATTGGTTATAGAACACCATAATTTCCAAGTTAAGGTTTGAACCTCATTTCAACATAAAAACCCTTTTTCATGAATATTACTTCAAAACCCCAAGTATTCCAAAACCCTAGATTTTGAAAATGGAGTAAGAAGATGTGATAATCATGAAAATGAAGTAAGAAGATGTTGAGATGTTAAAATCCCTTTATATATATGCATGTGAGTTGAGAGTAGGAGATGAACTCTCCCTGAGGTCCAGAAGATGGAAACCCTAGAAATGGAGACCCTTGATTCTTGACCACCACTTGCTAGAGGACACTTTGAGATGGATAACACCTAAGAACAAGGCATTTAATGGCCATAAATCTCTAAGATCTTGCCATAAATGAAGAGAAATGAAGGACGCAAGAGTTTACCTTAGTTGGAGAGGAAATCGCCCAAAAATGGAGAGGAAATAAGTGTAGCTCGATTTGGTAAAGTGAGAGAGAGAAGAGTGAAATTTGGATGAAAAGGTGAGAATTTTCGTCAGATGCCAAGCGGACGTCCGACTGGTTCCAAGCGGACGACCTTCCCTCAGATTTCCCGAATTTCAGCCAAAGTCCCTGTTGCTTCCGCGGATGCAATGCGGACTTCCGCACCACACGGACTTCCGACTATCTCAAGCGGATGTCCGCCAACCCAACTTCCAAAAACTTTTGCCCAAAAACCAAAATTGACCCGATGCACAAGACATGGAATTTAGCAGCGTAAAAGATAACAGTAAATACTTCCAAACAACACCATAGTTCACTAGACATCTAAATTTTAAGAAGGGACAACCGAAGCCCGAAAATCGAAATGTAACAAATGACAAACAGTTGATGAGCTTACCTCTAAAAATCGGGGTGTTACAATCCTCCCTAACATGGAAAATATTTCGTCCTCGAAATCTTAGGCTATGCAAACAAACGAGGATACCGGCGTTTCATGTACTCTTCCGCTTCCCAAGTCACGTTGTTACCCTGATGGTGCTTCCATTGCACTTTGACCATGACCACTTCCTTGTGTCAGAGTTTCTTAGTTGTTCTCTCCAAAATGGCTTCGGGCTCTTCGGTACAACGGTTGTCGTCTACCCGGATTTCCGACAATGGTATCACACTTTCTTCTTCCGCTAGGCACTTCCGTAAATAACATACATGAAAGGTTGGGTGGATTCAATCCATCTCCGGTGGTAAATCTAACTTGTAGGCCACGCTCCAAAATAGTGAATGGCCCAAGGAAGCGGGGACTCAACTTACCTCGTTTCCCAAAACGAATCAACCCTTTCCAAGGCGATACTTTCAACATCACTCGTTCTCCCACATGAAATACTACCGGTCTTCTCTTCTTGTCGGCGTAGCTCTTTTGTCGATCCTGAGCCGCTTTCAAATGTTCTCAAATGATTTTGACTTTATCGGTCGTCTCTTGAACGATTTCTGGTCCTACAAATTTCTTTTTGTAACGACCCACAATCCCATACATAGTTCAAATAGCATACATTGCATAACGTCGTTAAAACAAGAGATATAATATATAACAAATACGGTCCCTTATTCTTTTACAAACATTCATAACATCTTTACAAACGTTTACATAGTAATTGACATTATTAACAAACATGCCATATCTACTAAACTCATCATAGTCTTCCACTACATAGTCTTCCCAAAAGCTATTCTCGGTTTAACCTCCTTATTTGCTCTTACTTGATCATCGACCTGGAATACATATTTAAAACAAAATGAGGGTTAGACCTAATGGTCTAAGTGAGAAAATCCCTGTTTCTTTGAAAATCCTTTGCACACCAACATTCACATAATACAAACACAATTATCAATCATAACTCACTCATCGCGTAATTCCCTGTCTCCTTCCCATGGCCATATTAGTTGGTTGCAAGCCAACTAATAAACAACGTTGTACAACTACAACCAATCAACACTATACAACAACTACAGCCAACACACCGGTCCTATGCCCGGCCAACGTATTATAACATAATATAATACTCACGTAATTACAATATCTCAACATATTATAATTCACATATAAACATAGTCACACCATTTATCACATATCCAATACACACATATATGTATTCCAGTTGAAAATGTTTTGAAGTAAAACTCACCTGATCGCTTATCAACACGTTTCCAAGCCTCCTAAACAGGTTCAGTCCTTTACCCAGAATTCACAGGATCTGTAACAAATAGATACAGATATCTCTTTACCACATTGATCACATAAGACTTGTTAAACTAAGAAGTCTAGATAGCTCTATCTACTCTTATCCTCAATTGTCCACCCCAAACCCGACTTAAGTCAAATCAACAGCACAACCAGTCCTCTCAAAAATGACCAAACAGCTAAAGTATACGGATACCGCAAGTCATCCGGACAACACAACTTTTCCGGACAACATCACTTTTCCGGACAACAAAACTTTTCCGGACGACATAATAATCCGGATAACACCCGGGAACTAAGGTAACCCGGATACCATCCGGTATCTTATTTTATCCGGAAACTATGAAAAAGAGACTTACCCGGATATTTGACTTGTCCGGACACCTTTATAAAACTATCCGGACACCACTAGCTAATTTACCCGGACACTATCAACAAACCACCCGGACACCTTCATACTGTGTCCGGACACCTCTGTCGGTTTCTTCAATTTCGACCCAGAATCAACAGAAATTACTACTGGACGTGTAATCGGTTATTTTACTTCGATAGAAACTATCTATTGGCAATTACAGACATAAAACATACAAGGAACATACCTTAAATTGCTTCCAAGCAAATCAAATGATGCCTTAACCTAGCTTTTCCTCTTTTCCTCTTTTGCTCTCAAACACACACATACACACTGATGTTTTTCTGGATAATACTGATTTTGGAAATATCTAAATCCATTAAGGGTAATATCCAATTCAAAATACCACTTTAGTCCTTAAGTTATTCACTAATGACCAAATACACCCTTTACTTATAAATCTACCCAAACATACCTTTAACTTCATACTTTAAAGTTAACAAAAAAATTTAACGGAACTAACATTTAACTAACGAACTTACCCGGGGTATTACACTTTTCCCCCGCCTCAAGCCAACACGCGGGAGTCTTACACTTTCTCCCATACAAGGCCTCAAATGGCGTCGCCTTCAAGCTAGAGTGATAACTGTTATTGTAAGCAAACTCCACCAATTGTAGATGAGTATCCAAATTGCCCCCAAAATCGATTACACATGACCTCAACATGTCCTCCAATGTTTGAATGGTTCTTTCACTCTGCCCATCCGTTTGCGGGTGATATGTCGTCCTCAAATTCACCCTCGTACCAAATTCCTCTTGTAAAGCTTGCCAAAACCTCGAGGTGAACCGACTATCTCGATCGGAGACTATGGACACGGGAACACCATGCCTCGAGACCACTTCGTCAATGTATAGCTTTGCTAATTGGTCCATCGGTAAGGTTTCCCGCATTGCTAGGAAATGTGCGTTTTTCGTCAACCGGTCCATTATTACCCAAATGGTGTCGTGACCTTTTAGAGTCTTCAGCAACTTGGTCACGAAGTCCATCGTGATTTTCTCCCATTTCCACTCGGGAATTTCCAAAGGTCGTAAACTGCCATAAAGCAGTGGATGTTGAGCCTTCACTTGCGACCAAGTCACACACCGCTCTACATAATGTGCCACGTCCAATTTCATGACTGTCCACCAATAATGTAACTTCAAGTCCCGGTACATCTTGGTAATTCCGGGATGTATGGAGTACTTGGACTTATGAGCCTCATCCATGAGTAGCTCTCGATTCCCTCCAATCTTAGGCAACCACATGCGCCCGTTGAATAATTTGACTCCACGTCTATGCTCCGTTAAAAGTTGTCTCTGCTTCACCATTACCTCTTCTTTGAGGTTCTCTTCCAATGAGGCCTCGGTCTACGCTGATCTAATCCGTTCCACTAAACTAGACACGATATCAATCCTTGAAAGGTTGGCGCGTAGGCTTCCGTTATAATCCTTTCGACTCAAGGCACCAGCAACTACATTTGCTTTACCCGGATGGTAGAGCAATTCACAATCGTAGTCCTTGAGTAATTCCAACCATCTCATTTGCCTCACGTTCAACTCCTTTTGATCGAGTACATACTTCAAACTCTTGTGATACGTGTACAACGTAAATTTCATGCCATAAAGGTAATGACGCCACAACTTCAACCCTAATACCACCGAGGCCAATTCCAAATCATGCGTGGGGTAGTTCTTTTCGTTCACTTTGAGTTGCCATGACGCGTAAGCGATTACCTTACCCCTTTGCATCAACACGCAACCCAAACCCATCTTGGATGCATTGGTATAGACCACAAAATCTTCCGATCCTTCAGGCAAGGATAAGAATTGTGCTTCACATAACTTCTTTTGTAAAGTGCGAACACTCTTTCTAGTGCTTCGGTCCAAACAAACTTCTCGTTCTTCTGGGTCAACGCTGTTAAGGAAGAGGCAATCTTGGAAAAGTCTTGGATGAATCTTCGGTAGTAACCCGCCAAACCCAAGAAGCTTCGAATCTCCCCCGGACTCTTGGGAGGTTCCCAATTCATCATTGCCTCAATTTTGGAAGGGTCCACCTTCACTCTGTCACGGTTAACCACGTGACCCAAGAATTGGACCTCACTTAACCAAAAATCGCACTTGGAGAACTTTGCATACAACTTTTCTTTTCTTAGGACCTCCAACACCTCCCGTAGGTGTTGTTCATTGTCCACTTCGTCTTTGGAGTAGACCAAGATGTCGTATATGAAAACAATTACTGACTTTGCGAGGAACGGTCGACACACTCGGTTCATCAAATCCATGAACACCGCCAGTGCATTCGTTAACCCAAATGGCATTACCATAAATTCGTAGTGACCATACCTCGTTCTAAATGTCGTCTTTGGGATATCGTCCTCTCTAACCTTTCCTTGGTGATAACCCGAACGTAAGTCGATCTTCGAGAATCATCTCGCTCCTTGAAGTTGGTCGAACAAGTCGTCGATTCTAGGGAGTGGGTACTTGTTCTTCAAGGTCACCTTGTTCAATTCTCGGTAGTCGATGCATATTCTCATAGTGCCTTCCTTATTCTTTACGAACAAGACCGGCGCTCCCCAAGGAGAAGAACTCGGCCTCACAAACCCCTTCTCTTAGAGCTCTTGGAGTTGCGTCATCTTTTCTTGCATTTTGGACGGAGCCAATCGGTAGGGAGCCCTAGCTATCGGAGTCTCTCCCGGTACCAAGTCTATCTTGAACTCTACCTGACGATCCGGCGGCAAACCCGAAAAGTCTTTCGGAAATACGTCGGGAAACTCGCGTACCACCTTCACGTCTTCCAACTTCTTCTTTTCCAACTTAGCATCAATTACGTACGCCAAGAAGGACGTATACCCCTTGACTAAACACTCGTGTGCCTTCAGCATGGAGATGATTGCTACGTCTCCTTTCCTTCACTCACCGTAGATGACCACACAACTTCCGTCCGGAAGAGGTATGCGCATAAAATTTCGGCTTGGTTCGCGGCTAGCTAATCCATTCCGACTACCACATAAAACCCCCCAATTACTATTGGCATCAAGTCGATCGGAAACTTCTTTTCTTCGATTTCCAACACACAACCCCGCAACACGTCCCGAACTACTACTTCGCCACCGTCGGCTATTTCTACCACTATAGCTTCCTCTAGACTACTAGTAGGCACATACAACTTTTGGCGAAAGGAGATCGACACAAACGAAAAACTTGCACCCGAATCAAACAACACACACGTAGGTACGGAGTTTAGAAGAAACGTACCCGACACCACGTCCGTCGAAGCCTTCACCTCCTCAGTTGACATCTGAAAAGCTCTTCCCATTGCTCTCGGAGGTTCCACCTTCTGTCTCCCGCTTCCTCCCACTTTCAACTTTGGGCAGTCCCTTCTAATGTGGCCCGAATCCTTGCACTCAAAATACATTGGCCCCCTGACGAGACAATCCTTGAAAGAATGCCTGGTCTTGCCGCACTTGTAGCAGTTTCCGGGAACAAAGTTGTATTGGGGAGAAGTGTTTGCTCCGGCACTTAGGGCACCACCTAGCCTCCCGCTTGGGGTCGTCTCCCCGGTAATTGCTGTCGAACGCTCTTGGTTTGTTGAAGGGTATGGACTTCCCTTCCCATCTCCTCTACTCCAGTATGCTAACAATCTCGTCCTTGCCTCGACTATAGGTATCTTCCACAAGCTGAGCTTCCTCTACCGCCTAGAGGCCTTGGACACTTGGACCATGGTCATCATGTCCGATGGAAGACCCTTGATGTAGGCGTTAATCTTTTCTTTCTCCGTCGGGACCAGATGTCCCACCAACCCCAACTTATCCATGAACAGTCGGTTGTACTCCTTCACTGGCAAATTTCCCTTTTTCAACTTTCGAAACTTCTCTTCGATCCGATCCATTGCTCTTTCATTACAATACTCTTCCAACACCTTTTTTCTTGAAAGTTGCCCAACTCAGTTTGGCCAACACCGCGGCCTCTAGAGATGTGGAGTAGACCTTCCACCGCATGAGGGCTACCCCTTTTAGCATTTGAGAACCAAACTTCGTCTTCTGGCTCTCCCCACACTCACTGGTTCGAAATGCCTGCTCCATCTCTCGGATCCAGTTCATACAGACAACTGGATCATCTATTCCTTGTATTCGGGCGTTCTGCAACTTAGAAATGTCTTAAACGAACACACCTTTCCCGCTTGCCCAGTTTCCGTTGTCCCCAAACCGTCTGTAGGGTTTTCATTCCCGGTACCCCAGACCCGCCCACGGCGACATTCTCAACAACCGTTTCATGCCTACGGTTGTTTGTATCTCGGTCCTCCATCAGTTTCAGGAACTGCTGTTGCTGTTGGGCCATGGATTTATTCATGGGCTTCATCATTCGGTCCATCATTCACGTCTCGGCTGTTACCTCCTCCATAACAGGGTCAGATGTTTCCAGATCATGGTGAGGGATATGCTCAGTTCCTCCTCCTAATACAACGTCAACCAGCAGAGGTCTCGTTGTCGTTGTCACCCTTGGTTGATCAGCTGTAGATGACGTGGCATCATGACCATCCGATCTATTGCGAGTGTTAACCATTGAAGTCTGTCACACATTCGAGAATGGGGTGAAAAATAGGCTATAAGAATTTAAACGTAGGGAAATATACTAATACATGCATCAATCATCATAACAATAGTAATATAAGCATACTGACACATTAATATATTCATAATAGCAGTAGCTAATTGAGATTATGAACACACTATGCATAAGAATTCTCGTTACCACGGTCACAACTTTCAACTTATGTACTTCCGTCGACTCTAAGACCATCATATCTTAGGAGTTCTACGCAAAGCTCAACAATCAATACTTAATCTTTCCAGCTTAAGTCTAGGCATTTTAACGACACACCTAGTTCACTTAAACTACTGCTCTGATACCAACTTGTAACACCCTAAAAACTGGGTAAAACTCTGCGAAAATACGGAAAATATACGGCTATCATAGACGAATCACCCAACAAAGGGGAATAAAGTATGACATTTACATTACAAAGAAATGAGCGAAATAACATCCAACAACCTAATAATCTAAACTAACAAGACTTAGATTATATTCGGGTGTTGTCTAATCGTTTCCAAAAATTGTTCCCAAGGTCTAACATGTACGCCTCTATGTACTTCAAAAAATGCTATCACTTGTCACGACTCTTTGCTCAAACCCGAGGAGACCCACCACTTGAAAGTCCTGATCAACACACCCAAGAGAAGAAGTGTTAGGATAAACCCCAAATAAGAGTAAGGACTTACCAAGTAATATTGGAATCAAATTAAGGTAACGATATAAGAACATGGAAAAACCCTTAGGTGGAAACCATTAGATACAAATACCTCAAGTGTTGACGGGGAAAGCCCGTTAGCCAAAAGCGATGACATGAGACAAGTTAGCTACATTACCATTAGTAATATCAAACACATAATGATAAGTTTAGAAACAAGCACAACCCCGAAGAGTCTATTGCTTGTGAGTCCCCAATTTCAACCCCTCTAGGTCTACACATTGGGTACCCAAAATCCACAACAAACTAACACATTAGAATTACACCTTATTGCTCATGAGACAATGCCCGACCATATAGGCTCACATCTTACTTATCATGAATCCTGATGTCTATTCCATGCTACGATGTGGAAAACTAGTGTTCCACATCGTGAGTAACGACTCTAGTGCCTATGGATCCATTACACTCAAATTACTAAACCATGACTTTCATATAGTCCAACAATAATAACATTATAAGATTAAGCTTAATGGTAACATTGAAATATACTTCTCTATTCTGAAATGCCAACATGAGACTTCCACAATTGGTTATAGAACACCATAATTTACAAGTTAAGTTTTGAACCTCATTTCAACATAAAAACCCCTTTTCATGAATATTACTTCAAAACCCCCAAGTATTCCAAAACCCTAGATTTTGACCTAAAATGGTCAAAGTTGTTTTATGTGGTAAAATTGTAAATCAAAGACAATAGTCCTAAGTAAACCAAGGAACATCATACATTTTACCTTTACAAATCATTTTACCCAATAAAACCCTAAATTTCTCAAAACCCATTTCTAGGTCAAAATGTGATAATCATGAAAATGGAATAAGAAGATGTTGA
Organism: Saussurea involucrata; assembly: GCA_033807775.1. Lineage (NCBI taxonomy): Eukaryota > Viridiplantae > Streptophyta > Magnoliopsida > Asterales > Asteraceae > Saussurea > Saussurea involucrata. Next base: position 92,931,419 of record CM066327.1, on the reverse strand, counting down.
GATGTTAAAATCCCATTATATATATGCATGTGAGTTGAGAGTAGGAGATGAACTCACCTTGAGTTGAAAAAGATGGAAACCCTAGAAATGGAGACCCTTGATTCTTGACCACCACTTGCTAGAGGACACTTAGAGATGGATAACACCTAAGAACAAGGCATTTAATGGCCATAAATCTCTAAGATCTTGCCATAAATGAAGAGAGACGAAGAAGGCAAGAGTTTACCTTAGTTGGAGAGGAAATCGCCCAAAAATGGAGAGGAAATGAGTGTAGCTCGATTCGGTAAAGTGAGAGAGAGAAGGGTGAAATTTGGAAGAAAAGGTGAGAACTTTTGTCAGACGCCAAGCGGATGTCCGACTGGTTCCAAGCGAACGTCCTTCCCTCAGATTTCTTGAATTTAAGCCAAAGTTCCTGTTGCTTCCGCGGATGCAATGCGGACTTCCGCACCACACGGACGTCTGGCTGTCTCAAGCGGACGTCCGCCAACCCAACTTCCAAAAACTTTTGCCCAAAAACCAAAATTGACCCGATGCGCAAGACATGGAATTTAGCAGCGTAAAAGATAAAAGTAAATAGTTCCAAACAACGCCATAGTTCACTAGACATCTAAATTTTAAGAAAGGACAACCGAAGCCCGAAAATCGGAATGTAACAAATGACAAATAGTTGATAAGCTTACCTCTAAACATCGGGGTGTTACAATCCTCCCTAAATTGGAAAAGATTTCGTCCTCGAAATCTTAAGCTATGCAAACAAACGAGGATACTGGCATTTCATGTCCTCTTCCGCTTCCCAAGTCACGTTGGTACCCCGATGGTGCTTCCATTGCACTTTGACCGTGACCACTTCCTTATGTCGGAGTTCCTTAGTTGTTATCTCCAAAATGGCTCCGGACCCTTCGGTACAACGGTTGTCGTCTACTCGGATTTTCGACAATGGTATCACACTTTCTTCTTTCGCTAGGCACTTCCGTAAATAACATACATGAAAGGTTGGGTTGATTCCATCCATCTCCGATGGTAAATCTAACTTGTAGGTTTGTGATCCAACACGCTCCAAAATAGTGAATAGCCCAAGGAAGCGGGGACTCAACTTACCTCGTTTCCCAAAACGAATCAACCCTTTCCAAGGCGATACTTTCAACATCACTCGTTCTCCCACATGAAGTTCTACCGGTCTTCTCTTCTTGTTGGCGTAGCTCTTTTGTCGATCCTGAGCCGCTTTCAAACGTTCTCTAATGATTTGGACTTTATCAGCCATCTCTTGAACGATTTCTGGTCCGGCAAATTGCTTTTCCCCCGCCTCAAGCCAACACGTGGGAGTCCTACACTTTCTCCCATACAAGGCCTCAAATGGCGCCGCCTTCATGCTAGAGTTATAACTGTTATTGTAAGCAAACTCCACCAATGGTAGATGAGTATCCCAATTGCCTCCAAAATCGATTCCATACGACCTCAACATGTCCTCCAATGTTTGAATGGTTCTTTCACTCTGCCCACCCGTTTGTGGGTGAGATGTCGTGCTCAAATTCACCCTCGTACCAAGTTCCTCTTGTAAAGCATGCCAAAACCTCGAGGTGAACCGACACTCTCGATCGGAGACTATGGACACGGGCACACCATGCCTCAAGACCACTTCGTCAATGAATAGATTTGCTAATTTGTCCATCGGTAAGGTTTCCCGCATTGCTAGGAAATGTGTGCTTTTCGTCAACCGGTCCACTATTACCCAAATGGTGTCGTGACCTTTCAGAGTCTTCGGCAACTTGGTCACGAAGTCCATCGTGATTTTCTCCCATTTCCACTAAAGAATTTCCTAAGGTCGTAAACTGCCATAAGGTAGTTGATGTTGAGCCTTCACTTGCGAGCAAGTCACACACCGCTCTACATAATGTGCCACGTCCAATTTCATGACTGGCCACCAATAATGTAACTTCAAGTCCTGGTACATCTTGATACTTTCGGGATGTATGGAGTACTTGGACTTATGAGCCTCATCCATGAGTAGCTCTCGATTCCCTCCGATCTTGGGCACCCACACGCAACCGTTGAATAGTTTGACTCCACGGCTATCCTCATTCGGTCCATCATTTGCGGGTTTATTCATGGGCTTCATCATTCGGTCCATCATTACTTGTTAAGTCCTTACTCTTATTTAGGGTTTATTCATGGGCTTCATCATTCGGTCCATCATTTGCGTCTCGGCTGTTACCTCTTCCATCACAGGGTCAGACGTTTCCAGATCATGGTGAGGGATATGCTCAGTTCCTCCTCCTAATATGGTGTCAACCAGCGGAGGTCTTGTTGTCGTTGTCACCCTTGGTTGATCAGATGTAGATGTCGTGGCATCATGACCATCCGGTCTATTGCGAGTGTTAACCATTGAAGTCTGTCACACATTCGAGAATGGGGTGAGAAATAGGCTATAAGAATTTCAACGTAGGGAAACGTACTATAACATGCATCAATCATCATAACAACAGTAATCTAAGCATACTCACGCATCAATATATTCATAATAGCAGTAGCTAATTGAGATTATGAAAACACTTTGCATAAGAATTCTCGTTACCACGGTCCCAACTTTCAACTTATGTACTTCCGTCGACTCTAAGACCATCCTATCTTAGGAGTTCTACCCAAAGCTCACTAATCAATACTTAATCTTTCCAGATTAAGTCTAGGCATCTTAATGACACACCTAGTTCACTTAAACTACTGCTCTGATACCTACTTGTAACACCCTAAAAACTGGGTAAAATTAAAAACTGTGGTGATACGGAAAATATACGGCTATCATAGACGAATCACCTAACAAAGGGGAATAAAGAATGGCATTTACATTAAAGAGAATTGAGCGAAATAACATCCAACAACCAAATAATCTAAACTAACAAGACTTAGATTATATTCGGGTGTTGTCGAATCACTTCCAAAAATTGTTCCCAAGGTCTAACATGTATGCCTCTATGTACTTCCAAAAATGCTATCACTTGTCACGACTCTTCGCTCAAACCCAAGGAGCCCCACCACTTGAATGTCCTGATCAACACACCCAAGAGAAGAAGTGTTAGGATAAACCCTAAATAAGAGTAAGGACTTAACAAGTAATAATGGAATCGAATTGAGGTAACGATATAAGAACATGGAATAACCCTTAGGTGGAAACCATTAGATACAAATACCTCAAATGTTGACGGGGAAAGCCCGTTAGCCAAAAGCGATGACATGAGACAAGTTAGCTACATTACCATTAGTAATATCAAACACATAATGATAAGTTTAGAAACAAGCCCAACCCCATAGAGTCTATTGCTTGCGAGTCCCCAATTTGAACCGCTCTAGGTCTATACATTGGGTCCCCCAAATCCACAACAAACAAGCACATTAGAATTACACCTTATTGCTCATGAGACGATGCCTGACCATATAGGCCCACATCTTACTTATCATGAATCCCGATGTCTATTCCGTGCTACGATGTGGAAAACTAGCGTTCCACATCGTGAATAACGACTCTAGTGCCTATGGATCCATTACATTCAAATTACTAAACCATGACTCTCATATAGTCCATGTAACACCTCGATTTTTGCATAAAGTATTAAGATGGGTTTATTGATAAATTTATGATTTATTATGTTAAAGATTAATTTTAGAGTTTATCCCCGATTAAGTTTCGTTAATTGTTTTATTGGAGTTATAAGTTAAGGGGTAAACTTTAATTTTAATATTTAAGTGGAAGGGTTAAACTTGTCAATAGATGAAAGTGTGAGGGTCAAATTGGGCATGTGGTGAAAGTCACACCAACACCACCGCCTCTTGTTTATTAAGGGGATAAAAGATATTTTTACTTCCCTTTTTATGTTTTATGTGTGTGTGTGTGTACGGTGAACAAAGAGAGAGAGAGAAAGAGTCGAGAAAGACAAAGGAGAAAAGCAGATTGTAGCTGGAAGTTAAGAGATAATCTGAGGAATCAAAGGTATATCTCTTGCTTAAATTCTACCTTTCATATAGTTAAAGCTTTATAATGGTTTAGAAATTGGGTTTTGATGATTTTTGGATGTTTTGAGAAATCTGAGTTTATGGATAGTTTCTGTTAATGGTGTTAAGCATATCTGCACTTTTGTAGAAATTATTATGGCTTAAAAGTATAGAATTCTGGGTTAATTATGATTTCAGTGAGTTGAGACAGTTATGAACGTCGCAACAGTTGGTTGCGATACTTATAAATAATTGCAATAGTTATGAATGTCGCAACCTTGGGTTGCGACAAGGTTGGTTGTATCGCAACAGTTAGTTGCGATAAGATGCATGTCGCAACAGTTGGTTGCGACAAGAAGGGGTTATCGCAACAGTGGGTTGCGATAAGTACTGTGTCGCAATTAGAAGGTTGCGACAAGGGTTGTTGCAATTAGAGGGTCGCGATAAGAGTGGTGAATTTTGGATATTTAGAATTCTTAGTCTTTAAAGGGTCCTGTACAATATATTAATACCAGTACAATATGTATTTGGGTATTTCGGATCTTTGTGAAGTTGGTGACAGAATCCTTTACAACATTAAGAAAGTTAAGTAAGAGTGACGCGACTACTATCAAGTGAGTTCATTCTTACCTTACCTTTTATAACGTTTTTAAATTATGGCAAGGTGCATTTTTAATAATGAACTGTTTTGATGGATTTTGGAAGAATGATTTTTATGAAGTAAAATTGATTATCTTAAATTGATGGTTTTGCTTAAATTCATTAACGTTATTTGAAAATGAATTATATGAAGCAACAACCTGCACGAGTACAAATAAGTGTAATGGATCCATAGGCACTAGTTGTTATGAACACATGGAATAGGCGTGGATTAATCGTAATTCCCGATTTCTAAGGAAGAGAAGGGATTGGCATGTGTAATTGTAATCTCTACTTCCTTTCCAAGAAATTGGCATGTGTAATTGTGATTTCTTGGATATGAGCATTAATCTAGAATCCGTGGAGATTCGTAGTGTGGGCTCAGGGGCATGGTAAAATGACTGACTTGGTGTCGGTCATATTCATGGAATCGGGTATAACCCCGTCATTGAAAGATGTTTACGCGTGTGGTAAGAAAAAAAAGGTAAACTAGGTTTGTTATGCATTGTTTACATTGATTTTTAAAAGTATTATTTTGAAACTGAATGTTCTCACTAGGCGTTAGCCTAATCGTTTCAAATGATATTTTCTTACCAGGTACTAGCTCGGGAAAATAAAGGGATGTGGGACGAGAGCTTTTGGATTAGCGGAGAAGTAAATGAACACTGAGGTTTTTGATAGATTGCTTAGATAACCTAGTAAATCTGATTATAGTGAAATGATTAGATTAATAGGTTATTTGAAGAATTCTATATGTGTAAATATGACCCTCAAGGTTAAATCTCTGCTTATGTATAAAGTTTAAAAGGTTCACGATTAAATCTTGTTATAAATTTGAGGTTTAAATTAACCCTGATTTTAGGGTGTTACAATATGGTATCAGAGCACTAGTTTAAGTGAACTAGGTATGATAGTGATATACCTAGACTTAAGCTGAGATGAATTAAGTTATGATTCGTGAGATATGGGAAGAAGTACTAAGACGGGATAGTCTTAGAGTCAACGGAAATACGTGAAATTAGTACTGTAACGATGGTAATGAGGATTCTCATGTATAGTATATTCACAATTTCAATTAGCTACTGCTATTATGAATATATTGTTACGCAAGCATGCTTATTTCTAAATTGTTACAGTGATTAATGATCGGTAAAGTACATTTCGTATGTCTAGATATGTGTAACCATTTCTTATGGTTATTTCTTTGTGTTTTATCAGAACGATGGTGAATACGCCACCGAGATCCTCTAATTCTTCAGTGGACAGAGCAGTGACTGATTGGGGGTTGGAGGGACAACCGGAAATAGGCGGAACTCATGAAAGTCCGCCGAGGCCACCTCTAATAGGTGGATTGGAAAGTCAAACGAATAGAACGAGTACTGGTACTTCTAATCTGGAAATGCCGGAATCAACAATGGAGTCTCGTATGATGGAAAACATGACAAGAATGATGAATACAGCAATGGAAAAACAAGCCAAAATGTTTATGAAAGCACTGAATGACCGAAGTGCGGAATTATGTCGAACGGAGACTGATACTGGAGTAATAAATCCCATTCGTAACCCTATGATAGAGGCATAAATGAGGGTGGAAAGTGTTTGCTCATATAAAACGTTTTTAAGCTGTAAACCGCCAGAGTTCATCGGAGCAGATAATCCAGTAGCCTGCATGAATTGGTTACGAGAAATGGAACAAGTTTTCAGAGCTTGTGAATGTGATGAGAAGTCAAAGGTCAGATTTGCGTCTCAAATGTTAAGAGGTAACGCGTTGACTTGGTGGAATGTAGTGACGGCTACAATCACTGCTCCAGTCTTGACTGCTATGACTTGGGAGTCATTCAAGAAAAAGATTCTAGAAGAATACTGCAATGAAAACGAGATGGATAGGATTGAAGAAGAGTTTCGGACTCTTAAGAAAGGTGCTTAAACTGTTAGGAAGTATACCGAATCCTTCATGGAGAAGTTAAACTTAGTGGGGCATGTGGCTCCGACTGAGAAAGAAAAGATTATAGCGTATTTGAAGGGTTTGCCAGCGGACATGATGTCCCGTGTACGAAATGCTAAAACTGCAACGCTAATGGAGACAATTGAGGAAGCTAAAGTCATGGAGGAAGTCTATGCTAAAGACAAGGAAGAAAAGACTCGAGTAGGAGAGAAACGAAAATGGGAGGGCCGGTCAGAGTTTTCTCAGAAATCAAAAACATCTGGTAAAAGTGTTCGTTATGAATCGCGACGTGAACTGAATTGGTGCCCGAAGTGTAGGAGTAAGCACTATAGACCATGTCAGGTGACAGCGTTGGAATGTTTTAAGTGTGGTAAAAGTGGGCATATTATGAACAACTGTCCTGTTCAAGGATCTACGTGTTACGAATGTAAACAACCAGGTCACTTCCGTCGAGATTGCCCAAAGTTGAAAAAAGGTGGAGACCAAAGTAAGAAACCAAATGTTCCCAAGCCAACAGGTCGGGCATTTCAGATGACAGCTGATGAGGCCAAAGAATCGAAAGATGTCGTTTTGGGTACATTCCTCGTTAATTCCTTTCCAGCGCGCATTTTATTTGACGGTGGTGCAAATTTGTCGTTTGTGTCTAAGTCGTTCTTTCTCAAGTTAGCTATGCCTGTCACTACCTTGGAAGATGCCTTAGTAGTTGAGGTAGCTAACGGGGGTCAAGTCTTGGTTCGCGAAAGACTTGAGGGTTGTCTTATTTCAGTAGGAGAAACGAAATTTCCGATCGACTTGTTGTTGATGGAAATTAGAGGATTCGATGTGATTGGGGGTATGGACTGGCTGACGGTCAACCAGGCAGAGATACTTTATGCAAAGAAATTAATCCGGATTCCGATGGCCGATAAGGATGATGTACTCATCTTTGGGGAAAAGCAAAAAGGGAAGTTCCGTTAATTTCTGTAGCAAAAGCGCGTAAATGCTTGATGAAAGGATGTTCATCCTATCTAGCGTATGTTTTAGATGTAAAGTCAGAAAAGAAACAAGTGAAAGATATTAAGGTGGTACGTGAATTCCCGGACGTATTTCCCGATGATCTTCCAGGCCTACCGACTGAACGACAGGTAGAGTTTCATATTGACCTTATCCCTGGATCGGCACCAATAGCTCGTGCACCGTATCGCCTAGCGCCGGCCGAAATGAAAGAGATGATGACTAAACTTCAGGAGTTGTTGGATAAAGGTTTTGTTAGATCGAGTTCTTCACCTTGGGGAGCTCCGGTTCTATTTGTTAAGAAGAAGGATGGCACTATGAGAATGTGCATCGATTACCGAGAGTTGAATAAGGTGACTATTAAGAACAAGTATCCGCTCATCAAGTTCGAGTAAGAGATGAAGATATTCCAAAGACGGTGTATAGAACAAGATATGGGCATTATGAATTTCTTGTAATGCCATTTGGGTTGACAAATGCTCCTGCTGTGTTCATGGATCTGATGAACAGAGTATGTCGACCATTCTTAGACAAGTTTGTCATTGTATTCATTGATGACATACTTGTTTATTCGAAGACTGAAGTAGATCATGAACATCATCTTCGTGAAGTCTTAGAAGTATTGAGAAGAGAGAAACTGTACGCGAAGTTCTCGAAATGTGAATTCTGGTTAAAAGAAGTACAATTTCTAGGTCATGTAATCACTTCGGAGGGAGTCAAAGTAGACCCAGCAAAGATAGAATCAATGACGAATTGGGAGACACCAAAAAGTGCGTCTGAAATAAGAAGTTTCTAAGGCCTAGCTGGTTACTACCAAAGGTTTATTAAAGACTTCTTAAAGATTGCTTCTGCTTTGACTATATTAACTCGAAAGAATGTGAAGTTTGTTTGGACTGAAAAACAAGAATCGGCTTTCAGAACTTTACGTCAAAAGTTATATGAAGCTCCTATTCTTGCCTTACCAGAAGGAACAGAAGATTTGGTTGTATATAGCGACGCGTCAAATATGGGTCTAGGATGTGTATTGATGCAACGAGGCAAACTGATTGCTTACGCATCAAGACAACTTAAAGAGCATGAGAAAAATTATCCTATTCACGATTTGGAATTAGCAGCGGTCATATTTGCATTGAAGCTGTGGCGACATTATTTGTATGGAACGAAGTGTACTCTTTATACTGATCACAAGAGCTTGAAACATGTCTTTGATCAGAAAGAGTTGAACATGAGGAAGCGACGCTGGTTAGAATTACTTAAAGATTATGATTACGAATTGCATTACCATCCCGGTAAAGCAAATGTCGTAGCTGATGCTTTAAGTAGAAAAGAATATAGTGGATGTTTGAAAGTGACCAACGCCAGAATTGATGTAACATCAAGTTTAATTGAAAGGATAAAAGAGGCACAAGCGAAAGCCTTATTGGAAGAGAATCTGAAAGATGAAGTCATGAGCAAGCAATATGTTCAACTGACTGAAGATAGCCGTAGAATTAAACTATTCCAAGGCCGTGTTTAGGTGCCAAAAGTGGGAGGAAATCGAGAATTAATTCTCGAAGACGCCCATAAGTCTAAGTATTCTATACACCCTGGGAGTACCAAGATGTATATAGATTTGAAGTTACACTATTGGTGGCCATCTATGAAAGTGGATGTGGCGCAAATAGTAGAAAAGTGTAGGACATGTTCATTAGTAAAAGCAGAACATCAAAAGCCTTACGGAAGTTTCCAATCTTTGGAGATTCCGGAATGGAAATGGGAAAAGATTACCATGGATTTTGTGACGAAGTTACCAAGAACGCAAAAGGGTAACGACACTATATGGGTAATCGTGGATCGATTGACTAAGAGTGCTCATTTTCTGGCTATGAAAGAAGCGTCTCCAATAGATAAATTGGCGAAACTATATATTGATGAAGTGGTGTCAAGGCATGGTATACCGGTGTCTATAGTGTCGGATCGTGATAGTCGGTTTACCTCGAGGTTTTGGCAGTCACTACAAGAAGAATTGGGTACAAAGGTTAATTTGAGCACTGCTTACCATCCATAAACTGACGGGCAAAGCGAAAGAACCATTCAAACTTTGGAAGATATGCTCAGGTCATGTGTGTTAGATTTTGGAGGTAACTGGGATGCGCATTTACCCTTAGTGGAGTTTGCATATAACAATAGTTATCATTCCAGTATTGGAAGAGCACCTTTCGAAGCTTTGTATGGACGAAAATGTAGAACTCCGGTGTGTTGGTTAGAAGCCGGAGAAAAGCAGTTTGCTGGTCCGGAACTGGTGCAACAAACAACTGACAAAGTGAAAGAAATTCAGAAGCATATGAAAGCAGCTCAAGATCGACAAAAGAGTTATGCTGATCCGAAAAGAAGACCAAAAGAATTCCAAGTTGGGGAGCGCGTAATGCTTAAAGTATCCCCATGGAAAGGTGTGATAAGGTTTGGTAAACGTGGGAAGTTGAGTCCTCGTTTTCTAGGACCTTTCACCATCACTAAGAGAATTGGATTGCAAGCATACCAGATGGATCTTCCACCTGAATTGGAAGGAATCCACAATACTTTTCATGTTTGCTATCTTCGGAAATGTTTAGCCCAAGAAGTCGATGTGATTCCACTTACTGACGTAAGAGTGGATGAAAAGAGTCGTTGTGTGGAAGAACCAGAAGCCATTTTGGAAAGATCGTTTAGAAAGTTACGTAATAATAAGGAAGTAGTTATGTTGAAAGTACAATGGAAACATCATCGAGGTGCTAATGTGACTTTAGAGTCGGAAGAGGATATGAAGAGTAGATATCCTCACTTGTTTACCTAACTTTGATTTCGGGGACGAAATCATTTACAAGTTGGGGAGTATTGTAACACCTCGATTTTTGCATAAAGTATTAAGATGGGTTTATTGATAAATTTATGATTTATTATGTGAAAGATTAATTTTAGAGTTTATCCCCGATTAAGTTTCGTTAATTGTTTTATTGGAGTTATAAGTTAAGGGGTAAACTTAAATTTTAATATTTAAGTGGAAGGGTTAAACTTGTCAATAGATGAAAGTGTGAGGGTCAAATTGGGCATGTGGTGAAAGTCACACCAACACCACCGCCTCTTGTTTATTAAGGGGATAAGAGATATTTTTACTTCTCTTTTTATGTGTTATGTGTGTGTGTGTACGGTGAACAAAGAGAGAGAGAGAAAGAGCCGAGAAAGACAAAGGAGAAACGCAGATTGTAGCTGGAAGTTAAGAGATAATCTGAGGAATCAAAGGTATATCTCTTGCTTAAATTCTACCTTTCATATAGTTAAAGCTTTATAATGGTTTAGAAATTGGGTTTTAATGATTTTTGGATGTTTTGAGAAATCTGAGTTTATGGATAGTTTCTGTTAATGATGTTAAGCATATCTGCACTTTTGTAGAAATTATTATGGCTTAAAAGTATAGAATTATGGGTTAATTATGATTTCAGTGAGTTGAGACAGTTATGAACGTCGCAACAGTTGGTTGCGATACTTATGAATAGTTGCGATAGTTATGAATGTCGCAACCTTGGGTTGCGACAAGGTTGGTTGTATCGCAACAGTTAGTTGCGATAAGATGCATGTCGCAACAGTTGGTTGCGACAAGAAGGGGTTATCGCAACAGTGGGTTGCGATAAGTACTGTGTCGCAATTAGAAGGTTGCGACAAGGGTTGTCGCAATTAGTGGGTTGCGATAAGAGTGGTGAATTTTGGATATTTAGAATTATTAGTCTTTAAAGGGTCCTGTATAGTAGATTAATACCAGTACAATATATATTTGGGTATTTCAGATCTTTGTGAAGTTGGTGACAGAATCCTTTACAACTTTAAGAAAGTAAAGTAAGAGTGACGCGACTACTATCAGGTGAGTTCATTCTTACCTTACCTTTTATAACGTTTTTAAATTATGGTAAGGTGCATTTTTAATAATGAACTGGTTGGATGGATTTTGGAAGAATGATTTTTATGAAGTAAAATCGATTATCTTAAATTGATGGTTTTGCTTAAATTCATTAACGTTATTTGAAAATGAATTATATTAAGCAACAACCTGCACGAGTACAAATAAGTGTAATGGATCCATAGGCACTAGTTGTTATGAACACATGGAATAGGAGTGGATTAATCGTAATTCCAGTGTGTGTGAGAAATTGTGGAATAGGCGTGGATTAATCGTAATTCCCGATTTCTAAGGAAGAGAAGGGATTGGCATGTGTAATTGTAATCTCTACTTCCTTTCCAAGAAATTGGCATGTGTAATTGTGGATATGAGCATTAATCTAGAATCCGTGGAGATTCGTAGTGTGGGCTCAGGGCATTGTAAAATGAATGACTTGGTGTCGGTCATATTCATGGAATCGGGTATAACCCCGTCATCGAAAGATGTTTACGCGTGTGGTAAGAAAAAAGGTAAACTAGGTTTGTTATGCCTTGTTTACATTGATTTTTAAAAGTATTATTTTGAAACTGAATGTTCTCACTAGGCGTTAGCCTAATCGTTTCAAATGATATTTTCTTACCAGGTACTAGCTCGGGAAAATAAAGGGATGTGGGACGCGAGCTTTTGGATTAGCGGAGAAGTAAATGAACACTGAGGTTTTTGATAGATTGCTTAGATAACCTAGTTAATCTGATTATAGTGAAATGATTAGATTAATAGGTTATTTAAAGAATTCTATATGTGTAAATATGACCCTCAAGGTTAAATCTCAGCTTATGTATAAAGTTTAAAAGGTTCATGATTAAATCTTGTTATAAATTTGAGGTTTAAATTAGCCCTGATTTTATGGTGTTACAGTCCAACAATAATAACATCATAAGATTAAGCTTAATGGTAACATTGAAATATACTTCTCTATTTTTAAATGCCAACATGAGACTTCCACAATTGGTTATAGAACACCATAATTTCCATGTTAAGGTTTGAACCTCATTTCAACATAAAAACCCTTTTTCATGAATATTACTTCAAAAACCCCAAGTATTCCAAAACCCTAGATTTTGACCTAAAATGGTCAAAATTGTTTTATGTGGTAAAATTGTAAATCAAAGAAAATAGTCCTAAGTAAACCAAGGAACATCATACATTTTACCTTTACAAATCATTTTACCCAATAAAACCCTCAATTTCTCAAAAACCATTTCTAGGTCAAAATGTGATAATCATGAAAATGGAGTAAGAAAATGTTGAGATTTTAAAATCCCATTATATATATGCATGTGAGTTGAGAGTAGGAGATGAACTCACCTTGAGGTCCAAAAGATGAAAACCCTAGAAATGGAGACCCTTGATTCTTGACCACCACTTGCTAGAGGACACTTAGAGATGGATAACACCTAAGAACAAGGCATTTAATGGCCATAAATCTCTAAGATCTTGCCATAAATGAAGACAGATGAAGGAGGCAAGAGTTTACCTTAGTTGGAGAAGAAATCGCCCAAAAATGGAGAGGAAGTGAGTGTAGTTCGATTTGGTAAAGTGAGATAGAGAAGAGTGAAATTTGGAAGAAAATGTGAGAATTTTCATCAGACGCCAATGCTGTGTTCTCGAGTTTTTTTACGAAGGAAAGGAAGGGAATAGGAAAGAAAGTAGCAGAAAAATAAAAAATGTTGTGTTCTCGAGTTTTTTAAGGAGGGAAAGGAAAGGAAAGGGAAGGAAAATATTGCTGATTTTCCTTCCAAAACTTTCTGCCCAAAAATGGGAGGAAACGGAAGGAAAGAAAGAAAGAAATTTAAAAATTATGGAAATTATTTATAAAATTATACATATACCCATTAATTACATTCCATAATGAAATAAGTAAGGGTATATTGGTAAAAATGATAACTTTCCTTTCCTTTCTCTCATACTCAAGAACATGAAAATTTATTTTCTTTCCTTCCCTTCCCTATCTTTTCCTTCAATCTCAAGAACACAAAAATAAACATTTCTTTCTTTCTTTCCCTTTCTCTTCTCTTCTTTTTCTTCCCCTTCTTTTCTTTTCTTTCCTCCCAAAACTTGAGAACACAGCGCAAGCGGACGTCCGACTGGTTCCAAGCGGACGTCCGTCCCTCAGATTTCCCGAATTTCAACCAAAGTTCCTGTTGCTTCCGTGGATGCAATGTGGACTTCCGCACCACACGGACGTCCGACTGTCTCAAACGGACGTCCGCCAACCTAACTTCTACAAACTTTTGCCCAAATACCAAAATTGACCCCATGCGCAAAACATGGAATTTAGCAGCGTAAAAGATAACAGTAAATACTTCCAAACAACGCCATAGTTCAATCATGTTCTGCGTACCAAACGCACCCGAATAGTTTAAAAAGTGAGTTATCATTATTTTAGAGAAAGATGGAAGTTTAAAAAGTTCTCTAAAACTTGCAAGATGGAGAGAGAAATTAATTTTTTAATCATTCCCACCAATAGGATTGAGTTATCATTATTTTACATAAATTCTTTTTAAAAAATGTATTGAGATGATAAATTTAAAAAATATTTTAATACTATAATGGATGTTGAGTTCTCTAAAATAGAATATCTATTGGAGATAAATCTATTTCAATTTAGAGATTTTGACTTTTAAATCCCTATTTTTGAAAAATTATAGAGAATCTATTGTTGAAGATGCTCTTATCATACCATAACAATTAAAGGTCAATACGTTAAACAAAACATTCGTTTAATAGTGGGGTATTCAAAAACATAATATTTAGACTCATTTCATAGGTTTTGAAGAGACGATTATAATGGTATATTTTGTATAAAAAAATATTTGTTTAATGTATTTTAATTTATATACGATTATGTATGTTAATATGATAAGAGTGTAAAATAAAAATGAAAAGTGAAATGATATAAAATTAATTAAATAACTAATTATAATGGTATAAATGTAATTTAAAAATAAAACATAATTTTAATTTTAGTTATAACTTTGAACATAAAAGATTTTGAAACTTTTAAACTTATACATGATGTATTGAGATTTGTACCTTTTAAAAATTTAAAAAATAATCGTAAATAGAGTTTGCTTAAAAAAGTATACTTATATATAGATAAAGGTGACAAGTTTAAAAAAATCTCGATACGTCATTGTTGAAAAATCTCGATACATATTTATGATATTTTACAATATTATTAAATTAAAAATTACTCAATAATAAACTTATTTTGAAGTTATTGAGAAAAGATTATAATGGCATAATTTGTAAAAAGATGCATTTTATAATGTATTGTATTTAATCTATGATTATATATTTTTAATATGGTAAGGGTGTAAGATGAAAAATGAAAACGTAAGGAATATAAAACAAATTAATTTGTTCATAGAAAATTAATTTGCATCTCTTAAAAATTCAAGAAATAACTGTAAATAAAATTTTACTAAAAGAGGTTAGATAGATAAATATATATAAGGGTCTAAAATGTAGAAGTTTAAAGAAACTTCGATACGTCATTCTTGAAAAATCTCCGTATGTATTTATGATATTTTACAATATGATTAAATTTTTAACTAAAAATATTCAGTAATAAACTTATTTTGAAAATAATGATGAGAAGATTATAATGGTATAACTTTGTAGAAAATGCATTTAATGATGTATTTTTGTTAACCTATGATTATGTATTTTTAATATGATCAGGGTATTAAATGAAAAATGAAAACGTAATGAATATACATGTAAAATATATTGTATCATGTATGTAAACTGAACTATTGTGCATACGTACACATCACCAGATAAATCATATAATGTTGAAAATAAATTTTGTCAGTATGTATGCATCCAATTGTACGGGACAGTTAAGAACAGAACAGGACATGACAGAACAACTATTCAGCGTTCGGTAAGACATAACTAGACTGGACAGGACAGGACAGAACAAAACCGGTAAAATGACCGATTTACCCCTAACTAGTTGTTTAGTGTTTTTTTACCATATAATCAATCTAAATAAAAATTAACAAATAAACAAAACAACAGATCATGAACCAACATTAAATCAGTGTCTATAAATCAAAAATGAAAGTATGAGGAAATGATGGGGATTACACAGATTTCTTGGACAATCGATTACAACAACAATAAAATGATGGGGGAAACACAGAAGTCATATTGATGGAAATAAACTTAAAACTCAAAACTTGAATAACAGAAAACTTGAATCGATTACCTGAGGAAGAAGAAGGTCGATTCGATGGAGAAGTCGTTGTATTTCCCTAACACCCAGAAAATCTTGTTGTTGTTGCTATTCGATTTGCAGACAAAGGTCGCTTACCAAGTTATAAAAAATCTTGTTGTTGTTCTTCTCTTACAAAGGTCGATTTATAGAAAATCTTGTTATTGTTGTTGTATTTCCTCAACACCCAGAAGGTCGATTCGATGGTGGATGGAGAAGATTTACAGAAGAAGGTCGATTCGATTGCAGATAACTATTTTCGTGAGGGAGATGATCTTTGATTTCTCCACCTAAGTGTGAATCGATGAGGAAGATGAACTTCGATTCAGGATGAAGGAGGCGACCATGTATAGATGAGAGAGACTATTTAGGAGAAACGATTAACAATCTGTAGGAGAAATCGGTATTAGTTTGAATCGACGAGGGATATGATTTAGGAGCTTGAATCAGTGAGGAAGAAAATTTAGAAGGAGAGGCGTGAAATTGAAGAAGAGTGTGTATTAGGTTGAGGGGTATTATTGTATAAAAGTCTTGTTCCACTTAGTTCCAGGGGGTAAGGAGAGAACAACCGTGTCCCACACTTGTCCAACTTAGTTCCACTTTGTTCCACATTAGGACACCCCAAACATGGGACAAGTTTGTTCTGTCTGTCCCGTTCCATCCTGTTCTGCGTACCAAACGCACCCGAATAGTTTAAAAAGTGAGGATCAAACTCTAAAATTTAGATACCTACATCTTCTAAAACATTGTATCCAAACACCTTTTTTAAAATAGAGAAAGTTGTATTTTTATTTTCTATATTACGTCTCCAACAACTTTTCTATATTGTTCTTTAAAATAAAGAAAATTAGAGAAAGATCGAAGTTTAAAAAATTCTCTAAAACTTGCAAGATGGAGAGAGAAATTAATATTTTAATCATTCTGTAACAACCGGGTTTTATATCAAGAAATGGGAAGTTTAGTGGCCAAAGTATAAATAAGGAAGAGTTGGGGGAGGGGCCTTTTTGCAATAAATAAAAGATACTTAAGGGAACAGATCCCTAGGTTTTTCTCATTTAATTCCATTTTTTCTTCTAGTGTTGGCGGCTGAGAGGAGAAACGAGAAAGGGAGAGGAGGAACGACATTTAGCATCGATTGCAATAAGAAAAGCTCCAATTTGGTAAGCAATTGATTCCTTTCTTTTTCATTCAGCCTAGTAGATAACTTGGTAATCAAAGTTTCTGGATTGTCATAATGGTTGAACTGTGTATTCAAAGAAAGAACAAAAATGGGGTTTTAATTCTAATTCGGACTGTTAAGTGGTTGAATCCGTTGTTTATGTGAGTATTTGGGGTTGGAGAGTAAAACTTAGAAATTTTTGAAAAGGATTTCATGGCAAAATCTTTGGAACTAAGCTAATTAAGAGGAAAATTGAGTTTCTGGTTCGACAGTCCGGAAAATCACCAGGTTCTGGAAATGCGAATGCCGGATCCCGTAAAAGGATTCCGGAAGCGGGAATACCGGATCCCGTGAGGGATTCCGGAAGTAGGGAATACCGGATCCCGTAATGGATTCCGGAAGCGGGAATACCGGATCCCGTGAGGGATTCCATAAGTAGGGAATACCGGATCCCGTGAGGGATTCCGGAAGTAGGGAATACCGGATCCCGTAAGGCGATTCCGGAAGTGCGAATACCGATCCATGTGGGTTTCCGGAAGTGGGAATACTGGATCCCGTAAGGGGATTCAGGAAGTGCGAATACCGGATCGTGGGCCTCGGATTTGGAGTAAGATCCAGGGTCAGCGGTTGGGTTTGCCACTAACTGAATTGTATGGTATGCTTTAGGTGTAAGGTCAGTTCGGGTTGAGACACGTGGTTAGGAAGGTCACTATAACCAGGTGAGTTCCCTTAATCCTTTTTACGTGAAACAAGATGTTAAATGTTTTACTGATTATGGTATGTTTTACGAGTATGATTTGTTTACAAGCTTTTATACATTATTACATGAAAAGTATGTTTTTGAAAGACTTATTTAGCATGACGGAAATGTTTATAAAGATTTCACGCCTTGTGATTTAATGTTAAGCTATGTGTAAATGCTATGTGGAGTCGGGTTGCACAGTGGGATCAGAGTACCTTGGGATCCGACGATCCCTTGGGAGTTTAGGATGAGCCGTTGGATGGAATTCGTTTCCTTCCTATCCGGATAATGGGGAGTCTGCTTGGGCTCCGGTTTGAGGCGAGAGGGGAGTCTGTTTGGGCCCCGATCGTGGTTCTGGTTTGTACGATCCTTGAACACTGTGCAAGTTCCCATGTTTGATGCTTTATGTGGAGACGTATAATGTATGTATGAAATGATTTTATACCGTGGTTAAAAGTTGTTTACAGAGGGAATTCACTAGATCGTTTAGTCTAACCCTCGCTTTTCAAAACTAAACCATTTTCAGGTAAGCGAAATTATCGTGCTTCAAGTAGGAGTAAGGAGATGGCTTGATCATAGAGATGGAGCTTAGCGAGACTCCATAGTTTTGTTATTAGATTTATTAGATAGAAATTCTCGGCTGTGGACATGTTGTTTCCGCTGTCCAAATTTTGATTAGTTCAGACTTATATTTAGCTTATGACAGATTTTGATTATGTAATTGGGACCCATTTTGGGATGTTTATTCTATATTATGCATGTTAATGTTTTGGGACGTTACAAATGGTATCAGAGCCGTAGTTTAAGGGATTTAGGTGACCGGTCTGGCTTAAACTTAAACTGTAGGATGAGGAACACAACCGAGATATAGGATTGCCTCTAGGAATAATCACTCTAAACGCGCTTAGGAATAAGGTACCAAGGACATGCATGTAAGGTAAATTTGGGATTACACCTGGCCAGTGTAATTGTAAATTTACAGGTACATGTACGTGCTTAAACTGCCTTATATAGCAAATCTTGTTGTGTCATGTCTAGCAGAGATTAATCGCGGGTTTCTTTCAGTTCTCGATTTGGCTGGAAGAACACTAAGGAGCAGATACGTACCTGCTATTCAAAGAGTTTCGAATGAAGAAGTCGTAGCTAATGGACCGCTGGAGCCCACAAGGCCGACTACCACTCGAGGAAGGGGTAGGGGTCGCGGTAGGGGTCAGGGAAGAGCGCCCCGCCGAGCCGCCACTCAAGTGGCCGGGGATGGGAGAAACCCAATCCGAAGGACTACATGAGTAAGTCGAAGGGTGAGAAGTGTGGAGATCCCCGTTCATCAAGAAGAATCTCAGCAGGAGAGTTTGGCTACTGTAAGAGTGGGTAATCAGCCTAAGGGACGCGATCGGGGGAAGCAAAGAGGCAAGTGAGAACAGAGAAAGTGCGGAATTGTCAAGCCCATTGGTGACAGGTACTGGGAGTCACTCGTAATCGACCCCTCTGGTGGTGAATGAGTCTGCAGCTAAGGGATGCAACTACAAGGCTTTTTCCTCATGTAAGCCTCCTACTTTCAAGGGAGAATGTGACCCGGTGTTGGCAATGAAATGGGTTAGAGAGATGGAGCTGGTATTTGATACTTGCAAGTGTGCTGATGGGGATAGGGTGATGTTTTCTCTATCCATGCTGAAGTCTGACGCAATGTACTGGTGGGATGCTGAGACCGGAGGGAAAGGGTCAGCAGCGGCTAAAGAAATGAAGCGGGGAACTTTTGTGGAGAAGTTTAGAGCGTAGTTTTGCCTGCTTGCGGCTGTAAAGAAATTGGAGGAAGAGTTTCTGGGTTTAGAACAGGGAGAGTCGTCAGTGTGGGAGTACACCTCAAAGATTATTGAGAAATCTCGTTTCGCTGAACTGTATGTGCCGACAGAGGAACGACGAGTGGAACGCTACATTTATGGACTGAAGAGTAGCATCAGAGAACTGGTCTTGACAAGAAATCCCACTACCTTTCAAGCGGCTATCAATTCTGCCAAATTGACCAAGAAGGAAAAGAACCGTCAGATTTCAGAGAAAGGCGGGGAGAAGCGAAAGTGGGATGGGCAAGGGAACAAAGCGAGAAAAGGGAAAGTGTTCCAGTCAGAAAACCATGGGAACCGAGAAACGTTCAACAAACCGTGTAGGAAGTGTAACCGGGTGCATCAGGGAGAATGTATGGCTGGTTCTAATTCGTGTTACCGGTGTGGATTTCCCTGTCACATGTCGAAGGATTGTCCTAGTGGGAAATCGTTCTTTCAATGCGGGTCTGTTGGCCACATGCGTTATGATTGTCTGCAGCTGAAGAAATGAGGGCCAGCTCAGCACGGTGAACGCTATGGGGGAAAGGGGAATGACAAGGGAGTGGAGCCGGCGCGTCCGAAGGGACGTGCGTTCCATATGACAACAAAAGAGGCGGAGGAAGTTCTGAATGTTGTGGCAGGTACGTTTTGAAAGGTTTTGTTAAACCGTACTACCACATGATATAGGCAACGGAAGCATATTTAGAATTGAATCATCCATGGCAATACAAACAAACAATTTATAAGCATGCATACGTTCTAGCTGATTAACTACAATAGAAAGAATCAAGAACACTTACTTGTTTCTTGTGATTGTCGAAAACACAAAGACGAATTAACCTTGTTCTTGCTTCTTGGATGTCAAGGATCAATAGTGTGAATCCCTCTAGTGGCTCACACTTAAGAACACCAAACTAACAATCAAGATTGAAGCTTTAAACCCTAAACCCTTATTTAGGGTTTACGATTTTGGGAGGGAGGAGAGGGGAGGTTACGGCCTCAATAGAGAGAGAGAGATTGATCAAAAAACTCATTAGGGTTTGATCCCTAGTAGTTTATTTATAATCCCCTTATTTACACCTAGCCCCCTTGAACCGATAAGCTTGTTAAAAAACTCTTTTAACCAATTATCATTTAGTCCCTATAATTAATCCAATTAATTATATTGTAGCTTATAATTAATTTATCATCAAATGACAAATTAAAACTAACTACTTTAACTCCCTTTCATTCTCCTGATTGTTATTTGGGTCTTAAGGGCAACCCAAAAGGACCCTGCTATTATTAGAAATATTACCAATAGTTAATGACTCTGGACACTATGTCCAACAGTCTCCCACTTGGACAAGTTATTAACTCTATTTGGTTTAACGCTTTCAAATAATCAGCAGAGAGCAAGCCATCCAATGCAGCTGCCGAACTCTGATAAAGATTCGGTCCTAAGATAAGTGATTTAATGTTCCTTTGTTCTACAAGATATCATATGAACCTGAGACATGGATAAATGTCTATCTCATGGATCAAGATTATGTTTCCCGATTTCCAATATGTGTTGAATTCATCAGACTACTCAATTGAACACATCAATTCTAGTCAGGGTTTGGCCAAACACTTAGTATCAACACAAAATCATCGAGGGGCCCATGGATATCGCTTCTCCTGTTTAGGCAGAAGGAACAAATAAACTTTGACTACACAGCTAATTTCTATTCATCATATTATACATGGACATACCCTGTATAACTGCCAGTCACGGTCAGCGTTGGAGCACACCAAAGCATAACAGAATCCTAGAGCAAAACTCTATGCATCTCTGTTTGAAGAACATAAAATATTATCATCTCAAAATTACGCTGACTTAATCCATGAAGTAAACTTTTGAGTGCGGGTCGTTCCAATACCCAAATCACCATTAGGTACTCATGAGTGTTAGTTGCATTCTCTATGCTTTCGACACTTCATGACAGTCTTGAATCACTACTTACTTCCAGGAGTATGACTGACTGTGGAGGTTTAAGTAAATTAATACTCAGGAAGTTGGTTCTAAACATGCAAAACGAAACAATAATAAATTAAATGTAAATGGACGCAATCCAACATATATTATAATCTCCATATAATAATCTCCAAATCAAATACAATTTATTACGTTTTAATACATCAAACTAGCAACTAAAATATTTAAAGTATATTGATAATTCTAACACCTATGGCTTCAGTATGATACTCATGTTTGGGTCGAGTCAATGCTTTCGTGAAAGGATCCGCCGGATTCTCTTCAGTCGGCACTCTACATGCTTTAACTTCCCATGGTCTTTAGGTTCTTTAGTCAATGACACTGCACCTTCGTTATCACAGAAGATTTCAATGGGTTCACTGATGCTTGGTACAACGCCCAAATCACCTATGAAATTCTTCAACCATGCAGCCTCTTTCGCTGCCTCACTTGTTGCGATATATTCTGATTCACACGTGGAGTCAGCCACAGTATCCTGTTTGGAACTTTTCCAAGTCACGACCCCACCATTCAACAAGAACACCCATCCTGACTGCGAGCGGGAATCATCCCGATCTGTCTGGAAACTCGCATCAGTATAACCTGTTACTCGTAATTTATCTTTTCCACCATAGACTTAAGAACATATCTTTAGTCCTCCGAAGACACTTAAGAATGTTATTTACAGCCGTCCAATGACTTTCGTATGGGTTCCCTTGATATCTACTCACCATGCTTAAAGCAAATGAGACATCAGGTCTAGTACATGTCATGGCATACATGATCGATCCTATAGCAGATGCATATGGAATTCGACTCATTCTGTCCAGTTCTTTGCTAGTGTTGGGACATTGATCTTTGCTCAATCTTATGCCATGTTGCATGGGCAAAAACCCTTTCTTGGATTCACTCATATTGAATTTCTTCAATATCTTATCCAAGTATGTACTTTGGCTAAGTCCAATTAAACGCTTGGTTTTGTCTCGATAAATTCTTATTCCATGTATGTATGCTGCATTTCCCAAATCTTTCATAGCGAAACATTTCCCGAGCCAGACGTTTACATCTTGCAACATCGGAATATTGTTTCCTATGAGTAGTATGTCATCAACATACAAGACTAGAAATACAACATTACTCCCACTAGCCTTAACATATACGCAGGACTCATCTTCGCTTCGAGAAAATCCAAATTCCTTGACCTTTTCATGAAAACAAAGATTCCAGCTACGAGACGCTTGTTTAAGTCCATAAATGGATCTTTCAAGCTTACACACTTTATCTGCATACTCGGTATGTTCAAAACCTTCAGGTTGTCCCATATACACATCCTCATCAAGTTTCCCATTGAGGAAAGCGGTTTTTACATCCATTTGCCATACTTCATAGTCATGAAATGCAGCTATGGCAAGCAATATCCTGATAGACTTAATCTTTGCCACTGGTGAGAAGGTTTCATCATAATCAATTCCTTGAGTTTGAGTGTAACCTTTTGCAACCAGTCTAGCCTTGAATGTGTGCACATTCCCATCCATGTCGGTCTTCTTTTTGAAGATCCACTTACACCCAACTGTCTTGCGACCTGGTGTGTGATCAACCAATTTCCAAACTTGGTTATCGTACATAGATTGAATCTCGCTTTCCATGGCCTCTTTCCATTTGGCAGCCTCAGGGCCTGCCATCGCTTCCTCGTAGTTGGATGGCTCATCCGCACTATCAAATGTTTTATCATTGACTAGTGTGTCTCCTTCCTTTGTAATATGAAAACAATAATAAAACTCAGGAGGTTGACTTACTCTACTAGTTCTGCGAAGAGGTGGTGGAGGTATGTAAGTTTCCTCAACAGG
Organism: Saussurea involucrata; assembly: GCA_033807775.1. NCBI lineage: Eukaryota > Viridiplantae > Streptophyta > Magnoliopsida > Asterales > Asteraceae > Saussurea > Saussurea involucrata. The sequence continues at coordinate 92,908,123 of CM066327.1, read as the reverse complement.
TGGTTCAACCTCATGTTGAGGGCTAGTGTCAACTATAGGTTCATCATTGGTTGTTTCTTGAAATTCTTCAAGATCAATGCTGCTCTCACTATCCCTTTTAGAAATGAGCTCCCTTTCTTGGAAGACTCCCCTTCTAGCTACAAACACTTTGTTCTCCAAAGGTTTGTAAAATATATATCCAAAGGATTTGTAGGGATAACCAATGAACCGACATTTCTCTGCTCTAGGTTCTAGCTTGTCGTTAGTTTCGCGCCGAACGAAGACTTCACAACCCCGGACCTTTATATGTGCCAACGAGGGATGAGTCCCAATCCACATTTCAGAGGGTGTCTTTGCAACCTTCTTAGTTGGAACGAGGTTTAAGATATGAGCTGCAGTTTCTAAGGCATAGCCCCAGAACGATATTGGAAGTGTAGCACGACTCATCATGGACCGAACCATATCAAGTGGCGTTCGATTTCTTCTCTCAGCAACACCATTTAGTTGTGGTGTTCTGGGAGGAGATAATTGCGAAACTATTCCACAATCCCTTAGATAGTCGTAGAATTCATGACTCAAGTATTCTCCACCCCTGTCGGATCGGAGCATCTTGATCTTCTTGCCCAGTTGGTTTTCTACTTCGTTTTTGAATCCTTTGAACACTTCAAAGGTGTCCAATTTGTTTTTCACCAGATAGATAAATCCATATCTACTGAAATCGTCAGTAAAGGTAACAAAGTATCTTTCACCGTTTCTTGTGGCAGATCTGAATGGTCCGCATACATCTGTGTGGATTAAGTCCAACAGATCCTTACCCCTTTCCATTTTTCCTTTGAAAGGTGCTTTCGTCATCTTGCCAAGTAAACAAGACTCGCATTCTTCATCATACTTTAAGTCAAATGGTTCCAAGACCCCGTCCGATTGGAGCTTGGCGATGCGTTTCTTGTTTATGTGGCCAAGACGATGATGCCATAACGATGATTTATCCAATTCACTATTGGAGGAACCAACATTTAGAGTTAAGTTATTATTATTTCTACCAACACAAATCACGCTTTCATATACACCATTACAAGGAGAGGCTTTAAAATAAAAACAACCATGTTTATAAACCAAAATGCAACCATAATTATTATCAAATTGAAATTCAAAACCATCCTTGTACAATGCATGAAAAGAAATAATGTTTCGAGCCATTTCTGGCGAGTAGCAACAATCTAATAACTTTATTGAAAAACCACTACTAAGCACGAGCTCAAAATCTCCAATCTTGGTAACAGCGGCAGTCATCCTGTTTCCCATGATCAGATTCAGCTCCCCATGCTTCAACGTCCTACTTTCCTTTAGTCCCTGAAAGTTAGAGAAAATGTGAGTACCACATCCCGTATCAAGGACCCAAGAGTTAGAAATCAAAGTACTATGGAGTTCAATTGTAAAAATACCTGAGGTGCCACACCCTTTGACCTTGTTCATTTTCAAGTCCTCCAGATATTTTGGGCAACTTCTCTTCCAATGGCCCTTTCCTTGACAGTAAAAGCATATGGCCTCTTTAGGGTCACTTATAGGTGGTATGTCAGAAGAATCAGATTTTCTCTTAAGGCCTTGGTTGCGTGGAACAACTTTAGCCTTTCCCTTCCCTTTGGGATGAGAAACTTTCTTCTTCTTATAGCCACCTTCCCTAATGGCCAGGACAGGAGCAGTTGAGTGACCACTTTGGGTCTTACCCATACTTGCTTCAGCAGATCTCAACATGCCATGGCGCTCCATCAAGGTCTTGTCCATATTGTTCATATTGAAGTTCACTATGAACTGTTTATATACCCCACTAAGAGAGTTTAGCACCATGTCAATGACAAGCTCTCTTGGGAAATCGACACCTAGATTGCCTAACCTGTCAATGTACGCTTTCATCTTTTGCACATGCGCACATACAGGGGCACCGTCCTGTTGCTTACATTCCATAAGCGATTTTACAATTTGGAACCTTTCTTGCCTCGCTTGCTCCTGAAACATTTCACGAAGCTGCTCATTTAGTTCAAACGCCCCCATGTTCTCGAAACTCTTTTGAAGTTCCGGGGACATGGACGCCAACATGAGACACGCGACTTTTGTGGATTCCGCGAATTGCTTATTGTATTCAGTTACTGCTTCAGGGCTTGCATCATCATTAAGTATAGGAAGATCCTCGTCGAGCAAATACTCTTTGTCTTCGTACCTCAAGGCAATTCTCAAGGCACGAATCCAATCCAAGTAGTTTGGCCCAGTTAGCTTATCTTTACTTAGGATAGAGAGTAACGTAAGGTTGGATGTTGAGTGAGAAGGAGGAGGAGGAGGATTATTTTCAGCCATCTGTAGATATAGATTTTTCGTTAGTTTGATATTTAACCCTTAAAATAATTTTCCAAAAATATTTAACAAGGCTAGGGTCCATATTTTATCATATGATGTGAAAAGGGATGCCGTAATCACATCACAAGGTTATTTTAGGTAAACAAATGCTATTTGTTAATTTCATTCACTATGAAACTCCTAGGTCTTTTGAGATTCATTGACTTATGTCAATGGCATGTTAATCTCGATTATGCTTATCTTCTTTTTGTGACTGGGATGCCGAGGATCACAAACAAGATAGTGAATCGACCATGGAAAAACATATGGACCCCTCGGCTCAAGTACGCTTGAGAATCACGAGCTCCACATCATTTTCAACTATAGTTTCACATTAACGTGCCGGCAAACCGCACACGCTCCGTTAACAAACTATAAGATTATGTGTGTTCTTCATCATGGGTAGCATACGACTTTCACATTTCTTAGTATATCTAAACGGGATTTTTGTTTTATACTTCATAGTTAATACTTTTAACTTGTCACATTGACCTATCAAACCTTTTCGGTAATTCCACTAGTCCACACAAGAGGCGGTGAGTTTGGTAACGCATGGCGTTTTAAAAACCCTTGACTCATTCGGTAACCATATTATAGGTAACCTCCTTAAACCCCCTTAGAGTGTTTATAGTGAGTACGCCTAGTCTCAGTTTGACTATCAATGTATTATTTAATCATATATATATATATAATTGAGGTCTAATATATATATATATATATATATATATATATATAAATTGAATGGAATTTTAAACAATTTAAAATTATGATTATCCAATTAATTTTAATTAACCATGTGAGCACATATTTAACAATTAATATAATTGTTTCCATATTTGATTCCAATTAAACATGTGAGGACACATGCTAATAATTAATGTGAATATTTGACATATAAATTATATTCACTATATAAATAATGTCAATGTTTATCTTACAATATTTATTCAAACTTGAATATATTTGTTTATTGTAAGAAGGTATTTAAGATTATCTTATTCAATTCAAGATTATCCATTTGATATTTGCCATAGCTTATTATTGATGTGTTTTCTTAGGCAAGTTAGGAAACTAGCCATACATAATTAGGATTATCTATTCAATTTAAGATTATTCATTCAATATTTTCCAAAGCTTATTATTGATGTGTTTTTCCTTAGGCAAGTTAGGAAACTAGCCATACATAATTATGGTATAACATGCAAAAATAAAACGACTACTACGCCATACACAATTATGGTATAACATGCATAAAAAACGACTACTACCCTATACCCTTTAGGGATACCAATAAAACTTTAATCGCTAAAAATAGAAACTTTTTCATGCAAGAAAGAATTTTTCCAGTTTCCAAAATTATAGCTTTTGACGTTATGACCATGAAACCCTAACTTAGAGATTAAGCAATTCAATGGCCACAAACTTACTGCACTATGACGAAAATAAAACAGGTGTCTTATGGATCTCAAACGATTAATCCAACCGTCCAGAAGGTAAAACAGAATGTCTTGAAACTACTGTCCAAAAAACGCGACGATCCGACGGTCCAAACTCCGGGAATAGATAAAACGGCTCGTTGCATTTTCCCTACAATTCAATACGAATTTTATGCTATTGAGCTAAAATCTAAGAACTTTGGCTCTGATACCACTGAAATGTTTTGTTAAACCATACTACCACATGATATAGGCATCGGAAGCATATTTAGAATTGAATCATCCATGGCAATACAAACAAACAACTTATAAGCATGCATACGTTCTAGATGATTAAATACAATAGAAAGAATCAAGAGCACTTACTTGTTTCTTGTGATTGTCGAAAACACAAAGACAAATTAACCTTGTTCTTGCTTCTTGGATGTCAAGGATCAATAGTGTGAATCCCTCTAGTGGCTCACACTTAAGAACACCAAACCAACAATCAAGATTGAAGCTTTAAACCCTAAACCCTTATTTAGGGTTTACGATTTTGGGAGGGAGGAGAGGGGAGGTTACGGCCTCAATAGAGATAGAGATTGATCAAAAAACTCATTAGGGTTTGATCCCTAGTAGTTTATTTATAATCCCCTTATTTACACCTAGCCCCCTTGAACCGATAAGCTTGTTAAAAAACTCTTTTAACCAATTATCATTTAGTCCCTATAATTAATCCAATTAATTATATTGTAGCTTATAATTAATTTATCATCAAATGACAAATTAATAAACTAACTACTTTAACTCCCTTTCATTCTTCTGATTGTTATTTGGGTCTTAAGGGCAACCCAAAAGGACCATGCTATTATTAGAAATATTACCAATAGTTAATGACTCTGGACACTATGTCCAACACGTTTTTAGTGAACTCTTTGTGTGCAAAGGTGTTGTTTGACTCGGGAGCAAATCGCTCTTTTGTATCACATGCTTTTATGAAATGTTTGGGGGTAAGGCCTAGACGCTTTGAGAAAGCACTAGAGGTAGAAACTGCAGACGATAACTGTGTGTACATTAGGGTTGTGGTAGAGGATTGTGTCATAGACATAGAGAGGAGTCTGGGGTTTATGCAACTATATCCCATGGCAATGGGAGAGTTTGATGTGGTGTTGGGTATGGATTGGTTAGCTAAGAATTATGCTAATATTGTTTGCAACAAAAAGCTAGTTCGGGTTCAGTTACCTGGTAGGGGTTCCGTAGTGATCTATAGGAATCGTCAGGATAGGAAGACTAGTCTTATCTCAATGATTAAGGCTACTAAGTGCTTGAGGAAGGGTTGTCAGGGATTCTTGGCGTACGTGGTGGACGCCAAGAAAGAGAAGCGTGGGGTGGATGACGTGCGAGTAGTAAGTGAATACCTGGAGGTATTTCCGGATGACTTGACAAGTCTACCCCCGGATCGCCAGATCGAGTTCAGAATTGATTTGGTGCCTGGAGCTGCACCAATCGCCCGCGCACCTTATAGATTGGCGCCGTCCGAAATGAAAGAAATGATGACTCAATTGTAGGAGTTGCTAGACAAGGGATTCGTTAGACCGAGTACGTCTCCGTGGGGAGCGCCTGTACTCTTCGTGAAAAAGAAGGACGGTACTATGCGAATGTGCATAGATTATCGTGAGCTCAACAAGGTTACGGTCAAGAACAAGTATCCTATACCGAGAATCGACGACCTATTCGTCCAATTGCAAAGAGCCAGTTATTTCTCTAAGATAGACTTGAGGTCGGGCTATCACCAACTCAAGGTGAGGGAGGAAGACGTACCAAAAACCGCTTTTAGGACCAGGTATGGGCACTACGAGTTCTTGGTGATGCCATTCGAGCTGACCAATGCCCCGATGGCTTTCATGGATCTGATGAATAGGGTGTGCCAACCTTATTTGGACACGTTCGTGATCGTGTTTATAGACGACATTCTAGTGTTTTCAAGGTCGGAGGAGGAGCACGAAGGCCACCTCCGGACGATCCTAGAGTTATTGAAGCAAGAGAAACTGTACGCGAAGTTCTCTAAGTGCGAATTCTGGTTGAGGGAAGTGAAAATCCTTGGACACGTGGTGTCTAGGAAGGGGATAATGGTAGACCCGTCTAAGATTGAGGCCATCCGAGACTGGGAGCAACCTAAGAATCCGTTAGAAGTTCGAAGTTTCCTCGGATTGGCGGGATACTATCGAAAGTTCATAAAAGACGTTTCGCGTATCGCCACGCCATTAACTTCCTTAACCAAGAAGAGTGTTAAGTTCGCCTGGTCATAGGCTCAAGAAGAAGCCTTTCAGAAGCTGAAGGATATGCTGAGTAGGGCGACGGTGTTGTCATTACCGGACGGTTCTGACGACTTTGTGGTATTTAGTGATGCGTCGAAGATGGGATTGGGATGTGTACTAATGCAACGTGGAAAGGTGATCGCTTATGCCTCCCGACAGTTGAAGGATCACGAGGTTTGATACCCCACTCATGATTTAGATTTAGCGGCCGTGGTTTTCGCTCTGAAGATTTGGCGGCATTACCTCTATGGAACAAAGTGTCAGATCTTCACGGATCATAAAAGTTTGTGTCACCTCTTCGATAAAAAAGAATTGAATATGCGCCAAAGAAGGTGGATCGAGCTGCTGACAGATTACGATTGCAAGATTGAGTATCACCCAGGAAAGGCCAACGTGGTGGCTGACGCTTTGAGTCGAAAGGAAAGGAATGAGATCCCCAGCATCGTGGCCATGAGAGCCGAAGTGACGTCTAATTTGTTAGCCGAGATAAAAAAATGTCAAACTGAAGCGCTCGCCACTGAGAATCTCAAGAAAGAAAGAATGGTTGGGCAAACAACCTCGTTAGTGGAAGACAATCGAGGGATGAAATGTCATAGCGAGAGGATCTGGTTCCGAAACTTGGGGAGCTTAGGTGAGTGATTTTAGAAGAAGCCCACAAATCGAAGTATTCGATTCATCCAGGAACTAACAAAATGTACGGAGACCTACGTCAGGATTACTGGTGGCCTGGAATGAAGAATGACATAGCTCATTTTGTAGAAACCTGTATGACGTGTTCGCGGGTAAAGATCGAGCATCAGTGACCGTACGGGAAGCTTCAGTCCTTAGAGATACCTATGTGGAAGTGGGACCATATTACGATGGACTTCGTAACCCATTTGCCTAGAACCCCAAAGGGTTATGACGCAATATGGGTGATCGTGGACCGACTTACGAAATCAGCGCATTTCTTGCCGATAAAGGAGTCCTACTCGTTGGAACGTTTAGCAAAGTTGTACATCGACGAGGTTGTAACTCATCATGGTGTGCCGTCATCAATAGTGTCGGACCGAGATAGCAGGTTTACCTATGCGTTTTGGAGGAGCTTCCAAAGGGAAATGGGGTCGCAGATCAAGATGAGTACCGCTTATCATCCTCAGACTGACGGTCAGAGCGAGCGGACGATCCAAACGTTGGAAGATATGTTAAGGGCTTGTGCCTTGGACTTTCAAGGCTTTTGAGAAAAACATCTACCGCTAATCGAGTTCGCTTACAACAACAACTATCACTCGAGCATCAAGGCAGCGCCGTATGAGGCACTTTATGGTAGGAAATGTCGAACACCCTTGTGTTGGAATGAGGTCGGGGAGAGACAATTAGCAGGGCCTGAGATTGTGCAATTGACCTCGGACAAGATAGTCTAAGTACGAGAAAGGCTGAAGATCGCTCGCGACCGACAGAAGAGTTATGCAAATAAGAGACGGAAAGACATAGAATTTCAAGTCGGAGATAATGTATTGTTAAAGGTATCCCCTTGGAAGAGAGTTGTACATTTTGGGAAGCGTGGAAAACTAAGCCCACGCTACATCGGACCGTTTGAGATCACGGAGCGAGTTGGGGAAGTAGCGTATAGGTTGGATCTACCCGAAGAATTGCAAGGCATTCACAATGTGTTTCATGTGTCTAATCTGAGGAAATGTATAGCAGACGGGGCTAAGGCTGTGCCGCTAAAGGATGTAAGGGTAGATGAGAAATTGAGTTTCGTAGAAGAGCCCGAAGCCATTTCGGATTGGAAGGTGAAGAAGTTGAGAAACAAGGAGATCAACCTGGTAAAAGTTCAGTGGCGTTTTCACAAGGGTCAGGAAGCTACCTAGGAGTTGGAATCGAAGATGAGGGCAAAGTAACCGCACCTATTTAGTCAAGGAATTCCGAGAACGAAATTCTTTTAAGGGGGAAGTATTGTAACAACCGGGTTTTATATCAAGAAATGGGAAGTTTAGTGGCCAAAGTATAAATAAGGAAGAGTTGGGAGAGCGGACTTTTTGCAATAAATAAAAGATACTTAAGGGAGCAGATCCCTAGGTTTTCCTCATTTAATTCCATTTTTTCTTCTGGTGTTGGCGGCTGAGAGGAGAAACAAGAAAGGGAGAGGAGGAATGGCATTTAGCATCAATTGCAATAAGAAAAGCTCCAATTTGGTAAGCAATTGATTCCCTTCTTTTTCATTCTGCCTAGTAGATAGCTTGGTAATCAAAGTTTCTGGATTGTCATAATGGTTGAACTGTGTATTCAAAGAAAGAACAAAAATGGGGTTTTAATTCTAATTCAGACTGTTAAGTGGTTGAATCCGTTGTTTATGTGAGTATTTGGGGTTGGAGAGTAAAACTTAGCAATTTATGAAAAGGCTTTCATGGAAAAATCTTTGGAACTAAGCTAATTAAGAGGAAATTTGAGTTTCTGGTTCGACGGTCCGGAAAATCGCCAGGTTCCAGAAGTGCGAATGCCGGATCCCGTAAAGGGATTCCGGAAGTAGGGAATACCGGATCCCGTAAGGGATTCCGGAAGCGGGAATACCGGATCCCGAGAGGGATTCCGGAAGTAGGGAATACTGGATCCCGTAAGGGGATTCCGGAAGTGCGAATACCGATCCGTGTGGGTTTTCGGAAGTAGGAATACCGGATCCCGTAAGGGAATTCCGGAAGTGCGAATACCGGATCGTGGGCCTTGGATTTGGAGTAAGATCCAGGGTCAGCGGTTGGGTTTGCCACTAACTGAATTGTATGGTATGCTTTAGGTGTAAGGTCAGTTCGGGTTGAGACGCATGGTTAGGAAGGTCACTACAACCAGGTGAGTTCCCTTAATCCTTTTTACGTGAAACAAGATGTTAAATGTTTTATTGATTATGGTATGTTTTACGAGTATGATTTGTTTACAAGCTTTTATACATTATTACATGAAAAGTATGTTTTTGAAAGACTTATTTAGCATGACGGAAATGTTTATAAAGATTTCACGCCTTGTGATTTAATGTTAAGCTATGTGTAAATGCTATGTGGAGTCGGGTTGCACAGTGGGATCAGAGTTCCTCGGGATCCGACGATCCCTTGGGAGTTTAGGATGAGCCGGTAGGATGAAATTCGTTTCCTTCCTATCCGGATAATGGGGAGTCTGCTTGGGCCCCGGTATGAGGCGAGAGGGGAGTCTGCTTGGGGAATTTTGTACGATCCTTGAACACTGTGCAAGTACCCATGTTTGATGTTTATGTGGAGACGTATAATGTATGTATGAAATGATTTTATATTGTGGTTAAAAGTTGTTTACAGAGGGAATTCACTAGACCGTTTAGTCTAACCCTCGCTTTTCAAAACTAAACCATTTTCAGGTAAGCGAAATAATGGTGCTTCAAGTAGGAGTAAGGAGATGGCTTGATCATAGAGATGGAGCTTAGCGAGACTCCATACTTTTGTTATTAGATTTATTTGATAGAAATTCTCGGCTGTGGACATGTTTCCGCTGTCCAAATTTTGATTAGTTCAGACTTATATTTATCTTATGACAGATTTTGATTATGTAATTGGGACCCATTTTGGGATGTTTATTCTATATTATGCATGTTAATGTTTTGGGACGTTACACATTCCCACCAATAGGATTGAGTTATCATTATTTTATATAAATTCTTTCTAAAAAATGTATTGAGATGATAAATTTAAATAATATTTTAATACTATAATGGATGTTGAGTTCTCTAAAATAGAATATCTATTGGAGATAAATCTATTTCAATTTAGAGATTTTGACTTTTAAATCCCTGTTTTTGAAAAATTATAGAGAGTCTATTGTTGAAGATGCTCTTATCATACCATAACAATTAAAGGTCAATGCTTTCAAAAAATCATTCGTTTAATAGTGGGGTCTTCAAAAACATAATATTTAGACTCATTTCATAGGTTTTGAAGAGACGATTATAATGATATAATTTGTAAAAAAACATATTTGTTTAATGTATTTTAGTTTATATACGATTATGTATGTTAATATGATAAAGGTGTAAAATAAAAATGAAAAGTGAAATGATATAAAATAAATTAAATAACTAATTATAATGGTATAAAATGTAATTTAAAAATAAAACATAATTTTAATTTTAGTTATAACTTTGAACATGGAAGATTTTGAAACTTTTAAACTTGTACATGATGTATTGAGATTTGTACCTTTTAAAAATTCAAAAAATAATCTTAAATAGAATTTGTTTAAAGAAGTATAGATAGATATATATAGATAAAGGTGACAAGTTTAAAAAAAATCCCGATACGTCATTCTTGAAAAATTCGATACGTATTTTTGATATTTTACAATATTATTAAATTAAAAATTACTCAATAATAAGCTTATTTTGAAGTTATTGAGATAAGATTATAATGACATAATTTGTAAAAAGATGTGTTTTATAATGTATTTTAGTTAATCTATGATTATATATTTTTAATATGGTAAGGGTGTAGGATGAAAAATGAAAACGTAAGGAATATAAAACAAATTAATTTGTTCATAGAAAATTAATTTGTATCTCTTAAAAATTCAAGAAATAACTGTAAATATAATTTTTCTAAAAGAAGTTAGATAGATAAATATAGATAAGGGTCTAAAATGTAGAAGTTTAAAAAACTTCGATACGTCATTCTTGAAAAATCTCGGTATGTATTTATGATATTTTACAATATGATTAAATTTTTAATTAAAAATATTCAGTAATAAACTTATTTTGAAATTAATGATGAAAAGATTATAATGGTATAACTTTATAGAAAATGCATTTAATGATGTATTTTTGTTAACCTATGAATATGTATTTTTAATATGATTCGCGTATTAAATGAAACATGAAAACGTAATGAATATACATGTAAAATATATTGTATCATGTATGTAAACTGAACCATCGTGAATACGTACACATCACCATATAAATCATATAATGTTGAAAATAATTTTTGTCAGTATGTATGCATCTCATTGTAGGTCTCATGAAGACTCACCTGATCGCGTGTAGATCGACTACTAATAGTTATTGATCGAAGACCTACACATTTATACCATAATCTTCAATTAATGACTTAATTTCCCCAAAAGTCAACAATAGTCAACTATGGTCAAACTCGACCCAACCTAAAGTCAAACCCCAAAATTGAGTCTCTTAATGTCTCAAACATATCTATTTGATTTCATCTTTAAAATCCTTGTAGGTCAAACGAAGTAAAAGTCGACCATTTGTCAACTTGGTCAACCCGACTTACTTTTGTTAAACCCCAAGTATAAATCTCGATGACGTGCCGAAACGTCAAGATAACTTTTTTATATTATTATGAATCCATCTTTCCAATTAAAGTGTCTCAATAAATACTTAACCCATATAAGGTGCATTTATCTCATTATTAAATCATGGAAATAATTTAATAAATCTTCATGTATTATGCTTAATAACCACTCTTAACTTCGGTTTATTCTTTTAATAAGTAAAGAAATCATCTATTCCGACTTAAAGTAACCCGCAATTTTAAAATCTTAAAACAACATATTAAACACGATTATTAAATCTCTATTACATAAAGCTATCTTATAAGCTAGGTACATGTTTGGATGACCATAAGCTAGCTTCTCAAAACGCTAGTCTTAGTAGCGTATGGAGAGCGTTTTTTGCTTTTGATTTTTTTTTCCAAAGATACCCTCAATTATATAATTATTATTTATTTACTATTGTTAATCCAAGATCTATCAAGATTAGAGAGAAATTCTAGAGAGAGAGTGTAGAGAGAGAAAGTAGATCTTGATTCATAAGCTCTCAATATTACAAGATGTGAATTATGCTCTAAGTGATATGGAATTGTTCTCTTGAGTGTTACAAGATTACTCTAACCACATGCTTATATACCTAAGACTAACAAGGCATTAAGCTAAGATTGACAACTCTAATTATAAAGACTTTGACTTTATACAATGACTTTGACTTTGACTTTCTATATTAAATCTTGAAGACATATTTGTCCTAACAATCTCCCCCTTGGATTCAAGATATAAACATTTGAGAACAGCAGTCTTCGGCTTCTTGAATCTTCAAAATCTTCGGTCTTTATCAGGCTTGTCAAAGTCAAATTGTCACAAAATCTTCAGACGGGGAACTGACGGAGATTTTCTTTCTTTGATATGGAGAATTTGTTTCTTCACACAAAGCATTTTGATACAATGTAGCGCAAATCTAAGAAAAATAGATCTTCTTGAGAAACCAAGATGATCAATCGATTTTTCCTAAACTCTTGAAGAATTCTCCCCCTTTTTCTTTCTTTGACTTGAGAATTTCAAACTTCAGTAAGGATATTCACCATATAGCACAAGTTTAAGAAAAAGAGATCTTCTTGAAAAAGATGATCAATCAATTTCTCTTAAACTCTTGAAGAAGAAATCTCCCCCTTTCCTTTCTTGAGACGAAGTCTTCTTTAAACATTTCTCTCCCTGTCATGAAATCGAATCTTTGACTTGAAAGCTTTGACATGAAATTGAACTAAACATTTCTCCCCCTTTTTCGATGAAAGTGTGCATCATGATCATCGAAAACCTTCTTCAATTTCAGTCGCGTCTCTGATTCTCACTAACAATCTCCTCCTCAATGAATAACCTTGCCCCCCCTCAAAATAAGAATTCTGGAGCAATTTGTTTTCTCCCCCTGAAAGTATGCATATATTTCATTTAGGCACAATAGTTGAAATTTTATGCAAGGAAAATAAAAATTCATTGAACTACATTTTATAACTACTAACATTTGACCATTTGAAAACTTTACAAAAGAAATTCAACTTAATGAAATTTAACAGATTTATCAATCAAATGAAATCAAATGCATGTGTTTGGATTCAAATACCAAACATCATTGCATATCAAGTTAAAAATGTTCAGTTTCAACCCCTTTATTAAATCTATTTGGTGTGCTAGCATGCGAAATATAATCAGCAACAAGCATATGCAATTCTAAAACATATCAGAATACTCTGCTTTACTCACACCATTTGTCCAAAATCAGAATTTTCACAAATTTACAGGTTTATCGCGACTTTGTATTTTCCCCAAGTTTCAAGAGATGTGTGCTCATTGGCATCTTTTGATTTTGTGCACATTGGCATCTTTTGATAATGTGCTCATTGGCATCTTTTACTTTTGTGCACATTGGCATCTTTTAATCAAAAAGTTTAGTAAGAATAAGATACACCGTTAAACATGACTTTCTAACTGGTTCTATAGCAGGATTTGGGTCAGCGATCCCAGACCAGTTGGACTTAGGTGCTAGGTGACGAGAACCCCTTAGAACTTACTTTCCCAAACCAGAAAGGCCACATCGATATATCTTAAACCCATTTGTACCAGTAGAACATGGCTTTCTATCTGGTTCTATAGCAGGTTTTGGGTCAGCCGATCCCAGACCAGTTGGTCTTAGGGACTAGGTGTCGAGCACCCCTTAGGACTTAATCTCCCAAACCAGAAAGGCCACAGGCACAAACTTTAAAACTAAATGATTAGATTTAAAACTTAGAGCATCTCAATCACTTGGTTCTAAAACATAGTGCTTTCCCCATATTTTCGTTTCCATCCGTCATTCTAACAAAAAGGCTTTTTGAGCATTATATTCTATATAAATCTAGAATTACATAATTTTGAGCATTCAGCATAATTTCATTCATGTTTTGCTGACCTTTCGATTTATTTCAGAAGTGAAAGATGAAAAAGATAAAACTCAGATAATACAACAATACTTGTAAAATCATCTTTTAGCATACATTTAATTCATTTAATGAAAATTGAAAATATTTCATCTCATTGAATTAAATTTGTTGAGATTCAAATTTTCAAAGCAGTAGAAATGAAACATAATGCAATGTTACCTTTTACCACTTGTTCCTTGAATTGAAAGATGTGACAGTTAAGGATATCACCTGATAAGTATGAGTTCTAAACTGATTTGTTTAGAAGTCTTAGTCTTTGAAGTACGGGTCCTGAACTGAATTGTTCAGAAGCCATAGTCGTTGAAGCACGGGTCCTGAACTGATGTATTCAGAAACCAATCTCTTTACTCCCCCTTAATGGCACAAATAATCTTCTTCCGAGAGTTCAACGCTTTGCTTCTAAATCTGCAAAAACAGATTAAGTAGATTTTGGTTCCCAACGTGTCTTGGGTCCTGGCTGGTTAAGCGGAGCTCTATAAGAAGGAAAATGATAAGTACCATACCAATATTGAATACTATCATTTTTAATAAAATCGTTAGTACCACAATAAGAACAACAAAAATTCATTTGTGCTAACCCGATTAAATGATTTGCAGAATATAATGAATCAGGTTTAGCAAAAGATTTACCTTACAGGTTAGTGTTCTTGTTGGGAACATATGATTTTGGTACATCTTTTTGAGAAATCGTACCTTTCACTCTCCATTGCATGTTGACTTTCTTATAAGTAGGAAGGTCAGCAGATTGAAATTTGAAAGAATTATCCACTGAATGATCATAGAAGAGATTAGAAGGTCCAATCGGACATTCTAAATAGCTTTTGGATTTGTTGAGAGACTTCACTTTTTCAGATAAATCATTCCGTTTCTTGGTCATCAAATCAAGCTTCTTCTGAATGTCACAATTAACCCTCTTCTCTTTCATAATATCAGTCGATAACACAACCAAATTCTTTGTTAACTTTCGTATTTCTTGCCGAAATATCTTCCTTTCAACAGAAAATTCATCTTTGACGCTCCTAGCCTGAAAGTCAGCTTTCTTTCTCTTTTCCAGCTCTTGACTTTCTATATCTAAGTCCTTTTGAAGCTCAGAAATTCTCTTTGACAGTTGCACATTCTTCGCTTCAAAGCTTTTCCTTGTCTTTTCATACTCAACCCTTTCCTTTTCCAATTTCTCTTTTTCAAGAAATAAAACCTTCTCAAAATCTGCATTTTGTTTAGAAAGTTTTATGCATCTGAGTTCAAGGGCTTTCTTTTCTTCATTTCCTTTCTTCTCCGTCTTCTCATTCTTTTCAATTTCAGAAACTTTCTGAGAAAGAGACAAAATTTGCTTTTCTTAGCACATTTTGTCATTTGTACGATTCGCTCTTTCCTCTTTTAGCAACTTTTCCGAGTCAGAAAGTCTCTTTGTAAGCTCTATAATCTTTTCCTTAAGTTCTTGAAAAACTCTTAAAGTGTATGAAATACACTATAGAAAAAATTTAAGTATAAATTTTTTTCTCAAAATACTTTTTTTTTCTTTTTTTTAAATACTCCTCACAAGGGTACTGGAAAACGTCTGGAAAAAAAATCAAGTCAGAAACTCGCAACTGTGAGAAGCGAAAAGTAAGAAACTCGCAAGCCAAGGTTGCGAAAAGTTGAGAAACTCGCAAGCAAGGGTTGCGCAAAGTGGAGAAATTCGCAAGCAAAGGTTGCGAAAAGTAGCCTTGGGCAAGGAATGAAATCTGACAGATCACTTTTCGCAAAAGAAGCTTGCGAAAAGTTTCAGAACTCGGGTCTTAAGCTTGCGAAAAGTTTCAGAACTCGGGTCAGTGGGTTGCGAAAAGCTGTAAAATTCGGGTCTTAAGGTTGCGAAATACTTTGCGAGAAGTAGACTTGAATGAAGAACAACACACAATTCGATGAAGCTTGCGAAAAGTGAGATGAATGTTGTGAGAAGTTCAGATCTTGCGAGATATTCAAAAAATCGTCTAAAAACCTCTGAAAATCAAAATTACTGATTCTGAAAGGTACAGTAGTGCTCGAAATCAAAAACCTAACACTTTATCTTCAACAAACAACCTCTGAAAACCTCTGAAAAAGGATCTGAATCGAACGAACAGAGAACTTTCACGATCAGATCAAAAAATCGCAAAATCTTCAAAATCGAAGATCCAAATCACAGAAATAGCTCTCGATCCGTGAAGAAGAAATATCTACTAACGAAACCGAGTCCAAAGAACCAAATCCTGAACAAATTCGATCAAAAATCAGAAAAATTTGATCAAATTTCAAGAAAATGAGATTTTCTTGATAAATCCAGAAAATCAATCGAATTTTCTTGTAGAATTCACCAAAGTTTTCGTGATTGATCACTGAAAAAACTCCTCTAAATCTCAAATTCTGCTCTGATACCAATTGTTAATACAAGATCTATCAAGATTAGAGAGAAATTCTAGAGAGAGAGTGTAGAGAGAGAAAGTAGATCTTGATTCATAAGCTCTCAATATTACAAGATGTGAATTATGCTCTAAGTGATATGGAATTGTTCTCTTGAGTGTTACAAGATTACTCTAACCACATGCGTATATACCTAAGACTAACAAGGCATTAAGCTAAGATTGACAACTCTAATTATAAAGACTTTGACTTTATACAATGACTTTGACTTTGACTTTACACGCTTATAAGCTAGTTTTGTCAAACGTGACTTTTTCATCAGCTACCAGCTAGCTTATAAGTCAACAGCTAGCTTATCAGCTACCAGCTAGCTTATCAGCTACCAGCTAGCTTGCCAAACATAGCCTAAAGCGTTCTAATAAGTTTCTAATCCATAGAACATGTTAAACGATTATTAAACTATTTAAGAATAGATAACTTAATAAATTAATCTATATATTAAAAATAAAGTCAACAATCTCCCCCTTTGTATTCAAGATTAAAAATAGCCCGATCTTCCACAAAGTCAGTTGCTTCAATTCCTTCATTAACTCCCCCTTGATCGTTGCATACTCCCCCTTGACTGTTGCTTTACTTTTTTGATCTCGGTTGTTTCCCAAAGATTAAACTCAAACAATCAGAGAACGATTTGATGTGCGGAAGCTTGTATAACCAGTTTGAGTAATAACCGACGGTAGATAAACAACTAGGAGATGAAGAGTAGCGAACACATTCGGCTCATGAGAATCTGCATTAAAGAATAAGTAACCAGGGGTAATCATCTAACACAAAAGCACATGACAACTGTTATCACAACAATTAAAATAATTGTGTGGCCTATGTTCAGAGTTGACATTTATGAAGCTCTGATAGGACTTCCAGTTATCATGGAAGTAGAATTATAAAATTAAACTTCTCAAACTGTTCTGGCAATATCACATAGATATGCATGTGGAATCACAAAGATTCGTGATATTGTGTGGAAGAAAAATAGAATATTATCTATTAGGCTCAAAAGTGTGTAAACTGTTTGGACATAACAGGTGTCCACAGACTCAATGTGCATGAGTGAAGTGTGAAGTTGGGGCAAATTTCCTTCTTTTCAATATCCAACCTTCCAAATAAAGATCATATAGCATATATGTTGCTTCCCCGTGGAAAAGTAAGCATTTCCCTGTTGAGAAGGAAATAAGTAGCTAGTGGGGTTAAGTCAAGAGTTGGCATGAGCTCACTGCATGTTTCAATGATAATCACCAAAGAATCGTGATAAATCAGTAATGTGGCTTGCCCAACTCAGAAAAAGTTAGTGCAGGGTTGTATAATTCTTTTGACTCTGTTCTCACACCCTCTTTCTTTTTATCATGTAGCTCACATCAAACCAAACTCTCTTTTCAATTTTACCTCTTAAACACAATGAGAAAAACTCAGATGAGTTATCTCCCCCACTCTTTGATGTAGACCCTTCACCCCTCAATCACTCAAGGTTTACTTCTTTGGTAGGAAACACAGGTTTAAGTGATCCATAGAAGTACTATAAAGCTCACACATTGATCCCATGAAATTGTTGTCCTAAAGATTGTATTGTTCCACACACTGACTATTTTTAGTCTCAGAAAAGCATTTAAAATCCAACTTCTATATCAGAAAAGCATTTAGCATCTAGAAGTGGTTTGACCATTTTAGAAAGGTTTTATCATTTTAAAGTTAGTATTCTTTAAAAATGATGAGTCTAAAGATTTAGAAATTTACCTTTGGATGTACATGGTCAGATTGACATTCTCCCCCTCAAATTGAGCATTAAATCTCATTTAAGCTCAATTTGAAATCAGATATCCTGTAAAAATCAAAAGGTGTTGGTAATCATCTTTGATGATTCCTCATTTGTTAGGAATATCCAAAAGCACTGATAATTCAAATTTTAAAAAAAGGTGCAGGGGGTCAGAGTTTAGAAATACCAGTAAAAACTCTGAACTGAACATATCTGAGGTACTGGTTCTACACTGAGTTATGTAGAAGCAATAATTCTGATGAGGTACTGGTTTTACACTGCTGTGTGTAGAAGCACAATTTTCTCCTTTTGAGCACTGGTTCCACACTGTGTTGTGTGGAAGCACCAATCAGTTCAAGGAAATCTGATTTTCCTCAGATAAGCCATTGATGTCTCTTGGCATTTGCTTTTAAACAATAAACCACAGAGGGTGGTCGCAGAAGGCTTAGCCAAAGCTTGTGTTGTCGACATAAATTGGTCTGAGTGGTCGACAGAGAATGATCACGGCTTGACAAAGCCTCGACAGAGGTTGGTCGCGGTGCGACCGAGTTTGTCAAGGTACGACAGAGGCTTCGTTAAGGTGTCCTACAAAGGCTGCTTCTGTGATGTGCTTCTGCTGAGAGCTGATTCTTCTTCTGTGGATCTGCTCATGAGGTGTCTGATTTTGAATACAGCAGCAAAGAGATTTGACAGCAAGCTTTCTGTTATAGATGATTGTAAACAGATACATCAGTAAAAAGCTTCTGCTGCTGCTTGACACTGGTCTGCTCAATAGCCAAGTGGATTATGGACATGCTTTAGACATGAATTCTGATGAATACAACAGCTTCTGATCTGGATATACAAACATATTGAACAAACAAACACAAATCAGTAGCTGTTAGTTTGTGAGCTGTCTTTGTTAGCTCCAATATTCTGAAATATTAGAAGTATTGAAAAATGGCCAAGTACAGAAGAACTTCCACAGAAGCTCTGCTGAGTGCAACAGAAGCTCTGTCGGGCATCTCAGAAGAATCAAAGGAAGTTTGATCAAGAGTGATCAAAGACCGAGGAAACTACAGAAGGACGCTTTCAGAAGACCAAGACCGCAGAACCTCTGTTACCAATAACAGAGCCTCTGCGGACAACATCAGAAGACAAAGGAACCAAGAAGACTTCTCACAGAGGACCGAGCCACAGAACCTCTGCCACCCTTGACAGAAGCTCTGCAGAAGTAAACAACCAAAGACTCGGAATCCGGAGAAGACTACTTTACAGAGGAACCAGACCGCAGAACCTCTGTAACACATTACAGAGCCTCTATGGTCCTCTAAAGACTAGGAAGATATTTATAATATCTTGCTACTGTTCCAAGACCTGTTCATCAACTTGCATGGAAAAGTACTGTCAAAACACTTGTCAAGCTCTGAGTGGACTCAATAGGGCATGGTACAAAATAGACGTCTGCGCCATTTAATGCATTTACCAAATAGTACATCTGCTCCATTAAATGCGCATGGCTCAAACAACTATTCACACCATCCAGTTCACTATTCATGCCGTAAAAGGAACAGTGACCTACTTCATAGTCTTCTAAGAGTAGTATAAAAGGAAGACTCATGTTGAGTTCTTCCTAACACATAACAACAGAAAAAAACAAGAACACTTCAATCGAACATCAAGAACACATAGCTTATGCACATTTAGAGTCATATCTGTTTAAAGCTTTGCATACTCACTGTTCTTAAATCTGTTCTTGATATATATATATTCAGTAAACTTTGAGATATTATTTCCTGTTCACTGTTTATTTATATTGTGTTCTAAATCTATCAAACATATCTGTTAGTTCTTCAAATACGCTTCCGCATCAAACATAAACTCGAACTAATAGATCTGATAATCTTGTTTAAAGCAAAACGGGAACCAACAATTGGTATCAGAGCAAAGCTTGGTTTTCAATATCAAGTGATCCTCGTTTAAGACAAGATTTTTGATAGAAACTGTCTGTTCTTAACCTATTCTTCATTCCTTAAAACAGATTCTGTTTTACTGCCATTTTCGATTTATTCGATCTGGTAACATCCTAGAAACTGTTTCTTTCGTTAAAAACTTCATTCAATATGTCAAGACTAAAATTTAGTGCTGATGCTGATTTTCATTATTATTTCAAACTCAGCACAAATTTTAAGAAAATAATTCCTACTCTTGAGAAAGAATTAGAGGAAAGAAACAAGAGTATTCTTATTGACTCAGACAACATTGCCAAGCTTGAAGAATCAGGTAAACTCCTAAACTATGAAAATCTTGAACTGAAAAGGAAACTATCTGAGTCAGAAGAGCTTGGTAAAAAGGAGAAAGAGAAGTTTGAGGAAGTTAAGACTGTTTTTAAAGAAGAGAAGAAAAGCCTTGAGCTTAAGTGTCTAAACTTTTCTAAACTGATTTCCAACTTTGAAAAACTTATAATCAGTGAAAATGAAAAGTTTGGAAAAGAGAAAACTCTTCTTGAGACAAAGAATATGGAACTTTCTTTCAAAATCTCAAAATTACAGAAATCTCTTGAAAAAGAGAGGAAAGAGCAGGATTTTGAAAGAAAAGAGTCTGAAAAGGTGAAGAGAGAAGGATTTCAAACAAAGTGTTTGAAAGACAAGTTTGAGAAGGAAAGAAAGGTCTTTAAAGCTGAAATGTCAAATTTAACAAAGAGACTATCCGATTTTTCAAACAAGATTATGTTGGAGAAGAGGTATAAATCAGATCTTCTAAGAAAATTTGATTTAAACCTTAAAGAAAAAGATGTTTTAGCTAAAAGGCTTAAGAACCTTGTCTTAGCAAACTCTTGTGCTAAAAATTCAAATAATCCTGTTTACAAAAAGATGAAAATGGTTTGGAAAGTCAAAAACTCTATTCCTGAAAAAAATGCTCCAAAACCATTTGTTTCTACAAAGCCTTCATCTTTTCATTCATATAAATGCTTTGATCTTCTGCTTCAATTAAGAAACCTTTTCTCTAAATCTTTATGTGTACAAAATGGGTCATTTCAAAAGAAAAATCCAAAGACCCAAAATGAGAAAGGTCATAGAAAGAAAGTTGGCAAACCAACAGAGATTGGCAAACCATAGGACCTAAAGACAGCTCCAAATCCTAACAAAAAAGGACCCATTTGGATATGGGTACCAAAAGTTCTTTGATCTGTCTTGCAGGTACACGGACTTCTGATCATTACAGATCAGGACTCGCTCTTCAGAGGAGAAAAGGACTCCTAAACACATCAGTTTAGGACTCGCACTTTAGTGAAATAGACTCTTAAACAAATCAGTTTAAGACTCGAGCTTCATCATAAAATGACTTCTGACCACTACAGATCAGGACTCACTCTTCAGCAAAAAGGACTCCTTAATACTTCTATTAAGGACCCAGGCTTCAAAGTTCACTATGACTCTTAAACACTTTGTTTAAGACTCATCCTTCAAAGGTTCTATACTTCACAGAACCTCTGTGGAATTGCTCAGAGCCTATGACAATCTCCACAGAACCTCTGATGAGGTTGACCTATGTTCTGTGCATTATTTATCTCTATTGATTCAAGCATAGGTCAAGAAAGAGAAGGAGACCACAAATTAATCTACAGAGGTTGATCATTCAAGGGGGAGCCAAAGGAGGATTATGATCAACAAGAGTCTCTGTCGTCCAAACTAGACACTCTAAAAGGTATGTGTCGCACAATTTTTTTTTCCAAAACAGTTTTCCAGGACAAAAATTTCTAAATATGTCCTAAAAACAATGTTTAAAAACATAAAAACTTTGGATGATCAAGAAGTTTTATGAATTATTAGTTATTAGAAATTTCCTGTAACAGAGCCTCTGCTGGCTCTGGCAGAGGTCCAAAAACCTCTGTAGGATAATTTCTCTCTACTAAAGAATTATCGATCCTCTCCAATGTTTTTCAAACGTTTTTGGTAAAAGTACAAGCTTCAAGAGATGGATAGGCAGGTTTCAAACCACAGAAATCAATCCTACAAAGGTTGTTAGATCAAGGGGGAGCAAAAAAGGAGACCTTGCTGAATCTACAGAGATTTATAAGTCAAGGGGAAGCTAAGAATACGACAGAAGAGATCACATTCGTCGATCAAGAAGAAAAATAGGTTGGTATCTCGCACTCACACAACGCCACAGAAGTCATAAGCCACAGAGTTCTTTCAACCAAAGAACCTCTGTAGATCACTCAAATCATTCAAAAGACTCCTGCTGCACAAAATCTTTGAGATTTACAATTTTATAGGACACCAACTTTCAAATAGGTCCTAAATACATTGTTAAAACTGATCAAAAACTTGGATGATTAAAAATGTTTATAAATTATTAGTTTTTAGAAATTTCCTGTCACAGAGCCTCTGCTGGCTCTGGCAGAGGTCCAAAAACCTCTGTAGGATAATTTCTCTCAACTAAAAATTTATTGATCCTCTCCGTTTTTTTTTTCTTTTCAAACGATTTTCATTAAAGATACAATCTACAGAGATAAACGTTTTTCATAATCACAGAGCTTCTGTACCCACAGAGCCTCTGTAAAGATTTCCACTTGGGAATTTCTGTATCTGTAACGGTAACTTTTCTGTGGTGAAAATTTAAAACCCGCGCGTTTTTCATTTAATGTGGCCGCCCACGACGTCTCGTCGTCACTGACATTGATGACGTGTCGAGTTTTCATTGACGTACATATCACGTCGTCCTAGAAACTTGCACCACGCCGAATGAACTCAAGTGTGGACCTCAAAATTTTATTAACTTTCTCACATTTTCACCATTCCGAATTCTATCCGTTACCACAGTATAAAACCCAAGTTAAAATCACTTTCAAAACTTTACTATTCTCTCATCTTCTCCGGCGAACTTGCTTATTTCTTTCTGAAAACCTAGAACTTTCAAACCTACAAATGGCTTCCAGTTCCAAATCTGCTCACGTTTCACCAACGAACTCTCCGACATCCTCTCCAGTGCATTCTGAGCACTCCCACAACCCACACATCGCCGCCGATGCCGACAGACATGACTCCGGCGACGAGGCATCCTTCGTACCCACTACCCACCTGCAACAATTTTTCTCAAATAACCATTTCGAGCAAACCCTTCCCATTAAATCGAACAACTGTTATCTTGTTCCTTCTCCTACGGCATTTGGCAAAGAACATGCCATCCTGCTAAACATCCTAGAGAACCACTTTCTTTACCCTCTTCTGAGCAAAACCGTTGAACAAATACCAGTACGTTACCTACATCAGTTTTGGCAATCTTGCCGTTATGACGCTGACACCGATTTGATCAGAGGCTACATTTCTAAACCTGACCAAAGTAAGAGCCTTGAACTGATGTTCAATCGCACCATGTTCTCATTAGAATTTGGCCTTCCAACAAGAGGACTCATGGGAATCAAAAAGTATGCACCCCAACCAACAAATGAAGAACTTGTCGACTTTCTGCACATGTTAGGGTACAACCAACAGTTGAAAAAGAGGAACGATTTCCGCAGAGCAAGACTACCTCCTCTGTGGAATACCTTATTCTCCATCCTAAATCGTTGCCTCACGGGCAAAATCGGAAGCATCGATCAAAGCTCACCTCAAATTCTCTCAATCATGTATGGTGTGTACTATGATCTACCCCTAGATTATGCCACCATAATGATGCAAGAGATCATCAACACCATCGATCGCAAAATCGCCTCCCAGAAAGCCAAAATGTCTGATCACAACTGGTTACCCCCTCTGCAGTTCCAGCGAATCCTCAGTGTACTTTTCGAACCCCTACTCCTTATCCAAAAATGGCCAATGGACGGTCCCAAACCTAAGCAATTTCCTATGTCCAAGAACACCCCTACAGAACATGAGGATGGCTACCCACACATCAGGCCACTATCAAAGGTAATGTTAGGTTATGCTAGTGATGAAGAACTAGTTAGTGAGTACACACGCGTTTACAGAACTCCTGAACCCAGTTCTGTAACACCCCCGTGTATAGGAATGCCCATAGGAGGTAATGTAGTAGAGAGACTTACAGAAGAAGAATGGAAGATAAAGTTGGCTAAACACAAGGCCAACCAGAAGAACTTCAGAGATATAAGGAAAGACCTCTATTCTTCAAAGAGGAAGTCTTCTGAGGGATCTAAAGATAAGAAGAAGAAAAAGGGAAAGAAAACCAAGACCCCTACAGAGGAACAACTTGCCTCTGCTTCTGCTATCCAACAAACTCCTGCAGAACCATCTTCTCCACCCACTGAACATCCCACAGAACCCTCATCTCCACCACAAATCCAAGGTCCCTCTGCCCCTCCCTCTTCCAAAAGAAAAAGAAAGTCAAAATCTACAGAGGAGGGAGCACCAAACCAAAGAAGAGGAAATCAAAGAAGAAGAAACCATCTTCTCCTCTGCAATCAATTTCAGAGGGAATCGAAGAAGAACAACCTCAATCACAACCTCAACCTTCACCTCTGCAAACCCAAATAATTACAGAGGGTCGTGATACACTTCTGCCAAGACAAGGGACTGCAGAAGAAGAGGTCCAAATAGGTAAAGTTACTGAAAATAGGTTAGAGGATAGGGTAGAAACGTTTGGAGGAAAAGAAAATGAGAAAGGAAAAGATGCTGAAAATGAAGAAGGCACACATCCCTCACCCCCTCCCAGTGCAACCCACATTTCTAACTCCGCAGGTCTAGCTGCAGAAGGAGTTATTGAAAAAGAGCAGCACAGCTCGATCCTAACCCAACCCATCCAGCCAGAGGTTACTCTTTCAACCTCTGTGCCCACAGAAACCGGGGAATCCATTCCTAGGGAGTCTCCTCAAAGAGACTCACCTATTGTTCGTGATCCATCGCCCCAGATCACACTAGAACACCCTACAGAGGAATTCGTTTCCTCTGACACGCACTTATTAAGACCCACACTTCTTTCAGAGAGAAGTAGAGAGCACAAAGACGAAGGTGTCCCAACGTACAAACAAGGGTGAACGAAGGTGTCCCAGGAACAGGAACTCACTCTGGAGAAGGAGTTATTCCTCCAGAGGTTACCCAAGAGGAACATGTTACGAAGGATGAGTTCCAAGCCTTTGTAACCTCTGTAACTCAAACATTGAATAAGTTGCAAAGCTCATTCACGATTTTTACAGATTCAACTTCAAACGCGCTTACGGGATTAAATACCAAAGTGGATACCTTATCCACAGAGGTTAAAACAACCCTTGAAGAAATGAAGTCATCTACAGAAACTTCTGCTACTGCTGCCATCGCCTCTGCCACTAACATTGCCAAAACAACCGCTGCAGAGTTCGAGAAAAGTGCGACCAAAGCCTTCAAAACTTCGATCGCAATCTACTTTGAAACAATGAAGAAAAATGCAGCAAGGCAAGCAGCTCAAGACACCTGCAGAACAGAAGTTGCTGCTAAAAGAAGGCAGGATGATCCTGATGATGGAGCATCTGGTCATCCTGAGGGGGAGAAAACAAAGGAAACAACGGAGGCTGCTTCTGCAAAAACTACAGAGAAAACTGCATAACCCTCTACGACAGAAACCCAGAAGGGAAAACAACAAAGGCAAAACACCTCTATCTCACCAGAGGATGCACCAACCACAGAACCTAAGGTAATCAATCTTGCATCCTCATCCTCAGAACAAACTCCACCCTCACCCAAAGAACCAACACCAACCTCACAACCAATCCTGCGCAAAACAAGAGTAAAATCCATAGCTCGAAAACCCAAAAGACTAAAACGCACTGCAGAAATCATTCTTCGCAGAATGGAATTTGTATCTGCTTTTCAATCAGCATAGCGTTTTGACATCCCACCTCCAAAACCCGAAAATTCTTCACCAACAGAGTTCTCTCAACCCGAAGTATCAAAAACTTCAGAGGAAACAACCAAAACATCAGAGCATCCAACCCCAAAACCCACAGAACCTCCAACTGTCAAATCAACAGAGGTTCCACCCACACAAATCCAAAACCCAATATCTGAAACCTCAAAGCCAAAAGATAAAGGCAAGGGAATAATGACAGAAGAAGAGCCAAAGAAGAAGATGCCAGTTGCTACAGAGAAATTGATGAAAGGTGCATTTAATGCCTTCGTCACTCCTAAACCCGAAGAGGAAGACTGGGCATTCAACTTGAATCCTCTGTCAGAAAACCCATCCCTGAATCCCACAGCTAAGGTAACAGAAGGTAGAGTAGCAGACATCACTCGAAAGATGGATGAGCTAAGGAGACCAATTCCAAGATCTACTTCAACCATTGAACAAATGGAAGAACAAGTCTACAGTTATCTCTACAGACAACACTTCCAGAGCGATCTGCCAGCCCATGTCCGAGATCAGAAACTCAGAGAGGAATTCGATGCAATCTTCACCTCTACAAAGTCAAAACCAGTCAATCAAGTTTACTCCATTCACAAAATAAAGAAGGTAATCTATTGCAAATACTCTAAAATGAGAACCTATCCTCATACGGTGTATACAATCTGGAAAGTCAAAAGGTCTGACAGATCAGAGAATCAATTCTCTGATGCTGATATCCGAAACCTCAATCCCTATGACTTACCTGACCTTCTGCAATGGACTAAAGACAACTTCAATGACGACTGCCACAAAAGGTCTTATCGAGTTCTCAGAAAGGCGATGCGTGAAAAGCTCCAAATCTACAGCATGCTCGACATTCAATTAGCCATCGATCTAGGCGTAACTACTCTAAGTATCAGACCACCAGAGGATTTCTGCCCACCCAATGCCATACCCAATTCTATAATCAAAACTCCAAGGTACGGGTTAGTATTCAAGAATCCTAATGATCAACTGAAACTGTTTGTGACAATGGATTGTCAGAAGTACACAACCCGTACTCTGAACATGTTCAGAAAGATACTAGAGGAGAATAAAGCAACAGAGCTTATGGACGAAGAATCTGCTCTGTTGATGATCCAAGAAATTGATGCTACACTCGACTTACGAAATCTCTGCCTCAAATTCTATGAAGAACTCAAGGAAGTAGGAAAAGACAACAGAAAGTTCAACGACTTCCCAAATGCAAAAATCTGAGTCTCTTCAAAGAACCTCTGTCAACGTTTATTTATGTGTACTCAAATGTAAATGCCTCTGGCATAAATTCCAAAATGAATGAAAAAATCTTCTGAGGTATTGTTTAACCTCTCCTTTACTTAGGTTAAAATGCATAAATTCAACCTTTTATTTTTCAATACTTAGGGGGAGATTGTTAGCTCCAATATTCTGAAATATTAGAAGTATTGAAAAATGGCCAAGTACAGAAGAACTTCCACAGAAGCTCTGCTGAGTGCAACAGAAGCTCTGCCGGGCATCTCAGAAGAATGAAAGGAAGTTTGATCAAGAGTGATCAAAGACCGAGGAAACTACAGAAGGACGCTTTCAGAAGACCAAGACCGCAGAACCTCTGTTACCAATAACAGAGCCTCTGCGGACAACATCAGAAGACAAGGAACCAAGAAGACTTCTCACAGAGGACCGAGCCACAGAACCTCTGCCACCCTTGACAGAAGCTCTGCAGAAGTAAACAACCAAAGACTCGGAATCCGGAGAAGACTACTTTACAGAGGAACCAGACCGCAGAACCTCTGTAACACATTACAGAGCCTCTATGGTCCTCTAAAGACTAGGAAGATATTTATAATATCTTGCTACTGTTCCAAGACCTGTTCATCAACTTGCATGGAAAAGTACTGTCAAAACACGTGTCAAGCTCTGAGTGGACTCAATAGGGCATGGTACAAAATAGACGTCTGCGCCATTTAATGCATTTACCAAATAGTACATCTGCTCCATTAAATGCGCATGGCTCAAACAACTGTTCAAACCATCCAGTTCACTATTCATGTCGTAAAAGGAACAGTGACCTACTTCATAGTCTTCTAAGAGTAGTATAAAAGGAAGACTCATGTTGAGTTCTTCCTAACACATAACAACAGAAAAAAACAAGAACACTTCAATCGAACATCAAGAACACATAGCTTATGCACATTTAGAGTCATATCTGTTTAAAGCTTTGCATACTCACTGTTCTTAAATCTGTTCTTGATATATATATATATATATATTCAGTAAACTTTGAGATATTATTTCCTGTTCACTGTTTATTTATATTGTGTTCTAAATCTATCAAACATATCTGTTAGTTCTTCAAATATGCTTCCGCATCAAACATAAACTCGAACTAATAGATCTGATAATCTTGTTTAAAGCAAAACGGGAACCAACAGTCTTGACATGATAAAGCTGTCTATATGTGCTCAGCACTAGTTTACAGATCTGTCTGTCTAGATTGTGATCTGTTGAGGATGTCTGTCAGCCTACAAATTAAGCACAACTGAAATGATGTCATTGACTCTTTTTCCATTGAAACAACAACAACCCAATATCAAACAGCAACATAGCAGCTGTTTGGAATAACCTCAGCAGCCTGGACAACATCAAATTAAGCTCAACAACAGCTAACAACTCATAAAGCAGATTAATCACTTTTTTTGAACTGCATAAACACTTCTGATCTGACTATGAAGGCTGCTGTGTAATCTATTGTTTTAAGACATAACAGTCTTCAAGAAATTGAAACATCATTTAAGCACAGCTAATTTGATCATGATTCTGATCTGAATTAAGCTTCAACTAAACAGCATCAGCTTATTTGCAGGATCTGTATGAGCTGTTTTTGACAGCAACCATCATTCAGCTTTCAGCTTTGAATTTGAACAACAACAACTCTTGATGTTTTGAACTCAGATCTTGTTTTGATTGAAACAGCAGCTTGCTGTTTGGCTATTTGAGCACTCTAACTGCTGAAAGGTCTGCATAAGAAGTGTCAACTGGTCTGGATAGCTTCTGATCACAGGATTGAGGTCTGCACACAAGTTCAAGCATATATGCACAGATCCAAACAGGTTTCAATTAAGCTCTTTTATTCTGAAAACAATAGCATTTTGCAACGAAATTTTACAACTTGGGTTTTGTGATTTTTGAACTTTCAGAACTTCAAATCACCATAGCTCGCTCAAAAATCAGAATTTTGCAATGTTTTCTACTAAAAACACCTACAACTATGAGTTCGATCACACCACAGTAAACTGAACTTTTTCAAAAAAAAATTCCTTCAAAATCAACAAATTGATTTATAAACAATTATGAACAATAAAACCCTGTCTTGATCTGAATTCAGAAATGTGCAAAAGTCCAAAAAATCATTTAAGACTGAGTTCTGTACTGTTGTGCACAGAAATAAAAAACAACCGAAGTATGAGTCTTAAACTGAGTGTTTTAAGAGTCATATTGAACTTTGAAGCCTGAGTCCTTAACAGATGTATTAAGGAGTCCACGTACCTGCAACACAGATTAAAGACATTTTGGTACCCATTTCATAATAGGTCCTTTTCTGTTTGTAATTGGAGCTGTCTTCAGGTCATCTTGCTTGCCAGTTTTTGCTGGTTTGCCAGGTTCCTTCCTGTGACTTTTCTCACTTTGGGTCTTTGGAATTTCTTTTGAAATGACCCATTTTGAACACACTTTGATCTAGAAAAATGGTTCTTTAATTTAAACAGAAGATCAAAGCATTTACAGTTATGAGAATGAAGAGATGAATGCTTCACAGAAACAAATGGCTTTGGAGCATTTTTGACAGGAGTAGAGCTTTTGACTTTCCAAACCATTTTCACTCTTTTGAAAACTAGATTATCTGTATTATCAGCACAAGAGTTTGCTAAGTCAAATTCCTTAAGCCTTTTAGCTAAAACATTTTTTTCTTTAATATTCAAATCAAACTTCTTTAGAAGATCTGATTTACACATCTTCTCCAACATAATCTTGGTTGACAAATCAGATAGTCTTTTTGTCAATTTGGACATTTCAGCTTTAAAAACTTTTCTTTCTCTCTCAAAATCATCTTTCAAACATTTTGTTTGAAATCAACTCTTTTCTTTCAAAATCATGCTCTTTCCTCTCCTTTTCAAGAGTTTTATGTAATTCTGAGATTTTGCAAGAAAATTCCACATACTTTGTTTCAAAAATAGTCTTCTCCTTTTTAAATGTCCCACTTTCACTGATCACAAGCTTTTCAAAATTAGAAATCAGATTAGAAAAGTTTAAACACTTAAGTTCAAGGCTTTTCTTCTCTTCTTCAGACTCAGATAAATTCCTTTTCAATTCAAGATTTTCACAGTTTAGGAGTTTACCTGATTCTTCAAGCTTATCAATCTTTTCTGAATCAATCAGACTGCTTTTGTTCCTTTCCTCCAACTGTTTCTTAAGATTAGGAATTATTTTCTGAAATTTGGAACTAGTTTTGGAATAGTAATATAAATCAATACCAGTATTGAGATGTGGTCTCAACATTTTGTTACTTGAAAGATCGTTAGACAAAATGGTATTGATTAAAAAACACAGAAATTAATGCAATCACAGAGGTTCAAATACCCAGTTCAGATTAAGTATTAAGAACTTAAAAACTGATTTCAAACACATCAGGTAAAAACACAGCAGGTCAGATTAGTTAAAATCTGAAACGACAGTAGGTCAAGTATAAGAGTATGAAATTGATAATCCTGTATTAGAAGTCGTATGCTGAAAATCCGTAAGAATCAAACAGGGGCTGTTTGAAGTCTTCTACAGAATCTGTGTTTGTGCTGCTGGAATCGATCAACAGGGTTGGGTCTGGAACAGTTTTGTGTCTTGCTGCTGGAAGAACCGATTGATAAGGGCTGTGTGAAATCTTTGAATTTTGAGTGACAGCCAGAAATCGATTGACAAAATGATACAATAGCAAAATCGATCAGGTCTGCTTTGAATCAACAAAAATTGTCTTTGGCTCTGATACCAATTGTTGGTTCCCAATATCAAGTAACAATATAGAAACAATCAATTGTATTGAATGATTTGAGAAGAGTTTGCAATATAGGAATTAAGCACGACTCTCTCTTGAAGCTTTCTCTTTCAGTGAACGTATGAATGTAAATGAGAGGCTTAGAGGCTTGACCTAAAACTCTCACAATTTACACATTAAATACTTAGGCTTTAAGGCCTAAGCCCATTAGAAACTAAAGCCCACAAATACAATTTGGGCTTTTACAATTTAAGCAAGTAATCTTGAATACAATATAAAAATAAAGTCAACAATGTGCGTCTTTTGGCGGTTTCTTCTCGGAGGGGGTTTAAAGCAAAGGAAAAACCGTCGATTTCTTGGAGAAAAGACAGATTGAGAAGTCGTTTTTGAGGAGAAGGGAGCAACAAGAAGTGATTTTGGAGAGATTCCATCACTCTAAGTTCATCAATCTCAAATTAGGTTCATTTTCTTCCCAATTTCTTAGTTTTGGTTCCAAATTAGCCACGTGTGACTAATTTCTCTTAGAATTTGACTTTGGGTTATTTACTTTTGCAATCTTCATTTCATGTGGTTGTTTGAGATGATGTAATCCAACTTTATTTTGATTATTCATCCAATTTCTAGTTTATTGGTTTATAAAATTAAGTTTCATGCTCTCTGATCAATTGTATGAAAATTGGTTGTGGTTAAATTGTTTCCTAAATTCGTAATTGTTTAGTAATTGTTAGTAACAAGCAACAATTTGAGTTTTGTTAAAGATTTCCATTTTTGTTGTGAAATTGGGTGAAACGGTATAAATGTATTAACCGAGCTTACGTGTTAGTATGTCCGGATTCGGGTTCCATACGTTTTTCATGCTAGTATAAGTTAAGCTTTCAAGAGCTTATTTGAGGCTAATTATATACTAAGGTTTGATAGGAGAGCTTATTCCTCTCAGATTATATTTATGATGGAAGTGATTGTTAGAGCTTTTTAGCAATTATAACCGGGTTAATCGATATAGTTGCGATATTCGTATACATTATCGATGATACAATCTTTGAATGGAATTGCATTTGCGTTTAATACCCAAAGTTAAATTCGTTTCCGTTATTATTGTTTTTAAATTCGTTTTAATTTTGTTATGTTAAATTTTTGCACAAACAAAACCGAGTAATTGGCAATAATTAGTTAAAACCGAGTCTCTGTTGATTCGACCCGACTTACCGCTATTACAATTTTGGTTGTAATCAGCCGATAGTTGGAATTTGTTATTTGGTAGACTCGGCATCCGTCATTGCCCCCCTCCCGACCACGACAATGACATGACGATTATGCTCTTGGCATAGTTGCATGGCATAGTCGTCGGCTTCGTACCACTCTATGTGGTGTCTCCACGTTAACGACATGTGATAGTGACCCTGGCAATGTCGTCGGATACTGTCTCCCAAGATGTACCGAATAGTGCTCCTCTTTTGCGACTTTGCCCCTGGAGACAGTGACATTGTCACAGTCGCCGGGCATAGTCATCCAAATTGTGTTGCGACCCGAAAATCAACTTTTCAAACCCGAAAGGTTTCTGACACTCTTAGAGATCAAATGTAAATTATTTCTAACACATAACCCATATATAAAAACCACAAATTGAACACAGTGCAACTTTTATTTATCGAAAGTTATGGGTGTTACAATCCTCCCCAATTGAAAATGATTTCATCCTCGAAATCTTAACTATAAAAATAAATGAGGATGTCTCTGCTTCACATCCTTTTCGGCTTCCCAAGTCATGTTGGCGCCCCGGTAGATGCTTCCATTGCACCTTGACCATTGTGACTTCCATATGACAAAGCTTCTTTGACTTCCTCTCTAGAATAGCGTCGGGTTCTTCAATACAACAATTACCCCCATCCACTCTTATCTTTGAGAGGGGAATAACACTCTAGTCTTCTGCTAAACACTTTCGAAGGTAACAAATATGGAATGTGTTATGGTTTTCATTCATTTACGGTAGGAGTTCCAATTGATAAGCTTAGAATCCCACACGCTTAATCACGGTAAACTATCTAAGAAAATGGGGACTTCACTTCCCACGCTTTTCGAATTGAATAACACCCTTCCAAAGAGACACCTTTAACATTACCCGGTCTCCTACTTGGAATCCCATCAACCGTCTTTTCTTGTCAGCATAACTCTTTTGACGATCTTGAGCTTCCTTCAAGCATTCTCGGATACCTTTAACCTTGTGGTCATCTCCTAAACAATTTCCAAGCTGTCAAATTGTTTCTCCATGCTTCCAACCAATATATCGGAGTTCGACACTTCTGTCCATATAAGGCTCCAAACGGTGCCATACGAATGCTCGAGTGGTAACTATTGTTGTACACAAACTCCACCAATGGTAGGCGAGAGTACGAACTACCACCGAAGTCAATCACACATGATATTAAAATATCTTCCAATGTTTGGATTGTCCTTTTACTTGATCGTCCTTTTAGGGGTGGTAGGTTGTGTTCAACTTTACCCTCGTACCCAATTCTTTTTGTAGGCCATCCTAAAATTTTGAGGTGAACCGACTATCATGATATGCGACAATAGATAAAGGCACTCCATGCCTAGAAACCACTTCGTCAATGTATATCTTTCCCAACTTGTCCATTGGTAACATCTCCCGCATGGCAAGGAAATGAGCACTTTTGGTCAACTAGTTAACCACTACCCAAATGGTATCGTGACCTCTCAAGGATTTTGAAAACTTGGTCACAAAGTCCATAGTGACGTGCTCCTATTTTCATTCGGGTATCTCTAGAGATTGAATACTTCAAGTCGTTGGTGTTCGAGTTTCACTTGCAAGCACGTCACACATCGCTTCACGTAGTTTGCCACATCTATCTTCATAACCGACCACCAATAATTTAGCTTCAAGTCTCTATACATCTTTGTACTCCCATGATGGATAAAGTACTTGGACTTACAAGCGTATTCTAAAATTAGTTCTCAGTTGCCCCCAATCTTGGTCACCCACACGCGCCCATTGAACAACTTCACTCCACGACTATCATCCGTTAAAAGAAAACATTGTTTTCCCATCACTTCCTCTTTGAGATTCTCTACTAATAAGGCTTCGTCTTGTAACTTCTTGATCCTTTCAATGAGCCTTGACACTAACTCAATCCTCAAGAGTGTTGGTCGAATGCTACCACTACTTTAAAGGGCAGGTTTGATAAATTGGAAGCTTCCTTTTCCACCTCTACAACGATACATGTTAATGATGCACCAATAATCCCTTCACCTGTCGATGATGACAAAGAGGGGGAGATGAATGAAGAAAATGATGAAGCTGCTGCTTTCCACGACATATTCCTGAAGAAACATGGGAGATGTCAGCAAAGCAAGCTGAAGACCCTCCTCATGTTGAGCAGGAGGATTTGAATAAGGACGTTGCTCCATCTTCCTCCACTGTTGCTGGAAGAGGATGTGGAAGAGGAAGAAGAGGCTGAAGACCTCGAGTTGAAGGACTCCATGAAAGACTCTAGGTGTTGTTGATGATGATGATGACGACGAATATGAATCTGTCTTATGGTTCAATCATAAACCAATCAGCGCTCCTCTCAAAGGAGTCACAATAAACGAAGCAGGGGGAAGAACTACTGAGAAAACCCCATCAAAGAAGACTTCCCTAGGAAAGCAGAAAGCAGTTTCTGCCGAGGGAAATTTAAAAATTCGTTTTACTTCTGAGGGGGAGCAACCTTCTTAGGTATGTCTCTCCATCGTCCATTTCTCCGCTTCTATCCATGCCCATCTTAGACCCCTCATTCACACTTACACTTTTATCTATCGTTTCTTTCCTAAACCTAACCCCCTCTTCTTTTTAATCAACTAGTTCTCTCCCCTGCTTGAGGGACGAGGTGAGACCAACACCAAATAATCCCAATGACCGTTGATGACAACCAAATAATCCTAATCTCTGTCTTGGAGACTGAAGAACAAGAAGAAGAAGAAGAAGAAGAAGAAGAAGAAGAAGAAGTGCTGACACACCCAAACAGACTCTCATGACCAATCCAAAGGTTTGTGGATGAAATACTAAGAAGAAGGACAACACTGATCCATCAACTAGAAAGCCAAATAATCCCACTCCCTCCTCGACCAAGTGTTCAAAATGATGATCTTGGATTCCTGACCTCGGAAGAACGTGAAGAATCTATCAGAGCTGAGCAAATGTATGCGACTTACCAAAATGATGCTCTATATGCGCTTAAGGTAGCCCAAAACCCAGTCTCTGATAAGAAGCTGAAAAAGAACCCGATCCGAGTCCAAGAGCAATTGCTGAAAGAGGTTGAGAAGGAAGCCCAGAAAGAAAAGACTATCAGCGATTCAGAGTTAAGTTGGTGCAGAGAGAACATCGACCATCGATACCATCCTAGGAGAATCATTGTTGTAAGCATAATGGGAAAGAGCAAGAAAAATATAGTGATGGTGACTATTCAAGTGATCAGAAGTGATGACACGTCAAAAACAATGTTCGTGTCTAAACTGGAAAATTTGGGTTTGATGAGATGCTATACAAAGATCCAAGTCTAAGTTCAAAGCCCACGTGGGAAAGTTCGTGAATTTTCTCATCAAAAAAGTCTCAGCGAGGGTGGAATTACCTATTGCTCCTCTACCTTAGAACCAAAGAACAGCGAGGAAGAAGTCAAAGCGTGCATCGACATCTGATGAAGTCGCTTATCGAAACGAAACCAATATAGAACTTTCAAGAGAAGTAGTGCTTGGGCCACCACCCGATTTATCAGCTCTCAACCTATCACTGCCACCAGGAGGTCCCTTCAAAGCTGGCCAGGTGTTAGGAGACCCTTATGGAATCATATTTTATGATTGGTAAGGGATCCAAAGACGTCAGCGAGACTCCGAAATTCCCACTGCCCAACGAAACATTTCAAAGATCTAATCTACTGGTGCGACATGTCAAGACGGGGTTTCTTCCTCAATACCCACATCTTCAGAGAAGCAAAGATCAGAAAACAAAAGGGAGAAAAAGTACCTGACCGGATGATCACTTAAGAAGACTTGCATGACGAAGCCCTGATCAAGGATGAACCTCTCTAGCTGATAGATTCCCTTCTTGTAATCTTTTTGTAATTTATCAGTTATTACTTTTAGTACTTGTATAGTTTTTTCACTTGTACTTTAAAACTTTCAACTTCCCTTTGTAATCTTATTATGAGTTAATGAATGTTTTCAGTGAAAGTACTTTGCTCCATCAGTACTATAAAAGATCCCTTAAAACAATAAATGGGACGCGCATCTATGATTCCTCTTTATCTTATGTTTTTAACACTTAGCAATT
This sequence comes from Saussurea involucrata, assembly GCA_033807775.1. NCBI lineage: Eukaryota > Viridiplantae > Streptophyta > Magnoliopsida > Asterales > Asteraceae > Saussurea > Saussurea involucrata. Next base: position 92,871,904 of record CM066327.1, on the reverse strand, counting down.
TTATTATGTTTCTTTGTCATCATCAAATAGGGGGATTGTTGATCCAAACTCTCTCAGTGATTTGACGACGACCCTTAGAATACTTGGTGAAAATTTCATTTAACATCTGTATGTATTAGTGTTTTGCCATCAGCGATAACATACTGAGTCTGTTCAGTATCGCTGATGATTTCTAATGTAATACTGTTATTTGTATTCCTTGAAGACAAGCCTCGCGACTAAAGAGTTCATCGCTGACATAGAAGACAAAGCTGATGAACAAAAATAAGTCTACTCATGATCTGATGCGGACATAAGCGAAACCAAGACAAGTCTACACACGCGCGACAATTCGAGAACAAGGCTTCAACGATAGCTGACTTACATCAGGTCTCACTGATGGAAGACTTCATCAGTGATCGCTGATCATGAAGCTTGTTCTTCAAGAATTGTTTGTCTTATCCTATTGCATAAAAGTACGAAGGTACAGAAGAAGTTTGCTTTTGTTTATAATCATATAACCACTCTGCCACCTACACTGTTTACCATGCGACCCAAAGTATGTATTGATAAAGTCAGAAGCATGCGCCCAATGAAGAGCTGACACATGTAAAGTGCTCATGCCCTGCATTTAATGCATAGGGTATAAATAGGAGCAATGCCCCTTCATTTCGAAGGATCTCCCTGATCTACTTAGTGCTTGTAGAAAACCACTGATTTTCTACTTATCCTTTCTCTCTAGTTTATTAGTGCAAGAACTCTTGGTGATTCTAAAGTTTGTTTAGATTAGGTTCTACTTAAATCTTATTCTGCAACAAACTGTAAATTGTATTTTGATTTATCAATAAACAATTTAGAAAACTAAAATTTGTGTTTGTATTCAACCCCCCTATTCTACAAACTTTCACCCTTGTAGAACCCCTACGGGACCAACATAAGTCGAAGTTAATTTTGAATTTGTGCCATAACATGCACAAATCTCTGTGTTTTGAAGTGAAACTTTGAAGGGTTGCTCGAAATTTGATTCTGATAAAGTTTGAAGTTGATGATTTCAATTAAAAACCCCTAAAATTGTCAACTCGATCTGATCACAGTAAGCACAAGTTTTCGAACAAAATCCTCCAAAATCCCAAAAATTCACACGAATTGGGTTTAGAAACTGAGAGTTCTAGATCAGTGCAACAAGTAATAGAAATCAATAGATATGAAACAAGTAGTATGATTTCAATTGGTCATCCAATTCACTTTCAATGTTGAGAGAGTTTACAATACGATCAAGAAAGTGTAAAGAGAACTAGCTTATTTTTCTAAGCTAATCAACTTTAAATACAATAGGCCCATGGCAACAAGCCCATGGCCCGTTTACACAATTAAGGATCAAAATAAGATAATTAACAATTCAGCCCTTGAACTTCTATTCAACCTATTTTGACCCTAACAATCTCCCCCTTTGAATTGAAGTTCGAGTTCGCGCCAGTTCTCGACATATCTCTTTCGGAGCACAAAATGGACCTCGAACATTCGGATGGCTCGACGGTAGTCGACGCGTTCTTCAATCACTTCTAAATCATTTCGTGCGGTTATCTCATTAGAGTTGGGAACATACGAAACCTTTTGATTTTCGGATTCATAAGTGATGATGTTACGAAGAGCATCTTTGACCTTGAGGAGTGTGCCATCGCAGAATCTGTCGACCTGACTGAAGCGAAGAAACCTCTTTTCTTTCTGATCGTTGATGTAGACTATCCCAAATTCTGGTTCTAGAAGCAGTGTGTTCTCGAGATACATCTTCAGTTCGGGCGCTTTCAGATTCGGTTTCAGCAGGTTTACCTTCTTTGCTTTGTTCTCAATTGCCATTTGAAAGTCTGTAAGATAGGACATCATAATTGTCCAAATTAGGAATCGACGAACAGCTTCGAGCGCTTCGGTTACATGCAGTGGTTGGATGGTTCTGGTTCGGAGGTCTTTCAGTATACCTTGGAAATCGAACGGTCTAAGGTTCTTGAAGTCAGTTTTGGAAAATCTCCATTCATTTTCGTCTTCCCGTCGGACGGTGAATACTGGAAACATAACTTTAAGAATTCGACCTGTTTAGACGTTGAGCACTTCGGTGATCTTGTGCTTCGTTCGGACTTGGCTAACTGGCAGACACCGCTTCATTGCGGTTAAGTATTGGCTTTGGTATTCCGGACCGGAACAGGAAATCCCAAGGCAAAATGAAGGCTCGATAGTGCATAACCTGTGAAAATACAACTTCTTCAGTGATTCCTCCAGGTGAGGAATAAGAATCATGATATTCTCCCATCGGATTTGTTGCTGTTGAGGAGAAGGATGATCTGAAGCTGTCGGTTGTTGAGGAGATGTCGGATTTGCAGCAATTGAGGTTTCAGGTATCATAGAAGTCTCGGTGTCCTGAGCAGTGTGAACGGGTGTACCATATAGATTTGGCAGCAGAATCTGGTCGTAGTCAACGTTGTTGTCTTCATCAGTAGGAAAGATCAGGTTTACCTGGAGATTTATCGCACTGGCGACTTTTTCGTACCATGCATTTTCGGTCTCCGGGTCGATCTCGTTGTCTGGATCAATCAGATTTAGTGTCGGCCTATCTGATGCATCATATGTGACCAATTCCTGCGTTTCTCCCTCGGGCTTTTCAACCGTTGGGTCTTCGTCGTCGTAGATGTCCATGTCAATGACCATCTCAGCGAGGCTCAACTGGGCTTTGGGTTCTTCTTCGGTTGCAGTTGCCACAGTTGATGGTTCCGGTTGAACCACAGTAGTTTCAGGGAGGATCGAGGCGGACTCGGTTAATCGCAGTCTTTTATTCTCCCCCTCACGGTGATCAGGATCATCCTGATCATCGTGCCTACACTTTAGTTCGCCGGCTTGACCCTAGCAAGTTTCTTCCATGGAGGCGACTCTCTCGGTTAAGGTGGTTAGGGTTTGCTGAACATCCTTGAGAGTCGTGTCAAGCTGATCCATTCTTGTGGTTACGGATGACGAAGGAGCAGATACCTGTGATCGTAGAACGGAGATCAGGTCTGCTTCGGTAGAGGCATCGGTGTCGGTGTGTTGGAGCAGCTGAGCCAGGAGCATAGTCTTCAAGGTGTCTACCGAATAGATTGGCTGAACGGGAGTCGGTGGAGGTGTTGGTGCGGTTTCAGGTTCGACTACTTTCTCCTTTCCTTTGATCAGGCTTTTGAGTTTGTCGAGTTGGTGAATCGCTGCTCCATGGCCTCGCGGACATCCTTTAGGGCGCTGTCCAGATATCCCTTTGACACAAAGTCGGGTAAAGTAACTCCGGGATCACTTAGATTACCCGTTAAGGCATCTACCTTAGAGGTAGAGCCACCTACGTTTACGGTTGGCGATGGTGTGGCCATGGTAGGATTTCCTTCCGATCCTCACGTTCCGCTTAAAGGCGGAGACACTACGGAAGTTCCGATCGAGTCACGAAGAGCATCGATTTGTAGAGTCTCATCTTGTGTCCTAGCCGAAGAAATAACATTTAACAAATGGCTCTAGACTCAAGAGTGCTTCCAAAGAAGTCGAGACCGAGGACTGCTGGTCTCTTGTTTCAATACCAGTACTCTCCGATTGAGAGACCGGTAGATTTTGTGCTAAATCCCCGTGCAAAATTGAAACATCCGTCTTTTGAGAGACGGATAAGTGGCCATGGAGGTCATGCAATTGCGCCGCTAGGTCCACGATGGCTTCTTCAGTACCCCGTCCCAACGGATGAGACGGGATAGCAGATGTGGCTATCTGGATGACGCTGGTTTGGGGACGCTCAGAAGCCTCTGTATTTTTACGGCTTATTCTCTCTTGATTTGTTTTCGATCTCAATTCCCTCCGTCTCACATGTTCCAACTCTTCAACTAATTCTCCCTTCGCTCTCCTTGTATCTCCCTGAATAGGCCGGGTAGTCGGGATGAGTGGGGTTGTCGGTGAGTCAGATGTGATTCCTTCTGTCAATTGTGGGTTTGGTCCGATACAGGTAGGTATTAAGGATACGCGTATGGCACGATCCGTATCGGATTCGGTGGAGTCAGATGCTACATCCTCGACCTGTCTGGGAGGTGAAGGGTCAGATATGTATGGCTCCAGGCCACGACGAAGCAATGGTCTAGACGATGTTCCAGCTTCGCTCGTCGTTCAAGTGATAGGAATGGAAGGTTGATGGCTCGTACCGTCTTGTTGGGATTGGTTAGTACTGGCTTGCGTATCCAATGCACCACCTACGCCTGTTCCCCTCCCATGTAATCTCAACACACCCCGTCCGGGAGCCACTGCTTCCCTGACTCTACCACCTCTCGTTCTCAGACCCTCACGTCTCTCAGTTCTATGTCCCGAGGGAGGTCCCTTCGGCTCTGGCTGGACCATGGGATTTCCTATCTCTCGTCTATATTCTATCACACCCGGTGCATTGGGGTCCGCGTGTGCCAATAGAGGTTCTGGGATAGGCATGGCTTGGGTATCAGGTGGATTACGAATCACTAAGTACTGAAGGTTATTGTGAGGACATACCGGATGATTGATACATCTCGGGATAAGGGGATTCGTATCCATGTGCTGTCGAACGACCAGAGAAAAAAATCCCGGAAACGGTAGGAACTTCTTCTTAGAACCGTCAGTCTGTCGGATGGCTTGTACCAGTTCACGCCAGATGATTGCTGAGTAGTCTATGTGTCGGTTGTAGCACACAGCGTGGAACAATCGTAGAAAGTCTATGGTGCACTGATCCATCCCTTTCCATCAGGAGGACAGGCATCTATTCAAGATGGTGAATAGTGTGTACTAGACGGGCGCGATGTATTTTCGGTTGAATCCGGATGGACGGTCGAGATCGTGGCGATATCCAAGCGCGCGGATGTTAGCGCATACAGTAGCGTCATCGACGGAGGGTGCATAGGCGGCATGGTCTCCGGCATTAGGTTTCGGAAGAGACAGGAGTCGTCGGAATGACTCCGGTGTTAGGGTGAATGGATGATAGTCGATGTTTGCCGTGATAGTCTGGATGTTGTTGACAGTGACAACTCACGCCGTGCGCCACACTTGGTAGACGTAGATTACTGGCACGCCAGTTGTGGCGGTGAGTGCTCGGCGAAGTGGATGGCCGAGCATGATGTCGACGACCACTCGGTGTACGGGTCGGAATTTAACGGAATCAAGATGGTGGTTGTTCGGATTGATCTCAATGCCATGGTCGTCGGGAACCAAGGCATTGTCCGCCTCGTCGTCTATGATATCCTCCTGCGGAGGAATGTTCTGCTGTTGTTCCACTTGTTGATCCGCCATTTAGAATACCTGTAGAACACAGTGTCAGATCATGGGCGAGATAAAATCATCTTCAATGCGTACCTTAGCATTTTAATGGCTCAATCAGCGGTTGATTGAGGACTGGCTGTAAAAGCATGACATTAGGACTGCCAATGTTTGAAAAATGCAAAGGAATTGGACTCGAGCAGTTTTCGGATAAACAGGGTATCCGGACAAGCAAAACTTACCGGGTAGATAGGGGTTATCGGATAACACAGGGGTGACCGGATAACATAAGGTTACCGGGTGATTGAGAGTTACCGGACAAAGAGGTGCTTACCGGGTGAGGCAAGGTGACAGGGTGAACTAGGTTACCGAATGGTATGCACTTACCGGATACATGATGGTTACCGGACACCGATCTTACCGGATAGTCGAACTTACTGGATATCAGGTATCCGGACGACTTAGGTTACCGGGGATCAAACTGTTCGGAATATTTGAAAATTAGTACTTACCGGGTATGATGATGGTGTCCGGGAAACATGAATGTTACCGGGTAACATGAATGTTACCGGATAAACTAGGGTTACCGGACGAGTTACCGCAGTGCCCAAATCGACTCAAAACATCAACCAAAATGAAATCTACTTGGTTTAAAGGATTCTAAGTGCAGATATATGTTACAAACTATGTATTGTACGAAGAAAAACACACATACAGTAACCATAATCGTAGGCGACCCAAAATGGGGTTTTGAAAACCCGCGGTCGATCGAGTTATGCTCGAATCGACAGAGAAAAACTCGAATAAAGTAGATATGGGTGAACGTTTAGAGATCAGAAACATATACCTGTACGATAGGATGCGAAATCGGTGAAGATGATCGCGATTCGATGGTTTCCGAGTGTAGGGGAGTCGAGAGAGTGTTAAAGGGTTTTGGAAGGGCTTTGGAGTATCCGGGTAAAGTGAATAATCCTGGTTACCGGATTTCTTAAATATGGTTAGATACCCGGTAACTCTTGTTACCCGGTCACTTACCCGGTTCGGTAAGTGAACCCGGTAACTAGGGTTATCCGGTCACTTACCGGGTAAGATCCCGGGAAGTCTAAAGTGATACTATGGATCATTTCTTGAGAAAATTGCCCTGCTCCCCCTCGACTTTAGCACTGGTATTACCCTGCTCCCCCTCGAAACACGCATGGGTATTTCCCTTCTCCCATTTGGAACGGGAAAATGAGCGGGGTGGGAGACGTCATCACAAAAAACTTTTACACTTTTAAGAAAAAATGTGTGACGCTCCCCCTCAGAACGTGCACGGAGTGTGATGTGTAGTGCATACGGGAATGTCGACACACACAAAAAACTTTTCTGGCAGTTTAAAAATTGTGTGTGACACTCCCCCTCAACAATAGAATAACATACCTGATAGCTGGTCGTGCTCCCCCTGAACACATGAACACTTGTGAAAGAACATATATAATCAAATAAACTAGACGACAGTATTAAATAAAAGAAACGCACGTGGAAAGAAAGTAAACAAACGAAATCTACTTAATAAATACAGAGACTCAACATACTTATGTAACCAATACAAGTAGAATACAGATGCGAGAAAGTGTATGCTCAATCATCAGGAGTGTGAACAACGGATGATGAGTAGACAGTTTCTCGTAGATGTTTGGAACTTGTAACTGGCACACAATCAGATCAAGTCTTCAGATTTAGCATACCTAACCTGGACAGTAGATAATTAAAGCGTTTTTCGTCCAGGGGTTTGGTAAACAGGTCTGCTAATTGATGTTCTGTATTTACAAAATAGAGTTCGTTGTACCTCTTTCAACGTGATCCTTGATAAAATGGTACCGAACGTCCATGTGCTTCGTTTTTGTATGATGGACCGGATTGCTGGATATTGCAATAGCGCTCTTCGAGTCGCAGTAGATGGGCATCTTGACGTATATAAAGCCGTAGTCCTTGAGTTGTGTCCGCATCCAAATCACCTGAGAGCAGCAGCTCGCGGCGGCCACGTATTCCGCCTCGGCAGTCGACGTAGAGACGCACTGCTGCTTCTTGATTGCCCAAATCACCAAGCTATCGCCCAAGAACTGCACATGACCCGATGTGCTCTTCCGATCCATCATGCTGCCCGTGTGGTCCGCATCAGAGTATGCAAATAGCTCAAAACCTGTCTCTTTCGGGTACCATAAGCCAAGATCAGCAGTACAACGTAAATAACGAAAAATTCGTTTGACAGCTATTAAACGAGACTCTTTCGGTTTTGACTGAAACCGGGGGCAAAGAAATGTTGAGAACATGATGTCCGGTCTTCTAGCAGTTAAGTACATTAAAGAACCAATCATTCCGCGGTACATTTTAGTGTCCACATCCTTTCCGTTAGGATAGGCGTGTAACTTTGTACCGGGTGCCATGAGAGTTTTCATCGGTGAGGACTGTGTTGGAGTTTTGTTGATCAATTAAAACGGATATTTATAAGAAAATAATAAATATATAAATCCGCAACGGAAGATTTAAAAAGTTTGATCATGTAAAACCACATAAAAGCCCACAAGGATCACTTTGCATGCAACATGTAAGATCATAAATTAAAAGAAAGGTGAAGAAACAACAACCTTTGAAGTCCTTTGTCTTTGTGAAGAGAGGGATGTTGATGAAGACTATAACCCAAGGTAGAGCTTCTCTATTGGTATCCACCACAAGCAATAACACCTTGAATGCTAGTTCTTTCTTCTTGATGATGCAAAAAGAGCTCCTTCTTCAATTCTACAATATACTTGAATTGAAAGGAACCAAAAACACCACCAAAAATGGTGTGTTCGGCCGAAAGGTGAGAGGAGGGAGAGAAGAGAGTGTTGGCTAGTTCTTTATGCTCACTTTTGTATGTATGACCAAGTTGAAAGTATAGACACATGCTCCCATCCTTTTGCCACCCAAGAAGGCCAATAAGAAAAGAGATAGCCATGCAATATTTCATTTTAACCCTCCAAGTTTTAAAATGGTTAAAACACAATTTTAACTATTTTAAACTTTCTCATTAAAGTCCCTCCTTTTAATTCTAGTTTCATATGAGCCTATCGTATTATTTAATAAACTAGAATCTTTCATTTGCATCTAATATTATGAATCATATTCATTAATATTTTCAAGAAACAATTAATATTTATCAAGAATCGAATTCTTATAAATATCAATTCGGTGTCTACTTGTTGTTTGGTGTGACCCTATATGATCATATATTACCGGTAATATTATTTTATAATCATTCTTGAGCATATAGAACCAACAATCTCCCACTTGCTCAAGATTGCATTATAGAATGATATAGACACTGGTGGACGTCTAGGAAAATCTCACTGCCCCCAGCAATGTATGACTGTAAGTGCCATTTAACAACATCCAATTCCCACAAGCTCATAGCTTCAATTGACGTACAAGGTGTGGTATCAGTTATCCCTTTGTTCGGACATCATGTTGAACATGAGACATGGATCACTATCATTCTCGTCTATTGTTCAACTTTTGGTAAGGCGCCTTAGATGTCTCACTCTTAAATCATTTAGAGGAACAAATCCCATCTTAACTACATACGCCTTTCATGCAGTTCATACTCTACCTGATGATGGCCTTTATAACTGCCTTGTTAAAGATCAACGTTTAACCATATCAAAACATAGTATTCCCTACACTCAAGTCCCTAATATGCATCTCAGGTCCAAGGATACAAAGATACTACCTTTTATTCAAGAATCACTTACGACGACGATCCATGAAGTGATCTTGAAGCGGGTCAGGTCCAGTACTTGTTCCCTAACAAGTACCTATGAACTTGGTTGCAACACTTTGCCACTTTTACCTTTAAAAGTCAACCAATCCAATTCATATTAGTCTTACTTCATGGTTCCTCCCACAACTATGATCGACTATGGACATTTTAGAATAACTGGTTTATTCATGGATTAAAACATGCTAATATAGAACACAACGAGTATGTAAATGATCATATCCTATATATCTAACTTAAACACTATACTTGTTGCTTAACTTGTTCCAATATCCAAATACTAATTCCAAATCAAATTGATTTGTGTGAACTTTGTGAATACTAACTTCTCCATTTTTAACTTTATTCTGAATATAGTTAAATGTTTGGAGTAGATGCTTGGTACTCTGATGTGACATCGAGTCCTTTAGCTTGCGTAATGGCACCTACATTCTCACAAAGGATTTCTAGATGATCCTGAATGGGAGGCATCTACCTAGATTTTCAATGAACTCTTTCATCCAAGCATCTTTCTTTTGCAGCTTCTAAAGCAGCAGCGTATTCTTATTTTGTAGTGTATTATGCAATTTTACCTTCGCCTCGAACCTTTTCAAAGAACTACTTCTTCATTCATAATGAAGACATTTTCGTTTTTATGGTTGAGAACTTTCTCGATCTTTATAGAAGCTATCATCAGTGTAATATTTTACTATGATTTTCTTCCAACCCTCAGTTAAGGAACACTTCCTTGGTTTTTCGTAAGTACCTTAAATTGTTCTTTATAGTCATCCAATGACATTTCCTCGTATTTCGTTGGTATCTCCTTCTAATGCTCTAAAGCATTATGATACACTCGGTCTAGTGCATGTCATGGCATATATGATAGATCCAATTGCCGAAGCATATGGAACACCAATCATTTTATCTAGCTCAGCCTTTGTGCTAGAACATTGAGACATGTTCAAAATGATGTCATATCATAGGTGCAAGAAACTACCTTTAGAGCCTTGCATATTGAACCTTTCAAGATCATGTCAACATATGCACTTTGACTTAAACCTATAAGTCGTCTTGATCCAACTTTAAAGATATTTATTTCAAGAACAAAATTTGCCTTTTCTAAGTCTTTTATTAAGAAAATATTGTCCGAGCCAAAACATGATGTTTTGCTAAGTCGGAAAGTTAATTTCCAAATACTAGTATGTCTTGCACATACAGCATTAGGAATTTTACTGCGCTCCCACTAGCCTCTTAGTAAATGCATGAGTCATCTATTATTTTGGTGAAAATTAAAACTTTTAATTTTCCTGTCAAAATGAAGATTCCAGCTTTGTGATACTTGTGCTGATCCATGAATGGATTGCATCTCAGTGTTCATGACTCTAAGCCACTCATCAGATTCAGAATCTGATATAGCACTTTAGTAGTTGATGGGTTTACTAGAAACCTATCATACACCATTCTTCATTAGTCATGAGAAATCGATATTTCTCGGATTTATGAATGATTCCACTAGATTTGCGAACACTTGGTGTTTTTACTAAGTTTCTGATCAATCAAATTGCTCAGTTTCAACAACCTTTGTTTGATAACTAGTGCCAACCAATAAGTGCATGAGGTTCTTGATTTCCTTTAAGTTCCTTAAATCTCCCATTTGCCCTGCCCATTAAAAACTTGTTTTCTAAGAACTTGGCTTTGGAACAATAAACAATTTTATTGTTTGTGGGATTGTAGAATCGGTATCTTAAATAATTTATAGTATATCCTACAATAAATGCACTTAGTAGATTTTGGGTCGAGTTTACTTGAAGCTTATTGTCTTACATGAGCTTCATAAACCCACACCTTCAACTAAGACTAAGGATGAAAAACTTTCATACGAAATCTTATAAGGTGTCTTGTCTACCTTTTGGTTGGTGTCTTAAAGTACGGTTTACAGTAACTAGGGCAGAATTCCTAATTGATATAGGAATAGTACTTCTACTCATCATAGAGCGAACCATATTTAATAAGGTTCGGTTCATCCTTTCAGATATACACAATTTCTAAGATGATCCAAGAGTTCTTGGTTTAGTTACTATCCTCCTATATCAGAAAAGACTTTAATGGTCCTATTGAGTTGTTTTCTTTAACTTCACTTTGAAACAACTTTGAATCATATCAAATGCTTCATGCTTATGTTTCATAAACATAATTTCAACGTTTGAAATCGTCAGTGAAGATATTGTATTACTTATCACCATATCTAGACTTGGTTTTGAAAAACCACATACATCAACATGTATCAATTAAAACAAAACATTTTTCTCCTTTTCTATAACTAGAGAAAAGGGGCTATATTCAACTTATCAAGATCGCATATCAATTGTAAACATTCTCATCTTCCTTCAAAATACCACACTTTTGAAGTTTAGATATGCGATTAATTTTACTTGATGAGTTGACTATTTCATGTGTAGACTTGATTCAAATCACATTTGAGTCTTATGGTGTTTATATAGAACTATGTTTTAGAAAGCTTTTGAGATTCATTTATTATTCAATTAAGAGGACTAGTTCTCGAAATGGAATAATTCATTTTTGAATATGAATATAATCGTTTCCAAAACGGTTAAGTGAATTTTATTCAATCAACAAACATGTGACTGAATAATAATTTAGTCAAACTAAATTTAAACATTGTTCGAAACAAACTTGTTTAACAATACAAGCCATATGGTTTCATAATAAAATCTCCTATAAGCTTGGTACGCAATCTTGCTTCCTTGCTTATATGGATCACCATTTTGCTTGTCATTCAGTCACTTACTTTTCTTGATCATCTGTAACATATTACAAAAGTGAGTTCTACACTTAGTATCAAATACACAAGTGCAAAATATAAAGATAAAAGTTCTATCTAACATATAGATACCTGAAGGACTTTCCTTCATTAGAAAACTTTTCATATCACAGAGGACAATCTCTTCCTCCATCTTAGTTCCAAAAAATGCCTGAAGAGTTCTCAAGTGTTCAGAGAACACATATCTTTCATGAAGCTCCCGTAATTTGTTTATCATCTCATATGCCGTATATGAGAATATCTCCACTCTTTCTCGTAAGAGTGGATCCATAGTTTCAAGCACAAGGCGTGATATGTTGATTGAATCACCATTATGTTTCAACCAAGCATTGTGAGCTTCTGTGAAGGTAAGATGAGGTTCTTGAGGAAGAGGTACGATAAGTACGAATGATTTGTTTTCACGTCTGAGAACGTGTCTCAATTTTGAAACCAAATTGGGAAGTTCTGAGTGGTTAACTTTTCTTCCAAAAGAAAAGCTCGCAGGGATGTGTCAATAGTAGTGTTTGCATTTTGGGTCATCTACAAAATTTAACAAAGTTTTAATATAGTATTTTCAATATTAATTTTTAGCAAATTGTTGGTTCCCGTTTAGTTTAAACAAGATTAACAAATCTATTAGTTCGAGTTTATGTTTGATGCGGAAGCGTATTTGAAGAACTAACAGATAAGTTTGTGTAGAAACAATACAGAATATAAAGAAACAGTGATCAGAATATGATATCTCAAAGATTACTGAGTTTCGATATATAATAAGAACATCAAGAACATATTAAGAACTGTTTGTTGAAAGTGTAATGCTTAACAGGTTTGACGATATAAAGTGTAAGCATGAAACTTAGATTCTTAGATAAGTCCTTAAGATTGTTAAGGAAGATCTCAACAAGAGACTTCCTTTTATACTACTCTAGAGGACCATAAAGTATGAGCTGCTGTTAGAACGGATGGCATGAATAGTAGAACGGATGGCATGAACAGTTGTACGTGCTGTATTTCTTTTAATGGTGCAGACGTCTATGTTGTACTAAGCCCTATTGAGTCCACTCAGATTTTGACACGTGTTGAAGTTGGACAGGGCATGCTATCATGCAAGTTGATGAACGGGTCCTAGTAGCAAGATATTTCTTCAACAGTGGCAAGATATTATAAATATCTTCCAAGTCTTCAGTCTGAACCACAGAGGCTCTGTAAAGGGTTACAGAGGTTCTGTGGTTGGTCCTTTGTAGAGCAGTCTTCACCAGGTTCCGAGTCTTGGTCTTCTTTGTGCGTAAGACAGAGGTTCTGTAGGACACCTCTGTAACTTCTGTAGCTTCTTGACCTTGATCTTTCGGAAGTGGCAGAGCCTCTGTAAGAGGCTTTCTTCACTTAGCCTATTTTTCACTACTTCTAAATACTTCTATAATGAGGAAGATTGAAGCTAACAATCTCCCCCTAAGTAGTGAAAAATAAAAATTTGACATTTAAGTACTTTAGGCTAAGTTAGATAAGACAGAGGTTAAACAATACCTCGAAAGTTCTTTCATTCAGAAATATGCCAGAGGCATTTTACATTTGAGGATTATGAAAGATAAACTGAAAATGGTTTGTAGAGATTTTGTTTGAGAATCAAATGTTGGAGTCTTTGAAATCGTTGTAGCTTCTGTTGTCTCTTCCGACTTCTCTGATCTCGTTGTAGAAACTGACGCAGAGTTCTCTTAAGCGGATTGTAGCATCAATCTCTCTGATGAAAGCATCTGCAACTTCTCTATCCATTTGCTCGGTATCTCTGTATTTTACAAGGTTTTCTCTGAACATATTCAGAGTACTGGTTGCGTACTTCTGACAGTCCATGGTCACAAAAAGTTTGACTTCGCCTTGTGGGTTTTGAAATACTAACCCGAACCTTGGTTTTGTAATTATTGAGTTGGGCACTGCGTCAGGTGGGCAGCGATCCTCTGGTGGCCGAAGGTTCAGATGTTTGAGACCAAGATCCTTTCCTAGCTGAAAGTCTGTCAAACTGTAGATCAGAAGCCTTTCCCTCATTGCTTTTCTCAACACTTGATAGGCTCTGGTGTTTGGCTCTGTGTTGTAGTTGTCCTTCGTCCATTGCAGAAGTTCAGGTAGATCATAGGGATTCAGATTCCTTAGGTCAGCATCAACGAAGGTGGTTTCTGAATTGTCTACCCTTTTGACTCTGTAAAGATTGTACCTGACCCTTGGATAGGTTCTTGTAAAGGAGTACCTATGGAAGATTACCTTTTTGATTTTGTGGATTACGAAGACTTCTGCTCTGGCTCTTGGCTTTGTTCTAGATAAGATGTTCTCAAATTCTTCTCCGATCTTTGGATATGTGACGTGATCTGTTGGATGATTGGTCTGAAAGGGTTGTTTGTAGAGGTATTTGTATACCACTTCTTCCATTTCTTCGTATGTTGGACCAGGTGGTGATGCTTGTCTTCTGAGACTCTCCATCTGTCGAACAACTTCTGCAGCTCTACCTGTTAGTGGAATGTCTGACAGAGGCTTCAATCCATATGCCCAGTCCTCTTCTTCAGGCTTTGGAGTTTGGAAGGCATCAAAGGCGCTCTTCATCAACTTCTCTGTAGGCTTAGGCAATGATTTCTTTTTCTTGGGCTATTCTGTCAGTTTCGCCTTTCTCTTATCTTTGGCCTTTGGATGCTCAGAACCTGTTGCCTCGTAGGTTTGGGTGTTGGTGCTTCTGTTGGAATGATGGGTGTTGCCTCTGTAGGTTTTGACACTTGTGTTTTAGAGGACTTTTGTGGCGTTAGTTCTGTTGGCTTGATTGGCTCTGTAACCTCTATTGGAGGTTCTTTGGTGACTTCTTCTGTGAGCTCGGTTTCTGTGGTTTGAGTAATGTCGAATCTTCTTGCCATTCGGAAAGATGTTGTAAACCTCCGTGTTTCTTCTGCTCTTTGCGCCATTCGTTCAGTCATTGTGTTGTGCATATTTCTTATAACAGAAGAAGCAGAGGTTTTTGCTCTTTTTGGTTTGTGGGCAATAGACTTTCTTCTTGGGATGGATTGGGGTTTTTCTGTTGGTTTTGTAGTTGGGGAGGGAAGATCTTCTTCTGGGGAGGATGACAGATGTTGAACATCTACTCCAAACATTGTAGGGAATTCCACAGAGGTGGGTGTTTCCTCTGTGGTCTTTTGAGCTTCTGTTCCTCCGGGTTGTTGGTTTGTTGGACTTTCTTCCAAGATGATTACCACAGGGGTGGTTGTTGCCTCTGTGGTCTTTTTAGCAGTTTCTTGTACATGGGTTTCTTCAGCACTTGATTCCACAGAGATGGGTGTTGTCTCTGTGGTCTGTTGAGTTTGTTGTTGTTGGGTTTGTTCTGGAGGGGCTTGGTTGATGCGTTCTGCGGCTATTGGTGCTTCCGGAAGTCCTCTGCTAGTAGCTTTCTCCCTTGTATTCTCCCCCTCAGGATGATCTGATGGACCAGGGTGGTCATCATCAGAGTCATCCTGACCCTTATCAGAAGTACCCTCTGCTCTGCAAGAAGCTTTGGGTTTCTTTGGTAGTTCTGCTCCTGCGGCCATTAACTTTGCGCATACATCATCACAGAGGCCGAATAGAGTTGCAAGCTCTGCTTCTGTGTTGAAGCGCATTCTGCCGACACTTGCTCTGAACTCTTTAAAGTAGTTGGCATTTGCAGTAGTGAAGGAGACGATGACTTCTGTGACCTGATTTATCACATTCTGCCCGAGCTTTGTTAGCTGTGCTCTGGTCATGTAGTCTTTAGGCGGCATCAGCACAGTGTTGCGCATTGCTTCTTCTTGTAGTCTTTCAGGGCATTCTGTAGATCTGCAGGTGTAATGCCCTTTGCTTTGTCAGATTTCTTGTTCAGTTGTTCAAGGAAATGTTTGACTGATTCCTTGAATGCAGAAGTTGCGGCTATCCCGAATTCTTTGGCGGCAGAAGTGGTAGTTGTTTCAGCAGAAGACTTCATCTGAGTAATGGCGGATTTCACCTCTGTGGACAGATTGTCCATTTTGGTGTTCAGGTTTAGTAAGGCCGTCGATGTTGTCTCTGCAAAAGATTTGAAAGAGCTTTGCAACTCTTTCATGGTTTGGTTCACAGAGGTGACAAGGGTTTGGAACTCATCCCTTGATACTTGTGTCCCTGGTGTAACCTCTGGAGGAACACATTCGTCTCCAGAGTGAGTCCCTGCTCCTGGGACACCTTCGTTCACCCTTGTTTGTACGTTGGGGGTGGAAGGATTTCCTTCTGATCTTCGAGAAGAAACAAGAGTTTCAATCTCTACAGAAGTTCTGCGAAGAACAGTGTCCAAATCCACTCCAGAGGTGGGTATCGGAATGTTCTTCTGTTGACTCGGAGACTTGTCTAAAGTCTCTTCGTCTTTGTGCTCACTACTTCTCTCTGAAAGAAGTTTTGGCCCTAAATTGTGCGTGGCCGAGGAAACGAATTCCTCTGTAGGGTGTTCTAGTGTGATCTGGGGCGATTGATCACGAACTATAGGTGAGTCTCTCTGAGAAGACTCCCTAGGAATGGATTCCCCGGTTTCTGTGGGCGCAGAGGTTGAAAGAATAACCTCTGGCTGGATGGGTTGGGTTTGGATCGAGCTGTTCTGCTCTTGTTCAATAACACCTTCTGCAGCTAGACCTGCGGTGTTAGAAGTGTGGGTTGCACTGGGAGGGGTTTGAGGATGTGTGCCTTCTACTTCTACGGCATCTTTTTCTCTTTCTTTTTCTTTTCCTCCCATTTTATCTAAAGCTTCTGTAACCTCATCTTTATTCCTCTGAGCTTCTGCTTGAAGCCTAATCCTTTCCCTAGTTGCATCATCTGACATATCGATTTCTTCTGTTCCTTCTTCTGCAACTTCTTCTGTGGTGTGGTGGTCAAGAGGTGGTGCATTCCACCCAGCTGTATTTAGGGTGTTAGCAATGCCAGGGTGTTGAAGAAAATCATTTAAGATACCTTGATGAGCGAATCGATCAGGGGATTGATTTGGTGATTGATATCCCTCTTCTGCAACTTCTTCTTCTGCAGTCTCTTCCTCTGCAGTTTCTTCGACCCGAGTCTCTACAACCTCTTCTTCAACAACTTCTTCCGCTACCTCTTCTGCGATGGTAACCATTTGATCAAGTGGTTTCCCATGCTTCTTTTTGGTCTTCCTCTTCTTGGGTTTTGGTGCCCCTTCTCTTGTGGGTTTTGATTTCCTTTTCTTCTTTTGTTTTGGAGAAGAGGGAGGAGCAGAGGAGCCAACTTCCGTGGCATGAGGAGGTGAAGGTTGAGTTTCTGTAATGCTTGTAGAGGTGCCTTCTACAGTTTTCCTCTTTTTTGTTTTTGGGGTAGAGGCAGAGGCTTTTGAAGAAGACTTCTCTCCCATGAGCTCGGCTCGTTTGGCTATAAAACTAAGTTGGATAGCCATGTGTTTTGCCAGTTTCTGCTTCTTCGCTTCTGTAGAGAGGGGTTCTGCAACTATTGTTCCTAGGGGGACACCTAAACGCGGGGGTGTCACAGGGCTCGGTTTTAGAGTCCTATGATCGCGTATATACTCTAACTTAAGGGTTTTGTTCTTGGCATACTTCAGAAGCTTCTGTTACAGAGGTCTGCAGTGGGTGTAGCCATCTACATGATCGGTGGGGATATTTTTGTTCATTGGGAACTGTTTGGGAGTTGGCCAGTTCTGCATCATTAGTAGAGGTTCGAACAGGAATCCCAATATCCTTTGGAATTGCAGAGGTGGTAGATACTTAGGATCGTTCTCTCTTGCCTTTTTGGTGTTGTTCTTTCTGTCGATCGTATTGATGATCTCATGCAGCATGATGGTCGAGTATACGAGTGTGAGATCGTAGTAGACCCCTACATGATGGTTAAGATCTGGTGCGAGCTCTGGTCAATGCTGCCTATCTTCCCTGTAAGGCATCTGTTTAGGATCAAAAACAAGGTGTTCCACAGAGGTGGTAGTCTGCCTCTGCGGAAGTCATTTCTCTTCCTTAGGTGGGTGTTGTACCCAAGCATTTCTACAAAACGACAGATCTCGTCGTCTGTTGGTTGTTCTGCATATTTTTTCAGTCCAAGAAGACCCCTTGTTGGTAGATTGAACTCCAGAGAAAACATTGTTCTATTGAATTTGAGTTCCAAATGTTCAGATTTGTCTGGCTTTGAGATGTACCCTTTGATAAGAGAACCATCTTTATCATATCAGCAACTTTGCCAAAATTGGTTCAAATACCTAACAGGTATTTTCTTTGGGGTTCTTGAGAGTAAAGGAAAGAGAATATGGTTTTCCATGATGTGTAGAAGAAGGGCATGGGCTTCGCCGAAAGCAGTTGGTGAGGGGACCAAGTAGCAGTTATTTGACTTTATGGGTAGTACCTTGTCAAAATGTTCTTGAGCAATGAAGTTCTGGAGATGGGTGGTCGGAGCAAATTCTGCTGAGTCGCCGGAATCTTCTTGTTCGGCGTTTTTGGCGAGATGGGGGTTTTCTGAGTGTTCAGACTGAGCAGGGGAGTGTTCTTGAGAGTTCGCCGGAGAGTGTGCAGGGGAGATAACTTGAGAAGATGAAGCCATTTGTAATGAGAATAAGATACTTGCAGGTTTTTGCAGGGTTTCGCCGGAGAAGAATGAGGGTTCGTAAAGATTTTATGAGAGGGTAAGCTTGGGTTTTATAGGTGAGTAAAACGGTAGAATTCGAAAGGGTAAAGATATTTGGCAATGGATAAATATTTGGAATCCGTACTTGAGTTAGAGCGGCGGGTTCAACTTTCCATACAAAAACGTGCCATGTACGCCTAATGAAAATGAGACACGTAGGCCATGTCAGAGGATGACAGGACGTCGTGCGCGGCCCATTAATGCTAGGCGTGTGGGGTTGTTCTTAGCCACATGATTTTCACTCTCAGTAAAAGTAACCGTTACTGTTACATAAATGCCCAATTACCAAATTCACAAAAGCTCTGTGGTTTACAGAAGATCTGTGATTTTGACAATCTTGGATTTTCACCCTTTTCTCATATATCTCATTGTTATCATGACTCTGTAGGTTCTATTTTGACCAAAAAATTTGAAAAAGCATTGGAGAGGTTTATTAGGATTTTAGTGAAGAAATTTCGTTCACAGAGGTTTTGAGGCTCTGTAGGAACTTGCAGAAGCTCTGTTAGGGCCAGCAGAAGCTCTATGAGTGAAAATTTCTCATAATTAAAAATCTATTAACAATTTTGATCATCCAAATTTTGATTTGTATTAAGAAATGGTTTTCGGACACATTTGAAAGTTGGTGTCCGAGAAAATTGTTTTGGAAAAAGTTTTGTGCGAGAAGGTCATGGTGTGTGTATTTGTGCGTAATCGGTTTCCGAGTTAAATTTGTGATTACAGAGCAGTGTTCTGGCAGAACTTCTGTTGAGCTCAGCAGAAGCTCTATGACCTCAAATTTCTCATAACTCAAAAATTATTAAAAGTTTTAATAATTTTATTTTTGAAATGTTATTCCCAGTATTTTTAGTACGTTTTTGACAAATTTTGTCCCAGAAAACTGTTTTCAAAAACCTTTTGTACGAGACATACCTTTTGGTTCTTCCTTTTCTCGGCAGTGATGTCTGACGTCTGACGATATAGATTCATTGACACTCTTCTTTGGCTTCACCATGAAAGATTAACCTCTGTAGGTCATTTCAAGGTTTCTTTTGCTCCCCCTTGATCTAACCATTTCTGTCGATCAAGTTACTTTCTGTTGCTCCCCCTTGATCTAACCATCTCTGTAGATCAAGTAATTTCCTTCTGCTCCCCCTTGACCTATGCTTGGATCAAAATAGGATAAGTTTTGCATAGTACATAGGTCATGTTTACTAGAGGTTCTGTAGAGGTCGTCAGAGGTTCTGAGCAGACCCACAGAAGCTCTGTGATTTCAAGAACTATTTGAGATTGAGAATTTACATACAGAAATAAATCAATCAAAGCAATAAATAAAGCAGTATATTTATACACATATTTACAGAAGATAAGCTATACTTACAGAGGATTTTCACGTCATATTGATCATTCCTAACTTACCCACCAAGAAATTGAATCTTTTCTCGTCTAAAGCTTTGGTGAATAAGTCCGCGAGTTGGTATTCTGTGGGCACGAAATGCATCTCGATTGTACCGTATTCAACATGATGTTTCAAGAAGTGGTACCTTATATCGATATGCTTGGTTTTTGAATGTTGCAAAGGGTTGGCAGAGATGGCAATGGCACTTTTGGAATCACAGAAGATGGGTATTTTGAATAGGATGTGGCCGTAGTCTTTTAGCTGAGTCTTCATCCACAGAACCTGAGAACAACAGCTAGCAGCAGCAACGTATTCAGCTTCTGCCGTAGATGTTGACACACAATTCTGCTTCTTGGAGGTCCAACTGACTAGCTTACCACCTAGGAATTGACAACTCCCAGAGGTACTCTTTCTGTCGAGCATGCATCCTCCATAGTCTGAATCTGTATAAGCTTTAAGACAAAAGCCAGAGTTCTGTGGATACCAGAGACCAAGATTTTTGGTCCCCTTTAGGTATCTAAAGATTCTCTTAACAGCATCATAATGTGATTTCTTAGGATTAGCTTGATAACGTGCACAAAGACATGTGGCATGCATAATGTCAGGTCTGCTAGCAGTTAAGTATAACAGAGATCCAATCATGCCTCTGTAGAGAGTGCATTCTACAGAGATGCCATATGGATCTAAAAATAACTTATTTCCAGTGGCCATTGGAGTTTTCATGGCAGAGGTATCAGAGAGGCTATATTTGGAAAGAATGTCAGAGACATATTTGGCCTGATTTATAAAAATTCCCTCTGATGTTTGTTTGACTTGGAGTCCGAGGAAGAATGTTAATTCTCCCATCATACTCATTTCAAACTCACTTTGCATGAGTTTTTCAAAACTTTTGCATTCTTCTGTATTAGTAGACCCAAAAATTATGTCGTCCACATAGATTTGTACAAGCATTATTTCACTGTTTTTACGTTTATAGAATAAGGTAGTATATGTTGTACCTCTGTCGTAGCCATTGACTAGAAGAAAGGTAGAAAGTCGTTCGTACCATACTCTTGGAGCCTGTTTCAGTTCGTACAGAGCCTTTTCAAGGTAGTACACATGCCTTGGGAACATTGAGCTTTCAAACCCTGGTGGCTGATTTACGTAAACCTCTTCTTGGATTTCACCGTTGAGAAAAGCTGATTTTACGTCCATCTGATAGACTTTGAAACCTCTGTGGGCTGCGAAGGCTAAGAATATTCGTATTGCTTCGAGCCGTGCGACAGGGGCAAAAGTCTCATCGTAGTCTATGCCTTATTCTTGTCTATATCCCTTGGCCACTAATCGTGCTTTGTTTCTGATGACCACTCCATCTTCATCCTTCTTATTTCTGTAGACCCACTTGGTCCCAATGGCCTGTTTCCCCCGTGGCAGAGGTACTAGAGTCCAGACTTTGTTGCGCTCGAACTGCAGAAGCTCATCTTGCATGGCATCTACCCAGTTTGGGTCGTCAAGGGCTTCAGAAATCTTCTTTGGCTCTATCTCACTAATAAAGTTCATAAAGAAACAAAAATTAGCAGAGACCTTGTTTTTACCTTGTCAGAGGGTTCACCAATTATTTGGCTTGGAGGATGGCCTTTTGTCCACTGAGTTGTGCGTGGTTGATGGTCACCAATGTCATCGAATTGTTCTTCAGAGGCTTCTTGTTGTTGTTGTTCTTCTTCTTCTTCTGGTGTAGCATCTATCATTGTGCGTGTCTTCGTAGTTGATCCTACAGTTTGTGGAATGATTGGTATGAGTGGTGGTGGAGTTTGTTCCTCTGAAGGCGTATAGACTTGGTCCTCTATATCCTCTGTTATTGGTTCTTCTGTGGATTATGGAGTTTGTTCTCCAGCAGCTTCTGTGGTCGTTTTCCTTTGTGTTTCATCTTCTGTAGATTCTCCCTCAGCAATTGCATCTGTAGCATTTACAGAAGAAGATGACGCATTATTTGGACCAATTAGAATCATACCTGTAGGATTTTGACCGACAGAAGATTGTTTTGCAGAAGCTCTGATTGTTCCAACAGAGGGATCAATGTTGTCGTGAAACATCTCTAGAAATAGAAGATTTAAGTCTTCTTTTGTTTGTGAGATGCCAGAGGATTCCCCTTTAAGTCCGAGTTCTGAACTGATTTGCTCAGAAGTCTTCTGGAATGAATCATCAAAAGAAACATTGATGCTTTCTACGATCTTGCGAGACTTTGTAAGGTATACTCTGTAGGCTTTGGAAGTGGCAGAGTATCCAATGAATTTTCCTTCGTCAGCTTTTACCTCAAACTTTCCTCTGGAATCTCTGTCGTTTAAAACAAAGCATTTACATCCAAACACATGGAAAAACTTGATGTTTGACCGCCTTTTGTTGACCAGTTCGTAAGGAGTCTTGATGTGTCTTTTCACAATGGTTGAACGATTCTGTGTATAACAAGCGGTAGAAATCGCTTCTGCCCAAAAGTTCATCGGTAATCCGCATGCTGATAGCATAGTTCTTGCGGCCTCCACGAGCGTTCGATTCTTTCTTTCGACTACGCCTTCTGTTGTGGAGTGCGTGCAACAGAGAAGTTCTGTGATATTCCTTCTGTAGAAAGATAGGCTTCAATGACAGAGTTTTTAAATTATGTGCCATTGTCACTTCTTAACTTCTGTATTCTGCATTCATAAAGAACTTGGATTCTTTTCATTAGATTAATCAAGATGATTGGAACATCTGATTTCTTTCAGACAAATTCAACCCATGTGAATCGCGAATACTCATCAATTAAGACAAGTATGTATTTATTGCCACCTAGGCTCTGTATGGCAATGGGACCGCATAGGTCGACATGAAGCATGTAAAGAGACCTAGTGCAAGACACATCTGTTTTGCCTCTGTGGGAAGCTCTTCTGAGTTTTCCCATTTCACAGGCAGAGCACAAATGATCCTTATTAAAATTAACATTAGGCAAACCTTTAACTAGATCAAGTTTGACCAGTTTATCCAAGGTGTGAAAGTTCAAGTGACAGAACCTGTTATGCCATAACTAGGCTTCCTCACTTTTGCAGGCTACAAGGCAAACTTTGTCCTTGTTCTTGGAACTGAAATTCATTAGATATAGATCACCTCTTCTTTCGGCTCGCAGAAGTTCTATTCCTGTGTCTTCACTTTTCAGAGAGCAGAAAGTTCTTTTGAATAACACATCGAATACTGTATCACAAAGTTGGCTTACACTAAGTAGGTTGTGTTTAAGGCCATCCACATATGCAACTTTGTATACATAAACGTTTTCCTTCTTTATGACTCCATAGCCTTTGATATGTCCCTTCTTGTCGTCTCCAAAAGTTACAGATCCACTATCGAGTGTTTCTTTGAACGTGGATAGTAAACTTCTGTCGCCAGTCATGTGCCTTGAGCATCCGGAGTCTAGATACCAGATTGGCACATACCGCTTCTGCAAGACAATCATAGAGACTTAGGTACCCATATCCACATGGATCCAATATTGTTAGAATTTTTCAAGTTTGCTTTAGCATTCTTGAAATATTTTTTATCTTTAGAAGAATCAGATTGTTTCTTTGTAGGTTTTGACTTTTGAATCTGAGTAGAGAGTAAACAATCTTGACTAGAGAAGTGATTATTTAGTTTGAACATAAGATCAAAGCAATGACAATATTGAATACGAGACGTGATTTGCTTGAACTTTTCATTGAATTCATTGAACTGAGCCACACTAGATTTCCTATTACAAGAAGATCTATGAATACTAGAATGTTGTTTGCAAAAGCTTTGTTTAGTTCCTGCCTTCTGTGAGTCTCTTCTGTGGTGAACATCTTTCTTCACTGTCACAGAGGAAAAAGATTTGTTAATTTTAGGCCATTTTCCCTTTTGTTGCCTAGTGGGATTTTCGATAATTTGCCTTAGAGGTTTTGAAAGTTTTGAACTTTTAGGATCTACAGAGGTCTTCTTTTTAAGATTTAACATATCAAGCTCAGCAGAGGTTTTGACTTGTAAGTACAAGTTTAGAAAATCTGGGCAGATAGGTATCTCTATGATTTTCTCTTTTGGAGAAATAGTTCTGTTAAGAACTTCAGAGGAGAATTTAACATCCTCTGTGTCATAGTGAACTATCCCTGATGTAACATCTGTCTCTGAGTTGTCAGAAGATGAATCGTCCTCATATACAGAGGTTGAGTCATCTCTTTCGACAGAGGCTGGATATTCCGAGCATGTATCGTACGAGCTTTCTTCCTCTGTAGAATAACTTTCATAGACGGCAGAGGTTTCTGATAAGATCTCTTCAGCGAGAATTTTATCTACAGAAGATGTACAGAAGTTTTCTAAAACGCTTGTTTTCCATACTTCCAAAATTTCCTTTTCAATTGTTTCTTTAAGTTTTTCTTCTGAAAAGCTGGGTTTAAACTCAGGAGCTTCTGCCGATAATTTCTTTTCGACATTTATCATACAAAAAAAGCAACCTACGTTTGAGTCTCTGGTTTACCAAACTTAAAGATACCAATCTGATCTTGTGTTTTCAGATATTTCTTTGGTTTGATTCCTCTATTGATAGAGGTTGAAGATGATGAATCTGTGTTTTCAAACCACACATTGATCATCTTCGTATGTTTCCTCAAGTGAGGTTCCACAGAGATTTTAGCCCTTTTACTTACAGATAGTAAGTTTGGAAAATCTGGTTTGTTCGTTTTTCCTAACACAAACAGAGAAGACAGAGGTTTAATTCTTTTGCCTTCAACACCTAGGGTAACATCATCGTACCCTATACCCCGTCTTCCTATTTGTGAGTTTACTTTCTCATACACCTTCTGTGCATCTTTATAGTTTTTAAGTAAAACATCTCTTCTGAGTAGATCTTGCCAGAGTATCTCTCTCTCTCTCTTTGAAAGCATTCTTTGAGAGCTCTTATGTCTGTTGTTTCACTCCTAGAAACTGAAAGTTCTTTTGTTTTGACTTTAAGAGCAGAGGTTAATTCAGAAATTTGCCTTTTTAAAGGATCTAGATTTTTGTTCCAATTCTTTTCTACTCTTTCCTTTTCTTCAAAAATTCTGCCTTTTTCTTGAGTGAGAAGCCTTACTTCTCTCTCATTAAAGGTGAGTATTTTCTGAATGCTTTCATTTAACTCTTTTAGTTCAATCAGTTCAATGTTAAGTTTAAGTGAATTATCATCTACAGAATTAGTACAAGAGGTAAAGTTTGAAGTGGATACCTCAGTGTCAGTGCCGGAGTCGACATCTGCCATGCCACAGAATAGGGCATTGGTGGTGTATTCATCGTCAGAGGTAGAGTCTGACTCGAAGTCCTCCTTGTTTGCCTCAGAATGCTCTTTGTTCGCCATTAGGGATTTTTGCGCATAATACTCAGCCTTTTTTTTGTAAAAAGCTGATTCCTTCTGAGGGCGATTTGGTCTACTTCTGCATTCATTTGCGAAATGGCCTGGCTTCCCGCAGTTGAAACAACCTTAGGAAGTGTTTCCAGCACGATCGTCGGACTTCTGTCGCTCTCCACCTTTATCCGTTCGGCATTCGTTTGCATAATGACCAGGCTTGCCACACTTGTAGCATTCTTGTTGTGTGTGGCTCACCTTGTCATCTGACCTCTGTCGGTCATTACCTCTGTAGTTTCTGTCGCTTGACCTCTGTCGGTCACTTGATTCTTCTCTTCTTCCATCATCTCTTCTATCACCTCGGTTGTCTCTGCCATATCGATCAATTCCTGAACCCCTCTGGTTTCCTCTGAACTCTCTTGTCAACAGAGCTAAGGATTTAGCTAATGACGCAAGAGTTATCTCTTCTTCTATCAGCTCGTCTTCTTCACTGTCAACTATCACTATCTTCTTTTTCTCCTTCTTCTTCTCCTCTGTTGCTCTCTCATTTCTCGGTCTCTCTGCAGCCTCTGTAGATTTACTAACCAATGTGTATGGTGCAAAGGTTAGTGTTTTAGCCTGTGCTATTTGAGGCTCCTGTGCGGTTAGTGTTCCATAGAGATCAGAGAGTGTCCAGGAGTCTAGATCTTGGTTTGTTTGTAAAGACATAGACAACTGGAGCCACTCATCATTCAAGTTTTTTAGAAACATGACGTTATTTTCTTCCGAGGTTCTGTGAATGCCAGACTTTCTACATTTGTTTATGAGAGAGTTGAACCTGTCGTACGTCGTTTGCAGAGATTCTGTTGTAGAGGCTCTGAAGGCATGATATTCATTTATGTATTGTGCCCTTCGGTTCTTCTGCGTTTTAGCACCCCCTTCCAACTGTCTTTCTAATTCTTTCCAAAGATCGTGCGCTGTTTCGCATGCATCTAAGGATTGAAAAAGTTCGTTGGGGATAGCCATGATCAATAATCTTTTTGTTTTCTGTGCAACTTCATCTTCTGCCCTATCTTCATCTGACCATTCTCCTTTTGGCTTAGGTTTTTGATGTTCAGGGATTTCAAGAGATTCAGCAGTAGCTGGTACTCGTGGGACTATTGTCATGGGAACTTGAGGAGGGTTGTAAAGATATTGTACGAGAGCTTTTTCAGTACCCTCAAAGAAATGGATCATTCTTATCTTCCATTGAGGATACTCATCTCGAAGGAGAGTAGGAGGCTTGGTTAGTGAACCAGCAGTGAAAAAGTTATTTGTATTTGTCATTGTAAGAGTTTTGAAGGTTCTGAAAATATAATATGACGAAAGAGTATGAGTCTGATGATCTGGAAGGTTTTCTGGGTTTTAACAGTCCCCAGAGTGTACTTTAAAGGAGTTTTAACCTGGAAAAATTGTTTCTTTTAAGAATACCACTTTCGAATAAACAAAGAAATGAAGAACACGTTAAAACGGAATGATGTCTATCACAAATCTTGTAAAAAGAGGATCACTTGATATTAACAATCAAGGAAGGCTCTGATACCAATTGTTGGTTCCTGTTTAGTTTAAACAACATTAACAAATCTATTAGTTCGAGTTTATGTTTGATGCAGAAGCGTATTTGAAGAACTAACAGATAAGTTTGGGTAGAAACAATACAGAATATAAAGAAACAGTGATCAGAATATGATATCTCAAAGATTACTGAGTTTCAATAAATAATAAGAACATCAAGAACAGATTAAGAACTGTTTGTTGAAAGTGTAATGCTTAACAGGTTTGACGATATAAAGTGTAAGCATGAAACTTAGATTCTTAGATATGTCCTTAAGATTGTTAAGGAAGATCTCAATAAGAGACTTCCTTTTATACTACTCTAGGGGACCATAAAGTATGAGCTGCTGTTAGAACGGATGGCATGAATAGTAGAACGGATGGCATGAACAGTTGTACGTGCTGTATTGCATTTAATGGTGCAGACGTCTATGTTGTACTAAGCCCTATTGAGTCCACTAAGATTTTGACACGTGTTGATGTTGGACAGGGCATGCTATCATGCAAGTTGATGAACAGGTCCTAGTAGCAAGATATTTCTTCAACAGTGGCAAGATATTATAAATATCTTCCAAGTCTTCAGTCTGAACCATAGAGGCTCTGTAAAGGGTTACAGAGGTTCTGTGGTTGGTCCTTTGTAGAGCAGTTTTCACCGGGTTCCGAGTCTTGGTCTTCTTTGTGCGTAAGACAGAGGTTCTGTAGGACACCTCTGTAACTTCTGTAGCTTCTTGACCTTGATCTTTCGGAAGTGGCAGAGCCTCTATAAGAGGCTTTCTTCCTTAGCCTATTTTTCACTACTTATAAATACTTCAAATTTTTGACAGGTGTCGAATCCGTCAAAGAATAATAATTTTGTTTCTAACTTCTCCAAAATCACAATAATTTGCAATAGCGGTAAGTCAGGTCGATTCCACAGGGACTGGATGTGAATGATGTTAATTTGTACGCTTTATATAAAGGGGGGGGGGGGGGTTAAAGATATTTAAACTAGACATAAATAAATAAAAACTGAAAATAATAATAAATATAAAACGACAATGAGTGTAAACCTTGATTGGATTGTGTATCATAGACTTGTTTTACAAAAGCATTTTCTCATTTTATTCTAGATTGGCCGTAAGTGTCGACATGCGCCAAACACTCCGTTTGTTCTTATTATTAAACTAGCATGAGAAGCTCGATGAACTAGTTCCTAATTGACAAAGCTAAGTTTGGTCAAGAACTCAAACTTAACTTGTCAATTGCATTAAAAGCAAACAAACACCAATCCTAACTAATAATCGAACGCTCGATCATTAAAGTTAGATTATACAATTCTACAACACTAAAATTAATCAGACTCCCAATCAATTGAGGTGTTGTGTTACCACTTCACAAGACATTGAACAATTACGGATTCCGTATCTCGTGTAGCAAATCACGATTAGATTAATTGACATAAGAGATCTTGCTTACATCCATAATCTAAGAATGATAATATCATTAAAACAAGAGTTGCATGAATAGAAACCAAATGATATTAAACATTAACAAGGCTCAACACAATCCTAACAAAATGGTTACACACTCATTGCGTAAGAAAATATAAGCTAAGAAAACAAATACAAGATACCTGTGATTTGTTCTCCAACACAAGTGATGAAGATGCAAGAACTAACAACTATGGTGTATGTGTGTGTATGAGATGATGAGATGGGATGATGGATTCTTTGAAGACTACAACCATGGCACCTTATATATAGGCCATGGATTACAAGGGATAGTCATAGGCATGCAACTTGTCATCATCACAAAGGAAAAGCAAACCCAAGGTGTCACCAAAGTCCAGGAAATCGGCCAAAAGCAGGTCCAGCAGCCGAAAGGAGTTTTCGGTTCACACTGCACCTTCCTGGGTATTGGCGCCGATCGTGGCGCCGATGGATCGGCGCCGAGGTTGGCGCGGGGCTCTGCCCGTTTTTGCAGTTTTGTCATTTTTGCTCGTTTTTCCGATCTGCGATCCCGTTTTCGATGCGTTGTAATTTCCTTAGCATAAAAACACCATAATACACACTTATTTAAACAAACATAATTATAAACGATAAAATACTAAAACATAACAAAATGGGTATTTTAAGCATCTAATTAATATTAATATTAGGAAGATTTAATATAAAATATATGTCGAAATACGCACTTATCAAATACCCCCATACTTAGATCATTGTCCGTCTCGGCAATGACTTAAGTTAGCATGCCGTGATAAAAATGAATCAAAAGAGAGTGTTAATAAATATAGCATGCCATGAATTCGAGATTTGCAAGTTAGCATTAATTATAGCATATACCAATAAAAATAGACGTAAGCTAATCTCGAGAATTCTCACGAATTGGAAGAATTAAAATAACACTCATATCACATATGGGTTTAAAGTGTATCGCTCAAATCGTCACTACGCTAGTATGTATCTACCAAAAACTTGAAAAGTCTCTCACTTTTCACTACCTGGATAAAATACATGCATATAAATCAAAAGGACTTTTTGGGTTGTAACTTGGCTTTGGTTAAGGTAGGGATTTATTTAGGAAAAGTGGTTAAGGACCTTACAAAAATGGGAGAAATCGATTCTTTTAAACATGGAACTTTTACATATGTTTCTTTGAAGCACAATTTTCTTTCAATGATTGGTGATAAAGATTAAACATTTATTGTCAACCGTATCATCAGTTCCGTCGTCGTTTTTATTTCATTTATTGACGACATATGTTTTTCTTTTGATTTTTTTCTTTTCCGCTCTTTCTTTTCTTTCCCGACATATAATTTGTATATTTCAAGCATACGGGATATCGGAATCTCCATTGGTGGTTGGTCGGGTGGGTCGTGTTTGGTTTGGTTTATAATGTGGGTGACAAAGAAATAGGCTAAGGCTCAAAGTGGTTTGCAAAAAGGAGTTTTATAAAATAAAAGGGTAGGCTTAAGGTTTAATTGGCTAAAATAAAATTTGAGAAATGATGGCCTTTATCATTTTTATTAGCATGTAAATATCGTGTAATCTTAAGGAGAGACAAATCAAATTCTAGAGATACACAACCAGGCATGACGTAATCACACAAGAAATGAATTTGAGACTAATTTAAATGTTTTAGTCTAATAGGCTCAAAGTCTCACGGTGTTAAAGTTAGTTCTCAAGATTAGCAAAAGTCTAATTCAACCGGCATACTACCATAAATCAACAATAAACGCTATCAATCAAATTCAATCATGCTATATATGCATCCAAACTCGATGTCATCAATCATTTAGGCTTTTTAAAACATGCTAACACATTACCCAAAACAAACAAAAATCCACATTTAAGCACAAAAGTAAAAATTTTGCAAAAATTTTACAAAACATTTACCCGTTAAAATACCCCAAAAACAAACATAAACACATACTAATTCTAACTCATGCAAACTCAACTTAGAATACAATTATACCTCACCCCCACACTTAGACAATACATTGTCCTCAATGTGTTCATGTAAAGGATATTCACAACAATTAAAGAATGAGGGAAAACAGTAAACTTCCCTGATTTGGTGAATAGTCCGTGAAGGTAGATGCGTCCATTTACCTCCAACTCCGGGGTGAATCCTGAAAATTACCAAGGTAAGCACAAGAGTTAAGAATTACAAAAAACCAAGACATAAAATAAAAGATAATTATTAGGAAATTCATGGGTTGCCTCCCATGCAGCGCCTTTCTTTAACGTCTTTGGCTAGACGCCTTCGTTATCCGGGGTCTAATAAGTCAAAACCCCAAACATGCGTTTTCACGTGATGTCGGGGGGCCTTGAAATCTGCCCGGATTTCAAGTATGGTTCATTTGCGTTTTGATGATATTTCTTGTGAGTCCGCAAAGGTACCATCACTTGGGAACAACTCGTTATCTTCGACTGTCGGTTCTGTGAAGGTTTCCCAAGTTTCGGCATATTCCTCCTCCTTTATTGGTGGAGCAAAAGGAGGAGGTACCACCACCGGTTTTAATATATGCACGTCTTCTTCCCTTTTATCGACATCAGTTAAATCTGAAATTTTTGACTCAATGGAGAAAAGACGTACCTCGGCTGGATCGTATCCCGTGGTGGTGTATCGTGACCCACAGTCATAAGAATAATACGCCATGAAAGATGTAAAAATTCTCAAGAATAATTGGCGTCAGATACACGATAAAAATAAAAAAATAAAAGGCAATAAAAAAATATATATATAAAATATCTAAAAAATATCTAAAAAAATATCTAAAAAATATCTAAAAAAAAATAAAAGACAATAAAAATATATATATATATATATATATATATAGCTAAAAAACGTAAAAAGTAACAACAATCAACGTTACCAATCCCCGGCAACGGCGCCAAATTTTTGACAGGTGTCGAATCCGTCAAAGAATAATAATTTTGTTTCTAACTTCTCCAAAATCACAATAATTTGCAATAGCGGTAAGTCAGGTCGATTCCACAGGGACTGGATGTAAATGATGTTAATTCGTACGCTTTATATAAAAAAGGGGGGGGGGGGTTTAAAGATATTTAAACTAGACATAAATAAATAAAAACTGAAAATAATAATAAATATAAAACGACAATAAAAACCTTGATTGGATTGTGTATCATAGACTTGTTTTACAAAAGCATTTTCTCATTTTATTCTAGATTGGCCGTAAGTGTCGAAATGCGCCAAACACTCCGTTTGTTCTTATTATTAAACTAGCATGAGAAGCTCGATGAACTAGTTCCTAATTGACAAAGCTAAGTTTGGTCAAGAACTCAAACTTAACTTGTCAATTGCATTAAAAGCAAACAAACACCAATCCTAACTAATAATCGAACGCTCGATCATTAAAGTTAGATTATACAATTCTACAACACTAAAATTAATCAGACGCCCAATCAATTGAGGTGTTGTGTTACCACTTCACAAGACATTGAACAATTACGGATTCCATATCTCGTGTAGCAAATCACGATTAGATTAATTGACATAAGAGATCTTGCTTACATCCATAATCTAAGAATGATAATATCATTAAAACAAGAGTTGCATGAATAGAAACCAAATGATATTAAACATTAACAAGGCTCAACACAATCCTAACAAAATGGTTACACACTCATTGCGTAAGAAAATATAAGCTAAGAAAACAAATACAAGATACCTGTGATTTGTTCTCCAACACAAGTGATGAAGATGCAAGAACTAACAACTATGGTGTATGTGTGTGTATGAGATGATGAGATGGGATGATGGATTCTTTGAAGACTACAACCATGGCACCTTATATATAGGCCATGGATTACAAGGGATAGTCATAGGCATGCAACTTGTCATCATCACAAAGGAAAAGCAAACCCAAGGTGTCACCAAAGTCCAGGAAATCGGCCAAAAGCAGGTCCAGCAGCCGAAAGGAGTTTTCGGTTCACATTGCACCTTCCTGGGTATTGGCGCCGATCGTGGCGCCGATGGATCGGCGCCGAGGTTGGCGCGGGGCTCTGCCCGTTTTTGCAGTTTTGTCATTTTTGCTCGTTTTTCCGATCTGCGATCCCGTTTTCGATGCGTTGTAATTTCCTTGGCATAAAAACACCATAATACACACTTATTTAAACAAACGTAATTATAAACGATAAAATACTAAAACATAACAAAATGGGTATTTTAAGCATCTAATTAATATTAATATTAGGGAGATTTAATATAAAATATATGTCGAAATACGCACTTATCACTTCTATAATGAGGAAGATTGAAGCTAACACAAATTAATTACCCTTTAGTTTTCTAAAAACATTAATTTTCATAAAATCTAGGATCCAACGTTGCAAAACAAATGAAACGGTTAGGTGACCTTTATCCCGTCCATTTAATCAAACAAGGTAGGTAACGTTTACCAATTTCATCCAAATGTTATTCCTAGTTTTATGGGATCCTTAACAACGTTTGTTAATTGGCATGTTTGATCCCATCTATGCCTTGGGTTTCTAATGCTTAGGTGACATTTATCACAAAAGATTCTCAATCAAGTCATCCTACTTGAAACAACGTGTGAAACTCACATCCATGCGGTTAGGTGACCTTTTTCCCACAAGGACATAAGAATCACCTCATCCATCTCAAGACAATCCAAGTGGTTAGGTGACCTTTATCCCACAAGGGTGTCATAGTGACGTATTGAGTGCTTCTCAAAAGGACGGCATAGACTTGCATTTTGAAAGGGATTTATGTGTTTTACAATTCTAGTTTTCAAAACATTTTACTATCACGTGTTATTGCATGCATTCAATAATACATGGTACTTGGCTAATTAAAAAACTTATTTGACATCAAATGGTTCCTATTAGTTTAAATAAAATCTCAATTTTATCAACTAATTATATGTCATCAATTACTAATATCATATATTAATATTTGAGTTTGATCACTATAGGAACCACTTATAGTTTTTTAATAAACATTTTTATTAATTTAGACTATGAGTTTTGAAATCCCCATTTAAAATCTCAATTTTTTTTTATTTAAAACTCATAGTACGATAGTATTGCATGCATCCAATAATCAAGGTACTCTTTTAAGAAACTATTTCTCAAAATAAATTTAAAATCTCCATTTTAAATAATTCGGTTGATTTAAAATCTCTATTTTAAAACTCGGTTCATTTAAAATCTAATTTTAAATTTGTCGCTTCAATTTTAAACAATTTTTAAATAAGCATGTTTGAACCAATTTTATGTTCTTGTAAAATATCCTATTTTTAAAGTAAATAAAATATTTAGAGTTTTAAAACATATTATGTCATGTATATTGCATGCAACTAATAATACATGACACTTGGAGTTTGTATGAGTTTTAAAATCGTCATTTTAACTTATTTTGATATTTCAAAATTTTTACGGGTTTTAGAATAAAACTCATTTTATTTATAAAATCCATTTTAACCATATTACCTTTAAAATGTTACCTTTTGAAAAGAAAAACTCCATATGTTGATTTCCAGTTACGTATGAATAATTATCTAGCAATTAAAATCCTATTTCAACCACGCAAGATAATAACAATGCAAACAATCAACAAACATAATGTAAAAGTGCAATAAACAAGCCATTTTGACTAATGACAATTCATGCAAGCCATATGCATGAATCATCAAGTCCATTCCTAAGGGACAAGGGACCAAAAAAAATATCTACATGCTCCCACTTGCAAAAACATCCAATGCATGCAAAATCTTCAAGACTTCATGAAGTGTTGTGTTGCTCATCATTGAAACCGAGAAATGGTGGTGAACTTCACCTAGATCATGGTCTCCAATGCACCACCAAGAGGCTTCCATTCTTCAATCTTTGTACATTTATGTAAAAAATACTAATCTAACATTAACTTTTACATATAATTTTTTTTTACAAGGATGAAAAAAATACCTATTTACTATTACATACCTTATGAATAATAAATATTACATATTTTTAAATAAACAACACAACCAACAACAAAAGGGTCCATGGCTTGTTTATGCACAAACATTCACAAAAACAAAAACACAAAACATCTCTTTGTATTTTATTTTAAAAGCAACTTTTATGACCAAAATGCAGGCAAAATTTTGGTCACATAAAATCATACATTTTAACAATAAAACAACAAGTTGCCAAAAAGAAAAACATGTATGAACCTTTCATGCAATATGAAATTCATCCATGGCTTCCAAAAACAAAAATTTCATAACAAAAGCAAAGATCTAAACATGCATGCAAAGATGGCTCTGATACCACTTGTTGGAGTTTTGTTGATCAATTAAAACGGATATTTATAAGAAAATAATAAATATATAAATCCGCAACGAAAGCTTTAAAAAGTTTGATCATGTAAAACCACATAAAAGCCCACAAGGATCACTTTGCATGCAACATGTAAGATCATAAATTAAAAGAAAGGTGAAGAAACAACAACCTTTGAAGTCCTTTGTCTTTGTGAAGAGAGGGATGTTGATGAAGACTATAACCCAAGGTAGAGCTTCTCTATTGGTATCCACTACAAGCAATAACACCTTGAATGCTAGTTCTTTCTGCTTGATGATGCAAAAAGAGCTCCTTCTTCAATTCTACAATAGACTTGAATTGAAAGGAACCAAAAACACCACCAAAAATGGTGTGTTCGGCCGAAAGGTGAGAGGAGGGAGAGAGGAGAGTGTTGATAATGTCGTTTTACGACATTATTTTGATCCTGAAATCGGTCTGTTTGTTGTAAGTTTCCAAGTAAAATAGTAGAACTTAATGGCTTTAATGAGAAAATACAGGTTTTTCATAAATGACTGATGATGGAAGAGTTTTGGATCAATCAGAGCAAGTTTACAGCAGTCCGGTGCGAAAAGAAAAAAGTCAGATTTTTAGGACCAAACAGTGCCCTGCGTGCCTGGCTGCGCAGCTCCATACGCGCCACCAGACGCGCAGCCCTCTGCTCACCACGCACTCCAGTGTTGTGCGCGTTTCTCTGCGCGTCTCCACACACGCTGCCATACGCGCTGAAGCCCTGAGCATTTTTATTCTATTTATCTGCTAGGGTTGAGGGTATTATCAAGGAGTTACGGCATTGGGACTTTCCCTGGGCGATTTTGGGAATGAAGAGGCGATTTGTGAAGGCAAGAAGAGGGCTAGAAACATCAAATAACGAGAATCAACAAGGCGAATCGAATACGTTCATCGTCTACTTAAGCTTTTCAGGGAGTTCATAGATTTCATTTTCCTTTAGAACATTCATGTTTACTTTCGTTTCAATCTTTTCATTTCTGAGTTTTGAAACCCCCAATATGAACTAATCCGTTCATGTTGGGGGGTTGGTGTGAATCATGGTTTGATAATCGTTTAGCTTTACAGATAGATGTGATTGGTTTGATTTAGATGGATGAAACATTTGGGATTGTTCTTAATGCTTGTAATAGTCCGATCAACTATTATTTGATTGTATGAATCTTTTAACGTTTGAGAGAAGTTTTGAGATTTGATTAATCCTTAATGTCTTGGACGATTTTGAGATATAAATATGATATGTCGTTCTTGTGGCTTTTAATCACTGATTGTTCAATTATAATTGTCTAGATCGAAAGATGATACAATGTTTTGAATGATTTTTGCTATAGCTTGATAGAGTATAGTAATGGATTGTGATTATGCTTTTCATCCTGAAGTTATTTCAATCACGTCAAACCAGTTTAGCTAATTGATTATTTTCCTGAGGAATCCAACCCTCCAACTCTTTTTCTTATCTGAATTAACTAAAGTTTTAATTCGTGTCTCGATAATCAACAATCCAAATCAATTTGCATTAGTCTAGTTAATAATTTATACAGTCATTGTGGTACTTGACACCTGGTTCCTTTGGTTCGATACTCATACTTTATAAGTACTATTACTTGATTCGACCCGTACTATTACTTTATAAGTACTATTACTTGATTCGCATTTTCAGAATGGCTGACATCCACGTCCACGTTGAAGATGATTGGGGGGAGGGGATGCCCATCAACAATGGTCCTCCATTGAACAATGGTCAACCACCTTCAAATGCAAATGCGAACAACGTCAACAATAATGTTAATCATGGTCTCAACAACAACGTCAACAATAATGTTAATCATGGTCTCAACAACAACGTCAACAATAATGTTAATCATGGCGTCAATAACCATGTCAACAATGGTGTCAACAATGGGATCAATCATAATCTCAACCATAACGCCAATCACAATGTCAATCATCCACCACCGCCACCATAAAGAGTACCAATGAGAAATTTCACCAACCCGAACATGGGAGCTGCATAACGAGGACCATATGCACCTCCGATAGCTGCTAACAATTTTGAAATTAAGCTTGGTACCATCCAATTGGTGCAATCGAACATGTTTGGAGGTGCACCAACTGAAGATCCCCATGCACACTTGCGCGCATTTGAAAAGATATGCAATACTTTCAAGGTAAATGGGGCTGATCAAGATTCGATCAAGATACGGTTGTTTCCGTTTTCATTGAGGGATCGAGCCACTACTTGGGAAGAGATTATACCCCCGAGGTCAATTCGAACTTGGAACGATATGGTTACAACTTTTCTCAACAAGTTCTTTCCACCGGGGCGAACGGCTCAACTGTTATCCGACATCACGCATTTCTCGCAATGGGATCAAGAGTCTTTGTACGAGGCATGGGAAAGATACAAAGGGATGCTCAAGAAGTGTCCACATCATGGGTTACAAGAGTGGATGATTATCCAAACATTATATGTGGGGTTACACCCTCAATTTAAGAATGACCTCACAGCTGCTGCAGGTGGAGCCTTAATGAACAAATCCTATGAGGAAGCGGTCGAGTTGATAGAAAATTTGGCAGAACATAGCTATTCCACTCCAAGATCCGTTGTTAGCAAAGTCGCAAGCGTGCAAGAAACAGAAGAGTTAAAGGCTATAAAGGCACAATTGAATGCGTTGACTAATCAATTGAGAGGAGCTACTATTCAACCGAATGTTCAGAATATTTATCGTCCCCCAGGTTATAATCAGAGGAAATATGATGAGGGGCAATCTTCAGAAAACAAGTCGGGGTTAGAAGACATGATGATGAAATTCATGTCAAAGATGGAAGGTGCGGTTGAAGGATTGGCAAGTACAGTGGGTAATGTGAAGGCGACAACTAACCAAAATACCGCCTCAATCAAGATGTTAGAAAGACAAGTCGGACAAATAGCTGAAGTACTACAATCACGGGACTCACGGTCAATTCTCTGGTCAGACTGAACGAATACCAAGAGAGGAGTGCAAGGCTATTTGTAACACCCTAAAATTTAGGGCCAATTTAAACCTCAAAATACACGCGTTATGATCATCAAAATATCAGACTTTTATAAACCAAAGGATCATAAGTAAGTTTCTATATATACACAAGGTAGATTAACTTAAATAATCTGATCAATCTAATTATACATCACAATAAGATCAACTAGATTATCTAAGGCTTGTCCCAAAAGTCATCAAAAGAATATCCTGATCCTTCGTTATCGCCAAGTCTGATTTCCTTCAACTGTAGTCTCACTTCCCAAACTATTTCCCAGAGCCAGTACCTGGTAAGACAGTTTAATTTGAAACATTAGGCTTTCGCCTAGTGAGATTATCCAAATCAAATTAAAATTTAACAACTAAAAATTAATAACAGATATATCAAACCTGTTATCAGCCATCTTACCATACCAAGCTCTTATCAACCATTGGAATCCACCTATTCCCTTACTTATGACTAATTCATCTAGTCATCATACTACCATCAAGAATTACTATAAATCCCACCGGATTTATAATTAACTCCAACTCCCAGAAATTACAGTTTCCAAACCTGCTTATTTCTGAATTAAGACTATAATTTCTCAACAATGAAGATATCTCATCTTTTCGTTTGAAATGGGAATTACAACTCTAAGTCTGCTATTCCTCATTTCATTTCCTCCCCACCTTGAATCACTGGTCCCCCAAATGAGATTTTATCGCGATCAACAACCACCAGAGACCCTCACAGATGATTCAAGATTCACTCCAACAACTAGAAATACATCCCAACGGTCCCTGGCTAGTAAACGGTTCTCATTATACCGTACACTATGCCCACTAGACTAGATGTATATTTCTAGCCAACGCCACACAATAATGATGTATCATCACTCATTCTATTGTACACTAAAGCTATACAATTCAACATATATTCTATATCTCTATGTACAGAATATAATTTCAACGATTATCCCCACTTTGCCATTTAGCATCGGGGATCAACATCTCAACAATTAACTACAGTTCCGGACTCATAAATAAGTCCTTTACAATTATTCATAACATGGCTTTCGTATCAAAATCTGAGTTATAATCATTTAACAATTACATATACATATTAGATTGCATTCCACATAAAAGCCTCAAACTACTACTGAAAGTCCACAAAAGTTCGCAAGCTACTGTAGCGAAAAGCTACACTTTTCGCAAGCCAAAGCTGCGAATTCCTCACTTTTCGCAAGCCAAAGCTGCGAATTCCTCACTTTTCGCAAGCCACTTTTGCGAATTCTATCACTTTTCGCAAGCCACTGTTGCGAATTCTATCACTTTTCGCAAGCCACTATTGCGCAAAGTGTATTGTTCATCGTCTCTTTCACAAACTTTAAACCAGTATCGATTTCTTAGCAAATTAAAATTACAGATGGTTCAATCCCAAGGAAAATATATCTATTATCATTCTAATTGCTTAATTTTAAAGAGAGTTGAATAAACTCACCTTAAAAGATAATCTGAACACTTTTGGCTTAATGAGCAGTCCTGAACAATATGATACAGCTTAATTTCTATAGAGATGAACAAGTTTACCAAGAAATCAGATTTTCTTACCCAAAATCAACTCTTTTCTTCTTCTTTTCTTCTTTCTTCTTTTCGTCTTTTTCTCTCTCGATTTCTATCTCTCTGTTCTAATTTTGTTTCCTTTTTGTGAAACAATTAACCAAAAGAAATCAGTATTCAAAATACTGATTATTCTCTACTTGACACCTCATTTCAAATTAATGAGTCACAAGCATGGTTACACATTAAACCCCCAATTTCCAATAATTGACATTTCATACCCCCAAGTTTTGTTTCTCAATAAACTTCAACTTTAAACAAAATACAACTTACCTTTTATAAATTACAATGAAATTTTCGAGGTGTTACAATACTCCCCAACTTGAAAATGATTTCGTCCTCGAAATCAAAGTCAGGTAAACAAATGAGGATATCTATCCCTCATACTCTCTTTCGACTCTAAAGTTACATTACTACCTAGGTGGTGTTTCCACTGAATTTTCAACATAGCTACTTCTTTACCACGGCGTAGTTTCCTAACTGGTGTTTCCAAAATTGCCTCTGGTTCTTCCACACCGTGACTCTTTTCATCTACTCTCACATCAGTGAGTGAAATCACATCTTCCCCTTCGGCCAAACATTTTCGAAGATAACATACTTGGAAGGTATTATGTACCCCTCCCAATTCTGGCGGAAGATCCAAATGATATACCTGTAAACCAATCCTCTTAGAGTAATTGCTATCATCAAATCCATGTTTGACTACTTCTTAGTCTAGCATACCGTTATCATTTCTCTCCTGTTTACACGGAATATCCACCACACAGCTACAGTCCAAAAGGACAGTTTCTCTAAAAACGTCAGTTAAGATTTCTAGCCAAATCCTCGCAACACCGAGAACTGCATTCAATGTATTTCTTTTACATCTACTGAATACTCCAACACTATAGCTTAATGGTTACAGTATTCTCTTCACCTAAAACCAATGGGATTGAGAAGAACAAGAGTCTTCCTTTCACCCCATCATCATCCCAACTCACTCTCCAGGTCTCAAAATAACATTAACATGTACTACCTGAACTTTCCACGTACACTGTAAATTAAGCATACTCGTTACTATTAAATATTTCAACAACCATGGCAGTCCATTATTACATCCATGACTTATACGTTTCTTTGATATAGAATGCTATCACTTCCTCACATCACTATCTCATCGCACAACCACAATACAATCAAACACCAAAATATTGAACATCAAAAGTGATGACTCAATTGAACCTGCAATATGATTACATTCTTAAGTCCCATCTTTCTATCATAGGAAACAACTCACACAATCAAAATCACTTTGGGTAAACACCCAATACCATTCCGACATTCTGTTTCGATATTAGTCATATCACTACTCCATCTTACAAACTACATTCCCCAACAACTTTAATGACAAAGTGGTACTTTTCATCCGGAATCCCCGAAAAGACTTCCATTAGATGCTTCCTAGTTCTAACTTCATAATACATACTAGTTGACACATTTATCTTGGCAGTTGATACCAATACTCACTCGTACATTATCCACACATAGCCTTTCACCACAGACCAGGTTTCTCACAATCATTCATACACGTTTTAACCGAGTTTATTTCACTAAATATCTCCTCCCCAACTTTAGTTAAACTACCACTCTCGATTTGCTAAATACTTGAACTTATTCGTTCATACTAGCTCTTTGTGATTCCAAACCAATACTAAAACACGGTACAATCCTTCACAGATCAACATTTTCCATACCTCACTTCATTTGTGCCTAATACTTTCTCCTTTGCAAACCATCCACATCGCAAGTAAAACACTTCTATAACACAACAGTCTTTCAAAATCTTAACACTCTTACAAAGTGGTCCTTCAGCTTTTATTCTTCTGATTTAAGACTTAACAATAATTAAATCCAAAAGAATACTCAAAACATTCACCTCATGCAAACTTCTATTTTAATACAATCCATGTAATCCCAACCCAAGACTACAACGAGCTCTTTAAATCGGGTCAATGCTCTTAAGACTCAACTGA
Source organism: Saussurea involucrata (assembly GCA_033807775.1). Taxonomy (NCBI): domain Eukaryota; kingdom Viridiplantae; phylum Streptophyta; class Magnoliopsida; order Asterales; family Asteraceae; genus Saussurea; species Saussurea involucrata. The sequence continues at coordinate 92,830,695 of CM066327.1, read as the reverse complement.
GTTCAAAATCGAGCCATCTACTCCAAAGATCAATGATCATTATGCAACATACGTTCCGAGGCATAATAAATCTATGACTCCTTCATTGCTACTTTCCCAACGAAGTCAATTTATATAGGTACATGCAATTCTTATATACTTCACAATGTATATACTTTGCCAAGATTCGTTAGTTCCATAGGTATTAAAAACGCGAAATTATCAAACAGTCTTTACACTTAAGACCGACACTTATTCAAAATAGAATGCAGTTAAGCATATAACACAACCAAGACTCCATCTCGAGTCATTAAAACTGACAAACATTCAAAAGACTCATTTGAATATCAATCAAGCCTTTAAGGCTAAAATAAACGTTTGGTTAAACATGTGTCACGCACACGAGTACATAAACCAAAATACATTGTTACCCAATTCTTTACCTTTTTTAATCCCTTAATTGGCCATCGGCCCCAAAACAAAGTTTTACCACTCTAAAAAAAAAAACTTTACCTGGTCGGATTTACCAAAATCCCCCAACTCACATGTTCACATTTTTAAAACGTAATACCCCATAAATATTGCACATTCACAAAAATATTTAAAAACATGCTTTTGACTACATATCTTTCGCTTGTGCAACAATAATTAGAGACTTCTTTCATTAGTGATTTATTCGTCAATCACTCAAAATCCTTAACCATGTTGTACACAATAGTAATTGCTTTGCGCATACCCTTTGCATAACAACATACCGGTACCGCTCACAGTCTTTGTTCCTGTCCGCACGGGCATATGCGGGACACACCCAGACCGCACCCAATGAAAGACGAAAGGTCTCATACACCTTACACAACTATCGACTTCAAAACCAATACTTGACATGTCGACACTTCCTTAACCTTAAGGTCCTTAACTAAACCTAATTCTTCCTCCGGACACAACCGTCCCTCGGCAACTGTATTCCTAGTCAGCGAACAAGGGTACAGACTCTCATGCAACCGACACTAAAGTCTACTTTCAACTCTCACACTGATCATCTCTCATTTTAACACAATTACCAAAACTACAAACTTTTTCCCCAGATTTATCCAACACTTCTCCATTCTTGGAGTTCTTTCTTAGCTTAAAGCGTAATACTCTACGACCTAGTGAGTTCATAGCCTTCATGCATGACAACTTGATACATACAACAATAGTTCGAAAAAAATTCCACAAGTTATGACAATAAATGAAAATCTTTTCATACAACAATAGTTCGAAAAAACAGTTTTACCGACACGAATTAAGCTAGTCGGTTCTCCCACTTATTTATATGACGTTATTAGATCAATACTCCTGTTGGTTATTAAATGTTTTGTTGGCCAACGGTTTCTTGCTACAAATCAACTTTTCATGTAAAGTAAGAAATATTTTGTAACAACTCCAAAATTTCGTTGTGCGACGTAAATGGGGTTGCCTTTTCTTTAAATACACACTTGCACATACTAATTCAACCTTGTCTAAAACTATTATTTATGTATTTGGTTTGAAATCATGAAATTCATGTAACACACACTAGAACACCATGCATAAAACTTTACTCGCAAATGAAGGCTAATTACTCAACGAGGTCAATCGTCTTACTTACGTAACTTATTATTGACATTCTACCTCCGACCGGTGGTCGCCCTCTCGGCCTTATGACGTTTGCTATATATGCATTCCACAATTCACGTATCAACCATGTCATACTATTTTCGTCTTGATCAAACATCTTATATTCTATCTCCATACACATCAATCACCTATTAAAGGTTACCTTGGCGGACGTTCATGAGTCCCGCCAATTTCCAGGTGGTCCTTCCAACCCCCAATCATTTACCGATCTGTCCTCCAAAGGATTTTGGTGGCATATTCACCATAGTTCTACTATAACCTAAAGGGATAACCATAAAAATGGTTATGCACATACCCCTATACAAAACGTACTTTACCGATCGTTAGTCACTGTAACAATTTAGAAATAAGCATGCTTGCGTAACAATATATTCATAATAACAGTAGCTAATTGAAATTGTGAACATATCATACATGAGAATCCTTGTTACCATTATCACAGTACTAATTTCACGTATTTCCGTTGACTCTAAGACTATCCCGTCTTAGTATTTCTACCCAAATCTCACAAGTCATAACTTAATTCATCTCAGCTTAAGTCTAAGTATCTCCTCAGCATACTTAGTTCGCTTAAACTATTGCTCTGATACCATACTGTAACACCCTAAAATTTAGGGCCAATTTAAACCTCAAAATACACGCGTTATGATCATCAAAATATCAGACTTTTATAAACCAAAGGATCATAAGTAAGTTTTTATATATACACAAGGTAGATTGACTTAAATAATCTGATCAATCTAATTATACATCACAATAAGATCAACTAGATTATCTAAGGCTTGTCCCAAAAGTCATCAAAAGAATATCCTGATCCTTCGTTATCGCCAAGTCTGATTTCCTTCAACTGTAGTCTCACTTCCCAAACTATTTCCCAGAGCCAGTACCTGGTAAGACAGTTTAATTTGAAACATTAGGCTTTCTCCTAGTGATATTATCCAAATCAAATTAAAATTTAACAACTAAAAATTAATAACAGATATATCAAACCTGTTATCAGCCATCTTACCATACCAAGCTCTTATCAACCATTGGAATCCACCTATTCCCTTACTTATGACTAATTCATCTAGTCATCATACTACCATCAAGAATTACTATAAATCCCACCGGATTTATAATTAACTCCAACTCCCAGAAATTACAGTTTCCAAACCTGCTTATTTCTGAATTAAGACTATAATTTCTCAACAATGAAGATATCTCATCTTTTCGTTTGAAATGGGAATTACAACTCTAAGTCTGCTATTCCTCATTTCATTTCCTCCCCACCTTGAATCACTGGTCCCCCAAATGAGATTTTATCGCGATCAACAACCACCAGAGACCCTCACAGATGATTCAAGATTCACTCCAACAACTAGAAATACATCCCAACGGTCCCTGGCTAGTAAACGGTTCTCATTATACCGTACATTATGCCCACTAGACCAGATGTATATTTCTAGCCAACGCCACACAATAATGATGTATCATCACTCATTCTATTGTACACTAAAGCTATACAATTCAACATATATTCTATATCTCTATGTACAGAATATAATTTCAACGATTATCCCCACTTTGCCATTTAGCATCGGGGATCAACATCTCAACAATTAACTACAGTTCCGGACTCATAAATAAGTCCTTTACAATTATTCATAACATGGCTTTCGTATCAAAATCTGAGTTATAATCATTTAACAATTACATATACATATTAGATTGCATTCCACATAAAAGCCTCAAACTACTACTGAAAGTCCACAAAAGTTCGCAAGCTACTGTAGCGAAAAGCTACACTTTTCGCAAGCCAAAGCTGCGAATTCCTCACTTTTCGCAAGCCAAAGCTGCGAATTCCTCACTTTTCGCAAGCCACTGTTGCGAATTCTATCACTTTTCGCAAGCCACTGTTGCGCAAAGTGTACTGTTCATCGTCTCTTTCATAAACTTTAAACCAATATCGATTTCTTAGCAAATTAAAATTACAGATGGTTCAATCCCAAGGAAAATATATCTATTATCATTCTAATTGCTTAATTTTAAGGAGAGTTGAATAAACTCACCTTAAAAGATAATCTGAACACTTTTGGCTTAATTCCAAACACTGGTTCACAAACCGAGCTTAATCAACATCTTAATGAGCAGTCCTGAACAATATGATACAGCTTAATTTCTATAGAGATGAACAAGTTTACCAAGAAATCAGATTTTCTTACCCAAAATCAACTCTTTTATTCTTCTTTTCTTCCTTCTTCTTTTCGTCTTTTTCTCTCTCGATTTCTATCTCTCTGTTCTAATTTTGTTTCCTTTTTGTGAAACAATTAACCAAAAGAAATCAGTATTCAAAATACTTATTATTCTCTACTTGACACCTCATTTCAAATTAATGAGTCACAAGCATGGTTACACATTAAACCCCCAATTTCCAATAATTGACATTTCATACCCTCAAGTTTTATTTCTCAACAAACTTCAACTTTAAACAAAATACAACTTACCTTTTATAAATTACAATGAAATTTTCGAGGTGTTACACTATTCATCTAAGAAGTGGAAAGGAGTTGATTATAGACCCTACCCGAGGACCATTGACTGATGACACTGAAGCTGAAGGTACTGAAATGGGTCCCATCAAGGTAGAAGAGGTTAAGGTAGACGAGGAGATAGAGATTGAAATGTCGAAGAATAGAGATAAGGGGAAGGAACAAGAGAGCACTCCATCAAAGATGATAGGAAAACCATATATGCCACCACTACCTTTCCCGAATCGGTTGAAGGCACATAAGGATGAGGAACAACTCAAGAAATTTCTTGACATTTTCAAGAAGTTACACATCAATATTCCATTTGCGGAGGCACTGGCACAAATGCCAAGTTATCTCAGGTTCATGAAAGACATTTTCTCCAACAAGAGAAAGATCGAGGAGCATGCCACGGTTGCACTTACTGAAGAGTGCAGTGCTATCATTCAGCACAAGCTTCCCCCGAAGCTTAAGGATCCAGGGAGTTTTACTATCCCTGTTCAAATAGAAAAATCTAATTTCAGTAAGTCATTATGTGATCTTGGTGCAAGTGTTAATTTAATGCCTTTATCCATTTTCAGGAAACTTGGCTTGAGGGAAGTGAAGCCAACAAACATGACACTTCAACTAGCAGATAGATCGGTGAAGTATCCTTATGGAATCGTGGAAGACGTTTTGGTAAAGGTTGGAAAATTTTATTTTCCAGTTGATTTTGTAGTTCTAGATGTGGAGGAAGATGTTGAGATGCCATTGATTTTGGGAAGACCATTCTTAGCCACAAGCAAGGCTTTGATAGACATGGATGAAGGTGTGATGATTTTCAGAGTGGGGAATGAGAAGGTAACCTTCCATGTTCTCAAAAGAGTAGAAGATAGAGGTGAACCAAGAATAGAGCAGAGTAGATCAGAAACTGGTAAGAATAGGAAAACGCATGTGGGGGAAATAAGGAACAATCGTATATGTGGGCGATTCAATTCCACAAGCGATACCGAGCCAAGTTGAGAGCCACACAGTCATGCCATGACTTTAACTACGGCGTTGGGTGGGAGGTAACCCACCATAGGGTTATTTTTTTTATTTTATCAAGTTCTTATATTGTGTGATTTTGCTTTTGTTTGCTGTTTTGTGATTTGTGTGTTTGTGTTTAGTTTTTGATCTCTGAAAGCAATCCTGATATGACCAAGAGCAAGGCAGCAGAAGAAAGGGCAAAAACGAGTGAACAATGGTCCGCACATGCATCCTAAAAGGTATCTACACAACACCTCTTCCCAAACCTCGGTTTCAGCAAGGTTTGGGGTCCCTGTTTTCACTTGAACTTTATCGTTGTATGATTACTTGTTGTGAAAACAAACCTAATCTAGAGATTAGGTTTGGGGTGGCGTAATTACTATTATCTGTACCGTTTCGCAATTCTCGTGTTTATTTTGTGTGCTGTCAATTGGTTCCATTGGGGACAATGTTTATGTCTGGTTTGGGGTGGTTTGTCGAGCCTATCATTTGTTGATCTCAGTGGATTGAACAATCACCTTGTTTATAGTGAGGAATGGGCGACCAGTTAGCATGATTTAGTGTGAGAGTTCGAAGACACTAATTTTGGGGGAAGGATTTAGAAAGGATAATATAGCACAAAGGTGGACCTAGGCGACTGCACACATTAGAGACATTAGTGGAGACCACCCGTGAGTTTGTTGAGCCATGCACGTGCTAACCTTGATGCTGAGAGACTACGCATTACTCGATACACTTCTCATTTAGTCTTTTGGTCGTTGTTATAGTCTGATCTTACTATAACTTGCATCCGTTATCAAAGACATCCATAGGAATAGGAGTGAAGCTTTTGCCTATCTGTATGAACAAACCATGTGAACACTCATCAAGCTTATTGGTTGCTGCTAATCCCACTGCTTTTCACTACTCAAGGTTCTCAAATGAAAACCCGTGGTAAACCCCTCAGTAAAAAAAACCGCAAACCCAGTAAATCAATCGTAAAGGGTTTTGCCAAAAAAAAGATCTAAATAAAACTGAGGGGTCAGTTTAAAGAGTTTGAGTGAAGTGTTAGGAAGCCCGGACGAAAGAAAGAGGGGAGGATCACCAAATATCATCATAAACCCATTGACCTCCAACCAAAAGCAGCAACCATGGCCAATTTAAGAGATTTGAGTCCAGCATGGTAAGTTTGTAAGGAGAAGCAGAGCAACATTCATATGCCCTAGTTATTAATGGATTCTTTCCGAGATCAATTTGTGTACAATTGTGCGTTCTTGCTTAATTGTGGTTCATGCATGCTTTTGTAAATTCTTTGCACCCAACCTCTGAAAGCATGACAATATGTGTGAAACCTAGGGCTCGAGTGAAGAGAGAAAACCGTGAGGGAGGGTCAAGGCGAAATCCTCTCTATGTGTGTTTAATCTAGGTACACTTAAGTATGGTGTGGTCCCTGATAGATCCCTTTCCCAAGGTTTTGCTGTTTAGAATTCCATAGCTAGGTCTGCTGATTGTTCGTCCATCTCATAGGTAATTCGTGGTGATTGTTGAGTTGACTAGAGATCACTAATGATATTCTCGACAAGTCGAAATTGCGATTGTTTGGTTGGTAGTTGAATGCTTATTTGTGTCGCTGTTTTGCTTGGGGACAAGCAACGCTCGGTTTGGGGTTGTTGATAATGCCGTTTTACGACATTATTTTGATCCCGAAATCGGTCTGTTTGTTGTAAGTTTCCAAGTAAAAAAGTAGAATTTAATGGTTTTAATGAGAAAGTACAGGTTTTTCATAAATGAGTGATGATGGAGGAGTTTTGGATCAATCGGAGCAAGTTTACAACAGTCCAGTGTGAAAAGAAGAAAGTCAGATTTTTAGGACCAAACAGTGCCCTGCGCGCCTGGCTGCGCTGCTCCATACGCGCCACCAGACGCGCAGCCCTCTGCTCACCACGCACTCCAGTGTTGTGCGCGTTTCTCTGCGCGTCTCCACATACGCTGCCATACGCGCTGAAGCACTGAGCGTTTTTATTCTATTTATCTGCTAGGGTTGAGGGTATTATCAAGGAGTTACGGCCTTGAGACTTTCCCTGGGCGATTTTGGGAGCGAAGAGGCGATTTGTGAAGGCAAGAAGAGGGCTAGAAACATCAAATAACGAGAATCAACAAGGCGAATCGAATACGTTCATCGTCTACTTAAGCTTTTCAGGGAGTTCATAGATTTCATTTTCTTTTAGAACATTCATATTTACTTTCGTTTCAATCTTTTCATTTCTGAGTTTTAAAACCCCCAATATGAACTAATCCATATCAAGTGTTGGCTAGTTCTTTGTGCTGGCTTTTGCATGTATGACCAAGTTGAAAGTATAAACACATGCGCCCATCCTTTTGCCACCCAAGAAGGCCAATAAGAAAAGAGATAGCCATGCAATATTTCATTTTAACCCTCCATGTTTTAAAATGGTTAAAACACAATTTTAACTATTTTAAACTTTCTCATTAAAGTGCCTCCTTTTAATTCTAGTTTCATATGAGCCCATCATATTATTTAATAAACTAGAATCTTTCATTTGCATCTAATATTATGAATCATATTCATTAATATTTTCAAGAAACAATTAATATTTATCAAGAATCGAATTCTTATAAATATCAATTCGGTGTCTACTTGTTGTTTGGTGTGACCATATAGGATCATATATTACCGGTAATATTATTTTATAATCATTCTTGAGCATATAGAACCAACAGACTGTTCCATCTGGAATTTCTTAAGAATATCCCGGATGTACTTAGCCTGATTTATGAATATCCCGATCGACAGTTGTTTAACTTAAAGACCGAGGAAGAAATTCATCTCACATATCATACTCATTTTAAAAAAATATCCCATTAACTTGGCAAAGTTCTTAGCAAACTGAGGATTAGTAGAGCCAAAAATTATGTCATCGACATACACCTGAACTAATACAATATGACCTTTTTCGTGTTTGATAAAAAGAGTTGAGTCGATGTTGCCTCGGGTGAATTCCGATTTTATCAAAAACTTTGTTAACGTATCATACCAGGCCCGTGGTGCTTGCTTCAATTCGTAGAGGGCCTTGTCTAGGATGTAGACATGATCAGGCTTCTTCTCGTCCACGAACCCATCCGGTTGCTAAACGTACACTTCTTCCTTGAGCTCGCCGTTAAGGAATGCGGTCTTCACATCCATTTGGAAGACCGTGAAGTTCTTGTGCGCGGCGTATGCAAGGAACATACGTATAGCTTCGATCCTCACCACCGGAGCGTATGTCTCGTCGTAGTCAATCCCTTCTTGTTGACGATATCCCTTAGCCACGAGATGCGCCTTGTTGCGTACTATGATGACGTCCTCGTCCTTCTTGTTCTTGAAGATCCACTTAGTGCCGATCACCGTCTTGTGGGATGGACGTGGGACAAGTCGCCATACCTTAAGAGCCTCGAATTGGTTGAGCTCCTCTTGCATGGCCATGACCCAGTCCGAATCTTCGAGCGCTTCACGGATGGTGGTAGGCTCGATCTTCCTCAAGAATCCGGAGAAGAGGCAGAAATTGGCAGATGTGCCTCGCGTTTGGACTAGAGTGGAGGGATCACCGATGATCTGGTGTAAGGGATGAGCTCTTGTCCATTTGGTGGTGTGTGGAAGCGACTGCTGAGTTGAGTGTGAAGCGTCCGGATCCACGTAATCACCAGATGGAAGGTTGCTGGTTGGTTTCTCGGAGGAGACGGGGGGGGGGGGGATTCGTCGAAGGTTGAGCAACTTCTGGTTTCGAGGAATGCAGAGGCTGATCATTGATTGTAGCAGATGACGAATCTTGTGGAGCAATCTCCGAGTTTAGTACTGGTTCCTTCGGGAGGATGGTAGTGTCAGTTGATGTTGAGGATGTAGTCTGAGGTGTCTCCACAGTTATGGATGGAGTGCTAGTTGAAGGCGGCGGACCGGAGAGATTCGTCGAATCCTCAATTTGAGCAGCTTCAAGTCTTGGTTGCGCTGAGACATGAGGGGTAGAAGTGTTAAGTATATCATCATAAAAATATTGAAACAGTAAATCTAAATCTGAAAGATCAGTATTCGACGTAGATGCATGATTCGGATTTACTGTCGCTTGTGCAGATCCCGAACGTGGAAGTTCGGAAGCTAGCACGCCAGTTAAACCGGGTTCTGAACTGATATGTTCAGAAGCCAAATCTGCGGCTTCGTCGAATGTCACGTTTACACTCTCGGTAACGGTTTTAGTCCGTTTGTTGTAAACGCGATACGCCTTAGCCTGCATGGAGTATCCTATGAATACTCCCTCATCTGCCTTCGGGCTGAATTTGCCGAGATCATCTTTGTTGTTGAGGACGTAGCACGTGCATCTGAACGCATGGAAGTACTTGATGTTCGGAACGCGGTTGTTCATGATCTCGTACGGCGTCTTGTTGAACCGCTTGTTGATAATGGAACGGTTTTGCATGTAACATGTTGTAGACACCGCTTCGGCCCAGAGAAATAAAAGCAGTTTGGACTGAAAAAGCATCGTGCGAGCAACTTCGACGAGGGTACGGTTGCGTCTTTCCACGTCTTCGTTTTGTTGAGGAGTGCGTGCGGCCGAGAAGGTTTGCGAGATACCGACTGAAGTCAGGTAGTCGTTCACCGTTTGATTCTTGAACTCCGTCCCGTTGTCGGTCCTGATAGTCTGAACTTGTCTTTGAAGGTTCAGTTGAATGGTCTTCAAATGGTTGATGATCAGCTCCGGGGTTTCATCCTTAGTGCGTAGAAACTTGACCCATGTGTAGCGTGAGAAATCATCCACCATCATCAGGACATACTTGCGCTTGTTGATGCTCTGGATACGCATCGGTCCACACAAATCCATATGGATAAGCTCGAGGGACCGGGACGTGCTCGAAGCTGCCTTCGGCTTATGCGTCGATCGCTTCATCTTTCCTATTTCACATGCCCCGCAGAGTCGATCCTTCACGAATTGAAGATCGGGCATGCCTTTCACTTGTCTGTCCAACACCAATTTGTTGATACTCTTGAAGTTCAGGTGCGAGAGACGTCGATGCCAAATCCATGCTTGTTGAGAATTGGCCTTTGACATAAGGCATACAGAGTTATCGGTCTTCAGGGCTACGAGGTCGATGGTGTAGAGGTTGGTCTTTCTCTTTCCAACCAGTAGCTCCGTTCCGTCGTCGGTGAGAATGCTACATCTTTTGGCTTTGAATCTGACCTCTAGATCTTTGTCGTAGAATTGGCCGATACTGAACAGGTTGTGTCCCAATCCCGCGACGTATGAGACTTTCTTGATGGTGATCTTGTCTTGGACAATGTCGTCGTAGCCCAAAATCGGCGCCTTCTCATCATTCCCGAATGTCACGTCTCCGCCATATAGTTCCTTGTAGTTCGTGAGAAGCTCCCTCCTTCCGGTCATGTGCTTGGAGCATCCAGAGTCTAAGTACCACACATGACCGTCCTGCAAAATGAGATTAGAGGACTTTAGGTACCCATATTTGCATGGGTCCTGGAGGGTTAGGTTTTACACCTTTCGAAGGAACTTGCTTTGAAACAGGTTGCCTCTTGGGTGTAGGTTTTACACCTTTTGGAGGAACTTGTTTTGGAACAGGTTGCCTCTTGGGTGTAGGTTTAACCTCAGTAGGGGGAACCCGTTTTGAAATGGGTTTCCTTTCTTGCGTTGGTTTAACCTCTGATTGGGAACCCCATTGTGTATAGTGTTTCTTTTTGTTTTTACGGGGTTTGCGTTTGGGTGAAGAATTATACATATGATATGACCCAAACCAATCATTGTTATTAATATCATCATGGTCATTCCAACCACAACTAGAACAATACAAACAATCATGCGATAATTGAATCAATTGCTGAATGGAATAAAGCTTAATCGGAAATTTAGTCTCATGTTTAACAAAATCATTCCTATGATTCCAAGCACAATCGTTTTTGTTCATTCTAGGATAGAAAACAGTATTAAATGACTTTGATGCATCATCCTCGATAGATTCCTTAGCTAGCCACTTTTGTTTATCCTGTTTAGCGCGACCGATTTTATCTGAAACAACATTGACAGCAAGGTCAGTGGCTTTTTAGGAAAGAGGATTTTTGGCAGTCGATCGATCGGTCTTTTGCCTCGACTGTGATTGTTTTTGAAAATTTGACTTAGTTTTAGAAACCTTAATCACAACCGGGGTCTTTGATGTGGAACAATCGCCCTTTACAAAATTGACCGGTCGATTAACCACTGGTGACAGAAAATCAGTATGACTTGGAAGAGGTTTGTCGAAGGGGAACAACTCAAACTCTTCATCAGATTTGCCTTCGGAGTTCATAAATTCTGAAAAATCAACATCCGGAATTACAGGACTTGGATCGGTCGAGGAAGGTAAGGAACACTTTGTGCTTGTGTGTTTCGGGGAATTTGGTGCGGAAGCTAGGAAAAGATCAGAGTTTAAATTCCTTAAAACACTCTCATCTTGAGATTTTTTACTGTCTTTTGTAGAAGAGATTTTGCCAATGAAAGCTTAACACGAAGACGTGTCCGACGAGTTGGAGGAAGAGTCGGGTGAAATCATCTTTTCAGATTGGAGTAGGTCAATCTGCTCTTTGAGCTGACCATTTCTCGTATGCTCCGTCATCGCTTCTGTTGCCAAGGCAGACAGGTTTGATGTGAGCTTGTTGATTTCACACCAAAGGATTTCCTGTCCTTCATCAGACACGACTTCGGTTTTTACGGATTTCAGATTCTCAAGTTCTGTGATTAGCGCTTGCTTTTCCTTTTGAAAACTGGACCTTTCCTTCTCGAGTGACTCCTCTAACTCGACTATCTTTGCTTCCAAGATGAGAGGTAGAACATAGAGTTTGAACTCATCCGTCTCAGTCTTGGGTTCGGTTGCTTGGACCTCATCCTTTTTGGAGGAATCCTTGGGCGTTACAACCTTATAGCAGTCAAAGCAGTCATTCGAGAGGTACTTCTTTTGATTTTTCTCATACTAATAGTTTAAAGGCTCATAACAAAAAGGAAGTTGCATTTTGTCGTGTGCTTTTGCTTATATTCCTCAGTTTCCTCTTCCTTTTCCGGTTCAAGAGGACCAGTCCATTTAATCCCATATTCTAGATAGTTTTTATCTATTCCAAAACAGCCAAAATCATACAGTGTAGGTCTTTTGAATATACCCCTTTTCAAGTAGTGTGGGTTATCATATCCGATTCCCCATTCCTTGTTGAAATAAGTGAACTCCTTGGGTTTATTCATATGGATGGTCTGATCAGTTTGACCTCTTTTGTAGAGTTTGGTTTCAAGATCAACTATTTTATTGACAAACTCCTTGTGCTGAATTTGAAGAGTAGAGCATTGATAAACAATTTATGCTTTCTCATTCTCACACTGATCAAACTGTGACTGTAGTTCAGATATTTTGGCCCTTAAGTCCTTAGGTGCTATTGAAAGATTTTTGCATTTTTCTTTTAAATTAGCATTTTCGGACTTGTATTTCTCAGTTATTCGCTTTTGAACATCTAGTTTTTCAGATAGAGATTTAATCTCAAGCAGATATTCTTTAGAGGTGGCCTTGTAGGAATCTATCCGTTCAGCAAGAGATTGCAGTTCATTAAAGGAATCTTGATGGATAGGTTCACATACCTGACATGACTTTGCCTTTTCTTCGTCAGCAGGAGAGTGGTAGCCCATAAACGCATCAGCACCATCAGATTCGCTTTCATCATCAGAACGACCCAACTAGTAGTCATCTTCAACAAATAAAGCTTATCCTGCTTCTATTTGTTCTGCTAGAGCGAGCTTAGCCTTGTAATAATGAGCGTTCTTCACAACAGGCTTTCTACAGTCTTTGGCAAAATGACCTAGCTTCCCACAGTTATAACATGTCACGGGTTCGTCTTTCTTCTTTGACTCAGACTTTCGGTCATCTTTCTCTGTCTTCTCCTTCTTGTCAGACTGGTTGGACTCATCAGCTTTCTTCTTTACTTCATATTTGTCCTGATAATCATGGCGCTTGTTGGAGGAGGTGGAGTAGTGCTGATTATTGGACGTCGGCTTCTTGTAGAACTTCTGTTGTTGGAAGGATTTGGAGAGCAGGGCCATTGCTTTCTTAATGGCAGATACTTCAGGATCAGAATCACTGTCTTCCTTTTCTTCAGGTTCTGACTCAGATTCGCTTTGCTTTTGGGCACGTTTGGAATGATGGCCAGAAGATTTCCCTCGTTTGGAAGACATAAGTGCCAGTGGATCAGCAGCTGGCTTGGATGCAGACTTCTTCTCGTTCATGATCTCCATCACTTCATCTTCGTCCTGCAGTAGCATCTCATAGAGCTCGTGGATGCCGACTTTCTCCATCAAGTGGTTGTGCTTGACGTGAGATGCCAATACTTTCCATTCAGGCAAGAGGTTGTTGAGAAATTTGAGCGCGTTCTCCGTGTTAGAACGAGTGATTTGGTTCTTGTGAAGCTCATTGAGAAGGAGACAGAAGCGTTCATAGGTCTGTGAGAGGGATTCGCCGGTGCGCTGTTTAAACCCATCAAACCTGGTTATGGAGCTGTTGATTTTCATTTGATCCCCGACTTTGCTCCCGCGCATCATTTTCTCTACTTGATCCCACATGCCCTTAGCTGTCTTTTTGTAGTTGTCGATGGCTGTGTAGATCGTGTGGGGTAGAGCCTGAACAAGGTACCTCTTAGCATGCTTTTCTCCCTCAATCATGCCTCTTTCGTCGACAGTCATCTCGGAGAGTGCCTTTTTCTCGACACGAGCTTGACCACCTGCTTCAGTTGCTGGTAGAGTCTTCATGGGTTCAGGAATTGGCCCGTCTTCTATAGCTCGCCAGATAAACTCGAAGTTATCATTTGACTCAATGAAGATTAAAAATCTGTCCCGCCATTGGCTGTATTCACCTTGGTAGAGACAAGGCGGCTTGGAGTCGGTGCCGATAGCAAGAGCGTCGCGCGAAGACATTTTGTGTTGCACTAACGTGATCGTCAGACGATTGATTCGATTCAAAGTGATAACCTAACGCAAGGAACTAAGAGTGATATCCTAACGCAGGTTCTAAGAGTGGATTATGCTAAATCAGGTAAGAAATCGACTAAGCAGAACTTACCGGATAGGAATCCGGATGAAAGATATCTAATCTGGAAGTGTCCGGATCAGATTGTGAAAAACAGGTAAATTTGCAAAGGTTACCGGATGAGCTTGAGTTACCGGGTAATAGAGGGTTACCGGGTGAAACAAGTTACCGGATGAATTACAAATGGGCCAAAATGAAACTTACCTGGTGGAAGAGCTTACCGGAAGAAATAGCTTACCGTATGATGAGCTTACCGATAGCAAAATTAAGAATTTACCGGGTGGAATGACTTACCGGATAAAGGGTTTACCGGATGTCTGGAAGTTACCGGATGACAAATCAAAAACACAAACTTACCGATAACAAAAATAAAGCCAAGCTTACCGGGTGAGGAACTTACCGGTTGAACAACAATTACCGGGAACTTGTCCGGAAAGTGTAACTAGCCGGTAAGTGATTGCAATCCGGTAAGAGGTAGTTACCCGATAACTTTGAGTTACCCGGTAACAAGGGAAATATGATGACTTACCCGGTAACAAGATGATAGACCCGGTAACCACGAATGTGGTATCCGGTAACTACGGCTGTGGTTTCCAAAAACGCAGGAATTCGACTAGGGTTCTTCAAAATCGTTCCTGAAAGATTAGGAACTCGACCAAACACAATAATAACAATACCCAAATCGATTTTGAAGCAAAACAATAAGTTTTTGATGGTAAAAATTGGATTTTTGCAAGAACAGAGACCAAAAACTTATGGAACTGGATTTTGCCAATAACACAATGAAACAGTCGAATTAAGATGTGTAAACTTGCAGATTTGCAAATAATGATGATACTAATCAAGTATGATATGCGAAATCAATCAATTTTAGCAAAAACAAGATATGAGATTTTTAATATCAAGAACACAGTCGACTTTTTTTTCCAGAAAACTTACCAGAAATCAAGAAAATCGCTTTGAATAGATTCGTCCGTTTGCTCTGATACTAATTGAGAGTTCCAGATCAGTGCAACAAGTAATAGAAATCAATAGATATGAAACAAGTAGTATGATTTCAACTGGTCATCCAATTAACTTTCAATGTTGAGAGAGTTTACAATACAATTCAAGAAAGTGTAAAGACAACTAGCTTATTTTTCTAAGCTAATCAACTTTAAATACAATGGGCCCATGGCAACAAGCCCATGGCCCGTTTACACAATTAAGGCTCAAAATAAGATAATTAACAATTCAACCCTTGAACTTCTATTCAACCTATTTTGACCTTAACAGAAACCTAAACAAGAAATGTTCTGTACCACAAATCGGATCCAATCCAACCAAAGTTCAGTCCAAATCCAAATTTGAAGAAATTCGAATTCCACAATAGTGTTCTTGCAAAATCTTGCAAAAATACCAAAAATTCCCTCAAATTCAACCAAATTGACCTCAAAATTAGTATCAAATCTTCCGAATTTTCTATGGTTAGGCACTGATACCAATTGTGATCCCAAGAATATCAAGATATTATCTAATCAAAATAATATTCTAGAGAGAGAGAGAGAGAGTAGAGAGAGAGCACCAAAGTCATAAATATATTCAATAGTATCAAAGGTTACAAGTGATTACAAGAAACAAGGAGTAAAGAACTATTTATAGTTCCATATAAAGTCAACACATTCATTTACAAAGCATACAAGCAATATTAAATGAAACTTGATTACAACATAACAAAAGTAGCATTAACAACCAACAATTGAAATTTTTTGCTATTAATACAAGTGTTGCCTTTTTGGCCTAATGATATTTCGTCAAGTACATAATTTGTTGCTTATAAAAAAGTAACAACAAGAAAAATCTTGTGATAACGTGCGACCAAAGACAGAAAACCGACGATAATGATGACCTTTAGACGGCCTAAAACATATAAGATGCTTGCGACTAACGCATTTGAAAACACAACTTTAAGTATATAACATAAATCGTAGGACTTATGATGTGAGTAATAACTTTGATATTAGTAACACTGAGTCATGATTGTGTGGCATGTCCAAGTAAGTCGTAAATTACAGTCGACTTGTTTTGTGTAATCGTGCGATCTGCGACAAAACAACGTTAGCGGTTGGTCGTTGGTTAGCCAACGACCCTCGATGCTTAAATCAGTAAGAGTCGCGATGAATAATCATAAGGAAAAAAGGAACTTTAAAAGAAATACCTTTTCAAATTTGTCGCATTCCAACATCATGGGATATCCTAGTCGTCAAGGGTTTAGCGTATAGGCACCCGTTCCTACAACCTCCGATATTAGATATGGTCCTTCCTATTTGGTGGACAACTTACCTGAGTTTGCTTCTTTTGTATTCTGGTAGACCCATCGTACGACAAACTCGCCTTCTTGAAAAGTTTTAACTCTGACGTTTTTGTGGAAGAACCGCTTGACTGCCTGTCGCTGTGACCCCATGTTGACTAATACGGATTCTCTCAATTCCTCGAGTGCGTCGAGATCATAACTTAGCTCCATAAGATTATGGTCGACGGAGGTGTGTCGTGAAGTCGGTAGTTGAGTTTCAATGGAAAAAACGGCTTCCCAACTATAGACCAAAGAGAAAGGGGTTTGACCTGTGGATACACGAGGAGTCGTACGATTGACCCAAAGAACTGACGGGAGTTCTTCAATCCATTTACCTTTCGTGGCCTTGAGTCTTTTCTGTATGAAGTTTACGATCTCTTTGTTGCTCGACTCAACAAGTCCGTTCGATTGAGGATAACACGGTATCGACGTCGTGAGTTTGATGTTACGATCCTCACAGAATTGTCGAGTCCTGTCGCTTATAAATTGTGATCCGTTATCCTATACGATTTCGGACGAGATTCCAAATCTGCATATGCTGTTAGTCTGGATAAAAGAAACGACTTCTATGTCCCGAACTTAGGAGAAGGCGGCTACTTCTATCCACTTAGAAAGTAATCTGTAAGGACTAATAAAAATACTTTATGCCTAGAGGCAGGTGGTAACTTTCCAACTATATCCATACCCCATCTCTTGAAGGGCCATGGGATTAGAGTCACATGCAAGGGTTCCGAGGGTTGGTGAGACATACATGCGTGTCGCTGACATGCATCACAACTTGGGACGTACCTGATGGCATCTTGTCGTAAAGTTGGCCAATAGTAACCTTGTCGTGATATTCTATTTGCCAAACTGCGACCACCAGAGTGATTACCACATTCTCTGCCATGAATTTCTTGTAAAATCTTATGGGCTTGACTTTTGTTGTCGATGCATCGTAGGTTAGACCTGTTGATGATCATCGATAAAGTCTATTGCCGATCATGACGTATCTAAAGGCTTTAAATCGGATTTTTTGGGCTTCTATATTATCCACAGGGACCTGATCGTACATTAGATCATTATTGATGTCACTCGACCAATCATCCTCTTCGTATAAAACATGGTCGTGGTCGGGAATTTTGATATAAGGTATCGATAAGTGTATCATGGGGATGACATCGAATGACGATTTGCTAAGTGTTGATCCGAGATTGGCTAAAGCATCAGCTTGGGTATTTTAATCTCCTGGAAGTTGCATGATCAAAAATGGTTTAAACATTTCAGATTTCGTCTTGGCCACTTTGAGATAGGCTATCATCTTGGAGTCTTTTGCTGCGAATTCCCCTTCATTTGATTTACGGTGAGCAATGAGTCACTTTTGACGTATAGTCCTGTTCCCCCCATGTCACATTGTCCATGCCTACGATCAAGGCTTCATACTCTGCTTCGTTGTTCGTTGCCTTGAAGTCTCATCGTATATAGCATACCATCTTTCCCGTTCTGGCGATTTTAAGACAACACCAAGTCATGCCCCCTGGCATTGGATAATTCGTCGACATGTAGCGTTCAACTTGTGTCGTTGAGAGTCACCACAATAAATGCTTCGACTTGTGCTTATTTTTCTAGTTTTGGACTAAAATCGACGACAAAGTCTGCTAGGGCTCGCGATTTGATTGTTGTCCGTGGTTTGAAGTCGATGTATGTTGGTCCCGAAGGGTTATACAAGTTTGTAGAAGGGGGGGGGGGGGGGGGTTGAATACAAACACACATTTTTTATCTTTCTAAATTGTTTATTTGATATAATCAACAATTAAAGTTTGTTTCGGAATAAGACTAAGTAAAAAACCTAATCTGTTAGGGCATTATATTGTATTCAAGATTTGTTGTGAAGTCAATGTAATTGTAAAGTCATAGAAAGTCAAAGTCAAAGTTGTGTTAGTTGAGAGTGAATGTAATTATGAGTTAATGTCTTGTAATTAGATGGTATAAATAGGTTTTGCTTAGTTGTTAAGCAAGTAAGTAAGAAGGAAGCTTAATTGTAATATCTAGAGAGAGAAGTTAGAGAGAGAATCTGGAGAGAGAATGTTCATAATTCATATGTAAACTCACTAAAGATCAATGGATGACATGTTGTTTACCTAATAGATCTGGTTCTAACATTTGGTATCAGAGCTTAGGGATAAGATTTGTGCACCAATTCATCCGAAAATTCGTCAAAATTCATCAAGAATTAAAGAAATTTGAAGAAAATCTCCATTTTTGAAGACTTGAAGAACACAAATGGGTTATGCAATTTTTGTGTCTTTTTTGGTTTGATTTTGATTGCAAAGTGTGTCTCCATTGTTATAAATCAATTTTGCATCAAAAGATTTACAAAAACGTATCAAGAATTGAGGAATTTGAAGAATTTGTGAAATTTTGTGTTCTTGAAGAAAAAGTAGTCTGTCAAATTTTTTTGAAATTTGATTTTGCTATTTTGTGTTGATTTGATCAATTTTTGTGCAAAATCATTTCCAAAAAACATGTTCTAGACATATTTCAATTAATGATTTCAAGTTTTATTGTCTAAATCTCTTCTTTGAAAATTTTGATATTTTAGTGTTCTTGAGTGTTCTTGAGTGTTCTTGAGGGTTCTTCGTGTTCTTGATGAAAATGCTTCAAATCTGAATTTTTAATCCGTTTTTGTGTTGAAATGTTATTAAAAAGTGTTTGTTAGTTCTTTTGATCTTAAAAATCAATTAACTGATTTGTTTGTGAGTTTTTTTTATTTGTAATTGTAGAAAATGTGCACTAGATTCGTTGGGAAGAAGAAGAACAAAAGAAAAGTCATCAAAAGTGTGCTGATTGTTCTACTTATCACTAGCCAGTCAAGCTTTTCGCAAGCAGCATAGTATGCACTTTTCGCAAGCTACTTCACAAGCAACTGATAAACTTTTCGCAAGCCGCATGGAAAATGTTTTCGCAAGCTACTTTACATGAAAGTGATAAAATTTTCGTAAGCCACATGAAAAAATGTTTTCGCAAGCCAAAGGATTTTTTTTAACTGCTACTTTTCGCAAGCCATACATAGTGACAAGTTGTTCTTCATCGAAGCTTTCATGGAGATGTTAATGAGTTTTGAAGTTTAAGGGTGTTTCTATCAATAAGTTCACTTCAGATCAGTTGGCTTATGCATTTGGAACACAAATCAATTTTCAGAATCAAGTTTGGTTAAGAAATCAACGAGTTTCATTCTCGTCGGAGCTTTTGCCGGAAAACCGAGTTTCACCGGAAATTCGAGTTGTGACCATGGTTTTGACATAAAACCTTCATACATCGATTCGTGAGTTTATTTCCATCATAAAAAAACAACTTTTATTGAATTCCAGCAAGAAATCAGTGTGATTGGATCTTTGGAAAGTCTCTCTAGAAAAAACGCATCAATTACGGAGTTACTTTTCTGATGTTTTCGAAAGGCATGTTCAGAAAGTTTTCGTAAGTAACTTTAAATAGTTTTCGCAACCGTCTGAAAATAGTTTTCGTAAGCTGCTGAACTGAAGTTTTCGCAAGTCACTTCATTAACTTTTCGCAAGGCACACTTCCAAAAGTTTTCGCAAGCTGCTGTGTGTTTGTGTTGCTGTATGTGTGTTCACTTCATGACAATTGAGTTGTGTGGTTGACGACAAGCAGGTTAAGATAAGTGTTTTCATGACAACAACAGGTTGCTAAAACAAAGCTCACGACAGTTTCGAAGTTTTGATCGTTTTTTCGAAAATTTTCGGTTTAGAATTTGGAAGTTTCTTTTGTCGTATAATCGATCAAAAAGGTTGAAATAAGCTTCTTGGAGTTCATAGAAACGAATCGTTCGAAGAAATAGAAGCTTACGAGAAGGTTTCGAAATATTTTCGGAATTTTCCGGTATCAATATCGAAAGATTCGAAGCGACTTTCGACTTCCAATCAGTTCACTCGAAGAAATAGAAGCTCACAACTTGTTTTCGAAAAAACTTTCGGGTTTTCGAAAATTTTCATTTGCGAATTTCGGGAGATTGAAAGCGTGTTTCGACTTCTAATCGATTGGGGGAGCTTAAGGGATCATAAACGAAGAGTTTCGGTCGAAAAAGAATGTTCCATAACGTGGTTTGCAGGTCTGGTCTTGAGGTTGAAGATGGTGAATAGTAACTTAACGGACTTTCGTTAGTTCTGTTAAGTTTGTGACATTTATGTTCCTTTTTCCGTTAGGGTCATTAATTTTTTAACATTTTGAGTCCTTTTTCGTTTTTTAGTTAGTGCCGTTAGCTAGCTGTCAGTTAGTGTCCGTTAGGTTTTTCCGTTAAGTTTCTTACATTTTTGGTTCTTTTCTGTTAGAGTCTAGTTAACTATGTTAGATAGTTTTCGTTTATTACAGTTTTCGTCCCTGTAGTGGTTAGTTTGGTGTTTTTACCTTTTTAGTCCCTGGAGTTTATACTTTAGTATTTTTAAATTTTTGGTCCCTAGACTTTTATCTTTTAGAATTTTACAAGTTTAGTCCTTTTAGTTTTTAATTTTCAGTTTTTAACATTTTTAGTCCTTATTTTTGTCGAGTCTTAGTATTTTTCACTTTTAGTCCTTGTTTTTCGTATTAGTTTCATTTTTTGTTAGTTTTAGTCCCTATAATTTGTATTTTTCATATTTTAGTCATCTTAGTGTCAATTTTCTGTTATTTTACCTGCTTTTATTTGTAACTGATATATGTTTCTTGTATTTTTTTTGCAGGTTCACCGACTAAAGTTCAAATTTCCGCGCTGATTTTTGAGAATTAATTTTCTGAAAGACAAATTTACAATTTGTTTTTCAGATTTTAATTTTTTGAAAAATTTTCTGACTTTAATTGTGTTTATCTGATTTTATATTTTTTCGAATGTGCACATAATTCTAACTTTTAAGTGAAGTTTCTCTTGACGATCACTCTATTAGGTAATATTTTTTTAATTTTTGGAGTCTAACTCTTGTGTTTGATTTCTTTTCAGGATTCATATCAAGATGCCTACTTATACAGAAAATGGGGGAAAAATTTACTCACATAGAGATATAGGAATCATGTTTATGCCTGAAATACCAATTCTTGAAGTAGAACGAGAAAATTTGATACTTGAGAATTCAAATCTTCAAGATCAAACGAAGAAGCTTCAAGAAAACAGAAAAGCCTTACAATGTGAGAACGTTAAGTTGAAAGAAAAAGGTTTCTTGTCTTGAAACTGAAATAAAAGATTTGAAAAGTATTCAAGCAGAAAAGGAGATCAAAGCAAAAGTTGTCAAGAAATTGGACTTTGACAACACAGGTTTTCAAGATGAGAAGAACCGTTTAGAAAAGATCTTTGAATCTGAAAGAAATGCTTTTAAAAGAAAAATTTTCTCTTGTGAAATTAGAAATGTAAAACTTTCAAAACAAAACTCTGATTTTGAAAATGTTTTATTTTTAGAAAAAGAAAACCTTTGAGAAAGAGAGATCTGAGTTTGATTCTAAAAGAAAATCTTTGGAAGTAAAAAGTGTTGAGCTTTCACAAAAAATATCTGATTTTGAAAAAGAACTTGATATGGAAAGAAAAGAGTTTGAGAAGATGAAAGTTGAAAACTTTCAAGCAAAAAGTGTGAAAGATATTTTTTCAGATGAAAGAATGATTTTCCAAAATGAAATAAAGAAGCTGACAATGAAGTTATCTGGCTATCAACAAATATTATGAAGGAGCAAAAGCTAAAATCTGATCTTCAAAAAAATATAATCTAATTTTTGAAGAGAGAAATGTTTTAATCTACAAAGTTAAAGAACTTGAAGACATCGTTTTTAAGGTCAAGGTTTCATAACAAGTCAGTCCTAACACAATTGTTCAGACTCCACTTGTGGACTCAACTGATTCTGAATGTTCGTTTAAGACGGCTTCAAGTTCAATCATTAAAGACATTTTTTCAAAGGGATTTGACAGATCAAAAGGTTTCTCAAAGGATCAGATTCATCCTTCCAATCTTTTTTATAATCCTCTGTTTGATAATTCAGATAATAATTTGAATGTGCCTAAAGTTAACACTTCTTTAAAGCCTAAAAAACCAAGTCTTCAAGAAGGTAAAGATGGAATGGAGAGTGAAAGGTACAACTCCTACGAAAGAAGTTCCAAAATCATTTGTTCCCACTTCGAATGTCAAGAAGAACAATGCATATCAAGGTAAATCTTTTATCAAACCTGATTTAGTTTATTCTGTAAATCAATTAATCAGGTTAGCCCAAAAGAAAATTTGTTGTTCTTACTGTAGAACTAATGATTTTGTTCATAAAGATTATGCTCAATACTGTTATGGTACATAAAGAATTTCTTCAAATAAAACTGCACCTAATAAACCAGAACCCAAGTCCTGTTGGGTACCAAAATCTACTTAATCTATTTTGCAGGTTTATCATGTGTAGTGCTGATTGTGAGATGTGTACCACACACATGACTTGAAAACAGAAGAGAAGTTGTGCAGAATTTTGAAGAAAAGTACATGTGTTTTTAAAGGGGGGTAAAGAGATCAGACTTCTGAGTAAATCAGCTCAGGACTCGTATTTCAAAGAGATTTTGACTTCTCATCATATCAGATCAGGACTCGATCTTCAATGATTATGACTTCTGAATTTACTTTCAATTCTGGTAATTCAGAAATCGTTTTAACGATTAAGGATATTTTGATCCAAGTCTTGTTATTTGTGCAGATTTGTTCAAATAAAGATCCTTTGCACATGTTAAGGGGGAGCTTATAAGATTTTAAATCATTCTATCATGATTTGAGGGGGGTCTCAAATATCGTTGAATGTAAGTATCTTCTGATCTTAATCACCGATTGTTTGAAAGAAGAACGACTTTCAAGCATGAAAAATGTTTTTTTCTTAAATGTTCAAACCACTTCTCTATTCTCAAACAAATTTTATGAATTTAGAAGTGTGATTTTAAATGTTTTTCATGGAGATCTCGGATTATTATAACATCATTTCTGACCGTGTGTTTCCAAAGATTAATACTTACGTATTATCTTTTCTATACTTTCAAGTATTCATACACACCGGTACAACTTCTTATTGACTTTGTTATTACCATATCTCAAAATAAAACACTTTTTTCGATGGTAATACTTTTGTTTGTATTCTAATTTTGTTGAGCATCATACATTCTTTCAACGTAAATCTTAAACGTTTCATTTAAAGATTGTTTATATTTATTCATATAAACAAAATTATATTCTTTGATACCCTATCTTTTTATGATTATCATTTATGATATTTGATCTGATTGATACATTGTCAGATTCTCAAACAAGTCTTTCAAATTAATTTCATTCAATTATATATCCTTGTTTTGAGAACTTCAAAGTTCAAATGCTCAAATGTCTCATGATTATTGAGGAGCATACATTCTGATGACAATGTCATTCAAATGCTGAGATTTATTTCTTCAAACTAAACTGTTGAACACCACAAAATTTTTAGAACAAAATTTCATGGGATCAGTGTGAGATTATTAAACTTCTATGGATTTACGTTAACCAGTGTTTCCTACCCAAGAAGTTACCCGTAAGTGATTGAGTGGTGAGGGGTCTACATTAAAGAGTGGGGGAGATAACTCATCCGGTTGAGTAATCTCATTGTGATGAGCGGTAAAATGTAAATGAGAGTTTGGTTAGAAGTGAGCGGATTAAAAACAGAAAGAGTTAAAAGAATAAAAGAACTCTGCACCAACCATTTTCTGATCCAGGAAGCCACATTACTGATTGGTTCACATTCTTTGGTGACCATCATTGAAACAGGCAGTTAGCCCATGCCAACTCCTGCATTTAACCCCACCAACTACTCATTTCTTTCTCAACAAAGAAATGATTCAATTTTTATTGGGGATGCAGCATATAATCTATCAGATCTTTACTCGGAAGATTTGGTTATTGAAAAAGAAGGAAGTTTGCCCCACCTTCGCACTTCGATCATGCACATTGAGTCCGTGGAAAACTTGTTGTTGTCTCAACAATTTACACAATTTGAGCCTAATAATCAAGCATAAGTTTCTTCACTCATTTCTTACATATGCATGTACACACAAGGAATATGTTTTCTTGTCATAACGTTCATAGAAATTCCTTTGTGTTTTTTGATGATTGAATGGAATCCCTGAGGGAGTGAACATAAAAAACTCCTTTCCAAAGTACATCTGTTGTACTAAGTGGCTCCGTGCTACTTACATGCATATTAACTGATTCATCCGTTGTTTCAGCGTTACGACGTTCATTCTATCTGAATTTGAAAAGATTTGGATATATATCAATTGGAATTGACGGCTATATAGATCAAAAGGAAGAGAATGTTACTTGGTATTCAAAGACCGTGCTGAAATTGAAAAGAGTTTTGATGATCATGATGCTCACAATCATCAAAAATAGGGAGAAATATCAATGAAAGATATAGGGGGAGAAATAGTATAAAGATTTGTCAAAGTCAAGAAGATGTTTCTAGATTATTCGAGAGAGATCGATGTTCAAAGACAATTCATGTTCAAAGAAACGAAGATACAAAGTTCAAGAAATTGTTTAAAGAGTTTGAGTTCAAAGCTGTAAAGATTTTAAAGCAACAAAGATTGTTATTGTTCAAAGTTCAAAGTTCAAAGAGATGAAGATACAAAGCTTTGATACCAATTGTTAACACTAGATCTATTAGGTAAACATCATCTCATCTTATTGATCTTTAAAGAATCTTGATTATATAAGATTGGAGCTTTCTCTCTCTCTAGTTTCTCTCTCTAAACACTATCTAAATATTACAACATGAGATCTCTTGTTACATGCTTACAAACTAAGCTAAAGCTATTTATACCTCTAAGATTACAACACATTAACCTCTAATTACATTGACTTTCTACTTAACTACTTTGACTTTGACTTTTTTATTACATTGACATTAACATAAATCTTGAATACAATATAATACCCTAACATTCTCCCCCTTTGGATTCAAGATTTAAAAAAAATATAGCAGCAGTATTTAGCTCTTGATATTAAAAATTTTAACTCTGACTGCTTTAAACTTTGAAGCTCTGACAATCTTCAAACAGTTGTATCATCACAAGTTCACGTTGAACTAGATGCTTTGACAGTCTTCAAACTTTCTACTTTGAAAAATCTTCAGTTAAACTTGAAAAGTCTTTGTCTTTATCTTTATAAAGTCAATCTTCATGAATATAATCTTCAACAAATTTTCATCAAGTCTTGAACACGAATTTCAGATCTTTGCAACTTTGATCTTCACAGTTGAACTTTTCAAGCTTTTATGTCCCCTCCTGAGACTTAGTACTGGGTTCCTTCTTGAGAACTTTTCGCAGACCAAACACCAGGAGTTTTCGTATCACACTTAGAAACTTTTTACAAACAGGAACTTTTGGCAGACCACTGATTGCGAAAACAAAGTTTTCGTACCCTTCACCTTGTGAAAACAAATGTTTTCGTAACCCACTTATGCGAAAACTAAACTTTCGTATCTAACACCTTACGAAAACAAACATTTTCCTATCCTCCTTATGTGAAAATAAAACTTTTCGCAGATGCCTGTTGCAAAAACCAAGACTTTTCGCAGATGCCTGATGCGAAAACCAAGACTTTTCGCAGACCAGACTTGCGAAAACCAAGACTTTTCTTATAAGGCCCTTGTGAAAACTTTTCCTCAGAAATCCTTTGCAATGAGTAAACTTCAGAAGAACCTTGTGAAAACCTCAAATGATTCTTGCGAAAAGAATGATGAACATGCAAAAACTTCAGATCATGCGAAAACTTCACAGATTTTTCGATTTTAGGCCATAATTCTTTCCATTCTACGAATTTCTTGATGGAATTTTGCAGGGTTGCTCGAAATTCAATTCTGAACAACTTTGTAGTTGATCAAAACTTCTAAAAATATCAAATTCGATGATTTTCGATCCAACAAAGATTCTGATCAGTTTCGAACAAAAATTTCAAAAATCAGTCTAATTCTCCCAATCTGTTGTGAATTGGATCAAATCACCTAAATGAATTATGTTACAAACACTAAAACAAATCTATCTCAATCAAATTAGAATAAAAATAACTCCAATTTAGAAGAATTCGAATCCCCCACAGAAACTTTCTAAAAAATAACCAAAAATCTTCAAAATTTGATCAGTTCTTGTTGAATCTTTGACGAATTTGTGCACAAATCTTTCTCCCAAAGCTCTGATACCAATTTTTGAGGTTTATATTCAAGACTTCATGACTTTACAAAGAGAAAGACAAAGACTTTTCAAGTCTGATTGAAGATTCTTCAAAGAAGATAAAGCTGATTGAAGATTGTTAGAGCTTCAAAGTTTAAATCAGTCATAGTTAAAGTTTCGAAGATCAAGAGTTGAAGACTGCTGCTATATTTTTTTAAATCTTGAATCCAAAGGGGGAGAATGTTAGGACATTATATTGTATTCAGATTTATTGTGAAGTCAATGTAATTGTAAAGTCATAGAAAGTCAAAGTCAAAGTTGTGTTAGTTGAAAGTCAATGTAATTAGGAGTTAATATCTTGTAATTAGATGGTATAAATAGGTTTTGCTTAGTTGTTAAGCAAGTAAGTAAGAAGGAAGCTTAATTGTAATATCTCGAGAAAGAAGTTAGAGAGAGAATCTAGAGAGAGAAAGTACATAATTCATATGTAAACTCAAGATTCTCTAAAGATCATTGGATGACATGTTGTTTACCTAACATATATGGTTCTAACATAATCTAAACAAACTATGAGAATCACACAGATTTCTTGCACTTAGAAAAAGAATGAAAGAAGTTAAGAAAAGCTAAAGATAGTTTTTCTTGGCACTAAGAAGTTCAGGGATGGAAGAGAACTTCAGAAATGAAGTAGAACTTCCTATTTAGACTGCTTGCATTAAATGCATGTCAGTATGACTTTACACGTGTCAACACTTGGTTGGTTGCATGATTCTGACTTTTGCAAGACATGCTCTTGGCTGTATAATGAACATTGTAGGTGGCAGAGTGGTTTGTACGATCCTGGACAAAGGCGTATCCTTTTGACAAATCGTACAATAGCGTGCAAGGGGATAAGACAAATGTTCCTTGTAGAACAGGCTTCATGATCAACGAACGCCGAGTTGATCTTTACCAGGGAATGACAAAGGTCAGCTCTCGCTGAAGTCTTCTAGTTGAAACATCGCGTGAAATGGACAAGTCTTGGCTTCGCTGATATCCGCATCAGGTCATTAGTAGACTCAGTCACTTGTTCGTTAGCTTGGTCTTCGATTTCAGCTTTGAACTCTGTTGTCGCGAATCTTGTCTTCAGGGATCATAAGCAAACATTTATATAATGAACGTTCAACGATCATCAGCGAGACTGAACATACTCAAGTCTTACTGGTGTACATTTATCATTGACGTAATTTAGAGAGCATATGTTTTCCATCAGCGATACTAAACAGACTTAGTATATTTTCTTAGATGGTGAAACACTGATACATAATGTTTACATACAATTTTCACTAAGTGATTCTAAAGGTCATCATCAAATCACTGAAGGGTTTGGATCAACAATCTCTCCCTATTTGGTGATGACAAAGCAATAAAAGAAACTTGCTAAGTTAAAAACATAAGGATAAAAAGGACTTATAAATACGTGTCTCATTTACTGCTTTCAGGGATCTTTTCTAGTACTGATGGAGTAAATTACTTCATTGAATTTTTTTCACTAAACTTCGTAATCAGCTTACATGGGAAGTTGAAAATATAAGTACAATGAAAAAATTACAAGTACAAAAAGTTTACAGCTAATAAGATAGAAGAATACAAAAGTGATCCTATCAATTTGGCTTGTTCTCCTTGTTCTCTTCTCAATTTGGCTTCTTTGTAGATTTTAGGCTTCATGAAGACTCCTAATCTGTATCGATCATACCAATATATCAGGTCTCTAAGTTGTTCCACTGGAGTGATGGACAACTCTGACTAGCGTTGAAAGCATTGGTGACCGGTGTATTCTAAGAAGAAAATGCCGAGAGGTTCACTGACCACCATTGCAGCTTCGAGTTCTTCACCAGGTGGCAGTGATACATCGAGGGCTGACAGATCAGGATTTGGACCGAACACTGCTTCACGGGAAAATTCGATCCTTGTTTCATTCCGGATAGCAGGCCTGAAGATGACGTTGCTTTCTTTTTCTTTTGAGTTCTTTGGTTTTGATGGAGTGATGGAGGAGGCAAGTCGATCACTGAATAAAACTTGATCGATCAGCTTGTTTATAAATCTTTCGACACAAGGCTTGAAGGTCAATCAAGATCGCTGAATTGCATCTCGAATTTCCAACCACTCATCTAACCCATAATGTTCAATTGCAGAAAGGTAGCAAGTCTTCGTCACTTCATTTTCTCTGATTGTAGTGACTTCAATCACTGGAATACCTCTGACAGTTCTGCCCTTCACGTTTACATTGATAATTCTGCTTGGTAGATTCCTGAAGTCGACTTTATTCCTACACCAAGCCACAGTGGTGTCACTGACATCTGATTTATTCTTCTTCTCACCAACCTTTTTGAGAAGTTCTTGTTGGACTTTGAGGGGAAATCGTTTCAGCTGCTAATCTTTCACTGAACTCTGGGAAACTTTAAGAGCAAACTTTTTATCTTTAAGCTCGTTCCTTTTTTGTTCAGCTAGGAGTTTTCCTTCTTTGAGGCTTTCAGCGATTTCCTCAAGAGTCAAAAAGTTAAGGCCGGTTGGAGGGATGAGCCGTTGATTTTCTAGCCATTGGATCAGAGATGCTCTTCTCTTTAATTCATCGTCTTCTGATCGGTGAAGCAATCGAGAAGGTATGTTGGGGTGCGAGAGCAACTCTTGTTCTTCATCTTGTTCATCAGTCTCGTTCACAGAGACCGGGATTATTTGTTTTTCTTCATCTTGGACAGCTGGGATTATTTGCAGTGAAGGAGGAGCTTCAACGATATCCTCAAGCAGGGGAGAGGACTAGCTGAATCAAAAGATCAGAGAGTTAGATCTTTTGTGGGTAGAAAAAGATAGATAAAGAAATTTGGCTAAGTGTTTAGAGGTTTCAGGTTATAGAGAATTGAAGTAGTGAAGGGGTAAAGAATAGAAGCAATGTAAGGGAAAAGAGAGTAACATACCTGACAAGTTGGCTTGTTGACGAGGATAACGAAGTTGCCTTCAGTGACGAACCCTTTTTGCTTTCCATGAGAAGTCTTCTTTGCAGGAGACTTCTGGGTCTTCTCCCCTGCTTCATTTATTGAAATGCCTTTTGGTGCCGGAACCCTGATTTTAGTGGGTTAGAACGAAAAGTGCTCATCTTCATTATCATCATCGTCATCCTTATTATCAGGATGGAGTGATGGTTCTTCATCTTCAATCTCCACCTCTTCTTCCTCTTTTTCTTCTTCTTCCTCATAGAGGATCTCCACATTTTCTTGCACGAGGGGAGAGAAGGGTGGAGTAAGAGCTTTGTCGTCTTCGCCTTGCTTCCTCTCAGAGAGAGAGGGGTCTTCAGCGGTTCCCTCCTCAGCAAGGGAGGGGTTTTCTTCATTCATCCCCCCCTAAACATGTTAGGGAAGATCTTCAGCGGTCTTCTCCCCCTCTTCATCAACATTGGGGAGGTAGGAGGAGGATCAATGGTGGCGGCAGCAACATCAGCTGATTTAGGAGCCCTGTCTTCGAGGCCAGGGGCACCTGAACCGGAGGCCTGGTTCTTTTCTACCTGATCCATTCTGTTTTATAGGCCAAAAATGGAAGGTGTGGCATGAAGAATGAAATCCACTGCCATCTCCATTTTCTCTCGATCATCCGGAGTGAAGTGCGAGAGAGGGACAGTGGTAGCTTCCAAGCGCTCAAGGATCTTGGTGAGCAGAGAATTTGATTCAGAGACTTTGGAGGTTAAGTTGCTCACATCACCTTGCAGCCCGGAGAGGTCGGTATTCAACGTTCCAACTTCACCGCTGAGAGTCGTGAAGTTGGAGGAGAGGGTGTTATAGTTGTTGGAGAGATAGGCAACGCTGGTGGCTAGGGACTGAATGTTGTTCATGTCCCCCTGAAGTGTCTTCACCTCATCTGTCAGCTTAGAAAAAGCATCGCTGGAAGCTTTGCTATCGAGAGAGGTGGCAATCCTTTTCAGCGTGTCTCCAGCATCATTGACTGTCGTTGTGTTGGTGGAGAGGTTGGTGGTCAGCGAGACCAATTTATCACTTACATCCTTGAGGGATGTGGTTATTGTGCCCAAGTTAGGACCTATAAAAGAATACAACTGATGAGCAATGGAAAGCTCAAGAGAGGGAAGTGATGTAGAAGTAGAAACGTTAAAGGTCTAGATACCTGTAGGGTTTGAGAAAGCAGAGAAATCCCTGTTTCCTCCAAAGTATTCTATGTCGTCCTCAAACAAACGAGCAGGAATAGTTGTAGAAGTGCCTACAGGTCCTGAAGAGTTTCGCTGCATAAGGTTTTGCAGCAAGGCAGCACTTGGGTCCATCAACGAGA
This sequence comes from Saussurea involucrata, assembly GCA_033807775.1. Classification (NCBI taxonomy): domain Eukaryota; kingdom Viridiplantae; phylum Streptophyta; class Magnoliopsida; order Asterales; family Asteraceae; genus Saussurea; species Saussurea involucrata. The sequence goes on along the minus strand of CM066327.1, from coordinate 92,799,653 downwards.
ACGCTGGCGCAGTAGTGATTGTGGAGAAGACCAAATGAGGAGGGGAGGAAGCGGCAGCTGAGAGAGTTGTTGTTGCAGGTTCAGCGGTGGTGTCGTTGATGAAGATCTCGCCAATGCTTCGAGGCGCTGAGGATGTTGGGGAAGGTACTAGCGGTTCTTCAGCGAACTGAGGTGTTGAAGTGGTTAAGGGGATGGTTGATGTAGGTGTGGAGGAGCGTTCCACAAAACCATCAAGCGTTGCATGTGAAGAGGCAATCACTGAATCTGGTGCCTGAGAAGGTTGGGGCTTCTGCTTGGAAATCTTCTTGGTCTTATGGGTGCCAAGAGGTTGTTTAGAGGGTTTCCTCTTCTTTGAGGATTTGGATGTTGAAGCGTGGGTGTCAGCGGTGGGTTTGACCGCTGAGGGAGCCGCAGAAGATGACAAATTTGGAGAAAGAAGTCAGAGAAGGGAAGAGAGACTTACCTCGTCAGGGATCGTTTTGTAGTCGAGGATCTTGGTGCCGATCTGGGAGAGTTTGTAATCTCCCTGCTTGGGATAATTCTTCCCAATAATCATTTGCAGTAGGGCAGAGATGAAGCGAGGGTAGGGAACGAACATAGATCGTTCAGGATTCTCGACCTTCTCCATCAGGTTTTCAACAATTATTCGGGCGTAGTCAACCTTGTGCCCTTTCAGTAGAGAGTAGCCCATAGCATCCTGAGTCTTCCTAGCCTGATCAGTAGAGCCCACCTTCGCTGTCATGCAAGAAACGACGTGGGCGAATATGAAATTGAGTTCAGTGGGCATTTTTGCCTTGAGGTTTTTTTTATGAGGCGCTTGTCGTCTTCTTCAGTGAGCCCCTTCTTGTCCCATGCATACTTCATGAGATCAAGGAAGTGTACCAGTTCTTCCTCATTTTCGGTTTAGTTAGGGAGGGTTTCGAATGGTCGTTCAGGGAACTTGAGGGTAGTTCGAATCACTGCAGGAGAGATGCAGTCGTGGCCATATTCGGTTTAGAAACCGATGACAGTGAATTCTTTACCGGTGCGCTTGGAGGTTTGAGTGGTTGTTTTAGCGGTGAACCAAAATTATTGAAGAACATGGCGGTGTGCAGGTGGTGCAATGGTCGTTGCAGTGTATAGTGGGCATTGTTTGATGAGTGCAACCGCTTCAGCAAGGTGGGGGCTAGGTTTCTTCTTGGGGAATTCAAGTAAGGCCAGGTGGTTGTTTGCATCGATTGTGATCTGGTGCAGTTCACCAGTCATTTTCGAGGACTTGACCATGGTGGTAGGTCTAGTAGCAGTAGTGGTTGTAGCAGCAGTGTTGGTAGATTCCATTTCTAAACAACTAACCAAAAATAGAAAGAGGATGAAGAAATTTCTTAAAAAGGAGAAGTTATTCCAAAAATAAGGGATTTGAGGTTTTAGGGTTTTTACAATTCTTTTTTCTTTGGGAAGAAAAAGTAAAATTGATAAATCCCAAATCTCTAGCAATAAGATATGAATGTAGTGAGAGAGAATCTAGAGAACAAATATGTCATCCATGTATTGAGCTCAAAGGATTACAAAAGGTTTCTAAAAGATTACAAAAGCTTTCTTAAGTGTTACATACAAATGAACTAGACAAGCCTATTTATACCCATGACATACAAGGTATAAAGGCATTCACAATACTGTATAGACTCATACAGTACATTGACTTTACAGTAAATCTTGAATACAATAATGCTCTAACAATCTCCCCTTTTGGATTCAAGATTTAAAAAAATATGACAGCAGTCTTCAGCTCTTTGTAAAGTCAATCTTCTCAAACAGACACTCTATCAAACCATCTTCAAATAGCTTTATCTCCACTAGTTCACGGCGAACTATATGCTTTGACACTCTTTAAGAACTCAGCTTTGAAGAATCTTCAGACAAACATGAAAAATCATTGTCTTTTTCTTTGAAAAGTCAATCTTCTTCAATAAAATCTTCAACAGATTGTCTTCAAGTCTTGAACATGAAATTCCGATCTTTGTATAAAACCATCAATTCGGAACAAGATGAATCAGAAACGATTAGAGTTTGGATCAGAAATATGTGAAACCATCCACATTGTTGAACTTTTAGGTGTAAGCGCATTCCGATAACCACTCAGAACTAAGATAACCAAATTCAGCAACATTTGGACTTCACATGATCCTTCTCCCCAATCTTCAGTCTTTGTTCACGAATCTTTCACTTGAAATATCTTTGATTTGAAAATTCTTTGACATGAAATTGAAATTAAACTTTTCTCCCCCTTTTTCGATGATGGTGAGCATCGAAAACCATTTTCAATTTCAGTCGTGTCTTTGAGTATTGCAAACAATCTCCTCCTTACAGAATAACCTTGCTCCCCCTCAAAATAAGAATTCTGGAGCAATTTATTTTCTCCCCCTGAAAGTATGCATATATTTCAATAACGTACAGTATTTGAAATTGTAGCACAAATTTTAAAACAAATTTACACAAGGAAAATAACATTCATTGAATTTTATTTTATAACTACAAACATTTGATCATTTGAAAACTTTACAAAAGAAATTCAACTTAATGAAATTTAACAGATTTTTCAATCAAATGAAATCAAATGCATGTGTTTGGATTCAAGAACAAGTCATCATTGTATATCAAGTTAAAAAATGTTCAGTTTCAACCCCTTTATTAAATCTATTTGGTGTGCTAGCATGGGAAATATGATTAGCTTCAAGCATATGCAATTCTAAAACATATAAGAATACTTTGCTCTACTCACACTATTTGTCCAAAATCAGAATTTCATAAATTTACGGGTTTATCGCGACTTTGTATTTTCCCAAGTTTCAAGAGATGTGTGCTCATTGGCATCTTTTCTTTTGTGCTCATTGGCATCTTTTGATTTGTGCACATTGGCATCTTTTGATTTTGTGCTCATTGGCATCTTTTGATCAAAAAGTTTAGTAAGAATAAGATACACCGTTAAACATGACTTTCTATCTGGTTCTATAGCAGGATTTGGGTCAGCAGATCCCAGACCAGTTGGCCTTAGGTGCTAGGTGTCAAGCACCCCTTAGAACTTAATTTCCCAAACCAGAAAGGCCACATCGATATATCTTAAACCCATTTGTACCAGTAAAACATGGCTTTCTATCTGGTTCTATTGCAGGATTTGGGTCAGTCGATCCCAGACCAGTTGATCTTAGGGACTAGGTGTCGAGCACCCCTTAGGACTTACTCTCCCAAACCAGAAAGGCCACAGGCACAAACTTTCAAACTAAATGATAGTGCAACTTTTTTATCTCAATCACTTGGTTCTAAAACATAGTGCTTTGCCCATATTTTCATTTCCATCCATCATTCTGACATATAGGCTTTTTGAGCATTATATTCTATATATATCCAGATTCACATAACTTTGAGCATTCAGCATAATTTCATTCATGTTTTGCTGACCTTTCGATTTATTTTAGAGGTGAAAATTGAAACAAATCTAACTCAGATAATACAAAAATACTTGTAAAATCATCTTTTAGCACACATTTAATTCATTGAATGAAAATTGAAAATTTTATCTCATTGAATTAAATTTGTAAAGATTCAAGTTTTCAAAGTGGTAGAAACAAAATATAATCCAATGTTACCTTTTACCACTTGTTCCTTGAAACAAAAATATATAGCAGTTAAGGATATTACCTGAGAAGTGTGAGTTCTAAACTGATTTGTTTAGAAGTCTTAGTCTTTAAAGTACGGGTCCTGAACTGAGTTGTTCAGAAGCCATAGTCTTTGAAGAACGGGTTTTGAACTGATTTGTCCAAAAGCCATTAATATTTGTCTCCCCCTTAATGGTACAAATATTTTTCAAAAAATACGCCGCTTCTCTTCTGTTTTCAGTCATGTGTGTGGTATGTATCTACAATTCAGTACAACACATGAAGTACCTACAAAACAGTTTAAGCAGATTTTGGTACCCAATGGCACTTGGGTCCTAGTGGGTTAGGTGTAGATTTCTTACAAGGAATACTGTAAGAACCATACCAATAAGAAGTATAATCTTTATGCACAAAATCATTTGATCCACAGTAAGAACAACAGATTTTTTTATGTGCCAACCTAATCAGATGATTTACAGAATGAATAGGATTAAGTTTAGCAGAAGATTTACCTTTTGGCGCATTGTTCTTCTTGGCATTTGATGTGAATACAGATGATTTTGGCACATCTTTCTTTGGAATTGTTGTGCCTTTGATTCTCCATTCCATCTTCACCCTCTTGAAGACTGGAACTTCTTCAGATTTGGAAGTATTAATTTTAGGCACCTTAAGAATATCATCCGATTTATCAAACAGAGGATTATAGAAAAGATTAGAAGAGCGAATCTGACCTTTTGAGAAATCTGTTGATCTTTTAAATTGTTTAGAAGGAATGTTTTTAAAACTTGAACTTGAAGCAGTTTTAAAAGAACATTCAGAATCATTTGAATCAACAAATGGAGTCTGAAAGATAGAATTATGACTAGCCTGCTTTGAGACATCAAATTTAAAAATGACGTCTTCAAGTTCTTTGACTTTGTTTATTAAAACATTTTTCTCTTTAGAAATTAGATCAAATTTCTTTTGGAGATCAGATTTGATCAACTGATCCTTCATAATATCAGCTGATAAACCAGATAATCTTTTGGTAAGATTAAGAATCACATCTTCAAAATATTCGCGTTCCGATTCAAAATCTTTTTCCAAAAACTTTCTTTTATCAGTAATCTCTTTGAAAATTTCCATATTTTTCTTTTTAAGGGTTTTACTTTCCTTTTCAAAGAGATTTTGCTTTTCCGTGAAATCTTTTCTTTCCTTTTCCAAAAGATTTTCTAATTCAGAGATTTTCACGGAAAGTTCAGAACTTTTAATCTCAAAAAAATTTCGTTCAGTTTCAAATTTAGCTCTTTCTTTTTCGAGCTTGTCTTTTTCTAAAAATAAAACTTTCTCAAAGTCTGAAACTTGTTTTGAAAGTTTTATACATTTCAGCTCAGTCTCTTTCTTTTCTTCAAAAACTTTCTTTTCTTCAAAAGAAAAATTAGACAGTTTTCTCTTTAGATCGGCATTTTCACTGTCCAAAATTTTCCCTATATCTTTAACTTCTTTTAATTGAGCATGTAACATTAAGTTCCACTTCACTCTCTTTTCTTCTCTACTCTTCAAATCGGCATTTTCTTTTTGAAGAGTTGTTACTTTCTCTTGAAGATTCTCGATTTGATCGTGCAGACTTGAGTTGTCTTTCTTTGCTTCAAGATCTGCAATATAAACTTCAAGATCAGTTATTCTTTTAGTAAGTTTAGCATTTGAAGAAGAAATGTCTAAAATTTGTCTTTTTAGATTAACATTTTCTTCTTCCAATGCTTTATTTAAAATAGGAGTTGAAGAATTTGAAGCATTATCTTTAACAGGAGTTTCTGATATAGGAGATGTTTCTGATAAAATAACTTGTTGCAAAATTCCATTATTTGCCTTAGCTTTTTCAAGTGGCTTTGGAGGTGTTTTTGTTATTATGACTTGTTGCAACACTTCATTATTTGGTTTAACAGATACATGTGAATTAACAGATGTTTATGTTATAATGACTTGTTGCAACTTTACATTTGGTTTAACAAAAACTTTTGCAATTGGAGGAATCTCCTTTTTCAAAGTTTGCTTCAAATCTTCACCACTGCTTTTAACAATAACTTGTTGTAAAACCATTTTGAATATTGCTAGAAATTGATCGTTCAGAAGATCAAGCAGACAGTGTATGAAAATACACAAAAAAAATATATAAAAATTTTTCTTGAAAAGCTCTTACAGTGTATGAAATACACTATAGAAAAAATTTCGGGATAAAAAATTTTTCTCAAAAAACTTTTTTTTTTTTTTTTTTAAATTCACAAGAATTCGGATGAGTAAGGGTTCGAATTCAATGAATTCGGATGAAGAAGGGTTCGAATTCAATGAATTCGGATGCTGAAAGGTTCGAATTCAATGAATTCGGATGCTGAAGGGTTCGAATTCACTCAATTCGGACTTAACTTGGTTCGAATTCAATGAATTCGGATGCTTAAGGGTTCGAATTCAATGAATTCGGATGCTTAAGGGTTCGAATTCAATGAATTCGGATGCTTAAGGGTTCGAATTCTATGAATTCGGATGCTTAAGGGTTCGAATTCTATGAATTCGGATGCTTAAGGGTTCGAATTCAACACTTGGAAAATTTAATCAACTCAATTCGAATCTAACACAGTTCGAATTCTCCTCAATTCGAATCTAACACGGTTCGAATTCTCCTCAATTCGAATCTAGCTGGGTTCGAATTCAATCAATTCGAATCCTTCTTGAGTCGAATTCTACACTTGTATTTCCAAGAACACTCCGAATTCTTCTTTGAATGATCCGAATTCACCAAGAATGATCCGAATTCACCAAGAATGATCCGAATTCTGCACTTCGAACACGAAAATCACTAAATCAGCCATAACTTTTTCAATTCTTGATCAATTGTTATGAAATTTGCACAGATTTGTTCGAAATTTGATTCCACACACTTTCTTAGTTAATCACAAATCCTAATTCGATCAATTTAATCAAATTTTGATCCAAAAATAGTAGAAAAAGTTTTCGAACAAAAATGATATAAAATGATCAGATCTGCAAATTCTGTGCAGATTTTGGTGTTGATCCAAGAATTAAAGATGTTCAAGAATCAAATCCGAGTGCAATGATGTCAAGAATCAATCCAAAAGATCAAAAATTAAAGAAAAGATGAAATCTGGATGAATAGTAAATGAAGAAGGGTCAGAATTCTTGATGAACAGTGATGAATAGTGATGAACACCCAATCCGAATTCTTCAGCTTTAGTGTAAAAAATCTTCAATTTGGTCTTCGATCTGCTTGAATCTTCTGTTTAGCTCTGATACCAATTGATAAATCCCAGATCTCTAGCAATAAGATATGAATGTAGTGAGAGAGAATCTAGAGAACAAATATGTCATCCATGTATTGAGCTCAAAGGATTACAAAAGGTTTATAAAAGATTACAAAAGCTTTCTTAAGTGTTACATACAAATGAACTAGACAAGCCTATTTATACCCATGACATACAAGGTATAAAGGCATTCACAATACTGTATAGACTCATACAGTACATTGACTTTACAGTAAATCTTGAATACAATAATGCTCTAACAAAAATAAGGGTTTTCTAGTTTTGAAGATAAAACTAGTGAACACAGATGGTTTTCCAGTTTTCTTTTAAGGAAAGGGATTCTGGAAAAATGTATGAGGTATTAAGTTTAAGATGTTTATTTTAAACTTAATAGAAAAACTATATTTCAAGTTTTGGCCATAAAATCATGAAGAAAATGATTTTATGTTTAGAAAAACGTTTGTGTTGATCTTTTAGAACAAAAGAAAATGATCAAAACAAGTTAAGAAGATTAAAGAGTAGAAATGGTTAAAGATAAGAACCTGTTAGTTTGAAGGTTTGAAGATTCCAGTTGCAGGATTCAAATTTAATCCGAGAACAAGTATGCAAAGGAAGGTTTCTTGCTTGAGAGAGTCTAGTGCGCGTAAAAGGTAAAAATATAAACTTGAAGAGTTTATATAGTGAGAGTAGAGAGAGAAAGTGATGAGTGGGAAAAATAATCATCATGACACGTGACGCGTCCCACGAAGCTTATTGGACAACAATTCGAAAAGGACGAACGTGTCAGACGAAAAGTCGTGCCATGGATTATCCGTTTGATGACGTCATAGTCAGAAACGTCTTTTCATTTCTAAAGATGTATCTGAATGTTTTGAAAAACATCAGGGATGATTTTGTTTAATGAAGAATCACTGAGTAAAAATATCAGTGATGAGTTTTGTTATTTCAAAGGAATCACTGAAGAAAATGTCAGCGATCAATTTATTTTTGAAAAACAACTTACTGAAGTAAATTTCAGCGATTAGGAATAGAAAAACATAGGTTTGTATCAACAAATCATTTTGTTCAGAGATTAGATGATAAATAAGGAGATATAATTTCTTTTATCATTGACGTAATGCATAACCACTGAAGAATTATTCTTCAAGGTTCAGCATGCCAAGCTCGCTGATGAGAAAGTTGAATCTTGTCTCATCAAGCGGCTTGGTAAAGAGATCAGCTAGCTGAAAGTCAGTAGGGATTAAATGAAGTTCTATATCACCATTCATCACATGATCTATGATAAAATGATACATGATCTCGATGTGTTTGGTCTTTGAGTGTAGCACTTGATTATTTGCTATAGCGATGGCACTTGTGCTGTCGCAATAGATTGGATTTTTGGATAGCTGAAGGTTATAGTCTAATAGCTGATTTCTCATCCATAAGACCTGAGCAAACAGCTTCCAGCAGCTACATACTCAGCTTCAGTGGTAGAGTGGACACTGAACTTTGTTTCTTGTTTGTCCAACTTACCAGCTTTGCACCCAGGAGCTGACAACCTCATGTGGTGCTTTTTTTATCCAGTTTGCAACCTGCAAAGTCATTATCTGAATAGGCAGTTAGATCGAACCATGTGTCTTTGGGATACAAAAAACCTAGGTTGGGTGTAACCTTTAGATATCTGAAAATTCTCTTTACAGCGATCATATGTGATTCTTTGGGTTTAGATTGATATCGTGCGCAAAGACAAGTAGCATACATAATATCAGGACGACTCGCTGTAAGATAGAGAAGAGAGCCGATCATGTCTCTATAGGCAGTGACATTATCAGGTTTTCCTGACGGGTCCTTGTTAAGTGTCAACGGATGTGCCATAGGAGTTTTCATTGCTGAACTTTGAGTAAGATCGAATTTTTCAGCATATCTTTAATGTTCTTACCTTGGTCAATGAAAGTGCCTTTGTCACTTTGCTTGATTTGGAGTCCAAGGAAATATGTCAGCTCACCCATCATGCTCATTTTATATTCAGATTTCATTCTTTCAACGAATCGTTCACAAAGAGATGGGTTAGTAGAACCAAATATAATATCATCGACATATATTTGAACAAGAATGATATGACCTTTAACTTTCCTGAAAAATAGAGTGTTATCGATTTTACCACACTCAAATTATTCAATAAGAAGAAAAGAGGATAGAGTATCATACCATGCACGAGGTGCTTGTTTTAACCCATAAAAAGCCTTATCCAGTTTATAAACATAACCTGGATGCTTAGGATTAGTGAATCCTGGAGGTTGTTCAACATAGACTTCTTCATTCATCCTTCCATTAAGAAACGCTGACTTGACATCCATTTGATGAACTTTGAAGTCTCTCTGTGAACTGCATATGCTAGAAATAGTCGAATTGCTTCGAGTTTTGCCACTGGGGCAAAGGTTTCATCGTAGTCTATGCCTTCCTCTTGTCTGTGTCCCTGAGCAACTAGACGAGCTTTATTGCGAGTTACAGTTCCAAATGCATCTAACTTGTTTCGATAGACCCACTTATTTCCCATCACTAAGATTCTAAATTTTGTTAGATGGTCTGTGAACAAGATTCCAAACTTTGTTTCTTTCAAATTCAATCAGCTCTTCTTGCATCGCACTGGCCCAGTTTGGATCTCTGAGGGCGTCATCAACTTTCTTTGGTTCAATCAGCGAAATAAAATTAACAAATAAGCAAATATTAGCTGAACTTCGACGAGTCTGAACGCATGCATTTGGATCACCAAGAATTTGATCAATGGGGTGATTCATAGTCCATCGTTGAGCAGGAGCATGAGTAGCTGGCTCAGATTGAACTTCTGGAGGAGTTGAAGAAGAAGCTTCAGCAACATCAGGTATACCAGGAAAAACAGACTGAGGTTCATATGAAGTTTCATTAACTGATTGCTAAGAAGTAGATGGAATACTAGATGTTGAGGGTTCATGGTCAGCGATTGAATTGTTGACTTGAGGGTCATGGTTAGGGTTAGTTTCTGAATCCCCAAAATGAGAAAACATCCACTGATTTAGTTCTACGTTATCAGCAGTAGGTATGGAATTCGCTGAACGGGATTCGTCAAAGGTGACATGAATTGTTTCTTCTACAGTTTGTCTTCTCCTATTGAAGACTCTGAAGGCTTTGGACACTGAGGAGTATCCTAAGAAAATTCCATCGTCATCTTTGGGATCAAACTGTCTAAGAGCGTCCCTGTTGTTTAAGACGAAACATTGACAACCAAAGATGTGAAAAAAGCTGATATATGGCTTTCTTCCATGGAAAAGTTCATAGGTCGTTTTCTTGAATCTCTTAACGATCAGTGACCTATTTTGAGTGAAACAGGCAGTGTTGACAACTTCTGCCCAGAATTGAGTTGGAAGATGAGAATCGCTGAGCATTGATCTGGCAGCTTCAATGATCGTTCTATTTCTTCTTTCAACAACGCCATTCTGCTGAGGAGTTCTTACTGCAGAGAAGTTATGAAAAATGCCCTTACTCTCAAAGAAGTTATCAAGAGACCTGTTTTTGAATTCAGTCCCATGATCACTCCTTATTGAGCGAACAATCTTATTGTTCAGGACTTCCATTTTTCTGACAAATGAGATGAGTTCTTCTGAAGTGTCACTCTTAGCACGAAGGAACATCACCCAGGTATAGCGAGAGAATTCATCTACTATGACCAGCGTGTAATTCTTTCCAGCGATGGATTGAATGTTGACAGGGCCAAATAAATCCATGTGGAGGAGTTGAAGCGGAGATGTCACTGAGGAGACTTTCTTGGACTTGATACTTGCTTTTGTGTGTTTTCCTTTTTCACACGTTGAACAGAGACATTCCTTAGCGTATGAATGTTGAGGCAAGCCAGTGACCAACTCTTTTGAAGAAAGAGTATTCAACGTCTTGAAGTTAAGATGAGAGAGCCTTTTATGCATTAACGAGTTTACATCAGAAGAGGCTTTGGAGAGAAAACAAAACAAATATTTTTAGTGGATGTTGAGTCCATGTTTATAACATAAATATTTTCCAAACGATATCCACGTTGAGCAATCTTATCTTTCTTATCAGTGACAAAGCATGCTTCTTTAGTAAAGCAAACCTTGTAGTCCTTATCACATAGCTGACTGATGCTAAGAAGATTGTGCTTCAGTCCTTCAACGTATGCGACTCTTCTGAAAGTGGTAGTACCATTAGAAAGTACACCAAACCCTTGGGTATATCCTTTATCATTTCCACCAAAGGTCACTGAGGGACACTTCTCTTCCTTATATTCAGTGAGCAGGTTTCTTTTCCCAGTCATGTGTCTAGAGCACCTACTATCGAGATACCAGATACCCTTCGAGACCTGCAAACAAAGGAAGATTTAGTTTGAAATAGGTACCTATTTTACGATGGGTCCAAACTTGTCAGTGGTGGAGGATGTAGAAGGATCAGCGATCTTCGCAGCATCTGATGACTCAGCGTCAGTGGTAATCTTCACTTTGGTTAATTTCTAAACCTTAGTGACATTTTTCACCTTGGCTTGATTTCCACCAGGGATATTCTTCTTTGCCTTGGTGGCATTGATCTTCACCTTAGCTAATTTCGCAGCTTTGTTGGTTGTGGGGCACTTACTAGCTATTTGATCGGTAAGTCCACAGTGATAACATTTCCTATAGTTGAAAGTAGCTTTAGGACCATACGCATAATTATTTGAAAATTTCAAATGGGCAGGGCCTGTACCAAGAATACCTTTGCATCAGAGATCGGAGGAACCTTTCATTCTTCAGATTTCTTGCCGATAACATCCATTCTGATTCTCGGAGTAGATCGCTGAACATGTTCAGGGATCTTGTTCTTTGAAGTAGAGGGATGGTTAGCTGAAGGTTTAGAGTTCTTCAGCTTTGGTACCCTTTTGAGGTTTTTGAATAACAACTTTTTCTTTTCCTTTTGCTTTAAGTTTAGGGCTTAAAGTAGGTTTATCCTCAAGGATTAGATTATTAGAAGAAGAGCACTGAGATGATGAGGTGTCAGGGATAGAAGACACGAACATTCCAAACTTAAGCATGGAACGATCAGTAGTAGCTGGTTCTTCATTGTTAGCTTTGTAACCAAGACCACTTCTGTCATTGACAGGGATCTGAGCACCAATTATCTCAGTGATCTTTGCTGAGGATTTATATTATCCTTCAACAGTATCTTTTTCTGCTTTCAGTTCAGTGATAGCTTGTTCACGCTTGTTGCTGACAACTTGATTTACATAGACCTGATCTTTCAAATCTTCTTCTATTTTTGAAAGCTCTAGAATTTTCAAATGACAGTTTTAAGTTGTTCAGTTAGATCTTGATTTTGTTGTTCAACTTTTGTCTTGCCATTCATGGCATCATATATATCAACAGTCAATAAATCAATAGCACGAAGTCTATCATCTTCAATGAGAGCAAGAGAAGGAGTAGGAGAGAGTGATACCTAAGTGGTAGAAGTAGAAGTAGAGGGAATTTCAGCATGTTCTCCCTCTTCTTCTTTGATTTCGGCCATGAGACAGAGATTGGCCTCATCGTCTTCATCAGACTCAACCCTGTCATGTTCTTCAGCGAACAGACCTTTATCTTTCTTTTTGTAGCTTTTCAGCTTCTCATACTTTTCTTTGAGTTTCAGGTATTTGTCATCTCTAGCCCTAGGATTAAATGATTTCTTGTGGGATGAAGAAGGTTTGAATGCTTTCTTTGACCTGCATTCACTTGCAAAGTGTCCTACTTTTTCACAGTTAAAGCAGGTAGCAGTAGCCTTATAAACATGAGTAGATTTTGTCTTGTCAATGAGGGTGAAAGGTTTATTTCTTCTGAAGTTACTCTTTCTGGCAAATCTCTTGAAAGTATTAATCAGGAATGCCAGATATTCATCAAGTTCTGTAGGGTCAGCTTTTGATGAATCATCAGAGTTAGACTTCAACTCAGTGATAGTGACAGTTGATCGCTGAGTGAGCGTTAACTCTGAAGAGAGTAAAGCAACATGTGTGCTTTTGGAATCTTTGACACGATTCTTCTTAAGAAGACACGACTTCTCATGATTGAGCATAGTGCCAAATAAGGTACTAAGGGTCATAAATTTTATATCCTTTGAGAGTTTAAGACACATGGTATAATTGTCCCAACTTTCAGGAAGACATTCCAAGAATTTTGTCAGGATCTCAGAGTTAGCATAAGTCTTACCAACAGTTTTTAAATCAATGATTAAACAGTTGAAACGTTGGTGAACTTTAGAGAGGGTTTCATTCTTACCATAAATGAAACTTTCATATTGTCTTACCAGGTTGATTCTCCTGAATTCTTGTACATCAACAATACCTTCATATTGAACACAGATAGTGTACCACATGGCTTTTGAGCTCTTGAGATTAATGATGGAATGGTAGACTTCATCAGGAAGAGCCATAGAGATGATGATCTGGCTTTTGTGTCGATGGCCACCGTCTTCTTATCCTCTTCAGTCTACTGAGAGACTTCTTTGATGATTGTCCTTTCAGGGATGACAGGAGTGGTAGTAGTGGCTGGAACAGGACCTTGGGCCATATGTGGAACAAAGGGTCCATTTTCCATATAGTAAAGTTACACCTTCTTGAAAGAGTATCTTCGGTTCTTCCAAAGATTGAAGTTATCTTTGCTGAATCGAGGAGGTTTGGCAAAAGAGCCATTATCTATGTAGTTGGTGTTTGTGTTGTTTGTCATATTAAAGGATGACAAGGAAGATCTTGTTTATGGGATTAAACAATCTGCTCTAATACCACTTGTTGGTCCCGAAGGGTTATACAAGTTTGTAGAAGGGGGGGGGGGGGGGTTGAATACAAACACTCAATTTTTATCTTTCTAAATTGTTTATTGATATAATCAACAATTTACAGTTTGTTGCGGAATAAGACTAAGTATAAAACCTAATCTAAACAAACTATGAGAATCACACAGATTTATTGCACTTAGAAAAAGAATGAAAGAAGTTAAGAAAAGCTAAGGATAGCTTTTCTTGGCACTAAGAAGTTCAGGGATGGAAGAGCATTTCAGAAATGAAGTAGAACTTCCAATTTGTACTGCATGCATTAAATGCGTGCAGTATGACTTTACACGTGTCAGTACTTGGTTGGTTGCATGATTCTGACTTTTGCAAGACATGATCTTGGCCGCATGATGAACAGTGTAGGTGGCAGAGTGGTTTATACGATCCTGGACAAAGGCATATCCTTCTGAAAAATCGTACAAAAGTGTGCAAGGGGATAAGACAAATGTTCCTTGTAAAACAGGCTTCATGATCAGCGATCGCTGAGTTGATCTTTATCAGGGAATGACAAAGGTCAACTCTCGCTGAAGTCTTCTACTTGAAACATCGCGTGAAATGGACAAATCTTGGCTTCGCTGATATCCGCATCAGGTCATTAGTAGACTCAGTCACTTGTTCGTTAGCTTGGTCTTCGATTTCAGCTTTAAACTCTGTTGTCGCGAATCTTGTCTTCGGGGATCAAAAGCAAACATTTACATAATGAACGTTCAACGATCATCAGCGATACTGAACATACTCAGGTCTCACTGATGTACATTTATCACTAACGTAATTTAAAGAGCATATGTTTTTCATCAGCGATACTAAACAGACTTAGTATATTTTCTTAGATGGTGAAACACTGATACATAATGTTTACTTACAATTTTCACTAAGTGATTCTAAGGGTCATCATCAAATCACTGAAGGGTTTGGATCAACAAGTCATAACTGCTAAGGTATATGCTCCTTTTGCCAATCCAAGCTTAAGAGAAAAGCTAGTCACGCCAGTTATAGGATGCGATTCGAAATAGTGTCACAACTTTTTGGCAGCAGTCACTAGCGATAATAGTAATTTTTCCATGGATGAATACCTTGTCTCAGCGTCCAATAGTGTCTTACTTACGTAATAAATCACAAGTTGTTGCTTGTTGGCTTCTCGAGTTAAGACGACACTTACAGTATTTGCACTTACGGCCAAATAGAGCTACATAATTTCGTTGTCTTCAGGTTTTGACAATAGTGGTGGCGACGCCATATATTCCTTCAGTTTCTGAAGCATACACTCGTGGTCGTCCGTTCAGTCAAATCCCCTGTTATTTCTCAAGACATTATAGAACAAATGACATCGAGAGATAAACCTGTTTAATGTCGCGATACGATGTAACACCCTCAAAATTGGAAGGAGCAACTAAATAAAAACTTTGATAAAATAACCAAATAAGGTAACTCTTCTACAAATCCATCCTTGGAAATACCTCCAACTTTAAAACGTTATAACTTCAACATTCAATAACCTAAGTCATGCGTCAAGACTACAAAAGGTCGGCTGTTACTCAACCCAAAACAAAGTTGCTATTCCCAACATGCGGAACACTTCGTTAAGCTAAATACTTCTTGAGCACACAACTAGCTTTCCACTCTTCACAGTGTTACTAGACCTATTCCCCAACCGGACTGTTGCACATGCCGACAAATAAAAAGGTTAGGCTAACGTCTAGTGAGTTCAAGAGTTTATATCATGAGCAAAATAGTTCGTTAAACGAAAAGCGCACAATTTAAATCATGATTTTCTGAAAATGTTTATATAAGTATGCTAACAACTTCATTTCCCAACACACACAATTTCAGTAACGAAAGCTCCAATATATAACGGTTTCCAAAATGAAATCAATTTCATAACTTATTCAAAAAGGTGGATAAATGTTTAATTCCCAAATAATATAAACACGAATAAAACTCTATTATTCAAAACACCCAAACACGGATGAGGCATAATACGCCGCCACAAATCATGGAAATAATCCTTATAAATATAAAACGTCACCGAAAACATGGATATATATATAAATACCCAGAACAACACCTTTCGGTGATGGGGGAGACCCGGTTCCATCGAATGTGGCGGACACACAAAGTTAAGCCACTTATCAACGTTATTGGATTATAATCATAAGACATATCAAGCTCAACACCTTTAAGAGTACACTTGTGGAGTATCTACTTCAACCCCTCTAGGTATGTACATTGAGTTATCCAAATCCAAGGGAATATATTAGCACACATGTCTTACATCTTACCTCGATGCCTAAATGTGCCTCAATGTGGAAAACTAGCGTCCCATCATTGGCATAATACCCAAGTGCAAGGACATCGCGTTCAACCACCCACGATCTATACCTCTAGTCCTTCGTAAAGGATTTTCGGTCTACGAGTTCAACCACCCACGGTCTATACCTCTCTCCCGCTAACCAAAATTATTTCCAATTCCAAAACAGGGATAAAGTTCCCATTAAACTAAATGATTGACTCATATGCCTATGGATCCAATGCATTATAGTTGTTAGGACCAAAAATGTCCTAAATATGTGAAAGTTTTGTAAAGGCATTGTGTTTGTTTATGGGCTTGGGCTAAAGCTTAGTGGGCCTTGGGCTTGCTTATATAAAGTGTATTAGAGCTCATTTGTAAGTAGTGCACAATGTAGAGAGCTTAATTGTAGAGAGAGAGAGAGAGAGTCATCCACATTGTACTTCAAGTCTAGATCTAATATGAGGACGACTTCCGTATCTCAATCTCTCTCTAATATCTTGAATTGTTGATTGATTCCGGGACTCACAATTGGTATCAGACCAGAATTGGAGATATTTCTTCGATACGATCATTCGAATCTCGACAATTCAAGTGAAAAAGTGTCGAATTGGAAGATTTTGGAGTTCGATCTTCAAGTAAGTATGTTCTAATCATCTGATCTCTTAAAGATCTATTCGTTGTTCGATTCTACATCATCTCCTATGTTCAGAATCGATTAACATGAACAAATTGGTGATTTTGATCATTTTTTAGAGTTTTCAGTATTTTTGAAGAAAAATCTTAAGATCCGAAGATTTTGTTGTGCATGATTCGATTCTAGCCTTTCAGATCGATTTCTTCTGTGTTTCTGGAGAGAATGCAATTGACAGATTTGATTTTGGTTGAGATTTGAGCGAGATAGGAGTTTTTTAAGTGAACAGTGCCTATATCGCCGGAAAAACGATTTTTGCCGGAATTTGGAATTTTTGCCGGAGTTTTGATGTAAAAGGCTCACAGATCTGTTCGTTTTGATGTTACGATCTGTTTGCAATCATTTGGAGTGAAAACTAGCAAGAATTCGTGGTTTTTGAGTTGATGCAAGTGTTCGATGGAAACTTCATGTGTTGGTGTTCATCGTGATCGCACAAGGCTTATGCGATCAGTGTTCATAAAGCTCGCACAACACATAAGTTCATCTTAATCGCATGGTGGTGATTCAAAGTAATCGCATGATGATGTTCATCTTAGTCGCACAAGTCTTATATTCAAAGTTGTCTCATAAGTTTCATACGATCAACAAAGTAGTCGCACAAACCTTCTCACCGGCAAGTTTTGTCACACACGGTTTGCCCGATGAAACCTTGTTATCGCACAAGGTTTGTGCAATCAAACTGGTAATCACACAAGGGTCGTGCGATCAGACTCTCTCTTCGCACAATGCTTTCCCGATCAGACAAGTAGTCGCACAAGGGTCATGCGATCAGATCCCCTTGTCGCACAACATTTGGCCGATCAGATTCTCAACTCCCATAAGATTCGTGCGATCAGAAGTTGTCGCACAAAAGTTGCCCGATTAAAACTTCTAATCGCACATAACGAAACCCCTGTGCTAAGTCTCGGGAGGGGGACATTGTTCTTGGACGTTAGCATAAAGCGTGTGTGCTACATTACGCTTCTTCCTTCGATCAAATCCGAACCAAGCTCTTAAGCCGAATGCCTATTCAACCCGCGGTTCATTGACGGATTCTTTGTTATAAACTGAGATTGCACTTGGTTTGTCACGCAATACTCGCTCGTTATCTTTCTTATGAGCTTATCGGAACGAGCTTGAGTTACAACATGTTAAAGATGTGTTTGTGCATCCAGTCGAGGTTATGGCGTACATTGAATCTGGTTTTTCTAGATTGAAAATAAGAAGAGTAAGAGCTTCTTTCAAGGGGAGCCTAGACTATCTTTGAAGAAGAAAAAGCACCGCTAAAGTTTTTCCAAGAAAATAAAGGGGGAGAGGAGCTAAAGCTTTTGAAGATATAAATCTTTTTGAAGATAAATGATTTTGCTTTACAAAACTTTAGGGGGAGAATGTTAGGACCGAAAATGTCCTAAATATGTGAGTTTTGTGAAGGCATTGTGTTTGTTTATGGGCTTGGGCTAAAGCTTAGTGGGCCTTGGGCTTGTGTTGAATCCAGATCCGTGCAACGATTATGTTTTTGAATAAGCAAATAAGAACAGTTGATATGATTCACAAAGGCTGCCCACTTAGCTATTGATTTAGAGAGAATTACAGTGTAAAGCAGAAAAGCTAAATGAGACAACTAGCTAATTTTCTAAGCTAATTGCACTTTAAATACGTTGGGGCCGTGGTAACAAGCCCACGGCCCGTTCACAATGGACTAAGTTTAATCTATTACAAATTAACCCTTGAACTTTAAATCAACACATATTTTACCCTAACAATCTCCCCCTTTGATTGGAAGTTCGAGTTCGCGCTGGAGCTCTTTCCAGTTGTAGACGTAACGTTTGCGGAGCGCGAAATGAACCTCGAATAATCTAATGGCGCGGCGGTAGTCGAGACGTTCTTCAACCATATCCAAAGCAGTCTGAGCAGTTCTTTCATTCAGATTGGGCAAATAGGATACCTTTGGATTTTCGGATTCGTGTTTGATGATCTTCCGAAGAGCGTCTTGAACTTTGAGCAGAGTGCCGTCGCAAAATCGATCTACCTGACTGAACCTCATAAACTTCTTTTCTTTCTGAGCGTTGAGGAAGACGATCCCAAATTCTGGTTGAAGCAGCATTGCATTCTCGGGATACATCGACAGTTCAGGAGCTTTCAGATTCGGTTTGAGCAGATTTACCTTCTTCGCTTGGTTCTCGATTGCCATTTGAAAGTCCGTAAGATAAGACATCATAATAGAACGGACAAGGAATCGACGAACCGCTTCGAGCGCCTTTGTTACAGCAAGCGGTCGGATGGTTCTGGTGCGAAGGTCTCTCAGAATAACCAGGAGGTCGAACGGATGGAGATGCTTAAAGTCAGCTTCAGAAAAAATCCATTCTTTTCCGTCTTCACGTCGAACAGTGAATACTGGAAAAACGATCTTCATAATCCGGTTTGACTGAATCTTTAGCACTTCTGAAATTTTATGTTTGGTTCGAACCTGGTCTCTCGAGAGACACCGTTTCATGGCTTCTACGTATCGGAGTTGGCGTACTGGATCAGGACTGTAGATGCCAAGACAGAAGGTCGGCTCGATCGAGCGAATTCTGTGTACAAACAGCTTCTTCAGAGATTCCTCCAGATGAGGAATGAGGACCTTGATCTTCTCCCAACGATTTTGTTACTGAGGAGGGGGAGGAAGATCAGGAGCTGTCCTTTGCTGAGGAGATGTCGGGATTTCTGCATTTGAGCTTTCGGGTTAATCTGAAGTCGTAGTGGGTTGAGTCGAGTGAACGGGAGGCGTACCATAGAAATTATGAAGCAGAAACCGGTCGTAATCAACGTTGTCGTCTTCATCAGTGGGAAACACCAGGTTTACTTCGAAGTTTACGGCTCTGGCAGCTTTTTCGTACCATGCGTCTTCGGTTTCCGGGTTGGTTTCACATGCAGGATCAATCATGGTGAGCGTCGGCATGTCTGATGGTTCTTGTGCGACCAATTCCTGTGTTGTACCCTCGGGCTTTTCAACCGTTGGGGCTTCATCATCTGAAATGTCCATGTTGATGACCATTTGTGCTAATGGCAACTCGGCTTCGGGTGTTTCTGTTGAAGTTTCCGCAGTTGGGGGTTCCTGATGAACCACAGTTGTAGTTTCGGCAGTCATGATCTGGGCGGTCTCGGTTTGGCGTAGACGCTTCTCCCCCTCACGGTGATCAGGATCATCCTGGTCATCGTGCATGCGTTTGAGACCGCCGGCTTGACTCTTACAGGTGTCTTCTAGTGAGCGAACCCTCTCAGACAGTGTGGCGAGCGCTTTGTTGTAATCGTTGAGGGTCGAGTCAATGGAGTCAAGACTAGATGTGATAGATGAAGCTGGAGCAGTGACCTGGGAGCGAAGAACTGAAATCAGGTCTGCTTCAGTCGAGGCGGTTGTATCGGATCCCTGGAGCAGTTGGACCAGAAGCATCGTCTTTAAGGTATCTACCGAATAGATAGGTTGAGCAAATGTCGGTGGATGTGGTGGTGCGGTTTCGGCTTCGACGAACTGTGCTTTGCCTTTGATGGCTTTGGCGATCTCGTCGGTGACATGCTGTTCCAGTGCCTCACAGACAGCCTTGAGGGTGCTGTCCAGGGACCCTTGCGACACATAGTCGGGGTGAGTAACTCCGGGACCACTTAGGTTACCCGTTGAGGCGTCTACCACAGGGGTAGAGCCACATACGTTCACAGTTTGCGTGATATTAACTGTGGTAGGATTTCCGTCCAATCCTCGTGTTTCGGCAGTCGGAGACACTATAGACGTTCCGGTCGGGTCACTAAGAGCCGCGACGTGGTGTTGTTCCTCATCAAGTGTCCTAGGCGAAGAATGTTCAGTAACAATAGGCTCTAGACTCGATGGTGCACGCAAAGAAGTCGAGACCGGGGGCTGCTGGTCTCTTATTTCAACACCAACACTCTCCGAATGAGAGGCCGGTGGAAGTTGTGCTTGTTCCCCGTGTAATATTGAAACATCCGTCTGTCGTGAGACGGATGAGTGAATGAGGGGGTCGTGCAAATGCTCCGCTTGGTCCACGGAGGCTTCTTCAATACCCCGTCCTAATAAATGAGACGAGATAGCAGATGTGGCTACCCGGATATGACGTGGCTGGTTTCGCTCAGGAGCCTCGTTATCTTTATGGCTCAATCTTTCTTGGTTCGAGTTCGACCTTAACACCCTCCTTTTCACATGTGCTATGTCCCGGGGAAGGTCCCTCCGGCTCTGGCTGGACCATGGGATTCCCTAACTCTCGTTCATATGCTATCATAGGTAGGGTTTCAGGCATATGCATAGTACGGATATTATCCGGCTCCCCCTCAAAACATACATGGGGATTGACTTCCTCCCCCTCGGAGTGAGAGTGATATCAATACAAGAAAAAAATATTTAGACTTTGTAAGAAAACTAGTGTGACTCTTCCCCTCAGATTGAGGTTGTGGATCCGCCATGGAATATCTATAGAAAGACCCAAAGTTAGAAACTGAGGCGGATAAACAAGTTCTGGTGTGTACCTTTGCATTAAGTGGCTCAATCTGATACAGATTGAGGACAGAAACAGGTACAAGACTGAAAGTAGTAGGGGCGTCCGGACATAATGATGCAATTGCAAGACATTCCGGACAACACATGTATCCGGACAAAAGGTGTCCGGATAAAAAAGCATACCGGAGATGATGAAAGTTTCCGGATAAAATAAGCAATCCGGACAGAATAGAATCCGGATGACATTTAAGAGAGACCAAGAGTCCGGATATGGTACCCGGGTTCCCTTCCAATCCGGATAAGGACCCGGTCCGGAAACCTGTCCGGATACTTCTGGATTTTCAAGAATTTCCCTGATTCTTTACATTTTGCGAAAATAAAGCTATATGGATTTCAGAAATGAACCTTCTCTCGCTCCCCCTCCAACGGAGCATGGGGAAGAATTTGCTCCCCCTAGGATAGTGCAATGGAGAGTCCGACACACATAAAAACTTTTAGGCATTGAAAGAAAAACACTGTGTCGCTCCCCCTCAGAATGTGCGCGTGGTGTGAAATGCACACGGGAGTATCCCCACACACAAAAACTTTTTAACATATTTAAGGAAAAAGTGTGTGTGACGCTCCCCCTCAACAGTAGAATAACATACCTGATAGCTGATCATGCTCCCCCTAAACACGTGAGCAGCTTGTTAGAGCACAGGTATAGACAAACCTCACGTTTTCTTAATATTGTTCCTTGTAGATCGTGAGCAGCTACCTCCTTGCGGTCATGTGTGTGGAGCATCTAGTGTTTAAGGACCACACATGACCGTCCTGCAAAACAAATTTAGCGGACCTTCGGTACCCAGATTTGCTTGGGTCTGGGAGGGTTAGGTTTGGCACCGTTTGGGGAAGCATGCTTTGTCCCAGCTTTCCCTTTAGGTATAGGAATTACACCGTTAGAGGGAACTGGTTTTGGCACTTGTTTCCTCTTCGGTGCAGAATTTATACCTTTAGGAGGAACATATTTTGTAGCAGCTTTCCACCTGGGTGCCGGTTTAACCTTAGAAGGAGCAACCCATCTAGGAGCAGGTTTGGTCTCCCGCTGTGGTTTAACCGCTGATTGGTAACCCCGTTTTTGATAGTGTCTTTGCTGGTTATTACGGGGTTTGCGTTTGGGTGTATGATTAAACCTTTGATATGACCCAAACCAATCATTATTAGCAATGTCATCAAAATCATTCCAACCACAACTAGAACAACACAAACGATCGTGTGATAATTGAATCAATTGCTGAATGGAATAAATTTTCATCGGCAAATTAACATCTCTATTAACAAAATTATTCCTATGATTCCAGGCACAATCATTTTTGTTCATCCTAGGATGAAAGACAATATTGAATGACTTTGATGCATCATCCTTGACAGATTCCTTGGCTGGCCACTTTGGTTTTGTTTGTTTAGCTAGACCGGTTTTATCCGAAACAACAGGGACAGTGCGGTCAGTGACCTTTGAGGAAACAGGAATCTTAGTGGTCGGTTGTTCGGTCTTTTGCTTCGGCTGTGATCGTTTTTGAACATTTGAAGCATTTTTAAGAATCTTGATCACAGCCGGAGTCTTGGATTGTGAACAGTCGCCCTTTAGAAAATTGACCGGACGATTAACCACTGGAGACAAAAAGTCAGAATGACTTGGAAGAGGTTTGTCGAAAGGGAACGACTCAAACTCTCTATCAGAATTACCTTCGGAGTTCATGTATTCTGAAAAATCGACATCCGGAATTACTGGACTTGGATCGGTCGAGGAAGGCGAGGAACACTTTGTGCTTTCTGTAGTGTGCTTTGAGGAATTTGGTGCGGAAGCGTTTGAAAAATCAGAGTTTAAATTCCTTGTAACACATTCATCTTGAGAAACTTGACTTTCTTGAGACGAGATATTTCCTATGAAAGCTTTACACGAGGATGTGTCAGATGAGTTGGAGGAAAGATCAGGTGAAATATGCTTTTGAGCCTGGAGAAGGTCAATCTGTTCTTGGAGTTGACCATTTCTCAGGTGCTCTTTCATCGTTTCTCTTGTCATTTCAGACAGTTTGATGAGAGCGTATTGATTTCCCACTGAAATTTTTCCTTTCCTCACTTGACACACCGTCGGTTTTCTCAGATTTGAGTTTCTCAATCTCAGAGATGAGCACTTTCTTTTCGTTTTGAAAAATAGACCTTTCTTTCTCAAACGACTCCTCCAACTCGATAATTTTTGCTTCCAAGATGAGAGGGGGAACATAGAGTTTAAACTCGTCCGTCTCAGTCTTGGTTGCTGGTGCTACGTCCTCATCCTTTTTGGAGGAATCCTTGGGAGTAGCTACCTTGTAGGGGTCGAAGTAGTCATTGGAAAGGTACTTTTTGTTCTTTTGATACGAGTAGTTTAGAGGTTCATAACAAAACGGAAGTTGAATTCCTCGTTTGTGTGTGCGCTTATATTCCTCAGTTTCCTCCTCTTTTTCAGGTTCAAGAGGACCAGTCCATTGAATGGCATATTCTGGATACTTTTTATCTAATCCAAAACAAGCAAAATCATACAAAGTGGGTACATGCCATCTTCCCTTTTTCAAATAGTGTGGGTTATCATATCCGATTCCCCACTCTTTGTTAAAGTATGTGAACTCTTTAGGTTTATTTAGAAAGATGGTTTGATTAGTTTGACCCCTTTTGTGGAGTTTTGTTTCAAGATCAGTGATTTTATTTACAAACTCCTTGTGCTGAATTTGAAGAGCATAGCATTGATAAACGATTTCTGTTTTTTCATTCAAGCACTGATCAAACTGTGACTGAAGTTCAGATAATTTGGCCCGTAAGTCTTTAGGTGCTATAGAAAGATTTTTGCATTTCTCCTTTAAAATACAATTTTCAGACTTATATTTTTCAGATATTTTCTTTTGAACATCTAGCTTTTCGGTTAGAGACCTAATCTCAAGCAGTTGTTCTTTAGAAGTGGCCTTAAAGGAAGCTACCCGTTCAGCAAGAGGTTTCACTCGGTCATAAAGTTCTGAAAAGATAGGTTCACATACTTGACACGGCTTTTTCATGTCTTCTTCAGCAGGAGACATCTTCAGTTGCACTGGAGTGATCGTCAGACGATTGTTCGATTCAAAGTGGCACAATATCACGAATACTTAAATGTCCCCCTCCTGCGACTTAGCACGAGGGTCCCGGATTGTGGAATCCGGGTGGTTTCCAGATAGGGAATCTGGAAAAATGAGGTTACCGGGTGATAAGAGCTTACCGGATGTGAGGGTTTTCCGGATAAGATGAAGTAAACACTAAGTGACCGGGTAAAAGATGTCTGGATAAGATGAAGAGTCCGAATAACTTGAGTTGTCCGGATGCAATGAAGTTTCCGGGTAAAATGGATTGTCCGGATAAGATATGTCCGGAAACACTGGGTTTCCAGATACAAATGTTACCCGGATAGTATAAGGAATAGTGACTTACCCGGATTGCAGAACTTACCCGGAAAAATGAGGAGTCCGGATGGAATTGTAGTTATCCGGATGAAAATCACACAAACGTCCGGACACCTTTAAGTTGTCCGGAAAAGTCGGCTGTTTTATCCGGACAAGTCGGCTGTTTGCTCAAATCGATCGATTTTTTCGAATAGGGTTGCACAAAATCGATCCTGGAAGATTAGTAACAATGCCAAACACAAAATAACACTAATCCAATC
The DNA here is from genome assembly GCA_033807775.1 of Saussurea involucrata. Taxonomy (NCBI): domain Eukaryota; kingdom Viridiplantae; phylum Streptophyta; class Magnoliopsida; order Asterales; family Asteraceae; genus Saussurea; species Saussurea involucrata. The sequence continues at coordinate 92,774,763 of CM066327.1, read as the reverse complement.
GTTTTCAATGCAAAAAGAACACGTTTTGATGGTAAAAATTCGATTTTTGTTGAAGAACACTACCAAAAACTTTGAACTTAATTTGCAAAATTAACCAACCAAACGAACGAATTAGGAAGTGAAATTTGCAGAAACACTTATAATAATGATTCTAACACAACCCAATAACCAGAAACTATCAATTTCGACTGAATCAAATTTTCAAGAATTCAAGAAAAGTCAGACGAGTAAAAGTCAAACTAACCAGAAATTGATGAATGAAGCTTTGAATCGAATCCGTCTGTCTGCTCTGATACCAATTGTTGAATCCAGATCCGTGCAACGATTATGTTTGTGAATAAGAAAATAAGAACAGTTGATATGATTCACAAAGGCTGCCCACTTAGCTATTGATTTAGAGAGAATTACAGTGTAAAACAGAAAAGCTAAATGAGACAACTAGCTAATTTTCTAAGCTAATTGTACTTTAAATACGCTGGGCCCGTGGTAACAAGCCCACGGCCCTTTCACAATGGACTAAGTTTAATCTATTACAAATTAACCCTTGAACTTTAAATCAACACATATTTTACCCTAACAGCTTGGCTATATAAAGTGTATTAGAGCTCATTTGTAAGTAGTGCACAATGTAGAGAGCTTAATTGTAGAGAGAGAGAGAGAGTCATCCACATTGTACTTCAAGTCTAAATCTAATATGAGGATGACTTCTGTATCTCAATCTCTCTCTAATATCTTGAATTATTGATTGATTCTGGGACTCACAATAGTCTAAAATGTTATATGACTCCAAACGAATGAACAAATGCATTCAAAACATGTAATTCTCCAATAAACATAAATCATGACCAAAACTCAACATTGAGCTATCAAAACTGGACAAATGTCCCCAAAACATAACAAGATAAATTACCTAGCCATAAACACGACTAACTCAAAAGATCAATCGTGAAAAGTCATAAAATGAAATTAAACATAGTGTTAGGACAACCCTCTTTTCCATGAAAATCCCGAAACAAGACATTGTGTTAGGACAACCCTCTTTTCCAAGGAACTCACACCGTTACATTTTCAAATCGTCCCATAACGTACTATATATATATATGCATATTTCCAAAATATACAACTAAAAATGCATTTTCGTATCAAGTAGACTCCATTTATAAAATAAATCATCAAAACATTTTCACTCATGCTTTATTCGCCAAAATACCCAAAAATCCCCAATATGGGTATTTTACAAGATTTACAAACTCAAACACTTCAAATAATCAAAACCGATCAATTACTCAACATTTGATAATTTTTACGTAAAACACATAAATACATTAAAATAAACATTTTTGGCATGTACACCGTTTTCACAAATCGACTTGAACTCACCTTACTAGGTTAGGTTAAACCTAGATTCCAACCCAAACTCTAGCTTCCCAAAGGTGAATATTTGAGATCTCCAAGGAGATCCTTATAAAAAAGTTCTTCAAAACCATCAAACAAGCTAGAATATACCAAATAGACACAAATATTAACACGAACTCTAAAACTACAAATATCTCATAAATATTTCAAACCCAAGTACTAGCAACCTCCCTTTTTAAAATGTAACCACTTTACACAAAACGTTCCCAAATATGAGCAAAGTCACATATGCTCAATTAATAAGATTTAAGTCCCAAAATAGCATTTGTGTAGCTCAAACACACTTTTATAACACATTCTTGAAAATCCATCATTTTTCTAGTAGAAAGGGTAAAAACTTCAAAATACATAAAATTTATCAAAATATATAAATATGCAAAATACATCAAGAGGTAAGTTATAGGAGACTAAAATAAAAGGTTTTGACATAAATAAAGGTTTAGAAAAGTTAAATGAACTCACCAATGGGTTTGTAAGAAACCCTAAAATGTAGTCAAAATGGTGAAGGGGGTTGGGGAACAGGAAGTTGGATCTTGAAGGAAAACTTGAAATCTTCTTGATTGGTAGTCCTCAAATGCTTGATGAGGATGGGAGAAATCGATCATAAAAATTACAAAGTTTATTTTGAATGAGGACTGAGTAGGTTTGAAAATAAGAGTATGTGAAAAATAAAACAAGAAAATATGGTCGTCCAGTTTTTAAAAAAAATAGCCAACCGAGAACCCTTTTGTCTTTTTTTCCGTGGTTGTGTCTCCTTTTCATGCCTTGGAGCCCACAATGATGCAACTTAAAATCTTTTTCATGGAAATGGTTTTGTTTATAGCCCTAGTTTATGTAGTCCACATATATAGGCCCACATTTGTTACAGTAAGCTTAATAAGCTACTGTAATTCCTTGTCAATGGTGACGTGAAGAAGAACATAGAAGAAGAAGAAGAAGGACAGATTCTTGATTTAGAGGGAAGAAGACAGTGAGAAGATAGAGAGAGAAAGATATTTGTTATTCATTTCCTATCTACCACACTCTATCGGAAGCTATTTATAACCCCATTATTACAAGATTCCCAATTAAGTATTTCCCACTAATCACTCTAACAAACTACGCTCCCATTCAACTATACTAACAGACTTCCTGTTACAACATTCCAATTAAGCCAAGAAATTAATTTAATACACTTTTAACTAATAAACTTAATCAATAAAATATATTTATTAGTTAAACATTAATATAAATTAAATCATGAAACGTAATTAATTTAATAATCTCTCAATTAATAAAAACAAATAAAACGTAAGCATAAGACTTAATTTACATATTATATAATTAGATAATGAATAAGACTTTTAATTTAAATTAAAACATAACTATATATATATCTAGGGTCTTTTTTTTTATTAACCTTTCATTTAGTGTTAACCACGTTAACCAGTTTGAACCAATATGAATCAAGGAATTTTCTTTGTTTTAGTAATAGGAATCCGGTTTAATTAGGGTAGTTTAGGGTTTTTAGGTTTTTTAATTATTTAATGTATATTAACTTTCCTAATATAATGTTAGATATTTATGGTAGTTAATATTTTTTTTAAGATTAACGTTAATCTTCTTCTTCTTTCAAAACAGTTACCAAAACAGAACCAAGGGGCTGTTGGAACAATGTACACTTATGCACTTACGCACAATATGAAAAGAATGTACACTTATGCACAAACTGGAAACACTATGTACTTATGCATTTATACACAATATGAAAATAATGTTCACTTATACACAATATAGAAACTATGCACTTATGCACACTTTGGAAACAATGTGCACTTATGCACATCAGATAATAATTTTTTTATTACACATCAAAATAATTGGATATATGCACGCAAATACGATATTATATTACACTTCAACAAATGTGCATACATACGCATCTAAATCTATGAATTTGTTCTCGTCAAAACAAGTGCATTTATGGTCTATCTCTTTTCGAAGGCATATTTGCACATAATAAAATTGCATATATGCCCATTTAATCTAAATTCACTGAACAACAAAGTTTAACTAGATAAAAATAACAATGTAAAATCCAAATGTAGTGAAATATACCTTCAATTGGTGCAATCATGGACTCCTTTATTCTATTGTTTTTGTTAACTCCAACATTGGAAGCCAAATTCTTGACAACTTTGTGTAGCATTCTTTGTTCTTCTTCCTCGACATCGACCTGAGTCTCCATTGTATTTTTGAAGTTTGAAAAAGATGATTTCAAAGCGATCCTTTCACTTTTCTTTCGAACAGAACTAAAAACAATTGCGATATTATGGACATAAATCGGTTTATAAAACCCTAAGATTTAGGGATTTTACCTCTCACAAAATTGTTCCCGCTTCCAAATTCAGCCATCTACTTCGTCGATTTTGTGTGCACAACTAAAATATTTTTTTTTCAAGATTTTGTTTCGACAATGGTTGCTTGAGAGTCGGAATTCGTTTTTGGAAGTGGCGATAAATAAGGACGCTTTCCTTATCTATGAATTAGACTTGTTTTGCAGTTGACACATTTACTCGTGTGCATATATGCTTTCCTATTGTTTAAACGTGTCTATTTTTAATTATTGATTAAAATTTTGTTTTAATCTTAATCATTGATTTTCAGGATTAACGGTCCTGATTGGTTAACATGGTTAACACTAAATGGAAGGTTAACAAAAGAAAGACCCTCTATATATGTATATAAAATGAAGCCTTTAAAAGAAACACACACAACCCCTAACATAGAATTCATTTACTTAGAATTTTCTAGGTGTTACACATGACCAGTGAGTCGTTGGACCTCCTTGAAATTTCTTTGCGATTTGATCTTGACGATTGCCTTGATATGGTCATGATTTGCTTCAATTCCGCTTCATCTTCATGTTGTATTCTTTGAGGATGTCGAACGATTGCTTAAGATGTTCAATATGATCCGTCGCTCCTTTGGATTTGACAAGCATGTCGTCGATATATACCTCCATTGTGTCGTCCAAATGTTTTTTGAACATTTGATTGACTAGCCGTTGATACGTCGAACCTTCATTTTTTAGATCGAAGGGCATTACCTTATAGCAATAAATACTTTTATCTGTCATGAATGTCATTTTCCCTGGTCGTCGAGATGCATGAGGTTGCTTATAACTGGAGTATGCATCTATGAGCGTTAATAATTTGTGCCCTGTTGTTGTGTCGACAATGGTGTCGATATGTGGTAAGGGGAACGGGTTCTTAGAACAAGCCTTGTTAAGATCAATGAAACCGATGCAGACTCTCCATTTCCCATCCTTCTTTTATACGGCCACGAGATTGGCTCACCATTCTGGATATTTCACTTCGCTGATTTTGTTGGTTCTGAGAAGGTTATCGAACTCGTCGTTAATTACTTTCTTCCGCTCCGGGGGAAATTTTCGACGCTTCTGTTTGATGGGTTTGAATGAAGGATCGATGTTCAATTTACGAGATATGATTTCAGGATTTATACTGACCATGTCTTTGTGCGTCCAGGTGAAACAATCAGCATGTTTTGGCAAAAAAAGAGATTAGATTTTTCTTCACGACAGGGTCTAGTGATGACCCTATGAAGACATATATGTCAGGCTTGCTCAGGTCCAGGACGATTTCTTCCAGATAGTCATTGGTCGATCCAGAAACACTTGTACTTATAACTGCTAGATGTTTTGCTTTTGCGGCTTCAAGGCCGTCTTGAAGCAGTCACGTGCGAATTTCTATTCGATTTTGATCTCTTGAACACCCTAAAGGAGTTGGGAATTTAATCGTATGGTGGTACATCGAGGGAACGACCTTCATGTCGTGAATCCATGGTCGTCCCAAAATGACATTATACGCAGGCGTGCAGTCGATGACGTTGAACCTTGTATCTTTATTGACTCCTTTAGGGTAGACTGGAAGGATGATTTCTCCAATAGTTTTGGTCGCATCTCCGTTGAACCCCACCAAGATGGTCGAACGTCGTATGATCTCTGCCTTGTCTATACCCATGGCTTTGATCGTGCTAAGGAAAATGATGTTGGCGGAGCTTCCTCCGTTTACTAAGATTTTTCGGGTCGAGAAGTTTCCAATCGTGAGCTGAATGATCAGACCATCATGAGGAATCTATAAGATTTTCACTGTCGAAGCTTATTGGTATTGCCTCCAATTCCAACTCTTGCTTAGGTCGAGACGATCTGGAGATAGGAAATTCGTCCGACCGGTTACTAGCGTGTCTCTTTGCCGCGGCCAGCCCACAGACGCCAGAACCTCCAGTCACGCAGTTGACGACCTTTGTGTGGACCGGAGATTCGGGTCGTGCGTCATCGCTTGATTCCTTGCTTATCAAATCCTGCAGATGGTCTTTAGGAACTAGCCAAGCTACCTCTTTACGCAAGGCGATACAGTCATTTGTCGTCTGGCCATGATCACTATGGAAGTCACACCACTTGGATTTGCCTTTATTGTCATCACCTTTATCACTCTTCTTGGGCCAACGAATCGTTGACTGGATCATTCTCAAGGCCTCAACCAAGTCTTTTGACGACCCTTTGAATCCATACGCTGAGATTTTCGGGTGTTGGGTAAACTTGGTCGTCGTGACGTTCTTCTTTACCTCAAATCGTACGTTTGAGATCTATTGTGAAGTCTCCTAGTTAGAATTGTTCTTTCTTTGAAATCAGCTTTCTGCACTCCCAACGATATTTTGTCGGTCGAATGCTTTCGCCGGAAAGCAGGGTCATCCTCGATTCGCATATACGCTAATGTCCTAGCTCTGACGTCCTCGATGTTCTTAGGGGGATATTTGGTAAGGTCTCGGTACAATTCTGGTTGTCATCTAGAGCACATTTCTATGATTCGATGGTGGTCTTAACTTCACAGTTTCGGTGTTGATCATCTCTAAATTGAAACGATTAAAATTGCTTAGGACCGATTCCCCAACATTCTGATTGATGTAGTACAGATCTCTAGTTTTTTTTCCATGTTACGATTGCTGTCAAATTGCTAGAAGAATTGGTTGACTAATTGGGGATCGCCATCGACGATATTGGGAAAGCTGCAGCACCAGTCGGCGTGACAGGCATATCGAAGGTATTCGACGGTGGTCTTGGGATGGTGAATGATGGAGGTGGAGGCAGAGGATTTTGACCCAAGAAAGGTGTGTTAAAGAGCTGTCTTGCACCGTTTGGTGGTTTAAAGGAGCCTCCTCTGATTTCTCAGGAATGCGAAATCCTCGATTGCCTTGCGGTTCTGCTCATCCAATGCATTGATATGGCTGCGCACTGCATCTAGCACCATGTGCATATGAGCAATAGAGTTGTGATGAGCTCCTTGTGCTGGCATGTTCCTGTTTCAAAGGAAAAATTCCTACAACGAAAATGTTAGTAGGACGTGTGTTCGTCGAATATTTTCTCTAGATGGGGCCTTACGGTGGGCGCCAATCTGTTTATGCCAAAAATCACCCTTTTTATGATAACTTACGGTTGGTGTGGAGCTTTAACAACTAAAGAAAGAAATCATCGACGAACCACACGATAAACAACAGAAAGTAATAAAACACAAGAATTTGGTGACGCGGAAAACCCGTGTCGAGGGTAAAAACCACAGACGACAACTGGGTCGTTAGTGCACTATAGACGTCAATAAGGGACGTCGTCCTAGTGTAACAAGTTTCGAGAGTACAATCAATTACATGGTAAATAAAAAAGCTAACTAGTCGTGAGATTCTATAGTGCGTTGTGAGTGAAAACACTTTGTCGTGAGTTTCTTTGACTAAACCAAGTAATTTAATTGGTTTTAGTTAATATTTTATAAACACTTCAAATTATTTTTTGAGTGAATTACACCGGTGGTCCCTATGGTTTATCCAAATTTTGGATTTGATCCATACAGTACACTATCTACGGTGGTGGTCCCTAACTTTTTGATGTAATTTCACTCAAGGTCCTTCTATGTTAAATACAGGGGGACCATACGTGAAAGTAAATTAAACATAGGAGGACCGTGAGTGAAAGTAAATTAAACATAAAAGAACCATGAGTGAAAGTAAATTAAAAAGTTAGGGATCACCACCGTTGATAGTGTACTTTAGGGATTAAATCCAAAATTTGAGTAAACCACAGGGACCACCGATGTAATTCACTCATAATTTTTTTAAAATAATTTGAATCCTATGGATTCCAAAAGTTAAACAAAGAAAATCTTTTTTAAATATAATAAGTCTAGTCTTTATTAATTCTTTAATCTTACACCCAACCTACCATTTCTTAACTCTCGCACTCAATACTCTCATGATTTTATTCACTCTCACACTTCATACACATGAACACTCACTTCTTTTATACTCGTAATTTTTTTTAAGAAAACCAATGGCTAAGTGGCCTTCTTCATTATTTTTTTAAAGTTTTTTTTCTTATATAATTAAGAGACACTCTTATCTTTCAAACTACTTTTAAGTCCATCAATTTTTAAGAAGTATCAACTTTTTAAAACACCCTCAAAGTCTTTCAACACTTTCTCTCCAAAACTCTCAAACTCTTTCACTTTGAAAGCTCTCTCAATACTTCATCTCCTTTTGCTTTCAAGATTAAAGAAAGGTTGTGATACCAAACACAAATCACAAGTATTCTCTACACTCTAGTAAGTGTGTGAGATAGATCCAACTAGCATCCACATTGTGGTGTGGAATAATAGCTAGAACTTGAGTTCATTTTTCAAGTATTCAAATCTTGTGTAATTAAGTGTTCATACAGTGTGTTTCTACCTTAAAAGAACAATATAGTGGATTCTCGTTGAGTTTACTCAACAAAGAGGATTAGCCCAGTTTTGGGCAAACCTCTCTAAATTCGTTTGTATCTTTCTTCCCTATCTCTTATTCTTCTTTGTTTGCTTCTTGTGTTAAACCTTAACAAAAGAATACATCTTGTGTATTCCTATATATTATCTTAAAAATATTTTAAGAATGCTTCCCCAAAGTTGTCCTAACAAACCTAATGGGTTCGGGTTGCCCTAAATTTGTTCCATTATATGTCGGGTTACTTCGGGATGATTTTTCTGGGTTTTTCGGGTCGGGTTGATCTGACTGGTCGGTTGTTTTAGCACCCCTACCGCCCATGCTCAATGGGTTTATGGAATGATGGATTCTATGGGTTTAACTTACAGAAAATCAAATTGGGGTTCTTTATTTGCCGGAGATGGAGATCTTTTTGTGAAGTGGGAGTGGGAGGGGGACGGGAGAAGAAGTGGCATGGTGATGTGATAGCATGGAGTGAAACTGGATAAGATGGCCAACGGGGGAAGGTTTTGTACGGGAGGAGGGGGAGCTGGTCGATAGAGGTAAGGGTTGGCCGGCTGGAACGGGTTATGTGTGTGTAATCCATATATATATATACCCCTGAGTTAACGGAATGGATTTCGCGGTGTTAGTATTACAGGGACGTCCAATGACTTATTTTGTAAAGAGGGGCCTAACTTGAAACAAAATGCAAACAAGAAGGTTCATGTACTTTTTTCATAATAGGGACCATGATCCAGATTCTGAGCTAACCACACGGAACAATAATGTAATTTACTCTAAAATTAAATATGATGCTTTAAGAAGTTATATATTAATTATATCAATAACATATAATCTTGAATTTTAAATAATTCTTGATTAAGAATACTTAAATCATAAAATGTAGTGTCTAATACTTTGTCCCAAATATTCTATAGGATGATGAGAAACACAATAATTATACAATGCCTTTCACATTAAAGTAATAATTCAATGTTCCAAAATCAATGATCTAATAACAAACTTTTAAGACATGCATGCCACTCGACATTACACTAGAATAAAATTTCAAGATACATAACAAACAATAACCATCAATACTAAATCTATAATTAAGGTCTTACCATTGCTGAGACACCAAATATTAAAAATGACAGCACGACAACTAAACAGAAAATGAAAAGAATATTCAAAAGCAATTTTCGCTTCTTAATACAAAATGAAATAGTTGAGCACGAGCTCCCCGAAGGAGGTAGTCTTGCTCTTGCAGGATGATCGGAAATCTCAAGGACGGTCGCTTTAACCTGGACGATAAATTAACCCTACATAGTTTTGATTATGAAATTTATAATTAATTTATAACGAAAATCTTTAAACTTACTTGGATTTTGATGGCCTCCTTAAGTTGGAGTGTAACCTCATCAATTGTAGGTCGTTTTTTTCTAGTTTCTTGCAAGCATTGATATGCTATGTCTGATACCTTGCTCAACACTTTTGGTTTGATATGTTCCTTTATTCTTTCATCAATGATCTTGTCAAGATCTCCATTTTCATAGCTTGTGCGGGCTAGACGATCAAGGTGTTGTTGCTCGTCTCTGTAACTCGAAACAACCGCGGGTCTTCCACATAAAACTTCAAACAAAACCACACCAAATGAATAAACATCTGATTCTTTCGTTAAAATACCAACCCGTGCATATAATGGGTCAACGTAACCGTATGTGCCGGCAGGTTTAGTCATCAGCATGGTGTCTTGTTGATTTGCTGGACCCATTCTAGACAACCCAAAATCTGAAAGTTTTGCATTCCGATTGTCATCCAACAAAATGTTGGCGCTTTTTATATCACGGTGTATTATTCTATTATTTGTTGCTACATGATTATGAAGATATTCTAAGGCAGATGCAACATCAATGCATATCTCAAGGCGTCGTTGCCATGGCAATTCATTCAACAGAGATGCATGACTTAAGTACTTGCTGAGGCTTCCATGGCTTGCATACTCGTACACGATGATCATTTCGTTGTTATCATTGCAAAACCCTATAAGGGTTATAATGTTCTTGTGCCGACAACTTGAAAGCATCTTGACCTCGATGTGAAACTCATCTTTGCCTTGACCCAAGGTGACATCTAGCCATTTTACGGCAACCGGTTGGTTTTCATGATTAGCCCAATAGAGGATTCCCTTATAGACCCTTCCGTATCCTCCCTTTCCAATAACTTTTGTTTCATTGAAGTCATCTGTACACCTTTTGATGACTTGGAGGGGGATCTTGAGGTGGTTTAGGTGCTTCATTTATGACATGATTTGGGCTAGCTAGCTAACTTAGGGCATCCACAATGGCCAAGTCATTGCAATGACTTGGTGAATTATTTTATTAATAAAAAAAAGGTGGGATCCACCAATGACTTGAAACCAATTTCATTTCCCTCTTACAAGACTTTCTCAAATGACTTGGTCTGCACCAAGTCATTAGCTCCAAGCTTTTAGTTTTATTAATAAAAAAATGGTGGGACCCACACATCAAAGACTTGATCAAGTCTTTAAGGGGAACCATTGGAGATGCTCTTAGATTGAACAGTGAGATGGTCGTGAATCCAAAATAAAGGTGTTAGTATATATGTTCATTAATTTTGTCTCGCCTAGATATTTTGTACGAAAGTTCATGGAAATTGTAATGGAAATTTGGCACAATGAAGTCAACAAGAGGTTATTAATTAATTGAGGGTGTCCCACCGGTTGGTCACCACCGAAGAAAGAGATAAAGAGGGTGAAGGGGACGTTGAAGGGTCCCGAATGAAGTCGATGAGTTGACCAAGTGTTGTAAGGGGCGTTTACTACACTTTTATCATACGAGCACGTATACGAAAGAGGTCACTATGGTCACCTTATTGAGTCACTATGTTATGCACATGTGAATACTGAACAAATAGCATACAAATTACTTGTATGCATTTGTACATATCGAAAAAATAGCTTACAAAGTACTTGTATCATATGTGCATACCATCCATATGAACGATTATTATGGTGTTCCTCGGCTTTTCATTTTTCTTGGGTTTTAATTTCTCTTGAATCGCGTTTGATATAGGAATTGATCCGAGTGCATCGTGGTGCATCTAATGTCGATACATCTCATTTTACACTTTTCACCGGAACTTTTATTTTTACCGAAATCCAACCGACCAACCCTATATAAGTATATATCATCATCATGCATACATATCATGAGAAATAACTTTTAATCTGTCTTATTCGATGGGAGAGGAAAGAAAGAAGGAATTGTGGACCACATGTTATTGAGGACTTGCAATTTACCGAAGAACGTAAGAAAGTTGTGGTTCAGGAGGAAGGCATTCATGCACCGGCAATAAACTAATAATTAAACCTCACATGCGCCATTTTTATTTTTATTATCATATACTTAAATTTGAATACGGAAGCTATACTTATAATTATATCTATAACGGATTTAAGAATGGTATTCATTATTTTAAGTGGATAGATTTTTCCAAATACAAGGTTTAAGAAATAACGGTTTTTTAAATACAAGGATGTAACAAAAAGAAATAAAAATACAATGTTTTAATTAATAAAATAATACAAAATATATTGTCATGGGTCTTCTCTGATTTATTGAAATGATATATATATATATATATATATAGCCTTAGGTTCAATAGAGAAGTGCAAATATTTAGAGAAATAGAGAAGTAAAAAAACACGGGACCGTTCATATATAAACAGTCATATATGAACGTTCATATATGAACGTTCATATGAACGTTCATATATGACTGTTATATGAACGTTCATATATGACTGTTTATATATGAACGTTCATATATGAACGGTCCCGTGTTTTTTTACTTCTCTATTTCTCTAAATATTTGCACTTCTCTATTGAACCTTTCCCTATATATATATATATATATATATATATATATATATATATATATATATATGAGAGTTATAATTCCTGAGACCCGTGAGACCAACTCCTAGCCATTGATCACTTTTACACTAGAATAATCTGAGAGTTATAACTCCTCCAACATCTTGCCTAAAGAGGGTATTTTTGACCAATCCCCTTTTTCCCTTTCTCACCCAATTAAGATAAAAGAAATCAACCCTGCTTGCTCCACTTTTTGTTATTATTTCTCATTCGCTATTTGACTTTTTGATAACATACTCTGATCCATTGCAGCTTTTTAAATTCAATTAATCTCTATAGGTAAATCACAATCAATTTTTGCTAGATTTGTTCGTCTACTCTCTTATCCAGTTGATTAATCACCGTTTTTTAAATCATCCATAGAGATTACTTCATCAACAAATCTCTTATTGATTTCAACTCTAATTTCCATTCTCTCTCATAAATAGAAACAGTATAACGAAAATTCACATTAATTTTTTCTATGAATGTTATTAATTAAATTTGACAATATCAAACACAAAATTAATGTTAAATATCTTCGTTAGCGAAATATTGCATTAAATTCCAAACTGCTCTTGTTCAAATCCAATTTCTTTTCTTCGTCTTAAGTTATCTCGGTCTTCGACTTCTTCCACTAATCTTGGTATCCTTCCCATTGATGTTGTCTATACTCTCAAATGACGGGTTTTGAAGACTGAATATCACCAAGCTAGTGGTAATGGTCCACTCTTAAAATTATGAAAAGAACCTGTTTAATTACATGTAGATACAAAAAACGTTTAAAGAAACTTGAGCGCAAACTACTATGAAACTTCATGTTACTTGATTAACCAGAACCTTCACAACAAGGTTGTTGTGAACGCTCATTGGTTTTAAGTGAAAGTAGAATCATTTTACTTGTGAAATTACTGTAAAATAACAGTTAAGTTCGTCCCGAATGAAATCAAGTCAACCTTCACAATAAGTTTATCGTGAAGGTTTGTTCATTTGATAAATAAAAGTATTTGACACGAAATTTGGGAAAGCTCTATGGTTTAATACCTTTTGACCCCTCAACATCTTAGCTTGATTCTGACTCGTCTTGGACCTCTTCATCATTATCTTCTTCTAGGTCTCGATTATCATCTTCTTCTTTTCGCAGTGTGTGTTCAATATCTATTGACTCTTGATCAACAATCAAATTGAGTATTATCTGTTATATATTTATTATGCTTAAACTGAAATGCGAACAAAATCAATTAAATGAACATTGTACTAAAAGAATGCATTAAACAAGCTACTTGCAAGTTACAATAAAGGCAAAAGCAAATTATAATTAACATCAATTATGATATAGTACTGCAAAGATTGTAATCTTTTTATCAGATGTAATGGTGGTACTACAATACCATTAACTCAAATAATAAATGATGTACAAAAGGTAAGTTGATCCAAGTAAAATCAACTAAGCTTCACAGTAAGTTTGCGGCGAAGGTTTGTAAAAGTGGAACCTTCACAACAAACTCACAGTGAAGGTAACCTTCACAACAAACTCACTACGAAGGTAACCTTCACAACAAACTCACAAAAGATAACTTTGTAGTATCTAACAATTCTAAACAAATTATAACTCTTTTTTATCACTAATTAAACGACCAACAAATAAATATCATCAAACAGAAATCACACATAAATTTTGCGATCATCGTTGTCTCTCATAATGATAACATCTAATACTCATATATAATAAATGGATGCACACAGCATAGAAAGATGATACATTAAACACATATTTTGCTTGAATCGATACCGATAAAAACAAAATTGTATTACCGAAACCCCAATTTTAGCTCCTTACCAAATATAAAAATGCTTGTTGATAATGAAGAATATTCATCAGGTCAGCATAACAGGGAAACTTTCTAGAAAGATGATACATTAGACACATATTTTGCTTGAACCGATATTTGATAAAAACAAAATCGTATTAGCGAAGCCCTATTTTTAGCTCCTTACCAAATTTATTATTGCTTGTTGATGTTGAAGTTTATTTCCATCGGGTTCAGCACAACTAAGAAAATTTCTAGTAAATTAGACGTCGCCTGAGTATTTCGCCGGAGAACGAAAGGAATTATAGGAGAATCACCGAGAATTTAGAGATATTGCCGGAGAAAGGAAGGAATCTTAAGGGAATCAATCACTGAGGATGTTTGGCTTGACTGAAAAGTGTTGAGACTTATATACAAGATTACCCCTGACTTTCAAAATAATGACAAAAATGCCACCGTGTGTATCATCACCATAGATTGCATTTGGGATCTAATCCAATGGTTGGGGATTGGTCTCACGGGTCTCACGAAAAATCCTTGGTCTCACATGATCCCAAGTCTCTCTCTCTCTATATATATACATATATATATATATATAGGAAAGTTCAAATGAAAACTCATTTTCAATTGTGTATATGAGGACAGACCTTGGCCCTACCATCTCTATTGATCCAATGACTCATATTAAATACAGTTTTTAATTAAAGTGATTAGGGGTAAAAAAGAAAGATAATTTAAACTCACGCCTACAATGTTTGACTTTTTATTTTCTTTTTTAATTAAAAACTTTTACGTCCCTTAAAGTTTAAAATAATTTATCTTAAAAATTACTAATATTTTAATCAAACAAGTTACATCGAAAAAACGAGAATTCCGTGCTCTTCGATATGACATCCATCTCGATATTGTTTTTTATTGTTTTAACCGTTTTTACATGAAATGTCATATATGTGTTATATTCATTATGAATATTTATATACGTTCAAGTGTGTACAACATCTCAACACCGTAAGTCCGTAACTCGACATCACCTTCTACAACACTTTTTTCAACGTCCTAAGGCATCATGTTCTTCATTACAGTAACCCAACACCCATCGAGATGAATCGGGAACCTATCGAGTTTCGATTGTGAACCGAGGAACAAAGAGAGTGCGTCACGTCTCCACACCTTCACGGGTCACTCATGTATTATTCTTCATGAATAATGTATCATTCAGTATGAATAATACATCAGTCAGGGTGAATAATACACGATTCATGAATTCTTGTATTATTCATCCTGAATGTTATATAATTCATCCTGAATACTGTATTATTCATCATGAATATTGTATTATTCATCATGAATAGTGAATGAATGTTCACCTTTGTTATTCATACTGAATGTGGACACCTGGAGATGTGCATACATATTCATAAAGAATAAAACCAAGTTTCGGTTGTGAATCGGAAAACAAAAGAGAGTGCGTCATGTGTTCACACCTTCACGGGTCATTCATATATTATTCATCATGAATAATGTATCATTCAGGATGAATAATACAACATTCAAGGTGATTAATACACGATTCATGTTTAATAATACATGAATCAGCAATTCGTGTATTATTTATCCTGAATGTTGTATTATTCATTTTGAATATTGTGTTATTCGTCATGCATAGTGAATTAACGTTCTCCTTTGTTATTAATACTGAATATGGACACCAAGAAACGTGCATACATATTCATACTGAATATAACACATACATAGCATTTCACGTAAAAACGGTTAAAATGAAGAAAAAACTATATCGAGATGGATGTCATATGGAAGAGCACGAAATTCTCGTTTTTTGATGTAATTTGTTTGATTAAAATATTAGTAATTTTAAGATAATTTATTTTAAACTTTAATGGGTAAAAGTTTTTTAATTAAAAAGGAAAATAAAAAGTCAAAGATGGTAGGCGTTGATTCAAATTTCCAGATTTGTCCCTAATCACTTCTTAATTGGTTTCATTAAGTTTTAACCATTGATTAGTTTTCCAAATCTTGATCAATGGTTGTGACTTGTACTCACGTGCACAATTAAAAATGAGTTTTCATTTAAACCCATTCCTATATATATATATATATATATATATATATATATATATATATATATATATATATATATATATATAGGCTGGGTATCTTTTGCAAACCAGTGTATTTGTACAAACTCGTACAAACCATACCTAGCTTTATGATTTTGTAAATTTGGCTTCATGAATATATATATATATATATATATATATATATATTTTGGCTTCATGAATATATAATTTGGCTTTATGAATATATCATTTGGCATTTTTACCTAATTTTTTTTGTTGGAGCCCTAAAATACCATTATTTTTGTAAAAAAATTAGTTAAAAATGCCAAATGATATATTCATGAAGCCAAATTATATATTCATGAAGCCAAAATATATATATATATACATATTCATGAAGCCAAATTTACAAAATCATAAAGCTAGGTATGGTTTGTACGAGTTTGTACAAATACACTGGTTTGCAAAAAATACCACCCCTATATATATATATATATATATATATATTTATATATATATGCCGGTTAATACTAGGTGTTGGTGGTTGTAATGTTTCTATCATGGCTTGCAAAATGCATTCAAATATGCCATAAATACAAAAAGATGAAATCTCAATGAGCTATCTGTTTTCAATTGATTGGGTTTTTATTTCTAAAGTGAAAAAGTAACAAAATAGGTCATTGCGGTTTGCATTTCCTAAGATATTACTCTGATCAGGGGTGTAAATAACTTGATTCGAGCATAAGTGTTAGTATATTCCATTCTGACTTGATGGTAATTTCTTAAGCTTGAGCTCAACTCGAAAACTCATGATTAGTTAAAAACTAAAGTCGACTAGAACTCAATAGCAATTTTCTAAACTCGAGCTCAATCTCGTTTGAAGCTTCAATCCACCTCGAACCCAAACTTGAATCAAGCTCGAACTCGAACTTGAATCAAGGTCGAACCAAGCTCACTCTGTTGAAATTTATGAAATTTTAGGGTCTTCTCTTTTTAATTATGTTAGCCCTAAGTATGCCAATGTAAAAGTATTGAAAATATCACAAGTCAGAAGTACGTCAGAGGACAAGACTTCAGAGATCAAGCAGAAGACTTAGCAGAAGAATATCAGAAGAACAAATGAAGACCATCAGAGATCGTCAGAGCTCTGGCAGAAGACCTCTGACAGTACATCAGAGAGCAATCTCAACAGAAGACCTTTAGAGCTCTGGTATATGACCTCTGGTGAACCAAGACCCCTGTGAAGCTGAAGTCTCGAAGAAATCTCTAAGTGATAGACAAGTGTCCGCACTTTCCACGTCAACCCTAAAAGGACGAAGACATACTTTCCACGTGTCATCACAGGGTTAGATACTACACTGTCTATTACTTTATCAGGCTATAAATAGAACGTTAGTGGAGCACACATTTGTAAGAATTTGTAAGATGTTATTGCTAGAATTGTGAGAGAACAAACACTGCACATTCCATCCTACTTCTAGTGTACGATCTTGTAGCCTGAGAGATTTCAGAATACACACACAAGAAAGTGTTATTGGTGTTATTCATATTCAATATACGAGCAGTTTGTTATTCAATCTTATTGTCTTTACTGTTCAATATATTGTTATTCTCTTATTGTTTTATGCTACACACAATCACTCATATTCAAACAGATTATTTATGCTTCCGCTATCTTTGATGTTTCTGTTTATATGAGACAAGGTGAATATGGGAACCTACAATTGGTATCAGAGCAGATTGATTTGCTTAAATCAAATCGATCTAATCTTACCAGGTTGATTCACTCTTGTTGATTGTGCTTTGTTCTTCAAGTTTATGTGAATACCCTGTTTTTAAACAAAACCTGAAACTCTTTTGTTAAGCTTTAAATACTCGTTTAAGTCTTCAAGTAAGTTTGGAAATTACTTTTACATCGTTTACTGTTCCATTGCTTTACTGTTCACTTATTTACTATTCAAAAACTCTTTCTCAGTTTCAAAACTCTCATACTCCGTTTTTCTGAAAAATGGCGAATAACAACATCAACGCTATTTATACGGCTGGTTCTTTATCCAAACCTCCTACTCTTGTGAGGGATGAATACCCTCAATGGAAGATCAGGATGGTTATTTTCTTCGATGGCATGGATAGAGATCTTATGCGATATGTCACAAATGGACCATTTCAACCCATGGTATTGGTTCCTCATGTTCCTGCTACAGAAACAACTGCCGAGATTCCTTCTCACTTCGAACCTAAAACCACTGGTTTTACTGAAGAAGAAAAGCTTATAATGGAAAATGATCTTAAAGCAGTTAGAATCTTGACTATGGCCATTCCAAACGATATTTTTCAAGAATTAGACGCTTGTGTTACTACTAAGGAAATCTGGGATTGTTAGGGCAGGTTTTATAGTTGATTTAAAGTTCAAGAGTTGAATTGTATTTGTTTAAATTAGAGCTTATTAGTGAACGGGCTGTGGGCTTGTTAACCACGGGCCCATTGTATTTAATGTAAGATTAGCTTGGAAAAACAAGCTAATCATCTTTTTACTTTCTAAACTCTTATTGTAAATTCTCTCTGAAAGTTAATGAAAGGGATGACAGTTGGAAATCATAATTCTTATTGCTTATCATATTCGATTTCATATTAGTTGCACGGATATGGATTTCTCAATTGGTATCAGAGCAGACAGACGGATTCGATTCAAAGCCTCTCTAGTGATTTCCGGTAAGATTTTGACTTTTCCCGTATGTGTTCATCTTGACTTTTTCGAAATCTTGATTCTGGCTAAATTGTTCAATTCTGTTTATTGGGCTGTGTTAGCATTATACTTGTGAGTAATTCTGCAAATTTTCGCATTCCAATTCGATCGTTTGAGTGATTAATTTAGCAAATTAAGGTCAAAGGTTTTTGGTAGTGTTCTTGATAAAAGATTCGATTTTTAACCATCAAAACTTGTTATTTTTGCATTGAAATCGATTGGATTAGTGTTATATTTGTGTTTTGCATTATTACTAATCTTCCAGGATCGATTTTGGGCAACCCCAATCGAAAAGTCGATCGATTTAAGCAAACAGCCGCAGAGTCCGGATAAACCAGCCGCGGTTTCCGGACAAGTTGATAGTGTCCGGACGTTTGTGTGAAATCCATCCGGACAACTCCAATTCCATCCGGACTCCTCATTTTTCCGGGTAAGTTTTGCAATCCGGGTAAGTCATTTTTCTTTACACAATCCGGGTAACATTTGTATCCGAAAACCCAGTGTTTCCGGACATATCTTATCCGGACACTCCATTGTACCCGGAAACTTCAGTGTATCCGGAATCATTTCACATACGGTAACCTCAGTTATCCGGAAAGTGTGTGGTATCTGTTATCCGGAAAACTTACTCTGTCCGGATTCTTTCTTATATCCGGACTCTTTCAGTTATCCGGACAATTCAAGTATCCGGTATCTTCATATTATTCGGATACTTCTGTTTTTGTTTATTGATCCATTTGCATCAAATCTGATCCGGACACTTCCAGATCAGATCACTTATTTGGATTTGTATCCAGTAAGTTCAGGTTAGTCAAATCACTCGTAGACCCTGCGTTAGGATTTCACTCTTAGTGCCTTGCATTAGGTTTACCCTTTGAATCAATCTACACGTCTGACGATCACTCCGTTGCAACCGAAGATGTCTTCTTCTCGTGATGCTCTCGCAATTGGCACTGACACCAAGCCACCATGTCTCTATCCGAACGAGAATAGTCAATGGCGAGATAGGTTTATGATCTTCATAGAGTCCAAGGACAACTATGAGTACATCAAGAGAGCTCTGGATAATGGCCCAATTCCCAAGCCAATGAAGGACATAGCTGCAACTTCAACTGCAGTAGCTCGACGTGAGGAAAAGACTCTTGCTGAAATGACATAATTTGAAAGAGGCATGATTGAAGGTGAAAAGCATGCAAAGAGATATCTGATTCAAGCTCTTCCTAATTCCATCTACACTGCCATAGATAGTTACAAAGAGACGGCAAAGGGCATGTGGGACCAAGTAGCCAGAATGATGCGTGGGAGCGTTGTAGGAAATCAGCTGAAGATAAATAGCGCGATAACCAAGTTCGATGGGTTCAAGCAGCGCAACGGTGAATCCCTCACCCAGACCTATGAACGGTTTTGCCTACTTCTCAATGAACTGAACAAGAACAAGATTGTCCGTTCAAATACTGAAAACGCGCTCAAGTTTCTCAACAATCTGCTACCTGAATGGAAGGTGTATGCGTCTCATGTCAAGCACAACAATTTGATTGAGAATATCAGCATCAACGAACTGTATGAGACACTTCTTCAAGACGAAGATGAAGTGAATGAGCACCTAGGCGAGAAAAAGACTGAACCAGTGCCATCTGCCGATCCTATTGCTCTCATTTCCTCCAAGCAAGGAAAATCATTGGGAAGTCACTCAAGACGTGCTCCAAAGCAAAGATCTTCTGAGTCAGAAGCTGAAGATAAGGAAGACAACGATTCTGATGATGAAAAGGTTTCGGAATTCAAAAAGGCCATAGCTTTGCTTACCAAATCCTTCGAACAACAAAGGTACTACAAGAAGCCTTCATCCAATAGTCAGCGCTACTCCACCTCCTCCAACAAGCGCCATGACTACAAAGATCGATACGAAGGAAAGAAGAAGGTCAGTAAGCACGATAAGTCTGAGAAGAAGGGAAAGTCAGAGAAAGAAGAAGGGAAGAAGAGAGATAAACCCGTAAAGTGTTACAACTGCGGGAAACTTGGTCATTTTGCGAAGGATTGTCGCCAGCCAACAGTAAAGAATTCTCACTACTACGAGGCCAAGCTTGCATTGTCTCGTCAGAAGGAGGCTGGAGAAGCTATGTTTGCTGAAAACGACTAATGGTTGGAAAGATCTGATGATGAAGGCAATTTTGATGTTGCTGATGCCTTCATGGGATATCACTCCTCCGCCGAAGAAGAAACGGCTCCTACAAGTCAGGTATGTGATTCTTGCCAACCCGAATTCTTGAATAAAATGCAAGCATTTACTGATCAGGAAAATTCCTTCCAGGCCACCTCTAAACAACAAAAGCTTGAAATTAGGTCATTAAATGAAAAGCTTGATGTTCAAAAGAAAAAAACAGAGAAATATAAGTCTGATTGTGCTAATTTAACTGATAAATGTAAAATTCTGTCATTAGCACCTAAAGACTTAAGAGCCAAATTATCTGATCTTCAGCGTCAGTTTGATCAGTTCATGAATGAGAAAGAAGAAATTGTTTTTCAATGTTCTTCTCTTCAAATTCAGCACAAAGAGTTTGTTGCTAAAATTCTTGATCTCGAAACCAAACTCCACAAAAGGGGTCAAACTGATCAAACCATTTTTTTGAACAAACCCAAAGAGTTCACGTACTTCAACAAAGAGTGGGGAATCGGATATGATAACCCACACTACTTAAAAAAGGGAAGATATCAAGTCCCTACTCTATATGATTTTGCGTGCTATGGATTAGATAAAAAGTATCCAGAGTACGCAATTCAATGGACTGGTCCTCTTGAACCAGAAAAGGAGGAGGAAACCGAGGAACATAAACGCTCACAAAAACGAGGAATTCAATTTCCATTTTGTTATGAACCTTTAAACTACTCGTATCAAAAGGACAAAAAGTACCTTTCCAATGACTACTTCGACCCCTACAAGGTAGCTACACCCAAGGATTCCTCCAAAAAGGTTGAGGATCTAGCACATGCAACCAAGACTGAGACGGACGAGTTTAAACTCTATGTTCCCCCTTTCATCTTGGAAGAAAAGATAGTCGAGTTGGAGGAGTCCATTGAGAAAGAAAGGTCAATGATTCAAATGGAAAAGCAAGTTTTACTTACAAAGCTTGAGAATCTAAAATCGGTCAAAACGGACAATATATCTGATGAAGGACAGGAAATCCTTCGGTTTGAAATCAATCGACTCACGTCACAACTGTCCGCTTTGGCAACAGAAGTGATGCAAGAGAAAGTGAGTAAAGGTCAACTCCAAGAGCAGTTTGACCAACTCCAATCCGAAAAGACGATTTCACCCGAACTCTCCACTAGCTCATCGGAACCGTCTTCGTGTAAAGCTTTCTTACGAAAAACTTTTTCAACACAAGACTATCAAGATTCTCAAGATGAGAGTGTTTTACGGAATTTAAACTTTGATTTTTTCTTAGCTTCCGCACCAAATTCCCCAAAACACTCAAGCACAAAGAGTTCCTCGCCTTCCTTACCTGATCCAAGTCCAGTACTTCCCAAGATAAACTTTTCAGAGTACATGAACTCCGAAGGTAACAGTGAAGAAGAGTTTGATTCGTTTCCCTTTGACAAACCTCTTCCAAGTCACACTGATTTTCTATCCCACGTGGTTAATCATCCGGTTAATTCTTTAAAAGATAGCTGTTCTCAAACAAAGGCCCCAGCTGTGATCAAGATTTCTCAGTCAAAACCAACCTTGAAACCTGTTTCCAAAAGGCAATCACAGCCAAGGCAAGCGACCGGACCATTGATTGCCAACACTACTATTTCTCCAAGTCAACCTGATTTTTTGTCTCCAGTGGTTAATCGTCCGGTCAATTTTCAAAAGGGCGACCGTTCTCAATCCAAGACTCCGGCTGTGGTCAAGATTCTTAAAAATACCTCAGCTTCTCAAACACAATCACAGCCGAAGCAAAAGACCGAACGACCGACCACTAAGACCCCTGTTTCCTCAAAAGTCACTGATCATACTATCCCTGCTGTTTCAGATAAAAATGGTCGCGCTAATAAAGAAACACCAAAGTGGCTAAAGAGGGAATCTGTCATGAAGGATGCGTCAAAGTTTTCCCCACCTGTTTTCAATTCTAGAATAGACAAATACAATTATGCTTGGAATCATTGGAACCATTTTGATGTTTCTTTTCCCGTTAAAGTTAACTCTCTTAATCAATTGATTCAGTTATCGCATGATTGTTTATGTTGTTCTAATTGTGGATGGAATGATTTTGATGACATTCACAATAAAGATTGGTATGCGCCTTACTTTGTTGGTAACCTATTTCATAAGCGCAAACCCCAGAATAATAAGCAACAACACCATTTCAAAAGGGGTACCAATCAAAAGGTTAAACCACAGCGGGAGACTCACCCCATTCCTAAATGAGGTACTCCTACTGGGGTTAGACCGACACCTAGGTGGAAAGCAAATTATGTTCCCCCTAAAGGTGCAAATTCTGCACCGAAGAGGAAACAAGAGCCAAAACCAGTTCCCTCTACCGGTTTAAATCCTACACCTAACGGGAAAGTTGGGACAAAGCAAGATTCCCCAAGTGGTGCCAAACCTAACCCTCCCGGACCCAGGCAAATCTGGGTACCAAAGGTCCGCTAAACTTGTTTTGCAGGACGGTCATGTGTGGTACTTAGACTGTGGATGCTCCACACACATGACCGGTAGGAGGGAGCTGCTCACGATCTACAAGGAACAATATTAAGAAGACGTGAGGTTTGTCTATACCTGTGCTTTAATAAGCTGCTCATGTATTTAGGGGGAGCATAATCAGCTATCAGGTATGTTATTCTACTGTTGATGGGGAGCGTCACACACATTTTTTCTTAAATATGTTAAAAAGTTTTTTTTTTTGTGTGTGGATACTCCCGTGTGTACTTCAATCTACGCGCACATTTTAAGGGGGAGCTTGTCATCTAATGCTCATCATTTGAGGGGGAGTGATACAATGTTTTTTCTTTCAATGCCTAAAAGTTTTTATGTGTGTCGGACTCTCAATTGCACTATCCGAGGGGGAGCAAATTCTTCCCCATGCTCCGTTTGAGGGGGAGCGAGAGAAGGATCGTTTTTGAAATTCATATAGCTTTATTTTTGCAAAATATCAAGAATCAGGGAAATTCTTGAAAATTCCAGAAGTATCCGGACAGGTATCCGGAAACCCTATCTTTCCGGATAGGTTTCTAGACCGGGTCCTTATCCGGATTGGAAGGGAACCCGGGTACCATATCCGGACTCTTGGTCTCTCTTAAATGTCATCCGGATTCTCGTTTGTCCGGAAACTTTCATCCTCTCCAGTATGCTCTTTTGTCCGGACACTTAGAATCTTTTTGAGATTTCTCACTCAGAACTTCTGAGTCTTCTACTCAGAACTTCTGAGTCTTCTGAGTCTTCTTTAGTCTTCTTACTCAGAACTCAACACTTGTGTTTTTGACAAAACTCTAGACCTAACAATCTCCCCCTTTTTGTCAAACACACTTGTACTTTTCATCATCAAATTCGTAGAGCAGGAACAATCTTCAGAAGGATCTCTTCTGAATGCTTTGACAACTTCTGCTCAGAATTCTGAATAATCTGAGTTAACAACTTCTGGTCAGTCTTTAATCAGCAGCAGCAACGATTTCCTTATTGATTTCTGTTATATATTTGCTTTTTCTTTGCTCCCCCTTGAAATGACAATTCTCATCTTCATGTCAACTTTCATAAGATTTCTTTATAAGAAACAATAGATCAGTTTCCTTTTCCTCTTCTCCTTCTTAAAATAACATTTCTCTCTTTTGTTGTTTCTGTACAATCATTTTCTATTTTCTTCTCCCCTTAAAGTTTTGTAAAGCAGAAACATATCAATCTCCAAAATCTTTAGCTTTTCTCCCCCTAAAGTTTTGGAAAGCAAAATCATCTTCAAAATCTTTAGCTTTTCTCCCCCTTGATTTTCAAAAATTTAGCGATGAAGTCTATGCCTTTTCTCCTCCTTAATGAATAACCTTGCTCCCCCTCAAAATAAGAATTCTGGAGCAAATTGTTTTCTCCCCCTGAAAGTATGCATATATTTCATTAAAATTATTCATTTCAAATATAGTGCTTTAATGAAACATTTATGCAAGGAAAATAAGATTCACTGAACTATACTTGATAACTACTAACATTTGATCATCTGAAAATTTTACAAAAGAAATCCAACTTAATGAAATTTAACAGATTTTTCAATCAAATGAAATCAAATGCATGTGTTTGGATTCAAATACAAGTCATCATTGCATATCAAGTTAAAAATGTTCAGTTTCAATCCCTTTATTAAATCTATTTGGCGTGCTTAGCATGCGAAATATGATTAGCTTCAAGCATATGCAATTCAAAAACATATAAGAATACTTTGCTCTACTCACACTATTTGTCCAAAATCAGGATTTTCACAAATTTACAGGTTTATTGTGACTTTGTATTTTCCCAAAGTTTCAAGAGATGTGTGCTCATTGGCATCTTTTCTTTTGTGCTCATTGACATCTTTTAATTTTGTGCACATTGGCATCTTTTAATCAAAAAGTTTAGTAAGAATAAGATACATCGTTAAACATGACTTTCTATCTGGTTCTATAGCAGGATTTGGGTCAGCATATCCCAGACCAGTTGGTCTTAGGTGCTAGGTGACAAGCACCCCTTGGAACTTAATTTCCCAAACCAGAAAGGCCACATTGATATATCTTAAACCCATCTGTACCAGTAGAACATGGCTTTCTATCTGGTTCTATAGAAGGATTTGGGTCAGCCGATCCTAGACCAGTTGATCTTAGGGACTACGTGACTAGCACCCCTTAGGACTTAATCTCCCAAACCAGAAAGGCCACAGGTACAAACTTTCAAACTAAATGATTTTATATATATTTATTTCATCTCAATCACTTGGTTCTAAAACGTAGTACTTCCCCCATATTTTCGTTTCCATCCATCATTCTGACATTTAGGCTTTTTGAGCATTATATTCTATATAAGTATAGATTTCATAACATTAAGCATTCAGCATAATTTCATTCATGTTTTGCTTACCTTTCGATTTAATTCAGAAGTGAAAGTTGAAACAAATATAGCTCAGATAATACAAAATACTTGTAAAATCACTCTTTGACACACATTTATTCATTGAATGAAAAAAAAAATTCATATCATTGAATTAAATTTGTTAAGATTCAAACATTCAAAGCAATAGAAATAAACGTAATGCAATGTTACCTTTCACCACTTGTTTCTTGAAACATAAAAATATGACAGTTAAGGATATCACCTGAGAAATATGAGTTCTAAACTGATTTGTTTAGAAGTCTTAGTCTCTGAAGTACGGGTCCTGAACTGAACTATTCAGAAGCCATTGTCATTTAAGTACGGGTTTTGAACTGATATGTTCAAAAACCTAAAACGTTGAATCACGGGTTTTGAACATTATCTTGAAACAATCAGATCAAATTTTGAGTCAATACTTCCTCTGAAATCAAGATAATCCTGCAAAATCAAGAGATTTTGGTAATCATCTACGATGATTCCTCATTAGTTATCAAAAAAAATTCTGAGTAGTAGAGTCAGAATTCTGATTAGAAGAGTCAGAATTCTGAGTAACTTGCTCAAAATTCTAAGTATCAGAGTCAGAATTCTGATTAGTTGAGTCAGAATTCTGAGTAGTAGAGTCAGAACTTTTGAGTAGTAGAGTCAGAACTTCTGAGTAACAGTCAGAATTCTGATAAAACTATCCAGAGAAAATGCCTTAAAAAAATGTTTGGATTTTGTGATTTTTGAACATTCTGAACTTCAAATCACCATAACTTGCTCAAAAATCAGAATTTTTCAACCAAAATTTGCAGGGTTGCTTAAAATGTGATTCTGAACACATTCTCTGGAAATGTTATCTACGAAAAACACTCACATCTATGAGTTCGATAACCCCATAGTAAACAGAACTTTTTTAAAAAAAATCTTCAAAATCAACAAATTGATTTGTATGAATCAGAAATCCATAATCAAGATGAGACCAATTGTAAGTCCATAATCACATTCAGACCGAGTTTTGGACTGAATTATCCAAAAGTCAAAATTTTCAATTTAAGCACATCATCTGTTTTCAGTCATGTGTCAGTATGATCATTCAGCTTTACACATGAATAACCTGCAAAACAGATTAAGTTGACTTTGGTACCCATATGAACTTGGGTCCAGGTTTGTTAGGTGCAGTAGCATATGCAGATATTCTATAAGAACCATACCAGTGCTGAATAAAATTCTTGTTCACAAAATCATTAGTCCCACAATATGAACAACAAAGTTTCTTTTGTGCAACTCTGACTAATTGTTTTACAGAATAAATCACATCAGGTTTAACAAAAGATTTTCTTTGAAATGTATTGTTCTTCTTGACATTTGAATTAGAAGGCAAAGGACCCACGCTTGAAATTCGGACGGATTTCAAGGCACCCCAACATCGCGTGAAGACGCAAGTATGGGGTATTGATTTGATAGATACCGGATAACGTAGGAAGCGTCTAGCCAAAGACGTTAAAGAAAGGCGCTGCATGGGAAGCAACCCATGGATTTCCGTTCATTTTCTTTTTATTGCTTTTCGTATTTGCTTTAGTTTCGTGAGAATTCTCCTCTTTCACTCTTGTTTCTCCCTTGATTATTTTCAGGATTCACCACAGAGTTTGGAGCTAAATGGACGCATCTACCTTCCCGGACCACTACATTAGAGGACTATTCACCAAATCAGGGGAGTTTACTGTTTCCCCTCTTTCCTTTATCGCTTTGAATGTCCTTTGCGTTATTTGAATACATTGAGGGCAATGTATGGTCTAAGTGTGGGGGTCGGATGTATTTCCATTTTGAGTTGAGTTTGCATGAATTGGGCTTGGTTTGGGTCTGTGCTTGTTTTAGAGGTATTTTAGGGGTAACTTTTTGCAAATTTTTTTGCGAAATTTTGTGCTTAAGTGTGGATCCTTGTTCGTTTTGGGTGATGTGTTAGCATGTTTTTATGACCGTAATTGATGATGATGCGTTTGGATACGTGTATAGCATGATTGAATTTGATTGATGGTGTTTAGTATCGATTAGTGGCAGTATAACGGTTAAAGTTAGACTTTTGCTAATCTCTTGAACTAGCTTTAACACCGTGAGACTTTGAGCCTACTAGACTAAGCATTTAAATTAGTCTCGAATTCATTTCTTGTGTGATTACGTCATGCCTAGATGTGTACCTCTAGAACTTGAATTGTCTCTCCTTAAGATTACATGATATTTACATGCTAATGAATATGATAAAGGCCATCATTTGATAAATTTTATTTTAGCCAATTAACCTTAAGCCTACCCTTTTATGTTATAATTACCCTTTTGCACACCACTTTGAGCCTTAGCCTATGTTCTTTGCCACCCACATCTTAAACCAAACCAAACACGACTCACCCGACCAATCACCAATGGAACGATTCCGATATCCCGTATGCTTGAAATGTAAAAATTATGTGTTGGGAAAGAAAAGAAAGAGCGGAAAAGGAAAATCAAAAGAAATATGAAAAAGAGAAAAATATATATGTCGTCAAGAAAGAAATAAAATAAGACGACGGGATTTTTTTTTGATGATATGGTTGATTATAAGCATTTAATTTTTATTCCCTATCATTCAAAGGGGAATGAGCTTCAAATATACATATGTAAAGTCCTTGTTGAGAGAAAATCTCATTGCTGAAGAACCGGTTGCTCCATTTGGCGTACGATCATTAGCCACTTTTTCCCCAAATAAATCCCTACCTTACCCTACCTTATATTACACTCGAAAAGTTCTTTTGATTTATATGCATGTAATTTATCCGAGTAGTGGAGAGTGAGAGATTATTCAAGCTTATGGTAGTTATATACTAGTGTAGAGACGTTTTGAGCGATACACTTTGAACCCAAGAGTGAATTGAGTGTTGCTTGATTATCCCATTCGTGAGAGTTCTCGAGATTAGCTTATGTCTTTCTAAATTGGTATGCTCTATAAATGATGCTAAGCTGCAAATCTCGAGTTCATGATGTGCTATATATGTTAACTCTCTCGTTTAATTCATTTTGATCACTACATGCTAATTTAAGTCATTGCCGGGACAAACAATGGTTTAAGTGTGGGGGAATTTGATAAGTGCGATTTTTACATATATTTTTACGTCAAATATCCCAAAATTTAGTATCAATAAGATGTCTAAAATACCCCTATTAAATTATGTTCTACTGTTTTGTTATGTGTAAATCAAAAAAGGTGAAAAGAAAAAAAAATAGTTTCATAATTAAGTTGTATGTGTGTGTGCTATATTTAAAGAAAAGGAAAAATATATATATTTATAATGTGCTTTTAGTTCCTTGGTGTCGTGAGATACAAAAGAAGAAAAAAATTATATATATAGATTAAATATGTGGTCCATATGTTTTGTTGCAGCCCAATCCACATGTACCAAATATTTAGACAAAGAAAAGAGGCTCACGGCCCAGCCGTGAGCACCAGCCCTGGAAAAGAAAAAAATAAATGCAGCCCTCCTCTATCTCTCGTCGGCGGAAGCAAAATCGCAACAACAACAAAAACAACAGAGACATACACGGTCTCTTCCGCGGCCTCAAGCCGCGGGCCAAACCGCGCGCTTCAAAATCAGATCGTGGTGTCCGATTTGGCGGTCTCTTCCCAATTTGGGGTGAAAAGCAACGAGAAACCATTGATTTTAGGGGGGATTCAATTTCAGAAATCAATTTGGGGAAGAAGAGAGCAAGAAGGAGACCAAATTGGAGCATTTCTATTCATCAATTTCATTTAATCTTTTGGTAATCTCTTTTTAGTTGTAACCCTAGTTTTCATTCCAACACTAGTTTGATTAGATTTTGATGGTTGCACTTTGAGATTCTATTGTAATCATTTGGGACAAATCTATTTGCTTGATTTCTAATTTCAATGTCAATTTCGTTTGGGTTTTCAATTAACTTGATCAATTAGTTGAATCTCTTATGAAAAATTGTTAGTCAAAATATTAGATACGTAATTGTCTTTTGGTTTTGATGAGTAACAATGGAACTCTTTGAATTCAATAAGGTTTTCAATTTGAGTTCTTGAAATCTTGCAATCAAGGTTATAATAAGCCGAGCTTATGAGCTTATTGCTTTGAGTTGGTATTTTTCTAGTTCGATAAAGCTAATCACATCTAAAGAAATTAAGAGCTTATTTAATTTCTTATTTGTGATTAAGATCCGGTTGAAGAGCTTCTTTTAACCGGTGCAAATTAAGGAAAAATGGAGGTCGTTAGAGTTTGTTAACGACTATAATCAACTTAGGTTCATTCTTTATGTTTACGTTTTTGGAATCAATGATAGGTGCTATCATCTTAATCGAAATTAAACTAATGTTGGATTTTATTTCATTGTCTATAATTAATTTTAGTCGTATGTTTAGTTTAGTTAATCAAATCCAACCCCCCCTTTTTTTACGTAACGTGTAGAAGAAAAATAATTGTCACAACCAATTCCTGTGGATTCGACCTGACTTACCACTATTACAATTTATATTGTAATTTGGGACAGTTAGAAACTAAAAACTTATTATTTGACGGTCTCGACGCCCGTTACGGATCAACAACCTCTCACTTCGAGGGGGAGCAAGTCAATCCCCATGTATGTTTTGAGGGGGGGCAGGATAATACCCCAACTATGCACATACCTAAAGCCCTACCTGTGATAGCATATAGATGAGGGTTAGGGAATCCCATGGTCCAGCCAGCGCCGGAGGGACCTTCCCCGGGACATAGAACATGTAAGAAGGAGGGAGTTAAGTTCGAAAGCGAACTAAGAAAGATCGAGCCGTAAAGATAACGAGGCTCCTGAGCGAAACCAGCCACGTCATATCCGGGTTGCCACATCTACTATCCTGTCTCATTTGTTGGGACGGGGTATTGAAGAAGCCTCTGTGGACCCAGCAGAGCAAATGCACGACCCCCTCAGCCACTCATCCGTCTCTCAAAAGACGGATGTTTCAGTCTCACACGGGGAAATAGCACAACTTCCACCGGTCTCTCACTCAGAGAGTACTGGTGTTGAAACAAGAGACCAGCAACCCCCGGTCCCGACTTCTTTCAGTGCACCATCGAGTCTAGATCCACGTGTTATTGAAGATTCTTTGACTAGGACACTTGATGCGGAACAACACCAAGTCGTGTCTCTTTGTGACCCGACCGGAACGTCTGTAGTGTCTCCGTCTGCCGGAACACGAGGATCGGACGGAAATCCTACCACAGCTATTATCACGCCAACTGTGAACGTAGGTGGCTCTACCCCCGCGGTAGATGTCCCAACGGGTAACCTAAGTGGTCCCGGAGTTAGTACCCCAGACTTTGTGTCACCAGGGTCCCTGGATAGCACCCTTAAGGCTGTCTGCCAGGATATGGAGCAACAGATGCAGCAACATGTAGCCGCTGAACTTGCCAAAGCTATGCGCGCTATCAAAGGTAAAGGCCATCTCGTCGAAACTGAAACCGCCCCTGTACCTCCACCGATTCAACCGCAACCTATCTATTCGGTGGACACCCTGAAGACGATGCTATTGGCCCAACTGCTCCAGGAATCAGATACAACCGCCTCTACTGAAGCACACCTGATCTCAGTTCTCCGATCACAGGTCACTGCTCCATCTTCATCTATTACCACTCGCTTAGACGCCATTGACTCGACCCTCAAGGACTACAACAACGCGCTCACCACGCTGTCTGAGAGGGTCCGCTCACTCGAAGACACATGTAATAGTCAAGTCGGCGGTCTGAAACGTAAGCACGATGACCAGGATGATCCTGATCACCGTGAGGGGGAGAAGCGACAACGCCAAACTGAGACCGTAAAGATCCTCTCTGCTGAAACTTCAAAAGTGGTTCAACAGGAACCCCCAACTGCGGCTGCTACATCAGAAGCACCTGAAGCCGAGTTGCCATTAGCAGATATGGTAATAGATATGGAGATATCAGATGAAGAAGACCCGACGGTTGAAAAGCCCGAGGGTTCAACACAGGAACTGGTCGATTTCGACTCGTCAGACAGACCGATACTGGACATGATAGATCCAGATTATGAAGCCAACCCGGAGACCGAAGATGCATGGTACGAAAAAGCCGCCAGTGCCGTAAATCTCCAGGTAAACTTGGTCTTCCCCACTGATGAGGACGACAACATTGACTATGATCAGTTCCAGCTCCAAAATTTATATGGAACATCCCCCGTTCACTATGCTCAACCCGCCGAAACATCATCAACAAGACCCGAGTCTACTACTTCCGATCTTCCGACAACTGCTCCTCCCACGACAGCTTCTGATCTTCCTCCCCCTCCTCAACAGCAACAAATCCGTTGGGAGAAGATCATGGTACTTATCCCTCACTTGGAGGAATCTTTGAAGAAGTTGTTCGTACACAAGCTTCGCCCGATCGAGCCGACATTCTGTCTGGGTATTTACAACCTTGACCCAGAATTTCAACGCCGATATATCAGCACAATGCAGCGGTGTCTTCCAGTCAACCAGGTCAGAACCAAACTTCGAATCACAGAGGTAATCAGTATCTATTCATGACGTATTATGAGGATCGTCTACCCAGTTTTCATTGTTCGACGTGAAGATGGGAACGAATGGAAATTTTCAGAAGCTGACTTCAAGAACCTCCGACCACTCGACTTTCTGGTTATTCTGAAAGACTTACGTACAAGAACCATCTGACCACTAGAGATTACAAAGGCGCTCGAAGCTGTTCGTCGATACCTGGTCCGCACCATCATGATGTCTTATCTAACGGACTTCCAAATGGCTATCGAGAACAAGGCAAAAAAAGGTAAATCTGATCAAGCCAAATCTGAAAGCACCAGAGTTAAACATGTATCCCGAGAACGCTACGCTTCTGGAACCAGAATTCAGGATTGTTTACCTCAATGAGCAAAAGGAGAAGAAATTCAAGCGTTTCAGTCAGGTAGACAGATTTTGTGACGGCACGCTTCTAAAGGTCAGAGATGCTCTTCGAAAGATTATTCAGCACGAGTCTGAAAATCCAAGGTATTCTTATGTTCCGAATCCGAATGAAGTAACTGCTCGAAATGCCTTGGAAATGATTGAAGATCGCATCGACTATCGCCGCCCCATCAGATTGTTCGAGGTACACTTCGCGCTTCGCAAAAGATATGTCTTCAACTGGAGAGATATAGAGCGCCAACTCGAACTTCAAATCAAAGGGGGAGATTGTTAGGGCAGGTTTTATAGTTGATTTAAAGTTCAAGGGTTGAATTGTATTTGTTTAAATTAGAGCTTATTAGTGAACGGGCCGTGGGCTTGTTATCCACGGGCCCATTGTATTTAATGTAAGATTAGCTTGGAAAAACAAGCTAATCATCTTTTTACTTTCTAAACTCTTATTGTAAATTCTCTCTGAAAGTTAATGAAAGGGATGACAGTTGG
Source organism: Saussurea involucrata (assembly GCA_033807775.1). Lineage (NCBI taxonomy): Eukaryota > Viridiplantae > Streptophyta > Magnoliopsida > Asterales > Asteraceae > Saussurea > Saussurea involucrata. The sequence goes on along the minus strand of CM066327.1, from coordinate 92,741,481 downwards.
AAATCATAATTCTTATTGCTTATCATATTCGAGTTCATATTAGTTGCACGAATCTGGATTTCTCAGGGATCAACTTCTGAATCAACTCGAAGGGGGAATTAAAACCCAAAAGAATAGAAGGACCCAATGTATCAATGAATACAATGATTTCAAAGCTCTTCCTGAGGAAACTTTACAACAGACCTACAACAGGTTCAACATCCTGATAAGCAAATGTAAGAAATGTGGGGTTGTAAGGTCGAAGGAAGATTACAATGTTTTGTTCTTAAAGAGTTTGAATGATGAATGGTTAAATCTGTCTATGTCTCTACAAGCTAACCAGGACCTGGATACATGGTCCCTCACAGATGTGTATGGTACTCTTGCTGCACAAGAGAAGGATGTTGTCAAATAAAATGGCAAATCCTCTGTGGGAGGTCCATTAGCATTAATCTCCGAAGCAAAAATACCCTCAGAAGGTAAATCTAGCAGAGATAATACCTCCAGAGACAAGAAAAAGGAGAAAGCCATGAAGAAGAAGGGCAAGAAGAGCCTGATAGCTGAAAGTGATGAAGATGAGAGTCTATCAGAAGATGAGGATGATGCTGACATAAATGCCTTTGCTCAATCTCTTGCTTTGATAACCCAACAATTCAACAAGAGATTTGGCAAAAAGGTGTTTGACAGAAGAGGAAGATTTGAGAGAGAAGAGAAAGATGAGAGGAGAGGTTATGAACAGAGGACTGCACCACACCACCAGAACAATCACAGAGCTGCACCAGAGCAGAGACCACCCAAGTACCAACAGAGATACAACCAACCAGCACCACAGAAGCCAACAGATGCTGCCCAACCCATCAACCAAAATGATGGAAGATGCTTTAGATGTGGCAAACCAGGCCATTTCTCTACCAACTGCAAGGGTAGACTGGTAAAAGACCAGGACTACTACAAGAACAAGTACAAGTATAACTTCAAGGAGAGAAGTTATGTTGCAGATATGGAGAACTGGATCTATGATTCATCATCTGATGATGAACCAGATCAAGCCAACTTCTGTGGAATGGCTGTTGCTGAGGAGATAGCAGAGAGGCCAACAAAGATTGCCTCTGATGATAGAACACTGGAGATTTCCAGACCCAGTGCTAAGGTATGTTCCTCCTCTGACTCTAAATCAGACTCTGAACTAGAAATGAACGTATCCAAACTTGCTGAGGAATTTCAAGCTCTTAAACAAAAACTTTCAGAAGAGAAAGAACTGAGGAAACTAGCTCAGAAAGACCTATCCTTCTACAAGAGAGAGAAAGATCTCTTGGAGATGGAGAAGGAAGAGATTTTCAAAGAAAAATCTGAGCTAGAGGATTTACAGAAACAAAAGGAATCCTCATTTTCTGAAAAATGTAAAGAATATGAAGAAGTTTTGAGATTAAAGGCTGAAGAGGTAAAGAGATCAGAGTATGAAAGGCTTAACTCTGTTGCTCTTAAAAACTATTTTCAAAAGGAAAGGGAAGTTTTACATCAGTATTTATAGAGGAAAGAGCTTCTGATAAAGAAGTACCAGGATGCACAAGATGTGCATATTAAAATCAATTCTCAAAAGGACACTCAAGGTTTGGGTTTTAGTGGCCTTGATCCCTTCACTGGAAGAAAGAAGACATCTCTGTCCTCTACCTTCTGTGTTCGGAAAGTCCAAACACCTGACTGTGCATCTTCTGATACAAATGTTTTCAAAAGAACAAAAACTTCAGAAGGGTCAAGGACCAGAAAGCTAAGTTACAGAAATGTCAGCTATGACTCCTATGGTCATGAAAAGGTTACAGAACCATCTTTAAAGTTAATTCATGATCAAGGAAAAGCTGAAATTATAATTTCTAACTCTGTCAAAAAGCCTTGATCCAAAGGAGATCTTCAACTTTAACTCTTTCAAGGAGCAGAAGCCTGCTACTTCTGTGATTGTTCCCTCTGATGTCAAAACTCAGAGTGAACTCAATCCTGAAGCTCCGGTCTTCTCCCCTACCTCTGAAGATGTGAGGACTTCATTTCAAGATTATTTACAAAGAGTTCTGAAAGAAAACTCCATTTCTGATGTCTTAAAACCAAAGCTTAGAAAATTCAAAACTTGTACAATCAAAGATGTGAACTTCTCTTACTCCAACAGAGCTAGCTTCTGTTAGAAGCCCACAGAGACTCACATCTCTGACAGAGCCACCAGAGACTTTTTAGACTCTGATTCTGACTCAGACTCAGAGGTGGATGAGCAGATTCTTGGTGCACCAAAGACCATCTTGCACAAGCCAAAACAAGCATTTATTGGTTCTGGAATTTTAAACAATGTCATACCTGTTTCAAAGAACCAATCCAGAATCCCACTATGCCCTGATTGTAACAATATGGGTGTCAGAATCTTTTCTTCCGAGGAGTTGGAAGAGAAAAAGAAAGAGAAAGCCAATAATACTTCTGTAAACCAAACCTCTGTGCCTTATGTCTACAAACCTGTAAGATTCACTCCAGAACAGAAAGGAAAATGGAAAGTTAATGACTCACCTATTTCTCATTCTGCAGTGAATCAAATAGGAAAACAATCTTTTTGGTCCAAGGAATCACACCAACAGAAGAATGCCAATTTTAGGAAAACCAATCTAGATAGGAAGTTTGTAAAAACCTCTGATTCTAGAAATTTTAATTCTCAAAAGGCATGTATTCTAAAGATGATGAATGAAGACAACAATTTGCATCAATCATTCCCATGTTATGTCAATTGCAACTGTTTTAAGCTTCTGCTAAAATTTTAAAATCATCTTAATGGCACTCACTGCATTCTGAACTGGTCACCAGAAAGGACAAATCCTAAGACCAACTCTCAGAACAAGCAGAGAAAAACATCTGGCACACCATCAATGAATGGAAAGCCAGAAGGTAAATCAACAAACACCACCAAACCTAACAAGAAAGGACCCATTATGCAGTGGGTACCTAAAAGAAACTAATCTATCTTGCAGAAGAAGCAGCATGTGCAAATATGGTACTTGGACTCTGGTTGTTCAAGGCACATGACTGGAATAAGGAATTACAGACCTCATTTAAAGAAAAAATGGGAGGTGCAGTAACCTTTGGTGGAGATGGGCAAGGGCAGATTAGAGGGTATGGTATTTTAACAAATGGTGGAGTATCAGTTTCCATGGTTGCTTATGTAGATGGGTTAAATCACAATTTGCTTAGCATAAGTCAACTTTGTGATCACGGGTTCGATGTCAATTTTAAGAAAAAATATTGTTATCTGCTAGTTTCAGAATCAGGTCAAGAGTTGCTCAGAGCTGACAGAAAAGGAAATCTGTACAAAATGAATTTTAATCCAAACCAAAACTCTAATACAAAAAAACTCTGTTTAGTTTCTTTGAATAAGGAAGATGCCTGGCTCTGGGACAAAAGATTTGCTCATTTAAACTTTTCAAATCTTGACAAACTGGTAAAACTTAACCTAGTGAAAGGTTTGCCTGCTCTTAAATTTGACAAAGACTATCTATGTTCTGAATGTGAATTGGGTAAGCTTAAAAGGGTTTCACACAGAACAAAGAGTGATCATAATTGCCCTAGACCTCTGCACATGCTACTTGTGGATCTCTGTGGTCCAATCTCTATGTAAAGTCTATCAGGCAAAAAGTATATTCTAGTACTTATTGATGAATATTCCAGATATACTTGGGTTGAGTTCATTAGAGCAGAATCTGATGTTCCAGAAGTACTAATAAATCTGTTGAAAAGAATTCAGGTTCTGCTAGATCTTAAGGTATAGATGCTGAGAAGTGATAACGGGACAAAATTCAAGAATGCAAGACTTGATTCATACCGCACAGAAGAGGGCATTTCTCAGAACTTCTCTGCTTCCAGAACTCCTCAACAAAATGGGGTTGTTGAAAGAAAGAACAGAACTCTGGTAGAAGAAGCAAGAACCATGTTAGCAGGATCTGATCTACCAATCAACTTTTGGGCAGAAGCAGTGTCAACAACATGTTTTACCCAAAATAGGGCTGTAATAGTCAAAAGATTCAAAAGAACTGCTTCTGAACTGATCAACCAAAGAAGACCAAATGTGAAATTCTTTCATATTTTTTGTTGTACGTGCTATATCCTGAATGACAAAGACAATCTGGGAAAGTTTGACAAAAAGTCTGATGAAGGGAAATTTATTGGATACTCATTAACCTCAAAAGCCTATAGAGTCTACAACCTCAGAACCAAAGTCATTCTGGAAAGCATAAATGTATCTTTTGATGACAAGTCATTAAGTGTCTCTGAAAGCAAGTCATCAGAGAGGATACAGATCTCTGAGGAGCCTAGTTCCTCAAGATTAAGAGAAGAGAATATCAGCTTGATATTCAATGATTTCTTTGATGATGAAGATTCCTCTGAAGTCATCAACAGAGGCAATCAAGTTCATGGTTCTAAAGGACAACATCATTCAGGTACATCTCTGTCAGGTCCTTTAAATATTTTACCATCTACCTCCTTGACTACAGGTACAACTCACGGAGATTGTTCAAGACAACAGTCTGAGGAAGAAGAACCATAACTAGAAACATCATCACCCCTGATGACAAATGTTAGAAGAAATTCCATATATGAGAGTTCACCTTCTCAGAGCCCTGCTGGTACCTTTCAGAGCAATGAAGCCACTCTTCAGAGCAGTGTGCCTCAGAGCCCTAGTGCCAACCTTCAGAAGCGCAGACACCACCTCTTGTCCATGCTCCATGACCAGATGGACAAAGGATCACCCCCATCATCTGATCATTGGTGCTCCTGAAGATGGTGTAAAGACAAGGCCAACTACAGCAAATGAAGCCTTTTTTGTGAACTTTTTGAGCATGATTGAGCCAAAGAAGATATCTGATGCCCTGGAAGACCCAAACTGGATTGAAGCTATGCAAGAGGAGCTTCTGGAATTCGAGAGAAATAAAGTTTGGTCCTTGGTTCCACTTCCAAAAGATAAAGAAACTATTGGAACCAAGTGGGTTTTCAAGAATAAGAAAGATGAGGATGGGATAATCATCAGAAACAAAGCAAGGTTGGTTGCAAAAGGATATTGCCAAGAAGAGGGCATTGATTATGATGAAACCTTTGCACCAGTGGCTAGGCTAGAGGCAATCAGAATCTTTCTAGCCTATGTTGCTCACAAAGGATTCAAAGTTTATCAAATGGTTGTTACATCTGCCTTTCTGAATGGCAAACTACATGAAGAAGTATATGTCCAGCAACCTCCAGGTTTTGAAAGCTCAGAGTTTCCAGATCATGTGTACAAACTAGACATAGCTCTGTATGGCCTTAAACAAGCTCCCAGAGCCTGGTATGAAACTCTGTCCACTTTTCTGTTGATCAACCACTTTGAAATAGGTACCGTGGATACTACATTATTCATTAGGAGATATAAAAATGATATACTTCTGGTACATATATATGTTGATGACATTATCTTTGGGTCTACTAACCAAAAGTACTGTGATAGGTTTTCTGAGTTGATTAAAAGTGAATTTAAAATGAGCATGATGGGAGAACTTTCTTTTTTCCTTGGTTTACAAGTAAAACAATCTATTAGAGGCACCTTTATAAGTCAATCCAAATATGTCTCTGATATTTTAAGAAAATACAAGCTCAACAACTCAAATCCAATGAAAACACCTATTGCCACTAGAGTTAAACTTGACCACGATCCAGATGGTCAATCTGTGGATGTCAAGACCTACAGAGGAATGATAGGATCACTTCTGTACTTAACAGCAAGCAGACCTGATATTATGTTTGCAACATGTCTCTGTGCTAGATTCCAAGCTAATCCTAAGGATTCTCATTTGTCTGTTGTCAAAAGAATATTCAAATATCTCAAAGGGACTCAATTTTTGGGTCTCTAGTATCCTCTTAACTCTGGCTTTGAGCTTGTAGCATATACAGATTCAGACTATAGAGGATGCAAGAATGACAGAAATAGTGCTTCTGGTAGCGGTCAATTACTTAGAGGTAAACTTGTGAGTTGGACATCCAAGAATCAGAACTGTGTGTTAACTTCTACAGCAGAAGCATAATATGTTGCTGCTGCTAGTTGCTGTTCACAAGTCATAAGGATGAAAACACAACTCAGAGACTATGGTTTTGAATACAACAGAGTTCCAATTCTCTGTGACTCCAAGAGTGCAATAGCAATCACTGCAAATCCAGTTCAACACTCCAAGACAAAACACATTGATATAAGGTACCACTTTATCAAAAATCATGTTGAAAAAGGGACAATTGAAATGTACTTTGTTTCAACTGACTTCCAACTTGCTGATCTGTTTACAAAAGCCCTTGATGAAAGGAGGTTCAACTTCTTAATCAACAAGATGGATATGCTGAACATGTCTTCCTAAACTCTGGTTAAATCATCAGAGCCTCTGACATACATCTCAGAGCTCTGACAGAGTAGTTAGGTGGTTCATGTCAACAGAGCTCTGCCAGCATAGTTTTTCAATATTCTCTTGTTTCTTTTAGAGTTTCAATTCTGTCCATCTGAAACTCTCTTGTTCATAGTTATCTTCATAAATCTTTTCAAAAGTTGCACATGTTAAGGGGGAGTTCAAAAGTTAAATTTGTGAATAAACTTATCAGTTTAGGGGGAGCTTAAAAGAAAATAAGCAATGTTTAAGGAGGAGCAAGTCAAAATTTTAAAATCTTCATGACTTGGCTTGATAACCAAAAGAAAAGCTTTTGGGAGAAGGGAAAACCTATTCTGATGAAAACAACTTTGATTATATCTCTGAACTTATATTCAGAATCAGGTCTCTGATATTTCATCAGAGCCTCTGACATAATCATCAGAGCTCTATGACTTCTCTGAGAAACTTCTGTTGTATTAGTTCTCTGATTATTTTCCTCGTCGGAGATAGGATTTGCAAATAATTTTGGTAATGGTGAAACATGAAATGGGATCATTTATGAGTATCTGAGGAGGTCTCTCATCAGAACCAAGTGTGGGTTATTTCTGAGCCTCAACCACATGTCACCTGCTAAACGCTAACCGTGACGGTTCCTTTTCAGAAAAGTTGTCAGATCCAATAACACGTGGAATTTTTTGATTGGATACTTGACCACTAGCTGTAACCACGACTCAAATCAGACGTCATTCCACTACCTGGCACTCGAGTACCCTCCAACGTTATCTCTGAAATCCCTAGAGTATAAATACCCATTTGAAAACCCTTTTCATTCTTTACGCTCACTGAACCCTTGAAAACTCGCAAAATTCCCTCTCTTCAAGCAATCAAAAACCCTTGTGTTCTTCGATTTCAAAAACCTGCAACCATGGCTCAACAAAACTCTGCAGAATCTAGCCGAATAGTTCATGTCGATCATATCGACATTCAACCCTACGCCTTCAATGACAATAACTACAGACTCCATATTAACCCTGGACTCTACGAGCCTTTGTACTATGCCATTTTGGAGTTTTTCCATTGATCTGACTTGGTTCATGCCATTACAAAAGCTGGCAACAACATGCCTATGGTCTACGGGCAACAATGATGGACCACCTGTCAGTACGTAGAAGAAATAAATGGTATCATTGGAAAGGTCGATGCTGGAAACAATGGAGGAGCGGGAACAGTTCGTATTCGCCCCAGAACCATCCAGAGGATCTTTGAACTCAAAACCCCTGCAGAATTGGGAATCCCTGCTTATGAAGTACCCCCTGAACAACCAATCCTCTTGGAATTAATTCGATTTTTGGGATATAATTAATCTCTTGCCAAACTCAGTGCTTTCAAAAGAAGTTGACTACCACCCCTATGGAACTTCATGTTCTTAGCCCTGAATAGAACCCTCACCTGCAAATATGGCATCTTGGACCAGACAATCCCTGCTATAATGACCATAATGTACGGTCTCTTCTTCCAAAGGAACTTCGATTATGCCTCTATCATCTATGAGGAACTTCTGACCGCTGTCACCAGCAAGAAAAACGCTCTTGCAAAGGGAAAGCTCGCGGGAGTTGACAAGAACCTGAAAACCATACGTTTTCCTAGAATCATAAGCCTGGGCATAAGAGCTGCATTCGACATACTGCAACTCACTCAGCAAAGAGCCCCAACTCCAGTCTTGACCATGGCGTCTTTCAGACCTACTATCTCTGGTACGTATCCCTCAACTTGCAGAGTCCCTAGGACAATGCTTAACTTGATCCATCCAGATCACTTAGCCATTCACAAATATAGACACACTGCTCAACCTCAAGAGCCTTAGGTGAGATCCCCAGCGTACCTAGCTCCTAAGCCCAGAGTCAATTTGCCGAGTGATGAGGAAGAAGATGAAGAAAGACCAGAGGTAAGAGTACTCTCACAGAGGTCTACCTTAGAGAGAGAGTTGGAGGATGAGGAAGTAGTTGATAGAGCACCCACAGAGGGGGTTGTCACATAGGGAGAAGAAGGAGCCTCAGAGGGAGAAGCAGAGAGTTCGTTCTCCTCTGAGAGCAATGAGTCTTAGAGTGAGAATTCTGAGTCTTCTAACCCTATAGGAACCGAGAAGAATGTGAGCATAGAAAAAGATGTTCATAGGAACACACATGTGCGGTTTAGGACACCTACCCCAACTCCCAATGCAAGCACACAATCTGTCCATGGTGATCTAGACCATATGGACATTGAAACAGAGGTGCACACCTCGAACCCTAATCAGCTTAACCAATCAGAGGTAACTCTTCATGCCTCTGAGATGCACAGAACCAAGGAAGCTGTATGTGATAGTAATGTCCATTCGCCCCAGGACATTGATAGGACCCATTCATACGATGATACCTCTGTGGCTCATCTCACAAAAGAGGAACAACTTAGCTCTCTTGGTAATTTTCCATTTACCCGTAGGGATTGTCTAACTCAGAAACAATATGAAAGCTTAGTCTCACAGGGATTGGATTGCCTAGATCGCAATGTCAATTCCCACGTTTACTTCAATCTCTCAGATTCTGAGGATGAGGGACCTGAAGTAAATAGAACGCCTAGAGATATTTCTCCTCAGGGAGAGCATCAAGGACAGGGTGGAAGTCCTCCCAGAGTCATCGCAACAGCAGCTCTGACAAGAGGCGCCTCTGAACTTGAGGCTCAATTGGAATCATGTATTGATCCCAAGATTCCCACCTTTGATCATATCACTAAAGAAGAGTTCAAAGTCTTTTGTGATGAGATTAGAAACTCTTTGAATGAGTATAAACTTATCAATACAGGTACTGAGGACCAGAGGAAAAATGTTGATACCTCTCTGCAGACTGAGCTTACAAATGTGAACAACAAATTGGCAGAAACCACTCAGAAGCTGACTGACTTGGAAAAGAAAAGCTCAAAGGAGTCTCAGAAGCTTCAATCAGAGATCTCAGCTCTGAAGCAACAACTTATGGATTATCAGAAATAATCTTCCAGCAGAGCCCCTTCAGCTGTCACTCTGTCACATGCTAACATCAGAGCTCTAACAGAGGTGATTAATAACTCTGTAGCTATTGCCATCACCAATCTACCATCATCCTCTGCTACACCAACTGCTGCTACTCCAACCCCTATCTCTACTATCCCACTTCCTAACGACCAATCACCATAGGATACATGGGAGAGTTCAGAAAGGAAGTTCTCAGCCGGATGATGACGATCTCGTCAAAATTTGTGGCCAAAGCTCAAGCAACAGAGAAGCATGTCCAAACTTCTTTGGACATTCATAAATTCAACTTCTCTGACCAAGTGGATGAAGTTCGATCTGCTGCCGGGGAATTGGAATCTACTCTGAAGAAGGCTGTTGTTCAATTCTGTGATCTGATATCCGAACAAGCTTCAAGAAAACGTAAGGCAGATGCACCACCAGTTGCCACAACCTCTAAAGTGGGTAGGTTTGTTTATCCAGACTACCAAAGGATCTGTACCTCTTCTGATGATGATGAAGATATGGGAGAAGATGACAGGTCTGATCAACAAAAGGGGGAGAGCTTCGATGACTACACGTTCAAGGATAAGACAATCAAAGCCCCAGATGCCTCTATACCAACATAACTAACCGAGGTAATCCTTCTGGACAACCCTTCCTAATCTCCAAGCAGGAATGAACCAGAGAGGATAAACCAATCCTCTGCTGAAGAACCAATAATCCAACCCAACACAACAACCACAATGATTATCCATGATGCTCATCAGAACGATATATTAGAGACCATGGAAATCCTAACAGAGGGAAGTGCTGCAACAGAGCAACGAATCAATAAAGGAAAAGAGAAGATAATAGAAGAACCAATCCCTGATGCACAACCACCACCATCTATCAACAAAGACCAACCTCTACTATCCCTTGAAGAGGTACATGCTTACCTATATGCTGAAAGAGATCTGATTCCACGTAACTCTGTGCCAATCAATCCATACCTGAATCCAAAGAGAGCAAGCATGCTGACAAAAGAGAGGAGAAGGTTCATAGCTACAAAGACCAACATCTCTGGTGAGATAAACACCTCATTCAGTTTTGTGAAGATCCAATCGATACATCATAAGTCGTTCTCATTCAACAAAGTTCCTTACCATGTGTACACTGTCAAAGGCGAAAATGATGAACCACACTCTTTCAACGACAACGATCTGGTCGTGCTCAATCCTTATGATCTACTCACACTTCATGCCTATTGTCTAAACTTCTCGGATAGACATAAAGATTCCAGTACTGCAGTGTACGAGATTTTGCTAGCAATGGAAGAGCATGTGAATCTGAGAACTCAAATCGATTTTCAACATGGAATCGACTATGAGTTAGATAAATTGAGTATCGGGCCTCCAAATGAAAGCCTTGCGGGTCTTGAGCATTACCCAACTGGATCCCTTGTAGCCAAACCAGAAGCCTTTATTTGCAGATAGAAAGGGATCAAATAGGCCATCCGATCAAAAGAAGCGCACAAGTATTCAACACAATCTCTGAAGTTTCTCAGAAAGATTGTACGTGAAAGACCCACAAGCGCCGAATGCCCACCAGAAGTCATAAAAAGTTTTGTAAGTCACAAAACTCTCACCTTAGAATTCAGGGACTTATCTATGAGATTTGATAGGATTCTGAGAGTAAACTTCTCTGACTAGTTTTACTATCTTTTATGCATTGTAATGTACTCATCGTATGAAAGAAGTAAAAAGATTTACAGAGGATGATTTTCTCCTCTTTGTCTTTATTTTGCTTATCTCTGTAATATAGCATAGTTTGAATTTTCAATACTTAGGGGGAGATTGTTAGCCCCAAGTATGCCAATGTAAAAGTATTGAAAATACCACAAATCAGAAGTACGTCAGACGTCAAGACTTCAGAGATCAAACAGAAGACTTAGCAGAAGAATATCAGAAGAACAAGTGAAGACCATCAGATATCTGGCAGAAGACCTCTGACAGTACATCAGAGAGCAATCTCAACAGAAGTCCTTCAGAGCTCTGGTATATGAGCTCTGGTGAACGAAGACCTCTGCGAAGCTGAAGTCTCGAAGAAATCTTTAAGTGATAGACAAGTGTCCGCACTTTCCACGTCAGCCCTAAAAGGATGAAGACATACTTTCCACGTGTCATCACATGGTTAGATAGTACACTGTCTATTACTTTATCAGGCTATAAATAGAAGGTTAGTGGAACACACATTTGTAGTGTACGAACACTGCACATTCCATCCCACTTCTAGTGTACGATCTTGTAGCCTGAGAGATTTTAGAATACACACACAAGAAAGTGTTCTTGGTGTTATTCATATTCAATATACGAGCAGTTTGTTATTCAATCTTATTGTCTTTACTGTTCAATATATTGTTATTGTCTTATTGTTTTATGCTACACATAATCACTCATATTCAAACAGATTATTTATCCTTCCGCTATCTTTGATGTTTCTGTTTATATGAGACAAGGTGAATCTGGGAACCTACAAATTATATATAAAACTTAAAGGTGTTCCCTTAAACTTTATAAAACTCAAGGGATGCACTTCAAGTTTTATTATCAAGAAAGCCAAAGTTTTACAAACTTCATTCACATTCCTCTCTTTTTATAACACATCTTTACCCTTTATTTGCTATATTCCTTCCAACAGGGTCGTTCCAATCTTTTTAGAGTCCCTGTACACTTATGCCAAAACCATTGATCGATAATTGGACAAATAATAATAAAAAAAACTTTAAAAGTGCATACCATATTTTATATTAAAAGTCTTAAAAAATTAAAACAACTTATTCTTAAAATGATAAAGTAACATATGAAATTCATTTAAATAAAATGATTCTTCTAACGTTTTTCGAAACAAGATTTTCAATAAGTTTTTTATAATCAAGTTTCTCCAAAAACCATTTTCAATAGCTATCAAGGCTAGTCCATTAAGTCTTCTTGTGTCATTGTGGAGCGCATATAGTTCTTCAATAGCTTCAACTTTGAGAAACGTTTTTTTGCAGATGCAACCATGGTCAACAAAACGAATGGTCAACAAAACTCTATAAGCAATAATAGCATTAGGAAAGCAATCTACATGTTTCAAATACTCTAAAATATCAACAAGTCACATCTTTTGATTGGGTAAAAAGTCTTGAAGTAACTTCAATTCCACATATAAGTCATTCCCATCAACATAAGATTGATCTTGATTCTTAAGTGTAGTTTCAAAATTAATACAAGAAAACATTAAACAATCATTATCCAAATAGCGCAGTTTATCAAAAGTAAATAAAAACCCAAACACATTTTCATATTCTTGGTATTGTTCAAATCTTCTTCTTAGTGAAGCAATTGCATGATCAACAACTGTGAACTCAAGTAACAATGATTTACAATGCTAAATCTTGTATAGATTGAGATAGAAATACAATACATGAATTGAGATCTACTTTCTCTCTAGACTCTCTCTCTAGAGTCATCTCTCTGTTACAAGTCTCTCACTCTCACGTATGCTACAAAGACTTACTTCACAACTCCCTTAGTCAAAGGTATTTATACCTTTGACCTTTACGCCCTAATACATTGACTTTGACCTCTTTTACAAGACTTTGACTATTGTTGACTATTACAACTACATATATAAATCTTGAATACATTTTGGCACTAACAATCTCCCCCTATGGATTCAAGATTTAAAAATTTATGACAGCAGTTTTCAGCTCATAGATTTTTCAGATCTTCAACACTTTCAGCTCTTTGAAGTTTCTCAGACGAATCTTTAAATAAGGTTTAACTTCAAGAATCCACTTTGACAACTTTAATATTCATTTGGCTCTTCAGAAACAAATAGTCATCAAGTCTTGAAACATGAACTTCAAATCTTCGTATGATTGATTAAAGTGTTCAAAACAAAATCTTCATATCTTCGTATCATTAATCTTTGCAACTTTGAGCTTTAACAAATTTCTTCAGTCTTTGATGATGAACAAGCCTATGAGCTTTGAAAAACATTCTTGAATGAGCTTTGAATCTTTGTAGTTTTGAATATCTTGAATTGTGTATCGTCATCTCTTGAACAATAACAATCTTTGAAATTTGAACTTTGAAATTTCTCGAATCATCTCGAAACATCTTGACTTGTTATCTCATGCTTTTTGACTTTAACAAATATCACCCTTTCTGGGAAATCAAATATTCACTATTTCTCCCCCTTTTTGATGATTGTGAGCATCATGATCATCAAAACTCATTTTAATATCAGCATAATCTTTGAATGTACCAGTAACAATCTCTTCCTTTTGATCTGTTTATCCGTCAATTCCAAAATATATGTATCCGAATCTTTTCAAATTCAGGTAATGTGAAAGTTGTAACCCTGAATCTACAAATGAAACAGTTAAAATGCCTGTAAGTTGCACAAAGCCACTTCAAAAATGAGCTTTTTGATGTTCACTCCTCCAGGGTTTCAATTCAATCATCGAAAAACACAATGGAATTTCTATGAACGTTATGACAAGAAAACATATTCCTTGTGTGTACGTGCATGTGTAGAAATGATTGAAGAAACTAATGCTTGATTAGTAGGCTCAAATTGTGTAAACTGTTGAGACAAAACAAGTTTTCCACGGACTCAATGTGCATGATTGAAGTGCGAAGGTGGGGCAAACTTCCTTTTTTTCAATATCCAAATCTTTCGAGTGAAGATCAAATAGATTATATGTTGCATCCCCAAGAAAAATCGAAACATTTCTTTGTTGAGAAAGAAATGAGTAGCTGGTGGGGTTAATGCAAGAGTTGGCATGGGCTATTTGCCTGTTTCAATGATGGTCACCAAAGAATGTGAACCAATCAGTAATGTGGCTGCCAGGCTCAGAAAATGGTTGGTGCAGAGTTCTCTTATTCTTTTAACTCAGTTCTCACACCCTATTTCTGTTTTTAATCCACTCACTTCTAACCAAACTCTCATTTACATTTTACCTTAGCACAACGAGATTACTCAACCGTATGAGTTATCTCCCCCACTCTTTGATGTAGACCCCTCACCCCTTAATCACTCAAAGATTACTTATTGGGTAGGAAACACTGGTTAACGTGGAATTCTCACGCTGATTCCCATGAAATTTTGTCCTAAAATGATATGTGTTGTTCAACAGTTTAGCTTGAACAAATATAAATTGCAAAATTTGAATGACATTGTCATCATAATATATGCTCCTCAAGAATTATCATGAAATATTTGAGCATTTGAACTTTGAAGATTTCTCAAAACAAGAATATTAAAAGAATGAAATGAATTCGATGGACGTGTTTGAGAATATGACAATGTATCAATCAGATCAAATATTATGAAAGATAACAATGAACGAATAAGGTATCAAGGAATTGAATTTTGTTTATGTGAACGAATATAAACAGTCTTTGAATGAAACGCTTAAGCTCTTACGCTGAATGAATGTATGATGCTCAACAAAATTGAATTACAAACGGGAGTATTACCATAAGAATTTTTTTCATTTTGAGTCATGATAATAACAAAGTTAAAAAGGCGCTAAACCAGTGTGTATAAATACTTGAAAGTATAGACAAGATAATACGCAAGTATTAATCTTTGGAAACACACGGTTAGAAATAATGATGTCATCCGAGATATACATGAAAAAACGTTTAAAATCACACTTCTAAATTTATAAAATCTGTTTGAAATAGAGAAGTGGTTTGAACATTTAAGAACACATTTTTCATGCTTGAAAGTCGTCCTTCTTTCAAACAATCTCACATTAAGTTTAGAAGATACTTACAGTCAGATGTGTAAGCTCCCCCTCAAATCATGATAGACTGATTAAAAATCAGATAAGCTCCCTCTCAAAATTTACAAAGAATCTTAATTGAAACAAATCAGTATATGTTACAATCAAAGTCGAAAACAATGAATTACGAGTTCTAAATTGATGTGTTTAGAACTTAAATGTCTTTGAAGTACGGGTTCTGAACTGAATTATCCAGAAGCCAATTGTCTTGTATGGTCAAGTTATAAACTGGGGTGTTTAGAAACCATTATTGCGTATGATCCCCCTACAAAGAAACATACAAAAAGATTTATCAATAAGCACAAAATATATCAAAAAATTAGAATATCTCCCCCTGAAAATATGCAAATAGTTCAGCATATGAAAATTGAAAGCATGGGTACTCCTCTTCAAAGATCTGCACAACTTCTCTTCTGTTTTCCAGTCATGTGTTTGGTATTCTGACATTCAACACTACACATGATGAACCTGCAAAACAGATTAAGTAGATTTTGGTACCCAACGAAACTTGGGTCCTGGCTTGTTATATGCAGTTCTATTTGAAGAAATATTTTAAGTACCTGTAACGACCCGGTTTCCAAAACATACATAATATACATCAATTAACAAATTATACATAACGCCGTTTCATTCATAACAAAAGATACATAATAAGTCACGTACGGTCCCATAGTCTCAAAACTATACAATATAAGACATAAGCATTTCTTAATCCCCGTCAGCTATCAACCGCCTCCTACACTTATTTTTGAAAGTTCCTCGACCTGAAATACATATTTTTGAAAACAAAATGAGGGTTAGACCAAACGGTCTAGTTAGATAATCCCTGTCAGTTTAGTAATCCTTTTGTAAAACACAAATATACAACAAGTAATTAAATACCAAGCAAGACTCGTGCACTGTGTACATCTCCTCATTTCCCTTGGCATAGTTGGTTGCAAGCCAACTAATCAGTTTACTCCGCTGCACTTACATACAGCCAACACCGCTGTCCCTCCATACAGCTAAAACTCCGCCGGTCCTAAGCCCGACCAACGTGCTCTCGTGTAGTGTAATGCTCATATAAATACAATATACACTTCAATATATCATACTTCATACTTATGCACATAATTACACAAATTATCACATTCTCACTCCACATATATGTATTCCAGTTTGAAAATGGTTTAAAGTAAAACTCACCTGTTTGCTTATCAAAATGCTTCCAAGCTTTTCCCAAAAGATTCAGTCTTTCACCCAAAATTCACAGAATCTGAAATAAGTTAAATACAAATATCTTCTTATCAATTGAACACATAAGACATACTAGTAGGTTACGAACTCTAGATAAATCTATCTGACTCTTATCCTCAAAAGTGACAAAACAACCAATGTTTTCGGATACCATAAACTGTCCGGACATTCTAACTTACCGGACACCAGACTTATCCGGATAACAAAACTTTCCGGATGAAATAAACAATTCGGACAATATAGATTTCCGGGAAACATCAACAATCCGGAGGACATTCGGAAACCAAAGCAATCCGGACACCATCCGGTATTGATAACGCCACTTTTTGGCGTTATTTTCGGTCCTCAAACCAATGAGATTGGCTTGTGTTCTAGCAAAAAGTCGGAACTTTATGGTTTATCTAGTGAAATGTGCAGGTAATCTAAAAGACGGAAATCATCGAGAAAAAAGCGGAAAAGAGCCAAAAGAGAGTCCAAAACGAAGCCAACGGAAGCCCAGGATCCAAGCCCAAGCCCCGTGCCCGAACCAGGACTCAGATCCATGACCCAGCATTGACCCAAACACATCAGGAAAACCGCGTGGTTTGTCCCGCGGTTTGCAAGTAGCGGGGCAAACCACGTAAGTCCCTGTTTCAGCACTATACCTTGCGATTTTCCGGAATTAGGTCATCATCTCAGACACGACGATGGCCAACAGCTTGGGGGCGATTCTCAGAGGTTTTTCGGAGCTTTTGGAGCCACGATAGAGGATCGTTTGAGGAGAGTTCACGACGATAATCAGATTAGAGACGAGAGAAGGGAGTCCATCATTACATTCATCACGTCCACAATCATTATGTTTGCACACACGATTTCTCTTCCTTTTCTTATGTTTTTATCCACCACCAACATGAACTAATCTTTAGATGTTGGGGGTTGGAATGAATTTGGTTTAAGCTTATGAACATGTGATTTGAATCTTTTATCAGTTCTTCCTAGTTTAATGAAGCATGTGATTTAATCTTTAATGCTTTTGTGAGTTTGCCCAGCTTTCAATTGTTTTGTTGTTTTCAGTTAAGTTCGAGAGATTAATTGTTAACTCGTAAGAGGGGGAAGCTAGGGCCTCGTTATATTGGGCCTTACCGGATCATCGCCCGCGTGGGGAAAGTGGCTTACCGGTTGGAGCTACCGGAGGAACTGAACCTGATTCATAACACCTTCCACGTTTCGCAATTGGGGAAGTGTGTGATGGATGAGTCTGCAGTAGTACCGCTCGAAGATATTCAGATCGACGAGCGGCTTAATTACGTGGAAAAGCCAGTTGCTATTCTTGACAGGAGGACGAGAACCTCGCGGAACAAGGTCGTTGGTTTGGTGAAGGTTCAATGGAGACACCGAAAGGGTTCCGAGTGGACTTGGGAACCTGAAGCGGAGATGCGAGAGAATTATCCGGAGCTGTTTGCAGGAGTAGACTTCGGGGACGAAGTCTAATTCAAGCGGGGGAGAGTTGTAAAGCCCGTGTCCCGGTGTGGTTTTAAAAATTCGTAAGGTATTTATTTTATTATTGTTTTAAGGGTGATTCATTAACGGAAGTTGTCAAGGGAGGGACCTCGAATGTTATACATGGCGACCTTACTTATCTTTTTGTTTATGACGAAAAACCAGGGACCGGAAATGCCAAGGGCGGAAACGAGGAGGGTTAAAGGGGGAAATGAGGGGTGTTTGGTTTGAACGGCTAAAGGAGAAGGGGGACCGACCCCCCCCCCCCCCCTCTTCCTCTTCTCGCCGGTTTCCACACGGCACCAACAAACAGCCGATGGGTTGTGTTTGTTTCATTTGCCTCTTTGATTCATTTTGACCGGAGTAGGAAGGAGAGAGAGAGATCGTGAGATAGAGAGGACCGAGCGAAGAAGAGAGAGAGTGGGTCGCCGGAGAGCTTTTCCAGTCGCCGGAGGTCGCCGCCATCACCACCATTCGCCGGAGGAGTCGAGGGAAGAGGAGCAACCATCGCAAGGTAAGTCGTTCCCTCGTTTCATCTTGTTTCTTTCTTTTTCGTTTTTCCGGCGAGGCAACCACCGCCGCACGCCGCCGCTACGGTGGCCGTGGGTGGACGGCGGTGGCTGTGTGCATGTGGGTATGCGTGTGTATGTGTCTGTTTTGAATGGCAATCGAGGGTAAAGAGGGAGGTGGTGCGAGAATGGGGTGGTATGTGCGTGCGGGTGACCGTCGCCGGAGAACCGCCGCCGCCGCCGCCGTACCCCACTGCCGGAGGTGGCAGTGGGCGGGGCTAAACCCTAAGTCCTCCACGGCGGAACCCTAACGCCACCGGAGTTGCAACCCTAAACCGCCGAGCCCTTTTGTAAAAACCGCTTTACCATTTTATGTGAAAATTCTGGAATCTGCCTTGATATTGTGTAGACTATAACTTTCTGCTCGTAACTCCGATTGAGCCGAAATTGGTACCCACGGTTCCAGTACGGGGTCGGTCACGTTTTCCGTGTTTTAGCGGAAAACTGGTTCAGCCTCTAGCTAGGTGAAAAAGTGGTCGCAAGTTTGGTGTTTTGTCATTTTATGTGAATGTCGATTTTCTGCCACTGTTTTGTCGTGACCGTAACTTTTTACTCGTAGCTCGGATTGAAATGAAATCGGTGGCCGACGTTCACTAATCGAGTCAGGAAAGTTTTTCGTGTTTTGCCGAAAGTCTGTTTAGGCCTGTAGCTGGGCCGTATGGGGCTGTTTATACAGCCTGGTCCCAAAAACTTCCAGCTTTCTGTCCCTGTTTTGTTTTATGCATAACTTTTGTTTAGAATGTCGGTTTGGGATGGGACTGGTGCCAAAAGTTTCGTTTCGGAGTCTATTAAGTTTCCTCTGTTATGCGGAAAGACCAATTCGGACCATAGCTAGGGCGAAGTTGCCATGTTGTACTGAAAGGTCCGGGTGTTCGCTGTTCTGCGAATCATTTTTGTAAAATCTATAGTAAATTATAGAAAAATCGTTAGGACGCGTGCGATACGTCCCTGAAATCGTAAGACTTAGAACTTCGTAACTATGAATTTTAATTTCTGTATTTATCAGTTTTAAGGGGGTAAAACAGGTCCCGAACAGACCCGTAACTTTTAATAAAAAGCTGGAATATTTAGTCTTTTGGAAGCTAGTAAACGTGTTATGGGTCGGGAATTTCCTTTGACTTTTTATACGTATTTAGGTGGGAGAAAGTGAAGAAGATTGCCGTGTTGGTGTTGCGATTCGTGAGCACTTTGCTTAGCCTTGAGGTGAGTTCTCTCACCGCGTAGTTAGGAATTTCATGTATGTTGTTCTTTTGTGTTACGTGTTATTACGTGTATTTATGTGCTTACATGAACTAGTTGGGATGTGATAAATGGTTGTGATTTGTTAAATTCGTATGTGGAATATTTATGCATGTGTACACCTCGGTGGGACTGAGGGGCTCGGTGGGACCCAGGGCTTGGTGGGACTAAGCTAGTACAGCAATCTTTACTCGGTGGGACCGAGGGCTCGGTGGGACTGAGCTTGTATTAATGTATTTTGTGTACTCGGTGGGACCGAGGTTCGTACTTATATATTAATCATTATGTGGTTTGATATTCGTGGTGATGGTGATGTTGCCTACTTGCGAGTAGGGGTGATATGCGTGGGGTTGCTACCTGCGTGTGTGGTTGGATTCACTAAGCGTTTAGCTTACCCTTTCCCAATGTGTTGTTATCTCAGGTGCGGGCGGCAGTCGGGCGTGACCGTACACACATCAAGCGCAGAGTATCAAAGATTGTTAAACTTTCACTTTCGAATCCTTTGAATTTAATTATGTAATTTTCCGCTGCATAAACTTTGTTGACGGTTTGAGTCAACGACGTTAATTTCAGTTAAGACGTGAATTACTAAATTATGGTTGTTTTATAAATGTATGTTTTAAAATTTTTAAATTTCCTTGTAATTTTTGGGACGTTACACATTAGTGGAGACCACCCAATAGAGAGATTTGAGCCTAAATGACGCCTTTCATTTCGAGGGATTCAAACACCTAATTCGATGTGAGTTTGGCCAACTTTCAATTGTTTTGTTTGTTTTTCAATTAGGTTCGAGAGAATTAATTGTTAACTAGAACTAGAAATTGCATGCCTAAGGTGAGAAATTGGATAGAGATATACTAAGTAAGCCTTAGTCCCGTCAAAATCTCGAGTTTAATGTGTTTTGAATTCCATAGGTTGAGATCGAGAAATAAACTTGTGTTTTTCAAGATAAAACCCGTTGTTGCTTAAGAAAGAACAACGGTGATTTTAGAGATTGGGTATTCATTATACGGAATAACTGGTAATTATTTTGAGTAAATTGATTATACATGAAAACCTTAGGATTTCCAACCCTCAACTGTTTTCTCTATCCGAAGTTTCCTAAGTTGTTTACTGCCCCGTTTGTGATTTGTTTTCTTGCAATTAATTAGTTTAATACCAACCAATCAAAATTGCGACCGTTCAGTTAATAGATCTTATAGTCATTGTGATACTTAGTTCCTAGTTCCCTGTGTTCGATACTCGTACTTTCAGTACTATTACTTGATTCGACCCGTACACTTGCAGTTTGATTTAGGGGGGTGTGAACCCGCCTATCAAGTTTTTGGCGCCGTTGCCGGGGAACTAGTTGCAACTAATAGCACTACGAGCTATAAGCGCTATTATATTGAACATTTTTATTTATGTTAATTTAGTTTATCACTCTGAGTTTCTGGATTGCTTATTTTGTTTACTTTCCGTTTCAGGTACTAATTGGTTTATGCCAAGGAAAACCCGAGCGGAAGAAATCAAACCACTCGATCCGGAAATTGAAAGAACCGTCCGTCAGATACGAAAAGCATCCAAAGCTCAAAGACAATTGAAGATGGGTGACGAGAGACCTCCACGCAATGACCCACCTCCACCACCTCCCGAGAGACGTCCTATGCGGTCGTTTACCGACCCGAACGTGGCAGCCGCACGTATAGGAGTCCAAGCACCCACCACTACGGCAAATTATTTCGAGATTAAGCCAAGTACCATCGTGATGGTACAGCAGAATCAGTTTGGGGGAGCGCCAACTGAAGATCCCCATGCACACCTTCGTGCATTTGAACGGATCTGCAATACGTTCAAGATCAATGGGATGGAGGAGAACGCGATCAAGCTGAGGCTATTCATTTTTTCCCTAAAGGGTAGAGCTAAAATTTGGAAGGAGGGCCTACCATCGGATCAGATCACTACATGGGCAGGCCTGAAAGCTGTGTTCCTCCAGAAATTCTTCCCACCGGGAAGAACCGCTCAACTGATGGCCGACATTACCCACTTTGCTCAATGGGACCAAGAGACCCTATACGAGGCATGGGAGCGATATAAAGATATGTTGAAAAAGTGTCCGCATCATGGGTTACACGGCTGGGTAATTATCCAAACGTTCTTTGGAGGACTTCACCCGCAGTTCAAGAATGACATCACTGCTGCAGCGGGTGGAGCTCTCATGAATAAGACATATGAAGAACCAGTTGAGTTGATCGAGAACTTATCCGAGCATAGCTATGCCACTCCATGATCTTCTATCAAACGGGTAGCTAGTGTTCAAGAATCGGATGAGCTGAAGGCAATAAAAGCTCAATTAGCCGCTATCACAAACCACTTGAAGGGAAGTAGTCCGGAAGTGTTCCCCGCTCCTCAAGAACCTGAACAGGTTCAATTTTTGCAAAACCGGAACAACCAGCCGAGGAACGACCCTTTCTCGAATACCTACAATGAGGGGTGGAAGAAACACCCTAATTTTTCATGGAGTCAACCTCAAGGGCAACAACAATACGGTAATCCTCCTAACTTTTCTAATTCTTCTAATGCTAACAATGTTTACCGTCCTCCAGGTTTCAACCAAAGGAAATTCGATGAAGGACCATCCGTAGAGAAGAAACCGGGGCTGGAAGATATGATGACGAAGTTTATGACCAAGATGGATAGCACGGTTGAAGGTTTGGCAAGCACAGTGAGTACGGTGAAAGCAGCAACTCATCAGAACACCGCCTCCATCAGGCTCCTTGAAAGGCAAGTAGGGCAAATTTCTGAAGCCCTACAGACCCGAGCTCCTGGGACATTCTCGAGTCAGACTGAAAGGAAACCAAGAGAAGAATGCAATGCCATTTATCTGAGAAGTGCCATGGAGATGATCAAGGAGGCAAAATATGGGCTGAAGAAAGATCTGTCTAGTGAAGAGGAATCGGGAAATCAAGGAATGCCGAAGGAGTGATCGGAAGGAAGGTCGAGCCACGACCGAAACCAAGGCGCTGGGTGGGAGGCAACCCACCAAGGTTTGTTTCCTTTTAAGTTATGTTTTCGAAGTGTTTTGATTTACAAAAAAAAAATTGGAACAGAGGCATACGCGACATACCCCGCGACTTCAAGCCGCGTGCTAAGTCGCGGGTGTCCCTGAATGGTTTTGCGGAACAGAGAGTTACGCGGTTTGCCACGCAGTTTCAGGCCGCGGCTCCCTGTTCTCGCGCAGTGTGTTCCTTTTTCTTGCGTTATGTCGTTTCAGTTCTTTGCTTTCTTTCTCCTTGTGCTTTCACTTTGTTTTCTGCGCTTGTTCTCCATCTCCTCCGGTTTCTCCCAACCATTCTCCTCAATTTTTGCAAGAGAATCTCCTCCGTCCGGGCAAACAGGTATGCTCTAACTTTGTCTGAGAACGAGTGGTGTATGATGTTTTGTCTCCTTTTTGGTTAAACGAGATGCAACAAACCTAAGTTTCACTTAGGTTTGGGCTGCATCACCTTTCAACATCTACACACTCACTTTTAATCCTGTGCAAACCTCGGTTTCACCGAGGTTTGTGGTTGGCTTTAGATGGCAAACCTAGGCCACGACCTAGGTTTGGGGTGCCCCTTTTTGAAAAACTTTGGGCCTTCTTTTTGATATAATATGTTAATGTTCTACCTTTCCTGCTTGATGACTGTAATAACTGCACAATGAGTTGTGTCGCTTCGCCTACAACTTTACTTGCACATTGGGGACAATGTGTGGGTAAGCTTTGGGGTTGCCCAATCGGGCCCACGTTTATGCACGTAGATTTCATGCACTTCTGAATGGTTAGATCATAGTAGATAAATTTTTGTTTTGAATGATTGAGACCGACCATTGTGGGAAGAATCTTGTGATAGTAACGTGACCATTAGGAAAGGACCGGGAAAAGACATGACTAGGGACATTATGTAAAGCCCGTGTCCCGGTGTGGTTTTAAAAATTCGTAAGGTATTTATTTTATTATTGTTTTAAGGGTGATTCATTAACGGAAGTTGTCAAGGGAGGGACCTCGAATGTTATACGTGGCGACCTTACTTATCTTTTTGTTTATGACGAAAAACCAGGGACCGGAAATGCCAAGGGCGGAAACGAGGAGGGTTAAAGGGGAAAATGAGGGGTGTTTGGTTTGAACGGCTAAAGGAGAAGGGGGACCGACCCCCCCCCCCCCCCCTCTTCCTCTTCTCGCCGGTTTCCACACGGCACCAACAAACAGCCGATGGGTTGTGTTTGTTTCATTTGCCTCTTTGATTCATTTTGACCGGAGTAGGAAGGAGAGAGAGAGATCGTGAGATAGAGAGGACCGAGCGAAGAAGAGAGAGAGTGGGTCGCCGGAGAGCTTTTCCAGTCGCCGGAGGTCGCCGCCATCACCACCATTCGCCGGAGGAGTCGAGGGAAGAGGAGCAACCATCGCAAGGTAAGTCGTTCCCTCGTTTCATCTTGTTTCTTTCTTGTTCGTTTTTCCGGCGAGGCAACCACCGCCGCACGCCGCCGCTACGGTGGCCGTGGGTGGACGGCGGTGGCTATGTGCATGTGGGTATGCGTGTGTATGTGTCTGTTTTGAATGGCAATCGAGGGTAATGAGGGAGGTGGTGCGAGAATGGGGTGGTATGTGCGTGCGGGTGACCGTCGCCGGAGAACCGCCGCCGCCGCCGCCGTGCCCCACTGCCGGAGGTGGCAGTGGGCGGGGCTAAACCCTAAGTCCTCCACGGCGGAACCCTAACGCCACCGGAGTTGCAACCCTAAACCGCCGAGCCCTTTTGTAAAAACCGCTTTACCATTTTATGTGAAAATTCTGGAATCTGCCTTGATATTGTGTAGACTATAACTTTCTGCTCGTAACTCCGATTGAGCCGAAATTGGTACCCACGGTTCCAGTACGGGGTCGGTCACGTTTTCCGTGTTTTAGTGGAAAACTGGTTCAGCCTCTAGCTAGGTGAAAAAGAGGTCGCAAAAGTTTTGTTTTATGCATAACTTTTTCTTGGAATGTCGGTTTGGGATGGGACTGGTGCCAAAAGTTTCGTTTCGGAGTCTATTAAGTTTCCTCTGTTATGCGGAAAGACCAATTCGGACCATAGCTAGGGCGAAGTTGCCATGTTGTACTGAAAGGTCCGGGTGTTCGCTGTTCTGCGAATCATTTTTGTAAAATCTATAGTAAATTATAGAAAAATCGTTAGGACGCGTGCGATACGTCCCTGAAATCGTAAGACTTAGAACTTCGTAACTATGAATTTTAATTTCTGTATTTATCAGTTTTAAGGGGGTAAAACAGGTCCCGAACAGACCCGTAACTTTTAATAAAAAGCTGGAATATTTGGTCTTTTGGAAGCTAGTAAACGTGTTATGGGTCGGGACTTTCCTTTGACTTTTTATACGTATTTAGGTGGGAGAAAGTGAAGAAGATTGCCGTGTTGGTGTTGCGATTCGTGAGCACGTTGCTTAGCTTTGAGGTGAGTTCTCTCACCGCGTAGTTAGGAATTTCATGTATGTTGTTCTTTTGTGTTACGTGTTATTACGTGTATTTATGTGCTTACATGAACTAGTTGGGATGTGATAAATGGTTGTGATTTGTTAAATTCGTATGTGGAATATTTATGCATGTGTACACCTCGGTGGGACTGAGGGGCTCGGTGGGACCGAGGGCTTGGTGGGACTAAGCTAGTACAACAATCTTTACTCGGTGGGACCGATGGCTCGGTGGGACTGAGCTTGTATTAATGTTGTTAGCTTCAATCTTCCTAATCATAGAAGTATTTAGAAGTAGTGAAAAATAGGCTAAGTATAGAAAAGCCTCTCACAGAGGCTCTGCCACTTCTTCCAGAAGATCAAGTCCAGAAAGCCACATAAGCTACAGAGGTAATCACAGAACCTCTGTAGTGCGCAAGAAGAAGATCAACTCGGAAACAAGTGGACTGCTCCACAGAAGGTCAGACCATAGAACCTCTGTAATGCCTTACAGAGCCTCTGTGGTCTGCTATGAAGACTTGGAAGATATTACTGGATACGTTCATCAACTTGCATGGAAAAGTACTGTCAAAACACGTGTCAAGCTCTGAGTGGACTCAATAGGGCATGGTACAAAATAGACGTCTGCGCCATTTAATGCATTTACCAATAGTACATCTGCTCCATTAAATGCGCATGGCTCAAACAACTGTTCACACCATCCAGTTCACTATTCATGCCGTAAAAGGAACAGTGACCTTCTTCATAGTCTTCTAAGAGTAGTATAAAAGGAAGTCTCATGTTGAGATCTTCCTAAGAACGAATACACAAGGAATCACTAATACTCTCAAGCTTTATTGTCAAATATCTGAGTGTTATATTCTCACACACACCAACAGTTCTTAATCTGTTCTTCGTGTTCTTATTATATATTGAATAACAGTAACTGTTCAAGAAATCCTTTTCATTCTTTACTGTTTTCTTTATATGTGTGCGTTCTAATATCTATCAAACATATCTGTTAGTTTAATACGCTTCCGCATCAAACTCTAAACTCAACTAATAGACTGTTAATCTTGATTAAGTGAATCTGGGTTCCAACAATTGGTATCAGAGCCTCTCTTGATTTTCAATATCAAGTGATCCACTTATCAAGATTCGTGATAGATATTATTGTGTCTGGAAACTGCTTAAACTCAGAAAATCTTCAAGTTCATAGAAGTAACTCTTTAGTCATACCTTCTTTCTAAAATCTTCAAAAATGACAAATACAAATAATTTCTTTACTACTGGTTCTCTCACTAAACCTCCTAGTCTCCTTCGAGATGAGTATCCTCAGTGGAAAATAAGAATGGTCCATTTTTTCGAGGGCACTGAAAAAAATCAAGTACAATATCTGTACAATCCTCCTCCTATTCCCATGACAGTAGTACCTCGTATACCTGCTACTGCTGAATCTGCCGAAATCCCCGAACATAAAAAACCAAAGCCAAAAGGGGAGTGGTCAACCGAAGATAAAGCAAAAGATGAAGTTGCTCAGAAAACCAAGAGGACATTGATTATGGCAATACCCAACGAGCTCTTTCAATCCTTGGATTCATGTGAAACAGCGCATGATCTGTGGAAAGAACTGGAAAGACAGTTGGAAGGAGGTGCTAAAACACAAAAAAACCGAAGAGCACAGTACATCAATGAATATCATGCATTCAGAGCCTCTTCAACAGAATCTCTGCAAACAACATACGACTGATTCAACTCTCTAATCAACAAGTGCAGAAAATCAGGCATTGACAGAACTTCTGAAGAAAACAATGTCATGTTTTTAAAAAGTCTAAATGAAGAATGGCTCCAGCTGTCTATGTCCCTACAGACAAATCAGGATCTAGACACCTGGACTCTCTCTGATCTTTACGGAACATTAGCCGCACAAGAACCTCAGATAGCACAGGCTAAAACACTAACCATTGTACCATATGCATTGGTTAGTAAAACTAAAGAAGATGCTCAGAGACCAAGAAATGAAAAAGCCACAGAGGAGAAGAAGAAGGAGAAGAAGAAGATGGTGATAATAGACAGTGAAGAAGAAGAGCAAGCAGAAAAAGAAATAACTCTTGCGTCACTAGCTAAATCTTTAGCTCTATTGACAAAAGAGTTCAGAGGAAACAGAAGAGGTTCCGGAAATGAAAGATATGATAGAGAAAACAGAAGAGATGACAGAAAAGAAGAAGAATCGAGTGGCCGACAGAGGTCAAGCGAAAGACATTACAGAGGAAATGACCGACAGAGGTCAGATGACTCGGTAAGCCACACACAACAAGAATGCTACAAATGCGGCAAACCTGGTCACTATGCAAATGAATGTAGATCAGAGAAAGGTGGAGACCTACAGAAGTCCAATGATCGAACAGGAAACACTCCTCAAGGATGTTTTAACTGCGGCAAACCAGGCCATTTTGCGAATGAATGCAGAAGCAGATCAAATCGCCCACAGAGGGACTCTGCTTTCTACAAAAAGAAAGCCGAGTATTATGCTCAAAAATCCTTAATGGCAAAAGGACATTCTGAGGAGAACACAGAAGACTTCCAGTCAGACTCTACTTCTGACGATGAACATACCGCCAATGCCCTCTTCTGTGGCATGGCAGAAGTCGACTCCTGCACTGACTCTGAGGTATCTACTTCAAATTCCAACTCTTGTATTACCTCTGCAGATGATAATACACTTAGAATTAACATTGAATTAATTGAACTGAAAGAGATAAATCAAATTATTCAGAAAAGACTCACCTTCAATGAGAGAGAAGTACGGCTTCTCACTCAAGAAAAAGCAAAGATTTTTGAGGAAAAAGAGAGAATAGAAAAGAATTGGAACAAAAATCTAGATCCTTTAAAAACCAAATTTCTGAATTAACCAATACTTTAAAAGATAAAACAAAAGAACTTTCAGTTTCAAGGAGCGAAACTACTGACATAAGAGCTCTTAAAGAATACTTTCAAAGAGAAAGAGAGGTATTTTGGCAAGATTTACTCAGAAGAGAAGTTTTGATTAAAAACTATAAAGATGCACAGAAAGTTTATGAAAAAGTAAACTCACAAATAGGAAGACGAGGTATAGGGTATGATGATATCACCCTAGGTGTTGAAGGCAAAAGAAACAAACCTCTGTCGTCTTTATTTGTGATTGGAAAAACGAACAAACCAGATTTTACAAATCTAATCTCTGTAAGCAAAAGGGGGAAAATCTCTGTGGATCCTTACTTGAAGAAACATAAGAAGATGATTAACGTGTGGTTTGAAAACACAGACTCATCATCTTCAACCTCTGTCAATAGAGGTATCAAACCAAAGAAATATCTGAAAATACAAGATCAGATTGGTATATTCAAGTTTGGTAAACCAGAGACCCAAACACAGGTTGCTTTTGTCTGTTTGATAAACGTTGAAAAGAAATTATCAGCAGAAGCTCCTGAGTTTAAACCCATTTTTTCAGAAGAAAACTTTAAAAATTTAATTGAAAAAGAAATTTTGGAAATATGGAAATCAAGCGTTTTAGAAAATTTCTGTACATCTTCTATAGATAAAACTCTCACTGAAGAAATCTTATTAGAAACCTCTGCAATCTATGAAAACTATTCTACAGAGGAAGAAAGCTCGTACGATACATGCTCAGAAAATCCAGCCTCTATTGAAAGAATTGACTCAACCTCTGTATACGAGGACGATTCATCCTCTGACAACTCAGAGACTGATTTCAAATCAGGGATAATTCACTGTGACACAGAGGATGTCAAATTCTCCTCTGAAGTTCCTCACAGAACTATTTCTCCAAAAGAGAAACTCACAGAGATTCCAATCTGCCAAGATTTTCTAAAATTGAATCTACATATCAAAACCTCTGCTGAGCTTAAAATGTTACAGAAGACCTCTATTGATCCTATAAGTTCTAGATTTTCAAAACCCAAGGTTAATAAATCTTTCTCTTTTGTGACAGTGATGAAAGAAGTTCACCACAGAAGCAACCCACAGAAGGCAGGTCCTAAACAGAGCTTTTGCAAACAACATTCGAGTATTCATAGATCTTCTAGTAATAGGAAATCTAATGTAAAGAAAGAATGTAATGCCTCTGTGGCTGAGTTTAAAAAGTTCAATGAAAAGTTCAAGCAAATTACATCTCATATTCAATACTGTCATTGCTTTGATCTTATGTCTAAACTTAATAATCATTTTTCAAGTCAAGTCTGTTTACTCTCTACGACAAATCAAAAGTCAAATCCCACAAAGAAACAATCTGACTCTTCTGCAGAGAACAAAATGTATTTCAAGAATGCCAAGGCAAACTTGAAAAACTCTAACAATATTGGACCCATATGGATATGGGTACCTAAATCTCTGTGATTGTCCTGCAGAAGAAGTATGTGCCAATCTGGTATCTAGACTCCGGATGCTCAAGGCACATGACTGGTGACAGAAGTGCACTATCCACGTACAAAGAAACACAAGATGGTGGATCTGTGACTTTTGGAGACAACAAGAAAGGACACATAAAAGGCTATGGAGTCATAAGGAAAGAAGACGTTTCTGTATACAAAGTTGCATATGTGGATGGCCTTAAGCACAACCTACTCAGTGTAAGTCAACTTTGTGATACAGGATTCAATGTGTTGTTCAAAAGAACTTTCTGCTCTCTACAAAGTGAAGAAACAAGTATGGAACTTCTGCGAGCTGAAAGAATAGGTGATCTATATCTAATGAACTTCAACTCAAAGAACAAAGACAAAGTTTGCCTTGTTGCCTGCAAAAGTGAAGAAGCCTGGTTATGGCACAACAGGTTCTGTCACTTGAGTTTTCACACATTGGAAAAACTGGTCAAACTTGATCTAGTTAAAGGTTTGCCAAATGTTAAATTCAATAAGGATCATTTATGTTCTGCCTGTGAGATGGGAAAACTCAAAAGAGCTTCCCACAAAGGCAAAACAGATGTATCTTGCACTAGACATCTGTACATGCTTCATGTCGACCTCTGTGGTCCCATTGCCATACAGAGCCTAGGTGGCAAGAAATACATACTTGTCCTAATTGATGAGTATTCGCGTTTCACATGGGTTGAATTCGTTAGAAAGAAATCAGATGTTCCACATATATTGATAAATCTAATGAAAAGAATCCAAGTTCTTTATAATTGCAGAATACAGAAGTTAAGAAGTGACAATGGCACAGAATTTAAAAACTCTGTCATTGAAGCCTATCTTTCAACAGAAGGAATATCACAAAACTTCTCTGCAGCTCGCACTCCACAACAGAACGGTGTTGTCGAAAGAAAAAATCGAACACTTGTGGAAGCCGCAAGAACTATGATGTCAGCATGCGGATTATCAATGAACTTTTGGGAAGAAGCAATTTCTACTGCGTGTTATACTCAAAATCGATCAACCATTGTGAAAAGACACCTCAAGACGCCTTACGAATTGCTTAACAAACGGCGGCCAAACATCAAATTTTTCCATGTATTCGGATGCAAATGCTTCGTCTTAAACGACAGAGATTCAAGAGGAAAGTTTGATGTAAAAGCAGATGAAGGCAAATTCATTGGATACTCTGCCACTTCCAAAGCCTACAGAACATTCTTTACAAATTCTCACAAGATTGTAGAAAGCATCAATGTTTCTTTTGATGATTCATTCCAAATGACTTCTGAACAAATCAGTTCAGAACTCGGAATTAAAGGGAAATCCTCTGTCATCTCACAAGCAAAAGAAGACTTGGATCTTCTATTTTTAGAGATGCTCCACGAAAACATTGATCCTTCTGTTGGAACAATCAGGGTTTCTGAAGAACCATCCTCTGTCGGACAAAATCCTACAGGTTTGTCTCTAACTGGTCCTAACAATGCTTCATCTTCTTCTGTAAATACTACAGATGCAATTGCCGAAGCAGAAGAAAGTGCAGAAGATGAAACATCAAGGAAAACGACCACAGAAGCTGCACAAACCACAGAAGAACCAATTACAGAGGAAATCGAGGACCAAGACTATACGTCCTCAGAGGAACAAACTCCACCACCACTCGTACCAATCATTCCACAAACGGTAGAATCAACTACCAAGGCACGAAGAACAACAGAGGCTACACAAGAAGAAACACAAGAAGTCTCTAAAGAAAGTCTGAATGACATTGATGATCATCTTCCACGCACAACTCAATGGACAAAAAGCCATCCTCCAAGTCAAATAATCGGAGAACCTTCTGACGCAGTAAAAACAAGGTCTGCCACTGCTAACTTTTGTTTCTTTACAAATTTTATTAGTGTGATAGAACCAAAGAAGATTTATGAAGCCCTAGATGACCCAAACTGGGTAGACGCCATGCAAGAAGAACTTTTGCAATTTGAGCGTAACAGAGTATGGACTCTAGTACCTCTGCCAAGAGGAAAACAGGCCATTGGGACTAAATGGGTCTACAGAAACAAGAAGGATGAAGATGGAGTGGTCATCAGAAACAAAGCAAGATTAGTAGCAAAGGGATATAGACAAGAAGAAGGCATAGACTACGATGAAACTTTTTCCCCTGTCGCACGGCTCGAAGCAATAAGAATATTCTTAGCCTTCGCAGCCCACAGAGGTTTTAAAGTCTATCAGATGGACGTAAAATCAGCTTTTCTCAACGGTGAAATCCAAGAAGAGGTCTACGTTAATCAGCCACCAGGATTTGAAAGCTCAAAGTTTCCAAGGCATGTATACTACCTTGAAAAAGCTCTATATGGACTGAAACAGGCTCCACGAGCATGGTATGAACGACTTTCTACCTTTCTTCTAGTCAATGGTTACAACAGAGGTACAACAGATACTACCTTATTCTATAAACGCAAAAGTAGTGAGATAATGCTTGTACAAATATACGTAGATGACATAATTTTTGGGTCTACTAATTCAGAGGAGTGTAAAAGATTTGAAAAACTCATGCAGAGTGAATTTGAAATGAGTATGATGGGAGAATTAACTTTCTTCCTCGGACTCCAAGTCAAACAATCATCAGAGGGAATTTTTATAAATCAAGCTAAATATGTCTCTGACATTCTTTCCAAATATAGCTTCTCTGATGCCTCTGCCATGAAAACTCCAATGGCCACTGGAAACAAGTTATTCTTAGATTCAGATGGCATCTCTGTAGAATGCACTCTCTACAGAGGCATGATTGGATCTCTGTTATACTTAACAGCAAGCAGACCTGACATTATGCATGCCACATGTCTCTGTGCACGCTATCAAGCTAATCCAAAGAAATCACATTATGATGCCGTAAAGAGAATCTTTAGATACCTAAAAGGGACCAAAAATCTTGGTCTCTGGTATCCACAGAACTCTGGTTTTGGTCTTAAAGCTTATACAGATTCAGACTATGGAGGATGCATGCTCGACAGAAAGAGTACCTCTGGGAGTTGTCAATTCCTAGGTGGTAAACTAGTCAGTTGGACCTCCAAGAAGCAGAATTGTGTTTCCACATCCACTGCAGAAGCTGAATACGTTGCTGCCGCTAGCTGTTGTTCCCAGGTTCTATGGATGAAGACTCAGCTAAAAGACTACGGCCACATTCTGTTCAAAATACCCATCTTCTGCGATTCCAAAAGTGCTATTGCTATCTCTGCCAACCCTGTGCAACACTCAAAAACCAAGCATATCGATATAAGGTATCACTTCTTGAAACATCATGTTGAATACGGTACAATCGAAATGCATTTTGTGCCCACAGAATATCAACTCGCTGACTTATTCACCAAAGCACTAGACGAGAAAAGATTCAACTTCTTGGTGGGTAAGATAGGAATGATTAACATGGTGTGAAAATCCTCAGTAAGTATAGTTTTATCTTCTGTAAATAATAAGTAAATACATTGCTTAAATTATTGTTTTGAAAGATTCTACTTCGATATGTAAATTCTTAACACCTTCAATAGTTCTTGAAACTACAGAGCTTCTGTAAGTCAACTCAGAACCTCTGACGACCCCTACAGAACCTCTGAAAGACCATGACCTATGTTCTATGCAAAACTTATCATTCTTTGATCCAAGCATAGGTCAAGGGGGAGCAAAAGGAAGTTACTTGATCTACAGAGGTGATTAGGTCAAGGGGGAGCAAAAGGAAATTACTTGATCTACAGAGGTGATTAGATCAAGGGGGAGCAGAAGGGAACCCTGAAATGATCTAAAGAGATAAAACTTTCAAGGGAAAACCAAAGAAAAATGTCGATGACTCCATATCGACAGAAGTCAGATATCACTGCCGAGAAAAGAAGAACCAAAAGGTATGTCTCTCGCACAAAAGGTTTTTGGAAAACAATTTTCTAGGACAAGAATTGTCAAATATGTCCTAAATATACTGTGAATAACATCTCGAAAATCAAAAGCTCAAAAAGTTTCACAAAATTCGAATTAGGAGAAATTTAAGGTCATAGAGCTTCTGCTGAGCTCAACAGAGCTTCTGCAGGAAATATGCTCTGTGATCACAAATTAACCTTCTGTCGATCTTTTGGAATGTTATCTCGGAAACCAAAAACGCAGACCATGACCTTCTCGAACAAACCGTTTTTTTAAAACAGTTTTCTCGGACACAAACTTTCAAATATGTCCGAAAAACATCTCTTAAACCAAATCAAAAATTGGATGATCAAAAATACTAATAAAATTTTTGTTATGAGATTTTTTCTCTCATAGAGCTTCTGCTGGCCCTTACAGAACTTCTGCAAGTTCCAACAGAGCCACAAAACCTCTGCGAAGCAAATTTCTTCACAAAAATCCGATTTTATCCTCTCCAATGCCTTTACAAATGTTTTGGTTAAAGAAGAACCCCACAGAAGTCATGATAACAATGAGATATATGAAAAAGGGATAAACATCAAAGATTTTCAAGATCACAGAGCCTCTGTAAACTACAGAAGCTCTGTCAATCTGATTACTTGGGCATCTCTGTAGTAATAACGGTTACTTTTTCTGCGAGTGAAACTCATATGGCTAAGAACAACTCCACGCGCCTAGCATTAATGGGCCGCGCACGACGTCCTGTCATCTTCTGACATGGCCTACGTGTCCCATTTTCATTGGGCAAACATGGAACGTTTTTTTTGGTAAGTTGAACCCGCCGCTCAAACTCGAGTGCGGATTCCAAACTTTAATCCGTTGCCATATATTTTACCCTTTCGAAGTCTACGGTTTTACCATCCTATAAAAACAAACCTTACCCTCTCATAAAACCTTTTACAAACTCTCATCTTCTTCTCCGGCGATACCCTGCAAAACACTTGCAAATGGCTTCATCTTCTCGAGCTACATCCTCTGAACTCTCTCCGGCGAACTCAACGGAAAACTCCCCTGCTCATTCAGAACATTCTGAAAACCCCAGCCTTGCAAGAGATATTGAACAACAAGATTCCGGGGACTCCGCAGACTTTGCTCCGACGACACACTTGCAAAACTTCATAGCTAAGGATCATTTCGAAGCCACTCTTCCTATCAAATCCAACAACTGCTATTTGGTCCCCTCACCCACTACTTTCGGCGAAGCCCATGCCATACTTCTGAACATCATGGAAAACCATATCCTCTTCCCTCTACTATCAAGAACCCCTAACAAAATTCCAGTCCGTTATTTGAACCAATTTTGGCAAAGCTGCCGATTTGATAAAGACGATTCTCTTATCAAAGGGTACATTTCCAGACCTGATAAAACTGAGCATCTTGAAATCAAGTTCAACAGAACAATGTTCTCACTTGAATTCAACCTACCAACAAGGGGTCTTCTGGGATTGAAAAGTTATGCAGAGCAACCAACAGACGAAGAGCTCTGTCGATTCGTGGAAATGCTTGGGTACAACACCCAACTACGGAAGAGAAATGACTTCCGCAGAGGCCGGTTACCACCTCTGTGGAACACTTTGTTCTCTATTCTTAACAGATGCCTGACAGGAAAGATAGGGAGTATTGACCAGAGCTCACATCAAATCTTGAGCATCATGTATGGGGTTTACTATGATCTTCCACTAGATTATGCGACCATAATGATGCAAGAGATCATAAACACCATCGACAGAAAGAACAACTCGAAAAGGGTCAAAGAGAACGATCCCAACTTTCTACCACCTCTGCAATTCCAAAGAATATTGGGAGTACTGTTCGAACCTCTGCTGCTAATCCAAAATTGGCCAATGGAAGGGCCAACTCCCAAACAGTTCCCGATGAACAAAAATACCCCCACTGATCATGCTGATGGCTACTCACACTGCAGACCTCTGTCAAAGAAACTTCTGCGCTACGCATCGAACATATCCCTTAAGAAAGAGTATATACGCGATCATAGAACTCCAAAACCGAGTCCTATGACACCCCCGCGTTTAGGTGTCCCCCTAGGAACAATGATAGCAAAACCTCTTTCCACTCAAGCAGAAAAGGATCAAAAGTTAGCAAAACACATGGCTATTCAGCTCAGCTTCATAGCCAAACGCGCAGAAATAATGGGAAAGAAATCTTCAGCAACGATCTCTGCTTCTACTCCAAAAGCTAAGAAGAGAAAAACTGCAGAAGGCACATCAACTAGCACTGCAGAAGATAGACCTTCACCTCCCCATGCCACAGAGATTGGCTCCTCTGCTCCTCCCCTTTTCACAAAACAGAAAAAGAAAAGATCCAAATCAACAGAGGAAGGGGCACCAAAACCAAAAAGGAGGAAAACCAAAAAGAAGCATGGTAAATCATTTAAAAAATTGGTTACCATTGCAGAAGAGGCAATCATAGAGGGTGAAACTGCAGAAGAAGAAGATGCAGAAATAGGAATGACAGAAGAAGGATATCAATCACCCTATCAATCTCCAGATAGATTTGCTCACCAGGGAGACCTGAATGATTTCCTACAGAACCCCGAAATTGCAAACACCCTTAATACAGCAGGGTGGACGGCACAACCTCTCGACCACCACTCTCCAGAAGAACATGATTTCTTCATTTCTGGTATTGACACACATTTACAAGAAGATGACACAACACCCAGAAATCAACCAGCCGAAACACCTGTGATTTTACAAAACCCTTTCATTCAAGGATTGGACGTACACAGAAGAAGTCCAAACCAAGCTTCAGAAGATACAGAACAAACCGAAGCTGAGTGGAATACAACTGAAGTTACAGAGGCAACGGTTGTAGAAGAAACCACAGAAACAGGGATAGAAATCTCAGAGGAAGATTCAGATGAAGAAAAGGCTATCTGGATACGAAAAGGTCTCTATCATCCTCATGTCATGAGATTATGCGGATCTCATCACATGTATGACTCCTTGCGCACAGAGCAAGGAACTTCCACAGAACCAGAAGAAGAAACAAGAAAAGATGCCGAAGTTGAAGAAGGCACACAACCAAACCAAACTCCCAGTGCAACCCACATTTCTAACTCCGTAGATCTAGCTGCAGAAGGAGTTATTGAAAAAGAGCAGCACAGCTCGATCCCAACCCAACCCATCCAGCTAGAGGTTACTCTTTCAACCTCTGTGCCCACAGAAACCGGGGAATCCATTCCTAGGGAGTCTCCTCAAAGAGACTCACCTAATGTTCGTGATCAATCGCCCCAGATCACACAAGAACACCCTACAGAGGAATTTGTTTCCTCTGACACGCACTTATTAAGACCCACACTTCTTTCAGAGAGAAGTAGAGAGCACAAAGACAAAGAGACTCTAGACAAGTCTCCTAGTCAACAGAAGGATATTCCAATACCCACCTCTGGAGTGGATTTGGACAATGTTCTTCTCAGAACTTCTGTATGGATTGAAACTCATGTTTCTTCTCAAGGATCAGAAGGAAATCCTTCCATTCTCAACGTACAAACAGGAATGAAAGAAGGTATCCCAGGAACAGGGATTCACTCTGGAGACGAATGTGTTCCTCCAGAGGTTACCACCGGAACACAAGTCACAAGGGATGAGTTCCAAACCCTTGAGACCTCTGTGAACCAAACCTTGAAAAAGTTGCAAAGCTCTTTCAAATCTTTTGCAGAGACAACATCACTGGCACTGCTAAACCTGAACACCAAAATGGACAACCTGTCCACAGAGGTGAAAACTGCCATCTCACAGATGAAGTATGCTGCTACCGCATCCACCACTTCTGCCGCAACAACTACTCCTTCTTCGATTGAGAACTCCATCAACAAGTTCCTTGATCAATTGAACAAACAGACTTCAGTATCAACGGGCATCACTCCTGCAGATCTACAGAAGGCCCTACAAAAAGTTCAAGAAGAAGCCATGCGAAATACCATGCTGATGCAACCCAAAGACTACATGACAAGAGCACAGCTGACAGAGCTTGGGCAGAACGTGATTAATCAAGTGACAAAAGTCATCCTTTCCTTCACCACTGCCAATGCTAACTTCGTCAAAGATTTCAGAGAAAGTGTAGGAAGGATGAGATTCAAAACAGAGGCAGAGCTAGCAACTCTTCTTGGCCTCTGTGATGATGTCTGCGCGAAACTGATCGCTGCTGGAGCCACAATGCCAAAGAAACCCGATGCTTCCTGCAGAGCAGAGGGTACATCAGACAAGGGTCAGGATGACTCTGATGATGATGACCATCCTGGTCCATCAGATCATCCTGAGGGGGAGAAAACTACAGAGAAAACTGCAAGCAGAGGACTTACAGGTCCACCAATAGCCGCAGAACCTCTGAGTCAAGCACCTCCAGAACAGACCCGACAACAACAAACTCAACAAACCACAGAGAATACACCCATCTCTGTGGATTCAACCTCTGAAGAACCCAACACTACAGAAGCAGATAAGCAAACCTCAGAGGCAACAACCGCCCCTGAGGTAATCATTTTGGAAGAAACAGATGAACCAACCACAGAGAAAACACCCACCTTTGTGGAAACACCCCAAACCATACCCAGAAGAAAGTCGATTGCCACCAAACCAAAAAGAGCAACGACCTCTGCTTCTGACATTCTGAAAAGGATGCACACAACAATGAGTGATCGTATGGTGAAGAGAGAAGAAGAAAGGCACAGGTTCACTTTAGCTTTCAGAATGGCAAGAAGATTTAATGACAACACTTCAACAACAGAAACTGAGCTCACAGAAGAAGTCACCAAACAACCTCCAACAGAGGTTACATAGCAAGTCAAGCCAACAGAACCATCGCCACAAAGTCCTCTAAATCATAATCGTCAAAATCCACAGAGGCAACCTCCATCAAACCTACAGAAGTGCAAACCTCAAATCCCACAGAAGCAACAGGTTCTGCCACGACAACAAAAGATAAAGGCAAAGGGATACTGACAGAAGAGCCTAAGAAGAAGAAAACATTGTCAAAGCCAACAGAGAAACTGATGAAGAGTGCGTTTGACGCCTTTCAAACCCCAAAACCCGAAGAAGTTGACTGGGCACATGGATTGAAGCCTC
Source organism: Saussurea involucrata (assembly GCA_033807775.1). Taxonomy (NCBI): domain Eukaryota; kingdom Viridiplantae; phylum Streptophyta; class Magnoliopsida; order Asterales; family Asteraceae; genus Saussurea; species Saussurea involucrata. Next base: position 92,702,834 of record CM066327.1, on the reverse strand, counting down.
TGTCAGAAATTCCTTTAACTGGTAGAGCTGCAGAAGTTGTTCAACAGATGGAGAGTCTCAGAAGACAAATTCCACGACCTGGTCCAACACATGAAGAAATGGAAGAAGTGGTATACAAATACCTCTACAAACAATCCTTTCAGACAAACTATCCAATAGATCATGTGACAGATCCAAGGATCAGAGAAGAATTTGAGAACATCTTCATGAGAACAAAGCCAAGAGCCAAAGCAGATGTCTTCTCAATTAACAAAATCAAAAAGGTGATCTTCTGCAGATTCTCCTTCACAAGAACCTATCCAAGGGTCAGGTACAATCTTTACAAAGTCAGAAGAGAGAACAATTCAGAATCTACCTTCGCTGATGCTGACTTAAGAAACATCAATCCATACGATCTACCTGACCTTCTGCAATGGACAAATGACAACTACAACACAGAGGCAAACACCAGAGCCTATCAAGTATTGAGAAAAGCGATGAGGGAAAAGCTTCTGCTCTACAGCATGATAGATTTCCAGCTGGGAAAGGATCTCGGTCTCAAACATCTAGATCTACGACCACCAGAAGATCGCTGCCCACCAGACGCTGTGCCCAACTCAATCATCAGAGAACCAAGATTTGGGTTAGTATTTCAAAACCCACAACACCAGGTTAAACTTTTTGTACTCATGGATTGTCAGAAGTACGCAACCAGTACTCTGAGCAAATTCAGAGCAAGCCTTGTAAAATACAGAGGTACAGAGAAAATGGATAGAGATGATGCAGATACTTTCATCAGAGAAATAGACTCAACAATCCGCCTAAGAGAACTCTGCATCAGATTCTACAAAGAGATCAGAAAAGTCGGCAGAGACAACAGAAGCTACAACGATTTCAAAGATGCCAAAATCTGATTCTCAGACCTCCAATCTCTGCAAACAAAGTTTTATCTTTCATTGTACTCAAATGTAAAATGCCTCTGGCATATTTCTAAATGAAAGAAATTTCGAGGTATTGTGTAACCTCTGTCTTATCTAACTTAGCCTAACTAAACTCAAAGTCAAATTTTTATTTTTCACTACTTAGGGGGAGATTGTTAGCTTCAGTCTTCCTAATCATAGAAGTATTTAGAAGTAGTGAAAAATAGGCTAAGTATAGAAAAGCCTCTCACAGAGGCTCTGCCACTTCTTCCAGAAGATCAAGTCCAGAAAGCCACAGAAGCTACAGAGGTAATCACAGAACCTCTGTAGTGCGCAAGAAGAAGATCAACTCGGAAACAAGTGGACTGCTCCACAGAAGGTCAGACCATAGAACCTCTGTAATGCCTTACAGAGCCTCTGTGGTCTGCTATGAAGACTTGGAAGATATTACTGGATACGTTCATCAACTTGCATGGAAAAGTACTGTCAAAACACGTGTCAAGCTCTGAGTGGACTCAATAGGGCATGGTACAAAATAGACGTCTGCGCCATTTAATGCATTTACCAATAGTACATCTGCTCCATTAAATGCGCATGGCTCAAACAACTGTTCACACCATCCAGGTCACTATTCATGCCGTAAAATGAACAGTGACCTTCTTCATAGTCTTCTAAGAGTAGTATAAAAGGAAGTCTCATGTTGAGATCTTCCTAAGAACGAATACACAAGGAATCACTAATACTCTCAAGCTTTATTGTCAAATATCTGAGTGTTATATTCTCACACACACCAACAGTTCTTAATCTGTTCTTCGTGTTCTTATTATATATTGAATAACAGTAACTGTTCAAGAAATCCTTTTCATTCTTTACTGTTTTCTTTATATGTGTGCGTTCTAATATCTATCAAACATATTTGTTAGTTTAATACGCTTCCGCATCAAACTCTAAACTCAACTAATAGACTGTTAATCTTGATTAAGTGAATCTGGGTTCCAACAAATGTATTTTGTGTACTCGGTGGGACCGAGGTTCGTACTTATATATTAATCATTATGTGGTTTGATATTCGTGGTGATGGTGATGTTGCCTACTTGCGAGTAGGGGTGATATGCGTGGGGTTGCTACCTACGTTTGTGGTTGGATTCACTAAGCGTTTAGCTTACCCTTTCCCAATGTGTTGTTATCTCAGGTGCGGGCGGCAGTCGGGCGTGACCGTACACACATCAAGCGCATAGTATCAAAGATTGTTAAACTTTCACTTTCGAATCCTTTGAATTTAATTATGTAATTTTCCGCTGCATAAACTTTGTTGACGGTTTGAGTCAACGACGTTAATTTCAGTTAAGACGTGAATTACTAAATTATGGTTGTTTTATAAATGTATGTTTTAAAAATTTTAAATTCCCTTGTAATTTTTGGGACGTTACAACTTGGTATCAGATCACGGCTTGAGTGAATCAAGCACATCTCGGTGTGTTTGGTCTCAAGTTGCGGCTAAGAGATCTTTAAATTCTTTTATCAAATTTTTTGTTTTTAAATGAAAAGAGAAAACTCGTTTGGAAACGTTGATCGTGGGCGCAGTGTGTACAGTCAGCCGACGCCAACTGGGAAGGTAAGGAACTTAGTGTATCTATCGCTTTTCAGGAATAGTGTATGCATGCTAGATTGCTTATGTGAACTGTATGGTACCGTATGCTGGTTTTATCGCTTATAGGAACTCATGCTAGCTTTGATAGGTTGTTAAGCGAATGCACTCTAGGTGGTATCTAGTAGGAACTGAATAGCCTTAGAATATTAGATTTAGTTCTATTGCGCAGCTCTTGTTTGAGTCCAACCGTTCTAGGATAGAATCTCTTATTCGAACGTCTATCTGGTTTTACACTGTATACGACCGTGCATTCACGAGGCGACTTGTCATGGTTAGTGGGGTTTCCGTGTTAGCAAGGGATAGTGGGTGATATGACCTTTCTAGGGTGTTAGGAAAGGTGTTTGTACGGGCTAGATTGGCTATATGTGTTTATTTGTGGTAATCAACTACTTGAATGTCCCGGGACAGGACTCGAAACGAGTAAGGATATGTGTGAAGGGTAGTAGTAGAGCTCCTACTATCTGAAGCACAGGATCCATGCTCGAGTCAGAGAGAGTCACGAGGAAGCCAAGGAGTGGAGTATGAGCGTGGTAGGGTGAGTTATATGTGCTTATATATCTCTGAAATTTCTCTTTCTAGAATGGTCAATACTAGAAGGAACAACGCGGCAGAGTCGCGAGCTGAGTTAGGGAACTGAGGAGCGTATTAGGGAACTGAGCGTATTAGCGAACTATATGTTAGGTACATTCCTAGTTAACTCGGTGCCTGCAGTTGTGATGTTTGATAGCGGGGCTACTCACTCTTTTGTGTCTCGCACTTTTAGCGAGGGTTTAGGCCGAGTTGTAGGACGCTTGAGTTATCCTCTGGTTGTTGAGGTGGCTGATGATAGGACCTTGACGGTCACAGACGTGTTTCGCGGGTGCACCTTAGAGATCTCAGGGGTGAGGTTTCCCATCGACCTGATCCCGATTGCTATGCGGGAGCTTTGTGTGATTGTGGGCATGGATTGGATGGATAAGTTCGACACGGAGATCGCTTGCCGTCACAAGCAAGTGCGAGTTCGAACCCCAAGCGGGGGAGAACTGTTAGTGCAGGGAGATTCGTCTAGACGGTCTACGGCCATATGTTCGGCTGCGAGAGCTCGGATGTACCTTCAGCATAGTGGGCAAGGATTTTTAGCATACGTGTTAGACACGAGGGTTGGGGAAGCGAAGAAGTCTACGGAAGACGTACCTGTGGTACGGGAGTTCACCGACGTGTTTCCCGAGGAATTGCCGGGGATACCTCCCGAACGACAGGTAGAGTTTCAGATCGATCTGATTCCGGGTGCGGATCCGGTGGCCAAGGCACGCTACCGCCTGGCTCCACCGGAAATGAAAGAGCTGTACGCCCAACTGCAAGAACTACTCGAAAAGGAGTTCATTAGACCGAGCTGTTCGCCGTAGGGAGCACCTATCTTATTCGTGAAGAAGAAGGATGGATCACAACGGATGTGCATAGACTATCGAGAGCTGAATAAGCTTACGGTAAAGAATCGTTATCCTTTGCCAAGGATTGACGATTTGTTCGACCAGCTTCAGGGGGCCTCATGGTTCTCCAAGATTGATCTACGATCGGGGTACCACCAGATGCGGGTCATGAGTGAGGACACGGAAAAGACGGCTTTCCGTACGCGATACGGTCATTACGAGTTTGTGGTGATGCCTTTTGGACTCACCAATTCACCTGCAGCGTTCATGGACCTCATGAACCGAGTGTGTAGTCCGATGCTGGACCGTTCAGTGATTGTGTTCATCGATGACATTCTGGTATATTCAAAGACCAAGGAGGAGCACGAGATACATCTTCGAGAAGTGTTGGAAGTATTAAGGCGAGAGAAGTTATACGCTAAGTTTTCCAAGTGCGAATTCTGGTTACGAGATGTCCAGTTCCTAGGACATGTCGTGAATCAGGATGGTATTATGGTTGACCCAGCTAAGATTGCAGCTGTGATGCGGTGGGAGGTGCCGAAGACTCCTACTGAGGTGCGAAGCTTTCTGGGATTAGCGAGGTATTATCGAAGGTTTATTCAGGATTTCTCTAAGATCGCGTTACCCATGATGCGATTGACAAAGAAATATGCGGCTTTCAGTTGGGGGGAGGAACAACAGAAGGCGTTCGAGGAGCTACGCAGGCGGTTATGTGAGGCTCCTGTGTTAACCTTACTCGAGGGCATGGAGGATTTGGTAGTATATTGTGACGCCTCACATCAGGGTTTGTGTGCCGTGCTTATGCAGCGCGACAAGGTCATAGCCTACGCTTCTAGACAGCTGAAGCCTCACGAAGCAAATTACCCGACTCATGACCTGGAGTTGGGAGCGGTAGTGTTTGCCTTTAAAATTTGGAGGCACTATCTCTATGGTGTCAAGTGTACGATCTACACTGACCATAAGAGCCTCAAGTACTTGATGGATCAGCAGAACCTTAATATGCGTCAGCGAAGGTGGCTCGATGTGGTTAAGGATTATGACTGCGAGATACTTTACCACCCGGGTAAGGCGAACGTGGTCGCGGACGCACTCAGTCGACATCCGGTCGGTGAGCCACTGAGGGGTTATTGTCGGCGATTGACAGTGGTCATACCTATCCTGGAGTCGATAGGAAGCGCTCAAGAGGTGGCTGTCTTGGAGGAAAATGCAAAGCGGGAAAGAGTGTCGGGGGAAATCTCGAATTTTGTTCGTGATAGTCAGGGGTTGTTAACTCGACATGGTAGGGTTTGGGTTCCATTTATCGGTGGGAACCGGCAGGTACTAATGGATGAGGCGCATAAGTCCAAGTTCTCGATTCACCCGGGGGCTACAAAGATGTACAGGGACTTGCGCGAAGGTTACTGGTGGCCCGACATGAAGCGGGATGTTGCTAGATGTGTTGAGGTATGTATGACCTGTCGGAAGGTCAAAGCGGAACATCAACGACCTCATGGTAAATTGCAACCGTTGGAGGTCCCGGTTTGGAAATGGGAAGAGATTACCATGGACTTCATAACGAAACTCCCGAGGACTCCCCGTGGGAACGATGCCATTTGGGTGATCGTTGACCGTCTGACCAAGAGTGCACACTTCTTGGCCATCAGGGAGAGCTCCTCGGCGGAGAAGCTTGCGGAGGTATTTGTGCGTGAGATCGTGGCCAGGCACGGGGTGCCAGTTTCGATTGTCTCCGACAGGGATACTCGTTTTACCTCTCGGTTTTGGGAGAAGTTCCAGTCGGAGATGGGTACACGGTTACACTTTAGCACGACCTTTCATCCACAGACGGACGGACAGAGCGAGCGAACCATTCAGACCCTCGAGGATATGCTTCGAGCTTGTGTCATCGATTTTGGAGGTAGTTGGGATCAGTACCTACCTTTGGCGGAATTTTCCTACAACAATAGCTACCACTCTAGTATTGGCATGCCGCCATACTAGTTGTTGTACGGTAGGAAATGCAGGACGCCCGTTTGTTGGGGCGAGGTTGGGCACCGGGTATTAGGGAGTACTGATATCGTGTTGAAGACGACCGAGACAATTCAGATGGTGCGGGATCGTTTGGTTACTGCACAAAGTCGGAAGAAGAGCTACGCCGACAAAAGGCGATCCAACTTGGAGTTTCAGGTGGGTGATTATGTATTGTTGAAGGTTTCACCCTGGAAAGGGGTGATCCGGTTTCGTAAGAGGGGGAAGCTAGGGCCTCGTTATATTGGGCCTTACCGGATCATCGCCCGCGTGGGGAAAGTGGCTTACCGGTTGGAGCTACTGGAGGAACTGAACCTGATTCATAACACCTTCCACGTTTCGCAATTGCGGAAGTGTGTGATGGATGAGTCTGCAGTAGTACCGCTCGAAGATATTCAGATCGACGAGCGGCTTAATTACATGGAAAAGCCAGTTGCTATTCTTGACAGGAGGACGAGAACCTCGCGGAACAAGGTCGTTGGTTTGGTGAAGGTTCAATGGAGACACCGAAAGGGTTCCGAGTGGACTTGGGAACCTGAAGCGGAGATGCGAGAGAATTATCCGGAGCTGTTTGCAGGAGTAGACTTCGGGGACGAAGTCTAATTCAAGCGGGGGAGAGTTGTAAAGCCCGTGTCCCGGTGTGGTTTTAAAAATTCGTAAGGTATTTATTTTATTATTGTTTTAAGGGTGATTCATTAACGGAAGTTGTCAAGGGAGGGACCTCGAATGTTATACGTGGCGACCTTACTTATCTTTTTGTTTATGACGAAAAACCAGGGACCGGAAATGCCATGGGCGGAAACGAGGAGGGTTAAAGGGGAAAATGAGGGGTGTTTGGTTTGAACGGCTAAAGGAGAAGGGGGACCGACCCCCCCCCCCCTCTTCCTCTTCTCGCCGGTTTCCACACGGCACCAACAAACAGCCGATGGGTTGTGTTTGTTTCATTTGCCTCTTTGATTCATTTTGACCGGAGTAGGAAGGAGAGAGAGAGATCGTGAGATAGAGAGGACCGAGCGAAGAAGAGAGAGAGTGGGTCGCCGGAGAGCTTTTCCAGTCGCCGGAGGTCGCCGCCATCACCACCATTCGTCGGAGGAGTCGAGGGAAGAGGAGCAACCATCGCAAGGTAAGTCGTTCCCTCGTTTCATCTTGTTTCTTTCTTGTTCGTTTTTCCGGCGAGGCAACCGCCGCACGCCGCCGCTACGGTGGCCGTGGGTGGACGGCGGTGGCTGTGTGCATGTGGGTATGCGTGTGTATGTGTCTGTTTTGAATGGCAATCGAGGGTAAAGAGGGAGGTGGTGCGAGAATGGGGTGGTATGTGCGTGCGGGTGACCGTCTCCGGAGAACCGCCGCCGCCGTGCCCCACTGCCGGAGGTGGCAGTGGGCGGGGCTAAACCCTAAGTCCTCCACGGCGGAACCCTAATGCCACCGGAGTTGCAACCCTAAACCGCCGAGCCCTTTTGTAAAAACCGCTTTACCATTTTATGTGAAAATTCTGGAATCTGCCTTGATATTGTGTAGACTATAACTTTCTGCTCGTAACTCCGATTGAGCCGAAATTGGTACCCACGGTTCCAGTACGGGGTCGGTCACGTTTTCCGTGTTTTAGCGGAAAACTGGTTCAGCCTCTAGCTAGGTGAAAAAGTGGTCGCAAGTTTGGTGTTTTGTCAATTTATGTGAATGTCGATTTTCTGCCACTGTTTTGTCGTGGCCGTAACTTTTTACTCGTAGCTCGGATTGAAATGAAATCGGTGGCCGACGTTCACTAATCGAGTCAGGAAAGTTTTTCGTGTTTTGCCGAAAGTCTGTTTAGGCCTGTAGCTGGGACGTATGGGGCTGTTTATACAGCCTGGTCCGAAAAACATCCAGCTTTCTGTCCCTATTTTGTTTTATGCATAACTTTTGCTTGGAATGTCGGTTTGGGGTGGGACTGGTGCCAAAAGTTTTGTTTCGGAGTCTTTTAAGTTTCCTCTGTTATGCGGAAAGACCAATTCGGACCATAGCTAGGGCGAAGTTGCCATGTTGTACTGAAAGGTCCGGGTGTTCGCTGTTCTGCGAATCATTTTTGTAAAATCTATAGTAAATTATAGAAAACTCGTTAGGACGCGTGCGATACGTCCCTGAAATCGTAAGACTTAGAACTTCGTAACTATGAATTTTAATTTCTGTATTTATCAGTTTTAAGGGGGTAAAACAGGTCCCGAACAGACCCGTAACTTTTAATAAAAAGCTGGAATATTTAGTCTTTTGGAAGCTAGTAAACGTGTTATGGGTCGGGACTTTCCTTTGACTTTTTATACGTATTTAGGTGGGAGAAAGTGAAGAAGATTGCCGTGTTGGTGTTGCGATTCGTGAGCACGTTGCTTAGCCTTGAGGTGAGTTGTCTCACCGCGTAGTTAGGAATTTCATGTATGTTGTTCTTTTGTGTTACGTGTTATTACGTGTATTTATGTGCTTACATGAACTAGTTGGGATGTGATAAATGGTTGTGATTTGTTAAATTCGTATGTGGAATATTTATGCATGTGTACACCTCGGTGGGACTGAGGGGCTCGGTGGGACCGAGGGCTTGGTGGGACTAAGCTAGTACAACAATCTTTACTCGGTGGGACCGAGGGCTCGGTGGGACTGAGCTTGTATTAATGTATTTTGTGTACTCGGTGGGACCGAGGTTCGTACTTATATATTAATCATTATGTGGTTTGATATTCGTGGTGATGGTGATGTTTCCTACTTGCGAGTAGGGGTGATATGCGTGGGGTTGCTACCTGCGTGTGTGGTTGGATTCACTAAGCGTTTAGCTTACCCTTTCCCAATGTGTTGTTATCTCAGGTGCGGGCGGCAGTCGGGCGTGACCGTACACACATCAAGCGCAGAGTATCAAAGATTGTTAAACTTTCACTTTCGAATCCTTTGAATTTAATTATGTAATTTTCCGTTGCATAAACTTTGTTGACGGTTTGAGTCAACGACGTTAATTTCAGTTAAGACGTGAATTACTAAATTATGGTTGTTTTATAAATGTATGTTTTAAAAATTTTAAATTTCCTTGTAATTTTTGGGACGTTACACATTAGTGGAGACCACCCAATAGAGAGATTTGAGCCTAAATGACGCCTTTCATTTCGAGGGATTCAAACACCTAATTCGATGTGAGTTTGGCCAACTTTCAATTGTTTTGTTTGTTTTTCAATTAGGTTCGAGAGAATTAATTGTTAACTAGAACTAGAAATTGCATGCCTAAGGTGAGAAATTGGATAGAGATATACTAAGTAAGCCTTAGTCCCGTCAAAATCTCGAGTTTAATGTGTTTTGAATTCCATAGGTTGAGATCGAGAGATAAACTTGTGTTTTTCAAGATAAAACCCGTTGTTGCTTAAGAAAGAACAACGGTGATTTTAGAGATTGGGTATTCATTATACGGAATAACTGGTAATTATTTTGAGTAAATTGATTATACGTGAAAACCTTAGGATTTCCAACCCTCAACTGTTTTCTCTATCCGAAGTTTCCTAAGTTGTTTACTGCCCCGTTTGTGATTTGTTTTCTTGCAATTAATTAGTTTAATACCAACCAATCAAAATTGCGACCGTTCAGTTAATAGATCTTATAGTCATTGTGATACTTAGTTCCTAGTTCCCTGTGTTCGATACTCGTACTTTCAGTACTATTACTTGATTCGACCCGTACACTTGCGGTTAGATTTAGGGGGGTGCAAACCGCGGCACAAACCGCGCGGCTCCCTGTTCTCGTGGGGTGTGTTCCTTTTTCTTGCTTTGAGTCGGGTCGAATCAAGTAATAGTACTGAAAGTACGAGTATCGAACACATGGAACTAGGAACTAAGTATCACAATGACTATAAGATCTATTAACTGAACGGTCGCAATTTTGATTGGTTGGTATTAAACTAATTAATTGCAAGAAAACAAATCACAAACGGGGCAGTAAACAACTTAGGAAACTTCGGATAGAGAAAACAGTTGAGGGTTGGAAATCCTAAGATTTTCACGTACAAACACTTGACTTGAAACAATTACCAGTTATTCCGTATAATGAATATCCAATCTCTATAAATCACTGTTGTTCCTTCTCAAGCAACAACGGGTTTTATCTTGAAAAACACAAGTTTTATCTCTCGATCTCACATATGGAATTCAAAACACATTAAACTCAAGATTTCAACAGGACTAAGGCTTACTTGGTATATCTCTATCCAATTTCTCAACTTAGGCATGCAAATTCTAGTTCTAGTTAACAATTAATCTCTCGAACTTAACTGAAAACAACAAAACAATTGAAAGCTGGGCAAACTCACAAAAGCATTAAAGATTAAATCACATGCTTCATTAAATTAGGAAGAACTGATAAAAGATTCAAATCACATGTTCATAAGCTTAAACCAAATTCATTCCAACCCCCAACATCTAAAGATTAGTTCATGTTGGTGGTGGATAAAAACATAAGAAAAGGAAGAGAAATCGTGTGTGTAAACATAATGATTGTGGACGTGATGAATGTAATGATGGACTCCCTTCTCTCGTCTCTAATCCGATTATCGTCGTGAACTCCCCTCAATCGATCCTCTATCGTCGCTCAAAAGTCTCTGAAAATCCTCTAAAAATCGCCCTCCAGCCGTCTGCCGTCGTCCATGTCCGAATGATGACCTAAAATCCGGAAAACACCAAATTATAGAACTGGAACAGGGACTTACGCCCCGCTACTTGCAAACCGCGGGGTAAATCGCGCGGTTTCCCTGATGGCTCCGGGTCAGGTCTGGTTCATGGATCTGAGTCCTGGTTCGCGTACGGGTCTTGGGCTTGGATCTTGGGCTTCTGTTGGCTTCGTTTTGGACTCTCTTTTGGCTCTTTTCTGCCTTTTTTCTCGATGATTGCCGCATTTTAGATTACCTGTACATGTCACTCGATAAACCATAAAATCCCGCTTATTTGCTTAAATACAAGCCAATCTCATTGCTTTCAGGACCGAAAATAACGCCAAAAAGTGGCGTTATCAACAACCCCAAACCGAGTGTTGCTTGTCCTCAAGCAAATTAGCGATAAAATAGAATAAAATCATATATCAGTGAAATAATAACTGCACAACTCCCAATCGGTACCACGTAATGCACCGGTGATTTCCCATACCCGTGAATGCTTATCTCACTCTCGCCTCATCCTTATTATGTTCGATCTAAGGCCTTCCATTGTGAGTTGAACTCGTGACTGCTCCGATTACATTAAGGTCGTACTAGGTCCAAACATACTAGGGAAAACATTTCGCCTCGACCCTACCTCACGGGATACTCTCATTTCACTCGAAGCTAGGTTGTCGCACATGTTGTCATGTATAGGACGTTATGCACAAGAATACTCGAAAATCACATGACAACTCTAATTAAAGACGCACAAATGTCCAAAAAGTTTAACTCAGAAGGGAATCAAGTAGCAAGACAGGGAATATTGGTAAAGGTAGTCGTAAACCCTGATCACATTTTCCAGAAGATCATCTAGGTCTTTACAAGGGTTGTAACGGGGTTACGGTTATGGCTACGAAACGAAGGGTAAACGGATAAAAAAAAATCCTTGGTGTGTCAATTTTTAGCAGTTGTGAACTTCTTGACTTCATTTACTATTACTTGGCCCTCTTTGTCATTGCTGGAGTCGCTTTGACTCTCTTATTATCTGCTATAGATTCTATCTAACTAATTGTAATTTTTTTATGTGGGGCATCATTGGCCCTCTTTAATTGATTGGGGCTGCATTGGCCCTCTTTTCTGTATATTTTTCATGACTGGCCTGTACTGCTTCTGATTGACACATTTTCGGATAAGGGTTGGCTAAGGCTGTTGGCTAGGGTTTAATGGTGGGTCTGGAATAAACAAGGTGAGTGTTTGGCTACAAAAATGGGTTGTGGATACACACATAATGGGTTGAAAGGAACGATAGATAAAAACAGGTTAAAAAGCACACAATGCATGGAATCATCTCTTAAGGTCCACACGATATGGTCTACTATACCCTTACCCAAGCTGAGGCTGTTCAGCTTTTCTCTCAAAGGTCGAGCCGAAACCTGGACCGAGAGTATTCCACCGGATTCGATCACCACTTGGGCACAACTAAAAGTTGCTTTTCTTCAGAAATTCTTTCCACTAAGCAGAACTGCCCAGCTCATGGCCGAGATCACCCATTTCGCTCAATGGGACCAAGAGACATTATATGAAGCATGGGAGCGGTACAAAGACATATTGAAGAAGTGTCCTCACCATGGGTTACAAGGGTGGGTCATTATCCAAACTTTCTTCAGTGGACTTCACCCGCAGTTCAAAAACGAAATCACAGCTGCAGTGGGTGGAGCACTAATGGATAAGTCCTATGAGGACGCATGTTAGCTGATCGACAATCTGGCCGAGCATAGATTTTCTACTCCGAGATCAGCAGTTAGAAGAGTTGCGAGTGTTCAAGAATCGAATGAGCTGAAGGAAATAAAAGCTCAACTAGCTGCAATCACGAATCATCTGAAAGGTGGCAGTCCGGAAGAACCCGAACAAGTTCAGTTTTTACAGAAACGGAATAACCAGCCGAGGAACGACCCTTTCTCGAACACGTATAGTGAGAGGTGGAAGAAACACCCTAACTTCTCATGGAGTCAACCCAGTCAACAACCACAAGGTAATAATTCTAACTTTTCTAATCCTTCTAATGCTAACAATGTTTACCGTCCCCCAGGTTTCAACCAAAGGAATTTCAATGAGGGACAATCTGGGGAGAAGAAACCGGGGCTGGAGGATATGATGATGAAGTTTATGGCAAAGATGGATGGCATGGTTGGAGAGTTAGCGAGCACGGTTAACACGGTCAAGGCGGCTACTGATCAGAACACCGCATCCATCAAGATCCTTGAAAGACAAGTGGGGCAATTTTCTGAAGTCCTACAAAACCGAGTCCCAGGAACGTTTCCGAGTCAGACTGAAAGGAAACCAAGAGAAGAATGCAATGCCATTTATCTGAGAAGTGGCAAGGAGATGATCAAGGAGGCAAATGTTGGACTGAAAGATGTTATCGCTAGTGATATGATTGATCGGGAGAAGCCGAAGGAAAAAGAGGTGACACCTCCATCCAAGCCAGTAGTCAAACCATTTGTACCACCGCTACCATTCCCTAATCGAGTGAAGGCACGTGACGACAAGGAACAATTCAAGAAATTCCTTGACATCTTCAAGAAGCTGCACATCAACATTCCATTTGCAGAAGCACTTGCCCGAATGCCAACATATCTCAAATTCATGAAAGAGATCTTATCTAAGAAGAGGTCAATCGAACACCAAGCTACCATTGCACTTACTGAAGAGTACAGTGCGATCATTCAGAACAAGCTTCCCTCGAAGCTTAAGCAAAAACTTGATAGGCGGGTTTACACCCCCTAAATCTAACCGCAAGTGTACGGGTCGAATCAAGTAATAGTACTGAAAGTACGAGTATCGAACACAGGGAACTAGGAACTAAGTATCACAATGACTATAAGATCTATTAACTGAACGGTCGCAAATTTGAGTGGTTGGTATTAACTAATTAATTGCAAGAAAACAAATCACAAACGGGACAGTACACAACTTAGGAAACTTCGGATAGAGAAAACAGTTGAGGGTTGGAAATCCTAAGGTTTTCACGTACAAACAATTGACTCAAAACAATTACCAGTTATTCCGTATAATGAATACCCAATCTCTGAAATCACCATTGTTCTTTCTCAAGCAACAACGGTTTTTATCTTGAAAAACACAAGTTTTATCTCTCGATCTCAACCTATGGAATTCAAAACACCTTAAACATCAAGATTTCAACGGGACTAAGGTTTACTTGGTATATGTCTATCCAATTTCTCACCTTAGGCATGCAATTTCTAGTTCTAGTTAACAATTAATTCTTTCGAACTTAATTGAAAAACAAACAAAACAATTGAAAGTTGGCCAAACTCACAAAAGCATTAAAATTCAAATCACATGCTTCATTAACTATGAAAAACTGATAAAAGTCTCAAATCACGTGTTCATAAGTTTAAACCAAAATCATTCCAACCCCCAACATCTAAAGATTAGTTCATGTTGGTGGTGGATAAAAACATAAGAAAAGGAAGAGAAATAGTGTGTGCAAACATAGTGATTGTGAACGTGATGAATGTAATGGTGAACTCCCTTCTCTCGGCTCTAATCCGCTTCGGGTGGTGAACTTCTCCTCAACCGGTCCTCTATCGTAGCTCAAAAGTCTGTGAAAAACCTCTGAAAAATCGCCCCAAAGCAGCCTACCGTCGCACGTCGAGATAATAACCTAAAATCCGGAAAACACCAAATTATAGGGCTGAAATAGGGACTTACGCCACTTGTCCCGTGGCCTGCAAACCACGGGACAAACCGCGCGGTTTCCCTGATGTGTCCGGATCAGGTTCTGGGTCAGGTTCGGGTCCTGGTCCGGGCACGGGTCTTGGGCTTGGATCTCGGGCTTCCGTTGGGCTTCGTTTTGGCTCTCTTTTGGACTCTTTTTCTCTTCTTTTCTCGATGATTGCCGTCTTCTAGATTACCTGCACATTTCACCAGATAAACCATAAAGTTCCGCCTTTTTGCTTAAACACAATCCAATCTCATTGGTTTGAGGACCGAAAATAACGCCAAAAAGTGGCGTTATCAACAACCCTAAACCGAGCATTGCTTGTCCCCAAGCTGAAGCTGAAGCTTGGCGCCAAAAACTTGATAGGCAGGTTCACACTGTTAGGTCCATGATCTTCATACAATCCAAGTATTGTGTAACAAGATGATGAAGAACATTATTGAAAAAGGAAATCTAACCTAGAGAGAACACAAAGTGATTAGAGATCTACATCTTGTATTAATGAATTCACTACTTACAAACTACAAGTAAAGACCTATTTATAGTCTTCATCACTTGCTACAACAATTAAGCATAAGCCCTTTAACACAGCTATTGCTTTACAAAACTTTCTATTATAAAGGACAACTTCAGTGTCCTAACATTCTCCCCCTAAAGTTTTGGAAAGCAAATCATCTTCAAATCATTAGCTTCTCTCCCCCTTGATTTCCTTGTAAAAACTTTAGCGGTGCATTCTTCAAATGTGGGCTTGGCTCTCCCTTGAAAGTTGCTCTTAGCCTCGACTAAATGCACTAAAATCATCTTCAAAGTGTATGCATTTAGTGAAAAACAAAGAATCCGTCTTGCTTGAAGGAGGAACGGTAATAAGCACGCACTACTAGGTAGGGATGAGACGACCCAAGCAAAAAACATTGTTCAGCAACTGTAGAGAAATGTTCGTCTTCAAAATACTTCAAGCCACTGAATGAAGAGAATCCAGAACTTCAATCTTCAAGAAATAGTTGGATGATTATAAGCACTCAAAAGTCTGAATCACAACCAAAGTACCAGAACAATGATTGCAAGCACTCACAATTCTGATTGATCGGGTCAGAAGAATGATTAAGAGCATTCAAAGGTCTAGCATCGTCAACAAATCTTCAGAATAATGATTGCAAATATTCAAGCGTCTCTTCCAATCCAACCAAAGACTGAACTCCAACAATCAACTTCTGAAAATCTTGAAAGACCAGAGCCCTTTTAAACTTTGACAGTTGCTAAATGTATGTGGCAAGCTGAATATCAGAATGATGTCACACACGCGTTACGCTAAAATCCATGAACAATGTCCCCCTCCTGAGAAATATTTTTCAATAAATTTCTTGGATCCGAAACTATCAGAATTCGGATGTAGGCAGATTCGAAACCATGGATTCGGATTAAGTAGGGTGCGAAATCAGCTCAATTCGGATCATTTTAGGTGCGAAATCAGGGAATTCGAATCATGCAGGGTGCGAAATCAATGAATTCGGATCGTGAAGGGTTCGAAATCATGGAATTCAAATCATGAAGGGTTCGAAATCATGGAATTCGAATCATGAAGGGTTCGAAATCACTCAATTCGAATCATGAAGGGTTCGAAATCAGGACAATTCGGATCATGAAGGGTTCAAAATCACTCAATTCGAATCATGAAGGGTTCGAAATCAGGACAATTCGGATCATGAATGGTTCGAAATCACTCAATTCGAATCATGAAGGGTTCGAAATCACTCAATTCGAATCATGAAGGGTTCGAAATCAAGACAATTCGAATCATGAAGGGTCCGAAATCAATGAATCCGGATCATGTAGGGTTCGAAATCAAGCCATTTCGTATCATGTTGGATGCGAAACCATGCCTATCTTGAGAAAATGGAATTCGAAACCATTAGAATGAGGATTAGAAAGATGCGAAGCCATCCATACCTTTGAACCTTTAGGTGTAAGCACATTCCGAAATTCAGAACTAAGATGACCAAATTCAGCAATATTTCGGACTTCACAAGATCCGAAACCAACAACTCTGAACAGTTCGAAACCATCTAAGCCATCCAAACAATAGTAGCATCCGAAACCATGAACAGTAAAACATGAAGGATTCGAAACCATCAATGAACAGTAAATGATGAAGGATCCGAATTCATCAATGAACAGTAAACGATGAAGGATCCGAATTCATCAAGAATAATCCGAATTCAAGTAACAGCATTCGAAAATCACTAAAATCATCATAACTTCTTCAATTCTTGACCAATTTTAGTGATTCTTTCGCAGACTTATTCGAAAAATGAAGATGAACAGATTTCTAGTTGATCAAAACATGTAATTCGATCGATTTGATGAAGTTTTGATCCAAAAAGTGAGTTCGACTTTTTTCTTGAACAAACACCATAAATCTCCGAAATCTGAGCAAAATAGGGCTAAAAACGCTTGAATTGTGAAGATCCAATGATCGTATCGATGAAAAATTCTTCGATTTGGCTCTGATACCACTTGTTAGGTCCATGATCTTCATACAATCCAAGTATTGTGTAACAAGATGATGAAGAACATTATTGAAAAAGGAAATCTAACCTAGAGAGAACACAAAGTGATTAGAGATCTACATCTTGTATTAATGAATTCACTACTTACAAACTACAAGTAAAGACCTATTTATAGTCTTCATCACTTGCTACAACAATTAAGCATAAGCCCTTTAACCCAGCTATTGCTTTACAAAACTTTCTATTATAAAGGACAACTTCAGTGTCCTAACACACACCCCCCTAAATATAACCGCAAGTGTACGGGTCGAAGTCAAGTAATAGTACAAAAGTACGAGTATCGAACACATGGAACTAGGAACTAAGTATCACAATGACTATAAGTTCTATTAACTGAACGGTCTCAAATTGAGTTGTTGATATGAATTAATTGATTGCAAGAAAACAAATCACAAACGGGACAGTAAACAACTTAGGAAACTTTGGTAGAGAAAACAGTTGAGGGTTGGAAATCCTAAGGTTTTCACGTACAAACAATTGACTCAAAACAATTACCAGTTATTCCGTATAATGAATACCCAGTCTCTAAAAATCACCGTTGTTCTCTCTCAAGCAACAACGGGTTTTATTTCGAAAACACAAGTTTTATCTCTCGATCTCAACTCATGAAATTCAAAACACATTAAAAGCAATATTTAACGGGACTAAGGCTTACTTGGTATATCTCTATCCAATTTCTCACCTTAGGCATGCAATTTCTAGTTCTAAGTAACAATTAATTCTCTCGAACTTAATTGAAAACAACAAAACAATTGAAAGTTGGCCAAACTCACAAAAGTATTAAAGATCAAATCACATGCTTCATTAAATAGGAAAAACTGATAAAGGTCTCAAATCAGTTGTTCAGAAGTTTAAACCAAATTCAAACCAACCCCCAACATCTAAAGATTAGTTCATGTTGGTGGTGGATAAAAACATAAGAGAAGGAAAGGAAACAATCAATGTAAACATAGTAAACGTGATCATGGTGAATGAATTAACGAACTCCCTTCTCTCGGCTCTAATCCACTTCGGGTCGTGACTTCCTCCTCAAACGATCCTCTATCGTGGCTCCAAAAGCTCCGACAAACCTCTGAGAATCGCCCCAAGATGCTGGCCGTCGTCGTGTGCGAGATGATGACCTAATTCCGGAAAATCGCAAGGTATAGAGCTGAATTAGGGACTTACGTGGTTTGTCCCGCTACATGCAAACCGTGGGACAAACCGCGTGGTTTTCCTGATGTGTATGGGTCAATGATGGGTCATGGATCTGAGTCCTGGTTCGGGCACGGGGCATGGGCTTGGATCCTGGGCTTCTGTTGGCTTCGTTTTGGACTCTCTTTTGGCTCTTTTCCGCTTCTTTTCTCGATGATTGTCGTCTTTTAGATTACCTGCACATTTCACTAGATAAACCATAAAGTTCCGCCTTTTTGCTAGAACACCGGCTGTAAAGCCCGTGTCCCGATATACATTTTTTTTGAATTACTTATTTAGTCCAATATTTTTTTTATAATTGTTTATTAACGGGAATGATAGAAATGTTATGTCGAGGGACTAGTTGGGTTAAGTTTCAAATATTATGCAAGTAATAGAAGTGAGGGGCTGAATGTGTCATTACTGCAAAGTGCAGGGATTGGCTTGTAAGAAACCAACCCCTCTTCTTTCTTCTCTCGTTTTTGGGTCTTCGTCAAGTGCAAGCAAACATCAAAAACAAAAGAAAAACCCTATTTCATCTTCCTTTTGCTCACGACCGATATCTCCCCTCCCCTCTTTGTCGTTCCTTCGTCACCACCAAGAACCACCGCCACCGCCGAGGTGGCTGCTGCCGCCGGAGCATCATCAAATAGCCGGCGCTGCTGTCCGTCGGCGAGAGAGAGAGAGAGGCGGGAGAGAGAGAGATTAGCGAAGAGAGAGAGAGTAGCGAGAAGGAGGAGGAGCAGCGGTGACCGGACCTCCGAGGGGCGGCTGCTGCGGCGTCGTTGTCGTCGTCGAGAGGTAATCATCTTCTTCTTGTTGATGTTTTCTTTTCTTTCTCGTCGTCATCGATCAACCGGAAAACCACCACGATCGCCGTCGCCGCCGGCGACCACCACTGCCGAAGGTGGCAGTGGGCGGTGCACGTGTGAGCCCAGACCCTTGTAACCTAAAACCCTGATCGGGTGAACCCTAGTTGCAAACCCGAATCGTTTAAACCGTTTTTATAAAATCGTCATTTTATGTGGAAGTATGAATGTGTCACTGTTTTGCGACGGCCATAACGTTTCCGTCGTAGCTCGGATTGAGGCGAATTCGATGCCCACGGTTCACATTCTGTGCCGCACACACTTTTCGTGTTTTAGCGGAAGTCTGGTTCGGCCTCTAACTAGGCGTAAAATGGCTGTTTTCACAGCAGGTCTGCACATGACAACTTCGTGTCCTGATTTTGTAAAATCCATATTAAATTGTAGAAAAATCGTTAGAGCGCGTGCGATATGTCCCTGGAACCCTAAGACATGGGACTTTGTGATTATGGAATAATATTTCTGGATTTATTAGTTTATAAGGGGTTAAACAGGTCTCGAACAGACCTGTGTTTTTAGAGTAAAAGATGGATTATGTAACTTATAATTTAGTAGTCGTGGCTTTGGGTTGGGGTTTCACTTTGACTTTTGTTAACACGTAATTAGGTGGGAAAAGGTGAGTGAAGTTGGCCGGCTTGTGTTGCGGTTGCGGATACTTGCGTTGCTTTAAGGTGAGTTCTCTCACTGCGTAGACTAGGAGTTACATATGTGTTGCGTTTGCTCTAGCGTGTTATTGTATGCTTACGTGAACTAGTTGTGGTGTGATAGCTAGTTGTAAATTATTTATTATGTGAATGGTGTGTTTTGTGTACACCTCGGTGGGACTGAGGGGCTCGGTGGGACCGAGGGCTCGGTGGGACTGAGCTAGTAAGAATATCATATAATGTGGGCTCGGTGGGACCGAGGGCTTGGTGGGACTGAGCTAGTAAGAATATCATATAATGTGGGCTCGGTGGGACCGAGGGATTGGTGGGACTGAGCTAGTATGGATATCGTTTAATGTGTACTCGGTGGGACCGAGGGCTCAGTGGGACTGAGCTAGTATGGACATCATATAATGTGTACTCGGTGGGACCGAGGGCTCGGTGGGACCGAGGTGTGTGATTACATGTTTAAATCTTGATATGTTATTATACTTGTAATTGTGGTGTTGTTTGCCTACTTGCGAGTAGGGGCGATATATGTGTGATTACTACCTGCGTAGGTGGTAGAATTCACTAAGCTTCGTGCTTACCCTTCCCAATATCTTATGTTTTCAGGTGCGAGTAGCAGTCGAGCGTGACGGTACACACTAGCGCAAGGCGAAGGCTGATCGAGTTTCATTTTTAAATGTCGAGATTTAATTTAATAATTTTTCCGCTGCATAAATATTATTTGACGGTTCAAATTAACGACGTTATCTTTATTTGTAATGGGATTTGCTAATTTATTGTTTGTTTATAATGGAAGGCATTATTTTTAAAATTTTAAAATTCCTTGTAATTTTTGGGACGTTACAACTTGGTATCAGAGCACAGCTTGAGCGAATCAAATACATTTCGGTGTGTTTGATCTCAAGTTTGCGGCTATAAAATTTTCTTTAAAGTTTTTGGAAAATAAAAGAAAGGAAAACCCGTTTGGGAAACGGTGATCGAGGGCGCAGTGTGTGCAGTCAGCCGACGCTAAGTGGGAAGGTACAGTACTTAGTGTATTTATCGTTTTCTAGATCATAGGGTATGCATGCTAGACTGCTTATGTGGTTTACACTGTACTGTATGATGATTGCTTGCTAGTAGGAATCAATGCTAGTTATAGTAGGTTGTTAAGTGAAAGCCCTATAGGTTGTATGCAGTAAGAATCATATAGCCTTAGAATATTTGATTTAGTTCTATTGCACAGCTCTTGTTTGAGTCCAACCGTTCTAGGATAGAATCTTGTATTCGAATGTCTATTTGATTCACGCTGCATGCGACTGAGTATTCGCGAGGCAACTCGTTATGGCTAATAGGGATTCCGTTGTAGCAAGGGTAGTGGGATAAGATGAAATTCCTAGTGAGCTGGGAAGAGTGTTTACATATGAGTATGTATGCTAGATTGCTTTCTAGAACATAGGAGTATGTATGCTAGATTGCTTGGTGATTATTACACTGTACTGCATGATTGTTGCTTGCTAATAGGAGTTTATGCCAACCTTGATAGGGTGTTAAGTGAATGCACTATAGGTTGTATGCGGTAGGAACCGAATAGCCTTAGAATGTTGGATTTAGTTCTATTGCGCAGCTCTTTTTTGAGTCCAACCGTTGTAGGATAGAATCTTATATTCGAATGTCTATCTGGTTTCCACTGTATACGACTGTGCGTTTACGAGACGACTCGTCAGGGTTAGTGGGGGTTCCGCCCTAGCAAGGATAGTGGGGTATTATGATTATTCCTAGGGAGCTAGGAAGAGTGTGTACATGCGTTAGTATAGGCATACGTGTATAGTTTTTGTTTGGGCGAGCAACTACTTGGGTACTCGGGATGGGACTCGGAGCGAACAGTGATAGGTGTAGATGGTAGTAGTAGAGCTCCTACTACCGGAAGCACATGATCAATGTTCGAGTCGGGGAAAGTCACGAGGAATCCGAGGAGTTGAGTGTGAGCGTTGTTAGTATGAGTTATTATGTGCTAATAGCTCGTGGTATTTATTACCTAGGATGACCATCACAAGGAGGAACAACGATGTTGAACCGAATGCGAGTATTGTACTCACTAGTGAGCAGATGCGGGAGTTGATCGCGGCGGAAGTAAAGCATGCTATTAGGGAGGCAATCCCTGGGATTATTACCGCCGTTCGTGATGAGGTAGTAATGATGTTGGAGGATGCTCGAGGACAGGGACTCGAGTTAGAGGAACAGGCCAAGAAGAGGAAAACAGCGTAGGCCGTTGCATCAGAATCCGCAGTCCCAAAGAAAACGAGGTTTTCGGACTCACTTTTGAATAGAAGGAGTGGTGGGTTTAAAACCAAGGATAGTAGCGGAAGGAGAAACGACAAATGTTTCAAGTGTGGTCAGGTAGGACACTACGGTCGGGATTGCAGGGCACCACTGGTGGTCAGTTTTTAACTGCAAACAGACGGGCCACGTGAAGATCAACTGCCAGAAGCCGAGGATTTCTGTTGGGAGTGGGGCACAAGAAGCCCATGTGGTTGCTCCCTTGCGTATTACCGATGGTCGTGTGGGTCAGGCTGGACCCGAGGCGGCCGAGGTGGAGTTCATCAACTGACGGTGGAGGAGGCACAGGCTACGCCTAAAGTGGTGACAGGTATATTTCATCACCTGTTTTCTTTTATTGGAGATGGTATGTAGTTGCTTTTTGCTTAAGTTGTGTGATTAAGTACGTTCTTAGTTAACTCGGTGTCTGCTGTAGTGATGTTTGATAGCGGGGCTACCCATTATTTCGTGCCTCGCACTTGTAGTGAGCGTTTGGGCCGTAGTATAGGATGGCTAGGCTGTCCACTCGTGGTTGAGGTTGCTGACGTGATATTTGTTTTAAGTAGACCGTTTCGGATCAAGTTTGATGATTGAGCTAGAATTATAGGCTTTTGAGCCGACTTTGTTTTGAGGAAAAGCCGTAAGATGATTTGACGTGAGTTTCAACTTGCCCTAAGATGTTTAAATGTCTGGATGACGATAGTGGACCGGAGAGATTTGGAGTAGTACGAGTCGAGACGTAGAATGCCGACTAAGTCATGCACAAAGTTTGATTTTGAAAATAAAATTGCATTATCTAATTCTTGCGTTTCCAATCCTTATATGGATTGTGTTGTAGAATTTTGGGAGAATATTTTTGGTAGCATTTTATCATGAGTTGTTTGGTGCGCTTTTTAGTCAGCTAAATGTTTTATTGTCAATAAATCGTTTCCTTGTTTTGTATAAATAACTGACGCGCACAAATTTTGATTGGTAAACTTCGTTCCATATCATTTGGATTTTGTAAGTAAACTGAACGGCAATGGAATGATTTTCAACATGATTTTACTATGTGAGACGAGCGTGTCCATTTTTGCGTAACTACCGACCGGTAATAGTAGTTTTATTGCATACGGTCTTTCTGAAGTGAAAAATCTTGACGTTGAAAATATTTTGTAAATGATTTTGTAAACCATTTGGGAAAGGCGCTTTTAAGTGTTACGTGTCATTTTGAGTATTTACATGTTTGGGAGAGTGAGTCATTCCGGAATAGGCATGTTGTTGGTAGACTGTTTGCATTGGATCCTTGGTCATGTCAGTCAGTCGTTGGTAACGGTCGGTTGGGTATCTCAGGGTGAGAACCCGGTATTCATGTGTTATGACCTTGACTTTCCAGTAGGCACTAAGAGGATATAGTCTTGGGCACTTACCTGAGAGGTAGTTCCGATATGTCGGGCTTTGAGACGTACCTGGGAGGTAGGCGTTAAGGTGTATCTTGATACGGTGTAACTAGGTTTCCTAGAGCGAGCGTGGAGGATAAGTAGACGGTGGAAGATTGGGTATCCCACACGTGTTGTTAGTGTAGACCGAATAGTGTCGGTTAAGGGAATGATGCCCTTTGTAATTAAGAGAATAAATGCGCAGTAACCTTTTTGAAGTAAGTAGTATATTTAGGTGTCGACTTTTGGGCTTGAGGCCAAACACCCTTAGTGTAATTAGAGAATTGTGGCCAATTTTAAGGGAATTATGTTGATGGTAGTAGTAACCCTGAGATGTTTGCTTGTGGTGAATGGTTATGGTGGAATGACCTTCGTGAGTGATTTTAAATTTACTGGGGTTGATGATTCGGGTGAAATAAATTTTGGGAGTCTATTAGAACTCGTGAAAGTTAATCGACCGCTAATGGTAGGAATGATCGGATTCGAGTATCCTGTAGGGTATATTGGTGAGCACCTTTAGAATGGTTAGAGCTTGAATTTGAATCGGGATATAAGGAACATCTAAGGTTGGGAGACCACCGAAGTCGTTTGACTAGGAATGTTTCCAGTTGTTGGAGTGTTCTTCCGTTTATAAATACGGTGTACTTGAAGAAATTTTGTGGTAAGATAAGTATTTGGGATATTTTTTTTTGCGGTGTGAGAAATTTTAGATTCCAGTTAGTGAAGGTCCAGTGGAAACACCGAAAGGGTTCCGTGTGAACTTGGGAACCTGAGTTGAGATAAGGGAGAACCATCTATAGCTATTCACGGGCATAGACTTCGAGGACGAAGTCTAATTCAAGTGGGGGAGAATTGTAAAGCCCGTGTCCCGATATACATTTTTTTTGAATTACTTATTTAGTCCAATATTTTTTTTTATAATTGTTTATTAACGGGAATGATCGAAATGTTATGTCGAGGGACTAGTTGGGTTAAGTTTCAAATATTATGCAAGTAATAGAAGTGAGGGGCTGAATGTGTCATTACTGCAAAGTGCATGGGATTGGCTTGTAAGAAACCAACCCCTCTTCTCTCTTCTCTCGTTTTTGGGTCTTCGTCAAGTGCAAGCAAACATCAAAAACAAAAGAAAAACCCTATTTCATATTCCTTTTCCTCACGGCCGATATCTCCCCTCCCCTCTTTGTCGTTCCTTTGTCACCACCAAGAACCACCGCCACCGCCGGAGCATCATCAAATAGCCGGCGCTGCTGTCCGTCGGCGAGAGAGAGAGAGAGAGAGAGCGGCGAGAGAGAGAGAGATTAGCGAAGAGAGAGAGAGAGTAGCGAGAAGGAGGAGGAGCAGCGGTGATCGGACCTCCGAGGGGTGGCTGCTGCGGCGTCGTTGTCGTCGTCGAGAGGTAATCATCTTCTTCTTGTTGATGTTTTCTTTTCTTTCTCGTCGTCATCGATCAACCGGAAAACCACCAAGATCGCCGTAGCCGCCGGCGACCACCACTGCCGGAGGTGGCAGTGGGCGGTGCACGTGTGAGCCCAGACCCTTGTAACCTAAAACCCTGCCGGAGGTGGCAGTGGGCGGCGACCACCACTGCCGGAGGTGGCAGTGGGCGGTGCTCGGATTGAGGCGAATCCGGTGCCCACGGTTCACATTCTGTACCGGGCACACTTTTCGTTTTTTTAGCGGAAGTCTGGTTCGGCCTCTAACTAGGCGTAAAATGGCTGTTTTCACAGCAAGTCTGCACATGACAGCTTCGTGTCCTGATTTTGTAAAATCCATATTAAATTGTAGAAAAATTGTTAGAGCGCGTGCGATATGTCCCTGGAACCCTAAGACATGGGACTTTGTGATTATGGAATAATATTTCTGGATTTATTAGTTTATAAGGGGTTAAACAGGTCTCGAACAGACCTGTGTTTTTAGAGTAAAAGCTGGATTATGTAATTTATAATTTAGTAGTCGTGGTTTTGGGTTGGGGTTTCACTTTGACTTTTGTTAACACGTACTTAGGTGGGAAAAGGTGAGTGAAGTTGGTCGGCTTGTGTTGCGGTTGCGGATACTTGCGTTGCTTTAAGGTGAGTTCTCTCACTGCGTAGACTAGGAGTTACATATGTGTTGCGTTTGCTCTAGCGTGTTATTGTATGCTTACGTGAACTAGTTGTGGTGTGATAGCTAGTTGTAAATTATATATTATGTGAATGGTGTGTTTTGTGTACACCTCGGTGGGACTGAGGGGCTCGGTGGGACCGAGGGCTCGGTGGGACTGAGCTAGTAAGAATATGACATAATGTGGGCTCGGTGGGACCGAGGGCTCGGTGGGACTGAGTTAGTAAGAAATAAGAATATCATATAATGTGGGCTCGGTGGGACCGAGGGCTCGGTGGGGCTAAGCTAGTATGGATATCGTATAATGTGTACTCGGTGGGACCGAGGTGTGTGATTACATGTTTAAATCTTGATATGTTATTATACTTGTAATTGTGGTGGTGTTTGCCTACTTGCGAGTTGGGACGATATATGTGTGATTACTACCTGCGTAGGTGGTAGAATTCACTAAGCTTCGTGCTTATCCCTTCCCAATATCTTATGTTTTCAGGTGCGAGTAGCAGTCGAGCGTGACGGTACACACTAGCGCAAGGCGAAGGCTGATCGAGTTTCATTTTTAAATGTCGAGATTTAATTTAATAATTTTTCCGCTGCATAAATATTATTTGACGGTTCAAATTAACGACGTTATCTTTATTTGTAATGGGATTTGCTAATTTATGGTTTGTTTATAATGGAAGGCATTATTTTTAAAATTTTAAAATTCCTTGTAATTTTTGGGACGTTACACCAGCCAATCTCATTGGTTTGAGCACCGAAAATAACGCCAAAAAGTGGCGTTATAAACAACCCCAAACCGAGCGTTGCTTGTCCTCAAGC
This sequence comes from Saussurea involucrata, assembly GCA_033807775.1. Taxonomy (NCBI): domain Eukaryota; kingdom Viridiplantae; phylum Streptophyta; class Magnoliopsida; order Asterales; family Asteraceae; genus Saussurea; species Saussurea involucrata. The sequence continues at coordinate 92,676,599 of CM066327.1, read as the reverse complement.
AAAATAGCGATAAAATAGAATAAAAGCACACATCAGTGAAATAGTAACTTCACAGCTCCCAATCGGTACCATGTAATGCACTGGTGATTTCCCATACCCGTGTACGGGTCGAATAAAGTAATAGTACTGAAAGCAAGAAAAAGGAACACACCGCACGAGAACAGGGAGCCGCGCGGTTTGTGCCGCGGTTTGCACCCCCTTAAATCAAACCGCAAATGTACGGGTCGAATCAAATAATAGTACTGAAAGTACGAGTATCGAACACAGGGAACTAGGATCTAAGTATCACAATGACTATAAGATCTATTAACTGAACGGTCGCAATTTTGATTGGGTGGTATTAAACTAATTAATTGCAAGAAAACAAATCAAAAACGGGGCAGTAAACAACTTAGGAAACTTCGGATAGAGAAAACAGTTGAGGGTTGGAAATCCTAAGATTTTCACGTACAAACACTTGACTTGAAACAATTACCAGTTATTTCGTATAATGAATATCCAATCTCTAAAAAACACCGTTGTTCTTTCTCAAGCAACAACGGGTTTTATCTTGAAAAACACAAGTTTTATCTCTCGATCTCACATATGGAATTCAAAACACATTAAACTCAAGATTTCAACAGGACTAAGGCTTACTTGGTATATCTCTATCCAATTTCTCAACTTAGGCATGCAAATTCTAGTTCTAGTTAACAATTAATTTTGTCGAACTTAACTGAAAACAACAAAACAATTGAAAGTTTGCCAAACTCACAAAAGCATTAAAGATTAAATCACATGCTTCATTAAATTAGAAAGAACTGATAAAAGATTCAAATCACATGTCCATAAGCTTAAACCAAATTCATTCCAACCCCCAACATCTAAAGATTAGTTCATGTTGGTGGTGGATAAAAAACATAAGAAAAGGAAGAGAAATCGTGTGTGCAAACATAACGATTGTGGACGTGATGAATGTAATGATGGACTCACTTCTCTCGTCTCTAATCTGATTATCGTCGTGAACTCCCCTCAATCGATCCTCTATCGTCGCTCAAAAGTCTCTAAAAATCCTCTAAAAATCGCCCTCCAGCCGTCTGCCATCGTCCGTGTGCGAATGATGACCTAAAATCCGGAAAACACCAAATTATAGAACTGGAACAGGGACTTACGCCACTTGTCCCGCTATTTGCAAACTGCGGGGTAAACCGCGCGGTTTCCCTGATGGCTCCGGGTCAGGTATGGTTCGTGGATCTGGGTCCTGGTTCGCGTACGGGTCTTGGGCTTGGATCTTGGGCTTCGTTTTGGACTCTCTTTTGGCTCTTTTCTGCCTCTTTTCTCGATGATTGCCGGCTTTTAGATTACCTGTACATGTCACTCGATAAACCATAAAATCCCGCTTCTTTGCTTAAATACAAGCCAATCTCATTGGTTTCAGAACCGAAAATAACGCCAAAAAGTGGCGTTATCAGGTATCTAATTTCATCCGGAAACTATAGAAAGAGAAAATTACCGGATAATGGACTCGTCCGGACACCATTAGAACATCTTCTGGACACTATCAAAAGAAACTACCAGACACCATCATAATGTATCCGGAAACCTCTGTCGGTTTACCCAATTCTACCCAGAAATCGACAGAAATTACCCCAGACATGAAATCGATGATTCTACTCCGATAGAAACCTTCTACTAGTAATTACAAACATAAAACGTAAAGGAAACATACCTTAAATCACTTCCAAGTACATCAATTGAAGCTTTAACCTGAATCTTCTTCGTCTCCTTCTTTTGGTCTCAAAACACACACACACACACATACACACACACACACACTGATAATATCTGATTGTTTTCTGCTGTATGAAATATCTAGAGTCCTAAAGGGTGTATACTAAACTTAATTTACAATCTTGGGCTTAAACTATACAAGAATGACCATAACACACCTAAACTTATGAATTACCCAAACTTACCCTAAACATCCAATTTTAAAGTTAAATAATCTAACGAAAAGAGTATTTATCTAACGAACTTACCCGGGGTATTACAACATCTCCCCTTTAAAAGAATTCCGTCCCGGAATCCGGTTAGGCAAAAAGGTATGAATACTTATTACTACTACTTCGAACTCAATCAAAGCCATAGAAACTAACTGAATAGACCCCCACACCCATCTATATCTCTAACACAGATAAGAAACAAAAGAACGGAAATACCAATGATCGGTTTGTACCGAAATCAGATAATACTTTAGCACGTATAGAGTTTGTTAGAAATGTACCTGTAACCTCATCCGGAATTTCCTCTGCTTCTTGTGCTGTCATTTGGAAGACTCGACCCTTTGCTTTCGGTACTTCAGGCCTTTGTATCCCTCCTGGCCTAACACCCGTTGGTCTCACCGTCATACTACCCTGCTATGCTTTCCATTGTGGACAATTTGACTGAATATGATCAGGGGAGTTGCAAGAGAAACAGAATCGAGTTACCCAACAGTCTTTAGCAATGTGACCAGACTTTCCACACTTGTAACAAATTCGGGAATCCACATAACAGATTCCTTGATGAACACGGTTGCATTTTAGACATGGCCTTTCAGCTGGCCTGAAAGGTGATCGACTATCAAACCTTGGGGGTTCGTACTCCTTCAAATCGTACGTCATTTCTTCCAGTTTTCTTTTCCCAAAACTTCTATCACCAGCATCCCTCCCTTTATCTCTTTCTACATTTTCCGCGGCATCTACTGCGGCTGAGAAGGTTTCCGGTCCCTTTGCAATCACTAGACTTTTGATTTCTGATTTTAACCCGAAGATAAACCTTTCCATCTTAAGTGCCTCCGTGGCAACATAGTACTCTGCGAAACGAGACTTCTCCAGGAAACTCCCATGTTGCAGGTTCATGAATTCTTCTTCCAGTTGTCTAACTGCTGCTTGCGGACAAAACTGTCTCTTGAAAGTTGTAGTGAATTCGTCCCAAGAAAAAGTAGAATACACATCAGACCCTCTAGAGGTAATGAGAGCTTCCCACCAATATAACGCATCCGCCTTCACCATTGCAGTTCCATATAGCACTCTATCTTCGTCGGCACATTTACTGGTTTTGAAGATAGCTTCTATATCTTTTAGCCACCTCATAGCCTTCACTGGATCTCTTTCCCCTGAGTAGGTTGGAGGTTTGCAACTTAAAAACATCTTATAATCACACTTCCTTGGCACCGGTATGACAGTAGGTGTAATGGGCATCTCGTCTTCCAGACTTGGATCTGGTATTTCAGTCTCAGTATGACGAGTTCGGTCGAACATAGCCTGTATATTTGCTTGTAGTCTTCCCATTTCAGCCGTCAAATCGTTTCTTGTAACAAATTCAGTACCTCGCGACTGAACTCTGCCTCCTGTTCTTACCCTACCTCGTTCTCCCCCTCTTCCCCTTGTCCCGACTGTTGGATTCGTTCGATTAGGATTTCCTTCTCCCTCTCTATTTGTACGTCGAGTACCACTTGCTATTCTGTAGGTTTCAACAAAGTTAATATACACGTAAGCACATACCCCATATAATAAGGTTTTCCAGTTCAAACACGTACCTGTAAGTTCATGATTACACTGGCCAAATGTAATTTCAAATTACCTTACACGATGTTCCTTCTACCTTTTATATTTAGCATCCCAAGGTTCTAAAATAATAGTGACATCCTACTTCACATGCAATTTAAGTCTAGGTATGGATCCGAATACCTAAATCCCTTAAAATAGGGCTCTGATACCATCTGTAACGACCCGGTTCCCAAAACATACATAATATACATCAATTAACAAATTATACATAACGTCGTTTCATTCATACCAAAGGATACATAATAAGTCATGTACGGTCCCATAGTCTCAAAACTATACAATACAAGACATAAGCATTTCCTAATCCCCGTCAGCTATCAACCGCCTCCTACACTTTATCCTTCCTTTTGCTATTAAAAGTTCCTCGACCTGGAATACATATTTTTTAAAACAAAATGAGGGTTAGACCAAGCGGTCTAGTGAGATAATCCCTGTCAGTTTAGTAATCCTTTTGTGAAACACAAATATACAACAAGTAATTAAATACCAAGCAAGACTCGTGCACTGTGTACATCTCCTCATTTCCCTTGGCCATATTAGTTGGTTGCGAGCCAACTAATCAGTTTACTCTGCTGCACTTACATACAGCCAACACCGCTGTCCCTCCGTATAGCCAAAACTCCGCTGGTCCTAAGCCCGGCCAACGTGCTCTCGTGTAGTGTAATGCTCATATAAATACAATATACACTTAAATATATCATACTTCATACTTATGCACATAATTACACAAGTTATCACATTCTCACTCCACATATATGTATTCCAGTTTGAAAATGGTTTAAAGTAAAACTCACATGTTTGCTTATCAAAATGATTCCAAGCTTTTCCCAAAAGATTCAGTCTTTCACCCAAAATTCACAGAATCTGAAATAAGTTAAATACAAATATCTCCTTATCAATTGAACACGTAAGACATACTAGTAGGTTACGAACTCTAGATAAATCTATCTGACTCTTATCCTCAAAAGTGACCAAACAACCAATGTTTCCGGATACCATAAACTGTCCGGACATTCTAACTTACCGGACACCAGACTTATCCAGATAACAAAACTTTCCGGATGAAATAAACAATCCGGACAATATAGCTTTCCGGGCAACATCAACAATCCGAGGGACATCCAGAAACCAAAGCAATCCGAACATCATCCGGTATCTAATTTCATCCGGAAACTATAGAAAGAGAAACTTACCGGATAATGGACTCGTCCGGACACCATTAGAACATCTTCCGGACACTATCAAAAGAAACTACCGGACACCATCATAATGTATCCGGAAACCTCTGTCGGTTTACCCAATTCTACCCAGAAATCGACAGAAATTACCCCAGACATGAAATCGATGATTCTACTCCGATAGAAACCTTCTACTAGTAATTACAAACATAAAACGTAAAGGAAACATACCTAAAATCACTTCCAAGTACATCAATTGAAGCTTTAACCTAAATCTTCTTCTTTTCCTTCTTTTGGTCTCAAAACACACACACACACACACACACACTGATAATATCTGATTGTTTTCTGCTGTATGAAATATCTGGAGTCCTAAAGGGTGTATATTAAACTTAATTTACACTCTTAGGCTTAAACTATATAAGAATGACCATAACACCCCTAAACTTATGAATTACCCAAACTTACCCTAAACATCCAATTTTAAAGTTAAATAATTTAACGGAAAGAGGATTTAACTAACGAACTTACCCGGGGTATTACAGTACCATACAAGTACTGGACATTCTCTTTCTTGACAAAATCACGAGTTCCACAGTAAGAACAACAAACTTACTTTTATGCTAACCTAATCAAATGATTTGCAGAATAAACAAGATTAGGTTTAACAAAAGACTTACTTGTAGGAGCATTGTTCTTCTTGACAGTTGGTTTGAGAACAAATGATTTCGATACATCTTTTTCAGGAGTAGATCCTTTCACTTTCTAAACCATCTTTACTCTCTTGAAGATAAGATTTTCTATAGGCTTTGAAATAGAAGCATCCGAATTATCTACAGAATGAATATAAAAGAGATTGGAAGGACGAATTTGATCCTTTGAAAAACCCTTTGATCTATCAAATCCCTTTGAAGAAACATCTTTATGGATTGAACTTGAAGACGTCTTAAACGAACATTCAGAATCAGTTGAGTCCACAAGTGGAGTTTGAACAATCGTGTCAAGACTTTCTTGTTTGGAAACCTCAACCTTAAAAATGATGTCTTCAAGTTCTTTAACTTTGTTGACCAAGACATTTCTCTCATTGGATAACAAATCAATTTTCCTTTGAATGTCAGATTTAACCTTCTTCTCTTGCATAATTTCAGTAGATAAACCAGATAAATTCTTTGTCAACTTCTTTATCTCATTTTGAAAAATCTTTCTTTCATTTGCACATACATCTTTCACACTTTTTGCTTTAAAGTCTTCAACTTTCATCTAACCAAACTCTTTTCTTTCTATATCTAATTCTGTTTCCAAATCAGATATTTTTAGTGAAAGCTCATCACTTCTTGCTTTAAAAGATTTTTTTTCGCATCAAACTCAGATCTCTCTTTCTTAAGCGTTTCTTTTTGTAAAAATAAAACTTTTTCAAAATCAGAATTTTGTTTTGAATGTTTTATGTATTTCAGCTCAATATCTTTTATTCCCTCAACTGTTTTCTTCGAAATATCAGATAACTTTTGTCTAAACATCTTTCGTTCATTTTCAAAATATTGTCTCTCTTTTGCAATAGTATTTTGTTCATTTTCAAAATATTTTCTCTCTTTGGCATAAACTTGTGTTTCAATTTTAGTCTCCTCTCTTGCTTTATGAAAGTCTTCGTTTTCTTTTGCAATCTCCATTTGCAACTTAGAAACTTCCTTAGCAAACTCAGAATTCTTATGCTTTAACTCAGCATTTTCAGTTTCCAAATCTTTTGCTTTTTCCTCAGTCTCCTTTATGTCATCTCTTTCTTTCTGAAATTCTTCTCTTTCCTTTCTCAACGTCTTTTCCAAAACAGAAAATTGCTTTGCAAACTCTAAATTTCTCTTCTTTAGATCATCACTAACTTTTGAGTTGAGCTCATGTTCTTTAACCTTCTTTACCAAAGCAATAATTTTCTCTTTAGTAGTAGCAGGTATTTGATGATAAAGAGAAAACGTGTCTTGTGGACTAAAATAAGAATATAGCGGCACTGTTACCTGAAGAAATTAAAATGAAAGATCGCTTAAAGATACTTCGTGAGAAGTAGAATTTGTGTGTACTTTAAAATCATAGAAAAACGATTAAAGTCAGAAAAATTTCCAAAAATAAAATTTGAAAAACAAATTGTAAATTTGTCCCAAAAATTAATTTCGAAAAATTAATGTGGAAAACTAGACTTTTAATCGGCAAACCTGAAAAACCCGAGAAAAATTTATCAGTTATGGTTAAATGCAGGCAAAAATTGATAAAATATACTAAAAAATGAGAAATAACGAAGAATAAGGACTAAAACTGAAAACTTACGAAACTAAAATGAAAAACAATGACTAAAATTGACAAACACTAAAAGTTAACAAAGACAAGGACTAAAAGTTAACAAAGACAAGGACTAAAAGTGTAAAATATTAAAACTTGACAAAAACAAGGACTCAAAATGACAAATTCTAGAACTTAAAACTCAAAGGACTAAAAGTGACAAAATTCTAAACATGACTTCTTTTCGATTTCAAAAGCAATATTGTCATCATTTCTGATGTCTTCAATCTTGCTTTCGAGATCAATAATCTTTTGTTCAAGTACCAAAGGTGGAAAATATATTTTACCCTTTTTCCTTAGTTTCTTTTTCCTTGGTTTCTTTTTCCTTTGGTTTTTCAACATATCTTTGGAAATTATCATTAGGCAAAGTCTTTTTGTTTTCCAACGCCTTCCTATTATCCAACCCATAACAAAAAGGAAGTTGCATTTTCACTGTTGTTTTCCTTTTTACTCCCTCTTCAGCTTCATAATCTTCACCATCGAGCTTTAGCCATTTGATCTTATAATAAGAATTCAGTGATGGATATCTAAGTCACTCAAACTTATATAAAGTGGGAGCTTTTAATAAGGCATTCCTCAAATAATGAGGATTGTCGTATCCCAGACCCCACTTAAAAATGTAATACCTGAATTCACATGGCTTGTTCATATGAATCGTCTGTTCAGTCTGACCTATTTTATATAATTTTTCCTCTAGACCTTTTGCTTTCTCAATTAATTCTGAGTTTCTATTTTTGTAAGCATATATAAGTTTTTCAAACTCATATTTCTTCGCTTCTGAACTTTCAAGTTTCGTTGATAGTTCAGTCATTCTCTTTCGAAAGTAAGCTTGATTATCATCAAATTCAGTTTTGCTCTTTTTCAAAGTTTCAATTGAAGCAAATTGTTCTTTAAGTTTTTTACTTTGAAAAATTACTGTGTCTTTTGAACGTTTTAATTTTTCAGTTAAATCATCTAACATGGTTTGTTGACGTTCTTGTATTTTGAAAAATTTGTTGAGTGAAAGAATCTACCTCATTTGTCTCAGATTTTACTTCAGTCTCAGATTCCTCAACCTCTTTGCTCATGAAGCACAGTTTGGCTAGAGTAGCAGTCTCCTCCTCATCTTCATCGTTGGTTTCATCGAGCCAATATTCTTCCTCGGCTAATAACGCCTTACCAGATTCCTTTTGTTTGGCTAACAGCATCTTGTTTTTATAGTAGCCAAAATCTCTCACCTTTGGCACCCGACATTTCTTAGCATAATGTCCTGGCTTCCTGCAGTTATAACACTTTTGCTCTTCTGCCTTTTTCTCAACAAACGTTTTCTCATCTCTTTTATCCTTCTCTTTCTTCTTCTCAAATCTTTTCTTTGATTCCATACAGTGTTTATGCTAAAAAAATATGATCCCGATTTGATTGTTTGAACCCGTCTTCTTAACAAATCGCTTTTGGAATGTTTTAGTCAAGAGTATCATAGCTTGCTTCAAACTTTCAAGTTCATCCAGACCATCACTTTCAGAACCACCGTCTTCTAAATCAGAATACCTTCCTTACTTTCTGGATGCACGCTTTCCAGATTTGTTGGTTATCAAGGCAATGGGATCAACTTCAACTTTTTCATCCTTTTTCTCTTTCTTATCCTCTTTCTTATCTTTCTTCTCATTCTTCTTCTTTTTCTCTCTCTTTTCATCAGCATCTTCTTCATATTGCTTGAGCATTTCAAACATTTCCTGTAGAGGAAGATCACGTAGCTTCTCATGTTGTTTCATTCTATGACTGTACTTCTTCCACTCAAGTTGTAGTACACTCAAGAATTTAACATTGTTTTCTATTGTTGACTTCGTAATCTTGTGTCTGTTCACCTCATTCAGAATAGTCGTGAAACGATCATAAGTGTTGTCTAATGATTCACCTTCCTTCTGTTTGAAATTCTCATACTTGTTAATCACATTAGAAATCTCATTTGATTTTCAACAGATGAACCTTGATAAAGTTTGACCAACTCATCGAACATAATTTTTCCTGATACATTCTGACTATCAACCTTTTGATATATGTCATTAGTCAAAGCTTGCATCACTAATGACCTTGATGCTTTGTCACCATTATATCTCCTTGTTTGAGTTTCATCATACGCATCCGGAGGTACTAATACTCTTGGTCCTTCATGTCCATTCTCATCAGTTGCACCTTCCCTATAAACATCTCCCAGAGGACCTTGTTCTAATGAAAACTTGATCCAATATCCATTCTCTTCCCTCTCCACATAGTCCATGAAACGGTTTTCCATATCTTGAAATCTTTGGGAAACAAGACCGGAGACTTATCCTTAGAACCAATAACCAACATATCTCTAGTCGTCATTATATTTTACTTGTCTAGGACCTTTAAACAATCTTTGACCAGTCACAAAATATCACACTCACACTGTTTTGTCGCACACCAAAAAAACCCTTCAAGAAATTATCACACAAAACACTCCGCGATAAAAATTTGACAAGATGTTATCGCACATCAAATACGCGATAACTAATGTTCACTCTATTTATCGCACACCAAAGGTACGATAACTACTGTTCACACAAAGTTATCGCACGACAAAGGCGCGATAAAATCTTTCTGAAAGTTATCGCACAACAAAGGTGCGATAAAATCCTTGTGATAACAACAAATCCTTCAGTGCACGATAAAGATGAACACTATACCCTGCGATAACTATGAACACAGGTTCAAAAATCCTAATTTTTTCTAAAAACTTATCCAATTACTCTGAAACTTCGTAGGGTGGTTTGAGAAGGATGTCTGAACACGTTTACTTCTTGGTGTATGGCCAAGAAACAAACATAAACTTGAAATCGACTCAAAACAGTAGATAACCAACTTTTTCCACGAAAATTCAAATTTGAATAAACCAACTCGAAATCATAAGGAGGAATCAATTCACTCAGAATCACTCCAGGAACATAAATGAACGATCCTAATCCATCTAGAACTCAGAATCAGTCCAAAATCGATGAAAACCTTCCCAAAATGTCGAACTTCAAAAATATCCAAAAATCGTGAAAAAATGTGATCTGATCTGATTGCTTGCTCTGATACCATTTGTGAATTCAAGTAACAATGATTGACAATGCTAGATCTTGTATAGATTGAGAGAGAAATACAATATATGAATAGAGATCTAATTTCTCTCTCTAGACTCTCTCTCTAGAGTCATCTCTCTATTACAAGTCTCTCACTCTCACGTATGCTACAATGACTTACTTCACAACTCCCTTAGTCAAAGGTATTTATACCTTTGACCTTTACACCCTAATACATTGACTTTGACCTCCTTTACAAGACTTTGACTATTGTTGACTATTACAACTATATATATAAATCTTGAATACATTTTGGCACTAACAACAACATATAAGAAATAACTAACTCTAAATGAATCCTCGACATGTTGTGAAGTAATTTCGGATGCATCACTCGAGTTTTCATCAAAATGTCTTTTCCTACGAATTTCGTGTCTTTGACGAAATAGTGGATCAATATCTAATTCAGTGGCAATTTTCTTTGCATATGTTATAGCATCTAAAAATCCTACTTCTCTATATCCCTCAAAAAAAGAAATTAGCCCTTTAACTTGTTCAATAGAGACATCAAATAACATATCTTTTGATTGTAAATGCTTACATACGAAACATACACCATATAATATTTCATACCAAACCACTGTTGACACTAGAAACTCAAAATCACTATAAACTCAAAATAACCAAACTCATTTTGTGCTAAATATTTTGCCTCAATTCTTATTTTTGAATCGTTATCACTTTTAGCTACTTGAAGTAAAGCTTCTCTTATATCAAAACTTGAAATCTTATGGCTTTTACACTATCAATACAACTCTCCCATCGAGTCGTTGACAACGATTTAACTGTCCATCCTTTTACATTATCTTTAAATACTTGCCATCTCTTAGTAGAATTAGCAAATATTGTATAAATGCTATGAATTATTCTGAAAAAATCTCCAACTGTACCGCAAGTGTTGGTTATATCATACAAAGTCAAATTACGGCTATGAGAAGCGCAAGAAGTATAAAATGTTTTAGGATTTAAATCTAAAAGTTTCTTTTGCACTCCTTGATGTTTTCCTTTCATGTTTGAACCATTATCATAACCCTTTCGTCACACATTATATATATCAAGACCAAGACACTTTAATTCACCTTGTAAAACATCAAACAAACATTGGCCAGTGGTATCATCAACCTCTAAAAATCCTAGAAAAGATTCTTCAATTCTAACTGTTTTAGAAGAGACATCTACATACCATAATATTAAAGACATTTGATCTTGATGGCTTATGTCAGGAGTGCAGTCGAGAATCACGGAGAAATACTTTGCCTCTTAATTACTTGATTAATAGTTTCATATTTGATTCTTTTCGCAAGAAAAGTTACTAACTCATTTTGAAATTTATTACCAATATAATGAACATGCCTGTCATCATTTGTAATACGTTGAGCATGATCATGAACAATTGGGTCAAATTCAGCCAACATTTCAATCAAGCATAAAAGGTTTCCATTACTATTTTCATACAATCTACCATTAGACCCACGAAATGCAAGATTATGTTTTGCAAGAAATTTCACAAAAGAAAAAATTCTTACTAACACTTTTTTCCAATGATTTTTTTCTTTCTCTATTTGACTTTGAGCAACTCTATCAATAGTTTGGTTCTTTTGAAGTCTTAAATGCAAACCATGCCAAGTTTTCATATTCATTACATGTTCTGAATTTGTTTCATGCTCTTTAAGTCTAATGTTAAGGTGTGACCAGTCTCTAAATCCATCATTTATTAACTGGCCTTTTGACATGTCTCGTTTTAAAAATTTTACAGCAAAAACTGAATATTTTATCAAGCTCTTCACACAAGCCATCTCTATCACACTTCTCTCCATGTTATAAAATTCTAGTATAACTTGTTGCAGAAAATCACTTAGAAAAATCTATCTTTAGGACCTTTTTTAATACACAAATCTCTTTTAGGACCCTTAGAAACTAGCACATCTATCATTTTAGAATTCAAAGCATCCCAACTTCTTGGATCAAATATATCAAAACTAATAAAAGCATCATCAACATCAATAACATCATCAACATTATAAGTAGTTTTATTATCAATAGCATCATTTTCATTAACATTATTAGCACTTTCATCTAAACCAACAGATGCATCAACATCATCATCATTGGCATTTTCATCTAAATTATCTTTAGCATCAACATCAATTGCATTAACATCGGTAGCATTATCATCTAAAATAACAGTAGCATCAACATCAACATCATCATCATTGGCATTTTTATCTAAATTATCAATAGCATAACATTAATTGCATTAGATTATTTCATGAACAATTTATCACTAGATCTTTTTTTACTGGATTAACTCTTCAACTATTTTTTCTTTTTACGTACTTGACATCCAAAATCGTGTTTTCTATCTCTAGAAGACATGATTAAAAACCAACAAAACTATTATTAAACTACAATAATATTAAGAAAGAATGATTAAGAAAGAATACACCTTTTGAGTTTTGACTTCTCCTGTTCTCCAATTCAGCATACAACAGCAGTAAGAAATCAACTCATGTCTTTGTGACCTCATTCTCATGCTGTGAGACACTGAATGGACATAAAGAAATCGATTGAAGCATAGAAAGAAATCGAAGACAACATTAACAAAGTTGTTGAAGACTGAAATCGATGTATTAGGCGAATATACCTGATTTGTGTGGCCATTGTTGGTGAATCGAACATGAAGAAATAGTCATTGTTTGATCAAGTCAACCATCATTTGAATCGAAGGGTCATTGTTAGATTAAACTAGCCCATAATTTAATGAATGTTTTATAAAGAATTATTGTAATAGGGCTTTATTATTGTATTTGGGCTTTTTAGCTACTTGTATGGGCTTAGCCCTTTTTACCTTGTATTTGGGCCCTATAAGTAGGTGCTTATGGTTTATTTTCTCACCAGGTCATTTGAAAGAACACACTTTCCACACATAGACTAAGCGAGCCTCTCATGAGAGTAAATTTTCCAAGTGTGGTGTTCTTCCATTTTCCCCTCCATATTATCAATTAATGAATATGAGATGATTTCATTTTATGATTATTCTTCATGTTTATCATCTCTACAATTATATGGAGCTTTTTATCTTCTATTGTTTGCTTAAAATGGGATAAATAATTGGTATCAGAGCCGATTAAAGAAACTTTTCTTCAAAATCGGTCATCTATGGCAACAATAGAAGTATTTGATGATTTATTTGTTGTTTTGGTGCTTAGATTGGTCAAATCACATGAGCCTAAACACAAATATCATTTCTAATGCTTATTTTCAGTTTTGGGCATATTTGAAATCCATTTTTTGATTTGAAACAGATCTGGATAAATTTTTATAGAAAATCTTATTGTTTCTTCACAAAATCTGATTCTGCACACCACATGTTTGATGAAATGCCTAAGTGAAGATTTGATTCTATTTGGATCAAATCTGATCAGATTTAATACATGTGTGTGTTTTGAGTCTTTCTCATTCATTGGTCTAATATTTGATAGCACTAAGTAGATGGTTGATCTATGATCTCATCCTTGTGTGTACTTAAGTCCATAGCATTTTTTGGCGTCTTGGTAGTAAGGTTGTTGATCTTTGATCTGACCTTTATTTAAATCCAAGATCAGACTCTCTTTTACTCAGATCTTGTTTGTCTTCCGCTGCTCATATTCATTTAAATGAAAAACAAAATCGTTTGGGTCTTGGAAATTGATGTTTGAGAAAGATTTGGTGTTGTGCTACATATTCAAAGTTTGATCTGAAAAGATTTTATACCTTTGAATGCTTCTAATCAGTTTTTCTGACCTGATCAATTAGAGATCTGAGTATTTGCACTCATCGTTTTAAAAGATTTATGGAGATCGGCTTATTTTTACATCAAATCGGTTTTGATTAGCATTTGATATAATTGGAGAAAAAAACATGCTGAAAAGTTTGTGATGCTGCAGTAAATTGATCATATCTCGCTCATCAAGGCACCAATCGATGCGATTCAAAAGGCCCTGGATTGAAAACATATTGATGAACAAATTTCATGTTTTGAGCTTTAACATATTAGAACTTTAGAAGTGTCATACGCATCGTTGAATTGGACAACAGTGTGCTGCTGGAAAGCTGATGGACAGATCTGCGCGACTGTGGTAAATCAACCATATGTTATTCGTCCGAGCTCCAAAAGAGGTGATTCAAAATGCTCTGAGCAGATAACAAAAAAATGAAGATTTTTTATGTCTTGAGCATTTGGAAACTACAGAGCTATAATGGTCTAAATCAGTGTCAAAGTTGGTGCAAGTTATCTGCCAGAGGCTGTTATGCGCAGAGGTTGTTATGCGCGGAGATTACCGTGTATAGGTTTGTACAGAGCCTCTGTAAAGAGACACATAAGCAACTCTGAGGCTGGTTCACAGAGGCTGCACACGTACAAAGTGCTTAACCGCTGAAGACTACAGAGGATGCTTTCTTCAAAGAGTAATAGATCAGATCACATATGCAGAAGAAGAATTCAACCAGAGTTTAATCAAGCTTGCAGAGCTTAACCCCAGAAGCTCTGTGAGTTTGTCCAGAGCCTCTGTGGTTGTGCACAGAGCCTCTACAAAGGCTTTCTGGAAGACGTGCCAAAGCTGTACGACAGAAGGTGTGTATACGCAAAAACATTAGGTTCGAAGAGCATAACGAAAAATTTACCGAGGCAGATCACAAAGCTTCTGGGAGGCTTAACAGAGCCTCTGTGAGGCTGAACAGAGCCTCTGCCAGAAGCCCGAAGCCCGAAATATTTCAGATTTTCTGACAGTTTTACTCTGTTTCAGAAACATGCGCACAACTTTTTACTCGGTGCTCTGATTCACATGATTCCAGTTGCGTTGAGTTCCTATGATATATATGAAACTTGTACATGTTTTGAGTTTGGTCTGAATCAGTGTGCGTAATGGTCAGAATCTGTGTCAAAGTCAATGTACTCTTGCTGGACCGAAAGCATTGCATTTCACTCGTGCTCTTTCTGCTTTCAAGAACGGTGTTCTCTCGACGGTTCTTCACAGTTTAATGCTGCTATTGTGACATATTGAATGTTACTCCCTCCTCTGTTATTCATGTTTAAAGCTCGATCTAAATGCTTACTCAACGGGATCTTAAGCGTCAAATGTTTTGTTTTGACGACCGTTCTGCGTAGCTGAGGGAAAACTTGCACAACTCACTCGTTCTTCATCCAAAATGGATGAATTATAGCTCGTTGGAAATCTAAGAGGTTGGGGTTCAATGTGCATGTTTTATGTTTTCTCTCAAAAAGGCTCCTAGATGGTTCAAAACAGCGGTGAAGTTGAGTCATGAAAGCTGGACAAAATGGGGTTAATTGTCTCGGTCTTTCAAGAATATGAGCCTACATTTGAGGGGGAGCTCGTGATGCTTTGAAGAATTGAAGAACGGAACGCCAAAGTTTCTAAAGAAAGCAAGAGGGAGACTAGAAGATGATGCTTTCTCTTTATAAAATATTAGGGGGAGATTGTTAGATTAAATTTGCCCCTAATTTAATGAATGTTTTATAAAGAATTATTGTAATAGGGCTTTATTATTGTATTTGGGATTTTTAGCTAGTTGTATGGACTTAGCCCTTTTTACCTTATGGTTTATTTTCTAATCAGGTCATTTGAAAGAACACACTTTCCACACATAGACTAACTGAGCCTCTCATGAGAGTCAATTAAATTCCAAGTGTGGTGTTCTTCCTTTTTCCCATCCATATTATCAATTAATGAATATGAGATGATTTCTTTTATGATTATTCTTCATGTTTTTCATCTCTACATTTTTATGGAGCTTTTTATCTTCTATTGTTTGCTTAAAATGGGATCAATAGTCATGTTTTTGCCGTTGCCATCGGGGAAACAAGAACAAATCGATTACTTTAGGAGGGAGAGTGCCGACAGCCGAGAAGTAGGGATGGGATCGAATGGAGGTCAATCTGATTTTTGATTTGTTTAAACGTGCGGCTATAGAGATTTAGGATAGGGGAACGACCGACCACTAAGTCACGATTTATTTGGGGTTTATCTGGGCTTAACAAATAAAATAACATACATATATATATATATATATATATATATATATATATATATATATATATATATATATATATATAATAAGGGTGTATATAAACTTTGGGCCCCTTCTAATTTGGATCCCCCGTGCCGTGTAACAGGACTGAACAGCCCAAGGACTGAACAACCCAATGACTGAACAACCTAAGGCACGGGCCTGCCTTCTAATGTGGAATAACTTCACCAACACTTTTATAGTTTTTCTTTTATTTTATTTAATTATGATTTTGTTCATATATCTAACCATATACGACATTTTTATTGGTAACTTTATTAATAAATTTTTACATTGTATTTTACAAATTACATTATAAACTGATTATATATAAAAAACGAGTATCTCATGAGCTTTTTGAGTTGACTATTGTGTAGCTCAACTTGACTCGTTTGTATGTAAAGTCGAGTTCGAGCCAAACCAACTTAAATCGAGTGTTGACCGAGCTTTAATCGAGTCAATATCAAATAGCTCACGAGTTGTTGCATATCGTTTAAACCTGTAGCTCTAACTAGCTCATTTAATAAAGTCGTTAACTCAAGAACAAAATTTGTTTTGATATAGGAAAAACGAAATAGAACTATGGCATATATAGAGAACCAAATATGTAATTCTCAATATCCACAAGCCCTTTATATAGAAATGAGTTACAAGTAGATAATTATGAGATATTTCGGTCCTAATTTATCTCTGATATATTTATCTCTATCTCTATTTCTATCTTTATATCTATCGTCATATCATTTAGATGATGGCACTCCCCCTTGTGTTGACTTAAAGGAGTGGTAGTGCACAATTGTTGCCTCATTAATACCTTACGCCAAAATAAAAACCAAGAGGGAAAAAGTAAAAATAGGACGAAGGAAATAGTACAATGCACCAGTTTCTTTGCAATATAGACTCTTTCTTTAGTCTAATATTTTCTCTGATTCGTACATTAATCATGAGAGTTAGGAAACAAAGAAGGTATATAAATTGTTATCTCACTAAAACCTTACGCCAAGGAACAAAACTCAATGGGAAAAATAAAACATTGGATGATGGAAAGAGCATAGCATACCAATATCACTTATATAGTAGATATTCCCCTTTTGTCTACTACCCCCTGATTCATACATTAATCAAGGGAGTTTGGAAAAATATTTGCATTTTAATACTTTATGATGTTTTCTAAATATGGTTCTAGATAATGATTTGGTAAACAATGTCACATTATCCTCTTACTTGATTCACTTGAATCAAGAGGATAGTTTGTTATTGTTGATTGTATAGAAACTTAAGCAGAATATGATTAGTGTTATCAGCGTTGATGTATATTTCTTTCCTTTCTTTGATACATTAGGCATTATTTCAACATATACGGGTAGGATATTAGTTGAACTCAAATCACTAATCCTCTAATATGTGTAATGGTACTCCTTAACCATGTACACTCTTGAACAATCTCATGTAGAGTACAATTGTTGAATAGTTCCAAGAGATAGCTATATATGTAGGGATGGTGATTTGCCTTGACCGGGTAGGGAACCCGGTTCACCCGATCCGACCGGGCCAGGGATTCCACACTAAATCTAGTACCAGGACCAGGGATCCCCGCTTGATTGAAACCAAGACTGGGTCCGGGAATGTGTCCGGGGAACACCCCCCTTCCCTGCCCCGTACCGGGTATATATTATTATTAATTTAATTTATTTATTAAACTATTATTTGATATTTTGGTTTTCCCTATTAGGTTTAAGAGTTAACTTATCAACTTCCATTCCCAATCTTCTAGATCCAAAAATCTAATATTATCGCTTAACTTTGGTGGAAAAACAAACATGATGAATCAGAAAAGCACTTTGAACTCCACAACATATATTTCTTATTGAATGATCGCCATCATTTGCACTATTTGTTGGAGATCAATCAAGTGTTGTACGAAGAAGCTATGAAGCAACAAGAATGGAAAAAAATTATGTAAGATAACTTTTAATGGAAACATGAAGTTTGATTCTAGTGTTTAATTGTTTGTCCCACCAGATTATTGGCTTTAGTGAGCCCCAAATTTAGTTCTTTTCCAAATGTTTTAGCTTTCACAGTGGTTTCTGCTTTGGTATTTGTTTAAGCTTGTTTTAATTCACGACAGATGATGTTTTCTTCCATGGTTATGTGGTTCTTAATTTCCAATTCAAAGCTTCTAGATATTGTTCCTTCGTATCAAAGTTACAGGTCCGGGATCGGGTCTAGACTGGGGACGGGGAACCGAGGATTGACCGGGGTTTGACCAGAAAGAGACCGAGGATATTATGCTAATCATTGTACCCGCCTGGTACCAGGGTCGGGGCGGTTAATAGAAACCAGGGTCGGGGCCGGGGATTGTAAAACCCACCTCATCCCCAACTCGTTGCCATGCCTATACATAAGGTTTTCTTAGTTTACTTTAAAGCAATAGCCATTTTCTCTATGGTAATTCCTTATCCAATTTCGGAACAACCTTTGTATGGGTCAGACAGGTAACTAATATTAGCAAATACATACCAATACATAGTTTGGTTTTTTCTATAAGGGATGGTACATTGCCGCTCACATTCTTAGCTGGTATTAAAGTTCCATTACAATCCCATTTTTGTTTCTATAAGGATAGTGTAAGCCCATGTCAATGGCTCCACAAGATTAATTTGATATCATTTCAATGACATTGCATTGACGTCGAGCTAAATTTAACTAACAAGTTCACTAAGAAATACAAATACGATCAAGTGTATCGTGCTAAGTTCAATAATTCACCTATTGTACATAGGTATGGAATTTCAGCTCTCAACACCTCTTCATCCTCATCATTTAGACGGAAAATATATTTACTTATATCCAACACGTTTGTAACACTTGTAATTTTTGGGTAAGTATAATTTCAAGTCAGTGTAGAAATCGATCTTTCAAGAGAAATAGAAGAAATAGGATTTTGGAATGAATCCTAGGTTTTATAGTTTTTTTTGTATATAGAATTCAAATGCGAACCCAAGGAGCCTCTCTGGAGCGAAAACAGAGTTAAAACGAATATGTTTTGACCAAAACGGTGATCGGGCAATAAACCGGGCGACCAGTGTCAATTGTTAACACCAGATCTATTAGGTAAACATCATGTCATCCATTAATCTTGAAAGAATCTTTATTACTTATGAATGAAGCTTTCTCTCTCTAGATTCTCTCTCTATATCTCTCTAAGATATTACAATTAAGCTTCCTTATTGTAACTTGCTTAATCACTAAGCAAGATCTATTTATACCTAGACATTACAAGGTATTAAACTCTAATTACATTGACTTTCTACTAATACAACTTTGACTTTGACCTTCTATGACTTTACAATTACATTGACTTTACAAAGCTTTTACAAGAAATCTTGAATACAATATAATGTCCTAACATTCTCCCCCTTTGGATTCAAGATTTAAAAAATATAGCAGCAATCTTCAGCTCTTGATCTTTAAAACTTTAACGTTGACCGCTTTAAACTCTGAAGCTCTGACAATCTTCAAACAAATGTATCTTCACAAATTCACGTCGAACTAGATGCTTTGACAGTCTTTAAACTCTTAGCTTTGAAGAATCTTTAATCAAACTTGAAAATTCTTTGTCTTTCACAATGTAAAGTCAATCTTCTGAAAATGTAATCTTCAAAAAATTGTCATCAAGTCTTGAACACAAATTTCAGATCTTTGCATCTTTAAAATATTTGAAGCTTTAGTCTTTGAAGCTTTGAACTCAAACTCTTTGAACAATTTCTTGAACTTTGTATCTTCATCTCTTGAACAAACAATATTTGAATGTCGATCTTTGAACATCAAACTCTCTCGAATCATCTCGGAACATCTTCTTGACTTTGAGAAATCTTTATGCTATTTCTCCCACTTTATCTTTCATTGACATATCTCCTCTTTTCTTCAGTGTGTTATTTCTCCCCCTTTTTGATTATTGTGAGCATCATGATCATCAAAACTCTATTCATTTTCAGCATTGTCTTTGTTCACCACTAACATTCTCCTCCTTTTGATATGATATAGTCGTCAATTCCAAAATATATGTATCCGAATCTTTTCAAATTCAGATAGAATGAATGTGGTAACCCTGAAACAACAAATCAATCAGTTCAAATGCCTGTAAGTAGTACAGAGCCACTTAGTACAACAGTTGTACTTTGGAAAGGAGCTTTTTGATGTCCACTCCTCCAGGGCTTCCATTCATTCATCGAAAAACACGAAGGAATTTCTATGAACGTTATGACAAGAAAACATATTCCTTGTGTGTACGTGCATGTGTAGAAATGATTGAAGCAACATATGCTTGATTATTAGGCTCAAAGTGTGTAAACTGTTGAGACAACAACAATTTTCCACGGACTCAATGTGCATGATCGAAGTGCGAAGGTGGGGAAAACTTCCATCTTTTTCAATATCCAAATCTTCCGAATGAAGATTAGATAGATTATATGTTGCGTCCCCAAGAAAAATTGAAACATTTTTTTGTTGAGAAAGGAATGAGTAGCTGGTGGGGTTAAATGCAAGAGTTGGCATGGGCTAACTGCCTGTTTCAATGATGGTCACCAAATAATGTGAACCAATCAGTAATGTGGCTTCCCGGCTTAGAAAATGGTTGGTGCAGAGTTCTCTTATTCTTTTAACTCTGTTCTCACACCCTCTTTCTGTTTTAATCCTCTCACTTCTACCCAAACTCTCATTTACATTTTACCTCGGCACAATGAGATACTCAACCGGATGAGTTATCTCCCCCACTCTTTGATGTAGACCCATCACCCCTCAATCACTCAAGGATAACTTCTTGGGTAGGAAACATTGGTTAACGTGGATCCATAGAAGTTTAATAATCTCACACTGATCCCATGAAACATTTTCCTAAAATTTTGTGGTGTTCAACAATTTAGTTTGAACAAATAAATCTCAGCATTTGAATAACATTGTCATCAGAATGTATGCTCCTCATTAATATCATGAAATTTTTGAGCATTTGAACTTTGAAGATTTCTCAAAACAAGGATAATGAATGAATGAAATGAATTCAAAGGACTTGTTTGAGAATCTGACAATGTGTCAATCAGATCAAATATGAAATATATTCATCAACGGTAAGGGTATCAAAGAATTCGAATTTTTGTTTATATGAACACATATAAACAATATTTGAATGAAACATTTAAGTTCTCACGCTGAAAAAATATATATATGATGCTCAACGAAATTGAAATACAAACGGGAGTATTACCATCGAAAAACTTTTTCATTTTGAGACATGGTAATAACAAAGTCAATATGAAGCTGTACCGGTGTGTATGAATACTTGAAAGTATAGAAAAGATAATACACAAGTATTAATCTTTGGAAACACACGGTCAGAAATGATGTTACGGTAATCCGAGA
The DNA here is from genome assembly GCA_033807775.1 of Saussurea involucrata. Taxonomy (NCBI): domain Eukaryota; kingdom Viridiplantae; phylum Streptophyta; class Magnoliopsida; order Asterales; family Asteraceae; genus Saussurea; species Saussurea involucrata. Next base: position 92,654,897 of record CM066327.1, on the reverse strand, counting down.
TCTCCATGAAAAACATTTAAAATCACACTTCTAAATTCATAAAATCTGTTTGAGAATAGAGAAGTGGTTTGAACATTTAAGGAAAAAACGTTTTTCATGCTTGAAAGTCGTTCCTCTTTCAAACAATCTGAGATTAAGATCAGAAGATACTTACATTCAAAAACGTTTGAGCTCCCCCTCAAATCATGATAAAATGATTTAAAATCTTATAAGTTCCTCCTTAACATACGCAAAGGATCTTTATCTGAATAAAATCTGCACAAATAACAAGACTTGGATCAACATATCCTTAATCATGAAAACGAGTTCTGAATTACCAGGATTGAGAGTAAATTCAGAAGTCATAGTCGTTGAAGAACGAGTCCTGATCTGATATGATCAGAAGTCAAAATGATTGAAGTACGGGTTCTGAACTGAATTATTCAGAAGCCATTATCTCGTATACTCCCCCTTAAAAGCACATGTACTTTTCTTCAAAAATCTGCACAACTTCTCTTTTGTTTTCCAGTAATGTGTGTGGTATACATCTAACAATCAGCACTACACATGATGAACCTGGAAAACAGATTAAATTGATTTTGGTACCCAACAGAACTTGGGTCCTGGTTTGTTACGTGCAGTTTTATTTGAAGAAATTCTATAAGTACCATACCAGTATCGAGGATAATATTTATGAACAAAATCATTAGTTCCACAGTAAGAACAACAAATTTTCTTTTGGGCTAACCTGATTAATTGATTTGCAGAATAAACTAAATCAGGTTTGACAAAAGATTTACCTTGATAAACATTGTTCTTCTTGGCATTTGGAGTGGGAACCGTTGATTTTAGAACTTCTTTGGTAGGAGATGTACCTTTCACTCTCCATTCAATCTTTACTCTTTTGAAGACAATATTTTCTGTAGACATTGAAATAGAAGCATCCGAATTATCAGTAGAGTAATTATAAAAGAGATTGGAAGGACGAATCTGATCCTTTGAAAAATCCTTTGATCTGTCAAATCCTTTTGAAGAAACATATTTATGGATTGAACTTGAAGTCGTCTTAAATATACATTCAGAATTAGTTGAGTCCACAAGTGGAGTCTGAGCAATTGGGTCAGGACTAACTTGTTTTGAAGCATCAACTTTAAAAACGATGTCTTCAAGTTCTTTAACTTTGTTGAGTAAAACATTATTTTCTTTAAAAATCAGATCATATTTCTTTTGAAGATCATATTTTATCTTCTGCTCCTTCATAATATCTGTTGATAAACCAGATAAATTCTTTGTTAGCTTCTTTATTTCATTTTGAAATTTTTTTCTTTCATCATGTTGGTCCCGAAGGGATATACAAGTTTGTAGAAGGGGGGGGGGGTTGAATACAAACACATAGATTTTACTTTTCTAAATTGTTTATTGATAAATCATTAACAATTTACAGCTTGTTGCGGAACAAGATTAAGGATAAACCTAAATCTAAACAAGTTGGAACACTAAGTTTCTTGCACTAAGAAAGAGAAGGAAATTACTAATAATAACCTATCTCAAGATAAGAAGGATGAACTTGTCAAGAGTTAGCAAGTTACTTCAAAATGAAGTGAGTTCTTCTTCTTATATACTGCATGCATTTAATGCATGGCAATTTACACTTTACACGTGGCAACAGCTGATTGGTTGCATGTCATTGACCTTTGTTGACAACCTTAGTAGCCGCATGTTTGAACAGTGTAGTGTCTGAGTGGTTGTACGATTTCAGACAATAAGGAGGTTCTTTTCTGACATATCGTACGGAGACGTGCAAGGGTGGTTAAGACAAAAGTACTTTGTATGGAGGACTTCATGATCAGCTTTTCGTTGATTCAACGCTTCATCATAGTTTATCAGCGAATGATAAAGTTCAGCGATAGCTGAAGTCCTGTACTTGATACTTCACGTTTAGTGGACAAATCTGAGTCTTCGATGATCCGCATCAGTTCATTAGGAGACTTGTCGCTGGTTCTTGAGCTTGATCTTCGACTTCAGCGTAGAACCTATGTTGACGTGAAACTTGTCTTCAGAGATCATAAGTAAATAACTAACTTATCAGCGATCACCATAAGTACTGAACAAACTCAGAGCATTATGGTGAACAGTGTTCGCTGAATGTTTAATCTAAAGAGCGAGAGTTCCTATCAGCGGTATTGTAAGATCTTAGTACTTATCAGCGATAGTGAAACTCTGATACATATTGTTTACTTACAATTTTCACTAAGTATATAAGAGAGGGTCATTATCAAATCCCCGAGGGTTTGGATCAACAATCTCCCTCTATTTGATTATGACATAGCAACAGAGAAAATTGCTATATAATGAAAACATAAGGATAAAAAGAACTCATAAAATATTTGGCCCTTTTACTGTTTTCTGGGATCTTTTCTGTACTGATGGAGTAAAGTACTTTCGCTGAAATCTTTCTTTAAACTTTGAATCAAATTACAAAAGGAAGTGGAAAGATTACAAGTACAAGCGAAATAAATTACAAGTACACAAGAATAACTGATACAATAGAAGAATAAGGCGATCCTATCAGTTTACAAAGGTTCTTCCTTAATGAGAAGTTCATCAAGGGTCTTTGATGTAGGGATCATCCAGTCAGGGACATTTACTCCTTGATTCCTTTTGTTCAGCGCTTCTTCAAAAATCAAGGGTTTAAGATGTCGTGCCTGAATGTCGTTTTTGAAATCACACCAGTAGATGAGATCTTTCAGCTGTTCGATGGGATTGATGGGAAGTTCAGAGATACGTTGAAAACGCTTTCGTCCATCCCAGTCAATAAAGAATATCCCATAGGGTTTTGTTAGCTCCAAATATTCATAATATTAGAAGTATTGAAAAATAGGCTAAGTATAAGACTTCCACAGAAGCTCTGCAGAGTGCCACAGAAGCTCTGCCGAAGTAAACAAGATCATTCAAGAAACACAAAGGACCGAAGAAGGATCTACAGAAGAATGCTCACAAAGGACCGAGCCGCAGAACCTCTGTCACCTTTGACAGAGCCTCTGCGGTTCAGACTGAAGACTAGGAAGATATTTATAATATCTTGCAACTGTTACAGGAATATCTTACCACTGTTACAGAAATATCTTGCTACTGTTCCAGGGTCCTTTCATAAACTTGTACAAGGCATGGTCTGACTCCTACATGTTTCATACTCCGATAGGACCACCTTCCAAGTTGATATTAGCGCATTTAATGCATGCAGTTTTCCAACTGTTCATACCATCCCTTGTTTCCTGTAGCAATAGTCCTTTTGTCTAGAATAGATCTTGTTAGATCTGAAGTTTTGTCAATAAACCAAGTGTTGAAGTTATGATAAGAAGACTCAGATGTTCTGGGTAGAGGAGTCAGAGTTCTGAGAGAAAGAGTCAGAAGCTCTGAGAAGCGTTATCAGAAGAATGTTCAGAAGTTCTGAACTACCTGTTCAGAACTTATGACGAGATACTTTACTTAGTAATTTGTAAACTAATTAGGACACGTGTTATGTTCTTATTAGTCTTTCTTATTTGTACTGTAGCTTTAACATGTCCGTTACAGTATAAATAGTAGTTAGCTCTACGTTGCTAACTGATTGATTTTCCGATATATCTTTGTATTCATTCTTTGTAATCTTTGAGATTCTCTCTCTCTTAGATTTGTAATCCTGATCATCATTGAATACAATTGAGCTTAATCATACAACTTCTCAATTACTGCTTTCTATATTGATTGTAAGATTAGATCCTGCACTTTCAATTGGTATCAGAGCCAATCAACAAACAAATTCGTTCAAGATTGTTATCGCGAAGATCGATTGATCAATTTCTTGAAGATTTCTTGATTCATTCAAAATTCGATTCCGCTGCTAGGGCTAGTTCTTGAATTCTTGGCAATTCTTGAATTACCTGTTACATTTCGATCAAGAAACTCGAATTTGTCTTTCTGTTGAATTTTCTTACAATCATGTCTTCTAAAGAATATCTAGCCATGGGATCTGAAACCAAACCGCCTGTTCTTATACCAGAAGAGTATCAGCAATGGAAGATTCGTATGATCCAATTCCTAGACAATATTGATGAAAATCTTATGGTCTCTATTCGAGAAGGTCCAATTGAAGTGTACATCGATGTTGCTGCAACCCCTGCTACAGAGACAACTCCAGAAATTCCAGCGACCAGGGTGAAAAAGAGTTATTCCCAATACACAGCTGAACAGAAGAATAGGCATGCTATTGACAAAAGAGCAATTACTTTGATGACTTTGGTTGTCCCAAATGAGGTTCTTAACAGGATTGACAGTGGATCATCAGCTAAAGAAATGTGGGACGAATTGGAAAGGCAGATGTTAGGAACTGTGAGATCTATTCAGGCAAAGTTAAATCAAAGCATAAATGCTTATGAAAGGTTCAAAGCAAAAGAGTCAGAATGTTTGACACATACATACAGTAAATTTTGCACTATTCTAAATGACTTGAGAAGAAATGGACTGAAGAAAACAAAGTCAGAAATAAATTACAAATTTCTGAACAGTTTAAATTCAGAATGGTCATCATTTGCCATAAGTCTGCAAATGAACAAGGATATGTGTGAAGAAGACTTAAATGATTTGTTCTGTGTTCTTAATCAACATGAAGACTCTGTCAAGTTAGTTGTGGAAGAGAAGAAAAATGTTGCGGATCAATTAGCATTCTTATCAAAGTCCAAAGCAATCAAAGCACCCAAAAAGACTGCATATCTATCAGAGATACCTAATCTGGAAGAATCTGACAAGGAAGAAGGATCAGAAGATGATGAAGATATCAAGATAATGGCTGAGAAACTAGCTTTGTTGACAAATACTTTCAACAAAAGGTATGGGAAGGGTAGATTTCAAGGAAATTATAAGAGAGTTGGGAGTTCATATTATAAGAAGAAAGAAGACAGAGAAGAAAATAAGTTTGAAAAGAGAGTAGAGAGGAGTGAAGAAAACAATGAAGAGAAGGATGAAAGAAAAGAAAAGAATCTGTGTTTCAAGTGTGGAAAATCTGGCCACTATGCTAAGGATTGCAGAGTTAAAATTGTGAAAGACTATGAGTACTACACCAAGAAGGCTCAGCTTGCAAAGAAGAGAGATGATAAAATTGCTTTATTGGCTGAACAGGAAAATTGGTTGTACTACACTTCTGATGAAGATGATCACATCAACTTTCCACAGATGCAAAGCTATATGGCAAAAATGAGTAATGAGGATGATTCTGATTTTGAAGATGCTGATTCTGAGTCATCTGCTGAGGTACATTCTTCACTTGAAATAGAGTTAATGACACAGATTGGTGAAATGAAAACTGAATTTGCTAATCTAAGAAAACAGATAAAAGGAGAAAGAAATTTGGTTAACAAATTCAGAATTGAAAAAGAAGTAATAAAAGAACAACATGAAGAATCTCAGGCTGAGAAATAAAAAGTTAAAGATGAAAATTCTGAATTGTTGAAAAAGCTTTCTGAACTAAAAGTTGAGTTTTCAAAAATAAAGGATGAAAAAGGTGATTTACAAATAAAATTTGATATGTTATTTGAAGAAAGAAAGAATTTATACACCAAAATCAAAGAATTGGAAGATTTGAATTTGAAAAGGGGTCAGACTCAGCAAACATTAAATCTTTTATTAAGCAAAGTTAAAGATACAAGATTTTACAACCCAAAGAAGGGATTGAGATTGGAAGAAAATGTCACTTTAAAAAGAGCTCCAATCAACTTGTATGAAAAACTTCAAGTTTCTAAGCCAAAAATCCCAGAAATTGTTGAAGTTTTCATAAGACCTGCTAGTTCTATAACAAGTTCTGACAACTTGCAAAGACCAAACTCTAAAAAGTCAGATGAGAAAATTTCCGAGTCTAAAACAGAAAAGTCAGTTGGTTCAGAAGAAAATGTTAAGAAAGAAGTTTCTAAACCAACAGATGAGAAGCCAAAATACAATGATATTAAATTCAAGTATGAATCTTTAAATGTCAGCTACAAAAATAAACAACCAAGTTTTTCATATCATGACATTGAGAGCATATTTGACACAAGTATAAATTCTGAAACAGACAATCAGAAGTCTGAAACTTCTAGTCAGAACTCTGAGTCTAAAGATCAGACATCTGAGTCTGTAAATCAGAACTCTAACTCAAGTAGTCAGAAGTCTGATTCAACTGGATTTTCTGAAACAAAGTCAGATGAATTTTTACAACTTGAAAAGAGATTTAATCTTGTAAGTCAAGAACTTGAGGACTTAAGGAAAGCTTATGATGAACTTGAAAATGATTTTTGTGAGGTAGATATTAAACTTGAAGAAGCTTTGAAAGAAAAGAATATTTTTATTCAGAAAATAACAGAGCTTGAAAAACTGAAGACTGAGTATGATCTTTTTAAAATTAATGCTTCAAGAGAAAATGATAAATTCTTTAATGAATCAAGTACATATGAAAAAGGTGAATCATCTAATTCTTCTAACAAAAAGGACTTGAATTTTTCAGAAAAAGAAGAAAGCAAAAGGAAAGATGATCTTGCAAAGTTGAATGATCTGAAAAGGGATCTTGAGAAGCTTAGAATGAAATCTACTTCTGAACTCAAAGCTAGAAATTCTTGTAATAAGAGCAATTGTACTCTGAACAGTATCAATAAAAATGAAATGATCTATGTTTCAGATTTATTGTCACTTGCAAAGAAAAATCTTGTTTGTGTTAGATGTAAAAATGATTCATTCCAATATTCTCATAAATGTCAAGTCAAAATAACTTCTGTTTCATACATAAGGAAAGATATTCAGAATTCAGAAAAGAAAACTGTTTCTGTTCATCAGAATACAGAAAAGAAGAAATTTTTTGTTCCTCAGACTGGGAAGAAAGAAAAGATAAAAGAAAAGAAAGTTGAAAATGTTGCAAAATCAAAAGATACAACTTTCAAAAAGAAAGTGAATAAGTTTGTAAGCAGAAAATGTTCTGACTTCATAAAAGTTCAAGGAAAGTGGTGTTTGAAGAAAGATTTTGAGTGGAGAGTAAAAGGTACTAATGTTAAATCTAATGACAAAGCTAACAAAGATGGACCCATTCCAAAATGGGTACCTAAACCTAACTGATCCTTTTGCAGGGCTGTCATGTGTGGTTTTTAGATTCAGGAGCTTCAAGACACATGACAGGTCAGAAGTCTTTTCTATCAAACTTCACAGAAAAGGCTGGAGGAGCAGTAAACTTTGGAAATAACAGCAAAGGACAAGTCAAAGGTTATGGGGATTTAACTAAAGGGGATCTGACTATACAAAAGGTTTTCTATGTTGAAGGATTACAACATAATCTTTTCAACATAAGTCAGTTTTTAGACAGTCTTTGTCAAATCAAGTTTCAAATAACAGGTTGCATGATTTTAACTGAAAATGATGTTAAAGTCTTCTGGGCCAAAAGACATATGGACTTATTTGTAGTTAATTTTTCAAAATTGAAAACATTAAATACAGTTTGTCTTTTATCAAAATCAACTGCAAATGAATGCTGGCTTTGGCACAGAAGATGTTCTCATCTGAATTTCAAAGATCTTAATAATCTCGTTGTAAAACATCTGGTTAAAGGCTTACCAAAGCTTAAATTTGAAAAAGAATCATTATGCTCAGCTTGTGAAATGGGCAAGATGAAAAAGAGTTCTCACAAATTAAAAATGGACTCATCTTGCAAAGCACCATTAGAAATGATTCATACTGATCTTTGTGGTCCAATTTCAGTTCAATCTATGGGAGGAAATAAATATATGCTTGTGATTGTTGATGAATTCTCCGGATACACATGGGTTGAGTTCCTAAGAGCTAAGTCAGAAGCTGCTACTACATTGATAAATTTTATCAAAAGGATTCAAGTTCTCTTACAACTTCCAGTTCAGAAAATCAGAAGTGATAATGGAACAGAGTTCAGAAATGAGACTCTTCAAAAAAATTTAGAAAGTTCTGGGATTTCTCACAATTTTTCTGCTGTCAGAACTCCTCAACAAAATGGTGTTGTTGAAAGGAAGAATAGAACTCTAGTTGAAGCTGCGAGAACAATGCTGGCTTATGCAAATCTTCCTACTTTCCTATGGGCTGAAGCAATTGCAACTGCTTGTTTTACACAGAATAGAACTTTAATCAATAAGAGATTAAATAAGACTGCTTATGAACTGATAAATAAAAGAAAACCATTAATCAAATTCTTTCATGTTTTTGGTTGCAGGTGCTATGTTCTTAGAGACAGAGAAAATCTTGCCAAATTCGATAAAAAGGCAGATGAAGGATACTTTGTAGGTTATTCTTTAACTTCCAAAGCATTCAGAATCTACAATAGAAGAACCAAGAGGATGATGGAGAGCATAAATGTAACTTTTTATGAAGCCAGAATGCGGACTTCTGAACAAGACAGTTCAGAACTCATGCTGAACAAGACAAAAATGACTTCTGATACAAATTCTAATCCTATTTGTTCAGAACTCAATTTACTGTTTAAGGATGCTTTTAGTGAACTAATTTCTGATTCTTATGCAGAATATGAAAATCCGAAGATGGTCAAAGAGATGAAAAATAAGACTCCAGAAATAGTTCAATCAACAGTAATTTCTGACAAAGGTCCATCAGAGGAATGTCCAAATCTAATAAATACAAGTGGTGAAAATTCTGAACCTTGTAATCAGAATTCTGATTCTTGTACTCAGAACTCTGAACAAGTCACTCAGAATTCTGACTTCATTGATCAGAATTCAAACCTGGATGCAACTCCTACTGTTGGGAACTGAAAATGAGCTAAGTATGGATAGTGCTGCTAGTCCATGATTTCTACTGCTAAGTCTACATTAATACTGCCAGAAGAAAGTTAATACTGCTGGGCAAGATTACTACTGCGTATACACGGTTAGTACTGCTAGACCAAATTACTACTGCGTATACACGGTTAGTACTGCTAGACCAAATTACTACTGCAAGACATGGTTAGTACTGCTGAGCTGAGATACTACTGCTAGAAGACTGTGAAGGTTAATACTGCTGAAGGTCGTTAATGCTGCTAAGTCAAATGATTGTTAATACTGCTGACTTGATAAGTTTGGTATGCGATACTTTTGGAGACAAAGAAGGAATTGATCAAGATATGTTTAACGAAGATTCAGAAGATCAATTTACTTTTGATAGTTATCTTGTAATTACTTTTGTATAAATAGTATTGATAGATAGCTATTAGAATAGATATACGAGAGAAGATAGATAATATACAGAATTCTATATTGATTCAAGAGTGAATTAACCTCAAGGTGTAAGAACCCTATTTCTAGAGAAGTAGAAGTCGTCTTGTTGAGCCTGTTCAACAAGATTGAGGTTTGGTGTAAAGCTTGTGAGTAATACAGTTTGATATATACAGTGTGTTGAATTCTATTGATTGTTCTTTAATTAATTTAGAGTTCTATTCCGCAAGATTCTCTAAATTCTGTTTCTAAGAAGTTTAATTCTTGTTAAGAATCGATCCTGACAAGTGGTATCAGAGCCTGTGTTTCTTAGAAATCTACAATCATTATGAAAAATTCTATTGAATCAAACAGTACTTTTGATTGGAGTGATCAAACAGAAGAGGCAATACAGAATCATGCACTCATGGCAGAAGTATCCGATATTCCCACTGAGGTACAATCTAAACTCTGTTCTCAATCTTGCATTGATGCTGTTAAAAGATATAGGGATCACAATCAGGGTATGTGTGATAACCTTAAGAGGCTAGAGAAAGATGTGAAAGATTATGTTAGAATTGTAGAAAGGTTTGAGGAACAGATTAGAGCTTTTCAAGCTAATGAACTTCAACACCACTATGATACTAACTATTGGAAGTGGGAGAAGAATGAGTATGAGATTAAGCTGAAAGTGTCTGGGGAGGAGAATGAGAAATTAAAAGAAGAGCTTAAGAAGGTTAAACTTGATGTTGAAAAGTTTACCTGTGCTTCTAAAACCATGGATACCATCATCAAGGCTCAAATCCATGACAAGATGAAAGTAGGGATAGGGTACAATGCCACACCTCCACCCTACAACAACAACTACATACCTCCTAAGTCTGATTTGTTAGAGACCAAGGATATGAAGGAACCTGAATTAAAGATTAATATAAATCCTTGTGAAAAAGAAGTAGTTGTTGAGGATGAGACTGACAAAGCAGGATCTGATGAGGAATGTGAAAGTCCATATGTTAAGAACAATGAGATAAAAAGGACTAAAACAGAAGAAGGAGTTAAGAACAATGGGATAAAAAGGAAAGAAACAGAAAAGGGAGTCCATTACACACAGACCACAGTTGTGGCTCCCAATACCTGTAAACATTGTTCTTGTAAGAAATCTCAAGAGCTTAAGCCCCAAAAACATGATAACAAAAGTGGTAATCAAAGAAATTGGAATAACCAGTGGGCTATGAGACAAGGAGTTGATCTGAACAGAATTAACAGGCCAAAACCTTGTTTCATCTGCGGTAAGCTAAATCATTTAGCCAAACACTGTTATTTCAATCTTGTTAACCAAAGGTTTAATGCTCAAAGATCTTTTCAAAAACCTGGTGGTTACAGAAAGAATGGTGGCTATAAAAAGCCTGTGAGGAAACGTGTGGCAAAGAAACAAGTTAAAACCAAAAGCCACATGAAAAAGGCAGAAACAGAAAGTGTTAGAGTATGGATGCCTAAAGGTACTAATGATAATACTGCCAACTCAGTTAGTACTGCTAACAATGTCAGTACTGCAGGAAGCAATAATGTTGCTAGCAGTGTTAGTACTGCTAACACAGTTAATACCTCTTCAACAATTAATACTGCTTCTAGTGTTAGTACTGCTAAGTTAGTTAATACTGCTGAGAAGGCTAGTACTTCTGGAAGCAGTGTTAGGGCTGCTAACAAAGTTAGTACTTCTGCATCAGTTAGTACTGCTTCTAGACCTATCATAAAAACAAAGTACTCAAGCACTGATGTTCCTCACTTTGACAAGCTCATCAAAACAGAATGTAAGTATTTTGATGATCAAGGGAGACCCAAGACCACTATGGCTTGGGTCCCTAACAAAAACTAATTGATTTATCAGATGTGCAGGGCAACCAACAGCTCAAGGGGAAGAGCATTTGGCATGTTGATAGTGGTTGCTCCAGGCACATGACAGGTAACATGGCCTGCCTCAAGAATTTCAAATGAATTGATGGAGGACATGTTACTTTTGGAAACAATCCTGCAGAAGGTAAGAGAAGTGGTAAAGGTGATATGTCAGAAGGTAAGATGACATTTGAGGATTTGACTAGTAATGCAAAGTGCACAGTTAATACTGCTTGCAGTTAATACTGCTCTGCAGTTAATACTGCTTGTGTAGTTAATACTGCTTGCAGTTAATACTGCTTGCAGTTAATACTGCTCTGCAGTTAATACTGCTCTGCAGTTAATACTGCTTGTGTAGTTAATACTGCTTGCAGTTAATACTGCTTGCAGTTAATACTGCTCAGCAGTTAATACTGCTTGTGCAGTTAATACTGCTTGTGCAGTTAATACTGCTTGCAGTTAATACTGCTCAGTAGTTAATACTGCTTATGTAGTTAATACTGCTCAGCAGTTAATACTGCTTGTGCAGTTAATACTGCTTGTGCAGTTAATACTGCTTGTGCAGTTAATACTGCTTGCAGTTAATACTGCTCGGTAGTTAATACTGCTAGGTAGTTAATACTGCTCGGTAGTTAGTACTGCCTATGTCGTTAATACTGCTTGTGATAATCTAGGGCATATAAATACCCCTGTTTGCCCGCCAAAGTTCATAACGACTCTTCGCATTTACTTCTTCTCTCTCGTTCTAACCTAGTCTCCCCAGAATCTTTGTGTTTTTCTTTCAAGAATCCTAAGGAATCATGGAGTTTGTGGATGAGCACAATGAAATAGCCATGCTTCAAAAGCCGAAACAAGCTGCGGGATTCCACGATATCGTCGATTTTCTTAAATCCTCGCACATCTCATATGCCCTAACGGTGAGCCCAACCATCTATATCGAACATCAGACGCAATTTTGGGAGAATGCCACTGTTAGTTTCGAAGAAGGGCAGAAAACCATTCGAACAAGGGTTTGTGATAAACCCTTGAAAGTCACAGAGGAGGTTATTCGCATCTCTCTTCACTTGAATGATGCCTCAGGTATAACCTCTCTATCTTCTGATGACTTATATTCGACTTTACAAAGAATCGGGTATGAAGGTCCCATTGGTGTTTTTAAATTCTACAAGTCAAAATTTTTTAACCAATGGAGATTTCTTGTTCATACCCTGATGCACTGTATTTCCAAGAAAACTACTGGATGGAGTGAGTTCAGCAGTCCCATTGCATATGCCTTGGTCTGCTTATCCACTGCCAGAAAGTACAATTTTTCAGCTATGATCTTTAATGGTCTTGTATCAAACTTGGAATCCAAAAAGAGCTTTTACATGTATCCAAGGTTTGTGCAAGAAGTTATTAACAAGGAATTGATGGACTTACCTCAGTTTGATGAGGTATATGTACCAAAATCCCCTAAAGGGAAGGTTTTTTCAAATATGAAAAGACTTCCTAGGGACTCGGAAGGAGTTGACACACCATTGTTCTCCACAATGATGGTTGTGTCCCACACAATTGAAGGTATGGCATCAGGGTCAAGGCCCTCATTAGACACACCCACTGATGACCAATCCCAACCTTCCATCTCAAAAGACATCCCTCAGTCCATTCTTGAACAACCCACTCCCACAATCACCAAAAGGTTTCAAAGAAGAAAGGTGCACAAGGTTCCTTCCCTTGATGTACCTACTCAGAGCCCTAAGCCTTTAAGCCCTCAGTTGGAGCATTCTCCAATTGAGAATATCAACAGGGAAACCACAGGGGTGTCTCCCAACCCCAAGAAGGTGCTCTCTAAGGAGAAGGATGAGCATATGGGTGCTAAGGCTGCCACTACTTCTGCTAGCACAGAGAAGGACAGTGGTAACATAAATAAGACCTTCCCCATGGCAACTCTAAATGAGAAATCATTAGGAGGACCCAGGTGCCAAGAAACCAAGGGGGCAGGTAGTGCTTCTGCTAGGCAGAAGGCTTCTGCTAAACCTTCCAAGGATCCCTTAAAGAAAGTAAAAACTTCTAAAAAGGGTGAGGATAGATATAACTATGAGGAATTGATGGAAACCATAGGGAATGTCAACTTGGATGTTATGGCACAGAAGAAGGAGATTGAGCAACTGAAGACTGCGGTCACCTACCAACAGTCTCAAATTGAGAAGCTCAAGAAGATGGTCACCAAGTTGTTGCACAGAAGGAAAAAGGCAAGATTTGTGCTGAGAAAAAGAATTCCATCTGATGATGCTCCCAAAAAGGGGGAGTCAGAGTCAGAATCAGAAGCAGAACTGAATAAAAAGGGTCTACAAGTTGAGGGGGAGACAGTTCAGATGGAGACTGAAATGGAAATTGAGAATGCACAGTTTAAGGGGGAGTCCAGTGCACAGAATAAGGGGGAGACAGAAAATGGGGAAGAGCTTATTAAAGAAGCAGAAACTACAACAGCAGCAGAAACCACAGCAGCAGAAACTGTTAATACTGCTGAGTTTGAACAAGCAGCAGAAACAGTTAATGCTGCTGAAGGCCAAACAGAAAAAGCAGCAGAAACTGAGCAGGAAGCAGTAACTACAACTCAAGCTGAAATTGATGAAGAAATATACTGGATTGTGAAGAACAGTGTTGAAGCAGCATCATTATATGTTCTAAGAGAAGCAGTAACAGCCATAGCAGCATAAATGGTTATTGCTGCTGAGAAACTTAAAACAGCTGAACCAACTCCTGACAACAACACATATCAGGAGTATTATCTGGTGGATGAAATCTACAAACACTGCATGAAAAGACTGAAAGGGATGTTACATGTAAAATTGGTATGCAACAAAGACTCTGCTATGGGAAGATTCTTGGTAAGAAGGATTGTAAATCAGAGTCTAGGTTTAAGTCCTGATCTATGCTTATATGATGACTAAGTTTTGGTAGCATCATTTGAAGAACTTGACTTCTTTTCCTAAAAGTCAAGTTAGGGGGAGATTGTTGGGAACTGAAAATGAGCTAAGTATGGATAGTGCTGCTAGTCCATGATTTCTACTGCTAAGTCTACATTAATACTGCCAGAAGAAAGTTAATACTGCTGGGCAAGATTACTACTGCGTATACACGGTTAGTACTGCTAGACCAAATTACAACTGCGTATACACGGTTAGTACTGCTAGACCAAATTACTACTGCAAGACATGGTTAGTACTGCTGAGCTGAGATACTACTGCTAGAAGACTGTGAAGGTTAATACTGCTGAAGGTCGTTAATGCTGCTAAGTCAAATGATTGTTAATACTGCTGACTTGATAAGTTTGGTATGCGATACTTTTGGAGACAAAGAAGGAATTGATCAAGATATGTTTAACGAAGATTCAGAAGATCAATTTACTTTTGATAGTTATCTTGTAATTACTTTTGTATAAATAGTATTGATAGATAGCTATTAGAATAGATATACGAGAGAAGATAGATAATATACAGAATTCTATATTGATTCAAGAGTGAATTAACCTCAAGGTGTAAGAACCCTATTTCTAGAGAAGTAGAAGTCGTCTTGTTGAGCCTGTTCAACAAGATTGAGGTTTGGTGTAAAGCTTGTGAGTAATACAGTTTGATATATACAGTGTGTTGAATTCTATTGATTGTTCTTTAATTAATTTAGAGTTCTATTCCGCAAGATTCTCTAAATTTTGTTTCTAAGAAGTTTAATTCTTGTTAAGAATCGATCCTGACACCTACTCATACATCAGAACAAGGGGACAGTTCAGAATTACAAGCAATCATTGATGAGAATGATGCAAACAACAATTATTCAAGTATTGATGTACTTCCTAGTGCAAATAAATGGACTAAGAATCATCCTATTCATCAAGTAATAGGTGATCCATTAGCAGGAGTAAAAACCAGATCAGCTACAGCAAATGAAGCAATGTTTACTGGTTTCTTGAGTGTGATTGATCCAAAGAAAGCTAATGAAGCCCTAGAGGATCCAGACTGGATTTCAGCAATGCAAGACGAATTGCTTCAATTTGAAAGAAATAAAGTTTAGAGACTCATTCCAAAGCCAGAAGGTAAATCTATTATTGGAACTAAATGGGTGTTCAGAAACAAAAAGGATGAATCAGGTGTTGTCATCAGAAACAAGGCAAGATTGGTTGCTAAGGGATACTGTCAACAAGAGGGAATTGATTATGATGAGACATTTGCACCAGTGGCAAGAATAGAGGCAATCAGAATATTTTTGGCCTATGCTGCACATAAAAACATCAAGGTGTTTCAGCAGATATCAAACTCTATAGAGGCATGATTGGATCATTACTTTATTTGACTGCAAGTAGACCAGATATCATGTTTTCTACCTGTTTCTGTGCTAGATTTCAATCTAACCCAAAAGAATCACATATGTTGGCTGTCAAAAGGATTTTAAGATATCTCAAAGGAACACCTGATCTAGGTTTATGGTATCCAAAAGAAACTGACTTCAAATTGACTGCTTTCACTGATGCTGATCATGCAGGAAGTAGGTTGGACAGAAAGAGTACATCTGGTGCTTGTCACTTTTTGGGAGATAAAATAGTGAGTTGGGCATCAAAGAAGCAGAATTGTGTGTCCACTTCAACTGCTGAAGCAGAGTATGTTGCTGCTGCTGCTTCATGCTCTCAAACATTGTGGATGAGAACACAACTCATGGACTATGGATATCAGCTTAACAAAATTCCCATCTATTGTGACTCAGAAAGTGCAATTGCCATTACTCAGAACCCTGTTCAACATTCGAAGACTAAGCATATAGATGTGAGGTATCATTTTATAAAGGACTATGTGGAAAAAGGAACTATAGAGATGCACTTTGTGAATACAAAGTATCAATTGGCTGACTTGTTCACAAAGCCTCTTGATCACAAAAGGTTTTCTTTTCTCATATGTAAAATAGGAATGCTTAATCTGCCTAATTGAAAATATTTTTTTTCTTTCTTAAAAATGCTAAATTTTTCTAAGTAAAATTGTCTGAGTAGTGTACTCAGAACTCTGAGTCTTAAGATTCAGAACTTCTGAGTACTAAGATCAGAACTTCCGAGTCTTGAGTTCAGAACTTCTGAGTCTTGAGTTCATAACTTCTGAGTCTTGAGATCAGAACCTCTGAATCTTAAGGTCAGAGATTCTGAGTCAATACTTCAGCAATCTAACTTTCAAAAATTTATTTTTGAGAAATACAAATACTTCAACTGTGTGGATTATGCTTCTTCTATTATCTTTTTATCTCATCTTTATGTATCATTAATAGTCAAATGCATGCTCAAGTCAAGGGGGAGCATCAAAATTCTTTTGGAAATCATTTTGTGATGCTTAAAAGATTTGTTTTCATTTCTTATCGCTGATCATTCTAAGAAGAACAAGCTTTTAATGATAATTTTTTTTTGTTATTAAAACTATATCTGAATTAAAAACTTTTCATATTCAGATATAAGATTTTAAATGATCCTTTTTAAATCATCATAATATGAACAGAATTTTGATGATAAAAAGTGCTTCTATCTGTTCAAACCTCTTCTGAATAATCAAAATGTTTTATATTGGTCAGAAGTTGATTTTAAATGACATTTTGGTTACAAGGCAAAATTCTTCTGAGTCATGGAATCAGAACATCTGTGCGTGTTATTCAGATCTTTGACTTGAGTCAAAATTCTATCCACTAACACGTGTCAGCTTCATATTTGTTTGACAATGCCACGCATTTCATTTAAATCCTTTGTGGTATTTCAAATGCGTTGACTCCGTTATAACATTGATTTCGCTTTTCCGTTAAACCTTTCAACTTCGCGGATTTTAAATAGGTCTTAAAATCCCTATTTCAATTTTTTTTCAAATTCCAGAGCGAAACGTGAGATACGAATCAAATCCAGAGTTCTTTGAGTCTGTTTTCTTCTTAAATCATGTCTGAAATACGAAGAAGTGGTCCAATTTCTCTACATTCTACAAAATCGATAATGGATTCATCTGATTCGGAAAATGATGAAGTACAAAATAGAGTTGCAGAGGAAGGGGCAATAAGAAATGATGGAGAAGATGAACAAATGGATGAATCTGAAGGAAATGCGGATGAGGTAAACGTTAATATTGAACATGAACAGAGTGTTGCAGGTTCTATTATGTCAGATAGATCTATTTTAGTGGAAAGAGTTGTTCCTGAGAGTGAATGGCTAAAATTATCTGAAAATAACTGTGTTATATTATTTGAGGAAATCCGTTTTAAGCCTGAACACAGAATTATCATGGAGTTATTCAAACACCATCCGTACAGAAAATGGTTTACACGAAGTAAAAATGTGCCTGTTCAGTACATACAACAATGGTGGAAACATCTTAGGTTAGAAGATAATAGGTTTGTGTCTGAAATTGGAGGAGTAACATTTGCCTTATCAATCTCTGCACTAAGAGAAATGCTGAATTTACCAGAGAAAGATGATGTACAAAGAAGGACAGATTTTGAGGACTCACCCTTAACAGAGGAATTAATAGCAGAGTTTATGAAGTTGGGATACAATGAAGGATTGAGGACTCTCAGTTTGTTCAGATGAAACAAATTACCACCTATTTGGGCTTGCTTCTTTCATGTGGTAAATAAATGTGTGTCAGGGAAGAATAGTTCTGCTGATCAAGGTTCTAAACAAATTCTTCAGATCTTTCAGGGTTTAGTGAAGAATAGGCATTATGACTATACTTTAATACTTTGGGAAGACATGAAGAATCCATTTGAGAAGAATCAGAAAGCAATTCAGAAGAAAACAAAGGATGCTCCACTGACATACATTCCTTATATAAGGTACTGGCAAATTGTTATTTGGTATGCAATGCAGGAAAACAGAACAATCTCAAGAAGAACAAATGAAGAGCATGGTCCCACTTTTTATTTGGGTAAGATGACCTCAGTAACAAGACTTGAAAACTATCCCAATCATAAATTGTTGCCAAAATCACTTAGGAATTATATTCCAAGGGAGAGTGAGATTTTAAAAGCTTATTGCACCTCTATGGGAATTGAACTACCTCAAATCCCTACCCAAGAGGACCAACCTGAGAAGAGAGGTGAGGGGTCTAGTCGAATTAGAGATGGGGAGGATGTTCAGATGGGTGAACATTCTTAGAGACTTGAGGGGGAAAATTCTGAGAGCTTGGTTAGATTTGATGAGGAAAAATAGAATGAGGGTGGTGAGGATGAGAGATTGTGAACAGAGGTTCAAACAGAAAGAGATGCCTCTGAACCAGCTAATCTTGACCAGGTAACCACAAATGCTATTGGTTCACATCTCTTGGTGTCCAATATTGAAACAAACACCATGGACCTAGTGGTGGATCTTGAACAACCCATCCATATCCACTCAGAAGCATTTCAACATGCTACTGTTTCACACAAATCCGGGGAACCATCCCAAACTCATTTGGAGGGAGGTGATAAATCCCAATCTATTTTTCAACACATTGAGTCTGAATATCACAGTCCTATTCATATTGAGCCTGAAATTCCTTCTGACACTTGCACAAATCAGGAATTTCGTATTCCTGAAACAACATTCATAGACATACCTAATGTTGGGTGTCGAGGATTGGATGGAAGTCCTGGTGAGGTGAACATTACAAAAGCCTCATTCAAACGTGCATCTGTTGTACAAGATGACTGTGTGTTATCTACAGGCCATGAGCCCTCTGGGCACATGAAAACTGGACCATCTGTTGGTTCAGGTTCACTGTTAGAAACTTCTGAATTTGAAAAGATTCAGAAACAAAACAAGGAGATGGGGGAAAAAGTAGAAAATTTAGAGAAGAAGGTGGAGGATTTGAATGATGAGATGTCAGATTTGAAAGTTGTGTTGGAGAAAAAGTTAATTTCTGTTGAAACCAAAGTAGATGATGTAAAGAAATCCTTGGATTCTCACAAAAAGGAGATCATGGATATAATGTCTGGTTTTCAAAAAGATATGTTAAAACAAATGCAAGGTATGCAGGAATCTATACTGAAAGCACTGAGTGTATCATTAGCTTCTACTTCAAAGCCTCTTGATCCTGTTCCTATTGCAGAAGCTGAACCTGAAGTTATTTTTAATCAGAACTTGAAAAGAAAGTTTGATGATAATGAACCTCATGATCATCAAAAGGGGGAGAAAAGACAGAGGTTAAGTTCTGATGATGACATTGGCATAGAAGATTTTGAGATAGCAGATATGCACTTAGCCAGTACAAAAAGATCAGAAGATCAGACACAAGAAAAGTTAAAGGCAATAATTCAGATAGTTCAGATTGATAGTTCAGATACAGAGGAAATGGAGTTGGAAAGTATAGATGGTGGTGATTCAGATAAAACAGAGGAATTGAACTTAGACACAGAAATGGAAGGAAACTCAGATGAAACTGAAGCTATTGAGGAATCTGTATTGAGATCAGAAAAGACAGTGGAAAGTGAAGTGGTCAACATGTGTACAGATATTGTGGTGTATAACAAAGAAAATATGACGGATTCTGAATTAGAATAAAGGAGGTTAAGTGAAGAGTTGATCAGAAGGATGCATAATAATTTAGTCAGAGCTTTGAATGTTCAGAAAGTTCAGCAAGGAATAAAAATGGTAAGACCTATTGATCTAATGGGAGAAGAAGACAGAACTGTGAATTATACTCAGGATTTTGAAGATGATTTTAGATTTAACTTTTGTGATGAGTTAAATACAGAAGAAGAGTATGTGAAAGTGAAAGACTACTTTATGCCTTCTGAGTATGTATTCATAAAACCAATTGAGATCCCAAAGATTAACTTGCAAAGACTAGAAGAACCTGTATGTGATTTCATCCTAGAATTAAGTGATGTGCCATTAGCCAGACAATTTCATGATGATATTTTTCCTGAGGAAATGTATGAAAATCTCTACTACACAGAAGGAGAGTATGAGCCTTTGGAAAGTAACATTGATGGTTTTATGGATGACAGAGCTCAGATAGTCTACTCAGAAGCTTCTAACAGATTCAGAGTTCCTGACTCAAAACTACATATCCAGAAAAGAATTGAGAAAGTTCTGATGTTTCAACAAGAAGAATTCAATGGTTTAATGTTTGTTAGAATGGAAGTACTGAAAGAAAGAAATACAAAGGTTTCCATGTCTACTTTTGATCTTCACAGATTGACTCTTGATGATCAGATTTTTCTAGTCAAGTTCTTTGCCAGCACTGAAGAAGCCTTGATGGAAATTGAATGCAGAAGACTTCTGGGTATCTATGTCAGAAATATACACTTGTATGACTTCCAATTAGCTGTTGAAGAAAGAAAAGAGAAGTGTAATCTGAGTTCTTCCCCAAAGAAAACAGAAATTGGTTTACATTTGAAGGGATTTGTGAATGAAGGAATGGAGACAGAAGGGTTCACATATATAGTTCACGAAAGGCTTGAAATGTTCAGATTAAAAGAGTTGGTGAAGTACAGTGATGCAACTCTAAATTGGTTATTGATTAAAATGGAAATAAGTGTGGAAACTGAAAGAGAGAGTTTAAAGAAGAGATGTATGAACTCTGTGAAGAGGAGGTTGGATCTTAGAAGAAAAATCAGAAACTGTAGTGAATGGTTGCTATCTGAGGTGAATCCCAAAAAGATTCTTCATAATGATTTTGTGTTTCCTGCTGAGTATGAATTGAATGAAATTCTGTCAGATGAAGTTGAAGAAGTCCAGAACACAACACCTCAAAATATGCTGATAGCTAGTTTTGATCAAGCTAAACAGTCAGAACCCAAAGAAGATGAAATATCCATTGATCTAAATGGATACTTTCTTGAATTTGATTTGCCTGAGTTCTTCAAACCAAAAGAAGTACAATTCTTGGACGTGTATTATGATAGACCTAAGGAGACTCAGATCTGGTTGGCTGAAAAATCAAGATGTCTTGGCAAAACAAAGCAAGCTGTTTACTCAGATTTTCTAATCACTGGAATCAGAGAATTGAAGGTTAAGAAATTCAGAAAGATGGAGTACTTATTCTTTGAAGTTCTGAGAGAAGATGGCAAGGTTTATTACTTTACTGATGCAGATTTTGAGAAACTATCAGTGGTTGACTTCTACAGATTACACAGCTTTCTATGCTTCAAAGAGTCAAGCAAAGTCAGAAATGAAAGGAAGGCAAGAAGTGTGGTGATTGAGGCCATGTTCTACATCTTGAGGTGGCACTGTTATACAGATTTCCAAATAGCTTTATACTTACTAAAGCCATGTGTTTATCTGGCAAATCCCAACACAGATCATGAACAGAAAAAGGTATTAAAGACTGGAAGTGTTCACAAATATCCAGATTTGGGAGTATTTTTGAAAAACAAAAGTGGAAAGATCTTCTTCAGAGCAATGGAAACTGCAAAATACTGTTCTGGAACTTTAAGAATCATAAAGCATAATTTGGAGAAAAAGATGCTGAAAGTGAAGGAAGCAAATATAATTCAAGAAGTAATTAATCAGCAAGTTGAAATTATTCAAGAAATCATTGTCAAAATTGATAAGAGACTTAATCTGAGAAATGTGCTACTTCAGAAAATTGTTCCTGCTCTAAAAGACCTGGATGATGCTAAATTCAAGTTTATTTGACAAAAAGGGGGAGATTGTTAGATCTGAAGTTTTGTCAATAAACCAAGTGTTGAAGTTCTGATAAGAAGACTCAGATGTTCTGAGTAGAGGAGTCAGAGTTCTGAGAGAAAGAGTCAGAAGCTCTGAGAAGCGTTATCAGAAGAATGTTCAGAAGTTCTGAACTACCTGTTCAGAACTTATGACGAGATACTTTACTTAGTAATTTGTAAACTAATTAGGACACGTGTTATGTTCTTATTAGTCTTTCTTATTTGTACTGTAGCTTTAACATGTCCGTTACAGTATAAATAGTAGTTAGCTCTACGTTTCTAACTGATTGATTTTCCGATATATCTTTGTATTCATTCTTTGTAATCTTTGAGATTCTCTCTCTCTTAGATTTGTAATCCTGATCATCATTGAATACAATTGAGCTTAATCATACAACTTCTCAATTACTGCTTTCTATATTGATTGTAAGATTAGATCCTGCACTTTCAGATCTTTTGTAGTAGTATAAAAGGAAGACACATGTTGAGTTCTTCCTTAACAAAATATAATCTTCTACGCAAAAAATACTTACACATAATTAACGTCAAATCTGTTCTTAATGTCCTTAATCAAATTGAAAGTGCAGGATCTTATTCTTACAATCAATATAGAAAGAAGTAATTGAGAAATTGTATGATCAAGCCCAATTGTATTCAATGATGCACAGAATTACAGATCTAAGAGAGAGATAACCTCAAAGATTACAAGGAATGAATACAAGTAATATGGGAAAATCAATCAGTTAGCAACGTAGTGCTAACCACTCTATTTATACTGTAACGGATATATTAAAGCTACAGTACAAATAAGAAAGACTAATAAGAACAAAACACGTGTCCTAATTAGTTTACACATTACTAAGTAACGAAACTCGTCATAAGTTCTGAACAGGTAGTTCAGAACTTCTGAACATTCTTCTGATCACGCTTCTCAGAACTTCTGACTTCTCTTTCTCAGATCTCTGACTCTTCTTCTCAGAACTTCTGACTCTTCTTCTCAGAACTTCTGAACCTTCTTATCAGATCTTCAACACTTGGTTTATTGACAAAACTTCAGATCTAACAATCTCCCCCTTTTTGTCAAATAAACTTAAACTTTGCATCATCTAATTCTTTCAGAGCAGGAACAATTTTCTGAAGTAGCACATTCCTCAGATTAAGCCTCTTATCAATCTTGTCAATAATTTCTTGAATAACTTCAACTTGCTGATTTATTGCTTCTTGAGTTATGTTTGCTTCCTTTACTTTCAGCATCTTTTTCTCCAAATTGTGCTTTATGATCCTTAAAGTTCCAGAACAATATTTTGCAGTTTCCTTTGCTCTGAAGAAGATCTTTCCACTTTTGTTCTTCAAAAATACTCCCAGATCTGGATACTTGTGAACACTTCCAGTCTTTAACACCTTTTTCTGCTCATGATCTGTATTGGGATTTGCCAGATAAACACATGACTTTTGCAAATACAGAGCTATTTGGAAATCTGTATAGCAATGCCACCTTAAGATATAGAACATGGCCTCAATCACCACACTTCTTGCCTTCCTTTCATTTCTGTCTTTACTTGACTCTTTAAAACATAGAAAGCTGTGTAATCTGTAGAAGTCAACCACTGACAGTTTCTCAAAATCTGCATCAGTAAAATAATAAACCTTGCCATCTTCTCTCAAAACTTCAAAGGATAAGTACTCCATCTTTCTGAATTTCTTAACCTTCAATTCTCTGATTCCAGTGATTAGAAAATCTGAGTAAACGGCTTGCTTTGTTTTGCCAAGACATCTTGATTTTTCAGCCAACCAGATCTGAGTCTCCTTAGACCTATCATAATACACATCCAAGAATTGTACTTCTTTTGGTTTGAAAAACTCAGGCAGATCAAATTCAAGAAAGTATCCATTCAGATCAATGAATATTTCATCTTCTTTGGGTTCAGACTGTTCAGCTTGGTCAATATTAGTTATCTGCACATTCGGAGGTGTTGTGTCCTGAACTTCTTCAACTTCATCTGACAAAATTTCATTCACTTCATACTCAGCAGGGAACACAAAATCACTGTGTAACATCTTCTTGGGATTAACTTCAGATAGCAACCATTCACCACAACTTCTGATCTTTCTTCTGAGATTCAACCTTCTATTCATAGAGTTTACACACCTTTTCTTTAAGTTCTCTCTTTCAGTTTTAGCACTTACTTCCATTTCAATCAGTAACCAACTCAGAGTTGCATCACTATATTTTACCAGTTCTTTCAGTTTGAACATTTCAAGTCTCTCTTGAACTTTATATGCAAACCCTTCAGATTCCATTCCTTCATTTACGAATCCTTTTGTACACACATCAAATCCTGCAATATTTGTTGGAGACCTCAGATTGCACTTCTCTTTTCTTCCTTCAATGGCTAGTTGAAAATCATATAAGTACATGTTTCTGACATAGATACCCAGAAGTCTTCTGCATTCAATTTCCATCAAGGCTTCTTCAGTACCAGAGAAAAATTTGACTAGAAAGATCTGATCATCAAGTGTTAGTCTGTGGAAATCAAAACTGGACATGGCAACTTTTGTATTTTTCTCTTTCAACACTTCCATTCTAACAAACATTAAACCACTGAATTCTTCTTCTTGAAACATTAGAACTTTCTCAATTTTTTTCTGAATATGCAGTCTTGAGTCAGGAATTCTGAATCTGTTTGAAGCTTCTGTGTAAATCATCTGAGCTCTTTCATCCATGAAACCATCCACATTACTTTCTAAAAACTCATATTCTCCTTCTGAGTGGTAGAGGTTTTCATACATTTCCTCAGGAAAAATATCATCATGAAATTGTCTGGCCAAAGGTACATCACTTAGTTCCAGGATGAAATCACATATGGGTTCTTCTAACGTCTGCAAGTTAATCTTGGAAATCTCAATTGGTTTTCTGAATACATACTCAGAAGGCATGAAGTAATCTTCTAGTTTCTCATATTCTTCTTCTGTGTTCATCTCATCAGCATAGTTATATCTGAACTCATGCTTAAAATTCTGAGAATAATCAACAGTTCTGTCTTCTTCACCCATCAGATCAATAGGTCTTATTACTTTTATCCCTTTATGAATTTTCTGAACACTCAAAGCTCTGACTACTTCATTATGCATTCTTCTGATCAATTCTTCATTCAACCTCCTTTCTTCTGATTCAGACTCCATTGCCCTTTCACTGTTATAAACCACAATATCTGTACACCTGTTTACCACTGTACTTTCCACTATTTCTTCTATTCTCAAATCAGATTCCTCAATAGCTACAGTTTCATCTGAGTTTCCTTCCATCTCAGTATCCAAGTTCAATTCCTCTGTTTTATCTGATTCATTACTATCAATACTTCCCAACTCCATTTCTTCTGTATCTGAACTGTCAAGCTGTACTATCTGAATCATCTTCTTTAAATTTTCATGTGTCTGATCTTCTGAACTTTTTGTATTGGCTAAGTGCATGTCTGCTATCTCAAAATCTTCTATGCCAATGTCATCATCAGAACTTAACCTTTGTCTTTTCTCCCCCTTTTGATGATCATGAGGCTCATTATCATCAAACTTTCTTTTTAAGTTCTGATTAGAAGTACCTTCAGCTTCAGCTTCTGCAATAGGAACAGGATCAAGAGGCTTTGAAGTAGAAGCCAGTGATACACTCAGTGCTTTCAGTATAGAATCCTGCATATCTTGCATTTGTTTCATCATATCTTTTTGAAAACCAGACATTATATCCATGATCTCCTTTTTGTGAGAATCCAAGGATTTCGTTACATCATCTACCTTGGTTTCAACAGAAATTAACTTTTTCTCCAACACATCTTTCAAATCTGATACCTCATCATTCAGATCCTCCATCCTTTTCTCCAAATTTTCTACTTTTTCCCCCATCTCCTTGTTTTGTTTCTGAATCTTTTCAAATTCAGAAGTTTCTAACAGTGAACCTGAACCAACAGATGGTCCAGTTTTCATGTGCCCAGAGAGCTCATGGCCTGTAGATAACACACAGTCATCTTGTACAACAGATGCACGTTTGAATGAGGCTTTTGTAATGTTCACCTCACCAGGACTTCCATCCAATCCTCGACACCCAACATTAGGCATGTCTATGAATGTTGTTTCAGGAGTACGAAATTCCTGATCTGTGCAAGTGTCAAAAGGAATTTCAGGCTCAATATGAATAGGACTGTGATATTCAGACTCAATGTGTTGAAAAATAAGTTGGGATTTATCACCTCCCTCCAAATGAGTTTGGGATGGTTCCCCGGATTTGTGTGAAACAGTAGCATGTTGAAATGCTTCTGAGTGGGTATGGATGGGTTGTTCAAGATCCACCACTAGGTCCATGGTGTTTGTTTCAATATTGGACACCAAGAGATGTGAACCAATAGCATGTGTGGTTACCTGGTCAAGATTAGCTGGTTCAGAGGCATCTCTTTCTGTTTGAACCTCTGTTAACAATCTCTCATCCTCACCACTCTCATTCTGTTTTTCCTCACTGAGTCTAACCAAGCTCTCAGAATTTTCCCCCTCAAGTCTCTCAGAATGTTCACCCATCTGAACATCCTCCCCCTCTCTAATTCGACTAGACCCCTCACCTCTCTTCTCAGGTTGGTCCTCTTGGGCAGGGATTTGAGGTAATTCAATTCCCATAGAGGTGCAATAAGCTTTTAAAATCTCACTCTCCCTTGGAATATAATTCCTAAGTGATTTTGGCAACAGTTTATGATTGGGATAATTTTCAAGTCTTGTTACTGAGGTCATCTTACCCAAATAAAATGTAGGACCATGCTCTTCATTTGTTCTTCTTGAGATTATTCTGTTTTCCTGCATGGCATACCAAATAACAATTTGCCAGTACCTTATGTAGGGAATGTATGTCAGTGGAGCATCCTTTGTCTTCTTCTGAATTGCTTTCTGATTCTTCTCAAATGTATTCTTCATATCTTCCCAAAGTATTAAAGTATAGTCATAATGCCTATTCTTCACTAAACCTTGAAATATCTGAAGAATTTGTTTAGAACCTTGATCAGCAGAACTATTTTTCCCTGACAAACATTTATTTACCACATGAAAGAAGCAAGCCCAAATAGGTGGTAATTTGTTTCTTCTGAACAAACTGAGAGTCCTCAATCCTTCATTGTATCCCAACTTCATGAACTCTGCTATTAATTCCTCTGTTAGGGGTAAATCCTCAAAATCTGTTCTTCTTTGTACATCATCTTTCTCTGGTAGATTCAGCATTTCTCTTAGTGCAGAGATAGATAAGACAAATGTCACTCCTCCAATTTCAGACACAAACTTATTATCTTCTAACCTAAGATATTTCCACCATTGTTGTATGTACTGAACAGGCACATTTTTACTTCTTGTAAACCATTTTCTGTACGGATGATGTTTGAATAACTCCATGATAATTCTGTGTTCAGGCTTAAAACGACTTTCCTCAAACAATATAACACAGTTATTTTCAGATAATTTCAACCATTCACTCTCAGGAACAACTCTTTCCACTAGAATAGATCTATCTGACATAATAGAACCTGCAGCACTCTGATCATGTTCAATATTAACGTTTACCTCATCCGCATTTCCTTCAGATTCATCCATTTGTTCATCTTCTTCATCATTTCTTATTGCCCCTTCCTCTGCAACTCTATTTTGTACTTCATCATTTTCCGAATCGGATGAATCCATTATCGATTTTGTAGAATGTAGAGAAATTGGACCACTTCTTCGTATTTCAGACATGATTTAAGAAGAAAACAGATTCAAAGAACTCTGGATTTGATTCGTATCTCACGTTTCGCTCTGGAATTTGAAAGAAATTTGAAATAGGGATTTTAAGACCTATTTAAAATCCGTGAAGTTGAAAGGTTTAACGGAAAAGCGAAATCAATGTTATAACGGAGTCAACACATGTGAAATACCACAAAGGATTTAAATGAAATACGTGGCATTGTCAAACAAATATGAAGCTGACACGTGTTAGTGGATAGAATTTTGACTCAAGTCAAAAATCTGAATAACACGCACAGATGTTCTGATTCCATGACTTAGAAGAATTTTGCCTTGTAACCAAAATGTCTTTTAAAATCAACTTCTGACCAATATAAAACATTTTGATTATTCAGAAGAGGTTTGAACAGATAAGAAATGAAAACAAATCTTTTAAGCATCACAAAATGATTTCCAAAAGAATTTTGATGCTCCCCCTTGACTTGAGCATGCATTTGAGTATTAATGATACATAAAGATGAGATTAAAAGATAATCAAAGAAGCATAATCCATACAGTTGAAGTTATTTGTATTTCTCAAAAGTAAATTTTTGAAAGTTAGATTGCTGAAGTATTGACTCAGAATTTCTGACCTTAAGATTCAGAGGTTCTGATCTCAGGACTCAGAAGTTCTGAACACAAGACTCAGAGGTTCTGAACTCAAGATTCAGAAGTTCCGAACTCAAGATTCAGAAGTTCCGAACTCAAGACTCAGAAGTTCTGAACTCAAGACTCAGACGTTCTGAATACACTACTCAGACAAGTTTACTTAGAAAAATTTAGCATTTTTAAGAAAAAAATATTTTCAACTAGGCAGATTAAGCATTCCTATTTTACATATGAGAAAAGAAAACTTTTTGTGATCAAGAGGCTTTGTGAACAAGTCAGCCAATTGATACTTTGTATGCACAAAGTGCATCTCTATAGTTCCTTTTTCCACATAGTCCTTTATAAAATGATACCTCACATCTATATGCTTAGTCTTCGAATGTTGAACAGGGTTCTGAGTAATAGCAATTGCACTTTCTGAGTCACAATAGATGGGAATCTTATTAAGCTGATATCCATAGTCCATGAGTTGTGTTCTCATCCACAATGTTTGAGAGCATGAAGCAGCAGCAGCAACATACTCTGCTTCAGCAGTTGAAGTGGATACACAGTTCTGTTTCTTTGATGCCCAACTCACTATTTTATCTCCCAAAAAGTGACAAGCACCAGATGTACTCTTTCTGTCCAACCTACTTCCTGCATGATCAGCATCGGTGAAAGCAGTCAATTTGAAGTCAGTTTCTTTTGGATACCATAAACCTAGATCAGGTGTTCCTTTGAGATATCTTAAAATCCTTTTGACAGCCAACATATGTGATTCTTTCGGGTTAGATTGAAATCTAGCACAGAAACAGGTAGAAAACATGATATCTGGTCTACTTGCAGTCAAATAAAGTAATGATCCAATCATGCCTCTATAAAGTTTGATATCTGCTGAAACACCTTTGAGATCAGCATCTAACTTTATGTTAGTTGCCATAGGTGTTCTCATAGAAGCACAATCAGACATTTTGAACTTTTTCAGAATATCTCTGACATATTTTCCTTGATTTATGAAAATACCTTTTGGTAGTTGTTTGACTTGAAGACCAAGGAAAAAATTCAGTTCACCCATCATGCTCATTTCAAATTCAGATGACATGATTTTTGAAAAATTATCACATAATTCTGGACTGGTAGAACCAAATATTATGTCATCAACATAAAGCTGAATCAGAATCAAATCATTACCCTGTTTCTTTAAAAACAAAGTTGTGTCAATCTTACCTTTCTTGAATCCTGAACCTAACAGGTGTTTAGTAAGAGTGTCATACCAGGCTCGTGGTGCTTGTTTTAGACCATATAAAGCTTTGTCTAAAATATAAACATGATCAGGGAATTCTGGATCAACAAAACCTTCAGGTTGATGGACATACACCTCTTCATTAAGTTTGCCATTTAGAAAGGCTGATTTGACATCCATTTGATACACCTTGAAGTTTTTATGTGCAGCATAGGCTAAAAATATTCTGATTGCCTCTATTCTTGCCACTGGTGCAAATGTCTCATCATAATCAATTCCCTCTTGTTGACAGTATCCCTTAGCAACCAATCTTGCCTTGTTTCTGATGACAACACCTGATTCATCCTTTTTGTTTCTGAACACCCATTTAGTTCCAATAATAGATTTACCTTCAGGCTTTGGAATGAGTCTCCAAACTTTATTTCTTTCAAATTGAAGCAATTCCTCTTGCATTGCTGAAATCCAGTCTGGATCCTCTAGGGCTTCATTAGCTTTCTTTGGTTCAATTACACTTAAGAAACCAGCAAACATTGCTTCATTTGCTGTAGCTGATCTTGTCTTTACTCCTGCTGATGGATCACCTATTACTTGATGAATAGGGTGATTTTTAGTCCATTTATTAGCACTAGGGAGTACATCAATCTCTGAATAATTGTTGTTTGCATCATTCTCATCAATGATTGCTCGTAATTCTGAACTGTCACCTTGTTCTGACGTATGAGTAGGAGTTGCATCCAAGTTTGAGTTCTGATCAATGAAGTCAGAGTTCTGATTGACTTGTTCAGAGTTCTGAGTACAAGAATCAGAATTCTGATTAAAAGGTTCAGAGTTTTCACCACTTGTATTTATTAGATTTGGGCACTCCTCTGATGGACCTTTGTCAGAAATTACAGTTGATTGAACTATTTCTGGAGTCTTATTTTTCATCTCTTTGACCATCTTTGGGTTTTCATATTCTGCATAAGAATCAGAAATTAGTTCACTAAAAGCATCCTTAAATAGTAAATTGAGTTCTGAACAAATAGGATTAGAATTTGTATCAGAAGTCATTTTTGTCTTGTTCAGCATGAGTTCTGAACTGTCTTGTTCAGAAGTCCTCATTCTGGCTTCATCAAAAGTTACATTTATGCTCTCCATCATCCTCTTGGTTCTTCTATTGTAGATTCTGAATGCTTTGGAAGTTAAAGAATAACCCACAAAGTATCCTTCATCTGCCTTTTTATCGAATTTGGCAAGATTTTCTCTGTCTCTGAGAACATAGCACCTGCAACCAAAAATATGAAAGAATTTGATTAATGGTTTTCTTTTATTTATCAGTTCATAAGCAGTCTTATTTAATCTCTTATTGATTAAAGTTCTATTTTGTGTAAAACAAGCAGTTGCAATTGCTTCAGCCCATAGGAAAGTAGGAAGATTTGCATAAGCCAGCATTGTTCTCGCAGCTTCAACTAGAGTTCTATTCTTCCTTTCAACAACACCATTTTGTTGAGGAGTTCTGACAGCAGAGAAATTGTGAGAAATCCCAGAACTTTCTAAAAAATTCTGAAGAGTCTCATTTCTGAACTCCGTTCCATTATCACTTCTGATTTTCTGAACTTGAAGTTGTAAGAGAACTTGAATCCTTTTGATAAAATTTATCAATGTAGTAGCAGCTTCTGACTTAGCTCTTAGGAACTCAACCCACGTGTATCTGGATAATTCATCAACAATCACAAGCATATATTTCTTTCCTCCCATCGATTGAACTGAAATTGGACCACAAAGATCAGTATGAATCATTTCTAATGGTGCTTTGCAAGATGAGTCCATTTTTAATTTGTGAGAACTCTTTTTCATCTTGCCCATTTCACAAGCTGAGCATAATGATTCTTTTTCAAATTTAAGCTTTGGTAAGCCTTTAACCAAATGTTTTGCAACAAGATTATTAAGATCTTTGAAATTCAGATGAGAACATCTTCTGTGCCAAAGCCAGCATTCATTTGCAGTTGATTTTGATAAAAGACAAACTGTATTTAATGTTTTCAATTTTGAAAAATTAACTACAAATAAGTCCATATGTCTTTTGGCCCAGAAGACTTTGACATCATTTTCAGTTAGAATCATGCAACCTGTTATTTGAAACTTAATTTGACAAAGACTGTCTAAAAACTGACTTATGCTGAAAAGATTGTGTTGTAATCCTTCAACATAGAAAACCTTTTGGATAGTTAGATCCCCTTTAGTTAAATCCCCATAACCTTTGACTTGACCTTTGCTATTGTTTCCAAAGTTTACTGCTCCTCCAGCCTTTTCTGTGAAGTTTGATAGAAAAGACTTCTGACCTGTCATGTGTCTTGAAGCTCCTGAATCTAAAAACCACACATGACAGCCCTGCAAAAGGATCAGTTAGGTTTAGGTACCCATTTTGGAATGGGTCCATCTTTGTTAGCTTTGTCATTGGATTTAACATTAGTACCTTTTACTCTCCACTCAAAATCTTTCTTCAAACACCACTTTCCTTGAACTTTTATGAAGTCAGAACATTTTCTGCTTACAAGTTTGTTCAAATTCTTTTTGAGAGTTGTAACTTTTGGTTTTGCTATGTTTTCAACTTTCTTTTCTTTTATCTTTTCTTTCTTCTGAGTCTGAGGAACAGAAATTTTCTTCTTTTCTGTATTTTGAGAAACAGAAACTTTCTGAATATCTTTTCTTATGTATGAAACAGAAGTTATTTTGACTTGACATTTGTGAGAATATTGGAATGAATCATTTTTACATCTAACACAAACAAGATTTTTCTTTGCAAGTGACAATAAATCTGAAACATAGATCATTTCATTTTTATTTATACTGTTCAGAGTACAATTGCCCTTATTACAAGAATTTCTAGCGTTTAGTTCAGAAGTAGATTTCATTCTAAGCTTCTCAAGTTCCCTTTTCAGATCATTCAACTTTGCAAGATCATCTTTCCTTTTGCTTTCTTCTTTTTCTGAAAAATTCAAGTTCTTTTTGTTAGAAGAATTAGATGATTCACCTTTTTCATATGTACTTGATTCATTAAAGAATTTATCATTTTCTCTTGAAGCATTAATTTTAAAAAGATCATACTCAGTCTTCAGTTTTTCAAGCTCTGTTATTTTCTGAATAAAAATATTCTTTTCTTTCAAAGCTTCTTCAAGTTTAATATCCACCTCACAGAAATCATTTTCAAGTTCATCATAAGCTTTCCTTAAATCCTCAAGTTCTTGACTCACAAGATTAAATCTCTTTTCAAGTTGCAAAAATTCATCTGATTTTGTTTCAGAAAATCCAGTTGAATCAGACTTCTGACTACCTGAGTCAGAGTTCTGATTTACAGACTCAGATGTCTGATCTTTAGACTCAGAATTCTGACTACAAAGTTCAGAATCCTGACTAGAAGTTTCAGACTTCTGATTGACTGTTTCAGAATTTTTACTTGTATCAAATATGCTCTCAATGTCATGATATGAAAAACTTGGTTGTTTATTTTTGTAGCTGACATTTAAGGAATCATACTTGAATTTAGTATCATTGTATCTTGGCTTTTCATCTGTTGGTTTAGAAACTTCTTTCTTAACCTTTTCTTCTGAACCAACTGACTTTTCTGTTTTAGACTCAGAAATTGTCTCATCTGACTTTTTAGAGTTTGGTCTTTGCAAATTGTCAGAACTTGTTATAGAACTAGCAGGTCTTATGAAAACTTCAACAATTTCTGGGATTTTTGGCTTAGAAACTTGAAGTATTGGAGCTCTTTTTAAAATGACATTTTCTTCCAATCCCAATCCCTTCTTTGGATTGTAAAATCTTGTATCTTTAACATTGCTTAATAAAAGATTTAATGTTTGCTGAGTCTGACCTCTTTTCAAATTCAAATCTTCCAATTCTTTGATTTTGGTGTATAAATTCTTTCTTTCTTCAAATAACATATCAAATTTTATTTGTAAATCACCTTTTTCATCCTTTATTTTTGAAAACTCAACTTTTAGTTCAGAAAGCCTTTTCATCAATTCAGAATTTTCATCTTTAACTTTCTGTTTCTCAGCCTCAGATTCTTCATATTGTTCTTTTATTACTTCTTTTTCAATTCTGAATTTGTTAACCAAAGTTCTTTCTCCTTTTATCTATTTTCTTAGATTAGCAAATTCAGTTTTCATTTCACCAATCTGTGTCATTAACTCTAATTCAAGTGAAGAATGTACCTCAGCAGATGACTCAGAATCAGCATCTTCAAAATCAGAATCATCCTCATTCCTCATTTTTGCCATATAGCTTCGCATCTGTGGAAAGTTGATATGATCATCTTCATCAGAAGTGTAGTACAGCCAATTCTCCTGTTCAGCCAATAGCGCACTCTCGTCATCTCTCTTCTTTGCAAGCTGAGCCTTCTTGGTGTAGTATTCATAATCTTTCACAACTTTAACTCTGCAATCCTTGGCATAATGTCCAGATTTTCCACACTTGAAACACAGATTCTTTTCTTTTCTCTCTTCCTTCTCTTCCTTGTTTTCTTCACTTCTCTCTATTCTCTTTTCAATCTTATTTTCTTCTCTGTCATCTTTCTTCTTATAATCTGAACTTCCAGCTCTCTTATAATTTCCTTGAAATCTGCCCTTCCCATACCTTTTGTTGAAAGTATTTGTCAGCAAAGCTAGCTTTTCAGCCATTATCTTGATATCTTCATCATCTTCTGATCCTTCTTCTTTGTCAGATTCCTCCAGACTCGGTATTTCTGATAGATATGCAGTCTTTTTGGGTGCTTTGATTGCTTTGGACTTTGATAAGAACGCTAACTGATCAGCAACATTTTTCTTTTCTTCCACAACTAACTTGACAGAGTCTTCATGTTGATTAAGAACACAGAACAAATCATTTAAGTCTTCTTCACACATATCCTTGTTCATTTGCAGACTTATGGCAAATGATGACCATTCTGAATTTAGACTGTTCAGAAATTTGTAATTTATTTCTGATTTTGTTTTCTTCAGTCCATTTCTTCTCAAGTCATTTAGAATAGTGCAAAATTTACTGTATGTCTGTGTCAAACTTTCTGACTCTTTTGCTTTGAACCTTTCATAAGCATTTATGCTTTGATTTAACTTTGCCTGAATAGATCTCACAGTTCCTAACATTTGCCTTTCCAATTCGTCCCACATTTCTTTAGCTGATGATCCACTGTCAATCCTGTTAAGAACCTCATTCGGGACAGCCAAAGTCATCAAAGTAATTGCTCTTTTGTCAATAGCATGCCTATTTTTCTGTTCAGCAGTGTATTGGGAATAATTCTTCTTTACTCTGGTCGCTGGAATTTCTGGAGTTGTCTCTGTAGCAGGGGTTGCGGCGACATCGATATATACTTCGATTGGACCTTCTCGAATAGAAATCATAAGATTTTCATCGATGTTGTCAAGGAATTGGATCATACGAGTTTTCCATTGCTGATACTCTTCTGGTATAAGAACAGGCGGTTTGGTTTCGGATCCCATGGCTAGATATTCTTTAGAAGACATGATTGTAAGAAAATTCAACAGAAAGACAAATTCGATTTTCTTGATCGAAAAGTAACAGGTAATTCAAGAATTGCTAAGAATTCAAGAACTAGCCCTAGCAGCGGAATCGAATTTTGAATGAATCAAGAAATCTTCAAGAAATTGATCAATCGATCTTCGCAATCACAATCTTGAACAAATTTGTTTGTTGATTGGCTCTGATACCAATTGAAAGTGCAGGATCTTATTCTTACAATCAATATAGAAAGAAGTAATTGAGAAATTGTATGATCAAGCCCAATTGTATTCAATGATGCACAGAATTACAGATCTAAGAGAGAGATAACCTCAAAGATTACAAGGAATGAATACAAGTAATATGGGAAAATCAATCAGTTAGCAACGTAGTGCTAACCACTCTATTTATACTGTAACGGATATATTAAAGCTACAGTACAAATAAGAAAGACTAATAAGAACAAAACACGTGTCCTAATTAGTTTACACATTACTAAGTAACGAAACTCGTCATAAGTTCTGAACAGGTAGTTCAGAACTTCTGAACATTCTTCTGATCACGCTTCTCAGAACTTCTGACTTCTCTTTCTCAGATCTCTGACTCTTCTTCTCAGAACTTCTGACTCTTCTTCTCAGAACTTCTGAACCTTCTTATCAGATCTTCAACACTTGGTTTATTGACAAAACTTCAGATCTAACACAAATACAGTAATCTTTGAGATATTCATCTGTTCTTTATATACTATTTATTTGGTATTTTGTGTTGTTTCTATATAAACATATCTGTTAGTTCTTCAAATACGCTTCCGCAACACTTCTTATTTGAACTAATAGATTAGATAATATTTGTTAATCAAATACGGGAACCAACAATTGGTATCAGAGCCAAGCTTGGTTTTCAATATCAAGCGATCCTCGTTTAACAAGATTATTGGTAGAAACGTGGTCTGATTTTAACCTATTATTCATTCCATCAAACAGATTCTATTGTTCAGCCATTTTCGATTTCATTCAATATTTGGTAAAACTAGAGAAAATGTTTCTTTAGTTAAAACTCCATAAAAGTGCACTGTTAAAAGCTTCCAAACCCAGAAAATCTTTCTAGATTATTCTTTCGTACTTTTTCGTGTCATATCTTTATTCTGAAACTTTCTACTCTTAAAATGACAAACGCACAAAATTTCTTCACAGCTGGTTCATTAACCAAACCACCATCTCTTCTACGAAATGAGTATCCTCAGTGGAAAATAAGAATGATCCATTTCTTTGAGGGTACTGATAAAGAGCTCGTACAATACCTTTATAATCCTCCTCATGTCCCTATGTTAACAGTACCTCGTGTACCAGCTACAGTTGACACTCCTGAAATCCCTGAGCATCAAAAACCTAAAACCAGGGATGGTTGGTCAGATCAAGATAAGGAAAAAGATGAACTCGCGCAGAAAACAAAAAGAATTCTGATCATGGCAATCCCCAACGATCTCTTCCAGTCCTTAGATGCATGCAAATCTGCGTATGATCTTTGGAAAGAACTGGAGAAACAACTTGAAGGGGGAGCTAAAACTCAGAAAACCCGAAGGGCTCAATACATAAACGAATGTTACGCTTTTAAAGCCCAGACAACTGAATCTCTGCAGACAACGTATGACAGATTCAACTCTCTGATCAATAATTGCAAGAAGTTCGGCATCCACAGAACTTCTGAAGAGAATAACGTCATGTTTCTCAAAAGTCTGAACGAAGAATGGCTTCAGTTATCTATGTCTTTACAAACCAATCAAGATTTAGATTCCTGGACTCTTTCAGACCTCTACGGAACATTAGCTGGTCAAGAGCCTCAAAAAGCACAAGCAAAGACACTAACCATTGCACCTCTTTCTTTGGTTGGCAAATCTATAGAAGACACAGAGAGGCTGAGGAAAGAAAGAGCGACAGAGGAAAAGAAGAAGGAGAAAAAGAAAAAGGTGGTGGTAGTTGACAGCGAAGACGAAGAGATTATGGAAGACGGAGGGATCACTCTGGCATCAATAGCAACATCCTTAGCTCTACTGACAAGAGAATTCAGAGGAAACCAAAAGAGTTCTGGTAATGATAGATATGGCAGAGATAATAGAGAAAGAAGAGATGATCGGAGTAGAAGGGATCAAGGAAGAAGAGAAGAATCAGCTGACCAACAGAGGTCAGACGACAGAAGTAACGACCAACAGAGGTCGAGTGAAAGGTACAACAGAGGAAACGACCGACAGAGGTCAGATGACAAGGCAAGCTACACACCACAAGAATGCTACAAGTGTGGTAAGCCTGATCATTATGCTAATGAATGCAGATCGGAAAAAGGTGGTGACCGACAGAAGTCAGACGATCGTACTTGCAATACTTCCCAGAACCAATGTTGCTACAACTGTGGGAAGCCAGGCCACTTTGCCAATGAATGCAGAAGCAGGCCAAATCGCCCACAGAAGGATTCAGTTTTTTACAAAAAGAAAGCTGAGTATTATGCTCAAAAGTCACCCATGGCGAACAAAGTGGTGAACAAGGATGATTGGGAGCCAGATACAACCCCTGATGATGAATATACCAACAATGCCTTGTTCTGTGGCATGGCAGAAATCAGCTCAGACTCTGACACTGAGGTATCCATTTCAAACTCCACCTCTAGTACTACAGAAGTTGATTTACTTATAATTAAAACTGAAAATATTGAACTGAAAAAGACTTGTGATGATATTCAGAAAAAGCTCACTTTTTATGAAAGAGAAGCTAGACTTCTCACTGAAGAAAAAGCAAAAAATTCAAAGAAAAGAAAGAATTAGAAGCACACTGGAACAAAAATCTATTCCCTTTAAAAGAGAAAATTTCTGAATTAAATACATCTTTAAAATCCAAAACAAAAGAACTTTCAGATTCTGAGAGCGACAGACTAAACATTTTAGCTCTTAAGGAATATTTTCAAAAGGAAAGAGAAGTCCTTTGGCAAGATCTACTTAGAAGAGATGTTTTAATTAAAAATTATCGTGATGCACAAAAGGTGTATGAGAAAATAAATACTCAAATAGGAAGGCGAGGTATTGGGTACAGTGATATTAATCAAGGTACAGAAAACAAAAGGAATAAACATCTGTCATCTCTATTTGCTTTAGGAAAAATCAACAAACCAAATTTTCCAAACTTAATCTCTGTAAGTAAGAGAGTAAAAGTCTCTGGGGAACCTCACTTAAGAAAACCCATGAAGATGATAAATGTGTGGTTTGAAAACACAGATTTATCACCTTCAACCTCTGTCAAAAGAGGATCCAAACCAAAGAGATATCTGAAAACTCAAGATCAGATAGAAATCTTCAAGTTTGGTAAACCAGAGACTCAAACTCAAGTTGCTTTTGTCTGCACAATAGATTCTGAAAAGAAATTATCTGCAGAAGCACTTGAGTTCAAACCAATCTTTTCAGAAGAAAAACTAAGAAATATAATGGAAAAAGAAATAATGGAAATCGGGAAAATAGATATTTTGAAAAATCTATGTACACCTTCTACAGATCAAAAACTCTCTGAAGAGATCTTATCAGACACCTTTGTTGACATAGAAAGTAATTTTTCAGATAAAGAAAGAAAGTATGACACATGCTCGGAAAGTCCAGCCTCTGTCGAAAGAAATATTGATGACTCAACCTCTGTATATGAGGACGATTCATCATCTGACGAATCAGAGACTGACAGATTAGAAAAGATTCCTTGTGACTCAGAGGTTATTAAACAAACCTCTGAAATTCTTAACAGAACTATTCCTCGAAAGGAGAAAATCACTAGAATTCCAATCTGTCCAGACTTTTTGGATATGTGCATACAAGCCAAAACCTCTATTGAGCTTAAAAATTTCAAACAACATAAGTTAAAGTCCACTCAAAATCCAAAAGATTCAAAGTTTTTAAAACCCTTAAAAATTAAAGAGAAACCATCATGGCAACAAAAGGGAAAATGGCCAAAACCTAACAAATCTTTTTCTTCTGTGGCAGTGAAGTCAACAGAAGTTCTGTTAGAGCATTATTGTATTCAAGATTTACTGTAAAGTCAATGTACTGTATGAGTCTATACAGTATTGTGAATGCCTCTATACCTTGTATGTCATGGGTATAAATAGGCTTGTCTAGTTCATTTGTTAAAAACACTTCAAAACACTTTAGAAAGCTTTTGTAATCTTTTAGAAACCATTTGTAATCCTTTGAGCTCAATACATGGATGACATATTTGCTCTCTAGATTCTCTCTCACTACATTCATATCTTATTGCTAGAGATTTGGGATTTATCAATTGGTATCAGAGCTAAACAGAAGATTCAAGCAGATCGAAGACCAAATTGAAGATTTTTTACACTAAAGCTGAAGAATTCGGATTGGGTGTTCATCACTATTCATCACTGTTCATCAAGAATTCTAACCCTTCTTCATTTACTATTCATCCAGATTTCATCTTTTCTTTAATTTTTGATCTTTTGGATTGATTCTTGACATCATTGCACTCGGATTTGATTCCTGAACATCTTTAATTCTTGGATCAACACCAAAATCTGCACAGAATTTGCAGATCTGATCATTTTATATCATTTTTGTTCGAAAACTTTTTCTACTATTTTTGGATCAAAATTCGATTAAATTGATCGAATTAGGATTTGTGATTAACTAAGAAAGTGTGTGGAATCAAATTTCGAACAAATCTGTGCAAATTTCATAACAATTGATCAAGAATTGAAAAAGTTATGGCTGATTTAGTGATTTTCGTGTTCGAAGTGCAGAATTCGGATCATTCTTGGTGAATTCGGATCATTCTTGGTGAATTCGGATCATTCAAAGAAGAATTCGGAGTGTTCTTGGAAATACAAGTGTAGAATTCGACTCAAGAAGGATTCGAATTGATTGAATTCGAACCCAGCTAGATTCGAATTGAGGAGAATTCGAACCGTGTTAGATTCGAATTGAGGAGAATTCGAACTGTGTTAGATTCGAATTGAGTTGATTAAATTTTCCATGTGTTGAATTCGAACCCTTAAGCATCCGAATTCATAGAATTCGAACCCTTAAGCATCCGAATTCATTGAATTCGAACCCTTAAGCATCCGAATTCATTGAATTCGAACCCTTAAGCATCCGAATTCATTGAATTCGAACCAAGTTAAGTCCGAATTGAGTGAATTCGAATCTTTCTTCATCCGAATTCGTTGAATTCGAACCCTTACTCATCCGAATTCTTGTGAATTTAAAAAATAAAAAAAAAAAAAAAAAAAAAAAAACAGTGGTGAAGATTTTTTGAGAAAATTTTTTATCCGAGTTTTTTGAGAAATTTTTTTTAAGAACCCTTACTCATCCGAATTCGAACCCTTACTCATCCGAGTTTTTTGAGAAAATTTTTTATCCCGAAATTTTTTCTATAGTGTATTTCATACACTATAAGAGCTTTTCAAGAAAAATTTTTATATAATTTTTTTGTGTATTTTCATACACTGTCTGCTTGATCTTCTGAACGATCAATTTCTAGCAATATTCAAAATGGTTTTACAACAAGTTATTGTTAAAAGCAGTGGTGAAGATTTGAAGCAAACTCTGAAAAAGGAGATTCCTCCAATTGCAAAAGTTTTTGTTAAACCAAATGTAAAGTTGCAACAAGTCATTATAACAGAAACATCTGTTAATTCACATGTATCTGTTAAACCAAATAATGAAGTGTTGCAACAAGTCATAATAACAAAAACACCTCCAAAGCCACTTGAAAAAGCTAAGGCAAATAATGGAATTTTGCAACAAGTTATTTTATCAGAACCATCTCCTATATCAGAAACTCCTGTTAAAGATAATGCTTCAAATTCTTCAACTCCTATTTTAAATAAAGCATTGGAAGAAGAAAATGTTGATCTGAAAAGACAAATTTTAGACATTTCTTCTTCAAATGCTAAATTTACTAAAAGAATAACTGATCTTGAAGCTTATATTGCAGATCTTGAAGCAAAGAAAGACAACTCATGTCTGCACGATCAATTAAAAGAAGTTCAAGAGAAAAGAACAACGTTGGAAGGTGAAAACGTTGAATTGAAGAAGAAGCTTACAGAACGTGAAAGAGAGTCACTTTCTTCAATGAAAGTTCTTAAAGAAAAGGAAGTAATTGAGCTTAAATATATAAAACTTTCAAAACAAATTTCTAATCTTGAGAAAGTTTTATTTTTAGAAAAAGACAAGCTCGAAAAAGAAAGAGCTAAATTTGAAACTGAACGAAAATCTTTTGAGATTAAAAGTTCTGAACTTTCCGTGAAAATCTCTGAATTAGAAAATCTTTTGGAAAAGGAAAGAAAAGATTTCACGGAAAAGAAAAATCTCTTTGAAAAGGAAAGTAAAACTCTTAAAAAGAAAAATATGGAAATTTTCAAAGAGATTACTGATAAAAGAAAGTTTTTGGAAAAAGATTTTGAATCGGAACGTGTATATTTTGAAGATGTGATTCTTAATCTTACCAAAAGATTATCTGGTTTATCAGCTGATATTATGAAGGATCAGTTGATCAAATCTGATCTCCAAAAGAAATTTGATCTAATTTCTAAAGAGAAAAATGTTTTAATAAACAAAGTCAAAGAACTTGAAGACGTCATTTTTAAATTTGATGTCTCAAAGCAGGCTAGTCATAATTCTATCTTTCAGACTCCATTTGTTGATTCAAATGATTCTGAATGTTCTTTTAAAACTGCTTCAAGTTCAAGTTTTAAAAACATTCCTTCTAAACAATTTAAAAGATCAACAGATTTCTCAAAAGGTCAGATTCGTTCTTCTAATCTTTTCTATAATCCTCTGTTTGATAAATCGGATGATATTCTTAAAGTGCCTAAAGTTAATACTTCCAAACCTGAAGAAGTTCCAGTCTTCAAGAGGGTGAAGATGGAATGGAGAATCAAAGGCACAACAATTCCAAAGAAAGAAGTGCCAAAATCATCTGTATCCACATCAAATGCAAAGAAGAACAATGCGCCAAAAGGTAAATCTTCTGTTCAACCTAATCCTATTCATTCTGTAAATCATCTGATTAGGTTGGCTCAAAAGAAAATTTGTTGTTCTTACTGTGGAACAAATAATTTTGTGCATAAAAATTATACTTCTTTTTGGTACGGTACTTATAGTATTCCTTGTAAGAAATCTACACCTAACCCACTAGGACCCAAGTGCCATTGGGTACCAAAATCTGCTTAAACTGTTTTGTAGGTACATCATGTGTTGTACTGATTTGTAGATACATACCACACACATGACTGAAAACAGAAGAGAAGCGGCGTATTTCTTTGAAGAATATTTGTACCATTAAGGGGGAGACAAATCATGAATGGTTTCTGAATACATCAATTCAGGACCCGTGCTTAAATGTAAATGGCTTTTGAACATATCAGTTCAAAACCCGTGCTTCAACGACTATGGCTTCTGAACAATTCAGTTCAGGACCCGTACTTCAACGACTAAGACTTCTAAACAAATCAGTTTAGAACTCACACTTCTCAGGTGATATCCTTAACTGCTATATCTTTTTACTTCAAGGAACGTGGCAAAAGGTAACATTGGATTATATTTGTTTCTACTGATTTGAAAACTTGAAACTTTACAAATTTAATTCAATAAGATGAAATTTTCAATTTTCATTCAATGAATTAAATGTGTGCTAAAAGATGATTTTACAAGAAACTTTGTACTATCTGAGTTAGATTTGCTTCAATTTTCACTTCTGAAATAAATCGAAAGGTAAGCAAAACATGAATGAAATTATGCTGCATGCTCAAAGATATGTGAATATGGACTTATATAGAATATAATGCTCAAAAAGCCTATTTATCAGAATGATGAATGGAAACGAAAATATGGGGGAAGCACTATGATTAAGAACCAAGTGATTGAGATATCATTCATATTTTGTGATGGAAATTCGAACTTATATAGAATATCATTTAGTTTGAAAGTTTGTGCCTGTGGCCTTTCTGGTTTGGGAGAGTAAGTCCTAAGGGGTGCTCGACACCTAGTCCCTAAGATCAACTGGTCTGGGATCGGCTGACCCAAATCCTGCAATAGAACCAGATAGAAAGCCATGTTCTACTGGTACAAATGGGTTTAAGATATATCGATGTGGCCTTTCTGGTTTGGGAAATTAAGTTCTAAAGGGTGCTTGACACCTAGCACCTAAGGCCAACTGGTCTGGGATCTGCTAACCCAAATCCTTCTATAGAACCAGATAGAAAGTCATGTTTAACGGTGTATCTTATTCTTACTAAACTTTTTGATCAAAAGATGCCAATGAGCACAAAATCAAAAGATGCCAATGAGCACAAAAGCAAAGATGCCAATGAGCACACATCTCTTGAAACTTGGGAAAATACAAAGTCGCGATAAACCCGTAAATTTGTGAAAATTCTGATTTTGGACAAATAGTGTGAGTAGAGCAAAATATTCTTATATGTTTTAGAATTGCATATGCTTGAAGCTAATCATATTTCCCATGCTAGCACACCAAATAGATTTAATAAAGG
Organism: Saussurea involucrata; assembly: GCA_033807775.1. Lineage (NCBI taxonomy): Eukaryota > Viridiplantae > Streptophyta > Magnoliopsida > Asterales > Asteraceae > Saussurea > Saussurea involucrata. Next base: position 92,611,517 of record CM066327.1, on the reverse strand, counting down.
GGTTGAAACTGAACATTTTTTAACTTGATATACAATGATGACTTGTTCTTGAATCCAAAGGGGGAGATTGTTAGAGCATTATTGTATTCAATATTTACTGTAAAGTCAATGTACTGTATGAGTCTATACAGTATTGTGAATGCCTCTATACCTTGTATGTCATGGGTATAAATAGGCTTGTCTAGTTCATTTGTTAAAAACACTTCAAAACACTTTAGAAAGCTTTTGTAATCTTTTAGAAACCATTTGTAATCCTTTGAGCTCAATACATGGATGACATATTTGCTCTCTAGATTCTCTCTCACTACATTCATATCTTATTGCTAGAGATTTGGGATTTATCAATTTCACCACAGAAGGGACACACAGAAGGCTACTACAAACAAAGATTTTTGCCAACAATCTAATCTACATAAATCTTCTTGTAATAGGAAGCCATATGCTAGAATAGAATGTAATGCCTCTGTGGCCAAGTTTAAAGCTTTCAATGAAAATTTCAAGCAAATCACTTCTGATGTTCTATACTGTCATTGCTTTGATCGAATGTTCAAATTGAATAATCATTTCTGTAGTTCAAATTGTTTTCTCTCTGCACCTAAATCAAATATTAAAGAGAAACAAACTGATTCTTCGACAAAAGATAAAATGTATTTCAAGAATGCTAAGGCAAACTTGAAAAATTCTGACGAAACTGGACCCGTATGGATATGGGTACCTAAAATTATGTGATTGTCTTGCAGAAGCAGTATGCGCCAATATGGTATCTAGACTCCAGATGCTCAAGGCACATGACTGGCAACAGAGGTCTTCTATCCACGTACCAAGAAAAACAAGATGGTGGATCAGTGACTTTTGGAGACAACAAAAAGGGGCATATTAAAGGCTATGGAGTCATAAAGAAAGAAAATATCACAGTACACAAAGTTGCATATGTGGATGGCCTAAAACACAACCTACTCAGTGTCAGCCAACTTTGTGACACAGGATTCGATGTACTGTTCAAGAAAACATTTTGCTCTCTACTAAGTGAAGACACCAGAATAGAACTTCTGCGAGCCAAAATAAAAGGTGATCTGTATCTAATGAACTTTAATGCCAAAAACAAGGACAACATTTGTCTTGTTGCAAGCAAGAGTGAAGAAGCCTGGCTATGGCATAACAGGTTCTGTCATTTAAACTTTCATACTCTAGATAAACTAGTAAAACTTGATCTAGTCAAAGGTTTACCTATTGTTAAATTTAATAAGGATCATTTATGTTCTGCCTGTGAATTGGGAAAACTCAAAAGAACTTCCCACAGAGGCAAAACTGATGTGTCTTGTCCTAGGCCTCTGTACATGCTTCACGTTGACCTCTGCGGTCCAATCGCTATACAGAGCCTAGGTGGCAAGAAATATATACTTGTCTTAATTGATGAGTATTCACGTTTTACATGGGTTGAATTTATTAGAAAGAAATAAGATGTTCCATGCATCCTGGTTAATCTAATGAAAATAATCCAAGTTCTTTATGAGTGCAGAATTCTGAAGTTACGAAGTGATAATGGCACAGAATTCAAAAACTCTGTCATTGAAGCCTATCTCACAGAAGAAGGAATATCCCAGAACTTCTCTGCCGCTCGCAGCCCACAACAGAATGGTGTGGTCGAACGAAAGAACCGCACGCTCGTGGAGGCCGCAAGAACCATGCTTTCTGCATGCGGATTACCAATGACCTTTTGGGCAGAAGCAATTTCAACTGCTTGCTATACCCAAAATCTTTCAACAATCGTGAAAAAACACATCAAAACTTCTTATGAATTAATCAACAAACGGCGACCAAACATCAAGTTTCTCCATGTGTTTGGATGCAAATGCTTTGTCTTAAACGACAGAGACTCAAGAGGAAAGTTTGAAGAAAAGGCTGACCAAGGGAAGTTCATCGGGTACTCTGCAGCTTCCAAAGCCTACAGAGTTTACCCTCTGAAGTCGCGCACGATAGTAGAAAGCATCAATGTGTCCTTTGATGACTCATTCCAAAAGACTTCTGAACAACAAGGTTCAGAACTCGGGCTAAACAAGGAATCCTCTGGCATCTCAAAAACAAATAAAGATTTAAGTCTTCTATTTCAATAGATATTCAACGACGATGTCGATTCCTCTGCTAGAACCAACAGAACCTCTGCAGAATCACCTTCTGTAAACGAAGTAAGTATCTCTCTGTCTGATCCATTTAATACCTCATCCTCTTCTGCAACTACTACAGGTATTGAAAATCGAACAGAAGATACAACAAAATATTCAACAATAGAGGTAATCCAAATACTAACAAATCCAACAGAGGAAGCAACACCAGAGGGAAGTGAAGATCAAACCACAATGCCTACAGAGAAGGAAATTCCAACTCTAATACCCATTCCTACAGAAGCTGAACTAAACACATGGGCAGAACCATCAACCACTTCAACCACAGAAGTTCAACTTGATGACTCAAATGATCATCTTCCACGAACAACTCAATGGACAAAAAGCCATCCTCCAAGCCAAATCATCGGTAATCCCACTGATAAGGTAAAAACAAGATCAGCTTCTGCAAATTATTGTTTCTTTACCAACTTTATTAGTGTGATCGAACCGAAAAAGATCTCTGCGGCCCTGGAAGACCCAAACTGGGTGGATGCTATGCAAGAAGAGCTTCTGCAGTTTGAGCGAAACAAGGTCTGGACTCTAGTACCTCTGCCACGAGGAAAACAGGCCATAGGGACTAAGTGGGTCTTCAGAAACAATAAGGACGAGGAAGTAGTGATCATTAGAAACAAATCAAGACTGGTGGCCAAGGGATATCGCCAAGAAGATGGCATAGATTACGATGAAACTTTTGCCCCTGTTGCACGGCTCGAAGCAATAAGAATTTTCTTAGCCTTCGCAGCCCACAGAGGTTTTAAAGTATATCAAATGGATATAAAATCTGCTTTTCTCAATGGTGAAATTCAAGAAGAAGTATACGTCCAACAACCACCAGGGTTTGAAAGCTCAAAGTATCCAAGGTATGTCTATTACCTCGACAAAGCTCTATATGGACTGAAACAGGCTCCAAGAGCATGGTACGAAAGACTTTCTACCTTCCTTCTCGATAACGACTACAAAAGAGGTACCACTGATACAACTCTGTTCTTTAAAGGAGAAGGAAATGAGCTTATTCTTGGACAAATTGTTGATCCAAACCCTCAGTGATTTGATAATGACCCTCTCCATTCTACTTAGTGAAAATTGTAAGTAAACAATATGTATCAGAGTTTCACTATTGCTGATAAGTACTAAGATCTTACAGTACCGCTGATAGGAACTCTCGCTCTTTTAAATTAAACATTCAGCGAACACTGTTCATCATTAATGCTCTGAGTTTGTTGTCATTATGATGATCGCTGATAAGTTAGTTGTTTACTTATGATCCCTGAAGACAAGTTTCACGTCAACAAAGGTTCTACGCTAAAGTCGAAGATCAATCTCAAGAACCAGCGACAAGTCTCCTAATGAACTGATGTGGATCAGCGAAGACTCAGATTTGTCCACTCAACGTGAAGTATCAAGTACAAGACTTCAGCTATCGCTGAACTTTATCATTCGCTGAATAGAAAATGATAATCGCTGAATCAACGAAAGCTGATCATGAAGTCCTCCGTACAAAGTACTTTTGTCTTAACCCCCCTTGCACGACTCCGTACGAAATGTCAGAAAAGAACCTCCGACTGTCTGAAATCGTACAACCACTCTGATACTACACTGTTCATCCATGCGGCTACTAAGGTTGTCAACCAAGGTCAATGACATACAACCAACCAGCTGATGACACGTGTAAAGTGTATACTGACTTGCATTAAATACATGCAGTATATAAAGAGATGAACCTACTTCTTTTGAAGTAACTTGCTAACTCTGGACAAGTTCAATCTCTTATCTCAAGATAGGTTATTATTAGTAATTTCCTTATCTCTCTTAGTGCAAGAAACCTTAGTGTTCCAACTTGTTTAGATTTAGGTTTATCCTTAATATTGTTTCCGCAACAAGCTGTAAATTGTTCAATCTCTATGTGTTTGTATTCAACCCCCCCCCCTTCTACAAACTTGTATAGGCCTTCGGGACCAACAAGTGGTATCAGAGCAGATTTGTTTAATCTCATAAACAAGATCTAATCTAAGACATTTCTCTTCCTTGCTATTATCTAAAAATGGCCACCAACACAAACACAAAGTATATAGACAATGGTTCTCTTGCTAAACCCCCTAGATTTTCCAAAGATAACTTCAACTTATGGAAAAATAGGATGACACTCTTCTTAGAAGGGGTAGACCCTACTATACCTTACTATCTAAAGAATGGTCCATTCATCCCTGTAAGAATTGATGCTGTTGTTCCAGCCGCTGAGAATAGACCTGCTATTCCAGAAAGGCTGGTACCTAAGGAAATATTTCAATGGACTGACGAAGATAAGAAGAAAGTGGCTATAGATACAAAAGCCAGATCCATACTATCCATGGCTCTTCCTGACGAAGTCTACCATTCCGTCATGAGTCTGAAAACATCAAAGGCCATGTGGGACACAATATGTGTTCAGTATGAATGAACGTCTGAAGTCCAGGATTCAAGAAAGATCAACCTGGTAAGACAATACGAAAGCTTCATTTCTGGTAAGAATGAATCTCTCTCTGAAGTTCACCAACGTTTTAATTGTTTAATTATAGATCTGAAAACTGTTGGTAAGGAATATTCTAACTTTGAAGTACTGACAAAGTTTCTAGAATGTTTACCTGAAAGCTGGGACAATTATGCTATGTGTCTCAAGCTATCAAAGGATCTAAAATCAATGACCCTTTCAACCTTATATGGCACGTTGCTGAATCATGAGCAATCGAGCCATCTTAAGAAGAATCTTGTAAAAGATTCCAAAAGCACCCCTGTTGCTTTAATCTCAGAGGAACCTTCTACTCAGCGACCCTCGGTCACTATCACTGAGTTAGAAAGTAACTCTGAAAGGTCATCAGATTCTGATTATTCAGATAATGATGAATTTTTGGCTCTCCTAACTAAGAAGTTCAGAAGATTTGCCAAAAAGAAAATGTTTAGAAAGAACAAACCTCTTTCCATAACTAACAAGCCTAGATCATCAACTTTTGTTGATAAGGCTACTGCTACTTGTTTTAACTGCGAAAAGACAGGACATTTCGCTAACGAGTGCAGGTCTAAGAAAGTTTTTAGACCCTCAGCTTTTACAAAGAAATCCTTGTTCCAAGGAATAAAGATGACAAATATTCAAAGCTGAATGAAAAATATGCAAAGCTGAAAAGCTTTAAGAAGAAGAATAAAGGCCTGATGGCTGACTATGATTGGGCTGCTTCTGATGAAGAAGCATCATCATCTGACTCTGAAGATGATGAAGCAAATCTATGTCTTATGGCCAAGATTGAAGAAGAGGAAGAAAGTTCAGACATTCCCTCCACTTCAACATCTGCTATTCAGGTATCACCTTCTTTCTTTACCAATATTGCAAATATTGATGAAACTCATAGTCTCCATAAGATCGATCTCTTGAATAGAAGTTTATACGAAGCCATGAACGGCAAAACTGTGGTTGAAAACCAAAATCTTGATCTCGCTGAAAAGCTTAAAAACTGCCACCTTCAAATAGAAAAGCTTTCTAAAATTGAAGAAGATTTTAAAGATCAAGTATATCTAAATCAGCTAGTCAAAATCGAACGAGCAGAAGCTATCGCTGCATTAAAGGCTGAAAAAGCTACTGTTGAAGGATGGTGTAATTCTTCAACAAAGATCACTGAGATAATAAAGTCTCAGATTCCCCTGAGTGATAAACGTGGTTTGGGTTACAAATATGAAACTCCAAAACCAACCACTGAGCGCTCAATGCTTAAATTTGGAACGTTCGTATCCTCAGTCGCTGATACTTCATCTTCTCAGTGCTCCTCGTCTGTTACACCAATCCCTGAGGAAACTCCTACCTCCTCAAAAGGCAAGGAGAAAATGGTTTATTCAAAACCTACCTCTGTCTCTAAAGACAAAGGAAAAGGAATTGTTATTTACCAGAATCCTCAGAAGGGTACCTTAGTACCAAAGCTGAATGCTTCTAAAGCTTCAGTAGCTCATCCCTCTAGATCAAGGAAGCAGATCTCTGGATCTATTCAGCGATCTACTCCTAGACTCAGATTGGATGTCCTTGGTAAGAATTCTGAAGAACTGAATGTTCGTCCCATTTCTAAAGCCAATAGCTTACTTGGTGCTGGCACTTCTAATTTTAAATTAAAAGCTCAGCATTCAAATGGTCCTAGAACTACTTTTAGTTATAGGAAATGTTATCATTGTGGACTTACCGATCATATTGCTAGTAAGTGCCCCACAACCACCAAAGCTGAAAAGATAGCTAAGGTGAAGATTGCCCCCAAGGCAAAGAAGACCAACCCTGGTGCAAATCAGGTCAAGGTGAATCCTACCACTGAAGTTAAGAAATTAACCAAAGTGAAGAAAGACAAAGCTGAATCTTCAAATGCTGCGAAGACTGCTGAATCTTCCATTCCAACTACTTCTACTGACAAATGTGTATACATGGTAAAGTGGGTATCCAAGAAAAACTAATCTTCCTTTGTATTGCAGGTTAAGAAAGGTATCTGGTATCTCGATAGCGGATGCTCTAGACACATGACTGGAAAGAAAAGCCTGCTCGCTGAATACAAGGAAGAGAAGGGTCCCTCTGTGACTTTCGGTGGAAATGGAAAAGGACATACCCGAGGGTATGGTGTACTTTCAAATGGTATAACCTCCTTCAGAAGAGTCGCATATGTTGAAGGGCTGAAGCATAATCTTCTAAGCATCAGTCAGCTTTGCGACATGGATAACAAAGTAATCTTTACTAAGGAATCCTGCTTTGTCACTGACAAAAAGGAGAAGATAGCTCTCGGCGGTTATCGTTTGGAAAATGTTTATGTAATAAACATGGACTCAACAACCACTGAGAACTCTTGTTTCTTCTCAAAGGCCTCACCTGATGTCAACTGGCTATGGCATAAGAGGCTATCTCATCTAAATTTCAAGACACTGAACACTCTTTCATCAAAAGAGTTAGTCACTGGTCTACCTCAGCATTCATAAACCAAAGAGTCGTTATGTTCAGCGTGTGAAAAAGGGAAGCAGACCAAAGCAAGCTTTAAGTCAAAGCAAGTTTCTTCAGTGTCATCTCCTCTACAACTACTCCATATGGATTTGTTTGGCCCTGTTAACAAACAATCCATCGCTGGAAAGAAATATACGCTGGTCATAGTTGATGAACTCTCTCGCTTCACTTGGGTAATGTTTCTCCGTTCTAAGAGTGACACCCCTGAAGAACTCATCAATTTTGTTCGGAAGATGGAAACCCTGAACAATCTGACCGTTCGCTCAATAAGGAGTGATCATGGGACTGAATTCAAAAACAGTTCTCTTGATTCCTTCCTTGAGAGTAAGGGTATTTCTCACAACTTTTCTTCAGTGAGAACACCGCAACAAAATGCACGTTCAATGCTCAGCGATTCTCACCTGCCTACTCAGTTTTGGGCAGAAGCTGTCAACACTGCTTGTTTTACGCAAAACAGGTCGCTGATAGTCAAAAAATTTAAAAAGACAGCCTATGAACTTTTTCATGGGAGAAATCCTTCAATCAGCTTTCTTCACATCTTTGGATGTCAGTGTTTTATACTGAACAACAGATATGCACTTGGAAAGTTTGATCCTAAGGCTGATGATGGAATCTTTCTTGGATACTCCTCAGTTTCCAAAGCCATCAGAGTCTTCAATCGTAGAAGACAAACTGTAGAAGAAACTATTCACGTCACGTTTGACGAATCCCGTTCAGCGAACTCTAAACCGTCCGCTGATACTGAAGAACTGAATCAATGGATGTTTTCTCATCTTGGTGATTCAGAAGTTATTCCCACTACTCATGCTCATCCAGTAGAAGATGATAGTCCTCTTATCATTCCAAATATGCAGAACAATGAAGCTTAAACTTCTTGAGTCTCAGCTGTTCCTATAAACACTATACCTAACGCTGAACCAAATGTCTCAGACATTCCATCTACTTCTCAGCAATCAGTGAATATAATGACAACTGCATCCATTCTTCTCTTGGCTGATACTCCCGACGTCGCTGAAGCTTCATCTTCAGCTCCTCCAGTTCAAGTTGAGTCAGCGTCTCACGCTCCGGCTCAGCGATGGACTATAAATCACCCAATTGATCAAATTCTTGGTGATCCAAACGCTGGGATTCAGACTCGACGAAGTGCAGGTACTATTTGTTTATTTGTAAATTTTATTTCACTAACTGAACCAAAGAAAGTAGATGATGCCCTCAAAGATCCAAACTGGGTCAGCGCCATGCAAGAAGAGCTGACTGGATTCGAAAGAAACAAAGTTTGGAAACTTGTTCAGAGACCAACTGATAAAACTGTGATAGGCACTAAATGGGTCTATCGAAATAAGTTGGACGAACATGGTACTATAACCCGCAACAAAGCTCGACTTGTTGCTCAGGGATACAGACAAGAGGAAGGTATAAATTATGACGAAACATTTGCTCCAGTAGCAAGACTTGAATCTATTCGTCTATTCTTAGCATATGCTGTACACAAAAACTTCAAAGTACATCAGATGGATGTTAAGTCAGCGTTTCTAAATGGAAAGCTGAATGAAGAAGTGTATGTGGAACAACCTCCAGGATTCTCAGATTCTAAGCGTCCAGGTTATGTTTATAAACTGGATAAGGCACTTTATGGCTTGAAACAAGCTCCTCGTGCATGGTATGACACTCTTTCTACTTATCTCCATATTGAAAAATTTGAGCGAGGTAAGATTGACAAAACTCTTTTTTTTAGAAAAGTGAAAGGTCATATCATTCTAGTTCAAATATATGTTGATGACATTATATTTGGTTCTACTAACCCTGAGCTTTGTAATCGTTTCGCTGATAGAATGTAAGATGAGTATAAAATGAGCATGATGGGTGAACTAACATATTTCCTTGTTCTTCAGATTAAGCAAACTGAAAAAGGAACTTTTATTAATCAGGGAAAGTATGTTAAAGATATGTTGAAGAAATTCGACTTAACTGAAAGTTCAGCTATGAAAACCCCTATGGCACCACCGCTGACACTTGATAAGGACACTAAGGGTGTTCCTGTCAATGTCACGCTGTACCGTGGGATGATCGGCTCTCTATTGTATCTTACAGCTAGCCGACCCGATATTATGTTTGCAACATGCTTGTGTACACGATATCAAGCTGAACCTAAGATATCTCATATGAAAGTTGTAAAGCGAATTTTTCGATATCTTAAGGGTACAACGAATCTAGGTCTTTGGTATCCCAAAGATTCAGGATTCGATCTAACCGCCTATTCAGATAGTGATTTTGCAGGTTGCAAAATGGATAGGAAAAGCACCACAGGAGGATGTCAGCTCCTGGGTGGAAAGCTGGTAAGTTGGACAAGTAAAAAGCAAAATTTAGTGTCCACTTCCACAGCTGAAGCTGAATATGTAGCTGCTGGAAGCTGTTGTTCTCAAGTCTTGTGGATGAGAAATCAGCTACTAGACTATGATCTTCAGCTCTCCAAAATTCCAATCTATTGCGACAGCACAAGTGCCATCTCTATAGCAAACAATCCAGTACTACATTCAAAGACCAAACATATATAAATCAGATATCATTTTATCAGAGATCATGTGATGAATGGTGATATAGAACTTCATTTTATCCCAACTGATTATCAGTTAGCTGACTTATTTACCAAACCTCTTGATGAGACAAGATTCAACTTTCTCATCAGCGAACTTGGAATGCTGAACTTTGAAGGATAAAATCTTCAGCGGTTCACATTAATCAGCGATAGGATAAAATCAACTCGTATAAGCTATTCAATCATTTTCTCTCTGAATAAAGCTTGGTTAAACTGATATCAAGGTATGTTTTCTCTCCCTGACAATCGCATGAAAATGCAAGATTTCAAAACAAAACGCATCGCTGAATATCTCTTCCTTAACAGCGATATTTTGAAATTTCTTAAAACCTTCACTGAATATTTTCATTCAGTGCTTCATGTTTTCAAAAGTACACCTGAGTTTTTGAAAACCTCAGAGACAACCAAGAATATGAAAGGACAGTTGTGACGTCATTACAACGGATAAAACCCCGACACGTTTTCTCTTCCTGACACATGTTTGCACGTCTTCCAATCAAATGCAAACACGTGTCCGTGTCATGATGAAAATCTTTTCCCGCTCAAGATTTTCTCTTTCTAAAATCTCTATATAAACAAATTCTTTGTTTATATTTTTGTTTTACGCGATCAATCATCCTCCGCAAGAAAGAATTCACTGTTGCATTTGTGATTTCAAAAACTTCAAGAACTGTTCATCATCTTCTTCATCAAACATCAAGGTTAATATGTTCTTATTATCTACCGAATGCAAATAACTTGTTTCTGATCTACTCTTTGTTTTAACAAGATCAAACAAAAGAACTTCTTAAAATGAAATCATTTTCTTTCATGATTTTATGAATACAACCATTTCATGGTTGTTCTTCAAGTTTAAATGCAAAAATTAATTTAAACTTGTTCTTCACACATTTGTTTTTTCCAGAATCTCTTTCTTCATAGAAAACTGGATAACAAGAATAAATGGGTTTTATATTTCATTTCTTAAAATCAAGAAAAACCCTAATCTTCATTAAGGCATTTGTGTCTTAATGAAATGGATAAAATTTGAACCATCTTAATGGAAATTCTTTCCACATTAAGATAATTCTTATTTGTTAACATCTTTGGTTGAACTGATAATACAGAGAAATGGCTTCATCTGACATTCCTGCTACCGCTGAGAACATCTCCGCTGATTTTGAGGAAGTGGACATCCTCAAGGATCCTCAAGTCAAGTTTGCCCTTGATAAACTGGATTGTACTAAGGTGAACAACCTCTATGCGCTTTTCGAGTTTCCTCCTCGAAAGCAAGTCACACATCTAGATGATGCTGTGAATTTTCTAAAGAATTGCTGCATCTCCACAGCCCTGACCATAACACCTCATGCACATCAGCTTTTGCTCTCACAATTCTGGTACTCAGCCAGACACTCTCAACTACCTTCAGCCAAAGACCCCTCCAAAACAATCGATTGCATCCTCTGCGACATCGAATATGGCACGATGAAGATCACCCCTGCCATTATTCGCAAAGCTCTCAGCCTTCCAATAGCTACCAACGAAAAACCTTTCGTTCCCCTCCCTGACCCCAAGAAAAACTCAGACATGGAAGCCATCATTGCATTTTTCGATGCAATGGGCTATGTATGGGAAATCGGCAGAGACACGAAGGCCGAGAAGAAGCTGACGATTATCAAGAAATTGAAAATGCCCAGCGAGATGAATTACATCTTCGCTTATCTTATCAGCTGTATGACTGCAAAGAGCGGCTCCTCTGACCAAGCCGCTAAACCTCAGCAAGCAATGGGTTATGCACTGCTCAAAGGTCTCAACATAGACTGGGCATCGATTATCTCTGATGACCTAGTTCTAAGGGTGGACACCGTCGCTGACAGACCTCCATGGGTTCCCTACCCCTGATTCATCAGCGCCATCTTCCAATATGGCCTGAAGGAGAGCTACCCAACTGAAGGTGACCTGAAACTCTCTCAGGTCGGCCCAAAGATACTCGACTTCAAACCGATGGTGAATGAGGTACGTCTCTCTACACTCTTTTCTTTTCTAAACCCTTCTTCTTCTAATTATGTGGCTCCTTCAGCGACAATACCCATCGCTGATACCCTGGCCACAAAATCCTCTCCTTCTAAGAAAAGGAAACATTCATCTACCCCACTTGGTTCTAAAAGGATCAAGAAAACAAAGGAGCAACCCCAACAATCTCTTGCTGAAGACTCCTCAGCTCTTTCTGCAGAGCTGAAGGAACGTTCAGTGGTACGCTCTGCCACACCTGAACAAGCCATCCCTTTTATCCCAACTTCAGCGTCTCTAAACGCTGAGGTTACAAACTTGGTACCTACCCAACCTCCTTCAGTCTCTCAAAAGACTGATGAAGTGATTGTCAGCGAATCCAACACTGAACTCATAACCCAACCCCCATTCTTATCCTTCGCTCCTCCCTCCACTCATTTGGTCTCTACTCCAGATCTAACTGGAGCTGCCATCATTTCCTCGGAACCTAAAGTTGATTCTCCAGGAATGATGAAGACAGGACCTGCAGAACAATCCATGGGCACTTTTGAAGATGACATGGAACTTTACTCAGGAACCCGTGATTTCGATGAATTCACCAATCCTCCTGCAGGTAAACAACAACCCATAAACACTGTGACTAAACCCCAAACTTCTGAGCTTTCCTCTGTTCACAAGTTTTTATATGTTACAGGTCCTAATTTGGGAGATATCAACGCCTCTCTGAAGTCCGTGGAGACAAAGCTAACAGGTCTCACCACTACTCTCTCCAATAACTCTACAGCTGTAACAAACGCTGGAGAGAATCTGAACAAGCTGACAACGGTGGTGGAGAAGAAGGCTTCCACAGATGACATGAAGCAGGTTGATAAAACTCTCAGCGACTTCGCCAAGGTGCTCGCTGACATCTACACAGACTACACCTCTCTCAAAAACTCAGTTTCGTCCATGTCCAGCGAATTTACATCGCTGAAGACATCGGTTGGACATCTAGAGGGGGATATGTCTACTATGAAGACTGACTTAGGCTCTGTTAAGACCGATGTTGGTTCGATGAAAACGATGATCGAGCATCTGCTACACAAAGCGAATACTCCTGATCCTGCTCATGCACCCGTCCCTGCATCTGACAACTTCATAGCGGAAGATCGCACTGAGCTGAAGAAAATCAATCCTGCTATTTCTGGCCTTGAAGACAGATTAGCAAAGATTGAAGTTTGTGTAGGTCTCTCTAGCCAAGAAGACAGAGAACCTACCAACGCTGCTGAATCTACCCATTCCTCCCCCAGTCATCATGAAAAAGAGGGGGAGAAGAGCGCTGAAGACCTCGCCAAGAGCGCTGAAGACCTTTCCCATGATGAATCTATCAGGGGAGAGAAGACGAATATTGAAGAAACCACCGATGGACCTCAGGGAGATGAAAACCCTGAGGAAACCGAGAAGCTCGCCTTTGTATTTGAGGGGGAGCAACTCGAAGAAGAAGCTGAGAAAACTGAATCCGAAGCAGAAGATGATGAAGCCGTCGACATCCCTGATGATGAACCATCTTCTTCTCCAAAGAATGATGATGATGATGACGAAGATGACGATGACTTCTTTATCGTAAAACCTGCTCCGAAGATCAAAGATCTTAAGGGAATCTCGATAAATGAACCTTCAGGGGAGCGGACAAAGACAAAGTCCTCAGTCTCTGGAGCTGAGAAAGGCAAAGGCAAAAGCGTCGCTGAAGATGACAATCTGATGATCTTTCTTGAAAAGCCGGTTTGTCAGGTATGCTAAACATCTCTCACTCCATCCCTCTTCTATCATACACTATCAGGTCTACTACCCAAGCCTATACACTTGAACCAATTCTCTCTATCTGATTCTACCCAAGTTCTTACTCGTAAGATCGCTGTGTTTCAGCTAGTCCTCTCCCCTGTTTGAGGATATCGCTGAAGGCTCCACAACTGCGACTTCACCAATAATACCAGCTGCTGCTGAAGAAATAATCCCAGTCTTAGATTTAATCTCTGAGACTGATGAACCAGAAGAACAGCTACTCTCGCACAGAGGCAGACCTTTCTTAGCTCCTCAAAAGCTAAGTGAAGAGGATCAGAAAAGAAGAGAGGAAATAATAAAGCGATTCGAGGATCAGCGAATCATTCTGAGGCGTGATCAACTTCCTTCAGTTCCTCCAAAGTTCAGAATTTCCAAAAAGGAATACAAGGAACACCTCAGAGCTGAACGTCTAATCGCTGAAAGAAAATAAGCTGAAGAAAAAGACAGAGAATACGCCATCCAACTTTCTAAACGATCAATAAAAGACCCCAAGCTGAAAAGAGTTCCCATTGATGTTCAACGTCAGCTCTGGGAAAACGCCAAGAAGATAACTGAAGAAAAGAGAACTGTGTCTCAGTCAACTTTAGCCTGGTGCAAAGAAAAGGTCAACTACAGAGACTCTCCTGCCAAACTCAACAAGGTATTCATCTCTGGAAGAACAACCCTTGTTTCAATCGCTGAAATCGAGATATCCAGAGAAGATAAGAAGTACGAAAAATTCTATGCTGAAGCCATAACGAAGTACGGTCTCTCTTATTGGTTGGAGATCAGGTTAGCCATCCAGAAGTCCAAGTCGAAATACAAGGAACATGTTGAAAAGATGATCAACAAACAAATCGACTTAGTCTACTCCTGTGTGGATATTCCTCCTCCTCCTCCTCTCGAAAGTCAGAAAAGAAAGGCCTCTGCGAAGAAGAAGAAATCTATATCTTCAATTGATGGCCCTGTCATTCGAAATGAAACAGGTATTGGTTTTTCACGTGCTGAAGTCCTTGGTCCTGATCCTGATCTTTCCATGCTTGACACATCTCTTCCTCCTGGTGAGACTTTCATCCCTGGCAAAGTCATAAGCGAACCCTACGGGATATTTTTTCATGACTACGATGGTGGAAAGCTTTTTCAACGCATCTCTGAACTTCACATCACTCCCATCGAACAGCTGAGAAATCTCATCTACTGGTGTGACTTCAGGAATGACCCTCAGGCACGACATCTGAAACCCTTGATTTTTGAAGAAGCGCTGATCAAAAGAAAACAAGGTGTAACCGTTCCTGACAGGATGATTCCCACCACATCAATGACCCTTGATGAACTTCTCATTAAGGAAGAACCTTTATAAGCTGATATGATCACCCTTTTCTCTATTGTATCAGTTATTCTTCTGTACTTGTAATTTATTTCGCTCGTACTTGTAATCTTTCCATTTCTCTTTGTAACCTGATTCAAAGTTTTAAAGAAAGATTTCAGCGAATCTACTTTACTCCATCAGTACTGAAAAGATCCCAGAAAACAGTAAAAGGGACAAATATTTTATGAGTTCTTTTTATCCTTATGTTTTCATTAAATAGCAATTTTCTTTGTTGCTATGTCATAATCAAATAGGGGGAGATTGTTGATCCAAACCCTCAGTGATTTGATAATGACCCTCTCCATTCTACTTAGTGAAAATTGTAAGTAAACAATATGTATCAGAGTTTCACTATCGCTGATAAGTACTAAGATCTTACAGTACCGCTGATAGGAACTCTCGCTCTTTTAATTTAAACATTCAGCGAACATTGTTCATCATTAATGCTCTGAGTCTGTTGTCATTATGATGATCGCTGACAAGTTAGTTGTTTACTTATGATCCCTGAAGACAAGTTTCACGTCAACAAAGGTTCTACGCTGAAGTCGAAGATCAAGCTCAAGAACCAGCGACAAGTCTCCTAATGAACTGATGCGGAACATCGAAGACTCAGATTTGTCCACTCAACATGAAGTATCAAGTACAAGACTTCAGCTATCGCTGAACTTTATCATTCGCTGAATAGAAAATGATAATCGTTGAATCAACGAAAGCTGATCATGAAGTCCTCCGTACAAAGTACTTTTGTCTTAACCCCCCTTGCACGACTCCGTACGAAATGTCAGAAAAGAACCT
Source organism: Saussurea involucrata (assembly GCA_033807775.1). Taxonomy (NCBI): domain Eukaryota; kingdom Viridiplantae; phylum Streptophyta; class Magnoliopsida; order Asterales; family Asteraceae; genus Saussurea; species Saussurea involucrata. Next base: position 92,595,810 of record CM066327.1, on the reverse strand, counting down.
CCGACTGTCTGAAATCGTACAACCACTCTGATACTACACTGTTCATCCATGCGGCTACTAAGGTTGTCAACCAAGGTCAATGACATACAACCAACCAGCTGATGACACGTGTAAAGTGTATACTGACTTGCATTAAATACATGCAATATATAAAGAGATGAACCCACTTCTTTTGAAGTAACTTGCTAACTCTAGACAAGTTCAATCTCTTATCTCCAGATAGTTTATTATTAGTAATTTCCTTATCTCTCTTAGTGTAAGAAACCTTAGTGTTCCAATTTGTTTAGATTTAGGTTTATCCTTAATCTTGTTTCCGCAACAAGCTGTAAATTGTTAATGATTTATCAATAAACAATTTAGAAAAGTAAAATATGTGTGTTTGTATTCAAACCCCCCCCCCCCTTCTACAAACTTGTATAGGCCTTCGGGACCAACACAAATATATGTAGATGACATTATTTTTGGGTCTACAAATACACAAAAATGTAAAGATTTTGAAAAGCTCATGCAGAGTGAATTTGAAATGAGTATGATGGGAGAATTAACCTTTTTCCTCGGACTTCAAGTCAAACAAACATCAGAAGGAATTTTCATAAACCAATCACAATATGTCTCTGACATACTTGAAAAATATAGCCTCTCTGATGCCTCTGTCAAGAAAACCCCAATGGCCACTGGAAATAAACTATTTTCAGATCCAAATGGCATCTCTGTCGAGTGCACGCTTTACATAGGAATGATTGGGTCTTTATTATACTTAACAGCCAGTAGACCTGACATAATGCATGCCACATGCCTTTGTGCAAGATATCAAGCTAATCCTAAGAAGTCACATTATATTGTTGTAAAGAGAATCTTCAGATACCTCAGAGGGACCAAAAATCTTGGCCTCTGGTATCCACAGAACTCTGGTTTTGGACTAAAGGCATACACAGATTCAAATTATGGAGGATGTAAACTCGACAGAAAGAGTACCTCTGGGAGTTGTCAATTCCTAGGTGGGAAATTAGTAAGCTGGACTTCAAAGAAACAGAATTGTGTCTCAACATCTACGACAGAAGCTGAATTCGTTGCTGCTGCTAGCTGTTGCTCTCAAGTTTTGTGAATGAAAACACAGCTGAAAGACTTTGGTCACATCATCTGCAAAATTCCCATCTTCTGTGATTCCAAAAGTGCAATTGACATCTCTGCAAATCCAGTACAACATTCAAAGACAAAGCACATACATATCAGGTATCACTTTCTGAAGTATCATGTTGAAAACCAAACCATCGAGATGCATTTTGTACCAACAGAATTTCAGCTTGCTGATTTATTCACCAAGGCACTTGATGAGAAAAGATTCCTTTACTTGGTGGGTAAATTAGGAATGATAAATATAAGTTAACCTCTGTAAGTATCTTATCTTCATTATAAAAATATATATAATTTTTTTCCAGTAAATAATTTGCTTTTGTATGTAAATTCTAAAATCTCAAATCTGAAAACAACAGAGCTTCTGTAGGACTCCTCAGAAACTCTGACAATCCTTACAGAACCTCTGATACACTTGACCTAGGTTATATACATTACTTCTTATCATTGAACCAAGCATAGGTCAAGGGGGAGCAGAAGGAGAACTACTTGATCTACAGAGGTTGATTAGATCAAGGGGGAGCAGAAGGAGAACTACTTGATCAATCCTCTACTTCTAAGGGCCTTACACCTGAAGACCTAAAGAAGTCCTTAGATGAAGTTCAAGAGTAAACACTGCAAAACACTCAAGCCATGAAGCCTTCTGACTACATGACCAGAGTTCAGCTCACAGAACTTGGGCACAAAATCCTTGATCAAATGACAGAGTTCATCAGAGCCTTCACAGTTGCCAACGCAAACCACGTCAGAGAATTTCAAGCAAGCGTTGGCAAAATGCGCTTCCAAACAGAAGCAGAGGTTGAAAAACTACTCGGCCTCTGTGATGACTTGTGCGCGAAGATGATTGCTGCAGGGGCTGTTCCACTAAAGAAATCAGACACATCATGCAGAGCAGAGGGTACATCAGATATAAATCAGGATGACACTGATGATGACCATCATGGTCCATCAGATCATCCTGAGGGGGAGAAACAAAGGGAGAAACAAAGGGAGAAACAAAAGAAAACAGCTGCAAGCAGTCCTCCAATATCAGAAGTACCAATTTCTTCTACACCCCCAACCCAAACCCAAACTCAGGGATCTCAACAGAGACCCACAGAGGAAACACCAGCCTCTGTGGAAACCACCTCTGTCTTTGAAAAAGATGTCCCTCAAGTTCAAATCCTGACATCTTCATCCTCAGAAGAACTTCCCACTACTACACCCAAACCAACAGAACCATCCCCACCAAAGTCCTCAGAAACTGAAAAGTCAAAAACTACAGAGGCAATCCCCATCATACCCAAAGAAACCTCTATACCCAAACCAACAGAAGCAATCCAAGAAAGTCCAAAACAGGCAACAGGTTCTGAGCCTCAAGCCAAAGATAAAGGAAAGGGTATCATTACAGAAGAACCAAAGAAGAAAAATCAAATGCCTCAGACGACAGAGAAGTTGATGAAGAGCTCATTTGATGCCTTTGTCACTCCTAAACCTGAAGAAAACTGGGCATTCAATTTAGATCCTCTGTCAGAAATTCCGATCCTTGATCCAAAAGCAAAGGTATCAAAGGGTAGGGTTGCAGAGTTAATACAAGAAATAGATGCTCTGCGAAGACCAATACCACCACCGTCTACACGACATGCAGAAATGGAAAAAGTAGTGTATAGGTATCTTTACAGACAACAATATCAGAACAATCCTCCGCCACACATCGAAGATCCTCAACTTAGAGCTGATCTTGACAACACCTTCACCAGAACAAAGCCAAAAGCAAGGGCAGAAGTCTTCTCAGAGTCCAAAATTGAAAAGGTAATTTACTGCAAATTCTCTCAAACAAGAGCCTTTCCAAAGATCAGGTACAACATCTACAAAGTCAAAAGGGAGAACAAGTCCGAAAATCAATTTTCAGAAGCCGATATAAGGAACTTGAATCCCTACGATCTGCCAGATCTTCTACTTTGGACGAAAGAAAACTTCGACAATGATGCTAACAGAAGGGCCTATCAAGGATTCAGGAAAGCAATAAGGGAAAAGCTTCTGCTATATAGCATGATATACTTTCAACTAGGAAGAGATCTTGGAGTCAGAAACCTAAGTCTAAGACCACCAGAGGATCACTGTCCACCTTCTTCCGTACCCAACTCAATCATGACCACACCAAGGTACGGATTAGTATATAAGGATCCTGCTGGTCAAGTAAGATTCTTTGTGGAAATAGACTGTCAGAAGTATGCAACCAGTACTCTGAAAAAATTCAGATCAATCCTAGAAGAGAACAGAGGTACTGAGCTTATGGATCAAGAATTAGCAGAAAGAATGATCAGAGAAATAGATGCTACAATTGGCTTAAGAGAACTCTGCATCAAATTCCATCACGAGCTCAGAGAAGTGGGATTCGACAACAGAAGTTTCAACGACTTCAAAGATGCAAATGTCTAAGTCTCATTTACATATCTCTGTAAACTTTAAAAAGAAATGAATTGAATCTTTGAGGTATTGTTTAACCTCTGTCCATTTTACTTAGCCTAATCATGCATAAAGTCAAATTTTCATTTTTCAATACTTAGGGGGAGATTGTTAGCTCCAAATATTCATAATATTAGAAGTATTGAAAAATAGGCTAAGTATAAGACTTCCACAGAAGCTCTGCGGAATGCCACAGAAGCTCTGCCGAAGTAAACAAGATCATTCAAGAAACACAAAGGACCGAAGAAGGATCTACAGAAGAATGCTCACAAAGGACCGAGCCGCAGAACCTCTGTCACCCTTGACAGAGCCTCTGCGGTTCAGACTGAAGACTAGGAAGATATTTTTAATATCTTGCCACTGTTACAGGAATATCTTACCACTGTTACAGAAATATCTTGCTACTGTTCCAGGGTCCTTTCATAAACTTGTACAAGGCATGGTCTGACTCCTACACGTGTCATACTCCGATAGGACCACCTTCCAAGTTGATAATAGCGCATTTAATGCATGCAGTTTTCCAGCTGTTCATACCATCCATTGTTTCCTGTAGCAATAGTCCTTTTGTCTAGAATAGATCTTTTGTAGTAGTATAAAAGGAAGACACATGTTGAGTTCTTCCTTAACAAAATATAATCTTCTACGCAAAAAACACTTACACACAATTAACGTCAAATCTGTTCTTAGTGTTCTTATTCAAATACAGTAATCTTTGAGATATTCATTTGCTCTTCATATACTGTTTATTTGGTATTTTGTGTTGTTTCTATATAAACATATCTGTTAGTTCTTCAAATACGCTTCCGCAACACATCTTATTTGAACTAATAGATTAGATAATCTTTGTTAATCAAATACGGGAACCAACAGGTTTGCTTAAGACTTTCCCAGGGATGAAAGTCTCATCAGGAGGAAGAGATGTGTCAAGTGCAGAAAGGTCAGGTTCTGGACCAAGGACTTCTTCAAGGGAAAAACCAATACCTGTTTCGTTTCGTATCTGAGGACCTGAGTCTGAAGATTTAGACTTTTTCTTTGCAGAGGCCCTTCTTTTCTGACTTTCGAGAGGATGAGGAGGAGGAATATCCACACAAGAATAGACTAAGGCGATCTGTTTGTTTATCAGCTTTTCAACATGATCCTTGTACTTAGACTGAGACTTCTGGATGGCTAATCTGATCTCCAACCATTCAGAGAGACTGTACTTCGTGATGGCTTCAGCATAGAATTTTTCGTACTGTCCATTCTCTCTGAATATCTTGATTTCAGCGATTGAAACTTTTAGGGTTGATCTTCTAGTGATAAGTATCTTGATGATTCTGGAAGTTCGATGTCTGAAGTGTACCTTTTCTTTGCACCAGGCTAAAGTAGATTGAGACACAGTCCTCTTTTCCTCAACAATCTTCTTGGCGTCTTCCCATAGCTGACGTTGAACTTCGATTGGAGTTCTTTTCAGCTTGGGGTCTTTCACCGATTGTTGAGTAAGCTGGATGGCGAGTTCTCTGTCTTTTTCTTCAACTTCCCTTCTTTCAGCGATTAGACGTTCAACTCTAAGGTGATCCTTGTATTCCTTTTGAGAAAGTCTGAACTTTGGAGGAACAGAAGGAAGTTGATCACGCTTCAGAATGATTCGCGGATCCTCGAACTTCTTTATTATCTCTTCTCTTCTTCTCTGATCCTCTTCACTTGGTTTTTGAGGAACCAAGGAAGGTCTGTTTGTATGAGAGAGCATCTGTTCTTCAGGTTCATCAGTCTCAGAGATCAAATCCAAGACTATGATTATTTCTTCAGCGTTGGGAGCTGGGATTATTGTTGGTGAAGTCGCAGCTGTAGGAACTTCAGCGATATCCTCAAACAGGTTTTTGGAAAGGAGAGCTGATAATGTGAATAGATAGAGGAGAGATGAGTGTAAGGAAGATTTAGTGTACCTGACAAACTGGCTTTGGAAGCGAGATCGTCAGATTGTCATTGTCTTCAGCGACACCTTTTCCTTTGCCCTTGTCAGCTTCAGACGCTGAAGGCTTTGATTTGGTCCGCTCCCTTGAAGGTTCGTTTATCACGATCCCTTTAAGAACTATAGTCCTCTGAGCAGGCTTGACGATAAAGAAGTCATCATCATCATCATCGTCATCATCGTCATTCTTTGGAGAGAGGATGGTTCATCATCAGATAAGTTGAGGGCTTCTTCATCTTCATCTTCAGATTTAGATTCTTCAGCTTCTTCTTCGAGTTGCCCCCCCTCAGATACAGAGGTAAGCTTCTCGGTTCCCTCAGGGTTTTCATCTCCCTGAGGTCCAGCGGTTGTGTCTTCATTTGTCTTCTCACCCTCTTCAGTAAGGGTGAGGTCTTCAGTCTTCTCCCCCTTGATAGATTCATCATGGGGAAGGTCTTCAGATATTTTCTCCCCTCCTTCCTCATGATGAGTGGGGGAGGAATGCGATGACTCAGCAGTTGGCTTTGGTTCCCTGTCTTCTTGGCCAGGGATCCCCATATAATCTTCAATCGCTGCTACTCTGTCTTCTAGGCCAGTAATAGCAGGATTGAGTTTGAAGAGTTCAGCACGATCCGCCGTATTAAAATGCGTCGGTGCAGGGGCAGGGGCGGTCATGTTGTTCAGGATCTGCTGCATCATTGTCTTCATTGAAGTGACGTCAGTCTTCATTGAATTGACGTCAGTCTTCACAGAACTCATATCAGTCTTTACTGAGCTGACCTCAGTCTTTACAGCAGACATATCTCTTTCGAGTTTTCCAACCGATGTCTTCAGCGTTGTGAGCACAAATGCAACAGTAAATCTTTCTTGCTTGGAGGAGAAGTTTTTCGCGTAAAAGAGAAATATAAACCCAGAATGTGTTTATATAGTGAGATTAGAGAGAGAAAATCTTGAATGGGAAAATATTTTCATCATGACACGGACACGTGTTTGCATTTGATTGGATGGTAAACGAAACGTGCAAACGTGTGTCAAAAAAAGAACGTGTCGGGGCTTATCCGTTGCAATGACGTCACAACTGTCCTTTCATATTTTAGGATGTCTCTGAGGTTTTGAAAACTCAGGGACACTTTTGAAAACATGAAGCACTGAATAGAAATATCAGTGTTGGTTTCAAAGTATCGCTGGTTAAGAAAGAGATATTCAGCGATGCAATTTGTTTTGAAATCTTGCATTCACATGCGATTGTCAGAGAGAGAAAAACATACCTTGATATCAGCAAATCAAGTTTATTCAGAGAGAAGATGATAGAATACGTTATACAAGTTGATTTTATCCTATCGCTGATCAAATGTGAACCGCTGAAGATTTTACTCTTCAAAGTTCAGCATTCCAAGCTCGCTGATGAGAAAGTTGAATCTTGTCTCATCAAGAGGTTTGGTGAACAGATCAGCTAACTGATAGTCAGTTGGGATAAAGTTAAGTTCTATATCACCATTCATCACATGATATCTGATAAAATGATACCTGATTTCGATGTGTTTTGTCTTTGAGTGTAGCACTGGATTGTTGGCTATAGCGATGGCACTTGTGCTGTCGCAATAGATTGGAATATTTGAGTGCTGTAGGTCATAGTCCAGTAGTTGATTTCTCATCCACAAGACCTGAGAACAACAGCTTCCAGCGGCTACTGTAACGCCCCAAATTCCGGGCTAATTTGAACCTCAAATTTCCACAAGTTATGGTAATATAAACTTCAAACTTACATAAATAGCAAGTGAATTAATCATTAAGAGTACATTTACAGATACAGGATTCTACAAATAACCTATTAATCTAATTATGTCACTATAATCAGATTAACTAAGTTATCTAAGCAATCCCCCAAAATCTCCTTCTGTTAATTGACTTCCTTGCTATTCCAAAAACGCTCGTCCCACAACCCTTTATTTTCCCGAGCCGGTAACTGGTAAGAAAACATCATTTAAAACGATTAGGCCAACGCCTAGTGAGAACATTCGTTTCCACAATAATATTTACAAAATCAATGTAAACAAGTTATATCAAACCTAATTACCCTTTTTCTTACCATACGTGTAACTCTATTCCGTTAACACGATTTTTATCCAATCCCATGAATATGACTGACACACATTCCATCATCATATCATGTCTTAGAGCCACACTACGAATCTTCACTGATTCTAGATTAATACTCTTATTCCAAAAATCGCAATATACACATGCCCATTTCCATTCATATCCTATTCCAGAGCCACACTACGAATCTTTCTGAGATTCTAGATTAATGCTCCAACCTAAGAAATCGCAATATACACATGCCCATTTCTTAGGAAAGGAAGTAGAGATTACAATTACATATGTCAATCCCTCTTCTTCCTTAGAAACCGAGAATTACGTTTATTCCAGGGTTTCTCACACATATCAGAATAATGACTAAACTTCATCTATTCTACGTGTACATAACCATTAGTGTCTATGGATCCATTACACTTTACTAACGTATATGCATAACAACATATCATACTACATCTCATAACATATTCTTAACTCTTAGAATACTAGATAACCTATCGCATTTTTATTCTCAAATGCCCCCCCTTTTTAGAAAACTTAACCAGACAAAACATCCAGAACTGCATCCAGACATCAGAACCTAGCATTCTCAATTTCTCAAAAGTGTCCGGACAACAGGGGTTTCCAGATAACTTTGACTGTCTGGACAACTAGACTATCCGGACAACACACAACTTTCCGGATACTGATATAATCCGGACAACACCCGGGTACTAAAACAATCCGGATAACATCCGGTAACTATATTCATCCGGAAACTTATACGAAATTAAAACTTACCGGATAACTTTGTTGCTTCCGGAAACATTCATCACAGAGGTTTCTGGATACATGGTTTTGTCCGGAAACTACTGCTGGAACTCAACAATTCGATCCAAATACCATATATGTTCTATTTAGCTCATTCCAAACCATTTCATACAGTCCATAAACAGTTTATATAACTATTTCAAGGTTCAATTTAACATATAAACATTGATTTGTACAAACAACAAATCAACTCACCATATGTTTGCAAAACCCACTTCCTTCACAAATCTGAAACTTCAACCTGTTGTTTATAATTCTGCAAATCAATCCAATACATAGATTCGTTCTTCATCATTCATTCACAACAAGTTTCATTGGATATTATAGTCAATTGCTTACCAATTGATGCCAATTCTTGCTTTTCTTCCTTTTTCTCCTTTTTCTCTTTCTCTCTGCCTTTCTTTCTTCTGCCGACTCAAACAAAACCAAATGAGATATTATCTCATCTCTCCAGCCCCTTATCCATACATATTATCAATATTGACAAAACACACCTCCAAGTTTCATTACTTCCACAATTGACACCAAACCTTAATCCCTTGTATTTTAACCTTATTGAATTATAAAATTACAACATAATTCAAGGTTTAATCCAAAATACAATTAGATCCCAATTCTCATTAAAATACTATTATTGAAAATTTAGGATGTTACAGCTACATACTCAGCTTCAGCTGTGGAGGTGGACACTGAGTTTTGCTTTTTACATGTCCAACTCACCAGCTTTCCACCCAGGAACTGACAGCCTCCTGTGGTGCTTTTCCTATCCAATTTGCAACCTGCAAAATCACTATCTGAATAGGCGATTAGATCGAACCCTGAGTCTTTGGGATACCAAAGACCTAGATTCACAGTACCCTTATGGTATCGAAAAATTCACTTTACAGCGGTCATATGAGATATCTTAGGTTCAGCTTGATATCGTGCACACAAACAGGTTGCGTACATAATATCGGGTCGGCTAGCTGTAAAATACAAGAGAGAGCCGATCATCCCATGGTACATCGTGACATTAACAGAAATTCCATTAGTATCCTTATCTAGTGTCAGCGGTGGTGCCATAGGGGTTTTCATAGCTGGACTCTGAGCTAAATCGAATTTCTTCAGCATATCTTTAACATACTTTCCCTGATTAATGAAAGTTCCTTTTTCATTTTGCTTTATCTGAAGCCTAAGGAAATATGTTAGTTCACCCATCATGCTAATTTTATACTCATCTTTCATTCTATCAGCGAAACGAGTACAAAGATCAGGGTTAGTAGAACCAAATATAATGTCATCAACATATATCTGAACAAGAATGATATGACCTTTTACTTTCCTGAAGAAAAGAGTCTTATCAATTTTACCACGCTCAAATTGTTCAACATGGAGATAAGTAGAGAGAGTGTCATACCATGCACGAGGAGCTTGCTTTAAGCCATAAAGTGCCTTATCCAGTTTATAAACATAACCTGGACGCTTAGGATCTAAGAATCCTGGAGGTTGTTCCACATAGACTTCTTCATTTAGATTTCCATTTAGAAATGCTGACTTAACATCCATCTGATATACTTTGAAGTCTTTGTGTACAACGTATGCTAAGAATAGATGAATAGATTCTAGTCTTGCTACTGGAGCAAATGTTTCGTCATAATCTATGCCTTCCTCTTGTCTGTATCCCTGAGCAACAAGACGAGCCTTGTTGCGGGTTACAGTTCCATGTTCGTCCAACTTGTTTCGATAGACCCATTTAGTGCCTATCACTGTTTTGTCAGTTGGTCTTCGAACAAGTTTCCAAACTTTGTTTCTTTCGAATTCAGTCAGCTCTTCTTGCATGGCGCTGATCCAGTTTGGATCTTTGAGGGCATCATCTACTTTCTTTGGTTCAGTCAGAGAAATAAAGTTAACAAATAAACAAATAGTACCTGCACTTCGTCGATTCTGAACACCAGAATTTGGATCACCAAGAATTTGATCAATTAGGTGATTTACAGTCCATCGCTGAGCCGGAGCGTGAGACGCTGACTCAACCTGAACTGGAGGAGATGAAGATGAGGCTTCAGCAACTTCTGGAAAATCAGCTAAGAGAGGAGTGGGTGCACATGTCATTTAATTTACTGATTGCTGAGAAGTAGATGGAATGTCTGAGACATTTGGTTCAGAAGCAGGTATAGTGTTTAAAGGAACAGCTGAGACCCATGATGTTTCAGCTTCACTATTCTGCATGTTTGGAATGATAGTAGGACTATCATCTTCAACTGTACGAGTATGAGGAGTGGGAATATCTTCTGAATCACCAAGATAAGAAAACATCCATTGACTTAGTTTTTCAGTATCAGCGAACGGTTTAGAGTTCGCTGAACGGGATTCGTCAAACGTGCCGTGAATAGTTTCTTCTACAGTTTGTCTTCTTCGATTGAAGACTCTGAAGGCTTTGGAGATTGAAGAATATCCAAGAAAGATTCCATCATCAGCCTTAGGATCAAACTTTCCAAGGGCATCTCTGTTGTTCAGTATGAAACACTGACATCCAAAGATTTGAAGAAAGCTGATTGAAGGCTTTCTCCCATGAAAAAGTTCATAGGCTGTTTTATTGAATCTTTTGACTATCAGCGACCTGTTTTGCGTAAAACAAGCAGTGTTGACAGCTTCTGCCCAAAACTGAGTAGGCAGGTGAGAACCGCTGAGCATTGAACGTGCAGCTTCAATAATTGTTCTATTTCTTCTTTCAGCGACTCCATTTTGTTGCGGTGTTCTCACTGACGAAAAGTTGTGAGAAATACCCTTACTCTCAAAGAAGGAATCAAGAGAACTGTTTTTGAATTCAGTCCCATGATCACTCCTTATTGAGCGAATAGTCAACTTGTTCAGGGTTTCCATCTTCCGAACAAAGGTGAGGAGTTATTCAGGGGTGTCACTCTTGGAACGGAGAAACATAACCCAGGTATAACGAGAGAATTCATCAACTATGACCAGTGTAAAATTTTTCCAGCGATGGATTGTTTGTTAACAGGGCCAAACAAATCCATATGGAGAAGTTGTAGAGGAGATGACACTGAGGAGACTTGCTTTGACTTAAAGCTTGCTTTGGTCTGCTTCCCTTTCTCACACGCTGAACATAAAGACTCTTTGGCGTATGAGTGCTGAGGTAGACCAGTGACTAACTCTTTTGAAGAAAGTGTGTTCAGTGTCTTGAAATTCAGATGAGAGAGCCTCTTATGCCATAGCCAGTTGACATCAGAAGAGGCTTTTGAGAAGAAACAGGAGTTCTCAGTGGTTGTTGAGTCCATGTTTATTACATAAACATTTTCCAAATGATAACCGCTGAGAGCTATCTTCTCCTTTTGTCAGTGACAAAGCAGGATTCCTTAGTGAAAATCACTTTGTTATCCTTGTCGCAAAGCTGACTGATGCTTAAAAGATTATGCTTCAGCCCTTCAACATATGCGACTCTTCTGAAGGTTGTTGTACCATTAGAGAGTACACCAAACCCTCGGGTATGTCCTTTTCCATTTCCATCGAAAGTCACAGAGGGACCCTTCTCTTCCTTGTATTCAGCGAGGAGGCTTTTCTTTCCAGTCATGTGTCTAGAGAATCCGCTATCGAGATACCAGATACCCTTCTTAACCTGCATTACAAAGGAAGATTAGTTTTTCTTGGGTACCCACTTAACCATGTGTACACGTTTGTTAGTGGAAGTAGTTGAAATGGAAGGTTCATCAATCTTCGCAGCATTTGAAGATTCAGCTTTGTCAGTCTTCACTTTGGTTAATTTCTTAACCTCAGTGGTCTTCTTTGCCTTGGGGGCAATGATCTTCACCTTAGCTATCTTTTCAGCTTTGGTGGCTGTGTGGCACTTACTAGCAATATGATCAGTAAGTCCACAGTGATAACATTTCATATAACTAAAAGTAGTTCTAGGACCATTTGAATGCTGAGCTTTAGATTTTGAATTAGAAGTACCAGCACCAAGTAAGCTAATGGCTTTTGAAATGGGAGGAACACTCAGTTCTTTGGATTTCTTACCAGAAACATCCACTCTGATTCTAGGACTAGATCGCTGAATAGATCCACGCTGAATAGATCCAGAGATCTGATTCCTTGATCCAGAGGGATGAATCACTAAAGCTTTAGAAGCATTCAGCTTAGGTACTAAGGTACCCTTCTGAGGATTTTGGTTAAAAGCAATTCCTTTACCTTTATCTTTAAAGACAGAGGTAGGTTTTGGATAAACCATTTTCTCTTTACCTTTTGAAGAGGTACAAATTTCCTCAGGGATAGGTGGTCTAGAAGAGGAACACTGAGAGGATGAAGTATCAGCGACTGAGGATACGAAAGTTGTTTATCCAAACCCTCAGTGATTTGATAATGACCCTCTCTTAAATACTTAGTGAAAATTGTAAGTAAACAATATGTATCAGAGTTTTACTATCGCTGATAAGTACTAAGATCTTCCAGTACCGCTGATACGAACTCTCGCTCGTTAAGTTAAACATTCAACGAAACTGTTCACCATAAATGCTCTGAGTCTGTTCAGTCATTATGATGATCACTGATAAGTTAGTTGTTTACTTATGATCCCTGAAGACAAGTTTCACGTCAACAAAGGTTCTACGCTGAAGTCGAAGATCAAGCTCAAGAACCAGCGACAAGTCTCCTAATGAACTGATGCGGATCAGCGAAGACTCAGATTTGTCCACTCAACGTGAAGTATCAAGTACAAGACTTCAGCTATCGCTGAACTTTATCATCTGCTGAATAGTAAATGATAATCGCTGAATCAACGAAAGCTGATCATGAAGTCCTCCGTACAAAGTACTTTTGTCTTAACCACCCTTGCACGACTCCGTACGAAATGTCAGAAAAGAACCTCCGACTGTCTGAAATCGTACAACCACTCTGATACTACATTGTTCATCCATACGGCTACTAAGGTTGTCAACAAAGGTCAATGACATGCAACCAACCAGCTGATGACACGTGTAAAGTATATACTGACTTGCATTAAATGCATGCAGTATATAAAGAGATGAACCCACTTCATTTTGAAGTAACTTGCTAACTCTGGACAAGTTCAAATCTCTTATTTCAAGATAGGTTATTATTAGTAATTTCCTTATCTTTCTTAGTGCAAGAAACCTTAGTGTTCCAACTTGTTTAGATTTAGGTTTATCCTTAATCTTGTATCCGCAACAAGCTGTAAATTGTTAATGATTTATCAATAAACAATTTAGAAAAGTAAAATATGTGTGTTTGTATTCAACCCCCCCTTCTACAAACTTGTATAGGCCTTCGGGACCAACAAGTGGTATCAGATCAGATTTGTTTAATCTCATAAACAAGATCTAATCTAAGATATTTCTCTTCCTTGCTATTATCTGAAAATGGCCAACCCAAACACACATTATATAGACAATGGTTCTCTTGCAAAACCCCCTAGATTTTCCAGAGACAACTTCAACTTGTGGAAAAATAGGATGACACTCTTCTTAGAAGGTGTAGACCCTACTATGACTTACTATCTTGAAAACGGCCCACACATCCCTGTAACAATTGATCCTTTAGTTCCAGCCACTGCAACTAGAGCTGCTATTCCAGAAAGGCTGATTCCAAAGGAAATACACATGTGGACCGATGAAGATAAGAAGAAAGTGGCTATAGATACAAAAGCCAGATCCATACTATCCATGACCCTTCCTGACGAAGTCTACCATTCCGTCATGAACCTGAAGTCATCAAAAGCCATGTGGGACACAATATGTGTTCAGTATGAAGGAACGTCTGAAGTCCAGGACTCAAGAAAGATCAACCTGGTAAGACAATACGAAAGCTTCATTTCTGGTAAGAATGAAACTCTCTCTGAAGTTCACCAACGTTTTAATTGTTTAATTATAGATCTAAAACCTGTTGGTAAGGAATATTCTAACTTTGAAGTGCTGACAAAGTTTCTAGAAAGTTTACCTGAAAGCTGTGACAATTATTCCATGTGTCTCAAGCTGTCAAAGGATCTTAAATCAATGACCCTTTCAACCTTATATGGTACATTGCTGAATCATGAGCAATCTAGCCATCTTAAGAAGAATATTGTAAAAGATTCCAAAAGCACTCCTGTTGCTTTAATCTCAGAAGAACCTTCTACTCAGCGACCCTCGGTCACTATCACTGAGTTAGAAAGTAACTCTGAAAGGTCATCAGACTCTGATTCTTCAGATGATGATGAATCCTTGGCTCTCCTAACTAAAAAGTTCAGGAGATTCGCCAAGAAGAAAATGTTTAGAAAGAACAAAACTCTTTCCATAGTTGACAAGCCTAAAACATCAGCTTTTGTTGATAAGGCTACTGCTACTTGTTTCAACTGCGAAAAGACAGGTCATTTCGCTAATGAGTGCAGGTCAAAGAAAATCATGAGACCTTCAGCTTTTACAAAGAAATCCTTTGTTCCAAGGAATAAAGATGACAAATACTCAAAGCTGAAGGAGAAGTATGCAAAGTTGAAAAGTTTTAAGAAGAAAGGAAAAGGCCTGATGGCTGACTATGATTGGGCTGCTTCTGATGAAGAAGCATCATCATCTGACTCTGAAGATGATGAAGCAAATCAATGTCTCATGGCCAAGATTGAAGAAGAGGAAGAAAGTTCAGACATTCCCTCCACTTCAACATCTATCATTCAGGTATCACCTTCTTTCTTTACCAATATTGCAAATATTGGTGAAGCTGATAGTCTCCGTAAGATCGATCTCTTGACTAGAAGTTTATACGAAGCCATGAACGGAAAAACTGTGGTTGAAAACCAAAATCTTGATCTCGCTGAAAAGCTTAAAAACTGCCACCTTCAAATAGAAAAGCTTTCTAAAATTGAAGATGATTTTAAAGATCAAGTATATTTAAATCAGCTAGTCAAAATCGAACGAGCAGAAGCTATCGCTGCATTAAAAGGTGAACAAGCTACTGTTGAAGGATGGTGTAATTCTTCAACAAAGATCACTGAGATAATTAAGGCTCAGATTCCTCTGAGTGATAAACGTGGTCTGGGTTATAAATATGATACTCCAAAACCAACCACTGAACGTTCAATGCTTAAATTTGGAACGTTCGTATCCTCAGTCGCTGACACTTCATCATCTCAGTGCTCCTCGTCCATTACACCAATCCCTGAGGAAACTCCTACCTCCTCAAAAGGTAAGGAGAAAATGGTTTATTCAAAACCTACCTCTGTCTCTAAAGACAAAGGTAAAGGAATTGTTATTTATCAAAATCCTCAGAAGGGTACCTTAGTACCAAAGCTGAATGCTTCTAAAGCCTCAGTGACCTACCCCTCTGGATCTAGAAAGCTGATCTCTGGATCTATTCAGCGATCTACTCCTAGACTCAGAGTGGATGTCCTTGGTAAGAAATCTGAAGAACTGAATGTTCGTCCCATTTCTAAAGCAAATAGTTTACTTGGTGCTGGCACTTCTAATTCAAAATTAAAAGCTCAGCATACAAGTGGTCCTAGAACTACTTTTAGTTATAGGAAATGTTATCACGGTGGACTTACCGATCATATTGCTAGTAAGTGCCCCACAGCCACCAAAGCTGAAAAGATAGCTAAGGTGAAGATTGCCCCCAAGGCAAAGAAGACCAACACCGATGCAAATCAGGTCAAGGTGGCTCCTACCACCGAGGTTAAGAAATTAACCAAAGTGAAGAAAGACAAAGCTGAATCTTCAAATGCTGCGAAGACCGCTGAACCTTCCATTCCAACTACTTCCACTGACAAACGTGTATACATGGTTAAGTGGGTACCTAAGAAAAACTAATCTTCCTTTGTATTGCAGGTTAAGAAGGGTATCTGGTATCTCGATAGCGGATGCTCTAGACACATGACTGGAAAGAAAAACCTGCTCGCTGAATACAAGGAAGAGAAGGGTCCCTCTGTGACTTTCGGTGGAAATGGAAAAGGACACACCCGAGGGTATGGTGTACTTTCAAATGGTACAACCTCCTTCAGAAGAGTCGCATATGTTGAAGGGCTGAAGCATAATCTTCTGAGCATCAGTCAGCTTTGCGACATGGATTACAAAGTGATTTTCACTAAGGAATCCTGCTTTGTCTCTGACAAAAAGGAGAAGATAGCTCTCAGCGGTTATCGTTTGGAAAATGTTTATGTAATAAACATGGACTCAACAACCACTGAGAACTCCTGTTTCTTCTCAAAGGCATCTTCTGATGTCAACTGGCTATGGCACAAGAGGCTCTCGCATCTAAATTTCAAGACACTGAATACTCTTTCCTCCAAAGAGTTAGTCACTGGTCTACCTCAACATTCATACGCCAAAGAGTCTTTATGTTCAGCGTGTGAAAAAGGGAAGCAGACCAAGGCAAGCTTCAAGTCAAAGCAAGTCTCCTCAGTGTCATCTCCTCTACAACTACTCCATATGGATTTGTTTGGCCCCGTTAACAAACAATCCATCGCTGGAAAGAAATATACCCTGGTCATAGTTGATGAATTCTCTCGTTACACATGGGTAATGTTTCTCCGTTCTAAGAGTGACACCCCTGAAGAACTCATCACCTTTGTTCGGAAGATGGAAACTCTGAACAATATGACTGTTCGCTCAATAAGGAGTGATCATGGAACTGAATTCAAAAACAGTTCTCTTGATTCCTTCCTTGAGAGTAAGGGTATTTCTCACAAATTTTCGTCAGTGAGAACACCGCAACAAAATGGAGTCGCTGAAAGAAGAAATAGAACAATTATTGAAGCTGCACGTTCAATGCTCAACGATTCTCACCTGCCTACTCAGTTTTGGGCAGAAGCTGTCAACACTGCTTGCTTTACGCAAAACAGGTCGCTGATAGTTAAAAGATTCAAAAAGGCAGCCTATGAACTCCTTCATGGGAGAAAGCCTTCAATCAGCTTTCTTCACATCTTTGGATGTTAGTGTTTCATACTGAACAACAGAGATGACCTTGGAAAGTTTGATCCTAAGGCTGATGATGGAATCTTTCTTGGATACTCCTCAGTCTCCAAAGCCTTCAGAGTCTTCAACCGTAGAAGACAAACTGTAGAAGAAACTATTCACGTCACGTTTGACGAATCCCGTTCAGCGAACTCTAAACCGTCCGCTGATACTGATGAACTGAATCAATGGATGTTTTCTCATCTTGGTGATTCAGAAGAAGTTCCCACTCCTCATGCTCACACCGTAGAAAATGATGGTCCCACTATCATTCCAGATATGCAGAATAGTGAAGCTGAAACATCTTGGGTCTCAGCTGTGCCTATAAACACTATACCTGCAGTTGATCCAAATGTCTCAGAAATTCCGTCTATTTCTCAGCAATCAGTGAATGAAGTGACAAATGCAAACATTCCTCTCTTAGCTGATAATCCAGAAGTAGCTGAAGCCTCATCTTCAGTTTCTCCAGTTCAGACTGAATCAGCGACGTATGCTCCGGCTCAGCGATGGACCGTAAATCACACAATCGATTAAATTCTTGGTGATCCCAACGCTGGTATTCAGACTCGTAGAAGTGCAGGTAATATTTGTTTATTTGTTAACTTTATTTCTCTAACTGAACCAAAGAAAATAGATGATGCCCTCAGAGATCCAAACTGGGTCAGCGCTATGCAAGAAGAGCTGACTGAATTCGAAAGAAACAAAGTTTGGAAACTCGTTCGTAGACCAACTGACAAAACGGGGATAGGCACTAAATGGGTCTATCGAAACAAGTTGGACGAACATGGTACTGTAACTCGCAACAAAGCTCGTCTTGTTGCTCAGGGATACAGACAAGAGGAAGGCATAGATTATGACGAAACTTTTGCTCCAGTAGCAAGACTCGAATCTATTCGTCTTTCTTAGCATATGCTGTACACAAAAACTTCACTGTACATCAGATGGATGTTAAGTCAGCGTTTCTGAATGGAAAGCTGAATGAAGAAGTGTATGTGGAACAACCTCCAGGATTCTCAGATCCTAAGCGTCCAGGTTATGTTTATAAACTGGACAAGGCACTTTATGGCTTAAAGCAAGCTCCTCGTGCATGGTATGATACTCTCTCTACTTATCTCCATATTGAACAATTTGAGAGAGGTAAGATTGACAAAACTCTATTTTTTATAAAAGTGAAAGGTCATATCATTTTAGTTCAAATATATGTTGATGACATTATATTTGGTTCTACTAACCCTGAGCTTTGTACTCGTTTCGCTGATAGAATGAAAGATGAGTATAAAATGAGCATGATGGGTGAACTAACATATTTCCTTGGTCTTCAGATTAAGCAAACTGAAAAAGGAACTTTCATTAATCAGGGAAAATATGTTAAAGATATGCTGAAGAAATTCGACTTAACTGAAAGTTCAGCTATGAAAACCCCTATGGCACCTCCGCTGACACTTGATAAGGACACAAAAGGTGTTCCTGTCAATGTCACGCTGTACCGTGGGATGATCGGCTCACTATTGTATCTTACAGCTAGCCGACCCGATATTATGTTTGCAACATGCTTGTGTGCACGATATCAAGCTGAACCTAAGATATCTCATATGAAAGTTGTAAAGCGAATCTTTCGATATCTTAAGGGTACTGCGAATCTAGGCCTTTGGTATCCCAAAGACTCAGGATTCGATCTAACCGCCTATTCAGACAGTGATTTTGCAGGTTGCAAAATGGATAGGAAAAGCACCACAGGAGGATGTCAGCTCCTGGGTGGAAAGCTGGTAAGTTGGACAAGTAAGAAGCAAAACTCAGTGTCCACTTCCACAGCTGAAGCTGAATATGTAGCCGCTGGAAGCTGTTGTTCTCAAGTCTTGTGGATGAGAAATCAGCTACTAGACTATGATCTTCAGCTCTCCAAAATTCCAATCTATTGCGACAGCACTAGTGCCATCTCTATAGCAAACAATCCAGTGCTACACTCAAAGACAAAACACATAGAAATTAGATATCATTTTATCAGAGATCATGTGATGAATGGTGATATAGAACTTCATTTTATCCCAACTTATTATCAGTTAGCTGATTTGTTTACCAAACCTCTTGATGAGACAAGATTAAACTTTCTCATCAGCGTGCTTGGAATGCTGAACTTTGAAGGGTAAACTCTTCAGCGGTTCACATTTGATCAGCGATACGTTTATACAAACTTGTATAGCCTTCGGGATAAAATCAACTTATATAATCCATTTCATCATCTTCTCTCTGAATAAACTTGGTAAAACTGATATCCAGGTATGTTTTCTCTCTCTGACAAACGCATGAAAATGCAAGATTTCAAAAACAAATGCATCGCTGAATATCTCTTCCTTAACAGCGATATTTTGAAAATTCTTAAAACCTTCACTGATATCTTCTATTCAGTGCTTCATGTTTTTCAAAAGAGTCCCTGAGTTTTTCAAAACCTCAGAGACATCCTAAAAGAATGTGAAAGGACAGTTGTGACGTCATTGCAACGGATAACACCAGGCACGATTTCTTTCTGACACACGTTTGCACGTTTCGCTCAAACTTCCAATCAAATGCAAACACGTGTCCGTGTCATGATGAAAACCTTTTCCCGCTCAAGGTTTTCTCTCTCTAAAACTCCATATATAAACAACTCTTGGTTTATATTTGTCTTTTACGCGAACATTCTTCCTCCGCAAGAAAGAAATTACTGTTGCATTTGTGCTCTCAAATCTTCAAAGAACTGTTCATCATCTTCCTCATTAAAACTTCAAGGTTAATATGTTCTTATTTTTCAAATGCAGATAACTTGTTTCTGATCTTATCTTTGTTTTAAACAAGATCAAACAAAAGAACTTAAAAATAAAATCATTTTCTTTCATGGTTTTATGAACACAACCATTTCATGGTTGTTCTTCAAGTTTTAAATCTAAATCTTAAACTTGTTCTTCATTCGTATCCAGTTTTTCTTTTGAAACTGGAATACAAGAATTTATGGGTTTTACATTTCGTTTCAAAATCATGAAAAACCCTAATCTTCATTAAGACATTTTTGTCTGAATGAAATGGACAAAATTCGAAACATCTTAATGGAAATTTCTTTCCACACTAAGACAATTCTTATTTGTTAACATCTTTGGTTGAACTGATAATACAGAGAAATGGCATCTTCAAAGATCAATGTCACCGCTGAGTCCATCTCCGCTGACTCTGAGGAAGTGGACATCATCAAAGCCCCTCAGGTAAAGTTCAAGCTGGATCAACTAGATTGGACTAAGGTGAGCAACCTCTCTGCGCTTCTCGAGTTTCCTCCTCGAAAGCAAGTCACACATCTGGATGATGCTGTGAATTTCCTGAAAAACTGCTGCATTTCAACAGCCCTGACCATCACACCTCCTGCAAGTCAGCTACTACTATCCCAGTTCTGGTACTCTGCCAAACACTCTCAGCTACCCTCCGCCAAAGACCCCTCCAAAACCATCGATTGCATACTCAGCGATACTGAGTATGGCACAATTAAGATAACCCCCACAATCATTCGAAAAGCCCTGAACTTTCCCAATGCCACCAAAGAAAAACCCTTCGTTCCATTCCCTGACCATAAGAAGCAAGCTGAAACTTTCTCAGGTTGGCCCTAAGGTGCTCGATTTCAAACCTGTCGCCAACGAGGTACGTCTCTCTACTCTTCTCTCTCTTCTTAACCCCAATTCCTCAACTTCTGTGACTCCTTCAGCGACAATACCCATCGCTGATACCCCGCCCACACAATCCTCTCCTTCTAAGAAAAGGAAACCCTCTCACACCCAACTTGATTCCAAAAGGATCAAGAAAACCAAGGAGCAACCCCAGCAATCCCATGCTGAAGACTCCTCAGCTCATTCTGAAGAGCTGAAGGAAAGTTCCGTGGTACGCTCTGCCACACCCATTCAAGCCATCCCTTCAATCCTGGCTTCAGCGTCTCCAAACGCTGAGGTTAGAAACTTGGAATCTACCCAACCTTCTTCAGTCTCTCAAAAGACTGATGAAGTAGTTCTCAGCGAATCCAACGCATAACTCGCAACCCGAACCCCATTCTTATCCTTCGCTCCTCCCTCCACTTCTTTGGACACTCCTCCAGCTAACACTGGAGATGCCATCATTCCAGAAGCCACCGCTGACGCTTCTCAATTAATGATGAAGACAGGACCTGTGGAGATCACCATACCTCACCGTACTTTCGAAGAGGATATGGAACATTACTCAGGAATCCGCAACTTTGACGATTTCGTCAATCCTCCTGCAGGTACAAATCAACCCATATACACTGTAACTAAACCTGAAACTTCTGAGTTTTCCTTTGTTCACAAGTACTTATGTGTTACAGGTCCTAATTTGGGAGACATCAACGAGTCTCTGAAGTCCGTGGAAACTAAGCTGACTGATCTCACCACCACACTCTCCAACAACTCTACAGCTGTAACAAACGCTGGAGAGAATCTGACGAAGCTGACTACAGTGGTGGAGAAGAAGGCTTCCACAGATGACATTAAGGGCCTTGATAAGACGCTCAACGATTTTGCCAAGGTGCTCTCTGACATCTACACTGACTACACCAGCCTCAAAAACTCAGTTTCGACCGTGTCCAGCGAAGTAACAACGCTGAAGACATCGGTTGGAAAACTCAAGGGTGATATGTCAGCGGTCAAGACCGACTTAGGCTCTGTAAAGACCGACGTTGGTTCTATGAAGACGATGATCGAGACGCTGGTCAACAAGGCAAATAATCCAGCTCCTGCTCCTGCCCCTGCCCCTATTTTGGAATCTTTCACAGCGGCGGATAGCACAGAGCTGAAGAAAATCACGCCTGCTATTTCTGGCCTAGAAGACAGAATAGCAAAGCTTGAAGGTTGTGTGAAAATCTCTGGCCCAGAAGACAGAGATAACACCAATGCTGAGTCTACTCATTCCTCCCCCAATCATGACAAAGAGGGGGAGAAGAGCGCTGAACATTCCGGTGAGAAGAGCGCTGAAGATCTAAACAAAAGCGCTGAAGATCTGAACAAGAGCGCTGAAGACCTTTCCCATGATGAATCTATCAGGGGAGAGAGGAATGAAGATCTGATCGCTGAAAAACCTCAGGGAGATGAAAACCCTGAGGGAACCGAGAAGCTCGCCTCTGTATCTGAGGGGGAGCAACTCGAAGAAGATGCTGAGGAATCCAAAGCAGAAGAAGATGAAGACATCGACATCCCTGAAGATGAACCATCCTCCTCTCCAAGGAAGGATGATGATGATAATGATGATGACGATGATTTCTTTGTTGTCAAACCTGCTCCTCGAACCAAAGCTCTTAAAGGTATTTCAATAAAAGAACCTTCAGGGGAGAAGACAAAGACAAAGCCCTCAGCCTCTGGCGCTGAGAAAGGCAAAGGCAAAGGCCTCGCTGAAGATGAAAATCTGGCGATCTTCCTTGAAAAGCCGGTTTGTCAGGTACACTAAACTTTACTTATATTCCTTCCCTGAACATCTCTATACACAATCAGTTCTCTACTCCACAACCTCTCTACACATCCACATTCTTTTTCTATCTTTTCTACCCAAGTTCTTCTACCCAGTTCTTATTTGTAAGATCGCTGCGTTTCAGCTAGTCCTCTCCCCTGTTTGAGGATATCGCTGAAGGCTCCACAACTGCGACTTCACCAATAATTCCAGCTGCCGCTGAAGAAATAATCCCAGTCTTGGATTTGATCTCTGAGACTGATGAACCAGAAGAACAACCTCTCTCACACAGAAACAGACCTTCCTCAGCTCCTCAAAAGTTGAGTGAAGAGGATCAAAAGAGAAGAGAAGAAATAATAAAGAGATTCGAGGATCAGCGAATCATTCTAAGGCGTGATCAACTGCCTTCAGTTCCTCCTAAGTTCAGAATTTCAAAAGCTAAATACAAGGAACACCTAAGAGTTGAACGCCTCATCGCTGAAAGAAAGGAAGCTGAAGAGAAAGACAGAGAATACGCCATCAAGCTTACTCAAGAATCTGTCAAAGACCCCAAGCTGAAACGTGTTCCCATTCAAATCCAACGAAAGCTTTGGGAAGAAGCCCAGAAGATCGTGGAAAAGAAAACTGAAGTTTCTCAGACCACACTGATCTGGTGTAAAGAGAAAATTCACTTCAGATATCGTCCAGCGAAGATCAACAAGGTATTCATCTCTGGAAGAACATCTATCGGAGTACCTATTGTTGACATCAAACTTTTCAGAGAAGATGGCCAATTCGAAGCCTTTCGCGCTGACACTGTAAAAAGGTATGGTCTCTCTGAATGGTTGGAGATGAGGTTAGCTATCCAATCGTCACAATCTAAGTACAAGGATCATTTCGAAAAGCTGATAAATAGACAGATCGATTTGATATCTTCTTGTGTGGACATTCCTCCTCTTCCTGATCTAAAGCTGAAAAAAAAGGGCCTCTCCAAAGAAGAAACGTCAAGATTCAAACTCAGGTCCAGTCATACGAAATGAAACTGGAATTGGTTTCTCTTGCGCTGAAGTGCTTGGTCCTGACCCTGATCTATCTGCCCTTGACATTTCTTTGCCACCATGTGAACTTTTCGTCCCTGGTAAAGTCATCAGTAATCCTTATGGAATATTCTTTCTCGACTACGACGGACGTAAATGTTTTCAACGGATCGCTGAGCTTCCAATCACTCCAATCGAACAGCTCAGAGATCTTATCTACTGGTGTGACTTCAGAAAAGACATTCAGGCACGACACCTAAAACCCTTGATCTTTGAAGAAGCGCTGAACAAAAGAAAACAAGGTGTAACGGTTCCTGACTGGATGATCCCCATTGATCTTTGAAGAAGCGCTGAACAAAAGAAAACCCTTGATGAACTTCTCATTAAGGAAGAACCTTTTGAAAACTGATATAATCTCCTTTTTCTCTATTGTATCAGTTATCCTTCTGTACTTGTAAATTATTTCGCTTGTACTTATAATCTTTCTGTTCTTCATTGTAACCTGATTCAATATTTTAAAAAAAGATTTCAGCGAACGTACTTTACTCCATCAGTACTGAAAAGATCCCAGAAAACAGTAAAAGGGACAAATATTTTATGAGTTCTTTTTATCCTTATGTTTTCATTAAATAGCAATTTTCTTTGTTGCTATGTCATAATCAAATAGGGGGAGATTGTTGATCCAAACCCTCAGTGATTTGATAATGACCCTCTCTTAAATACTTAGTGAAAATTGTAAGTAAACAATATGTATCAGAGTTTTACTATCGCTGATAAGTACTAAGATCTTCCAGTACCGCTGATAGGAACTCTCGCTCGTTAAATTAAACATTCAGCGAAACTGTTCACCATAAATGCTCTGAGTCTGTTCAGTCGTTATGATGATCGCTGATAAGTTAGTTGTTTACTTATGATCCCTGAAGACAAGTTTCACGTCAACAAAGGTTCTACGCTGAAGTCGAAAATCAAGCTCAAGAACCAGCGACAAGTCTCCTAATGAACTGATGCGGATCAGCGAAGACTCAAATTTGTCCACTCAACGTGAAGTATCAAGTACACGACTTCAGCTATCGCTGAACTTTATCAGCGAATGATAAAGTTCAGCGCTTTACCATTGTTTATCAGCGAATGATAAAGTTCAACGATAGCTGAAGTCCTGTACTTGATACTTCACGTTGAGTGGACACATCTGAGTCTTCGCTGATCCGCACCAGTTCATTAGGAGACTTGTCGCTGGTTCTTGAGCTTGATCTTCGACTTCAGCATAGAACCTATGTTGACGTGAAACTTGTCTTCAGAGATCATAAGTAAACAACTAACTTATCAGCAATCACCATAGGTACTGAACAGACTCAGAGCATTATGGTGAACAGTGTTCGCTGAATGTTTAATCTAAAGAGCGAGAGTTCCTATCAGTGGTACTGTAAGATCTTAGTACTTATCAGCGATAGTGAAACTCTGATACATATTGTTTACTTACAATTTTCAGTAAGTATATAAGAGAGGGTCATTATCAAATCACTGAGGGTTTAGATCAACACATCAGCAAAAACATCTTTCACACTTTTTGCTTGAAAGTTCTCAACTTTTATCTTTTCAAGCTCTTTTCTATCTATATCAAGTTCTTTCTCCAAATCAGATATGTTCAATGAAAGCTCATTACTTTTTACTTCAAAGAATTTTCTTTCAGTTTCAAACTCGGATCCTTCTTTCTCAAGTTTTTCTTTTTCTAAAAATAAAACTTTTTCAAAATCAGAAACTTGTTTTGAATGTTTTATGCATTTAAGCTCAACCTCTTTCTTTTCTTCAAAAGATTTTTAGCAAAATTTGACAACTTTTGTACAAAAACCTTTTCAAACTCTTTTTTTTCTTTTGCAAACTTAGATTCAAAACCAGAAATCTTTCTTTTCAAATCAACATTCTCACTTTCCACAGTTGTTTCTTTCTCTTGAAGCTTTTTCAATTGATCCCGAAGATTCGAGTTCTCCTTCTCATGTGTGGCTTCAAGATTTGCAATTTTGCCATACAAATCTTTTATCTCAGATTCAAGAGAAGAGACTTTATCTTCCAATTTAGATTTCTGAGAATTAATCTTTGTGTTTTTATCTGCAACTTTATTAAAAAGGTCTGCGTATTTAAAATACAACCCATGAAGATGCTTGATTTCATCTTTAGCTTCAAGAAAAGTCCATTTTCTCTCTGGTTCATATGAATCATACATCTTGATAGAATCCAGAAAATTTTCAAAGACAAGAAATCAGAGATAGAATAAAGAAATAAAACCAAAAATATTTCCTAATAAAGTTATCGTCAAAAGAAACTTCGCTTAGAAGTTGAATTTGTGCACACGTGAAAGATTATGAAAAGTAATAGCAAGGAATGAGTAAGAAAAATTTAGCTCATTAAACTGTGCAGATTTGTCTTCAAAGCTTTTATGTCCCCCTCGTGAGACTTAGCACGGGGGTTCCGCTATTGGAAATGAACTTTTCGCAACTCGAAAAATCAACTTTTCGCAACAAACACACTTCTCAGAAACCTTTCGCAAGCACTTGGATGCGAACTCCTCACTTCTCGCAATAGAACAATACGAATAGTTCACTTCTCACAACAAGAGGAATACGAACAGTTTACTACTCGCAACAAGAATATGCGAACAACAAACCTTTCGCAACACGAAGATGCGAAAACCAAACTTCTCGCAACCAAGCTAATACGAACAATATACTTCACGCAACAAGACTAATACGAACAATTTACTTCTCGCAAGAAACTAGATACGAACTCCTTACTTCTCGTATCACACTAATACGAACAATCCAACTATTCGCAAAAAGCTGATGCGAACTATCCAACTTCTCGCTGTAGACCGATGCGAATTCTTCAGCTATTCGCAACAAGCTAATGCGAACTCCTGACTTTTCGCAACAAGCTAATGCGAACTCTTGACTTTTCGTATTAAGACCAATACGAAAACCTTGATGAATTATACGAATAGTTTATGAATGATGCGAGAAGTTTATGCATCTTGCGAGTTCTTCAGATCTTTCGACAACTTATCCGAAAATCACAAATTTGTCCATAACTTGCTCGATTCTACGAATTTTTAACTGAAATGTTGCAGGGTTACTTGAAATTCAATTATGAACAACTTTGTAGTTGATCAGATCTTCTAAAAACATCAAATTCAATGACTTTCGATCCAAACTCAGAACTGATAACTTTTGAACAAAATTCTCACAAATTTGCTCAATTCTCTTAATCTGTTGCAAATTGGATCAAATTACCTAAATGAATTGTGTTCCAAACACTACAAAAAATCTAACCCAATCAAATTTGAATCCAAATATCCTCAAATCAGTAGAATTCAAAATCTGAACCGTAAACTTTCTAAAAATGGTAAAAATCTTCTAAAATCAATCAAATTTTAAAAGATTTTTTATGAATTTGTGCACAAATCTTTCTCCCAAAGATCCGATACCAATTGTTAACACCAGATCTATTAGGTAAACATCATGTCATCCATTAATCTTGAAAGAATCTTCATTACATATGACTGAAGCTTTCTCTCTCTAGATTCTTTTTCTGTATCTCTCTAAGATATTACAATTAAGCTTCCTTATTGTAACTTGCTTAATCACTAAGCAAGATCTATTTATACCTATACATTACAAAGTATTAAACTCTAATTACATTGACTTTCTACTAATACAACTTTCACTTTGACCTTCTATGATTTTACAATTACATTGACTTTAAAAAGCTTTTACAATAAATCTTGAATACAATATAATGTCCTAACAAAGTGAATATATGCATAGTGCAAGTGGACGTTCGAATTAAGTGGACGTCCACATAGGGAAGCAAGTGGACGTCCGCACGGGGCGGATGTCCGTGTAGTTCTGCGGAAGCAACAAAAGTTTCAGTTATGATGCAAGTGGACGTCCGCATAGGGCTCCAAGTGGACGTCCGCATTGAGCCTGGCGATATTTTCACACTCTCCCTCATTTCAATTTTCTCCCCAAAAAACCCCAAATCCGTTCTCTTCTTTTCATCTTTCTCTCCTAAATCAAATCTACACCATTTTTATATACCGTAACCTTTGTAGAACCCCTTTCATTTCATATTATTCATCAAGTTTCTAGGGTTTCATCCAACCATTTTACTCAATTTTGAAGATTAGGAGTCTGTGGTTCATTTTGGTGACTCTAGAGATATTTTGGTTGGTGGATTAAAGTTATGGTTAAGGTAATCTTATATTTTCTTCATCTATGGAAATCAGGGTTTTGGTATAAGTTGAGATTTTGATGTAATATATCCGGGAAACGATTCAATGTGTACGGGGATGATTATTTAAGGTTGGAAACTTATGGATCTAGGTTTTTGGAATATTTGGCTCGATGAGTCAAAATTTTCAAAGGAGCTCAACTTGGGGAAAATCTAGATTTACCCTAAATCTAGCAAGGTGGGTTCAAGTTGATTTGTCAAAACGTTGTACATGCCAAAATATCCATTTTAAAGTGTTTATGTGTTTTACATGAAAATATTAATTGTTGAGATATTTGGTAGATTTTGATTATTTGGAGTATTTCATTTTATAAATCTTGCAAATACCTACTTTTGGGATTTTTGGATAATTTGACCAGATAAGTATATGGAAGTGTTTTGATATTTATTTCATAATTGCGGCTTATCTAGTAAAAATACACTTTTAGTGTTTTGTTGGAAATATGCATAATTTATGTTGTGGTGCGTTTTGAAAATACGAATGAGAGTTCCAGATTAGTGCATACAACAATGAAATCAATAGAATAGAATCAATCAGAATGATTTCAACTTGTCATCTATATAACTTTGATTAACTTTCAGAGAGTTTCTTTACAGATAATCAAGAACAATTAAAACGATTAACCTAAAACAATAGGTTTAAAACACTATTTATATCTAGGCCTAATCTATCAACCCCATGGCCCATTAAATAATTAAGCCCAAATACATATTTTACAATTCGTCCCTTTAACTTCTATTCAATAAGATTTAGTCCTAACAATCTCCCCCTTTGAATTGAAGTTCAAGCTCTTGCCAGTTTGGAACATATCTCTTCCGAAGTGCGAAGTGAATCTCGAAGTTTCGAATGGCTTTGCGGTAGTCGATGCGGTCTTCAACTATTTCCAAGCCTTCTCGGGCGCTTGATTCGTTTAGGCTGGCCGTAAACGCTTTCCGAATATCTTTTTCCTTGGTGATGATATCTCTAAGTGCATCTCTGACTTTTAGCAACGTACCATCCCAAAATCTGTCGATTTGGCTAAACCGGAGAAACTTCTTTTCTTTTTGCTCGTTGAGATACACAATTCCAAATTCTGGTTCAAGGAGTAGTGAGTGATCGGGGTACATCTTCAACTCGGGTGCATTCTGATTCGGTTTCAACAGGTTTATCTTCTTTGAGTTGTGCTCGACTCCAATCTAAAAATATGTAATATAAGATATCAGTACCTTGTAGTGCAAGAATCGTCTAACAGCCTCGAACGCTTTGGTAACATGAATCGGTCGGATAGTTCGGGTTCGAAGGTCTTTCAGAAGAGCATAGAAGTCATTCAGTCTGAGGTTCTTAAAGTCTGCTTTGGAGAATCTCCATTCATTTCCATCTTCGCGTCTGACGGTGAATACTGGAAACAAAACTCTAAGAATTCGGCCGGTTTGGATGTTAAGGACTTTGGTGATTTTGTTCTTTGTTCTGACTTGGCTGACTGGTAGACACCTCTTCATTACCTTAGATATTGGCTCTGGTAATCTTTGTCGAACTTTGATATCCCAAGGCAGAATGTTGGCTCGATCGGGCGTAACGTGTTAATGAATAATTTCTGCAGGGAGTCCTCAAGGTAAGGAATGAGGATGATAATCTTCTCCCATCTGATAGGTTGCTATGGAGGAGCTTGATCAGAAGCATTTTGTTGTTGAGGAGATGTCGGATGTAACGGTGTAGAAGTCTCGGGAATCTGAGAAGTGTAAACTGGGGTACTGTAAAGATTTTGTAGCAGGAACTGGTCGTAGTCGACTTCATCATCGGCATCGGTGGGAAAGATCAGGTTTACCTTGAAGTTTATCGCACTGACGGATTTTTGATACCATGCGCTTTCGGTCTCTGGGTTGATCTCTGAATCGGGATCTATCAGGTCAAGTGCATCCCTTTCCGGTGCAGTGTGTACGATCAGTACCTGTGAATTTCCTTCAGGCTTCTCTGCCGTTGGGTCTTCATCGTCTGAGATTTCCATGTCAATTACCATCTTAGATAAGCTCAACTGGCCTTCAGGTTGGTCTTCGGTTTGTGCGACAGTAGATGGTTTCGGTTGAACCGTTGTTGTTGTTTCAGTGATGATTGGGTCGGACTAAGATAATCTCTGTCTTTTGTTCTCCCCCTCACGATGATCAGGATCATCATGGTCATCATGTCGGTGTTTGAGTCTGCCAGCTTGACTTTAGCAGGTGTCTTCAAGAGAGGCGACTCTTTTGGACAAAGTAGTAATGGCTTTCTGAACGTCCTTGAGAGTCGTGTCAAGATGGTCTACGGATGACGGTGGAGCAGATACCTGGGAGCGTAGTACTGATATCATGTCTGCTTCAGTGGATGCGTCGGTGTCAGTATGCTGGAGCAGTTGGGCAAGGAGCATAGTTTTGAGAGTGTCCACCGAGTAAGATGGTTGTACGGGAGCCGGTGGAAGTGTTGGTGCGGTTTCGGTTTCGACTATTTTCTCCTTCCCTTTGATCAAGCTCTTTCCTGAATTCCTCTGTAAGTGCCTCGCGGACAGCCTTTAGGGCATTGTCCAGATACTCCTGTGACAAGATGTCGGGTAAATCACTTCCGGGATCACTTAGATTGCCCGTTGAGGTCACGACTGTCGATTCAATAGAAGTGCTACCTACGTTCATAGCTGGCGTGACGTTGGCTATGGTAGGATTCCTTTCCGATCCTCGTATTCCGCTCAATGGCAGACATACTATGGAAGTTCCGATCGGTTCACTAAATTCACCGATATTTGGAGTCTCATCCTGTGTCCTAATCAAGGAAGTTATAATATCAAGGGGCTCTAGACTCGAATGTGCACTGAAAGAAGTCGAGAACGGGGGAGGCTGTTCTCTTGTTTCAATACCTAGACTCTCTGAGTGAGAGAATGGTA
The DNA here is from genome assembly GCA_033807775.1 of Saussurea involucrata. Taxonomy (NCBI): domain Eukaryota; kingdom Viridiplantae; phylum Streptophyta; class Magnoliopsida; order Asterales; family Asteraceae; genus Saussurea; species Saussurea involucrata. The sequence continues at coordinate 92,564,810 of CM066327.1, read as the reverse complement.
GATTATGTGCTATGTCCCCGTGAGAATGTGAAACACCCATCTGTTGAGAGCTAGGTGAGTGGCTAAGGAGGGTGTGCGATTGTACCGCTAGTGTTAGCTTCAATCTTCCTAATCATATAAGTATTTAGAAGTAGTGAAAAATAGGCTAAGTGAAGAAAAGCATCTTACAGAGGCTCTGCCGACATTACCGAGAAATCAAGGTCAAGAAGCTACAGAAGAAGCAGAGGCTTCCTACAGAACCTCGACTGTACTCAAAGAAGACCCAAGACTCGGAAACAAAGGTGGACTGCTCCACAAAGGACCACACCACAGAACCTCTGTAACTCATTACAGAGCCTCTGTGGTCCTCACTGAAAGACTTGAAGATATTTATAATATCTTGCTACTGTTACAGGACCCGTTCATCAACTTGCATGGTAGCATGCCCTGTCCAACGTCGACGTGTCAAACTCTGATTGGACTCAGTAGGGCTTAGTACATATTAGACGTCTGCTGCATTAAATGCAATACAGCACGTCTGACTGTTCATGCCATCCTTGCAAATGTTCACGACATCCGCTCTACTATTCATACGTACCTTTTGAATAGTAGCATATTCTTTATGGTCCCCTTTAGAGTAGTATATAAGGAAGACTCATGTTGATTTCTTCCTTACACCACTTCAATCGAACATCAAGAACACAAAAGCTTATTCACCTTAAAAGTCATATCTGTTTTAAAGCTTTTCTTACTCACGGTTCATAAACCTGTTCTTGATATATATTCAGTAAACTTTGAGATATAATATTATGTTCACTGTTTATTTATATTTTGTTCTAAATCTATCAAACTTATCTGTTAGTTCTTTAAATACGCTTCCGCATCAAACCTTAATTGGTATCAGAGCAAAGCTTGATTTTCAATATCAAGTGATCCTTGTTTTACAACATTGTTGATAGATTTCATTTCTCTTCATCACCATATTTCTGGATATTAGTTGTACCCAGAAAACCTCCCAGATCTTCATACTAATAAATCCTCCATCAGATTATCCTTTCCTCAAAATGACAAATACAAATAACTTTTTCACTGCTGGCTCTTTAACCAAACCTCCTACTCTTCTTAGAGATGAGTATCCTCAATGGAAAATAAGAATGGTTCATTTTTTTGAGGGTACTGAAAAAACTCTCAAACAATATCTATACAATCTTCCTCCGGTTCCTATGATAACTATGCCACGTGTACCAGCTACTGCTGAATCTGCTGAAATCCCTGAACATCAAAAAACTAAGCCAAGAGAAGAATGGTCAAATGAAGATAAGGCAGAAGATGAAGTTGCACAGAAAACAAAAAGAATACTGATCATGGCTATCCCCAACGAAATTTTTCAATCCTTAGATGCATGCAAAACATCGCACGATCTCTGGAAAGAATTAGAAAGACAGTTGGAAGGGGGTGCTAAAACACAAAAGAACCGAAGGGCACAATACATAAACGAGTATCATGCCTTCAGAGCTTCTGCAACAGAATCTCTGCAAACAACATATGATCGGTTCAACTCTCTCATAAACAAATGCAGAAAGTATGGTATTCACAGAACCACGGAAGAAAATAACGTCATGTTTCTAAAGAGCCTGAACGATGAGTGGCTTCAGTTGTCTATGTCTTTACAAACAAATCAAGATCTAGACTCCTGGACACTCTCTGATCTCTATGGAACACTTGCTGCACAAGAGCCTCAAATAGCTCAAGCTAAAACAATAACCATTGTGCCATACGCATTGGTTAGTAAATCTACAGAGGCGGCAGACAGACCAAGAAATGAGAGATCTACAGAGGAGAAAAAGAAGGAGAAAAAGAAGATGGTAATGGTTGATAGCGAAGAAGACGAGCTGATAGAGGAAGAGATAACTCTTGCGTCATTAGCTAAATCAATGGCTTTATTGACAAGAGAGTTTAGAAATAACCAAAGGAATTCTGGTAGAAGAAATGATGGAAGAAGAGAAGAATCAAGTGACCGACAGAGGTCAGACTACATAAATGATGACCAACAGAGGTCGAGCGACAGAAGCTACAGAGAAAATGATCGACAGAGATCAGATGACAAGGTAGGCCACACACAAGAATGCTACAAATGTGGTAAACCCGGTCATTACGCAAACGAATGCCGAACAGAGAAAGGTGGAGACCTACAGAAGTCTGACGACCGAACTGGAAACACCTCCCAAGGTTGTTTCAACTGCGGCAAGCCAGGTCATTTCGCAAAAGAATGCAGAAGTAGACCAAATCGCCCACAGAAGGACTCAGCTTTTTACAAAAAGAAGGCCGAGTATTACGCACAAAAATCTCTAATGGCAAACAAAGGGCATTCAGAGGCAAACAAGGAGGACTTTGAATCAGACTCCACCTCTGACGATGAATTCCCTACAAATGCCCTGTTCTGTGGTATGGTAGAAGTCAACTCCGGCACTGACAATGAGGTATCCACTTCAAACTCTATCTCAAGTACTGATTCTGTAGATGATGATTTATTTAAACTTAACATTGAACTGAAAGAAGTAAATGAAAGCATTCAGAAAAGACTGACCTTTAATGAGAGAGAAGTAAGGCTTCTCACTCAAGAAAAAGCCAAAATCTTTGAAGAAAAAGAAAAAATCGAAAAATATTGGAGCAAAAATATAGATTCTTTAAAAAGGCAAATTTCTGATCCAACCTATGCTTTAAAAATCAAAACAAAAGAACTTTCAGTTTCAAAAAGTGAAACAACAGACATAAGAACTCTCAAAGAATACTTTCAAAGAGAAAGAGAGGTACTTTGGCAAGATCTTTTTAGAAGAGAAGTTTTACTTAAAAACTATAAAGATGCACAGAAGGTGTATGAAAAGGTAAACTCTCAAATAGCAAGACGAGGTATAGGGTACAGTTATATTACCTTAGGAGTTGAAAATAAACGACTAAAACCTCTGTCCTCTCTATTTGTTTTGGGAAAAACTAACAAACCAAACTTTCCAAACTTACTCTCTGTAAGTAAAAGGGTTAAAATCTCTGCAGAACCTCACTTGAGGAAACATACAAAGATGATCAATGTGTGGTTTGAAAACACAGATTCATCATCTTCAACCTCTGTCAATAGAGGAATCAAACCAAAGAAATATCTGAAAACACAAGATCAGATTGGTATCTTTAAGTTTGGTAAACCAGAGACTCAAACACATGTCGCTTTTGTCTGTATGATAAATGTCGAAAATAAATTGTCAGCAGAAGCTCCTGAGTTTAAACCCATCTTTTCAGAAGAAAAACTTGAAGAATCTTTTGAAAAAGAAATTTTGGAAGTTTTGAAATCAAAAGTTTTAGAAAATCTCTGTACATCTTCTATAGATCAAAAACTTGCTGAAGAGATCTCATCAGAAACCTCTGCCATCTATGAAAGTTTTTCCACATAGGAAGAAAGCTCGTATGATACATGCTCAGAAAATCCAGCCTCTGTCGAAAGAAATGACTCAACCTCTGCATATGAGGACGATTCATCCTCTGACGACTCAGAGACTGATTTCAAATCAGGGATAATTCACTATGACACAGAGGATGTCAAATTCTCCTCTGAAGTTCTTAACAGAACAATTTCTCCAAAAGAGAAAATCACAGAGATACCTATCCGTCCAGATTTTCTCAAAATGTGTATACAAGTCAAAACCTCTACAGAGCTTGAAAATCTGAAATAGGCCTCTGAAAATCCAAAAAGCTTAAAATTTTCAAAACCTTTAAGGAAAATCAAAGAGAATCCCACTTGGCAACAAAAGGGAAAATGGCCTGAAGCTAACAAATATTTTTCCTCTGTGACAGTGAAGAAAGATGTTCACCACAGAAGAGAGTCACAGAAGGCAGGAACTAAACAAGACTTTTGCAAACGACATTCTAGTATTCATAGATCTTCTTGTAATAGGAAATCTAATGTAAAGAAAGAGTGTAATGTCTCTGTGGCTCAGTTCAAAGAATTCAATGAAAAGTTCAAACAAATCACATCTCATATTCAATACTGTCATTGTTTTGATCTTATGTTTAAATTGAATAAACACTTCTCAAGTCCAGATTGCTTTCTCACCACTCAAATTCGAAAGTCAGAACCAAAAGAGAAACAATTTGATTCTTCTACAAAAGATAAAATGTATTTCAAGAATGCTAAGGCAAACTTGAAAAATTCTAACAATATTGGACCCATGTGGATATGGGTACCTAAATCTCTGTGATTGTCTTACAGAAGCAACATGTGCCAATTTGGTATCTTGACTCCGGATGCTCAAGGCACATGACTGGAAACAGAAGATTACTTTCCACATACAAAGAAACACACGATGGTGGATCTGTAACGTTTGGAGACAACATGAAGGGACACATCAAAGGCTATGGAGTCATACAGAAAGAAAATATCTCTGTATACAAAGTTGCATATGTGAATGGCCTCAAACACAACCTACTCAGTGTAAGTCAACTTTGTGATACAGGATTCGATGTGTTATTAAAAAGAACTTTCTGCTCTCTAAAGAGTGAAAACACATGAATGGAACTTCTGCGAGCTGAAAGAAAAGGTGATCTATACCTAATGAATTTTACTTCAAAATCCAAGGACAAAGTTTGCCTAGTAGCCTGCAAAAGTGAAGAAGCTTGGTTATGGCACAACAGGTTCTGTCACTTAAACTTTCACACCTTGGATAAACTAGTAAAACTCAATCTAGTTAAAGGTTTGCCAAATGTTAAATTCAATAAGGATCATTTGTGTTCGGACTATGAAATGGGAAAACACAGAAGGGCTTCCCACAAAGGCAAAACAGACGTGTCTTGCACTAGGCCTCTGTACATGCTTCATGTCGACCTCTGCGGTCCCATTGCTATACAGAGCCTAGGAGGCAAGAAATACATACTTGTCCTAATTGATGAATATTCACGTTTCACATGGGTTGAATTTGTTAGAAAGAAATCAGATGTTCCAAATGTATTGATAAATCTAATGAAAAGAATCCAAGTTCTTTATGATTGCAGAATACAGAAGTTAAGAAGTGACAATGGCACAGAATTTAAAAACTGTGTCATTGAAGCATATCTTTCAACAGAAGGAATATCACAGAACTTCTCTGCAGCTCGCACTCCACAACAGAACGGTGTTGTCGAAAGAACTATGTTGTCAGCATGCGGATTATCAATGAACTTTTGGGCAGAAGCAATTTCTACTGCGTGTTATACTCAGAATCATTCAACCGTTGTGAAAAGACACCTCAAGACGCCTTACGAATTGCTTAACAAAAGGCGGCCAAACATCAAATTTTTCCATATATTCGGATGCAAATGCTTTGTCTTAAACGACAGAGATTCAAGAGGAAAGTTTGATGTAAAAGCTGATGAAGTCAAATTCATTGGATACTCTGCCACTTCCAAAGCCTATAGAACATTCCTTACAAAGTCTCACAAGATTGTAGAAAGCATCAATGTTTCTTTTGATGATTCATTCCAAATGACTTCTGAGCAAATCAGTTCAGAACTCGGAATTAAAGGAAAATCCTCTGTCATCTCACAAGCAAAAGAAGACTTAAATCTTCTATTTTTAGAGATGTTACACGATAACATTGATCCTTCTGTTGGAACCATCAGAGTTTCTGAAGAACCATCCTCTGTCGGACAAAATCCTACAGGTATGACTCTAACTGGTCCAAATAATGATTCATCTTCTTCTATAAATACTACAGATGCAAATGCCGAAGAAGAAAATGCTGAAGATGAAACTTCAAGAAAAACGACCACAGAAGCTGCTGAAAATCAAACTCCACAATCCACAGAAGAACCAATTATAGAGGAAGTTGAGGACCAAGAATATACGTCCTCAGAGGAACAAACTCCACCACCACTCATACCAATCCTTCAGCAAACGGTAGGATCAACTACCAAGGCACGAAAAACGACAGAGGCTACACGAGAAGAAGAAACACCAGAAGCCTCTGAAGAAAGTTTTGATGACATTGATGATCATCTTCCACGCACAACTCAGTGGACAAAAAGCCATCCTCCAAGCCAAATAATTGGAGAACCTTCTGACTCAGTAAAAACAAGGTATGCCACTGCTAATTTTTGTTTCTTTACAAATTTTATTAGTGTGATAGAACCAAAGAAGATTTCTGAAGCCCTAGATGACCCAAACTGGGTAGACGCCATGCAAGAAGAACTTCTGCAATTTGAGCGTAATAGAGTCTGGACTTTAGTACCTCTGCCAAGAGGGAAACATGCCATTGGGACTAAATGGGTCTACAGAAACAAGAAGGATGAAGATGGAGTGGTCATCAGAAACAAAGCAAGATTAGTAGCAAAAGGATATAGACAAGAAGAAGGCATAGACTACGATGAGACTTTTGCCCCTGTCGCACGGCTCGAAGCAATAAGAATATTCTTAGCCTTCGCAGCCCACAGAGGTTTTAAAGTCTATCAGATGGACGTAAAATCAGCTTTTCTCAACGGCGAAATCCAAGAAGAGGTTTACGTAAATCAGCCACCAGGGTTTGAAAGCTCAAAGTTTCCAAGGCATGTATACTACCTTGAAAAAGCTCTATATGGACTGAAACAGGCTCCAAGAGCATGGTATGAACGACTTTCTACCTTTCTTCTAGTCAATGGCTACAACAGAGGTACAACAGATACTACCTTATTCTATAAACATAAAAATAGTGAGATAATGCTTGTACAAATCTATGTGGAAGACATAATTTTTGGGTCTACTAATTCAGAAGAGTGTAAAAGATTTGAAAAACACATGCAGAGTGAGTTTGAAATGAGTATGATGGGAGAATTAACATTCTTCCTCGGACTCCAAGTCAAACAATCATCAGAGGGAATTTTTATAAATCAGGCCAAATATGTCTCTAACATTCTTTCCAAATATAGCCTCTCTGATACCTCTGCAATGAAAACTCCAATGGCCACTGGAAATAAGTTATTCTTAGATCCAAATGGTATCTCTGTAGAATGCACTCTCTAAAGAGGCATGATTGGATCTCTGTTATACTTAACAGCAAGCAGACCTGACATTATGCATGCCACATGTCTTTGTGCACGTTATCAAGCTAATCCAAAGAAATCACATTATGATGCTGTAAAGAGAATCTTTAGATACCTGAAGGGGACCAACAATCTTGGTCTCTGGTATCCACAGAACTCTGGTTTTAGTCTTAAAGCTTATACAGATTCAGACTATGGAGGATGCATGCTCGACAGAAAGAGTACCTCTGGGAGTTGTCAATTCCTAGGTGGTAAACTAGTCAGTTGGACCTCCAAGAAGCAGAATTGTGTCTCCACATCCACTGCAGAAGCTGAATACGTTGCTGCTGCTAGCTGTTGTTCTCAGGTTCTATGGATGAAGACTCAGCTAAAAGACTACGGCCACATCCTGTTCAAAATACCCATCTTCTGTGATTCCAAAAGTGCCATTGCTATCTCTGCCAACCCTGTGCAACACTCAAAAACCAAGCATATCCATATAAGGTACCATTTCTTGAAACATCATGTTGAATACGGTACAATCGAAATGCATTTCGTGCCCACAGAATATCAACTCGCTGACTTATTCACCAAAGCACTAGACGAGAAAAGATTCAACTTCTTGGTGGGTAAGTTAGGAATGATTAACATGGTGTGAAAATCCTCTGTAAGTATAGCTGTATCTTCTGTAAATAAGTATAAATATCTATTATTACTTAAGTTATTGCTTTGATAAATTTATTTCTGTATGTATTTTTTTGTGCAAAAATAATTCTTGGTTACAGAGCTTCTGTGGGTCCGCTCAGATCTTCTGATAACCCTTACAGAACCTCTGGTAAACATGATCTATGCTCAATACAAATCTTACCATTCTTTGAACCAAGCATAGATCAAGGGGGAGCAAAAGGAAAATTCTTGATCTACATAAGTGATTAGATCAAGGGGGAGCAAAAGGGACCCTGAAATGATCTACAAAGGTAAATCTTTCAAAGGAAAGCCAAAGAAGAATGTCGATAATTCTCCATCGACAGAAGTAAGACAAAACTGCCGAGAACAGAAGAACCAAAAGGTATGTATCTCGCACAAAAGGTTTTTGGAAAACAGTTTTCTTGGACAAGAATTGTCAAATATGTCCTAAATATACTATGAATAACATTTCAAAAATCAAAAGTTCAAAAAGTTTAACAAAATTCGAAATAGGAGAAATTTAAGGTCATAGAGCTTCTGCTGAGCTCAACAGAGGTTCTGCAGGAAATATGCTCTGTGATCACAAATTAACCCTCTGTCGATCTTTTGGAATGTTATCTCGGAAACCGAAAACACACACCATGACCTTCTCGAACAAAACGTTTTTCAAAATAGTTTTCTCGGACACCAACTTTCAAAAATGTGCGAAAAACATCTCTTAACACAGATCAAAAATTGGATGATCATAAAGTTAATAGAATTCGAGTTATAAGATTTTTTCTCTCATAGAGCTTCTGCTGGCTCTCACATAGCTTCTGCAAGTTCCATCAGAGCCACAAAACCTCTGTGAGTAAAATTTCTTGACAAAATCCTATTGATCCTCTCCAATGTCTTTACAAACGTTTTCGTTCAAAGAAGAACCTACAGAGTCATGATAACAATGAGATATATGAGAAGAGGTTAAAAATCAAGATTTTCAAAATCACAGAGCTTCTGTAAAACACAAAAGTTCTGCCATTTTGTTATCTGGGCATTTCTGTAGTAATAACGGTTATTTTTACTGAGAGTGAAACTCATGTGGCTAAAAACAACCTCACGCGGATAGCATTAATGGGCCGCGCACGACGTCCTGTCATATTCTGACAAGGCCTACGTGTCCCATTTTCATTAGGCGTACATGGAACGTTTTTATTTGGAAAGTTGAACCCGCCGTTCAAACTCGAGTAGGGATTCCAAATTTTAATCCATTGCCATATATGTTACTCTTTCGAATACTACCGTTTTACCCTCCTATAAAAACCAAGCTTACCCTCTCATAAAACCTTTTACAAACTCTTATCTTCTTCTCCGGCGAAACCCTGCAAAAGCTTGCAAAAACCTTGTTCTTAAAATCAAATGGCTTCATCTTCTAAAGCTATCTCCCAAGAACTCTCTCCGGCGAACTCACTGGAACACTCACCTGCCCATTCTGAACATTCAGAAAACCCCAACCTTGCAAGAGCTATTGAACAACAAGATTCCGGGGACTCAGCAGAATTTGCTCCGACGACACACTTGCAAAACTTCATAGCAAAAGATCACTTCGAAACCATACTTCCTATCAAATCCAACAACTGCTATTTGGTCCCCTCACCCACTGCTTTCGGCGAAGCCCATGCTATTGTTCTGAACATAATGGAAAATCATATCCTCTTCCCTCTACTCTCAAGAACCCCAAACAAAATTCCAGTCCGTTATCTGAACCAATTTTGGCAAAGCTGCCGATTTGATAAAGACGATTCTCTTATCAAAGGGTACATTTCAAGACCTGATAAATCTGAGCATCTTGAAATCAAGTTCAACAGAACAATGTTCTCACTTGAATTCAACCTACCAACAAGGGGTCTTCTGGGATTGAAGAGTTATGCAGAGCAACCAACAGACGAAGAGCTCTGTCGCTTCGTGGAAATGCTTGGGTACAACACCCAACTACGGAAGAGAAATGACTTCCGCAGAGGAAGATTACCACCTCTGTGGAACACTTTGTTCTCTATTCTTAACAGATGCCTGACAGGGAAAATAGGGAGTATTGACCAAAGCTCACATCAAATCTTGAGCATCATGTATGGGGTTTACTATGATCTTCCACTAGATTATGCGCCCATAATGATGCAAGAGATCATAAACACCATCGACAGAAAGAACAACACGAGAAGGGTCAAAGAGAACGATCCCAACTTTCTACCACTTCTGCAATTCCAAAGAATATTGGGAGTACTGTTCGAACCTCTACTGCTAATCCAAAACTGGCCAATGGAAGGACCAACTCCCAAACAGTTCCCGATGAACAAGAATACCCCCACTGATCATACTGATGGCTACTCACACTTAAGAAAGAGTATATATGCGATCATAGAACTCCTAAACCGAGTCCTATGACACCCCCGCGCTTAGGTGTCCCCCTAGGAACAATGATAGCAAAACCTCTTTCCACTCAAGAAGAAAAGGATCAGAAGTTACCAAAGCACATGGCTATTCAACTCAGCTTTATAGCCAAACGTGCAGAACTTATGGGAAAGAAGTCTTCATCAAGAACCTCTGCATCTACTCCAAAAGCAAAGAAGAGAAAAACTGCAGAAGGCACCTCAACAAGCGCTGCAGAAGATCAACCTTCACCTCCTCATGCCACAGAAATTGGCTCCTCTGCTCCTCCCTCTTCCCCAAAAATGAAGAAGAAAAGAAGATCGAAATCAACAGAGGAAGGGGCACCAAAACCTAAGAGAAGGAAAACCAAAAAGAAGCTTGGTAAATCACTTGAAAAGTTGGTTACCATTGCAGAAGAGGAAACTGCAGAAGAAGAAAATGCAGAAGAAAGAACTGAAGAAGAAGTTGCAGAAGAAGGAATGGCTACAGAAGAGTATCAATCACCCTATCAATCTCCAGATAGATTTGCTCACCAAGGAGACCTGAACGACTTCTTACAGAACCCTGACATTGCCAACACCCTAAATACAGCAGGGTGGACGGCACAACCTCTCGACCACCACTCTCCAGAAGAACAAGATTTCTCCATTTCTGGCATTGACACACATCTGCAAGAAGATGACACAACACCCAAAGATCAACCAACCAACACCCATGTTATTTTACAAACCCTTTCATTCAAGGATTGGACATCCACAGAAGAAGTCCAAACCCAGCTTCAGAAGAAATAGAACAAACAGAAGCTGAGTGGAATAGAGGTGAAGTAACAGAGGCTTCTGAGACAAGAATACAGGTCTCAGAGGTAGATTCAGATGAAGAAGAAGTTGTCTGGATACGTAAAGGTCTCTATCATCCACATGTCATGAGATTATACGGATCTCATCAAATGTATGACTTTTTACGACCAGAGCAAGGAACCTCAACAGAAGCAAGGGAAGAAGCACCAAGCCGTAGGATAGCTACAGAGGAAGAAATGATAGACAATGATGTAGTGCTTGGATGCTTAACAGAGGAAGAAGCAAGAAAAGATGCCTGGATAAATAGAGACACACAACCAAAACCAACTCCCAGTGCAACCCACATTTCTAACTCCACAGGTCTAGTTGCAGAAGGAGTTATTGAAAAAGAGCAGCACAGCTCGATCCAAACCCAACCCAACCAGCCAGAGGTTACTCTTTCAACCTCTGTGCCCACAGAAACCGGGGAATCCATTCCTAGGGAGTCTCCTCAAAGAGACTCACCTATTGTTCGTGATCAGTCGCCCCAGATCACCCTAGAACATCCTACAGAGGAATTCGTTTCCTCTGCCACGCACACATTAGGACCAAAACTTCTTTTCAGAGAGAAGTAGTGAGCATAGAGACGAAGAGACTCTAGACAAGTCTCCCAGTCAACAGAAGGACATTCCAATAACCACCTCTGGAGTGGATTTGGACACTGGTCTTCACAGAACTTCTGTAGAGATCGAAACTCAGGGTTCTTCTCGAGGATCAGAAGGAAATCCTTCCACCCCTATCGTACAAACAAGGGTGAACGAAGGTGTCCCAGGAACAGGGACTCACTCTGGAGACGAATGTGTTCCTCCAGAGGTTATACAAGGAACACAAGTATCAAGGGATGAGTTCCAAACCCTTGTCACCTCTGTGAACCAAACAATGAAAGAGTTGCAAAGCTCTTTCAAATCTTTTACAGAGACAACATCGACGGCTATCCTGAATCTGAACACCAAAATGGACAATCTGTCCACAGAGGTAAAAACCGCCATCACAGAGATGAAGTCTTCTGCCGAAACTACTGCCAAAGCTACAGCTACTTCTGCCACTCAAGAATTTGGAACAGCTGCAACTTCTGCGTTCAAGGACTCTGTCAAAAACTTCCCTGAACAAATGAATACGCAATCCAACAGAGCAGAGGGCATTACTCCTGCAGATCTACAGAATGCCCTAACACAAGTACAAGCAGAGGCAATACGCAACACGACAATGATGCAACCAAAAGACTATATGACCAGAGCACAGCTTACAGAGCTCGGACAGAACGTCATTAACCAGGTCACATAAGTCATTGTCTCCTTCACAACTGCAAATGCCAACTATGTCAAGGATTTCAGAAAGAGTGTCGGCAGAATGCGTTTCAAAACAGAAGCAGAGCTTGCGACATTGATTGGCCTCTGCGATGATGTCTGTGAAAAGTTGATGGCAGCAGGAGCTGAATTACCGAAGAAGCCCAACACTTCTTGCAGAGCAGAGGGTACTTCTGATAAAAGTCAGGATGATTCTGATGATGACCAACCTGGTCCATCAGATAATCCTGAGGGGGAGAATCTAAGAGAGAAACCCAACAACAACAAACCCAAAAGACCACAGAGACAACACCCATCTCTGTGGAATCATCTCCTGACGAAACCAAAATTCCAGAAGCAGATCAGCAAACCACAGAGGCAACAACCGCCCCTGAGGTAATCATTTTGGAAGAAACAGATGAACAAATCACAGAGAAAACACCCACCTCTGTGGAAACACCCCAAACCATACCGAGAAGAAAGTCGATTGCCACCAAACCAAAAAGAGCAACGACCTCTGCTTCTGACGTTCTGAAAAGGATGCACACAACAATGAGTGATCGTATGGCGCAGAGAGAAGAAGAAAGGCACAGGTTCACTTTAGCTTTCAAAATGGCAAGAAGATTCGATGTCAATACTTCATCAACAGAAACTGAGCTCACAGAAGAAGTCAACAAACAACCTCCAACAGAGGTTACAGAGCAACTCAAGCCAACAGAACCATCGCCACAAAAGACCTCTAAATCACAAATGTCAAAACCCACAGAGGCAACCCCCATCAAGCCAACAGAAGTGCCAACCTCCAAACTTACAGAAGCAACAGTTTCTGCCCCGCCAAAAGCCAAAGATAAGGGCAAAGGAATACTGACAGAAGAGCCTAAGAAGAAAACATTGCCAAAGCCAACAGAGAAACTAATGAAGAGTGCGTTTGATGCCTTTCAAACCCCAAAGCCTGAAGCCTCTGTCAGACATTCCTCTAACTGGTAGAGCCGCAGAAGTTGTTCAACAGATGGAGAGTCTCAGAAGACAAGTACCACAACCTGGTCCAACATATGAAGAAATGGAAGAAGTGGTATACAAATACCTCTATAAACAATCCTTTCAGACCAATTATCCAACAGATCATGTGACAGATCCAAGGATCAGAGAAGAATTTGAGAACATCTTCACAAGGACAAAGCCAAGAACCAAAGCAGATGTCTTCTCAATCCACAAGATCAAAAAGGTAATCTTCTGCAAATTCTCCTTCACAAGAACCTATCCAAGGGTCAGGTACAATCTTTACAAAGTTAGAAGAGAAGACAATTCAGAAACTACCTTCGCTGATGCTGATTTAAGAAATATCAATCCTTATGATCTACCTGACCTTCTGCAATGGACAAAGGACAACTACAACACAGAGGCAAACACCAGAGCCTATCAAGTGTTGAGAAAAGTGATGAGGGAAAAGCTTCTGCTCTACAGCATGATAGATTTCCAGCTGGGAAAGGATTTGGTCTCAAGCATCTGGATTTACGACCACCAGAGGATCGCTGCCCACCGGACGCCGTACCTAACTCAATCATCACAGAACCACGGTTTGGGTTAGTATTTCAAAACCCTCAAGGCGAAACTAAACTATTTGTATGCATGGACTGTCAGAAGTACGCAACAAGTACTCTGAACAAGTTCAGAGCAAGCCTTGTGAAATACAGAGGTACAAAGAAAATGGATAAAGATGCTGCAGATACTATCATCAGAGAGATTGACGCAACAATCCACCTAAGAGAACTCTGCATCAGCTTCTACAAAGAGATCAGAAGAGTCGGAAGAGACAACAGAAGCTACAACGATTTCAAAGATGCCAAAATCTGATTCTCAGACCTCAAATCTCTGCAAACCAAGTCAAAGTTTATCTTTCATTGTACTCAAATGTAAAATGCCTCTGGCATATTTCTAAATGAAAGAAATTTCGAGGTATTGTTTAACCTCTGTCTTATCTAACTTAGCCTAACTTAACTCAAGTTCAAAAATTTTTTTCACTACTTAGGGGGAGATTGTTAGCTTCAATCTTCCTAATCATAGAAGTATTTAGAAGTAGTGAAAAATAGGCTAAGTGAAGAAAAGCATCTTACAGAGGCTCTGCCGACATTACCGAGAAATCAAGGTCAAGAAGCTACAGAAGTAGCAAAGGCTTCCTACAGAACCTCGGCTGTACTCAAAGAAGACCCAAGACTCGGAAACAAAGGTGGACTGCTCCACAGAGGACCAGACCACAGAACCTCTGTAACTCATTACAGAGCCTCTGTGGTCCTCACTGAAAGACTTGAAGATATTTATAATATCTTGCTACTGTTACAGGACCCGTTCATCAACTTGCATGGTAGCATGCCCTGTCCAACGTCGACGTGTCAAACTCTGATTGGACTCAGTAGGGCTTAGTATATATTAGACGTCTGCTGCATTAAATGCAATACAACACGTCTGACTGTTCATGCCATCCTTGCAACTGTTCACGACATCCGCTCTACTATTCATACGTACCTTTTGAATAGTAGCATATGCTTTATGGTCCCATTTAGAGTAGTATATAAGGAAGACTCATGTTGAGTTCTTCCTTACACCACTTCAATCGAACATCAAGAACACAAAAGCTTATTCACCTGAAAAGTCATATCTGTTTTAAAGCTTTTCTTACTCACGGTTCATAAACCTGTTCTTGATATATATTCAGTAAACTTTGAGATATAATATTCTGTTCACTGTTTATTTATATTTTGTTCTAAATCTATCAAACTTATCTGTTAGTTCTTTAAATACGCTTCCGCATCAAACCTTAAACTTGAACTAATAGATCTGATAATCTTGTTTAAGCAAAACGGGAACCAACAGCTAGGTCCACGGCGGCTTCTTCAATACCTCGTCCCAACATATGAGACGAGATAGCAGATGTGGCTACCTGGGCGACATTGGCTCGGATTCGCTCATCAACCTCTTTATTTTTCAGGATCGCTCTCTCATTATTCCTTTTTTATCTCAATTCTCTCCGCCTCACTTGTTCTAATTATTCAACTAATTCTCCCTCCGCTCTCCTTGTGTCTCCCATAATAGACTGGGATGTAGGAATGTTGGGGGTGTGGGTGAGTTAGAAGGAGATCCTTCAGTCAAAGGCGGTTGACTTCCGATACGGGTTGGAATTAAAGAAAGGCGGATGACACGGTCCGTATCGGAGTTTGTTGTCTTGGAGTCCAATGCTTCGGTTTGTCTGGGCGGTGAAGGTGGATCAGATGTGTTCGTTCCGGGATCGCGATGAAGCATTGGTCTTCGTGGGGCATCGACGACCGGGACCTCGTGTAGGGATGTCGATGGTACGCCATCATCAGTTGTTCGGGTATGGGAAGGGGTATGTGGTCGAACGGTGTGATGACGGGGTTGTTGGCTTGTACCGGCACACATATCCAATGCACCGCCCGCGTCTGTTCCCCTCCCTTGATGTACTCTCAAAACACCCCGTCCGGACCTTGGACATCCCTATCGTACTTAGACCCTAACGTATCCACGAGTCCTTGGACCCTAATGTCTCTCAGGTCTAACTCCTTGGGGAGGTCTGGTACGTGCGAAATATGTGTTTTAATCGCAGTGGGTTGCAAACTGTCCACAGTGGGAAGTGCAAGTGTACATTGTCCACTATGATCGTCACAGCAAGTAATAGTTGGTAAAATACCAGAATCGAATCCACAGAGACTGGGCAATCAAGACAATACGGTTCTCATGAGTTCCTTTTACAGGTTTCAATTACAGAAGAAGCAATAGTTTGGTTTGTTTGGTGAAATATATTACTTTTACGATTTACTTAAGATTTAAAAGGAGGAATGTAGGTTAGATTTTCCCTAGATTTTATATTAAATACCTGATCCTAAAAAGTGATCCTTGTACTTGAGGTAGGCATTTTCGCTAGAAAAGCCCGGTTACAAAATACTCACACCTTTGTCAATGGTAATCTCAAAATGGACCTTTTCAGGCCTCGATGGAATGTGTAGAGACAAATACTCTAAGTGTTTTAAATACACCAACAAGCTTGCCTACTACTCCAGTGGGTTGAGATTAGCTCACTGTGCCGACCTCACTTTCGCAAGTGTCATAAGAATTCTTTCGAATCCCCTAGCATCATTCAAGCTCGTGTCACTGCGTTATACTTATTTCTAAGTTAAGAACTAGACCTTAGATACTTGCAAGTGATCGGCTTGTTCGCATCCTTGGGTAATAATCGAGAGTGAATGACGAAAACAAGAAATATTCCAAGTATCAAGATTACTCATGCATTTTTAATAAAATCCAGGTACTTCTCTTTCCTACATCCCAAGGGATGTTTAGCCTAACATTTCTGAGGTAAAGAAAACAAAAGAGTAGAAATTGCACATAATTAAACTGAAAGTGTCTTGAATTGATCCCACAGTGGGGAACGAGAATTCATCCCTGTCACTGTGTACTTCGAACTACAAATTATACTAAGAATGTAAAATACAGAAATTTAAAGTTAACTATTGCAGTAAATGAGAGAACTAAAGCTAATACTGATGTAGTAGTTGAGAGATTCTTAATATTAAGCATAGAATTAATGGCACCCAACACGTCCTTTATATACTAGGAGAAAGGGTTGGGTATTACACAAAAATTAGGTTTGTCTATTGTGTAAGGACTGGAGAATCAAGCTGAAAATCAGCTCTTTGAACACTCCTATTATCCACCATGTTGTAGCTTTTTTTACCCAATGGACCCTTCACCAAGTCAACTTCAAAGTACAAAAGGTGTACTTGATGCCATCTAAAAGAAAGATGCCTTGTACTTCTCCAGCCCTTATCTCAGCCAAATGAACCTTCCATTCTCCAGAATATTTACATCCCAACTAGGAGTTTCTTTGTCTTTTGTCTTTTTGTTCAGCTCGATAGTGGGATCCGGAGTGGGGTACGCAAGTCCATGCGGATAAAACGTGAAAAACACCCAAATTCCACCAAATAATTTATTAAAGACTAATAATAACATATCTCAAGATAAGAAAGATGACTTGTCCAGAGTTAGCAAGTGCTTCAAAAATGAAGCTGGAGTCCTTCCTATATACTGCATGCATTTAATGCATTGCAGTTTACACTTTACACGTGGCAACAGCTGGTTGGTTGCATGTCATTGACCTTTGTAGACAACCTTAGTAGCCGCATGTTTGAACAGTGTAGTATCAGAGTGGTTGTACGATTTCGAAAAATAAGGAGGTTCTTTTCTGACATATCGTACGGAGTCGTGCAAGGGTGGTTAAGACAAAAGTACTTTGTACGGAGGACTTCTTGATCAGCTTTTCGTTGATTCAACGCTTTACCATTGTTTATCAGCGAATGATAAAGTTCAGCGATAGCTGAAGTCTTGTACATGATACTTCATGTTGAGTGGAAAAATTTGAATCTTTGCTGATCCGCATCAGTTCATTAGGAGACTTGTCGCTGGTTCTTGAGCTTGATCTTCGACTTCAGCGTAGAACCTATGTTGACGTGAAACTTGTCTTAAGAGATCATAAGTAAACAATTAACTTATCAGCGATCACCATAAGGACTGAACAGACTCAGAGCATTATGGTGAACAATGTTCGCTGAATGTTTAATCTAAAGAGCGAGAGTTCCTATCAGCGGTACTGTAAGATCTTAGTACTTATCAACGATAGTAAAACTCTGATACATATTGTTTACTTACAATTTTCACTAAGTATTTAAGAGAGGGTCATTATCAAATCACTGAGGGTTTGGATCAACAATCTCCCCCTATTTGATTATGACATAGCAACAGATAAAATTGCTATATAATGAAAACATAAGGATAAAAAGAACTCATAAAATATTTGTCCCTTTTACTGTTTTCTAGGATCTTTTCTGTACTGATGGAGTAAAGTACTTTCGCTGAAATCTTTCTTTAAACATCGAATCAGATTACAAAAGGAAGTGGAAAGATTACAAGTACAAGCGAAATAAATTAGAAGTACAAAAGAATATCTGATACAATAGAAGAATGAGGCGATCCTATCAGTTTATAAAGGTTCTTCCTTAATGAGAATTTCATCAAGGGTCTTTGATGTGGGAATCATCCAGTCAGGGACATTTACTCCTTGATTCCTTTTGTTCAGCGCTTCTTCAAAAATCAAGGGTTTAAGATGACGTGCCTGAATGTCGCGTTTGAATTCACACCAGTAGATGAGATCTTTCAGCTGTTCGATGGGAGTGATGGGAAGCTCAGAGATACGTTGAAAACGTTTTCGTCCATCATAGTCAATAAAGAATATCCCATAGGGTTTGCTTAAGACTTTCCCAGGGATAAAAGTCTTACCAGGAGGAAGAGATGTGTCATGTGCAGAAAGGTCAGGTTCTGGACCAAGGACTTCCTCAAGAGAAAAACCAATACCTGTTTCGTTCCGTATACGAGGACATGAGTCTAAAGATTTAGACTTTTTCTTTGCAGAGGCCCTTCTTTTCTGATTTGCGAGAGGGGGAGGAGGAATATCCACACAAGAAGATACTAAGTCGATCTGTTTATTTATCAGGTTTTTGAAATGATCCTTGCACTTAGATTGAGACTTCTGGATGGCTAATCTGATCTCCAACCATTCAGAGAGACCGTACTTCGTGATGGCTTCAGCATAGAATTTTTGGTACTGTCCATTCTCTCTGAATATCTCGATTTCAGCGATTGAAACTTTGAGGGTTGATCTTCCAGTGATAAGTACCTTGTTGATTCTGGCAGTTCGATATCTGAAGTGTACCTTTTATTTTCACCAGATTAAGGTAGATTGAGACACAGTTCTCTTTTCTTCAACGATCTTCTTGGCGTCTTCCCATAGCTGACGTTGAACTTCGATTGGAGTTCTTTTCAGCTTGGGGTCTTTCACTGATTGTTGAGAAAGATGGATGGCGAGTTCTCTGTCTTTTTCTTCAGCTTCTCTTCTTTCAGCGAATACCCTTCAGCTCTGAGGCGATCCTTGTATTCCTTTTGTGAAAGTCTGAACTTTGGAGGAATGGAAGGAAGTTGATCACGCTTCAGAATGATTCGCTGATCTTTGAATCTCTTGATCATTGCATCTCTCTTTTTCTGATCCTCTTCACTTAGCTTTTGAGGAGCCAAGGAAGGTCTGTTTTTGTGAGAGAGCATCTGTTCTTCAGGTTCATCGGTCTCAGAGATCAAATCTAAGACCGGGATTATTTCTTCGGTGTTGGGAGCTGGGATTATTGTTGGTGAAGTCGCAGCTGTAGGAACTTCCGTGATATCCTCAAACAGGGGAGAGGACTAGCTGAAACACAGCGATCGTACGAGTAAGAACTTGGGTAGAACAGAGATAGAGAAAGAATGTGGTTGTGTATAGAAGTTTTATGGAGAGGAGAGCTGATAATGTGTATAGATAGAGGAGGGATGTAGTGTAAGGAAGATTTAGTTTACCTAACAAACTGGCTTTGGAAGCAAGATCGTCAGATTCTCTTCTTCAGCGAGGCCTTTGTTTTTGCCTTTGTCAGCTTCAGACGCTGAAGGCTTTGTCTTGGTCCGCTCCCCTGAAGGTTCTTTTATCAAGATCCCTTTAAGAGTTGTAGTCCTCTGAGCAGGCTTGACAATAAAGGAGTCATCATCATCATCATCGTCATCATCATCATTTTTTGGAGAAGAGGATGGTTCATCATCAGATAAGTCGATGGCTTCTTCATCTTCAGCTTCAGATTCAGATTCTTCAGCATCTTCTTCGAGTTGCTCCCCCTCTGATACAGAGGTAAGCTTCTTGGTTCCCTCAGGGTTTTCATCTACCTGAGGTCCAGTGATTGTTTCTTCATTTGTCTTCTCACCCTCTTCAGTAAGGGTAAGGTCTTTAGTCTTCTCCCCCTTGATAGATTCATCATAGGGAAGGTCTTCAGAGTTCTTCTCCCCCCCCCCCCCTTCCTCATGATGAGTGGGGGAGGAATGCAATGACTCAGCAGTTGGTTTTGGTTCCCTATCTTCTTAGCCAGGGATCCCCATACAATCTTCAATCGCTGCTACTCTGTCTTCTAGGCCGGTAATAGCAGGATTGATCTTCAAAAGTTCAGCACGAGCCGCCGTAGAAAAATGCAAAGGTGCAGGGGCAGGGGCGGTCATTTTATTCAGGACCTGCTGCATCATTGTCTTCATTGAATTGACATCATTCTTTACAGAATTCATGTCAGTCTTCACTGAATTCATGTCATTCTTTACTGAACTTACGTCAGTCTTTACAGCAGTCATCTCTCCCTGAAGATTTCCAACCGATGTCTTCAGCGTTGTGAACTCGCTGGACATGGATTGAACTGAGGTTTTGAGAGAAGTGTAGTCTGTGTAGAGGTCGGCAAGAACTTTGGCAAAGTCACCAAGAGTTTTATCAATCTTCTTCAAATCAGTTTTGGAGGCTTTCTGTTCAACCACTGTCGTCAGCTTTTTGAGATTCTATCCAACGTTTGTTACAGCTGAAGAGTTGTCTGAGAGAGTAGTGGTGAGACCTGCCAACTTCGTATCCAGGTTCTTCAGAGAGGCGTTGATGTCTCCCAAATTAGGACCTGTAACATATAAGTACTTATGAACAGAGGAAAGCTCAGAAGTTTGGGGTTCAGTTACAGTGTATACGGTTTGCTGTATACCTGCAGGAGGGTCGACGAAGTCATCAAAACTTCTGTGACCTGAATAATGTTCCATGTCGTCAGCGAGAGTGCGTACGCATGGACGTTCCTACAGGTATTGCATCCATCATTCCTTGAAGAGTATCAGCTTTAGCTTCTGGAGGAATGATGGGTGATCTAGTGGTCGTGGTGAAAATTGGATTAAAGTCCAATGGAGAGGAGAGAGAAGCGAAGGTTGAGAATGTTGGTTGGGTGCGAAGTTCAGCGTTGGATCTGCTGAGAATCACTTCTTCAGTCTGTAGAGACACTGAAGGAGGTTGGGTAGATTCCAAGTTAATAACCTCAGCGTTTAGAGACGCTGAAGCTGGGATGGAATGGGTGGCATGTTCAGCTGTGGCAGAGCGTACCACTGAACTTTTCTTCAGCTCTTCAAGATGAGCTAAGGAGTCTTCAGCATGAGATTGCTGGGTTTGCTCCTTGGTTTTCTTAGTTCTTTTGGAACTAAGTTGGGTAGAAGAGTGTTTCCTTTTTCTTGAAGGAGAGGAGGTTGCAGCTGGGGTATCAGCGGTGGGTTTGTCCACTGAAGGAGCTGCAGAAGTAGAAGAAGAAGGAGGATTGAGAAGAGTTAAGAGTGTAGAGAGACGTACATCGTTTTCCACTGGCTTGAAGTCGAGTACCTTAGGACCAACCTGAGAGAGTTCCAGGTCTCCTACTTGTGGGTAGTTGTCCTTCATGCCTGTTTGGAAGACGGCGCTGATGAATCTAAGATATGGAACCCATGGAGATCGGTCAGTGGCAGAGTCTACTCTGAGTACAAGATCAGCGTAGATTATTGAAGCCCAGTCTACATGAAGACCTTTCAGCAATGCATATCCCATTGCTTGCTGAGGTTGAGCGGCTTGATCAGAGGAGCCGGTCTTTGCAGTCATGCAGCTTATCAAGTGAGCGAAGATGAAGTTCATCTCGCTGGGCATTTTTGACTTCTTGATGAGGGTCAGCTTCAAAGAAATCTTTTATCAAGACATTCCTGAGTTTGAACATCTCCTCCAATTCACCATCCTATCCAAAATTCCATGGATTATTTCCTGGACTTTTAGAGTTACATCTGCAATTGGCATTTCTCCAAGTTTGTTACAAAGAATGGTTCGAGTCAAATGGTGGGATAACCTCCCTTCAAATCAAATCCAGAAAATGACGATTCAAGGTGTTTCAGAATTTTATTCCACAAACTATGATGTCTCTACCTCCAAGGATATTCAAGAAGAAGACTCCAAGGTTATTCAAAAAGAAGATGAAGATGAGGAATTAAAACAATTTCTTGCTGCAAATTCTAAAGAATAACTCAAGAAGCTAATCAAAGAGATCAAACGAAGTTCCCCAAGCATTATGTCTCAAGACACAGAATTAATTCAAGATGTTCAAGACCCATATTCTGACATAAATCTTTATGATTAATGTTTAAATTGTGTGAGTTTGGTGAATTGTCTTTGTAGACAATTTCTTTGATTGTTCAAAAGGTGTTATTATTCATATATAGAAAATACACCCCTTTGTATTTTCAACTTTGTACTTATTAAAAAAGTGATCAAATATGATTTATTACTAACGTCTACAGGTTTGAAGAAAAAACAAAAAGGTTGATAGTACAAATGTCAAAAGGTGCCCTCAAAGATTGTCGGCCAAAACAAGAGACAAAAGATAAAGTCAAAAGATGCTCTCTTCAAAAAGCTTTGTCGACCACAAATGTTGATAATGCAATTTTCAATAATACAAGACATACAAGACTAGGAATAGATGCCCCAGTTTTATTAGTTCTTAGAGATGCTAGACATACAAATTTCCAAAATTACATCTTTGCCATGGCAGAGACAAATGTATCAAATGGCCCGATCTACTATAATTGTTATCCCAACTTTTCTGTAGGATTATTTTATCCAAATATTTTAGATACTTTAGTGCTTACCATTAAAACAAAAAATTTAGAATTTAAAGTATGCTATAAAACCATGACTTCAACCATAGAACCAAAAACTATGTTGACAATCCCTAGAGATGAAACTATAATATTTGAAGTCAATCCTCAACATACCAAAATTCAAACTCCCAAACGTCTTAAATGGAATGAAATTACTCAATCTTGTAATTGGAATCTCCAAGATATTAGTATCCCAAAACCTATAGATAATTCAAATAACATATCCAATATTATTGAACATGAAGACGGATCAGTTGATATTAATTTCAATAATTTCAATCTCCGATCTGTTTCTTCAAGAATATCGACAGGATCAATAAGTGGTATAAAAACCCCTTCTATTCAAAAATCTCAATCACTAAAATTCAAGAATGTAGATTTCAATAAAACAATTCCTCAAACCTTTTATCAAGAAGGATCTGAATATTCTCAAAGTTATGTTTACGAACCTACTCCTTCAGAAATTCAAACAGAAATTAATCAATATAAAGACCAAATATGAGTAAGTCAACAATGAGTAATTCAGGTAGTGATTCACGTATTAATATGAAATACCTTAAGGAAGAATTTGACTATGATTATAATAAAGAAAGAAGAGATTTCTATTATTCATCGGTTAATGACTCAAAGAAAGAATTTAGACATCAACTCTTATGGAGAAAATATATCATAGAAAATGATGTTCATATAACTTTTTTCAATTGGTATGAAATGTATTGTAAAGAACAAAATATTCCTAACCCATTTATAAATATCTATGATACTCCAAAAATAACTCAAGAATATAAAATTATAAGAAGTGAAGAAATCAAAACTACAACACATCCTCCAAAAGATTCAGTTTTAATAAATAATAAATATAAAGGAACCCCTTTAGCTATTACAAAAGCCGATAAAGAAGAAACTCTCAAAACTATTATTTATCAAAACAATTATTCAAATGAAATTCTTAACACTATGAGCCAACAACTAAATAGATTAGAAAACAATCAAAGTAATAATATAAAAGAAATTAAATTCCTTCTAAAGAAAAAAATAAAGAAAATAATAAAAATCCAATTTTCATACCTCACCAAATTGATTCTAATGCCAATTTAGGTTACAATAAAAAATTAGTTAATGAATTAGAACAAAAATTAATCAAACTAAACATTAATGTGCTAAATCAAGAATCAGATTCAGATTCAGAATCTAAAGACATATCTCAAATTTATGAACAATTTGCCAATAAATTAACTTTTAAAGGCAATTCCCCTAGTACTAGTCGCCCCCAAACAAGAAACTATTATCATAGATCAACTTTCCCTGATGTTCAATTTGAATAAAAGGGATATTTGGGGGAAAGGAGTGCGTATGATGGCTCCTCAGTTTATGAATGGAACATTGATGGACTATCTGAACACCAAATTCTTAATATAGTTCAAGAAATGAATATGGCTTCAAATGCCTATCTTACTAAAGGCAATACTGAAAAACAAATTGCAGGCATGCTTATTTCTGGTTTAACATGTCTTTTAAGAAACTGGTGGGATATGTATGTAACTGAAGAAGATAAACATATTGTCCTCAATGCAAAGAAAACTATCATCAAAACCGAAAACAATCAACAAATGCAAACTCAAAAAGATGACATAATCAATACTCTTCTCTGTAGCGTTGTAAAAAACTATATAGGAGATCCATCTCTATTCCAAGAAAAAAGTTCCGAAATACTTTTAAATCTCACTTGTAGATAAATAATAAATATATAGGAACCCCTTTAGCTATTACAAAAGCCGATAAAGAAGAAACTCTCAAAACTATTATTTATCAAAACAATTATTCAAATGAAATTCTTAACACTATGCGCCAACAACTAAATAGATTAGAAAACAATCAAAGTAATAATATAAAAGAAATTAAAACTCCATCTTCTAAAGAAAAAGATAAAGAAAATAATAAAAATCCAATTTTCATACCTCACCAAATTGATTCTAATGCCAATTTAGGTTACAATAAAAAACTAGTTAATGAATTAGATCAAAAATTAATCAAACTAAACATTAATGTGCTAAATCAAGAATCAGATTCAGATTCAGAATCTAAAGACATATATCAAATTTATGAACAATTTGCCAATAAATTAACTTTTAAAGGCAATTCCCCTAGTACTAGTCGCCCCCAAACAAGAAACTATTATCATAGACCAACTTTCCCTGATGTTCAATTTGAATAAAATGGATATTTGGGGGAAAGGAGTGCGTATGATGGCTCCTCAGTTTATGAATGGAACATTGATTGACTATCCGAACACCAAATTCTTAATATAATTCAAGAAATGAATATGGCTTCAAATGCCTATCTTACTAAAGGCAATACTAAAAAACAAATTGCAGGCATGCTCATTTCTGGTTTAACAGGTCTTTTAAGAAACTGGTGGGATATGTATGTAACTGAAGAAGATAAACATATTGTCCTCAATGCAAAGAAAACTATCATCAAAACCGAAAACAATCAACAAATGCCAACTCAAAAAGATGACATAATCAATACTCTTCTCTTTAGCATTGTAAAAAACTATAAAGGAGATCCATCTCTATTCCAAGAAAAAAGTTCCGAATTACTTTTAAATCTCACTTGTAGAAAACTACAAGATTACAGATGGTATAAAGACATGTTTTTATCAAAAGTAATGATAAGACCAGACTGTAGAGAAGCCTTTTGGAAAGAAAGATTCATTGCAGGTTTACCAAAACTTTTTGCTGAAAGAATAAGAGAAAAATTAAGAGAAGATTATAATAATCAAGTTCCTTACCAAGAATTAACTTATGGACAAATATCCAATTACATTAATAAAGAAGAAATAGCTATTTGTTCATATTTAAAACTTAAGGCCAAAATAAAGAAAGACAGAATTAATAATAAAGAAGAACTTGGTAATTTCTGTCAACAATATGGTTATGAAAATATAACTGCTCCTACCTCATCCAAATCTAAAACAGTTTATAAAATAGGAACTTTATAAAACAGTTTTATAAAATAGGAACTTTTGACTATTTTCAAGGATATTCAATTAAAACTACTGAACAAACTGTATCAATCAATAGAGATTATAATAATCTCACCCTTTTATCCAAGTCTTCCATAATACAACATATACAAAATTACAAATTTTTACATGTTGGATTAGTACAAATTGCTATTAAACCCTTGTTTAGACTAGGAATAGATGCCCCAATTTTATTAGTTCTTAGAGATGCTAGACATACAAATTTCCAAAATTCCATCCTTGCCATGGCAGAGACAAATGTATCAAATGACCCGATCTACTTCAATTGTTATCCCAACTTTTCTGTAGGATTATTTTATCCAAATATTTTAGATACTTTAGTGCTTACCATTAAAACAAAAAAATTAGAATTTAAAGAAGACACTAAAGCTGTAGCTATAATCTATAGAGTATGCTATAAAACCATGACTTCAACCATAGAACCAAAAACTAGGTTGACAAGCCCGAGAGATGAAACTATAATATTTGAAGCCAATCCTCAACATACCAAAATTCAAACTCTCAAACGTCTTAAATAGAATGAAATTACTCAATCTTGTAATTGAAATCTCCAAGATCTTAGTATCCCAAATACTCGATAAACTCTCATCACTTTGAGATAAACCCTACCCAAATCTTCACTATCGTCTTTCGCCTCTCAAATTCGCCTTTCGCCTTTCGCCTTTCGCCTCTTTGAGATAAACCCTACCCAAATCATCACTTTGAGATAAACCCTACCCAAATACAGGATAAGCTCTCATTCTCACTATCGCCTTTCGCCTCTCTCAGATTCTCCATCGATTTCCATTGGTTGCCTAAATCGACTACTGGAGTCGTGTACTGGTTGTAGATTTTGCCCTAAATCGACGACTGGAAGTCTGGAGTGGTGGTTGTTGCCCTAAAACGAGTAACAGTTCTGCCCTAAATCGTATATTTTCTATTGTTTGCTGCCCCTAAATCGATTAATCTGACTACTCATTGCTCTCTTGTTGACTTGCTGGCTGCTGCCCACCACAGGTGTTTTCTTACCATCCTCTAACTTCTAAGTTTACTTTGTTGAATTATGTATGTTGATTTTAAGTTTTCTTTCCATCTTCTAACTTATTTTTTACTTTCTTTGATTTTTAATAACAAAAGTTCATATGTTGATATTGCAAAATCGATATATGCTTCTCCATAAGCAAACAGGATGCCAAAACTTCAAAAAGTCTTTATTGCTTTTCGAATGACACTTTAAATGGCAGTACATCATGGGCCATTTCTGAATAAAAAAGCACAAAAGTTGATGCCAAGGAGAGGTGAAGTAACAGGCTGCTAGTGTAGGGATTTTGGTCCTTGGTTCAAGAAGTTTACCAAAGAAAGTGGGTATAAGGTAGTAATATGATATTTATATTGATTTAATGAATTGACTACCACAAAACGTGAACAAATGGAATGTTAACTTGAGAAAATTGATTATAATATTTAGATTATAAAAGCGATAAAAACGTATTGTAGAGATGAAAACACTTCAACGAGAATCCATTTACTACAAGTTTGTAAACATTAATAATAATGTTAACATTATAAAAAAAAACCCACACTCTAAAAGAACACCAATTTTTTTTCTCTCTCTATAGGTGTGTGAGTGTGGATTTCCGTTTTGTTATTATCATCTGGATTTATTGGTTTGGATACTATACGTCGATATTTGTTGGATTGGAATATTAGTGCACAGATGATATGTTACTTCTATCTTAAAATCCTAGTTAGTTACGATAACATGATTTTTAGTTATTCACTTTGGTTGTTTCGGTGAGGAATCTAGTAGAAATAATGAAGAAATGATTTGTAGCCTTTTAATTTCGGGGGGTTTTAGTTATCTACTTTGGTTTGCAATTTATATTCATGAGAAATTATGGAAAGTATTGATTACTTGGTTAAAATATTAGATTCTGCACTAAACTGAAAAAGGCTGGTAGCAAACCTACTTTCAAGTAGGTTTATGATATTATATCTATTTGCTAAATTATGAAAAAGGGTTTATATCAGTTTTTACATTTTTTGAATGTATGCATAAAATTATTGTGGCCAATAATGCTCAACGATTTCTTGTTTTTCCAGCTTGCGGGATAGAGTTCAGGTTGAACAATTATTGCGGTTTGTCATAGAAGAGCCTCACGAGGATGCTGGTAGCAAACGTACTTTCAAGTAGGTCTTCGATCATTATTTGACACATGTAGAAACTTCAAATATTGGGTTATTCTCTTTATTCTTGTTTCTTTACTTCTTTTGGATATTATTTTGTAACAACGTTTAGCTGTTAGCTGTTGGCTCTGGTCAAACATTTTGGGAATTAAAGGTGATAAATCCCAGATCTCTAGCAATAAGATATGAATGTAGTGAGAGAGAATCTAGAGAGCAAATATGTCATCCATGTATTGAGCTCAAAGGATTACAAAAGGTTTCTAAAAGATTACAAAAGCTTTCTAACAAATGAACTAGACAAGCCTATTTATACCCATGACATACAAGGTATAAAGGCATTCACAATACTGTATAGACTCATACAGTACATTGACTTTACAGTAAATCTTGAATACAACAATGCTCTAACAATCTCCCCCTTTGGATTCAAGATTTAAAAAAAATAACAGCAGTCTTCAGCTCTTTGTAAAGTCAATCTTCTCAAACAGACACTCTATCAAACCATCTTCAAATAGCTTTATCTCCACTAGTTCACGGCGAACTATATGCTTTGACACTCTTTAAGAACTCAGCTTTGAAGAATCTTCAGACAAACATGAAAAGTCATTGTCTTTTTCTTTGAAAAATCAACCTTCTTCAATACAATCTTCAACAGATTGTCTTCAAGTCTTGAACATGGATTTCATATCTTTATATAGAATCATCAATTCGGAACAAGATAAATCAGAAACGATTAGAGTTTGGATCAGAAAGATGTGAAACCATCCACATTGTTGAACTTTTAGGTGTAAGCGCATTCCGATAACCACTCAGAACTAAGATAACCAAATTCAGCAACATTTGGACTTCACATGATCCTTCTCCCCAATCTTCAGTCTTTGTTCACGAATCTTTGACTTGAAATATCTTTGATTTGAAAATTCTTTGACATGAAATTGAAATTAAACTTTTCTCCCCCTTTTTCGATGATGGTGAGCATCGAAAACCATTTTCAATTTCAGTCGTGTCTTTGAGTATTGCTAACAATCTCCTCCTTACAGAATAACCTTGCTCCCCCTCAAAATAAGAATTCTGGAGCAATTTATTTTCTCCCCCTGAAAGTATGCATATATTTCAATAATGTACAGTATTTGAAATTGTAGCACAAATTTTAAAACAAATTTACACAAGGAAAATAACATTCATTGAATTTTATTTTATAACTACAAACATTTGATCATTTGAAAACTTTATAAAAGAAATTCAGCTTAATGAAATTTAACAAATTTTTCAATCAACTGAAATCAAATGCATGTGTTTGGATTCAAGAACAAATCATCATTGTATATCAAGTTAAAAATGTTCAGTTTCAACCCCTTTATTAAATCTATTTGGTGTGCTAGCATGCGAAATATGATTAGCTTCAAGCATATGCAATTCTAAAACATATAAGAATACTTTGCTCTACTCACACTATTTGTCCAAAATCAGAATTTTCACAAATTTACGGGTTTATCGCGACTTTGTATTTTCCCCAAGTTTCAAGAGATGTGTACTCTTTGGCATCTTTTAATATTGGGCACATTTGAATCTTTTGATTTTGTGCTCATTGGCATCTTTTGATTTTGTGCGCATTGGCATCTTTTGATTTTGTGCTCATTGGCATCTTTTGATCAAAAAGTTTAGTAAGAATAAGATACACCGTTAAACATGACTTTCTATCTGGTTCTATAGAAGGATTTGGGTTAGCAGATCCCAGACCAGTTGGCCTTAGGTGCTAGGTGTCGAGCACCCCTTAGAACTTAATTTCCCAAACCAGAAAGGCCACATCGATATATCTTAAACCCATTTGTACCAGTAGAACATGGCTTTCTATCTGGTTCTATTGCAGGATTTGGGTCAGCCGATCCCAGACCAGTTGATCTTAGGGACTAGGTGTCGAGCACCCCTTAGGACTTACTCTCCCAAACCAGAAAGGCCACAGGCACAAACTTTCAAACTAAATGATATTCTATATAAGTTCGAATTTCCATCACAAAATATGAATGATATCTCAATCACTTGGTTCTTAATCATAGTGCTTCCCCCATATTTTCGTTTCCATTCATCATTCTGATAAATAGGCTTTTTGAGCATTATATTCTATATAAGTCCAGATTCACATATCTTTGAGCATTCAGCATAA
This sequence comes from Saussurea involucrata, assembly GCA_033807775.1. Taxonomy (NCBI): domain Eukaryota; kingdom Viridiplantae; phylum Streptophyta; class Magnoliopsida; order Asterales; family Asteraceae; genus Saussurea; species Saussurea involucrata. The sequence goes on along the minus strand of CM066327.1, from coordinate 92,534,621 downwards.
TTTCATTCATGTTTTGCTGACCTTTCGATTTATTTCAGAGGTGAAAGATGAAACAAATATAACTCAGATAAAACAAAAACACTTGTAAAATCATCTTTTAGCACACATTTAATTCATTGAGTGAAAATTGAAAATTTTATCTCATTGAATTAAATTTGTAAAGATTCAAATTTTCAAAGTGGTAGAAACAAAATATAATCCAATGTTACCTTTTACCACGTTCCTTGAAACAAAAAGATGTGACAGTTAAGGATATCACCTGAGAAGTGTGAGTTCTAAACTGATTTGTTTAGAAGTCTTAGTCGTTGAAGTACGGGTCCTGAACTGATTTGTCCAGAAGCCATAGTCGTTGAAGCACGGGTTTTGAACTGATATGTTCAAAAGCCAACATTCTTTGTCTCCCCCTTAATGGTACAAATATTCTTCAAAAAACAAATCCACCGCTTCTCTTCTGTTTTCAGACATGTGTGTGGTATGTATCTACAATTCAGTACAACACATGATGAACCTGCAAAACAGATTAAGCAGATTTTGGTACCCAATGGCACTTGGGTCCTAGTGGGTTAGGTGTAGATTTCTTACAAGGAATACTGTAAGAACCATACCAATAAGAAGTATAATCTTTATGCACAAAATCATTTGATCCACAGTAAGAACAACAGATTTTCTTATGTGCCAACCTAATCAGATGATTTACAGAATAAATAGGATTAGGTTTAGCATAAGATTTACCTTTTGGCGCATTGTTCTTCTTTTCATTTGATGTGGATACAGATGATTTTGGCACTTCTTTCTTTGGAACTGTTGTGCCTTTGATTCTCCATTCCATCTTCACCCTCTTGAAGACTGGAACTTCTTCAGGTTTGGAAGTATTAACTTTAGGCACTTTTGTTTTGTTATCTGATTTATCATACAGAGGATTATAGAAGAGATTTGTTGAACGAATCCGACATTTTGAGAAATATGTTGATCTATTAAATTGTTTAGAAGAAATGTTTTTAAAACTTGAACTTGAAGCAGTTTTAAAAGAGCATTCAGAATCATTTGAATCAACAAATGGAGTCTGAAAGATAGAATTATGACTAGCCTGCTTTGAGACATCAAATTTAAAAATGACGTCTACAAGTTCTTTGACTTTGTTTATTAAAACATTTTTCTCTTTAGAAATTAGATCAAATTTCTTTTGGAGATCAGATTTGATCAACTGATCCTTCATAATATCAGCTGATAAACCAGATAATCTTTTGGTAAGATTAAGAATCACATCTTCAAAATATTCGCGTTCCGATTCAAAATCTTTTTCCAAAAACTTTCTTTTATCAGTAATCTCTTTGAAAATTTCCATATTTTTCTTTTTAAGGGTTTTACTTTCCTTTTCAAAGAGATTTTGCTTTTCCGTGAAATCTTTTCTTTCCTTTTCCAAAAGATTTTCTAATTCAGAGATTTTCACGGAAAGTTCAGAACTTTTGATATCAAAAAAATTTCGTTCAGTTTCAAATTTAGCTCTTTCTTTTTCGAGCTTGTCTTTTTCTAAAAATAAAACTTTCTCAAAGTTTGAAACTTGTTTTGAAAGTTTTATACATTTCAGCTCAGTCTCTTTCTTTTCTTCAAAAACTTTCTTTTCTTCAAAAGAAAAATTAGACAGTTTTCTCTTTAGATCGGCATTTTCACTGTCCAAAAATTTCCCTATATCTTTAACTTCTTTTAATTGAGCATGTAACTTTAAGTTCCACTTCACTCTTTTTTCTTCTCTACTCTTCAAATCGGCATTTTCTTTTTGAAGAGTTGTTACTTTCTCTTGAAGATTCTCGATTTGATCGTGCAGACTTGAGTTATCTTCCTTTGCTTCAAGATCTGCAATATAAACTTCAAGATCAGTTATTCTTTTAGTAAGTTTAGCATTTGAAGAAGAAATGTCTAAAATTTGTCTTTTCAGATCAACATTTTCTTCTTCCAATGCTTTATTTTAAACAGGAGTTGAAGAATTTGAAGCATTATCTTTAACAGGAGTTTCTGATATAGGAGATGTTTCTGATAAAATAACTTGTTGCAAAATTCCATTATTTGCCTTAGCTTTTTCAAGTGGCTTGGGAGGTGTTTTTGTTATTATGACTTGTTGCAACACTTCATTATTTGGTTTAACAGATACATGTGAATTAACAGATGTTTCTGTTATAATGACTTGTTGCAACTTTACATTTGGTTTAACAAAAACTTTTGCAATTGGAGGAATCTCCTTTTTCAGAGTTTGCTTCAAATCTTCACCACTGCTTTTAACAATAACTTGTTGTAAAACCATTTTGAATATTGCTAGAAATTGATCGTTCAGAAGATCAAGCAGACAGTGTATGAAAATACACAAAAAAATTATATAAATTTTTTTCTTGAAAAGCTCTTACAGTGTATGAAATACACTATAGGAAAAATTTCGGGATAATTTTTTTTTTAAAAAAACTCTTTTTTTTTTTTTTTTTAATCAATGAATTCGAATGTATAAGGGTTCGAATTCAATGAATTCGGATGTATAAGGATTCGAATTCAATGAATTCGGATGAATAAGGGTTCGAATTCAATCAATTCGAACTTAACTTGGTTCGAATTCACCCAATTCGGACTTAACTTGGTTCGAATTCACTCAATTCGAATGTACTTAGGTTCGAATTCAACCAATTCGAATCCATAAGGGTTCGAATTCATCCAATTCGAATCCATAAGGGTTCGAATTCATCCAATTCGAATCCACAAGGGTTCGAATTCTCTACAATTCGAATCTAATAGGATTCGAATTCTATGAATTCGAATTCTTCTTGAGTCGAATTCTACACTTATGATGCCAAGAACAATCCGAATTCTCTATGAATGTTCCGAATTCTCTTTGAATGATCCGAATTCACCAAGAATGATCCGAATTCTGCACTTCGAACTTCAAAATCACTTAATCTGCCATAACTTCTTCAATTCTTGATCAATTGTGATGAATCTTATATCAAATTGTTCGTAATTGAAATCCGCACACTTTTTCTGTTGATTGCAATTCACAATTCGATCAATTTGAACAGAATAAGATCAAAACAGTGATCTTGAAGTTTTCGAAAAAAAAATCAAGAATCGATCAGATCTGTCAATTCTGTGCAGATTTTGATGTTAATCCAAGAATTAAAAGTGTTCAGGAAGCAAATCCGAATGCAATGATGCAAAGAATTGATTCAAAAACTCAAAATCTGGAAAAACTTCATGTCTGGATGATAAGACTTCAGATGAACAGTAAAAGATGAGTGGTCCGAATTCTTGAGCACTTAGTGTAAAATTTCTTCAATTTGCTCTTCGATTTGCTTGAATCTTCTGTTTAGCTCTGATACCAATTGATAAATCCCAGATCTCTAGCAATAAGATATGAATGTAGTGAGAGAGAATCTAGAGAGCAAATATGTCATCCATGTATTGAGCTCAAAGGATTACAAAAGGTTTCTAAAAGATTACAAAGGCTTTCTAACAAATGAACTAGACAAGCCTATTTATACCCATGACATACAAGGTATAAAGGCATTCACAATACTGTATAGACTCATACAGTACATTGACTTTACAGTAAATCTTGAATACAACAATGCTCTAACAAAAGGTGATTTGGAGGTTGTGTTTGTCGTTTAAATTTTTATGGCTATTCTAAAAGAGAAAGTTGGAAGATGTTTCTCTATGTATATCTGATATATCAAGCGAAATAACTAAAACTATGTTCAGAAGTGGAAACTTTGACCTCTGGATAAGAACTTAAATGATGATATCATATCATTTTATTAATTGTAGTTATATATGTATTTGAAGCAAAATAGAAATGATTTGTTGCTTTCTCTGATTTTACCATACAGATGAAGGGGGTGTCGTACCTTATTAGACAAAGCAAAATGGAGCAAAGTAAAGAGTAGAGCTTCAATGCTCTGAGGTTTTCTTTCGTACCTACAAGATGAAGCAACCATTCGATATGTTGTTAAAAAGTAAGTAAAAATCTGTTGTTAAAGGAAACCATTCGATATCTTACCTTACAGATCATTCAAAATGGAGCTGGAGCTTGTAACTGATGAGTCTCGTTGGGATTTCTTACCTTACAGATCATTCAAAATGGAGCTGGAGCTTGTTATATACTACAAATTCAGGGGGGGTTTTATGGGAGCAAGCCTTATAGTCCAAAGGTTCTTTTATGGGAGCTTAAAAGTTGAGGTTTGCTTGTTACATTCAACAAAACATCCGGCAAATATCAAAATAAAATCTGTAGAATCTGTACTTCATGGAGATTGGAGCTGAAAGAGGTGGAAAAGGACTGCAAGGTTGGTGTGTACTTCTGGGTAAAAGCATCACACTTAAAAAGTTAGTCTGAAAACAGCTGTTCTGGTACATTTGACCTTTCTGAAAATAGCTGCTTGCTTCAACAAGATGTACATCAAACTTAAAAAGTTGTAAGTTCATAGATTTTTTGAATGTATGCATAAAATGATTGTACCATGTGCTTTGTGGGTAGTAATTAAGAGTTTTTACATATATGTATTATAAGGTAGTAATAGATATATATATACTAGCTAATAGCTATCTACCCGTGCAATGCACGGAATGCCAAATTTCTTGTAACAGAGAACAAAAATAAATTCAATTTTTCGTTGGAAAACATAAATTTATGTAGTATTTTACAATGTTAAGTAGGAATTATCTTTTGTCTTTAAATTGAACGTGTTTCAGTTAGTTTTTATGGAGTTTAAAGTCTTAAAAAATTGTATGTATGTAGCAAGTTGTATACCTAAGTTTAAAAAAAATTATTGTAAACCAAGAACAGAAATTTAATTCACTTTCTTATTTTATGTTTGAACATAATAGAAATCACAAGTTGGTTGAAAATGAATTGCAAACTCCTGTCTTTTAAGTATAACTTACTTAATTGAATATTTATATTTATAATTTAAATAATTTAGATTTAAAAATAAAATGCAATTCATAACCACGACTCGACCTGTAGCGGAAGATGCTTTTCACTACCAGAGAAATCTAACAAACTGTATAAACTGTTGTTTTCAATGTTTAATTGAATGAAATTGTTTCATGAAAGTGTTTCATATGATGAAATTGTTTCATGTAATTCTTTTTTTGAGCAAAAACCACGTACCCGGCCAAATTTGTACTAAATGCTTGAATAATGATCCTCGACCATATATTTACAATTAGAGGCCATTTACCCAAACACTTGCATGGTAAGCGCTTACTGTTAACATTCAACACTATAATCTACTTTAGCTTGTAAAATTGTAGTCCATCGAAACGGTATCGGATTATACAATTTACTTGGTAAGCTTTTACCGGGGAAGGCTATCCATTCTTAACAAGTCGTTACCCTCACGTACCGGACAATACTCTCGTCCTTATCATCACTCTTACTGGATAAGATTCTCGGTCCTTTGTCATGTTCTTCTAGTACAGTAAATGATCGAGTAAGCGTTTAGTAAGCAACCCTTTAGTTTTTACATATTAATACATTTGAATAAATAAGAGTTATGTTCCTAGTTGCGGCCAATCGACGGAAAATTGTATGAAAGTTTAAAATCCAATATATTTAAACCAATCCAATCTTATCGTAGATTGAAAATTGGTGAAGTAGTGTAACTATTTCTCATTAAATCAATTAGCCAAGAAATCAGTTACAAACTTTCGTTCAAGTAAGTCATGTCTGAGTGTTTGAAGTAAAAAAAAATATTGTTTACCATATGTTTCATTCACCTAAGCAACTGTCATCTTTATCTACAAGTGAGTCGTACATCAGAACTGCACTAACAAATGACTGAAAACAGTAGGAAGAATAAGGATTTGCAACTAATGTAACAATCAGATTTCCCATAGTGCCACGCCCATCACAAAGCCTAATTTGTTGGCCTGCAAAACAACAATGAAATTGGTTAGATTGCATATATAATACCATAAAAGAACATTTTATTCAAATTACTTGCATCCATTTCAACTTGTAAAAAAATTGCAATCAAAAAGAGGTACACTGGAGTCATAGTAAAAGAATTTCTTCTGCCATTCTTGAAGATCAATCTGTGTTCAACTTCAAAATACCAAAGGAGTAACAATAAGATTTCATCACAAACAAATATGATATGGATACGGATGAAACTCAACGCTACAAGTTTCTATCATATGAATAGAATAATAGATTTGTGAACTTATTATAAGCTCAAAGTTCTGAGATACAAGTAACTTCCACCATGGTTTAACGATTTAAGGTTATTGGTACAACCAGCTGCATTGGGTTATAAGATAGCATCTAAACACATGATTCTACAAGCATAGAATAGATTGTAAAGACCTAAACCATAAGGTCATAATCTCCCGCAAGATTACATCTTAGCTACTACAAACGACCATGTCTTTATTTGTTTTGAAACAGATTTTGTTGACTTTGTGGTGAACAGACAACTAAATAGTCTATGAAGTCCATAAGGTCAGGTCAAACACCATTAAACCAAAAGCACTCCAACGCTCATAAATTCGTATGATCAACCACACAAGATAGTCAGATCAAACAACCAGACCTTGATCTTTTTATTGTTCAAGGAAACCACCATTTTTGGTCCTTGTAATATTCATCCGGTAAGATAATGTGCCTTGGTAAGTGCTTACCCAGATAAGCATCTAGTAAACGGCCCCCAAGTCGTCTAAAGCTGTTTGAAGACCCCACCCCGCCCATAATGAGAAGAAAAGAAAAACCCATGATGCCTCAATGGTATGTACATGCATTATCATTTAAAAAGTTGTATCATCTATCGCCTCGAAGAATATTCTTGGGGGATTTTTTTTGCTTATCCATTTTGTAGAAATTATGGAGAACTAATAGATGTTCTTCGTTCCCTATAAGGTACAAGATAAAAGCGAATAGAAATAGCACATCATAACTTTTCGTACCTCATAGATCCCAGGATATAGCCACAACATGGACCTCCAGAGCCTAGACATCCTGGTAGAAGCATAAAATGGAAGTGAGTATCAAAATTAGCATCATTATGTAGGAGGGTGAACTTCCATTTACATAAAAAGTTTAAACAAACACATGAAGCAATCAATCACACATACAACCAAGTCATTGCAATCAAAGTTTTATACCAAATGTAAATATAAATAGATAATTCTTTTAGACAGGGATGATTAAGAAAAGAAAACGGTGGCAAAGAATACCAATGGCTCCAAAAGCTGGAAAATTTTGTTCCTTTTTAACCTGAAACCTGGAAATAATTCACCTAAATCATAAAAGAACAGGAAAAAATTCACAGAACATGGCCCCTTTTCAAGAATTGCAAGACAAAAGTAGCCAAAAAATGAATTTTAGAATATTAGTCAAATACAAATACATCTAGTTTGCAGCAAGAAATTAAAATGGAACAGAAGAAAGATCAAACCTTTGATTACAACAATTTCCAAAAAACTTGTCCAAAACTTGACGAATAAATATGGATAATTTGAAAGGATCAAATACATAATACTTCATTCTTGTATTAAGTCAATGAAACATAATATATCACTTAACGAATAAATACTAAAGTGATGAAATTTGTGTCCCAATTCATTTGCAGAAAGTCGTTTAAGTTTACCCACTAAAATGAAAATGATGACAGAAAATGTTTACCATATGCAATTGTTTTCCAAGTTTAGGGATGGTTGAATTTCCAATTTGCATAAGCAACTGTTTGAACCATGAACGATCTGCGAACATGATGTTATCTTCTGAAGAATTGAAGTTGACATGATATATGCTTAAATCATAGTAAATTGTATCTATGCATGCGGGTTTGAGTGATTACAAACCAAAAAAAATCATTAATGATGTGTGTTCTAAGGAAACTTTTCCAATCAAAAGATGTAGTTATCAAATACTTTTGGTTGTTTAAAATAATGACGTCAAAATCATGTATTTTCCGTCATAAACAATAATTGGCTTGAAACAAATAGTGCAGCAATAAATATCAAACATGTAGATTTTTCTTGTTGCTTGGCATGTTATGGAAGAACAAATGGGAGCAATTGAAATTCAATTTATTAGAACGAAAAAGAGATTAAGGGGTCTTTTACCAAATGCATACCAGAAACCCATCAACCTCAATTACCATATCGGATAACATTAAGCACTAATCGGTTATGAATGTTCTCCCTCACCAAATAAGATTTTTGGTTCTTGCTATGCTCACCAGGTAAGCTACTACTGACATCTCTAAACATCCTCTAAACATGGCCCAAAACAGTCTCGAAACAACATCCAAATAGTCCCTATTGCGGCTGATTTTTTTACCCACAAAACAGCCACTTTAGCTGCTATTTTACCCACAAAACAGCCCCTTTAGCTGCTGATTTTCAGCCACAAAACAGTCTCTTTGGCTGCTGATTTCGAGCCTACACAGTCCGTAAACCATGGCTGCACCCTGCTGCTGTTTCGTGGACTCAAAACAGAACACAAACAGTCCCAAATGAACTTTCATACCTGATTACAACAGTGAACATATTGAATTGCAAATAAATGGATCTACTCACATTGAGTATAGTGCTGGCGAGTTTGTTTTTTAGAGTAGCCAAGAGACATGCATGCTCTCAATTTCTCAGCAGTCATTCCACCACCAATATATGGCCTCAAATATGAAACAACAACTCCTGGTTAGAAAACAAAAGATACAAGTAAGATCTCAGTTTTTGAATATACAAAAACATAACATGCACATTCCATACAAAAAAATATTGTTTACCATATGTTTCATTCACCTAAGCAACTGTCATCTTTATCTACAAGTGAGTCGTACATCAGAACTGCACTAACAAATGCCTGAAAACAGTAGGAAGAATAAGGATTTGCAACTAATGTAACAATCAGATTTCCCATAGTGCCACGCCCATCACAAAGCCTAATTTGTTGGCCTGCAAAACAACAATGAAATTGGTTAGATTGCATATATAATACCATAAAAGAACATTTTATTCAAATTACTTGCATCCATTTCAACTTGTAAAAAAATTGCAATAAAAAAGAGGTACACTGGAGTCATAGTAAAAGAATTTCTTCTGCCATTCTTGAAGATCAATCTGTGTTCAACTTCAAAATACCAAAGGAGTAACAATAAGATTTCATCACAAACAAATATGATATGGATACGGATGAAACTCAACGCTACAAGTTTCTATCATATGAATAGAATAATAGATTTGTGAACTTATTATAAGCTCAAAGTTCTGAGATACAAGTAACTTCCACCATGGTTTAACGATTTAAGGTTATTGGTACAACCAGCTGCATTGGGTTATAAGATAGCATCTAAACACATGATTCTACAAGCATAGAATAGATTGTAAAGACCTAAACCATAAGGTCATAATCTCCCACAAGATTACATCTTAGCTACTACAAAGGACCATGTCTTTATTTGTTTTGAAACAGATTTTGTTGACTTTGTGGTGAACAGACAACTAAACAGTTTATGAAGTCCATAAGGTCAGGTCAAACACCATTAAACCAAAAGCACTCCAACGCTCATCAATTCGTATGATCAACCACACAAGATAGTCAGATCAAACAACCAGACCTTGATCTTTTTATTGTTCAAGGAAACCACCATTTTTGGTCCTTTTAATATTCATCCGGTAAGATAATGTGCCTTGGTAAGTGCTTACCCAGATAAGCATATGGTAAACGGCCCCCAAGTCGTCTAAAGCTATTTGAAGACCCCACCCCGCCCATAATGAGAAGAAAAGAAAACCCTATGATGCCTCAATGGTATGTACATGCATTATCATTTAAAAAGTTGTATCATCTATCGCCTCGAAGAACATTCTTGGGGGATTTTTTTTGCTTATCCATTTTGTAGAAATTATGGAGAACTAATAGATGTTCTTCGTTCCCTATAAGGTACAAGATAAAAGCGAATAGAAATAGCACATCATAACTTTTCGTAACTCATAGATCCCAGGATATAGCCACAACATGGACCTCCAGAGCCTAGACATCCTGGTAGAAGCATAAAATGGAAGTGAGTATCAAAATTAGCATCATTATGTAGGAGGGTGAACTTCCATTTACATAAAAAGTTTAAACAAACACATGAAGCAATCAATCACGCATACAACCAAGTCATTGCAATCAAAGTTTTATACCAAATGTAAATATAAATAGATAATTCTTTTAGACAGGGATGATTAAGAAAAGAAAACGGTGGCAAAGGATACCAATGGCTCCAAAAGCTGGAAAATTTTGTTCCTTTTTAACCTGAAACCTGGAAATAATTCACCTAAATCATAAAAGAACAGGAAAAAATTCACAGAACATGGCCCCTTTTCAAGAATTGCAAGACAAAAGTAGCCAAAAAATGAATTTTAGAATATTAGTCAAATACAAATACATCTAGTTTGCAGCAAGAAATTAAAATGGAACAGAAGAAAGATCAAACCTTTGATTACAACAATTTCCAAAAAACTTGTCCAAAACTTGACGAATAAATATGGATAATTTGAAAGGATCAAATACATAATACTTCATTCTTGTATTAAGTCAATAAAACATAATATATCACTTAACGAATAAATACTAAAATGATGAAATTTGTGTCCCAATTCATTTGCAGAAAGTCGTTTAAGTTTATCCACTAAAATGAAAATGATGACAGAAAATGTTTACCATATGCAATTGTTTTTCAAGTTTAGGGATGGTTGAATTAGGGTTTAAATGTTTACCATATGCAATTGTTTTTCAAGTTTAGGGATGGTTGAATTTCCAATTTGCATAAGCAACTGTTTGAACCATGAACGATCTGCGAACATGATGTTATCTTCTGAAGAATTGAAGTTGACATGATATAAGCTTAAATCATAGTAAATTGTATCTATGCATGCGGGTTTGAGTGATTACAAACCAAAAAAAATCATTAATGATGTGTGTTCTAAGGAAACTTTTCCAATCAAAAGATGTAGTTATCAAATACTTTTGGTTGTTTAAAATAATGACGTCAAAATCATGTATTTTCCGTCATAAACAATAATTGGCTTGAAACAAATAGTGCAGCAATAAATATCAAACATGTAGATTTTTCTTGTTGCTTGGCATGTTATGGAAGAACAAATGGGAGCAATTGAAATTCAATTTATTAGAACGAAAAAGAGATTAAGGGGTCTTTTACCAAATGCATATCAGAAACCCATCAACCTCAATTACCATATCGGATAACATTAAGCACTAATCGGTTATGAATGTTCTCCCTCACCAAATAAGATTTTTGGTTCTTGCTATGCTCACCATGTAAGCTACTACTGACATCTCTAAACATCCTTTAAACATGGCCCAAAACAGTCTCGAAACAACATCCAAATAGTCCCTATTGCGGCTGATTTTTTTAGCCACAAAACAGCCACTTTAGCTGCTATTTTACCCACAAAACAGCCCCTTTAGCTGCTGATTTTCAGCCACAAAACAGTCTCTTTGGCTGCTGATTTCGAGCCTACACAGTCCGTAAACCATGGCTGCACCCTGCTGCTGTTTCGTGGACTCAAAACAGAACACAAACAGTCCCAAATGAACTTACATACCTGATTACAACAGTGAACATATTGAATTGCAAATAAATGGATCTACTCACATTGAGTATAGTGCTGGCGAGTTTGTTTTTTAGAGTAGCCAAGAGACATGCATGCTCTCAATTTCTCAGCAGTCATTCCACCACCAATATATGGCCTCAAATATGAAACAACAACTCCTGGTTAGAAAACAAAAGATACAAGTAAGATCTCAGTTTTTGAATATACAAAAACATAACATGCACATTCCATCAGGCCTATGAGAAGGGAAGAAATTTGAAATTTACATGTTCAAAAGCAACTGTTAACAGCTCTTACCAAAGAGAGGATTTATGGGTAGTATAGATAATTAAATTATTATAAATAAAGAATAAGAACATTTCTTACCAAAACCAACTGCAAAGGTAAATACATTCAACAGCTTCAAACTCTATAGCACAAAGCTTTAGAACTATATCAAATGGAAGATTAACAATGAAGAGAAACATGCGAAATGAACAAAGAGTCTATCCCATAATTTGGAGAATCAGTAAGTTACTGCAAGTGTCCCATATCTATAAAACCAAACCCCATTCCAAAAACAGCAGCCCCATTTGTGAGATGCAAACAATCCCAAGATGAAAGCCAAATTCTGATAACTACAACAGGTGGTCCAAAACTTTTGCAAATTCTGTAACAAGTTCAATAACTGAAAAAAAGACATCTTAAACCGTTTCCTATCAGATAATTTTTCCCACTATCACTCTTTACATTTATAAACTATGGCTTCAGTTTAAAAAAATGGCGATGACATGATTACACAGTTTACATGAGTTAAGTTTTTGGGAGTAATATTGCAAATATTTCTACAAAGACTCCTACGCAATCATTGGTAGTTCTGTTTCTCCATCTACAGTATGAAAAGCATTATGCTTACAAACTAATAGATATATAATTTGAAGAGAATTAAACAAGGCCATAGATCTAACATCTATCCATGGGACTCACGTTTGCAGATGAACCAAAAGTCTTGGACCCAAACAAATAACTTCGAGATGCTTTTTTGGGCAAAAAAGAGAGAATCAAATCCAACCTACAGGATATAAGCCAAGTTTTTATGAATTAAAACTGAGTTACAGACACCAAATCTTGAGCTACTGTTAACAATCACTTAATGAGAAAATCAAAAGAAGAAAATTATACCACTTGTTGGGCGATTGGCAGAACATGAATTGCCTGTTTGGTGAATATAATGAAGAATTTAAACCGTTCTCCCATTCCTTAAAAAGTTTAATTGGAGAATGCAACTGATCAAGATTTCAGCTGGGTCTGGGGGTATTGTTCCACAAGCTCTGAGAAATTTTCGTGCAACTTATATTAAAGCCATGCATACAAGGACATAATAATATCGTAGCAAAACCATGAGTAGCAAACCCCAAGTCACAGCTGGGTAGATGTGTCCTCATGTTGTAACCAACACCATATATATATATATATATTCAAGAAATTAAAAAAGATAAAATGGAAAACAAAGAGGGTTTGCTGAAAAGAGAATATATACAACAAACCCAAAAAGAGGGTTATCAGAAAAAATGATTTTTTTTGTTCTTATGGAGAGAATCTTGAAGAACCCATGTCATTTCAGGTGTTCATTACTCATTAGCAAAATTCTAAGTCAAGATGGAAACTTTAGGTAAAAAGAAACATTAGGTTTAAAGAAAAATGGAGAAACACATACCTGAGATACGTGCAGTAGACAAGGGAGAGATCAAACCAGAAAACATACAATAAACAACATAGATTTATCAAACAACAATGATATAATAAATGCAATAATTTCAAAGAACAAATATAAACCTTACCTAAATACCTGGAGAGATGAAGAATTCCTTCTAGTAGGAGAAAATAACAAAACTATGGGGAAATTCTAGGTTTATCCACATGTAAGGAGAGAAAAAAAAACCTTACCTGCATCGTGGGACTGTGATTCGTCGTCTTGTGGAAGGGGAGAAAACCGACGGACCGGAGAATGATGAGGTGAAATGTGAAATGAATCTGAATTTGAATACCTAGAAGATTTTAGGGAGGAGGAAGAGCGGGACTGTCGTCTAGAGAAGAGGAATCGAAATTTTGAATTTTGAATCTATAGCCAGGAAAAATCTGATGCACAACGAGAAAGAAAACACTCCAGGTACCAAATTTGGCGGTGGTGACAGGGAGTTAAAAGAAAGCATTGATCCCTTGTACATTGTGTATAGATAACAGTAATTAAGAGTTTTTTTGTTTTTATGCTTTAAAAAGTGGTACTTCATGCTTTATAACTTGTAATTAAGACTTTTTGTTAGAATGCATATTAAAGTAGTAATAGATAATAGATAATAGATAATAGATAATAGATAATAGATAATATATATATATATATATCAAGTCCAGTAAATTCATAACTTATTATCACCTCTCCCCTCCCTCCTTAGGGGAAAATATTGTTAGGACAACCTTAGGGGGGGTAAAGGTTGTATTTAAAAATATTTCACAAATAAAAATTCTCTTATCAAAATCAACAACAAATATTGCATGCACAACAAATATATAAATAAAATTAAGTGCACAACGGGAATATAAAGAGATAAGGGTAGAGAATATTGATACCGACACCGAGATTTAAAGTGGTTCACCACCAACTGGCTGGCTAGTCCACTTGCCGAGACACTTCTCGACACACTGATTCACTATAAGTGTTCTTTATGGTAGAACGCAAACCTTGATACAATGATAATAAAATCTCTTGCTTTTGCTCGAGAACGTGAATCACTCACACTATTCAAATACTTACAAGAGAATATATCTCACAATATTAATCACTCTTGTATAAGTATAACACTTGGATTTTTGAGGGTTTGATCACTCAAAAAATATATTGAATAAGTGATGTAGCTGAGAGTTTCTCCAAAAAAATATGTATTCCAATTCTTTTTTTTAGGAGTTGAGAATGCTGCATGATATATATACTTGGAGCAGCAACGGTCGAAGGGTGCTGCGGTATACCGCCTATATGGGCGCGGTATACCGCCCAGAAAAAGTAGCTGACAGCAGGAAGGTCAACCTGCAAGAACCTGCCACACGTATAACAGAGCCGCGGTATACCGCCGAGCACCACGCGGTATACCGCCTGAAGAAAACAGCTCGGCGCCAGAGAGGAGTCACATCCATTGTTGAAAGACCATAGCTTAAAATAGCATCTGGATTCTTTTTGCATTCTTCCAAAAAGAGTCAACAATATTCTTTTGGCTTAAAATTTGAATAATTCAATTTTAAATTCAAAACATTTCTAAATTAATTTAAATCAAAGATTTAGTTTAATTTAAAAATAGTGTTGGGTTAGGTTTTTGAAATATCCAAGTGGTATATTATTTTAGGGTGTTTATTATTATGAGATATATGATGACGTAAACACCAGTCTTGGACTCTTCAGATAAAATCTTCATGTTGTCCAATTAACTGCACACTTGGATAAAGTTGTTAGAAAAACAATAATACGGTGTGTTTGTAATCATCAAAATAAATATATAAAATATATAGAGATGTGGTACACTTGCACCAACAATCTCCCCCTTTTTGATGATGACAAACACAACCGCTAAACACGAGAGCATACTCGGTTTCTCTCCCCCTTTTGTCGAAGCAAAAAGGGTTAAGAAAGACGCTATGCTCCCCCTCGAGAGATGCTCCCCCTCAAAATATGCATATAATTGAGAGTAGCATTATCTCATGGGTTATACTCAAGCATGCCTAAACCAAGTCTTAATTTAAAGAACGATTTTTTGTTTAGGGCTTTAGTAAAAATATCGGCCAAATTGTCTTCGGAATCAACTTTTTCAAGCACAATGTGGCCTTTTTGAACATTATCTCGTAGAAAATGATGTCGCAACTCAATATGTTTGGTACGAGAATGCAAAACGGGATTTTTACTTAGGTTTATGGCACTTGAGTTATCACACATAA
This sequence comes from Saussurea involucrata, assembly GCA_033807775.1. Lineage (NCBI taxonomy): Eukaryota > Viridiplantae > Streptophyta > Magnoliopsida > Asterales > Asteraceae > Saussurea > Saussurea involucrata. Next base: position 92,519,057 of record CM066327.1, on the reverse strand, counting down.
TTGGAATTTTGGATTGACGTACCTCAAAGTCGGTAAGTGTGTGCTTCATCCATAGAACTTGAGCACACGCTCTCGCGGCGGCTACATATTCCGCTTCGGTAGTGGATAAGGCTACGGAATGTTGTTTCTTGGAAAACCAAGACACAAGCGAGAGACCTATAAAGGCACATACTCCACTAGTGCTTTTTCGATCAACCATCGAGCCACCAAGATCGGAATCGGTGAAGCATGTTACTTCTAGCTCGGGTTGTTTTGGATACCATAGTCCAAGATTCGTAGTCCCTCTAAGATATCTAAAAATACGCTTGACGGCTTCATAGTGAGATTGTTTAGGCGAAGATTGAAAGCGAGCACATAAACACACACTATACATGATATCAGGTCTACTAGCAGTTAAATACAATAAGCTACCAATCATGCCACGATAAATCTTTTCATTAAAATCGGTTCCCTCTTCGTCACTAGATAATTTTAGATTGGTGGTCATCGGAGTTTCAACAGGTTTGACATTTTCAAAATTAAACTTTTTCAGCATGTCTTTACAGTATTTTGATTGACTTATAAAGGTACCATTTTCACTTTGTTTTATTTGCAATCCTAAGAAGAATTTTAATTCTCCCATCATGCTCATTTCAAATTCATTAGTCATTTTTGTAGCAAATTCATTACAAAGATTTTCATTTGTAGAACCAAAGATAATATCATCAACATACACTTGCACAACCACAATATCATTTTGAGCATATTTGACAAACAAAGTATTATCTATTTTACCCATACTATAACCACTTGTAATTAAAAAAGATTTTAATCTATCATACCACGCACGCGGAGCTTGCTTTAAACCATAAAACGCCTTTTTTAATTTATAAACATGCGTCGGATTTTCAAAATTTTCAAAGCCGGGAGGTTGGGAAACATATACCTCCTCATTTATAAAACCATTTAGGAAAGCACTTTTGACATCCATTTGATATAATTTAAAATTTTTAGCATTCGCAAAAGCGAGAAGCATTCGAATAGACTCTAACCTTGCAACTGGTGCAAAGGTTTCATCATAATCGATACCTTCTTGTTGATTGTACCCCTTGGCAACTAAACGTGCCTTGTTTCGGGTGACTTCACCGTTTTCGTCTACCTTGTTACGAAAGACCCATCGTGTGCCAATAATGGTTTGACCGCTAGGGCAAGGAACTAAGTCCCACACATCATTCCTAGTAAATTGGTTTAACTCTTCTTGCATGGCCATTATCCAATCCTCATCACCTAAAGCTTCTTCTATGTTTTTAGGTTCTATGGCTGAGATAAAGGCGTGAAAGGCACAAAGGGTATGGATTTGTGATCTAGTCGTTCTTTGGTTTAGGTCACCTATGATTTGATCTACGGGATGGCCTCTAGATGTTCTAAGGTTAGGATCATATACTCCTTGTGGAACATAACATGGAGGGGCATCACTAGATTCTACATTGTTTGTAAGAGATTGGGTTCCTAAGTCCAAGGTTCTAAGATGTTGGGCTAGTGCATCTCCTTCACAACCATTATCATTTACTAAGGGTGCACTAGGTTTAGGAGGACTTTCATCAAAGCTTACATTTAGGGATTCTTCTACAACCATGGTCTCTTTATTAAGGACTCTATAGGCTTTGCTATTCCAAGAATAACCAAGGAATACTCCCTCATAGGCTTTTGGGTCAAATTTGGTCAAATAAGATTTGGTATCTAAAATAAAACATTTACAACCAAATACCTTAAGATGGGCTAAGGAAGGCTTTCTACCACGTAGGATCTCATAAGGGGTCTTATTTAGGATACTCCTAATTAGCACACGATTGAGGACATAGGTCGCGGTAGCTACGGCATCACACCAAAACTTTTGGGGAACTTGATGTTCATTGAGCATAGTCCTACTCATTTCTTGTAGGGTTCTATTTTTCCTCTCCACAACCCCATTAGATTGAGGAGTGCGAGGAGCAGAAAAATTGTGCGTTATACCATATTTGTCGCAAAACGCACCAAATTGAGTTTCATTATCGAATTCGCGTCCATGGTCCGTACGAATCGAAACAATCGTGCAACCTTGTTGGTTTTGAATTCGTTTTCCCAAAATCTTAAATTTTTCAAAAGCTTCATTTTTATGTTTTAAAAATAAAGTCCACGTATATCGGGAAAAATCATCTACAATTACTAGAGTGTAATAATTTCCTCCAAAACTTTGAATGGCCATAGGGCCAAAAAGATCCATGTGTAAAAGTTCTAAAACTCTTTTAGTTGAAATCACATTTTTTGATTTATGAGAAACATGAGTTTGTTTGCCGACACGACATGCATCACAAAAATGATTATCAAATTTTAATTTTGGAAGGTCACTCACAAGCTCCTTATTTTTCAAATTTTGAATTAATCTAAGGTTAGCGTGACCTAAACGTCTATGCCACAAGGTCGAATTATCATATACGGAAGATAAACAAACATTTTTATTTACATCAGTTTTACAAACATAAAGATTTCCTTTTATAACCCCATTCAAAAGAACTTTACCATTTTTCAGAATTTTGCAAGAGTCTTCTTCAAAAACAACAATTATACCATTTTTGCACAGTTGACGAACACTTAGCAAGTTAAATTTCAAATTATCAACATGCGTAACATCTAAAAATGTAACATTGTTGCAAGAAATTGTACCTTTCCCAATTACCTTTCCTTTGGAGTTTCCTTCAAAAATTACTAGTCCACCATCACATGACTCATATGATGAAAAAAGATTATGGTTTCCGGTCATGTGACGTGTGCATCCACTATCAAGAATCCAATCCATATCAAGATTTATCTACAACATTTAAAGTACAACTTTTATGGTCCCCACATCTTATGGGTCCTTTGGAAGTTAGTCTAGAAAGCATAGAAAACCACATATAATAATAAATATATTTTCACAAAAAATATACAGACAAGAAAATTATTTACTCAACCCTTTTCGGTAGCTCTACTTGGAAGCGACCAGGAAAGACGGTGAGGGTGGTAAGCGCGAAGGCACTTTAAAAACCGACCTCATTAGAATTCGAAGAATTCGCCTTTATCTTTCCTAGACACCGTATCCAAATAGGTGAGCCTATTCGGAGTTGATTCATAATTTTCAAACACAGAATATATATATATATATGTATATAATATATATATACAAAAAAAAATTAAAACCATAAACGCATGCCACCGGGATTATCAACACTAAAGGAGCCTTTAGGAATCCACTTTGGTACCATTTTAATTTTACGATCATATTTATCAAGGACGTAAAAAGGAGCATGCATATTCACACTATTTTTTGGTCTAGAAAATTTACTATTATACATGCATGCATAAGATTTCCTAGACTTATAATTTACATTATTTATGTTGGACATATATGAGGATTTTTGCACATACGGTTTTCTCATTTCAACATTTTTAGGTGGTTCAAAATATCTTTTGATAGGCATACATAAGCACTTATCTTTACACGTATCGGAACCAACGCCTTTTCTACAATTAGTGCTATTTGACATATTTAACATTTTAAGCACTTTCTCATTGCTACTTTGAAAGGCATGTGCTAACAAATTATCTTTTTCATGTTTATCACATTTTTCTTTTAAACATGCATTTTCCTTTTTAAGCACATCACAATTAGCACATAAATCATTTTCAACTATTCTTTTCTCAAGGCATGCAATTTCTTTATTTAAAATGTCACAAGAATTGCAAACATATTTTTCACTTAATTTATTTTCTAAATTTATGATTTTTTCATTATCGCATGCAATTTTTTGTTTGCTATCATGAATTTCCTTTTTACTTAATAATAATTCTTCCTTTAATTTTGCGTTCTCATCTTTATAATTATTTGTAAGCATAACCATTTTTTGAAAGGCATCATTTAACATATCAAGATCATCATCATCATTACATTCATCATCGCTAGAGTAATTTGAGTAACACGAGTTTACCTCATCGTCGCTTTCCGCCATGAGACAAATGGCTTCATACTCATTTTCATCTTCACTTGCGCTCCACGCGCCTCCAACGAAGGCTTTCTCCTTCTTGATTTTAGGTTTATTTCTTTTTGGACACTCGTTGGCATAGTGATCCTTGTCTCCACATGAGTAGCAAAAGCCCTTCTTTTTCTTGGCTTCTTCATCATCACTTGATTCGCCATTTTTATTTATTTTGTCGTTCCGTTTATGGAACTTTCGGCTTCGGTTTTCTCCACCACGGCGATAATCTCCTTTTCTTTGAAACCTATCATTTCTTGAAAACTTTTTGTTAGCTAAAAGTTTAGAAAAATTTCTTACCAACATGGCTACATCGTCAAGATGTTCGGGTTGATCCTTTGAGGAGCTAGCTTTCTCCTTCTTTTTCTTCTTCTCCTTCTCGTCACTTGAAGTTGAAGCTTTAAGCGCCAAAGATTTCTTTTTATCATGCTCCCGATCTTTGTTCCTTTTTAGTGCAATTTCATGCACTTTGAGATTTCCAATGAGATCATCTAATTTCATCATTGAGAGGTCACGGGAGTCTTCCAAGGATGTGATTTTCGGCATCCACTCCGGAGGAAGCGCTCGAAGAATTTTTCGCACGTAATCTTCGTTAGGATATGTTCTACCAAGACCTTTCAAGCTCACCATGATAAGGTTGAAACGTTTAAACATTGAGTCGATTGACTCATCTTTTAACATCTCAAACATTTCATAATCATGTACAAGAATATTTATTTTTGAGCTTTTGACTTGAGAATTTCCTCTATGAGTATTATTTAGATTTTCCCAAATATCGTGAGCAGTTTCACAAGAATAAACACGTTCAATCTCATCTTTAGTAAGTGCCGAAAAAAGAATATTTTTAGCTTCAAAATTTAAGCAAACCCAAGCATCCTCAGCGGCGGACCATTCCGCTACTGGTTTTTCACTAATTACTCCATCTTTGGTTTTGGTGGGTTTATAATCTCCATTTTTAATAATGTCCCAAATTTTTCGACTTTTGCCACGAACGTAGCATTCAAAAAGATTTGCCCAAAGACCAAAATTTTCGGTGTCAATTTGCGGAATCTTTGTAGAAATAATTCCCTCAGAGGTTGCCATTTAAAATATAAGAACAAGTTTTTAAAAAGCACAAATATTTTTAAAGAAACTTGCAACCCGCTCTGATACCAATTGTTAGGACAACCTTAGGGGGGTAAAGGTTGTATTTAAAAATATTTCACAAATAAAAATTCTCTTATCAAAATCAACAACAAATATTGCATGCACAACAAATATATAAATAAAATTAAGTGCACAACGGGAATATAAAGAGATAAGGGTAGAGAATATTGATACCGACACCGAGATTTAAAGTGGTTCACCACCAACTGGCTGGCTAGTCCACTTGCCGAGACACTTCTCGACATACTGATTCACTATAAGTGTTCTTTATGGTAGAACGCAAACCTTGATACAATGATAATAAAATCTCTTGCTTTTGCTCGAGAACGTGAATCACTCACACTATTCAAATACTTACAAGAGAATATATCTCACAATATTAATCACTCTTGTATAAGTATAACACTTGGATTTTTGAGGGTTTGATCACTCAAAAAATATATTGAATAAGTGATGTAGCTGAGAGTTTCTCCAAAAAAATATGTATTCCAATTCTTTTTTTTTAGGAGTTGAGAATGCTGCATGATATATATACTTGGAGCAGCAACGGTCGAAGGGTGCTGCGGTATACCGCCTATATGGGCGCGGTATACCGCCCAGAAAAAGTAGCTGACAGCAGGAAGGTCAACCTGCAAGAACCTGCCACACGTATAACAGAGCCGCGGTATACCGCCGAGCACCACGCGGTATACCGCCTGAAGAAAACAGCTCGGCGCCAGAGAGGAGTCACATCCATTGTTGAAAGACCATAGCTTAAAATAGCATCTGGATTCTTTTTGCATTCTTCCAAAAAGAGTCAACAATATTCTTTTGGCTTAAAATTTGAATAATTCAATTTTAAATTCAAAACATTTCTAAATTAATTTAAATCAAAGATTTAGTTTAATTTAAAAATAGTGTTGGGTTAGGTTTTTGAAATATCCAAGTGGTATATTATTTTAGGGTGTTTATTATTATGAGATATATGATGACGTAAACACCAGTCTTGGACTCTTCAGATAAAATCTTCATGTTGTCCAATTAACTGCACACTTGGATAAAGTTGTTAGAAAAACAATAATACGGTGTGTTTGTAATCATCAAAATAAATATATAAAATATATAGAGATGTGGTACACTTGCACCAACAAATATTATTTGTCACATTCAGCCATGCATGTTTATGGATTATCAATGAACCGAATACCTTTCCAAAGTGCTTCGTGTCCAAAACAACTATGTCTTGATACTCGCTGACCGGTTTGTGAAGCACACTTTGGAAAGAGAACGTTGTTGGTGCAGTTTAAAGTTGAATAAATTAGATAACATGAAAAACAAAATGAAGAAGAACCATGCTGAATGGAAAACATTTACCTAAGAATTCTTTTTATTTTTTTATTTTTGGGAAATCCGTCGTTAAAGTGTTGATTCGTCATAAAACCGTCTCAAAAGTTGGTGGTATATTATTGGTGGAAATTCAAATCAATGTCAGATTACCCAAAGTTTTGTGGGTGGTTTATGGGTAAGGTTGGCAATGGGTAAGGCACCCATTACCCGTTATGTTTCTACCTATTGGAAGAAGTTATAGGTAAAGAAAACTAGTGTTGAAACCGCGCGTTGCACGGTAGCGTGAATAACTTGGGTAGTGATATAAAGATTGTCCATATGATACATGTTAATTGTTAAATATGATAATCAATAAATAGTATATAAATTATTTATAAAAATCATTAAAACTTAATTAGTGGAATTTTAGTACATTGTTTAGATACGTGATGACATTGTATGGAGTTTTTTTTTCTTTTTTAAGTTGAAAGAGAATGGTACATCTGTCGATTTATTTATATTTATTATATCACTACAAATAAACTAACGCATTCATAAAAATTATTTATGTTTTTATCGTTTAAATGTTATGTGTTCTAATTAACGAAAAAAGTAATTTAGAATGTGTTTTATCATAATATATAAAAATATATGTACTTTTATGTATATATGCATTCTAACTTCATTTTTAAGAAAACTAAAATTGAAAATGCAAGAAAATAAAAGGTTTAGTAACTATTGTATTGGTTCTATAAATAAATCAGAATAAGAAGAAAAAAGATAAAGACGTCTTAAAACTTTTCATTTAACTATTGTTTAGTTCTTACTGTACTATATAATAGATATAACATATATAAGGTTTACTATTTGGTAGACTTTGATTAATTTCAACCGTATTTTTCATGACTATAATTTTTATCGTTGGATGGAATTGAGTTTGATTCTATATTTCTATCCATGGTTATAATTTCAAATATATCATTCCACATTTTGTATATTCATATTTTCTTTCCCAAGCTACCATCTTTGCATCGATTGGTATAAACAAAACACACTACATTTCAAGATTTAAGCATTCTCAAATCTTGTAATGTCACTTTATAATAGTCTCACAAATGCGGGATATCTAAATAATAAGTTTTGTTTTGCAAAAATAAGATCATCCAAATAAGATAACCTTATGAGTCCAAACCTATGAGTTGACACAATGACATCACATCATGTTTTCATATACATTTGCTCTTTATTGCAATGTTTTAACATCTTACCAACTTGGGATGTTTAAAATTCAACCACAATTTATCAATACATAAATACTCAATTCTCATTATGTCATCTAGAATCTTGTGTTTCCACCTCAATATTCGTTGGTTCTTTCCTGGCTTGCATCGTGTTTTGTATTTGCGTATGTGATCATAGAAATTGTAGCTTTAATATATATATATATATATATATATATATATATATATATATATATATATATATATATATATATATATATATATATACGGTTGGGTTCCAATGAGAAATTAGTTAACGTGAGAAGTGTGAGAGAAGTGTATCAACCGTTGTATCTGAACTTCATTTATTAAACAATAATTAATGATAAGTTATTGTAACAACCCACACTTTCACAACAAACAATATCATAGATAAATAATCCCAAATCGGGTCCCAATACATGATAAGAATCATAAGTGAACATTACACGTTCTAAATTATCCAAAATTTTGCAGCGGAATATTCTATCCACAACCGAGAGATCTATCTAAGCAGTACAAACTATAAACTATAGTGCTCCTCGCCAAAGCCTCCGCCTCTATGCTCAAACTTTCTCTTTACCCCTACTTGAAGCACCGCTAAAGCGCTTCCCTGAAAATGGTTTAGTTTGAAAAGCGAGGGTTAGACCATAAGGTCTAGTGAATTCCCTCAGAAAACGGTTTGAATAAGCATGCATAAAACATTACTTTAAAAACCAGACAACTCAACGTAATTCCATACATGGGTATTTGCACAGTGTTCATAGACCGCAGAATTCAACAACCACGATCGGGGCCCAAGCAGACTCCCCATAACCCGAATAGGCAGGATACAAATTCCATACCTACTGTGTAACAACCATGTTGGTTTTGTCTTCAAAAGATAAAATTTAAAAGGAATTGTGGCAAAGAAAGAGAATGAGAAAGCTTGGGACTTGAAAGTAATTAATTGAAAGGTATAAATAGTGTGAAAATCCCTAGGAGCATTATTGAACACTCTTGTGGCGGCTGGAAATCAGGAAAGAAAGAGAGCAAAAGGGAAGAAGTCGATTACTGGGAGTCTCTTCAAAGGTAAATTACTATTTTGGTGCTATCTCTTCTATCTTCCTACATGAATCGATTTCCATTATTTTAAGAGTTTGAGAATCTAAGTGATTCCCTCATTTTCCTTTCACTTATGTAAGAATGAAAATGGTGATTTACTTCTTTTTTGGGTTGATAAATGGTTGAATCGTTGGTCGTATGAGTGTGCAAGGTTAAGAGAGTAATCTTAGAATTTTATGTAAAAGATTTTGTGGCAATAACCCTGGATTTAATAGTGTTGAGAGGAGTTTGGGGTTTTTGGTTCGTCGAGTCCGTAAATCGCCTAGTTCCGGATTAGATTTCCGGGATGGGAGTTCCGGATTTGGGTGAGTTTCGGATTTCAGGGATTTCGGATTCGGGAGTCCGAATTTGGGAGTCCGGACTTGGGATATTCCGGATTGGGGTTCCGGATTTGGTTAGGCATTTCTGGACGGGTGATCCGGATTCCGATAGTTGTCCGGAATCTAGGAACTTCCGGAAGAGAATGAGTCCAGTGGTGTGTCCGAGTAGAGTGGCCTGACCTTGAACTGCTTGTTGGTTTAGGTGCGTTTCGGGTAGTTCAGAAGTGAGACTCGGGTATTTCCAACCTTCGTAATCAGGTGAGTTCCTTATTCCCTACTTTTATGAGAAAAATCATTTTAGGCATGTCTTTCATAAATATTGATATTGGGATGTAAATTTTGTATGTTCACATGAGGAAGATTGTTCTTTAACTTTCAAGATTGTTGTCTTGAATATTCGTGGTATATTTTACTTTCATGTTAATATACTTGTATGTGGAGTCGGGTTGCATAGTGGAGCTAAGTTGTACCTTGAATCCTCGGGATTCTTGGAGTGGTGGTAGACCTGATGCCTAGAATCTGTTTCTTGTGCACCCGGGTATGGGCATCTACGAGGGGGCCATGGGGATCTATTGGGAGCCCCGGTTGTGGACTATCCGTTAAGGTGATAGTCACGGAGACCACTGTGTAAATACCCATGTGTGGAAGTTCTGGCTAAATGTTATTATGTTTTATCATATTAAACTGTTTTGAGAGGGAATTCACTAGACCTCGTGGTCTAACCCTCGCTTTCAAAATCTAAAACCTCTTTTAGGAAAACACGTTAGTAGAGTTTCTTCTAGTAAAGGGAAAGAGAAGGCCTGGAGCTGTAAGAGACGTTGGCCTTAGCCTAGACCACTGATATTTCTTTTTAGATAGATGCTCGGCTGTGGATTAGTGTTTTTCGCTGCAAATTTTGAAAGACTTTGTTAATCATTGATGTTGGTTATTTTGGGACCCGTTTTTGGGAAGTTATGTAATTGAACCCGGTTTTGGGCTTTTCTATTTAATTATTGCATGTTGAGATTTTGGGTTGTTACATACTGGTTCATAATAAACTCCCAAAGGATCATCGGATCCCGAGGTACCCTAATCCCACTGTGCAACATGACTCCACGTAGCATACAAGCATAGCTAACCATAAGCCAACAATGCATGCAATCTTTATAAACAGCTCAACCATGCTAAATAAGCCTTTCCAAAACATACTTTCATGCGGGAAGTTTATAAAAGCTTGTAAACAAATCATACTTGCAAAGCATACCATGATCAGTAAAAATATTTAACATCTCATTTCACGTTAAAAAAGGGTTAAGTAAACTTACCTGGTCGATATGATTTTCTAGACACGCGGTTCACTTTTGAATAACCCGAACAGAACCCAATTCACCTAAAAGATAATAACAACCTTCATAAAAAGTTATCCGGACAAAACTGCCGAGCATTTCTCTTCCAGACCACATTCTATCATCCTCATGTCATGAGATTATACGGATCTCATCACATGTATGACTCCTTGCGCACAGAGCAAGGAACTTCCACAGAACCAGAAGAAGAAACAAGAAAAGATGCCGAAGTTGAAGAAGGCACACAACCAAACCAAACTCCCAGTGCAACCCACATTTCTAACTCCGCAGGTCTAGCTGCAGAAGGAGTTATTGAAAAAGAGCAGCACAGCTCGATCCCAACCCAACCCATCCAGCCAGAGGTTACTCTTTCAACCTCTGTGCCCACAGAAACCGGGGAATCCATTCCTAGGGAGTCTGCTCAAAGAGACTCACCTAATGTTCGTGATCAATCGCCCCAGATCACACAAGAACGCCCTACAGAGGAATTTGTTTCCTCTGACACGCACTTATTAAGACCCACACTTCTTTCAGAGAGAAGTAGAGAGCACAAAGACAAAGAGACTCTAGACAAGTCTCCTAGTCAACAGAAGGATATTCCAATACCCACCTCTGGAGTGGATTTGGACAATGTTCTTCTCAGAACTTCTGTAGGGATTGAAACTCATGTTTCTTCTCAAGGATCAGAAGGAAATCCTTCCATTCTCAACGTACAAACAGGAATGAAAGAAGGTATCCCAGGAACAGGGATTCACTCTGGAGACGAATGTGTTCCTCCAGAGGTTACCACCGGAACACAAGTCACAAGGGATGAGTTCCAACCCTTGAGACCTCTGTGAACCAAACCTTGAAAGAGTTGCAAAGCTCTTTCAAATCTTTTGCAGAGACAACATCACTGGCACTGCTAAACCTGAACACCAAAATGGACAACCTGTCCACAGAGGTGAAAACTGCCATCTCACAGATGAAGTCTGATGCTACCGCATCCACCACTTCTGCCGCAACAACTACTCCTTCTTCGATTGAGAACTCCATCAACAAGTTCCTTGATCAATTGAACAAACAGACTTAAGTGTCAACGGGCATCACTCCTGCAGATCTACAGAAGGCCCTACAAAAAGTTCAAGAAGAATCCATGCGAAATACCATGCTGATGCAACCCAAAGACTACATGACAAGAGCACAGCTGACAGAGCTTGGGCAGAACGTGATTAATCAAGTGACATAAGTCATCCTTTCCTTCACCACTGCCAATGCTAACTTCGTCAAAGATTTCAGAGAAAGTGTAGGAAGGATGAGATTCAAAACAGAGGCAGAGCTAGCAACTCTTCTTGGCCTCTGTGATGATGTCTGCGCGAAACTGATCGTTGCTGGAGCCACAATGCCAAAGAAACCCGATGCTTCCTGCAGAGCAGAGGGTACATCAGACAAGGGTCAGGATGACTCTGATGATGATGACCATCCTGGTCCATCAGATCATCCTGAGGGGGAGAAAACTACAGAGAAAACTGCAAGCAGAGGACTTACAGGTCCACCAATAGCCGCAGAACCTCTGAGTCAAGCACCTCCAGAACAGACCCGACAACAACAAACTCAACAAACCACAGAGAATACACCCATCTCTGTGGATTCAACCTCTGAAGAACCCAACACTACAGAAGCAGATAAGCAAACCTCAGAGGCAACAACCGCCCCTGAGGTAATCATTTTGGAAGAAACAGATGAACCAACCACAGAGAAAACACCCACCTCTGTGGAAACACCCCAAACCATACCCAGAAGAAAGTCGATTGCCACCAAACCAAAAAGAGCAACGACCTCTGCTTCTGACATTCTGAAAAGGATGCACACAACAATGAGTGATCGTATGGTGAAGAGAGAAGAAGAAAGGCACAGGTTCACTTTAGCTTTCAGAATGGCAAGAAGATTTAATGACAACACTTCATCAACAGAAACTGAGCTCACAGAAGAAGTCACCAAACAACCTCCAACAAAGGTTACAGAGCAAGTCAAGCCAACAGAACCATCGCCACAAAAGTCCTCTAAATCACAATCGTCAAAATCCACAGAGGCAACCTCCATCAAACCTACAGAAGTGCAAACCTCAAATCCCACAGAAGCAACAGGTTCTGCCACGACAACAAAAGATAAAGGCAAAGGGATACTGACAGAAGAGCCTAAGAAGAAGAAAACATTGTCAAAGCCAACAGAGAAACTGATGAAGAGTGCGTTTGACGCCTTTCAAACCCCAAAACCCGAAGAAGTTGACTGGGCACATGGATTGAAGCCTCTGTCAGAAATTCCTTTAACTGGTAGACCTGCAGAAGTTGTTCAACAGATGGAGAGTCTCAGAAGACAAATTCCACGACCTGGTCCAACACATGAAGAAATGGAAGAAGTGGTATACAAGTACCTCTACAAACAATCCTTTCAGACAAACTATCCAATAGATCATGTGACAGATCCAAGGATCAGAGAAGAATTTGAGAACATCTTCACGAGAACAAAGCCAAGAGCCAAAGCAGATGTCTTCTCAATTCACAAAATCAAAAAAGTGATCTTCTGCAGATTCTCCTTCACTAGAACCTATCCAAGGGTCAGGTACAATCTTTACAGAGTCAGAAGAGAGAACAATTCAGAATCTACCTTCGCTGATGCTGACTTAAGAAACATCAATCCATACGATCTACCTGACCTTCTGCAATGGACAAAGGACAACTACAACACAGAGGCAAACACCAGAGCCTATCAAGTATTGAGAAAAGCGATGAGGGAAAAGCTTCTGCTCTACAGCATGATAGATTTTCAGCTGGGAAAAGATCTTGGTCTCAAACATCTAGATCTACGACCACCAGAAGATCGCTGCCCACCAGACGCTGTGCCCAACTCAATCATCAGAGAACCAAGATTTGGGTTAGTATTTCAAAACCCACAACACCAGGTTAAACTTTTTGTACTCATGGATTGTCAGAAGTACGCAACCAGTACTCTGAGCAAATTCAGAGCAAGCCTTGTAAAATACAGAGGTACAGAGAAAATGGATAGAGATGATGCAGATACTTTCATCAGAGAAATAGACTCAACAATCCGCCTAAGAGAACTCTGCATCAGATTCTACAAAGTGATCAGAAAAGTCGGCAGAGACAACAGAAGCTACAACGATTTCAAAGATGCCAAAATCTGATTCTCAGACCTCCAATCTCTGCAAACAAAGTTTTATCTTTCATTGTACTCAAATGTAAAATGCCTCTGGCATATTTCTAAATGAAAGAAATTTCGAGGTATTGTTTAACCTCTGTCTTATCTAACTTAGCCTAACTAAACTCAAAGTCAAATTTTTATTTTTCACTACTTAGGGGGAGATTGTTAGCTTCAATCTTCCTAATCATAGAAGTATTTAGAAGTAGTGAAAAATAGGCTAAGTATAGAAAAGCCTCTCACAGAGGCTCTGCCACTTCTTCCAGAAGATCAAGTCCAGAAAGCCACAGAAGCTACAGAGGTAATCACAGAACCTCTGTAGTGCGCAAGAAGAAGATCAACTCGGAAACAAGTGGACTGCTCCACAGAAGGTCAGACCATAGAACCTCTGTAATGCCTTACAGAGCCTCTGTAGTCTGCTATGAAGACTTGGAAGATATTACTGGATACGTTCATCAACTTGCATGGAAAAGTACTGTCAAAACACGTGTCAAGCTCTGAGTGGACTCAATAGGGCATGGTACAAAATAGACGTCTGCGCCATTTAATGCATTTACCAATAGTACATCTGCTCCATTAAATGCGCATGGCTCAAACAACTGTTCACACCATCCAGTTCACTATTCATGCCGTAAAAGGAACAGTGACCTTCTTCATAGTCTTCTAAGAGTAGTATAAAAGGAAGTCTCATGTTGAGATCTTCCTAAGAACGAATACACAAGGAATCACTAATACTCTCAAACGTTATTGTCAAATATCTGAGTGTTATATTCTCACACACACCAACAGTTCTTAATCTGTTTTTCGTGTTCTTATTATATATTGAATAACAGTAACTGTTCAAGAAATCCTTTTCATTCTTTACTGTTTTCTTTATATGTGTGCGTTCTAATATCTATCAAACATATCTGTTAGTTTAATACGCTTCCGCATCAAACTCTAAACTCAACTAATAGACTGTTAATCTTGATTAAGTGAATCTGGGTTCCAACACACCTTGGGCAAGGTCTTTCAACTGGTTGAAAAGGTGGACGGCTATCAAATCGCTGAAACCTTGACTTCTTCGGATCGTGTGGTGGTCCTTCCCATTTTCTCTTTCCCATACTTTTATCACCAACATCCCTCCTATTATCTCGCTCCACATCTTCCGTGGCATCTACTGCAGCTGAGAAAGTATCGGGTCCCTTTGCAGCTACTAGCCTTCTGACATCTGAATTCAACCCGAAGATAAACCTCTCCACTTTCATTGCCTCCGTGGCAACGTAATACTCCGCAAAATGAGATTTTTCTAGAAAACGAGCAGTGTAGTCCCGAACAGATAGTTTCCTTGCTGCAAATTCCTAAACTCCCCCTCTAGTTGTTTAACAGTTGCATGAGGACAGAACTGCTTCCGGAAAGCTATAACAAATTCTTCCCACGAGAAGGTAGAATATATGTCCGAACCTCCCGAAGATATATGAGCTTCCCACCAGTACAAGGCGTCACCCTTCAACATTGCGGTTCCATAAAGTACCCTATCCTCTTCCGCGCACTTGCTAGTCTTGAAGATGGATTCTATTTCCTTCAACCATCGCATAGCTTTCACTGGATCCGGATCTCCTGAATAGGTCGGAGGCTTACAACTAAGAAACATTTTGTAATCACACTTTTTCATTATGGGTCCAACGGTAGGAGTAATAGGCATCTCTTCTTCATGTGTGGGATCTGGTCTTTCCGTTTCGGTATTATGCATCTGGTTAAACATAGCCTCGATATTTGCCTGTAATCTTCCCATTTCGGCCGCTAAATTGTCTCTCGTAACAAACTCCGTACCACGTCCCTGAACTCTGCCCCCACTTCTGCCTCTGCCTCTTTCTCCCCCTCTTCCCCTTCCTCCGGCTGTTGGATTGGTTCTATTCGGATTTCCTTCCCCTTCCCGATTTGTTCGTCTCGTACCACTTGCCATTCTATTGATTCAAACAAGGTTAATTATACACATAAACACATACCCCATATAACAAGGTAGTCCAGTCTAAACATGTACCTGTAAGATCACAATTACACTGGCCAGGTGTAATCTGAAATTACCTTACATGATGTTCCTTCTACCTTTTTATATTTAACATCCCAAGGTTCTATAATAACGGGGACATCCTACTTCACATGCAGTTTAAGTCTAGGTACAGATACTAATACCTAAACCCCTTAAACTAGGGCTATGATACCATCTGTAACAACCCGGATTCCCAACATACAAATAACATATATTTCACCACAAAATAATACATCATTTTCATTTACGGTCCCTTATCTTAACCAAGTAGGTCTTTCAGTACAAACTTTTTCATTCATAATAAAGTACAAAATATCATAACAGATACAAAACACATCTTGAATCTTCATAATCATATATCTTCCAAAAAGCTAGACATGATTAACCTATCATTTGTCTTTACTTGCTCCACGACCTGGAATACATATTTTAAAACAAAATTGAGGGTTAGACCTTGAGGTCTAGTGAGAAAATCCTCGTTAGTTAAAAATCATCTTTTACCAACATTCAATACACATAATGCACATAATAAAAATACCAAATATGACTCGTGAATCATGTATCTTTTCATCTCTTTCTCTTTCTCTTTCTCTTGGCCATATTAATTGGTAGCAAGCCAATTAATTAGTTTACACCGCTGTACTAAATACAGCCAACACCGTTGTCCCTTTATACAGCCAACTTTCATCGGTCCTAAGCCCGGCCAACTAGCACCCATACAATGTAATACTCATATAAAAACTATATGCACCATATTACACTCATTTACATATATGTATTCCATTTGAAAACATTTTAGATAAAAACTCACTTGGTTCGTTAAATTTCCAAGATCTTCCCACGCTATTACCAAGCACTCCAAATTCTTCAGTCCCGTTTCACGGAATCTGTACCACATAAATACAAATATTTCTTTTAAAGGCTAAAATCTCTAAAATCCTGAAATCCTCGACTCAAGTCGCAATCAACCATGGAAATACTCTATGTCGCAATACACTACACCAAGTCGCAATTAACTACTGCGACACAGTGCCAAGTCGCAATCAACTACTGCGACTTCTCCCTCATGTCGCAATCAACTGTTGCGACAACCCCCTCAAGTCGCAACCAACTGTTGCGACAGAGTACCAAGTCGCAACCCACTATTGCGACTTCACGAGCAAGTCGCAGCTCAAGGTTGCAACATTCATGAAGATCACAATATTCAACCATGTCGCCATCCACTGTTGCGACTTCACATGAATGTCTCAGTCTACTGTTCATCCTAAAACCCAGAAATTTAATCTTTTAAACTATGCATGTTGCTGTAACTATGCAGATATGTTTAAGACTATTAACATAACCTAACCATATGCTCAGATTTTCCAAAACATCTCTAAATCATCAAACCCCACTTCAAAACTCATGTAAAACTTTATCTAAACAAAAGGATAGATTAAGAGGTTACATACCTTTAATCTTTACAAGATGAACCTTCCAAATCCAGCAACAATCTTTGTCTTTCCTCTTCTTTCCTTTCGATTCTACCTTTCTTTCTTCTTTCTCTCAACCGAACCCACACACACACTTTAGAATAATTGTTACTTGTGTCTCAATGAGACACCTCCTACTAGCCTAACACAAAAGAGGCGGTGGTGGAGTGGAGTTTGGTAAAAAGACCAAACAAACCCCAAACTCATCCTATTTGGCATAACATACCCCTCAACTTCCATTATAAAATATAAACTTACCCCGTAACTTCTAACTCCATAAAATACTAAAATAAATACTTATAAAATTTCTTAAATCTAAATTAACTAAAATACTACAAGTTAAATTATTAAATAATATATCTGGTTATACAATTCATTAATGAAATACATAGATAACATTTACTTATTTGGTAGATTTTAACATGAGGTATTAAATTGAAAAAATTAATACCATGGGATTGAGGGCTTTTGGCAAGTGGCCAAAAATGGGTTGGGTTTTGTTGAGAAGTGCCAAATTTAGTGAGAAGCGTGAAAAATGGTTATCAACTGTTGGATGAGAAATGGTCGAACATTAGGATAAGATACAACGCGAGATAAGATGCGCTGCGATGCACTTATCAATTCCCTTTTAAGCCGCAATTCATGCGAGGGTATTTGATTAAAAGTGATCAACGGTTTACAAGCACTTCTCACGCTTCTCACAAAAAATGACACTTCTCACATGATCCCATGCCTAGAATTGTAACTTCTAAAAACTAATTATAATATAAAAATTAATGAATAGGAACTAAATATTTGAATTTACTTATAACAACTATAAATTAACGTAAACATTTGAAATAAATTACTCTAATAGGTCCTAAGATATCTTAACTAATAACAAAGTATTTTAATGATCACTAAAAATGTACTGGTAAATAAAGATTAATGTCATCATTCAAATTTCATTGTAGTCGATGTTCTTAGAATTTAAAAAAAATCACTTTAGTAATTATCTTTACTGGATTTAAAAAAAAGGTAAACGCTACACGTTACAATGTAATTAAATTTTACATTCTTTATTTTAAAAACTAAATATGTTGAAATGTTAGAAGAAAATATATATGGATGAAAAATGATGTGAGCGTAAGTTAGGGATGATAGCTTGGAGTCGGATAAGAATTGAGTTGTTGAACGAATCGAGATAACATGTATCTATGTGTGTTTTAACACGTTGTATCAAAGTAATAAAAATTTATAAAGTTTAAAATTAAATAATTTATAATTAAATAATAATACATAATGGTTGAAAAGTTATTTTTAAAACTTTAATACATATATTATATAATATAATATAGATATGATCTTAAATTACAAATAATAAAATAGTTGAAATTAGGCCAATAACAAGAATATAATAAATATGGTCCAATACATGATTTTAGAAACCGACCAACGAGAAAGATTGTCGACACAACCCAAGAAAATAAGATAATAAATAGTGTTTTAAGAATTAAGAATATTGAACTAGGATAATATTAAAATCATAAATATATATTGTTTGGGTAAAAAACCACACCTCACGACCGATGCAAAAAACCAAACGACATATATTGCACGATCCGATTTGTATTAAGATAAGGTCCTGTAAATAACATACGACCATGACCATAGTCGTCACTTAGTATATTGGTCGTAAGGTACGTACGACTTACGACCAAGACCTTTGGTAAAACTTCACAACCATCGTAAGACTCCTCTCGACCGTAACTAATTAACTCTCGAAAGCTTTTTCTTGGCTCTTATTACTTCTTATTGAAAAAAGCTCCTACCCTAATAAGTTTGACTATGTTTATTAACCACTTAGTCTAAAAAGAGGTGTTGACCGTTCCTCTAACCAGATGGAACTCAGTCAGCAACGTTTCCCACTCTTATAGGGGTTACAGATGCTTTCTTGGTTTATTTCCCTTTTATCCTCCATACTTCCCTATATATCTTACGATCAAACCAAATAACTCATAAGTCTCTTTCTCTTCAACATTGGTCTGCATATCTGGAGATGATTTCATTTTCTGTTGGATATCTCGTCAAGCTCGTTCTTTAAAGCCTGTCGAGAGCAATGCCGAAAAATCGTTCTTTTCTTCTTCTCTCATTCGTTGCGTCATTCCCGTTAACGGCATCACTCTCTTAGTCTCCATCTAACGTATCACGTACACTACAATTTTTGATTAGTTTTTTATCTAGGGTTCTCGATTTGGGGTTGTTTGTTAGAAAGAAAACATCTTCTCTCTTTTTGTGTTCTTTCGTTGCTTATTTTGGATTCTCGTGTGCAAATAATGAGTTTTCAGCAATAATTTTGGGTTCCATTGTCATGTTTATTAATGATGCTTAAAATGTCATTTTACTGCTAATAGCCATTTGTCATTCAACAACTATTTATTGGAAAATTGTTGCATTGTATTTAGCACTTCACCATATATATATATATATATATAGGGTTATAATGGTCATTTTTTGTCAGTCACAACCAAATCTAGAATATTTGGTAAACAACCATTTTTCAAACAACACTTATTTTAGACAGAGCCGCTTACTCTAATAAGGCCACTTATTTCACTTATTTCAAACAACGCTTACCTTCTATTATTGGTAGACATCCCCTTAAACTTCATTTAGTCAATTGAAAAAAAAACCATAACTTTAATTGATCCCTATTCTTATACAAATCCCGATTTTTTCCTTTGGTCGATTTTTAGCATTAAGAGTTTGCCGCCCACCGTGGGGCTCCATCTAAAGAAAATCTCCGACAAAACGTACGTGCTACTAATCGTTTCTTGAGTTTACTCCATTTTTCAGGAAAATGTCGGGATAGGGACATCAATTCAGTGAACTGGCGCAATTATGCATGGAATTGGATGTTGCACGTGCCCAGCTTAATTCCCTGAAGGAACAGAACCGCAAAGCAACGGCAGAAATCGCATCCCTGAGAAACCAGAATGGTCCGAATCAGAACGCTGGAAACTTCTTTGGTCCTCAAAACGGCTGAAACCAGAATCCAAGAAACTTTTTTGGTCCTCAGAACGGACCGAATCATAACGCTGGAAATCTCTTTGGTCAACAGAATGGCCCGACACCATTCTTTGGGGTACCCATACAGAATCCTCTTCCACCGCAGCATCTCAGGCCACCACCATTGTTTCAGAATCAGACGATGCCCATGACGTTGAGAACGTTTCACATGATCCCATTCCAGACTCCCTTCGTCCCGATCGCGACGATGAGCATCCAAACGATGCCTCCGCCAACCATACCTGCATCGTTCACTTTTCCACCGCACGGGAAGCTGCTGACTCGATACGCCGAAATGGCTTCCAGGTGACGATGGGTATAACGACGCAAGATACGGGGTCCATTTTTGCGACAATCGGAGGATCCAATCAGGACGACTCGGTCGCTTAACGCCTAAAGCTCCTGGAGGAACAAAACAAAAGGATGTTGTCATTACTTTCTAAACTACCTGGTGCCGCTGTACCTGTCGATGTCGAGCCACACTATGGATTCCAAGCATCCCCCTTTATCGACGCGATAGCCACGGTTGACGTCCCGAAGAAGTACATCATCCCCACCTTCACGCCCAAATATTCGGGGATCACAGACCCGACTGAACATATTGCTCAATACAAGCAATTAATGTGGATGGTGTCCATACCACAGCAATACCAAGAAGTGTGTATGTGTAAAAGTTTAGGTGAGACCCTCACCGGAGCTGCCCTCTAATGGCAAAATCCATTGGCAACTTCACTTAATTTGTCAACCAATTCTCCCATTAATTCGCAAGTAGTCGCAAGATGGAGAAACAAACTAGTGACTTGTACTACGTCAGTCAAAAGGTCGAAGAATCCATCCGAAGTTATTTCAATCGCTTCAACGCAGAATTGATCAATGTCCGTAACTGCGATGTCAAGACCGCCATTGAAGCCTACAAGCGAGGTTTGGACGACACTTCTGGACTATACACTGATCTGACGAAGTATCCAACCAGAAAACTTTGAGGAGGTCCGAGCAAGAACGTTGGCCTATATGAGGGTCGAAGACGACGCAACATTTCATCGAAAGCGTTCAGACGATAAAAAATCATTGAGCGTGAAAAAGCCTGATTTCAAGACCAAAGTCATCGCCAAGGCAGAACCCGCACGACAAATTTTGAACGTCAGGTACGAGAAAAAGAAGAACACCCCGACCTCTAAATTCGCTCAATATCCCAAGATCTCGTCTTATGGATTCAAAGAAACTGCCAAATACCTGGTTGCGGCTCTAAATAACACAAATTATAAATAAAAAACATTAAAATGGTAAAATAAAAAGGAATAATTTTAAGTAAGGTTGAATCCAAGTGTTGACTAGGAATATTTGGATACATAAAACACCAACTCCCATAAGCTATTGGTGATAAACGTAAAGAAATTTGCAGGTCATATGATCCATAAATGACTTCCAATCTTTACACAATCAAAATAATCATTTGGTGGTCCATTCATGCATGTTCATACTCCATGGTCGGTTCATATTTTTGTTATTTCATGCATGTTCATACTCCATGTTTGGTTCATACGTGTTCTTTCATGAATGTTCATATGAACCTTATGAAAAAACCAAAACAAATATCTATACGAACATATTTGTTGATTCATTGATGTTAAAGATCGTAGCTTGATGTTGATGACTATGTCTCCGGGTTCGATTGTGTTCATCGAAATAGGTATTTTATAAATAGGTTTTTTTGTTAGAGTTTTAAACTGGAGTTACAAAATTAATAATTAATGGGGAGTTACAAAAATATGGGATTTGGTTTTACTAAAATAACCCTGAACACACTTGTTCCTTTGATTTTTGGTGAATGGGCCCATAGTGTAAAAAATGGTTTACCCATATTTCGTCTCAAATTTTTGGATCAATGGCTATAAATTGGTTAATAAAGTTAGTACCTTTTTTTGTTCACAAAATAACCTCACCCTATATATATATATATAGGGAGAGGTTGAATTGAGAAATGCTGTTAGCTCCAATCTTTCTGTTTGTGAAAGTAGTGAAAATAGTCTAAGTACAGAAGTAACCCACAGAGGCTCTGCAGAAGAACCCAAGAATACCGAAGGCAAGAATCAGCAGAAGACTGCTCACAGAGGACCGAGCCGCAGAACCTCTGTCACCCTTGACAGAGCCTCTGCGGTTTATACTGAAGACTTAGAAGATTTACAAATATCTTTCTACTGTTCCAGGATCCGTTCATCTCTTGTTCCAGACGTGCCCTGACATCAACTACACGTGTCAAACTCTGATAGGGCTCTGTCAGAATTGGAACATGCGCATTAAATGAACATCGTACCAAGCTACTGTTCACCCAATCCTGTCTACTGTAGATCAGTCCTTCTTGTCTAAAGTATGTCCCCTTTAGAAATAGTATAAATAGAAGAGTCATGTTGAGTTCTTCTATTAAGCTTAATACCACGAAAATACACATATATCATTAAGCTTTGCTCTTCTCACACACACCATTAACTGCAGATTTCTTGTTAATCCTTTGAGGTTCTTGGTGTTCTTAATATATATCAAATACAGTAATCTTGGAGATATTCATCTGTTCTTACATAGTGTTTATTTGATATTGTGTGTTCTTCTACCTTACATTATCTTTCAGTTCTTAAATACGCTTTCGCACCATACAATCTGAACTAACTGAAAGTTAAGATCATTGTTTAAGCAAAAACAGGAACCAACAATTGGTATCAGAGCAAACCTTGATTTTTAATATCAAGGGATCCACTCTAAAACTATGATCTTTGGTAGAAACATGGATTTTTAACCTATTCTTCATATTAATCAAACAGTTTCTGTTTTTCTGCCATTTTCGATTCATTCGAACTTTGGTAAACTTATAGAATCTGTTATTCTGGTTAAAAACACCATTTTAGTGCTCAGCTTAAATCTTTTAAGCTTAAAAACTTCATACGAAGCATCCACTTCATACTCTAAAAATTTTGTTGTTCAAACCCTTTTCTGAATAATTTATCTATCTAAAAATGACGAGTACAAACAACTTCCTCTCTGCTGGTTCCTTAACCAAACCTCCCACTCTTCTTAGAGAAGAATACCCTCAATGGAAGATTCGAATGATTCACTTCTTTGAGGGTACTGACAAAGAATTGGTTTATTATATCCGTAACCCTCCTTTCGTTCCCATGATAACTGTACCTCGTGTTCCTAGCACAGACGACACACCAGAAATCCCAGAACACACGAAACCAAAGACCCAGGATAATTGGTCTGATCCTGATTGGGCTAAATACGAAGTTGCTCAGAAAACTAAGAGAATTCTGATTATGGCCATTCCAAATGACCTTTTCCAGTCTATGGATGCATGTGAATCTGCATATGATCTATGGAAAGAACTGGAAAAACAACTAGAAGGAGGAGCCAAAACCCAGAAGAACCGCAGAGTTCAATACAAAAATGAATACTATGCCTTTAAAGCTCTGCCAACCGAATCTCTGCAGACTACGTATGATAGGTTCAACTCTCTAATAAACAAGTGCAAGAAAATCGGCATCAAGATCTCTCTGAAAAAAACTTAACAGATACTTCTGTTAACTTAGAAGATAGTTCCTCAGAAAAGGAAGAAAGTGAGTATGGCACATGTTCTGAAAGCCCAGCCTCTGTCGAAAGAGAGCCAAGTGACTCAACCTATGTATATGAGGACGATTCATCCTCTGACGAATCAGAGACTGACTCTAAGTCAGAGATCGGACCTAGTGACACAGAAGTTTTTAAACAAACCTCTGAAGTTCTTAACAGAACTATTCCTCCCAAGGAGAAAATCACTGGAGTTCCTATCTGTCCAGACTTTGTGGATATGTGCATACAAGCTAAAACCTCTCTAGAGC
Source organism: Saussurea involucrata (assembly GCA_033807775.1). NCBI lineage: Eukaryota > Viridiplantae > Streptophyta > Magnoliopsida > Asterales > Asteraceae > Saussurea > Saussurea involucrata. Next base: position 92,494,951 of record CM066327.1, on the reverse strand, counting down.
TTGAGAAATTCAAACAAAAGAAGTTAATGTCCACTCAAATTCCAACAAGTTCAAAGATTTTGAAACCCTTAAAACCTGTTAAAGAAAAACTAACATGGCAACAGAAGGGTAAATGGACTAAAATTAACAAAGCTTTTTCTTCTGTGACAGTGAAACCAGCAGAAGTTCACCACAGAAGAGTACACAGAAGGCCACACTCAACAAAGGATTTTGCAAACAACAATCTAGCCTACATAAACCTTCTTGTAATAGAAAGTCAAATGTTAGGATAAATTGTAATACCTCTGTGCCCCCATTTAAGGTATTTAATGAAAAGTTCAAGCAAATCTCTTCGCACATTCAATACTGTTATTGCTTTGATCTTATGTTTAAATTAAACCAACACTTCAAAAGTCCACACTGTCATCTCTCTGTACCCAAAGAAAATAATAAATCCAAAGGTAAGAAGAAACAAAATGTTTCTTCAACAGAAGCTAAAACAAATACCAAGAATGCTAAGGCAAACTTGAAGACCCCTAACAAAACTGGACCCATGTGGATATGGGTACCTAAAACTCTCTAATTGTCTTGCAGAAGCAGTATGTGCCGATCTGGTATCTAGACTCCGGATGCTCGAGGCACATGACTGGCGACAGAGGTCTTATATCCACTTACAAAGAAAAGAACGATGGTGGATCTGTGACCTTTGGAGACAACAAAAAGGGGTACATTAAAGGCTACGGAGTCATACAAAAGAAGAATATAACCGTATGCAAAGTTGCATATGTTGATGGCCTTAAACACAATCTTCTCAGTGTAAGTCAACTCTGCGATACGGGATTCGACGTAATGTTCAAAAGAACCTTCTGCTCTCTACAGAGCGAGGACACAGGAATTGAACTTCTGCGAGCCGAAAGAAGAGGAGATATATATCTCATTAACTTCAATGCCAAAAACAAAAACAAAATATGCCTCGTTGCTTGTAAAAGCGAAGAAGGCTGGTTATGGCATAACAGGTTCTGCCATTTAAACTTTCATACTCTTGATAAACTTGTAATACTTGATCTAGTCAAAGGTCTACCAAACGTTAAATTTAATACAGATCATCTTTGCTCTGCCTGCGAAATGGGAAAACTCAAAAAGACTTCCCATAAAGGCAAAACAGATGTATCTTGCACTAGGCCTCTGTACATGCTCCATGTTGACCTCTGCAGTCCAATATCTACACAGAGCCTAGGTGGCAAGAAATATCTGCTTGTTTTGATCGATGAATTCTCAAGATTTACATGGGTTGAATTTGTCAGAAAGAAATTAGATGTTCCAAACATACTGATAAATTTAATGAAAAGAATCCAAGTTCTGTATGAGTGCAGGATTCAGAAGCTGAGAAGCGACAATGGCACATAATTCAAAAACTCTGTCATTGAAGCCTATCTTATAGAAGAAGGAATTTCATAGAACTTCTCTGCTGCACGCACGCCACAACAGAATGGAGTGGTCGAATGAAAGAACCGCACGCTTGTGGAGGCCGCCAGAACTATGCTGCCCGCATGTGGATTACCAATGACATTTTGGGCAGAAGCAGTATCAACCGCTTGCTATACCCAAATAAGATCAACCATTGTAAAGAGACACATCAAAACACCATATCATTTGATCAACAAAAGACGACCAAACATCAAGTTCTTCCATGTATTTGGATGCAAGTGCTTCGTCTTAAATGATAGAGAAGCAAGAGGAAAGTTTGAAGTAAAGGCAGATGAAGGTAAGTTCATAGGATACTCTGCAACTTCCAAGGCCTACAGAGTTTATCTTCTGCGGTCTCGAACGATCGTAGAAAGCATACATGTTTCTTTTGACGATACCTTCCAAAAGACTTCTGAACAAATCAGTTCAGAACTCGGTCTAAAAGGGGAATCCTCTGGCATCTCAAAGACAAGAGAAGAAGACTTAAATCTTCTATTTCAAGAGATGTTCCATGACGACATTGATCCCTCTGCTGGAGCCGTCAGAGCCTCTGGAGAATCATCTTCTGTCAGCCAGAAAGAAACAGGTATAACTCTAACTGGTCCCTTTAATACTTCATCTTCTTCTGTTAATCATACAGATGCAAATGCCGAGGGGGGGCCAACAGAAGATGATGCAACAAAGAATACAACCACAGAAGCTACTGAAATACCATCTCCAGCAACAACAGAGGAACCAATAACAGAGGAACAAGAGGACTCAGTCTATACTTCCTCAGAGGAACAAACACCGCCACTCATTCCATTCATTCCACAATCTGTAGGATCAAGCACGAAAGCAAAATCTACGACAGAGGTTGCACATGAACCACAGATAGAAACCTCTGAAGATCAACTTGATGAAATCGATGACCATCTCCCAAGAACAACAAAATGGACAAAAAGCCATCCTCCAAGTCTTATAATCGGCGAACCTTCTGAAAAGGTAAAAACAAGATCTGTCACTGCTAACTATTGTTTCTTTACAAACTTTATTAGTGTGATCGAGCCAAAAAGGATCTCTGAAGCCCTTGACGACCTAAACTGGGTAGACGCTATGCAAGAAGAGCTTCTACAGTTTGAACGAAACAAAGTTTGGACTTTAGTTCCTCTGCCACGAGGAAAACAAGCCATAGGAACTAAATGGGTCTTCAGAAATAAGAAGGATGAAGATGGGGGGTGGTCATAAGAAACAAAGCAAGATTGGTGGCCAAGGGATATCGCCAAGAAGAAGGCATAGATTACGATGAAACTTTTGCCCCTGTCGCACGGCTCGAAGCTATAAGAATATTTTTAGCCTTCGCAACCCACAGAGGTTTTAAAGTTTTTCAGATGGACGTAAAATCTGCTTTTCTAAATGGCGAAATCCAAGAAGAAGTATACGTTCAACAACCACCAGGGTTTGAAAGCTCTAACTACCCAAAATACGTGTACTACCTTGACAAAGCTCTGTATGGACTGAAACAGGCTCCAAGAGCATGGTACGAAATACTTTCTACCTTTCTTCTCGATAATGGTTACGACAGAGGTACGACGGATACAACTTTGTTTTATAAACGAAAATGTAATGAAATTATGCTTGTACAAATATATGTGGACGACATAATTTTTGGGTCTACAAATGCGCAAGAGTGCAAAGATTTCGAAAAACTCATGCAGAGTGAGTTTGAAATGAGTATGATGGGAGAATTAACTTTCTTCCTCGGACTCCAAATAAAACAATCATCAGAGGGAATTTGTATAAATCAAGCTAAATATGTCTCTGACATACTTACAAAATATAGTCTCTCTGATGCCTCTGTAATGAAGACTCCAATGGCCACAGGAAATAAGTTAGACTCAGATCTAATGGCATACCTATAGAGTGCACGCTCTACAGAGGAATGATTGGGTCTCTGTTATACTTAGCTGCAAGTAGACCTGACATAATGCATGCCACATGTCTCTGTGCAAGATATCAAGCTAACCCGAAGGAATCCCATTATAATGTTGTAAAGAGGATCTTCAGATACCTCAAAGGGACCAAAAATCTTGGCCTCTAGTATCCGACGAACTCTGGTTTTGGTCTTAAAGCTTATACAGATTCAGATTATGGAGGATGCAAGCTCGACAAAAAGAGTACCTCTAGGAGTTGTCAATTCCTAGGTGGTAAACTAGTCAGTTGGACCTCTAAGAAGCAGAACTGCGTATCCACATCTACAGCAGAAGCTGAATACGTTGCTGCTGCTAGCTGTTGCTCCCAGGTTCTGTGGATGAAAACTCAGCTTAAAGACTATGGCCACATCATATTCAAGATTCCCATCTTCTGTGACTCAAAGAGCGCCATAGCCATCTCTGCAAATCTAGTACAGCACTAAAAAAACAAAGCATATCGACATCCGTTACCACTTTCTGAAGCATCATGTTGAATATGGGACAATCGAAATGCACTTCGTATCTACAGAATACCAGCTTGCAGACTTATTCACCAAGGCACTAGATGAGAAAATATTCCTTTTCTTGGTGGGTAAGTTGGGAATGATAAACATGAGTTAAAACCTCTGTAAGTATAACTTAATCTTTTGTAAATATGTATATAAATGGTTCTGTTGTTTTATTTATTTTAGTTTATTTGATGTATGTAAATTCTCAAAACATCAAAAGTTCTTTAATTCACAGAGCTTCTGTGGGTCTTCTCAGAACCTCTGACAGCCTCTACAGAACCTCTGATGAACTTGATCTATGTTCTATGCACAACTTATCTTATTTGATCCAAGCATAGGTCAAGGGGGAGCAGAAGAAGACCTTGAAATGATCAACAGAGGTTGATCATTCAAGGGGGAGCCAAAGAAGAATTGTGATCAACCACAATCAACAGAGGTCAAGAATTTCGCCGAACAAAGGAAAGTCAAAAAGTGAGTATCTCGTACAAATCCTTCAAGAAAACAATTTTCTAGGACACAAATTTCCAAATATGTCCTAGAAACATTACTTATGACATTCCAAAAAGAAAATAATCAAAACGATCGATGAGTCACCCTTTATGAGAAATTTAAAGTTCCAGAGCCTCTGTTGAGCTCAATAGGGCTTCTGTAAGTCAGATCCTCTATTACTACAAATTACATATAAGAACTAGATCGATCATTTTGAATATCATACAGAAGGTCTCAAGTCAAAAAGTTTCATACACCACAGAACTTGTGCTAACAAATCAAGATATTTGAAGTTTACACGTACAAAATCATTTTCGAAAACAGTTTTCTAGGACACAAATTTCCAAATATGTCCTAGAAACACTGCTAAAGACATTCCAAACTTCTAATATTCAAAAAGATTAATGAGTTCTTCGTTATTAGAAATTCAAGGTCATAGAGCCTCTGCTGAGCTCAACAGAGGCTCTGCTAGGGAAATCCTCTATGATCATAAATTTAAAATAAAAACTCTATCAATCTATTTGAATGTCCTCTACAGATTTCTCTTGAACATTTGCACGCCAAAAGTCACTAAAAGGTTAGTCACAGAGCTCTTTCCAACAAAAGAACCTCTGTTGATTAACCTAGGCAAAAATAAGAGTTACTCGCACAAAACCTTATCCAAATCAGTTTTCTAGGACACCAACTTCCAAAAAGGTCTTAAAAATATTGTCAAAAACAATTAAAAACTTGGATGATCAAAAAGCTAATAGATTTTTAGATATGAGAAATTTCATCTCATAGAGCCTCTGCTGGCTCTGACAGAGCTTCAAAACCTCTGTGAAAGAAATTTCTAATCTATAAATCTATCGATCCTCTCCAATGAATTTTCAAACGTTTTTTGGTAAAGGTGCAAGCATCAGAGGAAAATAAAAGGAAGATTTCAAACCACAGAGCTTCTATCATTACAGCGCTTCTGTCATTTTTTCAACTTAGGGAAATTCTGTAACAGTAACGGCTATTTTACTGCGAGTGAAAATTAGGTGGAGGAAAAGAAACCCACGCGCCAAGAATTAATGGGTCGCGCACGACGTCCTGTCATACTCTGACACTGCTGACGTGTCTCATTTTCATTGGACGTACATGGCACACGTTCGTATGGAAAGTTGAACCAGCCGTTTACACTCAAGTACGGACCCCAAATATTATACACTTCCATATATTTACCTCTTCAGATTCTACCGTTACCTCTCACTATAAAACCCAAGTTACCTCTCCTCATAAACCTTTACGAACTTACTTTCTTCTCCGGCGAACCATTGCAAAAACCTGCAAAATTCTTATCTTCATACAAGAAATGGCCTCCTCTTCTCAAGCTATCTCCCCTGCACACTCACCAGCTAACTCTCCTGAACACTCTGAACATTCAGAAAACCCTGAAATCGCCAGAAACCTGGAGCAAGATAACTCCGGCGATGAAGCAGACTTTGCTCCGACAACCCACCTTCAAAACTTCTTCGTACATGAACATTTTGCAAATGTTCTACCTTTAAAACGCAATAATCACTACCTTGTTCCTTCAAGAACTGCTTTTGGGGAAGCACATGCTATTCTTCTCCATATTTTGGAACATCACATACTCTACCCTCTTCTGACCAAAACCGTGGACAAAATCCATGCCAGGTACATAAATCAATTCTGGCAAAGTTGCAGATTTGATCCAGAATACCGACAGATCAAAGGGTACATCTCCAAACCCGATAAATCCGCACATCTTGAACTCAAGTTCAACAGAACTATGTTCTCTCTTGAGTTCAGCCTACCCACAAGAGGTATTCTAGGGTTAAAGACCTTTGCACAGGAACCTACAGATGAAGAGCTCTACAGGTTTGTCGAAATGTTGGGGTACAACGTACCACTCAGAAAGAGAAATGACTTCCGCAGAGGCAGATTACCACCTATGTGGAATACACTCTTTTCCATACTCAACAGATGCTTAACTGGGAAAGTAGGGAGTCCAGATCAATCCTCATACCAAATACTAGCCATCATTTACGGAGTCTACTACGACCTACCTCTGGACTTCGCCACTCTCATGATGCAAGAAATGGTTAACACCATCGACAGAAAGATCACCTTCCAGCAGAAAAAGTCAAAGACAACAGGAGCTCTACCTCCTCTGCAGTTTCAAAGAATTCTAGGCGTTCTGCTAGAGCCTCTACTCTTGCTCGAAAAATGGCCAATGGAGGGGCAAACAACCAAGATGTATGCTATGAACAAAAACTCCCAAACAGAACATGCTGATGGATACCCACACTGCAGACCTCTGCCAAAGAAACTTATGGGATATGTAAGGGACGAAGAACTAGAATTAGAGTACATACGCGATCATAGGACTCCAGAACCAAGTCCTATGACACCCCCGCGTCTAGGGCCCCCCATAGGTACAGAAGTATTAGATAGGTTGACAGATGAAGAATGGGCAGCTGCCTTTCAGAAGCATGAAGACAATCAAGCCAGATTCCGTGCTCAGAGAAAATCCATCTACTCTGCCTCAAAGAAACAAAAACCGTCTGCCTCTACTCCTCAAAAGAAAACTCATAAGAGGAAAACCACAGAGGGCACCTCTACAAGTGTCGTAGAAGCTCAACCCTCTCCTCCTCATGCCACAGAAGTTGGATCTTCTGCTCCTCCCTCTTCCCCAAAGGAAAAGAAGAAGAGAAAATCCAAAGCCTCAGAGGAAGGGGCACCTAAACCCAAGAGAAGAAAGAGCAAGAAGAAAACTGGGAAACCTCTGTCTCCTATGAAAACAATTGCAGAGGATACAGTGGTAGAAGAGGTGGTAGGAGAAGTAGCACAAGAATCCCCTCTGCAATCCCCCAATCCCCTCAATTATGCGCATCATGGGAATTTCTCTGACTTCCTCCAACGCCCTGAATTTGCCCACACCCTTGACACTGTTGGATGGACTGCAGAAGCTCTGTCACATGAAAACGAAGAAGCCGCAGAAGATCCCGATTTCACAATCTCTGGAGTTGACTCATAGTTAGCTGATGATGACCAAACTCCAAGAGACAATCCGGCTGAGACCCCAGAGATACTGCAAAACCCCTTCCTTCAACCTGGCCTTGATGTTCACAGAAGAAGCCCAGAGCAAGTAATCTCTGCCTCTGACGGTACACAGGATATGCACTCCCATGAACAACAACTTTTTGGTACTCATCCTATGTACGACTCCCAAGGTCCAAGGGAAGAAGAGGTAACAGAAGAAGGGGAGACTAGGGTAGAAGTCTCAGAATTGGATTTTGATGAAGAGGAAACAGACCAAATAAGAAAAGGTCTTTACCATCCACATGTCATGCGACTAATTGGCTCACATCCAATATTCGACTCTTTACGCACTGATGCAGAAGCCGCTACAGAAGTTAGGGAAGAAGCATCAAGCCATATGGTAGCAACAGAGGTTGAGACCATAGATGGAGAACAAGTGGTTGGATGCTTCACAGAAGCAGAAGCAAGAAAAGATGCCTGGATTAATAGAGGCACACAACCAAAACAAACTCTCAGTGCAACCCACATTTCTATTGCGGCCAGTCTAGTGGCAGAGGGCAATATTGAAAAAGAGCAGCACAGCTCGACCCCAACCCAAACCATCCGGACAGAGGAAATTCTTTCATCCTATGTACCATTAATAACCGGGGAAACCATTCCAGGGGAATCCTCTCTAAAGGATTCATCCTTAGTAAGTGATCTATTGCCCCAGATCACAACTGAAATCCTTGCAGAGGAATTTGTTTCCTCTGCAACACGCACACAAATAGGTCCAAACATCTCTTCAGAGGAGATTAGAGTGCACACAGACGAAGGGATTCTAGACAAATCCCCGAGTCAACTCAAGGATAATCCTTTACCCACCTCTGGAGTGGATAAGGAAAATGTCCTTGACAGAACTTCTATAGAAACTGAAACTCAAAAAGTTTCTTCTCGAGGAATAGAAGGAAGTCCTTCCGCTCTCAACGTAAAAACAGGAGCGAAAGAAGGCGTCTCAGGAACAGAGACATACTCTGGTGATAGATCTGTTCACCCAGAGGTTACAACGAGTTCACATGTATCAAGGGATGAGTTCCAAACCCTTGTCACCTCTGTGAACCAAACAATGAAAGAGTTGCAAAGCTCTCTCAAAACTTTTGCAGAATCAACATCTTTGGCTATCACAAATCTAAATACCAAAATGGACAACTGTCCACAGAGGTACAACATACCATAGCTCAGATGAAGTCCTCTGCAACAAACACTGCAACCTCTGCAGCTGCTGAATTCGGAAAAGCCGCCACCACTGCCTTCAAAGAGTCCGTCAAGCACTTTCTTCAACAACTAAAAGAGCAATCCTTAAAATCTAAGGGTCTTACACCTGAAGACCTGAAGAAGGCCTTAGACGAAGTTCAAGAGCAAACAACCAGAAATACTCAGGCCATGAAGCCTTCTGACTATATGACCAGAGCTCAAGTGACAGAACTCGGCCAAGGAATACTTGATCAGATGACCGAATTCATCAGAGCTTTCACCGCTGCCAACGCAAACTATGTCAGAGAGTTTCAAGCAAGCGTCGGCAGAATGCGCTTCAACACAGAAGCAGAGGTTGAAACACTGTTCGGCCTCTGTGATGACTTATGCACAAAGATGATTGCTGCAGGGGCTGTTCCACCAAAGAAACCTGAAACTTCATGTAGAGCAGAGGGTACGACAGATAAAGGTCGGGATGATTCTGATGATGACCATCATGGTCCATCAGATCATCCTGAGGGGGAGAACCGAGGGGAGAAACAAAAGGAAACAGCTGCAAGCAGAGGTCTACCCGCTCCACTGGTATCCGCAGAACAAATATCCTCTGCACCCCCACCTAAAACCCAACAAAGAACACAACAGTCCACAGAGGCAACAACCACCTCTGTGGAAATGGTCTCTGAATAAACCCCTGCTAAAACCCAAACACCTGAAACCCAAAGTAGAAACAAAACCACAGAGACAACAACCATCTCTGTGGAAACCATTCCTGAAGAAACCCAAATACCAGAAACAACCCAAGTTCAACAACAGAAGACCACAGAGGCAATACCAACCTCTGTGGAATTTCCTTCTGTATTCGGAGAAGATGTCCAAACTCAAGAAAGCTTCCAAATTCTTACATCTTCTGAAGAAGAACTGCCTTCTCCAACACCTAAAACCAACCCAAGAACCAAAACCATTGCTCACAAAAGAAAATATCTGAGCAAAACACCAGAAACCTCTCCAATAGAACCCAAATCACCATCCAAGCCCTCTGAGACTCAAGCGTCAAATCCTACAGAGGCAACCCCATCTCTACAAGCATATCAGACGAAGGCAAAAGACAAGGGCAAAAGGATTATGACAGAAGAACCGCAGATAAAAAAGCCCAAGCATCAACCTTCAACAGAAAAACTAATGAAGAGCTCTTTCGATACGTATAAAACACCAAAGCCTGAAGAAGAAGACTGGGCTTTTGGTGTTGCTCCTCTGTCAAACAAACATGTTCTGGATCCAAAGGGTAAACCAACATAGGATCGAGTGGCAGAAGTCAAGAACCAATTAGATGCTCTGCGCAGAACCTTACCTCAACCACCACCACCACAAATGGAAGAGGTGGTGTATAGGTACTTATACAGCAGAATGGGCATAATGGATCAATCCGAACCAACCATTCAAGACCCTGATTTCCGTGCTGACCTCGAAAACCTCTTCACCAGAACAAAACCCAAGCCCAAATACGAAGTCTTCTCAACATCCAAGATCATCAAAGTCCTATATTGTAAGTTCTCTAGAACCAGAACCTGGCCTAAACTCTCTTACAACATCTACAAGGTCAAAAGAGAGGACAGATCAGAGAACCAATTTGCAGATGCAGATCTTAGGAATCTCAATCCTTATGATCTACCTGATCTTCTGAAATGGACGAAAGAGAACTTCACAACCGACGAAGTTCGCAGAGCCTACAGAGTGATCAGAAAGGTCATACGCGAGAAGCTTCTGCTATACAGCATGGTAGATTTCCAATTGGCTCGAGATTTTGGAGTAAAAAGCTTAAACGTTCAACCACCAGAAGACTATTGCCCTCCCTCTGCTACACCAAACTCAGTCATCACAAATCCAAGGGTCGGGTTAGTATTTCTAGATCCTTCTGGTAAATCAAAGTTGTTCGTAGAGATGGACTGTCAGAAGTACGCAATAAGTACTTTGACAGAGTTTAGAGCGATCCTAGTGGAGCACAGAGGAACAGAGATCATGGATCAAAGTCTTGCTGACAGACTGATAGAGGTTATCGATGCAACAATCAACTTCCGAACTCTCTACATCAGCTTATATCACGAGCTCATACAAGAAGGACTCGACCGCAGAAGTTTCAATGACTTCAAGGATGCCAATGTCTGAGTCAGTCAAACAAATCCTCTATAATTTTTTTCTTTTCAATACAATCAAATGTAAATGCCTCTGGCATAATCTAATGTGAAAAGAAATATGTTCTTGTACCTAGAAAATCCTTGCACTTTCAAATTTTTAATTTTCACTACTTAGGGGGAGATTGTTAGCTCCATTCTTTCTGTTTGTGAAAGTAGTGAAAATAGTCTAAGTACAGAAGTAACCCACAGAGGCTCTGCAGAAGAACCCAAGAATACCGAAGGTGTAACGCCCCAAATTCCGGGCTAATTTGAACCTTAAATTTCAACAAGTTATGATAAAATAAACTTCAACTTTCATATATATATATATCAAGTGAATTAACCACTAGGAGTACATTTACAAGTACAGAATTCTTCAAATAACCTATTAATCTAATTATGCCACTATAATCAGATTAACTAAGTTATCTAAGCAATCCTTCAAAATCTCCTTCTGTTAATTGACTTTTCCGCTATTCCAAAACGCTCGTCCCACATCCCTTTTACTTTCCCGAGCTGGTACCTGGTAAGAAAACATTATATTGAAACGATTAGGCCAACGCCTAGTGAGAACATTCATTTCCACAATAATATTTGCAAAATCAATGTAAACACGTTATAACCAACCTGATTACCCTTTTCTTACCATATGTGTAACTCTTTTCCGTTAACACAATTTTACCTAAGTCCATGAATATGACTGACACACATTCCATCATCATATCATGTCTCAGAGCCATACTACGAATCTTCACTGATTCTAGATTGTGCTCTTAATCCGAAAATCGCAATATACACATGCCCATTTCCACTTGTGATATAAATATATATTCCAGAAATCGCAATATACACATGCCCATTTCCACTTATATCATTCTCCAGAAATCGCAATATACACATGCCTATTTCCACTTATATCATTCTCCAGAAATCGCAATATACACATGCCCATTTCTGTTCATATCAAAGAAATAACAATATACACATGCCTATTTCTTAGAAAGGAAGTAGAGATTACAATATACACATGCCAATCTCTTTCTTTCCTTAGAAATCAAGAATTACGTTTATCCCATGATTTCTTACACACATCAGAATAATGACTAATCTTCATCTATTCCACGTGTACATAACCATTAGTGCCTATGGATCCATTACACTTTACTAACGTATATGCATAACAACATATCACGCCACATCTCATATCATATTCTTAACTCTGAGAATACTAGATAACCTATCGTATTTTCATCCTCAACTGCCCCCCCCCCCCCCCTTCGGCGACTTAGAACCTAACATTCTCAATTTCTCAAAAGTGTCCGGACAACAGGGGTTTCCGGATAACTTTGACTATCCGGCCAACTAAACTTTCCGGATAAGTACAACTCACCGGATACATTCATTAATTCGGACAATATACTTTCCGGACCATCATCTAATCCGGACAACACCCGGAAAACTAAAGCAACCCGGACACTATCCGGTAACTATTTTTATCCGGAAACTTACAATAAAACTAAAACTTACCGGATACTCTTCTGCGTCTGGATACATTCTTCACAGGGGTTTCCGGATACGACTTTTCATCCGGAAACTTCGGTCTGCAGCCTAAAATTCGATCTAATTCGATGTCTGTTCTATTCAGCTCAGTCCAGACCATTCCATACAGTCCACAAACAGTTTATACAGCTATGACAAGGTTTAATTTAACATATAAACACTGATTTATGCAAACAACAAATGAACTCACCTTTTCAACAAAACTCACTTCTTTTCACCAATCTGATTCCAATCTGCTGCTAATGATTCCGAAATCCTATTCATCAAATAGATTCGTTTACTATCATATATCTACACAGATTTATCAAAAACCATAATCAATTCCTTACCAATTTTGAAGACCAAAACCCTTGTTTTCCTTCTTTCTCCCTTTTCTCCTTTTTCTCTCTTTCTCTCTGCCTCTTGACCGACCCAGATCACCAAAACCCTGAGATATTTTCCATCTCATTTGCTTTATCCATACATACTTTCATAAATAACCAATTACACCTCCAAGTTTCAATATTTCCAAAAGTAACTTCCAACTTTCATCTCTTATATTTTAACCCCAATGAATTATAAACTTATAATATAATTCAAGGTTTTAACCAAAATACACATAGATCCCAATCCTCATTAAAATAATATTATTGAAAATTCAGGATGTTACAGAAGGCAAGAATCAGCAGAAGACTGCTCACAGAGGACCGAGCCGCAGAACCTCTGTCACCCTTGACAGAGCCTCTGCGGTTTATACTGAAGACTTAGAAGATTTACAAATATCTTTCTACTGTTCCAGGATCCGTTCATCTCTTGTTCCAGGCGTGCCCTGACATCAACTACACGTGTCAAACTCTGATAGGGCTCTGTCAGAATTGGAACATGCGCATTAAATGAACATCGTACCAAGCTACTGTTCACCCAATCCTGTCTACTGTAGATCAGTCCTTCTTGTCTAAAGTATGTCCCCTTTAGAAATAGTATAAATAGAAGACTCATGTTGAGTTCTTCTATTAAGCTTAATACCACGAAAATACACATATATCATTAAGCTTTGCTCTTCTCACACACACCATTAACTGCAGATTTCTTGTTAATCCTTTGAAGTTCTTGGTGTTCTTAATATATATCAAATACAGTAATCTTGGAGATATTCATCTGTTCTTACATACTGTTTATTTGATATTGTGTATTCTTCTACCTTTCATTATCTTTCAGTTCTTAAATACGCTTCCGCACCATACAATCTGAACTAACTGAAAGTTAAGATCATTGTTTAAGCAAAAACAGGAACCAACAAATGCTAAGTGTGTGAGAAATAGAGAAGTAATCTTAGCCATTCATTCGGTCAACATTTGCGGCTTTGACCGAGAAGCAGCGGATAATTTCTCGTGTGGTCTGCAGAAGATAGAGGGTAGTTTCGTAAAATACGCGGGATGAGTTCATATATGAACCTGTGTGATTCACATATGAACTATACGTTCATATGTGAACCCATGTAATTCACATATGAACTATTTTTAACTAATTCATATATAAACCTTTGTGATTCATATGAGAATCGGTTAATTAGTTCATATGTGAATTACAAAGGTTCATATGTGAATCAGTTAATTAGTTCAACTGATTCATTTATGAACCTGCAGTTAATTAGTTCATATATGAAACATAAAGGTTCATATATGAATCACAAAGGTTCATATATGAATTAGCTAAAAAGAGCCCATATGTGAATTACATGGGTTCACATATGAACAGATAGTTCATATGTGAATCACACAAGTTCATATATGAACTCGTCCCGTGTATTTGTAAAAGTTACGAAACTACCCTTCTATTTTTGGAACAACCGCAACTTTTGACCAGTCAAAGCCGCAACTTTTGACCAATTAAAGCCGATCTTGACCGAATAAATGGCTAAGATTACTTCTCAATTTCTCACACACTTAGCATTTCTCAAATGAACCTATGGCTATATATATATATATATATGTGTGTGTGTGTGTAAAATTGTCTTTATTCTTGGAATATTAAATAACTTTTACAGTTTGTAAATAAAGTTAAATTAGTCAAAAAAGTTTTTAACATATATTCTTTAAAGGTCATTTAAAAACGTTTATCGGTTATCTTATCCAGTAAGCTTGACAAAGACTAAGGAGCCCACTACAAAACAAATGACTTTTACCCATAAAATTCGCCTAAGAAAATTTCCGTCGGTGATTACCTAGGGATCACCCACAAAGTATCAATGGTTTCATAGAATTCGATATTTTCGAGAAAATACCCATAGATCACCCAGAGAATTATTAGGTAATCTGTCACTGATTTGCATTACCCAAAAAAAATTACCAACCAACTTTTGTGATGGTTTTGTGACGAATCGTCCTTCAGCGGCAGATTTCCTATGGAAAAGTTCGTAGGTAAAAGTCTTTCGTTTAGTAGTGGTCGTTTACTAAACGTTTACCCGGGTAAAGGCTTACCAAGTCACATTAGTTTACCAGATTAATATGAAAAGGATCAAGAATCATACCTGGTAAGAGCTAAGGTAAGGACCAAGAGTCTTACCCGATGAGTGAGGGTGAAGACTCTTACTACAATTAGAGTTTATTGGGAACATTGTTGCATACAATACCGTTTTGGTGGACTAAAATCTTACTCGGTAAGTAAGTGATAGTGTTGAATTTTATCGGTAACCGCTTGGTAAACGGCCCCTAAGAATCTTATGCGGTAAGAGACATGCCAACAAGCAAGGTTCATGACGAAAAGTGAGGGAGAAGACTCATATTCTGTTAGAGCTTACTGGGTAAGAGGCGCTTACATATAATCTATTTTGATGGTCGAAAGTAAGTGAGAATAGTAACTTTTATCAGGCCCGTCCCTCGGCAAGTTAAATGTGGGTTTCAAAACAGGGCCCCCAAATTTTTGGGGCCCAATTTTTATATTTGTTTGGGACTTTGGGGTACTGATTTGTAGCCGACATTAACCTATAACCCTTCCCTATGATGTTATTGTGTAGACCATGCCTTCTGTTTGGTTATTTTCATTGTAAGATTTTCAATATGATATGAACTTTTCTACTTAATTTCTATTCGTTATTTGTTTTGTCGTCCAATTAACTCGTATTTTTAATACATGTGTAACAGGGCCTCCAAAAAGGTTGGAACGACCCTGACTTTTATCGGTAAGGCTTACCCGATAAACATTTGGTAAACGATCATTTACATAATAAATTATTATGTCATATAACATTGAGAATTTTGGTAACTATCTGTTTCAACCGCCGCACGAAGCGCGGTTCAATTACCTAGTTATATAAATAATGTATCACAACATGTAGAGTTGGTATAACAATGAAATGTTCAGGCAAGAGGGAAAGAAGAAAGGGGAGAGGATAAATGAAAGATAAAAAATTTAAAATACCTAAAATGTCCCTTAATTAAAATTTAAAGTTAAAATTATTAAAATTATTAATTTTTTAATTTAACTTTTGATATTTGGTTGATATTGGATCTCATAAATCTTGAAAAATACAGAGTTTTCCCCTTAAATGACCTTCTAAAAATATATATACTTATATATGAATATATTTGTGATAAACCTTTTTGAAAATAAAATTAAAGAATTAAGAGAAAAATATCAATATGGTCATTAAATTAAAAAAAATACTCATTTTTGATTCAATTTGTTTGGTTGAAAAGTTATTATTTTTTGTTACTTGTAGATTTTTAAAAATAAGATAAACCTATAGAGTTTCCATTCAAAGAAAGAGTGATATGAATTTTTAAACCTTTAAAACGTCTATTATAAAACGATCATAATAAAAATACTATAAAAAATTAAAAGGTATATATTGATCATTAACTTATACTTGTTTTAATAATTATACATTTAAAATTTTATTTAAGTGCAAAAATCAGTATATTACAAAACT
Source organism: Saussurea involucrata (assembly GCA_033807775.1). Lineage (NCBI taxonomy): Eukaryota > Viridiplantae > Streptophyta > Magnoliopsida > Asterales > Asteraceae > Saussurea > Saussurea involucrata. Next base: position 92,478,651 of record CM066327.1, on the reverse strand, counting down.
ACTTAAAGTGATAAAATATGTGTCGCTAAAGGATACAATGATTTTAGACCATTTGCATCCGAGACCAAACTCTTTTGTAAAGTAATAAATTATAATATAAATAATTATAATATAAATAATAAATTAATTATAAAATATCGATAACTAAAATTTTATTTTTGTGTTCTTTTACTATATTTTGTGTAAATATAATTTAATTAACAAATAAAATACATAGAAATATTAAAAGCATGCAACGTTTATTAAAATACAAATATTACATAAAATACATGGATGTTTGTGTATGTTTATCAATTAGCATTTGTATTTTCGTAATTTTTTAATATTAATGTATTTTTATTTTAGTAGTTTAAATAAAAATATCGCATAAAAAATATCATTTATTTAAAATAAATCGTGGGTAGAAATTTTAATAAAATAATAAAAAATAATGTTCAAATAAATTAATATATGAATTAATATATGAATTAAATTTATCAAACATATTAATAATTAATGTTTAAACAAAGTAATAAAGTAATTAAATTAAACAAAAATGTATTTGTTTTATATATAATTCATTGTGAAAGGTCTTTCTAAAATTGAAAAGTCTTGCTAAACTTGCAAGACCTTGTAATCCACATGGCATCCCATCTTGCAATGTCTTGTGCAAGATGGGTGTGGATGCTCTTGTCATCATCACCCTTGCCCTTTGCTTTTATTTCATCGAATTTATTTATCAAGTGTTTATCGATAAAAGTCACAATTTTCATTTATGTTATCAGATGATATTATCGATGAATAACATTTAATATTGATAAACATTTTTTACTCAGTTTATGCTAACCGAATTAGAGTCTTATCCCTCATCTACTGTACAAGTGCCTTGGTTATTATTTGATTTTTACAGGATAAGATTTTTGACGTTTGTCATACCTTCCCGATAAAGTATGTGACACCTAATAAGCGCTTGCACAACAAGTGTTTTGATATATTTCATACTTTTCTAATATATCTGGTTATGTTTATATCGTAGTTAATAAAATATAACTTAATTTTGTGAACATAAAAAAATATATGTTACAACTTTATAGATATAAAAAAATATTCTTAAGAAATTATCAAACTATTATACATATATGAGATTTTTATTGTGAATAAACATCTCAAATATATTTAAAATCAAGATTATAAATTATAATATATATTTAAAATTGAGATTTTAAAATAAATTAAGTTTCATTATGTCACAAATATCCTTTGCTTTGTGTTGCCTGCCATTCATTCATGGGATAACAACTACAAGTATATTTAACAAGCATAATATTAATATATTTGGTCCAGTTTTATATTTGAAAGCTAAAAGATTAGAGGTACAGGATTGTCCTGTGGGCCCACCTAATACCGCGAACTTGTTCTCAGCCTTGTGTTTCGTAATATTTTTATTTAAGAAATAACATCATCATGTTTTTCACAATTAAACTATTAGAGCTTATAATATTCGTTGGTATAGGCTTGCTCAACTAGATCTATTCTCTTCTACACCTATTAATTAGCATCTTTCAACAAAATCATTCTTTTCAATAATACACAACAACTATTATCATGTTTTTTTATCATATATAGTTTACTAACTTTTTTAGAATGAATCCTTATAAAAATAATTCAGTTATTTATATCGTTCCAGACTTTTGAAATTACACCACTGATTAAACTTATGATTTTCATTTCATTACGCATTTTAGGTGCCCCACGTGCTAGCCTGTGAGGATATTTCGATCATTTTCAATTTCTTTATATAGCAGTTTTTATTGTATAAGTACGTGAAACATGTATACAAGCAATTGAAATTATGTGTCGTTTCACAAACCAAACCCAAAGTAATCCACCTCCCCTCCCCTCCCCCTTAAAAGCAAACCATAAAACAAAACAATCACCCAATGCAATGGGGAAATTGTATGTACCTGAAGTAGATACATTAGTAAGGATTCAACAAGAGGAATGTACGATAATTTCAACTTATTAAGATCTGGGAGGTGTGATTCGTGCTAAATATGGGTGAAGATGAAAAAGGTGGTGTGCCTAGTTGTGTTCGTGAAGATTGGGTGTTGTTACAACCAATAAAGCATCATGTAGGGGTGTTGCATGCCACAATAGGTGGTTCCTGACCACTGGTGGTGGTGAACAAAGGCGGTGGTTGTATGCGACTCCAATGGTGTTGACTTGAGGATGTGGTCGTACGTGACTATAATGCTGGTGATTGGAGGTGGTGGTCGAGCATGACTCCAATGAGATGATTATAGGTGATGGTGGTGCTTGACTCCATTGATAAATGATAGGCGGGTTTACACCCCCTTTAACTAACCGCAAGTGTACGGTGCCGACTCAAGTAATACGTACGGAAGTACGAGTATCGAAACAAAGGAACTAGGTGATGAGTATCACAATGACTGTATTAATTATTAACTGAATGATCGAAATTAGTTTGAGAGTTGACTTTGTAAAAATAAATTTGTAAACCATACGAACACTTAAGAACAAAACTAGGTATTTAGAATTGAATGGAGAAGAAGATGGAGGGTTGGAGTCTTGATGGATCAAACACAATGAACTCTAAGCAACTTAACGATGGTTTCAACTATCCATGAATTGTAAAGATCTCGACATCATTATACTCTCCCGAGCTACAATGAAATTAACTTGAAAAGAACTGTTTATATCTCGATCTTATAATTAATTAATAGTTAATGAAATGAGATTTAACCAACAACACCGATGGAATTGGTATATCTCTATCCAATTCCCATCGGTGGCAAATGAGTCCAATCTAAATCTTGAACTTTTCTCAAAGGGAAACAAGATTGACGAAATCGTTTAACAATTGATCAGATTATTAAACGCATTAAACACAAACTCAAATGCTTCATTAATCATCAAAACCAAATTGTATGTTACTCAAAAATCCATGAGTTTACAACCCAAAATTCATCCAACCCCCAACATGAATGATTAGCTCATGTTGGGGGTACTAGAAAGCAACTCGACAGCATAAAGAAATGGGAAAACCACCATTGTTCAAGACAAGTCTAAGAGGAATAATAAATCACTCCCTGAGAAGAATTTCTCTACTCTCACGTACTCGATCGTCTTTAATCGCCAGCTTTAATTCGCTTCCTTTGCGTTTCTCCTCTCCAAAATCTAATTTTCGTTCTCCAAAATCGCTCCTTGCTCTGCCGTTTTCGTCAAAAAATCAGAACTCCCCAAAACCTAGCTACAGGAATTGTTTTAACACAACTGGAACTCGGCGCCAGCTTTGGCGTGGTTTGGGTCGTGCAGAGAACCGCGCGGGACACTGTCTATATGATCGGCGCAACTCATGGCGCAGATCAAGTGGCATGGCCACCCACGCCAGGCTTTGTTTGCTCTTCCTTCAAATCTTCTTCGTTTCCAGCTTCCGTTACTCGAATCTTCGCTCTATGGTTAAAAATGCATCGGAACCTGTACTTTCTTGCCAAAACCCCGTCAAACACCGCTATTTTACTCGAAGACTCGCTAAAACCACTAGATTTGAGATACAAAATAGTGTCGAAAAACGACATTATCAATAAACGAATGACGTTTTGTAATTTTTCTCCCTATTGAAACCCAAGGTCATGTAGACATTGAAATACCACAACTCATTATAGAAACTAGAATGAAATATTTAATTTTGTATCTTGAGTGTTGATGATGTTGTATATGGTCATTATAATGTTTGAACTTGTGGTTGTACTTTTCTTCTTCTTCTAGGTTTAGTTTTTAAGTGTTCTTCAACGTTATTGTTAATGAATGATGTTCTTATTAATGGTCTTGATAACGGGATCTTGTATCCATTTTCTTGATGCTCTTGTTAACTTGGGGAGATGGATCTGGTTAGGAAACTTTATAAAATTTAGTTATAATGGATTTGCGTTGGCTAATTCAAAAACATTATGATTATATTTTGATTTGCGGCAAAATTGATGGTCATGGCATGGGGTTAAGAGCATGGTTTTCATGTTTTTAAATATTCATATTCATATTCTTGTTTACTTTTTTTTTTTTTGTTTTGAAAATACTACATAAGGTTAAAAATATACTTGTACAGTAAAAAAATGGAAAATAATCAAAATGCCCTTACGTGACTTGCATGCAAGGCACTTAATGGCAAAAGGTTAACGTTTGTTCGAGTCAAATATGAATTCTATAATGAAATACAAACTACAGGGTTATCGTTGTAATTTTGAAATTTTAAACTTGTATTGATTTAACTCGAAACAACATATAATCATCTCAACCCATCATTAATAATTTATATGAAGTTATTTAGTTAAATTTGAACAAAAACGAATGTAATAGACATGAATGTTAAATTATGTAATTAATATATTTTTATTTTAAATATGCATTAAAGATAAGAAAGTCGGATAAGACTTAATTTATTTAAAATAGACAACGTATTGAAAGTAAACGAAAATATAAAAATATATAAAAAGGAGAGTAAATTACAAATTTGGTCCATTTGCTATGCACTTATTTATGGAATCGGTCTTTAGACTTGGTTTGTTACGAAGATCAGATGGTGGCATGCATCGTTTCACAGATTTGGTCTTTACTTCTAACGACCGTCTGTTAGATCAGTTAAAGTTGAACAAAATGGTCTTTTTGCATTTTTTTTAATCTAATTTAACATTTCCTAATTAAAAATTTTAAAATGTAGAGAGCCAAAGACAAACATCTATTATCTTTCTTCTCCTATCCATGCATGTCCCTTCCATCAACCGGTCATGATCTCCAGCGAAACCCCCTCCCCTCCCCTCCCCTCCCCTCCATCTTCCTCATTAATACTAGTAAAATTCCCTCCCCTTTTCATGCATCACTATCTAACCACCACCCGTCTAGTGACCCCATCATATATGCATGGTTACCAACTTAATTCCCCTTCTCTTTAGGTTGTATCATATCATTATGTGCTTGCAAGGGTAAGGCTACAGAGAAAAAACTAGTGGGTTTGGGTGGGTTCATGTTGCCGCAAAAAATAATGGGTTTAGGGTCATCTGAGGAAAACTAGCGGTTTACAAAAGTGATGGGTCACCGGCGTAAACTATATATAGTTTGATGATCAGATTTCAACTGATAGAGAAGTGCAATGAATCCTCGTAAGACTATTAAATCAATCAGGTGAATAGCTAGAAGAGCTAAGGAACTATGTTCTGTTGATTTGTATGCAATAATATGATTTAAGATTGGGTGTCGTGTTGGGACTTAAAAAGCCATGGATTTGGTTGTGTATACACTACAAGAAAACTAGGCATAAGTGACGGAAATTAGCGAAGGAAAAAATCCCTCACTATCAGCGACGGATTGACCACAAACCTAATCCCTCATTAATCTATCGCTAATTAGTGAGGGATTATCGACAAATTAAGTTTGTGGTCAATCCCTTGCTAATCCCTCACTAATTAGCTAGCAAGGGATTAGCGACGGATTGACCACAAACCCAATCCCTCGCTGATTAGCGACGAATTAGCGAGGGATTTGGTTTGTGGCCGATCTCTCACTAATTTGTCGCTAATCAGCGAGGGATTAGCGAGTGATTGGGTTTATGGTCAATCCGTCGCTAATCCCTCACTAATTAGCGAGGGATTTTTGAGGGATTAGCGAGGGATTGACCACAAACCCAATCCCTCACTAGTTAGCGAAGGATTGAGTTTTTTTTTCTTGTTTTTTCATTTGTATGGGTTATATGTAGATGTGTATATGTGTATATGTTATATGTTTATTTATGTATGTGTTTTATGTATCCGTTGATCCGTGTTATGTATTTGTATACATGATGTGTGTGTGTGTGTGTGTGTTGGTTGATAATGACAATTGAATCTACGTATATATTGTTGTGTCTATGCGTATATGTGTTGTATATAGATTCATATGCATGTATATATGTAAATGTATAGACAATGTGTATGTGTTGTTTGGTAACCGCATATGATGTGTATATGTGTTATATATATGTATATATGATGGTAACCACATATGATGTGTGTGTGTGTGTGTTATGAGTGTGAGTTTAAAGGAAGTAGTTGCAGGTTTGAAACGAAATCGTGTGTCAAAGATGGAGGATGGTCTCAATGTTGGTCGGAGACGGAGTTAGGTGTTGGACGGGATGGATCTCCCTGTGACTGTGTGTGTATATACATATATAAGATACAATATAATATAACATATGTTTTTTATTAGGAAAAGAAAAAAAAAAGTAAAAAGACGAAAATGCCTCTTGCGTTAACCGGACTTAACAGAAAAAATAAAGGAACATTAGGATGAAGAATCATAACCGTGAAAAAGTGCACATACCTTTAAAGGATGAAGTTTAAGGATACTTCCGTCAAATACCACATACAATAGGGACCAAATCCGTGCTTTACTCTAACAAGAATTTAATAGCCAACGTCATCCTTGTTAATTGATATAGCAAGCACCTTCGAAGCAATGAGCATAATTATTTACCGTCATCTGCCCCTGTGCAACGGCCACTATCTCAATGTTTTATTCATTGGAAAGGGTATATTCGTCATCTCAATACCCCCCTATAAAACTACGCACATCCCACCCTAATATCAACATCATCCACCAAACTCTCCATAACAATCTCAACAGACTTTTTGCTTCCCATGACAAAGGTGTCCCCCGAAACCATCATTCCGGTTAGTGTTTCATCGGAGAAGCAGGAATCCTCCGGCACCGGTAAGAATCCGGTGGTCTTAACGATTTGGAAGAAGTCTCTGCTTTTCAATTGCGATGGATTTACAGTGTACGACTCCAATGGCAACATTGTATTTCGAGTAGATAACTACGTCGCAGGAGGCAACGGTGAGATTGTTCTCATGGATGCCTCCGGCCACTCTCTCCACACCATTCGCCGCAAGGTATTTCTCATCATATATATCATGTATTTAGGGGGTGTTTGGGATTGCTTATTTAAAACAATTTATGCTTTTTTTTAAGAGCTTATTAACTTATGTGGTGGTGACAAAGATAAGTTTTATAAAAAGTGTTTGAATTAGCTTATTGTGGTACCAAAAATGTAATAAGCTAATAAGTTTTTATTTAGAGGTGTTTCGGATTGCTTATACATGTAAAATAACCAAAAAAAGTCATAAGTTAGTTTCAAATAAGTTGATAAGTGGGAGTGGACTAACTTATTAAAAACAACTTATAATGAAATAAGTAGATAAGTCATTTAAATAAGCAAATCTCAATTACGCATTCATCTTAATTTGTATTACATATGTATTAAAGATCTGATTTACTTTTTCCAGAGGCTAAGCTTATCGGACAACTGGCTGGTGTACGACGGAGAAACGACGGTAAATCCACGGTTTTCTATGACCAAACACATGAAAATGAAGCTTCTCACCACCACAAAATCCCTAGCTTACGTCAGCTCTGCTGGAATTTCCAACAAGAATAGCAGCAACAAAAACGCGATTTACGAGATTGAAGGATCATACGGTCAAAGATGTTGCGTCGTGAATGATGAGATGCGGCGGCGCGTTGCTGAAATCAGGCGGAAGGAAGGCATGGGAGGGGTTGTGCTTGGCGGAGATGTTTTCCGATTGATTGTAGAACCTTCGATGGATCCGTCCGTGGCTATGGCGTTGGTCATCATCATGGATCAGATGTTTGGTCATTCTAGACGTTTCCGTATGTAAACTTCAGCTCACCAACACAACACCAACCCAAACCAATTCAAAGAGTTATTAAGTAAAAAGTATCTACCCACATTTTCAACTTTTTTTTGTTAATCTATTCAAATCTGAGCCTATGTAAATTTCTCTTTATTTTGCATTTTCTAATAAAAGCAACCCAGTTCGAAACGATATATATTGTGGATAAAAAATCTTTCTTAATCGAAAATATATAACGGTTTATTTAAGTTGATCAATATACGACGATATTGGGACTTTTTTTTAAGAACATATGGAATTATGATAACCTTAAAAAGTAGTGGATCATGTGTTATTTCATATGATATATTTTACATCTAATACTAAGATTTAAAATATTAATTAACGTATATTTGTTTCATAATTTGTACATTTTTTAGAAGTTTGTGAAACAAAAAGTATACATAAGAAAGTTTTACATTGTGATACAAATATATATATGAAGCAATCACACTTTGAAACAAATATTATGTTAATCAGTACATTAAATATTACCCTTACATGAAAAAAAATCATGTGAAACAAAACCGTACGGTAAAGATTCTCACAAACCTCATAAATTTTGGAGTTCTCAAATAATTACGTCTCTATAAAATATTTAATATACGGTATTACGTCTCATAAATTTTTTTTTATTAAACACATGTAAAATCTAAAAGAATAAATCATGGTTTATAATCAATATTGGGAATGAAATCCTGGAAAATATAAAACAGTCATCTAGTTGGAGTTTCAAATAAAAAAACTCGTGCTCAATTATTTATATTATATTATAAAATATTTGTTCAAAGTTTTGAAAATAATTTTTTAAATATTACATATCAAAATTTAATATGAATTTTTTAATTTTTTAATTTTTTAATTTTATATATAAATGATACATGAGTACAAATTTTTAAAGTTGTATGTTTGAATTTAAAATTCACTGATAAGCATAACAAAATATAGAATAAACATCACATTTTAAATAAGGAGTGGCTATTTGCACCAAAAAAGGTGTTAATTGCACCAAAAAAGTCAAAAAAAAATGTTGATTGCATTGTTTTTTGTGCCAATCATTTTTTGTTTATATATATATATTATCTTTTTATATATATATGACATATATATATAAAGGTTTGTTTTTCTTTTACTTTTTGGTTTTATTTAAAAATAAATAAAAATTTATAAATATAAATATTACTTATTTTTTATAATTATATAATTATAAAAATAAAACATAACATTGCGATTTAACATATAAATAGAACATAAAATAATCTATATTACATTCGATTATTCTAAAATAACATTATCCGTAGTACAATTAACATGTAAAAGTCGCTGGTACTTCTGTATTCGATATGAATACGGGGTAGCCCATCCTGCAGCACACGGATAACTGTAGTGGACAAAATGTTGTACAATAGTAGGGAACGGGTATCCTTCTGCCATATCTAATTTCACATAATGGTTACCATTAACGTACCCAATTGTAAAAGCAACATGTTGATACCACGCTGGCGGAGTGGACCTAAGCGGCAAGTACGTCCCACAACCTGCCATATTTATAACGTGTAATATCACATTATACTTTAAAGCAATCAAGACACCTATTTCAGGCATTGTCATCCAGTGTTCAACTGGTGCACCTCGATCTGATTGAAAGAAGTTTAAAGTGTTGTAAACAATATTCCAATATTGACCTCCAAAAGCGTTCCAGTATTCTGTCTTGTGTGTATCTAACTTTTCCATCAAGTTAGATCGAATTGTGGGCCATGCATCTTCATGAAGACCGAGACAAACAGCTATTGCTCGGAATCCACAATTTCCATCACCTCTTACATCATGTACATGCGTAATGTTGACGCGTTCGAACTACTACGTCTAAAGGGTCTTTCACTTGTAAAAGACGGGTCAACATGAGTTGCAACAGACGGATTATATTAACACATATAATTGTATATTAACCTAAAATACGTTAAAAAATATTTTTTAATTTTAATAAGTTACACCATTATAATCGTCTCGTCGATACCTTCGAAATGAGACCAAAATTGAATATTTTTTATTTAATCATATTACTATATGTCATACGTTTACGTTATTTTTTTATTTAATTATATTATTATTCGTCGATACCTTCTTATTTTTTGATTTAATTGTATTATTTCAAAATGAGCCCAAACACCCTCTTATTTGAAACTGCTTAAACGTATTTTAGCTAATATACGATTATATGTGTTAATATGATGAAGGTGTAAAATAAAAATTAGAAAAGTAAAAAGTATAAAGTAAATTAATTATATAATTTCAGGAGTATAAAATGTAAATATGTAATTTGTTTTTGGTTTGTGAGAGGAGGTTGTGGCCGACAAGAATGGCAGGGGGGGTATAAAATTTGGCAGGGGATAGACATAGCAACACTCTTTAGCATAATGAGATGTAGGGACCAAAATCAAGAAAAACTACAAACCATGTGGATTAAATCCGTAATTTATTATTTCTTGTAGTTACAAGTTGTTCAAAATGGTTGAAAGTTGAAAAGACCATAGCCAAAAGGATGATGTTTGTCCATATTTGGAATTTTACTCTCCATCAATTATTGACCATTTTTGTTGAAAAAGTATTATTACTATTTCTGTTCATTTAATGATGAAATAGATATCACTGTACAAAAACACCATCTACTAGAAAATATGAATACCACCAAGGATAATTTACTCAATCAAATGAAAATTATTTTAAGATCAACCATGGAAGGGACATTTGACTAACATAAAGAAAAATATATTTTACAAAGTTATAATAAAATCAAAAGTTACAAATTTATAAAATAAAATAAAATCAAAAGTTATAAATTTTATAAATTTATAAACAAATTTATAAAATCAAAATATATATATATATATAAATATATATATATATATAAATATATATATATATATAAACAAAAAATGATTGACATAAAAAACAATGCAATCAACACTTATTTTTGACTTTTTGGTGCAAATATCACCTAAATATGGGTGTTGCTACACCTACCCCTGCAACTCTGACAAATATGGTTTCCTCTCACAAACCAAAAATTTGATTTAAATTTTACCATTTATACACCTTAAGTTATTTATTTAATTTACTTTATATCTTTTACTTTTCTAATTTTCATTTTACACCTTCATCATATTAACACATATAATCTTATATTAGCTAAAATACGTTTAAAAAATACCTTTTAATTTTAACAAATTACACCATTATAATAGTCTTTTTGATACGTTCGAAATGAGCCCAATATTAAATATTTTTTTATTTAATTATTTTATTATATATCATATAAACTACATAAAAATATTTTTTATATTTAAAATTCATACTCTTATAATTAATTATTTAATTTATGGTACATCTCTAACCTTTTCAATTTTCGTTTTACACTTTTATTACATTAAACATAATAATCATATATTAATTAAAATATGTTAAAAAAATAGGTTTTAACATATCACATTAAGGCTATGTTTGGCAAACTAGCTGATAAGCTATCTGGTAGCTGATAAGCTAGCCGTTGACTCATAAGCTAGCTGATGAAAAAGTCACGTTTGACAAAGCTAACTTATGGTCATCCAAACATGTACACAAAAAAACTAGCTTATAAGCTAGCTTTTTTTTGCCAAACAATGCCTAAAGGGTATTTGGGATTGCTTATTTAAAACAACTTACGCATATTTTTAAAAGTGTTTATTAACTTATGTCGTGCTAATAACGAGTTGGGCATAAAAATGTAATTTGAACAAATAAATATCAAGAGATCTTGTTAATCATAATCCGTTAACGTTTTAGGATGAAATCTAAAGGGTATTTAGGATTGCTTATTAAAACAACTTACAAAATACTTATATTTCAAACCTAAAATTTAGTTAATATCTCGATTTATACTAGAAGTCTACTCGCGCAATACAACGTGATATATCTCGATTTTAATGTTCTAAATTATTTTAATTGGTTTTGAGAAAACGATAAAAGTTTTTTTTATAAAGTTGTTTAAAAAATGACGTTTTTTGAGGAGTTCATGATTTGAGGATTTGATAGTGGTTAGAGGTAAGGATTAATTAATAAGAGTCCACGATTTAAGGATTTGAAAGTTGTTAAAATATTTTCTTAACGTATTTTAGTTAATATTGGGCTCATTTCGAAATAATATAATTAAATCAAAAAATAAGAAGATATCGACGAATAATAATATAATTAAGTCAAAAAATAACGTAAACGTATGACATATAATAATATTTAAATAAAAAATATTCAATGTTTGGCTCATTTCGAAGGTATCGACGAGACGATTATAATGGTGTAACTTGTTAAAATTAAAAAGTATTTTTCAACGTATTTTAGTTAATATACGATTATATGTGTTAATATAATGAATGTGTAAAATGATAAATAGAAAACTAAAAGATATAAAGTAAATTAAATAAAAAGTCTAAGGTTATAAAGTGTAACATTAAATAAAAAAAATAAAAAATCAAGAGATGTGGTATACAAACTTTGCAGGGGTAGGGATAGAAAAGCCCTTAAATATATATGAAGAATCTATGATATAAATAAGATGATCATTAAATTTTAATAGAATACTTAATTATTTTTTTACAAAATAATTATATTATTATACCAAAAATAAATTATATTATTATAAAGGGAAATTAATTAAAATACTCAAAGTTTGACTTTAACTTACCAAAATACCCACTTTCTCGCTAATTTTACCAAAATACCTATTTTTTCCGCGACCTAGTCAGCGATCGCGGACCAGGACCAATTTTAAAAAAAAATTCCTGCGATCGAGGGAGTCCCGCAGTCATGTGATTTGCTGACTTTTTGATTCATATTTACACTTTCAACCCCTATAATTATTTACTTACTTTACTTTATACCTTTTACTTTCCTAATTTTAATTTTACACCTTCATCATATTAACACATATAATCGTTTATTAACTAAAATACGTTAAAAAAATACGTTTTAATTTTAACAAGTTACACCATTATAATCGTCTTTTCGATACGTTCGAAATGAACCAAATATTGAATATTTTTTGATTTAATTATTTTAATATATATCATATATACTACATAAAAATATTTTTTATATTTAAAATTCATATTCTTATAGTTAATTATTTATTTTATGGTACTCTTATAGTTAAAATACGTTAAAAAATACGTTTTAATTTTAACAAATTACACCAATATAATCGTCTCTTCGATACGTTCGAAATGAGCCCAATATTGAATATGTTTTGATTTAATTATTTTATTATATATCATATATACTACATAAAAATATTTTTAATATTTACAATTCATAACATTATAGTTAATTATTTAATTTATGATACATTTCTTACTTTTACAATTTTCGTTTTACATTCTTATCGCATTAATATAATAATCATATATTAACTAAAATATGTTAAAAAATACGTTTTAACATCTCACATTAACATATATATATACTAGTTATTTACCCGCTGCAATGCAGCGAGACGTATAATCCAAATAATTTGACGATTTAATCAATTATTAACTAAAATACGTTAAAAAAATGCTTTTTAATTTTAACAAGTTACACCATTAATATCGTCTCATCGATACCCCCGAAATGAGTCCAATATTGAATATTTTTTGATTTAATTATATTATACTTATTTAGTTAGTTTACTTTATACCTATTAGTTTTTTATTTTTCATTTAGTTAATATAAGATTATTATGTTAATGTGATAAGAGTGTAAAACAAAATTGAAAAAATAAGAGATGTACCATAAATTAAATAGTTAACTATAAGGGTATGAATTGTAAATATTAAAAATATTTTTATGTAGTATATATGATATATAATTAAATAATTAAATCAAAAAATATTCAATATTAGCCTCATTTCGAAGGTATCGAATAGACGATTACAATGGTGTAACTTGTTAAAATTAAAACGTATTTTTTTAACGTATTTTAGTTAATAAACGATTATATGTGTTAATATGATGAAGATGTAAAATTAAAATTAGGAAAATAAAAAGTATAAAGTAAAGTAAGTAAATAATTATAGGGGTTGAAAGTGTAAATATGAATCAAAAAGTCACCAAATCACATGACCAAGGGACTCCTCCCTCGATCACGGGAAAAAATATTCAAAATTGGTCTCTGGTCCGCGATCGCGGACCAGGTCGCGGAAAATATGGGTATTTTGGTAAAATCAGTGAGAAAATGAGTATTTTGATAAATCAAAGTCAAACTTTTGGGTATTTTAATTAATTTTCCTATTATAAAACCTATATTAAATTATTAAAAACAGAGTAAACTTCACTTGTGGTTCTTGGGCTTTGTAAAAAATCTCAGGTTTTGTCCCTAAAGTTCATTTCATACAGCTTTGCCACTACTGTTTGCATCTATGCTTGATTTTGGTCCATCTCACTAAAAGCCGTTAAACAAATCGTTAGGTCAAGGACATATTAGTCTTTTCCTTTTTATGAATGGAGTTGCAGTTGGTTTCATCATCAGAATGTGTATATCTATATATGTAATGTAAACCCACTTGCAACCACACCTATACCTACTGTGTAGTATGTGTGTCTATATAATTATATATGTACGTGTGTGTGTCAAATGGGTGGGGGAGAAGAGGAAGGAAAGGGAAAAAAGAGGAAAAAGGTGGAGAGAGGTATAATGTAAAAAGACAAAAAAAAGGGTTAAAGACCCAAATGTCCTTTTAGTTAACTGGGTTAATAAAATTTGTTAGTAGGAGGGATCAAAATCAAGTAAAAATGAAAATAGTGGCAAATCTGTATTAAATGAACTCTAGGGTTAAAACCGAATTTTTTAATATAGCACATGGACCAAAAGTGAAGTTTACTTTAAAAAATTAAACAAATTTATAAAAGAACATTATCGTTTTATCAAAACCACACAAAATCGTATTATAATATAGACAAAGACAAAAATAAAATTAAACATTAAAATCAATATATATCACGCTGCATTGCGTCTACACTTTAGTCTTCCCTCAACAACCAGCACCTTCAGCATCGACGCTCTTCTCTGGCCCCTTCCCACTCCTTCATCTACTATTTGGAATACGTGTTCAATAAACAACAATGTTCTACAAGAAGATGGGGTTAAAAGACACTTATCAAAATTGTCATATAAAATTGTTAAATATGGCACTTTATTTTAAAAATGTCTTTCTAAAACTTTTAAAGGCACAAAAAGGTCCTATAAACCCTTTGTAGCACTTATAGAATGTACGTTTTATTGTTTAATCCCATAAATTGAAGTCTTATAAAACATTCTATTAAAACACTTAGACATTTTAGATGTCAAATAAACTTAATTTTGATATAGTATCCTTTACAATAGTTTTTCATGACATTTTTGGGATATACGTCTCCATAAATATTTGTTTTTTAGATTTTAGGTTAAATGATAAGAAAATGATTGATCTAATGACAAAATATTTCCTATGTTATGTGGAGTTAAAGAAACAAGAAACGTACCCTGATTGAACATCAAGAACAAAATACCACTCCATGAGATGAGGCATATCTTTCTAAGTTCTTACAAGAAATGGATGCAATCAAATCTAACATGGAAGAGATAATTTAGGGCCGTTTACTAAATACTTACCCGACAATCACTTACTTATTGCTCACCTTACCGATTAAATATAATAAGGACCCGGTAAGAGACATAACAAGGACCAAAACTTTTATCCGGTAAGTGAGGAAACATGCTCTTATCCGGTAAATACTAACCAGGTTTAAAATACTTACCAATAAACCATTTTGATTGTTGAAAATGTTACAGGATAACGTAAGTAAGAGTAATTTCTTTTATTGGTAAACACTTACCCGGTATTTATTCACTACTAAACAAACGGCCAAATCCGGCGGAAATTTCCGGTCGATTGTCCGTCGGAAACTTTCCGGCGGATTTCCGACAGAAATTAAAAAAGTCAAAACTCGTTGACTTCCGGCAGAAATCCGTCGATAATATATATATATATATATATATATATAGGGAAATGTTCAATAGAGAAGTGCAAATATTTAGAGAAGTAGAGAAGTAAAAAAACACGAGTCCGTTCATATATGAACGTTCATATATAAACAGTCATATATGAACGTTCATATATAAACAATCATATAACAGTCATATACGAACGTTCATATATGAACGTTCATATATAAACAGTCATATATGAACGTTCATATAACAGTCATATCTGAACGTTCATATGAACGTTCATATATGAACGTTCATATATGACTGTTTATATATGAACGTTCATATATGAACGGACCCGTGTTTTTTTACTTCTCTACTTCTCTAAATATTTGCACTTCTCTATTGAACCTAAGGCTATATATATATATATATATGAAAACAATGGATCCAATTTCCGGCGGGTTTCCGGCGGGTTTCTGACAGATTTGAAATTCTTAGTTAATTATTTTTTTAAATGATTAACGGAAAATTAATTAATATTTGCGGCGGATTTCCGGTGGATCTTAATTAATTTTGTTAATTAAGATCCGCAAGTGTAACAACCGGGTTTTTTCTTGTAAATATGGAAGTATGGTGGCTAAAGTTTAAAAGATTTAAAGTTTACTGTTGGTCCCGAAGGGTTATACAAGTTTGTAGAAGGGGGGGGGGGATGAATACAAACACACAATTTTACTTTTCTAAATTGTTTATTGATAAATCAAATACAATTTACAACTTGTTGCGGAACAAGATAAGGATTAACCTAATCCAAACAAGTTAAGAACACTAAGTTTCTTGCACTAGAAATAGATAGAAAAGAGATAAGAATATTAAGTATAATATTCTAACACACAGATAGAAAGAAGAAGATGGCCAGTGCACTTCAAAACTGAAGTAGGTTCTTCTTATATACTGCATGCATTTAATGCATTGCAGTATGGCTTTACACGTGGCAGCAGCTGAGTGGTTGCATGTCATTGACCTTTGTAGACAACCTTAGTAGCCGCATGGTGCACAGTGTAGAATCAGAGTTGTTGTACGATTTCAGACAAAAGGGATGTCCGTTTTGACAATTCGTACGGAGACGTGCAAGGGAGGTAAGACAATAGTAACATGTAGGGAGACTTCATGATCAGCTTTCGTTGAGTCAGATCTTTATCAGCGAATGATAAAGTTCAGCGATTGCTGAAGTCTTCTACTTGATACTTCACGTTGAATGGACGAATCTTGGCTTCGCTGATATCCGCATCAGTTCATTAGTAGACTTGTCGCTGGTTCTTGAGCTTGATCTTCGACTTCAGCGTAGAACATATGTTGACGTGAAACTTGTCTTCAAGGATCATAAGTAAACAACTAACTATCAACGATTACCATAAGGACTGAACAGGCTCAGAGCATTATGGTGAACAGTGTTCGCTGAATGTCTAATTCAAAGAGCGAGAGTTCCTATCAGCGGTACTGTAAAGTCTTAGTACTTATCAGCGATAGTGAAACTCTAATACATATTGTTTACTTACAATTTTCACTAAGTGTTTAAGAGAGGGTCATTATCAAATCACTGAGGGTTTGGATCAACAATCTCCCCCTATTTGATTATGACATAGCAACAGAGAAAATTGCTATTTAATGAAAACATAAGGATAAAAAGAACTCATAAAATATTTGTCCCTTTTACTGTTTTCTGGGATCTTTTCAGTACTGATGGAGTAAAGTATTAACCTAATCTTTTCATGAATACAAACACACGATTTTACTTTTCTAAATTGTTTATTGATAAATCAAATACAATTTACAACTTGTTGCGGAACAAGATAAGGATTAACCTAATCTAAACAAGTTAAGAACACTAAGTTTCTTGCACTAGAAATAGATAGAAAAGAGATAAGAATATTAAGTATAATATTCTAACACACAGATAGAAAGAAGAAGATGGCCAGTGCACTTCAAAACTGAAGTAGGTTCTTCTTATATACTGCATGCATTTAATGCATTGCAGTATGGCTTTACACGTGGCAGCAGCTGAGTGGTTGCATGTCATTGACCTTTGTAGACAACCTTAGTAGCCGCATGGTGCACAGTGTAGAATCAGAGTTGTTGTACGATTTCAGACAAAAGGGATGTCCGTTTTGACAATTCGTACGGAGACGTGCAAGGGAGGTAAGACAATAGTAACATGTAGGGAGACTTCATGATCAGCTTTCGTTGAGTCAGATCTTTATCAGCGAATGATAAAGTTCAGCGATTGCTGAAGTCTTCTACTTGATACTTCACGTTGAATGGACGAATCTTGGCTTCGCTGATATCCGCATCAGTTCATTAGTAGACTTGTCGCTGGTTCTTGAGCTTGATCTTCGACTTCAGCGTAGAACATATGTTGACGTGAAACTTGTCTTCAAGGATCATAAGTAAACAACTAACTATCAACGATTACCATAAGGACTGAACAGGCTCAGAGCATTATGGTGAACAGTGTTCGCTGAATGTCTAATTCAAAGAGCGAGAGTTCCTATCAGCGGTACTGTAAAGTCTTAGTACTTATCAGCGATAGTGAAACTCTAATACATATTGTTTACTTACAATTTTCACTAAGTGTTTAAGAGAGGGTCATTATCAAATCACTGAGGGTTTGGATCAACAATCTCCTCCTATTTGATTATGACATAGCAACATAGAAAATTGCTATTTAATGAAAACATAAGGATAAAAAGAACTCATAAAATATTTGTCCCTTTTACTGTTTTCTGGGATCTTTTCAGTACTGATGGAGTAAAGTACATTCTCTTAAATTTTTCTTTAAACTTCGTAAAGGTTACAGAGGGAAGTAGAAAAATAACAAGTACAACAAATAAAATTACAAGTACAAAAGATGTAGACAGATAAGGATAGAAAGAATTACAAGGCGATCCTATCTGTCAAAAGGTTCTTCCTTGATGAGAAGTTCATCGAGGGTCTTTGATGTGGGAATCATCCAGTCAGGGACAGTGACACCTTGATCCTTTTTGTTCTTTGCTTCTTCAAAGATCAAGGGCTTGAGGTGACGAGCCTTAATGTCGCGTCTGACTTCACACCAGTATATGAGATCTCTGAGTTGTTCGATGGGAGTGATTGGAAGCTCAGAGATGCGTTGAAAGTGATGACTTCTTTGGTAGTCTAGAAAGAATATACCATAGGGATCACTTACAACTGTGCCAGGAGTGAAAGTTTCTCCAGGTGGTAGGGAGGTGTCAAGCGCTGAGAGATCAGCATCAGGGCCAAGAACTTCAGCACGAGAAAAACCAATACCTGTTTCATTCCGTATAGGAGGACCTGAGTCTGAGGCTTTCTTTTCCTTTGCAGAGACTCTTCTTTGTTGAGGAGGAAGAAGAGTGGAAGGAGGAATATCCACAGCAGAAGAAACCAAGTCGATCTGTGTATTTAAAATTTTCTCGACATGGCTCTTGAACTTTTAGCGTGATCGCTGAATGGCTAATTTCACTTCCAACCATTCAGAGAAACCAAACTTCTCTAAAGTAGCAGCATAGAAGGTTTGCTTGGTTTTGTCTTCTCTGAATACATCAACTTCAA
Organism: Saussurea involucrata; assembly: GCA_033807775.1. NCBI lineage: Eukaryota > Viridiplantae > Streptophyta > Magnoliopsida > Asterales > Asteraceae > Saussurea > Saussurea involucrata. The sequence continues at coordinate 92,459,343 of CM066327.1, read as the reverse complement.
CAACAGGAACGTCTACGAACAATCTTCCTCTGATGTTTGCTTTGATGATTTTGGATGGTCGAGATCGATAGTTCAGCATTTCTTTACACCATTCCAAAGTTGTATCAGATACTTTCGTCTTTTCTTCAACGATCCTTTGGGCATCATCCCATAGCTGACGTTGGAAATCAGTGGGAGATCTTTTCAGCGCGTGGTCTTTCACCGATTGTGGGACAAGCTGGATGGCGAGAGCCTTATCTTTTTCTTCAGCTTTCTTCTTTTCGGCGAGTAATCTTTCAGCTCTTAGATGATCCTCGTATTCTTTCCTTGAGATCTTGAACTTCGTGGGAGCAGGGATTTGGTCACGAGGAAGAATGATTCGCTGATCTTCGAGCTGTTTGATCATTGCATCTCTCTTTTCTTGATCCTCTTCACTCAGCTTTTGAGGAGCCATGGAAGGTCTGTTTTTGTGAGAGAGAGTCGGTTCTTCAGGTTCATCGGTCTCAGTGATTAAATCCAAGACCGGGATTATTTCTTCAGCGTTGGGAGCTGGGATTATTGTTGGTGCAGCTGTAGAGACTTCAGCTGAAACACAACGATCGTTTAAGTAAGAAGAGTTGGGGAAGAAAGAGATAGAGAAAAGAATGTGGTAAGTGTATAGAGGTTTTATGGATAGAAGGATTGAGATTGAGAAGGGATAGAGGAGGGATGCAGTGTAAGGGAATAGGAGGTAGTGTACCTGACAAAGTGGCTTTTGAAGCAAGATCATCAGATTGTCTTCTGCAGCAAGGCCTTTGTTTTTGCCTTTGTCAGCTTCAGACGCTGCAGGCTTTGTATTGGTCCACTCCCCTGAAGGTTCGTTTATCGAAATCCCTTTGAGAGCTGTAGTCTTCTGAACAGGCTTGACGATAAAGGAGTCATCATCATCATCATCATCGTCATCATCATCATCCTTTGGAGAAGAGGATGGTTCATCATTAGAGATGTCGACAGCTTCATCGTCTTCAGCTTCGTCTTCATCAGATTCAATCTCTTCAGCGTAGGGTGAGGTTACATCAGCAGCAGCTTCAATGTTCTGCTCCTCGAGTTGCTCCCCTCAGATACAGAGGGAGGTTTCTCAGATTCCTCAGGGTTTTCAACTCCCTGAGGTTTTGAAAAAATAGCATCAGCTTCAGTTTCAATACCCTCCCACTCAGCATGGGGAAGGTCTTCTTTATTTTTCTTCTCCCCCTCATCATTATGGGGAAGGTCTTCTTTAGGCTTCTCCCCCTCTTCCACATCATGGTTGGGGGAGGTAACGGACTTTTCAGCGGCAACAACAGCCATAGGATTACTGTCTTCTTGGCCAGTAATTCTTATGCAGTTTTCAATCGCTGCTACTCTGTCTTCTAGGCCAGTAATAGCAGGACTGATCTTTTTGAGATCATCTCGATCGGCCTAAGTGAAATGAGAAGTTGGGGTGTTCAGGCGATCGAGCACTTTCTGAACAATCTATTTGACCGCAGAGACTTCAGTCTTGATCGTGGAAACTTCACTCTTAAGAGAACCAACCTCTCTCTTCAATGATGTGACTTCATTGGACAGAGAGGTGAAGTTTGTTGAGAGAGTGGTTGTGGCGGTTGAGTTTTCAGCGAGGGGGGTAGCAAATTTAGCAATGCTACCATCCACCTTCTCCAGATCAGCTTTGGAGGCTTTCTTTTCGACCTTAGTGGTCAATGTCTTCAAGTTCTCTCCAGCGTTTGTAACTGCTGAAGAGTTGGCAGTTAGAGTGTTGTTGAAAGACTCCATCTTTGTTTCCAGGGCCTTCAGGGAGGTGTTGATATCCCCCAAATTAGGACCTGATAAAGTTATCAACTTATGAATAGAGGAAAGCTCAGAAGTTTGGGGTTGAGATAGAGGAGTGTTTTGGATTGTGTTTATACCTGCAGGCAGGTTGGCGAAGTTGTCGAAACCTCGATGTCCTGAAAAAGTTTCGTAGTCGTCTTCAATATTTCCTAGACGACTGGAAGTACCTGCAGGTCCTGTGGTGTGTCCTATCATCATCTGAAAATGTTTAGCAGTAGTGTCGCTGAGGATGACGGTTGTTGGGGAGAATAGGGGAATAGATTGAGTGACCAAAGAAGAGGTGAGAGGAATGGACGATGAGAATGATGGTTGGGTGCGGGGTTCAGCGTTGGATCCGCTGAGAATCACTTCAGTCTGTAGAGAGGCTGAAGGAGGTGGGTTCATTTCCAAGTTTATAACTTCAGCGTTTAGAGACGCTGAAGCTGGGATGGAAGGGGTGGCTTGTTCAGCTGTGGCAGAGCGTACCACGGAACTATCCATCAGCTCTTCAAGAAGAGCCGAGGAGTCTTTAGCATGGGAATGCTTTGGGGGTTGCTCCTTTGTTTTCTTGGTCCTTTCGGAGCCAAGTTGGGAAGATGAGTGTTTCCTTTTTCTAGAAGGAGTGGAGGTTGCAGCTGGGGTATCAGCGGTAGAGATTTCCACTGAATGAGCCGCAGAAGTAGAAGAAGGAGGATTGAGAATAGATAAGAGTGTAGAGAGACGTACCTCGTTTGGCAGGGGCTTGAAGTCGAGCACCTTAGGGCCAAGCTGAGAGAGTTTCAGGTCTCCTACTTTTGGGTATTTATCCTTAAGTGTAATACCCCAGGTAAGTCCGTTAGTTAAAAATCTATTCCCGTTAAATTATTTAACTTTAAAGTTACTATTTTGGGTAAGTTTAAGTGAATTTAGAAGTTAATAGTGTTTTAGTCATTAGTAAAGAGTTTAGGGGCTGAAATGGTAATTTGGCTAGATTGTAAGTCCCATAGTTGAAGCAACAATCAAGAAACTCCATAAATGTAGAATAGAAAATAGGCAAGAAGAACAATTTGTTGAATGATCTCTATTCATATGCTTTACAATACAATGGAGGAGAATTGAAAGTATACGACTCTCTCAAAGTATACTGATCTATCAAATAACTCTCAAAGTCTCTAATGACAATGTAAGCCCAAGACACCTATTTATAGTGTCTAATTACATGACATGGGCCCAAGCCCATTTAACTCCCATTAAACTCCCAAAGCCCAAAAGACTAATAAAGCTAATTACAAAACATTTGACTTTCATTGACTTTACATGGACTTTATAAAACTTTCTATATAATTGGGGCTTTCTAGACCCAACAATCTCCCCCTAAAGTTTTATAAAGAAAGCATCTTCAAATGATCTCCCCCTTGATTTCTTTGAAAACTTTAGTGTTGCATATCTTCACGCCTTGCAAATCTATCCAAGCTCCCCCTCATAATTTGCTCTTCTTCTTCACAAATTACAACTTTAAAATCGAATCCAATGTGCAATAAGCTCGACTGAAACAACCTCAGTTTATAATAACGAATTCGTCCTTGAAATTCGAGTTGTATGATCATTAAGCTCAAGAGCTTAATCCATTAAGATCATAGGAGGGCGTGTCTTAATACACTTCAATAACTCAGCTTGGATCCACAAAAATAGAAGATAGAACACCTTTCTGAAAGTTGGGAGAAATATCGTGAAAAACATTGCTTCGGTCCAGCAGCTATACACTGACTTTGACACAGAATCTGACCAATAAGCACATCGATTCAGAACAAACTCAAAACATGAAAAATGTTCATCTGTGTCTTAGGAATCCAGCCATCTGAAATCGTCAAATTTGGAGCTTCGAGGAGGGTGTTCTGAGCAAAATACGACAGGTGCGCAAAGCTGTTAAACATTTCTGAAATTGCACCTTTACTCCAAAATAAACTAAGTAAAAGTTCTGAGTAGACCAATCAGAATTCTGAGTAAGTCAATCAGAATTCTGAACATGAAGAACTTCTAAAAAAATTCTAACTCTGAAATTCTGATTCCACACGATAAAGTTCTGACTATTGGGGTCAGAGTTCTGATAAAGCTTCGAAGACTTAGTTCTGAACCATCATTTGAACATTGATTTCTGATTAACTTTTGACATTCCACAATCTGACTTCTGAGTTCCCTTACTTAAACTTCTGAGGAGTCATTCAAAACTGATTGCACTTGATCAGAATTCTGAATAAACTGGACCAGTTTCCTTTTCCTCTTCTCCCCCTTAAAAATAACATTTCTCTCTTTTGTTGATTCTGTACAAATCATTTTCTATTTTCTTCTCCCCCTTTTGATTATCATAACCATGATCATCAAAATGACAATGATTGTACATTGAATGAACATTCTCCCCCTCTCATTTATGATTTGAGATCATCATGATCATTGAAAAACTTCTTCAATTTCAGTCACGTTTCTGAGTATCACTAACAATCTCCTCCTTAATGAATAACCTTGCTCCCCCTCAAAATAAGAATTCTGGAGCAATTTGTTTTCTCCCCCTGAAAGTATGCATATATTTCATTAAAATTATTCATTTCAAAATAAGATTCATACACTTGATAACTACTAACATTTGATCATTTGAAAACTTTACAAAAGAAATCCAACTTAATGAAATTTAACAAATTTTTCAATCAAATGAAATCAAATGTATGTGTTTGGATTCAATACAAGTCATCATTGCATATCAAGTTAAAAATGTTCAGTTTCAATCTCTTTATTAAATCTATTTGGTGTGTTTAGCATGCGAAATATGATTAGCTTCAAGCATATGCAATTCTAAAACATATAAGAATACTTTGCTCTACTCACACTATTTGTCCAAAATCAGGATTTTCACAAATTTACAGGTTTATCGCGACTTTGTATTTTCCCCAAGTTTCACGAGATGTGTGCTCATTGGCATCTTTTCTTTTGTGCTCATTGACATCTTTTAATTTTGTGCACATTGGCATCTTTTAATCAAAAAGTTTAGTAAGAATAAGACACATCGTTAAACATGACTTTCTATCTGGTTCTATAGCAGGATTTGGGTCAGCATATCCCAGACCAGTTGGTCTTAGGTGCTAGGTGACAAGCACCCCTTGGAACTTAATTTCCCAAATCAGAAAGGCCACATCGATATATCTTAAACCCATTTGTACCAGTAGAACATGACTTTCTATCTGGTTCTATTGCAGGATTTGGGTCAGCCGATCCCAGACCAGTTGATCTTAGGGACTAGGTGTCGAGCACCCCTTAGGACTTACTCTCCCAAACCAGAAAGGCCACAGGTACAAACTTTCAAACTAAATGATTTTATATATATTTATTTCATCTCAATCACTTGGTTCTAAAACGTAGTACTTCTCCCATATTTTCGTTTCCATCCATCATTCTGACATTTAGGCTTTTTGAGCATTATATTCTATATAAGTATAGATTTCATAACATTGAGAATTTAGCATAATTTCATTCATGTTTTGCTAACCTTTCGATTTATTTCAGAAGTGAAAGTTGAAACAAATATAGCTCAGATAATACAAAAATACTTGTAAAATCACCCTTGACACACATTTTATTCATTGAATGAAAAATAAAAAAAAATTCATATCATTGAATTAAATTTGTTAAGATTCAAACATTCAAAGCAATAGAAATAAAACATAATGCAATGTTACCTTTCACCACTTGTTCCTTGAAACAGAAAAATATGACAGTTAAGGATATCACCTGAGAAGTATGAGTTCTAAACTGATTTGTTTAGAAGTCTTAGTCTCTGAAGTACGGGAATTATTCATAAGCCATAGTCATTTAAGTACGGGTTTTGAACTGATATGTTCAAAAACATAAAACGTCGAAGCACGAGTTTTGAACTATATTTTGAAACAATCAGATCAAATTTTGAGACAATACTTCCTCTCAAATCAAGATAATCCTGCAAAATCAAGAGATTTTGGTAATCATCTACAATGATTCCTCATTAGATATCAAAAATCCAAATTCTGAGTAGTTGAGTCAGAATTCTGAGTAGAAAAGTCAGAATTCTGAGTAACTTGTTCAAAATTCTAAGTATCAGAGTCCGAATTCTGATTAGTTGAGTCAGAATTATGAGTAGTAGAGTCAGAAGTCTGAGTAACTTGTTCAAAATTCTAAGTATAAGAGTCAGAATTCTGATTAGTTGAGTCAGAATTCTGAGTAGTAGAGTCAGAAGTCTGAGTAACTTGTTCAAAATTCTAAGTATCAGAGTCAGAATTCTGATTAGTTGAGTCAGAATTCTGAGTAGTAGAGTCAGAACTTCTGAGTAAGAGAGTCAAAATTCTGATAAATCTATCCAGAGAAAATTCCTTAGAAAAATGTTTGGATTTTGTGATTTTGAACATTCTGAACTTCAAACCACCATAACTTGCTCAAAAATCAGAATTTTTCAACCAAAATTTGCAGGGTTGCTCAAAATGTGATTCTGAACACATTCTCTGGAAATGTTTTCTACTAAAAACACCCACAACTATGAGTTCGATTACACCACAGTAAACTGAACTTTATTTTTCAAAAAATGCTTCAAAATCAACAAATTGATCTGTATGAATCAGAAATCCATAATCACATTCATACCGAGTTTTGGACTGAAGTATCCAAAAGTCAATTTTCAATTAAGCACAACATCTGTTTTCAGTCATGTGTCGGTATGGATCATTCATTCAGCTCTACACATGAATAACCTGCAAAACAGATTAAGTTGACTTTGGTACCCATATGAACTTGGGTCCAGGTTTGTTAGGTGCAGTAGCATATGCAGATATTCTATAAGAACCAAACCAATGCTGAATGTACCTTTTGTTTACAAAGTCATCAGTCCCACAATATGAACAACAAAGTTTCTTTTGTGCAATTCTGACTAATTGATTTACAGAATAAATCACATCAGGTTTAACAAAAGATTTTCTTTGAAATGTATTGTTCTTCTTGACATTTGAATTAGGAACCTTTGATTTTCGCACTTCTTTCTTGGAAGTAGTTCCTTTAACTCTCCATTCCATTTTTATCTTTTTAAAAGAACAATTATAAGATTTATCAATAGGAGAATTATAAAACAGATTAGAAGAACGAATCTGATCTTTTGAACTATGATTTGATTTGTCAACAACTTTTGTTTTTCTTTAAACTTTTTAACATACAAATCAAACCTTGACTGCAAATCAGATTTGGACTTCCTCTCTATCATGATTTTAGTTGATAAATCAGATAATTTCTTAATAAGTCTCCTTATCTCCAAATGAAAAACTTTCTTTTCCTTCTCAAACTCATCTTTTAAGCATTTTTCTTTAAAGCCATTTACCTTCTTCTTTTCAGTCTCTTTCCTTCCATCTTCTAACTCTTTCTCCAACTCATTGTTTTTTACAGAAAACTCATTTAACATTCCTGTTTTCTTTTTCTCAAAACCATTCTTTTCTTTTTGAAAAACATTTTTCTTGCATTCAAACTCTTTTCTTTCTTTTGCAAGAATTTTCTCCAAATCAGAATTTTTCAGAGATAATTCAACAGACTTTGTTTCAAAACCTTTCCTCTCAGTTTGAAAGTCTCTTCTCTCTTTCAAGTATAAGAACTTGTTCAAAATCATAGATTTGTTTCAAGAGTTGACAATTTTTCATTTCACATGATTTGATTCTATTTTTAGAATCTGTCAACATCTTTCTTTCAAAATTGATTTTCTCTTTCAAATCAACATTCTCTTTTTCTAACAATTTTGTGTTCTCTTGAGCCTTTTCGAAATCTTTTAGAAGATCGAATTTATCTTTTTGCAAATTTACAACAACTTTTGCACTTTCCTCAAATTTGGCTTCAAGATTAGCAATCTTGCTTTCAAAATGAACAATCTCAGTTTTTGGTTTAGAAATTGTTTCTTTTACTTTTACATGAATTAATTTTTGTAAATTGTCTGAACTGGTTATAGAACTTGCAGGTCTCACAAAAACTTCAACAATCTCAGGCATGATGAAATGACAAATTCAAATATCAACTATGAATTATGATAAAAAAATGAGAATCAACACAGATCTAGAACATGCAAGAATTGATCAAATCTGTCATATGCATTTCATCAAACAGTTAGAGTACATGAATTAATGAAATCTTCTTTTCAACAAAAAATTTGAATAGTAATCAACATGCAGCAGATAGAATCACTTTGATCAAGAAACCAATCAAGAATTTTGAAAACATACCTGTGATCTCTGTTTAATTTCGAAAATTAATCAGCATAGAGAGAAATTCTTTGGATGACTTGATTGTAAAATTGAATTGAATCGATTCAACAGAAAGACAAATCGAATTTCTTGAACAAATGTATAATGAATTCAAGAATTACTAAGAATTCAAGAATTACTAGTAGCAGCGGAATCAATTGACGAATTGATCAAGAAATCTTCAAGAACACGAACATGATCTTGAATGAATTTGTTTGTTGATTGGCTCTGATACCAATTGTAAGTCCCATAGTTGAAGCAACAATCAAGAAACTCCATAAATGTAGAATAGAAAATAGGCAAGAAGAACAATTTGTTGAATGATCTCTATTCATATGCTTTACAATACAATGGAGGAGAATTGAAAGTATACGACTCTCTCAAAGTATACTGATCTATCAAATAACTCTCAAAGTCTCTAATGACAATGTAAGCCCAAGACACCTATTTATAGTGTCTAATTACATGACATGGGCCCAAGCCCATTTAACTCCCATTAAACTCCCAAAGCCCAAAAGACTAATAAAGCTAATTACAAAATATTTGACTTTCATTGACTTTACATGGACTTTATAAAACTTTCTATATAATTGGGGCTTTCTAGACCCAACATAGATATTATCTGAATTAGGTGTCCAGATTTATATTCATTTTCTCAGCAATTCAGTGTGTGTAGTGTGTGTTTTTGGAGAGAAAAGAAGCAAAACAAGATAGGAACGGTTAAGGCATCATTTGACTTCATTTGGAAGTGTTTTGAGGTATGTTTCTTTGTAATTTATGTTTGTAATTGATAGTATGTACTTCCTATCGGATTAGAATAGTTAAATTCATGATTTAGTAAAGATTCAGTCGGTTTGTGGGTAAATTTTGGATAAACCGACAGTGGTATCCGGATACGTTGAATGTATCCGGATAGCTCTGTTGGTGGTGTCCCGGTAGTTCTGTCGATGGTGACCGGATGATAGTTGAAGGTGTCCGGATAAGTCTTTTCCGGGTAAGTTCTCTTTTCTTGATTGTCCGGATGAAGTATGTTTCCGGATAGTGTCCGGATTACTTATGCTGTCCGGAAAAGGCATGCTGTCCGGATTATTAGTGTTGTCCGGAAAACTCTGTTGTATCCGGATACTTTTGCTGTTTGACCAATATTGAGAGTTTAGATGCTGTCGAGTATCCAGTAACCTGTATTTTGTTAACCATTAGATAGGAAGTGAATGAGGACTGATTATCCTGTGGTCTTGACTTGAGTACGGGTTTGGGGGCAACATTTGAGGGTTTGAGTTCGTTAGAGTTGTTAGCCTTAGTAAGACTTATGTGTTTTATGTGGTAAAGAGATGTCTGTATCTATGTGTTACAGATCCTATGAATTCTGGGTAAAGGGCTGAACCGGTTAAGAAGGCTTGGAAACGTGTTAATAAGCAATCAGGTGAGTTTTATTTTAAAAACGTTTTCAACTGGAATACATATATATATGTGATAGATATATATGAGGTGTATGGCGTGGATTGATAATGTGACTGATGATACGATTATGTGTTTTTATGTGAATTATAATATAGTGAGATATTATATTTACATGAGTATTATAATGTGTTATAATACGTTGGCCGGGTTTAGGACCGGTGTGCTTGACTATAAAATCCGTATAGTGTTGTTTGACCGTAGCCGTTGTACAGCGTTGTATATTATTAGTTGGCTTGCTACCAACTAATATGGCCAGGAGGAATGAGAAGGTACATGATATGTGAGCTTGATTAGATATATATGATTGTGTCGCGTGATTTATATGATTGAAGTTTATATAAATGGTTTGTAAACTAACATGGATTTTTCTCACTTAGACCACAAGGTCTAACCCTCATTTTTGTTTTAAAATATGTATTCCAGGTGGTGGATCATGTAAGAGCAAGTAATTAGAGTCACCAAGGGATGGCTTTTGTGAAGGATTATAAGATCAAGATTTTCGCTTGTTTAGCAGTTGTATCATAATATTAATGTTATGTATGTATATAGTACAAAGTTTGTAGTACAATGGTTTCTTTTATTTGTAAAAGACTGCTGGACCGAACTTGTAATATGATGTTTCGTTTATTATATCAATGTTATGTTACATTATGTGAATGGTTGTGTATATGGGGAATGGGTTGTTACAAATGGTATCAGAGCCTTAGTTTAAGGGATTTAGGTATTTGTATCTGTACCTAGACTTAAATTGCATGTGAAGTAGGATGTCCTTATCATTATAGAACCTTGGGATGATGAAGTATAAAAGGTAGAAGGAACATCATGTAAGGTAATTTCATATTACACCTGGCCAGTGTAATTGTGATCTTACAGGTACATGTTTGAACTGGAATACCTTGTTATATGGGGTATATGCTTATGTGTATATTAACCGTGTTTAAATCTACAGAATGGCAAGCGGTACACGGAATTCGAATCGAGGAGGAGGAAGAAATCCGAATAGTACAAATCCGCCGATAGGAACGGGGGACAGGGGAGGCAGAACTGGGGGCAGAACCGGGGGTAGAGCTGGAGGTCGAACCGGAGGCAGAGCCCAGCCACAGTGTATAGAGTTCGTTACCAGGGATGACCTAATAGCATAAATGGGAAGATTGCAGGCTAGCATACAAACAATGTTTGATCGGAACCGTCATAATGAAACTGGAATACGGGATCCCGGACCGGAAGATGAAATGCCAATCACGTCGACTGTTGTACCAGTACAAAGTAGGTGCGACTACAAAATGTTTTTAAGCTGTAGACCTCCAACCTACTCAGGAGACAGGGATCCAGTGAAAGCAATGAGATGGATGAAGGAAATAGAAGCCATTTTTAAGACAAGTAAGTGCGCTGACGAAGATAGAGTATTGTATGAAACCGCCATGTTAAAGGGGGATGCTTTGTATTGGTGGGAATCCTTTATTCATTCTAAAGGATCTGATATTTATTCTACCCTCTATTGGGAAGAATTTGTGATAGCTACAGGAACGTATTTTGTCCCCAAGCAGCCGTCAAACAACTAGAAGGGGAATTTATGAACTTATAACAAGGAAACTTATCCGTTCGAGACTACACCGCTAGCTTCCTGGAAAAGTCTCGGTTCGCAGAATACTACGTTGCTACGGAGGTGATGAAGACGGAAAGGTTTATCTTCGGGCTGAACTCAGAGGTTAGAAGGCTAGTGACTGCAAAGGGACCCGATACCTTCTCAGCTGCAGTTGATGCCGCGGAGAATGTTGAACGAGATATGAGAAGAGATGCTGGAGATAAAAGTATCGGGAAGAGAAAGTGGGAAGGACCACAATACGATCCGAAGAAGTCCCGATTTCAGAGGTATGATAACCGTCCGCCGTTTCGACCAGCGGAAAGACCATGTAGGAAGTGCAACCGTGTTCATCAAGGAAATTGCCAAGGTGATTTACGAGCGTGTTATAAGTGTGGGAAGACCGGGCACGTCCTTAAAGATTGTAAGGTAACGCGATTATGTTTCTTATGCAATTCTCCGGATCACCTTCAGTCGGACTGTCCGCGGGGGAGGATACAACAAGGTGGGTCGTCGGACAGGCCAGCAATTGTTAAACCAGTAATACCAAGACTGGAACCGCCAGTAACCACGGGTCGCGCCTTTCAAATGACTGAGAAAGAAGCGGAGGAAACTCCGGATGTGGTCACATGTACATTTTTGATAAACTCTACACGTGCTAAGGTGTTGTTTGATTCCGGTGCAAACCGATCGTTTGTGTCATCTACATTTGCTGCTTGCCTGTGTTTGAAACCTAAATTGTTAGAACATGCTCTATTAGTAGATACTGCAAATGATAACCAAGTGTCGGTTAGGGAAGTATTTGATGGTTGTGTGATTAATATAGAGGGATGTGGAGTGCCTATACAATTGTTTCCTATAAATTTGATAGAGTTTGACGTAGTAGTGGGAATGGACTGGTTAGCCGAGAATCAGGCTAATATAGTGTGTGATAAAAAGTTAATAAATGTTGTATTACCTGAGAGGGGACCGGTAGTGATCTATGGTGATCGTAGGAATCATCAGTCTTGTCTTATATCGATGATAAAAGCACGTAGGTGTGTTAATAAGGGTTGTCAGAGTTACTTGGCCTACGTGATAGATATTAAGCCGGAAAAGAACAGGGTGGAAGATATCCCTATCGTTAGTGAATTCCCAGAAGTATTCCTCGAAGACTTGAATAGTCTTCCGCCCGTTAGACAAGTAGAGTTCGTGATAGACCTGATTCCTGGAGCCACTCCTATTGCTCGTGCACCATACCGACTAGCACCTCCAGAGATGAAAGAAATGATGACGCAACTACAAGATCTATCTGATAAAGGCTTCATCAGACCTAGTTCTTCACCGTGGGGAGCACCAGTGTTATTTGAGAAAAAGAAGGATTGTTCGATGAGAATGTGTATCGACTACCGAGAACTGAATAAGCGCACGATAAAGAACAAGTATCCGTTACCCCGAATTGATGACCTCTTCGATCAGTTAGTTGGAGCTTGCTATTTCTCCAAGATTGATTTGAGATCCGGTTACCACCAGTTGAAAGTTAAAGAAGAAGACGTCCTAAAGACAGCCTTTCGAACAAGGTATGGTCATCACGAATTCTTAGTAATGCCGTTTGGACTGACGAACGCTCCAGCTGCCTTTATGGATTTAATGAATCGGGTATGTAAGCCGTATCTCGCTAAATTTGTAATTGTATTTATCGATGATATACTTATCTATTCCCGATCCAAAGAAGAGCATGCACAACACCTTCGTTTGATTTTAGAGTTGCTGAAGAAAGAAAAGTTGTAAGCTAAATTCTCTAAGTGTGAATTCTGGCTACGGGAAGTTCAGTTTCTGGGGCATGTAGTTTCCGAGAAAGGTATACAAGTTGATCCGATGAAAGTGGAAGCAGTTGAAAAGTGGGAACCGCCGAAGACAGCAACTGAAGTACGTAGTTTTCTGGGTTTAGCCGGCTACTATCGGAAATTTATAAAAGATTTCTCTCGTATCGCGACGCCTTTGACTAAGCTGACCCGGAAGAATCTGAAGTTTGAATGGAAGGCAGAACAGGACGAGGCATTCAGAATATTGAAAGAAAAACTGTGTAGCGCGCCGATTTTATCACTACCCGACGGTTCTGAAGACTTTGTCGTTTACAGTGATGCGTCCAAACTGGGATTGGGTTGTGTGCTTATGCATCGCGGAAGAGTAATAGCTTATGCTTCTCGCCAACTGAAGTATCATGAACGGTAGTATCCCACGCATGATATGGAGCTTGCTGCAGTCGTCTTTGCGTTAAAAATTTGGAGACATTATCTGTATGGTTCCAAATGTCAGATTTTTACCGATCATAAGAGTCTCCAACACCTCTTTGATCAGAAGGAACTAAATATGAGACAAAGGAGATGGCTAGAATTGCTGAACGATTATGACTGTGAAATCCTTTATCACCCGGGAAAGGCAAATGTGGTAGCTGATGCATTGAGTCGTCAAGAAAGGGGTGGAACAATAAAAGTTATTTCCCTACGAACTGAGCTTCTACCCAACATATTTGACGAATTGCAGAAGTGTCAAATAGAGGCTTATCAAGATGAACATCTGAAATCAGAACGGTTAGCGGGGATGTCAGCATTGCTAGTGAAAGATGATCGGGGGTTATTGTGTCTGGAAAACAGAGTGTGGGTACCTCGATTGGGTGGGTTACGTGATCGTGTTTTACAAGAAGCTCATCAATCCCGTTTCTCTATTCACCCAGGTACAAACAAGATGTATAAAGACCTAAAGCAATTCTATTGGTGGCCGGGGATAAAAAGAGGGATTGCTCAGTATATGGAAAGATGTGATACTTGTAAGAAAGTAAAGATTGAACACCAAAAGCCATTTGGGCAACTACAACGACTAGAAATACCTATGTGGAAGTGGGAACAGATTACTACGGATTTCATCACAAAGCTACCAAGAACGCCGAAGGGATTTGATTCTATTTGGGTGATCGTCGACAGATTGACAAAGTCTGCACACTTTCTGCCGATAAAGGAAACCGATTCGATGGAACGATTAGCTAAGTTGTACATTGACAAAATAGTTACTCGACATGGAGTTCTGATCTCGATTATTTTTGATCGTGATAGTCGTTTTACTTCAAGATTTTGGAGAAGTTTTCAAAGGGAAATGGGGACACAGATAAAGTTAAGTACGGCGTATCATCCTCAAACAGATGGGCAAAGTGAACGAACGATTCAGACCTTAGAAGATATGCTCCGGGATTGCATTGTTGATTTTGGGGGATCATGGGATAAGCACTTATCGTTGATCGAGTTTGCATATAACAACAGTTATCATTCCAGTATACAAGCGGCACCGTTCGAAGTACTGTATGGTAGAAAATGCAGAACGCCTCTATGTTGGAACGAAGTGGGGGAGAAACAGTTAGAGGGACCGGAAATAGTTCAGTTAACTGCCGATAAGGTTACTCAGATTCGTGAACGATTGAAAGTTGCTCAAGACAGACAGAAAAGCTACGCCGACCGACGCCGAAAGCCGTTAGAATTCCAAGTTGGGGATTTTGTGATGTTAAAGGTCTCGCCTTGGAAAGGAGTCATACGCTTTGGAAAGCAAGGTAAACTTAGCCCGAGGTACATCGGACCGTTTGCAATTACGGAAAGGATCGGTGAAGTAGCATATAGGTTAGATCTTCCACCAGAGTTAAGCAGGATCCATAATGCGTTTCATGTATCGAATTTCCGAAAGTGTTTGATTACGCCGGGTCAGGCAGTTCCTCTACCGGATATACAAGTTGATGAAAGGTTGAGCTATGTGGAGGAACCTGAAGCTATTGTTGACCATAAAGTCAAAGTTTTGCGGAATAAGGAGATCATACAGGTGAAAGTACAGTGGCGACATCATAAAGGACAGGACGCTACTTGGGAATCAGAATCCGAGATGAGAGCTAAGTATCCATACCTCTTTGCTTAATCGAATTCCGGGACGGAATTCTTTTAAGGGGGAGATGATGTAATACCCCGGGTAAGTCCATTAGTTAAAAATCTAATCCCGTTAAATTATTTAACTTTAAAGTTACTATTTTGGGTAAGTTTAAGTGAATTTATAAGTTAATAGTGTTTTAGTCATTAGTAAAGAGTTTAGGGGCTGAAATGGTAATTTGGCTAGATATTATCTGAATTAGGTGTCCAGAGTTATATTCATTTTCTCAGCAATTCAGTGTGTGTAGTGTGTGTTTTTGGAGAGAAAAGAAGCAAAAGAAGATATGAAAGGTTAAGGCATCATTTGACTTCATTTGGAAGTGTTTTGAGGTATGTTTCTTTGTAATTTATGTTTGTAATTGATAGTATGTACTTCCTATCGGATTAGAATAGTTAAATTCATGATTTATTAAAGATTCAGTCGGTTTCTGGGTAAATTTTGGATAAACCGACAGTGGTGTCCGGATACGTTGAATGTATCCGGATAGCTCTGTTGGTGGTGTCCGGGTAGTTCTGTCGATGGTGTCCAGATGATAGTTGAAGGTGTCCGGACAAGTCTTTTCCGGGTAAGTTCTCTTTTCTTGATTGTCCGGATGAAGTATGTTTCCGGATAGTGTCCGGATTACTTATGCTGTCCGGAAAAGGCATGCTGTCCGGATTATTAGTGTTGTCCAGAAAACTCTGTTGTATCCGGATACTTTTGCTATTTGACCAATATTGAGAGTTTAGATGCTGTCGAGTATCCAGTAACCTGTATTTTGTTAACCATTAGATAGGAAGTGAATGAGGACTGACTATCCTGTGGTCTTGACTTGAGTACGGGTTTGGGGCAACATTTGAGGGTTTGAGTTCGTTAGAGTTGTTAGCCTTAGTAAGACTTATGTGTTTTATGTGGTAAAGAGATGTCTGTATCTATGTGTTACAGATCCTGTGAATTCTGGGTAAAGGGCTGAACCGGTTAAGAAGGCTTGGAAACGTGTTAATAAGCAATCAGGTGAGTTTTATTTTAAAAACGTTTTCAACTGGAATACATATATATATGTGATAGATATATATGAGGTGTATGGCGTGGATTGATAATGTGACTGATGATACGATTATGTGTTTTTATGTGAATTATAATATAGTGAGATATTATATTTACATGAGTATTATAATGTGTTATAATACGTTGGTCGGGTTTAGGACCGGTGTGCTTGGCTATAGAATCCGTATAGCGTTGTTTGGCTGTAGATGTTGTATAGCGTTGTATATTATTAGTTGGCTTGCTACCAACTAATATGGCCAGTAGGAATGAGAAGGTACATGATATGTGAGCTTGATTAGATATATATGATTGTGTCGCGTGATTTATATGATTGAAGTTTATATAAATGGTTTGTAAACTAACAGGGATTTTTCTCACTTAGACCACAAGGTCTAACCCTCATTTTTGTTTTAAAATATGTATTCCAGGTGGTGGATCATGTAAGAGAAAGTAATTAGAGTAACCAAGGGATGGCTTTTGTGAAGGATTATAAGATCAAGATTTTGGCTTGTTTAGCAGTTGTATCATAATATTAATGTTATGTATGTATATAGTACAATGGTTTCTTTTATTTGTAAAAGACTGCTGGACCGAACTTGTAATATGATGTTTCGTTTGTTATATCAATGTTATGTTACATTATGTGAATGGTTGTGTATATGGGGAATGGGTTGTTACATTAAGGCCGGTCTGGAAGATGGCGCTGAGGAATCTTGGGTATGGAACCCATGATGGTCTATCAGCAAAATCTACTCTGAGCGCAAGATCATCGTAGATTATCGAGGCCCAGTCAACATGGAGACTCTTCAGCAATGCATAGCCCATGGCTTGCTGAGGTTGAGCTGCTTGATCAGAGGAGCCACTCTTCGCTGTCATGCAGCTTATCAGGTGTGCGAAGATGAAGTTCATCTCGCTGGGCATCTTTGACTTCTTGATTGCCGTCAGTTTCTTCTCGGCTTTTTCATCTCTCCCTTGATCCCAAACGTACTTCATTGCATCAAAGAATGCAATGAGTGTTTCTCTATCAGTATGTCTCTTGGGGTCAGGAAAAGGAACAAATTGTTTATCTTTGGTGGCAACAGGGAGATTCAGTTCTTTTCGAATGATAGCAGGGTTGATTTTGATGGTGCCAAAATCAGTGTCACTGAGGATGACATCAAGTAGTTTGGTAGGGTCTTTGGATGATGGTAGCTGAGTGTGTCTGGCGGTATACCAGAATTGAGATAATAGTAACTGATGAGCATGGGGTGTTATGGTCAAGGATGTAGAGAGGCAACAGGTTTTCAGAAAATTCACATCATCGTCTAGATGCTTGACTTGCTTTTTCGGAGGAAAATCGAACAGCGCATGGAGGTTGTTTGATTTTGTAAAAGAGACATCCTCAAGTTTGAACTTGACCCGAGGATCCTTGGTGATTTCAAGTTCCTCAACAGCAGGAGTGTTCTCAGCAGTTGGAATACCAGTAGAAGATGCCATTTCTGTTAAACATGAACATAGATAAAGATTACAGTCTTAATGTGGAAAGATTTTCCAATAAGATGTTTTGGAATTTTGTCCATTTCATTCAGACAAAAATCCCTTTGAGAAAGATTAGGGTTTTTCTTGATTTGAGAAAGAGTTACAAAACGTAGAGATTATGTGTTTTCCAGTTTTCATTTGAAGAAGGAATTCTGGAAAAACATATGAAGAACAAGTTTACGAGTTTTGATATAAACTTGAAGAACAACCATGAAGGTTGTATTCATAAAATCATGAACAGAAAATGATTTCATTTTATAAAAGTTCTTTTGTTTGATCTGTTAAAAGCAAAGAATAAGATCATAAACAAGCAATGTAGGTAAATAATAAGAGTATTAACCTGGTTCGTCAAAGAAGAAGATGAACAGTTTCTGGAAATTTTGAGAGCTCAAAATGCAACAGTAAATCTTTTTCTTGCTTGGAGGAGAAGTTTTTCGCATAAAGTAAAAAATATAAACCCAAAATGGTTTATATATAGAGAGAGAAAATCTTGAGCGGGAAAAGATTTTCATCATGACACGGACACGTGTTTGTATTTGATTGGAAGGTAAACGAAACGTGCAAACGTGTGTCAGAAAAAGAACGTGCCAGGGCTTATCCGTTGCGATGACGTCACAACTGTCCTTTCATATTTTAGGATGTCTCTGAGGTTTTGAAGGCTCAGGGACACTTTTGAAAATATGAAGCACTGAATAGAAATATCAGTGTTGGTTTAAGAAATTTCAAAGTATCGCTGTTAAGGAAGAGATATTCAGCGATGCAAGATGTTTTGAAATCTTTGAGTTCTAGGCGAACGTCAGCGAGTAAGAGAGAAAACATACCTTGATATCAGCGAATCAATTATGTTCAGAGAGAGAATGATAGAGTGGGTTATACAAGTTGATTTTATCCTATCGCTGATCAAATGTGAACCGCTGAAGATTTTATTCTTCAAAGTTCAGCATTCCAAGCTCGCTGATGAGAAAGTTGAATCTTGTCTCATCATGAGGTTTGGTGAACAGATCAGCTAACTGATAGTCAGTTGGGATAAAATGAAGTTCTATATCACCATTCATCACATGATCTCTGATAAAATGATACCTGATTTCGATGTGTTTTGTCTTTGAGTGTAGCACTGGATTGTTGGCTATAGCGATGGCACTTGTGCTGTCGCAATAGATTGGAATTTTTGAGAGCTGAAGGTCATAGTCCAGTAGTTGATTTCTCATCCACAAGACCTGAGAACAACAGCTTCCAGCGGCTACATACTCAGCTTCAGCAGTTGAGGTGGACACTGAATTTTGCTTTTTACTTGTCCAACTCACCAGCTTTCCACCCAGGAGCTGACAGCCTCCTGTGGTGCTTTTCCTATCCAATTTGCAACCTGCAAAATTACTATCTGAATAGGCGATTAAATCAAACCCTGAGGCTTTGGGATACCAAAGACCTAGGTTCATAGTACCCTTAAGGTAACGAAAGATTCGCTTTACATCGATCATATGAGATTCCTTAGGTTCAGCTTGATATCGTGCACACAAACAAGTAGCATACATAATATCAGGTCGGCTAGCTGTAAGATACAAGAGAGAGCCGATCATCCCACGGTATAGCGTGACATTAACAGGTATTCCATTTGAATCCTTGTTTAGTGTCAGCGGTGGTGCCATAGGGGTTTTCATAGCTGAACTCTGAGTTAAATTGAATTTCTTCAGCATATCTCTAACATACTTTCCCTGATTAATGAAAGTTCCTTTTTCATTTTGCTTTATCTAAAGACCAAGGAAATATGTTGGCTCACCTATCATACTCATTTTATATTCTTCTTTCATTCTATCAGCGAAACGAGTACAAAGATCAGGGTTAGTAGAACCAAGTATAATGTCATCAACATATATCTGAACAAGAATGATATGACCTTTCACTATTATGAAAAATAGAGTTTTGTCGATTTTACCTCGCTCAAAATTTTCAATTAGGAGATAAGAGGATAGAGTGTCATACCATGCACATGGAGCTTGCTTTAAGCCATAAAGTGCCTTATCCAGTTTATAAACATAACTTGGACGCTTAGGATCTGAGAATCCTGGAGGTTGTTCCACATAGACTTCTTCATTCAGCTTTCCATTTAGAAACGCTGACTTAACATCCATCTGATATACTTTGAAGTCTTTGTGTACAGAATATGCTAAGAATAGACGAATAGATTATAGTCTTGCTACTGGAGCAAATGTTTCGTCGTAGTCTATGCCTTCCTCTTGTCTGTATCCCTGAGCAACAAGACGAGCCTTGTTGCAGGTTACAGTTCCATGTTCGTCCAACTTGTTTCGATAGACCCATTTAGTGCCTATCACTGTTTTGTCAGTTGGTCTTTGAACAAGTTTCCAAACTTTGTTTCTTTCGAATTCAGTCAGCTCTTCTTGCATAGCGCTGACCCAGTTTGGATCTTTGAGGGCATCATCTATTTTCTTTGGTTCAATCAGAGAAATAAAGTTAACAAATAAACAAATATTACCTGCACTTCGTCGAGTCTGAACACCAGTGGGCTTCTTTGCCTTGGGGGAAATGATCTTCACCTTAGCTATCTTTTCAGCTTTGGTGGCTGTGGGGCACTTACTAGCAATATGATCAGTAAGTCCACAGTGATAACATTTCCTATAACTAAAAGTAGTTCTAGGACCATTTGAATGCTGAGCTTTTGATTTTAAATTTGAAGGACCAGCACCAAGTAAGCTTTTGGTTTTTGAAATAGGAGGAACATTCAGTCTTTCGAATTTCTTACCAAGAATTTCCACTTTGATTCTAGGAGTAGATCGCTGAATAAATCCACACTGAATAAATCCAGGGATCTTATTCTTTGAACCAGAGGGATAAGTCACTGAAGCTTTAGAAGCTTTCAGCTTTGGTACAAAGGTACCCTTCTGAGGATTTTGGTTAATAACAATTCCTTTACCTTTGTCTTTAAAGACAGAGGTAGGTTTTGGATAAACCATTTTCTCTTTTCCTTTAGAAGTTAAGGTAGAGATTTCCTCAGGGATATGAGGTTTTGAAGAGGAACACTGAGAGGATGAAGTGTCAGCGACTGAGGACACGAAAGATCCAAATAATAGCATGGAACAATCAGTGGTTGGTTCTAGAGTATCAGCTTTGTAACCAAGACCACGTTTGTCACTCAGAAGGATCTGAGACTTGATTATCTCAGTGATCTTTGTTGAGGAGTTATACCATCCATCAACAGTAGCTTTTTCAGCTTTTAATGCAGAGATAGCTTCTTCGCGTTCGATTTTGACTAGCTGATTTAAATGCACTTGATCTTTTAAACCTTCTTCAATTTTAGAAAGCTTTTCTATTTGAAGGTGACAGTTTTTAAGTTGTTCAGCGAGATCAAGGTTTTGATTTTCAATAACAGTTTTGCCATTCATTGCTTCATATAAACTTCTAGTCAAGAGATCGATCTTTCGAAGACTATCAGCTTCATCAATATTTGCAATATTGGTAAAGAAGGAAGGTGATACCTTAGTAGCAGAGGTTGAAGTAGAGGGAATGTCAGAGTTGTCTTCCTCATCTTCAAGTTTGGCCATGAAACATAGATTTGCTTCATCATCTTCAGAGTCAGATGATTCTTCTTCGTCAGATGCAGCCCAATCATAGTCAGCCATAAGGCCTTTGCCTTTCTTCTTAAAGGTTTTCAGCTTTGCATACCTTTCTTTCAGCCTTTTATATTTTTCATCTCTATTTCTGGGAATAAAGTTTTTCTTGGGAAAAGCTGAGGATCTAGAGATTTTCTTTGACCTGCACTCACTAGCAAAATGACCTATCTTTTCACAGTTATAGCAAGTAGCAGTAGCCTTATCAACTGGGGTTGATGATCTTGGCTTGTCAGTAATAGCAAGAGGTTTATTCTTCTTGAAACTACTCTTTCTAGCAAATCTCCTGAACTTATTAGCCAGGAATGCCAGAGTTTCATCATTATCTGAAACGTCAGAGTCTGATGATCTTTCAGAGTTAGTTTCCAACTCAGTGACAGTGATAGTCGATCGCTGAGTGGAAGGTGACTCTGAGATTAAAGCAACATGGGTGTTTTTGGAATCTTTTAGAAGATTCTTCTTAAGATGACTCGATTGCTCATGATTCAACATCTGACAACCCTTCTAGATTCTCTTTATTTTCAGCAAATGAACTAATTGAACAAAGGTTGTTGACTATGCTACTCTTCTCATTTGTTGAAGTATCTGGAGATAACTGCTTGACTTTCCAAACTTGTCTTGGTTTTTTCTTCACAAACCTATCTGAGAAAGTAGAAGAAGAAGCATCAGAATCAGTTCCAGATTTTGAATCTTGTTTCTTAGATTTCTTTGACCTTCTCCTTTTTCTATGATTCTTTTTGTGAAAATTTGCATTTATAGTAAAAGAATCATCAATTTTCTCTGTTTCAACATCTGAATTAGAAGACATTACTTTGTGTAAGAAATCAAACTTTGAAACTTTTTCATTTAGACTTTCCTCAGAGTTACTCTCCTTTTCTTTTTCAGAACAGTCAAAATCAGAATCAATTTTATCATCAGAAGAAGAGCTTTCATTAGAATCGTCTTCCATTGTGTCTTTCTCGGAATCAGATTGTACAACATTTTTATATTTTTCAAAAATATCTTGTTGGAGTTTTATTTCTTCTTCAAAACTTAAAGTCATGAAGGTAGAAATTATGTCCTTTTCAAATTCAAACAAGATATTTTGTTCTTCCAATTTAGCTCCAAGGTCTAAAATTTTTCACTCTAATACTAATGGTGGAATGTATCTTCTAGTATCATAAGATATTTGAGGTACATTCTTTTTATTAGTATTAATAGCGTAACTATCAAAATAATCGTTTGGTAATGGAGCTTTTTCGGACTTTGTGAAATTTGAAAATTTTCTACAAAGTCTTGATTTTCTAGAATTTTGAGATTTGATGTTGTACTTTTCATTTTCTCGAGTGTATACAAATGGAAGTTGCATCTTTGTTGTAAGACTTCTTTTCTCTTCTTCTAATTTTAAAATCTCATCATCATTTGTCCA
The DNA here is from genome assembly GCA_033807775.1 of Saussurea involucrata. NCBI lineage: Eukaryota > Viridiplantae > Streptophyta > Magnoliopsida > Asterales > Asteraceae > Saussurea > Saussurea involucrata. Next base: position 92,436,705 of record CM066327.1, on the reverse strand, counting down.
TTTAATTTTAAAATGAGGAGCATATTTGGCAAGAGTTAAAAACTCAAATTCATAAAGAGTAGGAACTTGCGTTTTAGCTTCTTCTAAAAAATGTGGATTTTCAAATCCAAGTCCCCATTTTTCTTTAATAGATGTGTAACTCCTTGGTTTATTTAAATAAACCGTTTGTTCGGTTTGACCTCTCAAATAAAGTTTTTCTTCTAAAACAGTTATTTGTTTAGAAAGATTGTCTCTCATATTGGTCATTGATTTCCAAGATTCAAGATAAGATCTATTTAATTCTTCCAATTCTTCTATTTTCTTTACAAATTTACCTTTTGTATCTTCTAAAATTTTCTTTTCATCTTCAAGGCAAATTTGTAATTTTTCAATAGATTTTGAGCGAATATTATTCTTTTCCTTTTTAGAAAGCAGTTTTGTGCGAAGTTTATGAATGGCAGTAGTCATGATGTTCATCTGATTGACAATAAATTCATAATCAAAAGTAGAAGGTACCTCAGAATCATCAGTTGAGCTTGCATTGTCATTCTCCTCATCATCACTGACATCATCACCAATAAAGCACATGTTTTCCGCTTCATTATCAGAGTGATCTAGCCAGTATTCTTCTTCCGCTAACATAACTGCACCGGTTTCCTTCTTTTCAGGCAAATCTAATTTCTTCTTGTAGTAGGCTGCATCCCTTACAACTTTCACTCTACAGTCTCAGGAGAAATGACCGGGTTTTCCACAGTTGAAGCAAACATCATCTTTCTTTCCTTCCACCTTCTTGGTTTCCATGGGTTTTAGACCTTCAAACTTTTGTTCAAATGCCTTTGAACCACTAGCATCAGAATCAACCCTTCTTGAACCAGATGAGACTCTCAGATTATTTGACCGTGGCATGTTGAAGTACTTCTTTTGAAAGTGCTTGGTCAAAAGAATCATAGCTTGTTGTAGCTCTTCACCATCATCTTCTGTCTGTCCATCATAAGAATTCTCTAATAGACTCTTTTCTGCCAACTGACTAGCAATCAAAGCAATTGGATCCACACTTGTAACTTTGTTCTTTTTATCCAACTTCTCTCTCTTTTCTTTGACTCTATCTTCATCAGTCATCAAAATTTCATATAGCTCTTGAATTTGCATAGTTGAGATTCTTACATCATTTCTCATCCTATGACACGGTTTGCTCCATTCAGGTCGAAGAGCATTAAGAAACTTCAGATTAGCTTCCAATTCGGTCTTAGTAACTTTTATTTTCAGAAGATCATTAATAACTCCCCAAAACCGATCAAAAACACTCTTCAACGATTCCCCTTCCTTTGCCTTAAAACTCTCAAAATTGTTCATGAACCGATTCCGTCTTAACTGAGTAGCAACTGCCGATCCAAGCATAACTTTCTCCAACTGAGTCCACATTAGCATCGGGTTGTATTTGAAACAGTCAATGCGATTGTAAATGTGGTTTGGAAGAGCAAGGATAAGATTCGACTTTGCTTCTTTGTCTGCTTTAGCTCTCATTGCTTCTTCAGCAGTGTATTCTTCGACCCTTTTTAATTCTCTTGAAGCAGACACAGTTGCTGTTGCGGGAATTACTTTGTAAGGTTGCACAAAAGGACCTTCCGTGAAAGCTAACATCATGTTATCCCCATTTGGTTGTCTCTCGATAAAATCAATAAACCTGTCTTGCCATTGTGAAAATTCATTTTCATTGATTAATACCGGTGGTCTGGTATCTGTTCCAAGAGACATCTGAATATCATTCCTATACAAACTTGCTTGAAGAGTCATGATGAACAGTAACAAACAGTGAACAGTGAACAGTAACAGTGAACAATAACAAAAACCACAAACGCTAAGGCTGGTTTGCGCTAGAAGGGAATGGCGCAAAGTGGAGGTTTGCGCTAGACGACCGTGACGCAAAGCAGAGTTTGGCGAAAAGAGGGGTTTGCGCTAAGAGGCAATGGCGCAAAATGAGGTTCTCGCAACCCGTTGGTAGCGCAAAGCAAGGTTTGCGCAACCTGTTGATGGCGCAAAGCAAGGTTTGCGCAACCTATTGATGGCGCAAAGTGGACTTGGCAGAAATCTCAGAAACCAAAGATGAACTGGCGCAAAGTTTGAATCTGGCGCAAACTGACCAAAATCGATCCAAATCTCTCAAAATGCAGAAATACACTTCCAAATTCTGCAAATTTAAAGGAAAAACAGTTTCTAACACAATCAAAAAGAGCAGATTCACAGAATATCTCGAAAAAGTGCCTAAATCGGAAGAACAGATCTGAGAAACTCGAACAGAACAAAAATCTTGAAAATCCTCAAAGCGAACACCAAATCCGCAAAATCAGTCCATGATCCTTGAAACTAAAATGTTCTTCTTTCTAAAACGAAACCAACGATCACAAACTCGAATCCAAATTCACACACACTTGTAAGAATTCAAGAAAAAGAGATTTTCTTGAAAAACAAGAAACTCGATCGATTTTTCTCTGAAAATCACAAATTTGATGGATGAATTTGAGAAACCTCTGCAGAAGAACACTCGATCACTTGCTCTGATACCAATTGTTACTCTATAATAGGATCTAATCTAGTATTCTAGAGAGAGAAATAGAGATCGTAGAGAGAGAAAAACATCACTGCGCCATCTCTGATTAGAACAACTAGATACAAAAGAGTTCAACAAGGGTATTTATACCCTTGACTTACAAAAGACAACATAAAAGCTAAAGCTTAACATAAATAACCTTGATTACAATTAAAATGACATTAACAGACAGCTTGAGACACATTGAATAACTGTCCCAGCTTTCAGGTAAACATTCTAAGAACTTTGTCAGCACTTCAAAGTTAGAATATTCCTTACCAACAGTTTTTAGATCTATTATTAAACAGTTAAAACGTTGGTGTACTTCATAGAGAGTTTCATTCTTACCACAAATGAAGCTTTCGTACTGTCTTACCAGGTTGATCTTTCGAGAGTCCTGGACTTCAGAAGTACCTTCATACTGAACACAGATTGTGTCCCACATAGCTTTTGAGGTTTTCAGGTTCATGACGGAATGGTATACTTCGTCAGGAAGAGCCATGGAAAGTATGGATCTGGCTTTGGTGTCAAGACCTACTTTCTTCTTGTCTTCATCAGTCCACATATGCATTTCTTTGGGAATCAGCCTTTCTGGAATAGCAGGTCTATTTTCAGCGGCTGGAACTTCAGCATCTATTCTGACAGGAATGTATGGACCATTTTCGACATAATAAGGTATAGTTGGGTCTAGACCTTCTAAGAAGAGTATCATCCTATTTTTCCATAGATTAAAGTTATCTCTGGAGAATCTAGGGGGTTTTGCAAGCGAACCATTGTCGATATAGTTTGTGTTTGTGTTGGTAGCCATTTTAGGAAATAGCAAGGAAGAGAAATCTTAGTATAGATCAGATATTGTTTATGAGATTAAACAAATCTGCTCTGATACCACTTGTTGGTCCCGAAGGGTTATATAAGTTTGTAGAAGGGGGGGGGGGGGGGGGGGTGAATACAAACACACGATTTTACTTTTCTAAATTGTTTATTGATAAATCAAATACAATTTACAACTTGTTGCGGAACAAGATAAGGATTAACCTAATCTAAACAAGTTAAGAACACTAAGTTTCTTGCACTAGAAATAGATAGAAAGGAGATAAGAATATTAAGTATAATATTCTAACACACAGATAGATAGAAGAAGATGGCCAGTGCACTTCAAAACTGAAGTAGGGTTCTTCTTATATACTGCATGCATTTAATGCATTGCAGTATGGCTTTACACGTGGCAGCAGCTGAGTGGTTGCATGTCATTGACCTTTGTAGATAACCTTAGTAGCCGCATGGTGCACAGTGTAGAATCAGAGTTGTTGTACGATTTCAGACAAAAGGGATGTCCGTTCTGACAATTCGTACGGAGACGTGCAAGGGAGGTAAGACAATAGTAACATGTAGGGAGACTTCATGATCAACTTTCGTTGAGTCAGATCTTCGACTTCAGCGTAGAACATATGTTGACGTGAAACTTGTCTCCAGGGATCATAAGTAAACAACTAACTATCAGCGATTACCATAAGGACTGAACAGGCTCAGAGCATTATGGTGAACAGTGTTCGCTGAATGTCTAATTCAAAGAGCGAAAGTTCCTATCAACGGTACTGTAAAGTCTTAGTACTTATCAGCGATAGTGAAACTCTAATACATATTGTTTTACTTACATTTTTCACTAAGTGTTTAAGAGAGGGTCATTATCAAATCACTGAGGGTTTGGATCAACATTTACACCAAGGACCTATTTGCAATTTGAAGGAGATATAATAGGGTGCAGTTCTTTAGGTTTTCAATCATTTGGAGCAATACTGTATTATTGTTGGCGGCTGAGGAGAAGAAAGGCAAAGAGAGGTGAAGAAATCGGTTTGGCTTGGAAATCGAAAGAGGAAACTCTTTTTGGTAAGAAATCAATCCTTCCCTATGTTCATTCCTGCAATCGATAGCTAAGTAATTAAGTTCCTTGTTATCTCATTGTTTAAGCTGTAAAATAATGGGGTAAGAACATCCCTGAGGTTCTAATCGCTAAAAAATCAATTTGTTAATTGGGTAAAAGAGCTTTGTAAGTGAACGCAGGAGATTAGAGAGTAACACATCTTGTTAGTGAAAGAAAATGCCATGAGAAATCGGTTGGTGTAAAATTTAAAATAAGGAAATCGAGTTATGTTCGTAATCGCCGAATACCGGAACCCGTGACTGGGTTGTTACCGGGACTAGTAGGTACCGGAAGAGCATAATACCGGAACTCCTTTGAACTCCGGAACCGGCTAAATACCGGAAGCCATTTCAGATACCGGAAGTATTACATTGCATTACCGGAAGTCACGTGGGTTATTATCGGTTGTGTCTTTCAAGAAACCGAAGTTTGTGGGCTTTGTTGTGAGGCACGAAGCTTTCTTCCCATTGGACCGAACCCTTAGCAAATAAAGCAAAAATCGAAATTCATTCTTTTCTTTTGGGCCGAACTCCTAATTGTCATGAAATCTGATTGGACCGTGGACTAGATTTGAAGTGAGTGGACATGATTTTTTAGTGAATTGATACTTTAGGATTTTGATAGTGGACCGAGATGTTTGGGTATTGTTAATGGATCAGTACTTATTTATTAATTTGAGTCTAGGATTTGTTATTAAGTTGAGATTCATTGATTTGTTAAATTACGTTAAGGTCCGACATTTATTATATAACTCTGGAATTTACTTATTTTGAGACCGGGACATGGGATCTAGTGTTTATCCGGCTGAGACTTTTCAAGTTAATAAAACCCAGTAGGATCCAGTGTGTCTTACCCGGTATGTGTTATGGGTTTAATTGTAGGTGTATGTAGAGATGATCGGTGCGAGTAAGAACTTCTAAGCAGGACGCCAGGTGAGTTTTTCTGAACCTAAATTTTATACAAGTGTGTGGTTGAAGATTATTGTTTAATTGTGGATTTTCCAACTGCTTTTATTACAAACTGAAGACTTAGTGTGTGGCATGGTTAATATTTAACTGTGTGCTTTTCAATTACTTCTACTGAAAAATAGTGAGTAAGTGTGTGGTGTGGATGTTATTTAACGGTGTGCTTTTCAACTATTTCAATTTTAAAGCGATGACTAATTGTGTGACTATACGTGTGATTTAAATGTGTGTGACCATGCTCTGGCGTTGTTATGGAATGAGGGTGTGTCCCATGATATATTTAATGCATGAATTCGTTTAGTATATGGGCGGTGTGTGCCCGGTGCGCTGTCACGGTGTGTGTGACTATAGCGTGTATGCTCTCTTACGCTGTCACGGTGTGTGTGACTTTAGCGTGTGTGCCCGATTGCGCTGTCACGGTGTGTGTGACTATAGCGCGTGCCAGTAGCATGTGTCAATGTGTGCATATCAATTTTGTGTGCTTGTTATGTGTTGGTTCCGTTTTTACCTTAACAATGATGTTTTATCTATTAGTTCAAAACATAATGATATGCGGAAGCGTTTTAGAGAACTAATAAGATATTTAAGATAGAAGAACACACAATATCAAATACGTGAGATGTAAATAACACAAGTTTTAACTCAATAACCCACTATATATTGATATAAATAGAACACCAAGAACACCGAAGGTTAAACATGAATTCTGCTCTTAAGGATGTGTGTGTTGTGCAAAGTTTAATAGAAGAGCTCAACATGAGTCTTCTATTTATACTATTCATCAGGGGACAAGTTCTAGACATAAAAGACTAAAGGTACAAGACACGATCGTGAACCTGCAATTGGTACAACGTTAACATAGTGTGCCGCAATTCTGCAAAGGCTGAAACCCATCAGAGTTTGACACGTGGAATTGTCAGGGCACGCCTTGTACGAATGATCTTCAGGATCTTCGTACAACAGAAATTGTGAGAGGCATGATTGTCTTTGTGTTGATATTCAGATAATCTTCTAAGTCTTCAGTCTTCATACCATAGAGGCTCTGTCAAGTATGGCAGAGGCTCTGTGGTCTTGTCTTCTGTGAATGTCTTCAGTTGATCTTCTATCGGTGTCTTGGCAGAACCTCTGTCAGTATCAACACTTAGCCTATTTTTCAATACTTCTATACATAGTAGAATTTGGAGCTAACAATCTCCTCCTAAGTATTGAAAAATAAAAAATTGAAAGGTGCAAAGTTTTCTAAGCTAAGAACATGACAAGAGGTGTTTTACCTCTGTAAACTATTTTCTTTTCATATAAGGTTATGCCAGAGGCATTTACATTTGATTACATGATGAAAGAAAAAGTAGCAGAGATTTGTAGACTAACTCAGACGTTGGCGTTTTGGAAGTCATTGAAACTTCTGTTGTCGAGTCCTACTTCTTTAAGCTCATGATTGATTTTGATGCAGAGGGTTCTAAAGTTGATTACCGAGTCGATGACCTCTATCAGTCTATCGGCGAAAGTTGTGTCTATCAATTTCGTTCCTCTGTGCTCCACAAGGTTGGCTCTGAACTCTGTGAGAGTACTTGTTGTGTACTTTTGGCAGTCCATCTCCAGAAACAGTCTTGATTTTCCCGCAGGATCTTGGAAGACAAACCCAAACTTTGGGGAAGTTATGACCGAGTTTGGTATGGCTGAGGATGGGCAGTCATCTTCTGGTGGTCTAAGGCTTAGGTTTCTCACTCCAAGATCTCCTCCTACATGAAAATCGACTAGGCTATATAACAGAAGTTTCTCACGCATGGCTTTCCTGATCACCCTGTATGCCCTTCGAATTGCGTCTCCTGTAGTGAAGTTCTGTTTTGTCCAGTCCAGAAGGTCGGGTGGGTCGTAGGGGCTTAGATTTCTAAGGTCAACATCTGAGAATTGGTTCATGGATTTGTCCACTCTTTTGACCTTGTATATGTTGTAGGAAACCTTAGGTGTGGTTCTGGTGTGAGCGAACTTACAGTATATGACCCGGTCGATTTTGGAGATTGAGTAGACTTGGTTGACAGGATTGGGTGTTGTTCTGGTGAAGATGTTTTCGAGCTCAACACGGAATTCGGGGTCTTGAATGGATGGTGGCAGAGGATCTCTGATAGTTCTGTTGTATAGATACCTGTACACCACTTCTTCCATGTGTCGTGGAGGTGCACCAGGTGGAGGCATGGGTCTGCGCAGAGCATCCATTTGCTTTTTAATTTGCTTCACTCGATCTTCTGTAGGTTTTGCCTTCGGATCCAGAACATGTGTGTTTGACAGAGGGGTAACACCGAAAGCCCAATCTTCTTCTTCTGGATTTGGTGTCACATATGCATCGAAGGCACTCTTCATCAGCTTCTTTGTGGGTTGATGCTTTGGCTTCTTCTGTTGGGTTCCTCTGTCAATATTCCCTTGCCTTTGTCTTTTGCCTTCGGCTGTAGATCTTCTTGTAGAGATGGGATTGCCTCTGTGGGCTTTGTCTTTGATGTTTCTGAGGGTTTGGATGATGGTGCTTCTGTAGGTTTTGTAGGGGTTGCCTCTGTTGGTTTTGACACTTGTGTTTCTGAGGTCTTAGATGGTGAGGTAGGGTTGGTTGGTGAGACTTCTGTAGACTTGCTCAAATATTTTCTTTTGTGAGCCATAGTCTTGGTTCTGGTTTTGGTTTTGGGTATGGGAGATAGAGGTTTTGTCGTTGTTTCTTCTGGTGTGGGGGATGGTAACTTAGGTTCTTCTGGTGTTTTTGGTGTTGGAGAGGAAAGTTTTTCTTCTGGTGATTGGGGTGGTTGATCTTTTTCGGAGGATGTCAAGATTTGAAATTGTTCACGGGTTGGCACATCTTCTCCGAATATAGAGGTTGTTTCCACAGAGGTGGGTGTTACCTCTGTGGTCTTCTATTGTTGATCTTGATTGGTTTCAGGTACTTGGGTTTGGATTTGTATTTCTACAGGGGATGTTTCCACAGAGGTGGTTGCTGCCTCTGTGGTCTGTTGTTGATTTCTTCCTTGGGTTTGAGTTGGAGGAGCTTGGGAAACAGGTTCTGCTGAAATTGGTGGAGCTGGTAGACCTCTGGTTGCAGCTTTCTCCCTTGTCTTCTCCCCCTCAGGATGATCTGATGAATCATCCGAATGATCATCAGAGTCATCCTGACCCTCGTCTTTGGTACCCTCTGCCCTGCACGATGCTTCTGGTTTCTTTGGAGGAGTGGTACCTGCAGCTATCATTTTTGCGCATAGATCATCGCAGAGCCCGAGAAGATTATGGACCTCTGCCTCTGTGTTGAAACGCATTTTGCCCACACTTGCCCTGAAATCTTTGACATAGTTTGCGTTGCCAGCAGTAAAGGCTGTAATGAGCTCTGTGACCTGGTCGATTACCCCTTGCTCGAGATCTGTGAGCTGAGCTCTGGTCATGTAGTCAGATGGCTTCATGGCCAGAGTTTCCCTTGTTGTTTGCTCTTGTACTTGCTCTAAAGCCTTCTTCAGGTTTTCTGGTGTAATGCCCGTAGAGATTGGGGTAGGTTCTTTCTTCAGCTTTTCTAGTAGGTCTTTCACAGAGCTTTGGAAGGCAGAGGATGTGTCTTTCTCGAACTCAGCAGCAACAGAGGTAGCAGAGGTTGTAGCAGTTGACTTCATCTGGGCTAAGACATTTTCACCTCTGTGGACAAGTTGTCCATTTTGGTGTTCAATGCAGTAAAGGCCCGGGTGGTAGTATCTGCAAAAGAATCAAAAGAGCTTTTCAACTCTTTTAACGTAATGTCCACAGAGGTGACAAGGGTTTGGAACTCATCCCTTGATACATGTGGACTAGGTGTAACCTCTGGGTGAACGGATCTATCACCAGAGTGAGTCTCTGTTCCTGAGACGCTTTCTTTCGCTCCTGTTTGTACGTTGAGAGCGAAAGGACTTCCCTCTAATCCTTGAGCAGGGGCCTTTTGAGCCTCAGACTCTATATGTAATACCCCGGGTAAGTTCGTTAGTTAAATGTTAGTTCCGTTAAATTTATTTAACTCTTTAATATAAGTTTAGAGTAAAATTAGAGTAAATTATAAGTTTAGGGTGTTTTGGTCTTTAGTGAGAAGTTCAAGGGCTAAATGGGTAAATTAAGTTGATATAACCCCTTTGAGAATTCAGATATTTCATTCAGCAAAATATCCAGAATTGTGTTGGGTGTGTGTGTTTGGAGAAGAAAAGAAGAAGAAAGAAAGTTTTGGGGCTAGGGATCCAAATTGGTACACTTGGAAGTGATTTCAGACATGTTTCCTTTACAATTTATGTGTGTAATTGCTATTAGGTAGTTTCTATCGGAGTAGAATAGTCAAATTCATGTTTGGTAATGAATCAGTCGGTTTATGGGTTGCATTTGGGTACACAGTCAGAGGTTCCCGGACAGGATGAAGGTGTCCGGGTAGTCTTGTTGGTGGTGTCCGGATAATGTTCTTAAGGTGTCCGGACGGGTTCTTTATCCGGGTAGGTTCTAATTTCTTTAGATTTCCGGATGATAAAGAGTTACCGGATAGTATCCGGATTGATATGATGGCCGGGTAGTTGGGCTGTCCGGATTATTCATGTTGTCCGGAAAGTTATGCTATCCGGATTGTATGAGCTGACCGGAAAGATGTGATGTCCGGATAGTTTGGGTTGTCCGGAAACTTTAGCTGTTTGGTCAATTTTGAGAGTTTAGATTCTTTTGACTATCCAGTAACCTATGTATTGTTAGTTATTGGACAGGGAGTGAATGAGGACTAAATGTACTATGGACTCAACTTAAGTTCGGGTTTGGGGGTAACATTTGAGGATTGGAGTTCTTTAGAGTTCCTAGCTTTAGTAAGACTTATGTGTTCTGTTTGGTAAAGAGATAGTGTATCTATTTGTTTTAGATACTGTGAATCGGAGGTGAAAGCTAAATCAGTTGCAAAAGACCGGGAAGAGTTTTGTTAAGCAAACAAGTGAGTGTTTACTTAAAATGTTTTTCAAACTGGAATACATATATGTGGAATGAGTGTAATAATGTGCATATTATGTTTATATGAGTATTACACTGCATGGGTGCTAGTTGGCCGGGCTTAGGACCGGTGTATGTTGGCTGTACAGAGGGACAGTGGTGTTGGCTGTATTCAGTACAGTGGTGTAAATTAATTAATTGGCTCGCAACCAATTAATATGGCCAAGAGAATGATATGGAAAGATACATGATGCATGAGTCATAGTTGGTATTATTATGTGTGTTATGTGTATGACGTTTGTACAAATGATTTTTAACTAACGGGGATTTTCTCACTAGACCTCAAGGTCTAACCCTCATTTTGTTTTAAAAATATGTATTCCAGGTCGTGGATCGAGTAAGAGCAAATAAGAAGGTTAAGCCGCAAATAGCTTTTGGGAGGACTATGATGTGTTATGTAGTTACAACATGTTATTGTAATGATCTAAATTTACTATGTAAACGTTTGTAATGATGTACTGAATGTTGGTAAAGACTAGGGGACCATATTTGTTATACGATGTATCTCTTGTTTTTAACGACGTTATGCAATGTATGCTATTTGAACTATGTATGGGATTATGGGTTGTTACAGATGGTATCAGAGCCCTAGTTTAAGGGATTTAGGTATTAGTATCTGTACCTAGACTTAAACTGCATGTGAAGTAGGATGCCCCTAGTATTGTAGAACCTTGGGGTGTTAAATATAAAAAGGTAGAAGGAACATCATGTAAGGTAATTTCAGATTTACACCTGGCCAGTGTAATTGTGATCTTACAAGTGCATGTTGAACTGGAATACCTTGTTATATGGGGTATGTGCTTATGTGTATGTTAACCTTGTTTGAACCTACAGAATGGAAAGCGGTACTAGACAAACGAATCGGGGAGGAGGAAATCCTAATAGGACAAATCCAACAGTTGGGGTAAGTGGAAGAGGGGGAGAAAGAGGTAGAGGCAGAACTGGAGGCAGAGTTCAGGGGCGCGACACGGAATTTGTTACAAGAGACGACTTAGCAGCTGAAATGGGAAGATTACAAGCCAATATCCAAGCTATGTTCAATCAAACTCATAATACTGAAACAGAAAGACCAGATCCTACTCATGAAGAGGAGATGCCCATTACACCTACTGTCGTACCAGTGGTGAAGAAATGTGATTATAAAATGTTCCTAAGTTGTAAGCCTCCGACCTACGCAGGAGACAGGGACCCCGTGAAAGCTATGAGGTGGCTGAAAGAAATAGAAGCTATCTTCAAGACTAGTAAATGCGCTGAAGAGGATAGAGTACTCTATGGAACTGCAATGTTGAAAGGCGATGCCCTATACTGGTGGGAAGCTCATATTTCCTTGGGAGGATATGATATATATTCTACTTACTCTTGGGAAGAATTCGTGATAGCTTTCAGGTAACAGTTTTGTCCCCAAGCAGCAGTTAAACAATTGGAAGGAGAGTTTATGAACTTGCAACAAGGGAATTTATCAGTTCGGGATTATACCACTCATTTTCTAGAAAAGTCTCGCTTCGCAGAATACTACGTTGCCACGGAGGCAATGAAGATTGAAAGGTTTATCTTTGGATTGAATTCAGAAGTCAGAAGTCTGGTGATTGCTAAAGGACCAGAAACGTTCTCAGCCGCAGTAGACGTCGCGGAAACCGTTGAACGAGATAGAGGGAGAGATGCTAGTGATAAGAGTGCGGGGAAGAGAAAGTGGGAAGGACCACAATATGATCCAAAGAAGTCCAGATTTCAGAGGTCTGATAGTCGTACGCCTTTCCGGCCAGTTGAAAGACCTTGCCCGAAGTGCCACCGTTTTCATCAAGGAGGTTGCCAAGTTGATCCACGAAATTGTTATAAATGTGGAAAGATCGGTCATATTGCTAGGGACTGTCGAGTAGTTAGATTTTGTTACTCGTGCAATTCTCCTGATCATCTTCAGTCCGATTGTCCATTGGGGAGAGTACAGCAGGGTGGCGCATCAGTAAGACCAACGGGCGTTAGATCGGTAGTACCGAGGCCAGAGCCACAAAGAGCAAGGGGTCGTGCCTTCCAGATGACAGAGCAAGAAGCAGATGAGACTCCCGATGTGGTTACAGGTACATTCTTAATAAACTCTACACGTGCTAAAGTGTTATTTGATTCTGGTGCAAACCAATCGTTTGTGACGCCTTCTTTTGCTACCTATATGCATTTAAAGCCTAAAGTGTTAGATCGTGCGTTAATGGTAGATACGGCTAATGATAATCAAATACCGGTTAATGAAGTATTTGATAGTTGTGTGATAAACATAGATGGGTGTGGAGTGCCTATTCAGTTATTTCCTATAGCCTTGATCGAGTTTGATGTGGTAGTGGGAATGGATTGGTTAGCCGAGAATCAGGCTAATATAGTTTGTGATAAGAAATTGATAAATGTTGTCTTACCTGAGAAGGGACCAGTAGTGATTTATGGTGATCGTAGAAATCATCAGTCTTGCATTATTTCTTTGTTGAAAGCTCGTAAGTGTATCAATAAAGGCTGCCCGAGTTACTTAGCTTATGTGATAGATACTAAACAAGGAAAGAATAAGCTGGGAGATATTCCGGTTGTTTGTGAATTTCCGGAAGTTTTTCCAGAAGACTTGACTAGCCTTCCGCCCGTTAGACAAGTAGAGTTTGGTATAGATCTGATTCATGGAGCCGTTCCTGTTGTCCATGAACCGTATAGACTGGCACCTCCAGAGATGAAAGGGATGATGACACAACTGCAGGATCTTTCAGATAAAGGCTTCATCAGACCCAGTTCTTCACCGTGGGGAGCACCGGTTCTGTTTGTGAAAAAGAAGGATGGTTCGATGAGGATGTGTGTAGATTATCGAGAACTGAATAAGCGCACGATCAAGAACAAATATCCGCTTCCTAGAATTGCTGACCTCTTTGATCAACTAGTTGGAGCTTGCTATTTCTCCAAGATTGATCTAAGATTTGGTTATCATCAGCTGAAGGTTAAAGAGGAAGACGTTCTGAAAATCGCTTTTCGCACACGGTATGGTCACTATGAATTCTTAGTGATGCCTTTTGGATTGACGAACGCCCCAACAGCTTTTATGGATTTAATGAATCGAGTATGAAGCCATATCTCGATAAATTCGTTATTATATTTATCGATGATATCCTTATCTACTCACGGTCCAAAGAAGAGCACGCCCAACATCTTCGTTTGATTCTGGAGTTATTAAAGAAAGAAAAGTTGTATGCTAAATTTTCGAAATGTGAATTCTGGCTACGAGAAGTTCAGTTTCTGGGGCATGTAGTTTCCGAGAAAGGCATTCAAGTGGAATCGATGAAAGTGGAAGCGATTGAAAAGTGGGAACCACCGAGAACGCCAACCGAGGTAAGAAGTTTTCTGGGTTTAGCCGGCTACTATCGAAAGTTTATACAAGATTTCTCCCGTATCGCTACGCCTCTGACCAAGCCGACTCGAAAGAATATAAAGTTTGAATGGAAAGAAGAGCAGGATGAAGCATTCAGGATTTTGAAAGAAAGACTTTGTAGTGCACCGATTCTGTCACTACCGGAAGGTTCCGACGATTTTATTGTTACAGTGATGCTTCCAAACTGGGATTGGGTTGTGTATTAATGCAGCGTGGAAAAGTTATTGCTTATGCTTCTCATCAGATGAAGGATCAGATTACTACAGAGTTCATCACGAAGTTACCGAGGACTCCGAAAGGGTTTGATGCTATATGGGTGATCGTTGATAAGTTGACAAAGTCTGCTCACTTCCTACCAATAAAAGAAACCTATTCGTTGGAAAGACTAGCCAAACTGTATATCAATGAAATAATAACTCGACATGGAGTTCCAATCTCGATCATTTCTGATCGTGACAGTCGTTTTACCTCAAGATTCTGGAGAAGTTTTAAAAAAGAAGTGGGAATTCAGATAAAGCTAAGTACAACGTATCATCCTCAAACTGATGGTCAGAGTGAAAGAACGATTCAGACTTTGGAAGATATGTTACGGGCCTGCATTGTTGATTTTGGGGGATCGTGGGATAAGCACTTACCATTGATAGAATTTGCCTACAACAACAGTTATCATTCCAGCATACAAGCGGCACCGTTTGAAGTTCTGTATGGTAGAAAATGTCGAACGCCTCTGTGTTGGAACGAAGTGGGAGAGAAACAGTTAGCAGGGCCAGAGATAGTACAGTTAACCGCGGATAAGATTACTCAGATTCGGTAACGATTGAAAGTGGCTCAAGACAGACAGAAAAGCTACGCCGACCGACGCCGAAAGCCGTTAGAATTCCAAGTTGGAGATTTTGTGATGTTAAAAGTCTCGCCTTGGAAAGGAGTCATCCGAATTGGGAAACAAGGTAAACTGAGCCCGAGGTACATTGGACCGTTTGCAATTACAGAAAGGATCGGTGAAGTAGCATACAGGTTGGATCTTCCGCCAGAGTTAAGAAGGATTCACAACGCGTTTCATATATCGAACTTTCGAAAGTGTTTGGTTACACCAGATCAGGCAGTTTCTCTACCCGATATACAAGTTGATGAAAAGCTGAATTATGTGGAAGAACCAGAAGCAACAGTTGATCACATGGTTAAAGAGTTGCGGAATAAAGTAATCAGACAAGTGAAAGTTCAATGGAGACATCACAAAGGACAGGATGCTACATGGGAATCAGAATCAGAAATGAGAACTAAGTATCCGTACCTTTTTGTCTAACCGAATTCCGGGACGAAATTCTTTTAAGGGGGAGATGATGTAATACCCCGGGTAAGTTCGTTAGTTAAATGTTAGTTCCGTTAAATTTATTTAACTCTTTAATAGAAGTTTAGAGTAAATTTAGAGTAAATTATAAGTTTAGGGTGTTTTGGTCTTTAGTGAGAAGTTCAAGGGCTAAATGGGTAAAATAGGTTGATATAACCCCTTTGAGAATTCAGATATTTCATTCAGCAAAATATCCAGAATTGTGTTGGGTGTGTGTGTGTTTGGAGAAGAAAAGAAGAAGAAAGAAAGTTTTGGGGCTAGGGATCCAAATTGGTACACTTGGAAGTGATTTCAGGTATGTTTCCTTTATAATTTATGTGTGTAATTGCTATTAGGTAGATTCTATCGGAGTAGAATAGTCAAATTCATGTTTGGTAATGAATCAGTCGGTTTCTGGGTTGAATTTGGGTAAACAGTCAGAGGTTCCCGGACAGGATGAAGGTGTTCGGGTAGTCTTGTTGGTGGTGTCCGGATAATGTTCTTAAGGTGTCCGGACGGGTTCTTTATCCGGGTAAGTTCTAATTTCTTTAGTTTTCCGGATGATAAAGAGTTACCGGATAGTATTCGAATTGATATGATGTCCGGGTAGTTGGGCTGTCCGGATTATTCATGTTGTCCGGAAAGTTATGCTATCCGGATTGTATGAGCTGACCGGAAAGATGCGATGTCCGGATAGTTTGGGTTGTCCGGAAACTTTAGTTGTTTGGTCAATTTTGAGAGTTTAGTTGCTTTTGACTATCCAGTAACCTATGTATTGTTAGTTATTGGACATGGAGTGAATGAGGACTAAATGTATTGTGGACTCGACTTAAGTTCGGGTTTGGGGGTAACATTTGAGGATTGGAGTTCTTTAGAGTTCCTAGCTTTAGTAAGACTTATGTGTTCTGTTTGGTAAAGAGATATCTGTATCTATTTGTTTCAGATACTGTGAATCGGAGGTGAAAGCTAAATCAGTTGCAAAAGACCAGGAAGAGTTTTGTTAAGCAAACAAGTGACTGTTTACTTAAAATGTTTTTCAAATTGGAATACATATATGTGGAATGAGTGTAATAATGTGCATATTATGTTTATATGAGTATTACACTGCATGGGTGCTAGTTGGTCGGGCTTAGGACCGGTGTATGTTGGCTGTACAGAGGGACAGTGGTGTTGGCTGTATTCAGTACAGTGGTGTAAATTATTTAATTGGCTCGCAACCAATTAATATGGCCAAGAGAATGAGATGGAAAGATACATGATGCATGGGTCATAGTTGGTATTATTATGTGTGTTATGTATATGACGTTTGTACAAATGATTTTTAACTAACATGGATTTTCTCACTAGACCTCAAGGTCTAACCCTCATTTTGTTTTAAAAATATGTATTCCAGGCCGTGGATCGAGTAAGAGCAAATAAGAAGGTTAAGCCGCAAATAGCTTTTGGGAGGACTATGATGTGTTTTGTAGTTACATAATGTTATTGTAATGATCTAAATTTACTATGTACACGTTTGTAATGATGTACTAAATGTTGGTAAAGACTAGGGGACCATATTTGTTATACGATGTATCTCTTGTTTTTAACGACGTTATGCAATGTACGCTATTTGAACTATGTATGGGATTACGGGTTGTTACACTATAGAGGTTCTGTTAAGGACATTATCTTGATCCACTCCAGAGGTGGGTACAAGAGTATCCTTAATGTTAGCTTCAATCTTCTTGATCATAGAAGTATTTAGAAGTAGTGAAAAATAGGCTAAGTGAAGAAAGCCTCTTACAGAGGCTCTGCCGACATTACCGAGAAATCAAGGTCAAGAAGCTACAGAAGCAGCAGAGGCTTCCTACAGAAGCTCTGTCATACACGCAAAGAAGACCAAAGACTCGGAATCCGGTGAAGACTGCTCCACAGAGGACCAGACCGCAGAACCTCTGTAACTCATTACAGAGCCTCTGTGGTCCTCACTGAGACTTGAAGATATTTAAAATATCTTGCTACTGTTACAGGACCCGTACATCAACTTGCATGGTAACATGCCCTGTCCAACGTCGACGTGTCAAACTCTGATTGGACTCAGTAGGGCTTAGTACATATTAGACGTCTGCTGCATTAAATGCAATACAACACGTCTGACTGTTCATACCATCCTTGCAACTGTTCACGACATCCTCTCAACTATTCATACGTACCTCTTGAATAGTAGCATATGCTTTATGGTCCCCTTTAGAGTAGTATATAAGGAAGACTCATGTTGAGTTCTTCCTTACACAAATACAACACAGAAAAACATTGAGAACACAAAAGCTTATTCACCTTAAGAGTCATATCTGTTTTAAAGCTTTTTCTTACTCACGGTTCATAAACCTGTTCTTAATATATATTCAGTAAACTTTGAGATATAATAGTTTGTTCACTGTTTATTTATATTCTGTTCTAGATCTATCAAACTTATCTGTTAGTTCTTTAAATACGCTTCCGCATCAAACATTAAACCTGAACTAATAGATCTGATAATCTTGTTTAAGCAAAACGGGAACCAACAATTGGTATCAGAGCAAAGCTTGATTTTCAATATCGAGTGATCCTCGTTTTACAACTTTTATTTGATAGATTATTTTCTCTCTTCATCACCATACTTCTAGATATTAGTCGTACCCAGAAAACCTTCCAGATTTTCATACTTAGAAATCCTCCATCAGATTATCCTTTCCTCAAAATGACAAATACAAATAACTTTTTCACTGCTGGCTCACTAACCAAACCTCCTACTCTTCTTAGAGATGAGTATCCTCAATGGAAGATAAGAATGGTTCATTTCTTTGAGGGTACTGAAAAAACTCTCAAACAATATCTTTACAATCCTCCTCCAGTTCCGATGATAACTATGCCACGTGTACCAGCTACTGCTGAATCTGCTGAAATCCCTGAACATCAAAAACCTAAACCAAGAGAAGAATGGTCAAATGAAGATAAGGCAGAAGATGAAGTTGCACAGAAAACAAAGAGAATATTGATAATGGCAATTCCCAACGAACTTTTTCAATCCTTAGATGCATGCGAAACAGCGCACGATCTCTGGAAAGAATTAGAAAGACAGTTGGAAGGGGGTGCTAAAACTCAGAAGAACCGAAGGGCACAATACATAAATGAATATCATGCTTTCAGAGCCTCTGCAACAGAATCTCTGCAAACAACATACGACCGGTTCAACTCTCTCATAAACAAATGCAAAAAGTCTGGTATTCACAAAACCACGGAAGAAAATAACGTCATGTTTCTAAAGAGCCTGAACGATGAGTGGCTTCAGTTGTCTATGTCTTTACAAACAAATCAAGATCTAGACTCCTGGACACTCTCTGATCTCTATGGAACACTTGCTGCACAAGAGCCTCAAATAGCTCAAGCTAAAACACTAACCATTGTGCCATACGCATTGGTTAGTAATTCTACAGAGGCTGCAGACAGACCAAGAAATGAGAGAAATACAGAGGAGAAAAAGAAGGAGAAAAAGAAGGAGAAAAAGAAGATGGTAATGGTTGATAGCGAAGAAGACGAGCTGATAGAGGAAGAGATAACTCTTGCGTCATTAGCTAAATCAATGGCTCTATTGACAAGAGAGTTTAGAAATAGCCAAAGGATTTCTGGTAGAAGAGATGATGAAAGAAGAGAAGAATCAAATGACCGACAGAGGTCAGACTACAGAAATGGTGACCTACAGAGGTCGAGCGACAGAAGCTACAGAGGAAATGATCAACAAAGATCAGATGACAAGGTAGGCCACACACAAGAATGCTACAAATGTGGTAAACCCGGTCATTACGCAAACGAATGCCGAACAGAGAAAGGTGGAGACCTACAGAAGTCTGACGACCGAACTGGAAACATCTCCCAAGGTTGTTTCAACTGCGGCAAGCCAGGTCATTTCGCAAAAGAATGCAGAAGCAGACCAAACCGCCCACAGAAGGACTCAGCTTTTTACAAAAAGAAGGCCGAGTATTACGCACAAAAATCTCTAATGGCGAACAAAGGGCATTCTGAGGCAAACAAAGAAGACTTCGAATCAGACTCTACTTCTGATGATGAATTTCCCACAAATGCCCTGTTCTGTGGCATGGCAGAAGTTGACTCCGGCACTGACAATGAGGTATCCATTTCAAACTCTACCTCAAGTACTAATTCTGTAGATGATGATTTATTTAAACTTAACATTGAACTGAAAGATATAATTGAAAGCATTCAGAAAAAGCTGACCTTTAATGAGAGAGAAGTAAGGCTTCTCACTCAAGAAAAAGCCAAAATCTTTGAAGAAAAAGGAAAAATCGAAAAATATTGGAGCAAAAATATAGATCCTTTAAAAAGGCAAATTTCTGATTTAACCTATGCTTTAAAAATCAAAACAAAAGAACTTTCAGTTTCAAGAAGTGAAACTACAGACATAAGAGCTCTCAAAGAATACTTTCAAAAGAAAAGAGAGGTACTTTGGCAAAATCTTTTAAGAAGAGAAGTTTTAATTAAAAACTATAAAGATGCACAGAAGGTGTATGAAAAGGTAAACTCTCAAATAGCAAGACGAGGTATAGGGTACAGTGATATTACCTTAGGAGTTGAAAATAAACGACTAAAACCTCTGTCCTCTCTATTTGTTTTGGGAAAAACTAACAAACCAAACTTTCCAAACTTACTCTCTGTAAGTAAAAGGGTTAAACTCTCTGCAGAACCTCACTTGAGGAAACATACAAAGATGATCAATGTGTGGTTTGAAAACACAGATTCATCATCTTCAACCTCCGTCAATAGAGAAATCAAACCAAAGAAATATCTGAAAACACAAGATCAGATTGGTATCTTTAAGTTTGGTAAACCAGAGACTCAAACACAGGTCGCTTTTGTCTGTATGATAAACGTCGAAAAGAAATTGTCAGCAGAAGCTCCTGAGTTTAAACCCATCTTTTCAGAAGAAAAACTTGAAAAATCTATTGAAAAAGAAATTTTGGAAGTTTTGAAATCAAATATTTTAGAAAATTTCTGTACATCTTCTATAGATCAAAAACTCACTGAAGAGATCTCATCAGAAACCTCTGCCATCCACGAAAGTTTTTTTACAGAGGAAGAAAGCTCGTATGATACATGCTCAGAAAATCCAGCCTCTGTCGAAAGAAATGACTCAACCTCTGCATATGAGGACGATTCATCCTCTGACGACTCAGAGACTGATTTCAAATCAGGGATAATTCACTGTGACACAGAGGATGTCAAATTCTCCTCTGAAGTTCTTAACAGAACAATTTCTCCAAAAGAGAAAATCACAGAGATACCTATCCATCCAGATTTTCTCAAAATGTGTATACAAGTCAAAACCTCTACAGAGCTTGAAAATCTGAAAAAGGCCTCTGAAAATCCAAAAAGCTTAAAATTTTCAAAACCTTTAAGGAAAATCAAAGAGAATCCCACTTGGCAACAAAAGGGAAAATGGCCTGAAGCTAACAAATATTTTTCCTCTGTGACAGTGAAGAAAGATGTTCACCACAGAAGAGAGTCACAGAAGGCAGGAACTAAACAAGACTTTTGCAAACAACATTCTAGTATTCATAGATCTTCTTGTAATAGGAAATCTAATGTAAAGAAAGAGTGTAATGTCTCTGTGGCTCAGTTCAAAGAATTCAATGAAAAGTTCAAACAAATCACATCTCATATTCAATACTGTCAATGTTTTGATCTTATGTTTAGATTGAATAAACACTTCTCAAGTCCAGATTGCTTTCTCACCACTGAAATTCGAAAGTCAGAACCACAAGAGAAACAATCTGATTCTTCTACAAAAGATAAAATGTATTTCAAGAATGCTAAGGCAAACTTAAAAAATTCTAACAATATTGGACCCATGTGGATATGGGTACCTAAATCTCTGTGATTGTCTTACAGAAGCAACATGTGCCAATTTGGTATCTTGACTCCGGATGCTCAAGGCACATGACTGGCAACAAAATATTACTATCCACATACAAAGAAACACACGATGGTGGATCTGTAACTTTTGGAGACAACATGAAGGGACACATCAAAGGCTATGGAGTCATACAGAAAGAAACTGTCTCTGTATACAAAGTTGCATATGTGAATGGCCTCAAACACAACCTACTAAGCGTAAGTCAACTCTGTGATACAGGATTCGATGTGTTATTCAAAAGAACTTTCTGCTCTCTACAGAGTGAAAACACAGGAATGGAACTTCTGCGAGCTGAAAGAAGAGGTGATCTATACCTAATGAATTTTACTTCAAAATCCAAGGACAAAGTTTGCCTAGTAGCCTGCAAAAGTGAAGAAGCGTGGTTATGGCATAACAAGTTCTGTCACTTAAACTTTCACACGTTGGATAAACTAGTAAAACTCAATCTAGTTAAAGGTTTGCCAAATGTTAAATTCAATAAGGATCATTTGTGTTCGGCCTGTGAAATGGGAAAACACAGAAGGGCTTCCCACAAAGGAAAAACTGACGTGTCTTGCACTAGGCCTCTGTACATGCTTCATGTCGACCTCTGCGGTCCCATTGCCATACAGAGCCTAGGTGGCAAGAAATACATACTTGTCCTAATTGATGAGTATTCACGTTTCACATGGGTTGAATTTGTTAGAAAGAAATAAGATGTTCCAAATGTATTGATAAATCTAATGAAAAGAATCCAAGTTCTTTATGATTGCAGAATACAGAAGTTGAGAAGTGACAATGGCACAGAATTTAAAAACTCTGTCATTGAAGCCTATCTTTCAACAGAAGGAATATCACAGAACTTCTCTGCAGCTCGCACTCCACAACAAAACGGTGTTGTCGAAAGAAAGAATCGAACACTTGTGGAAGCCGCAAGAACTATGTTGTCAGCATGCGGATTATCAATGAACTTTTGGGCAGAAGCAATTTCTACTGCGTGTTATACTCAGAATCGTTCAACTGTTGTGAAAAGACACCTCAAGACGCCTTACGAATTGCTTAACAAAAGGCGGCCAAACATCAAATTTTTCCATGTATTCGGATGCAAATGCTTTGTCTTAAACGACAAAGATTCAAGAGGAAAGTTTGATGTAAAAGCTGACGAAGGCAAATTCATTGGATACTCTGCCACTTCCAAAGCCTACAGAACATTCCTTACAAAGTCTCACAAGATTGTAGAAAGCATCAATGTTTCTTTTGATGAATCATTCCAAATGACTTCTGAGCAAATAAGTTTAGAACTCGGAATTAAAGGGAAATCCTCTGACATCTCAAGAACAAAAGAAGATTTGGATCTTCTATTTTTGGAGATGTTCCACAATGACATTGATCCTTCTGTCGGAACCATCAGAGTTTCTGAAGAACCATCCTCTATCAGACAAAATCCTACAGGTATGACTCTAACTGGTCCAAATAATGCTTCATCTTCTTCTATAAATACTACAGATGCAATTGCCGAAGCAGAAGAAAGTGCAGAAGATGAAACATTAAGAAAAACGACCACAGAAGCTGCACAAACCACAGAAGAACCAATTACAGAGGAGATCGAGGACCAAGACTATACGTCCTCAGAGGAACAAACTCCACCACCACTCATACCAATCATTCCACAAACGGTAGAATCAACTACCAAGGCACGAAGAATTACAGAGGCTACACAAGAAGAAACACAAGAAGCCTCTGAAGAAAGTTTTGATGACATTGATGATCATCTTCCACGCACAACTCAGTGGACAAAAAGCCATCCTCCAAGCCAAATAATTGGAGAACCTTCTGACTCAGTAAAAACAAGGTCTGCCACTGCTAATTTTTGTTTCTTTACAAATTTTATTAGTATGATAGAACCAAAGAAGATTTCTGAAACCCTAGATGACCCAAACTGGGTAGACGCCATGCAAGAAGAACTTCTGCAATTTGAGCGTAACAGAGTATGGACTTTAGTACCTCTGCCAAGAGGGAAACAGGCCATTGGGACTAAATGGGTCTACAGAAACAAGAAGGATGAAGATGGAGTGGTCGTAAGAAACAAAGCAAGATTAGTAGCAAAAGGATATAGACAAGAAGAAGGAATAGACTACGATGAGACTTTTGCCCCTGTCGCACGGCTCGAAGCAATAAGAATATTCTTAGCCTTCGCAGCCCACAGAGGTTTTAAAGTCTATCAGATGGACGTAAAATCAGCTTTTCTAAACGGTGAAATCCAAGAAGAGGTTTACGTAAATCAGCCACCAGGTTTTGAAAGCTCAAAATTCCCAAGGCATGTATACTACCTTGAAAAGGCTCTATACGGACTAAAACAGGCTCCAAGAGCATGGTACGAACAACTTTCTACCTTCCTTCTAGTCAATGGCTACAACAGAGGTACAAAAGATACTACCTTATTCTATAAACGCAAAAATAGTGAGATAATGCTTGTACAAATATACGTAGATGACATAATTTTTGGGTCTACAAATTCAGAAGAGTGCAAAATTTTTGAAAAACTCATGCAGAGTGAGTTTGAAATGAGTATGATGGGAGAATTAACATTCTTCTTCGGACTACAAGTCAAACAATCTTCAGAGGGAATTTTTTTAAATCAAGTCAAATATGTCTCTGACATACTTTTAAAATATAATCTCTCTGATACCTCTGCAATGAAGACTCCAATGGCCACTGGAAATAAGTTATTCTTAGATCCAAATGGTATCTCTGTAGAATGTACTCTCTACAGAGGCATGATTGGATCTCTGTTATACTTAACAGCAAGCAGACCTGACATTATGCATGCCACATATCTTTGTGCACGTTATCAAGCTAATCCAAAGAAATCACATTATGATGCTGTAAAAAGAATCTTTAGATACCTGAAGGGGACCAACAATCTTGGTCTCTGGTATCCACAGAACTCTGGTTTTAGTCTTAAAGCTTATACAGATTCAGACTACGGAGGATGCATGCTCGACAGAAAGAGTACCTCTGGGAGTTGTCAATTCCTAGGTGGTAAACTAGTCAGTTGGACCTCCAACAAGCAGAATTGTGTCTCCACATCCACTGCAGAAGCTGAATACGTTGCTGCTGCTAGCTGTTGTTCTCAGGTTCTATGGATGAAGACTCAGCTAAAAGACTACGGCCACATCCTGTTCAAAATATCCATCTTCTGTGATTCCAAAAGTGCCATTGCTATCTCTGCCAACCCTGTGCAACACTAAAAAACCAAGCATATCGATATAAGGTATCATTTCTTGAAACATCATGTTGAATACGGTACAATCGAAATGCATTTCGTGCCCACAGAATATCAACTCGCTGACTTATTCACCAAAGCTTTAGACGAGAAAAGATTCAACTTCTTGGTGGGTAAGTTAGGAATGATTAACATGGTGTGAAAATCCTCTGTAGGTATAGCTTTATCTTCTGTAAATAAGTATAAATATCTATTATTTCTGTATGTATTTTTGTTGTATGCAAAAATAATTCTTAGTTACAGAGCTTCTGTGGGTCCGCTCAGATCTTCTGATAACCCTTACAGAACCTCTAGTAAACATGATCTATGCTCAATACAAATCTTACCATTCTTTGAACCAAGCATAGATCAAGGGGGAGCAAAAGGAAAATTCTTGATCTACAGAAGTGAATAGATAAAGGGGGAGCAAAAAGGACCCTGAAATGATCTACAGAGGTAAATCTTTCAAAGAAAAGCCAAAGAAGAATGTCGATATTTCTCCATCGACAGAAGTAAGACAAAACTGCCGAGAACAGAAGAATCAAAAGGTATGTCTCTCGCACAAAAGGTTTTTGAAAACAGTTTTCTAGGACAAGAATTGTCAAATATGTCCTAAATATACTATGAATAACATTTCAAAAATCAAAAGTTCAAAAAGTTTAACAAAATTCGAAATAGGAGAAATTTAAGGTCATAGAGCTTCTGCTGAGCTCAACAGAGGTTCTGTAGGAAATATGCTCTGTGATCACAAATTAACCCTCTGTCGATCTTTTGGAATGTTATCTCGGAAACCGACAACACACACCATGACCTTCTCGAACAAAACGTTTATCAAAATAGTTTTCTCGGACACAAACTTTCAATAATGTGCGAAAAACATCTCTTAACACAGATCAAAAATTGGATGATCAGAAAGTTAATAGAATTCAAGTTATAAGATTTTTTCTCTCATAGAGCTTCTGCTGGCTCTCACAGAGCTTCTGTAAGTTCCATCAGAGCCACAAAACATCTGTGAGTAAAATTTCTTGACAAAATCCTATTGATCCTCTCCAATGTCGATACAAACGTTTTCGTTCAAAGAAGAACCTTCAGAGTCAATGACAACAATGAGATATATGAGAAGAGGTTAAAACTCAAGATTTTCAAAATCACAGAGCTTCTGTAAAACACAAGTTCTGCCATTTTGTTATCTGGGCATTTATGAAGTAATAACGGTTACTTTTACTGCGAGTGAAACTCATGTGGCTAAAAACAACCTCACGCGCCTAGCATTAATGGGCCGCGCACGACGTCCTGTCATATTCTGACAAGGCCTACGTGTCTCATTTTCATTGGGCGTACATGGAACGTTTTTATTTGGAAAGTTGAACCCGCTGCTCAAACTCGAGTATGGATTCCAAATTTTAATCCATTGCCATATATTTTACTCTTTCAAATACTACCGTTTTACCCTCCTATAAATACCAAGCTTACCCTCTCATAAAACCTTTTACAAACTCTTATCTTCTTCTCCGGCGAAACCCTGCAAAAGCTTGCAAAAACCTTGTTCTTAAACCCAAATGGCTTCATCTTCTAAAGCTATCTCCCAAGAACTCTCTCCGAAAAACTCACCGGAACACTCCCCTGCCCATTCTGAACATTCAGAAAACCCCAACCTTGCAAGAGCTATTGAACAACAAGATTCCGGGGACTCAACAGAATTTGCCCCGACGACACACCTGCAAAACTTCATAGCAAAAGATCACTTCGAAACCATACTTCCTATCAAATCCAACAACTGCTATTTGGTCCCCTCACCCACTGCTTTCGGCGAAGCCCATGCTATTCTTCTGAACATAATGGAAAATCACATCCTCTTCCCTCTACTCTCAAGAACCCCAAACAAAATTCCAGTCCGTTATTTGAACCAATTTTGGCAAAGCTGCCGATTTGATAAAGACGATTCTCTTATCAAAGGGTACATTTCAAGACCTGATAAATCTGAGCATCTTGAAATCAAGTTCAACAGAACAATGTTCTCACTTGAATTCAACCTACCAACAAGGGGTCTTCTGGGATTGAAGAGTTATGCAGAGCAACCAACAGACGAAGAGCTCTGTCGCTTCGTGGAAATGCTTGGGTACAACACCCAACTACGGAAGCGAAATGACTTCTGCAGAGGAAGATTGCCACCTCTGTGGAACACTTTGTTCTCTATTCTTAACAGGTGCCTGACAGGGAAAATAGGGAGTATTGACCAAAGCTCACATCAAATCTTGAGCATCATGTATGGGGTTTACTATGATCTTCCACTAGATTATGCGACCATAATGATGCAAGAGATCATAAACACTATCGACAGAAAGAACAACACGAGAAGGCTCAAAGAAAACGATCCAAACTTTCTACCACCTCTGCAATTCCAAAGAATATTGGGAGTACTGTTCGAACCTCTACTGCTAATCCAAAACTGGCCAATGGAAGGACCAACTCCCAAACAGTTCCCGATGAACAAGAATACCCCCACTGATCATACCGATGGCTACTCACACTGCAGACCTCTGTCAAAGAAGATTCTGCGCTACGCATCGAATAAATCCCTTAAGAAAGAGTATATACGCGATCATAGAACTCCTAAACCGAGTCCTATGACACCCCCGCGTTTAGGTGTCCCCCTAGGAACAATGATAGCAAAACCTCTTTCTACTCAAGAAGAAAAGGATCAGAAGTTAGCAAAGCACATGGCTATTCAACTCAGCTTTATAGCCAAACGTGCAGAACTTATGGGAAAGAAGTCTTCATCAAGAACCTCTGCATATACTCCAAAAGCCAAGAAGAGAAAAACTGCAGAAGGCACCTCAACAAGCGCTGCAGAAGATCAACCTTCACCTCCTCATGCCACAGAAATTGGCTCCTCTGCTCCTCCCTCTTCCCCAAAAATGAAGAAGAAAAGAAGATCGAAATCAACAGAGGAAGGGGCACCAAAACCTAAGAGAAGGAAAACCAAAAAGAAGCATGGTAAATCACTTGAAAAGTTGGTTACCATTGCAGAAGAGGAAACTGCAGAAGAAGAAAATGCAGAAGAAAGAACTGAAGAAGAAGTTGCAGAAGAAGGAATGGCTACAAAAGAGTATCAATCACCCTATCAATCTCCAGATAGATTTGCTCACCAAGGAGACCTGAACGACTTCTTACAGAACCCTGACATTGCCAACACCCTAAATACAGCAGGGTGGACGGCACAACCTCTCGACCACCACTTTCCAGAAGAACAAGATTTCTTCATTTCTGGCATTGACACACATCTGCAAGAAGATGACACAACACCCAAAATTCAACCAGCCAACACCCCTGTCATTTTACAAAACCCTTTCATTCAAAGATTGGATGTCCACAGAAGAAGTCCAAACCCAGCTTCAGAAGAAATAGAACAAACAGAAGCTGAGTGGAACAGAGGTGAAATTACAGAGGCTTCTGAGAATATGATGGAAGAAGAAAAAGAAAAAGGGGCCGAAGTTGTACAAAAAGAGGGATTAGTAACAACAGAGACAGTAATAGAGATCTTAGAGACAGATTCAGATGAAGAAGAAGCTGTCTGGATACGTAAAGGTCTTTATCATCCACATGTCATGAGATTATTCGGGTCTCATCAAATGTATGACTTCTTACGACCAGAGCAAGGAACTTCAACAGAACCTAGGGAAGAAGCACCAAGCCGTAGGATAGCTACAGAGGATGAAATGATAGACAATGATGTAGTGCTTGGATGCTTAACAGAGGAAGAAGCAAGAAAAGATGCCTGGATAAATAGAGGCACACAACCAAAACCAACTCCCAGTGCAACCCACATTTCTAACTCCGCAGGTCTAGCTGCAGAAGGAGTTATTGAAAAAGAGCAGCACATCTCGATCCTAACCCAACCCATCCACCCAGAGGTTACTATTTCAACCTCTGTGCCCACAGAAACCGGGGAATCCATTCATAGGGAGTCTCCTCAAAGAGACTCACCTATTGTTCGTGACCAGTCGCCCCAGATCACCCTAGAACACCCTACAGAGGAATTCGTTTCCTCTGCCACGCACACATTAGGACCAAAACTTCTTTCAGAGAGAAGTAGTGAGCACAGAGACGAAGAGACTCTAGACAAGTCTCCCAGTCAACAGAAGGACATTCCAATAACCACCTCTGGAGTGGATTTGGACACTGTTCTTCACAGAACTTCTGTAGAGATCGAAACTCAGGTTTCTTCTCGAGGATCAGAAGGAAATCCTTCCACCCCCATCGTACAAACAAGGGTGAACGAAGGTGTCCCAGGAACAGGGACTCACTCTGGAGACGAATGTGTTCCTCCAGAGGTTACATAAGGAACACAAGTATCAAGGGATGAGTTCCAACTTGTCACCTCTGTGAACCAAACCATGAAAGAGTTGCAAAGCTCTTTCAAATCTTTTGCAGAGAAAACATCTACGGCTATCCTGAATCTGAACACCAAAATGGACAATCTATCCACAGAGGTAAAAACCGCCATATCAGAGATGAAGTCTTCTGCCGAAACTACTGCCAAAGCAACAGCCACCTCTGCAGCTCAGGAATTCGGAACAACTGCAACTTCTGCTTTCAGGGACTCTTGTCAAAAATTTCCTTGAACAAATGAATACGCAATCCAACAGAGCAGAGGACATTACTCCTGCAGACTTACAGAATGCCCTATCACAAGTCCAAGCAGAGGCAATACGCAATACGACAATGATGCAACCAAAAGACTATATGACCAGAACACAGCTTACAGAGCTCGGACAGAACGTCATTAACCAGGTCACAGAAGTCATTGTCTCCTTCACAACTGCAAATGCCAACTATGTCAAGGATTTCAGAAAGAGTGTCGGCAGAATGCGTTTCAAAACAGAAGCAGAGCTTGCGACATTGATTGGCCTCTGCGATAATGTCTGTGAAAAGTTGATGGCAGCAGGAGCTGAATTACCGAAGAAGCCCAACACTTCTTGCAGAGCAGAGGGTACTTCTGGTAAAAGTCAGGATGATTCTGATGATGACCAACCTGGTCCATCAGATAATCCCGAGGGGGAGAATCTAAGAGAGAAGGCTACGAGCAGAGGAATACAAAGTCCACCAATCGCAGCAGAACCAATCAACCAAGCCCCTCCAGAACAAACCCAACAACAAACCCAAAAGACCACAGAGACAACACCCATCTCTGTGGAATCATCTCCTGACGAAACCAAAATTCCAGAAGCAGATCAGCAAACCACAGAGGCAACAACCGCCCCTGAGGTAATCATGTTGGAAGAAACAGATGAAGAAACCACAGAGAAAACACCCACCTCTGTGGAAACACCCCAAACCATACCGAGAAGAAAGTCGATTGCCACCAAACCAAAAAGAGCAACGACCTCTGCTTCTAACGTTGTGAAAAAGATGCACACAACAATGAGTGATCGTATGGCGCAGAGAGAAGAAGAAAGGCACAGGTTCACTTTAGCTTTTAAAATGGCAAGAAGATTCGATGTTAATACTTCATCAACAGAAACTGAGCTCACAGAAGAAGTCAACAAACAACCTCCAACAGAGGTTACAGAGCAACTCAAGCCAACAGAACCATCGCCACAAAAGTCCTCTAAATCACAAATGTCAAAACTCACAGAGGCAACCCCCATCAAGCCAACAGAAGTGCCAACCTCCAAACTTACAGAAGCAACAATTTCTGCCCCGCCTAAAGCCAAAGATAAGGGCAAAGGAATACTGACAGAAGAGCCTAAGAAGAAAACATTGCCAAAGCCAACAGAGAAACTAATGAAGAGTGCGTTTGATGCCTTTCAAACCCCAAAGCCTGAAGAAGTTGACTGGGCACATGGATTGAAGCCTCTGTCAGACATTCCTCTAACTGGTAGAGCCGTAGAAGTTGTTCAAGAAATGGAGAGTCTCAGAAGACGAGTACCACAACCTGGTCCAACACATGAAGAGATGGAAGAAGTGGTCTACAAATACCTCTATAAACAATCCTTTCAGACCAATCATCCAACAGATCATGTGACAGATCCAAGGATCAGAGAAGAATTTGAGAACATCTTCACAAGAACAAAGCCAAGAACCAAAGCAGATGTCTTCTCAATCCACAAGATCAAAAAGGTAATCTTCTGCAAATTCTCCTTCACAAGAACCTATCCAAAGGTCAGGTACAATCTCTACAAAGTCAGAAGAGAAGACAATTCAGAAACTACCTTCGCTGATGCTGATTTAATAAATATCAATCCTTATGATCTACCTGACCTTCTGCAATGGACAAAGGACAACTACAACACAGAGGCAAACACCAGAGCCTATCAAGTGTTGAGAAAAGCGATGAGGGAAAAGCTTCTGCTCTACAGCATGATAGATTTCCAGCTGGTAAAGGATCTTGGTCTCAAGCATCTGGATTTACGACCACCAGAGGATCGCTGTCCACCGGACGCCGTACCTAACTCAATCATCACAGAACCACGGTTTGGGTTAGTATTTCAAAACCCTCAAGGCGAAACTAAACTATTTGTATGCATGGACTGTCAGAAGTACGCAACAAGTACTCTGAACAAGTTCAGAGCAAGCCTTGTGAAATACAGAGGTTCAAAGAAAATGAATAAAGATGCTGCAGATACTATCATGAGAGAGATTGACGCAACAATCCGCCTAAGAGAACTCTGCATCAGATTCTACAAAGAGATCAGAAAAGTCGGAAGAGACAACAGAAGCTACAACGATTTCAAAGATGCCAAAATCTGATTCTCAGACCTCCAATCTCTGCAAACAAAGTTAAAGTTTATCTTTCATTGTACTCAAATGTAAAATGCCTCTGGCATATTTCTAAATGAAAGAAATTTCGAGGTATTGTTTAACATCTGTCTTATCTAACTTAGCCTAACTTAACTCAAGTTCAAATTTTTATTTTTCACTACTTAGGGGGAGATTGTTAGCTTCAATCTCCTTGATCATAGAAGTATTTAGAAGTAGTGAAAAATAGGCTAAGTGAAGAAAGCCTCTTACAGAGGCTCTGCCGACATTACCGAGAAATCAAGGTCAAGAAGCTACAGAAGCAGCAGAGGCTTCCTACAGAAGCTCTGTCATACGCACAAAGAAGACCAAAGACTCGGAATCCGGTGAAGACTGCTCCACAGAGGACCAGACCGCAGAACCTCTGTAACTCATTACAGAGCCTCTGTGGTCCTCACTGAGACTTGAAGATATTTATAATATCTTGCTACTGTTACAGGACCCGTACATCAACTTGTATGGTAACATGCCCTGTCCAACGTCGACGTGTCAAAATCTGATTGGACTCAGTAGGGCTTAGTACATATTAGACGTCTGCTGCATTAAATGCAATACAGCACGTCTGACTGTTCATACCATCCTTGCAACTGTTCACGACATCCTCTCAACTATTCATACGTACCTCTTGAATAGTAGCATATGCTTTATGGTCCCCTTTAGAGTAGTATATAAGGAAGACTCATGTTAAGTTCTTCCTTACACAAATACAACACAGAAAAACATTGAGAACACAAAAGCTTATTCACCTAAGAGTCATATCTGTTTTAAAGCTTTTTCTTACTCACGGTTCATAAACCTGTTCTTAATATATATTCAGTAAACTTTGAGATATAATAGTTTGTTCACTGTTTATTTATATTCTGTTCTAGATCTATCAAACTTATCTGTTAGTTCTTTAAATACGCTTCCGCATCAAACATTAAACCTGAACTAATAGATCTGATAATCTTGTTTAAGCAAAACGGGAACCAACACTTAAGTTGACTTGGGGACTTGTCTAGAGTCCCTTCGTCGTTGTGCACTCTAAGCTCCTCTGAAGATCCTTTTGGATCTATATGTGTGTGCGTGTCAGAGGAAACAAATTCCTCTGTTGGGATGTCTGTTGTGATATGGGGAAATTGATCACTAACGAAGGGTAAGTCCTTTTGAGAGGACTCCCCTGGAATGGTTTCCCCGGATAAGATTGGCACAGAGGTACAAAGAGTTACCTCTGCCCGGTTTGGTGGGGTTGGGGTTGAGCTATGCTGCTCTTTTTCAATATTACCTTCTGCCACTAGACTGGCGGTAATAGACATGTGGGTTGCACTGGGAGTTGGTTGGAGATGTGTTCCTTCTTCAACTACGACATCTTTTTCTGTTTCACCCTTTCTCACATATTCAACTACTGGGGTTTCTATTCTAGATCCTAAGGAATCGTAGCATGGATGAGAACCAGCCAGGCTTTGGACAAGTGGATACAGAGGTCCTGGTGTTTGTTCCTGGATGACTTCTGGGCTCCTTTCAACGGTCTCTATCACAGAGTCTACCATATCCTCTGTGGCTACCTCTTCCTCTGGACTCTTCCTTAGAACATCATATCCGGGATGGAGGAAGGGGTTCTGTAGTACTTCTGGTGTCGCACTCTGAATATCCTTCGGGTTTTGATCATTTGTATCCAAGCTCGAGTCAATTTCAGAGATTCTAAAATCTGGTGCTTCTGTTCACTAAGTGGAAAGGGCTTCAGCATTCCAGCTAGATGTATCTAAGGAATCTGCAATATCGGGACATTGAAGGAAGTCATTGAAGTCACCATGTTCTGCATAGTTGATAGGAGCTGGGGATTGCAAAGGTTGTTCTTGGGTTTCTTCGAGTATTTCAGTTTCCTCTGCGATAGTCTGCAGAGGAGTGTGAGACTTCTTTGATTTCTTTTTGCTCTTTTTCCTATTGGGTTTAGGGGCACCCTCCTCCGAAGTCTTTTGTTTTCTCTTCTTTTTCTTTTCTTTCGGAGGAGAGGGGGTGCAGAGGATCCAATCATTGTTTATGCTGGAGGGGTTTGATCGGTTTGTTGGGCAACACTGGTAGAGGATCCTTCTGCAGCTTTCTTTTTCTTGTGAGCTTTCTTCTTCTTTGGAGTGGTTGTAGAGGTTTTGCTCTTTGAGGCAGAGGTTTCTAATTGCCATCTCTGACAAAGGAAATTCTCCTGAATCTTTTCATGTTTAGCCAAAGCCACTGCCCATTCTTCATCACTCATTCTCTCAACTACCGGATCTCCTACAGAGGCTCCTAGACGTGGGGGTGTCAATGGACTCGGTTCAGGAGTCCGGTGATCGTGTATATATGCTAGCTTAAGTTCTTCATCAGTTGCGTATCCCAGAAGCTCTTTCGATAGAGGTCTGCAGAAGTCGTACCCAACTTCATGTTCTGTTGGGGTGTTCTTGCCCATAGGGTATGTTTTGACGACAAGGCCCTCCGTTGGCCATTCTTGTAATCGAAGCAGAGGTTCTAGTAGGACACCGAGAATCCTCTGATATTGTAGAGGGGGAAGATCTTTGTCTTTGGTTGAGTTTCCCTTTGCCCTCTGTGCTGAAATTCTGTGGTCTATTGTGTTGATGATCTCCTGCATCATAAGGGTACCATAATCTAAGGGCAAGTCATAATAAACCCCAAACATTATGATCATGATCTGGTGGGAGGTTTGGTCAGGGCTACCAACTTTGCCAGTTAGGCATCTATTTAGGATGGAGAAGAGGGTATTCCACAGAGGGGGAAATCTGTTCCTCCTGAAATCATTCCTCTTCTTTAAATGGGTGTTGTAGCCCAACATCTCTGCAAACCTGCAGCGTTCTTCATCTGATGGTTCATCTGCATACTTCTTTATGCCAAGAAGTCCTATGGTCGGTAGGCTGAATTCTTGTGAGAACATGGTTCTGTTGAACTTGATTTCCAGGTATTCAGATTGGTCGGGTTTGGAGATGTATCCCTTGATTTGTCCATCTTCTGGGTCAAAATGGCAGCTCTGCCAAAATTGGTAAAGGTATCTGGCAGGGATCTTCTTCACATTCTTGGTTAATAGAGGCAACAAATAGTGGTTTTCCAGAATGTGCAGAAGAATAGCATGTTCTTCCCCAAATGCAGTTCTCGAGGGAACAAGATAATGATTATTTGGTTTCAGGGGAAGAGCATGTTCAAAATGTTCATGTGCCAGGAAGTTTTGCAGATGGGTGGTCGGAGTGAATGCAACTGACTCACCGGAGTTGTCTTGGTCTATATTTCCGGCTATTTCTGGATTTTGTGAGTGCTCGGAATGAGTTGGGGAGTTCGCCGGAGCATTGGAGGTGGAAGCCATATCTTTAAGTTTGAATAATGAGAGTAGAAAATAAAAGTTGCAGGTTCGCCGGAGAGGAATATAGGAGTAAATTCGTAAAAGGAACAGGGAATGGGGTAAACACAGTTATATAGTGGGGTAGAAAACGGATAGAATTCCATGGTAAAAGTGAATTCAATAAACATTTGGGGTCCGCACTGGAGTTTTACAGCTGGGTTCAAGTTTCAGAAGGAACGTGTGGCACGCACGTCCAATGAAAATCTGCCACGTCAGCTGTGTCAGAGCACGATTAGACGTCGTGCGCGGCCCATTAATGCTTGTCGCATGGGTATTTCTTCTGTCTGGGGTCTGTCACTCGCAGTAAATATCTTACTTTTAGAGAATTTCCATAAAGAGTAAAGTGTCAGAATCAACAGAGGCTCTGTAGTGGAGTGAGCATTGTGGTTCTGAAACCTACCTTTAATGTCTCCTCTTAGCTTGCACCTTTACCAAAAACGTTTGAAAATTCATTGGAGATGATCGATAGAATCTTTAGTACAAAATTTTCATCCACAGAGGCTTTGGGGCTCTGTCAAAGCTAGCAGAGGCTCTATGAGTGACAATTTCTAATAACTGAAGATTCATAAAACTTTTTGATCATCCAAGTTTTTCACTATCTTAAACACTGTTTTTAGGACATATTTGGAGATTGGTGTCCTAGAAAACTGTTTTAGAAAATGGTTTTGTGCGAGACATTCTCCCTTTGATTCTCTTTTACTTGGCAAACTGCATGACTTCTATCGATTTGGTTGACCACTTCTCTTCTTTGGCTCCCCCTTGAATTGACAACTTCTGTAATCTAATTCAAGGTCTCCTTCTGCTCCCCCTTGACCTATGCTTGGATCAAATAAGATAAGTAATGCATAGAACATAGGTCAAACTCACCAGAGGCTCTGTGGAGATTGTCAGAGGTTCTGAGAATTCCCACAGAGGCTCTGTTGGGTACAGAACGTTTGATGATAAAGAATTTACATGCATAAGTGTTCAAATATTTACATATTTACAGGAAGATCAAGTCTTACTTACAGAGGATTTTTAACTCATGTTTATCATACCTAACTTACTTACCAAGAAAAGGAATCTTTTCTCATCAAGTGCTTTGGTAAATAGGTCTGCAAGCTGGTATTCAGTGGACACAAAGTACATCTCGATTGTGTCATGTTCAACATGATGCTTCAGAAAGTGGTAACGAATGTCGATATGCTTTGTTTTTTGAATGTTGTACTGGATTGGCAGAGATGGCTATGGCACTTTTTGAATCACAGAGGATGGGTATCTTGTATATGGTGTAGCCATAGTCCGTTTGCTGAGTTTTCATCCATAGAACTTGGGAGCAGCAGCTAGCAGCAGCGACATATTCAGCTTCTGCTGTAGATGTAGACACACAGTTCTGCTTCTTCGAAGTCCAGCTGACCAGTTTACCACCCAGGAATTGACAACTCCCAGAGGTACTTTTTCGATCAAGCTTGCATCCTCCATAATCTGAATCTGTGTATGCCTTCAGACCAAAGCCAAAGTTCTTTGGATACCAGAGCCCAAGATTTTTGGTCTCTTTAAGGTATCTGAAGATCCTCTTTACAGCAATAAGGTGGGATTCCTTTGGGTTAGCTTGATATCTTGCACAGAGGCATGTGGCATACATTATATCAGGTCTACTTGCAGTTAAGTATAAAAGTGACCCAATCATACCTCTGTATAGCTTGCACTCTACAGATTTGCCATTTGGATCTGAGTATAACTTATTTCCAGTGGCCATTGGGGTCTTCATTACAGAGGCATCAGAGAGACTGAATTTTGAAAGAATGTCAAAGACATATTTAGCTTGATTTATAAAAATTCCCTCTGATGTTTGTTTTACTTGGAGTCCGTGGAAGAAGGTTAATTCTCCCATCATACTCATTTCAAACTCACTCTGCATGAGTTTTTCAAAATCTTTGCACTGTTGTGCATTGGTAGACCCGAAAATAATGTCATCCACATAGATCTGTACAAGCAGAATCTCATCACCTTTTCTTTTGTAAAACAAAGTAGTATCTGTCGTATCTCTGTCGAAATCATTATCGAGAAGGAAAGTTGAAAGGCGTTCATACCATGCTCTTGGAGCCTGTTTCAGTCCATACAGAGCTTTGTCGAGATAATACACGTAGTTTGGGTACTTGCACTTTCAAACCCTGGCGGCTGCTGGACATAGACTTCTTCTTGAATTTCACCATTTAGAAAGACAGATTTTACATCCATTTGAAAGACTTTGAAACCTCTGTGGGCTGCGAAGGCTACGAAGATTCTTATTGCTTCGAGCCGTGCGACAGGGGCAAAAGTTTCATCGTAATCAATGCCCTCTTCTTGGCGATATCCCTTGGCCACCAATCTCGCTTTATTTCTAATGACCACCCCATCCTCATCCTTTTTGTTTCTGAAGACCCATTTAGTCCCTATTGCTTGTTTCCCTTTCGGCAGAGGAACTAGGGTCCATACCTTGTTTCTCTCAAACTGTAGAAGCTCTTCTTGCATGGCATCTACCCAGTTTGGATCATTTAGGGATTCAGAAATTTGTTTTGGCTCGATCATACTGATAAAATTTGTAAAGAAACAAAAATTAGAAGTGGCTGATCTTGTCTTGACTTTCTCAGAAGGATCGCCGATTATAAGGCTCAGAGGATGGCTTTTCGTCCACTGTGTTATTCTTGGAAGATGGTCATTAGTGTCATCAAGATGAACTTCTATGGTTGCACACTGTGGTTCTGGTACAGCCTCCGTAGTGGATGGTACTTCTGTGCTTGTGCTTGGTATGTCAGCTTGTGGGACAATAGGGATTAGAGTTGGAATTTGTTCCTCTGAGGAAGTAGAGACTGAGTCCTCGTTTTCCTCTGGTATTGATTCCTCTGTAGTAGCTGGAGTTGGTATTTCAGGAGCCTCTGTTGTTGAATCCTTGGTTGTATCATCTTCTGTTCGCTCCCCCTCAGCACTTGCATATGTACGATTCACTGAAGAGGATGAAGTATTTAATGGACCAGTTAGAGATATACCTGACTCAGTCTGGTTTGCAGAAGATGATTCTCCAGAGGCTCTGGCAGCTCCAACAGAGGGATCAATATCATCATGGAACATCTCTTCAAATAGCAGATTTAGGTCTGCTTCTCTTGTCGTTGAAATGCCAGAGGATTCCTTTTCAGACCGAGTTCTGAACTGACTTGTTCAAAAGTCTTTTGAAAGGAATCATCAAAAGAGACATTTATGCTTTCCACAATAGATCGAGACCGCAGAAGGTATACTCTGTAAGCTTTTGACGTGGCAGAGTATCCTATGAACTTTCCTTCATCTGTTTTCACCTCGAACTTCCCTCTTGCTTATCTATCATTCAGGACGAAGCACTTGCATCCAAATACATGGAAGAACTTGATATTTGGTCGCCTCTTATTGATCAATTGGTAAGGGGTCTTGATGTGTCTTTTAACTATGGTAGATCGATTCTGGGTATAACATGCTGTTGATATGGCTTCTTCCCAGAAAGAGATTGGTAATCCAGATGCTGTGAGCATGGTTCTCGCAGCCTCTACAAGTGTTCGGTTCTTTCGTTCAACAACGCCATTTTGTTGAGGAGTACGTGCTGTAGAGAAGTTATGTGAAATGCCTTCTTCTGTGAGATAAGCTTCAATGACAGAGTTTTTGAATTCTGTGCCATTGTCGCTCCTCAACTTTTGAATTTTGCACTCGTACAGAACCTGGATCTTCTTCATTAGGTTTATCAGAGTGTTAGGAACATTTGATTTTTTTATGACAAACTCCACACATGTATATCTTGAGTATTCATCGATCACCACCAGTATGTATTTCTTGACTCCTAGGCTCTGCGTGGCAATTGGACCACAGAGGTCGACATGAAGCATGTGCAGAGGCCTAGGACAAGATACATCAATCTTTCCTTTGTGGGAAGCCTTCTTAAGCTTGCCCATTTCACATGCTGAGCACAAATGATCTTTGTTGAACTTAACCTTCGGCAGACCTTTAACAAGATCAAGTTTCACAAGCTTGTCTAGAGTGTGGAAGTTCAGATGGCAGAATCTGTTGTGCCATAACCAGGCTTCTTCGTTTTTGCAAGCAACAAAGCAGAGCTTGTCTTCTTTGTTCTTGACGCTAAACATCATAAGATATAAATCTCCCCTTCTTTCAGCTCGCAGAATTTCGACTCCAGTATCTTCTCCTTGCAGAGAGCATAAAGTTCTTTTGAACATTACATCAAAGCCAGTATCGCAAAGTAGGCTAACACTTAGAAGATTGTGCTTAAGGCCATCCACATAAGCAACTTTGCATACTTCAATCTTTTCCTTTTTGATGACTCCGTAGCCTTTAATATATCCCTTCTTGTTGTCCCCAAAGGTTACTGATCCTCCATTGAGTTTATCTTTGTAAGAGGATAGTAGACCTCTGTCGCCAGTCATGTGCCGCGAGCACCCGGAGTCAAGATACCAGATCGGCAGACACTGCTTCTGCAAGACAATTAGAGATTTTTAGGTACCCATATCCAGATGGGTCCCTTTTTATCAGAGGTCTTCAAGGTTGCCTTAGCATCCTTGGGTTTGGTTTTAGCTTCTGTTGAAGAACCATTTTGTGTCTTCTTTTCCTTGAATTTAGCATTCATTTTGGGCAAAGAGAGGAAACAGTGAGGACTTGAGAAATGTTGGTTCAATTGAAACATAAGATCAAAACAATGACAATAGCTGATGTGCGAAGTAATTTGCTTGAAGTTTTCGTTGAAAACATTAAAACAGGGTACAAAGGCTTTACAATCTATCCTAACACTAGACTTCCTATTACAAGAAGACCTAAGCTGACTAGATTGTTGTTTTGAAAATTCTCCGATTTGAGTAGCCTTCTGTGGTCCTCTTCTTCTGTGGTGAACTTCTGCAGGTTTCACTGTCACAGAAGTAAAAGACTTGTTATTTTCAACCCACTTACCTTTTTGTTGCCAAGTTAATTTTTCTTTGAAAGGCCCAAAAGGTTTAGCTTCTTTTGAATATAGAGAGGATTTTTCCTTTTCAGGTTTGATTTTCTTAAGTTCCAGAGAGGTTTTGGCTTGTACACACTTGTTCACAGAATTCAGGAAAATAGGAGCACTTGTGATTATCTCCTTAGGAGTAATTGTTCTGTTAAGAATTTCAGAGGGAAGTTTAAGTCCCTCTGCTTCATAAGGAACTATGTTAGAGCAGGTTTTAATGTTGATTTAAAGTTCAAGGGTTAAACTGTATTTGATTAAAATAGAGCTTATTAGTGAACGGGCCGTGGACTTGTTAACCACGGGCTCAATGTATTTAATGTTGATTAGCTTGGAAAAACAAGCTAATCATCTCTTTAGCTTTCAACTCTTATTGTAATATTCTCTCTGAAAGTTAATGAAAGGGATGACCAGTTGAAATCATATCACTTATTGCTTATCACATTACGATTTCATATTTGTTGCACGGATCTGGTAATAACAATTGGTATCAGTGCAGACAGACGGATTCGATTCAAAGTCTCATTCATTGATTTCTGGTTAGTTTGACTTTTCCACGTCTGACTTTTCTTGATTTTTCAAATCCGTGATTCTGCTTAAATTGTTCAATTTTGCTTGTTGGGTTGTGTTAGCATCATAATTATAAGTAATTCTGCAAATTTTCACACCCTAATTCGTTCGTTTGGTTGGTCAATTTTGCAAAATAAGTTCAAAGTTTTTGGTAGTGTTATTAATCAAAAAATCGAATCTTTATCATCAAAACGTGTTCT
Organism: Saussurea involucrata; assembly: GCA_033807775.1. Taxonomy (NCBI): domain Eukaryota; kingdom Viridiplantae; phylum Streptophyta; class Magnoliopsida; order Asterales; family Asteraceae; genus Saussurea; species Saussurea involucrata. The sequence continues at coordinate 92,396,427 of CM066327.1, read as the reverse complement.
TTTTGCATTGAAATCGATTGGATTAGTGTTATTTTGTGTTTGGCATTGTTACTAATCTTCCAGGATTGATTTTGGGCAACCCTAATCGAAAATCCAATCGAATTGAGCAACCAGCCGATTTGTCCGGACAACTCAGCCGCGTTTTCCGGATAGAATCAAGGTTCCCGGATAATTGTGTTAACTTCATCCGGGATCTTCCAGCCAACCGGACTCTCGAATCTTCCGGGTAAGTCATCCACCCGGGTAAGTCTCTTAATCTCAAACCTATCCGGGTATTATTGTTCCGGATAACTTAAAGTATTCGGAAATCTATTTTACCCGGAAACTTCGTAGTATCCGGAAACCTCACAGTACCCGGAAACTCCATTGTACCCGGAAACTTCACATCCGGAATCAGTTCATATCCGGTAACCTCAGTTCTCCGGAAAGTGTGTGGTATCTGTTATCTGGAAAGCTTACTCTGTCTTTCTGATATACGGACTCTTACAGTTATCCGGACAATTCTATTATCCGGTATCCTCATCTTATCCGGATACTTCTGTTTTTGGTTATTGATCCATTTGTATCAAAACTGATCCGAACAATTCCAGATCAGATCACTTATTTGGATTCCTATTCAGTAAGTTCAGGTTAGTCAAATCACTCGTAGACCCTGCGTTAGGATTTCACTTTTAGTGCCTTGCGTTAGGTTTACCCTTTGAATCAATCTACACGTCTGACGATCACTCCGTTGCAACCGAAGATGTCTACTTCTCGTGATGCTCTAGCAATTGGCACTGACACCAAGCCACCGTGCCTCTATCCGAACGAGTACAGCCAATGGCGAGATAGGTTCATGATCTTCACAGAGTCCAAGGACAACTATGAGTACATCAAGAGAGCTCTGGATCATGGCCCAATTGCCAAGCCAATGAAGGACATAGCTGCAACTGCAACTGCAGTAGCTCGACGTGAGGAGAAGACTCTTGCTGAGATGACAGAATTTGAAAGAGGCATGACTGAAGGTGAAAAGCATGCAAAGAGATACCTGATTCAAGCCCTTCCTAATTCTATCTACACTGCCATAGACAGTTACAAAGACACGACTAAGGGCATGTGGGACCAAGTAGCCAAAATGATGCGAGGGAGCGTTGTAGGAAATCAGCTGAAGATAAATAGCGCGATAACCAAGTTCGATGGGTTCAAGCAGCGCAACGGTGAATCCCTTACCCAGACCTATGAACGTTTTTGTATACTCCTCAATGAACTAAACAAGAATAAAATAGTTCGTTCCAATACTGAGAATGCACTAAAGTTCCTCAACAACTTACTACCTGAATGGAAAGTGTATGCTTCTCATGTCAAGCACAACAACTTGATAGAGAACATCAGCATCAATGAACTGTATGAGTCACTTCTCCAAGACGAAGATGAAGTGAATGAGCTTCTGGGAGAGAAGAAGAATGAGCCAAAACCATCTGCTGATCAAATTGCTCTCATGACTTCCAAACAAGGGAAATCTTCAAGCAGTCAATCCAGACGCGGTCCACAGCAAAGCTCCTCCGAGTCAGAACCTGAAGACGAGAAAGACAGTGATGATGATGATGATGATGATGAAGCATCAGACTTAATGAAAGCTATTGCCCTTCTGACTAAATCCAATAGTCAACGCTACTCCACCTCCTCCAATAAGCGTCACGACTATAAGGATCGGTATGAAGGAAAGAAGAAGGTAGAAGAGCAAGATAGATCTGAGAAGAAGGAGAAGACAAAGAAAGGTGACCGGAAGAAGCGAGATGAACCTGTGAAATGCTACAACTGCGGGAAACTCGGTCACTTCGCTAAAGACTGCCGTCAACCTACAGTGAAGAACTCTCACTATTATGAGGCTAAGCTTGCACTGGCCAGACAGAAGGAGGCTGGGGAGGTAATGTTCGCTGAAAATGAGTACTGGCTAGGCAGATCTGGTGATGAGGAAGATTATGAAGGTGCTGATGCTTTCATGGGATATCAATCGTCTACGGATGAAGACAAGGCAACAGCAAATCAGGTATGTGACTCTTGCTTACAAAACTTCATACTTCAACTGCAAACCATCACAGAAAAGGCAAACTCCCTCAAGGCTACAAATGAAGAACAAAAGCTTGAAATTATTTCAATAACTGAAAAGCTTAATGTTCAAATGAAATTAACTGAGAAGTATAAGTCTGAAAATGCTGATTTAAAAGACAGATGCAAAATCCTTTCATTAGCACCTAAAGACTTAAGGGCCAGATTATCTGATCTCCAACGTCAGTTTGATCAGTGCTTGAATGAGAAAGAAGACATTACTTATTAATGTTCTTCTCTTCAAATTCAACACAAGGAGTATGTAGCTAAAATTCTAGATCTTGAAACCAAGCTCCACAAAAGGGGTCAAACTGATCAAACCATTTTTTTGAACAAACCTAAAGAGTTCACGTACTTTAACAAAGAATGGGGAATCGGATATGACAACCCACATTATCTGAAAAAGGGAAGATATCAAGTCCCTACTCTGTATGATTTTGCTTGCTATGGATTAGATAAAAAGTATCCAGAGTACGCAATTCAATGGACTGGTCCTCTTGAACCAGAAAAAGAGGAGGAAACCGAGGAACATAAACGCACACACAAACAAGGAATTCAACTTCCATTTTGTTATGAACCTTTAAACTACTCGTTTCAAAAGAACAAAAAGTATCTTTCCAATGACTACTTCGACCCCTACAAGGTAGCTACACCCAAGGATTCCTCCAAAAAGGATGAGGATGTAGCACCTGCAACCAAGACTGAGACGGATGAGTTTAAACTCTATGTTCCCCCTCTCATCTTGGAAGCAAAGATTGTCGAGTTGGAGGAGTCGTTTGAGAAAGAAAGGTCTAATTTTCAAAACGAAAAGAAAGTGCTAATCTCTGAGATTGAGAAACTCAAATCTGAGAAATCCGACGGTGTGTCAAGTGAGGAAAAGGAAAAATTTCAGTGGGAAATCAATACGCTCTCTTCAAAACTCTCTGAAATGACAAGAGAAACGATGAAAGAGCATATGATAAATAGTCAACTCCAAGTGCAGCTTGACTTGCTTCTAACTGCGAAACAAATTTCACCTGAACTTTCCTCTAACTTTTCTGACACATCCTCGTGTAAAGCCTTTATAGGAAATATCTCTTTGCAAGAAAATGAAGTTTCTCAAGATGAGTGTGTTAAAAGGAATTTAAATTCTGTTTTTTCATACGCTTTCGCACCGAATTCCCCAAAGCACACAACCGAAAGCACAAAGTGTTCCTTACCTTCCTCACCTGATCCTAGTCCAGTACTTCCCAAGATAGATCCTGTGATGAAGAGTTTGATTCGTTTCCCTTCGACAAACCTCTTCCAAGTCACATTGATTTTTTATCCCCCGTGGTCAATCATCCGGTTAATTCTTTAAAAGAAAGCTGTACTCAAACAAAGGCCTCAGCTGTGATCAAGATTTCCCAGTCAAAACCAACCTCGAAACCTGTTTCCAAAAGGCAATCACAGCCAAGGCAAGCTACCAGACCATTGACTGCCAACACTACTATTTCTCCAAGTCAACCTGATTTTCTGTCTCCAGTGGTTAATCGTCCGGTCAATTTTCTAAAGGGCGACTGTTCTCAACCCAAGACTCCGGCTGTGATCAAGATTCTTAAAAATGTTTCCAATTCTCAAAAACAGTCACAGCCGCAGCAAAAGACCGAACGACCGACCACTTAGACTCCTGTTTCCTCAAAAGTCATTGATCATACTATCCCTGCTGTTTCAGATAAAAATGTTCGCGCTAATAAAGAAACATCAAAGTGGCTAAAGAGGGAATCTGTCGAGAAGGATGCGTCAAAGTCATCCCCACCTGTTTTCAATTCTAGAATAGACAAAGACAATTATGCTTGGAATCATTGGAACCATTTTGATGTTTCTTTTCCCGTTAAAGTTAAATCACTTAATCAATTGATTCAGTTATCGCATGATTGTTTATGTTGTTCTAATTGTGGTTGGAATGATTTTGATGATATTTACAATAATGATTGGTATGCGCCTTACTTTGTTGGTAATCTATTTCATAAGCGCAAACCCCATAATAACAAGCAACAACATCATTTTAAAAGGGGTTTCAATCAAACGGTTAAACCACAGCGGGAGACCCGACCCATTCCTACACGGGCTGCTCCTACTGAGGTTAAACCAGCACCCAGGTGGAAATCTGCCCCAAAATCTGTTCCTCCAAAAGGTGTAAATTCTGCACCCAAGAGGCAACAAGTGCCGAAACCAGTTCCATCCAACGGTGTAAAATCTACACCTAAAGGGAAAGCTGAGTCAAAGCAGATTTCCCCAGGCAGTGCCACATCTAACCCCCCAGGACCCAAACAAATTTGGGTACCTAAACGTCACTAATCTTGTTTTGCAGAATGGTCATGTGTGGTACTTAGATTCTGGATGCTCCAAGCACATGACCGGAAGAAGGGAGCTTCTCACGAATTACAAGGAAGAATACTGCGGAGACGTGAGATTTGGGAATAACGAGAAGTCGCCGATCGTGGGCTACGACGACATCGTACAAGACAAGATAACAATCAAGAAGGTATCCCACGTTGCAGGATTAGGACACAGTCTATTCAGCATCGGTCAATTCTGCGACAAGGATCTCGAGGTCAGCTTTAAAGCCACAAGGTGTAGAATCCTCAACAACGACGGAGAGGAACTTCTGGTTGGAACTCGCAAGACCAATCTCTACACCATTGACATCGCCGCTCTCAAGACAGACAAACCAGTATGTCTCTTGTCAAAAGCCGACTCCGACCAAGTTTGGCTCTGGCATAGACGTCTTTCGCACCTCAACTTCAGAAGTATCAATCAACTGGTGCTAGGCAAACACGTCAGAGGCGTGCCCCAACTTCTGTTCGTGAAGGACCGTCTCTGTGGAGCATGTGAAAAGGGAAAGATGACTCACGCATCACATCCGCCGAAGGCAACTCCGAGCACGACCCGGACTCTCGAACTCATTCATAAGGATTTGTGTGGTCCAATGCGTATTCCGAGCATCAATAAACGCAAATACGTGCTCGTGATGGTGGACGGCTACTCGCGCTACACTTGGGTGAGGTTCTTACGCTCGAAGGACGAAACTACGGAGCTCATTATTGATCACCTGAAGACTATCCAGCAGAACAAGCTTCAACACGTTCAGTCCATCAGAACTGACAACGGGACGGAGTTCAAGAATCAAAAAGTGGATGACTATCTGAGAACGGTGGGCATCACACACACTTTCTCTGCAGCACGCACTCCACAACAAAACGAAGTGGTGGAAAGATGGAACCGTACCCTCGTTGAAGCTGCTCGAACAATGCTATCCTAAGCAAATCTACCGCTATATCTCTGGGCTGAGGCGGTGTCTACGACATGCTACACGCAAAACCGCTCTATCCTTCTCAAGCGGTTCAACAAGACACCGTACGAGATCATGAATAATCACGTTCCAACCGTCGGCTACTTCCATGCATTTGGATGCACTTGCTATATGCTAAACGACAAGGATGATCTCGAGAAATTCAGCCCTAAGGCGGACAAAGGAGTTTTCATCGGATACTCCAAGCAGGCTAAGGCGTATCGCGTTTACAACAAACAGACCAAATCCGTTGTTGAAAGCATAAACGTGACATTCAACGAAGCCGCAGATTTGTCTTCTGAACAACTCAGTTCAGAACCCGGTTTAACTGGAGTGCTAGCTTCCGGACCTTCAAGTTCGGGATCTGCACAAGCCACAGTAAATCCGAATCATTCCTCTTCATCGAATGATGACTCTTCTGATTTAGATTTACTGTTTCAATATTTTTATGATTACACTATTAATTCTTCCACATCTGTCTCAGCGCAACCGCGACTTGAGGCTGCTCGCAATACGGATTCAGCCGCTTTATCTGGTCCGCCCCCGTCTACGAGTACGCCGTCAACATCTATAGAGATAGCTCAACCGTCATCATCTGATACGACTGCACCTGGTACTGTAATCCCCCCGGAGGAACCTATAATCTCGGAAATCGCTCCTAAAGATTCGTCTTCTGCTACAACCGATGCTCAGCCTCTGAACTCCTCGGAACCAGAAGTTGTTCAACCATTGACGAATCCTCCCCCACTTCCTCTAAGAAACACGACTGCGACTCTTGAACAAGTTCAAGACCTTCCATCAGGTGCATACGTGGATCCAGACACCTCTCACTCTACCCAGCAGCCGCTTCCGCACTCCACCAAATGGACGAAGGCCCATCCCCTACATCAGATCATCGGTGATCCCTCGACTCTTGTTCGTACACGAGGCGCTTCCGCCAACTTCTGTCTATTCTCCGGCTTCTTAAGCAAGATTGAGCCGACGAATGTACGTGAAGCGCTCGAAGATCTGGACTGGATCATAGCCATGCAAGAAGAGCTAAATCAATTCGAAGCTCTCAAGGTAGGGCGACTGGTTCCACGTCCAAAGCACAAGACGGTGATCGGCACCAAATGGATCTTCAAAAATAAAAAGGACGAAGATGGTATCGTTGTTCGCAACAAGGCGCGTCTTGTGGCCAAAGGGTACCGACAACAAGAGGGGATCGACTATGATGAGACCTACGCTCCGGTAGCACGCATCGAGGCAATCCGTATGTTTCTCGCTTATGCCGCGCACAAGAACTTCACAGTCTTCCAAATGGATGTGAAGACCGCCTTTCTTTACGGCGACCTCCAAGAAGAAGTTTACGTGTCGCAACCTGACGGATTTGTGGATGACTCGAAGCCTGATCATGTCTACATCTTAGACAAGGCACTATACGGCTTAAAGCAAGCTCCGCGAGCATGGTACAACACACTGTCAAAGTTCTTGTTAGAAGCCGAGTTCACTCGAGGTACCATTGATTCCACACTGTTTATCAAGAACGAAAAGGGCCACATAATTCTAGTCCAGGTATATGTCGATGACATCATTTTCGGTTCTACTAGTCCTTTATATGCAAAGAACTTTGCCACTCTCTTGGGGAAATTTTTTAAAATGAGTATTCTTTGTGAGATGCACTTTTTCCTTGGTCTTCAAGTTAAACAACTGTCGACAGGAATTTTCATAAACCAGTCCAAATACATTCGGGATATTCTTCGGAAATTCCAATTGGACCAATCCTCACCAATGAAAACTCCCATGGCACCCAATACAAAGCTTGACGACGATCCTAACGGAAAGGCTGTCAACCCCAAATTGTATCGGGGAATGATCGGTTCTTTGATGTACTTAACTGCCAGTAGACCGGACATCATGTTTTCGACATTTCTTTGCGCCCGTTATCAGTCAAACCCTAAAGAGTCTCATTATAATGCCGTTAAACGAATTTTTCGTTATTTACGTGGTACTGCTGATCTTGGCCTTTGGTACCCGAAAGAGACAGGTTTTGGACTTTCCGCTTACTCTGATGCGGATCACGCGGGATGCATGTTGGACCGCAAGAGCACCTCGGGACACATTCAGTTCTTGGGAGATAGCCTGGTAAGTTGGGCATCGAAGAAACAACAGTGCGTGTCTACGTCAACTGCCGAGGCAGAGTATGTGGCCGTCGCAAGCTGCTGTTCCCAAGTCATCTGGATGAGGACACAACTCAAAGACTACGGTTTCACGTATGTCAGAGTCCCGATCAACTGTGACTCAAAGAGCGCAATTGCTATATCAAGCAACCCGGTCCAACACACCAAGACGAAGCACATCGACGTTCGGTATCATTTCATTAAGGATCACGTCAAAAGAGGTACAGTCGAACTCTACTTCGTAAATACGGAACATCAGTTAGCAGACCTTTTTACCAAAGCCTTGGACGAAAAACGCTTTAAAACTCTTGTGTTCAAGCTAGGTATGCTAAATCTAAAGACTTAATCCGACTGTGTGCCCGTTACAAGTTCCATACATATACGAGTAACTGTCTTCTCATCATCCGGTGTTTACCCTCCTGATGCATGAGCACACACTTCCTCGCACTTGTATTCTACTTGTTCTAGTCACACCGCTAGATTTAGTCTCTGTATTTATTAGGTAGATATCGATTGTTTTTTTTTCATTCTTTCTCCGTGTGTTTCTATTTTCTAATACTGTCGTCTATATTTTCTTTCACTATCTCTATGCTTTCACCAAATGTTCTCGTGTTGTAAAGCCCGTATCCCGGTATGTAATTTCTTTTTATTAATTTTTTTTAGTTTTATTTAACGTGGTTTCCATTAACGGGATTAGACGATTTGGACCTAACTGTTAAATATGTCAAATCGTTTGTTAGTTTGCGAGAAGAAGTTAGTTGAGGGGCCAAAAGTGGCAAGGGGGCCAAAGATATGCTAGGGATTGGCCAAAGGACCGACCCCCTCCCCTTCCCCCTTGTTTTTCATTTTAGCAAACCACCAAAAACCCTAAGTCATCCTCCCCTTCTCCTTTGTGGTTGCCATCGCCGAGAGAGAGAGAAAGAGAGAGAGAGAGAGAGAGAGAGAGAGAGAGAAAGAGAGAGCGACTGTCGAGAAGAGAGAGAGAGTGACGCCGTGAGAGAGAGAGAGGGAACAACCAGGAGAGAGACCACCGCCGCCGTCGTCACCGTCTCTGCTGGAAAAAAAGGGTGGAGGAGAAGTCACGTCGAGGTAGTTCCGTTTTCCCTTTCTTTTTCGTTGTTGGTTTCGTCGTCGGAACGCCATGAACCACCACCACCGCCGCCGCAGCCATGGCTGCCGGCGGTGTGGCCACCGCCGTACGCCGCCTCTGTGTCGGCAGGGGGTGTACGTGTGTACGTGTGTGTGTGTGTGTGTGTGTCCGGGTGTGTGTGTGGGTAAGTCGGAGTGTGCGAATTGGTGTAGTTTCGCCGGAAGTTATTAACCGTACCGCCACCGCCGCAAACGGCCGCCACTGCCGGAGGTGGCAGAGGGTGGTGCACGGTTTGCACAGCCCTAATATCTTTAATCAATAAGTCATAGCTGAGTTCGGGTCTGTTTGGGTTAAGTCGTGGCTTAATATAAGTGTGGGCTATATTTATCATTTCTTTTGAAAGTGTCTTTTCTGTCCCTGTTTTATTTCGATCATAACTTTTCCGTCGTAGCTCGGATTGAGACGAAAACGGTGCCCACGGTTCGCATTCTGTGCCAGACACAGTTTTCATGTTTTAGAGAAAGTCTGGTTCGGCCTCTAGCTAGGTGTAATTTAGCTGTTTTTACAGCAGGTCCGGTTTGGGCAGTCTCGCGTCCTGTTTTTAGAAAATTCGTATTAAATTGTAGGAAAATCGTTAGAATGCGTACGATATGTCCCTGGAACCCTAAGACATAGAACTAGCGGATTATGTAATAATAATTCTGGGTTGATGAGCTTAAGAGGGGCTAAACAGGTCCCGAACAGACCTGTAAATCGTAGAGTAAAAGCTGGAAAATTTCATGTGTGGGCTCATAGTTGTGACTTTGGGTTAGGACTTCGCTTTGCCGTTTGGTATCACTTATTTAGGTGGAAAAAGGTGAGTTGGAGTTGGCCGACTCGTTTTGCTGTTGAGGACATCTACTTTGCGTTTGAGGTGAGTTCTCTCACTGTGTAGATAGGAATTGTATGCATGTTATGGTTGTTTGTATGTACTACTGTACTTGTGGTGTGAACTAGTTGTTTGTGGTGCGTAATATTTGATTGGTTTAAATGCTTAGTATAAATGTGTGAACTCGGTGGGACCGAGGACTCGGTGGGACCGAGGAAGTGGATAGAAATGTTGTGTGAACTCGGTGGGACCGAGGACTCGGTGGGACCGAGGAAGTGGATAGAAGTGTTGTGTGAACTCGGTGGGACCGAGGACTCGGTGGGACCGAGGACTCGGTGGGACCGAGGACTCGGTGGGACCGAGGACTCGATTGGACCGAGAAAGTGGATAGAAATGTTGCGTGAACTCGGTCGGACCGAGGAGTTGGGTACGTAATTACTTGTATGTGTTTACTTGTATTATGTAAATGTGGTGTTGTTGCTCATGTGCGGATAGGGGTGATGTGTATATAAGTGTTATCTAAGCATGTGATGGATTTCACTAAGCCTTGTGCTTACACTTTCCTATTTAATGTGGTTTCAGGTACTAGTGGCTCCAAGGCGTGATGGGTACACACTGGCGCGCGAAGGGTTTGATATTTATGAGAATGAGACTGATCATTTAAACGATTTAATTCCGATGTTTACTATTAACGAGAATATTTATTGTTATGTTTGCAAACGAAACGGTTTTGGATATTTAATGAGGTTTTATTTATTAAAATGCTTATTTTTGAAAGTTAAAATTTATTGTAATTTTTGGGACGTTACAACTTGGTATCAGAGCACAACTTGAGTGAATCAAACGCATCTCGGTGTGTTTGATCTCAAGTTGCGGCTATGAAATTCTTCTCTTAAAATTTTTGGAAAATAAAAGAAAGGAAAACCCGTTTGGGAAACGGTGATCGAGGGCGCAGTGTGTACAGTCAGCCGGAGCCAAAGGGAAAGGTACAGTACTTAGTGTATTTATCGCTTTCTAGATCATAGGGTATGCATGCTAAATTGCCTATGTGGTTTACACTGTACTGTATGATGGTTGCTTGCTAGTGGGAATTAATGCTAGTTATAATAGGTTGTTAAGAGAAGGCCCTATAGGTTGTATGCAGTAAGAATCACATAGCCTTAGAATATTTGATTTAGTTCTATTGCGCAGCTCTTGTTTGAGTCCAACCATTCTAGGATAGAATCTTGTATTCGAATGTCTATTTGATTCACGCTGCATGCGACTGGGTATTCGCGAGACAACTCGTTATGGCTAATAGGGATTACGTTGTAGCAAGGGTAGTGGGATGAGATGAAATTCCTAGTGAGCTAGGAAGAGTGTTTACATATGAGTATGTATGCGAGATTGCTTTCTAGAACATAGGAGTATGTATGCTAGATTGCTTGGTGCTTATTACACTGTACTGCATGTTTGTTGCTTGCTAATAGGAGTTTATGCTAGCCTTGATAGGTTGTTAAGTGAATGCACTATAGGTTGTATGTGGTAGGAACCGAATAGCCTTAGATGTCGGATTTAGTTCTATTGCGCAGCTCTTGTTTGAATCCAACCGTTGTAGGATAGAATCTTATATTCGAATGTCTATCTGGTTTTACACTATGTGCGACTGTGCATTCGCGAGGCGACTCGTCATGACTAGTGGGGATTTCGTCATAGCAAGGGTAGTGGAGTTGGGTGGAATTCCTAGGGAGCTAGGAAGAGTGTGTACATATGCCGGTGCGGGCATATGTGTATAGTTTTCGGCAATGAACTACTTGGGCACTTCGGGACGGGACTCGAAACGAGTAAGGATAGGTGTGGAAGGTAGTAGTAGAGCTCCTACTATCTGAAGCACAGGATCCGTGATCGAGTCGGGGAAAGTCACGAGGAATCCAAGGAGTTGAGCGTGAGCGTTGTTAGTGTGAGTTATTATGTGCTAATAACTCGTTGTAATATCTACCCAGAATAGCCATCACAAGGAGGAACAACAATAGTGAACCTACTACTACAGGTGTGTACTTGATTTGCTTGAGGAGATGATCGTTGGGGTAGTGATGAAGGTTCTAAACTAGTAGTCGTTGGAATAGAAGGACGATTCTAGTATTAATCCCTTGGAGTGACGATAAGGATGAGGTTTGTTTTAAGTAGGCCATTTCGGGTCAAGATTGATGATTGTGCTAGAATCATGGGCTTATGGAGCCGACTTTGAATTGAGGAAAAACCGTAAGGATTATTGGACGTAATTTCCCAACTTGCCTAAGAGGTGTAAATGTCCGGATGACGATAGTGGACCGGAGATATTTGGAGGGGTACGAGTCGAGACGTCGAATGCCGACTGAGTCATGCACAAAGTTTATTTTGAAAATAAATTGCATTAACTAATTCTTGTGTATCCAATCCTTTTATGGATTGTGTTTTGGAATTTTGGGAAATGTTCAGCACACACGAAATCTCGAATTATGGTTTTGAAAGTAGATGAAATCGTTTTATCACGGGAGTTGCAAACTTTGTTAGAATTTGTTTCATTTCGTAATTTTCCAACGGTTCTTTCGGGTAAGATGATATCCGTGTTTTGTGGTGTTTAAAATGTTGGGCAAGTGACTACGGCTTGTGACTTTAACATTGGAACTCCTCCACATATGTTAGAGTTGAGATGGAAAGTTACATTCCACGATGTCTGTATAAAACTATTTGAGTGATTTGGGTAAAATGAGTTTTGTTTTACGGCATGTTGAGTCGTGTGAGTTTAATTTCACGAGGTGCATATCTTATTTGTGTATGTGACCATTTGGGGAAATCTTGGAAATCAATTTAAAGAACCCCACCTTTTGAGATTTTATGAAGTTTTAGTCGATAATTGCAAATGATGGAAACGGATTTGTTTCTATCTTTAAGTTTGAAACTTGCACCAGACAGTTGTGTTTTATCAAAAATATATTTGTAAACCGTTTCATCGTTTTGTATGACTAGCCGACGCGCGTAAAAAATTGTTGGTGAACCCTGTGCCACGACATTTTATGTTTAAAAAGAGAAATTTTGGGGTCAAATGTCGTGGGACTAATTTTGAAATTATGTGCACACTTTTGTCGCACCCGGTGTAAGGTCGAGCGGTTACTTTAAGTACATGTCATGAGTCAATCCATACTAGAACCGTGACGGTTCATTTTTAAAGAAATTATTTATTTCGCTTTGCGTTTTGTGAGTAAACTGAGCTGCAATGAAATGATTTCCAACATGATTTTCATATGTGGGACGAGCGTGTCCATTTTTGCGTAATTACCGACCTCGTAATAGTAGTTTTATTGCATACGATCTTTTTGAGATGAAAAATCTTGACGTTGAAAATATTTTGTAAATGATTTTGTAAACCATTTGGGAAATGCGCTTTTAAGTGTTATGTGTCATTTTGAGAATTTTAAGGCTGTGAGTCCTTTTGGAAAACTCTTTTGTTTAACCCGTGTTGAGTTTGGGACTAAAGTTGATTATAGAGTATTGATTGCTTAAACTTTATTTAAACGCGTTTTTGACCGACTCATGGGTCTAACAAGCGTGGAGCATTTTGCTCGGTTTTGACTTTGAGATAGTCATGGGTCAATTGCACGTTTTAATGGCTCGATGTGGAGTCTTGTTGATGGGTTGTTTTTGTTGCACAGTTTTGTATTTATGGCATGATGAGTATTTACATGTTTGGGTGAGTGAGTCATTCCGGGATAGGCATGTTGTTGGTAGACTGTTTTGCATTAGATCCTTAGACACGTTAGTCAGTCGTTGGTAATGGTCGGTTTGGTATCTCGGGGTGGGACCCCGGTATTCATGTGTTATGACCTTGACTTTCCAGTAGGCACTGGGAGGATATAATCTTGAGCACTTACCTGGGAGGTAGATCTGATGTGCCAGGCCCTGAGGCGTTACTTGGGAGGTAGACGTCAAGGTGTATCCTCGATTCGGTGTAACTAGGCTTCGTAGAGCGAGTGTGGAGGATAAGTAGACGGTGGAAGGCTGGGTATTCCACGCGTGCTGGTTCTGTAGGCCGAATAGTATCGGCTAAAGGGTATGATGCCCTTTGTGTTTAAGAGAATGAATGCGCAGTAACCTTTTTGAGGTAAGTAGTATATTTAGGTGTCGACTTTTGGGCTTGAGGCCAAACACCTTTAGTGTAATCGGAGAATTGTAGCCGATTTTAAGGTAATTATGGTGATGGTAGTAGTAACCCTGAGATGCTTAATTGTGATGAATGGTTATGGTGGAATGACCTTCGTGGGTGATTATAAATTTACTGGTTTGATTCGTGTGAGGTAAATTTTGGGGGTCTATTAGAACTCGTGGAAGTCAATCGACAGTTAATGGTAGAAATGATCGGATTCGAGTATCCTGTAGGGTATATGCATGAGCAACGTTAGAATGGTTAGAGCTTGAAATTTGGAATCGGGATGTATGGAATATCTAAGGTTGGGAGACAACCGAAGTCGTTTGACTAGGAATGATTCCAGTTGTTGGAGTGTTCTTCCGATCGTATTTTAAGTGTTCTTGAAGGAGTTTCGTTGGTAAGAAAAGTATTCGAGAGATTTTTTTAGACGGTGTGAGAAACTTAGATTCCAGTTAGTGAAAGTCCAGTGGCAACACCGAAAGGGTTCGGAGTGGACGTGGGAACTCGAAATGGAGATGCGCGAGAACTATCCCGAGTTATTTGTCAGTCGAGACTTCGAGGACGAAGTCTAATCCAAGTGGGGGAGAGTTGTAAAGCCCGTATCCCGGTATGTAATTTCTTTTTATTAATTTTTTTTAGTTTTATTTAACGTGGTTTCCATTAACGGGATTAGACGATTTGGACCTAACTGTTAAATATGTCAAATCGTTTGTTAGTTTGCGAGAAGAAGTTAGTTGAGGGGCCAAAAGTGGCAAGGGGGCCAAAGATATGCTAGGGATCGGCCAAAGGACCGACCCCCTCCCCTTCCCCCTTGTTTTTCATGTTAGCAAACCACCAAAAACCCTAAGTCATCCTCCCCTTCTCCTTTGTGGTTGCCATCGCCGAGAGAGAGAGAAAGAGAGAGAGAGAGAGAGAGAGAGAGAGAGAGAGAGAGCGGTTGTCGAGAAGAGAGAGAGAGTGACGCCGTGAGAGAGAGAGAGGGAACAGCCGGGAGAGAGACCGCCGCCGCCGTCGTCACCGTCTCTGCCGGAAAAAAAGGGTGGAGGAGAAGTCACGTCGAGGTAGTTCCGTTTTCCCTTTCTTTTTCGTTGTTGGTTTCGTCGTCGGAACGCCATGAACCACCACCACCGCCGCCGCAGCCATGGCTGCCGGCGGTGTGGCCGCCGCCGTACGCCGTCTCTGTGTCGGCAGGGGGTGTACGTGTGTGCGTGTGTGTATGTGTGTGTGCGGGTGTGTGTGTGGGTAAGTCGGAGTGTGCGAATTGGTGTAGTTTCGCCGGAAGTTATTAACCGTACCGCCGCCGCCGCCAACGGCCGCCACTGCCGGAGGTGGCAGAGGGTGGTGCACGGTTTGCACAGCCCTAATAGCTTTAATCAATAAGTCACAGCTGAGTTCGGGTCTGTTTGGGTTAAGTCGCGGCTTAATATAAGTGTGGGCTATATTTATCATTTCTTGTGAAAGTGTCTTTTCTGTCCCTGTTTTATTTCGATCATAACTTTTCCGTCGTAGCTCGGATTGAGACGAAACCGGTGCTCATGGTTCACATTCTGTGCCAGGCACACGTTTCATGTTTTAGCGAAAGTCTGGTACGGCCTCTAGCTAGGTGTAATTTAGATGTTTTTACAGCAGGTCCGGTTTGGGCAGTCTCGCGTCCTGTTTTTAGAAAATTCGTATTAAATTGTAGGAAAATCGTTAGAATGCGTACGATATGTCCCTGGAACTCTAAGACATAGAACTAGCTGATTATGGAATAATAATTCTGGGTTGATGACTTTAAGAGGGGCTAAACAGGTCCCGAACAGTCCTGTAAATCGTAGAGTAAAAGCTGGAAAATTTCATGTGTGGGCTCATAGTTGTGACTTTGGGTTAGGAATTCGATTTGACGTTTGGTATCAGTTATTTAGGTGGAAAAAGGTGAGTTGGAGTTGGCCGACTCGTTTTGCTATTGAGGACATGTACTTTGCGTTTGAGGTGAGTTCTCTCACTGTGTAGATAGGAATTGTATGCATGTTATGGTAGTTTGTATGTACTACTGTACTTGTGGTGTGAACTAGTTGTTTGTGGTGCGTAATATTTGATTGGTTTAAATGCTTAGTATAAATGTGTGAACTCGGTGGGACCGAGGACTCGGTGGGACCGAGGAAGTGGATAGAAATGTTGTGTGAACTCGGTGGGACCGAGGACTCGGTGGGACCGAGGAAGTGGATAGAAATGTTGTGTGAACTCGGTGGGACCGAGGACTCGGTGGGACCGAGGAAGTGGATAGAAGTGTTGTGTGAACTCGGTGGGACCGAGGACTCGGTGGGACCGAGGAAGTGGATAGAAGTGTTGTGTGAACTCGGTGGGACCAAGGAAGTGGATAGAAATGTTGTGTGAACTCGGTGGGACTGAGGACTCGGTGGGACCGAGGAAGTGGATAGAAATGTTGTGTGAACTCGGTGGGACCGAGGAGTTGGGTACGTAATTACTTGTATGTGTTTATTTGTATTATGTAAATGTGGTGTTGTTGCTCATGTGCAGATAGGGGTGATGTGTATATAATTGTTATCTGCGCATGTGATGGATTTCACTAAGCCTTGTGCTTACCCTTTCCTATTTAATGTGGTTTCAGGTACTAGTGGCTCCAAGGCGTGACGGCTACACATTGGCGCGCGAAGGGTTTGATATTTATGAGAATGAGACTGATCATTTAAACGATTTAATTCCGCTGTTTATAATTAACGAGAATAATTATTGTTAAGTTTGCAAACGAAACGGTTTTAGATATTTGATGAGGTTTTATTTATTAAAATGCTTATTTTTGAAAGTTAAAATTTATTGTAATTTTTGGGACGTTACACGTGTTCAGGGGGAGCACAATGCAATATCAGGTAAGTTTCCTCATACTTTGAGGGGGAGCGTCACACACAGTTTTTCTTAAATGTCAAAAGTTTTTGTGTGTGTGGCCACTCCTGCGTGTGTGTTATAGTCATCATCTGAGGGGGAGCGGTATAAGTTTTTCTTTAAAAGTCTAAAAGTTTTTTTTGTGTGCCGGACCCCTCCACTGCACTCTACTGCACTATCCGAGGGGGAGCAAGGGACTCCCCATGCTCAGTTTGAGGGGGAGCGAGTGAATGTCCTATTACAGTTCCAATTATCGCAAAATCCCTAGGAACAGGACATTTTTGAGGTATCCGGAAAGTATCCGGAAATACCACGTTTTCCGGACAGAATCCGGACCGAGTACGCATCCGGGTCGGCTAAGAACCCGGACACCACCCGGGTATATAAGCCACCCGGACTCACTCTCTTTTCAGTATCCGGAAAAACGCCCTAAAACCCTAAACCCCCGTTTTACTCTCTCTCGCTCGGACTCCATCTCATTCCTCGATTTTCGATCGGTTTTTTCTTCTACAAATCAGGTATGTTACTCATTCCTCCATCTCGATCACATTTCGACTCCTTTCACACACTCACATACGCATCTCGACCATCGATGTGGTCATTTTCTCCAATCCGAAACCCTTTTGGGTATCCACGACCATTGGTCGTTTCGGTGGGGCAAGAGTCGCACTAGTCACATAGGTTTTTGTTTCTGGGTGTCCTTTGAACAGTATGACATGTTTTAAAACCTACTTGGGACTTGTTTGTATCGATTTGTGGTTTTTGAAATTCGTCCGGACACATTCGTTGTGTCCGGATACATTCAAGTTATTGAATATCTGTTCGGACATCTCCTTCGGTATGCTGTTTTATCCGGACTCAGTTCATCTCCGGAAACCTAGTTGTCCGGAAACCTTAGGGTTTCCGGTAAGTTCAACTACCGGATAGTCTGATGTCTGGACTCCCATCTTATCCGGAAATTTAGTATATCAGGGAACCTCTGTCCGGATAATCCATTTTTATCCGGACACTTGCTTATCTTATCCGGAAAACCCATTTACCCGGACACCATGTATTGTCCGGACACCTTGGCATTTTCATCCGGAAAACTCTGCTATTGTGTCCATTCCGTACCTGTCTCATCCATACCTGTCCTCGATCTGTCTCAGATTGAGCCATTCAACGCAAAGGTACGCACCGACACTTGTTCTTCCGTCTAAATTCCTAACTGTGTGCTGTTTTGACAGATATATACATGGCAGATCAAAAAAACCCGGAGGACCATATTCCTCAGGAGGAGGAAATTATCGACGAAATTGCAGATGCTGCCTTCGTTGACCCTGACCATGGCATCGAATTGGAAGCGAACAATCATTACTTGGACCCGGCGCTGTTCAGACCCAACCCACAACACGTGGTCATTCTAGACATTCTGATGCGCCATCCCATCCGTAAGGCACTCACTCGCACCGCCGACGTTCCTTTGATCTACGTTCTACAAGTCTGGCTGACGGCCCAAGTCCGTACGATTGGCAACACACAGACTATCACGGTGCAGATAGACAACCACCCATTTACTCTAACGCCCGATTCCTTTCGCCGCCTACTTTCTCTACCGGAAGCCACTGCCAACAACCATAAACGGTACGATCCTGCCGTTAACGATGTCACACTATGCGCACAAATGCGTGCCCTTGGTTACAACTCCGACCTTCAGCGACCATCAGTCTTCAATCGCAAGTTCCTGGCGCCAATTTGGTACACGCTATTCACCATACTCAACCGCTGCCTATCCGCCCGATGGAAAGGTATTGATCAATATACCGGCGACTTCCTGCGACTTGTTCACGCCGTGTGCTACAACCGCCACGTCGATTTCGCCATGATCATCTGGCATGAACTTGTGACCACCATTCGACACATCGGTGGAACCAAACATAAGAAGTTCCTCCCATACCCGCGTTTCCTATCGCTCGCAGTTCGTCAACACATGGATGCGAATCCAGCCATTCCAAGACGTACAACACATCCGGTATGCCCCATCAGACACCTCCAGTTCATGGTTATCCGCAACGCTTCAGATGCGATAGCCATGCCCATCCCTGAAGCCCTACTGGCCATCGCCGATCCCACTGCACCAGGGGTAGTTGCATATAGGGGAGAGTTAGGTAATCCCATGGTCCAGCCAGAGCCGGAGGGACCTGCCCAGGAGTTAGACCCGAGAGATGTGAGGGTCCGAGAGTAAGAGGTGGAAGGGCCCGACAAGCAGGGGCTGTCGGGCGGGGAACGTTAGTTGTGAGAGGAAGGGGAACGAGAGTAGGTGGTGAAGTGGAATCGCAACCCGGTTCCAGCTCAGCCCAAGCCGGTCCATCCTCTAGAACAATACTACATCACTCGACCGATCCGTATATCACCGAACCCCCCTCACCATCTCACAATGTTGAAGACGTGGAATCTGACTCCACGGACTCCGATACCACCCGTACCTTACGCTTGACACACATACCTCGCGGTATCGGACCCAACCCAAACTACAATGTCCCAATCCCTCTTGAATCACCACCTCATACTGGAACCGGGTCTGTTACTAGGCCATCTGGGGAGAACAAGTAGAGGAGTTAGATCATGCGAGACGGAGAGAACTGCGTTCAAAGTTGAAACATGAAAGATCGAGCCGTAAAGATAACGAGGCTCATGAGCGACCCCAAACGAGCAATATCCGGGTAGCCACATCTACTACACTGTCTCATCTGTTGGGACGGGGTATTGAAGAAGACTCCGTGGACCCAGCGGAGCAATTGCACGACCTCCTTATCCACTCATTCGTCTCATAACAGACGGATGTTTCAATATTACACGGGGAACAAGCACAACTTCCACCGGCCTCTCATTCGAAGAGTGCTGGTGTTGAAATAAGAGACCAGCAGCCCCCGGTCTCGACTTCATTTTGTGCACCATCGAGTCTAGAGCCACTTGTAATAGATCAATCTTTGGCTAGGACACTTGAAGAGGTACAACACCAAGTCGAGAATCTTTGTGACTCGACCGGAACCACCGTAGTGTCTTCACCTCTTGGTGAAACACAAGGATCGGTGGGAAATCCTACCACAGCTAACATCACGCCAACTATGAACGTAGGTGGCTCTACCCCTATGGTAGACGCCTCAACGGGCAATCTAAGTGATCCCGGCGTTAATATACCCGACTTCGTGTCACCAGGGTCTCTGGACAGCACCCTTAAGGCTGTCCGCCAGGATATGGAGCAACAGATGCAGCAACATGTAGCCGCTGAGCTTGCCAAAGCAATGCGTGCTATCAAAGGAAAGGGCCACATCGTCGAACCCGAAACCGCCTCTGCACCTCCACCGATTCAACAACAACCAATCTATTCGCTGGAGACCCTGAAGACGATGCTGTTGGCCCAGCTGCTCCAGGAATCCGACACCACCGCATCTACCGATGCAGACCTGATCTCAGTTCTCCGATCACAGGTCACTGCTCCATCTTCATCCATTACCTCTCGCCTCGACTCCATCGACTCGGCCCTCAACGCCTACAACAAAGCGCTAACCACGCTCTCTGAGAGGGTCCGCTCACTTGAAGACACGTGTAAGAGTCAAGCCGTCGGTCTCAAACGCAAGCACGATGACCAGGATGATCCTTCTCACCGTGAGGGGGAGAAGCGTCTACGCCAAACCGAGACCGTCCAGATCATGACTGCTGAAACTTCAACAGTGGTTCAATAGGAACCCCCAACTGCGGAAACTACATCAGAAGCACCTGAAGCCAAGTTGCCACTAGCAGATATGGTCATAGATATGGATATTTCAGATGAAGAAGACCCGACGGTTGAAAAGCCTGAGGGTTCAACACAGGAACTGGTCGATTTTGACTCGTCAGACAGACCGATACTGGACATGATAGATCCAGAGTGTGAGACCAACCCAGAGACCGAAGACGTATGGTACGAAAAAGCCGCCAGTGCCGTAAATCTCCAGGTAAATTTGGTCTTCCCTACTGATGAGGACGACAATATTGACTACGATAAGTTCCTGCTCCAAAATTTATATAGAGCATCCCCCGTTCACTATGCTCAACCCGCCGGAACACCATCAACAAGACCCGAGTCTACTACTTCCGATCTTCCGACAACTAATCCTCCCACGACAGCTTCTGATTTCCTCCTACTCCTCAACAGCAACAAATCCGTTGGGAGAAGATCATGGTACTAATCCCTCATCTGGAGGAATCTTTGAAAAAGCTGTTCGTCCACAAGCTTCGCCAAATCGAGCCGACCTTCTGTCTAGGTATCTACAACCTTGACCCAGAATTTCAACGCCGATATATCAGCACAATGCAGCGGTGTCTTCCAGTCAACCAGGTCAGAAGCAAACTTCGAATCACAGAGGTAATCAGTATCTATTCAAGACGTATTATGAGTATCGTCTACCCAGTTTTCATTGTTCGACGTGAAGATGGGAACGAATGGAAATTTTCAGAAGCTGATTTCAAGAACCTCCACCCACTCGACTTTCTGGTTATTCTGAAAGACTTACGTACAAGAACCATCCGACCGCTAGAAATTACAAAGGCACTCGAAGCTGTTCGTCGATACCTGGTCCGCACCATCATGATGTCTTATCTAACGGACTTCCAAATGGCTATCGAGAACAAGGCTAAAAAGGTAAATCTGATCAAGCCGAATCTGATAGCACCTGAGTTAAACATGTATCCTGAGAGCGCTATGCTTCTGGAACCAGAATTCGAGATTGTTTACCTCAACGAGCAAAAAGAGAAAAAATTTATGCGCTTCAGTCAGGTGGAAAGATTCTGCGACGGCACGCTCCTAAAGGTCAGAGATGCTCTTCGAAAGATTATTCAGCACGAGTATGAAAATCCAAGGTATTCTTATGTTCCAAATCCGAATGAAGTAACTGCTAGGAATGCCTTGGAAATGATTGAAGATCGCATCGACTATCGCCGCACCATCAGATTGTTCGAGGTACACTTTGCGCTCCGCAAAAGATATGTCTTCAACTGGAGAGATATAGAGCGCCAACTCGAACTTCAAATCAAAGGGGGAGATTGTTAGAGCAGGTTTTAATGTTGATTTAAAGTTCAAGGGTTAAACTGTATTTGATTAAAATAGAGCTTATTAGTGAACGGGTCGTGGGCTTGTTAACCACGGGCCCAATGTATTTAATGTTGATTAGCTTGGAAAAACAAGCTAATCATCTCTTTAGCTTTCAACTCTTATTGTAATATTCTCTCTGAAAGTTAATGAAAGGGATGACCAGTTGAAATCATAACACTTATTGCTTGTCACATTAAGATTTCATATTTGTTGCACGGATCTGGTAATAACAAACTATTTCTTATTTAATTGAATCAGTCTCAGAATCGTCAGAGGATGAGTCGTCCTCATATACAGAGGTTGAGTCACTTAGATCTCTGTCGACATAGGCTGGATTTTCTGAGCAAGTGCTATACTCGCTTTCTTCCTTTCTTTCTGGAATATCTTCAAAGTCAACAGAAGCATTTATCGAGGTTTCCTCAAAGAGATTTTGGCTATTGTTGGAAGTACTGGGGCATTCATAAAAATTGTTTTCACTGATTTCCAATAATTCTTTTTCAAAAATGTGAGTCAGTTTTTCTTCTGTTGAAGCAGGCAAGAACTCAGGTGCCTCTGCCGATAGTTTCTTCTCAGAATCTATAGTGCAGACAAAGGCAACCTGGGATTGAGTCTCGGGTTCACCAAACTTAAAGATTCCTATCTGATCTTGAGTTTTCAGATACCTCTTGGGTTTGGAGCCTCTCTTGACAGAGACTGAAGAGGATAGATCTGTGTTTTCAAACCACACATTTATCATCTTCAGAGGTTTCCTCTGGTGAGGTTCCCTAGAGACTTTTCGCCTTTTACTTACAGTGAGTAAGTTTGGAAAACCGGGTATTCTTGTGCTTCCAATATGAAATAGTGAAGACAGAGATTTGTCTCTTTTGGTTCCAGTGTATGGATCAATATCACAGAAGCCAATTCCCCGTCTCCCTATTTGTGTGTTTATTTTTTCATAAACCATCTGAGCATCTTGATATTTTTTTTATTAAAAGGTCTCTTCTGAGTAGGTCTTGATGAAGGACTTCTTGTTCCTTTTGAAAATAATGTTTAAGAGCAAGGATGTTCATTCTGTCGCACTCAATATCCATAAGTTCTTTAGACTTAATTTTTAAGGCAGAGTTGAGTTCTATAATCTTTTCTTTCAAAGGATTTAGATTTTTGTTCCAATTAGTTTCAATCTCTTCCTTTTCTTGAAATATTTTTGCCTTTTCTTGAGTGAGAAGTTTTGTTTCTCTCTGAAAGAATGCAAGTTTCTTTTGAGTACTCTCACAAGTCTTTTTGAGATTATTGTATTCAATGGTTAGTTTAAGCAACTCAGCTTCATTATCGTCAGAGGAAGAGTTAGAAGTGGATACCTCACTATCGGAATCTGATGAGCTGACCTTTGCCATTCCACAGAACAAGGCATTCTTCTTGTCGCCTTCGTGAGAGGATTCATCTGACAACCAGGTCTCCTGCTCCACCATTAGTGACTTTTGAGCATAATATTCTGCTTTCTTTTTGTAGAAAGCAGAATCCCTCTAAGGGCGGTTTGGTTTGCTCCTGCAGTCAGCAACATAGTGGCCTGGTTTGCCACAATTGAAACATCCTTGGTTCTGGGAACCGTTGCCAGCTCTGTCGCCTGACCTCTGTCGGTCACCACCTTTATCACCTTTTTCTCCTCTGTTATTTGACCCATCTCCTCCTTGGTTCCTTGGCTCATACTTCTCTTCTCTGTCATCCCTTCCATTACGTTCATACCCCTTCTTCTTGTATCCTCCTCTTCCAAACTTTTTTGTCAGTAGAGCTAATAATTTAGCTATCGAGGCCATCGTTGCCTCCTCTTCTATCACCTCATCTTCAGAGCTATCGACAATCACCACTTTTTTTTTGTCCTTCTTCTCCTTCTTTCCTCCTTTTCCACAGCTTTCTTAGGCTTCTCCTTTGCCTCTATAGTCTTCCCCACAAGTGCCAGAGGCCCAACAGTCTGAGTTTTTGCCAGGGCGATTTGGGGTTCTTGAGCTGCCAATGTTCCATAAAGATCTGATAGGCTCCAGGTGTCTAGGTTCTGATTTGTCTGTAGGGACATAGACAGTTGGAGCCATTCTTCGTTGAGACTTTTTAAGAACATGACATTGTTTTCTTCTGAAGTTCTGTGAATCCCAAACTTCCTGCACTTGTTTATTAAGGAGTTAAATCTGTCATACGTAGAATGCAGAGACTCTGTCAGCAGAGCTTTGAATGAGTAATACTCATTGATACATTGAGCTCTGCGATTTTTCTTAGTTTTAGCCCCTCCTTCCAATTGTTTCTCCAGTTCCTTCCATAGATCGTATGCAGATTCACACGCATCTAGGGATTGGAAAAGGTCATTGGGCATGGCCATTATCAGAAGTCGTTTTGCCTTCTGTGCCAATTCGTATTTTGCCCAGTCAGGATCAGACCATTTATCTTTTGCCTTAGGTTTCTCTTGCGCAGGAATCTCTGGAGTGTCGTCTGTCGCAGGTACACGTGGTACAGAGAGCATAGGAACAAAAGGAGGATTGTGGATGTAGTAAAGAGCTTCTTTGTCAGTACCCTCGAAGAAATGAATCGTTCTTATTTTCCACTGAGGGTACTCATCTATGAGCAAAGTGGGTGGTTCTGTTAAAGAACCGACAGAGAAATAGTTGTTGGTGTTCGCCATTTCTAGAATGGGTTAGAAATACCAGAAAACAGAGTATGGATTTTAACTTTTCAGATGATGGGTAAGATTTTTTTTTTCGAAGAGAGATTATAAGTTTGAAAACCTTAAGTAATGCACTAAAATGGAGAGTTTTAACCTAGAAAACAGATTCTGCAGGTTTACCAGAATCGAACAGGTCGAGAATGGCAGAAAAACAGAGTCTGTTTGTGTTGGTTCCCGTTTTGTTTAAACAAGATTATCAGATCTATTAGTTCAAGTTTAAGTATGATGCGGAAGCGTATTTGAAGAACTAACAGATATGTTTGATAGATTTAGAACACAATATAAATGAACAGTGAACAGGAAATAATATCTCAAAGTTTACTGAATATATATATATCAAGAACAGATTCAAGAACAGTGAGTAAGCAAAGCTTTAAAAAAGATATGACTCTCAAAGTATATAAGCTATGTGTTCTTGATGTTTTTCTCTCTTAAATTCTCGATTCTTGATTAGGAAGAACTCAACATGAGTCTTCCTTTTATACTACTCAAAGGGGACCATAAAGCGTGAGCTACTATTCAGAACGGACGGCATGAACAGTTGGATGTGCTGTATTGCATTTAATGCAGCAGACGTCTATTATGTACTAAGCCCTATTGAGTCCACTCAGAGTTTGACACGTTGAAGTTGGACAGGGTACGTTGCCATGCAAGTTGATGAACAGGTCCAGGAACAGTAGCAAGATATTATAAATATCTTTGAAGTCTTTGTTGAAGACCGCAGAGGCTCTGTGAAGTGTCACAGAGGTTCTGCGTTTTGGTCCTTTGTAGAGCAGTCTTCACCGGATTCCGAGTCTTTGGTCTTCTTTGCGCGTATGACAGAGCTTCTGTAGGACGCCTCTTTAGCTTCTGTAGCTTCTCGACCTTGATCTCTCGGTGAGTTCGGCAGAGCCTCTGTAAGAGGCTTTCTTCACTTGGCCTATTTTTCACTACTTCTAAATACTTCTATGATTAGGAAGATTGAAGCTAACAATCTCCCCCTAAGTAGTGAAAAATAAAAAATTGAACTTGAGTTTAGTTAGGCTAAGTTAGATAAGACAGAGGTTAAACAATGCCTAGAAAGTTCTTTCATTCAGAAATATGCCAGAGGCATTTTACATTTGAGTATAATGAAAGATAGACTTTGACTTGGTTTGCAGAGATTTGAGGTTTGAGAATCAGATTTTGGCATCTTTGAAATCGTTGTAGCTTCTGTTGTCTCTTCCGATTCTTCTGATCTCTTTGTAAAAACTGATGTAGAGTTCTCTTAGGCGGATTGTGGCATCAATCTCTCTGATGAAAGTATCTGCAGCATCTCTATTCATTTTCTCTGTATCTCTGTATTTTACAAGGCTTGCTCTGGACTTGTTCAGAGTACTAGTTGCGTACTTCTGACAGTCCATGCACACAAACAGTTTGACTTCGCCTTGTGGGTTTTGAAATAATCACCCGGATTTTGGTTCTGTAATGATTGAGTTGGGCACGGCGTCGGGTGGGCAGCGATCCTCTGGTGGTCGTAAATTCAGATGTTTGAGACCAAGATCCATTCCCAGTTGAAAATCTATCATACTGTAGATCAGAAGCTTTTCCCTCATTGCTTTTCTCAACACTTGATAGGCTCTGGTGTTTGGCTCTGTGTTGTAGTTGTCTTTTGTCCATTGCAAAAGTTCAGGTAGATCATAGGGATTCAGATTCCTTATGTCAGCATCAGCGAAGGTGGTTTCTGAATTGTTTACCCTTTTGACTCTGTAAAGATTGTACCTGACTCTTGGATAGGTTCTTGTGAAGGAGAATCTGCAGAAGATTACCTTTTTGATTTTATGAATTGAGAAGACTTCTGCTTTGGTTCTTGGCTTTGTTCTGCTGAAGATGTTCTCAAATTCTTCTCTGATGTTCGGATTTGTGATTTGGTCTGTTGGATGGAGGTTCTGAAAGGGTTGTTTGTAGAGATATTTGTACACCACTTCTTCCATTTCTTCGTATGTTGGACCATGTGGTGGTACTCGTCTTCTGAGACTCTCCATCTGTTGAACAACTTCTGCAACTCTTCCTGATAGAGGAATGTCTGATATAGGCTTCAATCCATATGCCCAGTCCTCTTCTTCAGGCTTTGGAGTTTGAAAGGCATCAAAGGAGCTTTTCATCAGTTTTTTCTGTAGGATTGGGTACTGATTTCTTTTTCTTGGGCTCTTCTGTCATTTTTGCCTTTCCCTTGTCTTTGGCTTTTGGAGGTGCAGAACCTGTTGCTTCTGTAGGTTTGGTTGTTGGTGCTTCTGTTGGAATGATGGGGGTTGCCTCTGTAGGTTTTGACACTTGTGTTTGAGAGGACTTTTGTGGCGTTGGTTCTGTTGGCTTTCTTTGCTCTGTAACCTCTGTTGGAGGTTCTTTGGTGACTTCTTCTGTAAGCTCGGTTTTTGTTGGTGAAGGTTGGATATCGAATTTTCTTGCCATTTTGAAAGCTAATGTGAACTTGTGCCTTTCTTCTTCTCTCTGCGCCATTCGTTCAGTCATTGTATTGTGCATCTTTCTCAAAATAGAAGAAGCAGAGGTCGTTGCTCGTTTTGGTTTGGTGGTAATCGACTTTCTTCTTGGTATGGTTTGGGGTTTTTTTGTTGATTCTGTTGAAGGTCTTTCTTCCAAGTTGATTACCACAGGGGTGGTTGTTGTCTATGTGGTTTGCTGATCAACTTCTGGAATATTGGTTTCTTCAGAAGTTGATTCCACAGAGATGGGTGTTGTCTCTGTGGTCTTTTGATCTTGGGTTTGTTCTGGAGGGGCTTGGCTGATTGGTTCTGCTGCGATTGGTGGAGCTTGTAGTCCTCTGGTCGTAGCTTTCTCCCTTATATTCTCCCCCTCAGGATGATCTGATGGACCAGGATGGTCATCATCAGAGTCATCCTGACTCTTATCAGAAGTACCCTCTGCTCTGCAGGAAGCTTTGGGTTTCTTTGGTAGTTCTGTTCCTGCGGCCATCAACTTTGCACATACATCATCACAGAGGCCGATTAGAGTTGCAAGCTCTGCTTCTGTGTTGAAGCGCATTCTGCCGACACTTTTTCTGAATTCTTTGACATAGTTGGCATTTGCAGTAGTGAAGGAGACAATGACTTCTGTGACCTGGTTTATGACATTCTGCCCGAGCTCTGTCAGCTGTGCTCTGGTCATGTAATCTTTTGGCTGCATCACTGTAGTGTTGCGCATTGCCTCTTCTTGAACGTTTTGCAGAGCCTTCTGTAGTTCTGCAGGTGCGATGCTCTGTGATTTGTTGGATTGCTTGTTCATTTGTTCAAGGAAATGTTTGACTGATTCCTTGAATGCAGATGTTGCAGCTATTCCAAAATCTTTAGCAGCAGAAGTGGCTGTTGTTGTGGCAGTTGTTTGAGCAGAAGATTTCATCTCTGTAATGGCCGTTTTCACCTCTGTGGACAGATTGTCCATTTTGGTGTTCAGATTTAGCAAGGCCGTTGATGTTTTCTCTGCAAAAGATGTGAAAGAGCTTTGCAACTCTTTCATGGTTTGGTTCACAGAGGTGACAAGGGTTTGGAACTCATCCCTTGATACTTGTGTCCCTGATGTAACCTCTGGAGGAACACATTCGTCTCCAGAGTGAGTCCCTGCTCCTGGGACACCTTCGTTCACCCTTGTTTGTACGTTGGGGGTGGAAGGATTTCCATCTGATCTTTGAGAGGAAACCTGAGCTTCAATCTCTACAGAAGTTCTGTGAAGAACAGTTTCCAATCCCACTTCAGAGGTGGGTGTCGGAATGTTCTTCTGTTGACTCGGAGACTTGTCTAGAGTCTCTTCGTCTTTGTGCTGACTACTTCTCTCTGAAAGAAGGGTTGGCCCTATTTCGTGCGTGGCAGAGGAAACGAATTACTCTGTAGGGTGTTCTAGTGTGATCTGGGGCGATTGATCACGAACAATAGGTGAGTCTCTTTGAGGAGACTCCCTAGGAATGGATTCCCCGGTTTCTGTGGGCGCAGAAGTCGAAAGAGTGACTTCTGGCTGGATGGGTTGGGTTTGGATCGAGCTGTGCTGCTCTTTTTCAATAACTCCTTCTGCAGCTAGACCTGTGGAGTTAGATGTGTGGGTTGCACTGGGAGTTGGTTTTGGTTGTGTGCCTCTATTAATCCAGGCATCTTTTCTTGTTTCTTCCTCTGTTAAGCATCCAAGCACTACATCATTTTCCATCATTTCAGCTTCTGTAGCTATCCGATGGCTTGGTGCTTCTTCCCTAGCTTCTGTTGAAGTTCCTTGCTCTGTGCCTAAGAAGTCGTACATTTGATGAGAGCCGTATAATCTCATGACATGTGGATGATAGAGACCCTTTCGTATCCAGACAGCTTCTTCTTCATCTAAATCTACCTCTGAGACCTCCACTCTTGTCTCCCTTGTTTCAAATCCCTCTTCTTGTACAACTTCAGCCTCTTTTCCTTTTTCTTTTATTTTCTCTAAAGCCTCTGTTACTTCATCTCTATTCCACTCAGCTTCTGTTTGTTCTATTTCTTCTGAAGCTGGGCTTGGACTCCTTCTGTGGACGTCCAATCCTTGTTGAATGAAGGGGTTCTGTAGAATAACAGTGTTGGGTCTAGAAAGCCCCAATTATATAGAAAGTTTTATAAAGTCCATGTAAAGTCAATGAAAGTCAAATGTATTGTAACTAGCTTTGTTATTCTTTTGGGCTTTGGGAGTTTAATGGGAGTTAAATGGGCTTGGGCCCATGTCATGTAATTTGAAACTATAAATAGGTGTCTTGGGCTTACATTGTCATTAGAGATATTTTGTGATCACACATACATCACAGTGAGTTGTGAGAAACGTTTGTACTAGAGAAATTCTCCCTCCATTGTATTGTAAAGCATATGAATAGAGATCATTCAACAAATTGTTCTTCTTACCTATTTTCTATTCTACATTTATGGAGTTTCTTGATTGTTGCTTCAACTATGGGACTTACAATTGGTATCAGAGCCACTCAACAAACAAATTTGTTCAAGATCGTGATCGCGAAGGTTTATTCATCAGTTTCTTGAAGAATTCTTGATTCATTCAAAAATCGATTCCGCTGCTAGTTCTAATTCTTGAATTCTTGGCAATTCTTGAATTAATTGATTGTCTTTCGATCAAGAAATTCAAATTTGTCTCTCTGTTGAAAATTCTTACAATCATGTCTTCTAAAGAATATCTCGCTATGGGATCTGAAACAAAGTAATCTGTTCTAATTCCTGAAGAGTACCAGCAATGAAAAATACGAATGATCCAATTCTTGGATAACATAGATGAGAATCTGATGGTCTCTATTCGAGAAGGTCCTATCGAAGTCTACATTGATGTGGAAGCAACTCCTAAAACAGAAACAACTCCAGAAATTCCGGCAACAAGGGTGAAGAAGAACTATTCTCAATACACAGCAGAACAGAAAAGTAAGCATGCAATAGACAAAAGAGCGATCACATTGATGACACTTGCAGTTCCGAATGAAGTTCTTAACAGAATTGATAGTGGTTCATCAGCCAAGGAAATGTGGGATGAACTGGAAAGACAAATGTTAGGAACTGTCAGATCGATACAAGCCAAGTTAAATCAAAGCATAAATGCTTATGAAAGGTTCAAGGCTAAAGAATCTGAAAGCTTAACTCAGACATATAGTAAATTCTGTACTATACTAAATGATTTGAGAAGGAATGGACTGAAAAAGACAAAGTCAGAAATTAATTACAAATTTCTGAACAGTCTAAACTCTGAATGGTCATCATTTGCTATAAGTCTACAAATGAATAAGGATATGTGTGAAGAAGATCTAAATGATCTATTTTGTGTTCTTAATCAGCATGAGGACTCTGTTAAGATTGTGGTTGAAGAAAAGAAAAATGTTGCAGAACAATTAGCTTTTCTGTCAAAGTCCAAAAGTGTGAAAACACCCAAGAAGGCAGCATATCTATCTGAGATACCAAATCTGGAGGAGTCTGATAAGGAAGAGGGATCAGAAGAAGATGAGGATATCAAAATGATTGCTGAAAAGTTGGCCTTGTTGACTAATACTTTCAACAAGAGGTATGGAAAAGGAAAATATCAGGGCAAGTTCAGGAAAGAGCAGGGAAGTTCAGATTTCAAGAAAAGAGAAGAGAGAGGAGAAAGTAAGTATGAAAAGAAGGAAGAAAGAAGGGAAGAAGATAGAGAAGAGAAGGAAGAAAGAAAAGAAAAGAATCTGTGCTTCAAGTGTGGAAAGTCTGGCCATTTTGCAAAGGATTACAAAGTGAAAATTGTGAAAGATTATGAGTACTATACCAAAAAGGCTCAGCTGGCGAAGAAAAGAGATGATAAAGTGGCATTGTTAGCTGAACAAGAAAACTGGTTGTACTACACGTCAGATGAAGATGACTGCATAAACTTTTCACAGATGCAGAGTTATATGGCAAAGATGAAGAATGAGGATGATTCTGACTTTGAAGATGCTGATTCTGAGTCATCTACTGAGGTACATTCTGCACTTGAAATAGACTTAATGACACAGATTGGTGAAATGAAAACTGAATTTGTTAAACTAAGAAAACAAATTAAAGGAGAAAGAAATTTAGTTAACAAATTCAGAATTGAAAAAGAAGTAATAAAAGAACAATTTGAGGAATCTGAGATTGAGAAACAAAAAATTAAAACTGAAAATTATGAGTTGATAAAAATCTTTCTGAATTAAAAATTGAGCTTTCAAAAGTTAAGGATGAAAAGGGTGATTTACAAATAAAGTTTAATATGCTATTTGAGGAAAGAAAGAATTTATACACCAAAATCAAAGAATTAGAAGATCTTAACTTGAAAAGAGGCCAGACTCAGCAAACATTAAATCTTCTTACAAGCAATGTAAAAGATACAAGATTTTATAATCCAAAGAAGGGATTGGGATTGGAAGAAAATGATGTTTTAAAAAGAGCTCCAGTAAACTTGTATGATTTTGACAAGCTTCATGTTCCCAAACCAAAAACTCCAGAAGTTGTTGAAGTCTTTATAAGACCTGCAAGTTCCATCACAAGTTCTGACAACTTACAGAAATCAAGTTCTAAAAAGCCCAAAGAGATAGTTTCCGAGTTAAAAACAGAAAAATCAGATGTTTCAGAAGAAAAAGTTAAGAAAGAAATTTCTAAACAAAGAAGAGAAACCAAAATACAATGATACCAAATTCAAATATGACTCTTTAAATGTCAGCTACAAAAATAAACAACAAAGTTTTTCTTATTCTGACATAGAAAGTATATTTGAAACTAGTAAGGTTTCTGAAATAGTAAGTCAGAAATCTGAGTCTTCTAATCAGAATTCTGATTGTTCTAATCAGTTTTCTGATTCTGAAGGTCAGAAATCTGAGTCTATTAATCAGAATTCTAATTCAAAGAGTCAGAATTCTGAGTCAACTGAAAATTCTGAAACAAAGTCAGAAGACTTTCTAGAACTTGAAAAGAGATTTAATCTTGTAAGTCAAGAACTTGAGGACTTAAGGAAAGCTTATGATGAACTTGAAAATGACTTATGTGATTTGGATTTTGATCTTAAAAATGCTTTAAAAGAAAAGAATATTTTTATTCAGAAAATAACAGAGCTTGAGAAACTGAAACCTGAATATGATCTGTTCAAGATTAATGCTCTAAAAGAAAATGATAAATTCTTTAATGAATCAAGTACATATGAAAAAGGTGAATCATCTAATTCATTTTCTAACAAACAAAAGTTGAATTTTCCAGAAAAAGAGGAAAGCAAAAGGAAAGATGATCTGAAAAGAGTTCCTGAGAAGACTGAATTGAATTCTGATTCTTTACCAAAAGCTCATAGTTTCTTTAATAAATGTACATGTACTTTGAAAAATAGAAATAAAAATGAAAGGACTTATGGTACAGACTTGTTGTTACTTGCACAGAAAAATCTGACTTGTGTTCAATGTAAAAGTGATTCTTTTCAATATTCTCAGAAATGTCCAATAACAATAACATCTGTTTTATTCATAAGAAAAGATATTCAGAATACAGAAAAGAAGAATGATTCTGTTCCTCAAACTCAGAGAAAAGAAAAGATAAAAGAAGTGAATCATCAAGTTAAAGTCAAAACAAAGTATGAGAAAGTGAGAAATGTGAAAGAAAAGAAAGTTGAAAACATTGCAAAATCAAAAGTTATACCTTTCAAGAAGAAATTGAATAAATTAGTGAACAGAAAATGTTCTGACTTCATAAAAGTGCAAGGCAAATGGTGTTTAAAGAAAGATTTTGAATGGAAAGTAAAAGGCACTTTTGTTAAATCAAATGACAAAGCTAACAAAGAAGGACCCATTCCAAAATGGGTACCTAAAACTAACTGACTGTTGTTGCAGGGCTGTCATGTGTGGTTTTTAGATTCAGGAGCTTCAAGACACATGACAGGTCAGAAGTCTTTTCTATCAAACTTTACAGAAAAGGCTGGAGGAGCAGTAAACTTTGGAAATAACAGCAAAGGTCAAGTTAAAGGTTATGGGGATTTAACAAAAGGAGATCTGACAATTCAAAAAGTATTTTATGTTGAAGGATTACAACATAATCTTTTCAGCATAAGTCAGTTTTTAGACAGTCTTTGTCAAATCAAGTTCCAAATAACAGGTTGCATGATTTTAACTGAAAAGGATGTTAAAGTCTTCTGGGCCAAAAGACATATGGATTTATTTGTGGTTAACTTTTCAAAATTACAAACATTAAATCCTGTTTGTCTTTTATCAAATTCAACTGCAAATGAATGCTGGCTATGGCACAGAAGATGTTCTCATCTAAATTTCAAAGATCTTAATAATCTTGTGGCAAAACAACTGGTTAAAGGTCTACCAAAGATTAAATGTGAAATGGATAAGATGAAAAAGAGTTCTCACAAATTAAAAATGGACTCATCTTGCAAAGCACCATTAGAAATGATTCATACTGATCTTTGTGGTCCAATTTCAGTTCAATCTATCGGAGGAAAGAAATACATGCTTGTAATTGTTGATGAATATTCCAGATACACATGGGTTGAGTTCTTGAGAGCTAAGTCAGAAGCTGCTACTACATTGATAAACTTTATCAAAAGAATTCAAGTTCTCTTACAACTTCCAGTTCAGAAAATCAAAAGTGATAATGGAACAGAGTTCATAAATGAGACAC
The DNA here is from genome assembly GCA_033807775.1 of Saussurea involucrata. Classification (NCBI taxonomy): domain Eukaryota; kingdom Viridiplantae; phylum Streptophyta; class Magnoliopsida; order Asterales; family Asteraceae; genus Saussurea; species Saussurea involucrata. The sequence continues at coordinate 92,362,934 of CM066327.1, read as the reverse complement.
TTCAGAATTTTTTAGAAAGTTCTGGGATTTCTCATAATTTCTCTGCTGTCAGAACTCCTCAACAAAATGGTGTTGTTGAGAGGAAAAACAGAACTCTAGTTGAAGCTGCAAGAACCATGCTGGCTTATTCAAATCTTCCAACCTTCCTATGGGCTGAAGCAATTGCAACTGCTTGCTTTACACAGAACAAAACTTTAATCAATAAAAGATTAAATAAGACTACTTATGAACTGATAAATAAAAGAAAACCATTAATCAAATTCTTTCATGTTTTTGGTTGCAGATGCTATGTTCTTAAAGACAGAGAAAATCTTGCCAAATTTGATAAAAAGGCAGATGAAGGATACTTTGTTGGTTATTCACTAACTTCCAAAGCATTCAGAATCTACAATAGAAGAACCAAGAGAATGATGGAAAGCATCAATGTAATATTTGATGAAGCCAGAATGAAGACTTCTGAACAAGACAATTCCGAACTCATGCAGAACAAGACAAATATGACTTCTGATACAAACTCTAATCCTATTTGTTCAGAACTCAATTTATTGTTTAAGGATGCTTTTCTAGAACTAATCTCTGATTCTTATGCAGAATATGAAAACCCAAATCCTGCTATAGAACCAGATAGAAAGCCATGTTCTACTGGTGCAAATGGGTTTAAAATATATCGATGTGACCTTTCTGGTTTGGGAAAGTAAGTTCTAAGGGGTGTTCGACACCTAGCACCTAAGTGTTAGATCTGAAGTTTTGTCAATAAACCAAGTGTTGAAGATCTGATAAGAAGACTCAGATGTTCTGAGTAGAGGAGTCAGAGATCTGAGAAGAGAAGTCAGTTCTGAGAGAAAGAGTCAAAAGCTCTGAGAAGTATTATCAGAAGAATGTTCAGAAGTTCTGAACAACCTGTTCAGAACTTATGACTACATACTTTACTTAGTATTTAGTAAACTAATTAGGACACGTGTTATGTTCTTATTAGTCTTTCTTATTTGTACTGTAGCTTTAATATTTCCGTTGCAGTATAAATAGTGGTTAGCACTACGTTGCTAACTGATTTGATTTTCCCGTATATCTTTGTATTCATTCTTTGTAATCTTTGAGATTCTTTCTCTCTTAGATCTGTAATTCTGTTCATCATTGAATACAATTGGGCTTGATCATACAACTTCTCAATTACTGCTTTCTATATTGATTGTAAGATTAGATCCTGAACTTACAATTGGTATCAGAGCTAATCAACAAACAAATTCATTCAAGATTGTGATTGCGAAGATCGATTGATCAATTTCTTGAAGATTTCTTGATTCGTTCAAAAATCGATTCCGCTGCTAGGGCTAGTTCTTGAATTCTTGGCAATTCTTGAATTACCTGTTACATTTCGATCAAGAAACTCGAATTTGTCTTTCTGTTGAATTTTCTTACAATCATGTCTTCTAAAGAATATCTAGCCACGGGATCTGAAACCAAACCGCCTGTTCTTATACCAGAAGAGTATCAGCAATGGAAAATTCGTATGATCCAATTCCTAGACAACATTGATGAAAATATTATGGTCTCTATTCGAGAAGGTCCAATTGAAGTGTATATCGATGTTGCTGCAACCCCTGCTACAGAGACAACTCCATAAATTCCAGCGACCAGGGTGAAGAAGAATTATTCCCAATACACAGCTGAACAGAAGAATAGGCATGCTATCGACAAAAGAGCAATTACTTTGATGACTTTGGCTGTCCCAAATGAGGTTCTTAACAGGATTGACAGTGGATCATCAGCTAAAGAAATGTGGGACGAATTGGAAAAGGCAGATGTTAGGAACTGTGAGATCTATTCAGGCAAAGTTAAATCAAAGCATAAATGCTTATGAAAGGTTCAAAGCAAAAGAGTCAGAAAGTTTGACACAGACATACAGTAAATTTTGTACTATTCTAAATGATTTGAGAAGAAATGGACTAAAGAAAACGAAGTCAGAAATAAATTACAAATTTCTGAACAATCTAAATTCAGAATGGTCATCATTTGCCATAAGTCTGCAAATGAACAAGGATATGTGTGAAGAATACTTAAATGATCTGTTCTGTGTTCTTAATCAACATGAAGACTCTGTCAAGTTAGTTGTGGAAGAGAAGAAAAATGTTGCTGATCAGTTAGCATTCTTATCAAAGTCCAAAGCAATCAAAGCACCCAAAAAGACTGCATATCTATCAGAGATACCTAATCTGGAAGAATCTGACAAGGAAGAAGGATCAGAAGATGATGAAGATATCAAGATAATGGCTGAGAAGCTAGCTTTGTTGACAAATACTTTCAACAAGAGGTATGGGAAGGGTATATTTCAAGGAAATTATAAGAGAGTTGGGAGTTCAGATTATAAGAAGAAAGAAGACAGAGAAGAAAATAAGTTTGAAAAGAGAGTAGAGAGAAGTGAAGAAAACAAAGAAGAGAAGGAAGAGAGAAAAGAAAAGAATCTGTGTTTCAAGTGTGGAAAATCTGGCCACTATGCTAAGGATTGCAGAGTTAAAATTGTGAAAGACTATGAGTACTACACCAAGAAGGCTCAGCTTGCAAAGAAGAGAGATGATGAAATTGCTTTATTGGCTGAACAGGAGAATTGGTTGTACTACACTTCTGATGAAGATGATCATATCAACTTTCCACAGATGCAAAGCTATATGGCAAAAATGAGGAATGATGATGATTCTGATTTTGAAGATGCTGATTCTGAGTCATCTGCTGAGGTACATTCTTCACTTGAAATAGAGTTAATGACACAGATTGGTGAAATGAAAACTGAATTTGCTAATCTAAGAAAACAGATAAAAGGAGAAAGAAATTTAGTTAACAAGTTCAGAATTGAAAAAGAAGTAATAAAAGAACAATATGAAGAATCTGAGACTGAGAAACAGAAAGTTAAAGATGAAAATTCTGAATTGTTGAAAAAGATCTCTGAACTAAAAGTTGAGTTTTCAAAAATAAAGGATGAAAAAGGTGATTTACAAATAAAATTTGATATGTTATTTGAGGAAAGAAAGAATTTATACACCAAAATCAAAGAATTGGAAGATCTGAATTTGAAAAGGGGTCAGACTCAGCAAACATTAAATCTTTTAATAAGCAATGTTAAAGATACAAGATTTTACAACCCAAAGAAGGGATTGGGATTGGAAGAAAATGTCACTTTAAAAAGAACTCCAATCAACTTGTATGATTTTGAAAAACTTCAAGTTCCTAAGCCAAAAATCCCAGAAATTGTTGAAGTTTTCATAAGACCTGCTAGTTCTATAACAAGTTCTGACAATTTGCAAAGACCAAACTCTAAAAAGTCAGATGAGAAAATTTCTGAGTCTAAAACAGAAAAGTCAGTTGTTTCAGAAGAAAAGGTTAAGAAAGAAGTTTCTAAACCAAAAGATGAGAAGCCAAAATACAATGATACTAAATTCAAGTATGATTCTTTAAATGTCAGCTACAAAAATAAACAACCAAGTTTTTCATACCATGACATTGAGAACATATTTGACACAAGTAAAGATTCTGAAACAGTCAATCAGAAGTCTGAAACTTCTAGTCAGAATTCTGAACTTTGTAGTCAGAACTCTGAGTCTAAAGATCAAACATCCGAGTCAGTCAGAAGTCTGATTCAGGTAGTCAGAAGTCTGATTCAACTGGATTTTCTGAAACAAAGTCAGATGAATTTTTAGAACTTGAAAAGAGGTTTAATCTTGTAAGTCAAGAACTTGAGGACTTAAGGAAAGCTTATGATGAACTTGAAAATGATTACTGTGAGGTGGATATTAAACTTGAAGAAGCTTTGAAAGAAAAGAATATTTTTATTCAGAAAATAACAGAGCTTGAAAAACTGAAGACTGAGTATGATCTTTTTAAAATTAATTCTCTAAAAGAAAATGATAAATTCTTTAATGAATCAAGTACATATGAAAAAGGTGAATCATCTAATTCTTCTAACAAAAAGGAGTTGAATTTTTCAGAAAAAGAAGAAAGCAAAAGGAAAGATGATCTTGCAAAGTTGAATGATCTGAAAAGGAATCTTGAGAAGCTTAGAATGAAATCTACTTCTGAACTCAAAGCTAGAAATTCTTGTAATAAGGGCAATTGTACTCTGAACAGTATCAATAAAAATGAAATGACCTATGTTTCAGATTTATTGTCACTTGCAAAGAAAAATCTTGTTTGTGTTAGATGTAAAAATGATTCATTCCAATATTCTCATAAATGTCTAGTCAAAATAACTTATGTTTCATACATAAGAAAAGACATTCAGAATTCAGAAAAGAAAAATATTTCTGTTCTTCAGAATACAGAAAAGAAGAAAATTTATGTTCCTCAGACTCAGAAGAAAGAAAAGATAAAAGAAAAGAAAGTTGAAAATGTTGCAAAATCAAAAGTTACAACTTTCAAAAAGAAATTAAACAAGTTTGTAAGCAGAAAATGTTCTGACTTCATAAAAGTTCAAGGAAAGTGGTGTTTGAAGAAAGATTTTGAGTGGAAAGTAAAAGGTACTAATGTTAAATCCAATGACAAAACTAACAAAGATGGACCCATTCCAAAATGGGTACCTAAAACTAACTGATCCTTTTGCAGGGCTGTCATGTGTGGTTTTTAGATTCAGGAGCTTCAAGACACATGACAGGTCAGAAGTCTTTTCTATCAAACTTCACAGAAAAGGCTGGAGGAGCAGTAAACTTTGGAAATAATAGCAAAGGTCAAGTTAAAGGTTATGGAGATTTAACTAAAGGAGATCTGACTATCCAAAAGGTTTTCTATGTTGAAGGATTACAACATAATCTTTTCAGCATAAGTCAGTTTTTAGACAGTCTTTGTCAAATCAAGTTTCAAATAACAGGTTACATGATTTTAACTGAAAATGATGTTAAAATCTTCTGGGCTAAAAGACATATGGACTTATTTGTAGTTAATTTTTCAAAATTGAAAACATTAAATACAGTTTGTCTTTTATCAAACTCAACTGCAAATGAATGCTGGCTTTGGCACAGAAGATGTTCTCATCTGAATTTCAAAGATCTTAATAATCTTGTTGCAAAACATCTGGTTAAAGGTTTACCAAAGATTAAATTTGAAAAAGAATCGTTATGCTCAGCTTGTGAAATGGGCAAGATGAAAAAGAGTTCTCACAAATTAAAAATGGACTCATCTTGCAAAGCGCCATTAGAAATGATTCATACTGATCTTTGTGGTCCTATTTCAGTTCAGTCTATGGGAGGAAAGAGATATATGCTTGTGATTGTTGATGAATACTCCAGATACACATGGGTTGAATTCCTAAGAGCTAAGTGAGAAGCTGCTACTACATTGATAAATTTTATCAAAAGGATTCATGTTCTCCTACAACTTCAAGTTCAGAAAATCAGAAGTGATAATGGAACAGAGTTCAGAAATGAGACTCTTCTGAATTTTTTAGAAAGTTCTGGAATTTCTCACAATTTTTCTGCTGTCAAAACTCCTCAACAAAATGGTGTTGTTGAAAGGAAAAACAGAACTCTAGTTGAAGCTGCGAGAACAATGTTGGCTTATTCAAATCTTCCTACCTTCCTATGGGCTGAAGCAATTGCAACTGCTTGTTTTACTAATAGAACTTTAATCAATAAGAGATTAAATAAGACTGCTTATGAACTGATAAATAAAAGAAAACCATTAATCAAATTCTTTCATGTTTTTGGTTGCAGGTGCTATGTTCTTAAAGACAGAGAAAATCTTGCCAAATTTGATAAAAAGGCAGATGAAGGATACTTTGTGGGTTATTCTTTAACTTCCAAAGCATTCAGAATCTACAATAGAAGAACCAAGAGGATGATGGAGAGTATAAATGTAACTTTTGATGAAGCCAGAATGAGGACTTCTGAACAAGACAGTTCAGAACTCATGCAGAACAAGACAAAAATGACTTCTGATACAAAATCTAATCCTATTTGTTCAGAACTCAATTTACTGTTTAAGGATGCTTTTCTAGAACTGATTTCTGATTCATATACAGAATATGAAAACCCAAAGTTGGTAAAAGAGATGAAAAATAGGAATCCAGAAATAGTTCAATCAACTGTAATTTCTGACAAAGGTCCATCAGAGGAATGTCCAAATCTGATAAATACAAGTGGTGAAAATTCTGAACCTTGTAATCAGAATTCTGATTCTTGTACTCAGAACTCTGAACAAGTCACTCAGAATTCTGACTTCATTGCTCAGAATCCAAACTTGGATGCAACTTCTACACATACATCCGAACAAGGGGACAGTTCAGAATTACAAGCAATCATTGATGAGAATGATGCAAACAACAATTATTCAGAGATTGATGTACTCCCTAGTGCAAATAAATGGACTAAAAATCATCCTATTCATCAAGTAATAGGTGATCCATCAGCAGGAGTAAAGACCAGATCAGCTACAGCAAATGAAGCAATGTTTGCTGGTTTCTTAAGTGTGATTGAACCAAAGAAAGCTAATGAAGCCCTAGAGGATCCAGACTGGATTTCAGCAATGCAAGAGGAATTGCTCCAATTTGAAAGAAATAAAGTTTGGAGACTCATTCCAAAGCCTGAAGGTAAATCTATTATTGGAACTAAATGGGTGTTCAGAAACAAAAAGGATGAGTCAGGTGTTGTCATCAGAAACAAGGCAAGATTGGTTGCTAAGGGATACTGTCAACAAAAGGGAATTGATTATGATGAGACATTTGCACCAGTGGCAAGAATAGAGGCAATCAGAATATTTTTGGCCTATGCTGCACACAAAAACTTCAAGGTGTATCAAATGGATGTCAAATCAGCCTTTCTAAATGGCAAACTTAATGAAGAAGTGTATGTTCATCAACCTGAAGGTTTTGTTGATCCAGAATACCCTGATCATGTTTATATTTTAGACAAAGCTTTATATGGTCTAAAACAAGCACCACGAGCCTGGTATGACAGTCTTACTAAACACTTGTTAGGTTCAGGGTTCAAGAAAGGTAAGATTGACACAACTTTGTTTTTAAAGAAACAGGGTGATGATTTAATTCTGATTCAGATTTATGTTGATGACATAATATTTGGTTCTACCAGTCCAGAATTATGTGATAATTTTTCAAAAATCATGTCATCTGAATTTGAAATGAGCATGATGGGTGAGCTGAATTTTTTTCTTGGTCTTCAAGTCAAACAATTACCAAAAGGTATATTTATAAATCAAGGAAAATATGTCAGAGACATTCTGAAAAAGTTCAAAATGTCTGATTGTGCTTCTATGAGAACACCTATGGCAACTAACATAAAGTTAGATGCTGATCTCAAAGGTGTTTCAGCAGATATCAAACTCTATAGAGGTATGATTGGATCATTACTTTATCTGACTGCAAGTAGACCAGATATCATGTTTTCTACCTATTTCTGTGCTAGATTTCAATCTAACCCAAAAGAATCACACATGTTGGCTGTCAAAAGGATTTTAAGATATCTCAAAGGATCACCTGATCTAGGTTTATGGTATCCAAAAGAAACTGATTTCAAATTGACTGCTTTCACTGATGCTGATCATGCAGGAAGTAGGTTGGACAGAAAGAGTACATCTGGTGCTTGTCACTTTTTGGGAGATAAAATAGTGAGTTGGGCATCAAAGAAGTAGAATTGTGTGTCCACTTCAACTGCTGAAGCAGAGTATGTTGATGCTGCTGCTTCATGCTCTCAAACATTGTGGATGAGAACACAACTCATGGACTATGGATATTAGCTTAACAAGATTCCCATCTATTGTGACTCAGAAAGTGCAATTGCCATTACTCAGAACCCTGTTCAACATTCAAAGACTAAGCATATAGATGTGAGGTATCATTTTATAAAGGACTATGTAGAAAAAGGAACTATAGAGATGCACTTTGTGCATACAAAGTATCAATTGGCTGAATTGTTCACAAAGCCTCTTGATCACAAAAGGTTCTCTTTTCTCATATGTAAAATAGGAATGCTTAATCTGACTAATTGAAAATATCTATTTTTCTTAAAAATGCTAAATTTTTCTAAGTAAAATTGTCTGAGTAGTGTACTCAGAACTCTGAGTCTTAAGTTCAGAACTTCTGAGTACTGAGATCAGAACTTCTGAATCTTGAGTTCAGAACTTCTGAGTCTTGCGTTCAGAACCTCTGAATCTTGAGTTCAGAACTTCTGAGTCTTAAGGTCAGAGATTCTGAGCCAATACTTCAGCAATCTAACTTTCAAAAATTTATTTTTGAGAAATACAAATACTTCAACTGTGTGGATTATGCTTCTTCTATTATCTTTTTATCTCATCTTTATGTATCATAAATAGTCAAATGCATGCTCAAGTCAAGGGGGAGCATCAAAATTTTTTGTTTGGAAATCATTTTGTGATGCTTAAAAGATTTGTTTTCATTTCTTATCTCTGATCATTCTAAGAAGAACAAGCTTTTAATGATAAATTTTTTGTTGTTCAAACTATATCTGAATTAAAATTTTTCATATTCAGATATAAGATTTTAAATGATTTTTTGAAAATCATCATAATATGAACAGAATTTTGATGATAAAAAGTGTTTCTATCTGTTCAAACCTCTTCTGAATAATCAAGATGTTTTATATTTGTCAGAAGTTGACTTTAAATGACATTTTGGTTACAAGGAAAAATTCTTCTGAATTATGGAATCAGAACTCTGAGTAGAACAATCAGATATCTGATAAAGGAAAGTCAAAACATCTGAGCGTGTTATTCAGATCTTTGACTTGAGTCAAAATTCTATCCACTAACACGTGTCAGCTTCATATTTGTTTGATTATTCCACGCATTTCATTTAAATCCTCTATGGCATTTCAAATGTGTTGACTCCGTTATAACATTGATTTCGCTTTTCCGTTAAACCTTTCAACTTCGCGGATTTTAAATAGGTCTTAAAATCCCTATTTCAAATCTTTTCAAATTCTAGAGCGAAAAGTGAGATACGAATCAAATCCAGAGTTCTTTGAGTTTGTTTTCTTCTTAAATCATGTCTGGAATACGAAGGAGTGGCCCAATTTCTCTACATTCTACAAAATCGATAATGGATTCATCTGATTTGGATAATGATGAAGTACATAATAGAGTTGTAGAGGAAGAGGCAATAAGAAATGATGAAGAAGATGAACAAATGGATGAATCAGAAGGAAATGCAGATGAGGTAAACATTAATATTGAACATGAACAGAGTGCTGCAGGGTCGATTATGTCAGATAGACCTATTTTCGTGGAAAGGGTTGTTCCTGAGAGTGAATGGTTGAAATTATCTGAAAATAACTGTGTTATATTGTTTGAGGAAAGTCGATTTAAACCTGAACACAGAATTATCATGGAATTATTCAAACATCATCCTAATAGAAAATGGTTTACAAGAAGCAAAAATGTTCCTGTTCAGTACATACAACAATGGTGGAAACATCTTAGGTTGGAAGATAATAAGTTTGTGTCTGAAATTGGAGGAGTGACATTTGCCTTATCTATCTCTGCACTAAGAGAAATGCTGAATCTACCAGAGAAAGATGATGTACAAAGAAGGACAGATTTTGAAGACTCACCCTTAACAGAGGAATTAATAGCAGAGTTTATGAAGTTGGGATACAATGAAGGATTGAGGACTCTCAGTTTGTTCAGAAGGAACAAATTGCCACCTATTTGGGCTTGTTTCTTTCATGTAGTAAATAAGTGTTTATCAGGGAAGAATAGTTCTGCCGATCAAGGTTCTAAACATATTCTTCAGATCTTTCAAGGTTTAGTGAAGAATAGGCATTATGACTACACTTCTATACTGTGGGAAGACATGAAGAATACCTTTGAGAAAAATCAGAAAGCAATTCAGAGGAAAACAAAGGATGCTCCTCTGGCATACATACCTTACATAAGGTATTGGCAAATTGTAATCTGGTATGCAATGCAGGAAAATAGAACCATATCTAGAAGATCAAATGAAGAACATGGTCCTACTTTCTACTTGGGTAAGATGACATCAGTTACTAGACTTGAAAATTATCCAAATCATAAACTGTTGCCAAAATCACTTAGGAATTATATCCCAAGGGAGAGTGAGATTTTAAAAGCTTATTGCACCTCTTTGGGAACTGAATTACCTCAAATCCCTACCCAAGAGGACCAACCTGAGATAAGAGGTGAGGGGTCTAGTCGAATTAGAGAGGGGGAGGATGTTCAAATGGGTGAACATTCTGAGAGAATTGAGGGGCAAAATTCTGAGAGCTTGGTTAGACTTGGTGAGGAAAAACAGAATGAGGGTGGTGAGGATGAGAGATTGTTAACAGAGGTTCAAACAGAAAGAGATGCCTCTGAACCAGCTAATCTTGACCAGGTAACCACAATTGCTATTGGTTCACAATTCTTGGTGTCCAATATTGAAACAAACACCATGGACCTAGTGGTGGATCTTGAACAACTCATCCATACCCACTCAGAAGCATTTCAACATGCTACTGTTTCACACAAATCCGGGGAACCATCCCAAACTCATTTGGAGGGAGGTGATAAATCCCAATCTATTTTTCAACACATTGAGTCTGAATATCACAGTCCTATTCATATTGAGCCTGAAATTCCTTCTGACACTTGCACAAATCAGGAATTTCGTATTCCTGAAACAACATTCATAGACATACCTAATGTTGGGTGTCGAGGATTGGATGGAAGTCCTGGTGAGGTGAACATTACAAAAGCCTCATTCAAACGTGCATCTGTTGTACAAGATGACTTTGTGTTATCTACAGGCCATGAGCCCTTTGGGCACATGAAAACTGGACCATCTGTTGGTTCAGGTTCACAGTTAGACTCTTCTGAATTTGAAAAGATTCAGAAACAAAACAAGGAGATGGGGGAAAAAGTAGAAAATTTGGAGAAGAAGGTGGATGATTTGAATGATGAGGTGTCAGATTTGAAAGTTGTGTTGGAGAAAAAGTTGATTTCTGTTGAAACCAAAGTAGATGATGTAAAGAAATCCTTGGATTCTCACAAAAAGGAGATCATGGATATAATGTCTGGTTTTCAAAAAGATATATTAAAACAAATGCAAGGTATACAGGAATCTATACTGAAAGCACTGAGTATATCACTGGCTTCTACTTCAAAGCCTCTTGATCCTATTCCTGTTGCAGAAGCTGAACCTGAAGGTACTTCAAATCAGAACTTGAAAAGAAAGTTTGATGATAATGAACCTCATGATCATCAAAAGGGGGAGAAAAGACAGAGGTTTAGTTCTGATGATGACATTGGCATAGAAGATTTTGAAATAGCAGATATGCACTTAGCTAGTACAAAGAGCTCAGAAGATCAATCACAGGAAAATATAAAGGCAATGACTCAGATAGTTCAGATTGATAGCTCAGATACAGAGGAAATGGAGTTGGAAAGTACAGATGGTGGTGATTCAGATAAAACAGAGGAATTAAACTTAGACACAGAGATGGAAGGAAACTCAGATGACACAGAGATGGAAGGAAACTCAGATGAAACTAAAGCTATTGAGGAATCTGTATTGAAATCAGAAGAGACAGTGGAAAGTGAAGTGGTCAACATGTGTACAGATATTGTGGTGTATAACAAAGAAAATGTGATGGATTCTAAATCAGAAGAAAGGAGGTTGAGTAAAGAATTGGTCAGAAGAATACAAAGTGAGGTAGTTAGAGCACTTAATGTTCATAAAATTTAACAAGGGGTAAAACTGATAAGGCCTATTGATCTGTTGGGAGAAGAAGATAGAACTGTTGATTATTCTCAGAATTTTAAGCATGAGTTCAGATATAACTATGCTGATGAGATGAACACAGAAGAAGAATATGAGAAATTAGAAGATTACTTTATGCCTTCTGAGTATGTATTCAGAAAACCAATTGAGATTCCCAAGATTGACTTACAGATTTTAGAAGAACCTATATGTGATTTTATCCTGGAGTTAAGTGATGTACCTTTGGCCAGACAATTTCATGATGACATTTTTCCTGAGGAAATGTATGAAAACATCTATCACACAGAAGGAGAATATGAGCTTTTAGAGAGCAATGTTGATGGTTTCATGGATGAAAGAGCTCAGATGATTTATACAGAAGCCTCAACCAGATTTAGATATCCTGACTCAAGACTGCATATCCAGAAAAGAATTGAGAAAGTTCTGATGTTCCAACAAGAAGAATTCAATGGTTTGATATTTGTAAGAATGGAAGTGCTGAAAGAAAGGAATACAAAGGTTTCCATGTCCAGTTTTGATTTCCACAGACTAACACTTGATGATCAGATCTTTATAGTCAAGTTCTTTTCTAGTACTGAAGAAGCCTTAATGGAAATTGAATGCAGAAGACTTCTGGGTATCTATGTCAGAAATATGTATTTGTATGATTTTCAACTAGCCATTGAAGGAAGAAAAGTAAAGTGCAATATGAGATGTCCAACAAATATTGCAGGACTTAATGTATATCTGAAGGGGTTTGTAAATGAAGGAATGGAAACTGAAGGGTTTGCATATATAGTTCAAGAGAGACTTGAAATGTTCAAACTAAAAGAACTGGTAAAATATAGTGATGCAACTCTGAGTTGGTTACTGATTGAAATGGAAGTAAGTGCTAAAACTGAAAGAGAGAATTTAAAGAAAAGGTGTGTAAACTCTATGAAAAGAAGGTTGAATCTCAGAAGAAAGATCAGAAGTTGTGGTGAATGGTTGCTATCTGAAGTTAATCCCAAGAAGATGTTACATAGTGATTTTGTGTTTCCTGCTGAGTATGAAGTAAATGAAATTCTTTCAGATGAAATTGAAGAAGTTCAGGACACAACTCCTCAGAATGTGCAGATAACATGAATTGAGCAAGTTAAACAATTTGAGCCAAGAGAAGATGAAATGTCAATTGATTTGAATGGATACTTTCTTGAATTTGATTTACCAGAGTTTTTCAAACCTAAATAGATACAATTTTTGGATGTGTACTATGATAGACCAAAGGAGACTCAGATCTGGTTGGCAGAAAAATCAAGATGTCTTAGCAAGTCAAAGCAAGCTGGTTATTCAGATTTCTTAATCACAGGAATCAGAGAACTGAAAGTCAAATAATTCAGAAAGATGGAGTACTTATCCTTTGAAGTTCTGAGAGAAGATGGCAAGGTTTATTACTTTACTGATGCAGATTTTGAGAAACTATCAGTGGTTGACTTCTACAGATTACACAGCTTTCTATGCTTCAAAGAGTCAAGCAAAGACAGAAATGAAAGGAAGGCAAGAAGTGTGGTGATTGAGGCCATGTTCTATATCTTAAGGTGGCACTGTTATACAGATTTCCAAATAGCTCTGTATTTACAAAAGCCATGTGTTTATCTGGCAAATCCCAATACAGATCATGAGCAGAAAAAGGTGTTAAAGACTGGAAGCGTTCACAAATTTCCAGATTTGGGAGTGTTTTTGAAAAACAAAAGTGGAAAGATCTTCTTCAGAGCAAAGGAAACTGCAAAATACTGTTCTAGAACTTTAAGGATCATAAAGCACAATTTGGAGAAAAAGATGCTGAAAGTGAAGCAAGCAAATATAACTCAAGAAGCAATCAATCAACAAGTGGAAGTTATCCAAGAAATTATTGCTAAGATTGACAAGAGACTTAATCTGAGAAATGTGCTACTTCAGAAAATTGTTCCTGCTCTGAAAGACCTGGATGATGCAAAATTCAAGTTTATTTGACAAAAAGGGGGAGATTGTTAGATCTGAAGTTTTGTCAATAAACCAAGTGTTGAAGATCTGATAAGAAGACTCAGATGTTCTGAGTAGAGGAGTCAGAGATCTGAGAAGAGAAGTCAGTTCTGAGAGAAAGAGTCAGAAGCTCTGAGAAGTATTATCAGAAGAATGTTCAGAAGTTCTGAACAACCTGTTCAGAACTTATGACTACATACTTTACTTAGTATTTAGTAAACTAATTAGGACACGTGTTATGTTCTTATTAGTCTTTCTTATTTGTACTGTAGCTTTAATATTTCCGTTGCAGTATAAATAGTGGTTAGCACTACGTTGCTAACTGATTTGATTTTCCCGTATATCTTTGTATTCATTCATTGTAATCTTTGAGATTCTTTCTCTCTTAGATCTGTAATTCTGTTCATCATTGAATACAATTGGGCTTGATCATACAACTTCTCAATTACTGCTTTCTATATTGATTGTAAGATTAGATCCTGAACTTACACTAAGACCAACAGGTCTGGGATCGGCTGACCCAAATCCTGCTATAGAACCAGATAGAAAGTCATGTTTAACGATGTATCTTATTCTTACTAATTTTTTTGATTAAAAGATGCCAATGTGCACAAAATTAAAAGATGCCAATGAACACACATCTCTTGAAACTTTGGGAAAATACAAAGTCGCAATAAACCTGTAAATTTGTGAAAATCCTGATTTTGGAAAAAAGTGTGAGTAGAGCAAAGTATGCTTATATGTTTTAGAATTGCATATGCTTAAAGCTAATCATATTTCGCATGCTAAGCACACCAAATAGATTTAATAAAGAGATTGAAACTGAACATTTTTAACTTGATATGCAATGATGACTTGTATTTGAATCCAAACACATACATTTGATTTCATTTGATTGAAAAATTTGTTAAATTTCATTAAGTTGGATTTCTTTTGTAAAGTTTTCAAATGATCAAATGTTAGTAGTTATCAAGTGTATGAATCTTATTTTGAAATGAATAATTTTAATGAAATATATGCATACTTTCAGGGGGAAAAAACAAATTGCTCCAGAATTATTATTTTGAGGGGGAGCAAGGTTATTCATTAAGGAGGAGAAAAAGCTTAGACTTCATTCGAAAAAAAGCATCGCTAAAGTTTTGAAAATCAAGGGGGAGAAAAGCTAAAGATTTTGTAGATGATTTTTCTTTCCAAAACTTTAGGGGGAGAAGAAAATAGAAAATGATTTGTACAGAAACAACAAAAGATAGAAATGTTATTTTAAGGGGGAGAAGAAGAAAAGGAAACTGATCTGTTGTTCTTATAAAGAAATGTTATGAAAGCTAATTTATGAAAGATGATTGATTGATTCAAAAGGGAGAAGAAAGTCAGAAAGTCATAAAAAGACAGAAATTTGATTTGATCACATGGAGATGAGAATCAATTTTAATTCGATACGATCATTTATGCAACAATTCAAGATTTCAAGATCTAGTTTCAAGATTTGGTGATTCAAGATTGTTCTTAATCGTGTGCTACAATTCAAGAAAGATGCAGCGTTTCAGTTCAAAAATGTTGCTGATGTGCGAGTTTAAGATCTGATTAATCAGAGTTATGCTAAATTCGAATTCAATTCAGAGTTTGTGTACGATTTAATGTGCAGCAGTTCAGATCATGGAGTGTCAAAGTTATTAAGGGATTGTTGTGTTGAGACATACTTTCGGCTGCTTAAAATCAGATTGTTTGTGATCAGAAATTCGTTCAAAACAACTCAGAACTTGTTCAACGACTATTCAGAACTTCTGATCATGTTATTCAGAAGAGTTTTGCTCAGACCATTCAGAAGTGTTCAAGTTTAGAATTCTGATCATGTTTATTGAGGATATTCAGAATTCAGAAGTTAGATCGTGAAATGTCAAAAGTTAATCAGAAATCAATGCTCAAATGATGGTTCAGAACTAAGTCTTCGAAGCTTACTCAGAATTCTGACTCCAATAGTCAGAACTTTATCGTGTGGAATCAGAACTTTGGAGTTAGAATTTTTTTCAGAAGTTCTTCACGTTCAGAATTCTGATTGACTTACTCAGAATTCTGAGTGGTCTTCTCAGAACTTTTACTTAGTATATTTCGAAGTAAAGGTGCAATTTCAGAATTGTTCGACAGCTTTGCGCCCCTGTCGTATTTTGATCAGAACTTCCTCCTCGAAGCTTCAAATTTGACGATTTCAGATGCGCTGGATTCCTAAGACACAGATGAACATTTTTTATGTTTTGAGTTTATTCTGAATAGATGTGCTTATTGGTCAGATTCTGTGTCAGTCTGTGGACTGATGCTGGACAGAAAGCAACATTTTTCATGCAATTTCTCCCAACTTTCAGAAAGGTGTTCTATCTTCTATTTTTGTGGATCCAAGCTGAGTTATTGAAGTGTATTGAGACACTCCCTCCTATGATCTTAATGGATTAAGCTCTTGAGCTTAATGGTCATTCAACTCGCATTTCAAAGACGAATTCTTTATTATAAACTGAGGTGGTTTCAGTCGAGCTTATTGCACATTGGATTCGATTTTAAAGTTGTAATTTGTGAAGAAGAAGAGCAAATTTTGAGGGGGAGCTTGGATAGATTTGCAAGGCGTGAAGATGTGAAACACTAAAGTTTTCAAAGAAATCAAGGGGGAGATCATTTGAAGATGCTTTCTTTATAAAACTTTAGGGGGAGATTGTTGGGTATAGAAAGCCCCAATTATATAGAAAGTTTTATAAAGTCCATGTAAAGTCAATGAAAGTCAAATGTATTGTAATTAGCTTTGTTAGTCTTTTGGGCTTTGGAAGTATAATGGGAGTTAAATGGGCTTGGGCCCATGTCATGTAATTTGACACTATAAATAGGTGTCTTGGGCTTACATTGTCATTAGAGATATTTTGTGATCACACATACTTCACAGTGAGTTGTGAGAAACGTTTGTATTAGAGAAATTCTCCCTCCATTGTATTGTAAAGCATATGAATAGAGATCATTCAAAAAATTGTTCTTCTTGCCTACCTTTCAGTCTTATCTTTGCTTGATTCCTTGAAGCACAGCATACAATGTAATCTGTAGAAATCCACTACTGATAGCTTTTCAAAATCTGCATCAGTGAAATAGTATACTTTGCCATCTTCTCTCAAAACTTCAAAAGACAAGTATTCCATCTTTCTGAATTGTTTAACTTTTAATTCTCTGATCCCTGTGATTAAGAAGTCTGAATATACAGCCTGTTTTGATTTCCCAAGACACCTTGATTTCTCTGCCAACCAGATTTGAGTCTCCTTTGGTCTATCATAATATACATTCAGAAATTGTATCTCTTTAGGCTTGAAAAAATCAGGTAGATCAAACTCAAGAAAGTATCCATTCAAATCAATTGACATCTCATCTTCTTTTGATTCAGATTGTTCAGCTTGATCAAGACTGTTATTTGCACATTCTGAGGAGTTGTGTTCTGAACTTCTTCAACTTCATCTGAAAGGATTTCATTCACTTCATACTCAGCAGGAAACACAAAGTCCTTGTGCAGCATCTTTTTAGGATTAACCTCTGATAATAACCATTCACCACAGCTTCTGATTTTTCTTCTGAGATTTAATATTCTTTCCACAGAGTTTACACTTTTTTTCTTTAGATTTTCTCTTTTAGTAGCAACATTAACTTTCATTTCAGTTAGTAACCAACTCAAAGTTGCATCACTATACTTCGCCAATTCCTTCAGTTTGAACATTTCAAGTCTTCCTTGAACTGGATATGCAAACCCTTCAGTTTCCATTCCTTCATTTATAAATCCCTTCGCATATACACCAAACCCTGAAATCATTGCTGGACATTTCAAGTTACATTTCTCTTTTCTTCCTTCAATTGCCAATTGAAAATCATACATGTACATATTTTTGACATAAATCCCCAGAATTCTTCTGCACTCAATCTCTATCAAGGTTTCTTCAGTACTGGCAAAGAACTTAACTAGAAAGATCTGATCATCAAGAGTTAATCTGTGAAAATCAAAACTTGACATGCAAACCTTTGTACTTCTTTCTTTCAGCACTTCCAATCTAACAAACATCAGACCATTGAATTCTTCTGGTTTAAACATCAATACTTTCTCAATCTTCTTCTGAATGTGTAGTCTTGAATCAGGAATTCTGAATCTGTTTGAGGCTTCTGTATAAATCATCTGAGATCTATTATCCATGAAGCCATCAATGTTGCTCTCCAATAGCTCATAATCTCCTTCTGTGTGATAGAGATTCTCATATATTTCCGCAGGAAAAATGTCATCATGAAACTGTCTAGCAAGTGGTACATCACTCAACTCCATGATAAAATCACATACAGGCTCGTCCAAAATTTGCAAGTTAATCTTAGGAATCTCAATTGGTTTTCTGAATATATACTCAGAAGGCATAAAGTAATCTTCCACTCTCTCATATTCTTCTTCTGTATTCATCTCATCAGCATAGTTAAATCGAAACTCATGTTTAAATTTCTGAGAATAATCAACAGTTCTATCTTCTTCTCCCAATAAATCAATAGGACTTATCAGTTTTACACTTTGTTGAATATTTTGAAAATTAAGTGCTCTGACTAACTCATTTTGCATCCTTCTGATCAAATTCTCATTTAATCTTCTTTCTTCTGATTCAGAATCCATCACACTATCTTTATCATAAAGAACAATATCTGTACAAGTGTTGTCAACAATTAAACTTTCCACTGTTTCTTCTGATCTCAACACAGGTTCCTCAATTGCTTCAATTTCATTAGAATTGATTTCCATCTCTGTGTCTAAATTCAATTCTTCAGTTTTATCTGAATCACCACCATCTCTGCTTTCCACCTCCATTTACTCTGTATCTGAACTATCAATCTGAACTATCTGAGTTTCTGTATTCTTTGTACTGACTAAATGCATATCTTCTATTTCAAAATCCTCTATGCAAATGTCATCATCAGAACTCAACCTTTGCCTTTTCTCCCCCTTTTGATGATCATGAGGTCCATTATCATCAAACCTTCTTTTAGAGTTCTGACCAGAAACACATTCAGGGTCAGCTTCTGCAAGTGGAACAAGATCAAGAGGTTTTGAAGTAGAAGCCATAGATACACTCAGTGCTTTCAATACAGATTCCTGCATACTTTGCATTTGTTTCAACAGATCTTTTTGAAATTCAGACATTATATCCTTGATCTCCTTTTCATGAGATTCCAAGGATGCCTTCACAGTATCTATTTTAGTTTCAACAGATTTCAATTTATCCTCCAACATATCTTTTAATCCTGTCACCTCAGCATTCAAATCATCCACCTTTTTCTCCAATTTTTCAACCTTTTCCCCCGTCACCTTGTTTTGATTCTGAATCTTTTCAAATTCAGAATGGTCTAACTGTGAACCTGAACCAACAGATGGTCCAGTTTTCATGTGCCCAGAGGGCTCATGGCCTGTAGATAACACAAAGTTATCTTGTACAACAGATGTACGTTTGAATGAGGCTTTTGTAATGTTCACCTCACCAGGACTTCCATCCAATCCTCGACACCCAATATTAGGTATGTCTATGAATGTTGTGTCAGGAATACGAAATTCCTGATTTGTGCGAGTGTTAGAAGGAATTTCAGGCTCAAATTGAATAGGACTGTGATATTCAGACTCAATGTGTTGAAAAATAGGTTGAGATTTATCACCTCCCTCCAAATGAGTTTGGGATGGTTCCCCTGAGTTATGTGAAACAATAGCATGTTGAAATGCTTCTGAGTGGGTATGGATGGGTTGTTCAAGATCCACCACTAGGTCCATGGTGTTTGTTTCAATATTAGACACCAAGAAATGTGAACCAACAACAGTTGTAGTTACCTGGTTAAGATTAGCTGGTTCAGAGGCATCTCTTTCTGTTTGAACCTCTGTTGACAATATCTCATCCTCACCACCCTCATTATGTTTTTCCTCACTTGTTCTAACCAAGCTCTCAGAATTTTGCCCCTCATTTCTCTCAGAATGTTCACCCATTTGAACATCCTCCCCCTCTCTTACTGGACTAGACCCCTCACCTCTCTTCTCTAGTTGGTCCTCATGGGTAGGGATTTGAGGTATTTCAATTCCCATAGAGGTGCAATATGCTTTTAAAATCTCACTCTCCCTTTGTATGTAATTCCTAAGTGATTTTGGTAACAGTTTATGATTAGGATAATTCTCAAGTTTGGTAACAGAAGACATCTTACCCAAATAGAAAGTAGGACCATGCTGTTCATTTGATCTTCTTGAAATGGTTATGTTTTCTTGCATTGCATACCAAATTACAATCTGCCAATATCTTATGTAAGGTATGTATGCCAGAGGAGTATCCTTTGTCTTCTTTTGAATAGCTTTCTGATTTTTCTCAAAAGTATTCTTCATGTCTTCCCAAAGTATAACAGTATAATCATAATGCCTATTCCTCACTAAACCCTGAAAGATCTGAAGAATCTGTTTTGAACCTTGATCTGCTGAGTTATTTTTCCCTGACATACACTTATTCACCACATGAAAGAAACAAGCCCAAATAGGTGGCAATTTGTTCCTTATGAACAAACTAAGGGTTCTCAATCCTTCATTATATCCTAATCTCATAAACTCTGCAATTAACTCCTCTGTTAATGGTGAGTCTTCAAAATCTGTCCTTCTTTGTACATCATCTTTCTCTGGAAGATTCAGTATTTCTCTTAGTGCAGCGATTGATAAGGTAATTGTGACTCCTCCAATTTCGGATACAAACTTGTTGTCTTCTAACCTAAGATGTTTCCACCATTGTTGAATATACTGAACAGGAACTGTTTTGTTTCTTGTAAACCACTTTCTGTAAGGATGATATTTGAATAACTCCATGATAATTATGTGTTCAGGCTTAAATCTACTTTCCTCAAATAACAAAACACAATTGTTTTCTGATAATTTCAACCATTCTCCTTCAGGAACAACCCTTTCCACTAAGATTGGTCTATTCGACATAATCGACCCTGCAGCACTCTGTTCATGTTCAACATTTATATTTACCTCATCTGCATTTCCTTCTGATTCAGCCATTTGTTCATCTTCTTCATTTATTTCATCATCCCTTATTGCTTCTTCCTCAAAAGCTCTATTTTGTACTTCATCATTATCTGAATCAGATGAATCCATCAAAGACTTAGTAGAATGTAGAGAAATTAGACCACTTCTTCGAAATCCAGCCATGATTTAAGAAGAAAACAAACTCAAAGAACTCTGGATTGATTCGTATCTCACTTTTCGCTATGGAATTTGAAAGAATTGGAAATAGGAATTTTAAGACCTATTTAAAATTCGCGAAGCTGAAAGGTTTGACGGAAAAGCGAAATCAATGTTATAACGTAGTCAACACATTTGAAATGCCACAGAGGATTTAAATGAAATGCGTGGCATAATCAACCAAATATGAAGCTGACACGTGTTATTGGATAGAATATTGACTCAAGTCAAATATCTGAATAACACGCTCAGAAGATTTGACTTTCCTTTATCAGATATCTGATTGTTCTACTCAGAGTTCTGATCCCATTATTCAGAAGAATTTTACCTTGTAACAAAAATTTATTTAAAATCAACTTCTGACAGATGTAAAACTTTTGATTATTCATAAGAGGTTTGAACAGATAGAAACACATTTTATCATCAGAATTCTGTTCATAGAATGATGATTTAAAAAAAACATTTAAACTCTTATATCTGAATATGAAAATGTTTGAAATTCAGATATAGTTTGAACAAGAAAAAAATTTTATAATTAAAAAGCTTGTTCTTCTTAGAATGATTAGAGATAAGAAATGACAACAAACCTTTTAAGCATCATGAAATAGTTTCCAGATGATATTCATGCTCCCCTTGACTTTAGCATGTATTTGACCAAATATGATACATAAAGATGAGATAAAAAGATAATAGAAAAACATAATCCGCACATTTGAAGTATTTGTTTTTCTCAAAAATAAATTCTTGAAAGTTAGATTTCTGAAGTATTGACTCAGAATCTCTGACCTTAAGACTCAGAAGGTCTGAACTCTAGACTCAGAATTTCTAAACTCAAGATTCATAAGTTCTGAACTTAAGACTCAGAAGTTCTGATCTCAAGATTCAGAAGTTCTGATCTCAAGACTCAGAAGTTCTGAACTTAAGAGTCAGAGTTTCTGAACTTAAGACTCAGAGTTCTGAATACACTACTCAGACAATTTTACTTAGAAACATTTATCATTTCTCAGAAACACAAATATTTTCAATTGGTCAAATTAAGCATTCCTATTTTACATATGAGAAAAGAGAACCTTTTGTGATCAAGTGGCTTTGTAAACAAGTCAGCCAATTGATACTTTGTATGCACAAAGTGCATCTCTATAGTTCCTTTTTCCACATAGTCTTTTATAAAATGATACCTCACATCTATGTGTTTAGTCTTTGAATGTTGAACAGGATTCTGAGTAATAGCAATTGCACTTTCTGAGTCACAATAGATGGGAATTTTGTTGAGCTGATACCCATAATCCATGAGTTGTGTTCTCATCCACAAAGTTTGAGAGCATGAAGCAGCAGCAGAAACATACTCTGCCTCAGCAGTTGAAGTAGACACACAATTCTGTTTCTTTGATGCCCAACTCACTATCTTATCCCCCAAAAAATGACAAGCACCAGAAGTACTTTTTCTGTCCAACGTACTTCCTGCATGATCAGCATCAGTGAAAGCAGTTAATTTGAAATCAGTTTCTTTTGGATACCATAAACCTAGATCAGGTGATCCTTTGAGATATCTTAAAATCCTTTTGACAGCCAACATATGTGATTCTTTTGGGTTAGATTGAAATCTAGCACAGAAACAAGTAGAAAACATAATATATTGTCTACTTGCAGTCAGATAAAGTAATGATCCAATCATGCCTCTATAGAGTTTGGTATCTACTGAAACTCCTTTGAGATCAGCATCTAACTTTATGTTTGTTGCCATTGGAGTTCTCATAGAAGCACAATCAGACATTTTGAACTTTTTCAGAATATCTCTGACATATTTTCCTTGATTTATAAAAATACCCTTTGGTAATTGTTTGACTTGAAGACCAAGGAAAAAATTCAGCTCACCCATCATGCTCATTTCAAATTCAGATGACATGATTTTAGAAAAATTATCACATAATTCTGGACTGGTAGAACCAAATATTATGTCATCAACATAAATCTGAATAAGAATTAAATCATCACCTTGTTTCTTTAAAAACAAAGTTGTGTCAATCTTACCTTTCTTGAAACCTGAAACTAACAAGTGTTGAGTAAGAGTGTCATACCAGCCTCTTTTTGCTTGTTTTAGACCATATAAAGCTTTGTCTAAAATATAAACATGATCAGGAAATTATGGATCAACAAAACCTTCAGGTTGATGAACATACACCTCTTTATTAAGTTTGCCATTTAAAAAGGCTGATTTGACATCCATTTGATACACCTTGAAATTTTTGTGTGCATCATAGGCCAAAATTATTCTGATTGCCTCTATTCTTGCTACTGGTGCAAATGTCTCATCATAATCAATTCCCTCTTGTTGGCAGTATCCCTTAGCAACCAATCTTGCCTTGTTTATGATAACAACACCTGACTCATCCTTTTTGTTTCTGAATACCCATTTAGTTCCAATAATAGATTTACCTTCAGACTTTGGAATGAGTCTCCAAACTTTATTTCTTTCAAATTGGTGCAATTCCTCTTGCATTGCTGAAATCCAATCTGGATCCTCTAGGGCTTCATTAGGTTTCTTTGGTTCAATCACACTTAAGAAACCAGCAAACATTGCTTCATTTGCTGTAGCTGATCTGGTCTTTACTCCTGCTGATGGATCACCTATTACTTGATGAATAGGATGATTTTTAGTCCATTTATTTGCACTGGGAAGCACATCAATCTCTGAAAAGTTATTGTTTGTATCATTCTCATCAATGATTGCTTGTAATTCTGAGCTGTCCCCTTGTTCTGATACATGTATAGGAGATGTATCCAAGTTTGGATTCTGAGCAGTGAAGTCAGAATTCTGAGTGGCTTGTTCAGAGTTCTGAACACAAGGATCAGAATTCTGAGTACAAGGTTCAGAATTTTCACCACTTGTATTTATCAGATTTGGACATTCTTCAGATGGACCTTTATCAGAAATTACAGTTGATTGAACTATTTCTGGAGTTCTATTTTTCATCTCTTTTACCATCTTTGGGTTTTCTTGAGCCTTTTCGAAATATTTTAGAAGATCGAATTTATCTTTTTGCAAATTTACAACAACTTTTTCACTTTCCTCAAATTTGGCTTCAAGATTAGCAATCTTGCTTTCAAAATGAACAATCTCAGTTTTTGGTTTAGAAATTGTTTCTTTTGCTTTTACAGGACTTAATTTTTGTAAATTGTCTGAACTGGTTATAGAACTTGCAGGTCTCACAAAAACTTCAACAATCTCAGGCATGATGAAATGACAAATTCAAATATCAACTATGAATTATGATAAAAAAAATGAGAATCAACACAGATCTAGAACATGCAAGAATTGATCAAATCTGTCACATGCATTTCATCAAACAGTTAGAGTACATGAATTAATGAAATCTTCTTTTCAACAAAAAATTTGAATACTAATCAACATGAAGCAGATAGAATCACTTTGATCAAGAAACCAAACAAGAATTGTAAGTCCAGGATTTACTCTTACAATCAATACAACAATGTATGAAACAATAATTGAAAAGTAATATGATCAAGCCCAATTGTATTCAATGAAGAACAGAATTACAGATCTTAGAGAGAGAGAATCTCAAGGATTACAAAGAGAGAATACAAATATATTCGAGGAAAATCAGTTAGTAATGTAGTGCTAACTACTATATATACTGCAACGGAAATATTAAAGCTACAGTACAAATATGAATGACTAATAGGAACAATACACGTGTCCTAATTAGTTAACTAAACACTAAGGAAAGTATCTAGTTATAAGTTCTGAACAGGTAGTTCAGAACTTCTGAACGTTCTTCTGACAAGGCTTCTCAGAACTTCTGGCTCTACTTCATACTCTTCTTCTCAGACTTCTGACTCTTCTTCTCAAACTTTCAAAGCGATCCTTCTGAGCCTTCTTAGTCAGAACTCTGACCCTTCATATCAGAACATCTGAGTCTTCTCATCAGACCTTTAACACTTAGTTTATTGACAAAACTCAGATCTAACAAACAGGTGTCTCAACTGATTGATCTCTGGGTGTTTGATCATCTTCTTGCAGATGTGTGTCAATGCCAGAAATAGAGAAGTATTGTTCTTTTGGGGAGTGGTGGTCGAGTGGTTGTGCCGTCCACCCTGCTGTATTTAGAGTGTGGGCAATGTCAGGGTTCTGTAGGAAATCGTTTAAGCTTCCTTGGTGAGCAAATCGATCTGGGGATTGATAGGGTGATTGATATCCCTCTTCTGTCATTTCTACTTCTGCATCTTCTTCTTCTGCAGTTCTTTCTTCTGCGATTTCTTCTTCTTCTATGGTAACCAAATTTTCAAGTGATTTCCCATGCTTCTTTTTGGTTTTCCTCCTCTTAGGTTTTGGTGCCCCTTCCTCTGTGGTTTTCGATTTTCTTTTCTTCTTCTGTTTTGGAGAAGAGGGAGGAGCAGTGGAGCCAATTTCTGTGGCATGAGGAGGTGAAGGTTGATCTTCTGCAGCGCTTGTGGAGGTGCCTTCTTCAGTTTTCCTCTTCTTTGATTTTGGAGTAGAGGTAGAAGATTTCGAAGAGGACTTCTTTCCCATGAGCTCTGCACGTTTGGCTAAGAAGCTAAGTTGAAAGCCATGTGTTTTGCTAGTTTGTGATCTTTTCTTCTTGAGTGGAAAGAGGTTCTGCAATCATTGTTCCTAGGGGGACACCTAAACGCGGGGGTGTCATAGGACTCGGTTTTGGAGTTCTATGATCGCGTATGTACTCTTTCTTAAGGGTTTTATTCGTGGCATACCTCAGAAGGTTCTTTGACAAAGGTCTGCAGTGTGTGTAGCCATCTACATGATCAGTGGGGGTATTTTTGTTCATTGGGAACTGTTTGGGAATTGGCCCTTCCATTGGCCAGTTCTGTATCAGCAACAGAGGTTCGAACAAAACTCCCATTATTCTTTGGAATTGCAGAGGTGGTAGAAAGTTAGGATCGTTCTCTTTGACCCTTCTGGTGTTGTTCTTTCTATC
The DNA here is from genome assembly GCA_033807775.1 of Saussurea involucrata. Taxonomy (NCBI): domain Eukaryota; kingdom Viridiplantae; phylum Streptophyta; class Magnoliopsida; order Asterales; family Asteraceae; genus Saussurea; species Saussurea involucrata. The sequence goes on along the minus strand of CM066327.1, from coordinate 92,336,992 downwards.
GATGGTGTTGATGATCTCTTATATCATTAAGGTCGCGTAATCCAGTGGGAGATCATAGTAAACCCCATACATGATGGTTAATATCTGATGTGAGCTCTGGTCAATACTGCCTATCTTCCTTGTCAGGCATCTGTTAAGAATTGAGAACAAGGTGTTCCACAGAGGTGGTAATCTGCCTCTGCAGAAGTCATTTCTCTTCCTCAGTTGGGTGTTGTACCCAAGCATTTCTACGAAACGACAGATCTCGTCGTCTGTTGGTTGCTCTGCATATTTCTTCAATCCAAGAAGACCCCTTGTTGGTAGGTTGAATTCAAGTGAGAACATTGTTCTATTGAACTTGATTTCCAGATGTTCGGATTTGTCAGGTCTTGAAATGTACCCTTTGATAAGAGAATCATCTTTATCAAATCGACAACTTTGCCAAAAGTGGTTCAAATATATAACTGGAATTTTGTTTGCGGTTCTTGAGAGTAGAGGGAAAAGGATATGATTTTCCATTATGTTTAGAAGAATGGCATGGGCTTCGCCGAAAGTAGTGGGTGAGGGGACCAAATAGCAATTGTTGGATTTGATTGGTAGTACCTTTTCGAAATGATCCTTTGCTATGAAGTTTTGAAGATGTGTGGTCGGAGCAAATTCTGCTGAATCGCCGGAATCTTCTAGTTCAATACTTTTGGCAAGGTGGGGGTTTTCTGAATGTTCAGAATGAGCAGGTGAATGTTCTGGTGAGTTCACCGGAGAGTGTGCAGGGGAGATAGCTTGAGAAGATGAAGCCATTGGTAATGAGAATAAGATACTTGCAGGTTTTTGCAGGGTTTCGCCGGAGAAGAATGAGGGTTTGTAAAAAGTTTATGAGAGGGTAAGCTTGGTTTTTATAGAAGGGTAAAACGGTAGATTTCTAAAGAGTAAAATATATGGCAATGGATTAAAATTTGGAATCCGTACACAAGTTAGAACGGCGGGTTCAACTTTCCACAGAAAACCTTCCATGTACGCCCAATGAAAAAGAGACACGTAGGCCATGTCAGAGGATGACAGGACGTCGTGCGCGGCCCATTAATGCTAGGCGCGTGGGGTTGTTCTTAGCCACATGAGATTCACTCTCAGTAAAAGTAACCGTTATTACTACAGAAATGCCCAAGTAACAGATTGACAGAACTTCTGTGGTTTACAGAAGCTCTGTGATTTTGAAAATCTTGATGTTTATTCCTTTCTCATATATCTTATTGTTATCATGACTTCTTTAACCAAAACGTTTGCAAAGGCACTAGAGAGGATCAATAGGATTTTTAGTTAAGAATTTTTACTCGCAGAGGTTTTGTGGCTCTGTGGGAACTTGCAGAAGCTCTGTGAGGGAAAAAAATCTCATAACAAAAATTCTATTAAATTTTCTGATCATCCAATTTTTGATCTGTTTTAAGAGATGTTTTTCGGACATATTTGAAAGTTGGTGTCCGAGAAAACTGTTATGGAAAAAGTTTTGTTCGTGAAGGTCATGGTGTATGTATTCGGTTTCCGAGATAACATTCCAAAAGATCGATAGAGGGTTAATTTGTGATCTCAGACATATTTCTGGCAGAGCCTCTGTTGAGCTCAGCAGAGGCTATATGACCTCAAATTTCTCATAACTCAAATTTTATGAAACTTTTTGATCTTTTGATTTTTGAAATGTTATCCACAGTATATTTAGGACATATTTGATAATTTGTGTCCCAGAAAACTGTTTTCAACAACCTTTTGTACGAGAGACATACCTTTTTGGTTCTTCTTTTCTAGGCAGTGATGTCTGACTTCTGTCGATATAGATTCATCGACATTCTTCTTTGGCTTCCCCTTGAAAGTTTTACCTCTGTAGATCATTTCATGGTCCCTTTTTGCTCCCCCTTGATCTAATCACCTCTGTAGATCAGGAATTTTCCTTTTGCTCCCCCTTGATCTAATCACCTCTGTAGATCAAGTAATTTCCTTTTGCTCCCCCTTGACCTATGCTTGGATCAAAAACTGATAAGTTTTGCATAGTACATAGGTCTTGTTTTTCCAGAGGTTCTGTGGAGGTCGTCAGAGGTTCTGAGCAGACTTACAAAAGCTCTGTGATATCAAGAATTATTTAAGATTGAGAATTTACATACAGAAATAAATCAATCAAAGCAATAAGTTAAGTAAAATAGAAATATATACTTATTAACAGAAGATAAAGCTATACTTACAGAGGATTTTCACATCATATTAATCATTCCTAACTTACCCACCAAGAAATTAAATCTTTTCTCGTCTAAGGCTTTGGTGAATAAGTCTGCAAGTTGATATTCTGTTGGCACGAAATGCATCTCGATTGTACCGTGTTCAACATGATGTTTCAAGAAGTGGTACCTTATATCGATATGCTTGGTTTTGGAATGTTGCACAGGATTGGCAGAGATGGCAATGTGTAACGACCCAAATCCCATATGCACAACAATTCACACAATGTAACATAACATTCATATAACAAAAGAAACATCAAATTACAAGTTCGGTCCCGCAGTCTTTTACAAATAAAAGAAACTATTCTACTACTAACTTTGCACTATTACATACATCACATTTAATAAGCTGATACAACTGCTAAACAATCCAAAATCTTCTTCTTATAACCCTTCACAAAAGCCATCCATTGAATACTCTAATTACTTGCTCTTACTTGAACCACCACCTGGAATACATATTTTAAAACAAAATGAGGGTTAGACCTGATGGTCAAAGTGAGAAATCCCTGTTAGTTTGAAAACCATTTATATAACTTCGTTCACATAAATCACGCAACACAATTACATATATCCAATTAAGCTCACATACCATATACCTTCCCTTCTCATTCCTCCTGGCCATATTAGTGGTAGCAAGCCAACTAATAATATACAACGTTGTACAACAACTACAGCCAAACAACGCTATACAGGTTCTATAGCCAATCACACCGGTCTTAAACCCGACCAACGTATTATAACACATTTATAATACACATGTAAATATAATACCTCACTATATTATAATTCACATACGAGCACATAATTATCAACAATTTCACTACCAACTCCACACATGTATGTATTCCAGTTAAAAAGTGTTTTCAAAGCAAAACTCACCTGTTTTGGTTATTTCACACGTTCGTAAGCTTCTTTCAAAACGCCCCTATCCCTTACCACGATTCCACAGAATCTGAAACAAGTTAATATACACAAATTGCTTTACTAACCAAATACGTAAAGCCTAACAATTTCCCATCCCCAACTGTTCCATTACACACTGTATTTAACTCACTACCGGGACTATACAGGGTATCGGGACTTATACAGTACCGGGACTCTTAGTACCGGGAGTTCCTATACCGGGAGTTCATAATACCAGAACTCTCCACTACCGGAAGTCTGTTATACCGGGAGTCAACTCTACCGGGAAATCATACTACCGGGATTCCACACTACCGGGAGTCCATATTACCGGGACTCCACCGGAAGTTGATTATACCGGGATTTCACCGGGAGTCCTCAAGAACACAGTCGGTTCCAATTTACCCAGTTTCAAATTAAACCTATACAATCTTAAATTAAACATTCTAATCCGATAGAAACGGTCTACTGATGATAACAAACATAATATGTAAAAGACTTACCTCAAGATTTCTTCTTAACACAATCGATTGATGCCCTATTCGTACAGTTTCTTCTTTCGCTTTCTTTCACCTTCAGACTCCCGCACACATACACAATCTTTCTAAATCTGGATAATAAAACTATTGATGTCTGAAGGTGTATATCACTTTTAATTAATTACCTTTTAGACCTTCAACTTTTCACTAATGTCCCAAACACCCTTAAACTCATTATTTACCCTCAAACTTACCCTGAACATTATAAATTATTGTTAAATTATTTAACGGACTTACCCGGGGTATTACATCATCTCCCCCTTAAAAGAATTCCGTCCCGGAATTCAGTTAGGCAAAAAGGTGAGGGTATTTGGCTCTCATTTCCGATTCAGATTCCCACGTAGCATCTTGACCTTTATGATGTCTGTACTGAACTTTCACTTGTCTGACCTCTTTATTCCGCATCACTTTAACCTTATGATCAACTATAGCTTCTGGCTCTTCTACAAAATTCAGTCTTTCGTCAACTTGTATCTCTGGTAGGGAGACTGCCTGATCTTGAGTAACCAGACACTTTCGGAAGTTTGACACGTGAAATGCGTTATGAATCCTGCTTAATTCTAGTGGAAGATCTAATCTGTAAGCTACTTCACCGATCCTTTCTGTGATAGCAAATGGTCCAATATACCTTGGGCTAAGTTTACCTTGTCGACCAAATCTGATGACTCCTTTCCACGGCGAAACCTTTAACATTACGTAATCCCCAACTTGAAATTCCAACGGCTTTCGACGGCGATCAGCATAACTCTTCTGTCTATCTTGAGCCACTTTCAATCTTTCTCGAATCTGGGTAACCTTATCGGCGGTTAACTGAACTATTTCCGGCCCCGCTAGTTGTTTTTCTCCCACTTCGTTCCAGCACAGAGGCGTTCGGCATTTCCTACCAAACAGTACTTCGAACGGTGCCGCTTGTATACTGGAATGATAACTGTTGTTGTAAGCGAATTCGATTAACGGTAAATGCTTATCCCACGATCCCCTAAAATCAACAATGCAAGCCCGAAGCATATCTTCTAAGGTCTGAATTGTTCGTTCACTCTGCCCATCTGTTTGAGGATGATACGCCGTACTTAACTTTATCTGAGTCCCCATTTCCCTTTGAAAACTTCTCCAAAATCTTGAAGTAAAACGACTATCACGATCAGAAATGATCGAGATTGGAATTCCATGTCGAGTTACTATTTCATCAATATACAACATAGCTAATCGCTCCATTGAATCGGTTTCCTTTATCAGTAGGAAGTGTGCAGACCTTGTCAAACTGTCGACGATAACCCAAATAGAATCGAATCCCTTCGGAGTTCTTGGTAGCTTTGTGATAAAATATGTGGTAATCTGCTCCCACTTCCACATAGGTATTTCTAGCCGTTGTAGTTGACCAAATGGCTTTTGGTGTTCAATCTTTACTTTCTTACAAGTATCACACCTTTCCACATACTGAGCAATCCCTCTTTTTATCCCCGGCCACCAATAGAATTTCTTTAGGTCTTTATACATCTTGTTTGTACCTGGGTGAATAGAGAAACGGGATTGATGAGCTTCTTGTAAAACACGATCACGTAATCCACCCAATCGAGGTACCCACACTCTGTTTCCCAGACACAATAACCCCCGATCATCTTTTACTAGCAATGCCGACATCCCCGCTAACCTTTCCGATTTCAGATGTTCATCATGATAAGCCTCCGCTTGACACTTCTGCAATTCATCAAATAAGTTGGGTAGGAGTTCAGTTCGTAGCGAAATAACTTTTATTGTTCCACTCCTTTCTTGACGACTGAGCGCATCTGCCACCACATTCGCCTTTCCCGGGTGATAAAGGATTTCACAGTCGTAATCATTCAGCAATTCCAACCATCTCCTTTGTCTCATATTTAGTTCCTTCTGATCAAAGAGATGTTGAAGACTCTTGTGATCAGTATAAATCTGACATTTGGAACCATATAGATAATGTCTCCAAATCTTTAACGCGAAGACGACTGCAGCAAGCTCCATATCATGCGTAGGATACTGCCGTTCATGATCATTCAGTTGGCGAGAAGCATAAGCTATAACCTTTCCACGCTGCATAAGCACACAACCCAATCCCAGTTTAGACGCATCACTGTAAACGACAAAGTCTTCTGAACCTTCAGGTAGTGATAGAATTGGGGCGCTGCACAGTTTCTCTTTCAATATTCTGAATGCCTCGTCCTGTTCTGCTTTCTATTCGAACTTTAAATTTTTCCGGGTCAGCTTAGTCAAAGGTGTTGCGATACGAGAGAAGTCTTTTATGAATTTCCGATAGTAACCGGCTAAACCCAAAAAAATTGCGTACCTCTGTTGCTGACTTAGGCTGTTCCCACTTTTCAACTGCTTCCACTTTCATCGGATCGACTTGTATACCTTTCTCGGAAATCACGTGCCCCAGAAATTGCACTCTCCGTAGCCAGAATTCACATTTAGAAAAATTTGCATACAACTTTTCTTTCCTCAGTAGTTCTAGAATCAAACGAAGATGTTGCGCGTGCTCTTCCTTGGACCGAGAATAGATAAGGATATCATCGATAAATACAATTACAAATTTATCGAGATACAGCTTACATACCTGATTCATTAAGTCCATAAAGGCAGCTGGAGCGTTCGTCAATCCAAATGGCATTACTAAAAATTCATGATGACCATACCTCGTTCGAAAAGCAGTCTTTAAAACGTCTTCTTCCTTAACTTTCAACTGGTGATAACCGGACCTTAGATCAATCTTGGAGAAATAGCAAGCTCCAACTAACTGATCAAAGAGATCATCAATTCGGGGTAGCGGATACTTGTTCTTTATCATGCGCTTATTCAATTCTCGGTAGTCAATACACATTCTCATCGACCCATCTTTCTTTTTCACAAATAACACTGGTGCTCCCCACGGCGAAGAGCTGGGTCTGATGAAGCCTTTATCGGATAGGTCTTGTAGTTGTGCCATCATTTCTTTCATCTCTGGAGGTGCCAAACGATACGGTGCACGAGCTACAGGAGTGGCTCCAGGAATCAGGTCTATACCGAACTCTACTTGTCTAACAGGCGGAAGACTGTTCAAGTCTTCAGGGAATACACTAACGATAGGAATATCTTCCATCCTATTCTTTTCCGGCTTAATATCTATCACATAGGCCAAGTAACTCTGACAACCCTTATTAACACACCTACGTGCTTTTAATATTGATATAAGACAAGACTGATGATTTCTGCGATCACCATAAATCACTACTGGTCCCCTCCCAGGTAATACAACATTTATTAACTTCTTATCACATACCATATTAGCCTGATTCTCGGCTAACCAGTCCATTCCCACTACTACGTCAAACTCTATCAGAGTTATAGGAAACAATCGTATAGGCACTCCACACCCCTCTATACTAATCACACAACTATCAAACACTTCTCTAACCGACACTTGATTATCATTTGCCGTATCTACTAATAGAACATGTTCTAACATTTTAGGTTTCAAACACAGGAAAGCAGCAAATGCAGGAGACACAAACGACCGGTTTGCACCGGAATCAAATAACACCTTAGCACGTGTAGAGTTTATAAAAAATGTACTTGTGACTACATCCGAAGTTTCCTCCGCTTATTTCTCAGTCATTTGAAATGCGCGACCCCTGGTTACTGGCGGTTCCAGTCTGGGTACTACTGGTTTAACAATCACTGGCCTGCCTGACGACCCACCTTGCTGTATCCTTCCCCGTGGACAGTTTGACTGAAGATGATCCAGACAATTGCATAAGAAACATAACCGCGTTACCTTACAATCCTTAATGACGTGTCCGGTCTTCCCGCACTTATAACACGCTCGTAAATCACCTTGGCAGTTTCCTTGGTGGACACGGTTGCACTTCTGACATGGTCTTTCCGCTGGTCGAAACGGCGGACGGCTATCATACCTCTGAAATTGGGACCTCTTCGGATCATATTGTGGTCCTTCCCACTTTCTCTTCCCGATACTTTTATCACCAGCATCTCTTCTAATATCCCGCTCAACATTCTCCGCGGCATTAACTGCAGCCGAGAAGGTATCGGGTCTTGTTGCAGACACTAACCTTCTAACTTCTGAGTTCAATCCAAAAATAAACCTTTCTATCTTCATCGCCTCCGTAGCAACATAGTATTCTGCAAATCGAGACTTTTCCAGAAAGCTAGTAGTATAATCTCGAACGGATAAGTTTCCTAGTTGCAGATTCATGAATTCTCCTTCCAGTTGTTTGACGGCTGCTTGGGGACAAAATTGTTCCCTGTAGGCTACCAAAAATTCTTCCCAAGAGAGGGTAGAATAAACATCGGATCCTTTTGAATGAATAAAAGATTCCCACCAATACAATGCATCTCCTTTTAACATAGCTGCCCCATACAATACTCTATCTTCATCCGCGCACTTGCTTGTTTTGAAAATGGATTCAATTTCTTTCATCCATCTCATTGCTTTTACTGGATCCCGATCCCCTGAGTACGTAGGAGGTTTACAACTAAGAAACATTTTGTAATCACATCTTCTCATTACCGGTAAGACCGTAGGGGTGATTGGCATCTCCTCTTCATGAGTAGGGTCTGGTCCTTCTGTTTTAGTATTATGAGTTTGGTTGAACATAGCTTGAATATTGTCTTGTAGTCTTCCCATTTCTGCCATTAGATCAGCCCTGGTAATGAAATCCGTACTATTTTGTTGGGTTCTGCCTCCGGCTCGACTTCCAGCTCTACCTCCAGTTCTACCCTCGACTCTGCCCCCCGTTCTGCCTCCCCTATCCCCGGTTCCTACTGACGGATTAGTTATGTTTGGATTTCTCCCTCCTCCTCGATTTGAATTTCTTGTACCGCTGGCCATTCTGTGGATTTAAACATGGTTAATATACACATAAGCATATACCCCATATAACAAGGTATTCCAGTTCAGACATGTACCTGTAAGATCACAATTACACTGGCCAGGTGTAGTATGAAATTACCTTACATGATGTTCCTTCTACCTTTTATACTTAGTATCCCGAGGTTCTACAATAATAGGGACATCCTACTTCACATGCAGTTTAAGTCTAGGTACAGATACTAATACCTAAATCCCTTAAACTAAGGCTCTGATACCATTTGTAACGACCCAAATCCCATATACACAACAATTCACATAATGTAACATAACATTCATATAACAAAAGAAACATCAAATTACAAGTTCGGTCCCGCAGTCTTTTACAAATAAAATAAACTATTCTACTACTAACTTTGCACTATTACATACATCACATTTAATAAGCTGATACAACTGCTAAACAATCCAAAATCTTCTTCTTATAACCCTTCACAAAAGCCATCCATTGAATACTCTAATTACTTGCTCTTACTTGAACCACCACCTGGAATACATATTTTAAAACAAAATGAGGGTTAGACCTGATGGTCAAAGTGAGAAATCCCTGTTAGTTTGAAAACCATTTATATAACTTCGTTCACATAAATCACGCAACACAATTACATATATCCAATTAAGCTCACATACCATATACCTTCCCTTCTCATTCCTCCTGGCCATATTAGTGGTAGCAAGCCAACTAATAATATACAACGCTGTACAACAACTACAGCCAAACAACGCTATACAGGTTCTATAGCCAATCACACCGGTCTTAAACCCGGCCAACGTATTATAACACATTTATAATACACATGTAAATATAATACCTCACTATATTATAATTCACATACGAGCACATAATTATCAACAGTTTCACTACCAACTCCACACATGTATGTATTCCAGTTAAAAAGTGTTTTCAAAGCAAAACTCACCTGTTTTGGTTATTTCACACGTTCGTAAGCTTCTTTCAAAACGATCCTATCCCTTACCACGATTCCACGGAATCTGAAACAAGTTAATATACACAAATTGCTTTACTAACCAAATACGTAAAGCCTAACAATTTCCCATCCCCAACTGTTCCATTACACACTGTATTGAACTCACTACCGGGACTATATAGGGTACCGGGACTTATACAGTACCGGGACTCTTAGTACCGGGAGTTCCTATACCAGGAGTTCATAATACCGGAACTCTCCACTACCGGAAGTCTGTTATACCGGGAGTCAACTCTACCGGGAAATCATACTACCGGGATTCCACACTACCGGGAGTCCATATTACCGGGACTCCACCGGAAGTTGATTATACCGGGATTTCACCGGGAGTCCTCAAGAACACAGTCGGTTCCAATTTACCCAGTTTCAAATTAAACCTATACAATCTTAAATTAAACATTCTAATCCGATAGAAACGGTCTACTGATGATTACAAACATAATATGTAAAAGACTTACCTCAAGATTTCTTCTTAACACAATCGATTGATGCCCTATTCGTACAGTTTCTTCTTTCGCTTTCTTTCACCTTCAGACTCCCGCACACATACACAATCTTTCTAAATCTGGATAATGAAACTATTGATGTCTGAATGTGTATATCACTTTTAATTAATTACCTTTTAGACCGTCAACTTTTCACTAATGTCCCAAACACCCTTAAAATCATTATTTACCCTCAAACTTACCCTGAACATTATAAATTATTGTTAAATTATTTAACGGACTTACCCGGGGTATTACACAATGGCACTTTTGGAATCACAGAAGATGGGTATTTTGAATAGAATGTGGCCGTAGTCTTTTAGCTGAGTCTTCATCCATAGAACCTGAGAACAACAGCTAGCAGCAGCAACGTATTCAGCTTCTGCCGTAGATGTTGATACACAGTTTTGCTTTTTGGAGGTCCAACTGACTAGTTTACCGCCTAGGAATTGACAACTCCCAAAGGTACTCTTTCTGTCGAGCATGCATCCTCCATAGTCTGAATCTGTATAAGCTTTAAGACAAAAGCCAGAGTTCTGTGGATACCAGAGACCAAGATTTTTGGAACCCTTTAGGTATCTAAAGATTCTTTTAACAGCATCATAATGTGATTTCTTAGGATTAGCTTGATAACGTGCACAAAGACATGTGGAATGCATAATGTCAGGTCTGCTTGCAGTTAAGTATAACAGAGATCCAATCATGCCTCTGTAGAGAGTGCATTCTACAGAGATGCCATCTGGATCTAAGGATAACTTATTTACAGTGGCCATTGGAGTTTTCATTGCAGAGGTATCAGAGAGGCTATACTTGAAAAGAATGTCAGAGACATATTTAGCCTGATTTATAAAAATTCCCTCTGATGTTTGTTTGACTTGGAGTCCGAGGAAGAATGTTAATTCTCCCATCATACTCATTTCAAACTCACTCTGCATGAGTTTTTCAAAACTTTTGCACTCTTCTGTATTAGTAGACCCAAAAATTACGTCGTCCACATAGATTTGTACTTGCATTATTTCACTGTTTTTACGTTTATAGAATAGGGTAGTATCTGTTGTACCTCTGTTGTAGCCATTTACTAGAAGAAAGGTATAAAGTCGTTCGTACCATTTATAGAATAGGGTAGTAGACCCAAAAATTACGTGTTTGTGTGCGATTGTGAATGAAAATTAAAGAGGAGAAGAATCGAACCACATACCTTGATTTGGGGATGAAATCGGTAGTAATTTGTGCGTGCGTGAGAGAAGAGGGTTTAGAGAGGGTTTTGTGTGTGAGTTTTCGGAAAAATGAGAATTGGTGAATGCCCGGGTATTTATATGCGTGACTCGGTGTTCGGGTGGGGTGCCCGGACGTCCCATTTGGATAGTCACAGTGTCCGGATACTCCATCCGGACAGTGGCCTGTCCGAATTGGTCATCCGGTACCCATCCGGTATCCGAGACTTTTGAGAAACTGGCAATTGTCCACCAGTGAGTTATAAAATGTCCAATTTCTACCCAAACCCCTTTAACTTAACGACTATCCCCTTGAGTTGTGATCTCTTTTAAAAAATGGCTCCCCCTCGATTTGTGTTTGACAGAATGTGATCCCAGAAACAAGTAAACAAGGATGTAATCAAGCAATACTCAAGTCATCTCTCATTGATCTTCAAGAACACAATTACAAAGTAGAGAGAAAATGACTAAGTATCTTGATGATGTAATTCCAAAGTTATGTAAAACAAACTCTATCTAAGCCTTTTATACTTAGACTAGAATTTAAAAATTAGACCCTTCTACTTGGATAGCTATCACCCAATCTGGATCATTTAGAGCCTCAGAAACCGTTAAAGGTTCAATATTGCTCAAAAATTTCGAAAATAAACACTCATTTGCCGTAGCCATAAGAGCTGACGAACGCGTTTGAACTGGTGAATCTAGATCACCTATTATCTGCTGAATAGGATGAGCCTTCGTCCACTTTGTTGAGTGTGGGTGTGAAACATATGATGTTTGAACATTGTCAAGAGAAGCATTTGTCTCTTCTTCAGCTATTGGTACTTCTACTTCAGCACTTGGAATTTCCGAAGGAATACCGGTAGACGGAATTTGTACTCCAGAAGATTCAGGTGGTTGCTGAGGAGTAGTTGTAACATTCACTGAAGAGCTAGCATTATGTGTTGAAACCTCCACATTTTTATGAACAGGTTGTGGTGTAGAATTAACAATTGGTACAACAGTTTCTTGAACATGAGAGGAAATATCAATCGTTGTTGATTGATTTGCATCTGTATCAGTAGTAGGAACGACAGCGGAAATTGTTGTAGATGCGGGTTTCGTCCTGTGAAGAACATCAGAAGATTTGTAAGTACCAAAGTATTCATCATAAAAGTCTTCAAACAAATAATCAAGATCAGTTAAATGAGATTTAGAAGATGAGGGTTGATCAAGATGAGGGTTGATCCTGATTCGGTTTTGGAACAGGTTCTGAACTGAATTGTTCAGAAGCTAATATTCCAGTTATCATGGGTTCTGAACTGTTATGATCAGAAGGCATTTCGTTATGCTCATCAAACTTCACATTCACGCTCTCAATTATGGTTCTGGACTGCTTCAGATAAATCCGATATGAAGCTGCAGAGAAAGAATATCCGACAAAGATTCCATCAATCGCTTTCGGTCTGAACTTGTTACAATTCTCCTTGTCGTTCAAGACGAAGCATTTGCAACCAAAAACACGAAAGTGCTTTAGGGTTGGCTTCCGGTTGTTCATTATCTCATAAGGACTCTTACTAAATCGGCGATGAATGACCGAACAATTCTGAATGTAACATGCAGTTGCGACAGCCTCAACCCAAAGGAATAATGGTAGATTCGAGTAAGGCAACATAGTTCTTGCGGATTCGACTAACGTTCTGTTACGTCTCTCCACAACACCATTCTGTTCAGGAGTTCTGGCCGCAGAAAATTGTTGAATAATCCCGTTCGATTCATAGAAATCTCCCAAGATTCTATTTTTGAATTCTGTGCCATTATCCGAACGAACGATTTTAACTGATATTTGCATGTTGTTTTGAGCTGACTTGATGACGTTGATCAGATTTTATGGAGTTTCATCCTTTGAACGAAGAAACTTAACCCTCGTGTAGCGTGAAAAGGCATCAACAATCACCAATACGTATTTTCTACCACTAAAACTTTGAGTTCTCATTGGGCCGCAAAAATCCACATAAATTAGTTCCAATACACTCTTTGTCGTAGGTTCAGGTTTTGGCTTATGAGGAACCCTTTTCATCTTACCTTTCTCGCAAGCATCACATAGATTTTCAGCATCAAACTTCAACACTGGAAGACCACGAACTAGATCACCTATTACTAGCTTCTGAATATATCGAAAATTCAGATGTGACAGTCGTCGATGCCATAACCAACTTTGTTGAATTGAAGCCTTTGAAAGAAGACACACTTCACTCTTAGGTTTTACCTCAAGCAAATTGATTGTATAAAGATTTGACTTTCGTGTGCCAACCAAGAGTTCTTTCCCTTCATCAGTTCTGACACAGCATCTTGTTGCTTTGAAACTCACTTCCAAATCTTTATCACAAAACCGTCCAATGCTAAAACGATTGTGTCCTAGTCCTTCAACGTAGCTCACCTTCTTAATTGTAAGGTTGTCTTGGACGATATCTCTAAATCCTTTGATCGGAGTGAACTGATTATTTCCGAATCTTACACGACCAAGGTCTTTTCAACAAAGTTTGACAACATATCTCGTTGGCCGATCATATGCTTTGTACATCCAGAATCTAAGTACCATAACTTACTTTTCTGCAATCAACCAGATTAGACAGTTTTAGGTACCCATTTAAAGATGGGTCCTTTTTGGTTAGTTGCTTGAGATACCTTTTTGGAAACTGGTGATCTCTTTTTCTTTGTGAAAACAGGTGTTTGAGTAAAAGCATATGGAACGGAATATGAGTTGTACAAACAATAAGAACTAGGTAATGCAAACATACTATTTCGACCACAAACAGAACAAAAGCATTCGTCATTTGCAAAATTCAACAATTGGCCTTTAGAGTAACGCTTGTAAGGTGTTACAAGAATTCGTTTATCACTAGTACCAAATTGTTTATTTATTGAAAAACTATTGTTTTTAACATTCTGTTTGGTCGGTGGGGTCTTTGTTTGCTTTACCCGGCATTCTTGCTTCCCATTCTTCTCATTCACATAATAATCTGAAAGATCAGAAAATTTAGAGTCAGAAAGTTTAGAACCATGAGAAGTGTTTTTCTTTGACTTTTTATTCTTCTTTCTTTTCTTTAAGGGTTGTTTAGAAATAGGCTTTTTCATCATATTTGAACACTCTCCCTTACAGAAAGTACTAAAAGATTGTTCATCTTTCAAAACAAAGTCTTTATGGTCTGGAAGTTTCTTTGAAAAATCAAGCAAGCAAGCTTTTCCTTTTTCAGTAACCGTAGGCTTTTACTTCTCTATAGGAACCGGGTTTGGTCTAAAATCCTCAGAATCAGAATCTGAATCAACATTGTGTACTTCAAAATCCTTTTTAGATGAAGAAGAATTTTCAGGAGTGAACCACGTTTGAAAAGCAAATTCTTTTCTTTCTTTTGCCAAAGCAATTTCCAGTTCATTTACTTCTTGAGAAAGCTCATTTATTTTTTCTTCTAAAGATTGTTTTTCATTTTCATAAATGAATTTTTCAATCTCAAAGTATGCTCGTTCAAGATTGAGATCATTCTCAAAATCAGACATCGTACTTTTATTTGTAAAATTACCACCTTCCTCTTCTAAAGGATTTTCCAATTTCTTCATTTTATGAGAAAGTTCAGTTATCTTTTCTTCAAGAAGTTTGCTTTTGTTGATCCAAACCCTCAGTGATTTGATAATGACCCTATCTTAAATACTTAGTGAAAATTGTAAGTAAACAATATGTATCAGAGTTTCACTATCGCTGATAAGTACTAAGATCTTACAGTACTGCTGATAGGAACTCTCGCACTTTTAGATTAAACATTCAGCGAACACTGTTCACCATATCGCTGAGTCTGTTCAGTACTTATGGTGATCGCTGATAAGTTAGTTGTTTACTTATGATCCCTGAAGACAAGATTCACGTCAACAAAGGTTCTACGCTGAAGTCGAAGATCAAGCTCAAGAACCAGCGACAAGTCTCCTAATGAACTGATGCGGATCAGCGAAGACTCAGATTTGTCCACTCAACGTGAAGTATCAAGTACAAGACTTTAGCTATCGCTGAATTTTATCATTCGCTGAATAGTAAATGATAATCGCTGAATCAACGAAAGCTGATCATGAAGTCCTCCGTACAAAGTACTTTTGTCTTAACCTCCCTTGCACGCCACCGTACGAAATGTCAGAAAAGAACCTCCGAAAATCTGAAATCGTACAACCACTCTGATACTACACTGTTCATTCATGCGGCTACTAAGGTTGTCAACAAAGGTCAATGACATGCAACCAATCCGCTGATGACACGTGTAAAGTGTATACTGAATTGCATTAAATACATGCAGTATATAAAGAGATGAACTCACTTCATTTGAAGTAACTTGCTAACTCTGGACAAGTTCAAATCTCTCTTAAGATAAGATTTTATTAGTAATCTCCTTATCTTTCTTAGTGCAAGAAACCTTAGTGTTCCAACTTGTTTAGATTTAGGTTTATCCTTAATCTTGTTTCCGCAACAAGCTGTAAATTGTTAATGATTTATCAATAAACAATTTAGAAAAGTAATATAGTGTGTTTGTATTCAACCCCCCCCCCCCCCCCCCCCCCCTTCTACAAACTTGTTTAGGCCTTTCGGGACCAACAAGTGGTATCAGAGCAGATTTGTTTAATCTCATAAACAAGATCTAATCTAAGATATTTCTCTTCCTAGCTATTATCTGAAAATGGCCAACACAAACACAAACGTTTTAATTGCTTAATTATAGATCTAAAAACGGTTGGTAAGGATTATTCTAACTTTGAAGTGCTGACAAAGTTTTTAGAATGTTTACCTGAAAGCTGGGACAATTATTCCATGTGTCTCAAGCTGTCGAAAGATCTAAGATCAATGACACTTGCTACCTTATATGGCACATTGCTGAATCATGAGCAATCTAGCCATCTTAAGAAGAATCTTGTAAAAGATTCCAAAAGCACCCCTGTTGCTTTAATCTCAGAGGAACCTTCTACTCAGCGACCCGTGGTCACTATCACTGAGTTAGAAAGTAACTCTGAAAGGTCATCAGATTCTGATTCTTCAGATGATGATGAATCCTTGGCTCTCCTAACTAAAAAGTTCAGGAGATTCGCCAAGAAGAAAATGTTTAGAAAGAACAAAACTCTCTCTATAGCTGACAAGCCTAAGTCATCAGCTTTTGTTGATAAGGCTACTGCTACTTGTTTCAACTGCGAAAAGACAGGTCATTTCGCTAACGAGTGCAGGTCAAAGAAAATCATGAGACCTTCAGCTTTTACAAAGAAATCCTTTGTTCCAAGGAATAAAGATGACAAATACTTAAAGCTGAAGGAGAAGTATGCAAAGCTGAAAAGCTTTAAGAAGAAAGGAAAAGGCCTGATGGCTGACTATGATTGGGCTGCTTCTGATGAAGAAGCCTCATCATCTGATTCTGAAGATGATGAAGCAAATCAATGTCTCATGGCCAAGATTAAAGAAGAGGAAGAAAGTTCAGACATTCCCTCCACTTCAACATCTGCCATTCAGGTATCACCTTCCTTCTTTACCAATATTGTAAATATTGATGAAGCTGATAGTCTCCGTAAAATCGAACTACTGACTAGAAGTTTATACGAAGCCATGAACGGCAAAGCTGTGGTTGAAAACCAAAATCTTGATCTCGCTGAAAAGCTTAAAAATTGCCACCTTCAAATAGAAAAGCTTTCTAAATTTGAAGAAGATTTTAAAGATCAAGTCCATTTAAATCAGCTAGTCAAAATCGAACGAGCGGAAGCTATCGCTGCATTAAAAGCTGAACAAGCTACTGTTGAAGGATGGTGTAATTCTTCAACAAAGATCACTGAGATAATTAAGGCTCAGATTCCTCTGAGTGATAAACGTGGTCTGGGTTATAAATATGATACTCCAATACCAACCACTGAACGTTCAATGCTTAAATTTGGAACGTTCGTATCCTCAATAGCTGACACTTCTTCATCTCAGTACTCCTCGTCAGTTACACCAATCCCTGAGGAAACTCCTACCTCAAAAGGTAAGGAGAAAATGGTTTATTCAAAACCTACCTCTGTCTCTAAAGACAAAGGTAAAGGAATTGTTATTTATCAAAATCCTCAGAAGGGTACATTAGTACCTAAGCTGAATGCTTCTAAAGCCTTGGTGATTCATTCATCTGGTTCTAGAAATCAGACCTCTGGATCAGTTCAGCGACCTACTCCTAGACTTAGAGTAGATGTCCTTGGTAAGAAATCTGAAGAACTGAATGTTCGCCCTATTTCAAAAACCAATAGTGTACTTGGTGTTGGCACTTCTAATTCCAAATTAAAAGCTCTGCACTCAAGTGGTCCTAGAACTAATTTTAGTTATAGGAAATGTTATCACTGTGGACTTACCGATCATATTGCAAGTAAGTGTCCCACAGCCACCAAAGCTGATAAGATAGCTAAGGTGAAGATAGCACCCAAGAAGACCAAACCAGTTGCAAGTCAGGTCAAGGTGACTCCTACCTCTGAGGTCAAGAAATTGACCAAAGTGAAGAAAGACAAAGCTGAATCTTCAAATGCTGCGAAGACTGCTGAACCCATTCCAACCTCTTCCACTGACAAACACGTATACATGGCGAAGTGGGTACCCAAGCAAAACTAATCTTCCTTTGTATTGCAGGTTAAGAAGGGTATCTGGTATCTCGATAGCGGATGCTCTAGACACATGACTGGAAAGAAAAGCCTGCTCGCTGAATACAAGGAAGAGAAGGGTCCCTCTGTGACTTTCGGTGGAAATGGAAAAGGACACGCCCGAGGGTATGGTGTACTTTCAAATGGTACAACATCCTTCAGAAGAGTCGCATATGTTGAAGGGCTGAAGCATAATCTTCTGAGCACCAGTCAGCTTTGCGACATGGATAACAAAGTGATTTTCACTAAGGAATCCTGCTTTGTCTCTGACAAAAAGGAGAAGATAGCTCTCAGCGGTTATCGTTTGGAAAATGTTTACGTTATAAACATGGACTCAACAACCACTGAGAACTCCTGTTTCTTCTCAAAGGCATCTTCTGATGTCAACTGGCTATGGCACAAGAGGCTCTCACATCTCAACTTCAAGACACTGAATACTCTTTCATCCAAAGAGTTAGTCACTGGTCTACCTCAACATTCATACGCCAAAGAATCCTTATGTTCAGCGTGTGAAAAAGGGAAGCAGACCAAGGCAAGCTTTAAGTCCAAGCTAGTTTCCTCAGTGTCATCTCCTCTTCAACTACTCCACATGGATTTGTTTGGCCCCGTTAACAAACAATCCATCGCTGGAAAGAAATATACGCTGGTCATAGTTGATGAATTCTCTCGTTACACATGGGTAATGTTTCTCCGTTCTAAGAGTGACACCCCTGAAGAACTCATCACCTTTGTTCGGAAGATGGAAACTCTGAACAATTTGACTGTTCGCTCAATAAGGAGTGATCATGGAACTGAATTCAAAAACAGTTCTCTTGATTCCTTCCTTGAGAGCAAGGGTATTTCTAACAACTTTTCGTCAGTGAGAACACCACAACAAAACGGAGTCGCTGAAAGAAGAAATAGAACAATTATTGAAGCTGCACGTTCAATGCTCAGCGATTCTCACCTGCCTACTCAGTTTTGGGCAGAAGCTGTCAACACGGCTTGTTTTACGCAAAACATGTCGCTGATAGTCAAAAGATTCAAAAAGACAGCCTATGAACTTTTTCATGGGAGAAAGCCTTCAATCAGCTTTCTTCACATCTTTGGTTGTCAGTGTTTCATACTGAACAACAGAGATGCCCTTGGAAAGTTTGATCCTAAGGCTGATGATGGAATCTTTCTTGGATACTCCTCAGTTTCCAAAGCCTTCAGAGTCTTCAACCGAAGAAGACAAACTGTAGAAGAAACTATTCACGTCACGTTTGACGAATCCCGTTCAGCGAACTCTAAACCGAACGCTGATACAGAAGAACTGAATCAATGGATGTTTTCTCATCTTGGTGATTCAGAAGATGTTCCCACCACTCATGCTCATACAACTGAAAATGATGGTCCTACTATCATTCCCAATATGCAGAATAGTGAAGCTGAAACATCTTGGGTCTCAGCTGTTCCTATAAACACTATACCCGCAGTTGATCCAAATGTCTCAGAAATTCCATCTATTTCTCAGCAATCAGTGAATGAAGTGACAAATGCAAGCATTCCTCTCTTAGTTGATAATCCAGAAGTAGCTGAAGCCTCATCTTCAGTTTCTCCAGTTCAGACTGAGTCAGCGACGCATGCTCCGGCTCAGCGATGGACTGTAAATCACCCAATCGATCAAATTCTTGGTGATCCCAACGCTGGTATTCAGACTCGTAGAAGTGCAGGTAATATTTGTTTATTTGTTAACTTTATTTCTCTAACTGAACCAAAGAAAATAGATGATGCCCTCAGAGATACAAACTGGGTCAGCGCTATGCAAGAAGAGCTGACTGAATTCGAAAGAAACAAAGTTTGGAAACTTGTTCGGAGACCAACTGACAAAACAGTGATAGGCACTAAGTGGGTCTATCGAAACAAGTTGGACGAACATGGTACTGTAACTCGCAACAAAGCTCGTCTTGTTGCTCAGGGATACAGACAAGAGGAAGGCATAGATTATGACGAAACCTTTGCTCCAGTAGCAAGACTTGAATCTATTCGTCTTTTCTTAGCATATGTTGTACACAAAAACTTCACTGTACATCAAATGGATGTTAAGTCAGCGTTTCTAAATGGAAAGCTGAATGAAGAAGTTTATGTGGAACAACCTCCAGGATTCTCAGATCCTAAGCGTCCAGGTTATGTTTATAAGCTGGATAAGGCACTTTATGGCTTGAAGCAAGCTCCTCGTGCATGGTATGACACTCTTTCTACTTATCTCCATCTTGAAAAATTTGAGAGAGGTAAGATTGACAAGACTTTGTTTTTTAGAAAAATAAAAGGTCATATCATTTTAGTTCAAATATATGTTGATGACATTATATTTGGTTCTACTAACCCTGAGCTTTGTACTCGTTTCGCTGATAGAATAAAAGATGAGTATAAAATGAGTATGATGGGTGAACTAACATATTTCCTTGGTCTTCAGATTAAGCAAACTGAAAAAGGAACTTTTATAAATCAGGGAAAGTATGTTAAAGATATGCTGAAGAAATTCGACTTAACTGAAAGTTCAGCTATGAAAACCCCTATGGCACCACCGCTGATACTTGATAAGGATACAAAGGGTGTTCCTGTCAATGTCACGCTGTACCGTGGGATGATCGGCTCACTACTGTATCTTACAGCTAGCCGACCCGATATTATGTTTGCAACATGTCTGTGCGCACGATATCAAGCTGAACCTAAGATATCCCATATGAAAGCTGTAAAGCGAATCATTCGATATCTTAAGGGTACAGCGAATCTAGGTCTTTGGTATCCCAAAGATTCAGGATTCGATCTAACCGCCTATTCAGACAGTGATTTTGCAGGTTGCAAAATGGATAGGAAAAGCACCACAGGAGGATGTCAGCTCCTGGGTGGAAAGCTGGTAAGTTGGACAAGTAAGAAGCAAAACTCAGTGTCCACTTCCACAGCTGAAGCTGAGTATGTAGCCGCTGGAAGCTGTTGTTCTCAAGTCTTGTGGATGAGAAATCAACTACTAGACTATGATCTTCAGCTCTCCAAAATTCCAATCTATTGCGACAGCACAAGTGCCATCGCTATAGCAAACAATCCAATGCTACACTCAAAGACAAAACACATAGAAATCAGATATCATTTTATCAGAGATCATGTGATGAATGGTGATATAGAACTTCATTTTATCCCAACTGATTATTAGTTAGCTGATTTGTTTACCAAACCTCTTGATGAGACAAGATTCAACTTTCTCATCAGCGAGCTTGGAATGCTGAACTTTGAAGGATAAATCTTCAGCGGTTCACATTTAATCAGCGATACGTTTATACATTCTTGTATAGGCTCTCGGATAAAATAAACTTGTACAATCCATTTCATCATCTTCTCTCTGAATAAATTTGGTTAAACTGATATCAAGGTATGTTTTCTCTCTCTGACAAAACGCATGAAAATGCCAGATTTCAAATTCTTACATCGCTGAATATCTCTTCCTTAACAGCGATATTTTGAAACTTCTTTAAACCCTCACTGATATTTCTATTCAGTGCTTCATATTTTCCAAAGAGTCCTTGAGTTTTTCAAAACCTCAGAGACAACGAAAGAATGTGAAAGGACAGTTGTGACGTCATTGCAACGGATAACACCAGGCACGCCCTTTTTCTGACACACGTTTGCACGTTTCGTTGTCTATCCAATCAAATGCAAACACGTGTCCGTGTCATGATGAAAAACTTTCCCGCTCAAGTTTTTCTCTCTCTACTCTCTTCCTATATAAACACTCTCAAAGTTTATATTTGTCTTTTACGCGAATCAATCTTTCTCCGCAAGAAAAGAACACTGTTGCATTTTGTGCTCTCAATCTTCAAGAACTGTTCATCATCTTCTTCATCAAACTCAAGGTTAATATGTTCTTATCTATTATCAAATGCGAATAACTTGTTTTCGATCTTATCATTGTTTTACACAAGATCAAACAAAAGAACTCAAAAATAAAATCATTTTCTTTCATGGTTTTATAAACACAACCATTTCATGGTTGTTCTTCAAGTTTTAAATCTAAAATCTTAAACTTGTTCTTCTTTCGTATCCATTTTTTTAAGAAACTGGAATACAAGGCTTATGGGTGTTATATTCATTTTTTTTAAAACAAGAAAAACCCTAATCTTCATTAAGACTTTTTTTGTCTGAATGAAATGGACAAAATTCGAAAAATCTTAATGGAAATTTTCTTTCCACATTAAGATAATTCTTATTTGTTAACATCTTTGGTTGAACTGATAATACAGTGAAATGGCAACTTCAAAGCTGAATGTTACCGCTGAGTCCATCTCCGCTGATTCTGAGGAACTGGAAATCACCAAAGCTCCTCAGGTTAAGTTTGAGCTGGATCAACTAGACTGGACAAAGGCAAACAATCTCTCAGCGCTTCTCGAGTTTCCTCCTCGGAAGCAGGTATCCCATCTAGACGACGCTGTAAATCTTTTGAAGAATAGCCCCATCTACACAACACTGACAATCTCACCTCCTGCCAGTCAGCGTCTATTATCCCAATTCTGGTACTCTGCCAGACACACCGACCTACCCTCCGCCAAAGATCCATCTAACACCATCGACTGCATACTCAGCGATACTGAGTATGGCACCATCAAGATAACCCCCGCAATAATCCGCAAAGCTCTGAAATTCCCTAACGCTACTTCAGAAAATCCTTTCATTCCATTACCTGACCACAAGAAGCACGCTGACAGTGAAGAAATCATTGTTTTCCTTGATGCGATGGGTTACATCTGGGAGACTGGAAGAGACAAGCTACCTGAGAAGAAGCTGACGCTGATAAAGAAATCCAAGATGCCCAGCGAGATGAACTTCATCTTCGCTCACCTGATCAGCTGCATGACAGCGAAATCCGGATCTTTTGTTCAAGCCGCTCAACCTCAGCAGGCCATGGGTTACGCACTGCTGAAAGGTCTCAACATTGACTGGGCCTCCATCATCTATGAAGACCTCATTCAACGTGTTGATTCTGCCGCTGACCGACCAGCATGGGTTCCTTACCCACGATTCATCAGCGCCATCTTTCAATATGGCCTGAAGGACAGCTATCCTGAAGAGGGTGATCTGAAACTCTCTCAGATTGGCCCTAAAGTTCTCGACTTCAAGCCTGTCGCCAACGAGGTACGTCTCTCTACCCTTCTCACTCTACTTAATTCTCCGCTTTCTGTGGCTCCTTCAGCGACAATACCCCTCGCTGATTCCCAGGCCACAAAATCCATTCCTTCTAAGAAAAGGAAACAATCTCTTACCCCTCTTGATTCCAAAAGGATCAAGAAAACCAAGGAGCAACCCCAGCAATTCCATGCTGAAGACTCCTCAGCTCATTCTGAAGAGCTGAAGGAAAGTTCCGTGGTACGCTCTGCCACACCAATTCAAGCCATCCCTTCTAAACCTACTTCAGCGTCCTTACACGCTGAGGTTAGAACTTTGGAATCTACCCTACCTTCTTCAGTCTCTCAAAAGACTGATGAAGTACTTCTCAGCGAATCCAACGCTGAACTTGTAACCCAACCCCAATTCTTATCCTTCGATCCTCCCTCTATTTCTTTGGACACTCCTCCAGTTAAAGCTGGAGATGCCATCATTCAAGAAGCCGTTGAAGCTTCTCAGCGAATGACGAAGAAAGGACCTGCAGAGATCTCCATCCCTCACGGAACTTTTGAGGGAGATATGGAACACTATGGAGGGACTCGAAACTTTGATGAGTTCGTCAACGCTCCTGCAGGTACAGATCCCACCTTAAACACTGTAACTAAACCTGAAACTTCTGAGCTTTCCTTTGTTCACAAGTACTTATATGTTACAGGTCCTTATTTGGGAGACATCAACCAGTCTCTGAAGTCCATGGAGATGAAACTTACAGATCTCACCACCGGTCTATCAAATAACTCTACAGCTGTAACAAACGCTGGAGAGAATCTGACGAAGCTGACTGCTGTGGTGGAAAAGAAGGCCTCCTCTGATGACATCAAAGACCTTGATAAAACTCTCCCCGACTTTGCCAAAGTGCTCTCCGACATCTACACTGACTACACCAACCTCAAATCGTCAGTTTCCACCGTTTCCAGCGAGGTTACAACGCTGAAGAAATCGGTTGGTACACTCGAAGGTGATATGTCAGTGGTCAAGACCAACTTGGGCTCAGTGAAGACCGACCTTAGTTCTGTCAAGACAATGATCAAGACGTTGGTGAACAAGGCAAACAATCCAGCTCCTGCTCCGGCCCCTGCACCTATTTTGGACTCATTCACCGCAGCGGATCGCCAAGAGCTGAAGAAAATCACCCCTGCTATTTCTGGCCTAGAAGACAGAATAGCTAAGCTTGAAGGTTGTGTGAAAGTCTCTGGCCCAGAAGACAGAGACAACACCAATGCTGAGTCTACCCATTCCTCCCCCGCCCATCATGAGAAAGAGGGGGAGAAGAGCGCTGAACAGGAGAAGAGCGCTGAAGATCAAAATAAGAGCGCTGAAGACCTTTCCCATGATGAATCTATCAGGGGAGAGGGTAATGAAGATCTGATTACTGGACCTCAGGGAGATGAAAACCCTGAGGGAACCGAGAACCTCGCCTCTGTATCTGAGGGGGAGCAACTCGAAGAAGATGCTGAGGAATCCGAAGCAGAAGAAGACGAAGACATCGACATCCCTGAAGCTGAACCATCCTCCTCTCCAAGGAACGATGATGATGATGATGAAGATGACGAATTCTTTGTCGTCAAACATGCTCCTCGAAAAGCTCTTAAAGGGATCGTGATAACCGAATCCACAGGGGAGAAGACAAAGACAAAGACAAAGCACTCAGCCTCTGGCGCTGAGAAAAGCAAAGACAAAGGCATAGCTGAAGATGATAATCTGGCGATCCTACTTGCAAAGCCGATTTGTCAGGTACACTAAACTTATTTTTCCTTCCCTGATCATCTCTGAACAATCAGTTATCCATTCCACAAACACCATACACATCCACATTTTTTTTCTATCTTTTCTACCCAAGTTCTTCTACCCAGTTCTTATTTGTAAGATCGCTGCGTTTCAGCTAGTCCTCTCCCCTGTTTGAGGATATCGCTGAAGGATCTACTATTGCGACTTCACCAATAATTCCAGCTACCGCTGAAGACATAATCCCAGTCTTAGATTTAATCTCTGAGACTGATGAATCAGAAGAACAACCTCTCTCGCACAGAAACAGACCTTCCTCAGTTCCTCAAAAGCTGAGTGAAGAAGATCAAAAGAGGAGAGAAGAAATGATAAAGCGATTCGAGGATCAGCGAATCATCCTAAGGCGCGATCAACTACCTTCAGTTCCTCCTAA
This sequence comes from Saussurea involucrata, assembly GCA_033807775.1. Lineage (NCBI taxonomy): Eukaryota > Viridiplantae > Streptophyta > Magnoliopsida > Asterales > Asteraceae > Saussurea > Saussurea involucrata. Next base: position 92,311,723 of record CM066327.1, on the reverse strand, counting down.
GTTCAGAATTTCAAAAGCTGAATACCAGGATCATCTCAGAGCTGAACGCCTCATCGCTGAAGATAAAGACAGAGAATACGCCATCAAGCTCACTCAAGAATCTGTCAAAGACCCCAAGCTGAAGCGTATTCCCATTCAAATCCAACGAAAGCTTTGGGAACAAGCCCAGAAGATCGTGGAAAAGAAAGATGAAGTTTCTCAGACCACCCTGATCTGGTGTAAAGAGAAAATCCACTTCAGATATCGTCCAACGAAGATCAACAAGGTATTCATCTCTGGAAGAACCTCCATCGGAGTACCTATTGTTGACATCAAATTGTTCAGAGAAGATGGCTCATCTGAAACCTTTCGTGCTGACACTGTAAAAAGGTATGGTCTCTCTGAATGGCTGGAGATGAGGTTAGCTATCCAACCATCACAATCTAAGTACAAGGATCATTTCGAAAAGCTGATAAACAGACAGATCGATTTGATATCTTCTTGTGTGGATATTCCTCCTGTTCCTGATCTAAAGCCGAAAAGAAAAAGGGGCTCACCAAAGAAGAAACGTCAAGATTCAAACTCAGGTCCTGTCATACGAAATGAAACTGGAATTGGTTTCTCTCGCGCTGAAGTACTTGGTCCTGATCCTGATCTATCTGCCCTTGACATCTCTTTGCCACCATGTGAACTTTTCGTCCCTGGTAAAGTCATCAGTAATCCTTATGGAATATTCTTTCTTGACTACGACGGACGTAAATGCTTCAACGGATCGCTGAGCTTCCAATCACTCCAATCGAACAGCTCAGAGATCTCATCTACTGGTGCGACTTCAGAAAAGACATTCAGGCACGACACCTAAAACCCTTGATTTTTGAAGCTGCTCTGAAGCTAAAGAATAAAGGAGAAAAGGTTCCTGACTGGATGATTCCAACTGAAAAGACAACCCTTGATGAACTTCTCATTAAGGAAGAACCCTTTGAAGGCTGGCAACAATCACCACTTTCTCTATTGTATCAGTCATCCTTCAGTACTTGTAATTTATTTCGCTTGTACTTGTAATCTTTCTTATTCATATTGTAACCTGATTCAAAGATTTAAAGAAAGATTTCAGCGAATGTACTTTACTCCATCAGTACTGAAAAGATCCCAGAAAACAGTAAAAGGGACAAATATTTTATGAGTTCTTTTTATCCTTATGTTTTCATTAAATAGCAATTTTCTTTGTTGCTATGTCATAATCAAATAGGGGGAGATTGTTGATCCAAACCCTCAGTGATTTGATAATGACCCTATCTTAAATACTTAGTGAAAATTGTAAGTAAACAATATGTATCAGAGTTTCACTATCGCTGATAAGTACTAAGATCTTACAGTACTGCTGATAGGAACTCTCGCACTTTTAGATTAAACATTCAGCGAACACTGTTCACCATATCGCTGAGTCTGTTCAGTCCTTATGGTGATCGCTGATAAGTTAGTTGTTTACTTATGATCCCTGAAGACAAGATTCACGTCAACAAAGGTTCTACGCTGAAGTCGAAGATCAAGCTCAAGAACCAGCGACAAGTCTCCTAATGAACTGATGTGGATCAGCGAAGACTCAGATTTGTCCACTCAACGTGAAGTATCAAGTACAAGACTTTAGCTATCGCTGAACTTTATCATTCGCTGAATAGTAAATGATAATCGCTGAATCAACGAAAGCTGATCATGAAGTCCTCCGTACAAAGTACTTTTGTCTTAACCTCCCTTGCACGCCACCGTACGAAATGTCAGAAAAGAACCTCCGAAAATCTGAAATCGTACAACCACTCTGATACTACACTGTTCATTCATGCGGCTACTAAGGTTGTCAACAAAGGTCAATGACATGCAACCAATCCGCTGATGACACGTGTAAAGTGTATACTGAATTGCATTAAATGCATGCAGTATATAAAGAGATGAACTCACTTCATTTGAAGTAACTTGCTAACTCTGGACAAGTTCAAATCTCTCTTAAGATAAGATTTTATTAGTAATCTCCTTATCTTTCTTAGTGCAAGAAACCTTAGTGTTCCAACTTGTTTAGATTTAGGTTTATCCTTAATCTTGTTTCCGCAACAAGCTGTAAATTGTTAATGATTTATCAATAAACAATTTAGAAAAGTAATATATGTGTTTGTATTCAACCCCCCCCCCCCCTTCTACAAACTTGTTTAGGCCTTTCAGGACCAACAGCTTTCTATTATAAAATTTTCTTTTTCTCTTTCAAATTGATTATGCTTAGAGAGTAAAAGTTTCTCAAGATCCGATACTTTCTTAGAAAGCTGGAAACACTTTTGATCGACTTTTTGTTTTGCATCAAAAGTGCTCTTTGATGAATCGGAAAACTTTTTAATCAAAGATTTTTAGTTAATAAATTTCTCCTTTTCCAATTCATCCTTGAAACTAGAAGATAGTTCCTTAAAGCTATTTGAATAAATAGCTGAAAGAAAATCTTTTTCAAGCTCAAATTTCATCCTTTGTTCTAGAACATTGACAGATTATTCCTTCTAGAACCAAAGGTGGAACATATCGTTTTGCTTCAAGTGGTTTTTCGCAATTTGGTTTAGTAGCATAGATATCAAAATAGTCATTCGAAAGTGTTCTATTGATCCAAACCCTCAGTGATTTGATAATGACTCTTTAAGAAACACTTAGTGAAAATTATAAGTAAACAATATGTATTAGAGTTTCGCTATCGCTGATAAGTACTATGTCTCTACAGTACCGCTGATAGGAAACTCATGCTGTTTAATTGTAACATTCAGCGAACACTGTTCATCAATAGAGCTCTGAGCCTGTTCAGTCCTATTGGTGATCGCTGATAGTTTAGTTGTTCACTTATGATCCCTGAAGACAAGTTTCACGTCAGCAAAGGTTGTACGCTGAAGTCGAAGATCAAGCCCAAGAACCAGCGACAAAGTCTACTAATGAACTGATGCGGATATCGACGAAGCCAAGACCTGTCCACTCAACGTGAAGTATCAAGTAGAAGACTTCAGCGATCGCTAAGCTTTATCACTTGCTGATAAAGTACTGATTCAACAAACGCTGATCATGAGGTTTACTCTACAAGTTACTTTTGTCTTTCCCCCTTGCACGTCTCCGTACGATAATGTCAGAAAGGACATCCCTTTTGTCCAGGATCGTACAACCAACTATGATTCTACACTGTACATCATGCGGCTACTTGGTTGTCTACAATGGTCAAACCATGCAACCAATCAGCTGCTGCCACGTGTAAAGTAATACTGAAATGCATTAAATGCATGCAGTATATAAGAAGAAACCCTACTTCCAAATGAAGTGCTCGGCCATCTTCTTCTTTCTCTCTTAGTGTTAGAATATTACTCGTAGTATTCTTATCTCGTTTATGTCTTAATTCTAGTGCAAGAAACTTAGTGTTCTTAACTTGTTTAGATTAGGTTAATCCTTAATCTTGTTCCGCAACAAGTTGTAAATTGTTTGATTATATCAATAAATAATTTAGAAAGTAAAAATCGTGTGTTTGTATTCAACCCCCCCTTCTACAAACTTGTATAACCCTTCGGGACCAACAAGTGGTATCAGAGCGGATTTGTTTAATCTCATAAACAAGATCTTGCTTATACTAATCTTTTCTCTTCCTTGCTATTTCTTATAAATGGCTACCAACCCAAACACAAACTATATTGATAATGGTTCTCTTGCTAAACCCCCTAGATTCTCCAGAGATAACTTTAATCTATGGAAAAATAGGATGATACTCTTCTTAGAAGGTGTAGACCCAACTATACCTTATTACATCGAAAATGGTCCATAAATTCCTATTAGAATTAATCCTGAAGTTCCAGCCGCTGAGAATAGAGCTGCTATTCTAGAAAGACTGGTTCCAAAGGAAATTCATATGTGGATTGATGAAGATAAGAAGAAAGTGGCTCTCGACACCAAAGCCAGATCCATCCTTTCCATGGCTCTTCCTGACGAAGTCTACCATTCCGTCATGAACCTGAAAACCTCCAAATCCATGTGGGACACAATCTGTGTTCAATACGAAGGTACATCTGAAGTCCAGGACTCAAGAAAGATCAACCAGGTAAGACAGTATGAAAGCTTCATTTGTGGTAAGAATGAAACTCTCTCTGAAGTTCACCAACGCTTTAACTGTTTAATAATTGATCTGAAAATCGTTGGTAAGGAATATTCTAACTTTGAAATTCTGACAAAGTTCTTTGAATGTTTACCTGAAAGCTGGGACAGTTATTCAATGTGTCTCAAGCTGTCAAAGGATCTAAAATCTATGACTCTTTCTACCTTATATGGCACTATGCTCAATCATGAACATTCGAGTCATCTTAAGAAGAATCTTGTAAAAGATTCCAAAAGCACCCCTGTTGCTTTAATCTCAGAGTCACCTTCCACTCAGCGATCAACTATCACTATCACTGAGTTGGAGACTAACTCTGAATGTTCATCAGATCCTGACTCTTCAGGTCTTGATGAATCTATGGCTCTCCTATCTAACAAGTTCAGGAGATTCACCAAAGAGAAAAATTGTAGAAAGAACAAACCTCTTGCTATCACTGACAAGCCTAGATCATCAACCCCTGTTGATAAGGCTACTGCTACTTGCTATAACTGTGAAAAGATAGGACATTTTTCTAGCGAGTGCAGGTTAAAGAAAGTTTCTAGAACCTCAGCTTTCTCCAAGAAATCCTTTAACCCCAGGGCTAGAGATGACAAGTATCAAAAGCTGAAAGAAAGGTATGCAAAGCTGAAAGACTTTAAGAAGAAAGGCAAAGGCCTGATGGCTGACTATGATTGGGCTGCTTCTGATGAAGAAGAATCATCTGATTCTGAAGATGATGATGACGCCAATCTCTGTCTCATGGCCAAACTTGAAGATGAGAAAGAAAATTCTGACATTCCCTCTACTTCAGTCTCTGCTACCAAGGTATCGCCTTCCTTCTTTACCAATATTTCAAATATTAATGAAGCTGATAGTCTTCGAAAGATTGATCTCCTGACTATGAGTTTATATGACGCCATGAATGGCAAAACTGTTGTTGAAAATCAAAACCCTGATCTCGCTGAACAACTTAAAAACTGTCACCTTCAAATAGAAAAGCTTTCTAAAATTGAAGAAGATTTAAAAGATCAAGTTCATATAAATCAGCTAGTTAAAATCGAACGAGAAGAAGCTATCGCTGCATTAAAAGCTGAAAAAGCAACTGTTGATGGATGGTATAAATCCTCAACAACGATCACTGAGATAATTAAGTCTCAGATTCCTCTGAGTGACAAACGTGGCCTTGGTTACAAAGCTGACGCTGAAGAACCAACCACTAACCATTCCATGCTTAAGTTTGGAATGTTCGTGTCCTCTATCGCTGACACTTCCTCATCTCAGTATTCCTCTTCAAAATCTCCCTCAGGAAAAACCTACCTTAGTCTTTAAAGACAAAGGTAAAGGAATTGCTTTTAACCAAAAACCTCAGAAGGGTACCTTTGTACCTAAGCTGAATGCTTTTAAAGCTTCAGTGACCCATCCCTTTAATTCTAAGAACAAGATCCCTGGATTCATTCAACGATCCAATCCTAGAATCAAAGTGGATATTATTGGTAAGAAATTCGAAGAACTGATAGTTCCTCCCATTTCCAATGCCAAAGGTATACTTGGTGCTGGCCCTGCTCATTTAAAACTAACGTCTCAGCATGCAAATGGTCCTAAAGCTACTTTTAGTTATAGTAAATGTTATCACTGTGGACTTACAAATCATATTGCTAGTAAGTGCCCTACAGCCACCAAAGCTGAAAAGATAGCTAAGGTGAAGATCAATGCCCCCAAGGCAAAGAAGACCACTGAGGTTAAGAAATTAACCAAAGTGAAGACTGAAAATAAAGCTGAATATTCAAATGCTGCGAAGATTGCTGAACCTTCCACTTCCTCTACCACCACTGACAAATCAAAGCCTAAAATGAAATGGGTACCTAAGTCAAACTAATCTTCCTTTGTTTGCAGGTTTAGAAGGGTATCTGGCATCTCGATAGCGGATGCTCTAGACACATGACTGGAAAGAAAAAAACCTGCTCACTGAATACAAGGAAGAGAAGGGTCCCTCAGTGACCTTCGGTGGAAATGGAAAAGGCTATACCTGAGGTTTCGGTGTACTCTCTAATGGTACAACAACCTTTGGAAGAGTTGCATATGTTGAAGGACTGAAGCATAATCTTCTAAGCATAAGTCAGCTATGTGATAAGGATAACAAAGTGATCTTTACTAAGGAATCCTGCTTTGTCACTGACAAAAAGGAGAAGATAGCTCTCAGCGGTTATGGTTTGGAAAATGTTTATGTAATAAATATGGACTCTACAACCACTTAGAACTCCTGTTTCTTCTCAAAAGCCTCATCTGATGTCAACTGGCTATGGCTTAAGAGGCTCTCTCATCTCAACTTCAAGACACTGAACACTCTTTTTTCTAAAGAGTTAGTCACTGGTCTACCTCAACACTCATACGCCAAGGAGTCCTTATGTTCAGCGTGTGAGAAAGGGAAACAGACCAAAGCAAGCTTCAAGTCATAGCAAGTTTCCTCAGTGTCATCTCCTCTACAACTTCTCCATATGGATTTGTTTGGTCCTGTTAACAAACAATCCATCGCTAGAAAGAAATATACATTGGTCATAGTTGATGAATTCTCTCGCTATACCTTGGTAATGTTTCTCCGTTCTAAGAGTGACACCCCTGAAGAACTCATCACCTTTGTTAGGAAAATGGAAGTCCTGAACAATATGACCGTTCGCTCAATGAGGAGTGATCATGGAACTGAATTCAAAAACAGTTCTCTTGATTCCTTCTTTGAAAGTAAGGGTATTTCTCACAACTTTTCATCAGTGAGAACACTGCAACAAATTGGAGTCGCTAAAAGAAGAAATAGAACTATCATTGAAGCCGCACGTTCAATGCTCAGCGATTCTCACCTGCCTACTCAGTTTTGGGCAGAAGCTGTCAACACTGCTTGTTTTACTCAAAACAGGTCGCTGATCGTCAAAAGATTCAAAAAGACAGCCTATGAACTTTTTCATGGGAGAAAGACTTCTATCAGCTTTCTTCACATCTTTAGATGTCAGTGTTTCATACTGAACAACAAAGATGCCCTTGGAAAGTTTGATCCAAAGGCTGATGATGGAATCTTTCTTGGATATTCTTCAATCTCCAAAGCATTCAGAGTCTTCAATCGAAGAAGACAATCTGTCGAAGAAACTATCCACGTCACCTTTGACGAATCCCGCTCAGCGAACTCTATACCTTCTGCTGATACTGAAGAACTGAATCAATGGATGTTCTCTCATCTTGGTGATTCAGAAGATATTCCCACTCCTCAAACTCATCCCGCTGAAGATGATGATCCTACAATCATCCCAAGCATGCAGAATAGTGAAGATGAAACTTCATGGGTCTCAGCTGTTCCTTTAAAATCTATGCCTGCTTCTGAACCTTATGTCTCAGACATACCATCTACTTCTCAGCAATCAGTGAATGAAATGACATCTGCACCAACTCCTCTCTTGGCTGATATACCAGAAGTTGCTGAAGCCTCATCCTCAGCTCCTCCAGAAGTTCAGATTGAGCCATCAACTCACGCTCCGGCTCAGCGATGGACTATCAATCACCCTATTGAACAAATTCTTGGTGATCCAAACGCTGGTGTTCAGACTCAACGAAGTGCAGGTAATATTTGTTTATTTGTTAACTCTATCTCTCTGATTGAACCAAAGAAAACAGATGATGCCCTCCAAGATCCGAACTGGGTCAGCGCTATGCAAGAAGAGCTGACTGAATTCGAAAGAAACAAAGTTTGGAAGCTTGTTCCTAGACCATCTGACAAGTCAGTGATAGGTACTAAATGGGTCTATCGAAACAAGTTGGATGAACATGGAACTGTAACCCGCAACAAGGCTCGACTTGTTTCTCAAGGATACAGACAAGAGAAAGGTATAGATTACGACGAAACCTTTGCTCCAGTGGCAAGACTAGAAGCAATTCGTATTTTCTTAGCTTACGCTGTACACAAAGACTTCAAAGTTTATCAAATGGATGTTAAGTCAGCATTCCTAAATGGAAAGCTGAATGAAGAAGTCTACGTGGAACAACCTCCAGGATTCTCAGATCCTAAGCATCCAGGTTATGTTTATAAACTGGATAAAGCCCTCTATGGCTTAAAGCAAGCTCCTCGTGCATGGTGTGACACACTCTCATCTTATCTCCTTATCGAAAAATTTGAGCGTGGTAAAATCGACAAAACTCTATTTTTTAGGAAAGTAAAAGGTCATATCATTCTTGTTTTAATATATGTCGATGATATTATATTTGGTTCTACTAACCCTGACCTTTGTACTCGCTTCTCTGAAAGGATGAAAGCATAGTATAAAATGAGTATGATGGGTGAGCTAACATATTTCCTTGGTTTTTAGATAAAACAGAATGAAAAAGGAACTTTCATTAATCAGGGAAAGTATGTTAAGGATATGCTGAAGAAATTTGATTTAACTCAGAGTTCAGTTATGAAAACCCCCATGGCACCACCGCTGACACTAATCAAGGATCCTTCTGGAAAACCTGTTAATGTCACAGTGTATCGTGGGATGATCGGTTCTCTTCTGTATCTTACAGCTAGCCGACCTGATATTATGTACGCAACTTGTTTGTGTGCACGGTATTAAGCCGAACCTAAGGAATCTCACTTGATCGCTGTAAAGCGAATCTTTCGTTACCTCAAGGGTACTTCTAACCTAGGTCTTTGGTATCACAAAGACTCAGGGTTTGATCTAATCGCCTATTCAGATAGTGATTTTGCAGGTTGCAATTTGGATATGATAAGCACCACAGGAGGCTGTCAGCTCCTGGTTGGAAAGCTGGTGAGTTGGACTAGTAAAAAGCAAAATTCAGTGTCCACCTCAACCGCTGAAGCCGAGTATGTAGCCGCTGGAAGCTGTTGTTCTCAGGTCTTGTGGATGAGAAATCAGCTACTGGACTATGACTTACAACTCTCAAAGATTCCAATCTATTGCGACAACACTAGTGCCATCGCTATAGCCAATAATCCAGTGCTACACTCAAAGACCAAACACATCGAAATCAGGTATCATTTTATCAGAAATCATGTGATGAATGGTGATATAGAACTTCATTTTATCCCAACTGACTTTCAGTTAGCTGACCTGTTTACCAAACCTCTTGATGAGACAAGATTTAACTTTTTCATCAGCGAGCTTGGAATGCTGAACTTAGAAGATTAAAATCTTCAGCGATTCACATTCGATCAGGGATAAAACAAACTTGTATAACCCATTTCTATCACCTTCTCTCTGAACAAAATTTATTCGCTGATATCAAGGTATGTTCTCTCTTGCCTGCTGACGTTCGCCAAGAACTGAAAGATTTCAAAAACAATTTGCATCGCTGAATATCTCTTCCTTTCAGTGATACTTTGAAATTTTTAAAACCAACACTGATACTTCTATTCAGTGCTTCATATTTTTCCAAAATATCCCTGAGTTTTCGACATCCTAAAATATGAAAGGACGTTTGTGACGTCATCACAACGGATAAGTCATGGCACGTTTTCTCTGACACGTTCGCCCATTTCGACATCCTTGTCCAGTCGAATTCATGGGACGTGTCCGTGTCATCATGAAAAACTTTTCCTGCTCAAGTTTTTCTCTCTCTAACTCTCACCATATAAACCATTTGAGTTTGTATTTTTACCTTTACGCGAACAACTTCTCTTCCTAGAAAGAACACTGTTGCATTTTGAACTCTTGTTTCCAGAAACTGTTCATCTTCAATCTTCAACATCTAAGGTTAATATTCTTATTATTTACCTTTTCTTTAACTTGTTTATGATCTTATCTTTGTTCTCAAAAGATCAAACAACAACTTTTTTTTTAAATAAAATCATTTTCTTTTCATGATTTTATGAGCACAATCTTCATGGTTGTTCTTCAAGTTTAAAACAAAATCTTAAACTTGTTCTTCATATGTTTTTCCAGAATCCTTATTATATGATAAACAGAAATGTGCAAAAACCCTAAAAATCATTAGTTTTTGAATCTTTACCAAAACTATAAAAACCCTAAATTTGCAAAAACCCTAAAAATCCTTTTTAGATATCTTATTCATCTTGAGATCTTTTGTTTCATCGTTATTATATGATAAACAGAAATGACATCCTCTGAAGCTCCTTCTGCTAAGACCCCCACTGATGCTGAGGTCACTGAATTCACTAAAGCTCCTCAGGTTAAGTTCGAACTCAAGAAAGTTACCTTTCAACACAATAATCCCTATGCTCTCTTCGACTTCCCTGAAAAGAAACAAGTCACACATCTTGATGACGCTGTGAATTTTCTCAAGACTTGTCCCATATCGACAGCCCTGACCATTGCACCTCCTGCTCATCGATCCCTTCTAGCTCAGTTCTGGTATACTTCCAGACTAGCTCAAGTGCCCTCAACCAAAGATCCAAAGAAAATGGTCGATGTCATTCTCTGTGACACAGACCATGGAACTTCCAAGATCACCCCATTTCATATCAGGCGTGCTCTAAACCTTCCTGGCAGTACCAAAGAGAACCGCTTTGTCCCTTTGCCAAACCATAAAAACCCTGCTGATAGGGAAACCCTGATTGCATTCTTTGATGTAATGAACTATGCATGGGACACGGGGAGGGATAACAAGGCTGAGAAGAAGCTGACTGCTATTAAGAAGTCAAAAATGGCCAGCGAGATGAACTTCATCTTTGCTCACTTGATCAGCTGCCTGACAGCAAAGGTTGGTTCTACTGACCAAGCATCCCAACCTTAACAGGCCATGGGATAAGCTCTACTGAAGGGTCTCCACATTGATTGGGCGTCAATCATCTACGACGATATGGCATTCAGGGTGGGCATGGCTGACAGACCAACATGTGTTCCATATCCAAGGTTTGTCAGTGCTCTTTTTCTACACGGACTTGGGGATGAATACCCAAAAGTGGGTGACCTGAGACTTTCTCAGGTTGGCTCTAAGGTGCTTGACTTCAGCCCCATGACAAACGAGGTACGTCTCTCTACACTCTTATCTATTCTTAATCCTCCTTCTTCTACTTCTACGGCTACCTCAGCGGAAATACCCATCGCTGATTCCCAGGCTGCACCCTCCACTCCTTCTAAGAAAAGGAAACACTCTGCTTCCCAACTTGATTCTAAAAGGATCAAGAAAACCAAGGAGCAACCCTCCAAGCCTTTCCCGGCTGAAGACCTAGCGTCTGACTCTCAACAGACTACGCTGGATGACTTCGTGGTACACTCTGCCACATCTGATCAAGCCACCCCTTCCATCCCAACTTCAGCGTCTCTAAACGCTGAGGTTCTTAACTTGGAACTGAACCCCCCTCCTTCAGTCCCTCTAAGGACTGAAGAAGTATTTCTCAGCGGATCCAACGCTGAATTTGGCAGCACAACCCTCTTCTCAACTCTCACTCCTCTCTCTACTTCTTTGGTCACTCCATCTATTCCCCCCTTCTCTATAACAAAGGTCATTCATCTGAGTGACTCATCTGCTGAAGAACTAAGGCGGATACAGGATTTAAATAAAGGACCTACGGAATCTTCCCAGCGTAAAGGTACACTGGAAGACGACATGGAAATGTTTACAGGTCATCGAGATTTCGAGGACTCCATCAACCATCCCGCAGGGCCTAATTTGGGAGATATCAACAAGTCCCTTGAAGACTTGGTGACAAAGATGGAATCTTACAACACCACTCTCTCCACCAACTCTTCGGCGATTACAGACAATGGAGAGAACCTCAAGTCGCTGACAATAGAGGTAGGAAAGAAGGCCTCCAGTGCTGATCTGGAGAAGGTGGATTGCAATATTGCAAGTTTTGCCTCTACTCTTGATGACAACTCTTCTGCCATCAACACTCTCAACTTCTCCCATACTACTCTGTCAAGCGAAGTCACATCGCTGAAGACAACGGTTGGTACCCTTCAGGGAGAAGTCTCTTCTTTAAAGACGGATGTCAGTGCCGCCACCGGTCTACTGTAGAAAATTCTCGAGCATCTGAATGCTCCCACTTGCACTCCCTCGCATTTTACTCAGACAGATCGGGAAGATCTTCAAAGAATCACTCCTGTTTTATCTGGCCTAGAAGATATATTAAGCAAGATTGAAACCTGTGTTGGGATCTCTGGCCTGGAAGACAGGGACCCAATGCACACTGATGCTGCTACTGCTGAGAATGTTGTTTCCTCCCCCACTCATCATGTGGAAGACGGGGAGAAGACTGAAGACCTTCCCCATAATATCGAGGGGGAGAAGAAAAATCTTGAAGACCTTCCCCATAACTCTGAGGGGGAGCAACTCGAAGAGCAACATGTTGAAGCTGTTGCTGATGTTACTACACCCTATGCTGACGAGGAAGAATCTGAAACTGATGAATAAGAAGAAGAAAATGAAGACCTCGACCTTGAGGACGACGAACCATCATCATCCCCTAAAGACGACGATGATGATGACGATGATGATGACTTCTTCTTTGTTCAGCCCAAGAAGGTCCCTGCTCAGAAAGGGATTTCAATAAATGAACCATCAGGGGAGCGGACAAAGACAAAGCCTGCAGCGTCTGAAGCTGACAAATGCAAGAACAAAGGCCTCGCCGCAGAAGGCAATCTGACGATCTTGCTTCAAAATCCAGTTTGTCAGGTACACTACTTTCTATTCCCTTATACTGCATCCCTCCTCTATCCCTTCTCAACCTCAATTCTCCTCTCCATAAAACCTCTATACGCTTAAACCCCATTCTTTTCTCTATCTCTTCCCAAATGATCTTACTTAAATGATCGTTGTGTTTCAGCTAGTCCTCTCCCCTGCTTGAGGATCCAGCTGAAGTCCCCACGACTGCAAATTCATCAACAATAATCCCAGCCTCTAGTGCTGAAGAAATAATCCTAATCTTCGATCTCACTACTGAGACTGATGAACCTGAAGAACAGCTGCTCTCTCACAAAAATAGACCTTCCTTGGCTCCTCAAAAGCTAAGTGAAGAGGATCAGAAAAAGAGAGAAGCAATGATAAAAAAGCTTGAGGATCGGCGAATCATCCTTCCTCGTGACAAAGTCCCTGCTCCAAAGTTCAGACTTTCGAGAAAGGAATACACTGATCATCTCAAAGCTGAAAAACAACTCGCTGATCGAAGGAAAGCTGAAGAACAAGATAAAGCTTACGCCATCCAGCTTGTCCAATAATCAGTGAAAGATCCCTCACTGAAGAGAACTCCCATCGAAGTTCAACGCCAATTATGGGAAGACGCCCAAAAGATCATCGAAGAAAAGACCAAGGTATCTGATTCTACCTTGGAATGGTGCAAAGAAAGACTGCACTATCGATCTAAGGCTGCCAGAATCAACAAGGTGAACATCAGGGGAAGAACGACCATAGGCGTTCATGTTGTTGAAGTTGACATATGCAGAGAAAATGGTACCAAGCAGATCATCTATGCTGCTACGATCAAGAAGTACAGTTTCTCTGAATGGTTGGAGATCCGAATAGCCATTCAGCGATCTCACTCACAACATAAGAGTCATGTCGAGAAAATCATAAATTCTCAAATCGACTTGGTTTCTTCAACTGTGGATATTCCTCCTCCTCCTCCTAATCCAACTCAACAAAGAAGGGCCTCTGCAAAGTCAAAGTTAAAACCTTCAGACTCAGGTCCTCCTATTCGGAACGAAACAGGTATTGGTTTCTCATGCGATCAAGTTCTTGGTCCTGACCCTGATCTCTCAACGCTTGACACCTCCCTGCCCCCTGGTGAACGCTTCATCCCTGGAAAAGTCGTAGGCGAACCATATGGCATCTTCTTTCACGACTACGACGGACGAGAACACTTTAAACGTATCTCTGAGCTACCCATCACTCCCATTGAACAGCTCAGGGATCTCATCTACTGGTGTGATTTCAGAAAAGATCTCCTCGGACAATACATGAAGCCTCTGATCTTTATTAAAGCTAAAAATAGACGAAACCTTGGAGAAACAGTCCCTGACTGGATGATTCCCTCAACCAGAACCCTTGATGAACTTCTCGTTAAGGAAGAACCCTTCTAGCTGATAGGATTTCCTTGTAATTCTTCTATCTTTATCAGCTTATATCTTTTGTACTTGTAAATATTTTTGTTGTACTTGTAATTTTTTCACTTCTCTCTGTAACCTTTACGAAGTTTAAAGAAAAATTTCAGCGAATGTACTTTATTCCATCAGTACTTAAAAGATCCCAGAAAACAGTAAAAGGGACAAATATTTTATGAGTTCCTTTTATCCTTATGTTTTCATATTTATCAATTTTCCTTTATTGCTATGTCATAATCAAATAGGGGGAGATTGTTGATCCAAACCCTCAGTGATTTGATAATGACTCTTTAAGAAACACTTAGTGAATATTATAACTAAACAATATGTATTAGAGTTTCACTATCGCTGATAAGTACTATGTCTATACAGTACCGCTGATAGGAAACTCATGTTATTTAATTGTAACATTCAGCGAACACTGTTCATCAATAGAGCTCTGAGCCTGTTCAGTCCTATTGGTGATCGCTGATAGTTTAGTTGTTCACTTATAATCCCTGAAGACAAGTTTCACGTCAACAAAGGTTCTACGGTGAAGTCGAAGATCAAGCCCAAGAACCAGCGACAAAGTCTACTAATGAACTGATGCGGATATCAGCGAAGCCAAGACCTGTCCACTCAACGTGAAGTATCAAGTAGAAGACTTCAGCGATCGTTGAGCTTTATCACTCGCTGATAAAGTACTGATTCAACCAACACTGATCATGAGGTTTACTCGACAAGTTACTTTTGTTTTTCCCCCTTGCACGTCTCCGTACGATAATGTCAGAAAGGACACCCCTTTTGTCCAGGATCGTACAACCAGCTCTAATTCTACACTTACATCATGCGGCTACTAGGTTGTCTACAAAAGTCAAACCATGCAACCAATCAGCTGCTGCCACATGTAAAGTAATACTGAAATGCATTAAATGCATCCAGTATATAAGAAGAAACCCTACTTTAAAATGAAGTTCTCGGCTATCTTCTTCTTTCTCTCTTAGTGTTAGAATATTACTCGTAGTATTCTTATCTCCTTTATGTCTTAATTCTAGTGCAAGAAACTTATTGTTCTTAACTTGTTTAGATTAGGTTAATCCTTAATCTTGTTCCGTAACAAGTTGTAAATTGTTTGATTATATCAATAAACAATTTAGAAAGTAAAAATCGTGTGTTTGTATTCAACCCCCCTTCTACAAACTTGTATAACCCTTCGGGACCAACAAGTGGAAGTCCTGAACAATATGACCGTTCTAAGAGTGACACCCCTGAAGAACTCATCACCTTTGTTAGGAAAATGGAAGTCCTGAACAATATGACCGTTCGCTCAATAAGGAGTGATCATGGAACTGAATTCAAAACAGTTCTCTTGATTCCTTCTTTGAAAGTAAGGGTATTTCTCACAACTTCTCGTCAGTGAGAACACTGCAACAAAATGGAGTCGCTGAAAGAAGAAATAGAACTATCATTGAAGTCGCACGTTCAATGCTCAACGATTCTCACCTGCCTACTCAGTTTTGGGCAGAAGCTGTCAACACTGCTTGTTTTACTCAAAACAGGTCGCTTAGCGTCAAAAGATTCAAAAAGACAGTCTATGAACTTTTTCATGGGAGAAAGCCTTCTATCAGCATTCTTCACATCTTTGGATGTCAGTGTTTCATACTGAACAACAGAGATGCCCTTGCAAAGTTTGATCCAAAGGCTGATGATGGAATCTTTCTTGGATATTCTTCAATCTCCAAAGCATTCAGAGTCTTCAATCGAAGAAGACAGACAGTCGAAGAAATTATCCACGTCACCTTTGACGAATCCCGCTCAGCGAACTCTAGACCTTCTGCTGATACTGAAGAACTGAATCAATGGATGTTCTCTAATCTTTGTGATTCAGAAGATATTCCCACTCCTCATACTTATCCCGCTGAAGATGATGATCCTACAATCATCCCAAGCATGCAGAATAGTGAAGATGAAACTTTATGGGTCTCAGCTGTTCCTTTAAACACTATGCCTGCTTCTGAACCTTCTGTCTCAGACATACCATCTACTTCTCAGCAATTAGTGAATGAAATAAAATCTGCACCTACTCCTCTTTTGGCTGATATACCAGAAGTTGATGAAGCCTCATCCTCAGCTCCTACAGAAGTTCAGATTGAGCCATCAACTCACGCTCTGGCTCAACGATGGACTATAAATCACCCTATTGAACAAATTCATGGTGATCCAAACGCTGGTGTTCAGACTCGACGAAGTGCAGGTAATATTTGTTTATTTGTTAACTCTATCTCTCTAATTGAACCAAAGAAAACAGATGATGCCCTCCAAGATCCGAATTGGGTCAGCGCTATGCAAGAAGTGCTGATTGAATTCGAAAGAAACAAAGTTTGGAAGCTTGTTCCTAGACCATCCGGCAAGTCAGTTATAGGCACTAAATGGGTCTGTCGAAACAAGTTGGATGAACATGGAACTGTAACCCGCAACAAGGCTCGACTTTTTGCTCAGGGATACAGACAAGAGGAAGGTATAGATTACGACGAAACCTTTTCTCCAGTGGCAAGACAAGAAGCCATTCGTCTTTTCTTAGCTTATGCTGTACACAAAGACTTTAAAGTTTATCAAATGGATGTTAAGTCAGCATTCCTAAATGGAAAGCTGAATTAAGAAGTCTACGTGGAACAACTTCCAGGATTCTCAGATCCTAAGCATCCAGGTTATGTTTATAAACTGGATAAAGCCCTCTATGGCTTAAAGCAAGCTCCTCGTGCATGGTATGACACACTCTCATCTTATCTCCTTATTGAAAATTTTGAGTGTGGAAAAATCGACAAAACTCTATTTTTCAGGAAAGTAAAAGGTCATATCATTCTTGTTCAAATATATGTCGATGATATTGTATTTGGTTCCACTAACCCTGACCTTTGTACTCGCTTCTCTGAAAGGATGAAAGCAGAGTATAAAATGAGTATGATGGGTGAGCTAACATATTTCCTTGGTCTTCAGATAAAACAGAATGAAAAAGGAACTTTCATTAATCAGGGAAATTATGTTAAGGATATGCTGAAGAAATTTGATTTAACTCAGAGTTCAACTATGAAAACCCCCATGGCACCACCGCTGACACTAAACAAGGATCCTTCTGGAAAACCTGTTAATGTCACAGTGTATCGTGGGATGATCGGCTCTCTTTTCTTTCTCAATGTTATCAACAAGAATAGTCTAATTTAAAACTTCGTTTTGTTTCTTTTCTTTTTCAAGATTGGCTCTTAAACTTTGAACTCCTGGTATCATGACTTCTAATTCAGGTAATAAACTAGCATTTTCATTTTCTGATTTAGCTAATTTATTTCGTGTATCAGTTAATTGACTACGTATAGTAGTTATGTCATTATCATCCGAGGAAGGCATTGGAAAGGAATTTACCTGAGTGGAATTGTCCGAAGTATCCTCATCATCTGAGTTGAATTCAGCTTGACATATATTTGCCTACTCCTCATTTTCTGCCTCGTCGACAGTCTGGTCTAGCCAATATTCTTCCTCCACAAGCAATGCTATTCCTACTTCCTTTTGTTTGGCTAGTAGCATTTTGTTCTTATAATAATCGGAATTCTCACCACTTTCTTCCTACAATCCTTGGCGTAGTGTCCAGGCATGCCACAATTGTAACACTTCGGTGCGTCAATAGGTTTCTTATCCATATATGCCTTCTTACCATCTGCCTTCTTAATCCTCTTCTCAACATTTTCTAATTGTTTCTCCTCAAACGGTTTCCTCTCAAAACTGTTATTCTCAATCATTCTTAAACTAGACGTATACTTCAAATTGTTGTTTGATTACGGCGTTTTGTAAAACCTCTTCTGAAAATGCCTTGTGAGTAGAAGCATCGCTTGTTCTAACTAAGCTCCATCATCATCAACATTCCCTTTATACCCCGTTTCAAATATGCTTGAATCATCAGTCAAATAACTACTGGTGTGCATATCTGCTTTGAGAGCCACTGGTTCAAGAACAACTTCTTTCATCGTCTTCTTATTCCTTTTCTCCTTCTTCTCTATCACTTCCTCTTCATCTTGATGAATAGTTTCGAATAGTTCATGCAACGGCATCGAAGAAAGTCTAGGATTTTGTTTCATGCGTCTTGAAATATTTTTCCAATCTGGTTGCAACACACTTAAGAACTTCACGTTAACCTCTATCAATGGTTTGTTTATTTTGTTCTTACTAAGCTCATTCAGTAACGTGATGAATCTGTCATAAGTTTGGCTCAAACTCTCATCCTCTTTAGCTCTAAACTCCTCATATCGATTTATGCACAAGGTTGTTTTCATTTGATTTCCAATCCGTGAACCTCGCAACATCTTTTCCATTTGAACCCACATATTATGTGCAGTGTCTTTGAAACTATCAATCTTGTTAAACACTTCGTTCGGAATTCCCATTATCACAAAGGATCTTGCTTTCTTATCAACATCAAATCTTGCTTTTTCTTCAATTGTGTATTCAGTTAAATGTTTTACTTTTTCAGTTCTTTCTTGTGTATTTGGAATAGGAACATAATGAGTTAGAGGTTTCATTGGACCATTCTTTAACGAATCTAGTAGATTAACTCCGTTTTGTTGTCTTTCAGAGAAATCCTCAAACCTTTCTTTCCACTGCTCATATTCACTCTCGATCAAAATGGGAGGACGTGATTCGGTTCCCAAGGACATCATGATATCGTTCTTCATCATCTTGTCAAGTTTACTTGAGATTGATCTTTAAACAGATAAGCAAAATAGTGAATTGTACTAAGTTATCGCTCAAAGGTAAGCGATGAACAGTACTTAATCGCACTACTCGTGTGCGATGAGAAATGAATAGTAGTTATCGGTCAATAACTATGCGATTAAAATCAGTTCTCGGTCAAAAGCTATGCGATCAGACTTAGTTGTCGGTCAAAACAGGCAATGAACAGTAAGTTGTCGGTTAACCTTTGTGCGATCAAACACCGTGAACAATAGTTCTCGGTTAACCTTTGTGCGATCAAACACCGTGAACAGTGGTTCTCGGTCACAACTTGAGCGATCAAAAACTCTTATCAGCCAAGTTCTATGCGACAACTATGAGTTTCAGTCTCAAGCGATAACCTTGAAGATTTGAATGTCTGTATCGTGCGACTACTTTGAATGTTGAACAAAAAAATTTCAAAGTCCAATAAACCCCTCAAATCACAACCAATTGATTTCAAACTTTGCAGATACCTTCACGATGATGATCTGAACAACTCTTGTTTAGATCATAACACCAAGAACCCAATGGATCAACAACTTTCGATCCAAAACCGAAAGTTACTCAAAAACCCTAAAAATCGATCACAGATCACTAAAATAGGTTCTTCCAATTCAAATTCTTGCACAGACTGATTCAATTCGCACTCACGAACTGATCTGTAACACTGATCACACTCAAATCATCCTAAAAATGCCAAATCGATCCCAAGTCCGAAAATAGCAAACAATACCCAAAAATTTCTCAATTTCCCCTCCAATTGCTTGAATCTGCTTGCTCTGATACCACTTGTGATCCCAGAAACAAGTAAACAAGGATGTAATCAAGCAATACTCAAGTCATCTCTCATTGATCGTCAAGAACACAATTACAAAGTAGAGAGAAAATGACTAAGTATCTTGATGATGTAATTCCAAAGTTATGTAAAACAAACTCTATCTAAGCCTTTTATACTTAGACTAGAGTTTACAAATTAAACCCTTCTACTTGGATACAATTTATATTTTCAGCACTAACACAAAAATGTGAAAAATAAGGTTTGTACACATAAACAGTTTGACAAAAAAAACATTGATAGAGAGAAAAAAATGTGTCACTCCCCCTCAAAACATAAACATACTTCCTTACGCATTTCCCTTAAGACTGTGCTCCCCCTGAACACATGAGCAAACTAGTTAATCGTACATGCGGGAAACAAAAACATAAAGAACGAAATACAATAAAGGAAATCATAATAAGATAAAGAGAACAAGGCAAACGAAATCTAAGCTATTAATACAAAAGTTTAAGAAGTAATGAGATCGATACAGGTAGAATACAATAATGAAGCATTGTGTACTTACCATCTAGAGGTGAACACCGGATGATGAAGTGACAGTCCTACATTAGTGTATGGAAATTGTATCGAGCTCATAGACACGTTAAACTTTCAGATTGAGCATACCGAGCTTGGACACCAGATAATTGAAATGTTTTTCGTCCAAGGGTTTGATAAATAGGTCTGCTATCTGATGCTTAGTATTAACAAAGTAGAGTTCGATTGCACCTCTTTCGACGTGATCCTTAATGAAATGATACCGAACGTCTATATGCTTCGTTTTTGTGTGTTGCACCGGATTGCTGGATATGGCTATGGCGTTCTTCGAGTCACAATAAATGGGCACCTTCGAGTACGAGAATCCGTAGTCCTTGAGCTGTGTGCGCATCTAGATTGCCTGAGAACAGCAGCTTGCAGCGGCCACATACTCCGCCTCAGCTGTAGATATAGATACGCATTGTTGCTTCTTTGATGCCCAGCTGACGAGACTGTCACCCAGAAACTGTACATGTCCTGATGTGCTCTTCTGGTCCAACTTGCTGCCAGCGTGGTCAGCATCCGAATATGCTGTCAACACAAAACCTGTCTCTTTCGGGTACCACGAGCTAAGATCAGCAGTACCTTTCAAGTATCTTAGAATACGTTTAACTGCTATTAAGTGAGACTCTTTAGGTTTTGATTGAAAACAGGCACACCAAAATGTAGAAAACATTATGTCTGGCTGAATAGCCGTTAAGTACATCATAGACCCGATCATGCCTCGATAGGTTTTGGTATCCACATCCTTTCCGCTAGGATCGTTGTGTCCCAGGAGACATGGGGGTTTTCATGGGAGTAGACTGTTTGATCTGGTATTTTCGAAGAATATTCTAGATGTACTTAGACTGGTTAATGAAAATCCCGGCCGATAATTGTTTAACTTGAAGACCAAGAAAGAAATTCATTTGTCCCATCATACTCATTTGAAAATATTTACGCATTAAAACTGAAAAATTCTGACAGTACTTAGCGTTAGACGAACCAAAGATCATGTCGTCAACATAAACTTGTACAAAGACGATATTGTTATTTTCTTTTTTAATAAATAAAGTTGTGTCGATTTTACCTTTGGAAAAGCCAGATTTTATTAAGAAGGTAGAGAGTGCGTCATACCAGGCTCGTGGGGCTTGCTTGAGACCATAGACTGCCTTGTCTAAGATGTAGACATGATTGGGCTTTGATTCATCCACGAACCATTCCGGTTGCAAAACGTAGACCTTCTCTTTCAGAACTCCATTGAGAAATGCAGTCTTCACGTCCATCTAGAAGACCGTGAAGTTCTTATGTACGGCATAGGCAAGGAACATACGCATCGCTTCAATGCGGGCAATCGGGGAATACGTCTCGTCGTAGTCTATGCCTTCTTGTTGTCGATATCCCTTGGCTACCAGTCATGCCTTGTTGCGAACCACTATGCCGTCTTCATCCATTTTATTCTTGAAGGCCCACTTGGTGTCGATCACCGTTTTGTTTATTGGTCGTGGGATTAGTCTGCAAACCTTGAGGCACTAGAATTGGTTGATCTCCTCTTGCATCACTATCACCCAGTCAGGATCACTGAGTGCTTCTGAAATAGTTGTAGGCTCGATGCGGCTTAGGAATTCGGAGAAGAGGCAGAAGTTCGCTGAACAGGTGTAGAGGGGTCGCCAATGATTTGGTGAAGAGGATGTGCGCGTGTCCATTTGGTGGTGTGTGGAAGTGGCTGATTAGTGGCATGCGAGGTGTCCGGGTCCACATACTCACCAGGGGGAAGATCTTGTACAACTTCAAGCGACGAAGGTCTATAGAGCAGAGGAGCTGGTGCCAGATTCGTGAGTGGTCAGGAAACCTATGGAGAAGAAGGCGGTGATCCATTCGAGTAGTTGATGACAAATCTTTAGCAACAGTTGCCGAGATAGGCACATCAGTCTCCGGTGCGATTTCAGCTTCGGAAGTGGTGTCACTTGAACTTTGGGGGTTCTCAGTAGAAATCTTTGGAGCACTTGTAGATGGCGGCGAACCGGTTAGGTTCGCTGAGTTTTCGAGTTGCACGGCTCTAACCATGTTATGCACAATAACACGTGGATTAAGCTGATTAAAAAATTCATCGTAAAAATGTTCAAAAAGTAAATCCAAATCTGAAAGACGTGATTTTGACGTAGAGGCATGACTTGGATTTACTGGGATTTGTGTAGACCCCGAACTAGATTGTTCGGAAGCTAACGCACCAGTTAAAATGGGTTCTGAACTGAGTTGTTCAGAAGCCAAATCAGCCGCTTCGTCAAAGGTCACATTTACACTCTCGATAACAGTCTTAGTTCGCTTGTTGTAAACGCTAAACGCTTGAGCCTGCATCGAGTATCCGATGAATACTCCTTCATCTGCCTTGGGGCTGAACTTCCCAAGATCATCCTTGTCATTTATGATGTAGCACATGCATCCGAACACATGAAAATACTTGATGTTCAGAATGCGGTTGTTGATGATCTCGTAGGGCGTCTTATTGAACCGCTTGTTGGGGATTGATCGGTTCTGCGTGTAGCAAGCGGTTGCAACGGCTTCGGCCCATAAATATAATGACAACTTTGACTGGGACAACATCGTGCGAGCAACTTCCACTAGGGTACGGTTACTCCTTTCCACGACTACGTTCTTCTAAGGGGTACGTGCGGCAGAGAACGTGTGGGTGATACCTACGGAAGTGAGGTAGTCATTCAACGTACGCTTTTTTAACTCCGTACCGTTGTCCGTCCGAATGGTCAGTACGAGCTGTTGTAGATTCAGCTGAATTGTCTTTAGATGAGTGATGATTAGCCCAGGGGTCTCGTCCTTGGAGTACATAAACTTCACCCATGTGTACCGAGAGTAGTTGTCGACCATAACCAGGACGTACTTCTTGTGGTTGATGCTCTGAACGCATATCGGTCCACATAGATCCATGTGGATGAGTTTGAGGGACCTTGAAGTGCTCGGAGCGGCCTTCGGCTTGTGAGATGCTCGTTTCATCTTTCCCATTTCGCATGCTCCACATAGGCGATCTTTCTCAAACTTTAGTTCAGGCATGCCCTTCACGTGCCTGCATAGCACCAGTTTGTTGATATTCTTGAAACTAAGGTGCGATAGCCGTCGATGCCAAATCCAGGTTTGCTGAGTATTGGATTTTGACATCAAGCAGACGGACTCTTCGATCTTCCGAGATGAGAGGTCGATGGTGTAGAGGTTGGTTTTGCGTGTTCCAACCAGCAGTTCCTTTCCGTCTTCAGTGCGGACAGTAGATTTCTTGGCTTTGAATTTGACCTCTAAATCTTTGTCGCAGAATTGGTCGATGCCGAACAGATTATGTCCTAACCCAACGACATAGGAAACCTTCTTGATGGTTATGTTCTCTTGAACGATGTCGCTATAATCCATGATTGGTGGTTTGTTGTCATTCCCAAACCTCACGTTGCCACAATATTTTTTGGTGAAGTTCGTAAGAAGCTCCCTCCTTCCGGTCATTTGCTTGGAGCATCCTGAGTTTAAGTACCACACATGACCGTTATGCAAAAACGAGTTAAGAATTTTTAGTTACCCATTTGAAAATGGGTCCTGGAGGGTTAGGTTTAGCACCTGTTTTGGGAACCCATTTTGAATTGGGTTTCCGTTTGGGTTTGCACGATTTAAACTTAGTATGAGAATTAAAGACATGATATGAGCCAAACCAATCAGATGCATACTGTTTATCAACAAAGTCATTCAATCCACAATTTGAGCAATATAGACAATCATGAGATAACTGAATCAATTGCTGAATTGAATAAAGTCTTAATGGAAAATCAATACTTTATTCAACAAAATTATTTGAATCAATCACACCATGATTATTAATGTATTTCCTAGAATTGAAAACAGAATTAAATGACTCTGACGAAGACTTGTTCTCTTTCGATCCTTTAGCTACCCACTTTTGTTTGACGTTTTTGGTCCGACCATTTTTCTCTGAAAAATCATTAAAGTCATGGTCAGTAGAGCTTGAGTAGTAAGGATGTCTATTTTAGGGTCGACCGGTCTATTTCCGTTTCTGTGAACGTCTTTTAGATTTAAATTTGTTTTTAGAAACATCTTTCACAGAACAGGTTTTAGGGTTGGAAGTAGAGCCTTCACCCTTAAGAAATTTTATTGGTCGATCAACCGCTTTTGAACGGAAATCGGTGTGACTTGAAAGTTTTTGATCGAATTCAAACTTAGGAAACTCCTCATCTGGACACGTGTTTGATTCCATAAACGCGTAAAAATCAAGTTCCCTCTCAGATGGAACATCATTGGTCAAACGATGTGAGGAACATTTTGGAACTGTGTTCTGCGAAGAATCAGTTGCGGAAGCTTTTTGTAAATCAGAATTGAGATTCTTTTGCAAACACATCACTTGAGGTTCTTTTCCTTTTCTGGAAGAGATTTTGCCTATAAAAGACTTACAAGAAGATGTATCTGATGAGTTTGAGGATGGTTCAGGCAGAGTGACTTTCTCGTTTTGAAGTTGGTCAAACTTCCCTTGAAGTTTACCCTTACTCACTTGCTCTTGCATCACTTCTGTCGCCAAGGCAGACAGTTTGGATGTGAGCCGTTTGATTTCTTCCTGAAGAGCTTCCTTTTCCTCAACGGATACAAATTCTGTTTTTTTTGGAATTGAAACTCTCAAGTTTGGATAAAACCTCTTCTTTTTCCTTTTGAAATTTAATCTTTTCCTGTTCAAATGACTCCTCTAACAGAACTATTTTCATTTCTAGAACATGAGGTGGAACATAGCGTTTAAACACTTCCTTCTCTGTTTAGTTTCAGTTGTTGGGATCGAATCCTGTTTAGAGGAATCTTTGGGCTTGGCAACTTTGTAGCCATCAAAGTAGCCATTTGAGAGATATTTGGATTTTTTTTGTTTCATAAGATGTGTTAAGAACTTCGTACGCAAAAGGCAATTGCATTTTGGTCGTATTCTTGCGTTTATATTCCTTACGTTCCTCTTCCTTCTCATTGAGTGGTTCCGTCCATTTGAGTTTATATTGGGGAAATCTCTTATCATGGCCTAGAAAATTAAATTTGTATAACGTAGGCACCATTGTTAAAATCTTTTTCAAATAGTGTGGGTTGTTGTACCCAATTTCCCATTCTGAGTTAAAGTACCTGAAATCTTTTTGTTTGTTCAGATGGATCGCTTGATCAGTTTGACCTCGTTTATAAAGCTTAAGCTCAAGATCTTTTATTTTTGAAAGAAGGTCCATGTTGTCTATTTGAAGAGAAGAGCATTGATAGACAATCTCAACTTTCTCATTCTCATGCTGATCAAGTTTTGCGTTAAAATCAGATATTTTGGCCCAAAAGTCTTTAGGTGCAAGTGAAAGGTTCGCACACTTTTCTTTTAGATTAGTGTTACCATACTTAAGCTTTTCTGGGACCTTTATTTGAACATCTAACTTCTCTTTTATGGTGGTTATTTCAAGCAAATGTTCATTTGTGGTTTTCTTACTGGAATCTACTTTTTGAACAAGCAGATGCATTTGATCCATTAAAGCTTGATGGATAGGAATACATACCTGGCTTGAATCTCCGAGATCTGGAGGAGCAGTGTGGTTGCCCATGAAGCATAGATGCGCATCAGCATCTTCAATATCACTATCATCATCAGATCGAGTCGGCCAGTGGTCGTCTTCAACCATCAGTGCTTTCCCAGCTTCTTTCTAGTGTACCAAGAGCAGCTTGTTCTTGTAGTATTCAACGTTGCGAACGACAGGCTTTCGGCAGTCTTTGGCAAAATGACTCAGTTTACCACAGTTGTAGCACTTGACTGGCTCCTCTTTGTTCTTTTCTTCAGGCTTGCACTCGTACTTCTCCTTATGATCAGACTGTTTGGCCTCGTCAGATCTTCTTTTCCCTTTGTACCTTTCTTTATAATCCTGGCGCTTGTTAGGAGTGGTTGAGTAACGCTGATTGTTGGAAGACGGTTTCTTGAAGAAAGTCTTCTACTGAAAGGACTTGGAGATAAAGGCCATGGATTTCTTAATTTCAGTCAGTTCTGGGTCTGAATCACTTTCCTCTGGTTCATCTTCTTCAGGTTCAGATTTACTGGATACTTGAGTTTTCTGGAGCTATAGCTAGACGACTTGCCTCGCTTGTCAGATACGAGGGCCAGGGGATCAGCTTGATGCTTCGAGGTTGACTTCTGAGAGCCCATCATCTCCAGAACTTCGTCCTCGTCTAGCATGAGCATTTCGTACAACTCGTTGATGGGAACGTTCTCTATGAGGTGGTTGTGTCTGATGTGAGAGGCGCAGGTTCTCCACTCGGGCTGAAGGTTGTTCAGAAACTTGAGGCCGTTTTTAGTATTGGACCGCAATATTTGTTCTTATGAAGAACGTTCAGTAATAGGCAGAAGCGTTCGTATGTCTCGGTCAATGATTCACCCTTCCGCTGCTTGAAAACCATCATAGCGAGTGATGCAGCTATTAACTTCAACTGATTCTCAACTTTACTCCGGTTTATCATCTTAGCCACTTGATCCCACATGCCTTTATAAGTGTCTTTGTGGCAATCAATTGTTGTGTATATATCATTCGGCAGTCTCTAAACCAGATATCTTTTGGCGTGCTTCTCCCCATTGTACCTGTTCTTTGCATCGTCGGTCATTTGGGCGTAAATATTTGGTGTTCTTTCTTCTAGGGAACCATTAGCTTGGGCTGGAATAACTTGCATTCGAGTCTCCTGAGGACCTTCTATAAGGGCTTGCCAGATGTACTCGTAATTGTACTTAGATTCGATGAAGATTAGGAATTTGTCTCGCCATTGTGCGTATTCGCCTTGATAGAGGATCGGAGGCTTGAAGTCGGTACCGATTGCAATAGAGTCTCGAGACATCGTGATATGCACTAAAATGATCTTCAGACAGTACACGGTTCAATTCAAGGTAGTGACTTAACGCAATGAACTATGAGTGAGTATCTTGACGCAAAATCTAAGAGTGAAAGGTGCTAACAGGTATGTTCTCAGCAGAGTATCCGGATAGGAATCCGTATAAAAGTGTCCGGATCCGGATGTGATTGTGAAGTATCCGAACATAATGGTTTCCGGATAAACAAGTTACCGAAATGTAAAGTAACCGGGCAGAGAACTTACCGGATAGGAGTTGTGTCCGGGAGGTGAGCAAACCGGATAGGGGATCCGGGAAGTTATAGACTTACCGGATAGTCGATGTCCGGGAATCTGATCCGGAAAACAGAAGATTACCTGATGAAGTAATCCGGATACTTGTGATCGAAGAAGTTTACTTACCGGACTAATGTGCAATCCAAATAGAAAGATATTACCCGGGAAGTAGCGATCCGGGAACTGAAAATACCCGGATAGGAGTCCGGACAATGTGGCATCCAGATAGAGTTCAAGAACGCAGAAACTTACCCGGATAGAGCGGATGTGCAACAAAAACGGATCGATGGATGAACTAGGGTTATCCATTCTTCTTCTGAAAGATTAGTAGATGATCAAAAATACAAAAACAACCAAACCCTATCGATTTCTAAGCAAAACAACCGATTTTGATGCAAAAATTTATGATTTTTCTAAGAACAGAGACCAAAAATAAGAACTCGATATTTTTGCAAATAATCACTCTAATGCTTCAAATCACACTCTAAAAACTTGCAGAAATCTTAATGAGATTAGTAGAAAACGATTTTGATGATCAAAACTAACAATTTCGCAGAATTCGCAAGAATGAGTAATCTAATGAAAAACTAGCAGTCGATAAACTTACTAGGATACTTTGAAACCTTGAATCGATCATGTGTCTGTCTGCTCTGATACCAATTGTGGATCACAAATTAGTGCAATAACAATAATAATCAACAATAAATAACAATAACAAGAACTGATTTCAATCTGTCATCCATATATTTCAATCAAAGGTTTAATGTCGTTCAGAGAGTTAACAATATGAGTTTTTGGAACAGTTAACCTAAAAACATTGTTAAGGCTAACTATTTATACCTCTTTAAGGTATTTACAAATTTCATCCTTGAACTTCCATTCAACTAACTTTTGACCCTAACACGGTATTGGGCTTTAATGGACCTTTTGGGCTTGAATGGACCGTTTCGTGCTTGAATGGACCATTTCGGGCTTTAATGGACCGATTCGAGCTTTAATGGACCGATTTGGGCTTGAATGGACCGTTACGGGCTTTAATGAACCATTTTAGGCATTAATAGAGCAGTTTGGGCTTTAACGGTATAATAATAATAATAGTACTAAAAATTAATAATAATATTAAGAATATTAATATACCAATAATATAATAATAATAATAGTAATATAACAATATATACGTTCGTGCAGATTTCCGACGGATATACCGATACCGACGAATATACCGATACCGACGAATAAGTCCATCGGAAATGAATATTTTCAATTATTTTTATTAAAAAAGGCGGAAAAGTCGAAATATTAAATTAAAGGAATTTTCGGCGGATATATCCGCCGAAAATCCGCCGAAACCATCGAGAGTTTTTAAACCCCTTCTCCCTTCCTGTAGCAAAACAACCGCAGAAACCTTCCCACCGCCCCCGACTTCTCTGCGATTTACGACGACCACCACCGTTCCCCCCCCCCCCTCCAGCCACCGGCGCCTCCCCACCTCTCCTCTCCGGCCACCAGAGACCCCCCCTACATTTAATATGTAGAGAGCTCTCGATGTTGCAAAATAGATGCATAGTTATATTTTTCACAAGTTTTAAGTTGCAATCTTTATCTTAAAGTTTAGCTTGGATTTTATAACTTTGAAATGCTAGTATTTGCTTGATTAATGTTGTCCGCAGGTTCTTGATTGATATGTTCAGATTTTATCACCTCTTGGTCATTATTTGTAAATATTGTGTGAATCTGTTCAATTTTGGTGAATTTTTTATGAGGTTAAGTTGGATGTTTTCCATATTTTAGGAGATTGAGTAGGGTGATTTCTCTATGTAATATATAGGTATTTCAAAATAATTAGAAAAGCATCATACTTTATCTCCAAAAGTATCGTAAAAACATGCTATAACATACAATTTCACCAAAATATACAGATTCACATACATGATTTATGATGGTGATTATTGTATTGAAATGCTAGCTTGAAACAGACTTGTTATGAGTGGTCTTTGACTTGGGATATGTCTGATTTGTGTATGATCCTTGGATGATTTTGTTGTTGACTAAGAAGTGTTTGTTTGAAGAAGATTTGGTTGGTTTTGATGCCCCCATTTTAAATATAATTTACCATTTTTGTTTCTAAAATATAAGTTGTTTCTAAAATATAAGATTTGGAAGATTTTGTTTCTAAAATATAAGTTGTTTTCATCCATGATTGCAACATTTCACTTCCATTTTAGTTAAAATTTTGGAGTAAATAGGCTTCTAATTGTGGTATTAGTTAAAGTTTTGGAGTAAATAGACTTCTACATGTGGTATTTTGCTAGTGACCCTTTCATATTCATTATCTAGTATTGTAACCAAACTTGAATGAAGGCTTGTTTGTGTTTGTTTCTTTATGTTCTTTGTGTATATGTGGGTAGTATGCATATATATATATATATATATATATATATATATATATATATATATATATATGTATGTGTATTTATATGTGTATATATATGTGTGTATATATTTATGTATGTATGGTTGTCAATTTGTGTATGTATATATATAAAATTGAATATATGTATGTCAATTTATGTATGTATGTATGTCAGTTTGTGTTTGTGAGTTTATATATATATATGTATGTCAATTTGTATATGTTTGTGTATAAGTTTGTGTATGTGTGTGTATAATATGAATATGCCATTTTAAACCTTAATTTTTAGGAATGGGTTATGTTGGGTTGTAAGTTTATATATATGTGTAGTATGAACTCTAATGGGTTATGTTGGGTTGTAAGTTTATGCATATGTGTAGTATGAGCTCTAATGGCTTATGTTGGGTTGTAAGTTTATGCATATGTGTAGATATGTATAGTGTTGAATATGGATTAAATATGGAATATGGATATATATGTATAGATATGGATATAAATATATATATATAGTGTTGAATATGGATATATATGGAATGTATGGATGTCTACCCAACTACAGTTTATATTGGATTTGTAGCTATATCGACTACTACAAATAGAGGATGGATGTATAAATGAGTAAATAAGAGAAGTGACACAAATCTTGTTTTTAGTGTTGAAGTGGGTAGGACTATTTATAAGAAATGTAAACTTCTTAAGTATAAATTTAGAGAGGTGGTTCATTTAGACTTATTAAGAACCGGATTCATGCTTTCTTATACTCATTGGTATGCACACGGCGAAATAGAACCCTCGGTTCAACAAGCACAACATGTAATAGTAGACGAAGATTATAACAAGTCTGACAGTGTTCAACAAATGGTGATGGACCAAAATATTCTTGGTACATCAAGTATGTGGGAGGGGCAAGAACCGAATCTACATGCACGATGGGTCTATAAGATGTTAGAAGCTGCGGACCAGCCGTTGTGGGAGGGATGCCAGAGATTTTCAAAGTTATAGGCAGCAACAATGGTTTTCAAACTGGAAGGAAGATTTCTATGTACCAGAGACAACCTACAATCATAACATTGCTGTGGTGAAAGAAATGCTACCTGATGGTGAACAATTGGTTGGTAGTTTTTACGAGACAAAAAAGATGTTGAACCAATTTAATCTTCCGAAAAAGAAGATTCATGCTTGAAAAAACCATTGCTTACTATTCTATAAGGAATATGCCGATTACGACACTTTTCAAGTGTGTGGGGAGCCTCGCTACAAGACAACTGGCCGAAACAATAAGGTGCCTCAGTTGGTGTTGATGTATTTGCATGTAACAGAAAGATTACAACGAATGTATTTGTAGGTTCCCAGATTCACGTCGTATCATATTAATGGTAGTAAAATAGACAGCGGAAGTATATTAAATAAAGCCATTAAAATGAGTGATTGTGTAAACGATAAGTGAACTATGAGAATCAAATATTGAACAGTAAAATGATAACAAGATCAGATATAAAAGCTGCTCATATATTGATAATGAATCACACCAAGAACAAGTTAAAGTGTGTTCGGAAATCTCATAGGACAACAATATCGTACGGAGGTAGTGCTCGGGATTGCTGCAGTATATGCTTAAACAATTGTGGAAAAACTACTCTTCCCTAAGCTTACAATTGTTGTTCCACTACCTCGCTATTTATAGACCTGATAAAGTGTAGACAGTGTACTATCGTACCCCGGAATGACACGTGGAAAGTGTGTCTCCAATTTTAGGGCATACATGGAAATTGTGGACACGTGTCTGACACTTAATATTTCCTACGAGACTTAGACTGACAGAGGTCTTCACTTCACCAGAGCTCTGTTGAAAGAGCTCTGTTGGTCTTCTGTTAAGTACTTGTTCTTCTGTTGGAAGTCTTCGACAGGGCTCTGTTGAGTTCTGTTGGATCCGACAGAGCTCTGTTGGTCTTCTTGATGAACACCTTCCAGGTCTTCTGTCTGTCTGTTGGTCTTCTGACTTGAACTATTTTCAATACTTTTACATAACAGATACTTGGGGCTAACAATCTCCCCCTAAGTATTGAAAATAAAAATTTACAATTGACAAGAGATTAAAAAAAAAAAGAACTGAGAACTTTTACCTCTGTCGAAGCCTTGCACTAATCTTTTGGAATATTACAAAAAGATTAAAAGATCAGTACATTTAAGCATAATTATCTCCCCTAAGAATTCTGTCGAATCTTCTGATTAGAGTACGGAAGTCCAGCATCAGATCAATCTGGTCGATGAAGAGTTTCTCCTGTTCTTCTGGACACTTGTTTCTTGGGAGATCTTGGATTATGTTCTTCATGTATACCAGCGATTCACTTGAGTACTTGTGGGCTTCATTTGCTCTGATGGCCTTCTTTATGCCCTTCTGTCTGCAGATAAAGACTGGAGGATCTTCTACTACAGTTCCAGTTCTGTGATGACCATAACCCTCAAGGTTTTCGTTAGGAGGTGCAATCGCTAGTTTCTCCACTTCAAACTCTATGCCAAGTTGATAATCAATCTGTATTCTGAGATTGATGTGTTCTTGCATAGCAAATCTGACTTCTGGTAGCGCAGTTCTGGCCGATGTGTATCTTTCTGAGAAGTTCAAGCAATATGCGTGGAGTAAGATCAGGTCATATGGATTCAGAAGGACGAGATCATTGTCATTGAAGATTTCATTTCTGCCTTCTGTTGATTCCACAGTATACTCATGGTGTGTGACCCTGTCGTGTTGAAACTTCTTGTGCTTGATGTCCAAAATTCTGCGGATACCGAAGTTTATATTGATGGCTCTGTTCTGATTTGACTTGGTTTGGATGAACTTTAGCCTTGCATAAGAGATGGTGTTTATCCTGATTGGGTTGAGGTATGGGTTAATGGGTACGGCATTTACAGGGATGATGTCTCTGTCAGCATAGAGAAATGTGAATACCGTTTCTAAGGCAGGTTTTTCGGTGTGAAAGGTAGAGGTTTCTGGGTTCTGTTCTGTTACGGTTGGGTTTGGGTCATTGTGTGTCTCTGCCATAAGGGTGTCGATGTGAGCAGATTCGGCTTGACTTATTTGTTCTTCAGCAAAGGATTGGTCTGTCCTTTCTGGTTCTTTTGTTGGAGAAGTAGGAGGGGTGTCTAGGCAGATGATCTCTGGTGGTTCTTGCGATGACTCTTCTGTCGCTTTGATGACTCTGTTCTTGAACATGTAGTCGAATGCCACTTCAGTCATATCTGTCATCCCCTTTTCTCCTTCTGTAGTCTCTGCCTCAGTTGCTTCTGTGACTTTCCCTTTACCCTTGGCTTCTTTTTCAACCTCTTTCTCCTTCTCTACCTCTTTCTCCTTTTCTACCTCTTTCTCCTCTTTCTCCTTCTCCTTCTCTTTCTCCTTCTCCTTCTCCTTCTCCTTCTCCTTCTCCCCCTTTTGTTGTTCAGAGGACTCACCCAATTGATTGCCGGATTGACCTTCTTGAGCGTCTTCAAAGTCATCATCATCGTCGGAGGATTCAATTCGAGCTTTTGGTGAGGAGTGAACAACAAACTTCAGACCGGTTTTCTGTCTCTTGCTTGCGGGTTCGTCTGTGGGTGCTTCTTCTGTAGATCTTTTTGATGTAGATGCAGTCTGTAAGATGATATTAGTAAAGTTTGAGGCTGCCTGTTTCATCACATCTTCTACCTCTGTTGCAGCGGCTCTGATTTCTTCTACTTGAGCCTTGAAGTTGACTTTGTGAGTATCAAGAGACGCTTTCACATGTTGCTCTATTGCCTTAGCCTTCATTACGAATTTTGATGAGATCGTCATCATCCGGCTTAGAACAGATTTTCTGAAGTTTCCCATTTGCCCAACTGTCATGGGTAGGTCATATGGGTTAGGGTTGGAGATGTTGAGTGGAGTAGCAGATGAAGTGGTTGCTTCTTTTATGGATTCCTTAACAGAGTTGGTAATTAGCTCTGTTAAGGTTCTGATATTAGATTCTGAAAGAATAACCGTGGGAATGGGAAGGGTTATGTTCATCTGCGCTGTGTGGTTCTCTGATATAAGTCGCTTTAGGTTTGCAAGTTCTGTCGAAGTCTTTGTAACTTCCTCTGCTCTGACTGATCGTAGGTCGGCTATCTCTGTCGTCAACTTTGCAATCTCTTCTCCTCTGACCCTTTCAGACTCTGTTCTGAGTGTTGCAGCTTCGTCATATCTTCAAGTTAGATCAGCATGCTTGTTTGAGATGTTCAGCAGTTCTTCCCTAATAGAAGCATTTTCCTTGCGGATCAGCTCCTCCTTTTGTTCATTGATAAGTTTATACTCGTTCAAAGAGTTGTTGATACTGTCACAGAAGCTTTCGAACTCTGCTCTTGTGACAGTGTCAACGGGGGTCTCCTTGGTTCCAACACATGGTTCCAATTCTGCCTCGAGTTCAGAGGCGCCTCCGTCAAGAGTTGTTTTGATGTTGGCTCTTGGAGGGCTTCCACCTGATCCTTGATGTTCCCTTTGAGGGGAAACAACTACAGGTGTTCTGACCAGAGTTTCCTCTTCCGGCTCAGGTTCTGAAGAAGGAAATCTGGTGTGATGGGAAGTATTTGGATCAAGCAATGTCTTCCCTTGTTCTACTATGGTCTCCCATTGTCCCTGAGTCGGACAGATGCTATGTGAGATTACAAAGATCTCTGGTCTAATTTGTGTAGTCTCTAAATGAGCCACAGAGGCATCATCGTATGGAGGTGACCTATTGATGTTCTGGGGCGAATGAACATCACTACCAAAGATAGTTTCCCCGTCTCCGTGCGTATCAGAGGTATGAAGAAGTGCCTCTGATGGTATAGGCTGGTTAGGGTTCGAGGTGTGCACCTCTGTTTCAATAATCCCTTGGTCTTGATCACCAGGATTAGATTGTGTGGGAGCACTGGGATGTGGGCTAGGATTTCTCTCAGATGTGTCATCTTGGACATCTTCTTCTATCCTCACATTTTCCTCGGCACCTAAGGCTGTAGAACGCTCGGGTTCCTCTCTGTTATCTATTTGCTCACCAGTATCAGAGGAAAGAACTTCTACCTCTGGTGACTCCTGTACTCCCTCATGAACAGTCTCCATAGTGGATGCTCTGTTCCCTACTTCCTCCTCCATCATCACTCTAGAGGAAGACGCCACTTCGGGTACTCTTACCTCTGGTCTGTTTCCTTCTTCCACTCCTATTTCCTCACTCGTACTCTCCTCAGATGGCTCAGAGCCTAAGTATGCTGGGGTTCTCACCTCAGGTTCTTGAGGTTGAGCAGCATGTCTATAGTTTTGGATAGAAATGTGGTCTGGGCTTATCAGAGCGAGCATTGTACCTGGAACGCGTCGAATGAGGGGATATTCTCCTGAAGTGGTGGGATTGAATCTGGTCATGACCCAGTTCCTGAACGTATTGCCTTGTTGAGTCAGTTCCAGACTCTGAAATGCTCTTCTGATTACCAACCCGATAAACCTTGGAAATTTGATGTTCTTCAGAAATTTATGTTGCCCAACTTCTCCTCCTTTGGCAATGGCAGAGGTTTTGAGATTAAAAGCAGTGAGAAGGTCGGTTTAGAGAATGCTGGCATAGTCAAGGTTTCTTTGAAAGAACAATCCATACATTATCTGTAGGATTTCTATGCTGGCTTGATCTTGACTACCAGATTTTCCTGTGAGGGTTCGGTTCAGTGTGGAGAACATGAAATTCCACACTGGTGGTAGATTTTGTCTTTTGAATGCTCCGATGCGGGTGATATCTTTGTTGTAGCCTAGAAATCGTACAAACTCCAGAAGGACAACAATATTGGGTGGCTTCTCGAAAGCTTCTATGTCGAGCTGTTGCTTGCTCTTCATTCCGAGGATTCTCCGCAGGGTAGTTGCTCTGATTCTGATCATTCCTGAACCTCCATATCGACCAGAATCCACATTGCCAATGATTCCGTTTAGCTCTTCTACGTGTTGGCAAGTAGTCCACCACTGCTTGATGTAGAGCTCAGGAATGTTGTCGTCGAAGTCTGTTAGGGCTCTGAAGATTTCTGAGTTTCTGAAGAACTCCAGAAATATGTGGTATGTGGGTAGATAGAGAGCAGGGTTTGGATCTAATCGATGGTTTCTTTCAGCAAACTCGTATGGGAGAATAACAATTTGGTCGACGGGACCAATACGGCTTGAATCTGCTGAGTGTTGAGGGTTTTCCATTTTTGCAGGTTTGGGTTTTGAAGGTTTGAATGAAGAGGAAAGATGAACAGGGTTTTGAATAAAAGAGGGACAAGGTTTTGGATATTTATAGTCCGAGCTTGTGGCTGAGTAATCGCCGCAGATACTGTAGGCACTCGAGTGTCAGAAGGTGGAGTGGCCTGAAATGTGTATCGTGGGGACAGCTAGTGGTTTAGCTTTCAATTGGAGATTGCCACGTGGATTTGTTCTGACCACTTTTGTGAAAGTAAACCGTCGCGGTTAGAGATGTGTGGGTTACAAGTGGTTGACGTTTAGAAATAACCCGCACCTCTGATGACGTTACTTTTGATGACGTGTTCTGATGACGTGGCAGAATAGACTAACAGAGCTCTGATGGAGCTGTGATAAGTTGCTTCTGTTGCGCGGCCTCCATTTCTTACCGTTACCTTTACCAGAACTTGTTCTGATGTGAGATGGTCAGAACTTTACATGATCAAACAGAGTTCTGATGAGAAGCAACAGAGGCTCTGATGAGATGTCAGAGTTCTGACTGGTTCTCCAAAAGATTTAGCTTTAAGCTCAAAAAGCAAAGTCAATTTGGTTTTGGAAATTTGATTATTGACTTGCTCCCCCTAAAACCATGCAAATTTCCTTTATAAGCTCCCCCTCGACAGATGAGCCTTCCCTTCCTTTTTTTTTAAACAACAAAACTTTTGTACGACCAAAAAAAATGCGCGACAGAATTCTTGTATACAACAGAACTCTGTTGAACTATCCTACCCAACTTTTTGACAGAGCTCTGGTAGGAACATCAGAGCCTCTGTTGATTTTAAACAGAGTTAGGAGGACAAGTTCAGCATACCAGTTTGCTGATTAGGAAGTTAAATCTCCTTTCATTAAGGGCTTTTGTAAACAAATCAGCAAGCTGGATGTCTGTTGAAACAAAGTACATTTCAATAGTCCCTTTTTCAACATGATCCTTTATAAAGTGATACCTTATGTCGATGTGCTTAGTCTCCGAGTGTTGAACTGGGTTGGCTGTTATGGCAATGGAACTCTTGGAGTCGCATAGAATTGGAATTTTACCATACTCCAAGCCATAATCTCTGAGTTGTGTCTTCATCCATATTACTTGGGAACAACAACTAGCAGCAGCAACATATTCCGCTTCTGCTGTAGAGGTTGAAACACAGTTCTGTTTCTTGGATGTCCAACTCACCAACTTTTCTCCAAGCATTTGGCAGCTACCAGAGGTACACTTTCTCTCGTTCTTGCATCCTCCATAGTCTGAGTCTGTGTAAGCTACAAGCTCAAAACCAGAGTTAAGAGGATACCAGAGACCCAAAAATTAAGTCCCTTTCAAATATTTAAAGATACGTTTGACAGCTGTTAAATGAGTTTCGGTAGGATTTGCCTGAAATCTGGCACAGAGACAGGTTGCAAACATTATATCAGGTCTACTGGCGGTTAAGTACAAAAGTGACCCTATCATGCCTCTGTAGTGCTTGACATCTGTTGGTTCACCATTAGGATCAGAGTCAAGTTTAACTCCAGTGGCAATAGGAGTTTTCATTGGTTTTGAATCATTGAGCTTATATTTTTTCAACATGTCAGAGATGTATTTGGACTGACTTATGAAAGTCCCTCTATCAGATTGTTTGACTTGTAAACCCAGGAAGAAAGAGAGTTCTCCCATCATGCTCATTTTGAATTCACTTTTCATTAAGGTTTCAAACTTATCACAGTACTCTTGCCGTGTAGACCCAAAGATAATATCATCAACATTTATTTGTACCAGAAGTATATCATTTTTGTATCTCCTGAAGAATAGAGTTTTATCGACGGTACCTTTCTCGAAGTGATTGATCAACATAAATTTGGACTGAGTTTCATACTAGGCTCTGGGAGCTTGCTTAAGACCGTAGAGAGCTTTGTCTAGTTTATAAACGTGGTCTGGAAACTCTGAGCATTCAAAACCAGGAGGTTGCTGGACATAAACTTCTTCTTGCAGTTTGCCATTTAGAAAGGCAGACTTGACGTCCATTTGATAGACCTTAAAACCTTTATGAGCAGCATAGGCTAGGAAGATTCTTATGGCTTCTAGCCTAGCCACAGGTGCAAAGGTTTCGTCATAGTCAATTCCTTCTTCCTGTCTGTATCCCTTTGCAACCAGACGGGCTTTGTTTCTGATGATAATCCCATCTTCATCCTTTTTGTTTCTAAACACCCATTTGGTTCCAATGGCCGCTTTGCCTTTTGGGAGTGGAACCAAGGACCAGACCTTATTTCTCTCAAATTCCAGAAGCTCTTCTTGCATAGCTTCGATCCAATTTGGGTCCTCTAGGGCTTCAGAAATCTTTTTCGGCTCAATCATGCTTAGAAAATTTACAAAGAAGGCTTCATTGATTGTGGCCGATCTTGTCTTTATGCCATCATCAGCAGCACCAATGATAAGATGATGAGGATGATCCTTTGTCCATCGTGTCATGGGAGTATGGACAACGGGTGGCGTTTGTGCTTCTGATGGGAAAAGACGAACTTCAGCATTAGAGTTCTGTAGGTTTGGACCAGGGCTCTGTGGCACACAACTTTGGAGAGTGGCCTCATTGCTCTGAGAGTCATTAACATGGCTCTGTGATGGTGAACTTTCAAACAAGGAATTTCTTCCAACGTTTGTCATCAGAGGTGATGAAGGCTCTTGTTCAGGTTCTCTTTCATTCTGGTGTGGTTCCTCATTTCTCTGAATTACTCCTGTAGACAGAGAGGTAGATGGTGAAGTATTAGAGGGACCAGTGAGAGATGTACCTGTCAGATTTTGATCTGTTGAGTTCTGAGCTTGATCTCCTCTGTTTATGTTATCATAGGAATCATCATCGAAGAAATCATTGAACATGAGATTGATGTCTTCTTCCCTTGATCTAGAAGAACTTATCTTCTCTTGTTTTGTCTGTGTCCCCTCTGTTGATTTTCGATCAGAGGAGCTTGATATGCTTTCATCAAAGGACAAATTTACACTCTCTTGAATGACCCGACATCTGGTGTTGTAGACTCTGTAGGCTTTAGAGGTTAAGGAATAACCAATAAAGATTCCTTCGTCTGCTTTCTTGTCAAACTTTCCCAGATGTTCTCTGTCATTCAGTATGTAGCACTTGCAACCGAAGACATGAAAGAATTTCACATTTGGTCTTCTGTTGTTGATGAGTTCATAGGGAGTCTTCTTAAATCTTTTCACTATTACAACTCTGTTTTGGGTAAAACATGTTGTTGAGACTGCTTCTGCCCAGAAGTTCATTGGAAGAACAGAGCCAGCCAACATGGTTCTGGCGGCTTCTACTATAGTTTTGTTCTTTCTCTCCACAACTCCATTTTGTTGTGGAGTTCTTGCTGCTGAGAAGTTTTGGGAAATACCTTCCTCTGTTAGGTAGGCATCAATTTTGGCGTTCTTGAATTATGTCCCGTTATCACTTCTCAACTTTTGTACCTTTAGATCTAACAGAACCTGTATCCTAGTGAACTAGTGAACTAGTTGGTGAGATCACAGGTTTAACGAGTACAACATTGTTTGCCATAGCAAAATAGTTTAAATCCGCACAAGTGGATAAGGTTAAATAGTTTAAATCCGTACAAGTGGATAAATCAAAGTAGTTGAATCCGTACAAGTGGATAAATCAACCGGTTATGAAATACTTGCTCATTGTAATAGTATTTATTATGTTTAAGTAGTGAGCCCGTTACCCGGCCTATATGACAGCAGCCCCAGCGCATGTCCTATCACCAACAATGCGTACGGAAAACAATAATTATGCACTCAAACAAGCGCTACTTGTGAGTGGGGTGTCAACCAAATAACGTTATTCATAATTACCAACGGCTCACATTCGTGAGTTAAACGGGTAACGTAAGTTAAACGGGGACTTACGTATGATAGAGAGAAAGCTCAAACTTACCACAAGCGTAAACTATACATACTATAGATCATAACTGAGTATAGCAAAGTTTACGTGTTCAATAAAACGAGTTAATCAGTGCGTAAAAGTAATTGTAGTAACGACATGCTTTTCACCCCAAATATGTAAAATATTGAAAAAGGGGTTGTGATAACTCACTTGATAAGCGATAGAGTCCGGGAATCTCCCACAAGTACTTAGAGATGATCCTACTTCGAACCTATAATCGTAAGGTCACTAATGAGTTTTTGTCTCGAAGGTTCGGTATTAACTATCCAAATCGTCATAAAATGCCTTGTTGTGTTTTAATATTATCAACGTAACAAGTGTATACATTGTTCTTGTTAGATTAAAGTTTCCGCAATTTCGTGACAATAAGTAACGAAAAGGGTTTAAAGAACATATATATATATATATATAAACCGAAAATTTTATTGTATGAACGATAAAAGGGGTTTTGAATGTAAAGACGAAGTATTTAAAGTGCATAAATATAAATAGATATGTTATATATATGTATATTCCACAATTTCATCATAAAATGATGAAATGGGATCAAGAATATATAAAATGAATAAATATATAAACATAAGATATACATATGTATTCCAGAATTCCATCATAAAATGATGAAATGGGATTAGAAGTTAGTCCTCAATTATAGTAAGAAGTTTGTCCTTTGCTGTCCAGATTTTGGTGTCACTTTGTGTTCATCTTTGGGTAACTTCCAGGTATAGTTACGTCAAGATATTTTATGTCCAAGTGGTTAAATGAGTTAGGAAACTTTTTGCATAAGTTTCATAATTTTTAGAAGTGTTTAAGTACATAAAAAAATACTTGACGTAAAACTCGACAGAAAACGTTGCTGTTTGCGTACTGTTTTTGTGAAGACTGTTTGGTAGACGAAATCTTTGAATTCCTAAGTGAAACTACTTGGGTTTGAATCCTAACACTTAAAAATAATTTCGAGAAAAATAATTACTTAATTTGGAGTAGTATTGAGTGAGATATGACCTTTTGAAAAGAGGTGTGGAATCTGACAACAAACTGTCAAAACCACCATTTGTGCATGTGC
This sequence comes from Saussurea involucrata, assembly GCA_033807775.1. Lineage (NCBI taxonomy): Eukaryota > Viridiplantae > Streptophyta > Magnoliopsida > Asterales > Asteraceae > Saussurea > Saussurea involucrata. Next base: position 92,270,716 of record CM066327.1, on the reverse strand, counting down.
ACCTATATTGACTTTTTACCCAAAATTCCTATTCCTTTGCATGCAAAATCCGATTTGACCCTTTCCCAAACACTTATTTTCAGTTCCAAAACACATTGTTTGAACCATTTAAATTACATGCAAGTTACCCATCAACTCATCTTTTATAAACTATTGAAAAAGACTCATTTTGAAGAATGTTGATGTTCATGTCAAGAACTTCAACATGCAACTTAAAATTGTGCATTTTGAGCTCATGCATGTTTGTTTAAGAAAGTTAAAGAAAGTGTAGAAGGAGATGAAGAACATTCATAAAAGTTCAAGAAAGTGAAATTTAAACAAAAGAGTGTGTGTGGATTTCACCCAACACACTTGTATTTACCTTGAACTCTTTTGATCTTTTGAAAGGAGATGATTTAGGGCCTGAATTGTTGGTTGAAGATGGATGAAGGTTTGAAGATGGGATGAAGATTGTGATGAATATTTGAAGATGGAGAGAGAAAAGAGAGACTTTCTAGTGTGAGAAATTAGAGAGAGAGAAGAGATGTTGGCAAATGAGTTGATAGTGTTAAGAAAAATACATAAAGGGTAGTGAGGGGCGGGGGAGGTAATGGTGTGTTGATAAATAAAAATGCCTAATCGTGTATTTTTGATTTATTTTTAAACAAGAAGTATTTTCTTTTAAATTTTAAATAACATATTAATTATATAAAGGTAAAGTATTTATATAATTTAGTTGAAATACATTAGGTTACTAATTATATATATACTTGTGATATAATTTTTGCTTAAGTTGGCATTTTATGAGATTTATGGATAATTCTTAATTTAAGGGGTTTCAAGGCAAAATTTCTCAAAATTTCCTACTGTACTGAGTTTACTGCTAAAATTGCACTGTGTAAACTATGACGTGAATAACTGAAATATGCAGTGCAGTTCTAACCTGAGGTGTAAATTAGACAGTTGTCACAAATGGCTTTGTTCATCGATCGATTTTGATAATCGGGTCAAACTCATTTTTCCGAACATTCTTTCCGGGTAAGTTGAAACTGTCCGGATGAACCCTAGTTTCCGAAGATGATAGTTTCCGGAAATGATAGTTTCCGGATACCTTTCCGAACTCATGACTTTTCCAGATAAATTTAATTTCCAGACATCTATCTGGATACCTTAACTTTTCGAGTCCAATGGCTTTCCGGATATTTCCTCCGGATACCTACTATATCCGGATACACCTTACTTTCCGGATGAAATCATTTTCCGGGTACTTTCACTTTCTGGGTCAAAATTCTTTTCGGATACATCCTTTCCGGTTACCTACCTATTCGAAAACCATCCATATCCGGATACTGTCCAACATAGATACCTTATTTATTTATATACCATCACTGTCTCATTCCATCTATCTAGATTCCGTGTTCCCGGGTACTTAACATGGTTTACAAATCTAATCCGGGACTCACCCTTCGGTTCCTGCGCCACACTGATCCATATCCACCGAGCCGAATCTATCAGGAAAGATGACATGTTATCAACGGACTTGGATGTTCTAACACTTTGTTTTTCAGGTACAAAAATGGCGGACGAACAACGCCACTCTCCGACTCATGGTGCCGAGAATCCCGGTCATCAAATTGATCAAGGTGCAGATGACGCTCTCGTCCTTCCATATCGAGTGATAGTAGCAATACTCCAAGGCTACCCTCTGCACTACGCACTCACTGGCACTGTAGAAGTACCAAAATTGTATCTGCAACAAATGTGGCATACTATCCGGCTTGTCCTTGCGGAAGATGCTACACCAGTTGAAGCAATACTCGACAATGTTGGGTGTTGTTCAAAAATCGATTTTAAAAATCGATTTAAAAAATCAAAACATTTTGCAACGGAAGCTTAAAATTTTGAACAACATTAAAACACTTCAACACCCACCAAGTATCAATTTGCATGAACATGAAAGATTAAAACAACCATAGGGGGTTTTTAGAAAATACAACATTTGAAGTCCTTTGCAAAGTCTTCTACTTGGAGAAGATAGAGATGGCAAGAACTCAAGCAAGAGCTCCTCTAGAGTAGTCCACCAACAAGCTCCAACACCAAATGTATGCTAGTACCTTCTTGAAGAAAGATGCAAAAGAGAGCTTCTAGTTCAACTCTACAATAGACTTGAAATGAGAAGAAGCAAAAACCCACCAAGAATGGTGGTTTTCAGCCGAAGTCAAGAGAGGGAGAGAGGAGAGTGATTTTTGCAAGTGTCTTTCAAATTCCATGTCTTCTCTCTTTTTGTCAAAACACAAGACAAGCTCTTCATTTTCTATTAGACCACAAAAGGGTCCAATGGTGTGCATATTGCCACCCAACATGGCCAATGAAATAAAAGAAGGTCATGCAATTTTATACTTATAACCCTTCTAGTTTAAAATGGTTAAAATCACATTTTAACTATTTTAAACATTCTCCTTTAAATCCTTCCTTTCAATTTTAGTTACATATGAGTCCATCATATGTATTAACTAACTAAAATTTATTATTTGCATCTATAATATTATGAATCATATTCATTTATATTTTCAAGAAATAATTAATATTTATCAAGAATCAAATTCTTATAAATATCAATTTTTGTGTCTACTTGCTATATGGTGTGACCCTATAGGATCATATATTACCAGTAATTTTATTTTATAATCATTCTTGAGCATATGGAACCAACAATCTCCCACTTGCTCAAGATTGTATTATAGAATGATATAGACAGTGGTTGACGTCTAGAAACATCTCACTGCCCCCCAGCAATATATGACTGTAAATGCAATTCAACAACATCCAATTCCCACAAGCTCATAGCTTCAATTGATGTATAAGGTGTGTTATCAGGTATCCCTTTGTTTGGACATCATGTTGAACATGAGACATGGATCACTATCATTCTCATCTATTGTTCAACTTTTGGTAAGGCGCCTTAGATGTCTCACTCTTAACATATTTAGAGAAAAAAATCCCATCTTGACTACATACGCCTCTCATGCAGCTCATGCCATGCCCAATAATGGACTTTATAGCTGCCTTTTTCAAAAACAACGGTTAACCATATCAAAGCATAACACTCCCTACACTTGAGTCCCAAATATGCATCTCAGGTCAAAGGATACAAAGATAAATACCTTTATTCAAGTGTCACTCATGACGACGATCCATGAAGTGATCTTCAAATGGGTCATGTCCAGTACTTGTTCCCCAGCAAGTACCTATGAACTTGGTTGCAACATTTTGCTACTTTTACTTTTAAAAGTCAACCAATCCAATTCATATTAGTCTTACTTCATAGTTGCTCCCACAACTATGATCGACTATGGACATTTAGAATAACTAATTTATTCAAGGATTTAAACATGCTAATATGGAACTCAACAAGTATTTAATTAAAAATAATCTGGACAAAATTATTCATTTCAATAGTTGTTGCTTTTCATTGTTCCAAAATCCAAATACTAAACCAATCAAATCCATCCACTAGAGTAACGAAGTCCTATAGCTCTAGCGTGATCCTCATGCTTAGCTGGTGGAAGAGACTTCGTGAATGGGTGTCACACCCCGCTAAAGCGGAAACACGAGGTATGACAGCGTAGGGTTTCATTACAAAGGTAACAGACAACACCAACCACAAGTTTAATACAATAGTATGAAATATTACAATACAACGTCTTCAACCAAAAAGTTTCAAAAAGGAAAGACGACAAATACAAAAATTATCAATATAAGTTTTAAGAGTCTTGATGTTGATGTCATCAAACAAAATGCACCCTACGTGCCTTCATTTACTTCTTATTCCCTGAAAAGCATGTTTAAAACGAAAAGGTCAACTACAAAGAGTTGGTGAGTTCACAGGTTTTTCATAACCAAACAGTTTTCAACCAAAGATTATTTTCGTGAGTCTTTTGTCACGACAAGCTTTAATTTTAATTCTTATGAGTACACATTACAATAAATGACTTTCGCAAGATATATGATTGCTGAGCCACTACTAAGCCTCCGACAACTTACGCCCCGCGGACTACCTCAGAGGTGGTATGATGGCCACATGAGTAGAATATTATTACCAGATAAAGTGCACCCCTACTCGTCAGTTTAAGGTGGGTTTGTCAAACCAAATAGCGCTATCCACAAATATCACCGGCTCGTTATGAGTTAATAAGTAGTGTACCTATTGGGGACTTATCATTTTTTATTATCACTCAACATATCTTTGTCACTTATGTAAATTTGTACATTCATTTGTACACATTTCTTAAATCATAAATATCCACAATTTTACTATCATGAATCATTTAGCATTTTAAAATCATAACATGCTTTTCACCCTAAACATTTAAACAAGTAAAACGGGGCTGTGAAAACTCACCTTTTAGCGTAGATGCGCAAGTAGTGAAAGCTTGTTCACTTAATCCTCTTTACGGGCTCCCTATAAGGTCAAACAATCTCTATGAGTCCTTCATAGCTAATCCCAAAGTTAAACTTGCCTAACCTAATCCATTTCTTGTGAAATGCCTTATCTTTAGTAATTAAGTTGAAATGCACAAATTAGCATTGTTCAAGTGTTTTTAATCATCAATATGAATGGTTATAAGAAAACTCAGCAGTTTCCAAAATGCTCAAGCTGACAGAAACTTCTTACCACAAAAGTGACTGTTTTACAACACTTTCCAAAATGACAAATTTATCCATTTTTTATATATGGTTATATACAGAGTTAAGGATATTGTGACCAAATTTCATGAATTTTGGAAGTGTTTGAGGGGTTCAAATAATTTTTATAAAACAGTGCAACACAGTACCTAAAACAGTTTGTACCCTTCTGTGGAAACAGCATTTTGGAGGGTCAAAACGTAATCTTTTTCAGAGTTTTTACATGTTTTGAAAACCTAACACATAAAGGTATCTTATGGAAAAAGATTCATAAATTTTAGATAAGTTTTGAGGGAGTTATGGCCAAATGAAGTTGCATGTACCAATCTGTCAATCTTGGACAGCTTGACACACTTGACTTGTAAAAATCGTTTGAGTGACCAAAACACCATATATTTTTATGAAACCAATTGCATGTGAAACCTAACTCATATAAGGATCTTCCAGAAGAAAAATTAAGAACGTTAATGCATCCTACAGAAAGTTACATGCAAAACAAAGTGACACAAAAATCTGACAGACCATCTGCTGCACATCAAATTTGTTCTAAGGAGTTGAAGGCTCAAAACTCAATATTTTCGCATGAGGCCAGTAGGGTTTGAACCCCAACTCAAAAAAACTTTACTCCAGAAGATAAATCAAGGAATTTGGACATGAATTGACCAAGATATGGTCGTCCAAAGTACATGCAACCAAACTGCCAGATTCTGGAACTTAAAGATTTTCAATAAAACTCATTTTTAAAGCACTTTAACATCCATAGATGTGGATTACTTTGCTAAAGATTCAATCCCCACATCATATGACATATTTTTAAAAGAAAATACTCAGAAGTTAAGATAAAATGTGCATGCAAAGATTTCTAAACTCAGATTTTATTTTTAAAGAAACAAATCACCAAAGAAAATGCTTGAAATTGAGGAAAATGACTAGTTTTAGAGTTCTTACCTTAGGAGGATGTTGCAAGCACTTGAAGCTTCTTAAAATTTCGTTTTGGAACACTTGAGTGGGCTGAAAGTTTGCTGGATTTTGAAGAGGAATTGATGAAGATGATGAAGAAGGAACTCTAGAGTGAGAGAGAAAGGAGGAATATGGATGGTCTCTTGTTTTCTAATTTGAAAATGAAGTCATGAGAAAAAAAATCATATTTGGGGGTAAATGAGGGAGGGGAGGCCGGCCCTCTCATGGGCCCCCACCCTTGAGATAGATTTTTTTTTTTTTAATAAAAATTTAGCCCACAACCTCTCTTTGTAAAATCCTTTTCATTTTTATGAATAAATTGCAAGATACACTTTTTAAAATACCTTTTTGGTTTAAATAAATTTCAAATAAAAGAAAGTTTATGTAGGAGGGTAAAAACCCTATATTTTATATATATTAAATGTTATTTGAAGCATTTTGGCATTCCACAAGGTGTTCGGTTAGTCCCGGGTCGAAACCGGGTCTTTTAGGCAACTACTGGGAATTCTAACGAATTTTCGCCTTAAATTATTCTGAGTGTGTCTTAACAAGGTATGTTCCCTATGTTAACACTTGAAATGGTTAAATGATGCTAACCTGAAAGTTTTGATTTTTTTTTTGTCGGATGTTACAATGGGTCTGCCAAATTTTGATTTGTATGAACTTTGCGAATACTTATTTCACCGCTTTCAACTTCATCACGTATATAGTTGAATTTTTGGCGAATGTGCCTGGTCCTTTTCTGTGACATGGAATCATTAGCTATGGCTATGGCACCCTCATTATCATAAAGGATCTCCAGGGGATCCTGAATGGTAGGGACCACCCCTAGATCTTCAATGAACTTCTTCATCCAAACAGCTTCTTGTGCAGCCTGTGATGCATCAATGTACTCTGACTCTGTAGTGGATTGTGCAACCACGATTTGCTTGGAACTCATCCAAGAGACGATGCCTCAATTCATAATAAAGACAAACAGGACTGTGACTTACAATCATCTCTATCCGTCTGGAAGCTAGCATCAGTATAACATTTTATACCAAGGCTTTCTTCCCGACCTCCATAGATAAGGAACATTTCTTTAGTTCATCGGAAGTACCTTAGAATGTTCTTCACATCAATCCAATGACCTTCTCCTGGATTTTGTTGGTATCTACTCGTCATGCTCAAAGCATATGATACATCCGGTCTCGTGCATATCGTAGCATACATGATAGATCCAATTGCAGAAGCATATGGAATGCCATTCATCTTGTCTCGCTCAACTTCTGTGCTAGGACATTGAGATTTGCTCAATATGGTACCAGATGGTATTGGCAATGACCCTCTCTTAGAGTCTTGCATCTTGAACCTTTTCAAGATCTTGTCAATGTATGCATTTTGACTTAAACCTATAAGTCTTCTTGATCTATCTCTATAGATCTTAATACCAAGAATATAGGCTGCTTCACCTAAATCTTTCATTGAGAAACATTTCTCAAGCCAAGCCTTAACCTCTTTCATAGAGGGAATATCATTTCCAAAGATCAGTATGTCATCCACATACAACACAAGGAACGTTACAATGCTCCCACTAGTTTTCTTGAAAACACATGGTTAATCTTCACTTTTAATGAAACCAATCTCTTTGATTTACTCATTAAAACGAAGATTCCAATTACGAGATGCTTATTTTAGTCAATAAATGGATATCTTAAGCTTACACATTTTATTAGGATACTTTGGATCGACAAAACCTTCAGGCTGAACCATATAGACATCTTCAGTTAAGTGTCCATTTCAGAAAAGCCGTTTTGACGTCCATTTGCCATATCTCATAGTCATAATATGCATCAATGGCAAACAGTATTCTAATAGAGTTGATCATAGCCACAGGAGAGAAGGTTTCATCATAGTCAATACCATGAGTTTGAGTGAAACCTTTCGCCACAAGTCTTGCTTTGTATGTGTGCAAATTTCCATCCATGTCGGTTTTCTTCATGAAAACCCATTTACTTCCTACAGACTTGCTGTTGGGAGGAAGATCAACCAAGTCCCATACTTGATTATCATACATGGATTGCATCTCAGTGTTCATGGCTTCGAGCCAATGATCAGATTCAGAACCTGTCACGACACTTTGGTAGTTGGTGGGTTCATCAGAATCCACCAAGAAACAACATTCATCATAAGATATGGAAAAGCCATATCTTTCTGGTTCTGTCGTACTCTACCAGATTTGCGAACACTTTGTGTCTCATTTGTCTCCTGACCAATCATTTGTTCAGGTTCAACATCTCGTTGTTGAGTACTAGTGCCAACCTCAGGTGCATCAGCTAATGGTTCTTCCTCAAGTACCATTTGCCTCCCTCCTACTTCTTCCATTAGAAACTTAGTTTCCAAGAATTCAGCCTTTCGAGCAATAAAAACTTTATTCTCGGTGGGATTATAGAAATAGTATCCTATACAATCTTTAGGATATCCTACAAAGATGCATTTAGTAGATCTGGGATCTAATTTGTTTGAAGATTCTTGTCTCACATAAGCCTCACATCCCCATACCCTTAAATAGGATAGGGATGGAACCTTTCCATGCCAAATCTCATAAGGTGTTTTATCTACTTTCTTGGTTGGAGCCATAATCAAAATACGGGTAGCAGTAATTAAGGCGTAACTCCAAAATGATAAAGGAAGAGTACTCCTATTCATCATAGAGCAAACCATATCTTGTAAGGTTCGGTTCCTCCTCTTAGACACACCATTGTGTTGTGGTGTTCTAGGTGGAGTAAGTTGTGAGACAATCCCACGACTCTCTAGATGATTTAGGAATTCATCACTCAGATATTCACCTCCTCTATCGGAGCGAAGGACTTTAATGGTTTTATTGAGTTGATTCTCAACTTCACTTTGAAACAATTTGAACATTTCAAATGCTTCATGTTTATGTTTCATCAAATAAACATAACCATAACGACTAAAGTCGTCAGTGAAGGTGATGAAGAATCTAGCACCATCTCTTGATATGGTTCTGAAAGGACCGCATACATCAGTATGTATGATTCCTAACAAATCTTTAGCCCTTTCCCTAGAACCAGAGAATGGAGCTTTGGTCATCTTTCCACATAGACAAGATTCACATATATCAAATGATTCATCCTCATTTGCCTTCAAAATACCACTCTTTTGAAGTTGGGATATGCGTTTCTTGTTTATATGGCCAAGACGACATGCCATAAATAAGAATCGCTCAAACCATTCTTGAGTCTTTTGGTGTTAGCATGGTATATAGAACTATCGTTTATTGAACTATCTAGTTTTACTTCGTATATTCCATTAAGAGGTCTAGCCTCGAAATAGAGCATATCATTCTTGTAAGCATGAATAAAATCGTCTTTAAAACGATAAGTAAAACCAGATTGTTTTAAACGAGCAACTGAAATAATATTCCTAGTCAAGCCAGGGACATAACACACATTGTTTAATGTCAAATACAGGCCATTCGGTAAATGTAAATCGTAATCTCCTAAAGCTTGAGCTTCAACTCTTGCCCCATTTCCCACGTGGAGTACGATTTCGCCCGTCTTCAGTTGCTTACTTTTTCTGAACCCCTGTAACATGTTACATATGTGAGTTCCACACCCAGTATCAAATACCCAAGTGTTAGGTGAAAAAGTAAATAGATCTAATTCTATCACATAGATACCTAAAGGCCCTGCATCAGCCTTTTTCTTCTTCAACTCTGCCAGGTAAGTAGGACAGTTCCTTTTCCAGTGACCAATCACGCCACATTCAAAACATGCGTCCTCTTTGGCCACTTTCTTCTTCTTTTTAGTTTGTGGGGTTCGGGCAACTTTCTTGCCTTTGCCCTTAACAAACTTAGCCTTGGATTTAGGGGTTTTGGGTTTCTTGGTTCCACCCTCCCGAATCATGAGCACATGAGGGGTTTTCTTTGGGAGATTCTTATCAGCAGTTTTGAGCATCTGATGCAGTTCTGAGATAGGTTTCTCCCAACCATTCATGTTGTAGTTAATGATGAAGGGGTCATAGGATTTGGGTAAAGAGTTCAGAATTATATCCATTGCCAAATCCGTTGGATATTTAGAGCCAAGACGCTCCAAATGATCCAAATGACCTTTCATCATGAGTACATGATTGCTCACATTTCCTCCCTCCTCCATCTTACATGCGTGCAACGATCGAACGATTTCGAAGTGTTCTGTTCGGGCTTGCTGTTGGAACATTTCCTTCAGCTGATTGATCATATCAAATGCCGTGTGATTCTCAAAAATCTCTTGAAGTTCGGGAATCATTGAGGCCAGCATGAGACTCGACACTTCGACCGCATCATCCACATGTTTCGACCATTCAGCGTGAGGAGCCCTAGGAGTAACGGGAGGTTCATCGGGAATTGGGGTATCCAACACATACAAATTCTTTTCTGGCTTGAGAACAATTCTCAGGTTTCGGCGCCAGTTCAGGAAGTTGGTGTGGTTAAGTTTTTCTCTTTCTAGGATGGATCGAAGGTAATTGGTGTGGTGGTTCGCACTTTGTGCCATCTACAAAATTTAACAAAGTTCTATTTAGTATTTTCGATTTTTAAAACTTTATTTATTAATACCCTTCATGTACTTAAAACATTAATAATATAATGTCTAGGATCCAACGTTGCAAAACAAATAAATGGTTAGGTGACCTTTATCCCATCTACTTAATTCAACAAGGTAGGTGACGTTCACCAATTACATCCAAATGTAATTCATAGCAATATGGGATCCTTAACAACGTTTGTTAATTGGCATGTTTGATCCCATCTATGCCTCGGGTTTCTAATGCTTAGGTGACCTTTATCACAAAAGACTCCCGATCAAGTCATCCAACTTGAACAACATGTGGAATCGGCGAATAACTAGTGGTTAGGTGACCTTTATCCCACTAGAAATCGCGAAACCACCTCGGCCATCAAAAGACGATCCAAGTAGTTAGGTGACCTTTATCCCACAAGGATCATACAAGTGACGTGCGAGTGTTTTTCAAAAGGACGGCATAGACTTGCGTTTAAAAAGGGATTTTAGATGTATTATAATTCTAGTTTTATAAACAACATATTGTATCATGTATATTGCATGCATCCAATATTACATGGTACTTATTGTTTAAAAATCATAATTTCCTTTTATTGGTTCTTTTAGTTCAAAATAAAATCTCCATTTTATTAACTATTTCGTTGCGGTCAATTTTAAACTAATATCCTATATTAATGGTCGAGTTTGAGCGCATTAGAACCAATTTTAGTCTTTTTAATAAAACAACCTTTTATTATTTAGACATGGAGTTTGGATGAGTTTTAAAATCATAATTTTAACTCATTTTACCACTTCAAAGTTTTAAGAGTTTTAGAATAAAACCCCTTTTATTTTAAAAACTCAATTTTATCATTTTACATTAAAATGTTATTTTGAAAAGGCAAACTCCAAAAGATGATTTACTTTTATGTTCAAAATATTATCTAGCATGCAAAATCCTATTTCAACCACACATGAAAATATCAACATAAACATTAACAACATTATGCAAAAAGTGTATAAACCAAGCCAAAAATTCTAGTGACAATTCGTGTGAACCAAACAAGAATGTCAAGTCCATTCCTAAGGGACTAAAGACCAAAACTTCAAAAAGGGTCTTCAAGCTCCCACTTGCCAAAACAACCATTGCATGCAAAATCTTCTAGGAACTCCATGGTGTGTGTGTTTGCTCCTTGAAAGTCTCCAAATGGTCTTCTTTCTTCAAACTTGTTACATTTTTATATAAATAAACTAATCTAACATTAATCTATATAATACAAAATTAACAAAAAAAAGAATGCCTATTTACTATTACATATTTTATGAATAAATAAATATTACAACCATTTGAATAAACAACACAACCATCATCACAAGGGGTCATTGGCTTGTTTATACATATCATTTACATACAACAAAAAATAAACAAACACTTTGTTTTTCTAAGGCAACTTTTATGACCAATAATGCATGTAAATTTTGGTCACATTAAATAACAATTATAAACTTAAAGTTGCCAAAGATGCCATGAATGAACTTCTTCATGCAAGATGAAAAATCACCCATGGCTTCCAAAAACCCAGTTTTTCATATAAACAAGAAATCTTAACATGCATGCAAAAGTGGCTCTGATACCACTTGTTGGGTTTTGTTCAAAAATCGATTTCAAAAATCAAAACATTTTGCAACGGAAGCTTAAAATTTTGAACAACATTAAAACACTTCAACACCCACCAAGGATCCATTTGCATGAACATGAAAGATTAAAACAACCATAGGGGGTTTTTAGAAAATACAACCTTTGAAGTCCTTTGCAAAGTCTTCTTAGTTGGAGAAGATAGAGATGGGAAGAACTGAAGCAAGAGCTCCTCTAGAGTAGTCCACCAACAAGCTCCAACACCAAATGTATGCCAGTACCTTCTTGAAGAAAGATGCAAAAGAGAGCTTCTAGTTCAACTCTACAATAGACTTGAAATGAGAAGAAGCAAAAACCCACCAAGAATGGTGGTTTTCGGCCGAAGTCAAGAGAGGGAGAGAGGAGAGTGATTTTTGCAAGTGTCTTTCAAATTCCAAGTCTTCTCTCTTTTTGTCAAAACACAAGACAAGCTCTTCATTTTCTATTGGACCACAAAAGGGTCCAATGATGTGCATATTGCCACCCAACATGGCCAATGAAATAAAAGAAGGCCATGCAATTTTATACTTTTAACCCTTCTAGTTTAAAATGGTTAAAATCACATTTTAACTATTTTAAACTTTCTCCTTTAAATCCCTCCTTTCAATTTTAGTTACATATGAGTCCATTATATGTATTAACAAACTAAAATTTATTATTTGCATCTATAATATTATGAATCATATTCATTTATATTTTCAAGAAATAATTAATATTTATCAAGAATCAAATTCTTATAAATATCAATTTTGGTGTCTACTTGCTATATGGTGTGACCCTATAGGATCATATATTACCGGTAATATTATTTTATAATCATTTTTGAGCATATGGAACCAACAGACAACACTCCGCTGGTACTAACACAAGAAATCTTTTGTCAGTTACTTCGTCTTCCGGCCGCAAATGCCAATGGTCGAGCATACTATGATCCACAAGTTACTAACTCAACATTGTGTGTAGACATCCATTCTCTGGGCTATTCCAATCCACTGAATGGTCCATAAGCCGCTGATCAGAAATATCTTACACCGATGTGGTACACCATACTACATCAATGTCTATCCTCTAAGTTGAAGGGAATCGGCCAATGCAACGACAATTTTTTCGACTCTTCCATGACGTCGCATTCAATCGACATGTCGACTACGCTGACCGGTTGTGGAACGAACTGGTCCAAAATGTTCGAAACAAAGACGGCTCGAGGAGGCGAACCTTCATTCCATTTATGCGCTTCCTCCAGCTCGCTATCTGCCAACAGATGGACAAGAACCTTGCCATCCCTAGACGCTCGACGCATGAGCTTTGTCCACCTTTTAGCCTACACTATTTGGTCATCCGAAATGCCACGCCGATTCCTTCTATGGGCCTATCTGAAGCCTTACTAGCATATGCAAGTCCCACAACACCGAGTGTGATAGAGTATAGGAGAGAGCAAAACTTAGACTCTCATATGGTCCGACCTGAACCGGAAAGCCCTTCCCAGGGAGCGTGATCCGAGTGACAAGAGGAGTGAGAGAACGGAGAGTTGGGAATCCATGATGGGGTGCATTGAGAGAATATCAGGGAAAGAGATCAAGGGTGGGCTGTGCTGTGGTCATGAAAGCTAGTACTAGCCGACGACACCAACCTATTCCAACCCATACCCCTACAGCCTCTACCAGCAAAACTACACGCGTTCAGACCACTGAGCCTGCATCCTCATTAAATATACGAGGTTCCAGTAGTCAACAATCCTCTCTTACTCCGTGATGAAGGCGCGAACGAAAGCGAAGCCAACTCACCTCTTCACCAAGCATCATCACCATCCTCCGAAAGCACCGATGCCATTGCCGAGCGTGAGCAACGACGCATATTTAATCCAAATTGCATTGGCAGTCGCCCTACTTCTGTTGATGATGCCTCATCTACTTCAACCACACCCTCTACCAACTCCGACCCATTGCCTAATACGAAAGACATAAGGAGAGTGGGGGGGGGGGATACAGTCGAAAATACAACAAATGTGAAAGTCGGGGAATGGAGATCTAAATAAAATAATGATAGGTCGAGTGTGATAAGGCGACAACCTAAACCAGAGTCAACCAGTCTCATTTGTTGGGCCATAGTATTGAAGAAGTCGTCCTCATTGTGGACCTAGCGACGCAAATGCACAACCCCCTCAGCCACTCAGGCATCTCTCAACAGTTGTCTATTTCAATTTCGCATGGGGACATATGTTGGTGCTTAAAATGTAATTGTATCCAACTAGAAGGGCTTTATACGTAAATTCTAGTCTAGGTATAAAAAACCTAGATAGAGCTAGATTCTAATCACTTGTCACATTACTACTTCAAGTCTCTTAGACTTTTCACTCTACACTTTGTATATTGCGTTTAGAGATTAATAAGAGATGACATAAGTGATTCTTGATCTATATTTTGTTTACTTGTTTCTGGGATCACACGTGGTATTAGAGCAAGCAGATTCAAGCATTCTTAGTGAAGATTTTGAGGATTTTTGGGCATTTTTGGTTATTTTCGGACTTAGAATCGAATTGGCAGATTTAGGATGTTTTGTACGTGATTAGTGCCACAGAGGTGTTCGTTTTAGTCGATTGAAGTAATATGTGCAAGAATTTGGATCGAAAGAACACATTCTAGTAGATTTCTATGGATTTTTAGGTATTTTTAGAAAGTCTCTGATGTGGATCGAAAGTCACTGATTTAGTGAGTTTTTGGTGTTGTGTTCCACATAGAAAGTGTTCAGATTAGCATCGTGAACGTTGCTACAAAGTTTGGTAGCAACTGGAGAAGTTTAGAGTGAGATATTGGACTTAGAAGAATTTTACGTTCGGAGTTCATAGTAGTCGCATGAAGCTAATCTTCAAATCTTCAAAGAAGTCGAACAACACTGATATTCAAAGTTGTCGCATAAAACTTGAGCGATTAGCTTTTTCATCGCACAAGTATTGAGCGAGAACTACTGTTCACAAGTTTTGATCGCACGTGACTTGATCGAGAAGTTACTATTCATAGTTCTATGTTGACCGAGAACTTTTCCTCTTCGCATACTTTTTGATCGACAACCTCGCTAATCGCACATAATTTTGACCGAGAACTTTTTGATCGCACAAACATTACCCGAGAACTACTGTTCATTTTTCCTCATCGCACAAGGGTTGTGCGATTAAGTACTGTTCATCGCATACTGTTGTGCGATAACTTGTTACTGTTCACTAATTTTTGGTTATCTGTTTAAAGATCGTTAACAGGTAAACTTGACAAGATGATGAAAAACGATGTGATGATGTCATTAGGAACCGAATCTCGTCCGCCTATTTTGATTGAAAACTAGTATGAACAATGGAAAGAAAGATTTGAGGACTTCATGGAGAGACAACAAAACGGAGTTAATCTACTACAGTCTTTGAAAGAAGGATCGATGAAACCATTAACGATTCATGTTCTTACTCCCAATGCACAAGAAGGGGTTGTGGAGATAAAACCGATTGGAAAATACACAATTGAAGAGAAGGTACGATATGATGATGATAAGAAAGCTAGATCTTACTTACTCATGGGGATTCTAAATGAGGTCTTTAACAAGATTGACAGTTTTAAAGATAATGCACATAGTATGTGGGTCCAATTGGAGAAAATGCTACAAGGATCTCAAATCGGAAATCAAATGAAAGCAACTCTTTGTATTAATCGATATGAGGAGTTCAAGGCGAAGGAAGATGAGAGTTTATATCAAACTTATGATAGATTTATCACTCTCCTGAATGAGCTGAGTAAAAGTAAGATTCAGAAAGCGACAATCGAGGTGAATGTGAATTTTTTGAGTATTTTACAAATAGAATGGAAAAGTGTGTCTAGGAAAATGAAACACAATCCACGACTTTCTACAATGCCGTTGCATGAATTGTTCGAAACAATCCAACAAGATGAGGAAGAAGTGGAAGAACTCAAAGAGAAGAGAAATAAGAAGAAGAAGAAGGAAAATGTTTCTGATCCAGTGGCACTTAAGGCTGATATGCATTATACCAGTTATTTGACTGAAGGTTCTGATATGTTTGAGATTGGTTACAAAGGAAATACTTCAAATGACGGAGCTGAGTTAGAACAATCTATGCTTCTACTCACTAGGCACTTTCAGAAGATATTTTATAAGACACCGCCGTCGAACAATCTGAGGTACACTTCTGGTTCTAGAAAGTTTGAGAACAAACAACCGTTTGAGGAGAAGAAATTTGAGGATGTTGAGAAGATGTTTGAGAATAGAGTTGATGGCAAGAAGAGGTTTGAGGAGAAGAAGTCAACTGAGGCATCGAAGTGTTATAATTGTGGCACGCCCGGTCATTACGCTAAAGACTGTCGAAAGAAAGTAGTTCGAAACTCTGACAACTACAAAACCAAACTGATGCTAGCCAAACAAAAAGAAGCAGGGAAAGCTTTACTGGTTGAGGAGGAGTATTGGCTAGACATGACCGATGATGAGGCAGAGAATGAGGAGCAAGCCAATATGTGCCAAGCAGAACTTAATTCTGATGAAGAGGACACTTCGTACAGTGACTCCGAGGTAAACTCCTTTCCTATACCTCCCTCAACTGATCATGAAATAACTACTTTACGTAGTAAACTAGCAAATTCACGTACTAAATTACCTGAATCAGAAAAAGTAACAGTTATTTTATATCGTGAATTAGCAGTCATGACACCGACAGTTCAAGATTTAAGAGTCAAGTTAGAAAAGGAAAAAGAAGAAAACGATGTTTTAAATCAGACTATTCTTGCTGATAATCTTGAGAAAGAAAAGAAAAATGTGGAGATTAAAACTCTCAAACATCAACAAGAACAACTTGAAAAAGAAAAGATATTATTTGATTCTCAAATTTCTGAACTAACAAAAAAAATCAAAGAGCTAGAGGACAAGAATAATGAGAGTGAAGTTTCTTTGAACAATTTCACAAATCAAAACACATAATTTTTTAGTCAAAATCAAAGATATGGAAAATAAACTTTATTTGAGGGGTCAAACAGATCAACCTATTCAAATGAACAAACCAAGGCTTGTAAGTTCTATTAACAAATATTGGAGATTTGGTTATGAAAATCCTAAATATTTGGCAAAAGTAAGCAGATCTCTACCAACGTTGTATGATTTTAAATACTTAAGATTTGCCATATATTTTCCTGAATTTGTTATTGAATGGTCAAACGAAGAAGAAATAAGACAAGAGGAAGCCATGAAAAGATTAACTACAACAAAAATGCAACTTCCATTTTGTTATACTCGAGAGCATGAAAAATACGAAAAGATCCCGAATGGAACACTTTCGAATAACTATTTTGATATCTTTGCTGTTAAACCAAATTTTGAAAACCTTTAGAAGCAAAAAGATATGTTCCACCTTTGATTCTAGAAGGAAGAATTTGTGAACTTGAAAAATCTATTCTAGAACAAAGAGTGAAATTTGATTTAGAAAAGGATTTTCTTACTTCTGTTTTTACAAATAGTGTTAAGGAATTATCTTCTGAATTCGAGAAAAAGTATGAAACCGAAAGGTCATTCTTGAAAAATCTCTAGTTAAAAGGTTTTCAGATTCTTTTAAGAAGTCTTTTGACGAAAAACATAAAGTTAATCAAAAGTGTTTCCATCTTTCAAACAAAGTTTTGTGTTAGGGTCATTTATTGTTGAATTAAAGTTCAAGGGTTTGTATTGTAATTATTTATTTTGAGCTTAGTTAGTGAACGGGCCGTGGGCTTGTTAACCACGGACCCGTCATATAAATAGTTTTCTAAGCCTCTATTTTAGGCTAAGTTGTTCATTGCTTTCCTAAACTCATATTGTAATTCTCTCTAATTGAAAGCAGTATATGGATGAACAGTTGAAATCATAAACTCTCTGTTATTATCTATTGATTTCATTATTCGTTGCACGGATCTGAGACTCACAATTGGTATCAGAGCAGACGTACAAAATCGATTGAAAGTATACATATTGATTTCTGGTAAGTTTTCACTTTTTCTCGTCTGTGTTCTTACTTGAATCTCAATTCTTTGATTCTGGTAAAATTGATCGATTTCGTTTATTGGGTATTGTTAGTATCATTGCTATTAGTGATTCTGCCAGTTTTCGTAATCTATTTCGATCATTTGAGTGGTTTTTTAAGCAAATCAAAGTTCAAAAGTTGTGAGTGTGTTCTTGAGAAAAATTGAATTTTTAACCATCAAAACGTGTTCTTTTTGCTTCAAAATCGAATTGGGTAGTGTTATTTTTGTGTTTCTAATAATTCAGGAACATTTTTGAGCAACCCTAGTCGATTTGAAACCTACAGCCGCAGTTCCCGAGTAAACAGCCGTTCTTTCCGGATACTTTCAGAGTTTCCTGACGTTTATGTTATTTCTTTTCAGGTACGGTCAACTTTCCGGGTAAGTCTTATTCTCTTAATCTTTCCGGGTATATCTCTTCCGGAAACTCAAAGTTTCCGGTGACATATCATACCGGACATATTTGCATCCGGAAAGTACATCATCCGGTAACCTTTTAATCGGTAAGTTCCTCATCCGGGAAGCTTCTCATCCGGATACACCAACCATCCGATAAGTATTGTTTTACCTTTATCATTCGGAATCTATAGCTATCCGGTAACCTCTGTTATCCGGACACCTCAGGCTATCTGGATTATTTGTGTTATCCGGAAACTCTTGTGATTTTGAACTGTTCTCACTTAATCTGATCCGGATTCCTATCCGGTAAGTTCATTTCAGTAGAAATCTTACCTGTTCCTAGTTCAAATCTGTCATAGAACCTGCGTTAGGATACCAATCATAGTTCCTTGCGTTAGGTTTACACTTTGAATCAATCAATTCGTGTGACGATCACTCCAGTGCAACCAAAGATGTCTTCGTGTGACGCCCTTGCAATCGGTACAAACACCAAACCACCTTGCCTCTATCAAGGTGAGTACAGCCAGTGGCGCGATAGGTTTAAAATCTTCATCGAGTCGAATGACAACTTCGAGTACATTCAACGAGCGTTAGAAAATGGGCCTATTCCAGAACCCATGAAGGATATACCTGCAACTGCAAATACTTTAGCTCGACGTGAGAAAAAGACGTTATCTGACATGACGGAAGAAGAAAAGGCATGATTGAAGGAGAACAACATGCAAAGAGATATCTTGTTCAAGCCCTCCCCAATGCGATCTATACGGCAATCGACAGCTACAAAGACACAACTAAGGGTATGTGGGATCAAGTGGAGAAGATGATGCGAGGAAGTGAAGTCGGGAATCAGCTGAAGATTAATAGTTCAATAACAAAGTTTGACAGTTTCAAACAGCGCACCGGTGAATCCCTATCTCAAACATATGAACGATTTTGTTCTCTTCTTAACGAGCTCAACAAGAACAAGATTACTCGTTCCAACACTGAAAATTCTCTGAAGTTCCTTAACAATCTTCTGCCTGAGTGGAAAGTGTTTGCATCACATGTCAAGCACAACCACTTAATGGAGAAGGTCGGTATTCACGAGCTGTATGAGATGCTTCTTCAAGACGAAGATGAAGTGATGGAAATTCTGAAAGAGAAGAAAGATGCAACCAAGCAAGCTTCGGATCCTATTGCACTTATGTCCTCAAAGCAAGGGAAATCTTCTGGCCGTCACTCCAAACGTGCTCAAAAGCAAAGCTCTTCCGAATCTGAAGAAAAGGAAGACAATGATTCTAATGATGAAGTATCTGACTTCAAGAAAGCGATAGCTCTGCTCACTAAATCTTTTCAACAACAGAAGTTCTATAAGAAGCCTTCGTCCAATAATCAACGCTACTCCACCTCCTCCAACAAGCGCCATGATTATCAGGACAAGTATGAGGGAAAGAAGAAAGCTGATGAGCAAGATAAGTAAGAGAAGAAGGAGAAGACGGAGAAAGTATAAAGTAAGAAGAAAGATGAACCAGTGACATGTTACAACTGCGGAAAACTTGGTCACTTCGCTAAAGATTGTAAGAGGCATGTGGTAAAGAATTCTCATTACTACAAGGCTAAGCTCGCCCTGATTGAGCAGAAGGAAGCTGGAGAAGCTCTACTTGTGGAAAACGACTACTGGTTGTGTCGTTCTGATGATGAAAGCGATTCTGATGGTGCTAATGCTTTCATGGGATATCACTCTCCAGCCGATGAAGAAAAGACAAGTCAGGTATGTGACTCTAGCCAACAAAATTTCTTGAATCAAATGCAATCTCTTACCGAACAGGCAGATTCCTTTAAGGCCACCTCTAAAGAACAAATGCTTGAGATTAGATCTCTAACCGAAAAGCTAGATGTTCAAAAGAGAATAACAGAAAAAATATAAGTCTAAAAATGCTAATTTAAAAGACAAATGCAAAAATCTTTCAATAGCACCTAAGGACTTACGGGCCAAATTATCTGATCTTCAGTCTTAGTTTGCTCAGTGTTTGAATGAGAAAGAAGATACTGTTTATCAATGTTCTGCTCTTCAAATTCAGCACAAGGAGTTTGTTAATAAAATCACCGATCTTGAAACAAAACTCCACAAAATAGGTCAAACCGATCAAACCATCTTTATGAATAAACCCAAAGAGTTCACGTACTTTAACAAAGAATGGGGAATCGAATATGATAACCCACACTATTTAAAAAGGGGTATCTACAAAACACCTACTTTGTATGATTTTGGCTGTTTTGGGCTAGATAAAAAGTATCCGGAATATGCTATTCAATGGACTGGTCCTCTTGAACCTGAAAAGGAAGAGGCAACTGAGGAATATAAGCGCGCACACACGTCACACATGCAACTTCCTTGTTGTTATAAGCCTTTAAATTATTCTTATCAAAAGAACAAGAAGTATCTCTCGAATGACTACTTCAACTGCTACAAGGTTGCAAAGCCCAAGGATTCCTCCAAAAAGGATGAGGTCCAAGCAACCGCAACCAAGACTGAGACGGACGAGTTCAAGCTCTATGTTCCCCCTCTCATCTTGGAAGCAAAGATAGTCGAGTTGGAGGAGTCACTCGAGAAAGAAAGGTCAGTTTTTCAAAAGGAGAAGCAAGCGCTTATCTAAGAACTTGAGAATGTTAAATCAGTCAAAAGCGAATCTGTATCGGATGAAGGACAGGAAATCCTTCGGGGAGAAATCACCAAACTCACATCAAAGCTGGCTTCCTTGGCAACAGATGCGATGCAAGAGTATACGAGAAATGGTTAGCTCCAAGAGCAACTTGACCAACTCCAATCTGAAAAGCAGATTTCACCCGAACTTTCCTCAAGTTCATCTGATACGGCTTCGTGCAAAGAATTTATAGGCAAGATTTCTACTTCACAAGACGGTAAAGATTCTCAAGACGAGAGTGTTTTAAGGAATTTGAACTCTGATTTTTTCCTAGCTTCCGCACCAAATTTTTCAAAGCACACAGACACTAAGTGTTCCTCGCCTTCCTTGACCAATCCAAGTCCTGAAATTCCGGAGATCGATTTTTCTGAATACATGAACTCCGAAGGCAATTCTGATGGAGAGTTTGAGTCGTTCCCCTTCGACAAACCTCTTCCGAGTCATACTGATTTTCTATCACCAGTGGTGAATCGACCGGTCAACTTTGAATAGGGTGCTTGTTCAAACACGAAGACCCCAACTGTGATTAATATTTCCAAAACTAAACCGGTTTCTCAAAACCAATCACAGCTGAGGCAAAAGACCGAGCGATTGCCTATCAAATATCCTGTTCCTTCAAAGGTCACTGATCATTCTGTCCCTGTTGCTACAGATAAAATTGGTCGCGCAAAACAACAAAAAACCAAGTGGCTAAACAAGGAACCTATCAAGGATGCTGCATCAAAGTCTTTCCCTACTACTTTTAATTCTAGGATAAACAAAGACAATTATGCTTGGAATCATTGGAATCGTTTTGATGTTTCTTTTCCGATTACACTTAATTCAGTTCATCAATTGGTTCAGTTATCGCGTGATTGTTTATGTTGTTCTAGTTGTGGTTGGAATGATTTTGATGAAATTAACATAAATGATTGGTTTGGGTCGTATCACATGTATAATTCGACACCCAAACACAAACCCCGTAATAACAAAAGAACATATTATAAACAACGGGGTTCCCAATCAGAGGTTAAACCACAGCGGGAGTCCAAACCCATTCCTAAACGGGTTGTTCCAACTGAGGTTAAACCGGCACCCAAGAGGAAACCTGCTACAAAACTTGTTCCCCCGAAAGGTGTAAATTCTACATCTAAGAGGCAATCTGTTCCAAAACCAGTGTTAAGTCTAAAATATGTCTTCAAGATTTAATGATAAAGTCAAAGTCAAAGTCAATGTATTATGTGTTTGTGAAAGTCAAACTTAGCTTAATGTCTTGTATAGATCTTAGGTATAAATAGCTTTGTTTAGGCTAATCTTGTAACAATGCTAGAACAATTCCATAACACACTTAGAGAATAATTCACATCTTGTAAAATGGAGCTTATTGAATATCAAGATCTACTTTCTCTCTCTACTTTCTCTCTCTAGATCTTGTGTGAATTCTTGGTTGTTTGATCATATTGGGACATACAATTGGTATCAGAGCAGGAACAAGATTTAGAGAAGGATTTCTACTGATCAATCATACGAATTTGGTGATTTCTGAAGAGAATTTGATCGATTTTCTTGATTTTTTTCAAGAAAATCTTGTTTTCTTAGATTTCTATCAAATTTTGGTGATTTTTTATCGAATTTGTTCGAGTTTTGGTTCTTTGGATTCGGTTTTGTGTGGAGATCATCTTTGTTTCACGAATCAAGAGCTAATTCAGAGTTTTGGATCATCAATTTGAAGGTTTTGTGGTTTTCTGGACTGTGTGCGATTGTATTCTGCTCGATCTGTTCAGACGTGTATTCAGAGGTTTTCAGATGAAATTTCTTGAAGATATTGTGCTAGGATTTTGTTTTCGAACACTTCTGTAACAATTAGATTCAGTGATTTTGAGTTTCAGTGTGTTTTTTATCGTTTCAGTGAGTATTGCGCTAGATCTGAGTATTGCGCCAGTTCATATCACTTTGTGCCACCAACTGAAGTGACTTTTGACACTTTGCGCTACTGCCTATAGCGCATTTGGAAGTTTCAGAGTTTCGATTTTGTCTAAGTGAACTTTGCGCCACCCTCTTTGGCGCATTTCACACTTTGCGCCACCGTCTTTGGTGCATTTCGAGTATTGCGCCACCTGCATTAGCGCATTTCAGTCATTTGCGCTACCTTCAGTGGAGAGTTTCAGACGTAGAAATTTTTTGAAGCTTTGCTAATTGTTAATTGTTTGAATTTTTCAGATTAAATTTTCAATCATGAATCTACCTCCGGTGCTGATCAAAGACTCCGCTTTTGAACAATGGACTGTTGCGTTCATCGACTTTATTTCAAGTAGAGAAAATGGTGAAAATATGATAAAATCTTTCTCCGAAGGTCCAATGAGCATAAACAAAATGGAGAATGATTTTACAGAAGAAGAAATTAAAAGAATGAAAACTGACTAGGAAGCTTCATCCAACTTGATCTTCGCAATTCACAAACTTCCGCAACACATCTACAACCGTGTTGAATGTTTCAAAAACAACCCAATGCAGATGTGGAACGAATTAACAAAGCAATTGCTTGGATCTGAAGTTGCTTTTAAGAGAAAGGAAGAAGAAAAGAAAGTCGAGAAAAAGGACACGGAACAGAACATGTCAGAAGCTGAAAATAAAGATCTTAAGGAAAAGGTCATTGAGCTTACAAAGAAGTTGTCTGACATGGAAAAGCTGCTTAAAGTAGAAAGAGAGGATTTCAGAAAAGAAAGAGCTAATCGGTTAAATGAGAAAAATTGCTATGAAAAGCAAATTCTTTCTCTTTCTAAGAAAGTTTCTGAACTTGAAAAGACTTCAATTTCTGAGAAGAAAGAAAATGAAGAAAAGAAAGCTCTTGAACTCAAATGCAGAAAACTTTCTAAACAAAACTCAGATTTTGAGAAAGTTTTATTTCTTGAAAAAGAAAAACTGGAAAAGGAAAGGGTTGAATTTGAAGTTAAAAGGAAAGAGTTTGAAGCGAAGAATGGGAAATTGTCAAAGCAATTTTCTGAGCTTTAAAAGGAATTAGATGAAGAAAGACAAGAGCTAGAAAAGAGAAAGAAATCTGACTTTCAGGCCAGGAGCGTCAAAGATGAATTTTCTGTTGAAAGGAAGATATTTCAGCAAGAAATACGAAAGCTGACAAAGAACTTGGCTGTGTTATCAACTGATACGATGAAAGAGAAGTTGGTTAAGTCTGATATTCAGAAGAAACTTGATTTGGTGACCAAGGAACGGAACAACTTATACTACAAAGTGAAGTCACTTAACAAATCCAAACGCTATTCTGAATGTCCGATTCGTCCGTCTAATCTCTTCTATGATCACTCAGTGGATAATTCTTCCAAGTTTCAATCTGCTGATCTTCCTTCATACAAGAAAGTCAACATGCAATGGAGAGTAAAAGGTACGACTCCTGAAAAAGATGTATCAAAATCGTCTGTTCCCAACAAGAACACTAATCTGAAAGGTAAATCTTTTGCTAAACCTGGTTCAATATATTCCGCAAACAATTTAATCAGGTTTGCACAAAAGAATTTTTGTTGTTCTTATTGTGGAACTAATGATTTTGTTAAAAAAGATTGTGTTCAATATTGGTACGGTACTTATCATTTTTCTTCTTATAGAGCTCCGCTTAACAAGCCAGGATCCAAGACACGTTGGGTACCAAAATATACTTAATCTGTTTTTGCAGATTTAGAAGCAAAGCGTTGAACTCTCGGAAGAAGATTACTTGTTCCATTAAGGGGGAGTAAAGAGAATTGGTTTCTAAACACATCAGTTTAGAACCCGGATTTCACAGTTATTGGTTTCTGAATACATTAGTTCAAAACCTGTGCTTCAACGACTATGGATTCTGAACAATTCAGTTCAGGACCCGTACTTCAAAGACTAAGACTTCTAAACAAATCAGTTTAGAACTCATACTTATCAGGTGATATCTTTAACTGTCACATCTTTCAATTCAAGGAACAAGTGGTGAAAGGTAACATTGCATTATATTTCATTTCTACTGCTTTGAAAATTTGAATCTCAACAAATTTAATTCAATGAGATGAAATTTTTCAATTTTCATTCAATTAATTAAATGTGTGCTAAAAGATGATTTTACAAGTAGTTTTGTGATATCTGAGTTTTATTTGCTTCAACTTTCGCTTCTGAAATAAATCAAAACGTCAGCAAAACATGAATGAAATTTTGATATATGCGCAAAATTGTGTAAATCTAGACTTATATAGAATACGATGCTCACAAAGCCTAATTGTCAGAATGAAGAATGGAAATGAAAATATGAGGGAAGCACAAAGTTTTATAACCAAGTGATTGAGATGGAATAAAAAAAATTCATTATGTTTGAAAGTTTGTGCCTGTGGCCTATCTGGTTTGGGAGATTAAGTCCCAAGGGGTACTCGATACCTAGCCCCTAAGATCAACTGGTCTGGGATTGGCTGACCCAAATCCTGCTATAGAACCAGATAGAAAGCCATGTCCTACTGCTACATATGGGATTAGAATATATCGATGTAGCCTTTCTGGTTTGGGAGAGTAAGTTCCAAGGGGTGCTCGACACCTAGCCCCTAAGGCCAACTGGTCTGGGATTGGCTGACCCAAATCCTGCTATAGAACCAGATAGAAAGTTACGTTTATGGTGTATCTTAGTCTTAATAAACCTGTTGATAAAAAGATGCCAATGTGCACAAAATAAAAGATGCCAATGAGCACACATCTCTTATATCTTGGGGAAATAACAATGTCGCAATAAACTTATAAATTTGTGGAAATTCTGATTTCAATCATATAGTATGATTAAGAGCAAAGTATTCTTATAGGTTTCAGAAGTACATTTGATTGTTGCAAATCATATTTCGCATGCTAGCACACCAAGTAGATTTAATAAAGGGGTTGAAACTGAACATTTTTAACTTGATATGCAATGATGTCTTGTATTTGAATCCAGACACATGCATTTGATTTCATTTGATTGAAAAAATCTGTTAAATTTCATTAAGTTGGATTTCTTTTGTAAAGTTTTTAAATGATCAAATGGTAGTAGTTATAAAATGTAGTTCAATGAATTTTATTTTCTTTGAATAAATTTTTCAACTACTGTGCCTAAATGAAATATATGCATATTTTCAGGGAGAGAAAACAAATTGTTCTAGAATTCATATTTTGAGGGGGAGCAAGGTTATTCATTAAGGAGGAGATTGTTAGTGATTCTCAGAGACGTGACTGAAATTGAAGAAGGTTTTCGATGATCATGATGCTCACTTTCATCGAAAAAGGGGGAAAAATGTTTAATTCAATTTCATGTCAAAGAGCTTTCAAAGCAAAGATTCAATTTCATGTCAGGGGGAGAAATGTTTAAAGAAGATTTCGTCTCAAGATAGTAAAAGGGGGAGAATTCTTCTTTAAGAGTTTAAGAAAAATCGATTGATCATCTTGCGATCTCTTTTTCTTAAACTTGTGCTATATTGTGAATATCATTTCTGAAGCAAGAATTTCTCAAATCAAAGAAATAAAAAAGGGGAGAATTCTTCAAGAGTTTAAGAAAAATCGATTGATCATCTTGTGATCTCTTTTTCTTAAATTTGTGTTTATCAGTACCAAGGTGCCTTGTGTGAAGAATCAAATTCTCCAAATCGAAGAAAGAAAATCTCCGCCAGATCCCCGTCTGATGATTTTGTGACAAGTTGACTTTGATAAGCCAAAGATTGCTATTCTCAAAATGTTTAAATCTTGAATCCAAGGGGGAGATTGTTAAGTCTAAAATATGTCTTCAAGATTTAATGATAAAGTCAAAGTCAAAGTCAATGTATTATGTGTTTGTGAAAGTCAAACTTAGCTTAATGTCTTGTATAGATCTTAGGTATAAATAGCTTTGTTTAGGCTAATCTTGTAACAATGCTAGAACAATTCCATAACACACTTAGAGAATAATTCACATCTTGTAAAATGGAGCTTATTGAATATCAAGATCAACTTTCTCTCTCTACTTTCTCTCTCTAGATCTTGTGTGAATTCTTGGTTGTTTGATCATACTGGGACACACAACCAGTTTCCACAAACGGTGTACAACCTACACCCAAGGGGAAATCTATGTCAAAGCATGTTCCTCCGAGAGGTGACAAACCTAACCCTCCAGGACCCATGCAAATATGGGTACCTAAAATCCGTTAAACCTGTTTTTGTTGCATGGTCATGTGTGGTACTTAGATTCTGGATGCTCCAAGCACATGACCGGAAGGAGGGAGCTTCTCACGAACTACAAAGAAGAATATGGTGGACACGTGAGATTTGGGAACAACGACAAGACGCCGATCGTGGGCTACGGCGACATTGTCCAAGATAAGATCACAATAAAGAAGGTATCACATGTCGCGGGATTGGGACACAATCTGTTCAGCATCGGGCAATTCTGCGACAAAGATCTTGACGTCCGGTTCAAAGCTAAAAGGTGTAGAATCCTCAATGACGACGGAGAGGAGCTACTGGTTGGGAAACGCAAGACCAACCTCTACACAATCGACTTCGTAGCCCTAAAACCCGATAACCCCGTCTGCCTCATGTCGAAGGCTAATTCCGAACAAGCGTGGATTTGGCATCAAAGACTATCGCACCTGAACTTCAAAAGTATCAACAAACTAGTGCTGGGCGGACACGTGAAAGGCATGCCCGATCTTCAATTCGTGAAGGATCGTCTCTGCGGGGCATGTGAAATGGGAAAGATGAAGCGCGTGCCACATCAGCCGAAAGCAGCTCCGAGCACGTCCCGGTCCCTCGAACTTATCCATATGGATATGTGTGGACCGATGCGTGTTCAAAGCATCAACAAGCGGAAATATGTTCTAGTGATGGTGGATGATTACTAGCGCTACACTTAGGTGAAGTTTCTACGCTCGAAGGACGAAACTCCGGAGCTGATCATCAATCACTTGAAGACCGTCCAACTGAACAAACAACAACAAGTTCAGACCATAAGGACCGACAACGGGACGGAGTTTAATAATTAAACGGTGGACGACTATCTGAGTTCAGTCGGCATTTCGCACACCTTCTCTGCCGCACGCACTCCTCAGCAAAACAGAGTGGTGGAACGCTGCAACCGTACTCTTGTCGAAGAAGCTCACACCATGGTTTCTGTGGGCCAAAGCGGTGTCTACGGCTTGTTACACGCAAAACCGCTCAATCATCAACAAGCGGTTCAACAAGACACCGTACGAGATCATGAACAACCGCGTTCCGAACATCAAGTATTTTCATGCGTTCGGATGCACGTGCTACGTACTGAACGACAAAGACGATCTCAGCAATAAACGGACTAAAACCGTTATTGAAAGTGTAAACGTGACATTCGACGAAGCCGCAGATCTGGCTTCTGAACACATCAGTTCAGAACTCGGTTTAACTGGCGTGCTAGCCTCCGGACCTCCAAGTTCAGGATCTGCATAAGCGACAGTAAATCCAAATCATGCATCTTCATTGAATGCTGATTCTTCTGATTTAGATTTATTGTTGAAGTATTTTTTGATGACATATTTAACGCATCTACTCCTGTCTCAGCACAACCTCGACTTGAAGCTGCTCGTAATGAGGATTCGGCAAATCTATCTGGTCCGCCGCCTTCTACAAGCACGCAGTCCATCACTGTGGAGATAGATCAACCGTCATCATCAACCTCATATGATACTACTGTCCCCCTGGAGGAACCAATCACTAACACAGAGATCGCTCCTAACGATTCGTCATCTGCTACAACCGACGATCAACCTCCGAACTCCTCGGAACCAGAAGTTGTTCAACCCTCGGTGAATCCTCCCCCATCTCCTCCAAGAAACCAGCCTGCTACACTTGAAGCAGTTCAAGACCTACCTTCTGGTGTTTATGTGGATTCAGACGCGTCTCACTCTACTCAACAGCCTCTTCCCCACACCACCAAATAGACTAAAGCTCACCCCCTACATCAAATCATCGGTGATCCCTCCACTCCTGTTCAAACGTGAGACGCTTCCGCCAACTTTTGTCTCTTCTCCGGCTTCTTAAGCAAGATCGAGCTGACGAACGTATGTGAAGCACTTGAAGATCCAGACTGGGTCATAGCTATGCAAGAAGAGCCCAACCAATTCGAGGCTCTGAAGGTATGGCGAGTGGTCCCACGTCCAACCCACAAGACGGTGATCGGCACCAAGTGGATCTTCAAGAACAAGAAGGACGAAGACGGAATCGTTGTCCGCAACAAGGCGCGTCTCGTGGCCAAGGGATAACGACAACAAGAAGGGATCGACTATGACGAGACCCACGCTCTGGTAGCAAGGATAGAAGCCATTCGTATGTTCCTCGCTTACGCCGCGCACAAGAATTTTACGGTCTTCCAAATGGATGTGAAGACCGCATTCCTCAACGACGATCTCAATGAGGAAGTATATATGTCTCAACTGGACGGGTTCGTGGACGAAAAGAAGCCTGATCATGTCCACATCCTGGACAAGGCTCTCTACGGTTTGAAGCAAGCTCCACGTGCCTGGTATGATACTCTGACCAAGTTTTTGACAAAGTCCAAATTCACACGAGGTAAAATCGATTCTACTTTGTTTATCAAAAACAAAAAGAGTCACATAGTTCTAGTTCAAGTGTATGTAGATGACATAATCTTCGGCTCTACTAATCCCACATATGCTAAGAACTTTGCCAATATAATGGGAGAATTGTTTAAAATCAGTATGCTTTGTGAGATGAATTTCTTCCTTGGTCTTCAAGTTAAACAACTGTCGACCGGGATATTCATAAACCAGGCTAAGTACATCCGGGATATTCTTAAGAAATTCCAGATGGAACAGTCCTCACCCATGAATACTCCTATGGCACACGGTACTAAGTTACACACCGATCTTAACAGAACGGATGTGGACACTAAACTGTATCGGGGAATGATCGGTTCTTTGATGTATCTTACTGCGAGTAGACCGGATATCATGTTTTCAACATTTTTGTGTGCCCAGTTTCAATCAAAACCTAAAGAGTCTCATTTAACTGCCGTTAAACGAATTTTTCGTTATTTACGTGGTACTGCTGATCTTGGCTTGTGGTACCCGAAGGAGACAGGTTTTGAGTTATCCGCTTATTCTGATGTGGATCACGCGGACAGCATGATGGACCGGAAGAGAACCTCGGGACATATCCAGTTTTTGGTAGATAGACTGGTGAGTTGGGCGTCCAAGAAGCAGCAACGCGTGTCTACGTCGACTACCGAAGAGGAGTACGTGGCCGCCGCGAGCTGCTGTTCTCAAGTAATCTGGATGCGGATGCAACCCAAGGACTACGGCTTTACGTATGTCAAAGTCCCAATTTACTGCGACTCGAAGAGCGCCATTGCTATATCCAGCAACTCGGTACATCAAACAAAAACAAAGCACATCGACGTTCGGTATCACTTTATTAAGGATCACGTTGAAAGAGGCACAGTCGAACTCTACTTCGTAAATACTGAGCATCAGTTAGCAGACCTGTTTACAAAACCCTTGGACGAAAAACGTTTTAATACTCTTGTGTCCAAGTTAGGTATGCTAAATCTGAAGACTTAATCCGATTGTGTGCCCGTTACAAGTTCCATACATCTACGAGTAACTGTCTACTTATCATCCGGTGTTTACACTCCTGTTGATTGAGCATACACTTTTGCACCTGTATTCTACTTGTTTCAGTTACACAGTTAGATTTAGTCTCTGTATTTAATAGGTAGATTTCGTTTGTTTCCTTTCATTTCATACTGTCGTCTGAATTTTATTTGTCTATATCTGTGCTTTCACGAGTGTTCATGTGTTCAGGGGGAGCACACAGCGCTATCAGGTAAGTTTACTCAATTGTTGAGGGGGAGCGTCATACACAATTTTTCTTTCATCTGTCAAAAAGTTTTTTTTGTGTGTGTGGGCACTCCTGTGTGTTTTTCAACTACTGTTCATCATTTGAGGGGGAGCGACACAATGTTTTTCTTTAAATGCTCAAAAGTTTTTATGTCTCGGGCTCTCCATTGCACTATCCGAGGGGGAGCAAGTAGTTCCTCAGTCTCAGTTTGAGGGGGAGCGAGAGACTATTCTGTCGAAATCCGATGGGTTTCATTTTCATGAAACATGGAATGTTTTTAAAATTGACAAAAGTGTCCGGACAAGTCACCGGATACCCTTGACTCCGGATAGCTTTCCGGACCGGGTGGGTATCCGGGTAGACCCATCCGGATAACCTTGTCGGTATAAAAGGGTCCGGGCTCGGTCATTTTCTATTATCTGGAATATCTTAACCTAAAACCCAAAACTCCTCTTCGAGTTTCTCTCTCGCTCGGACTCTCCTCAAATTCTCGATTCTCACTCGTTTTCAGCCCTGAAATCAGGTATGATGTTCTATTTTCACTCTTGATCGTTATTAGTTACGTTTCGCGCACGCAAATGCACAACTCGTCCATCGATTTGGTCGATTGAACATGGTCCAAAACCCATCTTGAGTCCAATTGATTTCGGGTTCATTCGAGGTGCATTTGGTAGATTTAGAACATTCTGTGTACTCATATGCGTTAATCAACACTACATAAATGTTTGCACACCCATTTGGGATGTTATTTCTCTCAAGTGACAATTTTAAGCTTCGTCCGGACACATTCGTCGTGTCCGGAATCATTCAAGTCTAGGATGTTTTTTTCCGGTATCACTCGTAAAATAGATATTTTGTCCGGACTCACTCCACATTCGGATACCCTAGTTGTCGGGAAACCTAAGGGTTTCCGGTAAGTTCAACTACCGGATTTATGAGCCTCCTCCAAAATCATTTCCCGTAGGTTGTCAGCCTTTGGGATCCATACTCTGTCCTTAAAGTAACGTACTCCATCAATCTTAGTTTCAAATCTAGCCTCTAAACCATGAAGAGTCTCGTTTTTAGATTTTCAGACTTCATTGCTTCGACTTGAGCTTAAAAAATCTGGGTTTTCAAACTTGTTTGAACCAACGCTCCTAATGCTCGGACTCGTGAAGGTTTTACCCTTTTTTTCCTCATACTCAGGGCATCAGCTACCACATTGGCCTTACCTGGGTAGTAACGTATCTCACAATCGTAGTCGCTGAGCAGTTCTACCCATCTTCTTTTCCTCATATTAATCATCTTTTGATCAAAGATGTGTTGAAGACTCTTGTGATCAGTGAAAATAGTGCACTTGGTACCGTATAGATAATGTCTCCATATCTTTAGAGCGAATACCACAGCTCCGAGTTCCAAATCGTCCGTGGTATAGTTCATCTCATGAACTTTTAATTGTCTCGAGGCGTATGCTATCACCTTATCATTTTGCATCAATACGCAACCTAATCCCTGATGTGATGCGTCACAATACACCATAAAATTTTCCGTTCCTTCCGGTAAAGCTAGAATCGGTGCATGGCATAACTTTTTCTTCAAAAGTTGAAACGCTTCTTCTTGTGAAGCTCCCCAAACGAATTCCTTGTCCTTTTGGGTTAACGTGGTGAGGGGTTTAGCGATCTTAGAGAAATTCTCGATAAAACGCCTATAATATCCTGCCAAACCTAGAAATTGGCGAATTTTCGTTGGAGTCCTTGGGGCTTCCCATTTCCTAATGGCTTCCACTTTAGCCGGGTCCACGTGAATCCCTTTTTCTCCAATCACGTGACCTAAGAAATGTACTTCCCGAATCCAAAATTCACAATTAGAGAATTTGGCATACAGTTTCTGCTCCTTGAGAAGTTCTAGAATCACTTTTAGATGTTGCTCGTGATCTTTCTCACTCTGAGAATAGATCAATATATCATCGATGAATACAATCACAAACTTATCAAGGTATGGCCTACATACTCTATTCATTAGATCCATAAACACAGTTGGCGCTTTCGTCAATCCAAAAGGCATAACTAAAAACTCGTAGTGTCCATAGTAAGTTCTAAAAGTTGTTTTAGGAATGTCTTCCTCTCGGAATCTTAACTGATGATATCCCGATCGAAGGTCAATCTTCGAGAAGTAAGTTGCACCCTGCAACTGGTCGAACAAATCGTCTATTCGCGGGAGAGGATATCGGTTCTTGATTGTTATCTTATTTAGTTCCCTATAATCGATACACATTCGAAACGATCCATCCTTCTTCTTGACGAAGAGAATCGGGGCTCCCCAGGGTGATGAACTTGGTCAAATGAATCCTTTATCCAGAAGTTCCTGAAGTTGATTCGACAACTCCTGCATTTCGGCAGGTGCTAAACGATATGGGACCTTGGCTACAGGCGCCGCTCCGGGTATAAGGTGAATCTGAAATTCGACTTGTCTACACGGTGGAAGTCCAGGAAAATCGTCTGGAAACACTTCTGGGTGATCCTTCACCACTGGAATATCTTGGACTCGCCTCTCCTCAGACTTCTTCTCGATTACTTGCGCCAAGAACGCAACGCACTTCTTCCTCAAATACTTATGGACCTTCATACAGGACACTATCTTTAGGCTCCTTCCAGCTCTATCTCCTTGGACAACAAGGGTTTCTCCGCCTTGTAATGGTAACTTGACAGTCTTTTCAAAACAACTAACCTCTACTCGATTCTTAGATAACCAATCCATGCCTATCACTACATCGAAACTCCCCAATTCAATTGTAATAGGATCAACGCTAAATAGCTTATCAGCTAAGTTCAAGGTACAATCTAAGATTACATCCTTGGCTTCTAACTCATATCCATTAGCAACCTCAACAATATAAGCTGTTGGTCCCGAAGTCCTATACAAGTTTGTAGAAGGGGGGGGGGGGGGGGGTTGAATACAAACACACAGATTTTACTTTTCTAAATTGCTTATTGATAAATCATTAACAATTTACAGCTTGTTGCGGAAACAAGATTAAGGATAAACCTAAAACTAAACAAGTTGGAACACTAAGGTTTCTTGCACTAAGAGAGATAAGGAAATTACTAATAATAACCTATCTTGAGATAAGAGATTTGAACTTGTCCAGAGTTAGCAAGTTACTTCAAATGAAGTGAGTTCATCTCTTTATATACTGCATGCATTTAATGGAAGTCAGTATATACTTTACACGTGTCATAAGCTGGTTGGTTGCATGTCATTGACCTTGGTTGACAACCTTAGTAGCCGCATGGATGAACAGTGTAGTATCAGAGTGGTTGTACGATTTCAGATATTCGGAGGTTCTTTTCTGACATTTCGTACGGAGTCGTGCAAGGGTGGATAAGACAAAAGTACTTTGTACGGAGGACTTCATGATCAGCTTTCGTTGATTCAGCGATCTATCATTTCATATCAGCGAATGATAGAGTTCAGCGATAGCTGAAGTCTTGTACTTGATACTTCACGTTGAGTGGACAAATCTGAGTCTTCGCTGATCCGCATCAGTTCATTAGGAGACTTGTCGCTGGTTCTTGAGCTTGATCTTCGACTTCAGCGTAGAACCTTTGTTGACGTGAAACTTCTCTTCAGGAATCATAAGTAAACAACTAATTTATGGTGAACAGTTTCGCTGAATGTTTAACTTAAAGGGCGAGAGTTCCTATCAGCGGTACTGAAAGATCTTAGTACTTATCAGCGATAGTGAAACTCTGATACATATTGTTTACTTACAATTTTCACTAAGTATAAGAGAGGGTCATTATCAAATCACTGAGGGTTTGGATCAACAATCTCCCCCTATTTGATTATGACATAGCAACAGAGAAAATTGCTATTTAATGAAAAACATAAGGATAAAAAGAACTCATAAAATATTTGTCCCTTTTACTCTTTTCTGGGATCTTTTCAGTACTGATGGAGTAAAGTACATTCGCTGAAATCTTTCTTTTAAAACTTTGAATTAGGATACAAAGAGAAATGGAAAGATTACAAGTACAAGCGAAATAAATTACAAGTACAAAAGGATAACTGATAAAATAGATGAAAGAGGCGATCCTATCAGCTTACAGAGGTTCTTCCTTAATGAGAAGTTCATCAAGGGTCTTTTCAGTGGGGATCATCCAGTCAGGAACCGTTACACCTCGTTTTCTTTTGTTCAGCGCTTCTTCAAATATCAAAGGTTTTAGGTGTCGTGCCTGAATGTCTTTTCTGAAGTCACACCAGTAGATGAGATCTCTGAGCTGTTCGATTGGAGTGATTGGAAGCTCAGCGATCCGTTGAAAACATTTACGTCCGTCGTAGTCGAGAAAGAATATTCCATAAGGATTACTGATGACTTTACCAGGGACGAAAAGTTCACATGGTGGCAAAGAAATGTCAAGGGCAGATAGATCAGGGTCAAGACCAAGTACTTCAGCGCGAGAGAAACCAATTCCAGTTTCATTTCGTATGACAGGACCTGAGTTTGAATCTTGACGTTTCTTCTTTGGAGAGGCCCTTTTTCTTTTCAGCTTAAGATCAGGAAGAGGAGTAATGTCCACACAAGAAGATATCAAATCGATCTGTCTGTTTATCAGCTTTTCGAAATGATCCTTGTACTTAGATTGTGACGATTGGATAGCTAACCTCATCTCCAGCCATTCAGAGAGACCATACCTTTTTACAGTGTCAGCGCGAAAGGTTTCAGTTTGACCATCTTCACTGAAAAGTTTGATGTCAACAATAGGTACTCCGATAGAGGTTCTTCCAGAGATGAATACCTTGTTGATCTTCGCTGGACGATATCTGAAGTGTATTTTCTCTTTACACCATATCAGGGTGGTCTGAGAAACTTCAGTTTTCTTTTCCATGATCTTCTGGGCTTCTTCCCAAAGTCTACGTTGGACTTGAATGGGAACACGTTTCAGCTTGGGGTCTTTGACAGATTCTTGAGTAAGCTTGATGGTGTATTCTCTGTCTTTTTCTTCAGCTTCCTTTCTTTCAGCGATGAGGCGTTCAGCTCTGAGGTGTTCCTTGTATTCAGCTTTTGAAATTCTGAACTTTGGAGGAACTGAAGGCAGTTGATCACGCCTTAGAATGATTCGCTGATCCTCGAATCGCTTTATTATTTCCTCTCTTTTCTTCTGTTCTTCTTCTCTTAGCTTTTGAGGAGCTAAGGAAGGTCTGTGTCTGTGTGAGAGAGTCTGTTCTTCAGGTTCATCAGTCTCAGAGATCAAATCCAAGACTGGGATTATTTCTTCAGCGGCAACTGGTATTATTGGTCAAATCCAAGACTGGGATTATCTCTTTGCGGCAACAGGGGAGAGGACTAGCTGAAACACAGCGATCTTACAAGTAAGAACTTGGGTAGAATCAAATAGAGAGAAAAATGTTCAAGTGTATAGGCTTGGGTAGAGGAACTGATAGAGGAGGGATGGAGTAAGAGATGTTTAGTGTACCTGACAAACCGGATTTTCAAGCAAGATCGTCAGATTGTCATTTTCAGCGACACTTTTGCCTTTGCCTTTCTCAGCTCCAGAGGCTGAGGGCTTTGTCTTTGTCCGCTTCCCTGAAGGTTCATTTATCGAGATTCCCTTAAGAGCTTTGATCTTTGGAGCAGGTTTGACGATAAAGAAGTCATCGTCATCTTCGTCATCACCATCATCATTCTTTGGAGAAGAAGATGGTTCATTATCAGGGATGTCGACGGCTTCATCATCTTCTGCTTCGGATTCTTCAGCGTCTTCTTCGAGTTGCTCCCACTCAGATACATAGGCGAGCTTCTCGGTTCCCTCAGGGTGTTCATCTCCCTGAGGTCCAGCGGCTGCTTCAGCTTCAATAGTCTTCTCACCCTCTTCAGTGAAGGTGAGGTCTTCGTTCTTCTCTCCCCTGATAGATTCATCATGGGAAAGGTCTTCAGCGCTCTTGGAAGGGTTTTCAGCGCTCTTCTCCCCCTCTTTTTGATGATGACTGGGGGAGGAATGGGTAGATTCAGCAGCGTTGGTAGGTTCTCTGTCTTTTTGGCCAGAGAGACCTACACAAACTTCAATCTTTGCTAATCTGTCTTCAAGGCCAGAAATAGCAGGATTGATCTTTTCCAGCTCTTTGCGATCCGCCGCTGTGAAGTTTTCAGTTTCAGGGACGGGGTTAGGGGCAGGAGCATTTGCCTTGTGCATCAGCTGTTCGATCATAGTCTTCATCGAACCAACGTCAGTCTTTATAGAGCTTAAGTCAGTCGTCATAGTGTTGACATTTGTCTTCACAGCAGACATATCTCCCTCTAGTGTTCCAACCGATGTCTTCAGCGAAACTGAGCTTTTGAGAGAGGTGTAGTCTGTGTAGATATCAGCGAGCACCTTGGCGAATTCGCTGAGAGTCTTATCAACTTGCTTTAAGTCATCTGTGGAAGCTTTCTTCTCTACCACCGTTGTCAGCTTTTGAAGATTCTCTCCAGCGTTTGTTACAGCTGAAGAGTTGTTGGAGAGAGTGGTGGTGAGACCTGTCTGCTTTGTTTCCACGGATTTCAGAGAGGCGTTGATGTCTCCCAAGTTAGGACCTGTAACAGATAAGAACTTGTGAACAAAGGAAAGCTCAGAAGTTTGGGGTTTAGTCACAGTGTTTATGGGTTGTTGATTACCTGCAGGAGGATTGGTGAACTCATCAAAGTCACGGGTGCCTGAGTAAAGTTCCATGTCGTCTTCGAACGTGCCCATGGATTGTCCTGCAGGTCCTGTCTTCATCATTTCTGGATTATCAGCTTTAGCTTCCGTATAAATGATGGCATCTCCAGTGATAACTGGAGGAGAGACAAAATGAGTGGAGGGAGAAGCGAAAGATAAGATTGGAGGTTGGGTTCTGAGTTCAGCGTTGGAATCGCTGAGAATCACTTCATCAGTCTTTTGAGAGACTGAGGGAGGTTGGGAAGTTTCCATGTCTGTAATCTCAACGTTTGGAGACGCTGAGATTGGGATTGAAGGGATGGCTTGTTCAGGTGTGGCAGAGCGTACCACTGAGCGTTCCTTCAGCTCTGCAGAAAGAGCTGAGGAGTCTTCAGCATGAGATTGCTGGGGTTGCTCCTTTGTTTTCTTGATCCTTTTAGAATCAAGTGGGGTGTGAGAGTGTTTCCTTTTAAGAGGAATAGAAGTAGCAGCTGGGGTATCAGCGGTGGGTCTGTCCGCTGAAGGAGCTGCAGAAGTAGAAGAAGTATGAGGGTTAAGAAGAGTTAAGAGTGTAGAAAGACGTACCTCATTTACGGTTGGTTTAAAGTCGAGTATCTTTGGACCGACCTGAGAAAGTTTCAGGTCACCATCAGTTGGGTAGGTTTCCTTCAGGCCACATTGGAAGATGGCGCTGATGAAACGTGGGTAAGGAACCCATGGAGGTCTGTCAGCGACGGTGTCCACTCGTAGAACCAGGTCATCATAGATGATCGATGCCCAGTCTATGTTGAGACCTTTCAGCAGTGCATAACCCATTGCTTGCTGAGGTTTAGCGGCTTGGTCGTAGGAGCCACTCTTTGCAGTCATGCAGCTTATCAGATGAGCGAAGATGAAATTCATCTCGCTGGGCATTTTCGATTTCTTGATGATCGTCAGCTTCTTCTCGGGCTTCATGTCTCTGCCTATTTCCCATACATAGCCCATTGCATCGAAGAATGCAATGATGGCTTCCCTGTCTGAGTTTTTCTTGGGGTCAGGGAGGGGAACAAAAGGTTTTTCCTTGGTGGCGATGGGAAGGCTGAGAGCTTTGCGAATAATGGCTGGGGTGATCTTTATGGTGCCATATTCGATATCGCAGAGGATGCAATCTATTATTTTGGAGGGGTCTTTGACTGAAGGTAATTGAGTGTGTCTCGCTGAGTACCAGAATTGTGAGAGCAAAAGCTGATGTGCAGGAGGTGTTATGGTCAGGGCTGTGGAGATGCAACAATTCTTCAGAAATTTCACAGCATCATCTAGATGTGTGACTTGCTTTCGAGGAGGAAACTCGAGAAGCGCAGAGAGGTTGTTCACCTTAGTCCAATCCAGTTTGTCAAGTTCAAACTTGACTTGTGGAGCCTTGAGGATTTCCACTTCCTCAGAGTCAGCGGAGATGTTCTCAGCGTTAGAAGGAATGTCAGACGAGGCCATTTCTCTGTATTAACATTCAACCAAAGATGTTAACAAATAAGAATGATCTTAATGTGGAAAGAAATTTATAATAAGATGTTTCGAATTTTATCCATTTCATTTAGACACAAATGTCTTAATGAAGATTAGGGTTTTTCATGTTTTTGAAAACGAAAATTTCAAACCCAAAAAAAATCTTGTTTTCCAGTTTTCTTTGAAGATTGAGATTCTGGAAAAACGAATGTGAAGAACAAGTTTAAGATTTTGCATTTAAACTTGAAGAACAACCGTGAAATGGTTGTGTTCATAAAACCATGAAAGAAAATGATTTTATTTTTAAGAAGTTCTTTTGTTTTGATCTTGTTAAAAACAAAGAGTAGATCACAAACAAGTTATTTTGCATTAGGTAATAAATAAGAACATATTAACCTTGATGTTTGATGAAGAAGATGATGAACAGTTCTTGAAGTTTTTGAAATCACAAATGCAACAGTGAATTCTTTCTTGCGGAGGAAGATTGATCGCGTAAAAGAAAAATATAAACAAAGAATTTGTTTATATAGAGATTTTAGAAAGAGAAAATCTTGAGCGGGAAAAGATTTTCATCATGACACGGACACGTGTTTGCATTTGATTGGAAGTATGAACGAGACGTGCAAACGTGTGTCAGGAAGAGAAAACGTGCCGGGGTTTATCCGTTGCAATGACGTCACAACTGTCCTTTCATATTCTTGGTTGTCTTTGAGGTTTAGAAAAACTCAGAGATACTTTTGAAAACATGAAGTACTGAATGAAAATATTCAGTAAAGGTTTTAAGAAATTTCAAAAATATCGCTGTTAAGGAAGAGATATTCAGCGATGCATTTTGTTTTGAAATCTTGCATTTTCATGCGATTGTCAGAGAGAGAACATACCTTGATATCAGTGAATCAAGTTTATTCAGAGAGAATCAAATTTCAAAAATGGGTTATACAAGTTGATTTTATCCTTTCGCTGATTAATGTGAACCGCTGAAGATTTTATCCTTCAAAGTTCAGCATTCCAAGCTCGCTGATGAGAAAGTTGAATCTTGTCTCATCAAGAGGTTTAGTAAATAAGTCAGCTAACTGATAATCAGTTGGGATAAAATGAAGTTCTATATCACCATTCATCACATGATCTCTGATAAAATGATATCTGATTTCTATATGTTTGGTCTTTGAATGTAGTACTGGATTGTTTGCTATAGCGATGGCACTTGTGCTGTCGCAATAGATTGGAATTTTAGAGAGCTGAAGATCCTAGTCTAGTAGCTGATTTCTCATCCACAAGACCTGAGATCAGCAGCTTCCAGCGGCTACATATACAGCTTCAGCTGTGGAAGTGGACACTGAGTTTTGCTTCTTACTTGTCCAACTCACCAGCTTTCCACCCAGGAGCTGACATCCTCCTGTGGTGCTTTTCCTATCCATTTTGCAACCTGCAAAATCACTATCTGAATATGCAGTTAGATCGAATCCTGAATCTTTGGGATACCAAACACCTAGATTCGCTGTACCCTTAAGATATCGAAAGATTCGCTTTACAACTTTCATATGAGATATCTTAGGTTCAGCTTGATATCGTGCACACAAGCATGTTGCAAACATAATATCGGGTCGGCTAGCTGTAAGATACAATAGTGAACCGATCATCCCACGGTACAGCGTGACATTGACAGGAACACCCTTTGTGTCCTTATCAAGTGTCAGCGGAGGTGCCATAGGGGTTTTCATAGCTGAACTTTCAGTTAAGTCGAATTTCTTCAGCATATCTTTAACATACTTTCCCTGATTAATGAAAGTTCCTTTCTCAGTTTGCTTAATCTGAAGACCAAGGAAATATGTTAGTTCACCCATCATGCTCATTTTATACTCATCTTTCATTCTATCAGCAAAACGAGTACAAAGCTCAGGGTTAGTAGAACCAAATATAATGTCATCAACATATATTTGAACTAGAATGATATGACCTTTCACTTTTCTAAAAAATAGCGTTTTGTCAATCTTACCTCGCTCAAATTTTTCAATATGGAGATAAGTGGAAAGAGTGTCATACCATGCACGTGGAGCTTGCTTCAAGCCATAAAGTGCCTTATCCAGTTTATAAACATAATCTGGACGCTTAGGATCTGAGAATCCTGGAGGTTGTTCTACATACACTTCTTCATTCAGCTTTCCATTTAGAAACGCTGACTTAACATCCATCTGATGTACTTTGAAGTTTTTGTGTACAACATATGCTAAGAATAGACGAATAGATTCAAGTCTTGCTACTGGAGCAAATGTTTCGTCGTAATCTATACCTTCCTCTTGTCTGTATCCCTGAGCAACAAGTCGAGCTTTGTTGCGGGTTACAGTACCATGTTCGTCCAACTTGTTTCGATAGACCCATTTAGTGCCTATTACTGTTTTATCAGTTGGTCTCCGAATAAGTTTCCAAACTTTGTTTCTTTCAAATTCAGTCAGCTCTTCTTGCATGGTGCTGACCCAGTTTGGATCTTTGAGGGCATCATCTACTTTCTTTGGTTCAGTTAGTGAAATAAAATTTACAAATAAACAAATATTACCTGCACTTCGTCGAGTCTAAATCCCAGCGTTTGGATCACCAAGAATTTGATCAATTGGGTGATTTATAGTCCATCGATGAGCCGGAGCGTGAGACGCTGACTCAACTTGAACTTGAGGAGATGAAGATGAAGCTTCAGTGACGTCGGGAGTATCAGCCAAGAGAGGAATTGATGCAGTTGTCATTATATTCACTGATTGCTGAGAAGTAGATGGAATGTCTGAGACATTTGGATCAATTGCGGGTATAGTGTTTATAGGAACAACTGACACCCATGATGTTTCAGCTTCACTATTCTGCATGTTTGGAATGATAGTGGGACTATCATCTTCTATTGGATGAGCATGAGGAGTGGGAAAATCTTCTGAATCACCAAGATGAGAAAACATCCATTGATTCAGTTCTTCTGTATCAGCGTTCGGTTTAGAGTTCGCTGAACGGGATTCGTCAAACGTGACGTGAATAGTTTCTTCTACAGCTTGTCTTCTTCGATTGAAGACTCTGAAGGCTTTGGAAACTGAGGAGTTTCCAAGAAAGATTCCATCATCAGCCTTAGGATCGAACTTTCCAAGAGCATCTCTATTGTTCAGTATGAAACACTGACATCCAAAGATGTGAAGAAAGCTGATTGAGGGCTTTCTCCCATGAAAAAGTTCATATGTTGTTTTATTGAATCTTTTGACTATCAGCGACCTGTTTTGCGTAAAACAAGCAGTGTTGATAGCTTCTGCCCAAAACTGAGTAGGCAGGTGAGAATCGCTGAGCATTGAACGTGCAGCTTCAATAATTGTTATATTTCTTCTTTCAGCGACTCCATTTTGTTGCGGTGTTCTCGCTGAAGAAAATGTTGATCCCATTTTAGAGCAACAATAGAAGAAATATAAAGTCCATATTTAAATATAGAGATAAGATATACATGAAGAACAATCATAAAGAAACTTATCTCATATTCATTGATGATTAAATATGGAGAGGATAAATGTTGAAGAACACCACACTAAACATGAAACGACTCTCATAAGAAACTAGTCTATGTGTGTTTTTGTGTGCTTTCCATATTTCTCACTACTTGAAATAAGACTATGGACACCTCTTATATAAGGCCATTTACACATTTGATATTTAAGATATCTAAAATCTAGACAATATCTAAAATATCTATATAAAATATCTAAGTAAATATCTATAAGAAAATATCTAAAACATTAAAATATATTTATAAAACATTCATTTAATTAGGAGCTAATTAAAGCTAACAATCTCCCCCTAATGTTTTATAAAGAAAGCATCATCTTATAGTCTCCCCTTTGCTTTCTTTAGAACCTTTGATGTTCCGTTCTTCAAGTCTTCAAAGCATCATGTGCTCCCCCTCAAATGTAGGCTCATCCACCGAGCTTTAAACGTGAATAACAGAGGATGGAGTGACATTTAAAATGTGACAAATGTAGCTTGACACCATGAAGAACCATTGAGAGAACACCGTTCTTGAAAGCGGAAAGAGCATGAGTGAAATGCGATGCTTTCGGTGCAGCAAGAGTCCATTAACTTTGACACAGATTCTGACCATTAAGCATACTGATTCAGACCAAAATCAAAACATGAAAAAGTTTCACCTGTGTCTTAGGAATTCAACGCAACTGGACTCATGCGAATCGGAGCACCGAGTAGGAAGTTATGCGCGTGTTTCTGAAGCAGCGCAAAGCTGACAGCAAGTAAACAAAAATCGGGCTCTGAGGTTGAGTCACAGAGGTTCAGTCCACAGAGGCTCTGTCGGGTTTCACAGAGGTTCTGTGGTGAACAGTAACACAGAGGTTGGTCGGCAGAGGTTTGGCGGCAGAGGTTGATCGTAGTGCCGACGGAGCTCTGATGATGATTTTAGTGAAACCCAACTTTCTGTCCAGCAGATGTATACTGACTTTAGCAGAGGTTCTGACCAAGAAGAACACCTATTCAGACAAATCTTAAAACATGAGAATTGTTCATCTGTGTCTTAGGAATCCAACGCATCTGGACTCATCAAATTTGGAGCTTCGAGGAGGGAGTTATGTTGAAAATACGACAGGTGCGCAAATCTGACAGCAAGAACTAAGACGTTGCGCTATGGGCTCTGAGGTTCGGTTGCAGAGGTTCAGTCCACAGAGGCTCTGTCGGGTTTCACAGAGGTTCTGTGGTGAACAGTACCACAGAGGTTGGTCGCGTGCGGCAGAGGTTTGGTCGCGTGCGGCAAAGGTTTGGTCGCGTGCGGGAGAGGTTTGGTCGCCGCTCGGCAGAAGCTTAACAGAAGTGTTACACTTACTTTGACACTGATTTAGACCATTTTACCTATGGAGTTTGCAAAAACTCAAAACACAAACAACTTTCATTAGTTTTTATCTGTTCAGATCATCTTGAATCACCTCTTTTCGAGCTCGTACGACAAAGATATGGTTGATTTACCACAGTCGCACAGATCTGTCCATCAGCTTTCCATCAGCACACTGTTGTCTACTTCAACGATGCATATGACCCTTATAAATTTCGAATCTCTGAATTCTCAAAACACGAAAGCTGTTCATCAATGTGTTTTGAATCCAGGGCCTTTTGAATCGCATCAATCGGTG
This sequence comes from Saussurea involucrata, assembly GCA_033807775.1. NCBI lineage: Eukaryota > Viridiplantae > Streptophyta > Magnoliopsida > Asterales > Asteraceae > Saussurea > Saussurea involucrata. Next base: position 92,226,632 of record CM066327.1, on the reverse strand, counting down.
CCTTTATCAGTGAGATATGAACGATTTAATACAGCAGCGCAAATCTGTCATTAAATCTGATTTGATGTAAAAGATAAGACGATCTTCATATAATTTTTAAAACCGTGAGTGCAAATAATTCGATCTTTAATTGATCAAGTCAGAAAACTAATTAGAAGAACTCAAAGTTTAAAAAAAACGTTTCAGATCAGACTTTGAACATGTAACAAACATCAAATCTTTCTCAAACAACTTTCTCAAGACCCAAATGATTTTGTTATCCATATATAAATGTTTATGAGCAGCGGAAGACAAACAAAATCTGGATCAAAGATAGTCCAATCTTGAAAATAAAGGTCAGATCATACAAAGATCAACAACCTTACTACCAAGATGCAAAAAGAATTGCTATGGACTTAAGCACACACAAGGATGAGATCATAGATCAACCATCTACTTAGTGCTTATCAAATAAAACCAATGAATGAGAAAGAATCAAAACACACACATGAAGTATATCAGAAACTAAACCATCTAAAACTTCCATTGTTGCATAGATGATCGATTTTGAAGAAAAGTTTCTTCAATCGGCTCTGATACCAATTGTTGGTTCCCGTTTTGCTTTAAACAAGATTATCAGATCTATTAGTTCAAGTTAATGTTTGATGCGGAAGCGTATTTGAAGAACTAACAGATAAGTTTGATAGATTTAGACCAAAATATAAATAAACAATGAACAGGAAATAATATTTCAAAGTTTACTGAATATATATTAAGAACAGATTTAAGAACAATGAGTAAGAAAAGCTTCAAAATAGATATGACTCTTAAGGTGAATAAGCTTTTTGTGTTCTTATGATGGTCGATTTATATGTGATTTTTTGATAATTATAAGTGATAAGGAAGAACTCAACATGAGTCTTCCTTATATACTACTCTAAAGGGGACCATAAAGCATATGCTACTATTCAGACGGTACTGATGAATAGTTGAACGGATGTCGTGAACAGTTGCAAGAGCGGCATGAACAGTAAGACGTGTTGTATTGCATTTAATGCAGCAGACGTCTATTATGTACTAAGCCCTATTGAGTCCAATCAGAGTTTGACACGTCGACGTTGGACAGGGCATGCTACCATGCAAGTTGATGAACGGGTCCTGTAACAGTAGCAAGATATTATAAATATCTTCAAGTCTTTCAGTGAGGACCACAGAGGCTCTGTAATGAGTTACAGAGGTTCTGTGGTCTTGTCCTCTGTGGAGCAGTCTTCCCCGGATTCCGAGTTATTGATCTTCTTTGAGCGTATGACAGAGCTTCTGTAGCGCGCCTTTTTAGCTTCTGTAGATTCTTGATCTTGAGCCCTCGGTAAGTCCGGCAGAGCCTCTGTAAGAGGCTTTCTTCACTTAGCCTATTTTTCACTACTTCTAAATACTTCTATGATTAGGAGGATTGAAGCTAACAGAAAAGGTGTGAGAAATACCCTTACTCTCAAAGAAGGAATCAAGAGAACTGTTTTTGAATTCAGTTCCATGATCACTCCTTATTGAGCGAACGGTCAGATTGTTCAGGGTTTCCATCTTCCGAACAAAGGTGATGAGTTCTTCAGGGGTGTCACTCTTAGAACGGAGAAACATTACCCAAGTGAAGCGAGAGAATTCATCAACTATGACCAGCGTATATTTCTTTCCAGCGATGGATTGTTTGTTAACAGGGCCAAACAAATCCATATGGAGTAGTTGTAGAGGAGATGACACTGAAGAAACTTGCTTTTATTTAAAGCTTGCTTTGGTCTGCTTCCCTTTTTCACACGCTGAACATAACGACTCTTTGGCGTATGAATGCTGAGGTAGACTAGTGACTAACTCTTTTGAAGAAAGAGTGTTCAGTGTCTTGAAATTTAGATGAGATAGCCTCTTATGCCATAGCCAGTTGACATCAGATGAGGCCTTTGAGAAGAAACAGGAGTTCTCAGTGGTTGTTGAGTCCATGTTTATTACATAAACTTTTTCCAAACGATAACCGCTGAGAGCTATCTTCTCCTTTTTGTCAGAGACAAAGAAGGATTCCTTAGTAAAGATTACTTTGTTATCCATGTCGCAAAGCTGACTGATGCTTAGAAGATTATGCTTCAGCCCTTCAACATATGCGACTCTTCTGAAGGAGGTTGTACCATTTGAAAGTACACCATACCCTCGGGTATGTCCTTTTCCATTTCCACCGAAAGTCACAGAGGGACCCTTCTCTTCCTTGTATTCAGCGAGCAGGCTTTTCTTACCCGTCATGTGTCTAGAGCATCCGCTATCGAGATACCAGATACCCTTCTTAACCTGCAATACAAAGGAAGATTAGTTTTTCTTGGGTACCCACTTAACCATGTATACACGTTTGTCAGTGGAAGTAGTTGGAATGGAAGGTTCATCAGTCTTCGCAGCATTTGAAGATTCAGCTTTGTCTTTCTTCACTTTGGTTAATTTCTTAATCTCAGTGGTAGAATTTACCTTGACCTGATTTGCACCAGGGTTGGTCTTCTTTGCCTTGGGGGCAATCTTCACCTTAGCTATCTTTTCAGCTTTGGTGGCTGTTGGGCACTTACTAGCAATATGATCAGTGAGTCCACAGTGATAACATTTCCTATAGCTAAAAGTAGTTCTAGGACCATTTGTATGCTGAGCTTTTAATTTAGAATTAGAAGTACCAGCACCAAGTAAGCTATTTGCTTTAGAAATGGGACGAACATTTAGTTCTTCAGATTTCTGAACAAGGACATCCACTCTGAGTCTAGGAGTAGATCGCTGAATAGATTCAGAGATCAACTTCCTTGATCCAGAGGGATGGGTCACTGAAACTTTAGAAGCATTCAGCTTTGGTACTAAAGTACCCTTCTGAGGATTATGGTAAATAACAATTCCTTTACCTTTGTCTTTAAAAACAGAGGTAGGTTTTGAATAAACCATTTTGTCCTTGCCTTTTGAGGAGGTAGGAGTTTCCTCAGGGATTGGTGTAATGGACGAGGAGCACTGAGAAGATGAAGTATCATCGACTGAGGATACGAACGTTCCAAATTTAAGCATTGAACGCTCAGTGGTTGGTTTTGAAGTTTCATATTTGTAACCCAAACCACGTTTATCACTCAGGGGAATTTGAGACTTTATTATCTCAGTGATCTTTGTTGAAGAATTACACCATCCTTCAACAGTAGCCTTTTCAGCCTTTAATGCAGCGATCAGGCCTTTGCCTTTCTTCCTAAAGCTTTTCAGCTTCGCATATTTTTCTTTCAGCTTTGAGTATTTGTCATCTTTATTCCTTGGAACAAAGGATTTCTTTGTAAAAGCTGAGGGTCTAGAAACTTTCTTAGACCTGCACTCGTTAGCAAAATGTCCTATTTTTTCGCAGTTAAAACAAGTAGCAGTAGCCTTATCAACAAAAACTGATGATTTAGGCTTGTCAGTTATTGAAAGAGGTTTGTTCTTTCTAAACATTTTCTTCTTGGCAAATCTCCTGAACTTCTTAGTTAGGAGAGCCAAAGATTCATCATCTGAAAAATCAGAATCTGATGAACTTTCAGAGTTACTTTCTAACTCAGTGATAGTGACCGAGGGTCGCTGAGTAGAAGGTTCCTCTGAGATTAAAGCAACAGGGGTGCTTCTGGAATCTTTTACAAGATTCTTCTTAAGATGGCTTGATTGCTCATGATTCAGCAACGTGCCATATAATGTAGCAAGGGTCATTGATTTTAGATCCTTTGACAGCTTGAGACACATAGAATAATTGTCCCAGCTTTCAGGTAAACATTCTAGAAACTTTGTCAGCACCTCAAAGTTAGAATATTCCTTACCAACAGTTTTCAGATCTATAATTAAACAATTAAAACGTTGGTGAACTTCAGAGAGAGCTTCATTCTTACCAGAAATGAAGCTTTCGTATTGTCTTACCAGGTTGATCTTTCTTGAGTCCTGGACTTCAGACGTTCCTTCATACTGAACACATATTGTGTCCCACATGGCTTTTGATATTTTCAGATTCATGACGGAATGGTAGACTTCGCCAGGAAGGGCCATGGATAGTATGGATATGGCTTTTGTATCTATAGCCACTTTCTTCTTATCTTCGTCGGTCCACATGTGTATTTCCTTAGGAATCAGCCTTTCTGGAATAGCAGGTCTATTTGCAGTGGCTGGAACTGAAGGATCAATTGTTACAGGGATGTATGGACCGTTTTCAAGATAGTAAGGCATAGTAGGGTCTACACCTTCTAAGAAGAGTGTCATCCTATTTTTCCATAAGTTGAAGTTGTCTCTGGAAAATCTAGGGGGTTTTGCAAGAGAACCATTGTCTATATAATTTGTGTTTGTGTTAGTGGCCATTTTCAGATAATAACAAGGAAGAGAAATATCTTAGATTAGATCTTGTTTATGAGATTAAACAAATCTGCTCTGATACCACTTGTTGGTCCCGAAGGCCTATACAAGTTTGTAGAAGGGGGGGTTGAATACAAACACACAGATTTTACTTTTCTAAATTGTTTATTGATAAATCATTAACAATTTACAGCTTGTTGCGGAAACAAGATTAAGGATAAACCTAAATCTACACAAGTTGGAACACTAAGGTTTCTTGCACTAAGAGAGATAAGGAAATTACTAATAATAACCTATCTTGAGATAAGAGATTTGAACTTGTCCAGAGTTAGCAAGTTACTTCAAATGAAGTGAGTTCATCTCTTTATATACTGCATGCATTTAATGCAAGCCAGTATATACTTTACACGTGTCATCAGCTGGTTGGTTGCATGTCATTGACCTTGGTTGACAACCTTAGTAGCCGCATGGATGAACAGTGTAGTATCAGAGTGGTTGTACGATTTCAGATATTCGGAGGTTCTTTTCTGACATTTCGTACGGAGTCGTGCAAGGGTAGATAAGACAAAGGTACTTTGTACGGAGGACTTCATGATCAGTTTTCGTTGATTCAGCGATCTATCATTTCATATCAGCGAATGATAGAGTTCAGCGATAGCTGAAGTCTTGTACTTGATACTTCACGTTGAGTGGACAAATCTGAGTCTTCGCTGATCCGCATCAGTTCATTAGGAGACTTGTCGCTGGTTCTTGAGCTTGATCTTCGACTTCAGCGTAGAACCTTTGTTGACGTGAAACTTGTCTTCAGGAATCATAAGTAAACAACTAACTTAACAGCGATCATCATAATGACTGAACAGACTCAGAGCATTTATGGTGAACAGTTTCGCTGAATGTTTAACTTAAAGGGCGAGAGTTCCTATCAGCGGTACTGGAAGATCTTAGTACTTATCAGCGATAGTGAAACTCTGATACATATTGTTTACTTACAATTTTCACTAAGTATAAGAGAGGGTCATTATCAAATCACTGAGGGTTTGGATCAACATAAGCATTCAGCATTTTCTTAGATTCTAGATTGATCAAAGGCCTAACTTCTAACGAAACAAAGCTCATATCGGCACCAGTGTCAAATAATACTGACGCGTAATAATCGTTTAGGAGGAATGTACCTGTCACCACATTGGGGTCTCGACGTGCTTCTTCTGCTAATATCGGTCCCCTTTTCAACTTCGGGCACACGTTCCAGAAGTGATCCAGACTTCCGCACTCATAGTATGCCCTTCCTTCCTCCTTTACATCCTTTCCCATCTTGCAGTACCGGGAGAAATGACCCTTTTGTTTACAAACGCCACAGATGGGACAGGTTCCCTCATGATGCAAATTGCACTGATTGCATTTCGGGAGGGGTCCATGGTAACGCCCTACTTCCTTAGCGTTCATTCCAAAGTTTCCCACTACCTTTTTGTTCCTACTTGAACTACCTCCAATCGCCTTTCCTGAATGACTCTCTGGCCTTCTCTTACTACCGACACCTTTCTGAGTTAGAGTTCCTGCTCTGACCGCATCGTTGGTCAAACTGGTTGCTAAAGCTACTGCGGCTTGAATTGTGGTTGGACTTGATGACTTAACCATCCCTCGGATCTCCGGGGCCAATCCATACAGATACCGGTCGATCCGTTTGCTCTCCGGGGTAACCATGTGGGGCACTAACTTTGCAAGTTCGTGAAAACGAGCGGTGTATCGATCTATCCCCGAACCAACCATGGTAAGATCCCAAAGTTCAGCCTCCAACTTCTGAACTTCACTCTTGGGACAGTATTCCTCAATGAGTAATTCCTTGAATTCAGTCCAGGACAACTTGTATGCATCCTCCCTTCCACGGGTTTGCACTTGAATGTTCCACCAGGTCAAAGCTCGCTTTTGAAACTGGCATGCCACATATTCCACCATGCGATCCTCTGAGCACTTACTGATATGGAGTACCGACTCCATGCTATCAAACCATGAAAGTAATCCTGTAGCACCCTCGGTTCCGTGAAATTCTTGGGCTTGCAAGTCATGGATGTCTTGTAGCTGCATCCTCTACTGTCATGAACATCATTGGGAGTTCCTCCTCCCACATTGACATTCCTATGATGAACTTTGAGAGTTACTTTCTAAGAAGTTGTCTGACATGGAAAAGCTGCTTAAAGTAGAAAGAGAGGATTTCAAAAAAGAAAGAGCTAATCGGTTAAATGAGAAAAATTGATATGAAGAGCAAATTCTTTCTCTTTCTAAGAAAGTTTCTGAACTTGAAAAGACTTCAATTTCTGAGAAGAAAGAAAATGAAGAAAAGAAAGCTCTTGATCTCAAATGCAGAAAACTTTCTAAACAAAACTCAGATTTTGAGAAAGTTTTATTTCTTGAAAAAGAAAAACTGGAAAAGGAAAGGGTTGAATTTGAAGTTAAAAGGAAAGAGTTTGAAGAGAAGAATGGGAAATTGTCAAAGCAATTTTCTGAGCTTCAAAAGGAATTAGATGAAGAAAGACAAGAGCTAGAAAAGAGAAAGAAATTTGACTTTCAGGCCAGGAGCGTCAAAGATGAATTTTCTGTTGAAAGGAAGATATTTCAGCAAGAAATACGAAAGCTGACAAAGAACTTGACTGTGTTATCAACTGATATGATGAAAGGGGAGTTGGTTAAGTCTGATATTCAGAAGAAACTTGATTTGGTGACCAAGGAACGGAACAACTTATACTACAAAGTGAAGTCACTTAACAAATCCAAACGCTATTCTGAATGTCCGATTCGTCCGTCTAATCTCTTCTATGATCACTCAGTGGATAATTCTTCCAAGTTTCAATATGCTGATCTTCCTTCATACAAGAAAGTCAACATGCAATGGAGAGTAAAAGGTACGACTCCTGAAAAAGATGTATCAAAATCGTCTGTTCCCAACAAGAACACTAATCTAAAAGGTAAATCTTTTGCTAAACCTGGTTCAATATATTCCGCAAACAATTTAATCAGGTTTGCACAAAAGAACTTTTGTTGTTCTTATTGTGGAACTAATGATTTTGTTAAAAAAAGACAGTGTTCAATATTGGTACGGTACTTATCATTTTTCTTCTTATTGAGCTCCGCTTAACAATCCAGGACCCAAGACACGTTGGGTACCAAAATCTACTTAATCTGTTTTTGCAGATTTAGAAGCAAAGCGTTGAACTCTCGGAAGAAGATTACTTGTGCCATTGAGGGGGAGTAAAGAGAATTGGTTTGTAAACACATCAGTTTAGAACCCGGATTTCACAGTTATTGGTTTCTGAATACATTAGTTCAGAACCCGTGCTTCAACGACTATGGCTTCTGAACAATTCAGTTCAGGACCCGTTTAGAACTCATACTTATCAGGTGATATCCTTGACTGTCACATCTTTCAATTCAAGGAACAAGTGGTGAAAGGTAACATTGCATTATGTTTCATTTCTACTGCTTTGAAAATTTGAATCTCAACAAATTTAACTCAATGAGATGAAAATTTTCAATTTTCATTCAATGAATTAAATGTGTGCCAAAAGATGATTTTACAAGTAGTTTGTGATATCTGAGTTTTATTTGCTTCAACTTTCGCTTCTGAAATAAATCAAAAGGTCAGCAAAACATGAATGAAATTTTGATATATGCGCAAAATTGTGTAAATCTAGACTTATATAGAATACGATGCTCACAAAGCCTAATTGTCAGAATGAAGAATGGAAATGAAAATATGAGGGAAGCACAAAGTTTTATAACCAAGTGATTGAGATGGAATAAAATAAAAAAAATAAAAAAATCATTAGGTTTGAAAGTTTGTGCATGTGGCCTATCTGGTTTGGGAGATTAAGTCCCAAGGGGTACTCGATACCTAGCCCCTAAGATCAACTGGTCTGGGATTGGCTGACCCAAATCCTTCTATAGAACCAGATAAAAAGCCATGTCCTACTGGTACAGATGGGATTAGAATATATCGATGTAGCCTTTCTGGTTTGGGAGAGTAAGTTCCAAGGGGTGCTCGACACCTAGCCCCTAAGGCCAACTGGTCTGGGATTGGCTGACCCAAATCCTGCTATAGAACCAGATAGAAAGTTACGTTTATGGTGTATCTTATTCTTAATAAACCTGTTGATAAAAAGATGCCAATGTGCATAAAATAAAAGATGCCAATGAGCACACATCTCTTATATCTTGGGGAAATAACAATTTCGCAATAAACTTATAAATTTGTGGAAATTCTGATTTCAATCATATAGTGTGAGTAAGAGCAAAGTATTCTTATAGGTTTCAGAAGTACATTTGATTGTTGCAAATCATATTTTGCATGCTAGCACACCAAATAGATTTAATAAAGGGGTTGAAACTGAACATTTTTAACTTGATATGCAATGATGTCTTGTATTTGAATCCAATCACATGCATTTGATTTCATTTGATTGAAAAAATCTGTTAAATTTCATTAAGCTGGATTTCTTTTGTAAAGTTTTCAAATGATCAAATGGTAGTAGTTATAAAATGTAGTTCAATGAATTTTATTTTCTTTGAATAAATTTTTCAACTATTGTGCCTAAATGAAATATATGCATATTTTCAGGTGGAGAAAACAAATTGTTCCTGAATTCTTATTTTGAGGGGGAGCAAGGTTATTCATTAAGGAGGAGATTGTTAGTGATTCTCAGAGACGTGACTGAAATTGAAGAAGGTTTTCGATGATCATGATGCTCACTTTCATCGAAAAAGGGGGAGAAATGTTTAATTCAATTTCATGTCAAAGAGCTTTCAAGGCAAAGATTCAAATTCATGTCAGGGGGAGAAATGTTTAAAGAATATTTCGTCTCAAGATAGTAAAAGGGGGATAATTCTTCTTTAAGAGTTTAAGAAAAATCGATTGATCATCCTGTGATCTTTTTTTCTTAAACTTGTGCTATATTGTGAATATCATTTTTGAAGCAAGAATTTCTCAAATCAAAGAAAGAAAAAAGGGGGGAATTCTTCAAGAGTTTAAGAAAAATCGATTGATCATCTTGTGATCTCTTTTTCTTAAATTTGTGTTTATCAGTACCAAGGTGCCTTGTGTGAAGAATCAAATTCTCCAAATCGAAGAAAGAAAATCTCCGCCAGATCCCCGTCTGATGATTTTGTGTCAAGTTGACTTTGACAAGCCAAAGATTGCTATTCTCAAAATGTTTAAATCTTGAATCCAAGGGGGAGATTGTTAAGTCTAAAATATGTCTTCAAGATTTAATGATAAAGTCAAAGTCAAAGTCAATGTATTATGTGTTTGTGAAAGTCAAACTTAGCTTAATGTCTTGTATAGATCTTAGGTATAAATAGCTTTGTTTAGGCTAATCTTGTAACAATGCTAGAACAACTCCATAACACACTTAGAGAATAATTCACATCTTGTAAAATGGAGCTTATTGATTATCAAGATCTACTTTCTCTCTCTAGATCTTGTGTGAATTCTTGGTTGTTTGATCATACTGGGACACACAACCAGTTTCCAAAACGGTGTACAACCTACACCCAAGGGGAAATATGTGTCAAAGCAAGTTCCTTCGAGAGGTGCCAAACCTAACCCTCCAGTACCCATGCAAATATGGGTACCTAAAATCCGTTAAACCTGTTTTTGCTGCATGGTCATGTGTGGTACTTAGATTCTGGATACTCCAAGCACATGACCGGAAGGAGGGAGCTTCTCACGAACTACAAAGAAGAATGTGGTGGACACGTGAGATTTGGGAACAACGACAAGGCGCCGATCGTGGGCTACGGCGACATTGTCCAAGATAAGATCACAATCAAGAAGGTATCACATGTCGCGGGATTGGGACACAATCTGTTCAGCATCGGGCAATTCTGCGACAAAGATCTCGAGGTCCGGTTCAAAGCTAAAAGGTGTAGAATCCTCAATGATGACGGAGAGGAGCTACTGGTTGGGAAACGCAAGACCAACCTCTACACAATCGACCTCGCAGCCCTGAAACCCGATAACCCCTTCTGCCTCATGTCGAAGGCTAATTCCGAACAAGCGTGGATTTGGCATCGAAGACTATCGCACCTGAACTTCAAAAGTATCAACAAACTGGTGCTGGGAGGACACGTGAAAGGCATGCCCGATCTTCAATTCGTGAAGGATCGTCTCTGCGGGGAATGTGAAATGGGACAGATGAAACGCGTGCCACATCAGCCGAAAGCAGCTCCGAGCACGTCCCGGTCCCTCGAACTTATCCATATGGATCTGTGTGGACCGATGCGTGTTCAAAGCATCAACAAGCGGAAATATGTTCTAGTGATGGTGGATGATTACTCGCGCTACACTTGGGTGAAGTTTCTATGCTCGAAGGACGAAACTCCGGAGCTGGTCATCAATCACTTGAAGACCGTCCAACTGAACAAACAACAACAAGTTCAGACCATAAGGACCGACAACGGGACGGAGTTTAAGAATTAAACGGTGGACGACTATCTGACTTCAGTCGGCATTTCGCACACCTTCTCTGCCGCACGCACTCCTCAGCAAAACAGAGTGGTGGAACGCTGCAACCGTACTCTTGTCGAAGCAGCTCGCACCATGCTTTCCTAATCCAATCTACCGCTATTTCTGTGGGCCAAAGCGGTGTCTACGGCTTGTTACACGCAAAACCACTCAATCATCAACAAGCGGTTCAACAAGACACCGTACAAGATCATGAAAAACCGCGTTCCGAACATCAAGTATTTTCATGCGTTCGGATGCACGTGCTACATACTGAACGACAAAGACAATCTCAGCAATAAACGGACTAAAACCGTTATTGAAAGTGTAAATGTGACATTCGACGAAGCCGCAGATCTGGCTTCTGAACACATCAGTTCAGAACTCGGTTTAATTGGTGTGCTAGCCTCCGGACCTCCAAGTTCGGGATCTGCACAAGCGACAGTAAATCCAAATCATGCATCTTCATCGAATGCTGATTCTTCTGATTTAGATTTATTGTTTAAGTATTTTTTTGATGACATATTTAACGCTTCTACTCCTGTCTCAGCACAACCTCGACTTGAAGCTTCTCGTAATGAGGATTCGGAGAATCTATCTGGTCCGCCGCCTTCTACAAGCACGCCGTCCATCACTGTGGAGATAGCTCAACCGTCATCATCAACCTCATATGATACTACTGTTCCCCTGGAGGAACCAATCACTAACACAGAGATCACTCCTAACTATTCGTCATCTGCTACAACCGACGATCAACCTCTGAACTCCTCGGAACCAGAAGTTGTTCAACCCTTGGTGAATCCTCCCCCATCTCCTCCAAGAAACCAGCCTGCTACACTTGAAGCAGTTCAAGACCTACCTTCTGGTTTTTATGTGGATTCAGACGCGTCTCACTCTACTCAACAGCCGCTTCTGCACACCACCAAATGGACTAAATCTCACCCCCTACATCAAATCATCGGTGATCCCTCCACTCCTGTTCAAACGTGAGGCGCTTCTGCCAACTTTTGTCTCTTCTCCGGCTTCTTAAGCAAGATCGAGCCGACGAACATACGTGAAGCACTTGAAGATCCGGACTGGGTCATAGCTATGCAAGAAGAGCTCAACCAATTCGAGACTCTGAAGGTATGGCGAGTGGTCCCACGTCCAACCCACAAGATGGTGATCGGCACCAAGTGGATCTTCATGAACAAGAAGGACGAAGACGGAATCGTTGTCCGCAACAAGGAGCGTCTCGTGGCCAAGGGATAACGACAACAAGAAGGGATCGACTATGACGAGACACACGCTCTGGTAGCAAGGATAGAAGCCATTCATATGTTCCTCGCTTACGCCGCGCACAAGAATTTTACGGTCTTCCAAATGGATGTGAAGACCGCATTCCTTAACGACGATCTCAATGAGGAAGTATATGTGTCTCAACCGGACGGGTTCGTGGACGAAAAGAAGCCTGATCATGTCCACATCCTGGACAAGGCTCTCTACGGTTTGAAGCAAGCTCCACGCGCCTGGTATGATACTCTGACCAAGTTTTTGACAAAGTCCAAATTCACACGAGGTAAAATCGATTCTACTTTGTTTATCAAAAACCAAAAGGGTCACATAGTTCTAGTTCAAGTGTATGTAGATAACATATTCTTCGGCTCTACTAATCCCACATATGCTAAGAACTTTGCCAATATAATGGGAGAATTGTTTAAAATGAGTATGCTTTGTGAGATGAATTTCTTCCTTGGTCTTCAAGTTAAACAACTGTCGACCGGGATATTCATAAACCAGGCTAAGTACATCCGGGATATTCTTAAGAAATTCCAGATGGAACAGTCCTCACCCGTGAATACTCCTATGGCACACGGTACTAAGTTACACGCCGATCTTAACGGAACGGATGTGGACACTAAACTGTATCGAGGAATGATCGGTTCTTTGATGTATCTTACTGCGAGTATACCGGATATCATGTTTTCAACATTTTTGTTTGCCCAGTTTCAATCAAAACCTAAAGAGTCTCATTTAACTGCCGTTAAACGAATTTTTCGTTATTTACGTGGTACTGTTAATCTTGGCTTGTGGTACACGAAGGAGACAGGTTATGAGTTATCCACTGATTCTGATGTGGATCACGCGGGCAGCATGATGGACCGGAAGAGCACCTCGGGACATATCCAGTTTTTTGGAGATAGCCTGGTGAGTTGGGCGTCCAAGAAGCAGCAACGCGTGTCTACGTCGACTGCCGAATCGGAGTACGTGGCCGCCGCGAGCTGCTGTTCTCAAGTAATCTGGATGTGGACGCAACTCAAGGACTACGGCTTTACGTATGTCAAAGTCCCAATTTACTGCGACTCGAAGAGCGCCATTACTATATCCAGCAACCCGGTACAACACACGAAAACAAAGCACATCGACGTTCGGTATCACTTCATTAAGGATCACGTTGAAAGAGGCACAGTGGAACTCTACTTCGTAAATACTGAGCATCAGTTAGCAGACCTGTTTACAAAACCCTTGGACGAAAAACTTTTTAATACTCTTGTGTCCAAGTTAGGTATGCTAAATCTGAAGACTTTATCCGATTGTGTGCCCGTTACAAGTTCCATACATCTACGAGTAACTGTCTACTTATCATCCGGTGTTTACACTCCTGTTGATTGAGCATACACTTTTGCACCTGTATTCTACTTGTTTCAGTTACACAGTTAGATTTAGTCTCTGTATTTAATAGGTAGATTCCGTTTGTTTCCTTTCTTTCTACGTGTGTTTCCTTTCGATTCATACTGTTGTCTGAATTTTATTTGTCTATATCTGTGCTTTCACGAGTGTTCATGTGTTCAGGGGGAGCACACAGCGGTATCAGGTAAGTTTACTCAATTGTTGAGGGGGAGTGTCATACACAATTTTTCTTTCATCTGCCAAAAAGTTTTTTTTTGTGTGTGGGCACTCCTGTGTGTTTTTCAACTACTGTTCATCATTTGAGGGGGAGCGACACAATGTTTTTCTTTAAATGCTCAAAAGTTTTTATGTGTCGGGCTCTCCGTTGCACTATCCGAGGGGGAGCAAGTAGTTCCTCAGTCTCAGTTTGAGGGGGAGCGAGAGACTATTCTGTCGAAATCCGAAGGGTTTCATTTTCATGAAACATGGAATATTTTTAAAATTGACAAAAGTGTCCGGACAAGTCACCGGATACCCTTGACTCCGGATAGCTTTCCGGACCGGGTGGGTATCCGGGTAGACCCATCCGGATAACCTTGTCGGTATAAAAGGGTCCGGGCTCGGTCATTTTCTATTATCCGGAATATCTTAACCTAAAACCCAAAACTCCTCTTCGAGTTTCTCTCTCGCTCGGACTCTCCTCAAATTATCGATTCTCACTCGTTTTCAGTCCTGAAATCAGGTATGATGTTCTATTTTCACTCTTGATCGTTATTAGTTACGTTTCACGCACACAAATGCACAACTCGTCCATCGATTTGGTCGGTTGAACATTGTCCGAAACCCATCTTGAGTCCAATCGATTTCGGGTTCATTCGAGGTGCATTTGGTAGATTTAGAACATTCTGTGTACTCATATGCGTTAATCGACACTACATAAATGTTTGCACACCTGTTTGGGATGTTATATCTCTCAAGTGACGATTTTAAGCTTCGTCCGGACACATTCGTCGTGTCCGGAATCATTCAAGTCTAGGATGTTTTTTTCCGGTATCACTCGTAAAATAGATATTTTGTCCGGACTCACTCCACATCTGGATACCCTAGTTGTCCGGAAACCTAAGGGTTTCCGGTAAGTTCAACTACCGGATTGTTGATACGCCCGGACTCCCATTTGTTCGGAAAACTCTTTCGATTGGAATCCCTTTTGTCCGGATTGTGCATTTTATCCGGACACCTTCATTTCATCCGGTTTCATTTGTTATCCGGACACTCTTTGTCCGGATACTTGGTTTTGTCCGGAAAGTGTTGTTTTTCCCAACTTTCATCCGGACACTCCTGTTTTGTCTATCCCGTACCTGTTTTATCACTGCCAGTCCTCAATCTGTCTCAGATTGAGCCATTTAATGCAAAGGTACGCGCTGATAGTTGTTCATTCGCCTCGGTATCTAACTGTGTTCCTTTTACAGATATTACATGGCGGATCAGAAACACAATCCACAAAACCCCGACGAGCAAATTCCTCAAGAGGAATTCATAGATGAGGCTGCTGATAACGCCTTGGTCGAACCTGACCATGGCACCGAGATAGAGCCAAACAACCATCACCTGGACCCGACTCAGTTTCGATCACAACCACAACACCGGGTGGTTGTGGATATTCTTATGCGTCACCCTCTCCGTGAGGCACTCACCGCCACTGCCGACGTCCCTCTGCTATATGTGCTTCAAGTATGGTTCTCTGCCCAAGTTATCACGGCAGGCAATTCAAAGACGATCACAGCACGGATCGATAACCAACCTTTCACGCTCACACCTGACGCCTTCCGCCGCCTACTTTCACTTCCTGAATTCAATGACGGTGGACACCAAGGCTATGACCCCGCGGTCAATGACCAGACTTTGTGTGCTCAAGTACGCGCCCTCGGTTACAACCGCGCTATCGATCGACCTTCTATGTTCAACCGAAAGTACCTGGCCCGCATTTGGTACACGCTGTTCACGATTCTGAACAGGTGTCTTTCATCCAGATGGAAGGGCATCGACCAGTGCACCGGCGATTTCCTACGATTAGTTCATGCAGTGTGCTACAACCGCCACGTAGATTTCGCGATGATCATCTGGCGAGAACTAGTCCAAGTGATTCGACAAATCAGAGGCTCCAAGCAAAAGAAGTTCCTCCCCTACCCGCGTTTCCTTTCACTGGCGGTGCGACAACATATGGACGCCAATCCAGCCATACCGCGACGTCTAAACCATCCGGTATGTCCTCATCACCACCTGCAATATATGGTAATCCGTAACCCGTCCAATGCCATAGCCATGCCCATACCTGAAGCCTTACTGGCTCACGCGGACCCAAATGCAACGGGAGTAGTAACATACAGGGAAGAGTTAGGAAATCCCATGGTCCAGCCAACTCTGGAGGGACCTACCCCGGGACATAGACCCGAGAGACGTGAGGGTCCGAGAGTAAGAGGAGGAAGGGCCCGGGCAGCTGGGACTCCCGGGCGGGGTGTGTTGAGAATTATCGGGAGGGGAACCGCAACAACAGGTGCATTAGATCCGCGTCCCAGTTCTAGCCACCAAGTTGAAGACGTGGGATCTAACTCTACAGATTCCGATACTGACTGTGCCATGTGCGCATCCCTAATACCTCACGATATCGGACCAAACCCGGATTTTACCGAAGGCATCCCACTTGACTCACCTACCACTTCTTCTCAACCTGCTAGGAGACCCGAGGGAGTATTAGGTGATGATTTAGAACATGTGAGAAGGAGAGAACTGCGTTCGAAAGCGAACCAGGAAAGATTGAGCCATAAAGATAAAGAGGCTCCTGAGCGAACCCAACCGAGTGATATCCGGGTAGCCACATCTACTATCCCGTCTCATTTGTTGGGACAGGATATTGAAGAAGCCTCCGTGGACCCAGCAGAGCAATTGCATAACCCCCTTATCCACTCATCCATCTCTAAAAAGACGGATGTTTCAGTTTCTCATGGGGATCAAGCATAACTTCCACCGGTCTCTCACTCAGAGAGTACTTGTGTTGAAATAAGAGACCAGCAGCCCCCGGTCTCGACTTCATTTTGTGCACCATCGAGTCTAGAGTCGTTTGAAATTGAACATTCTTTGGCTAGGACACATGATGAGGAACACCAAATCGAGACTCTTCGTGACTCGATCGGAACGTCTGTAGTGTCTCCGTCTGGCTATCCCTGCGCCAACCGTGAACGTAGGTGGCTCTGCCTCTCAGGTAAATGCCTCAACGGGTAATCTAAGTGATCCCGGACTTACATTACCCGACTTTGTGTCACAAGGGTCCCTGGACAGCACCCTCAAGGATGGCCGCGAGCCAATGGAGCAGCACATCGCCGCCGAGCTCGCCAAAATCAAGAGCTTAATCAAAGGAAAAGAGAAGTTCGTCGAAGCTGAAACCCCATATACACATCCACCGGCTCTTACTCAGCCCGCCTACTAGGTGGACACCCTCAAGACGATGCTTCTAGCCCAACTGCTCCAACAATCCGAAACCGACGCCTCAACCGAAGCAGACCTGCTATCCGTTCTGAAATCCCAGGTCACTGGTCTTTCGTCATCCATTACCACTCGCTTGGATACCATTGACTCGACTCTTAAGGACTTCAACCAAGCGCTTACAACGCTGTCCGAGAGAGTCCGTTCACTCGAAGATACCTGCAAGAGTCAAGCAGGCAGTCTAAAGCGCAAACACGATGACCGGGATGATCCTGATCACCGTAAGGGGGAGAAAAGACAAAGACTAACCGAGACCGCCCTGATCCTCACTGAAACGACTACTGTGGTTCAACAGGAACCCTCAACTGCGGAAACAACATCAGAAGCACCTGAAGCCGAGTTACCTTTAGCCGAGATGGTAATTGACATGGATATCTCGGATGATGAAAACCCGAAGGTTGAAAAGCCTGAGGGGACAGCACAGGAACTGGTTACTTTTGACACATCAGTTGAGTCTACAATCAACCTGATAAATCCAGACTGTGAGACCAACCCGAAAACCGAAGATGCATGGTATGAAAAAGCCGCCAGTGCCGCAAATTTCCAGGTTAATTCTGTCTTCCCTACTGAGGATGTAGACTATGACCAGTTTCTGCTCTAGAATTTATATGGTACCCTCGTTCACTCTGCTCAACCCGCTGAAACTTCAACAAGACCTGAAACTACAACCGCCGATATTCCTACATCTCCTCAGCAACCGACAGCTTCTGATCTCCCACCTCCTCAACAGCAACAAATCCGTTGGGAGAAGATCATGATATTTATTCCTCACTTGGAGGAATCCCTGAAGAAGTTGTTCATTCACAAGCTACGCCAAATCGAGCCGACCTTCTGCCTTGGTATTTACAGTTCTAACCCCGAATACCAACGCCGGTACGTAAGTGCAATGAAGCGGTGTCTACCAGTTAGCCAAGTACGAACCAAGCATCAGATCACAGAAGTGCTCAGCATCGAGTCAGGCCGAATTATGAAAGTTGTTTATCCTGTATTCACCGTCAGACGCGAAGATGGGAATGAATGGAGATTTTCTGAAGCCGACTTCCAGCACCTCCGACCGTTCGACTTTTACGCTATTATGAAAGACCTTCGTTCAAGAACTATCCGACCGCTTCCAGTTACAAAGGCGCTCGAAGTTGTTCGTCGATTTCTGGTACGTACTATTATGATGTCATATCTCATGGACTTCCAAATGGCAATCGAGAACAGGGAAAAGTAGGTAAATCTGATAGAGCCGAATCTGCAAGCTCCTGGAGTGAAGATGTATCCCGAGAACGCTCTGCTTCTAGAACCTGAATTTGGGATTGTCTACTTCAACGAACAGAAAGAGAAAAGATTTATGCGTTTCAGTCAGGTAGACAGATTCTGCGACGGCACGCTCTTCAAAGTTCAAGATGCTCTTCGAAAGATCATATCTCACGAGTCCGAAACTCAAAGGCTTTCGTATGTTCCCAATCCAGAAGAAACAACTGCTCGGAAAGCCTTGGAAATGGTTGAAGAACGCATCGACTATCACCGTGCTATCATAATGTTTGAGGTACACTTCGCGCTACGAAAAAGATATGTTGCAAACTGGCGCCAACTCGAACTTCAATTCAAAGGGGGAGATTGTTAGTGTCATTTATTGTTGAATTAAAGTTCAAGGGTCTGTATTGTAATTCTTTATTTTGAGCTTAGATAGTGAACGGGTTGTGGGCTTGTTAACCACGTGCCCGTCTTATAAATAGTTTTTAAGCCTCTGTTTTAGGCTAAGTTGTTCATTGCCTTCCTAAACTCATATTGTAATTCTCTCTAATTGAAAGCAGTATATGGATGACTAGTTGAAATCATAAACTCTCTGTTATTATCTATTGATTTCATTGTTCATTGCACGGATCTGAGACTCACATTTTGGATCTTGAGGAAATTTTACTTTATGAGCATAATCAATTTGAAAGTGAAAAATCAAGGTTTACAAAGGAAAGCAAACTTCTTGATGAAAAGATTAGCGAACTTTCTCAGAACGTGAAGACGTTGGAAAATGCTTTAGAAATAGAACGAAATACTTTTACGAATGAAAGAAAGATGTCTGATTTTGAGAAAGTTTTCAATCTCGAGCGTGAAAATTTTGAAAATGAGAAAGTTATTTTTGAAAATGAAAGACAATCTTTTGAAGAGAAAATAAGGGAACTTTCTCAAGTAGTAAATGATTTAGAAGATGCTTTGGATAAAGAAAGAAAAGAATATCCTTCCAAATCATGGTTTACTCCTGAAAATTCTTCTACTTCTAAAAAGAATTTTGAAGTGCATAATGTTGATTCTGATTCTGATTTTGAGGATTTTCAACCTAACCCTGTTTCTAAAGAGAAGTCAAATCCTGATGTTAGTGATAAGGGAAAAGCTTGTAAATTTGATTTTTCAAAGAAGCTTCCGGACCATAAAGACATTGTTTTGAAAAATGAAACACCTTCAAGTATTTTGTGTAAGGGAGAGTGTTCAAATACGAAGAAAGAGCATATTTCTGATAAACCCTTAAAGAAAAGAAAGAAGAATAAAAAGTCAAAGAAAAACACTTCTCATCGTTCCAAGACTTCTGACTCTAAATTTTCTAATTTTTCAGATCATTTTGTGAATGAGAAGGATATGAAGAAAAAATGGCGGGTGAAGCAAAAGACAACATTACCGACTAACCAGAATGTCAAAAATAATAGTTTTCAAATAAGAAACAATTTGTTGCGAATGATAAACGACAACTTGTAAATTATTACAAGCGTTATTCAAACAAGCAATTATTGAGTTTTTCAAATGAAGAATGTTTTTGTTCTGCTTGTGGTCGTAATAATCTTTTTGCTAAACCTGGTTCTTGTTGTTGGTTTAATTCCTATTATGTTCCAAATGCTTTTGATAAAACCAATGCCTTCAAGAAAAAGAGATCACCAGTTTTCAAAAAGGTATCTCGAACAACTAACCAAAAAGGACCCATCTTCAAATGGGTACCTAAAAATGCCTAGTCTGTTTGTTTGTAGAAGAATAATTTATGGTATCTAGATTCTGGATGCTCAAAGCATAGGACCGGCCAAAGAGACATGTTAATAAACTATGTTGAGAAGGATTGCGGCCGAGTTAAATTTGGTAACAACCAATTTGCTCCAATCAAAGGATTTGGTGATATAGTACAAGGCAAGCTAACGATTAAGAAGGTCGGTTATGTTGAAGGAATAAGACACAACTTGTTTAGCATCGGACAGTTTTGTGATAAAAATTTGGAAGTTAATTTCAAAGCAACAAGGTGCTGTGTCAGAACTGATGAAGGGAAAGAACTCTTAGTTGGCATAAGAAAGTCAAATCTTTATACAATCAATGTGTCTGCGGTAAAACCAGAAAGTGATGTGTGTCTTTTATCAAAGGCTTCAGTTCAACAAAGCTGGTTATGGCACCGAAGGTTGTCACATTTAAATTTTTGATACATCCAGAAGTTAGTTCTAGGTGACTTAGTTCTTGGCCTTCCAGTGTTGAAGTTTGGTGTTGAAAATCTTTGTGATGCTTGCGAGAAAGGTAAAATGAAAAGGGTTCCTCATAAGCTAAAACCTGAACCTACAACAAAGAGTGTATTGGACTTAATACATGTGGATTTGTGTGGCCCCATGAAGACTGAAAGTATTAATGGTAGGAAATACGTGTTGGTGATTGTTGATGATTTTTCACGCTACACGTGGGTCAAGTTTCTTACCTCAAAGGATGAAACTCCAAAAATTTTGATCAACGTCATCAAGTCAACACATAATAATATGCAAATATCAGTTAAGATCGTTTGTTCAGACAATGGCACAAAATCTTGGGAGATTCTTATGAATCGAACGGGATTACTCAACAATTTTCCACGGCTAGAACTCCTGAACAGAACGGCGTTGTGGAAAGACGGAACAGAACTTTAGTTGAATCCGCAAGAATAATGCTGGCTTATTCGAATCTACCGTTATTTCTTTTGGTTGAGGCGGTCGCAACTGCATGCTACCCTCAGAACCGTTCTATTATTCACCACCGGTTTGGTAAAACACGTTATGAGATCATGAACAACCGAAAGCCAACCATAAAGCACTTTCGTGTCTTTGTTTGCAAATGTTTTGTGTTGAACGACAAGGATAATCGTAACAAGTTCAGTCCATAGGCCATTGATGGAATCTTTGTCGGTTATTCTTTCTCCGTGACTTCATATCGTATCTATCCGAAGCAGTCCAGAACTATAATTGAGAGTGTTAATGTAAAGTTTGATGAAACTGAAGAAGTGGCTTCCGTTCAAAATAGTTCATAACCCGTAATAACTGGAATTTTAGCTTCTGGACATATCAGTTCAGAACCTGTTCCAAAACCGAATCAGGATCAACCTTCAACTTCTAAATCTCATTTATCTGATCTTGATTTTTTATTTGAAGATTTCTATAATGAATACTTTGGTACTTATAATTCACCTGATGTTCCTAACAGGACGAAACAAGTATCTACAACAACTTCCGCTGTCTTTCCAACTACTGAAATAGATGCAACTCAGTCAACAACGATTGATGTTTCTACTCTTGTTCACGAAACTTCTGTACCAATCGTCAATGCTACACAACAATCTGTTCCTATAAATGTGGAAGATTCAACACATAACCCTAGTTCTTCAGTCAATGTTACAACTACTCCTCAGAAACCACCTGAATCTTCTGGAGAAGCATTTCCTTCTACCGCTTTTCCTTCGGAAATTCCAAGTGCTGAAGCAGAGGTACCATTAGCCGATGAAGAGACAAATGCTTCTCTTGACAATGTTCAAACATCGTATGTTCCACACCCACACTCAACAAAGTGGACGAAGGCTCATCCTATTCATCAGATATTAGGTTATCCGAATTCACCAATTCAGACGTGTTTGTCAACTCTAAAAGCTACGACAAATGAGTGTCTCTTTGCGATCTTTCTGAGCAATGTTGAACCTTTAACGGTTTCTGAGGCTTTGAATGATCCAGATTGGGTGTTAGCCATGCAAGATGAGCTAAACCAGTTTGAAGAGTTAAAAGTTTGGAGGCTAGTTCCACGACCTGCGGATAAAAGCGTCATAGGAAGCAAGTGGGTCTTTAAAAATAAAAAGGATGAAGATGGAATAATTGTTCGTAACAAAGAGAGACTCATAACAAAAGGATATCGCCAGCAAGAGGGCATAGACTATGATGAGACATATGCTCCGGTCGCAAGAATTGAAGCAATCAGAATCTTTCTAGTTTTTGCGGCTTACAAGAACTTTACCGTGTATCATATGATGTGAAAACAGCTTTTCTGAATGGCGTTCTTAAAGAAGAAGTATGTGTATCTTAACAAGAAGGTTTCGTCGACAAGGAACATCCAAATCATGTCTATATTCTGGATAAATCCTTGTACGAACTGAAACAAGCCCCTCGCGCATGGTATGAAGTTCTATCCACCTTTCTACTTGAGTCAGGATTTGACAAAGGTAAAATTGATACGACATTATTCATTAAGCGTGAAAGAGGTGACATTATTATTGTGAAAATATTATATTTGGTTCAACTAATCCGGGTTTGTGTACATGGTTTTCTGACATCATGGTGACTAGGTTCCAGATGAGCATGATGGGAGAGGTCAATTTCTTTCTCGGATTGCAAGTGAAGCAATTCTCAACGGGAATCTTCATCAATCAATCCAAATACATATTCGATATTTTGAAGA
Organism: Saussurea involucrata; assembly: GCA_033807775.1. Lineage (NCBI taxonomy): Eukaryota > Viridiplantae > Streptophyta > Magnoliopsida > Asterales > Asteraceae > Saussurea > Saussurea involucrata. The sequence continues at coordinate 92,203,912 of CM066327.1, read as the reverse complement.
TATTCAAAATGGAGAATTGTACATCAATCGGAACACCTATGGCACCATCTTCTAAGATTGGTCCTGATCCAAATGGTAAGAAGGTAGATCTAAGGACTTATCGAGGTATGATCGGATCACTCATGTATTTAACTGCAAGTCATCCCGATATTATGTTTGCTACATATTTATGTGCAAGATTTCAGGCTGATCCGAAAGAATCTCATCTCGGAGCCATCAAGCGCATCTTCATATATTTGAAAGGCACGACTTATCTTGGAATATGGTATCCGAAAGGGACGGGATACGAGCTAACAGGTTATTCTGACGCGGATCATGGTGGAAGTTTATTGGATCAGAAAAGCACAACCGGACATGTACAATTCTTGGGAGATAAATTAGTGAGTTGGGCATCTAAGAAACAGAACTATGTTTCGACATCTACGACGGAGGCTGAATACGTTGCTGCCGCAAGTTGTTGTTCGCAAGTTCTTTGGATGAAGACTCAACTAATGGATTTTGGATGTAAGTATGATAAAATTCCCATTTATTGTGATAGCAAATCCGCAATTGCTATTTCAGTGAATCCGGTCCAACACACGAAGACAAAGCACATCGACATACGGTATCATTTTATCAAGGACCATGTTGAAAAGGTACAATTGAACTTTATTTTGTATCTATTGAATTTCAACTTTGCGATCTTTTCACAAAAGCTTTGGATGAGAAACGTTTCAATTTTTTGATTTCAAAGCTAGGCATGTTGAATATGAAAGTTTGATTATTCATAATATTCATACAATACTTTGAAAATTCTTATGATTTATTCAAGCTTAAAATCTTGATTGATAATAATAATTTCATTTTATTGAATCTTTATTATGATTAGTTCAAAAGTTTATGTCTTTAGTAGATTACAAAGTTTTCTTCAAATTTTATCTTTTGTCTTGTTATTTTTTTCAATATTATCTCTTCATGGTTTCTTTGTGCAGTTTGATGTGTGTGTGCATGTGTTTAGGGGGAGAAATGAAAAGAATTTATCATTTGTCAAAGTGGAGCATGAAATCATGTTTATACATGTGTTGCTCAAATCATATGTGAGTCATTGAAGATAAAGATAAGTCTTCTAATACTAATTTTCAAGCAAACTCTACTTGATGGAAAATTAGTTTTAAACATCTTATGCATCATTGTAGGGGGATCAAAATGTTTTTGAAAAGACAGTTGGAGAGAACTAGTTAAAAGTTGGACATCTTTTAACTCGGAAAAGTAAATTTTTGAAAAGTTGGAAAAAGTCAGATTTTTGGAAAAATGTCCAAGTGTAGGAAGTTATCGCACATAACTCATGCGATCAAGTCTCTTAATCGCACAAGCCTTGTTCGACAACTTTCCTCATCACACAAGCTTCATGCGATAACTCCTGTTCATCGCACAAGCTTCATGCGATCAAAGTACTTATTGCATAAGCATCGTGCGATAACTACTGTTCATTGGTATTCTTTGACCGATAACTTTAAATCCTTCATCGCATAAGTTTCATGCGATGAAGATGAACCACTCGCAAATCTTTCATGCGATTAGTTGACAGGTGGCAGGTCAAACCTTGGACCAATCATCGTGTTCCACGTGTCACAAATCTCTAGGTTCTATATATAGAGCGGTCTTCAATTTCATTCACTTTTTATGACTTCTCGAACATACCCTAAGTCTCTCAACCTGTCGATTTTTGATCATCGAGTTTGTTGCTGCTAGTTGTCGCATTCGATTCACAATCGTATAAGGTTAGTGATTCTATTATTTTTTATTAGATTCATCAATTACATTGTTTGCTAATGTGATTTTTAGTCTGAATAAGTCGAAGTCCATAGAGACTGTTGGTATTCTTGTTCAAATCCATTTAATGTGTTAGTGTTTATGCTAAAACATGATAGGATAAGGTTTCTGTTAGTGAATCGACCATAGGGTTTTGATTTGTTTGTGCTTACATTCAATTTCTCAGAATCTGGATTGGGTCTTCAAAATATTTCGAAGTACTCAACGTTATCGCACAAAGAATGTATTAAAAATTCATAGTAATCGCACAACTATTGCATTCATCTTGATCGCACACGCCTTCTGCGATAACTTTTTCATCGCACAAGTGTCGTGCAATTACAGTGTCATGTGATTAGGACTTTATGCTTTGTGCGCAACATCCCAAACTTAGGAAATTTTGAGATTCTTCTCAAAAAGTGGTGACCTGAAATTTTATCCCAGTGATCTAACATGTTCCAAAACAGATCAAATGGCACAAATTCTTGAGCACGGTGATGGCAATTCCTAGGATGAAAACACAATTATCCCATCACACCGTTCATCACATCCTTCGGTGAACGCGCGAAATCCGGATGATGATCTTATCCTTCCAAGGAACAAGTTGGCTATCAAGCATAACAATTTCACTTTCGACATAAATGTGAGATTGGACTATCACATTGTGGTTGAGATTCTCAAAGGTCATCCACTCCGCACTGCTCTTGAAAAGACACAACTTGTACCTGAAATTTATCTACAACAGGCGTGGTACACTATTCTGTTTGCGCCAGTATCCGAGAACAATCAGTATTTCACTCTAAAGATTGATCACTTTGATGCAAAGCTAACATTAAAAAGAGTCAGAACCATTCTGGATCTACCATTTTCAACCGATTTTGCCGATATGATTTATGAGGGAGATCTGTGCCGTGATATAAGGCAACTGGGATACAATGATACTGAAGATGGTGTATTAGTTCATGCTTCTAACTTCAAAAGGAAATATCTGCCGCACATCTATTATACACTATTTAGCATCATCAACAGGTGTATGACATCCAAACACACTGGGCTTGACAGATGCAGTATTTCAGTATTCAAGATGTTTCATGCAATCGTTTATGATCGGAAGATTGACTTCGATGTTCTTATCTGGAATGATTTGATTGAAGTTGTTACTGACAAGTCTAAACCGTCCAAGGCAAGAACCTTTGCACCGTTTCAGAGGTTTCTTCATATTGTTATTCAGTATATTATGGATGCAAACCAAGAAATTTCGAGTCGTCAAGACACTCCACTTGGTCCCGCTCAATGGATGCACTATATACATCTAACCAAAGATACAACATTTCATCATATTATGGTATTACCCGAAGCTTTACTCGCTTACGCTGACCAGGAGTCACCATTTGTGAGTGAGTATAGAGAAGAAAATACACTAATGTCCGACCAGGACCAGAGGGGCCTACCCAGAGTGCCAACCAATTAGGTGAGAGGAGTGAGGGTATAACTTGTAGTGAGAGAGTTCAGGATGCTGGGATACCTGAACAGGGTGAGACAAGTGGTAAAAATATTGTGAGGGGAACTGGAGAAGGGGGTGCTCCTGGTCATTCATCTCATGCTCTAGATGAATAAATCCTTGGATCTTCAGATTCCGAGGACGAAACTGATGATGTCTTTGCTGATATAGATAATCCAACAAATGTCTATTCTGCAAGTTCTAGTTCTAATGAAGCTGATGATGAAAGAGAAAAAGAGGAGGATAGTTCAGATGATGATGATGATGATCAACCTGATGATCATAATAACTTTGAGATCGTTGTTAATTCCGAGCTTAACTCTGGTGCTCGAGGGGAAATAAGGTGTTCTGAGGGAGACTTAGTTGAAACAGAATTACATGTGAGGTTGAGTGAGATGGAAAGAAAAAAAGATGGTGAGTGTGAGACAGGATCAACCAAAGTTTTAACTATTGATCCTATCCAAACCGAGTCTATCCGGGTAGCCACATCTACTGTCAGTGAGCGTCCGTCGCCACAAGACATTGAAAAAGGCATAGTGGACCCAACTATGCAATGCACAACCCCACTCGGCCACTCATCAACTTCTCAACAAGTTGGTGTTTCATTTTCTCACAGGGGATTAACACAATGTCTATCGGCGACACACTCGGTGTTTGCTGGTATTACACAAGATAGGTAGTTGCCCCGACCACCGCCTTCATTTGAACGCACATTGAGTCCAGAGCCCTTTGGAACAACTTCATTTCCTAGGACATAAAGACCGCTAGTCATAATAACGTTGGTGACACAAACCATTGGTATTCTTCGTGAACCAACCGGAACGCCCAGAGTATGGCCACCATTTATTGGTGCTTTACGAGGATCGGGTGGATGTCCTGTCTATGTTAACTCCATGCCAGCGTTGAACACAGGCCATGCAGTCTCTTTGACGGTCATGCAAACCAGTAACCTATGTGGTATGGGTGTTACCCCGGTTCAAGCTCAACAGTTAAGATAGTTGGTGGGTCCTCCTCCACATAACTTTGTTTCAGTAAAGTTGCTGGAGTTGGCAATTACTTCTTTGAATAATTCGAAAAAAGCTCAGACTGTGGAATTGAAAGAAATTGTTGGAATGTTAACTCAAGAGGTGAGCAGAGCTGTTAAAGGAAACTCAGTTATGGAAACTCCATCCACCGCAACTGAAGCTCAACCTGATCCGACATCTCAGCCAATCCCACCAAACAAGGTATTTCCTAACCTACCCTTACATGAGCTTAAATCTCAACTGCTTACCAGATTGTTGGAGCAAGGCAACAATAATTCTCAAGAGGAAGTTGATTTACTTGTTCTTCTTAGACGCGAAACTGAACAAAAAACCAACCTACCAACCCAAGCTGATATCCAAACCCTACAAGAATCAATCTCTGATATGACCAAAGCTATTTCTATTGGCTTTACAACCCTTTCTGACCGTATCAAAGTTTTAGAAGAAACTTGTGGAGTTCAAGCCCAAACCAGTAAGCGTAAGCATGATGATCAAGATCCCGATCCTGATCACCATGAGGGGGAGATGAGTAAGAGGCAGAAAGTTGGGGAAACTAGTGGTTCGGGCACTCAAACTGAAATTGTTTATATGGCTATTGGTATGAGTGGTGGTGGTAGTGGAAATGTACAAGAAAGTGATGTGTTGGGAGTTCTAGATAATATCATTCCTACGGTTGAAAAGCCTGGTGGAAGTGATAACAGAATGGAAGAGGAAAGGATGGCTGATGATCTAATTCAGGATATTATATATGTGGACTGGGAGGATAAACCTGAGAACACAATTATCAAGATTAAAGAGGAACTTGATGATCTATTTGATGTTGTTAATGTACAACCAGGAGGAGCTGATTTTGATGATTAGAATATTCCTGAAGCTCCTAATGTTCCAAAACCAGATGATCCTGTGATTGATGTTCCAGTCATACTTGATCTGCCGAAAGGAAAGATAAAAGATCTGGTATCCGAAGTAGAACTGAGATTTTTTCAGATGCTATTTGACAGAGAATCATTGATTGAAAGACGTTGGCACAAAATAAGAACTATCACTCTATTTCAAGAAGATATCCGAAGTGATTTGTTTGTAAGTAAAGTTCAACCAATCAACAAGATTAAATTGTATTCCATTGAAAATCTACCACATTCAGACAAGATAGAGTATCTTCACCTGATGAAAAACAAAGACCGTGAGCTGAAGTCTGTTAGAACTGACAAGGAGATTGTGAGGATTTCAAAAATAGAGATTGAGAAGATTCTGAACGTTTGGTATCCGAGATTCACAGTCTACCAAACCGATGGCAAAGAATGGTCTTTCAGTGAAGGTGATTTCAAATCATTGACATGTGAAGATTTCTTCAGGTTATATGATATTCTTGCCAGACTTGCTAACAAAGATAAGACTTGGTCTGGGGCTTATGAAGCTGTGAAGAGGTTCATGAAGAATCTGATCAAACTGGCTTACTTGACTGATTTTCAAATGGCGTTGGAGGGAAATCAGATCAGAGTAAATGTTTTGAGGCCCAATAGAAGATTACCTGATGTTCAAGGCATTCCGGTTTACACTGTGTTGGAGAAACCTGAGTTTGGGGTTATCTACTTCAACGGGCAGAAAAAGAAGAAGTTCATAAGGTTGATTGAGATCAACAAATATTGTGATGGTACGCTTAATGTGTTAAAGATTCGGTTGATTGAAAAGACAAGACTTGATGAACAAAAGAAAGTGCCTGTGAAAGATAAAGAGAAAGTGCTGATCAATAGAGCTCTGAAAGCGATTGAAGATAGACTGGAATACAGGAATGCGCTCAGAAGATTCAAGATCATCTTTGGAATAAGGAAGAAGTACATTCCTCTTGAGCAACTTGTCTAATTTGTATTCCTTCTTACTTGCATACAAAGGGGGAGATTGTTGGTGCTTAAAATGTAATTGTATCCAAGTAGAAGAGCTTTATATATAAATTCTAGTCTAGGTATAAAAAGCCTAGATATTGTTAGATTCTAATCACTTGTCACATTTCTACTTCAAGTCACTTAGACTTTTCTCTCTACACTTTGTATATTGCGTTTGGAGATTAATGAGAGATGACATAAGTGATTCTTGATCTATATTTTGTTTACTTGTTTCTGGGATCACAACATAGCTCACAATCAACCGGTCTCTCACTTGGAGAGTTCCAGTATTGAAACAAAAGGACACCAAACGCAGTCCTCGGTTTCTTTGGATGCACAATGGAGTATAGAGGCATTTGATAATATATTTCTTTTGACTAGGACATAACAACCTTCTTCGGCTACTGTTGGGATTCTTAGTGACCCGACTGGAACACCCATAGTAACTCTGCCTCTTGGTGGATTACGAGGATTGGGTGGAAGTCCTACCACAGTCATCATCACGCCAACTGTGAACATAGGAGTACAGTTGTTGACTCAACAATTGTCACTATAACTGGCAATCTAAGTGATCCATGTGTTACTTTTTCGGAACTCATTTCCAAGGAGTACCTGGGCGCCTTAAAGACTGTCCAAGATGGAATGGCGTAGGAGAAGAAGAAGGATATGGACGTGCTCAAGCCCTTGATCAAAAGTAAAGGCATTCTTATTGAGGTTGAAACCGATACACAAACACCACCTTCACCACCACAACCTCAAATGAACACAATCGATATGACCATCGATGACCTAAAAGCCTTACTCCTCGACAAACTGATGTCCCAAGCAAACAACGACACCTCAACTAAAGCCGACCTCGTAGGACTTCTCAAATCTCAGGTCCAACCCACTCAGCCTACCAATCCCAAATAGACACCAAACATGACCATTTGAACACAACTCTTCAGTCTGTGCACCAAACTCTAGCTACACTTTCTGAACGAGCTGCGAATCTCGAAACCACATGCAAAGGTCAAGCACAAGGAAAGAAGGACAAACATGATGACCAGGATGATCCTGATCAACATGAGGGGGAGAAGCGGTAGAGAACATCAGCTCAAGAAACAGTAAAACATGAATCACTTACAGAAGCTCCAACCAACACCGCAATTATCGCACAGAGCTCATAACAACCTATGGAGGAGGATATGGAGTTAGAGTCACCAGTGAAAGAAACTGCCATTCCTATTTATGTAATTCCAACGTTTGAAAAGCCAGAGGAAAGTGACAAATGGACATTTGATGAAGCGAGCAGATGGGCTATCATAGATCTCGAATCATAAATAAATCCAACGGTTGAACGGGCGATCATTAAACGCGCTCTAGTCATGATACAAACCGGAGTCAGTGACCTGTGCTCATTCCACGATGAAGAATTACAACAGTGAGACTACGACCGCCTGTTTGATCAAACCTTGCAAGACTCTCCACCATCAGATGTACAATCAATGCCTATCCATTGCTAACCTACACTACAAGAAGGACCCGACCGAGCTCAATCTGAACCCCCATCTTTTGAAGCCTCTAATGCTCAACCGGATCCACCTTTAAAATGGGAAGGGTAACGATCTTCACCCCATTCATGGAATAATCATAGAAGAAGATTTTCGCTCACTAGATACGTTCTACAAACCGGCTGCTCTGTACGGTACTGAGTTCATGAAAGAAACACAAAATTAGATTGAGTACATAAACATGCGAAAGATAAAAGTCAAACCAATCAACTCTGTTAGAACCAAGTACAAGATCAAAACCATCAAAGAGATCCAATCCAATCGTCTACTCAGAGTATGGTTTTCGACCTTCAAAGTAACGAGAGAATATGGCAAAGACTGGGGGTTCACCTAAGCTAATTTTGAGAACTTGGAGCTGCAAGATCTCATGTTTTTTTAAGAAACATCAAGACCAGAACAATGCGCCCCCGTGAAGTCCTCGGTGCATTAGACGCTGTAAAGCGTTACATGAAAAGTGCAATAACGCTATCTTACGTCGAAGACTTCCGAATGGGGATTGAAAGCAATCAGGCAAAGATCAACCTGCTCAAACTAGATCAAAGACTTCCAAACATTGAGAACGTACCTACCGATACATTGTTCGAAATTCCTGAATTCGGCATGACTTACAAGAACGATAAGGGTGGAATGTGCTTCATGAGGTTCAGTCTAATCGCCCAATACTGTGATGGTACACTAATGTTGCATCGAGATATACTATGAGCCCAACATGTTCGGGACAACAAAGGAATAAAGACCTTAGAGCCGAAGTAGAAAAGACTTGATTCTCAAACACTGGAGCTGATAGAAGAAAGAATTGAGTACATACGTGAGTTAAGAAGCCTCGAAGTCACGTTCGCGATTCGAAGACGATACGTTCCAGATTGGCATCTTCGACAACCTTAATCCAAAGGGATGTAGATCCCAGTTTAACAAGTAACAATGTATCGAATTCTTAACTTTGCATTAATAATTAAAGAGAACGTTTACATATGAATGAAAAATAAATTCTCTCTCTAATCTCTATTAGGCGCATTCAACATTCTAACCTAATTCTCTAGAAAAACAACTTTAAATACCAAGGGCTTGAATCCTAAAGCCCAAGCTCATTGACACACAATAAGCCCATTTATCACAATAAAGACTTTTACAAACATTAAATAAACTCTATAATTTTTTATACAACTTTCTATTTATAGGACATTTATGGTCCTAATAATCTCCCCCTAAAGTTATATAGAGAAAATATGGTCTTGAAATCTTCAGGTCTTGGTTTTCTCTCCCTCTTGAATCTTTGAAAAACTTTGGTGTTGCTTGTCTTCAAGTCTTTCCAGGCTCCACCTTGAATAAAGCTCTTGGTCTTAATAGTTTCAACTTTATCACCAGATTCAATGAACAATAACCTCGACTGAGTGCACAAAAAGCAGCTTTCAACTGTAGAAACTCAACACATCAGATAAGCACACAAGAAAGATAATGTGTGAGTTACGTGACATTCCACAATGGATTTTCAGTTTCAAATCACAAGTCTATCTTTCAACCGCGAGTTGAATTGGCTTTGAAAAACTTCAGAACTTTTCGAACCAATATGTGCTCGTAGGAGGAAACAATTTTAGCTAACACTGCTTGGTAAGGGATAAAAGAATCAATCAACCAAAATTCAGAAATTTTCGAACCAAGTTGTCTTTTTTATCAGCACGAAATACGTTATTCTTTTCAGCACAACATGATAATTTGTGTCTTTGAATCTGTATCATTTATCCCCCTCGTGATGATTAGGAGCGTCCTGAGCATCATGTAACTTCAAAGACAACACTGATGAGTAGCAGAATACCAGATAAAATGACAAGTAACAAGAATGGGGGTAAACAGCTAACACATAAACAAAAAAGTAACTGTTATCACATCAATTAAAAGAATTGTGTGGCCTATGTTCAGAGTTTGCATTGGGGTATCTCTTATAGGACTTCCAGTTATCACTAATGTAAAATTTTAAAAATTAGTTCTCAAACTGTTCTGGCAATATCACAAAGATATGCGAGTGGAATCACAAAGATTCGTGCTTGTGTGAAAGAAATTAAATTATGTATATATGGCTCAAAAATTGATTTAACTTGGGACGCAAATTAAAATCAATAGACACAGTGATTAGAAAATGAAGTTCGGATACCGGAGCTGATGTCTTCCTTTTTCAATGTGTAAGACCTCCGAGTGAGGAATAGATAGATTATGTGTTAAATCTTCGTGAATATATGAAACAAGCATCTTTTGTGTGATACTTGAGTGGCTAGGTGGGGTGACACGAGTTATCGACAATTGGTCCATATCTGTTTCAAAATTCATCTCCAAAGAATGAGAACGAATAGATTGTGTGGTTACCGGATAACTAACTCGTTTTCCTAACAGCCAATATAATCTTTTAAGTCCTGTCACATCCCCACCAAATTCTTTTCACTCCAAACTTATATATGCATCTAGACTATGGAAACAATATAAATCCTATCACTCATTTTTATTTACCAAATAAATCTAGTAAGTAAACATTGAAGTACACAATGAAGTACGAGTCCTGAACTGCTTTGTTCCGAAGTCATAATAACATGATAATGAATATCTAAGAACAAATTCAAATGCTAGCCAAAAATGACTCAGTAAGCACAGTATTTGCAATAAATGAAACAATGATCAGAATGTTTAATTGTGAAGAACAAGTCACAATTAATATGTCAGAAAAGAATTGAATCATTAACATGAAATGGTGAACTTTGAAAAACAAATAGGAATTCAAGAGAGTGTATTTCCATCGAAAAATCAACAAACATATGGGACATGGAAATTACTAAATCAAGAAATATAACACGTGGCAATTCTAGAATTTAAATCAAAGAAAAACAAACACAAGTAAGTTTTTCATAATAAATTACCTCGGTTCTTCTGAGTTCACAAAAAAAATCATGTATGTGCCAAATACCTTATACTCCCCCTAAAAAATAGCATAACCTTTGAATGTAGTCGTGTGAAAAGAATATTCCGAATTTTATCACACATGACATCCCTACAAAATAGATCATATATATTTAGGTATCCATGCTTTGATGGATCCTTGATGGTTAGATGCCTTAACTGTAAAATGGGACCGGGGACACTATAGGTACCATACCAGTTATTTATATATGTTGGATGTACAAAGTCAATCTTTCCACAATGAGTGCAACAAGCCTTTGCTCGGTTTAGACTGATTATCTTAGCTGTGAAATAAACATGAGTAGGTAAATCAGTTTTAGAAATAAATGACTTTGTATCAACTACATGAGAAGTACAAGACGTGTTTCCATCACCGTCTTTTGTAGTTGACTTCTTTCTCCAAACCATTTAGACTTTTCGAAACACTTGATTATCTTTATTACCAACACGAGAATTATAGAAAAGATTGGAAGGTCGAATCTGATCTTTTGAAAACTTATTTGATTTGACAAGAGTCTTTGAAGAACTATTTGTAGAACTTGAAGCATAAGATGACTAAACAACTTTGAAGTTGCTTTCTTCATGTTTCTTGACTTTGACGGATAAAAAATTTCGTTCTTCGAGAAATAAATCAAATTTCTTTTGTAGATCAGATTTTACCATTTGTTCTTTCAAAATCTCGGTTGCTAACAGTTTGGGTAAAAAATCACACCTCGCGACCGACGCAAGAAACCAACGGACTTATTTCATTCGACAAGTCTTGTATTAAGATAAGGTCCCTTAATTTATGCATGACCGTAGCCGTGGTCGTCGCTGGTAATATGTCTCCGACGTAGGACCGAAATCCCCACCGAAACGTGCGACTGTCGTAGGGTTATCCTCGACATTTGTTTACTAACGAGCAACAAGTGTTTTCTTTATGGTTATTTAATGTAGTTCAAGCACATTAAATGACAACGGTCATAACCGAAGACCGCAATCAAGTGCATTCAATGCCAAGACCGTTTCCACATTCATGAAGACCATCAATAACGCCAAAGCCTATATATATCAAGCCTAAAGCCACACTAAAAGAGGAGCATATTCGAAGCACTCAAGCAATCATCTGCACTGTCCCTCAAATAAACGCACGGAGGAGCATTCTTACACACGACGCACAATACTATTTTACAATCAAGTCTATTTCACTTGTAATTGTAATCTATTGTACTCACGACACTTGCTACTAAAGGACGTCGTCCCTGTTTGACGACCATAGTGCACCGTCGACTTCTATAGTCGACCGTGGTTTTTACCCTCGATGGGGTTTTTCGCGTCACCGAATTCTCTTGTCTCTTTCTGTTTTTGTTGTTCGTCGTACGACTTATCGCGAGAATTTTTTCTTTAGTTGTTAAAGATCCACATCAACCTTGAGTTATCCTTTAGGTTATTTTTGGCATTAACTGTTTGGCGCCTACCGTGGGGACCCATCTAGATAAAATCTTCGACAAAGTGTACGTCCTACTAACCGTTTCGTGAGCTTTCTCCATTTTTTCAGGAAAATGTTGGGTCAAGGAAACAATTGAAACTTCTTTGGCTCCTAGAACGGTCCGAACGAGAGCTAGAACCAGGGAATTTTTCTTGGGTACTTGAATGGTCCAAATCATAATCCAGGAGGTTTCCACGGTCATCAAGGCTTTCCCATCTAGAATCTAGGAGGCTTCTATGGTCCTAAAGGTGTTTCGCTCCAGAATCATGGAAACGTTTTTAATCAACAAGGTGGTCTGAATCACAACGCTGGGAACTCCTTCGGTCAACAAAATGGCCCAAGATCATTCTCTGGAGTTCCTCGCCAGGGAAAATTTCAACAGCAACATCTTCGACCACCACCATTGTTTCAGAACCAGACGATGCCTCTGTCCTCGACGGCCTATCGCCCGATCCCATTTCAGAATAAAAAAATTGCTATGTCATCGACAACATTTCAATCGATTCCATTTTGAAATAAGACGATACCCATGTCATCAGTGATATTTCACACTATCCCGTTCCAGACTCCCTACATTCCAATTCCCACGATGAGCATCCCGACGATGCCCCATCCGATGTTCACATTTCCACCGCAAGGAGATGATGCTGACTCGACGCATCATATCGGCTTTCAGGCGAACACTGTTTCTATTCCTGCGACGAATGGAAGGTCCAATCAGGACGATCCGGTCGCCCAACGTCTGAAGCTTCTCAAAGATCAAAAATGAAAAGATGCTATCGCTATTATTTAAATTTCCTTGTGCCGTTGTGCCTGTCGACGTCGAACCATGCTCGGGATCTCAAGCGTCCCCCTTCATCGAAGAGATATCTACGGTCGATGCCCAAAAGAAATATAGTATCCCCACGTTCATGCCTAAGTATTCAAGGATCACAGACCCGATGAAACATATTGCTTAGTACAAGCAAATGATGTGGACAGTGTCCATACCTCAACAGTATCAGGAGGTGGCCATGTGTAAACGTTTTGGCGCGACACTCGCTGGTGCAACCCTCTAGTGGCTGATAAATCTCAAATCAAAGTCCATCAATAACTTTGCCGAGATAGTCAATCAGTTCTCCCGAAAATTTGCCAGTAGTCGCAAGATGGAGAAACAAACCAGTGACTTGTACTATGTCAATCAAAAAACTTGAGAATCCATCTGAAGCTACTTCAATCGCTTCAACACATAAATGATCAACGTCCATATTTGCGACGTCAAAATTGCAATCGAGGCTTACAAACGAGGCATGGACGACACTTTTGGGCTATACACTAATTGCGTCTGAGCAAGGATGTTGGCTTACTTGAGAGTCGTGAAGAAATGTGATTTCAAAGCTAAAGCCGTTGCAGGGACATAACCCGCATGACAAATTTAAAACATCCATTTCGAGAAAAAGAAGAATGTTCCTACCCACAAGTTCCCCCAACATCCTAAGATCTCATCTTATGGATTCAAGGGAACTGCCAAGGACCTGGTCGAGGTTCTAAAGAACGTGGAATCGACCATCCGGTGGCCTATGAAGAGTGACAAAGATGACAACAAGAAAGACAAGTCCAAGTGGTGTGACTTCCACGGTGATCATGGACACACGACAGAAGATTGTCTCGCGCTACGGAAAGAACTCGCATGTCTCGTCTCGAAAGGACACCTCAAGGGATTAATCGATACTGACGCGACAAAAGGTTAAAATGCACGACCGCCATCCCCAGTCCATGAAAAAGTTATAAATTGGATAACTGGTAGGTCAGACGTGTGTGGGCTAACCTACTCCGCAGCCAAACGACATGCTAGCAAAGGTCCTGACGACCAGCCTATTTCCCGATCGATGTAGTCTAAGCATGAGCTAGATTTAGAATCCATGTCCTTGACGTTCGATCAGAGCGATCTTCAAGAATCATGGCAGAAGCATCACGATGGATTGATTAACGGTAGGCAATTGTTCGACTAAAAGAGTACTGATCGACGGAGGAAGTTCGGCAAATGTCATATTCCTCAGCACGATCAAGGCAATGGGAGCGACACATCAGAAATGACAAGACGATCCATAGTCTTGCTAGGATTCAATGAAGACTCAACTAGCACTGTCGGGGAGATTACTCTTCCTGTATATGCTAAAGGAGTCAACAAGCAGACCAAATTTAACGTAATCGACTGCTCTTTGGCTTACAATATCATTCTGGGTCGACCATGGATCCACGATATGAAAGTTGTGCCTTCGACGTATCACCAAGCGATAAAATTCCCAACGCCATGGGGAGTTCAGGAGATCAAAAGTGAGCAGAAGATCGCCCATGAATGATACAAGACGATGATGAAACCTCCGAATAAAGAGATCTAGCAATTACAGTACCAGGATGTCCCCGAGTCCGTCGACGACTATCGTCTGGAAGAAGTCGTCCTCAACAAGGACAAGCCTGACATGATCGTCTTCGCTGGATCGTCGCTCGATCCAACCATCAAAGACAAACTAATCTCTTTTTTGCAGGAACATTGTTAATGCCAAAAATCGCACCAAAGGGACAACTTAAGGTCGATGTGGACTTAAACAACTAAAGAAAGAATCTTTCGACGAAACGTGCGACGAGGATAAAAATAAAGAAACAAGGGATTTGATGACGAAGGAAAAACCTCAATCGAGGAAAAAACCTGCGGACGATAGGGGGTGTCGTCGCTGCACTATGGTCGCCAATCAGGGGCGATGTCCTTGGTACTGGCGTCGGTCGTATGATGATTACAATACAAATGAAGGAAATGCTTCGAAATGTAAAGTACAAATGTTTAAAGTGTAAAACAGGTGTTTGTCGTGTGAATACAAGTGTAAACAACTGTTGGTCGAAAGCTGTTGGCGTGCGTCGAGAGCGATGACTTGAGCTTTTCTTTGAGCGTTCTTGAGTTCGCTGTAGGGTTCTGGCTTTCAGTACTTGATTTCCAGAGTTTGAGGGTTCTTAGCTATGAGCTTGAATGTTTTTCTCTGTTGTTCGGTGATGTTCGCTGATGGTTGCTGATGTGTATCGGATGTTAACTTATGATCCTTGATGTGAAGACTTAGCTTGGTATTTACAGTCTCCGCATCATTAATTAGCTCCATTAATGCTTTGATCAACGGATACAACGGCTGGAAACGGTTGCCGGAGTGATTATCCATAATGTTCTTTGTCCGTTACGGCTGCTTGCTGTTAATGGCTTTGACTCCTGCATTAAATACTTAACAAACGTAACAGTCAAGGTTAACGTTAGCTTTGGTCGAAGGTGCAGTGATCTTACGCGATGGTCGTACAGGACGGGCGATGTTATGGTCGAGTGTCATGGGGGACTCTCGACTTACCTTTTATGACGGACGACGGACGTTCTGCGGGTCTTGGTCGGGACCTTATATTAATCCAAGATGTCTTTCATAACGCGCGTCTTACCTTTTCTGGTCGTGCTCGTACGACGTGAATTTTTGCCCAAACAGTTTGCCCCTAAAATTTGAAAGAAGGATGGCAAATTCGAATTTAAATTTTGTCAATCAGACGCGTAAAAAATAGAGCAAGGTTCAGAAAAAATTACCTTGACCGCCTTATAACTGGGCTGGTTTGCCTCTAACTGAACGAGAAGTTAAAAAGGGGAACGAGGTCGTGACGTCATGCTGACATACGATCATGCTTACCGGCTGAATGTCGATGGAGCCCAGAGGTGCTATTAGAAATGAAAAAGATTTTGACGACTTTGGAAGTCTAGCGAAGATTCTCATGTGTATTACCATAAGCAAGGTTGGCGAGGTTCGACCGGAGATGTGTCCTGATGGATATGCCGTGATATATGAGTATTTGTTTAAGATGGGCTTCCACTGGCCGTATTCGCCTTTGGTCGAAGTGTTCATGCGTGAATTCGATCTTTCACCGAGGCAACCGATGCCCCAGTTCTGGCGAGTTATCCTGATCATCGAGCGACTTACCTCGCACTTGGAGTGGCGTATAAAGTCACGACCTATCAATATCGTCGTTATGGTTTACTTTCAGGACTTAAGGGTGATTGTACCTTAGTTTTGAACACTGCTGTCGATGATCGCAAATGGAAGACAAGGTATGTGCTAGATACGGACAGTGATTGGATTGGATTGATACTGTACAACTGGCGACGATGTCTCATATTGCGCAACTGGCGACGATGTTTCATACTGCGCAACTGGCGACGGTGTTTCATACTGCGCAACTGGCGACGATGTTCTCTACATCCTCGTCGACCCTTTCGTCAGCCGCCATGGGCAAGGGTGTAAAGACGGGAGAGAATGAGGGAGAGTTTATGGCGACGAACAACTTTGCGTTGTCGTCAACCCTCCTGATTGCCGATGTCCTCGTTAGGGCATAGTCACTTCTGCATCTGGGAAAATTATCAGCTATTATCTTTCAAAGAGCGTTTTCGAAGAATCTCGGTTGAAGAGATTGGACTGTGTTTAGCCGAACTGGCGTTCTTTGTAACTTTTTCTTTCAAACTTGTGTTATCGAAGTTCTTTCGCTGAGCATTTAGTATGTTTCTTTTGTAATTTGCAGATGCTTCTGTTTCCTCTCATTGAATATGTGAAGGTAGAGGAAATGCTGGAGTGGAGGTCGGTTGTTGAGAAGGATATATTCCTTCCTCCAACCTTAACATTAATCTTTAGAGCCATATTCTCAGAATGTCGAGGCATAAGGAGTTGGAAGACCACTCCTAATATACTCGTTTGATTCTTGCATCAGTTCTTCGGGATTGGCAGGGCTTCGAAGGTCGGGACTTTTGGGCAGAGCTTGCCATCGACGCTTTTCTCTAGGTTTAGGAAATGCTATGTCTTTTCATGTCTCGACCGTTGGTGGTCGAACCATTTTAACTTTGTATACTCGACCGTCGGTGGTCGAGTTCTTTTGAATATAACCGACAGTTTTGTAAATGAAACTTTGAACTTGCGTTTTATATATTTGGTAAACAAATACCATATCAATTATGAAATTGAATCTGGGAATCATGCGACTAAGGCATTCATTGTAACACAATAACTGGTACATAAGCCATAAGACTTTTAAATCGTGTGTATAAACATAAGCACATGCGACTAAAGCATACATTCGGAGTATGAAATTTTTCCAAGTTAAGAGGCTTAGATCATGAGATCGTTAGACCTCACAATCGTACGACTAAGTCGTGTGATTAATTTGAATCGTATGTACCTGTAAAGGATGATCAAATCATAGATTTGGTCGTTTATATCGTGCGACCTTATGAATTTAAAGTCATATTGTAGACTTAATGACTACTGTCGTGCGATACTGCGATAAACTATCGTGCGATTCTGCCGTAAAACGATGTTAAGGGTTAGTTGTTGGCTAACCAACGACCCTCCGATGCTTAAGTCAGTTGTGAGAAAAAATCGTATGAAAAAGATTTAGGAACATACCGTTAGATTCTCTTTTTAGTGGGATATTGCCCCCTGTCATTTATTATCTTATTCTTTTCGGATGAAAGATAGGTTTTAAATGACAGGATGACACTGCGATCTGATGAGATATTGTCGTGCGACAGGGAACCATAGTAGACTTATCCCTGTGGAAAAGATATAATTTTAGAAGAACGAACCTGTCAAAGGCGCCTGACTGTGGAGTATGTCAGACCATACATGTCTGAACCACCAGTGATGCAATTGACGACTTTTGTATGCTCGGGGGTCGATGGTCGATGGTTACTAGCTGGAGTAGCGTCATCGTCGATGATATCTTTGAGATTTCCTTTTGGGAAGTGATATGCTAGCTCCTTCTTCAGTGCGATGCAATCGTCTGTCGCGTGACCATGATCGACGTGGAAGTCGCACCACTTTGATTTATCTTTCTTAGCACCATCCAGGTCGGACTTCTTTGGCCATCGAATGGTCGCTTGGACGGACTTAAGAGCTTCGACTAAGTCTTTTGCGGACCCTTTGAATCCGTAATAGGATATCTTGGGGTATCGAGGAAATTTAGTCGCGGTCTTGGCCTCTGCTTTCGTCTTGAAACGAACATTTGAAATTTGGCGCGTGGGCTCGATTCTGGAAACAGCCTTTGTCTAGAACTCTGGCTTTCTGACGCCTAACGACTTCTTGTCGTCAGTGTGCTTGCGACGAAAGGCGGCATCATCCTCGACCCTCATATATGCTAAGGTTCGAGCTCGGACGTCTTCGAAAGTCTCTGGGGGGATACTTGGTCAGATCGATATATAGACCTGAACTATCGTCTAGACCACGCTTATAAGCTTCGATCGCAGTTTTGATGTCACAATTGCGGATACTGATCATTTCGGCATTGAATCTATTGAAATAACTTCGAATAGACTCATTGGTCTTCTCTACGACATAGTACAGATCACTAGTCTGTTTTTCCATCTTACGGTTGCTGGCGAATTGCCGGGAGAATTGGTTGACCAATTCGGCGAACGACCCAATAGATTTGGGTTTGAGATTGATCAACCACTGGAGAGCTGGACCAGTGAGAGTCGCCCCGAAACTCTTGCACATGCATACTTCCTGGTACATGTGTGGAATCGAGATCGTCCACATGAGCTGCTTATACTGCGCGACATGCTCGGTTGGATCAGTCACACCCGAATACTTGGGAGTGAAGGCAGGAATGTTATACTTCGTTGGGACCTCGACGGTGGCAATCTCGTCGATGAATGGCGACGCCTGATACCCCGAGCGAGGCTCGACGTCAACAGGCACGGCTGCCCCAGGCAACTTGGCGAGCAAGGACAGGACGCGCTCATTTTGGTCTTCTAACATCTTCAAACACTGGGCGACGAGATCGTTGAGATCAGGATTTGCCCCTGTCGAGGGATTGGTCCCTGGACTAGTTCCATTACCATCTGACGAACCATTGGTGTCCCCGTTGAATGGAACAAAATATGGCTACGACCCATAGTGGAATTGTTGCGGTCCATTCTGAAACGATTGTGGTCCATGCTGAAATGGCTGCGATCTCTGCTGGAAAGATTGCGATCCTTGATGGAAAGGTTGCGATCTGTAAGTCCAGTAATCATCACTGATAATCAAGATTCAATATAGAATGAACATTCAAGATCGTATTCACAGCAACTGGTCATATGATTTATTAACAATCTGTGAATTACAAGATATTACAATGAGTTTCTCTATAAATGGATTTGTCTATCAAAATCTCTTCTTACAAATGAAGCCCAAGACACTTATTTATAGTGTCTAATTACATGACATGGGCCCAAGCCCATTTAACTCCCATTAAACTCCCAAAGCCCAAAAGACTAACAAAGCTAATTACAATACATTTGACTTTCATTGACTTTACATGGACTTTATAAAACTTTCTATATAATTGGGGCTTTCTAGACCCAACACGATCCTTGCTGGAAAGGTTGCGATCCTTGCTGGAAAGGTTGCGGACCACTTTGGAATGGCTGGGATCCATTCTGAAACGGCTGGGCGCCACCTTGCAATGGTTGGGATCCATTGTTCAAGGGTGGTGGTCGGATGTGCTGAGGGGGAATCTGCCCAGACTAAGGATTCAGAATGAACGGACCCGGCTGCTGATTCTGCATGAATGGACCTGGATGCTGATTCTGCGCGGACGGGCCTGGTCCCGGACCTGGATTCTGGATGAATGGTCTAGGACCATTCTGGGGTCCAAAAGGATTCCTTAGCCGCGCGATCTCTTCAGCTGCTCTGCGATTCTGCTCTGCCATTGCCTTGAGTTGATTCCTGGCAACCTCGAGCTCCTGATACATCTGAACGACGGCTTGCTGCGGATTTCTAGCGGCTGCCATTTTCCTGCAACATAAAATAGAAGAAACTCCAAGAAACTATTAGTAGAATGCACGTTCTTCGAGGATTTTCTCTAGATGTAGTCCCACGGATGGTGCCAAACTGTTAATGCCAAAAATCGCACCAAAGGGACAACTTAAGGTCGATGTGGACTTAAACAACTAAATAAAGAATATTTCGACGAAACGTGCGACGAGGATAAAAATAAAGAAACAAGGGATTTGATGACGTGGGAAAAACCTCAATCGAGGAAAAAACCTTCAGACGACAGGGGGTGTCGTCGTTGCACTATGGTCGCCAATCACGGGCGATGTCCTTGGTACTGGCGTCGGTCGTATGATGATTACAATACAAATGACGGAAATGCTTCGAAATGTAAAGTACAAATGTTTAAAGTGTAAAACAGGTGTTTGTCGTGTGAATACAAGTGTAAACAACTGTTGGTCGAAAGCTGTTGGCGTGTGTCGAGAGCGATGACTTGAGCTTTTCTTCGAGCGTTCTTGAGTTCGCTGTAGGGTTCTGGCTTTCAATACTTGATTTCCAGAGTTTGAGGGTTCTTAGCTATGAGTTTAAATGTTTTTCTCTGCTGTTCGGTGATGTTCGCTGATGATTGCTGATGTGTATCGGATGTTAACTTATGATCCTTGATGTGAAGACTTAGCTTGGTATTTATAGTCTCCGCATCATTAATTAGCTCCATTAATGCTTTGATCAACGGCTACAACGGCTGGAAACGGTTGCCGGAGTGATTATCCATAATGTTCTTCGTCCGTTACGACTGCTTGCTGTTAATGGCTTTGACTCCTGCATTAAATACTTAACAAACGTAACAGTCAAGGTTAACGTTAGCTTTTGTCGAAGGTGCAGTGATCTTACGCGATGGTCGTA
Source organism: Saussurea involucrata (assembly GCA_033807775.1). NCBI lineage: Eukaryota > Viridiplantae > Streptophyta > Magnoliopsida > Asterales > Asteraceae > Saussurea > Saussurea involucrata. Next base: position 92,183,040 of record CM066327.1, on the reverse strand, counting down.
TGGGACGGGCGATGCTATGGTCGAGTGTCATGGGGGACTCTCGATTTACCTTTTACGACGGACGACGGACGTTCTGCGGGTCTTGGTCGGGACCTTATATTAATCCAAGATGTCTTTCATAATGCGCGTCTTACCTTTTCTGGTCGTGGTCGTACGACGTGAATTTTTGCCCAAACAAACATGCCGATTGTTTTGCTTGGACCCATGGGGATATGGTCGGCATCGATCCAAATGTTATTTCCTACAAGATTAACGTGGACCTGTTGTACACGCATATAAATCAGAAGCGACGAAAATTTGCCCCAGAGCGAAATAAAGTGATCAACGAAGAGGTCGACAACCGACTCAAAACAGGAAAAATCCGAGAATTAAATATCCCGATTGGCTAGCTAATGTCGTGGTCGTGGAAAAGAAAAACGGAAAGTGGTGGGTATGCATTCACTTCACAGACCTTAATAAGGCATGTCCGAAAGATCCCTTCCCACTGCCACATATTGATGCGATGGTCGACGCGACTGCTGGTCACGAACTTCTTACATTCGTGGACGCTTACTCTGGATATAACCAGACATTAATGCATAATGCCGACCAAGAGAAAACCACCTTCATGATGGACAAACGTATTTATTGTTACAAAGTTATGCCATTTGGTCTGAAAAAAGCAGGGTCGGCATACCAACGACTAGTCAACAAAATGTTCAAAGACTATCTGGGTGACACAATGAAAGTGTACATCGACGACATGCTCTTCAAGTCTAAACAGGCAGTCGGCCATATTGATCATCTGAAAAAGTCGTTTGACGTACTCAGAAAGTATCAAATGAAGCTAAACCCGATGAAGTGTTCCTTCGGTGTCAGCGCTGGAAAATTTCTAGGGTACATGGTGACACGACGTGGGATCGAAGCAAACGCAGATCAAATAAAGGTAATCATCGACATTAAATCACCAAAGGACTTCAAAGAAGTCCAACGCCTTACTGGTTGCATAGCTGCGTTAAACAGGTTTATCTCTCGATCTTCTGATAAATGTCACCTGTTTTACAATGTTTTAAGAAAAAACAGGGGATTTGAGTGGACGGACAACCACGAGCAAGCGTTACAAAAACTGAAAGAATACATAGCGTCGCAACCCTGTTGTCAAAGCCCAAGGACAACGAGGTCCTACAATTATATTTGGCAGTCAGTTCCAATTCGGTAAGCGCTATCTTGACACGAGAAGACGACAAACGCCAACTCCCGATTTATTACATCAGTAAGTCTTTACTATACGCTGAAACCAGATACTCATCCATGGAAAAACTAATACTAGCATTAATCACTGCTGTCATAAAGCTTCGACATTATTTCGAATCTCATCCTATACTTGTCATTACTAATTTTCCTCGTAAGTCTGTCTTAAGAAAACCAGAGTTGATAGGTCGACTAGCGAAGTGGAGTGTCTATCTCAGTAGCTACGACATAGATTTCAAACCAAGAACAGCAATCAAGTCGTAGGTCCTAGCAGATTTTGTCATTGATTTCAGTCCAAAATTGGACGCAGACGTACAAGCAGATACTGTAGCGACTCTCGACGACACGCCTTGGATTCTTTACGTCGACATATCGTCCAACGCCCGGGGGCAGGACTAGGCGTCGTCTTACAGCCGCCACATGGGGCAAGATGGTGTACTCCGTACGATGTGATTTTAAATCCACAAATAATAAAGCCGAGTATGAAGCATTGATCGTGGACATGAACATGGCACGAGACTTGGGGGCAACCGTATTACACGTCAAAAGCGATTCCCTCCTTGTCGTGAACCAGATGAACGGGGAATTCGCAACAAAAGATTCCAAAATGATGGCATACCTTAAGACGGCCAAAGCAAAATCGTAGGAATTCAAAGATTTCTCGATCGAGAAAATCCCAAGGGACTAGAATACGCAACCTGATGCCTTAGCCAACCTTGGGTCGGCACTCGGAAAGCCATCGTTCGACAACATCCCCATGATCCATCTAGCGGTCTCGTCTATCGAAAATGATAAGGACGTCCACGTCCTCAATGAAGAAAATGATTGGTCGCGTGATATTAAGAATTACCTTATAGACGACCAATTACCAGACGACCGACTGGAATCACGCAAGATCAGATTCAAAGCTTCCAAGTATCTTATGATCGGAGACAGGCTCTATCGACGATCATCGACAAGTCTACTCTTACGATGTATAGTTAACAACGACCAAGTGCAAACCATCCAGAAGGAAATGCACGATGGATAATGTGGCAGTCACTCAGGAGGTCGTAGTCTAGCGAATCGAGTCTCACGACAAGGTTACTATTGGCCGACCTTACGACAAGACTCAATCAGGTACGTCCAAAGCTGTGACGCCTGTCAACGACATTCAGGTATGTCTCATCAACCGTCAGAACCTTTGCACACGACTTTAGTCTCATGGCCCTTTATGAAATGGGGAATGGACATTGTCGGTAAGTTTCCACATGCCCCTGGGCAAAAGGTATTCTTATTAGTTATTATTTCTCTAAATGGATAGAAGAGGCGGCTTTCTCCCAAGTCCGGGATAAAGAAGTCATAACTTTTATCCAGACTAACATTATCTACAGGCTTGGAATCCCGTCCAAAATTGTATGCGACAATGGATCACTATTCATAAGTGATCGAACTCAACAGTTTTGCGAGGATCGTAACATCAAACTCACCACCTCGACGCCACGATCTCCTCAGTCGAACGAAATCGCTGAATCGAGCAACAAAGTCATAATCAGCTCGATAAAGAAGCGATTAAAAGTTGCATAGAGACGAGGAGTCGAAGAACTCCCGTCGGTCCTATGGGCCAATCGTACGACGCCACGTACTTCCATAGCTCAAACCCCGTTTTCCTTAGTATACAGGTGTGAAGCAGTCTTGCCTGTCGAAACACAACTGCCGACGTCGTGACACACCTCGGTTGATCATAACTTGGTAGACCTAAGTTATGACCTCGACGCTCTAGAAGAACTACGAGAAGCTGCTCTTGTCAAGCATCTCAAAGACATGTGGTCAAATGACATTTCAATAAAAATGTCAAGATCAAAGTCTTCCAAGAAGGTGATTTCGTCCTTCGACGTGTATTCCAAAATACCAATGAATTAAACGCATGTGAGTTATCCACTAAGTGGAAAAACCATATCGTATATCTGAAGTAGTAGGAAAAGGTGCCTATAGCCTCCAAACTCTCGACAACCAATATATCCCATTTACCTGGAATGCAGTATATTTGAAAAAATATTTCTTTTAAGTAATTTATTCTTATGATTTGCTCATCACGACAATTACTACCTTAAACACCAGAGGGTCGTTGGCTAAGCCAACGACCAACCGCTAACGATTGATATGTCGCAGGATCGCACGATCATATACACACAAATCAGTCGCTACGCTAAGTTCCCTAAGATAAGACAACTCGATGCTCAAGAAATTTCAAGTCTCACGACTCCGAGTCTCAGACTTAGAAATATTCAAAAAAAGATTTAATCGCACGATCTTTGTAAAATGCCTCAGTCGCATGATTTATGTTTCGATTACATATTATATGAAGTTTTAATCGTGCGATCTATGTTATCCTATACGCACGTTTTATTCTTTATCGCGTGATTAATGTATTATCGTGAGTTATCGCTAGACTGAGACAATCTGATGTGATAAGTAGAAACATCTGACAAAGAATCCTAAGGCAAAAGCACTTGAATTGATATTTCCAAAAAAGTTACAAGTGAAAGGCCCGGCCACCAACGGTCGTTCCAAGAAAACTACAAAAGAAAATTCTAACTAAGGTTGGGAAGGCAGCTCCTTGTCTTGGACGACCTCCTCATCGCCACCCCCAACTCCCGCCTCTACAGGATCGTCCTCTTCAAGAGTATCCTCCTAGTCGAGATCTTGTTCCAACCCAATCTGCTCCAAAAAAGTGGTGACCTCTGCATCTGCGTTCGCCATGGGATTCTTTCCATGAATGTGGCGATGCATGATCGTCGCCTTAACTCTGAAACGAGTTATGGCCTCAAAAACTAAGGAGCCTATGCTCCAAATCAGTGATCGCCTCCCCCTTCGCTTTAACAGACGACTCAAGGTCTGCAACCTGTTTTTTGCGCACGGTTAAAAGGTCCTTGGTCGTCACAACTTCTACTTCAGACGCATAAACTTTATTCTGATCCGTCAAGCCTCGACAAAAGAGACTCGACCCTGGCCTCTGATGCCTGTACTTGCTCTTGCGCCCTCCGTTCCCTATCTTGGGCCTTGCGCACCTCTTCCACGGCGTGGGAAGCAGCCTTATAAGCTTCATCCAATTGGCTATACAGACACAAAGACGCCTGAAAATCCTACAAAACACACAAACAAATGGTTAGAATACCAGATGAAAAGCCGAAGGGAAAAACAAATCAAAATAGAGGAACTCACCATGAACGTCAGCCCCTGCGACGTGAGATCCGGTCTCGTCGACCGACACCCCCTGTAGCATTCCCGGAAGGACGGGATCAAATACTTTCCCAGATGGGGAAATATCTTTGCCCTGTCTAGGACACCGTCAGCCATGAAATCCGATGGAAAAGTGAAATTCACCATCGCGACATAGGTCGACTCTTCGACCCTGGGTCCCTTCCCTTTATCGACCATGGAAGGGACATGCTCGTCCGACCAGGGACCGGTCTCCTTAGGTATCATCGTTGATGCCAGAGGAGTGACGTTGATCGGCTCGGCGTCGATCGTGCCTGAAGGCGCCTTCGTCCTATCAGAAGTCGCAACATTCGATTGGCTGCCCCTTCGACGATGGTTCCCTTCGGAAGGGAACCATCTTTGTCTTCTTTGCCCCCGATGCAGAAGTCGATGGAGCCTTCCTTTTTAACTCCTTGGTTTTTCTAGCCAGGAACTGTTGAGATTCCTTCTTCGAAAGGTCATGCGTCGGCATAGAGCCCGATCCGCCTGAAGAATAAAGAAGAAGTCGTACGACTAAAAAGCACATGACAAAAATTGCATGACATGACATGGGACACTTACCGGCCATATCCTCTTCCTCTCTATCTCTTCTTCTTCCTCTCCCTCTTCCCTTCCTGTGGTCGAAGCCCCAGTTGCCTCGATCACCTCAATGTCAGAGTCCTCGTCGATGAGGGCACGGACGACGAAGACGGAGCGTTCCACGACGCCGCTCCTCAGGAGTCTTTCGATTTTCTCCTGAGTGTCGGGATGAGGCTCAACCCTGTTGAAGTTGATCGCTGAAACACATGAAAACTGTCGGTAAATATGATCAAATTAAAAAAATTAAAAAATAATGTACGACAGAAAACCTACCTTCGACGTTCCATCTGGTGGTGACCCACGAAGAGTCCTCACCCGTCCGGTCGAGCGATTTCAGCCGACACAAGACGTATCGAGCTTTCAACACACGATCGTTGACCATGGTGTTCTGAACCAGGACTCTTTCGCCCCTGAACCTTGGGTAAAGGCTGTAGTGGTGGTTCCCATCTGCTTTCACCATATAGGCTGCCAAGCGGTCGTTTACGGTGAACGGGTCGGCCGAGTCGTTGGTGTTCCTTTCTATCACCTGGATGATTCTTCAGAAATGTGGCATCGTCTGACAAGGAGAAAGATGGAAATGGTCTAAAAACGCCCTGGCCAAAGGCGAGAAGGGCCACTTGAATCCTATTTTGAGCAGATACTTATATAAGATGAAATATCCGCCCGGACATCCTTCAGGCCGGATATGGTCAGGCGTAAAGAGCTCAACACCATCTGGAATCCCAGCCGAAGGCCTCTAAACTTTCGCATGTGACAATGGCACTCGGAGGTTCGCCGAACATGATGAAGTCTAGTGTATTTACTAAGGCTAAGAAAAGGTTCTTTAGATACCAATTCTTCGTACGTCTCCTAGCTATGGACTAAATGTGCATAAAGGGTCGAGGATCGTACCTTTAAATCCTTCAAAAAACCATGAGTAAGAAGTGGAAAGGGTTTTTGGCAAAGATTGCACGGATTCTCTCTCTAGAAAACCATGGAAGCGTAAAAAAGGAATGGATCGAGTTTCAAGTACTATATATACGGTTTCCAATGTCAGGTCAAGTCGTTCGATGGTTGACGCGTGTCATCGCTCTTTCGCATGCCACCATCGGATGAACGACACCTGTCATATAGTTGTCATCTATGCGCGATATGTCATCATGACGTCGACGATCTTATCGACTTTTCAGTTACCTTCGAACCAATTTGGTTTCCTTCTAACCAGAGTCCACTCATTGGTCGACACGTGTCCATTCAGTTACCTCGAAATTAAAATTTAAATTCACGCACTAAATTCAAATTTTGGGGGCAAACCGTATGGGTAAAAAAACCACACCTCACGACCAACACAAGAAACCAAAGGACTTATTTTGTCTGACAAGTCTTGTATTAAAATAAGGTCCGTTAAATATTGCACAACTGTAGCCGTAGTCGTCGCAGGTAAGATATCTCCGATGTACGATGGAAATCTCCACCGAAACGTGCGACCGTCGTAGGGTTATCCTCGACATTTGTTTACTAATGATCGACAAGTGTTTCTTTTATGGCTATTTAATGGAGGTCAAACACATTAAATGACAACGGTCATAACCGAAGACCGCAATCAAGTGTATTTAATGCCAAGATGATTTTCCACATTTATGATGGCCATTAATGACGCCAAAGCCTATATATATCAAGCCTAAAGCCACACTCAAGAACAAGTCATTCTCAGAGACACACAAGGTTCACTAGAAGCATATTCGAAGCACTCAAGCAATCATCCACACTGTCCCTCAAAGAAACGCAAGATGAAGCATTCTTACACACGATGCACAATACTATTTTACAATTAATTCTATTTCTATTGTAATTGTAATCTATTGTACTCACAAAATTTGTTACTAAAGGACGTCGTCCCTGTTTGACGACCATAGTGCACCGTCGAATTCTATAGTCGACCGTGGTTTTTATCCTCGACGGGGTTTTCCGTGTCACCAAATTCTCTTGTCTCTACCTGTTTTTGTTATTTGTCGTACGACTTGTCGAAAGAATTATTTCTTTAGTTGTTTAAGCTCCACATCAACCTTATGTTATCCTTTGGGTGATTTTTGGCATTAACACTAACCCAGATAAGTTTTCTATAAGCTTATGAATTTCTGTTTCAAAATTCTCTCTTTCACTTTCAAATTCTTTTTTCAATATTGTTGCGTTTATCAGATATTCTTTGAAAACCACAATGTTTTTCCTTTCAAGCTCCTTCTTTTCACTCTCAAAAGATTTTCTTTGATTATCAAAATTATCTCGCTCAATTATCAAAACCCTTTCAAAATCAGATATTTGTTTTGAAAGTTTGGCATGTTTAAGCTCAGACATCTTTCGTTCCTCGAAAATCTTCTTTTAAAGGTCCAGAATCTTTCTTTTAAAAAAATTTCGCTCAATTAAAAACTCAATCTTTTCTTTTCAAAAACTAGAATCTGTTTTTCAAAAATAGATATTATGTTCTTTAAGTCAAAATTGGCAATCTCTAAGGTATCAGAGCAAAAGTCAAATTATTTAAGTCAAGATTGGCAATCTCTAAGATTAATTGATTCCTCATTAGATATCAAAAATGCTTTAGAGAAGTCAAAATATTTAAAAAAAATCAACTGTTCAACTTGGATTTTGTGATTTTTGAACTTTTAGAACTTCAAATCACCATAACTCGTTCAAAAATCAGAATTTTGCAATTAAAATTTGCAGGGTTTCTCAAAATGTGATTCTGAACACATTCTCTTCCGATATTTTCTATGAAAAAACACCTACAACTATGAATTCGATCACACCACAGTAATATGTACTTTTTTGAAAAACAATTTCTTCAAAATCAACAAATTGATCTGTATGAATCAGAAATCTATAATCACATTCAGACTGAGTTTTGGACTGAAGTATCCAAAAGTCAATATTCTCAATGAAGCATGAGTCCTAAACTATTGTGTTTAGAAGTCATTTTAATGAAGAATGAGTTCTATACTGATGTGTACAGAAGTCATATTTTAAGATTACACTCAACACAAGTTTATTTCTGCAAGAACTGCACAACTTCTGTTTTTGTCAATTAAGCACAACATCTGTTTTCAGTCATGTGTCAATATGGATCATTCATTCAGCTCTACACATGAATAACCTGCAAAACATATTAAGTTGACTTTGGTACCCATTTGAACTTGGGTCCAGGTCTGTTAGGTGCAGTGGCATATGCAGAGACTTTGTAAGAACCAAAACAGTGCTGAATAAAATTCTTGTTCACAAAATCATCAGTCCCACAATATGAACAACAAAGTTTCTTTTGTGCTAACCTGACTAGTTGATTTACAGAATAAGTCACATCAGGTTTTACAAAATATTTGGTATGAAAAGCTTGGTTGTTTATTTTGACATGTTGAACAAACTTAGATGATTTTGGAATTGGAGCAGAAACTTTCACTCTCCAAATCATTTTTACCTTTTTAAAAGAAAAATTATCAGATTTATCAATAAGAGTATCATAAAACAGATTAGAAGAACGAATCTGATCTTTTGAACTATGATTTGATTTGTCAACAACTTTTGAATTTCTAAAAACTTTTAGAGGAACATTTTAACATACAAATCAAACCTTGACTGCAAATCAGATTTGGACTTCTTCTCTATCATGACTTCAGTTGATAAATCAGATATTTTTTAATAAGCTTCCTTATCTCAAAATGAAAAACCTTCTTTTCCTTCTCAAACTCATCTTTTAAACATTTTTTCTATAAAACCATCTACCTTGTTCTTTTCGGTCTCTTTCCTTCCATCTTCTAACTCTTTCTCCAACTCATTGATTTTCACAGAAAACTCATTTAACGTAAAAAATAAATCACATAAAAGTCGTAAATAAGCTCAAGTTGTCACAAAAGATCTCAAACCATCACTAAAACTAAAAATATGGAATCATGCAATTCCATGAAAAACGTCACTAAAAGATCTCTAAACTATCGTTAAAACCTCTCAAACTTATCTCTAAAACCTCGCGACTATCGGACAACACGCATGCGATATAATCAACCTATCGATCAAGAGACGTGTGGTATACTTGTGTACCAATCAAGAGATGTGCGGTAAATTTGTGTACCGATCACGAGATGTGCAGTAAACTCGTATGCCAATCAACAAACTTCTGCGATATACTTAAACCTGCAATGTATAATTGCATGCGGTATATGTGATCAAATAAAACAACCCATGTGATATATATGTATGTATTATAATGGATAGCAAAACAATAGCAGGAAGAAATATAAGTTGGTATGCTATGAATGCTTAGCTCATGCACAAGATGATCAACATATTAGAATGAAAGAGGCATGCATCAATGTATGCAGTATCGATGTATATGCAGACCATGTAATCGTGAAACATGCAACTTATATAACTTTATATATTGTGTATATTCGATGTATGTGTGCAACGACGGTAACATGAATACACTAACACAGATAGTCAACTAGCAAAACAAAATAGTTAAATATGATAGCTTGAGTAATGAATGAAAAACAAACCGTGAGGTGTATATATCTAATCCGGGAGTAGATGCATCCGGGAAATAAAATCATTCGGAAAATATATTCATTCGGCAAAGGATAGTTTTCCGATAAAAATGGTTTTGTTAGGGTCAATTTATGTTGATTAGAAGTTCAAGGGTCTGTATTGTAATTCTTTAATTTGAGCCTTGTAGTGAACGGGTCGTAGGCTTGTTAACCACGTGCCTATCATATATAATGTTAGCTTAGCCTTAGAAAATAGGCTAGTTGTTCATTATGCTTTCCTTCACTTAATTGTAATTCTCTCTCAATTGAAAGCAATATATGGATGACCAGTTGAAATCATAAACTTTATTGTTCAATCTATTGATTTCATTATTCGTTGCACGGATTTGGAACTCACAATTGGTATCAGAGCAGACGGACAAGATCGATTCAAAGTGCTCATATTGAATTATGGTAAGTTTTTTGACTTTTTCACGTTTGTGTTCTTCTTGATAACTCAATTCGTTGATTCTGGTAAAATTGATCGATTTCGTTTTTTGGGTATTGTTAGTATCATTGTCTTGAGGCTTCTTCACTAAAAATCGAATTTTTATCATCAAAGCTTGTTGTTTTTGCTTCAAAATCGATTGGGTTAGTGTTATTTTTGTGTTTGGTAGTGTTTCTAATCTTTCAGGAACATTTTTGAGCAACCCTAGTCGATTCCCAATCGATTGGAAATCCACAGCCGTTGTTTCCGGGTAACACAGCCGCGTTTTCCGGACAAGTCATCACTTTCCGGACGTTTGTGTTATTCTTTCCGGGTTAGTCTTTAAATTCAAAGTTTTCCGGGTAATTTGTTCCGGAAACCCAAAGTAACCGGTAAAGATTTTATCCGGACAACTCTAGGTATCCGGTAATAATTTTTATCCGGACAATACTAAGTATCCGGGAAACAATTTATCCGGATTATATAATCACCCGGTAAGTTCGTGTGATTTCTATTCTATCCGGTAAGTTCAGTATTCGGGATCTCTATCATCTGGTAAGTGTTACGTTTATTTGTTTCATTCGGACACTCTTGTCACCCGGTAACATTTGTTATCCGATAACCTTAAGCTGTCCGGACTCCTCTACTTATACGGATACTTTTGCTTTGAACTTTTTCATTTAAATCTGATCCGGACACTTCCAGATCAGATATCTCATCAGGATTCCTATCCGGTGAGTTCAGTTTGTTGAAATCTTACCAGTTCCTAGTTCCTATATGTCATAGAACCTGCGTTAGGATTCCACTCATAGTGCCTTGCGTTAGGTTTACACTTTGAATCAATCAAATCGTCTGACGATCACTCTGTTGCAACCAAAGATGTCTTCTCGTGACGCTGTCGCAATCGGTACCGATTCCAAACCACCTTGCCTCTATCAAGGTGAGTATAGCCAGTGGCGAGACAGATTCATGATCTTCGTAGAGTCTAAGGACAACTACGTGTATATCAAGAGAGCTCTTGAAACGGGTCCAATTCCTTGGCCGAAGAAGACCATAGCAGCAACTGCAAATGCTGAGGCTCGTACTGAGGACAAGACTTTCGCCGACATGACTGTAGATGAAAGAGGCATGATTGAAGGTGAAAAGCATGCAAAGAGATATCTTGTTCAAGCTCTCCCCAACACGATCTACACTGCCATCGACAGTTACAAAGACACATCAAAGGGTATGTGGGATCAAGTGGCCAGAATGATGCGTGGGAGCGATGTCGGAAATCAACAGAAGATCAACAGCGCAATAATCAAGTTCGATGGTTTCAAGCAGCGCACCGGCGAGTCTCTCACCCAGACCTATGAACGTTTTTGCTCACTTCTTAATGAACTGAACAAGAATAAGATCACTAGCTCCAACACGGAAAACGCGCTCAAGTTTCTCAACAATCTGCTGCCAGAATGGAAGGTATTTGCTTCTCATGTCAAGCACAACAACTTGATAGAGAACATTGGCATCAATGAACTTTACGAGACGCTTCTTCAAGACGAAGATGAAGTGAATGAACTTCTGAAGGAGAAGAAGATTGCATCAAACCCAGCTGCTGATCCTATTGCACTCATGTCCTCCAAGAAAGGAAAATATTTGGGCCGTCACTCCAAACGTGCTCAAAAGCAAAGCTCTTCCGAATCGGAAGAAAAGGAAGACAATGATTCTAATGATGAAGTATCTGACTTCAAGAAAGAGATTGCTCTGCTCACCAACTCTTTCCAACAACAGAAGTTCTATTAGAAGCCTTCGTCCAATAATCAGCGCTACTCCACCTCTTCCAACAAGCGCCACGATTATCAGGACAAGTATGAGGGAAAGAAGAAAGCTGATGAGCAAGACAAGTCAGAGAAAAAGGAGAAGACGGAGAAAGTTGAAAGTAAGAAGAAAGATGAACCAGTGACCTGTTACAACTGTGGAAAGCTTGGTCACTTCGCTAAAGATTGCAAGCGGCCGGTGGTAAAGAATTCTCATTACTACAAGGCTAAGCCCGCCGTGATTGAGCAGAAGGAAGTTGGAGAAGCTCTACTTGTGGAAAACGACTACTGGTTGGGTCGTTCTGATGATGAAAGCGATTTTGGTGGTGCTGATGCTTTCATGGGATATCACTCTCCAGCCGATGAAGAAACGACAAGTCAGGTATGTGTTTCTAGCCAAAAAGATTTCTTGAATCAAATGCAATTTCTTACCGAACAGGCAGATTCCTTTAAGGCCACTTCTAAAGAACAAAAGCTTGAGATTAGATATCTAACCGAAAAACTAGATGTTCAACAGAGAATAACTGAAAAATATAAGTCTGAAAATGCTAATCTAAAAGACAAATGTAAAAATCTCCCATTAGCACCTAAGGACTTAAGGGCCAAGTTATCTGAACTTAAGTCTCAGTTTGATCAGTGTCTGAATGAGAAAGCAGAAATTGTTTATCAATGTTCTGCCCTTCAAATTCAGCACAAGGAGTTTGTTAATAAAATCACCGATCTTGAAACAAAACTCCATAAAAGAGGTCAAACCGATCAAACCATCTTTATGAATAAACCCAAAGAGTTCACGTACTTTAACAAAGAATGGGGGATCGGATACGATAACCCATACTATTTGAAAAAGGGTATCTACCAAACACCTACTTTGTATGATTTTGGTTGTTTTGGGTTAGATAAAAAGTACCCGGAATATGCTATTCGATGGACTGGTCCTCTTGAACCTGAAAAGAAGAGGAAACCGAGGAATATAGGCGAGCACACATACGAGGAATACAACTTCCGTTTTGCTATGAACCTTTAAATTATTCTTATCAAAAGAACAAGAAGTATCTCTCGAATGACTACTTCGATGGCTATGAGGTTGTAACGACCAAGGATTCCTCCAAAAAGGATGAGGTCCAAGCAACCGCAACCAAGACTGAGACGGATGAGTTTAAACTCTTTGTTCCACCTCTCATCTTGGAAGCAAAGATAGTCGAGTTGGAGGAGTCACTCGAGAAAGAAAGGTCAGTTTTTCAAATGGAAAAGCAAGCGTTAATTGAGAAACTTGAGAATATTCAACCGGTCAAAACCGAAGTTGTGTCTGATGAAGGAAAGGAGATCCTTCGGGGAGAAATCACCAAACTAACATCAAAACTGGCTGCCTTGGCAACAGATGCGATGCAAGAGTATACGAGAAATGGTCAGCTCCAAAAGCAGATTGACCAATTCCAATCTGAAAAGCAGATTTCACCTGAACTTTCCTCAAGTTCATCTGATACGTCTTCGTTCAAAGCATTTATAGGCAATATTTCTACTTCACAAGACGGTAAAGATTCTGATGGAGAGTTTGAGTCATTCCCTTTCGACAAACCTCTTCCGAGTCATACTGATTTTCTATCACCAGTGGTGAATCGATCGGTCAACTTTGAAAAGGGTGCTTGTTCAAACACAAAGACCCCAGCTATGATTGAAATTTCCAAATCTAAACCTGTTTCTCAAAACCAATCACAGCCGAGGAAAAATACCATGCGATTGCCCATCAAAAATCATGTTTCTTCAAAAGTCACTGACCGTTCTGTCCCTGCTGTTTCAGATAAAAATGGTCGCGTAAAACAAGAAAAACCCAACTGGCTAAACAAGGAACCTGTCAAGGAGGCAGCATCAAAGTCTTTCCCTACTGCTTTTAATTCTAGAATAAATAAAGACAATTGTGTTTGGAATAATTGGAATCGTTTTGAAGTTTCTTTTCCGATTAAACTTAATTCAGTTATCGCGTGATTGTTTATGTTGTTCTAGATGTGGTTGGAATGATTTTGATGAAATTAACTTAAATGATTGGTTTGGGTCATATCACATGTATAATCATACATCCAAACGCAAACCCCGTAATAACACGAAGAAACACTATAATCAACGGGGTTACCAATCAGAGGTTAAACCACAGCGGGAGACCAAACCCATTCCAAAACGGGCTTCTCCTACTGAGGTTAGACAGGCACCCAAGAGGCAACCTGCTACAAAACAAGCTCCTATGAAAGGTGTAAATCCTACACCCAAGAGGCAAAATGATTCAAAGCAAGTTCCTCCGAAAGGTGTCAAATCTAACCCTCCCGGACCCAGGAAAATCTGGGTACCGAAGGTCCGCTAATCTCGTTTTGCAGGACGGTCATGTGTGGTACTTAGACCCTGGATGCTCCACACACATGACCGGAAGGAGGGAGCTGCTCACGATCTACAAGGAATAATATTGCGAAGACGTGAGGTTTGTCTATACCTGTGTTTTCACGAGCTGCTCATGTATTTAGGGGGAGCATGATCAGCTATCAGGTAAGTTCATTCTACTGTTGAGGGGGAGCGTCGCACACAATTTTTTTAACTGATGAAAAGTTTTTTTGTGTGTGTGGATACTCCTATGTGCATTTCACACTTCGCGCACAATCTGAGGGGGAGCATATCACTTAATGCTCATCATTTGAGGGGGAGCGACACTGTGTTTTTCTTTAAATGTTCTAAAGTTATTGTGTGTCGGGCTCTCCATTGCACGTTTTTTTGCATTATCCGAGGGGGAGCAAGTTTTCCCCATGCTAAGCGAGAGAAGGTTGATTTTACATCTTCATAGTCCAAATTTTTGCAAAATTCTCAAGAACAGGAATTTTTTTTTTGTGAAAATTCCAAGAATCCGGACAGGTATCCAGAAACCTTATCTTTCCGGATAGGTTTCCGGACCGGGTCCTTATCCGGGTTGGAAAGGATCCCGGATATCCTACCCGGACTCATGGTCAACATATATAAGCATCCGGGAACTTCTTTCTTTCATTATCTGGAAAATACGACCATAAACCCTAAAACCCTCTCGGCCTTTTTCTCCCTCGCTCGGACTCCCTTCCAATCCATGATTTTCACGCGTGTGTCATCTCCAAATCAGGTATGTTACTCGAATCTCCACTTCTATCATTAGTAATCGAGTTTCGCATATATTGCACCACACATCGATCACTGATTTAGTCGATTTCACAATGTTCGAAAACCCATTGTGGGGTTTTGTCAATTTCTGGTAGTTTCGTGAGTAGTTAGGTCGATTTAAATCACTTAATGTATTTATCTACTTATATCGACACTGGTTAAACGTTTTGACCCTTGTTTGTGATGCTAGTTTAGTCGATTGATGGGTTTTACGTTTCGTCCGGACACATTCATCCTGTCCGGAAACATTCAATCGTGTTAGATATTTTATCCGGTCACTCTCCACTACCGGAAACCTAGTTGTCCGGAAACCTCAGGGTTTCCGGTAAGTTCAACTACCGGTATGTTCGATGTCCGGATTCCTTTTTATCCGAAAAACCATTATCACCCGGAAACCATTTTAACCGGTTTATCCATTTTATCCGGGAACGTTCTTCCCATCCGGTATCGTGTGATTTTCCAGACACCCTTTGTCCAGATACCTGTATTGTCCGAAAAGTTTTGCAAATCCATAATTTTATCCGGACACCCCTGTCGTGTCATTCCAGTACCTATTTTGTCACTGTCAGTCCTCAATCTGCCTAAGATTGAGCAATCAAATGCAAAGGTACGCGCCGACACTTGTTCATCCGCCTCAAATACTGACTGTGCTTCTTTTTACAGATACACAATGGCGGATCAGGAACAAAATCCTCTACAGAACCCGGAAGAGCAACAAATTCCTCAAGAGGATTTTATAGATGAAGCTGCTGACAACGCCTTGGTCGACCCTGACCATGGTACTGAATTGGAGGCCAATAACCATCACCTGGACCCGGCACTATTCAGACCACAACCACAACATCGAGTGATTGTGGAAATCCTTATGCGTCACCCTCTCCGTGAGGCCCTCACCGCCACTGCCGACGTCCCCTTGTTGTACGTACTTCAAGTATGGTTCTCCGCACAAGTTCGCACGGCCGGTAACTCACAAACGATCACCGCTCAAATCGATAACCAACAGTTCACGCTCACACCTAACACTTTCCGCCGCCTACTGTCACTTCCTGAAGCCAACACTGGCGGACGTCAAGGCTACGACCCCGCGGTCAACGACGATACTCTGTGCACCCAAGTCCGCGCCCTTGGATACAACTACGCTCTCAACCGTCCCTGCGCCTTCAATCGGAAATACCTGGGCCCCATCTGGTACACCCTATTTACGATCCTGAACAGGTGCCTCTCATCCAGATGGAAAGGTATCGACCAGTGCACCGGCGATTTCCTCAGATTATTTCACGCCGTGTGTTACAACCGCCACGTGGACTTTGCGATGATCATTTGGCGCGAAGTCGTTATCGCTATTCGTCAAATCGGAGGTACCAAACAGAAGAAGTTCCTTCCCTATCCCCGTTTCATATCATTAGCTGTGCGTCAACATATGGACGCAAATCCGGCGATACCGCAACGTCTTACCCATCCGGTATGTCCTCCTCATCACTTACAATATATGGTTATTCGCAACCCGTCCAACACGGTAGCCTTACCCATACCTGAAGCCCTTCTGGCTCACGCCGATCCCGCTGCACCGGGTGTTATAGCTTATATGGAAGCGTTAGGGAATCCCATGGTCCACCCAGTGCCGGAGGGATTTAGACCCGAGAGATGTGAGGGTCCGAGAGTAAGAGGTGGAAGGGCCCGGGCAGCAGGGGCTCCCGGTTGGGGTGTGATGATAGTTCGTGGAAGGGGAACTGGAGTGAGAGGTGCAGAGGAATCGCGTCCCGGTTCTAGCCAACAACCCATTATCCCCATCATCCGATCGACAGGCGAAGCCGGAGCATCGTCCTCACGACCGATGCTTCACCATGACTCCGAACCATATCTTTCCGACCCTCCTTCCCCAACTCCACATGTTAAAATGTGGAATCTTACTCCACGCAATCCGATACGGACCGGAACATATGCCTGAAATTAATACCTCACAGCATCGGCCCAAACCCGGACTTCACCGAAGGAATCCCACTTAACTCACCTCCTCATACTAAACAGCCTGAAATAGGAGATATTAGGAACGAGGGAGTAGTAGATGCTAAGTTAGACATTGTGAGAAGGAGAGAACTGCGTTCGAAAGCGAACCAGGAAAGATTGAGTCGTAAAGATAACGAGGCTCCTAAGCGAACCCAACCGAGTGATATCCGGGTAGCCACATCTACTATCCCGTCTCATTTGTTGGGACAGGATATTGAAAAAGCCTCCGTGGACCCAGCGGAGCAAATGCACAACCCCCTTATCCACAAATCCGTCTCTCAAAAGACGGATGTTTCAGTTTCTCATGGGGATCAAGCAAAACTTCCACCGGTCTCTCACTCGGAGTGTTCTGGTGTTGAAACAAGAGACCAACCGCCCC
This sequence comes from Saussurea involucrata, assembly GCA_033807775.1. Lineage (NCBI taxonomy): Eukaryota > Viridiplantae > Streptophyta > Magnoliopsida > Asterales > Asteraceae > Saussurea > Saussurea involucrata. The sequence goes on along the minus strand of CM066327.1, from coordinate 92,165,664 downwards.
TGGTCTCGACTTCATTTCGTGCACAATCGAGTCTATAGCCATTTGAAATTGAACATTCTTCGCCTAGGACACATGATGAAGAACACCAAATCGAGAGTCTTCGTGACTCAATCAGAACGTCTGTAGTGTCTCCGTCTGGCGGAACACGAGGATCGGATGGAAATCCTACCACGACTATCCTTGCGCCAACCGTGAACGTAGGTGGCTCTGCCTCTGCGGTAGATGCCTAAACGGGTAATCTAAGTGATCCCGGTGTTACGTTACCTGACTTTGTGTCACCAGGGTCCCTGGACAGCACCCTTAAGGCTGTCCGCGAGGCAATGGAGTAGCACGTCGCCGCCGAGATCGACACCGTCAAACGATTAATCAAAGGTAAAGGGCATATCGTCGACACTGAAACCGTACCTACACCTCCACCGACTCCTACTCAGCCTACCTACTCGGTGGACACCCTCAAGACGATGCTTTTAGCCCAACTGCTCCAACAATATGAAACCGACGCCTCAACCGAAGCAGACCTGCTATCCGTTCTGAAATCTCAGGTCACTGCTCCTTCATCGTCCATTACCACTCGATTGGATACCATTGACTCGACTCTCAAGGACTTCCAACAAGTGATGATAACACTGTCTGAGAGAGTCCGTTCACTCGAAGATACCTGCAAGAGTCAAGCTGGCGGTCTGAAGCGCAAGCACGATGATCAGGATGATCCTGATCACTGTGAGGGGGAGAAAAGACAAAGACCTACCGAGACCGCCCCTATCCTCACCGAATCAATAACTGTGGTTCAACTGGAACCAGCAACTGCGGCAACAACAACCGACACCGAAACTGAAGCCGAGTTGCCTCTAGCCAAGATGGTAATAGATATGGATATCTCAGACGATGAAGACCCAACGGTTGAAAAGCCTAAGGGTTCAACACATGAACTGGTTAATTTTGACTCATCAGACAGTCTGATAATGGATATGATTGATCCAGACTGCGAGACCAACCCGGAAACCGAAGATGCATGGTATGAAAAAGCCGCCAGTGCCATAAATTTCCAGGTCAATTTGGTCTTCCCTACTGATGAAGATGATAACGTAGACTACGACCAGTTTTTGCTACAAAATTTATATGGAACCCCGTTCACTCTGCTCAACCCGCTGAAACTTCAGCAAGACCCGAGACCACAACTGCTGACATTCCGACATCTCCTCAGCAACCGACAGCTTCCGATTTCCCTCCTCAACAACAACAGCAACAAATCCATTAGGAGTTGTTTGTCCACAAGCTTCGCCCAATCGAGCCGACCTTTTGCCTTGGTATTTACAACCTCTACCCTGAATACCAACGTCGGTACATCAGTGCAATGAAGCGGTGTCTACCAGTTAGCCAAGTCAGAACCAAACATCAGTTCACAGAGGTACTCAACATCCAGTCAAGCCGCATTATGAAAATCGTTTATCCTGTATTCACTGTCCGACGTGAAGATGGGAATGAATGGATATTTTCCGAAGCTGACTTCCAGCACCTCAGACCGTTCGACTTCCTGGCATTTCTGAAACACCTTCGTACAAGAACCATCCGACCGCTACCTGTCACAAAGTCGCTCGAAGCGGTTCGTCGATTCCTGGTCCATACTATTATGATGTCATATCTCATGGACTTCCAAATGGCAATCAAGAACAGGGAAAAGAAGGTAAATCTAATAAAGCCGAATCTGAAAGCTCCTGAAGTGAAGATGTATTCCGAGAACGCTTTGCTCCTACAACCAGAATTTGGGATTGTCTTCATCAACGATCAGAATGAAAAGAAATTTCTGCGCTTCAGTCAGGTAGACAGATTATGCGACGGCACGCTCTTCAAAGTACAGAATGCTCTTCACAAAATCATTTCCTATGAATCAGAAAATCAGAAGGTTTCGTATGTTCCTAACTCGAATGAGATAACTACACGAAACGCTTTATAAGTGATTGAAGAACGCATCGACTATCGCCGCACTATCAGAATGTTCGAGGTACACTTTGCGCTCCGTAAAAGATATGTTTATAACTGGAGAGAACTAGAGCGCGAACTCGAACTTCAAATCAAAGGGGGAGATTGTTAGGGTCAATTTATGTTGATTAGAAGTTCAAGGGTCTGTATTGTAATTCTTTAATTTGAGCCTTGTAGTGAACGGGTCGTGGGCTTGTTAACCACGGGCCCATCATATATAATGTTAGCTTAGCCTTAGAAAATAGGCTAGTTGTTCATTTTGCTTTCTTTCACTTAATTGTAATTCTCTCTCAATTGAAAGCAATATGTGGATAACCAGTTGAAATCATAAACATTATTGTTCAATCTATTGATTTCATTGTTCGTTGCACGGATCTGGAACTCACAGTTTTCCAGTAAAAAGTGGTTTCCGGTAAATGTATTACCCGGACAAAAAGATTTCTCGATCAAATTGAAAAATATGGCTTTGTTGACCATAAATCCATTTAAGCTTGAACCGCAATATATGGCTACAATCTACCTGGACCAATTTGAAAAGATGACCGACTTTTATTTTTAACTTCACTTCTCTTTGCTGTTTACTTCCGGATTAAAATTGTTTCAGGCTAAAAGTGAGTTTCCGGATAAAATTGATTATCTGGGATATAGTGGTACTCCGGAAAGGGATTATCCGAAAAAAATGTACCTTGATAAAATTGTTATTTTGGAACTTTTATCCAAGAAACAAGCTTATGCGAAAAAAACTTACCTGGAAAGATTAGGGTTTATAAAATAAACTTATATGCGACTTCTTTTCTTTCCTTCGACACCTGCACTTCTCAAAACACCCTAAAGAATTTGTTAAACCTTGATATTAAGATTGAAACGATTAGAGATTAAACATAAATGAGTTTTTGATAAAATCTCAATAAAATCTCAAGAACTAGATTCGATCAAGATCATAGATTTTATCAAGAACTTTTCGAGAATACGAAGAACACTCTAAAACTCAAGAAAAATTTAAAAACCTTAAAACCGAAGCAGATCTAACAAGGAATAATAAAACTCGGCAAAAAACAATCAAAATCTTGCAAACCCGATTGATTATATTCACCTAGAACTAAGTCGATCATAAAAAGAGTGACTTATTGACCTCAAACACTGACCTCCACCGTTCGTATTGTAGAACAAAATGTCGTGAAGCACTGTCCAAAAATCACGACGATCCGAAGGTTCAAACTCTGGCAATAAGCAAAACGACACGACTGTGTTTTCTAGAAAATCTTAGTCGTATTTTTTTTCTTTTTTTCTCTCACTCTCGATTGATGTCTTCTATTTCTTGTTCTTCAATCACCTCAAAAAATCTTCAAACTTTGTAAGATCTTCAAATCACCGATTCTGCTCTGATACCACATGTAGATCCTAGTTTAACAAGTAACAAAGTATCGAATGCTTAACTTTGTATTGAATGATTAAAGAGAACTTTTACATATGAATGAAAAACGAAATTCTCTCTCTAATATCTATTAGGCGCAATCAACATTCTAACTTAATTCTCTAGAAAAACAACTTTAAATACCAAGGGCTTGAAGCTTAAAGCCAAGCCTATTAACACACAATAAGCCCATATATTACAATAAAGGCTTTTACAAATAATAAATAAACTCTATAATTCCTTATATAACTTTCTATTTAATAGGACATTTATAGTCCTAACAAGAAGATTGTTAGGGTCGAATTCTCTTGTATTAAAGTTGAGGGACTATTATTGTAAATACCTCTTTAAGGTATAAATATATTTTGTTAAACCCTGATTAGGGTTAATCATTCTGTATAGAGCATACGACCTCTATAAAGAAAACTATTTTTACTCTCTTATGCAATTCAATCATTTGACCAATTTCTATAGCTAATCCTATTGTTTGTTAATTGATTACTGTTAACTCCACTGTTATAGGGATCCACACTTATGTACAGATGGTTTCAACCCCAATAAGTCGAACTCAAATACGTATTCACTATGGTCCTTCTTTCCTACAAACTACAATCTACCACCTTGAATATGCATCAAGGAGTCCTACGTCCACCTCGCTTTGCTGATTCCCGGCAAAAAGAGTCCTAGACAGAACTTGGATGTATTTGTTCGGCCTTTGATCGATGAGTTGAAGACGTTATTCTTGGAGGGTGTCCATACCTATGATGCTTTTTGTAAGAGAAATTTTACAATGAGGGTCGTACTGTTGTGGATGGTTAGTGACTTCCCTGCTTATACCATGCCTTCTGGTTGGAGCACACATGGAAAGTTAGCTTGTCCATATTGCATGGGCAATGCATGTGCGTTCCAGTTACGAAGTAGAGGGATGTCGTGTTGGTTTGACTGTCACCTCAAGTTTCTACAACAGAGACACACGTTTAGACGTGACATGAAGCAATTCGTAAGGGACATACCGAACAAGCTGATCCACCCTTAGTGCCAACCGATCAACAAATATGGAATCAAGTGTATGTCCTTCCTACGGTTTATGATGGTTTTCCACATGGGTCAAGGCACTATAGAAAGCCTGCGGGTTTTGGGGTAACACACAATTGGGTAAAGTGGAGCATTTTTTGGGAGTTGTCGTATCGGCACACTTTGTTGATACGATACAACCTGGATGTATTGCACATTGAGAAGAATGTGTTTGATAATCTATTTCACACGTTTATGGACACACCAAATCCGGTGGACCCAGCGGAGCAAATGCACAACCCCCTTATCCACTCATCCGTCTCTCAAAAGACGGATGTTTCAGTTTCTCATGGGGATCAAGCAAAACTTCCACCGGTCTCTCACTCGGAGAGTTCTGGTGTTGAAACAAGAGACCAACCGCCCCTGGTCTCGACTTCGTTTCGTGCACAATCGAGTCTAGAGCCATTTGAAATTGAACATTCTTCGCCTAGGACACATGATGAAGAACACCAAATCGAGACTCTTCGTGACTCGATCGGAACGTCTGTAGTGTCTCCGTCTGGCGGAACACGAGGATCGAACGGAAATCCTACCACGGCTATCCCTGCGCCAATCGTGAACGTAGGTGGCTCTGCCTCTGCGGTAGATGCCTAAACGGGTAATCTAAGTGATCCCGGTGTTACGTTACCCGACTTTGTGTCACCAGGGTCCCTGGACAGCACCCTTAAGGCTGTCCGCGAGGCAATGGAGTAGCACGTCGCCGCCGAGATCGACACCGTCAAACGATTAATCAAAGGTAAAGGGCATATCGTCGACACTGAAACCGTACCTACACCTCCACCGGCTCCTACTCAGCCTACCTACTCGGTGGACACCCTCAAGACGATGCTTTTAGCCCAACTGCTCCAACAATATGAAACCGACGCCTCAACCGAAGCAGACCTGCTATCCGTTCTGAAATCTCAGGTCACTGCTCCTTCATCGTCCATTACCACTCGATTAGATACCATTGACTCGACTCTCAAGGACTTCCAACAAGCGATGATAACACTGTCTGAGAGAGTCCGTTCACTCGAAGATACCTACAAGAGTCAAGCTGGCGGTCTGAAGCGCAAGCACGATGATCAGGATGATCTTGATCACTGTGAGGGGGAGAAAAGACAAAGACCTACCGAGACCGCCCCTATCCTCACCGAATCAATAACTGTGGTTCAACTGGAACCAGCAACTGCGGCAACAACAACCGACACCGAAATTGAAGCCGAGTTGCCTCTAGCCAAGATGGTAATAGATATGGATATCTCAGACGATGAAGACCCAACGGTTGAAAAGCCTAAGGGTTCAACACATGAACTGGTTAATTTTGACTCATCAGACAGTCTGATAATGGATATGATTGATCCAGACTGCGAGACCAACCCGGAAACCGAAGATGCATGGTATGAAAAAGCCGCCAGTGCCATAAATTTCCAGGTCAATTTGCTCTTCCCTACTGATGAAGATGATAACGTAGACTACGACCAGTTTTTGCTACAGAATTTATATGGAACCCCCGTTCACTCTGCTCAACCAGCTGAAACTTCAGCAAGACCCGAGACCACAACTGCTGACATTCCGACATCTCCTCAGCAACCGACAGCTTCTGATCTCCCTCCTCAACAACAACAGCAACAAATGCATTAGGAGAAGATCCCGATCTTTATTCCTCACCTGGAGGAATCCATGAAGAATTTGTTTGTCCACAAGCTTCGCCCAATCGAGCCGACCTTTTGCCTGGGTATTTACAACCTCTACCCCGAATACCAACGTCGGTACATCAGTGCAATGAAGTGGTGTCTACCAGTTAGCCAAGTCAGAACCAAGCATCAGTTCACAGAGGTACTCAACATCCAGTCAAGCCGCATTATGAAAATCGTTTATCCTGTATTCACTGTCCGACGTGAAGATGGGAATGAATGGATATTTTCCGAAGCTGACTTCCAGCACCTCCGACCGTTCGACTTCCTGGCATTTCTGAAAGACCTTCGTACAAGAACCATCCAACCGCTACCTGTCACAAAGGCGCTCGAAGCGGTTCGTCGATTCCTGGTCCATACTATTATGATGTCATATCTCATGGACTTCCAAATGGCAATCAAGAACAGGGCAAAGAAGGTAAATCTAATAAAGCCGAATCTGAAAGCTCCTGAAGTGAAGATGTATTCCGAGAACTCTTTGCTCCTACAACCAGAATTTGTTCGGCCTTTGATCGATGAGTTGAAGACGTTATTCTTGGAGGGTGTCCATACCTATGATGCTTTTTGTAAGAGAAATTTTACAATGAGGGTCGTACTGTTGTGGATGGTTAGTGACTTCCCTGCTTATACCATGCCTTCTGGTTGGAGCACACATGGAAAGTTAGCTTGTCCATATTGCATGGGCAATGCATGTGCGTTCCAGTTACGAAGTAGAGGGATGTCGTGTTGGTTTGACTGTCACCTCAAGTTTCTACAATAGAGACACACATTTCGACGTGACATGAAGCAATTCGTAAGGGACATACCGAACAAGCTGATCCACCCTTAGTGTCAACCGATCAACAAATATGGAATCAAGTGTATGTCCTTCCTACGGTTTATGATGGTTTTCCACATGGGTCAAGGCACTATAGAAAGCCTGCGGGTTTTGGGGTAACACACAATTGGGTAAAGTGGAGCATTTTTTGGAAGTTGTCGTATCGGCACACTTTGTTGATACGATACAACCTGGATGTATTGCACATTGAGAAGAATGTGTTTGATAATCTATTTCACACGATTATGGACACACCAAATCATAAGACAACATTAAAGAAAGGAAAGACAGAAGAATACTACAATCGATGGGAGTTACATATCAGAGGGAAATGAAATAAATTATTTAAACCGAAAGCTTCATACACTTTTAAAAAAGAAGAAGTAATAAACGTGGGTGGATGGTTGAAGACATTAAAATTTACAGACAGTTATGCTTCCAACATAGGGTCATTAGTATACCTTGAGGATGGTAGTTTCTATGCATTCAAGAGTCATGATTGCCACGTGTTCATGCAAAGACTGCTCCCTATTGCCATTAAAGGGAATGGTACCCACCCATATATGGGATGCTATCACTGAGTTGTGAAAATTCTTTCGTGCAATATGCTCGAAGGTGTTACACATTCAGGACCTGATTCAATTGAATACAAGTTAGTTGAAACGATTTGTAAGAGTGTTTCCACCAGGGTTCTTTGATTCTATGGAACACCTTGTGGTACATCTGGCGGATGAGGCACTAGTTGGGGGTCTGGTTCAGTACTGATGGATTTATCTCTACGAGAGACGTCTTAGATCCTTGAAAAGGACACTGAGAAACAGAGCAAGGGTAGAAGGGTCGATTGTAGAGGCATATTTTGTGAATGAACTATCTAACTATTATGCACTGTATTTTGAACCAACTTTGAGACGCGTCTATACCATGAGCCTCCGAAATTTTTTCCCTGAATGTGAGTCTTCTGACCAACGCTTAAGCATATTTAAAACCCTGTGTCGTTAATTATACGATAAGGTCGGAAGACATTATCAGCTGGATGATGGAGATGATGTTAATGCTAAAAATCGACCAAAGGAAGATTTAAAGTCTGTGTGGAGATTTAACAACTACATAAAGATATCTCGCGAAAAATTGTAAGACACGTAACAAAAATAATAATAGACAACATAATTTGGTGACGCGGAAAACCCCTTCGAGGGTAAAAACAACGGTCGACTATAGAAGTTGACGGTGCACTATGGTCGTCAAACAGGTACGACGTCCTTAAGTAACAAGTGTCGTGAGTACAATAGATTACAATAACAGAAAAGATAAGCTTAATTGTAACAATCTATCGTGCGTCGTGAGTGAAATTGCTTTTTCGTGAGTTTCTTCATGGAAAGACGTAAGTAATCGCTTGAGAGCCTCGAGAGTACTTCTGGAAATACTTGTTTCAAAACGTGTGTCCTTGAGCATGGCTTCGAGCTTGATTTATATATGTTTTGATGTCTTTAATGTCTTCCATAAATGGGGATAACGGTCTTTGTCGTTGAATGCGCTTGATTGCGGTCTTCGGTTATGATCGTTGTCATTTAATGTGCTTGACATGCATTAAATAGTCACCAAGAAAACGTTTGTCGAGAGTTAATTAGTTACGGTCGAGAGTAATTTTACCACGGTCGTGCATACTGACAGGGGTCTTGGTCGTAGTCGTGGATATCTGACGAACGTATATTAGATGGCGACTACAGTCATGGTCGTACGAAGATTAATAAAACAATTGTCATATGAAATGAGTCATTTAGTTTCTTGCGCCGGTCGCGAGGCATGGTTTTTTACCCAAACAGGTTACCCCCAAAATTTGAATTTAGTGCGTAAATTTAAATTTAAATTTCTAAGGAAACCGAATGGACACGTTGACCAACGAGACGACTCTGGTTTGAAAGAAACTGAATCGATTCGAAGACAACTGAAAAGTCGATAAGATCGGCGACGTGATGCTGACGTTTGGCGCTTGTGGATGACAACTATGTACATATGTTGATCATCCGACGGTGGCATGCGAAAGGTTGGTGCCACGTGTCGATCATCGAGCGACTCGGTCTGCCATTGGAACCGTATATATAGGGGTTGAAATCCGATTGTTTCCTTTTTTACGCTTACAAGTATTCTAGAGAGAGATTTTTCATGATCTTTGTCAAAAATTTCAAAGACCAAATACCTTCCAAATCCTTACTCGAGGTTTGAAGTCTATATCAATGATCTCTTCTCTGATCCTTTATGCATATTAATACTTTACCTAAGAAACCCTCGAAGCACTGGGACGTTAGGGAATTACACGAAGTCCAACTGACAACCCCTGATTTCATCATGTCGAACGAACCACCTAGTTCGATCGATGAAGGCGATGAACTTGACGCTTTTCGGGTTTTGGCCCAAATTCCTATTGCGATAAAGTTGAATCTCCCTGATCAACTTTGCCTTTAGCAGTGTCTGAAGGGGTATTTCGTCATGTACAAATATCCCTTCAAAATAGGATTTAGATGGTCGTACTCACCGTTATCTAGGGCGTTTTTGAGTTGATTCGACATGTCGCCTGGTCAGACGATGCCTCAGTTTTGGCACATCGTCTATGTGATCGAAAAGGTTACGAACGAATGGGAGATGCCTTTTATGTTGAATGATCTCTTGGTGGCGTATCTGGTAAAAGGGGATAGCAATCGTCAATACAGCCTGCACTCGAAGTTTAGAGGGGATCGTATTCTGTTCCAAAATACCGCGGTCAATGATCATGGGTGGAAGGTCATATATGCCTTTGGTTGGATGCGATCCCTGGACCTGGTTGATGAGGATACCTCTTGGGCTATGGCGGGGTGGAATACCGACGGTAGGTTTAAGATTGTCGTGCGTTTTTTGCATTGGTATTCGTTTTTATCATATTGACTTGTTTGCCTTTTGTGGTTCAGTTGTCAATCTTGACGACGTCCAACCTCTTCCTGAGACCCAAGAGAAGATTGAAATCATTCGTTCATCAACCGTTCTCTTTCCATCGAGGATTCTGATGATGATATCGTTGGGATCCAGACAGCTGAACCGTCGGCCACAAGGGGAGAAGTAGGAGAGGAAGAGAGAGGGGAAGAGATGACAAGTAAAACTTTCATTTCGGTCATTTATATTGGTCGTATGACACTCTATAATTTGCCATAGACCCTGTTTCTCTTCTGAGTCCCTTTTCTTGATTTGCTTTATGTGGATCGGGATCTAAACCGCAATAAAGTCTCTCTAAGAGAGAGACGCAGCTTCTCCTGGCCAAGAAGCCATGGAGATGAAAAGGAAGGCTCCACCGTCCCCGTCGGCGGGGATGAAGAAGACTAGGACGATTGTTGAGAAGGAACCATCGCAAAGAGTGGTGACCCTTCCACGATCGCCACATCTGAGTCGACGAAGGCGTCTGTGGATGTAGTCGCTGCTGTGCCAATTAATACGGCACCTCCAGCCTAAATGGCAATGCCCTCGGCTGAGACATTAAGGCCTCAACCATTCGTCTCCTTGGACAAGGGGAAGGTTTACCAGACTAGGGTGATCCTGAAGTTATGATGGTGAACATTACTGTGAGTCTCAGATCCGTGCAACGAACAATGAAATCAATAGATAATAACATAGAGTTTATGATTTCAACTGGTCATCCATATACTGCTTTCAATCAGAGAGAATTACAATATGAGTTTAGGAAAGCAATGAACAACTTAGCCTAAAACAGATGCTTAGAAAACTATTTATATGACGGGCCCGTGGTTAACAAGCCCACGGCCCGTTAACTAACTAAGCTCAAAATAAAGAATTACAATACATACCCTTGAACTTTAATTCAACAATAAATGACCCTAACAATCTCCCCCTTTGAATTGAAGTTCGAGTTGGCGCCAGTTTGCAACATATCTTTTTCGTAGCGCGAAGTGTACCTCGAACATTCTGATAGCACGGCTATAGTCGATGCATTCTTCAACCATTTCCAAGGCTTTCCGAGCAGTTGTTTCTTATGGATTGGGAACATACGAAAGCCGTCGAGTTTCGGACTCGTGAGATATGATCTTTCGAAGAGCGTCTTGAACTTTGAAGAGCGTGACGTCACAGAATCTGTCTACCTGAATGAAACGCATAAATCTTTTCTCTTTCTGTTCGTTGAAGTAGACAATCCCAAATTCAGGTTCTAGAAGCAGAGCGTTCTCAGGATACATCTTCAATTCAGGAGCTTGCAGATTCGACTTTATCAGATTTACCTTCTTTGCCCTGTTCTCGATTGCCATTTGGAAGTCCGTGAGATATGACATCATAATAGTACGGACCAGGAATCGACGAACAGCTTCGAGCGCCTTTGTAACTGGAAGCGATCTGATAGTTCTTAAACGAAGGTCTTTCAGAATAGCGTAGAAGTCGAACGGTCGAAGGTGCTAGAAGTCGGCTTCAGAAAATCTCCATTCATTCCCATCTTCGCGTTTGACGGTGAATACAGGATAAACAACTTTCATAATTCGGCCTGACTCGATGTTGAGCACTTCTCTGATCTTATGCTTGGTTCGTACTTGGCTAACTGGTAGACACCGCTTCATTGCACTTACGTACCGGCATTGGTATTCGGGGTTAGAACTGTTAATACCAAGGCAGAAGGTCGGCTCGATTGGGCGTAGCTTGTGAACGAATAACTTCTTCAGGGATTCCTCCAGGTGAGGAATAAATATCGTGATCTTCTCCCAACGGATTTGTTGTTGTTGAGGAGGTGGGAGATCAGAAGCTGTCGGTTGCTGAGGAGATGTCGGAATATCGGAGGTTGTAGTTTCCGGTCTTGTTGAATTTTCAGCGGGTTGAGCAGAGTGAACGGGGGTACCATATAAATTCTGGAGCAGAAACTGGTCGTAGTCTATGTTGTCATCTTCATCAGTAGGGAAGACCAAATTAACCTGGAAATTTGCGGCACTGGTGGCTTTTTCATACCATGCATCTTCGGTTTCCGGGTTGGTCTCGCAGTCTGGATCTATCAGGTTGGTTGTAGACTCAACTGATGTGTCAAAAGTAACCAGTTCCTGTTCTGTTCCCTCAGGCTTTTCAACCGTCGGGTCTTCATCATCCGAGATATCCATGTCAATTACCATATCGGCGAAAGGTAACTCGGCTTCAGGTGCTTCTGATGTTGTTGCCGCAGTTGAGGGTTCCTGTTGAACCACAGTAGTCATTTCAGTGAGGATCAGGGCGGTCTCAGTTAGTCTTTGTCTTTTCTCCCCCTCACGGTGATCAGGATCATCCTGGTCATCGTGCTTAAGCTTTAGACCGCCTACTTGACTCTTGCAGGTATCTTCGAGTGAACAGGAGCTGGTGGGGGTGTAGGTGCGGTTTCAGCGTCGACAATCTTCTCTTTACCTTTGATTAAGCTCTTAATTTTGATGAGCTCAGCGGCGATGTGCTCCTCCATTGCCTCGCGGACAGCCTTGAGGGTGCTGTCCAGGGACCCTTGTGACACAAAGTCGGGAAATATAACTCCGGGATCACTTAGATTATCCGTTGAGGCATCTACCTTAGAGGCAGAGCCACCTACATTCACAGTTGGCAATTCGGTAGTTGTGGTAGGATTTCCTTCCGATCCTCGTGTTCCGCCAGACGAAGACACTACGGAAGTTCCGATCGAGTCACGAAGAGCATCGATTTGGTGGGTCTCATCCTGTGTCCTAGCCAAAGAATGTATTATATCAAGAGGCGCTAGAATCAATTGTGCACTGAAAGAAGTCGAGACCGGGGGCTTTTGGTCTCTTATTTCAACACCAGTACTCTCCGATTGAGAGACCGGTAGAAGTTGTGCTTGATCCCCGTGAGAAGTTGAAACATCCGTCTTTTGAGAGACAAATGAGTGGATGAGGAGGTTGTGCAATTGCACCGCTGGGTCCATGGTGGCTTCTTCAATACCCCGTCCCAACGGATGAGATGGGATAGCAGATGTGGCAACCCGGATGACACTCGGTTGGGGTCGCTCAGAAGACTCGTTATCTTTACGGCTTAATCTTTCTTGATTCTTTGTCGACCTGACTTCACTCAGTCTCACCTTTTTTTTCAACTAAGTCCCCCTCCGCTCTCCTTCCTCCTCTTGTCCTAGGACCCTAACGTCGCTCGGGTCTAAGTCCCTGGGGAGGTCCCTCCGGCGCAGGCTGGACCATGGGAAAAAATACTTTGCTCCCCCTTGACTGATGCATAGGCATATCCTTGCTCCCCCACGGAACAGGAATGTGATTACGTAGGAGACATCGACATAAAAAAAACTTTTAGACTTTTAAGAATAAAAAATGTGACGCTCCCCCTCAAATGATGAACACCAAAGGTAGTGCTCCCCCTCAAAATGTGCACGGAGTTAAGTGCACTCGGGAATGCCCACACACACACAAAAAAAATTCTGACAGTTAAAAAAACGTGTGTGACACTCCCCCTCAACAGTAGAGTAAACTTACCTGATACCGGTTCATGCTCCCCCTGAACACATGAAAACTCTCCTCCAGATGGTTCCAGGTAGTTTCTGAGTAGCTCCCTCCTTCCGGTCATGTGCTTGCAGCATCCAGAGTCTAAGTACTACACATGACCGTACTACACATTAGCGGACCTTCGGTACCCATATTTGCCTGGGTCCGGGAGGTTTGATTGGACACCTTTCGGAGGAACCTGCTTTGACACAGTATTCCTCCTGGGTGTAGAATTTACACCTTTTGGAGGAGCCTGTTTTGGAGCAGGTTGCCTCTTAGGTGTAGGTTTAACCGCAGTAGGGGAAGCCCGTTTTGGAATGGGTTTTCTCTCCTGCTGTGGTTTAACCTCTGATTGGGAACCCCGTTGATTATAGTGTTTCTTTTTGTTTTTATGGGGTTTGCGTTTGGGTGTATGATTATATATGTGATATGACCCAAACCAATCATTATTATTAATATCAACAAAGTCATTCCAACCACAACTAGAACAACACAAACAATCGTGCGATAATTGAATCAATTGCTGAATGGAGTAAATTTTCATCGGAAAATTAACATCCCTTTTAACAAAATCAGTCCTATGATTCAAAGCACAATCGTTTTTGTTCATTCTAGGGTAAAAAACAGTGTTAAATGACTTCGACGCTTCTTTCTCAGTAGATTCCCTAGCTGGCCTCTTTGGTTTATCTTGTTTAGGCTGGCCGGTTTTATCTGAACCCACATTGACAGCATGGTCAGTGACTTTTGAAGAAACAACATTTTTGATAGGCAATCTCTCGGCCTTTTGCCTCGGTTGTGATTGGTTTTGAGAAACAGGTTTAGATTTGGAAATCTTAATCACAGCTGGGGCCTTTGTATTAGAACATGAACCCTTTAGAAAATTGACTGGTCGATTGACTACTGGTGATAAAAAGTCAGTATGACTCGGAAGAGGTTGGTCGAAGGGGAACAACTCAAACTCTCCATTTATTATTACCTTCGGAATTCATGACTTTGGAAAAATTGATATCCGGAATCGATGGACTAGGATTGGTCGAGGGAAGTGAGGAACACTTAGTGTCAGTGTGCTTTGGGGAATTTGGTGCGGAAGCTAGAAAAAAAAACAGAGTTCAAATTCCTTAAAACACTCTCGTCTTGAGAATCTTTATCGTCTTTGTTAGCTCCAATATTTCTGTTTGTAAAAGTAGTGAAAATAGTCTAAGAACAGAAGTAACCCACAGAGGCTCTGCAGAAGAACCCAATAATACCGAAGCCAATAATCAGCAGAAGACTGCTCACAGAGGACCGAGCCGCAGAACCTCTGTCACCCTTGACAGAGCCTCTGTGGTTTATACTGAAGACTTGGAAGATTTACAAATATCTTTCTATTGTTCCAGGATCCGTTCATTCACTTGTTCCAGGCGTGCCCTGACATCAACTACACGTGTCAAACTCTGATACGGCTCTACAAGAATTGGAACATGCGCATTAAATGAACATCGTACCAAGCTACTGTTCACCCAATCCTGTCTACTGTAGATCAGTCCTTATTATCTAAAGTATGCCCCCTTTAGAAGTAGTATAAATAGAAGACTCATGTTGAGTTCTTCTATTAAGCAAAATAACACTAAAATACATATATATCATTAAGCTTTGCTCTTCTCACAAGCACCATTAACTGCAGATTTCTTGTTAATCCTTTGAAGTTCTTGGTGTTCTTAATATATATCAAATACAGTAATCTTGGAGATATTCATCTGTTCTTACATACTGTTTATTTGATATTGTGTGTTCTTCTACCTTACATTATCTTTCAGTTCTTAAATACGCTTCCGCACCATATCTAAATCTGAACTAACTGAAAGTTAAGATCATTGTTAAGAAAACAGGAACCAACAATTGGTATCAGAGCAAACCTTGATTTTTAATATCAAGGGATCCACTCTAAAACTATGATCTTTGGTAGAAACTTGGATTTTAACCTAGTCTTCATATTAAACAAACAATTTCTGTTTTTTTTTCCATTTTTCGATTTAGTAGAACTCTGGTAAAAGTATAGAATCTGTTTTTCTGGTTGAAAACTCCATTTTAGTGCTCAGCTTAAAGCTTTTAAACTTAAAAACTTCATACGAAGCATCCACTTCATACTCAGAAAAGTTTGCTGTTCAAACCCTTTTCTGGATAATTTATCTCTCTAAAAATGACAAGTACAAACAACTTCCTCTCTGCTGGTTCCTTAACCAAACCTCCCACTCTTCTTAGAGAAGAATACCCTCAATGGAAGATTCGAATGGTTCACTTCTTTGAGGGTACTGACAAAGAATTGGTTTATTATATCCGTAACCCTCCTTTCATTCCCATGATAACTGTACCTCGTGTTCCTAGCACAGACGACACACCTGAAATCCCAGAACACACCAAACCAAAGACCCAGGAAAATTGGTCTGATCCAGATTGGGCTAAATACGAAGTTGCTCAAAAAACTAAGAGAATTCTGATTATGGCCATTCCAAATGACCTTTTCCAGTCCATGGATGCATGTGAATCTGCATATGATCTGTGGAAAGAACTGGAAAAACAACTAGAAGGAGGAGCCAAAACCCAGAAGAACCGCAAAGCTCAATACATAAATGAATACTATGCCTTTAAAGCTCTGCCAACCGAATCTGTGCAAACTACGTATGATAGGTTCAACTCTCTAATAAACAAGTGCAAGAAGTTCGGCATCCACAGAACCTCTGAAGAAAACAACGTTATGTTCCTGAAGTCTCTGAATGAAGAATGGCTTCCGTTATCTATGTCTCTGCAAACAAATCAAGACTTAGATTCCTGGACCCTATCAGACCTCTATGGAACATTGGCAGCACAAGAGCCTCAGGTAGCACAAGCAAAAGCATAGATCATTGCACCTCTTGAATTGGTTGGTAAGACTACAGAGGCTAGAGAGAAACCAAAGAAAGAGAAAGCAATAGAGGAAAGAAAGGAGAAGAAGAAGAAGAAAAACATGATGGTGGCAAGTGAAGAAGAAGAGGAAGTAGCAGCAGAAGAAGAAACGACCCTGACCTCGATAGCTAAATCTTTAGCTCTCTTGACTAGGGAATTCAGCAGAGGATACCAGAAGAAATCTGGTAATGAACGATATGAAAGAGATAATCGAAAAAGAGAAGGGTCAAACGACAGAATTGGTGACCGACAGAGGTCAAGTGATAGAAATGACAGAGGAAATGACCGACAGAGGTCGGAAGACAAAGCTGGCAACACTCCACAGATTCAAGAGTGTTACAAATGTGGTAAGCCAGGCCACTACGCAAATGAGTGTCGAACCAAAAGAAGTGGTGACCGACAGAGGTCAGACGACAGAGCTAGAAACTCCACACAGAACCAAGGATGCTACAACTGTGGAAAGCCAGGTCCCTTTGCCAACGAATGCAGGAGCAAGTCAAATCGCCCTCAGAGGGATGCAGCTTTCTACAAAAATAAAGCTGAATACTATGCTCAGAAGTCACTAATGGTGAACAAAGAAATATGGGAGTCAGACACATCCTCTAACGAAGGCGAAACAAAGAATGCTCTATTCTGTGGCATGGCAGAAGTCAGCTTCGACTCCGACAGTGAGGTATCCACTTCTACCTCTAACTCTAATACTGCTGAAGATGACTTGATTAAACTTAACATTGAATACACTGAAATGAAAAAGACATGTGAAGATATTCAAAAAAAGCTCACCTTCTATGAGAGAGAAGCTAGACTTCACACTTAAGAAAAAGCTAAAATCTTTAAAGAAAAAGAAGAAATTGAAATGGACTGGAACAAAAAGTTAAATCCTTTAAAAGAAAAGATTTTTGAACTTAATTCTTCCTTGAAAACAAAGTCTAAAGAACTAATGGACGTTGACTACGACAGAATGAACATCCTAGCTCTTAAAATTTATTTTCAAAAGGAAAGAGAAGTCCTCTGTCAAGATTTACTCAGAAGAGATCTTCAAATTAAAAAATTTCAAGATGCTCAGAAGGTGTACGAAAAAATAAACACACAAATAGGGAGACGGGGAATTGGCTTCTGTGATATAGATCCTTATACCGGAACCAAAAGAGACAAGTCTTTGTCCTCTCTATTTCACATTGGAGATACAAGAAAACCCGGATTTTCAAATCTTCTCTCTGTAAGTAAAAGGCAAAAAGTATCTGGGGAACCTCACAAGAGGAAACCTCTGAAGATGACAAATGTGTGGTTTGAAAACACAGATTTGTCACATTCTATCTTTGTCAAAAGAGAATCCAAATCTAAGAGGTATCTGAAAACTCAAGATCAGATAGGAATCTTCAAGTTTGGTAATCCCGAGACTCAAACCCAAGTTGCATTTGTCTGCATAGTGAATTCTGAAAAGAAATTATCAGCAGAGGCACCAGAGTTCAAGCCAAGAATTACAGAAGAAAAACTTGATATCTCTAAAGAAAACCTCTGTACATCTTCCAGCAATCAAGATCTCTCTGAAGAAAACTTAGCAGATACTTCTGTTAACTTAGAAGATAGTTCCTCAGAAAAGGAAGAAAGTGAGTATGACACATGTTCTGAAAGTCCAACCTCCGTCGAAAGAGAACCAAGTGACACAACCTCTGTTTATGAGGACGATTCATTCTCTGACGAATCAGAGACTGACTCTAAGTCAGAGATCGGACCTAGTGACACAGAGGTTTTTAAACAAACCTCTGAAGTTCTTAACAGAACTATTCCTCCCAAGGAGAAAATCACCGGAATTCCTATCTGTCCAGACTTTTTGAATATGTGCATACAAGCCAAAACCTCTCTTGAGCTTGAAAATTTCAAACAACAGAAGTTAATGTCCACTCAAATTCCAACGAGTTCAAAGATTTTAAAACCCTTAAAACCTGTTAAAGAAAAACTAACATGGCAACAGAAGGGTAAATGGACTAAAATTAACAAATCTTTTTCTTCTGTGATAGTGAAATCTACAGAAGTTCACCACAGAAGGGGAACACAGAAGGCCGCACTCAACAAAGGATTTTGCAAACAACGATCTAGCCTACATAAACCTTCTTGTAATAGAAAGTCTAATGTTAGGATAAATTGTAATGCCTCTATACCCCCATTTAATGTATTTAATGAAAAGTTCAAGCAAATCTCTTTGCACATTCAATACTGTCATTGCTTTGATCTTATGTTTAAAATAAACCAACATTTCAAAAGTCCACACTGTCTTCTCTCTGTACCCAAAGCAAAAGATAAATCCAAGGGTAAGAAGAAACAAAATGCTTCTTCAACAGAAGCTAAAACAAAGACCCCTGACAAAACTGGACCCATGTGGATATGGGTACCTAAAACTCTCTAATTGTCTTGCAGAAGCAGTATGTGCCAATCTGGTATCTAGACTCCGGATGCTCGAGGCACATGACTGGCGACAGAGGTCTTCTATCCACATACAAAGAAAAGAACGATGGTGGATATGTGACCTTTGGAGATAATAAAAAGGGGTACATCAAAGGCTATGGAGTCATAAAGAAGGAAAATATAACCGTATGCAAAGTTGCATATGTTGATGGCCTTAAACACAATCTTCTCAGTGTTAGTCAACTCTGCGATACGGGATTCGACGTAATGTTCAAAAGAACCTTTTGCTCTCTACAGAGCAAGGACACAGGACTTGAACTTCTGCGAGCCGAAAGAAGAGGAGATCTATATCTCATGAACTTCAATGCAAAGAACAAGAAAGACAAAATCTGCCTTGTTGCATGCAAAAGCGAATAAGCCTGGTTATGGCACAACAGGTTCTGCCATTTAAACTTTCATACTCTTGATAAACTTGTAAAACTTGATCTAGTCAAAGGTCTACCAAACGTTAAATTTAATAAAGATCATTTATGCTCTGCCTGTGAAATGGGAAAACTCAAAAGAGCTTCCCATAAAGGCAAAACTGATGTAACTTGCCCTAGACCTCTGTACATGCTACATGTTGACCTCTGCGGTCCAATATCTACACAGAGTCTAGGTGGCAAGAAATAACTGCTTGTTTTGATCGATGAATTCTCAAGATTTACAAGGGTTAAATTTGTCAGAAAGAAATCAGATGTTCCAAACATACTGATAAATTTAATGAAAAGAATCCAAGTTTTGTATGAGTGCAGGATTCAGAAACTGAGAAGCGACAATGGCACAGAATTCAAAAACTCTGTCATTGAAGCCTATCTTACAGAAGAAGGAATTTCACAGAACTTCTCTGTTGCACGCACCCCACAACAGAATGGCGTGGTCGAACGAAAGAATCACACGCTTGTGGAAGCCGCCAGAACTATGCTAACCGCGTGTGGATTACCAATGACATTTTGGGCAGAAGCAGTATCAACCGCTTACTATACCAAAAATCGATCAACCATCGTAAAAAGACACATCAAAACACCATATCATTTGATCAACAAAAGACGACCAAACATCAGATTCTTCCATGTATTTGGATGCAAGTGCTTCGTCTTAAATGATAGAGAAGCAAGAGGAAAGTTTGAAGTAAAGGCAGATAAAGGCAAGTTCATAGGATACTCTGCAACTTCCAAGGCCTATAGAGTTTATCTTCTGCGGTCTCGAACGATCGTAGAAAGCATAAATGTTTCTTTTGACGACACCTTCCAGAAGACTTCCGAACGAATCAGTTCAGAACTCGGTCTAAAAAGGGAATCCTCTGGCATCTCAAAAACAAGAGAAGAAGACTTGAATCTTCTATTTCAAGAGATGTTCCATGACGACATTGATCCCTCTGCTGGAGCCGTCAGAGCCTCTGAAGAATCATCTTCTGCCATCCAGAATGCAATAGGTATCTCTCTAACTGGTCCCTTAAGTAATTCATCTTCCTCTGTTAATCATACAGATGCAAATGCCGAGGGGGAGCCAACAGAAGATGATATAACAAGGAAAACAACCACACAAGCTACTAAAGAACCAACTCCATAAACCACGTTTAACTTCTCGTCCACACGAATGTCCTCTAATGGTACGGCCATGCTCTCCTCGGCCAAACACTTCCTTAAATTCGACACGTGAAAGGTCGAATGAACTCCTCAAAGTTCCTCGGGCAACTCCATCTTATACGCTACCTCACCTACACGTTCTGTGTTGGCAAATGGCCCGACGTACCTAGGACTTAGTTTCCCTTTCTTCCCAAAACGCACGATGCCCTTCCACGATACCTTCAACATCACTTTATCACCCACTAGAAATTCAATAGGTTTCCTTCTTTTGATCGCATACATCTTTTGGCGGTCTTGAGCCACCCTCAAGTTCTCCCTAATCACACTAATCTTATCAGCGGTCAACTGCACGATTTCTGGTCCTGCCAACTGCTTCTCCCCCACTTCATTCCAACACAGCGGTGTTCTACACTTATGCCCATACAACGCCTGATAAGGTGTTGCCTGAAGACTGGCATGATAACTATTGTTATACGAAAACTCAATCAATGGCAAATGGGACTCCCAGGAGCCTTTAAAGTCAATCACACAAGCTCACAACGTATCTTCTAATGTCGGGATAGTCCTTTCACTCTGCCCATCCATTTGAGGATGGTAGGCGGTGCTCATCAAAAGTTGCGTGCCTAACTCCCTTTGAAGGATCCTCCAAAAAGACGACGTAAAACGAATGCCTTGGTAAGAGACTATGGACGACGGTAATCCATGTCTTGTCACTATTTCATTGATGTACAACCTCGCCAACTTCTCTAGCGAATCATTCTCCCGGATAGGTAGAAAGTGAGTCGACTTGGTGAGATGGTCCACTATCACCCATATGGCATCGTACCCCCTCGAGGTCCTTGGTAGCTTCGTGACAACGTCCATTGTGATGTTGTCCCACTTCCACACTGGTATCTCTAAGGGTTGCATTTCCCCATAAGGTCTTTAATGCTCCTCCTTGACTTTCAGACAAGTCGTACACCGTTCAACAAAATAAGCAACGTCCTTCTTCAATCCCGGCCACCATTACATTTGCCTCAGATCTTGGTACATCTTATTGGTTCTCAGATGTACCGAATATTGCGACTTATGCGCCTCCTCCAAAATACGTTCCCGCAAATCTCCCAATTTAGGAACCCATACCCGGTTCCCTAAACATTTCACACCACTACTATTACACTCCAAAGATGCCACATAACCGACGATCCTCTCACTTTTCAATCTTTCTTCTACAAGAGCTTCATCTTGGAACTTCTTAATTTCTTCTAGGAGATTAGAAGTTACATCGACTCGAAATGCCACCACTTTAGTTGATTCTCTTCTTTCCTTCCAACTCAAAGCGTCGGCCACGACGTTCGCTTTACCCGAATGGTAAAGGATCTCACAATCATAATGACTTAGCATTTCTACCCAACGTCGCTGCCTCATATTCAGCTCATCATGATCGAATAAGAGCTTATGGCTTTTATGATCGGAGTAGATCTGACACTTAACTCCATAAAGATAGTGCCTACATATCTTTAGTGCGAAAACCACTATCGCTGTTAATGCCAAAAATCATCCAGAAGGATAACTTAAGGTTGATTGTGGAGCTTAACAACTAAAGAAAGGAATCTTATGACAAAGCGTGCGACAAAGACAGAAAATCGTAAAGAGACACGAATTTGGGTGACGCGGGAAAAACCTCAATGATGAAAAAACTCGCGGATGACTGTGGAAGTCGTCGCTGCACTATGATCGCCAAACAGGGGCGATGTCCTTTGTTTCTGGTGTCGAGAATACAATGATTACAATACAAATGACTTGAAATGTGGAAATAACAAGTGTATCGAATGTAAAACTAGTGTGTCGTGTGCTAAGATTGCTTGTCGAGAGTGTAAATCGAGCGTCGAGAGCGATCACTTGAGAGAAAATTCTTTGCTTTGGATGTTCTTGAGTATGCAGTGTGATTCCTGAATTTGATTATCCAAATGATGGCTTTGCCTTCGTATTTACAGTCTTCGCATGCATTTAATGACTCCATGAATTCTTCTAGTAACGGTCGCAAACGGTCGTTGTTGTTTAATGTTCATAACTGCTCTGTCGGTTTCGTCCGTTGGCCATAAATGTCGTTTGACCTGCATTAAATGAGAAAATCATAACAGAAGAGTCGTACATTAGTCTGTCGAGGTCGTACGTTTCTATACGACGGTCGAGTGTCGAGAGGTACGTTCGACTCTGGTTTTGGTCAAAAGACGGAGTGTTTATGATTTGACTTTGCTTACAAGAGAAGTGCAATAAACGTTCTTAATGTCTTGGTCGTGGTCGAGACTGGTGAATTTTTACCCAAACAGTTTGCCCCCAAAATTTGAAAAAGTGGAGTGGCAAATTTCAATTTCAAAAGTTTTTTAAATATTGCTAGTCGGACGTCTAGGGTCGTGACACGTGTAAAAAACATTTTTAGTTACCTTGGAATTGGATCGGTCCAATTCTAATTGAATGGGAAGTCGAAAAGGGGATAAGGTCGTGACGTCACGCTGACGCCCGATCGTGCATAACAGTTGTATTTGCCAGGTGTCGACGATTTGTCGAGCATTTGAAAAGATAGGGACACGTGTCGACGATCAAGAGGCTCGACCTGACACGATCGTTTGCATAAATAGCGACCTTCGATGAATCTTTTATACTTTACGATTTCAAAGAGTTTTTAGAGAGAGATTTTCCTCGGTTTGTCTCCTATTCTTCGCTGAGTCTTTTCCCAGCTTGTGAGAGATCTTCGATTGGTTAGAGATTCGAGGTTTAGAGCGCCTATATAAGGTACGGTTTCTAGATCTTTCGTCAGCCTATTGCTAAAAAACTCCGAAAAATGTATCAATTAAGTCTGTAGGTTTCTGTTGAAGATCTTGATGACCTTAAAAATCTAGTATTCCACTCGTCTTTAGCTGAGGTGTTTCTGCTTGAGTTTTAACATCGGCCCAGTTAATGCCCCGATTCTGGATATTCTGGCCTCTTTTGTTTTTATGTTCATCACATAATGTTTTCCTTTAATACGTTTTCAGGAGAATCGTTGACGAAGGTGCCAACTAGTTCTGCTAAGAGAGCGACACAACTTGAGTTTGCTCGAAAAAGTAAAGACAAGGGATAAAAGACCTCGACTGCTGCGTCTGGGTCTTTACCAAAGACGAGGATGACGATTCTGAGAGAAACGTCTTTGAAGGTTAATGACTCATCGAGAGTCATTGTGTCTGAGAAGGTGAAGGCATCGATTATGATTGACGCGACGTTTGTGGACCATGCGCGTCTGGCGACGATGTCTCCTGCAGCCACGTCGATTCCTTTGTCAGCCGACCAGGGCAAGGGTGCAAAGACGGGAGAGGGTGAGAAGGAAGTCACAACGGTAAACTTTACGTTGTCGTCGGACCTCTTAGCTGACAATGTCCTTGACGGGACGAAATTGTTTCCGCATCTAGGGAAATATCAGCTCTCATCTTTCGGGGAGCGTTTTTGAGGGGTCTCCGTCGAAGAGACGGGATCGCGTGTAGCCGGGCTGGCGTTCTTGGTAAGTTTCTTTTTCAAAGC
The DNA here is from genome assembly GCA_033807775.1 of Saussurea involucrata. Lineage (NCBI taxonomy): Eukaryota > Viridiplantae > Streptophyta > Magnoliopsida > Asterales > Asteraceae > Saussurea > Saussurea involucrata. The sequence continues at coordinate 92,141,734 of CM066327.1, read as the reverse complement.
TTATGTTTCGATGTTTTTTGTTAACATATTTCTTTGCATTTTTCAGGCATTTCAATCTTCTATCGCTCGATGTGCGAAGATAGAGAAGACTAAAGGTTTAGTGTTTTCCGCCCATGAGAGGGGGAACACCACGTTCGATCGGAAGTCGATTGTCGAGAGCTACGAAAAATATCATATTCCTTCCTCCAACCTTAACATTAATCTTAAGAGTCACATTCTCAAAATACTGCGGACTCTTCTTTGTAATATGTCATGGCGTATGGCATTGGGAAACAATTCCCAGCTTTGTCTTACGTACTCGTTTGATCCTGGCATAAGTTCTTCAATGCTTTCTAGGACCGGAGGCTCCATCAACATTTAAGGGGAATCTGGTCGAGTACAATCTGACATCTGTTAGGCAATGATTCGCTTATCTTCGCCGTTGAACGAACTTGCCTTAGGTCGTGGCCTCGGGCAAAGACGCAACCGATGCTATTCCTCAGCCTTAGGATAGATTTGTTATTTATGCTCGATCGTTGGTGATCGAGTTATCTAATGTAATAGTTGATTCGATGAATGGAATTTTTATTTCGTACACCTCTTTGTTTTACACGTCCTATACGTAAACATAATGTTTAATTGCGAATTTTAATCGTGGGAGAAAACATGTGACTTAGGCATCCATTGTAATTTAATGACTAGGATATAAGCCATACATTTGAATTGTATTAGCAAACATATGTAATCGATGTGTTCATCCAGAACATACAAATTTTTCTAAGTCTTAGAAACTTAGATCAAGTGAAATGTTGGACTAGATCGTACGTCGTTCCTAAATCGTGCGTCCCTGTGATAGAATAAGCAAGTTATAGATTTGAACACTCATATCATGCGACCTTGTGAGATTAAAGTCGTATAATAGACTTATGTCGTGCGTTCTGCGAATAAATGATGTTAGGGGTTGGTCGTTGGATAACCAACGACCCTCCGATGCTTAAGTTAGTAATCGTCGTGGTAAAAAATCGTGTGAGAAAAGGAAAGAGATTTAAAAGAAATAACTTTTTAAATGCGTCGCATTCCAGCTACGTGGGATATCTTGATTGTCGAGGGTTTGGAGCCGATAGACACCTTTACCCACGACTTCTTAGATACGATAAGCACCTTCCCATTTAGTGGAAAGCTTATATGCATTGAGCTCTTGAGTGCTTTGGAACACTCGTCTTAGGACGTAGTCGCCTACTTGAAAAATTTTAACATTTTTGTTGAAGTGTCGTTCGACCACTTGCTTTTGTGCTGCCATTTTGACCAACGCTGATTCTCTGAGTTCCTCTAGAGCATCAAGGTCATAACTTAGGTCAACCAGATTGGGGTCGACGGAAGTATGTCTCGAAGTAGGGAGTTGAACCTCGACTGGTAGAACTGCTTCACAACCATAAACTAAAGAGAAAGGGGTTTGTCATGTGGACGTCGTGCGATTTGCCCACAGGACCGAAGGGAGTTCTTCGACCCACCTTTCCTTTGAGGCTTGCAACCTATTATTAATTGAAGCGATGATGGTCTTATTGCTTGATTCAGCAAGTCCATTTGCTTGAGGATATCTGGGCGTCGAGGTCGTCAGCTTGATGCTGCGATCTTCACAGAATTGTTGAGTCCTGCTGCTTATGAATTGGGAGCCATTGTCGCAGACAATTTCGGATGGAATCCCAAACCTACATATGACTTTAGTCTGGATAAAAGAGATGACTTCCTTGTCCCGAACTTGGGAAAAGGCAGCTGCTTCTACCCATTTGGAGAAATAATCCGTAAGTACGAGGAGAAATACCTTTTGCCCAGGGGCAGGCGGTAGCTTGCCGACAATGTCCATACCCCACCTCATGAAGGGCCATGGGATAAGCGTCGAGTGTAAAGGTTCAGAAGGTTTATGAGTCATACCTGAATGTCGTTGACAAGGATCACAGTTTTGAACGTACCTGACGGCATCTTGTCGCAGCGTCGGCCAAAAGTAACCTTGTCTAGAGATACGATTAGCCAGACTGCGACCTCCGGAGTGCTTGCCACACTCCCCATCGTGCATTTCTTGGAGGATCTTTTGAACTTGATTCTTACTGACGACGCATCTCAGGTTTAAACCGGCCGACGATCGTCGATAGAGTTTGTTAATGCCAAAAATCGCGCAAAAGTACAACTTAAGGTTGATTGTCGAACTTAACAACTAAAGAAAGAAATCTCTCGACAAAGCGTGCGACAAAGACAAAAAATATAAATGAGACAGAGACTTTTGGTGACGCGGGAAAAACCTTAACGAGGAAAAACCTGCGGACGACAGTGGAGGTCGTCGTTGTACTATGGTCGCCAAACATGGGCGATGTCCTTTGTTTCAGGTGTCAATTCAAAGAAGATTCACAAAGTCAATTCAAGAAGAAGATGAACTTACCAGCAACTTCGACTCGGTCGATGATTCACGAAGAAGATGAGCCAACAGCTTCGATTCACGAAGAAGATGAGCCAACAGCCTTCGATTCGGTCGCTGGAGGCGGTAATATGAAATTTTGAAAGAAGAATGAAAACGAGAGAGAAGAGGCAGGAGGTATTCGACCGGAGGTAGCAGCGGCGGTCGACGACGTGGATGGTGGAGTGTGGAGGTAGCAGCGGTCGGCGGCTCTTGGGTTGGGTTTCGATTTGGAACAGAAGCAGAAGCTGAGATGAGAGTGAGAGAGATTGGCGACCTAATTTGATTGAAGGGCATGTGCGGCTGTTTTTCAGTTTCTTGAATCTGATTAGGGTTTATTTGGGATAAGTGTTTTGATAAAAAGAGAGGGAAAGGGAAAAGCAAAGGAGGGACAAATGAAAGGTAAAAGAGGAACAATAGTTTTAATGAATTGTTCTTTTTTTATATTATCTGGTTAGGATTGAATTTTTTTAAGGTAATAACTTTTAAATATTAAATATACTAGAAGTGTATTCGTGTAAACGCATGATACATCTTGGTTTTAATGTTTTTTTCGATTTTTTAGTATAGCATAGATTATATTAAGGGAAATTAATTAAAATACCCTAACTTCGGCCATAGTTGAGGGGCTCTGCGGGACACTTTAGCCAAACACGGGGTGCCACGTAGGCCTAGCCCGCGATCGCGGGCCCCATCGCGGATTTTTGTGGGATTTTTGTAAACCGAAAGAGATTTATGGCATTTTGGTAAGTCAGGGTCAAAGTTAGGGTATTTTAATTAATTTTCCTTATATTAATAAAAGATAATAAACCTTAAAAGATAAATATATTATTCAAAATGATAAATAATAACTATTAAAGTTTTAACTTAACATGTATGTATCCGTAAAATTGGTATGTCCACGTGTGTACACACACACACACACACACACACATATATATATATATATATATATATACATATATTTGTATATGTATAATGTTAGTGCTTAAATGTTTATTATACCAAGTAGAGGGACCATTTTTGTAATAGGGGTATTCTATACCCTATGTATATATAGTTTGCTTCTTTCCCTTTAGGGAATTAGGTCATTTCATACACATAGTAGCCACACACACTCAAGAGAGTTCTTCATTGTAATTGTGAGCTACTTTGATCTTATTGAATATAGAGATGGCTTCCTTTGATGTTTATATTGATTGATTACTTGTTCTGGGATCACAATTGGTATCAGAGCTTGTAAATCTTTGATTTGATTAGGTTTGAGTGAAATATTTCCATTTTTGAGTGTTTTTCATTTTCTTCAATTTTTGATTGATTTTAGCCATTAGAGTTCTTCTAATGGATTGGAATTGATCAAGGGTTGTTTCTAGGATAGCCCTGTGTGTTTTATTCCACAAAAACACAAGGATCGAAGCTCAGATTGGATAGTTTTCTTCATTTTCGTACTTTAACTTTCTGCACACTATGTTGGATCGAAAACCCATTTTCTGTTGGTTTTTGGTGAAAACTTGAAGTTCTAAAGTTGCTCAGAATAGCCTCGCGAACCTACCCACCAAATTTCAGCCTCATCCGATATGTTTTGAAGATTCGACCTTGAATCTTCATACATATCGGAATCCACTAACCTTCATCATTGTCGCAATCGTCTATTGCGACTTGGCTCCCAAATCGCAATCGTCTATTGCGACTTGCCCCAAATCGCAATCCATTACACTTTGAACAGTACCAAATCGCACCTTCATTTGCGACTCGGGTGAATTTTTACCTATTGCGATTTCGGTTATTGCGACTTCGATTATTGCGATTTCAGTTATTGCGACCTCGATTGTTGCGACTTCAACTGTTGCGACTTCAGTGTTGCGACTTCAGTGCAATTGCGACCTGGTTTGGGTTGCGACTTTAAGTGTGTTGAGACATAAACTTGAAACTTTAAAAGTAACTCCTAATCAGATTAATCAGATTTTTAACGATCAACAACAAGTAATCCAAAATGACTGCCAGAGATATGATGACTATTGGTTCAAAAGATAAACCACCTGTTATTTTCCCGAAAGACTTTAAAATTTGGAAAGACAGATTTCTTGACTACGTTGAACGACAAGAAAATGGAGCTCTTATCCATGAATCCTTGATAAACGGGGTTCTAGGAGAGGTTCGTGAAGACGACCCAGATGGTAATAACTTAGTTATTCATCCAAAGGACTACACGGGTGACAATTTGTTGAGATACAAAACCGATAAAGCGGCTAGATCATTGGTTACGCAAGCCTTAACCAACGACATAAATCGAAAGGTTGACAGTTTGAGTGAAACAGGTAAAGGTATGTTTGATGAACTTATCAAATTATACAAAGGGTCAGAAGTGGAAAACCAGCTGAGAATCTCAAATGTCTTCAATACGTATGAGAATTTCAAGCAAAAGGAGGGTGAGAGTTTAGATAAAGCATATGATAGTTTCACAACTATCCTAAATGATCTCAACAGTTACAAAGTATCAAAATCCATCATGGAGACTAATGTGAAGTTCTTGAACGTGCTTCAGCCCGAGTGGAAGAAGTATGCTCATAGAATGAAACAGAATTCTCAACTGGATTCTCTTCCGTTACAACAAATGTTTGAAACCTTAAAACAAGATGAAGATGATGCTGAGCTGAAAAGGAAGAAGTTGATGAAAAATGAGAAGAATGGTAAGAAGGAAAAGAAGATGGTGGGGTCTGAGAAGAAGATGAGCTTGATAGTGAACCGTTAGCATTGATGTCAAGAAAAGCTAAGGGCAAGAGTGTTCAGAGAGAAGAATATGAGTTAGTCCAAGCTGACTTGGATGAAGCAGAAAGCTTAAGGCAGGCTATGATACTTCTTTCCAAGGCCTTTCAACACAGATTTGTAAAAACTCCTGGATCAAATAACCAACGTTACTCATCTGGTTCTAAAAACTTTGAACACAAGAATCGGATTGAGTCAAAGAAGTTTGATGATCATAAGGAAGATGGTAAAAGGCCGGAGGTGAAGAAGTGTGGTGATAAAAAGGATGAAGATCAAAAGTGTTACAACTGTGGGAAAACCGGTCATTTCTCCAAAGATTGCTGGAAACCGAAAGTGAAGAATTCTGACTACTACAAGCAGAAGGCATTGTTAGCTGAACAGAAAGAGTCAGGAATTGAGCTTCCAGTGGAGGAAGAGTTTTGGTTGGACCAGACAGATGATGAAGAAGAGGAAGATACGGCTTGATGAGCAGAGATGATGAGGATTCAGAGGCTGATGCGGCGCCTGAGACAGATGAGGTAGATCTCTGCACTATTAATCATTTTGGTAATCAGTTTAATGTTTTTCAATTAAAACTCGATGAACAAAGCGAGAAACTCATAAAAGCACATAAAAATATTGAACTTCAAAGACAGACAATCATTGACCATAAAAAGTTAAATGATGATTTGAAAATAGAACGGGTTGAGATCGAAAAATCTCGAACTTATTTCCGAAGAAGAATGGATGAAATGGGAGAAAATGTAAGAATTGCTGAAAATAGGAAGAATGAACTTGAACAAATGTTGCGATCTTACAAAGATATTAATAACGAATTGTCTGAAAAGGCAAGTGATCTAGAAGCGAAACTGTATAAACTTGGTCAATCTGAACAAACCATTTTTCTAAACACGCCAAAGAATTTCAGATATTACAACTCCAAATGGGGTGTGGGATATGACAATCCTCGTTATTTGGAGAATGCTTTGAAAAAGGCACCTTGTTTATACAAGTTTCGATGGCTTAAGTATCTAAAAGATCCTAAATTCAAGATTAAATGGCTTAATGAGGAGGAACAAGGAGTTGAGGAAGAAGTTAAAAGAAAGACAACTGTAACCATACAACTTCCTTATATTTATGATCAGGCAAATAGGAAGGCAATGCAAGATAAGAAAACCTTGCCTAATGACTATTTTGAAAGCTATATTGTTCAGCCACCAAAGGGAACTGTATCAAAAGCTTGTCGATCTTGAAGGAAAAATATATTATCCTCCCTTGGTGCTTGAACAGAAGCTTGTCGATCTTGAATTGAATATTAAAAGCAAAATTGAAGAAGTCAGAAATGACGATCAACTTGCTTTTGATATTGAAAAGGAAGTGATGATAACTGTTTTGATAAATACCATGAATGACAAATCTGAAAAGGTTGTTTCTGTTTCGTCTTCAAAAACCATAGAAGAAAAGAAATCTCTTGAACTTAGATGTTTGAATCTCTCAAAACAAGTCTCTGATTTTCAGAAAAAGTTATTTCCTGAAAAAGAAAATATTGAGAAAGAAAGAGAGAGATTTAAATTCGAAAGAACATCTTTTGAAACTGAAAATGTTTTTCTTTCAAAGAAAATATCTGATTTAGAAAACATTTTGATCAAAGAGAGAAATCATCTTGAGTCCAATAAAGAATACTTTCAAAATGAAATCTCAAGACTGATGGGAAAATTGACAAGTTTATCCACTGAAGCTATGACAGAGTTTGCTAGCAAAGTTTCCTCTGATTCAGATGCTTCCTCATGCAAAGCCTTCATAGGCAATACTATTAATAGAAGCATGATGGCGGATGACTTGGATGATTTTGGTTCCATTGAGATAGAGGAACAACCTGTTAATGAAAATTCTTGTGACTTCTCTCATAACTCCTCTTCCAATGATATTAAAGTTGATCATGTTATTGACACTCCTTGTGAATGGAAGGATAAGCAAGTTCAACAAAAGGATGTTAATTTTGACTTTAGTGCTAAACTTCCAGATCATTCTGATTTTATGGTCAAGGAAGAGGAACCCAAGGAGAATTTCTTCGAGGGGGAATCTTCTAAAACCGTTGAGAAAAAGAAAAAGAAAAAGAAGAAAAATAAGCGCAAATCTAAATCTTCTAAAGTTCAATATTCCTACGCTTACGATTCTTATCATGATTCCATTTCAGATCGTAATTTAAGAAACAACTCGCGGGTAGAGTGGAGAATAAAGGAGTTCACACATGATGTGGCCCAGAGAAAATCATCTACTGTCGCTTTTAATTCCAAGAAAAACACTTTCGTTTCTGATGTTAGTAATCGTGTTGCCTCAAACAAACAAAAACTTGTTATTCCTTACAAGATTTCTTCAATGCAACAACTGATTAATTTAGCACATGATCAAATTTGTTGCTCTTCTTGTGGTGTAGATGATTTTATCTGCATGTCTGATTATTCTTCATGGTTTGGTTATAACTTCTATGGTTCAAATCGTTTTTATTCAAATAGATATTATAACCACTATAATTCAAAGAAAAAGGTTAATTCTCCTAACCCGAAAGGACCCAATTGGCAATGGGTACCTAAAACTGTTTAAATCCCATTTTGGAACTCCGTCATGTGTGGTATTTGGATTCTGGTTGCTCAAAACACATGACATGAAGGAAGGAGTTGTTGAGCAATTTTGTGAAACACGATGGAGGGAAAGTTAAGTTTGGAAATGATCATTACGCTCCAATCATGGGTTATGGAGATATTGTGGCCGACAACGTCAGGATAACTAAAGTGAATTATGTTGAAGGCTTAGGGCATAACTTATTTAGTATAGGTCAGTTTTGTGATAAAGACCTAGAAGTCCATTTCAAGAAGACTCGGTGTGCAATTCTAACCGATGGAGGAAATGAACTTCTAGTTGGTTCGTGAAAGTCAAATCTTTACACCATTGATCTATCGAAGGTTAAGCCGAAGAATGACGTGTGTCTGTTGACTAAGGCAACTTTGGAAAAGAGTTGGTTATGGCATAGACGACTATCTCATCTCAACTTTCGTTACATTCAAAAGCTAACGTTGGGTGATTTAGTTATAGGTCTACCAGTTTTGCAGTTTGAGAAAGACAACTTCTGTATTGCTTGTGAGAAGGGGAAGATAAAGCGAGCTCCTCATCCACCGAAACCCGAACCCAGCACACACAAACCTTTAGAAATCCTTCATATGGATCTCTGTGGTCCGATGAAGACTCAGAGTGTCAGTGCCAAACGATACGTGTTAGTAATTGTCGATGATTATTCGAGATATACTTGGGTCAAGTTTCTTCGATCAAAAGATGAAACACCTGACTTGATCATCTCGTTAATCAAACAACTTCAAGTAAACCGTCAACAAACAGTTCAGACTATTAGGTCAGACAACGGGACAGAATTCAAGAACAAGACTCTTGATGATTTCTTTAAATCATTAGGAATATCTCATCAGTTTTCTGCGGCTAGAACTCCTCAGCAGAACGGAGTCATTGAAAGACGAAATCGCACACTTGTTGAAGCTGCCAGAATGATGTTGTCTTATGCTGATCTACCTCTGTTCTTGTGGGCTGAAGTTGTTGCTACGGCATGCTATACACAAAACCGTTCTATAATCCATCGCCCGTTTGGTAAAACTCCATATGAACTGATTAATAATAGAAAACCTGTAATACACTACTTTCGTGTGTTTGGATGCAGGTGTGTTGTGCTGAACGACAAGGACAACTTGAACAAATTCAGTCCAAAGGGTATTGAGGGCGTTTTCATCGGATACTCGCTCACGTCAAAAGCATACAGAGTCTATTTCAAATCGTCTAGAACTGTGAAGGAAAGCGTAAATGTCAGATTTGATGAAACTGAAGAAATGGTTTCTGTTCAAAATAGTACAGAACCCGCAATATCTGGAGTACTAGCATCTGGACAAATTCGTCCTATGGTGACTAGATCTTCAAACAAGGATCAAGCATCCACTTCTAACTCTAAAACTAATGATCTTGATTTATTGTTTGAATATTTTTATGATGATTTTTTCGGTAGTGATAAACCTACTTCATCTACATCTAACAGGAGCAATGTTGCCACACCACCAGTTAATGCTACATTGTCAGGGCCTTCACCAGAACTGACTACTCCTTCATCTGGTGCAACAACTCCTGCTACGTCTTCAAGTAACACGCATATGGCATCTCCACAAGAAACACAACATGTATCCACGAATGGTGCTTCTTCGTCAGGTATAACTTCTAACGCCAATGGTGAGGATTCTGCAACTCAACGTGAGTCATCTTCTGAAGCAGAACCGGAAGCAGTTCCTGTTGACACTCCTGTCAATGAACCTGCCCGACAACCGGAACCTGCCTTGACAATAGAGTTGAATTTTGATAAAGATCCTACCTTAGTGGATCCCAACTATGGTGCTATAATTGTCCATCCTCATGCTTCAAGATGGACTAAGAGTCACCCCATTGAACAAGTCATTGGTGACGTCTCCGAACCTGTAAAGACTAGATCTGCAACGGCTAACGAAGTCCTTTACGCGCTTTTTCTAAGTCAAGTTGAAACTACAACAGTTCGACAAGCCTTGGAAGATCCGGATTGGATCATTGCCATGCAAGATGAGCTGAATTCTTTTGAAGCATTGAACGTGTGGCGATTAGTTCCTAGACCCAAAGGTAAAACAGTAATTGGTACCAAGTGCGTCCTGAAGAATAAGAAAGATAAAGATGGGATTGTTGTGAGAAATAAAGCACGCCTTGTAGCCAAAGGGTATAGGCAACAAGAGGGAATCGACTATGATGAGACGTATGCATCGGTGGCTCGTTTAGAGGCAATACGGACGTTTCTTGCATTTGCCGCTTTCAAAAACTTCACTGTCTATCAAATGGACGTGAAGACTCCTTTCTTGAACGGTATTTGAAAGAAGAAGTATATGTTTCTCAACCAGAGGGTTTTGTGGACAAAGATAAACAAGATCACGTCTACATACTTGACAAAGCTCTCTACGGTCTAAAGCAAGCCCCTCGTGCCTGGTATGAAATCTTATCTACCTACCTACTTGTTGCTGGCTTTCGAAAAGGTAAAATCGACACAACTCTCTTCACTCTGCATGAAAATGGTGAGATCCTTCTAGTACAAATTTACGTTGATGATATTATATTTGGTTCAACTGACCGTGGATTGTGTATTTGGTTCTCGGGTATAATGATGACTAGATTCCAGATGAGTATGATGGGAGAGATTAATTTCTTTCTTGGATTACAAGTCAAGCAATTCTCAACAGGTATCTTCATCAACCAGTCAAAGTATGTGTTTGACATCTTGAAGAAATTTAAGATGGAAAACTATACCTCTATTGGTACACCTATGGCTCCTGGATCTAAAATAGGTCCGGATCCACTTGGTGAATATATAGATGTTAAGAATTACCGAGGTATGATAGGCTCATTAATGTACCTGACGGCAAGTCGTCCAGATATAATGTTTGCAACATGTCTCTGTGCAAGATTTCAGGCACAACCAAAAGTATCACATCGAAGTGCTGTTAAAAGAATCTTTCGATATTTGAAGGGGACACCGTACCTTGGTCTGTGGTATCCGAAGGGAACAGGATTTGAACTCACTGCATATTCTGATGCCGATCATGGAGGTAGTATGCTAGACCGGAAGAGCACATCTAGTCATGTCCAGTTTTTGGATGATAAACTAGTAAGTTGGTCCTCGAGGAAACAGAACTATGTTTCAACATCAACTGCAGAGGCAAAATATGTGGCCGCTGCCAGTTGTTGTTCACAGGTTCTGTGGATGAAGACTCAACTGTCTGACTATGACTTCAAGTATGAGAAGATCCCCATTTACTGTGATAGAGAGAGTTCAATTGCAATATAAGCTAACCCGGTCCAACATACAAAGACCAAACACATAGACATAAGGTATCATTTCATCAAAGTCATTGTTGAAAAAGGTACGATTGAATTATACTTTGTCACAACTGAGTTTCAACTTGCCGATCTCTTTACGAAAGCCTTGGATGAAAAACGATTTAATTTCTTAGTATCCCAGCTCGGCATGTTGAACATGAAAGTTTAATATTCTATATTGATCATATAATGGATGGAAATATGTGTAGTTCAATCTAGTTATCTCTATCTAGATTGATACATACAAATTTTCATCTCATTCTATTCTCAATCTAAAATATTTTATTCTCATGTCTTTGTTGTTTTTCATTGTTTATTCTCTTTGTTACTTTCTATTTCTTGTTATGATATCTATGCCTGCATGAGGTGTGTTCATAGTCTCATGGGGAGTACAAACTAACTAGTATGCACAAGAATAGGGGGAGTGTGCATTTCTGACTAAGCTTGTAAGTGTTGATTTCCTGTGCTCCTTACTTGAAGATCACAAGGTAAGTTCTCTAATCTGTTTTTCAACCACAAACCCTTAGATGATGAAAATCATTTTTTTCAAACTTACTTGCATCATTTAAGGGGGAGTGAAAATGTTGTAATACCTTGTGTTGATCCAAACCCTCAGTGATTTGATAATGACCCACTCTAATATACTTAGTGAAAATTGTAAGTAAACAATATGTATCAGAGTTTCACTATCGCTGATAAGTACTAAGATCTTCCAGTACCGCTGATAGGAACTCTCGCTCTTTAGATTAAACATTCAGTGAAACTGTTCACCATAATACTCTGAGTCTGTTCAGTACTTATGGTGATCGCTGATAAGTTAGTTGTTTACTTATGATCCCTGAAGACAAGTTTCACGTCAACATAGGTTCTACGCTGAAGTCAAAGATCAAGCTCAAGAACTAGCGACAAGTCTCCTAATGAACTGATGCGGATCAGCGAAGACTCAGATTTGTCCACTCAACGTGAAGTATCAAGTACAAGACTTCAGCTATCGCTGAACTCTATCATTCGCTGATATAGAATGATAGATCGCTGAATCAACGAAAAGCTGATCATGAAGTCCTCCATACAAAGTACTTTTGTCTTAAACCACCCTTGCACATCTCCGTACGATATGTCAGAAAAAGAACCTCCTTATTATCTGAATTCGTACAACCACTCTGATACTACACTGTTCAAACATGCGGCTACTTAGGTTGTCAACAAAGGTCAATGACATGCAACAAATCAGCTGCTGCCACGTGTAAAGTGTAAACTGCAATGCATTAAATGCATGCAGTATATAAGAAGAAGAACTCACTTCATTTTGAAGTAACTTGCTAACTCTGGACAAGTTCATCCTTCTTATCTTGAGATAGGTTATTATTAGTAATTTCCTTCTCCTTCTTAGTGCAAAAAACTTAGTGTTCCAACTTGTTTAGATTTAGGATTTATCCTTAATCTTGTTTCCGCAACAAGCTGTAAATTGTTAATGATTTATCAATAAACAATTTAGAAAAGTAAAATCTGTGTTTGTATTCAACCCCCCCCCCCTTCTACAAACTTGTATAGCCCTTCGGGACCAACAAGTGGTATCAGAGCGGATTTGTTTAAACTCATAAACAAGATCTAATCTATACTAAGATTTCTCTTCCTTGCTATTTCTGAAAAATGACTACTAACACAAACACAAATTATATCGACAATGGTTCTCTTGCAAAACCCCCTAGATTCTCCAGAGATAATTTTAATCTATGGAAAAATAGGATGACTCACTTCTTAGAAGGTGTAGACCCTACTATGCCTTATTATCTTGAAAACGGCCCATTTATTCCTGTAAGAATTGATGCCGCAGTACCTGCCGCTGAGAATAGACCTGCTATTCCAGAAAGGCTAGTACCCAAAGAAGTTCATACGTGGACTGACGAAGATAAGAAGAAAGTGGCTATCGACACAAAAGCCAGATCCATACTATCCATGGCTCTTCCTGACGAAGTCTACCATTCCGTCATGAACCTGAAATCCTCAAAAGCAATGTGGGACACAATATGTGTTCAGTATGAAGGTACTGCTGAAGTCCAGGACTCTCGAAAGATCAACCTGGTAAGACAGTATGAAAGTTTCATTTGTGGTAAGAATGAGACTCTCTCTGAAGTTCACCAACGTTTTAATTGCTTAATAATAGATCTGAAAACTGTTGGTAAGGAATATTCTAACTTTGAAGTGCTGACAAAGTTTCTAGAATGTTTACCTGAAAGCGGGCACAGTTATTCTATGTGTCTCAAGCTGTCAAAAGATCTAAGATCAATGACCCTTGCTACCTTATATGGGACGATGCTGAATCATGAGCAATCAAGACATCTTAAGAAGAATCTTATAAAAGATTCCAAAAGCACCCCTTGTAACATCCCTTATCTTTAAAACACTCATTTAACGGAAAGTAACCTTAAAATACAGCGGAAGATTGTAATTAAAACATTTAGATAAAATCCCATAATCTTATAGAAAAGAGTACAAGTTTGCAACTTAAAACCAATAAGTTTGAGACAAACAATATTCAACTGAAAAGCTTAGAGAATCCAAAACTATCATTCATCAAAAGAAAATATAAGCTGCTGAGCTGCCGCAAATCCAAAAGCTTCAAGCTGGAGCCTTTCCTTTATTCTTCGAAGATGTATCTGCCACTAAAAGATGAATAACAACGGGGTAAGCTTTCGCTTAGTGAGCACGCACCTATACCACATATCATCATGCATACATACTCGCATAAACATAGCAATCACATACATGTAACATCCTTCCATTCCTTAAGGCACAAAGCCAATAAGGAAGGTCATAACTAGACACTGGTACCAGGCCTCTTCATACATAACATATTCCCTAGGGGTATTACTACCACCATAGGTACTCTTTCCTTTGGCAAAGCCAACATACACATAATCACACATGCAATCCAACTACATACACATAACTTACATAATATAGGTAGAGTACTCACCTGTCAAGATGTCAATTACCAAGTACTTCACAGTGTATAATAATCACCTCGTACCACCTATAACATTCATACATACACATAACATAACAAGCCCAAAAATGGAACTCTAATTCTATCCCAACTCTCATCCCGAAATGACATAGCTAGGATAGTCCAAATACCATAAAACTTTGCCAAACATCCCATTTCATACACCCCATTTCTATTGATTTCTAAACATAATACACATACCTTGCAATTCTAGACCGCGAACAACAATCCTCCTAGAACCTTTCACAACTTGAATCTTCCAAAATCACCAAATCTTTCGCCTGGAAAATACAGCAACTTCGGACACTTGGTTCTCTCTACTGGGAACTCCGATGCCAAATCCCTCCGGTCAGAATGTAGATTAGAGGGTCGTGAAGTCGCTGTCCAAATTTCACGACGATCCAACGGTTAACGAAGGAGAATCGGTCGATCTTTCACAGCAGCTCACAAGAACTCCGAAAATCCCTTTCTCTTTTCTCTCTTCTTTGCTAAAGAAACAAATGGCTGCAAATGAGGGTGTTTAGGGTTTCCATCCCCTTTACATACATGCCAAACACACACCCTCATCTTACAAAATTGATAAACTGGCCCCTAGATTCCTGAACACGTACATAACGACCCAAAAATTAACTCAACCCCAAAAGAGACAGTTAAATCACGTAAATTGGGAAACGGGGTGTTACAACTCTCCCCCACTTACCAGGATTTCGTCCTCGAAATCGATCAGACTTGGAAGAGTTCCGGATAATTCGATCTCATCTCAGCTTCCGGTTCCCATGTCCATTCTGATCCTTTTCGGTGTTCCCACTGAACTTTCATTAAGCTGATCTCCTTGTTTCGCAAGGATTTGGTCTTCCTTTCCAAGATTGCTATCGGTCTCTCAATATAATTCAACCGTTCGTCGACCTGTATGTCATCTATAGGGACATGCGCCGACTCGTCAGCTAAACACTTCCTCAACTGAGATACGTGGAAGGTGTTGTGTATCAGACTGAGTTCCGGCGGAAGCTCCAGCTGGTACGCAACCTTCCCAACCCGTGCTATCACCTTGAAAGGTCCGATAAACCTAGGGCCTAGCTTGCCCCTCTTCCGGAATCGGATCACCCCTTTCCAAGGTGATACCTTCAACAAAACATTATCTCCCACGTTGAACTCCAGATCCGACCTTCGCTTGTCGGCGTAACTCTTTTGACGACTCTGTGCGGTTCGTAGCCTATCCCGAATCATCTCAATACTTTCCGTCATTTTCTGAACCACTTATGTGCTGCTTAACTCCCGCTGGCCTACCTCTCCCCAACAGATAGGAGTCCTACATCTTCTCCCGTACAACATCTCATATGGAGGCATGCCAATACTGGCATGGAAACTGTTGTTGTATGAGAACTCAGCCAACGGTAAATACGTATCCCAGCTGCCCCCAAAATCCAAAACACAGGCTCTCAACATATCCTCAAGAGTCTGAATTGTTCTCTCGCTTTGCCCGTCCGTCTGTGGGTGAAAGGTTGTACTGAACTGAAGTCTCGTACCCAAATCTTCATGGAACTTCCCCCAAAACCGCGACGTAAACCGAACATCCCTGTCTGATATCACTGTTACCGGTACCCCATGCCTTGCTACAATTTCACTGACATAGATGTCAGCTAACTTTTCTGCAGATGAACTTTCACGGATCGCGATAAAATGGGCACTCTTTGTCAGCCTATCTACAACCACCCAAATGGCATCATGATTCCTAGGTGTTCGAGGCAACTTGGTAATCAGATCCATTGTTATATGCTCCCACTTCCACTCTGGTATCTCTAATGGCTGTAACTTCCCGTGCGGTCTTTGATGCTCTGCTTTGACCCTTAAACAAGTCAAACATTTCTCCACGTACTTAGCCACGTCCCTCTTCATCCCCGGCCACCAGTAGTCAGTCTTCAGATCTCTATACATCTTAGTAGCACCGGGATGGATAGAGAACCTTGACTTATGCGCCTCGTCCAGAAGTGTCTGCCTTGCCTCACACGATACTGGAACCCATACCCGACCGTACCGAGTCAATAGACCTCGACTGTCGGGCACTAACTGATCCACCTGTCCCTTTATCCGTTCCTTCTTCTGGTTCTCACCCTTGATCGCTTCCTCTTGAGACCTTCTTACCAAGTCGTGAAGCGACGTTGATACTGTTAGTCTCATCAACGGTACCCGAAGTAGAACACTACTCGCTCTTCTACTCAAGGCATCCGCTACGACATTTGCCTTCCCCGGGTGATAAAGAATCTCGCAATCATAATCCTTCACCACATCCAACCACCTCCGCTGTCTCATGTTCAAATTCGGTTGATCCATGAAATAACGAAGACTCTTGTGGTCCGTATAGATAGTACACTTCACCCCATACAGGTAGTGCCGCCATAACTTGAGAGCGAACACCACTGCCGCAAGCTCCAAATCGTGAGTCGGGTAATTCACCTCATGCGTCTTCAGTTGACGAGACGCATAGGCAATCACCCTTCCCCTCTGCATAAGAACGCAGCCTAGCCCGTGATAAGACGCATCACAGTAGACTGTCATGTCTTCAACTCCCTCCGGTAGTGTCAACACCGGAGCCTCGCATAACTTTCTCCTTAAGGTTTCGAACGCTGTTTTCTGTTACTCTCCCCAAACGAAACGTTCGTTCTTCCTCGTCAGCTTCGTCAACGGAACTGCTATCTTGGAGAAATCCTGGATGAACCGGCGGTAGTACCCGGCTAATCCAAGGAAACTCCTAATCTCAGTGGGAGTCTTCGGGGTTTCCCACTTCATCACTGCCTCCACCTTCGCTGGGTCTACCTTGATACCCTCTCGGTTCACAAGATGTCCAAGAAATTGAACCTCTTGTAACCAGAAATCACACTTGGAGAACTTTGCATATAACTGCTCCTTACGTAAAATCTCCAAAACCTCTCGTAGATGCTCCATATGATCCTCCTTCGACTTGGAGTAGATTAGTATATCGTCTATAAACACGATGACTGACCTATCCAACATCGGTCTGCAAACTCTATTCATAAGATCCATGAATGCCGCCGGTGCGTTCGTCAGTCCAAATGGCATCACGATGAACTCGAAATGCCCGTACCTGGTTCTGAACGCTGTCTTGTGAACATCCTCTTCCCTGACCTTCAACTGGTGGTACCCTGAGCGAAGATCTATCTTAGAGAACCAAACGGCTCCCTGAAGTTGATCGAAGAGATCGTCGATCCTCGGCAACGGGTATCTGTTCTTCACCGTAAGCTTGTTAAGCTCTCTATAGTCGATGCACATCCGCATCGACCCGTCCTTCTTTTTCACGAAAAGGATAGGGGCTCCCCAAGGTGAACTACTGGGGCGGATGAAACCCTTATCCAACAGTTCCTCCAGCTGCTTAGACAGTTCATGCATCTCCGGAGGTGCCAAACGGTAAGGAGCCTTTGCTACCGGTGCCGCCCCCGGAATCAAGTCTATTCGGAACTCCACTTGCCTCCCGAGAGGAATGCCAGGCAAGTCATCCGGGAAAACATCCGGAAACTCGCTGACCACTGGTACATCTGCCACTGTTCTCTTCTTTTTCTCCTCCCGTTCATCAACAATATACGCCAAGTAACTGCTACCACCATGGTGCACATATCTTCTAGCTTTGGCCAAAGTGCACACCTTTGGTACCCCTTTTCTTCCTTCACTCGAGATAGTTAATTCTCCCCCACTTGGGGTTCGAATCACTACCTGCTGTTTTTCACAATCAATGCGCGCTCCATTCCGACTAAGCCAATCTATCCCAACTACTACATTTATTTCCCTCATCGCAATAGGAATAAGATCTATACTAAACTTCACTCCGGCTATCTCTATTACATTACCTTTATACACATCACTCACAAAACGAAACTCCTCGTCCGCTATTTCTACTTCTAGCGGACTCTCTAACTTGTCCTTTACAATAGCAAAGTCTTTACAAAACGATAAAGAAACAAAAGATTTAGTAGCTCCCGAGTCAAATAAGACAAGGGCAGGTGATGCATTAACAGGAAAAATATCTGTCACGACATCTGGCTCCTCCTTTGCTTCATCTACGGTCATCTGGAACACTCGCCCCCGAGTCCTGGGTGAGTCGTTCTTCTTTCCCAATCCACCCTCTAGCATCTTCACCGGTGCGGTTCCCGAGTTCTGGACCGACCCGGTATTCATTGGGCACTCGTCAGCAAAATGGCCCGGCTTGTAGCACTTAAAACATATCTTTGCGGTCGCCTTGCAGTCTCGACTGATATGACCCGGTTGCCCGCATTTGTAACAGGTTCTGGAGCCCATACGGCATTCTCCCGGATGCTGTCGTCCACACTTCCCACAGCGGGGATGCTCTCTCTTGAACTCTTTCTTTACCTCCGGTTTATGACTCCCAGTTTTGAACCTCTTAGTCTGCTGAGGTTGAGTCTGAACCGTTTCTGCCCTTCTTGTCTTTCTTTGGCTCTCTAATTCGAGCTCTCTAGCCCGAGCTGCCTCGTGCATCTGCTGAAAATCAGTGCACCTTGCCATAACAACAAATTCTCTAATCTTCTGTTTCAAAACTCTCCCATATCTGTACATTTTGGCCTTTTCATTCCTGACATACTCAGGACAGAAAAGGGACCGCTCCAAAAACTTGTCAGTGATCTCGTTCACCGACTCCGTAGTTTGCTCCATAGATAGAAACTCATTTGTGAGTCTCTCTACCTCAATTTGGGGCACATACTGTTCCATGAACAGTTCCTTGAACTGTTCCCAAGTCATGCTATCCACTTGTTCTGGCGTCCGAGCACGAACAATAAGGTTCCACCAGTCTTTCGCTGCCTTCCTCAGAAGGTTCGATGCGTAGCGAACCTTGACTTCCTCGGTACAAAAACTGGTGCGGAAAGCACCCTCCACCTCAGCTATCCAACGAGTGCTGGTTACGGGGTCCTTCTGCCCCTCAAACTGTGGCGGCTGACAGGCCGAGAAATCTCTGTAGCTTGTCCCCCGTGGTTGTACGCCTGACAAGCCCCCTGATCCACTGGCCCTGCTGGCCACAGCTGCCTCTACCTGACTACGAATTTCATTAGCCAGTTCCTGCTTTACCTGCTCAAAGAGACTTGGGAGTAACTCGTGAAGAACCTCCCCGACCTCAGCAGCGATCACACCTCTCAGATCAGGAATTTCCTGATCCTCTTCAATAATCGGTCTCTTGCCTTGCCTTCTAGTGTTCACCATTCTGATACATAAACATGATACTTTAGAATAATTCATCTACATCCCCCCCCCCCCCCCCTGAGCAAACTTCTAGCATAGTCCAGAGGTCCTAGCTTAGTTGTCTTTCTTTCTAACATGCTCCTTAGAAACCTTCTGCTTATACTCTCTTAACAAAATCCCTTTCTAGCATGTTACTACCCAACCCTCAACCTTGTCTGGTTCATAGAATTCTTTTGCAACTATATCAAGTCCCGGCATGTACAATGTAATTGCAATGGTATAGGCCCTTATACCATTATAATTACACCCACCATGTTTAGACTCAACACCGTCACTAAGGTTCCAATTCCCAGCTTAGTTGGTACCTTTAACATATATATCACAACATTTTCCATATCTACCACTTATCATATAAACATTATAATCATATTCTAATTCACATTATGCATCAACAAAACATACTTGAAATCATAACCTTGTCACATTGACCATATCTAGCATACATAAACATAATTACTCATCCAATACAGTTATAAAACTGGTCTTTCACAAAACTTAACATGCTTTATCATAAATCCTAATATGGAATAGTGTGCTCACCCCCGTCTTGATGCTCTGGACCGCAGCTCAGCCGTGAAAACTTTTTCTTTTAAAACACCCTTTCCTTATAAACCATTTTCTTACACGAAACAGCTTTTTTTTAAAGGTTACTTATTTGAAAACTTGAGCACTTGGGTTTAAGTTCAAACACTCACCACTTGTGAATGCCCGAATCCCTTAAACCTGGCTCTGATACCAACTGTAACATCCCTTATCTTTAAAACACTCATTTAACGGAAAGTAACCTTAAAATACAGCGGAAGATTGTAATTAAAACATTTAGATAAAATCCCATAATCTTATAGAAAAGAGTACAAGTTTGCAACTTAAAACCAATAAGTTTGAGACAAACAATATTCAACTGAAAAGCTTAGAGAATCCAAAACTATCATTCATCAAAAGAAAATATAAGCTGCTGAGCTGCCGCAAATCCAAAAGCTTCAAGCTGGAGCCTTTCCTTTATTCTTCGAAGATGTATCTGCCACTAAAAGATGAATAACAACGGGGTAAGCTTTCTCTTAGTGAGCACGCACCTATACCACATATCATCATGCATACATACTTGCATAAACATAGCAATCACATACATGTAACATCCTTCCATTCCTTAAGGCACAAAGCCAATAAGGAAGGTCATAACTAGACACTGGTACCAGGCCTCTTCATACATAACATATTCCCTAGGGGTATTACTACCACCATAGGTACTCTTTCCTTTGGCAAAGCCAACATACACATAATCAAACATGCAATCCAACTACATACACATAACTTACATAATATAGGTAGAGTACTCACCTGTCAAGATGTCAATTACCAAGTACTTCACAGTGTATAATAATCACCTCGTACCACCTATAACATTCATACATACACATATCATAACAAGCCCAAAAATGGAACTCTAATTCTATCCCAACTCTCATCCCGAAATGACATAGCTAGGATAGTCCAAATACCATAAAACTTTGCCAAACATCCCATTTCATACACCCCATTTCTATTGATTTCTAAACATAATACACATACCTTGCAATTCTAGACCGCGAACAACAATCCTCCTAGAACCTTTCACAACTTGAATCTTCCAAAATCACCAAATCTTTCGCCTGGAAAATACAGCAACTTCGGACACTTGGTTCTCTCTACTGGGAACTCTGATGCCAAATCCCTCCGGTCAGAATGTGGATTAGAGGGTCGTGAAGTCACTGTCCAAATTTCACGACGATCCAACGGTTAACGAAGGAGAATCGGTCGATCTTTCACAGAAGCTCACAAGAACTCCGAAAATCCCTTTCTCTTTTCTCTCTTATTTGCTAAAGAAACAAATGGCTGCAAATGAGGGTGTTTAGGGTTTCCATCCCCTTTACATACATGCCAAAACACACCCTCATCTTACAAAATTGATAAACTGGCCCCTAGATTCCCGAACACGTACATAACGACCCAAAAATTAACTCAACCCCAAAAGAGACAGTTAAATCACGTAAATTGGGAAACGGGGTGTTACACCCCTGTTGCTTTAATCTCAGAGGAACCTTCTACTCAGCGACCCTCGGTCACTATCACTGAGTTAGAGAGTAACTATGAAAGGTCATCAGATTCTGACTCTTCAGATGATGATGAATCTTTGGCTCTCCTAACTAAAAAGTTTAGGAGATTCGCCAAAAAGAAAATGTTCAGAAAGAACGAACCTCTTTCAATAACTGATAAGCCAAGATCATCAGCTACTGTTGATAAGGCTACTGCTACTTGTTTTAACTGCGAAAAGATTGGACATTTCGCTAACGAGTGCATGTCTAAGAAAGTATCGAGAAACTCAGCGTTTCCCAAGAAATCCTTTATTCCCAGGAATAAAGATGACAAATATTCTAAGCTGAAAGAAAAATATGCAAAGCTGAAAAGCTTCAAGAAGAAAGACAAAGGCCTGATGGTTTACGATTGGGCTGCTTCTGAAGAAGAAGAATCATCATCTGATTCTGAGGATGATGAAGCAAATCTTTGTCTTATGGCAAATATTGAAGATGAGGAAGAAAGTTCAGACATTCCCTCTACTTCAATATCTGCAATATGGGTATCACATTCCTTCTTTACAAATATTGCAAATATTGATGAAGCTGATAGTCTCCGCAAAATCGATCTCTTGACTAGAAGTTTATATGAAGCCATGAATGGCAAAACAATAGTTGAAAACCAAAACCATGATCTCGCTGAACAGCTTAAAAACTGTCACCTTCAAATAGAAAATCTTTCTAGAAATTGAAGAAGATTTTAAAGATCAAGTGCATTTAAATCAGCTAGTCAAAATCGAACGAGCAGAAGCTATCGCTGCTTTGAAAGCTGAAAAAGCTACTGTTGAAGGATGGTGTAACTCTTCAACAAAGATCACTGAGATAATTAAGTCTCAGATACCCCTGAGTGATAAACGTGGTCTTGGTTACAAATATGAAACTAAAGAACCAACCACTGATCGTTCCATGCTCTTATTTGGAACTTTCGTATCCTCAGTCGCTGATACTTCATCCTCTCAGTGTTCCTGGTCTAGACCGACTATCCCTGAGGAAATCTCTACCTCAAAAGGTAAAGAGAAAATGGTTTATCCAAAACCTACCTCTGTCTTTAATGATAAAGGTAAAGGAATTGCGTTGAACCAAAATCCTCAAAAGGGTACTTTAGTACCAAAGCTGAATGCTTCTAAAGCTTTAGTGATTTATTCCTCTGGATCAAGGAATCAGATCTCTGGATCTACTCAGCGTGGGTCTATTCAGCGATCTACTCCTAGACTCAGAGTGGATGTCCTTGGTAAGAAATCTGAAGAACTAAATGTTCCTCCCATTTCTAAAGCCAAAAGGTTATTTGGTGCTGGTCCTTCAAATTCAAAATCAAAGGATCAGAACTCAAATGGTCCTAGAACTATTTTTAGTTATAGGAAATGTTATCACTGTGGACTCACTAATCATATTGCTAGTAAGTGCCCCACAGCCACCAAAGATGATAAGATAGCTAAGGTGAAGACTGCCCCAAGGCAAAGAAGACCACTGAAGTTAAGAAATTAACTAAAGTGAAGACTGACAAAGCTGAATCTTCAAATGCTGCGAAGACTGCTGAACCTTCCATTCCAACTGCTTCCATTGACAAACGTGTACACATGGTTAAGTGGATACCCAAGAAAAACTAATCTTCCTTTGTGATGCAGGTTCAGAAGGGTATCTGGTATCTCGATAGCGGATGCTCTAGACACATGACTGGAAAGAAAAGCATGCTCGATGAATACAAGGAAGAGAAGGGTCCCTCTGTGACTTTCGGTGGAAATGGAAAAGGACATACCTGAGGGTTTGGTGTACTCTCAAATGGTACAACCACCTTCAGAAGAGTCACATATGTTGAAGGGCTGAAGCATAATCTTCTAAGCATCAGTCAGCTTTGCGACAAGGATAACAATGTAATCTTTACTAAGGAATCCTGCTTTGTCACTGACAAAAAGGAGAAGATAGCTCTCAGCGGTTATCGTTTGGAAAATGTTTATGTAATAAACATGGACTCAACAACCACTGAGAACTCCTGTTTCTTCTCAAAAGCCTCATCTGATGTCAACTGGCTATGGCATAAGAGGCTCTCTCATCTGAATTTTAAGACACTGAACACTCTTTCTTCAAAAGAGTTGGTTACTGGTCTACCTCAACACTCATACGCCAAAGATTCTTTATGTTCAGCGTGTGAAAAAGGGAAGCAGACCAAAGCAAGCTTTAAATCAAAGCAAGTTTCCTCAGTGCCATCTCCTCTACAACTACTCCATATGGATTTGTTTGGCCCTATTAACAAACAATCCATCGCTGGAAAGAAATATACACTGGTCATAGTTGATGAATTTTCTCGTTATACATGGGTTATGTTTCTCCGTTCCAAGAGTGACACCCCTGAAGAACTCATCACCTTTGTTCGGAAGATGGAAACCCTGAACAATTTGACCGTTCGCTCAATAAGGAGTGATCATGGGACTGAATTCAAAAACAGTTCTCTTGATTCCTTCTTTGAGAGTAAGGGTATTTCTCACAACTTTTCTTCAGTGAGAACACCGCAACAAAATGGAGTCGCTGAAAGAAGAAATAGAACAATTATTGAAGTTGCACGTTCAATGCTCAACGATTCTCACCTGCCTACTCAGTTTTGGGCAGAAGCTGTCAACATCGCTTGTTTTACGCAAAACAGATCGCTGATAGTCAAAAGATTCAATAAAACAGCCTATGAACTTTTTCATGGGAGAAAGCCTTCAATCAGCTTTCTTCAAATCTTTGGATGTCAGTGTTTCATACTGAACAACAGAGATGCCCTTGGAAAGTTTGATCCTAAGGCTGATGATGGAATCTTTCTTGGATACTCCTCAGTTTCCAAAGCCTTCAGAATCTTCAATCGAAGAAGACAAACTGTTGAAGAAACAATTCACGTCACGTTTGACGAATCCCGCTCAGCGAACTCTAAACCGTCCGCTGATACTGAAGAACTGAATCAATGGATGTTTTCTTATCTTGGTGATTCAGAAGATATTCCCACTCCTCGTGCTTACACAGTTGAAGATGATGGTCCTACTATCATTCCAAATATGCAGAATAGTGAAGCTGAAACATCATGGGTCTCAGCTGTTCCTATAAACACTATACCTGCTTCTGAAACGAATGTCTTAGACATTCCATCTACTTCTCAGCAATCAGTGAATATAATGTCAACTGCATCCATTCCTCTCTTGGCTGATACTCCAGACATCGCTGAAGCCTCATCTTCAGCTCCTCCATTTCAGGTTGAGTCAGCGTCTCACGCTCCGGCTCAGTGATGGACTATAAATCACCCAATTGATCAAATTCTTGGTGATCCAAACGCTGGTATTCAGACTCGACGAAGTGCAGGTAATATTTGTTTATTTGTTAACTTTATTTCACTAACTGAACCAAAGAAAGTAGAGGATGCCCTCAAAGATCCAAACTGGGTCAGCGCCATGCAAGAAGAGCTGACTGAATTCGAAAGAAACAAAGTTTGGAAACTTGTTCGAAGACCAACTGATAAAACAGTGATAGGCACTAAATGGGTCTATCGAAACAAGTTGGACGAACATGGAACTGTAACCCGCAACAAGGCTCGTTTTGTTGCTCAGGGATACAGACAAGAGGAAGGCATAGATTATGACGAAACATTTGCTCCAGTAGCAAGATTAGAATATATTCGTCTATTCTTAGCATACGCTGTACACAAAGACTTCAAAGTATATCAGATGGATGATAAGTCAGCGTTTCTAAATGGAAAGTTGAATGAAGAAGTCTATGTGGAACAACCTCCAGGATTCTCAGATCCTAAGCGTCCAGGTTATGTTTATAAACTGGATAAGGCACTTTATGGCTTAAAGCAATCTCCACATGCATGGTATGACACTCTTTCTACTTATCTCCATATTGAACAATTTGAGCGAGGTAAAATCGACAAAACTCTATTTTTCAGGAAAGTAAAAGGTCATATCATTCTTGTTCAAATATATGTTGATGATATTATATTTGGCTCTACTAACCCTGATCTTTGTACTCGTTTCGTTGATAGAATGAAAGATGAGTATAAGATGAGCATGATGGGTGAACTAACATATTTACTTGGTCTTCAGATAAAGCAAAATGAAAAAGGAACTTTCATTAATCAGGGAAAGTATGTTAAAGATATGCTGAGGAAATTCGACTTAACTGAAAGTTCAGCTATGAAAACCCCTATGGCACCACCGCTGACACTTGATAAGGATACTAAGGGTATTCCTGTTAATGTCACTTTGTACCGTGGGATGATCGGCTCACTTTTGTATCTTACAGCTAGCCGACCCGATATTATGTTTGCAACATGCTTGTGTGCACGATATCAAGCTGAACCTAAGATATCTCATATGCAAGCTGTAAAGCGGATTTTTCGATATCCTAAGGGTACAGCGAATCTAGGTCTTTGGTATCCCAAAGACTCAGGATTCGATCTAATTGCCTATTCAGATAGTGATTTTGCAGGTTGCAGAATGGATAGGAAAAGCACCACAGGAGGATGTCAGCTCCTGGGTGGAAAGATGGTAAGTTGGACAAGTAAAGAGCAAAACTCAGTGTCCACCTCTACAGCTGAAGCTGAGTATATAGCCGCTGGAAGCTGCTGTTCTCAGGTCTTGTGGATGAGAAATCAACTACTGGACTATGACCTTCAGCTCTCAAATATTCCAATCTATTGCGACAGCACAAGTGCCATCGCTATAGCCAATAATCCAGTGCTAAACTCAAAGACAAAACACATCGAAATCAGGTATCATTTTATCAGAGATCATGTGATGAATGGTGATATAGAACTTCCCTTTATCCCAACTGATTATCAGTTAGCTGATCTGTTCACCAAACCTCTTGATGAGACAAGATTCAACTTTCTCATCAGCGAGCTTGGAATGCTGAACTTTGAAGAGTAAAATCTTCAGCGGTTCACATTTTGATCAGCGATACGATTATACAAACTTGTATAGCCCTCGGGATAAAATCAACTTGTATAACCTATTCTATCATCTTCTCTCTAAATATACTTGATTCGCTGATATCAAGGTATGTTTTTCTCTCTCTGACAATCGCATGTAAATGCAAGATTTCAAAATAAATTACATCGCTGAATATCTCTTCCTTATCAGCGATACTTTGAAATTTCTAAAAACCTTCACTGATATTTCTAAATTCAGTGCTTCATATTTTCAAAAGTATCCCTGAGTTTTTCAAAACCTCAGAGACAACCATGAATATGAAAGGACAGTTGTGACGTCATTACAACGGATAAGCCCTGGCACGTTCTTCTTTCTGACACACGTTTGCACGCTTCGTTTACTCGCCAATCAAATGCAAACACGTGTCCGTGTCATGATGAAAATTTTTTCCTGCTCAAGATTTTCTCTTTCTAAAATCTCTCTATATAAACAAATTCTTCGTTTATATTTTCCTTTTACGCGAACTTCTCCTCCAAGCAAAGAAAGAATTCACTGTTGCATTTTGCTCTCGATTTTTCAAGAACAACTGTTCATCTTCTTCAAACATCAAAGGTTAATATGTTCTTATTATTTACCAAATGCAAATAACTTGTTTCTGATCTTCTCATTTTTTAACAAGATCAAACAAAAGAACTTCTCAAAAATGAAATGATTCTCTTTCATGGTTTTATGAACACAACCATTTCATGGTTGTTCTTCAAGTTTAAATGCAAAAATCTTAAACTTGTTCTTCATTCGTTTTTCCAGAATCCCAATCTTCAAAGGAAACTGGAAAACAAGATTTTTAATGGGTTTGAAATTTCGTTTTTCAAAAACAAGAAAAACCCTAATCTTCATTAAGACATTTTGTCTGAATGAAATGGACAAAATTCGAACCATCTTATTAGAAAATTTTCCACATTAATATTATTCTTATTTGTTAATATTTGGTTGAACTGATAATACAAAAAATGGCATCTTCTGACATTCCCAAGAACACCATCGCTGAAAACACTGCTGTTGATGATACTGCTGAGGAAGTGGACATCCTCAAGGCTCCTCAGGTCAAGTTCTCTCTTGACAAACTGGATTGGACTAAGGTAAACAACCTTTATGCGCTTCTCGAGTTTCCTCCTCGAAAGCAAGTCACACATCTAGATGATGCTGTGAAATTCCTCAAGAATTGTTGCATCTCCACAACCCTGACCATAACCCCTCCCGCACATCAGATTTTGCTATCACAATTCTGGTACTCTGCCAGACACTCTCAGTTACCATCAGCCAAAGACCCCTCCAAAACAATTGACTGCATCCTTTGCGATATCGAATATGGCACCATGAAGATCACCCCTGCCATCATTCGCAAAGCCCTCAGCCTTCCCATAGCAACCAAAGAAAAACCCTTCGTTCCCCTCCCTGACCCCAAGAAAAACTCAGACAGGGAAGCCATCATTGCATTCTTTGATGCAATGGACTATGTATGGGAAACTGGAAGGGATATGAAGCCCGAGAAGAAGCTGACCATTATAAAGAAATCAAAAAATGCCCAGCGAGATGAATTTCATCTTCGCTCATCTAATCAGCTGCATGACTGCCAAGAGCGGCTCCTCTGACCAAGCCGCTAAACCTCAGCAAGCAATGGGATATGCATTGCTGAAAGGTCTACATATAGACTGGGCATCGATTATCTATGATGACCTGGTACTCAGAGTGGACACCGTTGCTGACAGACCTCCATAGGTTCCATATCCTCGGTTCATCAGCGCCATATTCCAAAAAGGCCTGAAGGACAGCTATCCTCAAGAGGGTGACCTGAAACTTTCTCAGGTTGGCCCTAAGATACTCTACTTCAAACCAGTGGCGAATGAGGTACGTCTTTCTACACTCTTAACTCTTCTAAATCCTTCTACTTCTTCTACTTCTGCAGCTCCTTCAGCGGACAAACCCACCGCTGATACCCCAGCTGCAACCTCCATTCCTCTTAAAAGGAAACATTCTGACACCCAACTTGGTTCCAAAAGAACTAAGAAAACCAAGGAGCAACCTCAGCAATTTATTGCTAAAGACTCCGCAGCTCCTCTTGTTGGGCTGAAGGAAAGTTCAGTGGTACGCTCTGCCACAGCTGAACAAGCCACCCACTCTATCCCGACTTCAGCGTCCCCAAATGCTGAGGTTACAAACTTCGAAGCTACCCAACCGCCCACAGTCTCTCAAAAGACTGATGAAGTGATTCTCAGCGAATCCAACGCTGAACTCAGTAACCAACCTCCATTCTTATCCTTCGCTTCTCCCTCCACTCATTTGGACACAACTCCAGTTATCACTGATGCACCTGTCATTCCTCCAGAAGCTAAAGGAACGACGGAAGTAGGACCTGCATAGATGATCATACGTTCAGGTTCTCTCGCTGACGATATGGAACATTTCTCAGGCCATCGAGATTTTGATGAATTCATCAATCCTCCTGCAGGTATACAACAACCCCTAAACACTGTTACTAAACCCCAAACTTCTGAGCTTTCCTCTGTTCACAAGTTTTTATATGTTACAGGTCCTAATTTGAGAGACATCAACGCCTCTCTGAAGACACTAGAGACGTCGCTGACAGGTCTCACTACTACTCTTTCCGACAACTCTACAGCTGTAACAAACGCTGGAGAGAATCTTACAAAACTGACAACTGTCGTCGAAAAGAATGCCTCCAAAGCTGACTTGGAGAAGGTTGATAAATCACTCGGTAATTTTGCCAAAGTTCTCGCTGACATCTACACAGACTACCTCGACATCAAGAAATCAGTTGACACCATGTCCAGCGAAGTCACAACGCTGAAGACATCGGTTGGCACACTCGAAGGTGATATGTCTGATGTAAAGGCTGATGTCAGTTCAGTAAAAACTGATATGAGTTCTGTGAAGACTGATGTCAACACAACCGCCCATGCACCTGCCCCTGCTCCTGCACCTGAGAATTTTACGCCGGCAGATCGTGCTGAACTCGTCAAAATCAATCCTGGTATTTCTGCTCTTCAAACCAGATTATCAACGATTGAGACTTATGTCGGGGTCCCTGGCCAAGAAGACAGGGAGAAAACCACAGCTGCTGAATCATCTCATTCCTCCCCCAGTCATCATGAAAAGGATGGGGAGAAGAGCGCTGAAGACCCTTCCAAGAGCGCTGAAGACCTTTCCCATGATGAATCTATCAGGGGAGAGAAGAATGAAGACCTCACCTTCACTGAAGAGAGTGAGAAGACTATTGAAGCTGAAGCAGCCGCTGGACCTCAGGAATATGAACACCCTGAGGGAACCGAGAAGCTCGCCTCTGTATCTGAGGGGGAGCAACTCGAAGAAGAAGCTGAAGAAACTGAGTCTGAAGCTGAAGATGAAGAAGCCATCGACTTGTCTGATGATGAACCATCCTCTTCTCTAAAGAATGATGATGATGAAGATGACGATGATGATGATTCTTTTATCGTCAAGCCTGCTCAGAGAACAATAGCTCTTAAAGGGATTCTGATAAATGAAAGACAAAGCCATCAGCATCTGAAGCTGACAAAGGCAAAGGAAAAGGTGTCGCTGAAGATGAAAATCTGACGATCTTGCTTAAAAAGCCGGTTTGTCAGGTACACTAACTCCTTACTCCACATCCCTCCTCTATACACTTTAACTGTTCTCTACCTCCACAAACTTACATACACTATCCCATTATTTCTCTCTCTGTTCTACCCATGTTCTTACTTGTAAAATCGTTGCGTTTCAGCTAGTCCTCTCCCCTGTTTGAGGATATCGCTGAAGTTCCTACAGCTGCGACTTCAACAATAATCCCAGCTCTCAACGCTGAAGAAATAATCCCAGTCTTGGATTTGATCTCTGAGACTGATGAACCTGAAGAACAGACTCTCTCTCACAAAAATAGACATTCCTTGGCTACTCAAAAGCTAAGTGAAGAGGATCAAGAAAAGAGAGATGCAATGATCAAGAGACTCGAAGATCAGCGAATCATTCTAAAGCGTGATCAACTTCCTACCGTTCCTCCAAAGTTCAGAATTTCCCAAAAGGAATACAAGGAACACCTCGGAGCTGAACGCCTAATCATTGAAAGAAAGGAAGCTGAAGAAAAAGACAGAGAATATGCCATCAAGCTTACTCAACGATCAATAAAAGACCCCAAGCTGAAAAGAGTTCCCATTGATCTTCAACGTCAGCTATGGGATGATGCTCAAGAGATCGTTAGAGAAAAGACTAAGGTCTCTGATACGACTTTGGAATGGGCTAAACAAATGCTGACCTATCGATCTAGACCATCCAAAATCATCAAAGTAAACATCAGAGGAAGACTGTACGCCGACGTTCCTGTTGTTGAAGTGGATGTCTACAGAGAAGACAAAACCAAGCAAACTTTCTATGCTGCTACCTTAGAAAAGTTTGGTCTCTCTGAATGGTTAGAAACGAAATTAGCCATTCAGGGATCGCGCTCAAAGTTCAAAAGCCATGTCGAGAAGATCTTAAACAAATAGATCGACCAGCTTTCTTCTGCTGTGGATATTCCTCCTCTTCCTCCTCAACAAAGAAAAGTCTCTGCTAAGAAAAAGAAAGTCTATGATTCAGGTCCTCTTATACGGAATGAAACAGGTATTGGTTTCTCTCGTGCTGAAGTTCTTGGCCCTGATGCTGATCTCTCAGCGCTTGACACCTCCCTACCACCTGGATAAACTTTCATTCCTGGCACAGTTGTAAGTGATTCATATGGTATATTCTTTCTAGACTACGATGGAAACCATCACTTTCAACGTATCTCTGAGCTCCACATCGCTCCCATCGAACAACTCAGAGATCTCTTATACTGGTGTGAAATCAGACGCGACATCAAAGCTAGACACCTGAAGCCCTTGATTTTTGAAGAAGCTCTGAAGAAAAAGAATCAAGGAGCAGATGTCCCTGATTGGATGATTGCCACATCAATGACCCTTGATGAACAAATCATTAAGGAAGAACCTTTTGACGGATAGGATCGCCTTGTAATTCTTTCTATCCTTATCTGTCTACATCTTTTGTACTTGTAATTCTATTCGTTGTACTTGTAATTTTTCCACTTCTCTCTGTAATCTTTACACAGTTTAAAGAAAAATTTCAGCGAATGTACTTTACTCCATCAGTACAGAAAAGATCCCAGAAAACAGAAAAAGGGACAAATATTTTATGAGTTCTTTTTATCCTTATGTTTTCATTAAATAGCAATTTTCTCTGTTGCTATGTCATAATCAAATAGGGGGAGATTGTTGATCCAAACCCTCAGTGATTTGATAATGACCCACTCTAATATACTTAGTGAAAATTGTAAGTAAACAATATGTATCAGAGTTTCACTATCGCTGATAAGTACTAAGATCTTCCAGTACCGCTGATAGAAACTCTCGCTCTTTAGATTAAACATTCAGCGAAACTGTTCACCATAATACTCTGAGTCTGTTCAGTACTTATGGTGATCCCTGATAAGTTAGTTGTTTACTTATGATCCCTGAAGACAAGTTTCACGTCAACATAGGTTCTACACTGAAGTCAAATATCAAGCTCAAGAACCAGCGACAAGTCTCCGAATGAACTGATGCGGATCAGCGAAGCCTCAGATTTGTCCACTCAACGTGAAGTATCAAGTACAAGACTTCAGCTATCGCTGAACTCTATCATTCGCTGATATAGAATGATAGATCGCTGAATCAACGAAAAGCTGATCATGAAGTCCTCCGTACAAAGTACTTTTGTCTTAAACCACCCTTGCACATCTCCGTACGATATGTCAGAAAAAGAACCTCCTTATTATCTGAATTCGTACAACCACTCTGATACTACACTGTTCAAACATGCGGCTACTTAGGTTGTCAACAAAGGTCAATGACATGCAACAAATCAGCTGCTGCCACGTGTAAAGTGTAAACAGCAATGCATTAAATGCATGCAGTATATAAGAAGAAGAACTCACTTCATTTTGAAGTAACTTGCTAACTTTGGACAAGTTCATCCTTCTTATCTTGAGATAGGTTATTATTAGTAATTTCCTTCTCCTTCTTAGTGCAAAAAACTTAGTGTTCCAACTTGTTTAGATTTAGGATTTATCCTTAATCTTGTTTCCGCAACAAGCTGTAAATTGTTAATGATTTATCAATAAACAATTTAGAAAAGTAAAATCTGTGTTTGTATTCAACCCCCCCCCCCCCTTCTACAAACTTGTATAGCCCTTCGGGACCAACACCTTGTGTGCTTAATCAATTGAAAGTTGGACATCTTCCAATGTGATAAAAATTTTCAAAATTTTAAATTGAAAAATGTCCAAGTTTTATTAAAATCGCAACCCACACTTGCGATTTCACATGTGAACAGTGAGAGATCGCAGCCTTCTATT
Organism: Saussurea involucrata; assembly: GCA_033807775.1. Lineage (NCBI taxonomy): Eukaryota > Viridiplantae > Streptophyta > Magnoliopsida > Asterales > Asteraceae > Saussurea > Saussurea involucrata. The sequence goes on along the minus strand of CM066327.1, from coordinate 92,108,898 downwards.
GCGATATCTCAATGGGCTTAAGTTTTTCCAAATCGCAACAGTACACTGCGATTTTAGGGCATGAACAGTGCCATGTCGCAACCGTTCACTGCGACATGACCATGTGAACAGTGCCAAATCGCAACTGTGTATTGCGACTTGACCATGTGAACAGTAGCAAGTCGCAACCTTCTGTTGCGACATGATCATTTGTCATTTCGTAGCTAGTTCACTACGACTTGATGACACGTGGCAGGTCAAACCTTGGACCAATCATTTTGTGCCACGTGTCCCTCAGTTTGAAGATCGTATAAAATATGGTTTTGACTTTTCAACCATATCTCAACCCAAAGCCCTTAAACCCTTTCAAAATCTCTCTCAACTGACTTTTCGATTCAAGCCGATTTCGTGATTTCTGCTTCGTTCAATCATCTCAGATCATCATTAAGGTATCATATTTCGAATCTCACTCCTTTCCATCCATTGAATCGCATGCTACAGTTCGATTTTAGGGTTTTAGGTTCGTTTTTATACAAATCTGCTAAATCGATGTGTATTAGTGTTTGTTAGGGATTTTAAATGTTTAGGGTTTGTTCACGCGAGAATTACGAGTCTAGTAGTGGTAGTTTTAACATTTTTTGGGCAAAAACATGTTTTTTAGGGCTTGAACACTTAGATATTTTATGTGTTCATCGATGTCGCAACCTTGTGACATTCATGTGTTCATGAATGTTGCAAGCAACTAATACTCAAATCTTCAAACATGTCGCAGTGGCCTAATATTCAACCATGTCGCAATGGCCTGTTGCGACATGGATCAAATCGCAACCTTGTGTTGCGACATCTCCATGTCTTAACTTCTTTGCATTGCGACATCGCAATGGCCTGCGACATGCCCTTTCTTGTTGGTTGCGACTTGCCCAAGACTTAGGAAAATTTTGGAAAATTTTTTAAGGCAAAATCCAATTTTGGCACTATTCTAAACTGTTAAGTGGTACAGATGGCTGACCATGATGGCAATGCTTCGGATGACAACACCATCATCCGTTCACATCGTTCATCACATCCGTCAGTCAATGCACATGATATGGATGAAGATATCTTTCCGAGTACTAATACGGTGCAATTTCTGCACAACAACCATCATCTAGACTTCGCGGTTCCTTTTGACTACGGAGTAGTTCTCGAGATTCTTCGCGGTCACCCTTTACTGACTGCTTTGACCAGAGTCGAGCTTGTGCCTGCATTATACCTTAAACAATTCTGGAGTACACTGACATTTCATCCAACCGCCAGAGTACAACACTTTACTGCCAAACTCGACCACTTCAATGTCCGATTCACTCTAAGGGGACTCAGCCGATCACTAAACCTCCCGAGTGAGAATCTTCAGGATCCGGTTCCTGAATCTCAGCTTTACGATGACATCCGAAGTCTGGGTTATCAGCCTCCACCGAATGCCCCACTTACTGGCTCATCCACTTTCAGACGAAACTACCTACCCAGAATATACTACTCCATATGCTCAATCATCAACCGTTGCATGACCTCAAAGCATACTGGACTAGACAAGACAAACCTATCCACACTGCGCATGTTTCATGCATTCGTCTTTAACCACAACATCAACTATGTCGTCTTGATATGGAACGAGATCGTTGAGCTTGTCGCGGATCAGTTAAAACCAAAGATGAGACGAAATTTCGTACCATTTCAGCGATTCTTCCAGATCTTGATTCATCAAGCTATGGTAGACAACGATCAAATTCCAAGACGAGAGAATCACCCTAGAGGCCCAAGCCAGTATTTGCACTATCTCAGGATGCCCAAGCAGATCAACTTTGCTCACACCGCCGTTCTACGTGAAGATCTACTTGCATATGCCGACCAACAGTCCAGGGCAGTTAGGCAATATAGGATAGATAATGCATTGATGGTCATTCCAGAACCGGAAGGACCTCCCCACGATGCTAATCCTTTAGGTGGTGAGTAAGTCCAAGTCGAGGGGGTTCAGGAACAGGGGGATGTTCCTGAACAACGAGAGGTGAGGAGAACGAAAAGAAAGAGAGTTGGGAGAAGATTACGGACTGTTGGTCATGCATCCTCTTCCATACGAGCTCAACCATCGCCTCGACCTCCTGTACAGATATTTGATGATGATGTCTCATGGGATGAAGCTTATGCCGCTGCATCATCTCCTGATGATGATGCAGTTAATCAAGACGATGAGATAGAACCCTTCTTTCTTGCCAATGATGATGATGATGACGATGACTCAGGTCATGACCCGTTGGTGAATTTGATTCCTAGACATACGGGAAAAAGACCACGTGTTGTGAGTTCGGATACTGATACCACTCGAAACACCGAACTTCTCGACACTGCTACTGATGCTGTGGGTCCTTCATCTGTGCACGAAGAAGTAGAAGAACAAGTAGAAGTGGAAAAGTTAGTTAGTGGTGAGAATGAGGGGAGAAAAGAAATGAGTGACGCTGTGATAGAGTCAGATAAAGTTTTAACTACTGACTCTCCCCACACCGATCCGATCCGGGGAGCCACATCTTCTACCAACGAGCGTACGTCACCGTTGCGTATTGAACAAGTCGTGGTCCGCCCAGCCATGCATAGCACAGCCCCACTCAGCCACTCATCGGCATCTCAATTTGCCGATGTTTCATTTTCCACAGGGGATATAGCTCAAAGTCTATCGGCGACACACTCGGTGCCTGCTGGTATTGAACCAGGTAGGCTCCCGCCCCGGCCACCACCTTTTATTCCATGCACATTGAGTCTAGGACCATTTGGTAGAATATCCTTTCCTAGGACACAATTGTTGGAACAACACCAAGTTGCGGGCTTCCGTGCCCCAACCGGAACACCTAGAGTGAGGTCGCCATTCGTTGGTGCCCCACGAGGACAGGGTGGAAGTCCTATCATGGTCAACACTTTGCCAGCCATGAGCACAGGCAGTACGGTTGCTACAACCGCTACTTCAACCGGGTACCTAAGTGGTCCGGAAGTTAGCTCAATTTTCCTAAATTTTCCTCATGAACAGGTTGTACAGATGCTCGGGCCACGTCCTCATTTTATTACTCTACCATTAATGGCTTCTGCACTTGGTTCTATAGACAGGTCGTACATGCAACACCATGCACACATGCAGAGATCTGTTGATAAGTTAGCATATGAAGTCAGCCGAGCCATAAAGGGCAAACACATAGCTGAATCATCATCCACTCCTCAATAACAACCATCAGAAGCTCAACCAGACTTACAACATCCATCATCTATCCCACTACACCTTATACCTGAAGACCAGCTTAAATCTGAGTTGTTATCCCGCCTTTTAGCCAAAAGCGACTCTAGTACTTCTGAAGAAGTTGACTTAATTTCCTTACTTCGTCAACATACACCACCTCCAACCCAACCTCAAACTTCAACATCCACAGATACACAACTTCTTCTAGCAAACCAACTTCAGAAGCTTACCGACTCTGTGACAGATATGACGAATGCTGTGATGCATGGTTTCACCAACATCAGTAACAGGCTCAGAGTTGTAGAAGACATATGTGGTATTGAATCTGAATTCTCTAAGAAAAGAAGACATGATGATCAGGATCCGCCTGATCAACATGAGGGGGAGAAGAGAGCAGGGGTTGGAGAGTCTAGTGCTGCTGCTGCTACTGGCAATGTTAATGAATCAGAAGCTGGGGGAAATACAGGTGAAGGTGGAGCGGCGACTGATGTTGTTCAGAATGTTGATACAGAAATACTTGTTCTAGCTGATGTCTTAACCGGGGTTGAAACGCCTGCGGCTGTTCACAATAGAACAGAGGAAGAAAGAATGGCAGGTGGATTAATACGAGATTATATCTATATTGATTCCGAGGAAGAACCAGAGCAGCTCAACTACAAGATTAAAGAAGAGATGATAGAAGCTCTGGATGAATTGGATTTTGACTTTGAAACTGGGGATCAGGATTTGGATATCGAGTCTGAAGATGATATTCCGACAGTGGTAGAAGATGCTCCGACACAGGTTGATTCTGCAGGTCCAATCTCAGACACTCCACAGTTAGAAGATGCAGCAGATCCAAGCTCAGGTACTTTAGTTTCACAAACACCGTTTGTACCTGATGGAAAGATCAGAGATAAAGTACTTGAAGCAGAACTCAGTTTTTTCTAAGTTATTATTGATGCTGAACCAAGGTATGTAGCCACTGGAGAGAGAGTATCAATCCAAACTCCCTATCTAGAAACCTTGAGGAAAGAACTGTATGTACAAGAGGTTCAAAAGATTAACTTGGAGAAGGTTTATGGGATTGAAGACTGGCCATCACTGAAGAAGATCGAATTTCTATACGTCATGAAGAACAAAGACAAAGGATCAGAAGCTGTCAAGTCAGATAACATGATTATGAAGGTACTGAAAGTTGAATCTCAGACGCTGTTTGATGTCTTCTATCCTGAGTTCACGGTTTTGAGATCAGATGGGTCTGAATGCGTATTTTATGAAGCTGATTTCAAGAGTCTGAGACTGAATGATCTTCTAAGCCTTTACAACTGTCTTGCTGTCCATCCAGAGAGGAAGCGTCCAGAGTATAGAATTCAATACAGTGCTGCCTTTCGAAGTGTGAAGAAGTTTATGAAGAATATTCTGAAGTATTCTTACCTCATTGACTTTCATATGGGTTTGGAATCTTTTCAAACTCATGTGAACTTAAAAAGTCCAAACAGACGCTTATATGATATTCTAGGTATCCCCGCCTACACTGTACTGAACAAGCCTGAGCTCGGGGTTGTTTACGTTGATACTGACTCAAAGAAAAGATTTATGAGAGTTATTGAGATCAACAAGTACTGTGAGGGTACTTTGAAGATTATTTTGTTTCACTTGGAAAGTAAGCTTCGTCTGGATGCGCGTGGAGAGGTAAAGCTCACTGTGAAAGAAAAGAACCTGATCAACGAAGTGTTGAAAGCCATCTCATACCGGAAAGACTACCGCCTTGAACTGCGCAGATTTGAGATCATCTTTGGTATTCGGAAGAAGAACGTAACCCCGGTAGTCGTCTAAATCTTTTGCTCTACATTGGTACAAAGGGGGAGAATGTTAGTGCTTAAATGTTTATTGTACCAAGTAGAGGGACCATTTTTGTAATAGGGGTATTCTATACCCTAGGTATATATAGTTTGCTTCTTTCCCTTTAGGGAATTAGGTCATTTCATACACATAGTAGCCACACACACTCAAGAGAGTTCTTCATTGTAATTGTGAGCTACTTTGATCTTATTGAATATAGAGATGGTTTCCTTTGATGTTTATATTGATTGATTACTTGTTCTGGGATCACAGTATATATATTCCTGGGTTCAAACGAGAACGATATCTATTTAAAAAACAAAAGAACCAACAACATTACATATGATTTTTCATTAACGGGTGAAAAAAACCACGCATGCGATCTTTGCCGTGACTTCAGGTAAGTTTTAGTGGCTTTAAATGAAATTTATGTTGCCTTGGTGGCTTTAAATGAAATGTGCTTAATCATATATGATTAAACTTTTGTATCATATATGATATCACACTTCTTGCCTTTTCACATAAGGTTTAGCTTCTCGTTTGAACTTACCCTGTATATATATATATACACACACACATAATGGATTTAAATGGATGGTAATGGAACTGTATTGGACCTTAATAGACTTTAGTGATTCGTAATAAACAGTATTAGGCCTTTGTGGTCTATAGTGAATGGTATTAACCTATAATAGGATTGATAAACTCAGCGGCCTTAATGAACTATACACATCATATGCGGTTACCAAACAACACATACATATTGTCTATACATTTACATATATACATGCATATGAATCTATATACAACACATATACACATAGACACAACAATATATACGTAGATTCAATTGTCGTTATCAAGAATATACATTTTCTATACACATAGATTAAAGTCCAATAGATGTTTTATGGGTTACAGAGGTTTTTAATTAACTATTGGTTCTTTTAAAGCCCAATACACTCTTTTAAAACCCGATAGATCAATTAAGGTCCAATTAAACCCTTTAAAGCCCAGTAGAACCCTTTAAACCCGGTAGATCCATTAAGGCCCAATAAAACCCTTTAAAAGACAATTGAATTGACTATAGCTCATTAGAACAAATTAAAGCCCAATAGATGCTTTAAAGTCCAACATAACCGATTAAAGCAGAATAGAATTGATTAAAACCCAACAACACCTTGTATGACTTGTATACAAAGTGTGTATTGCCATTATATATATATATATATGGTGTATTGTGGTTCATATATCATTCATATATACACATACAGGTATATATATAACACATATATACATCATATGCGATTTTCAATTATCATACATTACCTATATATACATATAACCCATATATATATGGGAAAACAAGAAAAAAACTCAATCCCTCGCTAATTTCTCACTAATTAGCGACGGATTACAGTAGTCCCTCGCTAATCCCTCACTAATTAGCGATGGATTGGGTTTGTGATTAATCTCTCATTAATCTCTCGCTAATTTAAAATGATAGATTAATCACAAACCCAATCCCTCGCTAATCCGTCGCTATTTAGCGAGGGATTAGCGAAGGATTAATGAGAGATTAATCACAAACCCAATCCCTCGCTAATCCGTCGCTAATTAGTGAGGGATTAGCGAGGGATTGGGGTTGTGATTAATCTCTCATTAATTCCTCGCTAATCCGTCGCTAATTAGTGAGGGATTAGCGAGGGATTGACCACTAACCCAATCTCTCGCTAATCCCTCACTAATTAGCGACGGTTAGCGAGGGATTTATGAGAGATTAATCACAAACCCAATCCCTCGCTAATCCGTCGCTAATTAGTGAGGGATTAGCGAGGGGTTGGGGTTGTGATTAATATCTCATTAATCCCTCGCTAATTAGTGAGGGATTAGCGAGGGATTGGGTTAGTGGTCAATCCCTCACTAATTAGCGAGGGATTTTTTCTCTCGCTAATTTTCGTCACTGATGCCCAGTTTTCTTGTAGTGAAAAGAACAGGTCGTGGCGACCAATGATTACTAGACTATCGATCATCACTTTCTGACGACAAACGTAAGTTATCCCTGACGTACGACCTATGACTATAGACATATGTGTCGTCGAACGTATGCGGTTACCAACCAATACACGTACATACATATATACGTATATATAGACACATACATATATATATATATATATATATATATATATATATATATATATATATATACATACATATGCACACATACATGCATAGGACGATAATCAAATGAGAACCACAAATATGCTATAAACCCGCGAAAACCATATAAAAATATTTTTTACGTGATTTTTTTTCATCAACATCTATTATTTAAGATATTATTTCACATATGTTCGTGTTCACCATGAAAAGATTACATGTGGAAAATGAATTTTGATTCACCTAGTAAAATGAAAAATACACGTAAAAGATATTCACATGGTGAAACAAATCCATATGAAACTATCATATTATGAAACAAATGTATGTGAAGCAAAATATCTTAAACCCTAGAATTTGATGAAAATATATCATGTAAAAAAATATTTTTATATCAGTTCTCACGGGTTTGTAACATATTTATGGTTCTCATTGATTTAACCCTTGCATGCATAATATATAGCATATGTATACACACACACACACACACACACACACACATATATATATATATATATATATATATATATATATATATATATATATATATATATATGTATATGTATATATACATACATGTACATATCAATTATACAATACGACACATCCATACATATTCACATACACATGTACACATACATACAAAAAAAATTCATTCGGATGAAAAAAAAGTTGAAAACACACAAAAATTACAAAAAGTCGTCGGTAATCCGTCGGACACCCACGGTTACCGACGGATTTGTGTTACCCGCAGGTGGTTTCCAGCGGATCACCGACAGCCACCTGGTAATCTATTTAAAAAGGTAAAAATTAAAATAATTTTCAATAACCTGTCGATCATCAGTCCACAATTGTGAAATTCATTAACAGATTACCGACGGGATTTATTTTTGTAAGCAAACTTAATGGTGTGGGATTTCCGTGGATTTTTACAGTCGGCGATAATCGTCGATGATATCCTCTTTTCCAGTAGTGTAATGAATCAAAAACTTAAAACAAATTTAACCGATGATATTAAAAAGGATATAATTTGTTAAAGCAAAACCCTTAGAAAACCCTAGTTTAATTTACATCCCATGTAGTGTTTTTATTTTAGTATTCGTTTATTAAGCACATGGATTGTTCTGTCTTCTTACTTATAGTCAACTTATTTATTCTTCAGTTCGTTTATTCATGTTACACATTCTGAATTTGTTTTCAAATAAAGTTTATAACATTATATGTTTGGGCCAGACATGTGCATCCCTGGCTTTACATGGCATATATTCGTCATTCAGTATTATATAAAATGTGCAAGAACCTTTCTCATTAAAATTATAATCCAACATTCCAAACATAGAATTTGTGCTTCTTGATGACGGACTACCCCGTGACCATCATTCCGGTTGGAGGTTCTTCCACCATTGAGAATCAGGTGGTCTTAACCGTTTGGAAGAAGTCTCTTCTCTTCAATTGTGATGGATATACAGTGATCGACTCCAACGGCAAACTTGTATTTCGTGTAGATAATTATATCCGTGGAGGCAACGGTGAGATTGTTCTCATGGATGCCTCTGGCTGTTCCCTCCTCACTATTCGACGCAAGGTATATCTCATGATGTTTTTATACGAACCGGATGGATTACATACTAATTAACAACGTGACACTATAACAAAATTGAGTTTTTAAGACGCCTAAAATAAATAAGCATCCTAATAGAATGTTTTATAGGACCTAAGTTTATAGGACCAAACAAAAAACGTCTAATCTAAAAATATTACAATAACTTTATAGGACGCTTTTTTAAGCGTCGTGACTAATTTTAACATAAAGTGTCGTTCTGGCTAATTTTATAAGACACTTTTGAGAAGGGTCCTATAAACCCATCTTTTTAGAGGTCACTTGTGTCTATAGGACATTTTTTTTCAAATAGTCTACTATAAAATAGTTAATATGACGCTTTATTTGAAAAATGTTGTAAAAAACTTCGTACGACCCAAAAACGTCCTATTAACTATTTGTAACACTTTTAGATATGACACATTTCTGTTTGGTCCTATAAACGTTGGTCCTATAAAAATACTCTATTAGAACGCTTATTTATTTTAGGCGTCTTATAAACTCAATTTTGTTGTACTGTGATATATTTTTTTCCAGAGGCTAAGACTGTCGGACAAGTGGCTAGTGTACAATGGAGAAACGGTGGTAAATCCACTCTTTTCATTGATTAAACGTGTGACCCTTCTCAAAACGAAATCCTTGGCTTACGTAACCGCAGCAGCAGGATTGTCGAAGAAATACAATACTAGTAGCAGTAAGAAATACGCGATTTACGAGATTGAAGGATCGTATACCCAGAGACATTGTAGGGTATATGATGACAGACGACGATGCCTTGCTGATATCAGGCCAAAGGAAGCCAAGGGTGGAGTTCATCTTGGCGGAGATGTTTTCGATTTGGTTATGCAGCCGCCTTTAATCGACCCGCCTAATGCTATGGCCATTGTCGTAATCCTTGATCAGATGTTTGGCCTCTCGAGACGTTTTCGTACTTAAATTTTGTTTCCATTCACCAGAAATAAAAAAATAAAAATAGAAGATAAAAAGAGGGTTGTCTTTCTTCTACATAGTTTATTACATCTATTACTATAAAAACCGATAATTTGTATTTTCTTCTGAGTTCACTACAATAATCCAATGAAAGTCTTTTATAAGAACTTAATTGTTGTACTTTTTTCTTTTCTTTTTTGTAAGAACTTCTTTAATTTTGTGGGTTCCAAGAATATATTTTCAACATCAATAAATAATTATAAGTTAATAAAATATATATACAAAAAACTAACAAAAAGTCAATTCACACGGCAAGAATAAACCCTAAACCCTAAAAAATTAATTAGTGACGAAAAGGTTTTGGTCAGTACTAACAACATAAAATTGATCACTAAAGCTTCTTAGTAACCAAAATTAGGGTAATCTTTTTTCGTCACTAAATGTCCGTCACTAATTTGTGTTAGTGACAAATACCAAAATGCTCACTAATTATTGACAAAACTAGAGTGGTTCACTACAAGAAACTGCACTTTTACCGGGGGGTTTGTGAAACCCGCCGGTAAAAGTAACTTTTGCCGGCGACTTAGACGAAATCCTCCGGTAAAAGTTTACCTTTTTGCCGGAGGAAAATCCCACCGGCAAAGATGCACTTTTGCCGACGCATTTCGTATAAGTCGCCGGTAAAGTGACCTTTACCGGCGGGCTTCCTAAACTCCCCGGTAAAAGTACTTTTAAAAATTTTATGTAACATTTTTACCAACGAAATTCACCAACTCGCCGGCAAAAGTTATTTTACTATAATTAATATTTTTTTTCCCTTAAACTTTTGCCGGCGGATTTCCCAAACTCGTCGGCAAAAGTACTTTTACACTATTAATAAGAATAATTCACTTACATTTCTGCCGACGGAGTTCCCAAATCCGTCGACAATTGTATTTTAACTTCATTAATACTTTTATTTGTATTATTATTGGTTTTTTGCAACGTATTTTTTATTTATTTTTTGTATCTTCTTTTGGGTTGTCACTAGAGATGGCCATATGGGCGGGCCGGGCTTGCCCGGACCGGGCCTGAACACTATTCAAAAGACCGGGCTTTGGTCTTGCTCGGGCCGGGCCGGGCCAGGCTTGGGGGTTGAAGGTCCGGCCCGTTTAGGCTTTTCAAAGACCGCGCCCAAAACCGGGCCGGGACCGGGCCCAAAACCGGGTTTTAAAAAAATATATATATATATACAATTTTTAATAAATATTATTCGTATCCACTATAAAATACTTAATTGGGTCACTCAAACATACTTAAAATACGTTTTATTAGAATTTCCATTGAATTATAAAGAAGTACATTTATTGAATTATAAAGAAAAATACGTTTTTTTCCCGTCGTTGAGAACCACCATATTGAAACCATTCCAAACTTGATTGAAGGATCGAAAAATTGAAAGAACGAGAAAGCGAGAAATGAACACGAGAAAGCGAGAAATCGAGAATTGTAAGCGAGAATTGTGTTTTTTGCGTTTTTGTAACTTGGTATCAAACCTCATACACCCACTACCTATTTATAGTGTTTAGAATGCAAAAAAACCAAAAAACGGCTATATTAACGGGTATATTTTTTTTTTAAAACGGCTATATTTGTGAAGCATGGCGGGCCGGACCTAAACCGGGCTTTGGACCGGGCCTAAACCGGGCTTTGGACCGGGCCTAAACCGGGCTTTGGACCGGGCACGGGACGGGACCGGAAAAATTGCTGAAAACATGGCCCGATAAGGCCTGTCGGACTGGAAGATTCGATCGGGCCAGGCCGGGACCGGGCTTTGGGCGGGATGGGCTTCGGGAAGGTAGAGCAGGTCTATGTTTATAGGTCCATCCCTATGGCTTAGGCGTTACCCCATGTTTGTTAACTAAACGAGACTTTGTTCAACTAATACGACCCATTATTACTACTTAGTATAACTCGTTACTACCCAATACCCATTATAAACAACATAACTCAATGTGACCCATTACAAACCAAATGTTAGGTTCTTGTTAGCTTCAATCTTCCTAATCATAGAAATACTTAGAAGTAGTGAAAAATAGGCTAAGTATAGAAAAGCCTCTCACAGAGGCTCTGCCACTTCTTCCAGAAGATCAAGTCCAGAAAGCCACAGAAGCTACAGAGGTAATCACAGAACCTCTGTAGTGCGCAAGAAGAAGATCAACTCGGAAACAAGTGGACTGCTCCACAGAAGGTCAGACCATAGAACCTCTGTAATGCCTTACAGAGCCTTTGTGGTCTGCTATGAAGACTTGGAAGATATTACTGGATACGTTCATCAACTTGCATGGAAAAGTACTGTCAAAACACGTGTCAAGCTCTGAGTGGACTCAATAGTGCATGGTACAAAATAGATGTCTGCGCCATTTAATGCATTTACCAATAGTACATCTACTCCATTAAATGCGCATGGCTCAAACAACTGTTCACACCATCCAGTTCACTATTCATGCCGTAAAAGGAACAGTGACCTACTTCATAGTCTTCTAAGAGTAGTATAAAAGGAAGACTCATGTTGAGATCTTCCTAACAACAAAAAGGACGAATACACAAGGAATCACTTATACTCTCAAGCTTTATTGTCAAATATCTGAGTGTTATATTCTCACACACACCAACAGTTCTTAATCTGTTCTTCGTGTTGTTATTATATATTGAATAACAGTAACTGTTCAAGAAATCCTTTTCATTCTTTATTGTTTTCTTTATATGTGTGCGTTCTAATATCTATCAAACATATCTGTTAGTTTAATACGCTTCCGCATCAAACTCTAAACTCAACTAATAGACTGTTAATCTTGATTAAGTGTATCTGGGTTCCAACAAGCAGTATTAATCTTGACAAGCTGTACTAACCTTGTTCCAGCAGCATTAATGCATCAGCAGTACTAACATTCTTCCAGCAGTATTAACTTTGTCTTGCAGTAGTAACTATGTTCTGGAAGTGGTAACCTTTACTGGCAGTAGTAACTTTGTTCTGGCAGTACTAAGACCACAGAGACAACACCCATCTCTGTGGAATCATCTCCTGACGAAACCAAATCTCCAGAAGCAGATCAGCAAGCCACAGAGGCAACAACCGCCCCTGAGGTAATCATTTTGGAAGAAACAGATGAACAAACCACAGAGAAAACACCCACCTCTGTGGAAACACCCCAAACCATACCCAGAAGAAAGTCGATTGCCACCAAACCAAAGAGAGCAACGACCTCTGCTTCTGATGTTCTGAAAAGAATGCACACAACAATGAGTGATCGAATGGCACAGAGAGAAGAAGAAAGGAATAGGTTCACTTTAGCTTTCAAAATGGCAAGAAGATTTAATGTCAATACTTCATCAACAGAAACTGAGCTCACAGAAGAAGTCACCAAACAACCTCCAACAGAGGTTACAGAGCAAGTCAAGCCAACAGAACCATCGCCACAAAAGTCCTCTAAGTCACAATCGTCAAAATCCACAGAGGCAACCTCCATCAAACCTACAGAAGTGCAAACCTCAAATCCCACAGAAGCAACAGGTTCTGCCACGACAACAAAAGATAAAGGCAAAGGGATACTGACAGAAGAGCCTAAGAAGAAGAAAACATTGTCAAAGCCAACAGAGAAACTGATGAAGAGTGCGTTTGACGCCTTTCAAACCCCAAAACCCGAAGAAGTTGACTGGGCACATGGATTGAAGCCTCTGTCAGAAATTCCTTTAACTGGTAGAGCTGCAAAAGTTGTTCAACAGATGGAGAGTCTCAGAAGACAAATTCCACGACCTGGTCCAACACATGAAGAAATGGAAGAAGTGGTATACAAATACCTCTACAAACAATCCTTTCAGACAAACTATCCAACAGATCATGTGACAGATCCAAGGATCAGAGAAGAATTTGAGAACATCTTCACGAGAACAAAGCCAAGAACCAAAGCAGATGTTTTCTCAATTCACAAGATCAAAAAGGTGATCTTCTGTCGATTCTCCTTCACAAGAACCTATCCAAGGGTCAGGTACAATCTTTACAATGTCAGAAGAGAGAACAATTCAGAATCTACCCTCGCTGATGCTGACTTAAGAAACATCAATCCATACGATCTACCTGACCTTCTGCAATGGACAAAGGACAACTACAACACAGAGGCAAACACCAGAGCCTATCAAGTATTGAGAAAAGCGATGAGGGAAAAGCTTCTGCTCTACAGCATGATAGATTTCCAGCTGGGAAAGGATCTCGGTCTCAAACATCTGGATCTACGACCACCAGAGGATCGCTGCCCACCAGACGCCATGCCAAACTCAATCATCACAGAACCACGGTTTGGGTTAGTATTTCAAAACCCTCAAGGCGAAACTAAACTATTTGTATGCATGGACTGTCAGAAGTACGCAAAAAATACTCTGAACAAGTTCAGAGCAAGCCTTGTGAAATACAGAGGTTCAAAGAAAATGGAAAAAGATGCTGCAGATACTATCATAAGAGAGATTGACGCAACAATTCGCCTAAGAGAACTCTGCATCAGATTCTACAAAGAGATCAGAAAAGTTGGAAGAGACAACAGAAGCTACAATGATTTCAAAGATGCCAAAATCTGATTCTCAGACCTCCAATCTCTGCAAACAAAATTAAAATTTTATCTTTCATTGTACTCAAATGTAAAATGTCTCTGGCATATTTCTAAATGAAAGAAATTTCGAGGTATTGTTTAACCTCTGTCTTATCCAACTTAGCCTAACTAAACTCAAAGTCAAATTTTTATTTTTCACTACTTAGGGGGAGATTGTTAGCTTCAATCTTCCTAATCATAGAAATACTTAGAAGTAGTGAAAAATAGGCTAAGTATAGAAAAGCCTCTCACAGAGGCTCTGCCACTTCTTCCAGAAGATCAAGTCCAGAAAGCCACAGAAGCTACAGAGGTAATCACAGAACCTCTGTAGTGCGCAAGAAGAAGATCAACTCGGAAACAAGTGGACTGCTCCACAGAAGGTCAGACCATAGAACCTCTGTAATGCCTTACAGAGCCTCTGTGGTCTGCTATGAAGACTTGGAAGATATTACTGGATACGTTCATCAACTTGCATGGAAAAGTACTGTCAAAACACGTGTCAAGCTCTGAGTGGACTCAATAGGGCATGGTACAAAATAGACGTCTGCGCCATTTAATGCATTTACCAATAGTACATCTGCTCCATTAAATGCGCATGGCTCAAACAACTGTTCACACCATCCAGTTCACTATTCATGCCGTAAAAGGAACAGTGACCTACTTCATAGTCTTCTAAGAGTAGTATAAAAGGAAGTCTCATGTTGAGATCTTCCTAAGAACGAATACACAAGGAATCACTAATACTCTCAAACTTTATTGTCAAATATCTGAGTGTTATATTCTCACACACACCAACAGTTCTTAATCTGTTCTTCGTGTTCTTATTATATATTGAATAACAGTAACTGTTCAAGAAATCCTTTTTATTCCTTACTGTTTTCTTTATATATGTGCGTTCTAACATCTATCAAACATATCTGTTAGTTTAAATACGCTTCCGCATTAAACTCTAAATTCAACTAATAGACTGTTAATCTTGATTAAGTGTATCTGGGTTCCAACAGTTCTAGTGAGAAATGAAGTTATGGCGATAAGGGTAAGAAGAGATCTTCACCCTTAAGTTAATCATAATTGAAGGTCAACACCAATGAAATGCACCAGTTGAATTCTCATGAGAAGCGCAATTCATGAGTGGGGTGAGATTAAAAGTGATCAAGGATACAGATCCCTTCTTACATTTTTCTCCTTAACTTTTTTTTGTTCTCACACAACCATTTGTTTATAAACCAATAAGAACAAATATGACCCCTTATAACCCAATACAACCAACAAAACCATATACAACTCATTACAACTTAAAATAACCCAATAGAACCATTAGAACTCAATAAGACCACTATGACTCAATACAACCCATTATAACTCTACACGTCCAGCAAAATCAAATATGCCTCATTACAAACTTGACATAACCCAAGAACATGAGACACTGCAACTTGAAAAGAACCTTATACAACCCATTACACAACTACCACCCAATACGACCCTTAAACTTATTATAACTCATCGCCACGCAATATGATTATCTACAAACCCAACACAACCTATTTAACCCAACAATATCTCGCTATAACCCATTACCACCAATATATGACCCACCAAGGCTCATTAGAGTTTATTAAGAGTCACCAAAGCACATGATAACCCATCAAGAAAAAATATCATTCATTAAGAGCCATTCTAAGCACATTTCATTAAGTGTCACTTAAACCATGAAATCCCAATAGTTTATTAAGACTCAGTATAACCAATACATACAAACATATATGTATCGTGTTTGCCCAAATATATGTATTATGTACATACATACATGAATGCTGATCATTTAAATTTCAAGTTTACAAGTAATTATTGCATACATTTAATTTTTTAAAATTTATCAATAACAAATCGATAAACACGTTTAAATATATAATAATCATGAAGTGTTACTAATACAATATGATACTCCATCTTTATTTCTATGAAAAAAATGCTTGATTATTGTCTTTATTTGAAAAATACCTTTTCAATAAAATACGAGTTTGATATATGGAATGCACGGAGTTATTCTTTACATTTTATTATGTGGTGTACCTCCATTGTGGATAGGTAATTTTTCTTTCTTTAGATGATTAATGTGTTACTCTTCATTCATATGAACATATTGTAGCCGTTTGCAAAGGAGGTATATACATACTAGTTTGTTTTTGTAGGTATATTGTGGTATAATGAAAAAAATGTACAAGTTTCTAATCTTGTACTCATTACTTAAGGTCAAGGACATCAAATCATGTGGAGTTCTATTCCTATGTCTTTTAATATATTCTAACAGGTAGAGGTAAGTCTTTGCAACTTTGAACTTGTAAGTTTCTATATTGAATTATATATCACCATTGTTTTTAATGCTTATGTGGCTGAGAGGCTGAAGAACGTAGATATTTAAAGCATGTCAATTGTTGGAGCTTAGAAACAAGTGGCGACACACTCGAATTTCACAATGATGGAGCTTAGAAACAAGTGGTGGCATACTCAAATTTCAGTGTATATGTTAAAGCCAAAAGTTTCCTAGTTTAGAGACATCAATCAATGAAGGGCGAGACATTTACTATTCGATTTGTCTTTCAAATAGTTTTTTATTGTAAAATAAATATGTAGGAAAAGTTTGTTTTTTGTGTTAGGTGATTGTAGGTGGCCAATTGTTGTAATAAATCATGAGTGTTTGGGGTTTCATTGATGCAATTAAATAGAGTTTAATGATACTTCATTTGTTATCAACTAAATCAATTTTAAAATTACAGAAAATTAATAAATAATAATAAAAAATCTGGAATATATAAGAAAACAACTTTTGCCGTCGGGTTTTTCCTTCGGTAAAAAGGTTGGTCAAAGAGCCAAACCTAGCTTTTGCCGACGGTTTTCTCCGTCAAGAGAAACTTGACCAAAAGAGTCAAACCTAACTTTTGCCGACGAATTTGTTTGTCGGTAAAAAGCTGTGTAAAAATAAAAAATAACTTTTGCCGACGGATTTTTTGGCCGATAAATGTTTGACCAAAAAGTAAAGAAAAACTATTCCCGGCGGAAAAAATTACGTCGGCAAAAATATTTAGTCGCCGGGAAAAGGATTTTATACAATTACGTGAGAGATGTTTTTGCCGGCGACTTCAGTTTTTACCGACGACTGTTTTTCGCCGGCAAATGTATGTTTACCGGCGGCACATATTATTCGCCGACAAAAACCCTTATAGCGGCCAGCTTTTCACGGAAACTTTTGCCGACGGAAAGGTCCGACGGCAAATGATTTTGTGCTTTTGCCGGCGACTTTTGCCGACGACATTTTCCTCCGGTGAAAGTAGTTATTTTTGTAGTGGTTATTGTGTTTATGACGACTAACATTGTGACTAAAACCAATGAAAGTTGTCACTAAGTTGATTAATTAGACCACTATGAAATAGGTCACTAAGTCCATTGGTGATTGTAAATTAACGATTATTGTAGACCAAATATGTGGTTACGAAGCATTAATGGTTGTCAGTAACCAAAAAAGTTGTCACTAATTAAAAAGATACGAACAAAAATTGTCACTAATTTCTACTAGTATTGTAATAAAAAAAATATATATAATATTAATTTCATTTGTATAACTTAAAAGTTTTCTATCCAAACTAAAATCACTTAACATAACCATTAACTGAAAGGAAGAAAAAAAAAACTGTTTAAGCGTTTGATACCATATTTTATAGCAACCAAAAGTAATGACACGATTCCACTCGTAAAAGAAGCACAACTATGATACTATTTTCATGTCTATTTTTCAAGAAACATCTGATACCCCAATGGTTCCCCTACTACTACTAGTACTACAAAAGAAATAAGATACCGTCCTTGTTCAACTCCAAACTATATCATCATCATCATCATACACTGAAATCAAGAGAATAAATTCAAAGTCAGAATCTTGGGGTAATTTTCAGCCTAGTTCTTTTCCCTGAAACGATCAAAACATGATTGTGTCTTTTCTCTAACTTTGTTCAAAGTTCATTAGTTGAGCCAACATTTTGCAGGTGTTCATTGTTTCATCTACGCTTTTGTCAATTGCAAGATTGTTAATCGTTTGAGTGTTCTTTCTTGTCACTTATGAAAAGTCCTCTTAATTAGGGGTTGTTTGGTTTGTTTTTCAGTAAGTCTTGTATAGATAAAGCTAGTTGTATGGATAAAGTTGTCTCCATAAATAAATAAATATATTGTTTGTTTGTTATGCTGAATAAACTGTGTGAGTCATAAAAATATTGTTTGTTTGTTATGTTGAATAAACTGTGTGAGTCATAAAATATTGTTTGGTTCTATTCATGGTTACCCCAATTTATAAAATATATCATTTACAATATAAAAATGGTACCAAAATATAACGTTTAAAACCATTATACAACAACCAAATAAAAATAATCAAAGCACTACAAATTAAAATAAGTTTAATTATTTAAAAACATCAGTTTTTCAGTTAATGTCGACTTTCATGACTTGATACCACCAAATTTAATCATATATCAACTAAATACTTAACAACAAAATTTTACTCATTTAACTTAATTTGGATTAATAAATAAATGAATAATGATATAAATATTTAATACTACATGTGTTAAAAGAGAAAACTAAATAGAGCACAGTAGAATGAAGAGAATGAATCGTAATTCTCATTAATCATAAGCTCTTTAAATAGGGATGAGATACAAGAAGATAACTGTTGATCCAAATCCTCAGTGATTTCATAATGACCCTCTCTTATATACTTAGTGAAAATTGTAAGTAAACAATATGTATCAGAGTTTCACTATCGCTGATAAGTACTAAGATCTTACAGTACCGCTGATAGGAACTCTTGCTCTTTAGATTAAACATTCAGCGAACACTGTTCATCATAATGCTCTGAGTCTGTTCAGTCCTTATGGTGATCGCTGATAAGTTAGTTGTTTACTTATGATCTCTGAAGACAAGTTTCACGTCAACATAGGTTCTACGCTGAAGTCGAAGATCAAGCTCAAGAACCAGCGACAAGTCTCCTAATGAACTGATGCGGATCAGCGAAGACTCAGATTTGTCCACTCAACGTGAAGTATCAAGTACAGGACTTCAGCTATCGCTGAACTTTATCATTCGCTGATATAGAATGATAAACCGCTGAATCAACGAAAAGCTGATCATGAAGTTCTCCGTACAAAGTACTTTTGTCTTAACCACCCTTGCACGACTCCGTACGATGTGTCAGAAAAGAACCTCCTTATTGTCTGAAATCGTACAACCACTCTGATACTACATTGTTCAAACATGCGGCAACTAAGGTTGTCAACAAAGGTCAATGACATACAACCAATGAGTTGCTGCCACGTGTAAAGTGTAAACTGCCATGCATTAAATGCATGCAGTATATAAGAAGAAGAACTCACTTCATTTTGAAGTAACTTGCTAACTCTGGACAAGTTCATCCTTCTTATCTTGAGATAGGTTATTATTAGTAATTTCCTTCTCTTTCTTAGTGCAAGAAACTTAGTGTTCCAACTTGTTTAGATTTAGGTTTATCCTTAATCTTGTTCCGCAACAAGCTGTAAATTGTTAATGATTTATCAATAAACAATTTAGAAAAGTAAAATCTGTGTGTTTGTATTCAACCCCCCCCCTCCCCTTCTACAAACTTGTATAGCCCTTCGGGACCAACAAGTGGTATCAGAGCAGATTTGTTTAATCTCATAAACAAGATCTAATCTATACTAAGATTTCTATTCCTTGCTATTTCTGAAAATGGCTACCAACACAAAGACAAATTATATTAACAATGGTTCTCTTGCAAAACCCCCTAGATTCTCCAGAGATAATTTTAATCTATGGAAAAATAGGATGATTCTCTTCTTAGAAGGTGTAGACCCTACTATGCCTTACTATCTTGAAAACGGCCCATATATTCCTGTAAGAATTGATGTTGCAGTACCAGCCGCTGAGAATAAACCTGCTATTCCAGAAAGGCTGATACCCAAGGAAGTTCATATGTGGACTAACGAAGATAAGAAGAAAGTGGCTATCGATACAAAAGCCAGATCCGTACTATCCATGGCTCTTCCTGACGAAGTCTACCATTCCGTCATGAACCTGAAAACCTCAAAAGCCATGTGGGACACAATCTGTGTTCAGTATGAAGGTACTTCTGAAGTCCAGGACTCTCGAAAGATCAACCTGGTAAGACAGTACGAAAGTTTAATTTGTGGTAAGAATGAAACTCTCTCTGAAGTTCACCAACGTTTTAACTATTTATTAATAGATCTAAAAACTGTTGGTAAGGAATATTCTAACTTTGAAGTGCTGACAAAGTTTTTAGAATGTTTACCTGAACGCTGGGACAGTTATTCTATGTGTCTCAAGCTGTCAAAGGATCTAAGATCAATGACCCTTTCTACCTTATATGGCACGATGCTGAATCATGAGCAATCGAGTCATCTTAAGAAGAATCTTGTAAAAGATTCCAAAAGCACCCCTGTTGCTTTAATCTTAGATGAACCTTCCACTCAGCGACCCTCGGTCACTATCACTGAGTTGGAAAGTAACACTGAAAGGTCATCAGATTCTGACTCTTCAGATGATGATGAATCTTTGGCTCTCCTCACTAAAAAGTTCAGGAGATTCGCCAAAAAGAAAATGTTCAGAAAGAACAAACCTCTTTCCATTACTGACAAGCCAAGATCATCAGCTCCTGTTGATAAGGCTACTGCTACTTGTTTTAACTGCGAAAAGATAGGACATTTCGCTAATGAGTGCAGGTCTAAGAAAGTTTCGAGAAACTCAGCGTTTCCCAATAAATCCTTTATTCCCAGGAATAAAGATGACAAATACGCCAAGCTGAAAGAAAAGTATGCGAAGCTGAAAAGCTTCAAGAAGAAAGGCAAAGGCCTGATGGCTAACTATGATTGGGCTGCCTCTAATGAAGAAGAATCATCATCTGACTCTGAAGATGATGAAGCCAATCTCTGTCTTATGGCCAAGATTGAAGATGAGGAAGAAAGTTCAGACATTCCCTCCACTTCAACCTCTACTATTCAAGTATCACCTTCCTTCTTTACAAATATTGCAAATATTGATGAAGCTGATAGTCTTTGTAAAATCGATCTCTTGACTAGAAGTTTATATGAAGTCATGAATGGCAAAACTGTAGTTGAAAATCAAAACCTTGATCTCGCTGAACAGCTTAAAAACTGGCATCTTCAAATAGAAAAGCTTTCTAAAATTGAAGAAGATTTTAAAGATCAAGTGCACTTAAATCAGCTAGTCAAAATCGAGCGCGAAGAAGCTATCGCTGCATTAAGAGCTGAAAAAGCTATAGTTGAAGGATGGTGTAATTCTTCAACAAAGATCACTGAGATAATTAAGTCTCAGATTCCCCTGAGTGATAAACGTGGTCTTGGTTACAAAGTTGATCTTCTAGAACCAACCACTGATCGTTTCATGCTCTTATTTGGAACTTTCGTATCCTCGGTCGCTGATACTTCATCCTCTCAGTGTTCCTCGTCTAGACCGCCTATCCCTGAGGAAATTTCTACCTCTTCAAAAGGTAAAGAGAAAATGGTTTATTCAAAACCTACCTCTGTCTTTAAAGATAAAGGTAAAGGAATTTCTTTTAACCAAAATCCTCAGAAGGGTACCTCTGTACCAAAGCTGAATGCTTGTAAAGCTTTAGTGATTCATTCCTCTTGTAAAGCCCGTGTCTCGGTACGTTTACTAATTATTTAATTTTAGTTATTTTTTTTAAATGTTCACCTTTAATTGTTTTTGGTTATTGGTTTGGTGTCGAAAAGGACAAAGGTGTTAGCATATGTGTCATTTTGATGTAGCTTGTGAGGTAAGATGTTGGATTGTTGAGGGGCCATTCATGGACTTGGACAAAAGTGAGTATGGATTCGGCCCATGCAGTTTTTTGTAGAAAACCCATAATTTTTTTAGATGGTGTTGTTGTAGCCGTGAGGTTGAATCAAAAGAAAGCAAAACCCTATTACTTCTTCCCTCCTTGTTTTTTTTCCCTGCTGCGCCGTGAAGCTCCCCCTCCCTCTCGTTTTTCTTTTCACGCAACAAACAGACCCTACGAACCATTTTTCTCCTTTTCCTTGTGTGGTGTGTAGTGTTGTAACGAGGTAAGTCGTTTCCTTCGTCTCGTTTCCTTTTTCTTTTTCTTTTTTCTTCCGACAAAAACAACCACCGCGACGCCGCCGCCGCCGCCGTGCCCCGCTGCCGGAAGTGGCAGTGGGTGGTGCCCGTAGCGGAACCCTAAAAATCTGTTAGAGTGAACCCCCGTTGCGAACCCGAGTCGTATAAGCCGAACTCGTAACCGTTTTTATAAATCGTGATTTTATGAAAATTCTAAGTGTGTTGTCCAGTTTTCGTTTGATCATAACTTTTCCGTCGTAACTCCGTTTGAGCTGAAACTGGCGCCCACGGTTCAAGTTCGGGATCGGGCACGTTTTCCGTGTTTTAGCGGAAAACTGGTTCGGTCTCTAGCTGGGCGAAAAAGTGGTCGCAAGTTCGGTGTTTCGTCATTTCATGTGAAAATTTCTGGAATCTGCCTTGATCTTGCGAAAACCATAACTTTCTGCTCGTAACTCGGTTTGGGGTGAAACCGGTGTCAAAAGTTCCCTTTTTGAGTCTAGAAACCTTTCTGTGTTTTGTGTAAAACCCAGTTCGGGACGTAGCATGGGTCAAATTGTCGTTTTATACTGAAAGGTGCTGAATTTCGCTGTTCTGGAAACTGTTTTTGTAAAATCCGTAGTAAATTGTAGAAATATCGTTAGGAGGCGTATAATATGTCCTTGGAACCCTAACTCAGAGTACTTTCTGGTCATGAAATAATATTGGGAATTTTCTGGGTTTAAAGGGGTCGAAACAGGTCCCGAACAGACCTGTTTGGCGAGAGCGGAAAATAGTTTTAGTGACGGTTTAAGCGTGTGTCGTGTCATAGGGTCCGGGTCTTGTATTGACACGTTTTAACATGCGTTTAGGTGCTGGGAAGTGACCGTAATTGTGAAGCTTGAATTGTATTGTTAAGCTAGGCGCGCATTCGAGGTGAGTTCTCTCACTATATCTAATAACGGTTGTTTTATCATTGCTGTAGTACGTGTGTGGTAGCTTTATGTGATTGTGTTGTGGAACTAGATAGTGGGGTGTCTAGTTGATACTATGTTGTCATGTTAACTCGGTGGGACCGAGGGTCCGGCGGGGCCGGAGATTTTATACGCGGGTGGCGTAGAGACTCGGTGGGACCGAGGGTCGGCGGGGCCGGAGATTTTATATGCGGGTGGCGTAGAGACTCGGTGGGACCGGGGATTCGGCGGGGCCGAAGATGTTATCATGTGGTCGGTGGGACCGACTTGTGCCTTTTAGGTGGGTGGTTGTGTATATACATGTTTATGATTTGTTCGTAGACCTGTATGATCGTTATGTGTCACTATCTGTTTTAGGGGTAGTGTGGAATAACTGTATTATTTATGGTGTTTGAATTCACTAAGCTTCGTGCTTACCCTTTCCCAATAAACTGTGGTTTCAGGTACGGGCGGCTCCAAGGCGTGACGAGTACACACAGGCGCGCGAGAAGAGCTGATTGCTTTATGGTGTTTGATAATTAAACGTTTATTCCGCTGATTTTTATTTTGAAGCTATTAATTATGAGTTTGCAAACGAAACGTTGGGATCATTTAATGAATTATTATAAATGAAACGTTTATTTAAAAATTTAAATTTGCTTGTAATTTTTGGGACGTTACAACTTGGTATCAGAGCACAGCTTGAGTGAATCAAACGCACCTCGGTGTGTTTGGTCTCAAGTTGCGGCTGGGAAATTTTCAAATTCGTTATTAAATCTTTTTGGAAATAAAGGAAAGAGGAAAGATCCGTTTGAGAAACGGTGATCGGAGGCGCAGTGTGTACAGTCAGCCGGAGCCAAAGGGGAAAGGTACAGTACTTAGTATTTTATTGCTTTCTAGATCATAGAGTATGCATGCTAGATTGCCTGTTGTGGACACTATGTTGCATGTTGAACTACTTGCTATTAGGAATTTATGCTAATTATGATAGGTTACTAAGTGGATGCCCTCTAGGTTGTATGCAGTAAGGGATTTATAGCCTTAGAATATTCGATTTAGTTCTATTGCGCAGCTCTTGTTTGAGTCCAACCGTTCTAGGATAGAGTCTTGTATTCGACTGTCTATTTGTTTCACACTGCATATAATCGGGTATTCGCGAGGTCACCCGTTATAATTAGTAGGGATTCGGTAGTAGCAAGGGTAGTGGGATAAGAGGAAGTTCCTAGAGAGCTGGGAAGGGTGTTTATGTATGAATACGTGTGCTAGATTGCTTTTTAGAACATAGGAGTATGTATGCTAAATTGCTTGGTGCTTATTACACTGTATTGCATGTCTGCTGCTTGCTATTAGGGATTTGGCAGTAGCAAGGGTAGTGGTTTGGATGGAATTCCTAGGGAGCTAGGA
Organism: Saussurea involucrata; assembly: GCA_033807775.1. NCBI lineage: Eukaryota > Viridiplantae > Streptophyta > Magnoliopsida > Asterales > Asteraceae > Saussurea > Saussurea involucrata. The sequence goes on along the minus strand of CM066327.1, from coordinate 92,084,022 downwards.
AGAGTGTGTACATATGTCGGTGCGGGCATATGTGTATAGTTTCGGCGAGAAACTACTTGGACCCCTTGGGATGGAACTCGGAACGGGCGATGATAGGTGTGGATGGTAGTAATAGAGCTCCTACTACCGGAAGCACATGATCAATGCTCGAGTCGGGGGAGTCACGAGGAATCCAAGGAGTTGAGCGTGAGTGTTGTTAGTATGAGTTATTAAGTGCTAATAACGCGTTGTATTGTCTACCCAGAATAGCCATCACAAGGAGGAACAACTATAGTAAACCTACTAGTACAGGTGTGTACTCGAAGTGTTTTGAGGTGATGATCGTTGGGGGTAGTGATGAAGGTCCTAAACTAGTAGTCGTTGGAATAGAAAGACGATTCTAATTTTAGTCACTTGGAGTGACGATAGGGATGATATTTGTTGTAAGCAGATCATTTCGGGCCAAGATGGAAGATTGTGCTAGGGTCATAGGCTCATAGAGCCGACTTTGATTTGAGGAAAATCCGTAAGATGATTTGATGTGATTTCCCAACTTGCCTTAAGAGGTTTAAATGTCTGGATGACAATAGTAGACCGGAGAGTTTCGGAGTAGTAGGGGCCGAGACGTTGAATGCCGAATGAGTCATGCACGAAGTTATTTTGAAAATAAGATTGCATTAACAAATTTTTGTGTTTCAAATCTTTTTATGGACGGTGTTTTGGAATTTTGGGAACTGCTTATCACACGCACAAGATTTTGAAATATGGTTTTGAAAGTGTATGAAATCGTTTATCACGGGAGTGCAAACTTTGTTAGAATTTGTCTCATTTTCGTTATTTTTCCAACGGTTCTTTCAGGTACGATGTTATCCGTGTTTTGGTGGTGGTTAAGATGTTGGGTAAGTGACTACGGATTGAGACTCTAACATTGGAACTCCTCCACATGTGTTAGAGTTGAGACGAAAAGTTACATTCCACGATGTCTGTATAAAAGCTATTTTGGTGATTTGTTTAAAATGAGTTTGGAATTCCAGTGTCGCTTAACTTTTCGTTCGAGAGTTTGTATTACTAAGTGTTTTATTGCAAATAGTTCAGTGTGTGGATTGATTCATGCGTGACATAAGTGATGCATGGAGGAATTTTGGTAACATTTCATAAGGAGTTGTTTAGTGCGCTTTTTAGTCAGCTAAAGGTTTTATTGACACTTCCATGAAAATGCGATTTATCGACTTAGGGGTATGCATACTGGGGTAACCTTTGTTCTCAACATTTTGATGAACGAGTCGTGCATGAAAATGTTTTAGTTCCTTTTTGTCGAAATGAAAGACCATTTGATCCAAGGAGTGTTTTAATGTTGTGAACATCATGCATACGATTACAATGTGTTATATTTTGGAAATATAAATGCGTAGATTTTTGACATTCGGTTAATTTAGAATTACCGATCATTTTTTTTTTGGGAAATTAAAAACTTTTGCTTTGGAGGAAACGAGTATTTTGAGCATTTTCGATAAATACAATTTTAAACTATAATGTTTTGACGTTATATGTCCCAAGTACGAAACTTGAGGAAGTGTTACAAGCTTGCATGCCTGCCCCCAGTTTGAGATTTTATGAGGTTTTAGTCGATATTTCCAATTAATAGAAGCGGACTGGTTTCCGTCTTCAAGTTTGAAACTTACACGATACAGTTGTGTTTTAACAAAATTATATTTGTAAACCGTGTCATCGTTTTGTGTGATTAGCTGACGCGCGAAAAATTTGTGGCGAACCCTGTGCCACGTCATTTTTTATGATTAAAAAGAAGAATTTTTGAATCAAATGTCGTGAAACTTATTTTGAATTAGGTGCACACCTTTGTCGCACCCTGTTTAAGGTCAAGCGGTTACTTTAAGTGCATGTCATGAGTCAATCCATACTGGAATCGAGGCGGTTCATTTTAAAGAAATTATTTATTACGCTTTGCTTTTGTGTGAGTAAACCGAACTGCAATGGAACGATTTTCAACATGATTTTCCTATGTGGGACGAGCGTGTCCAGTTTTGCGTAACTATCGATCTGGTAATAGTAGTTTTATTACATACGATCTTTTTGAGATGAAAATCCTGATGTTGAAAATATTTTGTGAATGATTTTGTAAACCATTTGGGGAAATGTGCTTTTAAGTGTCATGTGTCATTTCGAGAATTTTAAGGGTGTGAGTCCTTTTGGAAAACTCTTTTGTTTAACCCGTGTTGAGTCTGGGACTAAGGTTGATTTCAGAGTATTGCTTGCTTAGACTTTATTTAAACGCGTTTTTGACCGACTTATGGGTCTAGCAAGCGTGGAGCGTTTTGCTCGGTTTTGACTTGGAATTAGTCATGGGCTAATTGCCCGGTTTTAATGACTCAAGGTGGAGTCTTGTTGATAAATTGTTTTGTCGCACCGTTTGGCATTCATTGCACGTCGAGTATTTACACATTTGGGTGAAGGAGACAATCCGGGATAGGCACTTGTGGGAAGACTGTTTTGCTTTGGATCCTTAGGCACGTTAGTCAGTCGCTGGTAGTGGTCGGTTGGTTATCTCGGGGTGAGACCCCGGTGTACAGGTGTTATAACCTAGGCTTTCTAGTAGGTGTTAGGAGGATATAGTTGTGGGCACTTACCTGAGAGGTAGGCGTCGAGGTGTATCCTCGGTTCAGATAAATTAGCTTTATAGAAGCGAGTGTGGGGGATACGTCGACGGTGGGAGGTTGGGTATTCCACGCGTGTTGGTAATGTAGGCCGGGTAGTATCGGTTAAGGGGATGACCTGCGTGTGTATTAGTGGACTTGATTGTAGGGGATATCTATTTGTGTTAGTGTCTAGGATAATACCGCGCTTATGTGATTCAATGTATTTATTCGGTTGGACCGATATTCGGCTGGGCCGATGGTTGTATTTATTCGGTTGGACCGGTATTCGGCTGGGCCGATGGTTGTATTTTTTCGGTTGGACCGATATTCGGCGGGGGGGGAGATGTTTGTTAATGTGATTCATTGTGAATTTTGGGAGTCTAGTAGAACTCGTAGAAGTTAATCGGCAGTTAATGGTAGGAATGATCGGATTCGAGTATCCTGTAGGGTATATTGGTGAGCATCTTTAGAATGGTTAGAGCTTGAAAAATTTAATCGGGAGGTATGAATCATCTAAGGTTGGGAGACAACCGAAGTCGTTTAACTAGGAATGATTCCGATTGTTGGAGTGTTCTTCCAATCGCGTTTTCAGTGTTTTTGAAGGAGTGTTGTTAGTAAGGAAGTATTCGGGAGATTCTTAGACGGTGTGAGAAATTAGGTTCCAGTTAGTGAAAGTCCAGTGGCAACTCAGAAAGGGTTCTGAGTGGACTTGGGAACCTGAGGCTGAGATGCGGGAGAATTATCTAGAGCTATTCACGGGCATAGACTTCGAGGACGAAGTCTAATTCAAGTGGGGGAGAGTTGTAAAGCCCGTGTCTCGGTACGTTTATTAATTATTTAATTTTAGTTATTTTTTTTAAATGTTCACCTTTAATTGTTTTTGGTTATTGGTTTGGTGTCGAAAAGGACCAAGGTGTTAGCATATGTGTCATTTTGATGTAGCTTGTGAGGTAAGATGTTGGATTGTTGAGGGGCCATTCATGGACTTGGACAAAAGTGAGTATGGATTCGGCCCATGCAGTTTTTTGTAGAAAACCCATAATTTTTTTAGATGGTGTTGTTGTAGCCGTGAGGTTGAATCAAAAGAAAGCAAAACCCTATTACTTCTTCCCTCCTTGTTTTTTTTCCCTGCTGCGCCGTGAAGCTCCCCCTCCCTCTCGTTTTTCTTTTCACGCAACAAACAGACCCTACGAACCATTTTTCTCCTTTTCCTTGTGTGGTGCAGCCGAGAGAGAGAGAAACGAAGAGAGAGAGAGAGATCGCGAGAAAGAGAGAGAGGAGAAGGAAGAACGCAGCGGCAGCCCCTTCGCCGCCGCTGCTGCTGTCGCCGGAGATCGCCACCACCTGCTCTCGTCGGAGGAATCGAGAGAGAGAGAGGAGCTGGTGCGGGTGTGTAGTGTTGTAACGAGGTAAGTCGTTTCCTTCGTCTCGTTTCCTTTTTCTTTTCGTTTTTCTTCCGGCAAAAACAACCACCACGACGCCGCCGCCGCCGCCGTGCCCCGCTGCCGGAAGTGGCAGTGGGTGGTGCCCGTAGCGGAACCCTAAAAACCTGTTAGAGTGAACCCCCGTTGCGAACCCGAGTCGTATAAGCCGAACTCGTAACCGTTTTTATAAATCGTGATTTTATGAAAATTCTAAGTGTGCTGTCCAGTTTTCGTTTGATCATAACTTTTCCGTCGTAACTCCGTTTGAGCCGAAACTGGCGCCCACGGTTCAAGTTCGGGATCGGGCACGTTTTCCGTGTTTTAGCGGAAAACTGGTTCGGTCTCTAGCAGGGTGAAAAAGTGGTCGCAAGTTCGGTGTTTTGTCATTTCATGTGAAAATTTCTGGAATCTGCCTTGATCTTGCGAAAACTATAACTTTCTGCTCGTAACTCGGTTTGGGGTGAAACCGGTGTCAAAAGTTCCCTTTTTGAGTCTAGAAACTTTTCTGTGTTTTGTGAAAAACCCAGTTCGGGACGTAGCATGGGTCAAATTGTCGTTTTATACTGAAAGGTGCTGAATTTCGCTGTTCTGGAAACTGTTTTTGTAAAATCCGTAGTAAATTGTAGAAAAATCGTTAGGAGGTGTATAATATGTCCTTGGAACCCTAATTCAGAGTACTTTCTGGTCATGAAATAATATTGGGAATTTTCTGGGTTTAAAGGGGTCGAAACAGGTCCCGAACAGACCTGTTTGGCGAGAGCGGAAAATAGTTTTAGTGACGGTTTAAGCGTGTGTCGTGTCATAGGGTCCGGGTCTTGTATTGACACGTTTTAACATGCGTTTAGGTGCTGGGAAGTGACCGTAATTGTGAAGCTTGAATTGTATTGTTAAGCTAGGCGTGCATTCGAGGTGAGTTCTCTCACTATATCTAATAACGGTTGTTTTATCATTGCTGTAGTACGTGTGTGGTAGCTTTATGTGATTGTGTTGTGGAACTAGATAGTGGGGTGTATAGTTGATACTATATTGTCATGTTAACTCGGTGGGACCGAGGGTCCGGCGGGGCCGGAGATTTTATACGCGGGTGGCGTAGAGACTCGGTGGGACCGAGGGTCCGGCGGGGCCGGAGATTTTATATGCGGGTGGCGTAGAGACTCGGTAGGACCGGGGATTCGGCGGGGCCGAAGATGTTATCATGTGGTCGGTGGGACCGACTTGTGCCTTTTAGGTGGGTGGTTGTGGATATACATGTTTATGATTTGTTCGTAGACCTGTATGATCGTTATGTGTCACTATCTGTTTTAGGGGTAGTGTGGAATAACTGTATTATTTATGGTGTTTGAATTCACTAAGCTTCGTGCTTACCCTTTCCCAATAAACTGTGGTTTCAGGTACGGACGGCTCCAAGGCGTGACGAGTACACACAGGCGCGCGAGAAGAGCTGATTGCTTTATGGTGTTTGATAATTAAACGTTTATTCCGCTGGTTTTTATTTTGAAGCTATTAATTATGAGTTTGCAAACGAAACGTTGGGATCATTTAATGAATTATTATAAATGAAACGTTTATTTAAAAATTTAAATTTGCTTGTAATTTTTGGGACGTTACACCTCTGGATCAAGGAATCAGATCTCTTGATCTACTCAACATAGATCTATTCAGCGATCTACTCCTAGACTCAGAGTGGATGTCTTTGGTAAGAAATCCGAAGAACTAAATGTTCCTCCCATTTCAAAAGCCAATAGCTTACTTGGTGTTGGTACTTCTAATTCAAAATCTAAAGCTCAGCATTCAAATGGTCCTAGAACTATTTTTAGTTATAGGAAATGTTATCACTGTGGACTCACTGATCATATTGCTAGTAAGTGCCCCACAGCCACCAAAGCTGAAAAGATAGCTAAGGTGAAGATCATTGCCCCCAAGGCAAAGAAGACCACTGAGGTTAAGAAATTAACCAAAGTGAAGACTGACAAAGCTGAATCTTCAAATGCTGCGAAGATTGCTGAACCTTCCATTCCAACTACTTCCACTGACAAAAGTGTACACATGGTTAAGTGGGTACCCAAGAAAAACTAATCTTCCTTTGTAATGCAGGTTAAGAAGGGTATCTGGTATCTCGATAGCAGATGCTCTAGACACATGACTGGAAAGAAAAGCCTGCTCACTGAATACAAGGAAGAGAAGGGTCCCTCTGTAACTTTCGGTGGAAATGGAAAAGGACATACCCGAGGGTTTGGTGTACTCTCTAATGGTACAACCACCTTCAGAAGAGTCGCATATGTTGAAGGGCTGAAGCATAATCTTTTTAGCATCTGTCAGCTTTGCGACAAGGATAACAAAGTAATCTTTACCAAGGAATCCTGCTTTGTCACTGACAAAAAGGAGAAGATAGCTCTCAGCAGTTATCGTTTGTAAAATGTTTATGTAATAAACATGGACTCAACAACTACTGAGAACTCATGTTTCTTCTCAAAAGCCTCATCTGATGTCAACTGGCTATGGCATAAGAGGCTCTCTCATCTGAATTTCAAGACACTGAACACTCTTTCTTCAAAAGAGTTAGTCACTGGTCTTCCTCAGCACTCATACGCCAAAGAGTCTTTATGTTTAGCGTGTGAGAAAGGGAAGCAGACCAAAGCAAGCTTTAAGCCAAAGCAAGTCTCCTCAGTGTCATCTCCTCTACAACTTCTCCATATGGATTTGTTTGGCCCTGTTAAAAAACAATCCATCACTGGAAAGAAATATACACTGGTCATAGTTGATGAATTCTCTCGTTATACATGGGTTATTTTCTCCGTTCTAAGAGTGACACCTTTGAAGAACTCATCACCTTTGTTCGGAAGATGGAAACCCTGAACAACTTGACCGTTCGCTCAATAAGGAGTGATTATGGGACTGAAATCAAAAACAGTTCTCTTGATTCCTTCTTTGAGAGTAAGGGTATTTCTCACAACTTTTCTTCAGTGAGAACACCACAACAAAATAGAGTCGCTGAAAGAAGAAATAGAACAATTATTGAAGCAGCACGTTCGATGCTCAGCGATTCTCACCTACCTACTCAGTTTTGGGCAGAAGCTGTCAACACTGCTTGTTTTACGCAAAACAGGTTGCTGATAGTCAAAAGATTCAATAAAACAGCCTATGAACTTTTTCATGGGGGAAAGCCTTCAATCAGCTTTCTTCACATCTTTGGATGTCAGTGTTTCATACTAAACAACAGAGATGCCCTTGGAAAGTTTGATCCTAAGGCTGATGATGGAATCTTTCTTGGATACTCCTCAGTCTCCAAAGCCTTCAGAGTCTTCAATCGTAGAAGACAAACTGTAGAAGAAACAATTCACGTCACGTTTGACGAATCCCGTTCAGCGAACTTTAAACCGTCCGCTGATACTGAAGAACTGAATCAATGGATGTTTTCTCATCTTGGTGATTCAGAAGATATTCCCACTCATACTCATACTCGTACAGTTGAAAATGATAGTCCTAGTATCATTCCAAACATGCAGAATAGTGAAGCTGAAACATCATGGGTCTCAGCTGTTCCTTTAAACACTATACCTACTTCTGAACCAAATGTCTCAGACATTCCATCTACCTCTCAGCAATTAGTGAATATAATGACAACTGCACCCATTCCTCTCTTAGCTGATTTTCTAGAAGTTGCTGAAGCCTCATCTTCAGCTCCTCCAGTTCAGGTTGAGACAACGTCTCACGCTCCGGCTCAGCGATGGACTGTAAATCACCCAATTGATCAAATACTTGGTGATCCAAACGCTGGTGTTCAGACTCGACGAAGTACAGGTAATATTTGTTTATTTGTTAACTTTATTGCTCTGACTGAACCAAAGAAAGTAGATGATGCCCTCAAAGATCCAAACTGGGTCAGCGCCATGCAAGAAGAGCTGACTGAATTCGAAAGAAACAAAGTTTGGAAACTTGTTCGAAGACCAACTAACAAGACAGTGATAGGCACTAAATGGGTCTATCGAAACAAGTTGGACGAACATGGAACTATAACCCGCAACAAGGCTCGTCTTGTTGCTCAGGGATACAGATAAGAGGAAGGCATAGATTACGACGAAACATTTTCTCCAGTAGTAAGACTAGAATCAATTCGTCTATTCTTAGCATACGCTGTACACAAAGACTTCAAAGTATATCATATGGATGTTAAGTCAGCGTTTCTAAATGGAAAGCTGAATGAAGAAGTCTATGTGGAACAACCTCCAGGATTCTCAGATCCTAAGCGTCCAGGTTATGTTTATAAACTGGACAAGGCACTTTATGGCTTAAAGAAAGCTCCACGTGCATGGTATGACACACTCTCTACTTATTTCCATATTGAACAATTTGAGTGTGGTAAAATTGATAAGACTCTATTTTTCAGGAAAGTAAAAGGTCATATCATTCTTGTTCAGATATATGTTGATGACATTATATTTGGTTCTACTAACCCTCATCTTTGTACTCGTTTCGCTGATAGAATGAAAGATGAGTATAAAATGAGCATGATGGGTGAACTAACATATTTCCTTGGTCTTCAGATAAAGCAAAATGAAAAAGGAACTTTCATTAATCAGGGAAAGTATGTTAAAGATATGCTGAAGAAATTCGATTTAACTCAGAGTTCAGCTATGAAAACCCCTATGGCACCACCGCTGGCACTAGATAAGGATACTAATGGTACTCCTGTTAATGTCACGCTGTACCGTGGGATGATCGGCTCTCTTTTGTATCTTACAGCTAGCCGACCCGATATTATGTACGCAACTTGTTTGTGTGCACGATATCAAGCTGAACCTAAGATATCTCATATGACCGCTGTAAAGCGAATTTTTCGATACCTTAAGGGTACTGCGAATCTAGGTCTTTGGTATCCCAAAGACTCAGGGTTCGATCTAATCGCCTATTCAGATAGTGATTTTGCAGGTTGCAAATTGGATAGGAAAAGCACCACAGGAGGCTGTCAGCTCCTGGGTGGAAAGTTGGTGAGTTGGACAGGTAAAAAGCAAAACTCAGTGTCCACCTCCACAGCTGAAGCTGAGTATGTAGCTGCTGGAAGCTGTTGTTCTCAGGTCTTGTGGATGAGAAATCAACTACTGGACTATGACCTACAACTCTCAAATATTCCAATCTATTGCGATAGCACAAGTGCCATCGCTATAGCCAACAATCCAATGCTACACTCAAAGACAAACCACATCGAAATCAGGTATCATTTTATCAGAGATCATGTGATGAATGGTGATATAGAACTTCACTTTATCCCAACTGATTACCAGTTAGCTGATCTTTTCACCAAACCTCTTGATGAGACAAGATTCAACTTTCTCATCAGCGAGCTTGGAATGCTGAACTTTGAAGAATAAAATCTTCAGCGGTTCACATTTGATCAGCGATAGGATAAAATCAACTTGTATAACCCATTCTATCACTCTCTGAATAAACTTGATTCGCTGATATCAAGGTATGTTTTTCTCTCACTGACAATCGCATGTGAATGCAAGATTTCAAAACAAATTGCATCGCTGAATATCTATTCCTTAAATCAGCGATACTTTGAAATTTCTAAAACCAACATTGATATTTCTATTCAGTGCTTCATGTTTTCAAAAGTGTCCCTGAGTTTTTCAAAACCTCAGAGACATCCTAGAAAATGAAAGGACAGTTGTGACGTCATTGCAACGGATAAGCCCCGACACGTTCTTTTTCTGACACACGTTTGCACGTTTTGTTTACCATCCAATCAAATGCAAACACGCATCCGTGTCATGATGAAAAACTTTCCCGCTCGAGTTTTTCTCTCTCTCTAATCTCTATATAAACACTTTTTGGGTTTATAATTCTCTTTTACGCGAAAAACTTCTCCTCCAAGCTAAAAAGAATTAATGTTGCATTTGTGCTCTCAACTTTTTCAAGAACCACTTCTTCTTCAACGAACCAGGTTAATAATTTTGTTATTTACCTGTTTCTTAAACTTGTTAATGATCTTCTCATTGTTTTTACAAGATCAAACAAAAGAACTTTTTCAAATGAAATCATTTCTTTCATGATTTTATGAACACAACCTTTCATGGTTGTTCTTCAAGTTTAAACGCAAAATCTTAAACTTATTCTTCATACGTTTTTCCAGAATCCTTATTCTCAAAGGAAACTGGAAAACAAGATTTTTATTGGGTTTGCATTTCGTTTTTCAAAAACAAGAAAACCCCTAATCTTCATTAAGACATTTTTGTCTGAATGAAATGGACAAAATTCGAACCATCTTATTGGAAAATCTTTCCACATTAAGATTATTCTTATTTGTTAATCTTTGGTTGAACTGATAATACAGAAATGGCATCTTCTGACATTTCCTCTGCCAAGAACACCACTGCTGAGAACACTGTTGTTGCTGCTGAGGAATTGGAAATCATCAAGGCTCCTCAGGTCAAGTTCTCTCTTGAAGAACTGGATTGGACAAAAACCAACAACCTCTATGCGCTTCTCGAGTTTCCTCCTCGATAGCAAGTCACACATCTGAATGATGCTGTGAATTTCCTGAAAAATTGTTGCCTCTCCACAGCCCTGACCATAACACCTCCTGCACATCAGCTACTGCTATCTCAGTTCTGGTATTCTGCCAGACACTCTCAGCTACCATCAACCAAACACTCCTAAAAAACAATTGACTGCATCCTCTGTGATACGGATTTTGGCACTATAAAGATCACCCCTGCCATTACCCGCAAAGCCCTGAGCCTTCCCTTCGCCTCTAAAGAAAAACCGTTTGTTCCCCTCCCTGACCACAAGAAACACTCAGATAGGGAATCCATCACTGCATTCTTCGATGCAATGGGCTATGTTTGGGAAACTGGGAGGGACAAGAAGCCTGAGAAGAAACTGACCCTCATCAAGAAATCTAAAATGCCCAGCGAGATGAACTTCATCTTCGCTCATTTGATCAGCTGCATGACTGCAAAGATCGGCTCCTCTGATCAACCCGCTCAACCTCATCAAGCAATGGGATATGCATTGCTAAAAGGTCTACATATAGACTGGGCATCGATAATCTACGATGATCTGGTACTCAGAGTAGACTCCACCGCTGACTGATCTCTATGGGTTCCTTATCCAAGATTCATCAGCGCCGTCTTCCAAACAGGCCTGAAGGATAGCTACCCAAAAGAGGGTGACCTGAAACTCTCTCAGGTTAGCCCTAAGGTACTCGACTTCAAACCAGTGGAAAACGAGGTACGTCTTTCTACACTCTTAACTCTTCTCAACCCTACTTCTTCGACTTCTGTAGCTCCTTCAGCGGACAAACCCATCGCTGATACCCATGCTGCAACCTCCATTCCTTATGTTAAAAGGAAACACTCCTCTACCCAACTTAGTTCCAAAAGAACTAAGAAAACCAAGGAGCAACCCCAGCAATCTCTTGCTGAAGACTCCTCAGCTCATCTCGAGGAGCTGAAGGAACGTTCAGTGGTACGCTCTGCCACATCTGAACAAGCCACCCATTCTATCCGAGCTTCAGCGTCTCTAAACGCTGAGGTTATAAACTTGGAATCTATCCAACCTCCTTCAGTCTCTCCACAGACTGAAGAAGTGATTCTCAGCGGATCCAACGCTGAACTCCGTACCCAACCAACATTCTCAACCTTCGCTCCTCCCTCTACTCAATTGGACTCTAATCCAGCTATCACTGGAGCACCTGTCATTCCTCCAGAAGCTAAAGCTGATACAGGACTTGTAGGAACGTCCATGCGTATACGCACTCTCGCTGACGATATGGAACATTTTTCAGGTCACAAAAGTTTTGATGACTTCGTCGACCCTCCTGCAGGTATACACCAACCCATATACACTGTAACTGAACCCCAAACTTCCGAGCTTTCCTCTGTTCACAAGTACTTATATGTTACAGGTCCTAATTTGGGAGACATCAACGCCTCTCTGAAGAACTTGGAGACGAATCTGACAGGTCTCACCACTACTCTCTCCGACAACTCTTCAGCTGTAACAACGCTGGAGAGAATCTTACGAAGCTGACAACGGTGGTTGAAAAGAATGCCTCCAAAGCTGACTTGGAGAAGGTTGATAAAACTCTCAGCAACTTTGCCAAAGTTCTCGCTGACATCTACACAGACTATCTCTCTATCAAAACATCAGTTCAAACCATGTCCAGCGAGGTCACAACGCTGAAGACATCGGTTGGAAAACTCGAAGGAGATATGTCTGCTATGAAGACTGACGTCAGTTCAGTGAAAACTGACATGAGTTCTGTGAAGACTGACGTCACTTCAATGAAGACAATGATGCAGCAGATCCTGAACAACATGACCGCCCCTGCCCCTGCACCGACGCACTTTACTACGGCGGATCGTGATGAACTCTTGAAGATCAATCCTGCTATTACTGGCCTAGAAGACAGAGTAGCAGTGATTGAAGATTATATGGGGATCCCTGGCCAAGAAGACAGAGAATCAAAACCTACTGTTGAGTCATCACATTCTTCCCCCACTCATCATGAGGAAGGGGGAGAAGATATCTGAAGACCTTCCCCATGATGAATCTATCAAGGGGGAGAAGACTGAAGACCTCACCCTTACTGAAGAGGGTGAGAAGACATATAAAGAAACAACCGCTGGACCTCAGGGAGATGAAAACCCTGAGGGAACCGAGAAGCTTACCTCTGTACCTGAGGGGGAGCAACTCGAAGAAGAAGCTGAAGAATCTGAATCTGAAGCTGAAGATGAAGAAGCCATCGACTTATCTGATGATGAACCATCCTCTTCTCCAAAGAATGATGATGATGACGATGATGATGATGACTCCTTTATCGTTAAGCCTGCTCAGAGGACTACAGTTCTTAAAGGGATCGTGATAAACGAACCTTCAGGGGAGCGGACCAAATCAAAGCCTTCAGCGTCTGAAGCTGACAAGGGCAAAGGAAAAGGTGTCGCTGAAGACAATGACAATCTGATGATCTCGCTTCCAAATCCAGTTTGTCAGGTACACTAAATCTTCCTTACACTCATCCCTCCTCTATCTATCCTATACACATTCAGCTCTCCTCTCCATAAAACCTCTATACACAACCACATTCTTTCTCTATCTCTGTTCTACCCAAGTTCTTACTCGTACGATCACTGTGTTTCAGCTAGTCCTCTCCCCTGTTTGAGGATATCGCTGAAGTTTCTACAGCTGCAACTTCACCAACAATAATTCCAGCTCCCAATGCTGAAGAAATAATCCCGGTCTTGGATTTGATCTCTGAGACTGATGAACCTGAAGAACAGATGCTCTCTCATACAAACAGACCTTCCTTGGTTCCTCAAAAACCAAGTGAAGAGGATCAGAAAAGAAGATAAGAGATAATAATGAAGTTCGAGGCTCAGCGAATCATTCTGAAGCGTGATCAACTTCCTTCTATTCCTCCAAAGTTCAAACTTTCTCAAAAGGAATACAAGGATCACCTTAGAGATGAACGTCTGATCGCTGAAAGAAGGGAAGTTGAAGAAAAAGACAGAAAACTCGCCATCCAGCTTACTCAACAATCAGTGAAAGACCCCAAGCTGAAAAGAACTCCAATCGAAGTTCAACGTCAGCTATGTGAAGACGCCAAGAAGATCGTTGAAGAAAAGATAACTGTGTCTCAATCTACCTTAATCTGGTGCAAAGAAAAGGTACACTTCAGACATCGAGCTTCCAGAATCATCAAGGTACTCATCGCTAGAAGATCAACCCTCAAAGTTTCAATCGCTGAAATCGAGATATTCAGAGAGAATGGACAGTACGAAAAATTATATGCTAAAGCCATCACGAAGTACGGTCTCTCTGAATGGTTGGAGATCAGATTAGCCATCCAGAAGTCTCAGTCTAAGTACAAGGATCATGTTGAAAAGCTGATAAACAAACAGATCAACTTAATCTCTTCTTGTGTGGATATTCCTCCTCCTCATCCTCTCGAAAGTCAGAAAAGAAGGGCCTCTGCAAAGAAAAAGTCTAAATCTTTAGATGATGGTCCTCAGATACGAAACGAAACAGGTATTGGTTTTTCTCTAGCTGAAGTACTTGGTCCAGAACCTGATCTTTCTGCACTTGACACATCTCTTCCTCCTGATGAAACTTTCATCCCTGGGAAAGTCTTAAGCAAACCCTATTGGATATTCATTATTAACTGGGATGGACGAAAGCGTTTTCAACGTATCTCTGAACTTTCCATCACTCCCATCGAACAGTTGAAAGATCTCATCTACTGGTGTGATTTCAAAAACGACATTCAGGCACGGCATCTTAAACCCTTGATTTTTGAAGAAGCGTTGAACAAAAGGAATCAAGGAGTAAATGTCCCTGACTGGATGATCCCCACATCAAAGACCCTTGATGAACTTCTCCTTAAGGAAGAACCTTTATAAACTGATAGGATCGCCTAATTCTTCTATTGTATCAGTTATTCTTTTGTACTTGTAATTGTATTTGCTGTACTTGTAATTTTTCCACTTCCATCTGTAATCTTTACAAAGTTTAAAGAAAAATTTCAGCGAATGTACTTTACTCCATCAGTACAGAAAAGATCCCAGAAAACAGTAAAAGGGACAAATATTTTATGAGTTCTTTTTATCCTTATGTTTTCATTAAATAGCAATTTTTTCTGTTGCTATGTCATAATCAAATAGGGGGAGATTGTTGATCCAAACCCTCAGTGATTTGATAATGACCCTCTCTTATATACTTAGTGAAAATTGTAAGTAAACAATATGTATCAGAGTTTCACTATCGCTAATAAGTACTAAGATCTTACAGTACCGCTGATAGGAACACTGTTCATCATAATGCACTGAGTCTGTTCAGTCCTTATGATGATCGCTGATAAGTTAGTTGTTTACTTATGATCTCTGAAGGCAAGTTTCACGTCAACATAGGTTCTACGCTGATGTCGAAGATCAAGCTCAAGAACCAGCGACAAGTCTCCTAATGAACTGATGCGGATCAGCGAAGACTCAGATTTGTCCACTCAACGTGAAGTATCAAGTACAGGACTTCAGCTATCGCTGAACTTTATCATTCGCTGATATAGAATGATAAACCGCTGAATCAACGAAAAGCTGATCATGAAGTTCTCCATACAAAGTACTTTTATCTTAACCACCCTTGCACGACTCCGTACGATGTGTCAGAAAAGAACCTCCTTATTGTCTGAAATCGTACAACCACTCTGATACTACACTGTTCAAACATGCGGCTACTAAGGTTGTCAACAAAGGTCAATGACATACAACCAATGAGCTGTTGCCACGTGTAAAGTGTAAACTGCCATGCATTAAATGCATGCAGTATATAAGAAGAAGAACTCACTTCATTTTGAAGTAACTTGCTAACTCTGGACAAGTTCATCCTTCTTATCTTGAGATAGGTTATTATTAGTAATTTCCTTCTCTTTCTTAGTGCAAGAAACTTAGTTTTCCAACTTGTTTAGATTTAGGTTTATCCTTAATCTTGTTCCGCAACAAGCTGTAAATTGTTAATGATTTATCAATAAACAATTTAGAAAAGTAAAATCTGTGTGTTTGTATTCAACCCCCCCCCCCTTCTACAAACTTGTATAGCCCTTCGGGACCAACAATAACTATAAGATCTAACCTATCTCTAATATGTTTATCTCTATCTATATCGCCATATCCTTTAGACGATGGCACACTTATCCTACAACACTCCCCCTTGTGCCGAGTTAAAGGAGTGATGGCGCACAATTGTTAGCTCGTTAAAACCTTACGCCAAAATAAAAACCCAGTGGGAAAAAACAAAAATAGGACGAAGGAAAGAGTACAACGCACCAGTTTCTTTTCAATACATAGACTTTTACTTTATTCTATATTTCTCTTAGATTCGTACATTAATCATGAGAGTTAAGAAAACATGATGGTATATAAATTGTTGTCTCACTAAAACCTTACACCAATGAACAAAACCCAATCGGAAAAATAAAACCTTGGTTGAAGGAAAGAGCACAACATACCAATATTACATATATAGTAGACTCCCCCTTTTGTCTACCACTCCCCCTGATTCGTGCATTAATCCAAGGAGGTTTAAAACATTTCCATTTTAATACTTTCTACATGTTTCCCAAATATGGTTTTACGTATTGATTTGGTAAACAAACATGTCACATTTTCCTCACATTTTATTCTGTTCACTTGAATCTTAAAGAGAATTGATTATATAAAAACTTAAGCAAAGTATGTTTTGTGTTATAACCCTTGATATATCTTACTTTCATTTCTTCGATACATGATGCATTGTTTCCATACATGCAAGTTGTATAGTGGTTAAACTCAAAATTACCAGCTCCTCTTATATGTGTAATGATAGTCCTTAACCATTTACACTCTTGAATAGTCTCATGGAGAGCAAGATTGTTGATAATATAAGAAGATAGCTATTAAGGGTTTGCTTAGTTTACTTCCAAGCAATCGACATGTTCCATATGATAATTCCTTATCCAGTTTGGGAACAATCTTTATATGAGTCAAACATATACCTAATATCAACAAATATATACCAAGGCGTTGCTTCGTGTTTTTCTATAAGCCAGTACTTTTGCCGCTCACAATCTAAGTAGGTATTGAAGTTTCATTATCAATCCATTTTCTCCGTAGGGAAATTATAAGCCCACGTCAATGGTGCCAAAAGATTAATTTGAAATCATTTCAATGACGTTGCGTTGGCGCTGAGCTAAATCTATCTGACAAGTTCAGTGAGAAGTACAATATACAGTCAAGTGTATTATGTTGAGTACAATAATGCGCCTATTGTACTTAGGTATGGATATCCATATCCTAACACCTCTTTGTCCTCAACCTTTAGACGAAATGGATCTTTCCTTATATCCAACACTTTGACCGATCATGGGAGTGCTAATCGGATGCGCTTTGTCCATATTAGGTCGCCTAATCATATTCTAGACATATGCGGATCGGTGGATCAATATTCCACAAACTTGGTGTCGTAGCTCAAGTATCTAGACAAAACCAAGTTTTCCCAAGATCGTTTATCTCAAATTCAGATTTCAAATAGCTTGTGTTTTCTCTTATTTCATCAAGAGTGTCTATTATGTTCATAACATCGACGTATAGAGCTACTATGAAAATCTGGAACTTTTTTTTCCTAAACAAATACACAAGGGCACAGTTCATCGTTCTCATATATCATTTCCCAATCAAGTATTCACTCAGGCGGGTATACCACATCCGCATAGATTGTTTTAATCTATAAAGTGAGTGTTTCGATTTTATTGTAAACGCATTTCATGGTTTAGAGTTACTTGATATTGGTATAATGCCATTAAGAACTTTTATATATCTCTGAATTTAGATCCCCATAGAGATATGTAGTAACTACATTGTTGAGCTGCAATTTCCAATTCTTCGGAAACTACTTGGCTAATTTAATTAGCAGAACATTGTCCATCACGAGAGAGTAGGTCTTATTGTAGTCAATCCAGTGCGTTGTGAGAAACCTTGCGCCAAAGGAGATCCTTATATATTATGACTTAATTGTTCTCATTAAGCTTCCCTGGCAAATGATTTATCTATGTCCTACAGGTTTTACACTTGGTCGGTTAGCACTACCGAACCAAATACTTGTTCATTTGTCAAATAATTAGATTGCTTCTTTTCATTTAGGCCAATTTGCTCTTTGTTGACATTCTTCAACTGAGCATGGTTCGATGACTATTAGTACACAAATGTATTCAAGATTTAGTCTATTTGTATTAGTCAACAATTGTCAAAGTCAAAGGTAATACCTAGTGAGAGTCAAAGGTATAAATACCCCAATTGTAGGGTTTGTGAGGTGAGGTCATTGTGAATAGCATACTGAGTGCGTGTGTGTGTGAAATAGAAGGGTGGCCTCCAAGAGAGAATTAGGGTTCTTCACTCATATCTTATCAATTCTCTCAATCTATTGAAGCTTATGATTTAATCATTGTTACTTGTTTACTCTCAATTGGTATCAGAGCCTAGCAGAGAAGAATTTGTGCATCAATCCAATAATTTTTATCATTTTTTGAGAAATTGATGAGATTTTGAGATTTTATTGAAAGTTTTCAAAATTTTGGAAATCGTTTGAGCTTTGGATCGATTCAAGTTCATGAATCGATTCAAGTTCATGAATCGATTCTACGTTTGATTTAGAACAGTTTACAAGCTTTAGATTAGTTTTTCAGCATCAAATCTGTGTTTTGAAAATTTTGGGAAGTTAACAGTGATGCTCATCGAAGGGGTTAGAAATGGTGATCGACTTTGAGTTTTGAATGGGTTTTGGTTTGATTTGATTCTATAGATTTATTCAAACGTGGTTTTTAAGCAATTTGCAACTGTTATAGGTGAAAAATCAGCACCAAATCATCGATCTCTAACAAATCTGAGTTTTTCATTTTTTTTTTGGTTCAAAAGGTGTTCATCGAAGTCTTCAAGAAATATTGATCGATCTGCGTTTTGTTTGAGATTTGATAGATTAAATCATCTCAGATCAATTCGTTTGGTGTTTCTGATCATTTTTCAACTTTTATATTTGAAAATCGCAAAGAAATCAGTAAGGAAAGTGTGTTGAAAGCTCTCGCCGGAAACTGGGTTGCTTCGCCCGAAAAACGGTTTTAGTCACCGGAGTTCATAACTATCGCAAGTATCATTTTGTTATTGCAACCATCTTATCGTAACTGCTGTGATCATTTTTATCGCAACTCAAACTCGCCGGAAGGTTGCCGGATTCTGGAAAACAAGCCGGAGTTCATCTTTCTCACAAGACCAAAGTTTATCGCAAGTTTAACGTTTTTGTCGCAAGTGAATTGGCTTTTATCGCAGCTTCTTTTTTATCGCAAGAGAAGTTGTTATCGCAACTTTTTGTCGCAACCCACACATCGCCGGAAAAACGAAGTTTCTCGCTGGAGAAACGGTTTTGGTTGCATGTTACTGATTTTGTTACATCAATCGATTGTTTTATGATCTAAGAACTTAAAGAAATCGAAAAGAAACTGGTTTTAACGTAAGAAAGCAAGCAAAATCGAAGCTAGAAATCTGCAGATCGTGATTGAAGGTGGTGATGAACAGTAACTAACGGTGGTTCGTTAATTCCGTTAGTTTTTGTTACATGTTTGGTCCTTTTTCTGTTAGTAGTGTTAGAGTTAGTTAGTTTTCCGTTTATTTTGTTAAATGTTGTTACTTTGTTAGTCCTAAAGTAGTTAAGTCTAAGTTAGTTAGGTTAGTTAGTCTTTGTTAACATTTTCGTTAGTTTTCCCGTTAAGTTTCTTTCATTTTTAGTCCTTCTGTTAAGAGTCAGTTAAGTCTAGTTAGGGGTTTTAGAATCTGTCACTTTAAGTCCCTATAGTTAGAGTTTTAATTATTGTCAAGTTCAGTCCCTGGACTTCTAGTTTCAGGTTGTGTCATTTTCGGTGCCTGTAGTTTTAAACTTTTAGATTTTTACTTTTTTAGTCCCTAGACTTGTATGTTTTAGATTTTTACATTTTTAGTCCTTTGAGTCTTAATTTTAGAATTTTTGTCTTTTTTAGTCCGTGTCTTTTAGAAGTGATAGTATGTTACACTTTTAGTCCTTGTTTTTTCGTTTAGTTTCATAAGTTGTCAGTTTTAGTCCTTATTCTTCATTATTTTTCATTTTTTGTCTATTTTATCAGTTTTTGTCGGCAATTAATCGTAACTGATATATCTTTCTCGTGTTTTGCAGGTTTATCGATTTAAAATCCAGTTTTCCGCATTAACTTTTCGGAATTAATTTTTGGGAGACAAATTTACAATTTGTTTTTCAAAATTTATATTTGAAATATTTTTCTGACTTTAATCGATTTTTCTTTGATCGTTCAAGCGCACAAATTCTACTTCTCACGAAGTATCTGTTAACGATCCGACATTTTAAATTTTCAGGTAACAATGTCCGATTTTGATTTTGATCCAGATGCAATCGAGGAAACTCGTGAGTCGGGTAGAAAGCTAGCTGAAGAGTTGTTAGCTTATGGAAAGCATAAGGAAAGACTTATTAAAAGTTTGAGATGTGATAAAGTCTCTCTTAAACAAGATCTAGATTTACTTGAAGAGAAACGAAAAACTGTTGAAAGTGAAAATCTTGATCTAAAGCAAAAGCTTTCAGTCTTTGAAAAGGAAAGAGAAGATTTCAAGAAAGAAAAAGATGAGATTGAAAAGGAAAGAAGTGTATTCTTAAAGGTCAAAAATGATATTCAAAAAGAAAGAACAGTTTTTGCAAGTGAAAGAGGAAAGTTTGAAAAGAAATATTCCGAATTTTCAAAAAGAACTTTAGAAGAAAAGAAAACTATTGAGCTTAGATGCATAAAACTTGCCAAGCAAAACTCAGATTTTGAAAAAGTTTTATTTCTCGAAAAGGAAAAGTTTGAGAAAGAAAAGGTAGATTTTAATGCTAAAAGAAAATATCTTTTGAAGCAAACATTGTTGAGCTTTCAGTGAAAATATCTAATTTGGAGAAAGAATTAGACATCGAAAGAAATGAACTTGAAAAAACGAAAGTTGAAGATTTTCAAGCAAAAAGTGTGAAAGATGTCTATTCAAATGAAATAAATATTTTTCAGAATGAAATAAAGAAGCTGACAAAGAATCTATCTGGTTTATCTGCTGAAATTGTGATAGAGAAGAAGGTTAAATCTGAGATTCAAAGAAAATTTGATATGTTATCCAAAGAGAAAAATGTCTTGGGCAATAAAGTTAAAGAACTTGAAGACTTCATTTTTAAGGTTGAGGTTTCCAAACAAGCAAGTCCTGACACGATTGTTCAGACTCCACTTGTTGACTCAACTGGTTCTAAATGTTATTTCAAAACGGCTTCAAGTTCAATTAATAATGATATTTCTTCAAAAGGATTTGACAAATCAAAGGGTTTTTCAAAGAATCAGATTCGTCCTTCCAATCTCTTTTATAATCTTTCTGTTGATAATTCAGATGCTTCTATTTTAAAGCCTACAGAAAATCTTGTTTTCAAAAGAGTAAAAATGGTTTAGAAAGTGAAAGGCTCTACACTTGAAAGAGATGTGCCAAAGTCATCTGTTCCTCCACCTAAGGTGAACAAGATAAACAACGCTCCAAAAGGTAAGTCTTTTGTTAAACCTAATCCTATTTATTCTGCAAATCATTTTATTAGGTTGGCACAAAAGCAAATTTGTTGTTCTTATTGTGGAACTCATGATTTTGTCAAGAAAGAGAACGTTCAATTTTGGTATGGTACTTACAATATTTCTTCAAATCGAACTGCACATAACAAGCCAGGACCCAAGTTTCGTTGGGTACCAAAATCTACTTAATTTGTTTTGCAGGTTTATCATGTGTGGTGCTGATTGTCAAAACTATACCAAACACATGACTGGGAAACAGAAGAGAATTGTGCAGATTTAAAGAAGAGTACCTATGCTGAACTACTTGTATAATTTCAGGGGGAGAATTTCTATATTTTTGATATATTTTGGGCTTATTGATATATCTTTCTACATGTTAATGGTTTCTAAACACATCAGTTTAGAACCCGAATTTCAAAGAGTTAATGGTTTCTAAACACATCAGTTTAGAACCCGGATTTCAATGATGTTTATGGTTTCTAAACACATCAGTTTAGAACCCGAGCATAAAAGGCTTATGGTTTCTAAACACTTCAGTTTAGAACCCGAGCTTACAAGTTTTATGACTTCTGATCATATCAGATCAGGACTCGTTCTTAATCTTAAAAAAAATTAAAAAATAGACTTTGATTGTTACATTTACTAATTTTGTTTCGTTAAGATCTTTGCAGATTTTGAGGGGGAGCTTATCCGATTTTTAAATCAGTCGATCATAATTTGAGGGGGAGCTTAAATGATAGCACTGTAAGTATCTTCTGAACTCAATCTGAGATTGTTTAAAAGAAGAACGACTTTCAAGCATGAAAAACCTGTTCTTAAAT
The DNA here is from genome assembly GCA_033807775.1 of Saussurea involucrata. Classification (NCBI taxonomy): domain Eukaryota; kingdom Viridiplantae; phylum Streptophyta; class Magnoliopsida; order Asterales; family Asteraceae; genus Saussurea; species Saussurea involucrata. Next base: position 92,062,004 of record CM066327.1, on the reverse strand, counting down.
GTTCAAACCACTTCTCTAATTCAATCAAATTTTATGAATTTAGAAGTGTGTTTTTAAATGATTTTCATGTATATCTCGGATTATTACATCATTGTTTCTGACCGTGTGTTTCCAAAGATTAATACGTGCGTATTGTCTTGTCTATACTTTCAAGTATTCATACACACCGGTTCAGCTTCTTATTGACTTTGTTATTACCATGTCTCAAAACGAAACAATTTTTCGATGGTAATACTCCCGTTTGTATTTCCAACTTTGTTGAGCATCATACATATTCATTTCAGCGTAAGAGCATAACCGTTTCATTTAAATATTGTTTATATTTGTTCATATAAACAAAAGATCCAATTCTTTGATACCCTAACCGTTAATGAATATATTTCATATTTGATCTGATTGATACATTGTCAGATTCTCAAACAAGTCTTTCGAATTCATTTCATACTTTCAATTTTCTTGTTTTGAGAAATCTTCAACGTTCAAATGCTCAAATATTCATGATAATTCTTGTGGAGCATGCATTTTGATGACAGTGTTTTTCAAAAAGCTGAGATTTATAATTGTTCAAGCTAAACTGTTGAACAACACATCTTTTTAGGACAAAATTTCATGGGAATCAGTGTGAGAGCTTAAAAGAACTTCTATGGATCCACGTTAACCAGTGTTTCCTACCCAAGAAGTTATCCTTGAGTGATTGAGGGGTGAGGGGTCGAAATCAAAGAGTGGGGGAGATAACTCATCCGGTTGAGTAATCTCATTGTGCTGAGGTAAAATGAAAAAGAGAGTTTGGTTAGAAGTGAGCAGATTAAAAACAGAAAGTGGGTGTGAGAACATAGTTAAAAGAATACGAGAACTCTGCACCATCCAATTTCTGAGTCGGGCAGCCACATTACTGATTGGTCCACATTCTTTGGTGACCATCATTGAAACAGGCAACTAGCCCATGCCAACTCTTGCATTAAACCCCACCAGCTAATCATTTCTTTCTTAACAAAGAAATGTTTCAATTTTCTTGGGGACGCAACATATTATCTATCTAATCTTCACTCGGAAGGTTTGGATATTGAAAAAGAAGAAAGTTTGCCCCACCTTCGCACTTCAATCATGCACATTGAGTCCGTGGAAAACTTGTTGTTGTCTCAACAGTTTACACAATTTGAGCCTATCTAATCAAGCATAAGTTGCTTCAATCATTCTACACTTGCACGTACACACAAGGAATATGTTTTCTTGTCATAACGTTCATAGAAATTCCTTAGTGTTTTTCGATGATTGAATGGAAGCCCTGGAGGAGTGAACATCAAAAAGCTCCTTTCCAAAGTGCATTCGTTGTACTAAGTGGCTCCGTGCAACTTACAGGCATTTTAAATGATCCATCCGTTGTTTCAGGGTTACCACTTTATATTATCTGAATTTGAAAAGATTCGGATAAACATTTTTGGAATTGACGGATAAACAGATCAAAAGGAGGAGATTGTTTCTGGTACTCAAAGAGAATGCTTAAATGGAACAAGAATTTTGATGATCATGATGCTCACAATCATCAAAAAGGGGGAGAAATATCAATCAGAAGAAAAGAGGGAGATAATTCAAATATTTCAATCTCCGAAAGTCAAAGTTGATATTTGCCAAAGTCAAAGAAGTTCAAGATAAAGTGTTTTCGAGAGATCAAATGCGTGAAGATACAAAGACAGTCCGTGCTTAAAGATTATTCAAGAATGTTGTTAAAAGCTCAAAGCCCATTAAACCTCAAATCCTGTTCATAATTCAAAGACTGAAGATTTTGACAAAAGTCATAGCTGCAAATATCAGTGATTCGAAGATAAAAAGATTTTGTTTGAAGACCTTGATCAACCTTACACAGATTTGAAGTTCGTGTTTCAAGACTGTTGACAATTTGACTTTAAAGAGCCTAAATGAAGATTAAAGCCGCCAAAGTGGATTCTTGAAGATAAAGCCTATCTGAAGATTAAAGAGCTGAAGACTATCGTCATAATTTTTTAAATCTTGAATCCATAGGGGGAGATTGTTAGTACACAAATCTATTCAAGGTTTAGTCTATTTGTATTAGTCAACAATTGTCAAAGTCAAAGGTAATACCTAGTGAGGGTCAAAGGTATAAATACCCCAATTGTAGGGTTTGTGATGTGAGGTAATTGTGAATAGCATACTGAGTGTGTGTATGTGTGAAATAGAAGGGTGGCCTCCAAGAGAGAATTAGGGTTCTTCACTCATATCTTATCAATTCTCTCAATCTATTGAAGCATATGATTTAATCATTGTTACTTGATTACTCTCAATGACATCGTGCTCTGTTATCTCATAAGCAACGGTATATGCAAATATATCATCATTGAGTATGTATGATCTGTCCATCGACTCATATTCATTTGAGATTTATTTGATCTCTGGAATCAGTATTAACTTCGGAGCGTCCTCCAGTAATGATTCATAGACATAGATTTAATCAGAGATAATCTCATGTATTGTTGATATATAGTTGTGCCTTACTCTTCTCTTCCTTTTGATGAGTATCTATCGAACCAAGTAGCTTCCCCCATTTCCTTTTAGGAGCTATGACCTCAACCACACCTCCACCATGTGTGATTGCAACGTACTTCCAGCGACGTTGTGCCCTTGTTTGGGGACTTTTGACCTTGCGAGTATATTTGCAGCTCGTATATGTGATCTTGTCACTCTAGATAATATTAAACGTATCAGGTATCGAGTCTGATTCGTTTGACTTCAACTTTACGTTGTGAAGTTTTTGGGGATCAAAATGAGACACAATTGAAATATTCAATGACACTTCCTGTCGTTCCCATGGAAAATCCTATTTCATATCTCCCCCTAACGACAGTGTTGATCCAAACCCTCAGTGATTTGATAATGTCCCTTTAAACACTTAGTGAAAATTGTAAGTAGACAATATGTATTAGAGTTTCACTATCGCTGATAAGTACTATGTCTCTAACAGTACCGCTGATACGAAACTCATGCTCTTTAATTTTACCATTCAGCGAACACTGTTCATCTATAAGCTCTGAGCCTGTCCAGTCTTATTAATGATCGCTGATAGTTTAGTGGTTTACTTATGAACCCTGAAGACAAGTTTCACGTCAACTATGTTCTACGTTGAAGTCGAAGATCAAGCTCAAGAACAACGACAAGTCTACTAATGAACTGATGCGGATATCAGCGAAGCCAAGGTTTGTCCACTCAACGTGAAGTTACAAGTAGAAGACTTCAGCCATCGCTGAACTTTGTCACTCGCTGATAAAGTACTGTTCAGTAATCGATGATCATGAAGTCTTCCTCTACAAGTTACTTTTGTCTTTCCCCCTTGCACGCCTCCGTACGATTTGTCAGAAAGGACATCCCTCTTGCCCTTAATCGTACAACCAACTCTGATTCTACACTGTACACCATGCGGCAACTAAGGTTGTCTACAAAGGTCAAACCATGCAACCAATCAGCTGCTACCACGTGTAAAGGTATACTGCTTTGCATTAAATGCATACAGTATATAAGAAGAACCCTACTTCAGAATTGAAGTGCTCGGCCATCTTCTTCTTTCTCTCTTAGTGTTAGAATATTACTCGTAGTATTCTTATCTCCTTCTGTCTTAATTCTAGTGCAAGAAACTTAGTGTTCTTAACTTGTTTAGATTAGGTTAATCCTTAATCTTGTTCCGCAACAAGTTGTAAATTGTTTGATTATATCAATAAACAATTTAGAAAGCAAAAATCTGTGTGTTTGTATTCAACCCCCCCCCCCCCCCCCCTTCTACAAACTTGTATAACCCTCCGGGACCAACAAGTGGTATCAGAGCGGATTTGTTTAATCTCATAAACAAGATATTGCTTATACTAATCTTTTCTCTTCCTTGCTATTTCTCATAATGGCTACCAACACAAACACAAACTATATTGATAATGGTTCTCTTGCAAAACCTCCCAGATTTTCCAGAGATAACTTTAATCTATGGAAAAATAGGATGATACTCTTCTTAAAAGGTGTAGACCCTACTATGCCTTATTACATCGAAAATGGCCCATATATTCCTGTTAGAATTGACCCTGAAGTTCCAGGCACTGCTGATAGAGCTGCCATTCCTGAAAGGTTGATTCCTAAGGAAATTCATATGTGGACTGATGAAGACAAGAAGAAAGTGGCTCTCGACACCAAAGCCAGATCCATTCTTTCCATGGCTCTTCCCGACGAAGTCTACCATTCCGTCATGAACCTGAAAACCTCCAAAGCCATGTGGGACACAATCTGTGTTCAGTATGAAGGTACGTCTGAAGTCCAGGACTCACGTAAAATCAACCTGGTAAGACAGTATAAAAGCTTCATTTGTGGTAAGAATGAATCTATCTCTGAAGTACATCAGTGGTTTAACTGTTTAATAATAGATCTGAAAACTGTTGGTAAGGAATATTCTAACTTTGAAGTTCTGACAAAGTTCTTAGAATGTTTACCTGAAAGCTGGGACAGTTATTCAATGTGTCTCAAGCTGTCAAAGGATCTAAAATCTATGACTCTTTCTACCTTATATGGCACGATGCTCAATCATGAGCAATCGAGTCATCTTAAGAAGAATCTTGTAAAAGATTCCAAAAGCACCCATGTTGCTTTAATCTCAGAGTCACCTTCCACTCAACGATCTTCTATTACTATCACTGAGTTGGAGACTAACTCTGAATGCTCATCAGATCCTGACTCTTCAGATCTTGATGAATCTATGGCTCTCCTATCTAATAATTTCAAGAGATTCGCCAAAAAGAAATTTTTTAGAAAGAACAAACCTCTTGCTATCACTGACAAGCCTAGACCATCAACCCCTGTTGATAGGGCTACTGCTACTTGCTATATTTGTGAAAAGATAGGACATTTTGCTAGCGAGTGCAGGTCAAAGAAAGTTTTTAGAAACTCAGCTTTCTCCAAGAAATCCTCTAACCCCAGGGCTAGATATGAAAAGTACAACAAGCTGAAAGAAAGGTATGCAAAGCTGAAAGGCTTTAAGAAGAAAGGCAAAGGCCTGATGGCTGACTATGATTGGGCTGCTTCTGACGAAGAAGAATTATCTGACTCTGAAGATGATGATGAAGCAAATCTCTGCCTAATGGCCAAAATCGAAGAAGAGGAAGAAAAGTCTGACATTCCCTCTGCTTCATCCTCTACCTCCAAGGTATCACCTTCTTTCTTTACAAATATTTCAAATATTGATGAAGCTGATAGTCTTCGAAAGATCGATCTCCTGACTATGTGTTAGAGCACTATTTGTAGCTATCAAGTCAGTATTAAATCTTTGTACTGTTACTCCTTGGTAGAGGCATGGGCTTGTCATGTCCTACTATATAAAGGAGTTCCTTTGTTATTTTGTATAACTTCTTGATCATTTGTCATTTACACTTTAGAGATCAATATATGGATGACAAGTTCTCTCTAGATTCTCTCTCTACATCATTCTTGATTTCTTGCTAGATTTGGGATTTCACATTTGGTATCAGAGCCAAACAGGAGATTCAAGCAGATCGAAGACCAAATTGAAGAATTTTTACACTAAACATGAAGAATTCGGATATGATGTTCATCACTGTTCATCTGATCACTTTTCATTCAGACATAGATTTTTTCTAGATTCTGATTTCTTGGATCAATTCTTGGCATCACTGAACTCAGAATTGATATCTGAACAACATTAATTCTTGGATCATCATCATTTTCTAAACAGAATCATTAGATTTGATCATTTCTTTGGATTTTCGTTCGAAAACCCTAATTCACTGTTTTGGACTTTAATTCGATTAAATTGATCGAATTAGATCTTGTGATTAACTAAGAAAGTGTGTGGATTTTGATTTCGAGCAAACCAGTACAAATTTCGTGTTAATTGATCAAGAATTGAGGAAGATATGGCAGATTCAGTGATTTTGAAGTTCGATGTGCAGAATTCGGATTATTCTTGGTGAATTCGGATCATTCAAGATTTTCGAAGTGATCAAGTATTGGTTTAGGATCCAGTTAAGTCCGAAATCCATGGTGTCGCACCCAGTTAAGTTCGAATTCTTGAGGTTTCGAACATAGTTAAGTCCGAATTCCGGTGATTTCGAATTGGTGTACAAGTGTTGAATTCGTATCTGTTAAGTTCGAATTCCGTGATTCCGCACTCATCTACATCCGAATTCTGAGTTGAAGAGTGTAATTGGTTTTGATTTTGGCTAAGTATTGATTTCGCACCAAGCTAAATTCGAATTCAAGGATTTCGCATTCAGTTGCATTCGAATTCAGAGAATTCGCACTCAGTTGCATTCGAATTCAGGGAATTCGCACCGTACTACATCCGAAATCTGAAGGTTTCGAATTCTAAAGCATCCGAAATCTGAAGGTTTCGCACCACTCAGAATTTGTCTAAGTGTTGGTTTCGGACCCAAGTGCTGATTTCTTTCTTGAACAGTTTATTCTAAGTGTAATCTATGTTACACTTACTGCTTGATCTTCTGAACGATCAATTATCCTAGCTATTTGAAAAGATGTCGAGAGATTTAATGAGTATGGGATCAAAGAGTAAGCCCCCAGTTCTTCTAGTGGAAGAATATGCCCAATGGAAGAAGAGAATGACTCAATTTCTAAATCATCAGAACAGAGATTTAATGGCTTCAATCAAAGAAGGTCCTCACATACCAAAAATGGATGTTGGTGGTCAAGCTGAAACTGCTACAAGTCAGTATGTTGCTCCTAGAAGGATTGAAAAAGAACCCAGATTTTTTAATCAAAATGACAAAGATAGGATTGCAATTGATGAACTGGCTTTGACTTATTTGACTATGGCAATTCCAAATGATATCTACAATCGAGTAGATAGTCGTGACTCAGCGAAAGAGATATGGGATGAGCTAGAAAGGCAGTTTGAGGGATCATCAAAGTCTAAGAAGACCAAAAGGAATCAAAGCATCAATGCTTATGAAGGGTTTAAAGCAAGAGAAGGCGAACCTTTGAAAGAGACCTACAATAGATACAATATCATCCTTAATAATTTGAGAAGAAATGGAGTCGACAAATCAGAATCAGAGATAAATTACAAATTTGTCAAGAATCTTCTACCAGAATGGGATTCCTACTCCATTCAGCTCCAAATGTCAAGGGATATGGATGATGAAAAGTTGACCGACATTTTCAGTATTCTAGGTCAACACGAAGAAAAAGTAAAAGATGTTAAGGAAAAGGATAAAAAGGTCGAAGAATCTTTAGCCCTTCTGAGTAAACATAAGAAGAGTGAAGCTATGAAAACAAAAGCTTTGATTTCTGGGATGAGCAAGAAGAAGATAAGTTCTGATGATGATGATAGTGGCAGTTCTGGAGATGAAATGACTGATATAGCTGAGAAGTTGGCTTTATTAACAAACAGATTTCAAAACAAGTTTGGCAAAAAGAAGTTTTATTCAAAAACCAAACCTGAATACAACAAAGCTAACAAGTATAAAAGATTTGAGAAGAAATATGAGAACAAGGAGGAAAAGAAAGAGGAGAAAGAGGAGAGAGTTGAAAAAAAGGAAAGAGAGGAAACGAATGATAGAGATGACCGAAACTGTTTTAACTGTGGAAAGCCAGGTCATTATGCCAGAGACTGTAAGCTAAAGAAGGTGAAGGATTCTGACTATTATCAGCGAAAGGCACATCTGGCAAAAGCAAAAGAAAGTGGAAAGCCAGTCAATGCTGAGGAAGAAATTTGGCTTATGGATTCCTCTGATGATGAAGAAGCTCACTTTACTCAAGTAAAGCATAGCTTAATGGCTAAACTAGATGAAGATGACCAGGAATCCGAGGTATCATCTCTTTATTCTTCTGATAATTATGATAATTCTGATAATGAGTCTGAAACTGAAGATGACAGATATGAAGAAATGCAACTCGTGATAATTGAACTTAATAAGAAATTTGAAAAAGTTCAAAAGGAACTTGAAAATAAGAAAAGTTCAATGATGAAATATCACGATGAGGCACTTCTTTACAAATGTCTTGCTGAAGATAGAGAAAATGAAAAGGAAGTTATTAGAACAAAAGTTAAAACACTTGAATCTGAAATTTCTGAATTGAAGAAGAAAATGATTGATATAAGTGATGAGAATATAGACTGTCAATTTAAAATTAAGATTCTCACTGAAGAAAGAATAGAAGCTCTTGCAAAGATCAAAGAACTTGAAGAGTTAAACTATAAAAGAGGTCAGACTGAGCAAACTCTAAGATTATTAACCAATAATCCAAAAGATAAACGATTTTTTAATCCTAAAATGGGACTTGGTTTATCTGATGTAGAGGTATCAAAGAAAGCGCCTGAAATTTTTTATACAATTACAAAATTGGATGAAGATTTAAAGGAACCCATTAAAAAGGAAATACCTCTTATATCCAAAATTTTTGTTAAATCTGAATGTTCAACTCCGGATTCTAATAAAGATAAGGATAACACGGATAAAGGTTCGGAAGAAAAGCCTAGATTCAATACGACAAACTTTAAATACGATGAACTAAATTCCAGTTACAAAACCAAAAAGGTTGAACTAACTGAATTTAGTTTATTATTCTCAAATGAATCTATGGCTAAAACATTTGATTCCAATATCAATGAACCTGAACCTGTTAAATCTGAATCTAATGTTGAAATGGAGTCAAATACAAATTCAGATTCTGACAAAAAGGAGTTTGTTCAAGAAACCTCTTTTGAATTTCCTGATTTGGATTCTGCTTTACGAAAAATTGTTGATTTAGAAAATCAAATTTCTAAATTACAATTAAATTTTGAAATATTAGAGAATGATCATGATAATATTGGGATAAATTTTGATCATAGTCAAAAAGTCAATCTTGAACTTCAAGTTGAGATTCGACGACTTGAATCCCGAATATTAGAATTATCAAAATCTAAAGATTCAATTACTTGTGAAAAGTGTTCAAATCAAAGTGAAACAACAGATCAATCTAATTCTTCAAGTTCGGTCAAAGTAAAAGAAAAATGTTCTTTCGAAGGTTATGAGAAAGGAGAATCATCCGGAACCAAATCTAATTCTTGTTCGAATGATTCTTCTAACTCTAAAAGCTCTAACATTTTTTCTTCAAGTACAATTGATTCTGGTGTAAAAGTATCTTTAGAAAAAGATAAGCTTTTTGAAGAAAACAAAGCACTTGTTTTGAGATGTGCAAAACTTTCAAATCAAATTTTAGATTTTGAAAAAGTGCTTTTTCTTGAGAAAGAGAAGCATAAAAATGAAAGAACTGAACTTGAAATTGAACTGAAATATTGTGAAGTATATCATACAAAGTTTTCATCAAATATATCTAATGCCAAAAAGGAACAAGAACTGAAAAGAAAAGAAAAAGAAAAATTATTCGAAACAAAATCAAATGTGCTTCCAAATAATGCTTCTAGTTCTAAGACTTCTAACAATGTTTCTCATTCTTTCTCAGAAATGGATGAAGAAAAGTGCGTGGATCTGAAGGAGAATATTTCGAATAGCGAGAATAGGAATACTGATACTGAGAAATGTATTTCTTCAAATAAAAATTGTATTCATTCGTGTAATGTTTACAAAGTTTGTGAAAATAAAAATTCTGCAATTTCAAATTCTACCTTGTTGACACAAGCAAAAAGAAAAATACATTGTGCTCATTGTTGGGATAACTATTTCAAGCTAAATAGAAATGATCCAAAGAACAAAAAGACTAATACTTCATCTTTTTCTTTAAAATCTTCAGCGAACAAATTTGCTAAAATGTTCGGTTTCAGATCAAAGAAACAGAATAAGAAGAAAGAAACAAAAACAGTTGATGTGAATATGGTTTGGATTCCAAAAGATCAAATCAACAAACCAAATACACAAAATAACCTTACCTTTAAAGGCAAAATTCAAGGTTCATCAACTGTAATAAACAAACTGATCCGTACTAACAAGAAAGGACCCATACAGATATGGGTACCTAAGATCAGGTAATTATCTTTTTACAGGATCGTCATGTGTGGGTCATTGATTCGGGAGCTTCTAGACACATGACGGGGTACAAGCAATTATTGCACGATTTTACTGTACATCCTGGCGGATCGGTAGGTTTTGGTAACGACTCTAAAGGTCACGTTCGAGGCTACGGAACGTTGAAGAATGACTCGATGCAAATAGAAAAGATCTTGTATGTTGATGGATTAGGGCATAACCTTTTCAGTATTAGTCAGTTTTGTGACAAGGACTGTAAGGTAATCTTTGACAAGAAGTTTTGTTATGTTGTGGATGAGAACTGGTCAGAGATTTTCAGAGCAAAACGATGCGGCGATCTATATATGATGGATTTTTCGACTCTGGTTGCTTCTAATTAAGTTTGTCTTGTTTCAAAAGCCTCTCAAGATGAATGTTGGTTGTGGCATAGGAGACTCTCACATCAAAATTTTCGAAGCATCAACAAGCTCAGAATAGATGGATTAGTTTCTGGGCTTCCTGAACTGAAGATTGACAAAGTTTCTATCTGTCCGGCGTGCGAAATGGGAAAGATGAAACACGTCACGCACAAATCCAAAACTTTGTCTAACTGCAACAACGTCTTGGAATTAATTCATATGGATCTCTGTGGCCCTATGAGAAATCAATCAATGGGAGGAAAGAAATATATCTTGGTTATGATTGATGAGTATTCACGCTACACTTGGTTGGATTTTCTTCGAATCAAATCTGAAGCACCTGAGCAAATAATTAAGTTCATAAAAAGGATTCAAATTCTTCTACAACGTCCAGTTCAAAAGATAAGGAGCGACAATGGAACTGAATTCAAGAATGCAACTCTTCAATCGTTTCTTGAATCCGTTGGCATCTCTCATAATTTTTCTGCACCAATTACTCCACAACAAAATGGAGTAGTTGAAAGAAAAAATAGGACGCTTGTGGAAGCAGCTCGGACTATGCTTGCTTATTCGGGTCTTCCACCAAGTTTATGGGCTGAAGCAGTTTCAACCGCATGTTTCACTCAAAACAGGACAATTATTAATAAACGTCTTAATAAAACTGCATATGAAATAATCAATAATCGCAAACCTAACATCAAATTTTTGCGTGTTTTTGGATGCAGATGTTTTGTCCTAAAAGATAGAGAACACCTTGCAAAATTCCAAGTCAAGGCTGATGAAGGGATTTTTATTGGATATTCCTTGAATTCTAAAGCATATCGGATCTACAATAATCGTACAAAATCAGTCATCGAGAGCATCAACGTTACGTTTGAAGAGAGTGTGACTTTGACTTCTGGACAACACAGTTCAGAACTCGGACAAAAATCTGAAGTTTCTACTCAAAAAGGAGTAGAACCTGTGGCGAAAATGTTTTCTAATTCTGTATTAAATAATAATAGAACTAAAGATTTAGATTTGTTATTTCATGATGCATTTATGGATTATTGTGCAGATATGGAACAACCCATCACATCTGTAAATGCATTTCCACAACAGACGAGTGTGAATGTCTCTGGTCCATCTGACGATGTCGGTGCTAGTACTTCTGGGACAACCAACGAAACTCCAAGTGTACCTACAACTATTCCAGTTTCTGAACCTGAAATTCAGCCTGAAGTTCCGGTTTCAGTAAACACATCATCGGAGATTCCTATACATGAAATACAACAACCAGAAGTTAATGTACCAGAACCAACACATGTATCTTCAGCTGAATCTACTGAAGAGATTCTTGCAGTTATGGATGAGAATGATTCATCGAACACTCGTGTAGAGATTTCAACTCTTCCCAGTACACATAAGTGGACAAAAGCACACCCCCCAGCAGATATTATTGGTGATCTCAATGATGGAGTGAAGACACGATCTGCGACTACCAACGAATGTTTGTATGTCAACTTTCTAAGCACGTTAGAACCCAAGAAAGCATCTGAAGCTTTATAAGATCCAGATTGGATAAACGCCATGCAAGAGGAGTTAAATGAGTTTAAGCGTAACGAAGTTTGGCATTTGGTGAAGCGTCCTAAAGACAAGACCATTGTTGGAACAAAATGGGTCTTTAGGAACAAGAAAGACGAAGCAGGAATTATAGTCAGAAACAAAGCAAGACTGGTTGCAAAAGGGTATAATCAACAAGAAGGAATAGATTATGATGAAACCTATGCACCAGTAGCAAGGATTGAAGCCATCAGAATTTTTCTTGCATACGCCGCACATAAAAGCATGAAGGTATTTCAGATGGACGTCAAGTCTGCGTTTCTGAACGGAATACTTCATGAAGAGGTTTATATAAGTCAACCTGAGGGTTTTGTAGATCCAAAATATCCCAACCATGTCTATGTTTTGGATAAAGCACTCTACGGTTTGAAACAAGCTCCGAGGGCATGGTATGAGACTCTGACTATTCATCTGCTTAAAAATGGATACACCAAAGGTACAATAGATACAACTCTTTTTCTCAAAAGAGAAGGTAAAGATTTAATGTTAGTACAAATATATGTTGACGACATTATATTTGGATCTACAAATCCTGATATGTGTAAAGATTTTGAAGAGGTGATGAAAAGCCGCTTTCAAATGAGTATGATGGGTGAGTTAAAAAAATTTCTTGGTCTCCAAGTGACACAGTCAAATGAAGGAATTTTCATTAATCAATCAAAATATATAAATGATATGCTTAAGAAATTTGACTTAAATTCCTCTTCCACCATGAAAACTCCCATGGCTACCGGTAAGCTTTTGAACGCTGATTCATCTGGTATATCAGTCGATCAAAAGTTATACCGAGGCATGATTGGATCTTTACTGTATCTAACGGCAAGTAGACCGGATATTTTGTTTGCAACATCTTTTTGTGCACGTTTCCAAGCAAACCCGAAGGAATCTCACATTGTGGCTGTAAAGCGAATCTTTAGATATCTCAAAGGCACAAAAAATTTGGGTCTTTGGTATCCTAAGGATTCTGGGTTTGAACTAACTGCTTACACAGATGCAGATCATGCGGGAAATATGATGGACAGGAAAAGCACATCTGGTGCTTGTCAATTCTTGGGAGATAAACTTGTAAGCTGGTCATCAAAGAAGCAAACTTGTGTATCAACATCTACGGCTGAAGCAGAGTATGTGGTCGCCGCTAGTTGCTGTTCACAGGTAGTTTGGATGAAAACTCAGCTAAAGGATTATGGATATATCTTCAACAAGATCCCCATTTATTGTGATTCCAAAAGCGCAATTGCAATAACTGAAAATCATGTTCAGCATTCCAAAACGAAACACATAGATGTCAGGTACCATTTTATCAAAGACCATGTTGAGAAGGGAACTATAGAAATGCACTTTGTACCAACAGAACTAGAACTTGCTGATCTTTTCACAAAACCTTTAGATGAAAAGAGGTTAAATTTTTTAATCAGCAAACTAGGAATGTTGAATCCTTAAAACATTGAGGGGGAGTTCGTGTTCTTGTTTACTTAAATCTATGATCATATCCTAACCCACTAGGACCCAAGTCACGTTGGGTACCAAAATCTACTTAATCTGTTTTTGCAGATTTAGAAGCAAAGTGTTGAACTCTCGGAAGAAGATTACTTGTACCATTATGGAGGAGTAAAGATACATTGGCTTTTGAACATATCAGTTCAAAACCCGTGCTTCAACGACTATGGCTTCTGAACAATTCAGTTCAGGACCCGTACTTCAGAGACTAAGACTTCTAAACAAATCAGTTTAGAACTCACACTTCTCAGGTGATATCTTTAACTGTTACATCTTTCTGTTTCAAGGAACGTGGTAAAAGGTAACATTGGATTATATTTTATTTCTATCACTTTGAAAACTTGAATCTTTACAAATTTAATTCAATGAGATAAAATTTTCAATTTTCATTCAATGAATTAAATGTGTGCTAAAAGACGATTTTACAAGTATTTTTGTATTATCTGAGTTAGATTTGTTTCAACTATTCACCTCTGAAATAAATCGAAAGGTCAGCAAAACATGAATGAAATTATGTTGAATGCTCAAAGTTATGTGAATTTGGACTTATATAGAATATAATGCTCAAAAAGCCTATATGTCAGAATGATGGATGGAAATGAAAATATGGGAGAAGCACTATGTTTTAGAACCAAGTGATTGAGATAAAATTATTACATTATCATTTAGTTTGAAAGTTTGTGCATGTGGCCTTTCTGGTTTGGGAGAGTAAGTCCCAAGGGGTGCTCGACACCTAGTCCCTAAGATCAACTGGTCTGGGATCGGCTGACCCAAATCCTGCAATAGAACTAGATAGAAAGCCATGTTCTACTGGTACAAATGGGTTTAAGATATATCGATGTGGCCTTTCTGGTTTGGGAAATTAAGTTCTAAGGGGTGCTCGTCACCTAGCACCTAAGGCCAACTGGTCTGGGATATGCTGACCCAAATCCTGCCATAGAACCAGATAGAAAGTCATGTTTAACGGTGTATCTTATTCTTACTAAACTTTTTGATCAAAAGATGCCAATGAGCACAAAATCAAAGGATGCCAATGAGCACAAAATCAAAAGATGCCAATGAGCACAAACGAAAAGATGCCAATGAGCACACATCTCTTGAAACTTGGGAAAATACAAAGTCGCGATAAACCTGTAAATTTGTGAAAATCCTAATTTTGTACAAATAGTGTGAGTAGAACAGAGTATTCTTATATGTTTTAGAAATGCATAGGCTTTTTGCTAATCATATTTCGCATGCCAGCACACCAAATAGATTTGATAAAGGGGTTGACACTGAACGTTTATAACTTGATATACAATGATGACTTGTTCTTGAATCCTAACACATGCATTTGATTTCAGTTGATTGAAAAATTTGTTAAATTTCATTACGCTGAATTTCTTTTGTAAAGCTTTCAAATGATCAGATGTTAGTAGTCATAAAATAAAATTCAATGAATTTTACTTTCCTTGTAAAATGCATTGTTGCTACAATGTCAAATACTGAGCGTTATTGAAATATATGCATATTTTCAGAGGAAGAAAACAAGTTACTTCATAATTCATATTTTGAGGGGGAGTTAGATTTTTACACAAAGTGATAAGTCTAACAGTTTGGACTCATGTTCTATGAGTACCAAGTTTTCATCTGTCTGTGCAGATTCCTCTGAAGAAAAGACAGCAATTTACGCAATTGTTTCGGGGGAGCAATTCGGTATAAGTCTGTAAGTTAAAAAAAAAGTTTGTATTTGAGAGCTTACAAAGTTTTATCTGATGTGAGGTTTGTGGAACAGTTGTTAAATTTTCTGAAAAAGTTGTAATTTTTCATGAATTTATTTGAAGAATTCGATCTCTCAAGGATTCGATTCAAAGAATTCGAACACTCAAGGATTCGAATTCAAAGAATTCGAACACTCAAGGATTCGAATTCAAAGAATTCGAACTCTTAAGGATTCGAATTCAATGAATTCGAATACTTTAAGGATTCGAATTCAAAGAATTCGGACTCTTAAGGATTCGAATTCAATGAATTCGGACTCTTAAGGATTCGAATTCAATGAATTCAACATCATCTTTTTCTACAGTTTGCCAAGTAGGGTACTCTAAATCGTGCCAAGTGTCCAATTTTTTTTAAGTATAAATAGAGTTCAAATGTTCATTTTCCCACTTTTTCACTTCTGGCATTCAATTCGAATTCTCTGAAGAAGACACTATTCATCATCTTCAATTTCAATCTTCATCTGTTCATATCTTCTTCATCAGGTAATCATTTCGTTTGATTTTAGCATCATTAGATTCGGTTTTTGCATGCCCATCTTTCCATCTAAGTTTTTTCATCAATTTCATTCATCTGTTAGGCTAAAATGTGAAAAATCAGTTCGATTTTCAACTTGTGTTCTTCGTGTTCTTGATGTTCTTCATGTTTAACTAAGATTTCGAACACCCCTTTAGAATAGAAATTTTTTAGGGTTTCGAATCTTATGTTTAATTAAAAAAGAATCGAATTCGACTTAAACTGATATGTGTTTAAAAAGGTTCATGTTAGGGTTTCGAACCATTAAGGATTCGAATTCCTTGGTTTCGAACCATTAAGGATTCGAATTCCTTGGTTTCGAACCCTTCAGGATTCGAATTCACTGATTTCGAACTCTTATGGATTCGAATTGCATGATTTCGAACCATTCTAGATTCGAATTCACATGTTCCAATCAGTCTTAAAAGATAAGTGATGAATTCGAATGCTCCTTGATTCGAATTCCCTGAATTCGGATCCTCTTTAATTCGAATTCATATGCAGATGAATGATTCGAATTCTATACTTGGGTATTTTTTTTAAATTTTTTTTCAAGTTTTTTTTCTTTCAAAGAGTAATCTTGTCAGAACTGATATCTTCTTTATCAGATGGTTAATCAGGAAGAACAAAGTCACATTCAAGGCTTTGGTGATTATATTCCGAGTCTACCCGAACCGACACACGATGTACCTTTACCGTCAACACGATCAGTACATCAATCCCAAGTCGGAATTCATCCAGATCATTCTATCATTCATCCGGTCAACTATATTGCGATCATTCCCAACAATCATCACATTGATTTTGATCACAACAACATTCATCCGGTGATAAAGGAAGTGCTCAGGAATCATCCGCTAGCATACGCATTAACGAATACTGTCGTTGTGCCTATGTTATATTTACAGCAAGCATGGAAGACAATAACCACAACTATGGAAGATGGAAGACCAATTTTTGTATTCCATATAGACAACTTCATCACAAAGCTTGATTTCCAAAGACTAAGACTGATTCTGAGGCTACCTGAACCTGATTCACGAGAAGGAAAGACTGAGTTTGATCCTTTTCCATCTGAAGAAGAAACGTTTGAAGGAATACGAGCTATGGGATACACTGGAAACTTAACTCGGGTGAAGGAATTTCATAAGGCGAACCTACCACCGTTATACTATACAATCTTCTCCATTATTAATCGATGCTTATCTGCTAAACATGCCGGAACAGACAGTGCCAGCGTCGGATTTCTGAAGCTATTTCATGCAGTAGTGTATGATCTTCATGTAGATTATGCAGCTATCTTCTGGCATGAACTGAATGAGAAGATAGATCTTCGCCGACAAAACAAGGGAAAGCCTTACATTCCATATATGAGGTTTCTTCAGATTATCATTCATAGCATGCTTCGTTCTAACAGAGAAATTCCAAGACGAGCAAATCATCCTTCTGTGCCCGAGAAAGCTATGCAGTATCTTCAGTTTCGTAAAACTGAATTTGATTATGAGATGCCGTTACCTGAAGGATTTCTTCGATACGCGGATCAGGACGCTGAGTGCATTATCGAGTATAGAGAGTCTATGGTCCAGCCAGAACCGGAGGGACCTACCCCAGATTCAACCCCTAGGCGAGAGGAGTCGGTGAGTATTCAGGATGCACGGGCTACTGAACGGGGAGAGTCGAGGGAAAACACCGAGAGGGGAACTGGTGGGGATCATACATATGTACTTGAAGATACAGGGTCATCGTCCGAGGACACTCATACAGATGACCTTGTACAACACGATTCCGAGGGAGAAATTCCTAAACACATTGGGGATCCTCCTTTAGTTGAGTACTCTAGTGATAGTACAGAGTCTGATAATGCGTCTGATCCAGCGGAGGAACATCGTGATGATGATGAAGATGACAACGATGATAATGATGATAATCAAGGGAATGCTGGAAATATTGGTGCTGATGCTACTACTGAAGAAAACTGGTTTGGTAACATTTCTGATATCTTTGAATTTCCACAAATGAATATGTCAGATAATGTTAATGTGGAAAGCTTAAACTTTGATGACATGCCTTTAATGACGACTCCAGTTAGTGAAGGAACGGAAGGTATAAGGAGAACCGAGGGAGTATCAGTTGAAAATATATGTGAGTCTGTGAGAGAAACTGAAGAAAAGAATATGGAGAGTGTGAGAGACATCCAAACTGTCTATTCTAGAAGGGCAGCCACATCCACCACCAGATCTCATTTGTTGGGATCAGGTGTTGAACAAGTCGTTACTCGCCCAGTAACGCAATTGCACACCTCTGCCAGCTATTCAGCTTCTTCTTCACAAGAAACTGTCTCATTTTCTCACGGGGTTTTAGCACAAACACTATCTGGATCTCGTTCGGAGATTCCGGATATTGAAACAGAGCGACTTCCTCCCCAGTCCTCGACCTTCTTTCCTGCACAAAGTTCGAGTCTAGTGCCTGTTGCTAACATATTTGATTCTTTGAATAGGACACTTTCAGGAACATCTGATGCGCGTCTTGGTGACCCATCCGGAACACTCAGAGTAGATTCTTTTACAGGACTACAAGGACAGAGTGGAAATCCTACCAGTGCTAACACTATGCCAACACTGAGCGTAGGTCACACAGTTGCAACAACTGTTGTGTCAACGGCGAACCTAAGTGGTGCCGGTGTTACTTTACCCGTCTTTGTGACAAGGGAAACATTCGATGGCGCCCTAAAGGCTATTGAAACTATGTTCATTCGTGAGTTACAAAGTGTGAAGAATCAGCTGAAGGGAAAAGAACCGATGACTTATGGGCCAGTTGTACGTCCTCGTCCAAAAATCTACTTGGCTCCACCTCGAGTACCTCAACCTTCTCCTATGCAACAACTACCAGTGGATCAAAGTGTTGATGAATTGAGAGACTTATTCTATGCCAAGCTAATGTCCATGAGTCCTGAAGATCAGCAAAGTAAAACCTTGTTATCTCTACTTCAGAACTTCCAATCTACTCCAAATCCATCTCCACCTCCACCTACACCTTCAGTTACACCTACGCAGTTTCAAGAATTATCCACGGAGTTATCTACATTCAAGACTGAAGTTGTAAATTCGTTAAGTGATATGAAGCAGTCAATTGTCGAGTTAAAAGCTTTGATGGAACAGTCGTGTAAGACTCAGGCTCAAGGTACTAAGAGAAGGCATGATCAGGATCCCGATGATCATGATCATGAGGGGGAGATGAGTAAGAAGAGAAGAGCTGAGTCAAAAAGCTCTCAAGGTCAGAAGAAAAATCCGACTGTTGCTGAAATTTCAGAGATGTTTGAATCAGGTGCTATGGGTGATCAAAGCGGAAAACAGATCGTATTATATGTTGATCCGAATATAGAACCAACGGTTGAAAAGCCTGAGGTAAATGAGGAGGAGA
This sequence comes from Saussurea involucrata, assembly GCA_033807775.1. Classification (NCBI taxonomy): domain Eukaryota; kingdom Viridiplantae; phylum Streptophyta; class Magnoliopsida; order Asterales; family Asteraceae; genus Saussurea; species Saussurea involucrata. Next base: position 92,042,824 of record CM066327.1, on the reverse strand, counting down.
TAAGAGAAGTGGTTGATCGATTCGTGCAATCTGTGGAGTTGATTGGAATTAGTTCTGATGATGAAGAAGCTGATGAAAGTGCAAGAGCTTATGATCGGTATTGGAAAGTTAAGGAGGAAGAAAAACCACTTTTGGTATTTACTTATGAACCAGAAGATCAAGGTGTTGGATTTAATGAAGAAGAGGTTGATATTTTGTCAGAGATATATGGGCCACAAACTCCTGAAGAAATAATCTTTAGCCCTGTACACTCACCCGAACATATCTCAACCACTTTGATGTCAGAACAACCTTCTGTTACAACTATAACCATTAACCTTAACCAATCTACTTCAGCTCAAACCACTATACCAGTATCTGAACCACATCATTCTCATGATTCATTACTTAAAGAGCCAAAACCCGAAGAGACTGATCCTCAATCCACTACATCTTTAATACCTCATATCATTCCTAGTCATGATGAAGCTGGTCCTTCTAATCCAGCCGATCTACCTGGTCCTTCATCCTCGCGGAGCAGAAAATTGACTGAACTTGAACAACGACAAAGAACTTTGTATTTGAGAACACCTTTTCTAGAAGAAGAAGAAGAAGAAAGAAGACTGTTTGTGCACAGAATCAGAACTTTGAATCCCTACGCCGTGTTGGGTATTACAGATCAAACAGCCGAATACAAGTTCGAGTATATGTACTTTCTAAGAGACAAGTGTCAAAAGAAAAAATACGTGAGGAGCAAGAAATTGATTGTGTCTATAAAGGAGGTAACTGCCAGATTATACTACAAATTGTGGTATCCAGAGTTTCTTGTTCAAAGGCAAGATTGCAGAGATTATAGATTTACTGAAGCAGATTTTTGTCACCTAACGATAGAAGATTTTGAGTTCATGTATCATCATTTCCGAGATCTTCAGATCAGAAGGGAAAATGTGTCTCTTGCTTTGAATGCCATTAAGAGATTTCCGAGAAGACACGTTTTGTTCACACAGTGTCATGATTTGCAGATGGGTGTGGAAAGCTATCAACCAAGAATAAATCTGTTAAGACCAAATCAAGAATTGACTGGATTGATGAGGATGCCTTTATATTGTGTGATTGCTGATCCAGAGTTTGGTGTTGTGTTCAGTAATGGTGCAAACAAGATATTCATTCGGTTTAATGAGTTGGAAAAATATTCTGATGGTACGCTTAAAATTGTAAGACTTCAGTTAGTCGAAAAGCTCAAGAGACATGATGCTGAAAGAAAGATTAATTGGATGTCTTCAAGACCTAGAAGAGTCTTATCCAGAGCCATTGAAGAGATTGATGAAAGATTGAACTTCAGAATGGTTATGAGAAGAATTGAAACCTATCTTGGTTTCCGAAGAAGTAGAAGACCTTTCCTGCCTTGATAGCTAAGGGGGAGATTGTTAGAGCACTATTTGTAGCTATCAAGTCAGTATTAAATCTTTGTACTGTTACTCCTTGGTCGAGGCATGGGCTTGTCATGTCCTACTATATAAAGGAGATCCTTTGTTATTTTGTATAACTTCTTGATCATTTGTCATTTACACTTTAGAGATCAATATATGGATGACAAGTTCTCTCTAGATTCTCTCTCTACATCATTCTTGATTTCTTGCTAGATTTGGGATTTCACACTATGAGTTTATATGAAGCCATGAATGGCAAAACTGTTGTTGAAAATCAAAACCTTGATTTCGCTGAAAAACTTAAACACAGTCATCTTCAAATAGAAAAGCTTTCTAAAATTGAAGAAGATTTAAGAGACCAGGTTCATATAAATCAGCTACTCAAAATCGAACGAGAAGAAGATAGCGCAAAGTTGAAAAAGCTACTGTTGATGGATGGTATAAATCCTCAACAACGATCACTGAGATAATTAAGTCTCATATTCCCCTGAGTGACAAGCGTGGTCTTGGTTATAAGGCTGACGCTGAACAACCAACCACTGATCATTCCATGCTTAAATTTGAAATGTTTGTCTCCTCTATCCCTGACACTTCATCTTCTCAGTGTTCCTCTTTAAAATCTCCTATCCCTGAGGAAATCTCTACCTTAGCTTCTAAAGGTAAAGAGAAAATTGTTTATCCAAAACCTCAGAAGGGTACCTTTGTACCAAAGCTGAATGCTTCTAAAGCTTCAGTGAGTTATCCCTCTGCTTCTAAGAATATGACCCCTGGATTCATTCAGCGATCTACTCCTAGAATCAAAGTGGATATCATTGGTAAGAAATACGAAGAACTGATTGTTCCTCCCATTTCCAATGCCAAAGGTATACTTGGTGCTGGCCCTGCTCATTTAAAATTAACGGGTAAGCATGCAAATGGTCCTAAAGCTACTTTTAGCTATAGGAAATGTTATCACTGTGGACTTACAAATCATGTTGCTAGTAAGTGCCCCACAACCACCAAAGCTGAAAAGACAGATAAGGTGAAGATTAAAGCCCCCAAGGCAAAGAAGACCACTGAGGTTAAGAAATTAACTAAAGTGAAAACTGACAACAAAGCTGAATCTTCAAATGCTGTGAAGAATGCTGAACCTTCCACTTCCTCTACCACCACTGACAAATCTAGGCCCAAAATGAAATGGGTACCTAAGTCAAACTAATCTTCCTTTGTTTGCAGGTTAAGAAGGGTATCTGGTATCTCGATAGCGGATGCTCTAGACACATGATTGGTAAGAAGAACCTGCTCACTGAGTATAAGGAAGATAAGGGTCCCTCAGTGACCTTCGGTGGAAACGGAAAAGGCTATACCCGAGGGTTTGGTGTACTCTCTAATGGTACAACAACCTTCAGAAGAGTCGCATATGTTGAAGGACTGAAGCATAATCTTCTAAGCATCAGTCAGCTTTGCGACATGGATAACAAAGTGATTTTCACTAAGGAATCCTGCTTTGTCGCTGACAAAAAGGAGAAGATAGCTCTCAGCGGTTATCGTATGGAAAATGTTTACGTTATTAACATGGACTCTACAACCACTGAGAACTCCTGTTTCTTCTCAAAAGCCTCATCTGATGTCAACTGGCTATGGCATAAAAGGATCTCTCATCTCAACTTCAAGACACTGAATACTCTTTCTTCTAAAGAGTTGGTCACTGGTCTACCTCAACACTCATACGCAAAGGAGTCCTTATGTTCAACGTGTGAGAAAGGAAAACAGACCAAAGCAAGCTTCAAGTCTAGGAAAGTTTCCTCAGTGTCATCTCCTCTACAACTTCTCCATATGGATTTGTTTGGCCCTGTTAACAAACAATCTATCGCTGGAAAGAAATATACATTGGTCATAGTTGATGAATTCTCTCGCTATACCTGGGTAATGTTTCTCCGTTCTAAGAGTGACACCCCTGAAGAACTCATCACCTTTGTTAGGAAAATGGAAGTCCTGAACAACATGATCGTTCGCTCAATAAGGAGTGATCATGGAACTGAATTCAAAAACAGTTCTCTTGATTCCTTCTTTGAAAGTAAGGGTATTTCTCACAACTTTTCTTCAGTTAGAACACCGCAACAAAATGGAGCCGCTGAAAGCCGCACGTTCAATGCTCAGCAATTCTCACCTGCCTACTAAGTTTTGGGGAGAAGCTGTCAACACTGCTTGTTTTACTCAAAACAGGTCGCTGATCGTCAAAAGATTCAAGAAGACAGCCTATGAACTCTTCCACGAGAGAAAGCCTTCTGTTAGCTTTCTTCACATCTTTGGTTGTCAGTGTTTCATACTAAACAACAGAGATGCCCTTGGAAAGTTTGATCCTAAGGCTGATGATGGAATCTTTCTTGGATATTCTTCAATCTCCAAAGCCTTCAAAGTCTTCAATCGAAGAAGACAGACTGTTGAAGAAACTATTCACGTCACCTTTGACGAATCTCGTTCAACGAATTCTAGACCTTCTGCTGATACTAAAGAACTAAATCAATGGATGTTTTCTCATCTTGGTGAGTCAGGAGACATTTCCACTCCTCCATCTCATACTCATCCCGCTGAAGATGATGATCCTACCATCATCCCAAGCATGCAGAATAGTGAAGATGAAACTTCATGGGTCTCAGCTGTTCCTCTAAACACTATGCCTGCTTCAGAACCTTCTGTCTCAGACATACCATCTAATTCTCAGCAATCAGTGAATGAAATGCCATCTGCACCTCTTCCTCTCTTGGCTGATATACCAGAAGTTGCTGAAGCCTCATCTTCAGCTCCTCAAGTTCAGGTTGAGTCAACGACTTATGCTCCTGCTCAGCGATAGACTATAAATCGCCCTATTGATCAGATTCTTGGTGATCCAAACGCTGGTGTTCAGACTCGACGAAGTGCAGGTAATATTTGCTTATTTGTTAACTTTATTTCTCTGATTTAACCAAAGAAAACAGATGATGCCCTCCAAGATCCAAACTGGGTCAGCGCTATGCAAGAAGAGCTGACTGAATTTGAAAGAAACAAAGTTTGGAATCTTGTTCCTCGTCCATCTAACAAGTCAGTAATAGGCACTAAATGGGTCTATCGAAACAAGTTGGATGAACATGGAACTGTAACCCGCAACAAGGCTCGACTTGTTGCTCAGGGATACAGATAAGAGGAAGGTATAGATTACGACGAAACCTTTGCTCCAGTGGCAAGACTAGAAGCTATTCGTCTCTTCTTAGCTTACGCTGTACACAAAGACTTCAAAGTTTATCAAATGGATGTTAAGTCAGCATTCCTAAATGGAAAGCTGAATGAAGAAGTCTACGTGGAACAACCTCCAGGATTCTCAGATCCTAAGCATCCAGGTTATGTTTATAAGCTGGATAAGGCACTCTATGGCTTAAAGCAAGCTCCTCGTGCATGGTATGACACTCTCTCATCTTATCTCCTTATCGAAAAATTTGAGCGTGGTAAAATCGACAAAACTCTATTTTTCAGGAAAGTAAAAGGTCATATTGTTAGCTTCAATCTTCCTAATCGTAGAAGTATTTAGAAGTAGTGAAAAATAGGCCAAGTGAAGAAAGCCTCTTACAGAGGCTCTACCGAACTTACCGAGAGATCAAGGTCAAGAAGCTACAGAAGCTACAGAGACGTCCTACAGAAGCTCTGTCATACGCGCAAAGAAGACCAAAGTTTCGGAATCCGGTAAAGACTGATCTACAAAGGACCATACCGCAGAACCTCTGTAACACTTTACAGAGCCTCTGCGGTCCTCTCTAAAGACTTGGAAGATATTTATAATATCTTGCTACTGTTCCTGGACCTGTTCATCAACTTGCATGGCAACGTACCCTGTCCAACTTCAACGTGTCAAACTCTGAGTGGATTAGTACATAATAGACGTCTGCGGCATTAAATGCAATACAGCACGTTCAACTATTCATGCCATCCATTCAACTGTTCATGCCGTCCATTCTGAATAGTAGCTTATGCTTTATGGTCCCCTTAGAGTAGTATATAAGGAAGACTCATGTTGAGTTCTTCCCAAATCGAGAATCAAGAGATAAAAACATCACAAGAACACATAGCTTATACACTTTAAGAGTCATATCTGTTTTAAAGCTTTGCTTACTCACTGTTCTTAAATCTGTTCTTGATATATATATATTCAGTAAACTTTGAGATATTATTTCCTGTTCACTGTTTATTTATATTGTGTTCTAAATCTATCAAACATATCTGTTAGTTCTTCAAATACGCTTCTGCATCAAACATAAACTTGAACTAATAGATCTGATAATCTTGTTTAAACAAAACGGGAACCAACAATTGGTATCAGAGCATAGCTTGATTTTCAATATCAAGTGATCCTCGTTTGACAACATTATTGATAGATTTCATTCTGTCTTTAACCTACTCTTCATCATAATTAAAAAGGTTTCTGTTTTCCTATCACTCTTCGATTCATTCTGATAGAAACCATTTTTCCAGGTTAGAACACCAGTAAAGTAATTCTGGATATTAGTTATTACCCAGAAATCCTTCCAGATCTTCATACTCATAAAACTTTCATCATAATATCCTTTCTGAACCCCTGAAAAACTCTTACAATGACAAATACCAATAACTTTTTCACTGCTGGCTCATTAACCAAACCTCCTACTCTCCTTCGAGATGAGTATCCTCAATGGAAGATAAGAATGGTTCATTTCTTTGAGGGTACTGAAAAAACTCTCAAACAATATCTTTACAATCCTCCTCCGGTCCCTATGATAACTATGTCACGTGTACCAGCTACTGCTGAATCTCCTGAAATCCCTGAACATCAAAAACCTAAGCCAAAAGGAGAATGGTCAAATGAAGATAAGGCAGAAGATGAAGTTGCACAGAAAACAAAAAGAATATTGATCATGGCTATCCCCAACGAACTTTTTCAATCCTTAGATGCATGCGAAACAGCGCACGATCTTTGGAAAGAATTAGAAAGACAGTTGGAATGGGGTGCTAAAACACAGAAGAACCGAAGGGCACAATACATAAATGAATATCATGCCTTCAGAGCCTCTGCAACAGAATCTCTGCAAACAACATACGACCGGTTCAACTCCCTCATAAACAAATGCAGAAAGTCTGGCATTCACAGAACCTCGGAAGAAAATAACGTCATGTTTCTTAAGAGCCTGAATGATGAGTGGCTTCAATTGTCTATGTCTTTACAAACAAACCAAGATCTAGACTCATGGACACTCTCTGATCTCTATGGAACACTAGCTGCACAAGAGCCTCAAATAGCACAGGCTAAAACACTAACCATTGCACCATACGCATTGGTTAGTAAATCAATAGAGCCTACAGAAAGACCGAGAAATGAGAGAGCAACAGAGGAGAAGAAGAAGGAGAAGAAGAAGATAGTGATGGTTGATAGCGAAGAAGACGAGCTGATAGAGGAAGAGATAACTCTTGCGTCATTAGCTAAATCATTGGCTCTATTGACAAGAGAGTTCAGAGGTAACCAAAGGAATTCTGGAAATGATAGATATAGCAGAGACAACCAGAGCGGTAGAAGAGATGATGGAAGAAGAGAAGAATCGAGTGACCGACAGAGGTCAGACTACATAAATGATGACCAACAGAGGTCGAGCGACAGAAACTACAGAGGAAATGACCGACAGAGGTCAGATGACAAGGTAGGCCACACACAAGAATTCTACAAATGTGGTAAGCCTGGTCATTACGCAAACGAATGCCGAACAGAGAAAGGTGGAGATCAACAGAAGTCCGACGATCGAACTGGAAACACCTCTCAAGGTTGTTTCAACTGCGGCAAGCCAGGCCATTTCGCAAAAGAATGCAGAAGTAGACAAAATCGCCCACAGAATGACTCAGCTTTTTACAAAAAGAAGGCTGAATATTATGCGCAAAAATCCCTAATGGCGAACAAAGGGCATTCTGAAGCAAACAAGGAGGACTTCGAGTCAGACTCTACCTCTGATGATGAATTCACCACCAATGCCCTGTTCTGTGGCATGGCAGAAGTCGACTCTGGCACTGACAATGAGGTATCCATTTCAAACTCTACCTCTTGTACTAAATCTGTAGATAATGATTCAATTAAACTTAACATTGAACTGATTGAACTAAAAGAGAAAAATGAAAGCATTCAGAAAAGACTCACCTTTAATGAGAGAGAAGTAAGGCTTCTCACTCAAGAAAAAGCCAAAATTTTTGAAGAAAATGAAAGAGTAGAAAAATATTGGAGCAAACATATAGATCCTTTAAAAAGGCAAATTTCTGAATTAACCTCTGCTTTAAAAAACAAAACAAAAGAGCTTTCAGTTTCTAGGAGTGAAACAACTGACATAAGAGCTCTCAAAGAATACTTTCAAAGAGAGAGAGAGAGGTACTTTGGCAAGATCTTCTAAGAAGAGTAGTTTTACTTAAAAACTATAAAGATGCACAGAAGGTATATGAAAAGGTAAACTCCCAAATAGCAAGACGAGGTATAGGGTACAGTGATATTACCTTAGGTGTTGAAAATAAAAGACTAAAACCTCTGCCCTCTCTATTTGTTTTGGGAAAAACAAATAAACCAAATTTTCCAAACTTACTCTCTGTAAGTAAAAGGGTTAAAATCTCTGCAGAACCTCACTTGAGGAAACATACGAATATGATCAATGTGTGGTTTGAAAACACAGATTCATCATCTTCAACCTCTGTCAATAGAGGAATCAAACCAAAGAAATATCTGAAAACACAAGATCAGATTGGTATCTTTAAATTTGGTAAACCAGAGACTCAAACACAGGTCGCTTTTGTCTGTATGATAAATGTCGAAAAGAAATTATCTGCAAAAGCTCCTGAGTTTAAACCCATCTTTTCAGATGAAAAACTTAAAGAATCAATTGAAAAAGAAATTTTGGAAGTTTTGAAATCAAATGTTTTAGAAAATCTCTGTCAAATTCTCGCTGAAGAGATCTCATCAGAAACCTCTGCTATCTATGAAAGTTATTCTACAGAGGAAGAAAGCTCATACGATACATGCTCAGAAAATCCAGCCTCTGTCGAAAGAGATGACTCAACCTCTGTATATGAGGACGATTCATCCTCTGACGACTCAGAGACTGATTCTAAATCAGGGATAGTTCACTGTGACACAGAGGATGTTAAATTCTCCTCTGAGGTTTTTAACAGAACAATTTCTCCAAAAGAGAAAATCACAGAGATACCTATCTGTCCAGATTTTCTCAAAATGTGTATACAGGTCAAAACCTCTACAGAGCTTGATAATCTGAAAAAGGCCTCTGAAAATCCTAAAAGCTAAAAATTTTCAAAACCTTTAAAGCAAATTAAAGAGAATCCCACTTGGCAACAAAAGGGAAAAGGGCCTGAAGCTAACAAATATTTTTCCTCTGTGACAGTGAAGAAAGATGTTCACCACAGAAGAGACTCACAGAAGGCAGGACCTAAACAAGACTTTTGCAAACAACATTCTAGTATTCATAGATCTTCTTGTAATTGGAAATCTAATGTTAAGAAAGAATGTAATGCCTCTGTGGTTCAGTTCAATAAATTCAATGAAAAGTTCAAACAAATCACGTCTCATATTAAATACTGTCATTGCTTTGATCTTATGTTCAAATTGAATAATCACTTCTCAAGTCCAGATTGCTTACTCTCCACTAAAATTCAAACTCCAAAGTCAGAACCTAGAGAGAAACAATATGATTTTTCTTCAAAAGATAAAATGTATTTCAAGAATGCTAAGGCAAACTTGAAAAATTCTAACAATATTGGACCCATATGGATATGGGTACCTAAGTCTATGTGATTGTCTTACAGAAGCGGTTTGTGCCAATTTGGTATCTTGACTCCGGATGCTCAAGGCACATGACTGGCGACAGAAGTTTACTATCCACGTACAAAGAAACACACGATGGTGGATCTGTAACTTTTGGAGACGACAAGAAGGGACACATCAAAGGCTATGGAGTCATACAGAAGGAAAACGTCTTTGTATACAAAGTTGCATATGTGAATGGCCTTAAACACAACCTACTCAGTGTAAGTTAACTCTGTGATTTAGGATTCGATGTGTTATTCAAAAGAACTTTCTGCTCTCTGCAAAGTGAAGACATAGGAATGGAACTTCTGCGAGCCGAAAGAAGAGGTGATCTGTATCTGATGAATTTTTGTTCAAAAACCAAGGACAAAGTTTGCCTTGTAGCTTGCGAAAGTAAAGAAGCCTAGTTATGGCATAACAGGTTCTGTCACTTAAACTTTCACTCCTTGGATAAATTGGTAAAACTTGATCTAGTTAAAGGTTTGCCAAATGTTAAATTTAATAAGGATCACTTGTGTTCTGCCTGTGAAATGGGAAAACTCAAAAGAGCTTCCCATAGAGGCAAAACAGATGTGTCTTGCACTAGGCCTCTGTACATGCTTCATGTCGACCTCTGCGGTCCCATTGCCATACAGAGCCTAGGTGGCAAAAAATACATACTTGTCTTAATTGATGAGTATTCTCGTTTCACATGGGTTGAATTTGTTCGAAAGAAATCAGATGTTCCAATCATCTTGATTAATCTAATGAAAAGAATCCAAGTTCTTTATGAATGCAGAATACAGAAGTTAAGAAGTGACAATGGCACAGAATTTAAAAACTCTGTCATTGAAGCCTATCATTCTACAGAAGGAATATCACAGAACTTCTCTGCCGCACGCACTCCACAGCAGAACGGAGTAGTCAAAAGAAAGAATCGAACGCTTGTGGAGGCCGCAAGAGCTATGCTATCAGCATGCGGATTACCGATGAACCTTTGGGAAGAAGCAATTTCTACCGCTTGTTATACACAGAACCGTTCAACCATTGTGAAAAGACACCTCAAGACTCCTTACGAATTGATCAACAAAAGGCAGCCAAACATCAAATTTTTCCATGTGTTCGGATGTAAATGCTTTGTTTTAAACGACAGAGATTCTAGAGGAAAGTTTGAGGTAAAAGCTGACGAAGGCAAATTCATTGGATACTCTGCCACTTCCAAAGCCTACAGAGCATTCCTTACAAGGTCTCTCAAAATCGAAGAAAGCATCAATGTTTCTTTTGATGATTCATTCCAGAAGACTTCTGAGCAAATCAGTTCAGAACTCGGACTTAAAAGGGAAATCGATGGCATCTCGCAAACGAAAGAAGACTTAAATCTTCTATTTTTAGAGATGTTCCACGACGACATTGATCCCTCTGTTGGAACAAACAGAGCTTCTGAAGAACCATCTTCCATCGGTCAAAATCCTACAGGTATGACTCTAACTGGTCCCAATAATGCTTCATCTTCTTCTATAAATACTACTGATGCAAATGCCGAGGTAGAGACCGCAGAAGATGAAACAACGAGGAAAACGCCCACAGAAGCTTCTGAAAATCAAACTTCACAATCCACAGAGGAACCAATTACAGAGGATATAGAGGACCAAGTCTATACGTCCTCAGAGGAACAAACTCCACCACCTCTCATACCAATCATTCCACAAGCTGTAGGATCAACTACAAAGGCACGCACTACTACAGAGGCTATACAAGAAGAAGAAGAACAACAACTACAAGAAGCCTCTGAAGAGAGATTCGATGACATTGGTGACCATCTTCCACGCACAACTAAGTGGACAAAAAGCCATCCTCCAAGCCAAATAATCGGCGAACCTTCTGACACGGTAAAAACCAGATCTGCCACTGCTAATTTTTGTTTCTTTACAATTTTTATCAGTATGATAGAACAAAAGAAGATTTCTGAAGCCCTAGATGACCCAAACTGGGTAGACGCCATGCAAGAAGAACTTCTGCAGTTTGAGCGTAACAAAGTATGGACTTTAGTACCTCTGCCACGAGGGAAACAGGCCATTGGGACTAAGTGGGTCTACAGAAATAAGAAGGATGAAGATGGAGTGGTCATCGGAAACAAAGCACGATTAGTGGCCAAGGGATATAGATAAGAAGAAGGCATAGACTACGATGAGACTTTTGCCCCTGTCGCACGGCTCGAAGCAATAAGAATATTCTTAGCATTCGCAGCCCACAGAGGATTTAAAGTTTATCAGATGGACGTAAAATCAGCTTTTCTCAACGGTGAAATCCAAGAAGAGGTTTACGTAAATCAGCCACCAGGGTTTCAAAAGCTCAAAGTTCCCAAGGCATGTATACTACCTTGAAAAGGCTCTGTACGGACTGAAACAGGCTCCAAGAGCATGGTACGAACGACTTTCTACCTTTCTTCTAGTCAATGGCTACGACAGAGGTACAACAGATACAACCTTATTCTATAAACGTAAAAACAGTGATATAATGCTAATACAAATCTACGTGGACGACATAATTTTTGGGTCTACTAATACAGAAGAGTGCAAAAGTTTTGAAAAACTCATGCAGAGTGAGCTTGAAATGAGTATGATGGGAGAATTAACATTCTTCCTAGGACTCCAAATCAAACAATCATCAGAAGGAATTTTTATAAATCAGGCCAAATATTACTCTGACATTCTTTCCAAGTATAGCCTCTCTGATACCTCTGCAATGAAATCTCCAATGGCCACTGGAAATAACTTATTCTTAGATCCAGATGGCATCTCTGTAGAATGCACTCTTTACAGAGGCATGAATGGATCTCTGTTATACTTAACTGCAAGCAGACCTGACATTATGCATGCCACATGTCTTTGTGCACGTTATCTAGCTAATCCTAAGAAATCACATTATGATGTTGTTAAGAGAATCTTTAGATATCTAAAGGGGACCAAAAATCTTGGTCTCTGGTATCCACAGAACTCTGGTTTTTGTCTTAAAGCCTATACAGATTCAGACTATGGAGGATGCATGCTCGACAGAAAGAGTACCTCTGGGAGTTGTCAATTCCTAGGTGGTAAACTAGTCAGTTGGACCTCCAAGAAGCAGAATTATGTCTCAACATCTACGGCAGAAGTTGAATACGTTGATGCTGCTAGCTGTTGTTCTCAGGTTCTGTGGATGAAGACTCAGCTAAAAGACTACGGCCACATCCTACTAAAGATACCCATCTTCTGTGATTCCAAGAGTGTCATTGCCATCTCTGCCAATCCAGTGCAACATTCAAAAACCAAGCATATCGATATAAGGTACCACTTCTTGAAACATCATGTTGAATACGGTACAATCGAGATGCATTTCGTGCCCACAGAATACCAACTCGCGGACTTATTCACCAAAGCTTTAGATGAGAAAAGATTCAATTTCTTGGTGGGTAAGTTAGGAATGATTAATATGACGTGAACATCCTCTGTAAGTATAGCTTTATCTTCTGTAAATATGTATATTTCTATTGCTTTACTTATTGCTTTGATTGATTTATTTCTGTATGTAAATTATCAAAGCTAAAATAATTCTTGGAAACACAGAACTTCTGTGGGTCTGCTCAGATCCTCTGACGACCCCTACAGAACCTCTGGAAAACATGACCTATGTTCTATGCAAAACTTATCATTCTTTGATCCAAGCATAGGTCAAGGGGGAGCAAAAGGAAATTACTTGATCTATAGAGGTGATTAGATCAAGGGGGAGCAAAAAGGGACCCTGAAATGATCTACAGAGGTAAAACTTTCAAGGGGAGCCAAAGAAGAGTGTCGATGAATCTATGTCAACAGAAGTCAGACATCACTACCGAGAATAGAAGAACCAAAAGGTATGTCTCTCGTACAAAAGATTTTTAAAAATAGTTTTCTAGGACACGAATTGTCAAATATGTCCTAAAAAATACTGTGAATAACATGTCAAAAATCAAAAGATCAAAAAGTTTCATAAAATTCGAGTTATGAGAAATTTGAGGTCATAGAGCTTCTGCTGAGCTCAACAGAGGTTCTGCCAGAAATATGCTCTGTGATCGCAAATTTAGCCTCTATCGATCTTTTGGAATGTTATCTCGGAAACCGAATACACACACCATGACCTTCTCGAACAAAACTTTTTTCATAACAGTTTTCTCGGACACCAACTTTCAAATATGTCCGAAAAACATTTCTTAATGCAAATCAAAACTTGGATGATCAAATTTGTTAATAGATTTTTAGTTATGAGAAATTTTCACTCATAGAGCTTCTACTGGCCCTGACAGAGCTTCTGCAAGTTCCAACAGAGACACAAAACCTCAGAGTAAAAATTCTTCACTAAAATCATATTGATCCTCTCCAATGGCTTTACAAATGTTTTGGTTAAAGAAGAACCTACAGAGTCATGATAACAATGAGATATATGAGGCATGAACTTCAAGTTTTTCAAAATCACAGAGCTTCTGTAAACCACAGAGGTTCTGTAAATCTGCAACTTGGGCATTTCTGCAATAATAACGATTACTTTTACTGAGAGTGAAATTCATATGGCTAAGAACAACCCCACGTGCCTAGCATTAATGGGCCACGCACGACGTCCTGTCATCCTCTGACATGGCCTACGTGTCTCTTTTTCATTGGGCGTACATGGAACGTTTTCTATGGAAAGTTGAACCCGCCGTTCTAACTCGAGTACGGATTCCAAATATTTATCCATTGCCATATATTTTTACTCTTTCGAATTCTACCATTTTACACTCATATAAAACCCAAGCTTACCTTCTCATAAAACCTTTACAAACTCTCATTCTTCTCCAGCGAAACCCTGCAAAAGCTTGCAAGAATCCTATTCTTCTTACCAAATGGCTTCGTCTTCTCAAGTTATCTCCCCTGCACACTCTCCGGCGAACTCACTAGAACATTCACATGCTCATTCGGAACATTCAGAAAACCCCCATCTCGCCAAAAATATTGAACAAGAAGATTCCGGCGACACAACTGACTTTGCTCCGACCACACATCTTCAAAACTTTATAGAAAAAGATCATTTCGAAAAGGTATTGCCAATCAAATCAAACAATTGCTACTTGTTCCCCTCACCCACTGCTTTCGGCGAAGCCCATGCCCTTCTTCTAAACATCATAGAAAATCATATCCTCTTCCCTTTACTTTCAAGAACCCCAAAGAAAATACCTGTTAGGTATTTGAACCAGTTTTGGCAAAGTTGCCGATATGATAAAGATGATTCTCTTATCAAAGGGTACATCTCCAATCCTGAAAAATCTGAACATTTGGAAATCAAGTTTAATAGAACGATGTTCTCACTTGAGTTCAACCTACCAACAAGGGGTCTTCTTGGACTGAAGAGATATACAGAACAACCAACAGACGACGAGCTCTGTCGTTTTGTAGAAATGCTTGGGTACAACACCCAACTTAGGAAGAGAAATGACTTCCGCAGAGGCAGACTACCACCTCTGTGGAACACCTTGTTTTCGATCCTCAACAGATGCCTGACAGGGAAGATAGGAAGCATTGACCAGAGCTCGCATCAGATCTTAACCATCATGTATGGGGTCTACTACGATCTCCCACTCTATTACTCGACCATCATGATGCAAGAGATAATCAATACGATCGACAGAAAGAACAAAACCAGAAGGGTAAAAGAGAACGATCCTAAGTTTCTACCACCTCTGCAATTCCAAAGGATATTGGGAGTCCTGTTCGAACCTCTGTTGATGATACAGAACTGGCTAATGGAAGGGCCGACTCCCAAACAGTTCCCAATGAACAAAAACATCCCCACCGATCATATAGATGGCTACTCCCACTGCAGACCTCTGTCAAAGAAGCTTCTGAAATATGCCACGAACAAAACCCTTAAGTTAGAGTATATACACGATCATAGGACTCCAAAACCGAGCCCTGTGACACCCCCGCGTTTAGGTGTCCCCCTAGGAACAATGGTTGTAGAACCCCTCTCTACAGAAGAAAAAGATCAGAAACTAGCAAAACACTTGGCAATCCAACTTAGTTTTATGGCCAAACGTGACGAGCTCATGGGAAAGAAGTCTTATTCTAAAGCCTCTGCCTCTACCCCAAAAACAAAGAAGAGGAAAACTGCAGAAGGCACCTCTACAAACATTGCAGAAGATCAACCTTCACCTCCTCGTGCCACAGAAGTTGGCTCCTCTGCTCCTCCCTCTTCTCCAAAACAGAAGAAGAAAAGAAAATCGAAAACCACAGAGGAAGGGGAACCAAAACCAAAGAGGATGAAGACCAAAAAGAAGCTTGATAAATTGGTTACCATCGCAGAAGAGGAAACTGCAGAAGAAGGAACTGCAGAAGAAGAGGTCGCAGAAACCCGGGTCGAAGAAACTACAGAAGAAGAAGTTGCAGAAGAGGGATATCAATCACCTTATCAATCCCCAGATCGATTCGCTCATCAAGGAAACTTAAACGATTTTCTTCAACACCCTGACTTTGCTAACACCCTAAATACAGCTGGGTGGAATGCACCACCACTTGACCACCACACCACAGAAGAACAAGACTTCTCTATCTCTGGCATTGACACCAATCTGCAAGAAAATGATCAAACCCCCAGAGATCAACCATCTGAAACCCCTAACATTCTACATAATCCCTTCATCCAACAGGGACTGTACGTCCACAGAAGGAGTCCAAGCCAAGCTTCAGAAGAAGGAATAGAAGAAATCGACTTGTCAGATGTTGAAACTAGGGAAAGGCTTAGGCTACAAGCAGAAGCTCTGTGGAACAGAGATGTGGTTAAAAAGGCCTTAGATAGAATGGGAGAAAAAGAAAAAGGGACAAAAAAAGATGCCGTAGAAATAGAAGGCACACATCCTCAAACCCCTCCCAGTGCAACCCACACTTCTAACACCGCAGGTCTAGCTGCAGAAGGTGTTATTGAACAAGAGCACCACAGCTCGATCCAAACCCAACCCATCCAGCCAGAGGTCACTCTTTCGACTTCTACGCCCACAAAAACCGCGGAATCCATTCCTAGGGAGTCTCCTCAGAGAGACTCACCTATAGTTCGTGATCAATCGCCCTAGATCACACTAGAACACCCAACAGAGGAATTTGTTTCCTCTGCCACACACAATATAGGGCCAAAACTTCTTTCAGAGAGAAGTAGTGAGCACAAAGACGAAGAGACTCTAGACAAGTCTCCAAGTCAACACAAGAACATTCCGATACCCACCTCTGGAGTGGATTTGGACACTGTTCTTCCCAGAACTTCTATAGAGATCAAAACTCAGGTTTCTTCTCGAAGATCAGATGGAAATCCTTCCACCCCCAACGTACAAACAAGGGTGAACGAAGGTGTCCCAGGAATAGGGACTCACTCTGGAGAAGGGGTTGTTCCTCCAGAGGTTACACCAGGGACATAAGTATCAAGGGATGAGTTCCAAACCCTTGTCACCTCTGTGAACCAAACCATGAAAGAGTTGCAAAGCTCTTTCACATCTTTTGCAGAGACAACATCAACGGCCTTGCTAAATCTGAACACCAAAATGGACAATCTGTCCACAGAGGTGAAATCTGCCATCACAGAGATGAAGTCTTCTGCTCAAACAACTGCCACAACTACAGCCACTTCTGCTGCTAAAGATTTTGGAATAGCCGCAACATCTGCATTCAAGGAATCAGTTAAGCATTTCCTTGAACAAATGAACAAGCAATCCAACAAATCAAAGGGCATTACACCTACAGATCTACAGAACGCCCTCAAACACGTACAAGAAGAGGCAATGCGCAACACTACAATGATGCAGCCAAAAGACTACATGACTAGAGCACAGCTAACAGAGCTCGGGCAGAATGTCATAAACCAGGTCACATAAGTCATCGTCTCTTTCACTACTGCAAATGCCAACTACGTCAAAGAATTCAGAAAAAGTGTCGGCAGAATGCGCTTCAACACAGAGGCAGAGTGCAACTCTAATCGGCCTCTGTGATGATGTATGTGCGAAGTTGATGGCCGCGGGAGCAGAACTACCAAAGAAACCCAAAGCTTCCTGCAGAGCAGAGGGTACTTCGATAAGAGTCAGGATGACTCTGATGATGACCATCCTGGTCCATCAGATCATCCTGAGGGGGAGAATATAAGGGAGAAAGCTACGACCAGAGGACTACAAGCTCCACCAATCGCAGCAGAACCAATCAGCCAAGCCCCTCCACAACAAACCAAAGATCAACAAACTCAACAAACCACAGAGGCAACAACCACCCATGTGGTAATAATCTTGGAAGAAAATCCAACAAACCAACAACCTGGAGAAAAAGGTCAAAAGACTACAGAGACAACACCCACCTCTGTGGAATTCCCTACAATGTCTAGAGTAGATGTTCAACATCTGTCATCCTCCACAGAAGAAGATCTTCCCTCCCAAACTACAAAACCAACAGAAAAACCCCAATCCATCCCAAGAAGAAAGTCTATTGCCCACAAACCAAAAAGAGCAACGACCTCTGCTTCTTCTGTTCTAAGGAATATGCACAAAACAATGTCTGAACGAATGGCGTAGAGAGAAGAAGAAAGGCACAGGTTCACATTAGCTTTCAAATTGGCAAGAAGATTTGATATCCAACCTTCACCAACAAAAACCAAGCTCATAGAAGAAGTCACCAAAGAACCTCCAACAGAGGTTACAGAGCAAATCAAGCCAACAGAACCAACGCCACAAAAGTCCTCTCAAACACAAGTGTCAAAACCTACAGAGGCAACCCCCATCATTCCAACAGAAGCACCAACAACCAAACCTACAGAAGCAACAGGTTCTGCACCTCTAAAAGCCAAAGACAAGGGCAAAGCAATACTGATAGAAGAGCCCAAGAAAAAGAAATCATTGCCTAAGCCTACAGAGAAATTGATGAAAAGTGCTTTTGATGCCTTTCAAACTCCAAAGCCTGAAGAAGAGGACTGGGCATATGGATTGAAGCCTCTGTCAGACATTCCTCTATCAGGAAGAGCTGCAGAAGTTGTTAGAAAGATGGAGAGTCTCAGAAGAAAAGTACCACAACCTGGTCCAACACAAGAAGAAATGGAAGAAGTGGTATACAAATACCTCTATAAACAATCCTTTCAGACCAATCATCCAACAGATCATGTGACAGATCCAAAGATCAGAGAAGAATTTGAAAACGTCTTCACCAGGACAAAGCCAAGAACCAAAGCAGAAGTCTTCTCAATCCACAAGATCAAAAAGGTAATCTTCTGTAGATACTCCTTCACCAGAACCTATACAAGGGTCAGGTACAATATTTACAGAGTCAGAAGGGTAAACAATTCAGAAACCACCTTCGCTGATGCTGACCTAAGGAATCTGAATCCCTATGATCTACCTGACCTTCTGCAATGGACGAAGGATAACTACAACACAGAACCAAACACCAGAGCATATCAAGTGTTGAGAAAAGCAATGAGGGAAAGGCTTCTGATCTACAGTCTAACAGACTTTCAGCTGGGAAAGGATCTTGGTCTCAAACATCTGAACCTACGACCACCAGAGGATCGCTGCCCACCTGACGCCGTGCCCAACTCAATCATTACAGAACCAATGTTCGGGTTAGTATTTCAAAACCCACAAGGCGAAGTCAAACTTTTTGTGAGCATGGACTGTCAGAAGTACGCAACTAGTACTCTGAACAAGCTCAGAGCAAACCTTGTAAAATACAGAGATACTGAGCAAATAGATAGAGACGCTACAGATACCTTCATCAGAGAGATTGATGCTACAATACGCTTAAGAGAACTATGCATCAGTTTCTACAAAGAGATCAGAGAAGTCGGAAGAGACAACAGAAGCTACAATGATTTCAAAGACGCCAAAATCTGATTCTCAAACTACCAATCTCTGCAAACCATGTTAAAGTTTATCTTTCATTATACTCAAATGTAAAATGCCTCTAACATATCTCTGAATGAAAGAACTTTCGAGGTATTGTTTAGCCTCTGTCTTATCTAACTTAGCCTAAAAATACTTAAATGTCAAATTTTTATTTTTTACTACTTAGGGGGAGATTGTTAGCTTCAATCTTCCTAATCGTAGAAGTGTTTAGAAGTAGTGAAAAATAGGCCAAGTGAAGAAAGCCTCTTACAGAGGCTCTGCCGAACTTACCGAGAGATCAAGGTCAAGAAGCTACAGAAGCTACAGAGACGTCCTACAGAAGCTCTGTCATACGTGCAAAGAAGACCAAAGACTCGGAATCCGATAAAGACTGATCTACAAAGGACCATACCGCAGAACCTCTGTAACACTTTACAGAGCCTCTGCGGTCCTCTCTAAAGACTTGGAAGATATTTATAATATCTTTCTACTGTTCCTGGACCTGTTCATCAACTTGCATGGCAACGTACCCTGTCCAACTTCAACGTGTCAAACTCTGAGTGGACTCAATAGGGCTTAGTACATAATAGACGTTTGTGTCATTAAATGCAATACAGCACGTTCAACTATTCATGCCATCCGTTCAACTGTTCATGCCGTCCGTTCTGAATAGTAGCTTATGCTTTATGGTCCCCTTAGAGTAGTATATAAGGAAGACTCATGTTGAGTTCTTCCCAAATCGAGAATCAAGAGATAAAAACATCACAAGAACACATAGCTTATACACTTTAAGAGTCATATCTGTTTTAAAGCTTTGCTTACTCACTGTTCTTAAATCTGTTCTTGATATATATATATTCAGTAAACTTTGAGATATTATTTCCTGTTCACTGTTTATTTATATTGTGTTCTAAATTTATCAAATATATCTGTTAGTTCTTCAAATACGCTTCCGCATCAAACATAAACTTGAACTAATAGATCTGATAATCTTGTTTAAACAAAACGGGAACCAACACATATTATTATTGTTCAAATATATGTCGATGATATTATATTTGGTTCTACTAACCCTGACTTGTGTACTCGTTTCGCTGATAGAATGAAAGATGAATATAAAATGAGTATGATGGGTGAGCTAACATATTTCCTTGGTCTACAGATAAAACAGAATGAAAAAGGAACTTTCATTAATCAGGGAAAGTATGTTAACGATATGCTGAAGAAATTTGATTTAACTCGTAGCTCAGCTATGAAAACCCCTATGGCACCGCCGCTGACACTAAACAATGATCCTTTTGGAATACCTGTTAATGTCACCACATACCGTAGGATGATCGGCTCTCTGCTGTATCTCATAGATAGCCGACCTGATATTATGTACGCAACCTGTTTGTGTGCACGATATCAAGCTGAACCTAAGGAATCTCATATGATCGCTGTAAAGCGAATCTTTCGTTACCTTAAGGGTACTCCTAACCTAGGTCTTTGGTATCCCAAAGACTCAGGGTTTGATCTAATCGCCTATTCAGATAGTGATTTTGCAGGTTGCAAATTGGATAGGAAAAGCACCACAGGAGGCTGTCAGCTCCTGGGTGGAAAGCTGGTGAGTTAGACAAGTAAAAAGCAAAACTCAGTGTCCACCTCAACCGCTGAAGCTGAGTATGTAGCTGCTGGAAGCTGTTGTTCTCAGGTCTTGTGGATGAGAAATCAACTACTAGACTATGACTTACAACCCTCAAAAATTCCAATCTATTGCGACAGCACAAGTGTCATCGCTATAGCAAATAATCCAGTGCTACACTCAAAGACCAAACACATCGAAATCATGTATCATTTTATCAGAGATCATGTGATGAATGGTGATATAGAACTTCATCTTATCCCTACTGACTTTCAGTTAGCTGATCTATTTACCAAACCTCTTGATGAGACAATATTCAACTTTCTCATCAGCGAACATGGAATGCTGAACTTTGAAGAATAAAATCTTCAGCGGTTCGCATTTGATCAGGGTTAATATGAACTAATATAACCCTTTCTATTGTCTTCTCTCTGAACAAAATTGATTCATTGGTATCAAGGTATGTTCTCTCTTACTCGACGACGTTCGCTTGAATGTAAGATTTCAAAACAAATTGCATCGCTGAATATCTCTTCCTTTCAGTGATACTTTTGAAATTTCTAAGTCTAACACTGATATTTCTATTCAATGCTTCATGTTTTCAAAAATGTCCCTGAGTTTTTAAATCCTCAGAGACATCCTAAAATACGAAAGGACGTTTGTGACGTAATCAAACGGATAAACCCTGGCACGTTCTTTTTCTGACACACGTTTGCACATTTCGTTTTCCTCAACCAATCATATGCAAACACGTGTCCGTGTCATCATGAAAAACTTTTCCCGCTCATAGTTTTTCTCTCTCTACTCTCTCTATATAAACCCTTTGAGTTTATATTTTTTCCTTTACGCGAACAACTTCTCCTACAAGCAAGAAATCATTGTTGCATTTTGAACTCCTCGTTTTCCAGAAATTGTTCGTCTTCATCATCTAAGGTTAATATTCTTATTATTTACCTTTTATAAACTTGTTTTTGATCTTATTCTTGTTATTAACAGATCAAACAAAAGAAACCTTTTTAAAATGAAATCATTTTCTTTTCATGATTTTATGAACACAACCTTCATGGTTGATCTTCAAGTTTAAATCAAAAATCTTAAACTTGTTCTTCATATGTTTTTCCAGAATCTCTTCTTCAAACAGAAACTGGAAAACAAATGATCTCTATGTTTTGTATTTCTTTTTCAAAACAAGAAAAACCCTAATCTTCATTAAGACGTTTTTTTTTGTCTGAATGAAATGGACAAAATTCAAAAACATCTGTTTGGAAAATCTTTCCACATTAAGACATTTTTGTTCATTTTCTTCGTGATTATATGTGTTACTCAGAAATGGCATCTACTACTGACACTGCTACTGCAAAGTCTCCCACTGCCGCTGAGATCACTGAGTTTACAAAGGCTCCTCAGGTTAAATTCGATCTCAAGAAAGTTACGTTTCAACACAATAATCCCTATGCTCTTTTCGAATTCCCTGAAAGGAAACAGGTCACACATCTGAATGACGCTGTGAACTTTCTCAAGACTTGTCCTATATCGACAGCTCTTACTACCACACCCCCTGCACATCGATATCTTCTACCTCAGTTCTGGTATACTACCAGAAGAGCTCAGGTGCCTTCACCCAAAGAACCCAAGAAACTGGTTGATGTCTGTAAAGCACGTGTCCCGGTTTGGATATTTTTATTTTTGTTTAATGTTTTCTTTAAATAAATGTTTATTAACGGGATTGACGGGAAAGACCAAAAGTGAATTAGTTTTGGTGTTAGTTGGTTCATTTGTTAAATCTAAACTTTAGGGTGGATTTGAAACTATTTCAAAACGTAGGGGCTAAAGGGAAAGTTTGGCAAGTGGTGTGCATGGGGTCGGCCCATGAAGGAAACCGACCCCCTCCCTTTTATTTTTCTCGTTCCTGTTTCACGACACACACACATCGCAGCCACATAAACCCTATTCGCTATTCTCCTTGCCTCCATCGCCAAACCACCCTTCCATTCCTCTTGCTGCCATCGTCGGACCACCCGCAAACCGCCGCCGCCGCCGTTGGGTTTTGCCGGCGAGAGAAGAGATCAGCGAGAGAGTGAGAGAAAAATCCGGAGATCGGGATTTCCGTCGGGGTGCTGTTGGGTTGTCGTCAAGAGGTAAGCCCCTCCCGTTCATTGTTTTCTTTTTCATTGTCGGTAACCACCGCGAAACCGCCACCGGCGCTGCAGCCATGGCTGCCGCCGGCACGCGCCGCCGTGCACCACCAGTCGGCGGCTGTGATGGTGGGTTACGGCTGATAAGGTACGCGTGTGTGTGTGTGTGTGTGTGTGTGGCGGAGATAGGGTGGTCGAGTTATCCGATTGTCTTCGTCGGGTTTTAGCGAACCATCACCATCACCGGCGGCTGCCGCCTCCACGCCGCCGCTGACCGCCACTGCTTGGGGTGGCAGTGGGTGGTGTTGTGCGTTTAGTAGCCTAAAACCCTAAGCCAATGTATGACTTGCAGGTCTGATTGTATTAAGTCATAGCTTAATGGAGGTTTAACCCATGTTATCATTTTATGTGAAAAATGTCCAATCTGTCCCTGACTTGTAAAATCCGTAGTTTATTCTAGGAAGCTCGGATTGAGGTGAAACCAGTGCCAAAATCTCAAAAATTGTGTTGAGTAGGTTTCATATGTTTTACAGAAAAATCAATTAAGCCTCTAGCTAGGGTAAAATTAGCAATTTGTACAGACTGGTCCGAAACTCACAGTTTGGATAGCCTGTCTTAGAAAATTCATATAAAATAGTAGGGACCTCGTATGAACGCGTGCGATATGTCCCTGGAAACCTAAGACATAGAACCTTCAGACCATGAATTATATTTCTGGATTGATGGGTTTAAGGGGGGTCAAACAGGTCATGAACAGACCTGCAAATCTGGACCAAAAGCTGGAAAATGCACGTTTAGGCTTGTAGTTGTATTTTCGGGTTGGGACTTAACTTTGACACTTTATAACACTTCTTTAGGCGGAAAGAAGTGAGTTGGAGTTGGCGGATTCTTGTTGCCGTTCGCGGAATTCTGCACTGCTTTTCGAGGTGAGTTCTCTCACTGTGTAGGATAGAGGTTGTATGCGCGCTACTATAGTTCGTGTGTGTTAACTGTTTTGTTTGTGTGTTGCACTAGGCCGAGTTAGTGTCTAGTATGAGATCTTGGGTGTCGCATAAATCTCGGGGAGACCGAGGACTCGGGGAGACCGAGGAATACGTACTCAAGTGTGGTATGAACTCGGGGAGACCGAGGAATGTTTACGCGAGTGTGGTATGAACTCGGGGAGACCGAGGGATGTTTACACGAGTGTGGTATGAGTTCGGGGAGACCGAATGATGTATGCATAGGGATTATTGCATGAGTTTGCTTGTATTACTAAACTGCGTGTATTGGTTGTTATATCTATCTGCTGGTAGGGGTGGTGTCGATATAATTGATATCCTATGCATGTGTTTGGATTCACTAAGCTTCGTGCTTACCCTTTCCCCGCAAATTTACTGTTTCAGGTACGAGTGGCAGCATGGCTTGACGGTACACATTGGCGCGTCGTGGGGTCTTTAATCAGTTTACCTTGAGACATTAAGTTTATGCTATTTACATTTTCCGCTGTGTTAATTGATTCGGTTATTTAACTTAACGAGATTTGGATAAACGTTTGATTGGATTTAAATACTTATGGTTTATTTTAAATAAAATGTTATTTTTAAAAAGTTTAAATTTATTGTAATTTTTGGGACGTTACAACTTGGTATCAGAGCACAGCTTGAGCGAATCAAATACATTTCGGTGTGTTTGAACTCAAGTTTGCGGCTCGGGATTTTCTTTCCTTTCAAAATTTTTTGAGAAAATAAAAGAAAGGGAAAGTACGTTTGAGAAACGGTGACCGAAGGCGCAGTGTGTACAGTCAGCCGATGCCAAGGGAAAAGGTAGAGTACTTAGTGTAATTTATTGCTTTCTAGAACATAGGAGTATGTATGCTAGATTGCCTGGTGCTGATTACACTGTACTGCATATTGTTGCTTGCTAGTAGAAATTTATGCTAGTCTTGATAGGTTGTTAAGTGAATGCCTTATAAGTTGTATGCAGTAGGAACCAAATAGCCTTAGAATGTTGGATTTAGTTCTATTGAGCAACTCTTGTTTGAGTCCAACCGTTGTAGGATAGAATCTTTTATTCGAATGTCTATCTGATTTCACACTGTATGCAACTGTGCATTCGCGAGGCGACTCGTCATGACTAGTGGAGATTTCGTCATAGCAAGGGTAGTGGGATGGGGTGAATTTCCTAGTGAACTAGGAAGAGTGTTGACATATGCTGGTACGGGCATATGGGTTAAACTGTCAGCAAGCAACTACTTGGGCACTTCGGGATGGGACTCGAAACGAGTAAGGATAGGTGTGGAAGGTAGTAGTAGAGCTCCTACTATCTGAAGCACAGGATCCGTGCTCGAGTCGGGGAAAGTCACGGAGAATCCGAGGAGTTGAGCGTGAGCGTAGTTAGCAGGATTTAGTGTGTGCTAATAGCTCGTTGTATTAATTACCCAGAATGGCCATCACAAGGAGGAACAACAATGCTGAATCAAATGTTGGTACTGGGGTTACTGCCGAGCAGATTCGTGAGATGATTGCGGCTGAGGTGACTCATGCTATTGGGGAGGCGATCCCCGAGATTATTACCGCCATTCGTAACGAGGTAGTAGTGATGATGGAAGAGCGCATCGCGGTGATTCCACCCCCTGCTGGTGGGCAGCCCCGAGCGCGAGAGTTTCAGTATCGGGATCTCCCTGCTTGTTCTCCTCCTGAGTTCAAGGGAGACTCGAACCCGATCGTCAGTATGCGCTGGATCTCGGATATGGAGTGCGCATTCCTTACTAGTGGTTGTCCTGAGAATTTGAAGGTTCGTTTCGCGGTGAACCTGTTACGAGATGGAGCGAAAGACTGGTGTGCTACTGCCTTGACGTTTGCTGAGTGCACTACTTTGACCTGGGAGGAGTTCGTGGTACGATTTCGTGCCGAGTATGTGCCTCCAGTGGAGATGGAGAAGATTGCTAAGGAGTTCTTGGAGCTCACTCAGACTACGGAGACTGTGAAGGAAATGAACCGGAAGTTCACGGAGATGGCACTATTCTGTCCCCAGTATGCTGCTTCTGAGGACATGAAGATGGTGCGGTACAAGAATATGTTACGTACCGAGATCAGGGAGTTCGTGAGTACTGCGTAGTATGCTTCGCTTGCTGCGATGATGGAGGCTGCCCGGAGACGGGAACTTGAGCTGGAGACGCAGGCCAAGAAGAGGAAGGCGGTGCAGACCGTGGCACCAATTTCGGCTGTTCCAGCGAAAACGAGGTTTTCGGACTCGCGCTCGAGTCAAAGAAGCAGTGAGTTTAAGCCCAGAGATAGTAACGGAAGGAGAGATGACAAATGTTTCAAGTGTGGCCTGGTGGGACACTACGGTCGTGACTGCAGGTTATCACTGATGGTCTGTTTTAACTGCAAACAGACAGGACACGTGAAGGCCAATTGCCTGAATCCGAGGATTGCCGATGGGGGTGGGGCACAAGGAGCTCCTGCGGCTGCTCCTTTGCGTATTACGGATGGTCGTGTGGGTCAGGCTGGGACCGAGATGGCCCAAGGTAGAGTTCATCAACTGAAGGCGGATGAGGCACAGGCTACGCCTAAAGTGGTGACAGGTATATTTCATCACTTGAATTTATTGGTTACTGATTTTATATGTGGTTACATTTTGCTTAAACTGTATGATCAAGTACGTTCTTAGTTAACTCAGTGCCTGCTGTGGTGATGTTTGATAGCGGGGCTACTCATTCTTTCGTGTCTCACACTTTTAGTGAGCGTTTGTGCCGTAGTGTAGGACGATTAGGCTGTCCACTTGTAGTCAAGGTTGCTGATGATAGGACCTTGACGGTTGCTGACGTGTATCGTGGGTGTACTTTGGAAATCTTTGGTGTGAGATTCCCTATTGATTTGATTACGATCGCTATTCGTGAGTTGTGTATGATTGTGGGCATGGATTGGATAGATGCGTTCGATGCAGAGATTGTTTGTCGTCGCAAACAAGTACGAGTTCGAACCCCAAGCGGGGGAGAACTGCTAGTTCAGGGCGACTCGCCCAGGCGGACCTCAGCGATATGTTCGGCTGCGAGGACTCGGAGGTACTTACAGCACAGTGGCCAGGGATATTTAGCTTATGTGATAGACACACGCGGCGACGAAGAGAAGAAGACTGCGGAGGACGTGCCAGTTGTACGGGAGTTGCTGACGTATTTCCTGATGGCTTACCGGGGGATACCTCCCGAGCGACAGGTAGAGTTCCGCATTGACTTAATCCCGGGTGCTGCTCCGGTGGCCAAGGCACCTTACCGCCTGGTTCCTCCGGAAATGAAGGAGTTGTACCCTCAGTTGCAGGAACTTCTTGAAAAGGAGTTCATCAAGCCGAGTTGTTCACCGTGGGGAGCCCCGATTCTATTTGTGAAGAAGAAGGACGGGTCCCAACGTATGTGTATAGACTACCGTGAGTTGAATAAGCTTACGGTGAAGAACCGTTATCCTCTACCAAGGATCGATGACTTGTTCGACCAGCTACAGGGAGCCTCGTGGTTCTCTAAGATTGATTTGAGATCAGGGTATCCTCAGATGCGGGTGAGAAGCGAGGATACGGAGAAGACGGCATTTCGTACACGTTATGGCCATTATGAGTTTGTGGTGATGCCTTTCGGGCTCACCAATGCACCAACAGCGTTCATGGACCTCATGAATAGGGTATGTAGCCCGATGTTGGATCGGTCGGTGATTGTGTTCATCGACGATATTCTCGTATATTCGAAGTCGAAGGAAGAGCACGAGATGCATTTGCGAGAAGTTTTGGAGATTTTGAGGCGGAAGAAGCTTTATGCTAAGTTCTCCAAGTGTGAGTTATGGTTATGAGAGGTCCAATTCCTAGGACATGTCGTGAACCAGAAGAGTATTATGGTCGATCCGACCAAGATCTCAGCAGTGATGCGGTGGGAGGTGCTGAAGACTCCCACTGAAGTACGGAGTTTTCCTACAACAACAGCTTCCATTCCAGTATTGGCATGCCGCCGTACGAGTTGTTGTATGGTAGGAAGTGCAGGACGTCCATTTGCTGGGGCGAGGTTGGTCAGCGAGTATTAGGGAGCACCGACATTGTGCTGAAGACGACTGATATGATACAGATGGTGCGGGACCGTTTAGTTACTGCACAGAGTCGGCAGAAGAGTTACGCCGACAAGAGACGATCAGACTTGGAGTTTCAGGTGGGAGATTATGTTTTATTGAAGGTTTCACCCTAGAAAGGGGTGATTCGGTTTCGTAAACGGGGAAAGTTGGGGCCCCGTTACATTGGACCTTACAAGGTCATTGCGCGAGTGGGAAAGGTAGCTTACCGTTTAGAGTTATCGGACGAGCTGAGCTTGATCCACAACACATTCCATGTGCCTCAGTTGAGGAAGTGTGTGGTGGATGAGTCTGTGGTGATTCCTCTCGAGGATATTCAGATCGACGAGCGGCTTAATTACGTAGAGAAGCCGATCTCCATTCTTGGCAGGAGGACGAGGACCTCGCGTAACAAGGTAATTGGTTTGGTGAAGGTCCAGTGGAAGCACCGAAAGGGTTCCGAGTGGACTTGGGAACCCGAGATTGAGATGCGGAAGAACTATCCAGAGCTGTTTGCGGATAAAGACTTCGAGGACGAAGTCTAATTCAAGCGGGGGAGAGTTGTAAAGCCCGTGTCCCGGTTTGGATATTTTTATTTTTGTTTAATGTTTTCTTTAAATAAATGTTTATTAACGGGATTGACGGGAAAGACCAAAAGTGAATTAGTTTTGGTGTTAGTTGGTTCATTTGTTAAATCTAAACTTTAGGGGTGGATTTGAAACTACTTCAAAACCTAGGGGCTAAAGGGAAAGTTTGGCAAGTGGTGTGCATGGGGTCGGCCCATGAAGGAAACCGACCCCCTCCCTTTTATTTTTCTCGTTCCTGTTTCACGACACACACACATCGCAGCCACATAAACCCTATTCGCTATTCTCCTTGCCTCCATCGCCAAACAACCCTTCCATTCCCCTTGCTGCCATCGTCGGACCACCCGCAAACCGTTGGGTTCTGCCGGCGAGAGAAGAGATCAGCGAGAGAGTGAGAGAGAAAGCCGGAGATCGGGATTTCCGTCGGGGTGCTGTTGGGTTGTCGTCAAGAGGTAAGCCCCTCCCGTTCATTGTTTTCTTTTTCATTGTCGGTAACCACCGCGAAACCGCCACCGGCGCTGCAGCCATGGCTGCCGCCGGCACGCGCCGCCGTGCACCACCAGTCGGCGGCTGTGATGGTGGGTTACGGCTGATAAGGTACGCGTGTGTGTGTGTGTGTGTGTGGCGGAGATAGGGTGGTCGAGTTATCCGATTGTCTTCGCCGGGTTTTAGCGAACCATCACCATCACCGGCGGATGCCGCCTCCACGCCGCCGCTGACCGCCACTGCTTGGGGTGGCAGTGGGTGGTGTTGTGCGTTTAGTAGCCTAAAACCCTAAGCCAAAGTATGACTTGCAGGTCTGATTGTATTAAGTCATAGCTTAATGGAGGTTTAACCCATGTTATCATTTTATGTGAAAAATGTCCAATCTGTCCCTGACTTGTAAAATCCGTACTTTATTCTAGGAAGCTCGGATTGAGGTGAAACCAGTGCCAAAATCTCAAAAATTGTGTTGATTAGGTTTCATATGTTTTACAGAAAAATAAATTAAGCTTCTAGATAGGGTCAAATTAGCAATTTGTACAGACTGGTCCGAAACTCATAGTTTGGATAGCCTGTCTTAGAAAATTCGTATAAAATAGTAGGGACCTCGTATGAACGCGTGCGATATGTCCCTGGAAACCTAAGACATAGAACCTTCAGACCATGGAATTATATTTCTGGTTTGATGGGTTTAAGGGGGGTCAAACAGGTCACGAACAGACCTGCAAATCTGGACCAAAAGCTGGAAAATGCACGTTTAGGCTTGTAGTTGTATTTTCGGGTTGGGACTTCACTTTGACACTTTATAACACTTCTTTAGGCGGAAAGAAGTGAGTTGGAGTTGGCGGATTCTTGTTGTCGTTCGCGGAATTCTGCACTGCTTTTCGAGGTGAGTTCTCTCACTGTGTAGGATAGAGGTTGTATGCGTGCTACTATAGTTCGTGTGTGTTAACTGTTTTGTTTGTGTGTTGGACTAGGACGAGTTAGTGTCTAGTATGAGATCTTGGGTGTCGTATAAATCTCGGGGAGACCGAGGAATACGTACTCAAGTGTGGTATGAAATCGGGGAGACCGAGGAATGTTTACGCGAGTGTGGTATGAACTCGGGGAGACCGGGGGATGTTTACACGAGTGTGGTATGAGTTCGGGGAGACCGAATGATGTATGCATAGGGATTATTGCATGAGTTTGCTTGTACTGCTAAACTGCGTGTATTGGTTGTTATATCTATCTGCTGGTAGGGGTGGTGTCGTTATAATTGATATCATATGCATGTGTTTGGATTCACTAAGCTTCGTGCTTACCCTTTCCCCGCAAATTTACTGTTTCAGGTACGGGTGGCAGCAAGGCTTGACGGTACACACTGGCGCGTCGTGGTGTCTTTTATCAGTTTACCTTGAGACATTAAGTTTATGTTATTTACATTTCCTGCTGTGTTAATTGATTCGGTTATTTAACTTAACGAGATTTGGATAAACGTTTGATTGGATTTAAATACTTATGGTTTATTTTAAATAAAATGTTATTTTTTAAAAAGTTTAAATTTATTGTAATTTTTGGGATGTTACAACTGGCAGGAACAAAACCGTGAGCGGTGTCGGCATGCTGTTATGCAGAGGGTATCCGCAAAGCGGACAATATCGTGTACGGTGGACTGGGGATTTTACATAATGGTATCAGAGCCAGGTTCCAGACTGGTGTGCCAGCGAGGACGCTGGGCTCCCAAGGGTGGTGGATTGTAAGATCCCACATTGGTTGGGGAGGGGAACAAAGGTTGCCTTATAAGAGGAACTTGATACCTCCCCTATCAGACGCGTTTTAAAACCATGAGTCCAGGTGTGCGGACAAATCGGACAATATCTGGTACGGTTGGCCTGGAATGTTACAGAATGGTATCAGAGCCGGTCACCTGGTCGATGTGTCAGCGAGGACGCTGATCCCACTTAGGTGGGTGGATTGTGAGATCCCACATCGGCTAGGAGGGGGAACGAAGTCCTCCTTATAAGGGTGGATGGATACCTTCCTTGCATGAGGCCTTTTGCCTAGCACAGGGTGCGGTCTGGGTGCATCCTGCGTATGCATGTGCGGGCAGGAACAAAACCGTGAGCGGTGCCGGCATGTTGTTATGCAGAGGGTATCCGCAAAGCGGACAATATCGTGTACGGTGGACTGGGGATGTTACAATGTCATTCTCTGTGACACCAAACATGAAACTTCCAAGATCACCCCGCATCATATCAGGCGTGCTCTAAACCTTCCTGGCAGTACCAAAGAAAACCGTTTTGTCCCTCTACTAGATCCCAAAAAGAACCCTGTTGATAGGGCAACCCTGATTGCATTCTTTGATGCAATGGGTTACACATGGGACACAGGGAGAGACAAAAACCCTGACAAGAAGCTAACTGCCATCAAGAAGTCAATGATGCCCAGCGAGATGAATTTCATCTTTGCTCATCTGATTAGCTGCCTGACAGCAAAAGTTGGGTCAACTGACCAAACATCCCAACCTCAACAGGCCATGGGATACTCGTTGCTGAAGGGTCTTCATATTGATTGGCCGTCAATCATCTACTGACCAAATATGTATTAGACCCTCAGTGATTTGATAATGACCCTTTAAAACTTAGTAAAAATTAGTGATTTGATATGTATTAGACCCTTAGTGATTTGATAATGACCCTTTAAAACTTAGTAAAAATTAGTGATTTGATATGTATTAGACCCTCAGTGATTTGATAATGACCCTTTAAAACTTAGTAAAAATTGTAAGTAGACAATATGTATTAGAGTTTCACTATCGCTGATAAGTACTATGTCTCTAACAGTACCGCTGATAGGAAACTCATGCTCTTTAATTTTACCATTCAGCGAACCCTATTCATCTATAAGCTCTGAGCATGTTCAGTCTTATTAACGATCGCTGATAGTTTAGTTGTTTACTTATGATCCCTGAAGACATGTTTCACGTCAACTATGTTCTACGCTGAAGTCAAAGATCAAGCTCAAGAACAGCAACAAGTCTACTAATGAACTGATGCGGATATCAGCGAAGCCAAGGTTTGTCCACTCAACGTGAAGTTACAAGTAGAAGACTTCAGCCATCGCTGAACTTTGTCACTCGCTGATAAAGTACTGTTCAGTAATCGCTGATCATGAAGTCTTCCTCTACAAGTTACTTTTGTCTTTCCCCTTGCACGCCTCCGTACGATTTGTCAGAAAGGACATCCCTTTTGCCCTTAATCGTACAACCAACTCTGATTCTACACTGTACACCATGCGGCTACTAAGGTTGTCTACAAAGGTCAAACCATGCAACCAATCAGCTGCTACCACGTGTAAAGGTATACTGCTTTGCATTAAATGCATACAGTATATAAGAAGAACCCTACTTCAGAATTGAAGTGCTCGGCCATCTTCTTCTTTCTCTCTTAGTGTTAGAATATTACTCGTAGTATTCTTATCTTCTTCTGTCTTAATTCTAGTGCAAGAAACTTAGTGTTCTTAACTTGTTTAGATTAGATTAATCCTTAATCTTGTTCCGCAACAAGTTGTAAATTGTTTGATTATATCAATAAACAATTTAGAAAGCAAAAATCTGTGTGTTTGTATTCAACCCCCCCTTCTACAAACTTGTATAACCCTCCGGGACCAACAAGTGGTATCAGAGCGAATTTGTTTAATCTCATAACAAGATCTTGCTTATACTAATCTTTTCTCTTCCTTGCTATTTCTCATAATGGCTACCAACACAAACACAAACTATATTGATAATGGTTCTCTTGCAAAACCTCCCAGATTTTCCAGAGATAACTTTAATCTATGAAAAAATAGGATGATACTCTTCTTAGAAGGTGTAGACCCTACTATGCCTTATTACATCGAAAATGACCCATATATTCCTGTTAGAATTGACCCTGAAGTTCCAGGCACTGCTGATAGAGATGCCATTCCTGAAAGGTTGATTCCTAAGGAAATTCATATGTGGACTGATGAAGACAAGAAGAAAGTGGCTCTCGACACTAAAGCCAGATCCAATCTTTCTATGGCTCTTCCTGACGAAGTCTACCATTCCGTCATGAACCTGAAAACCTCCAAAGCCATGTGGGACACAATATGTGTTCAGTATGAAGGTACGTCTGAAGTCCAGGACTCACGTAAAATCAACCTGGTAAGACAGTACGAAAGCTTCATTTGTGGTAAGAATGAATCTCTCTCTAAAGTACATCATCAGTTTAATTGTTTAATAATAAATCTGAAAACTGTTGGTAAGGAATATTCTAATCTGACAAAGTTCTTTGAATGTTTACCTGTAAGCTGGAACAGTTATTCAATGTGTCTCAAGCTGTCAAAGGATCTAAAATCTATGACCCTTTCTACCTTATATGGCACGATGCTCAATCATGAGTAATCGAGTCATCTTAAGAAGAATCTTGTAAAAGATTCCAAAAGCACCCATGTTGCTTTAATCTCAGAGTCACCTTCCACTCAGCGATCTTCTATTACTATCACTGAGTTGGAGACTAACTCTGAATGCTCATCAGATCCTGACTCTTCAGATCTTGATGAATCTATGGCTCTCCTATCTAATAAGTTCAGGAGATTCGCCAAAAAGAAAATTTTCAGAAAGAACAAACCTCTTGCTATCACTGACAAGCCTAGACCATCAACCACTGTTGATAAGGCTACTGCTATTTGCTATAACTGTGAAAAGATAGGACATTTTTCTAGCGAGTGCAGGTCAAAGAAAGTTTTTAGAAACTCATCTTTCTCCAAGAAATCCTCTAACCCCAGGGCTAGAGATGAAAAGTACAACAAGCTGAAAGAAAGGTATGCAAAGCTGAAAGGCTTTAAGAAGAAAGGTAAAGGCCTGATGGCTGACTATGATTGGGCTGCTTCTGACGAAGAAGAATTATCTGACTTTGAAGATGATGATGAAGCAAATCTCTGCCTCATGGCCAAAATCGAAGAAGAGGAAGAAAAGTCTGACATTCCCTCTGCTTCATCCTCTACCTCAAGGTATCACCTTCTTTCTTTACAAATATTGATGAAGCTGATAGTCTTCGAAAGATCGATCTCCTGACTATGAGTTTATATGAAGCCATGAATGGCAAAACTGTTGTTGAAAATCAAAACCTTGATTTCGCCGAAAAACTTAAACACAGTCATCTTCAAATAGAAAAGCTTTCTAAAATTGAAGAAGATTTAAGAGATCGGGTTCATATAAATCAGCTAGTCAAAATCGAACGAGAAGAAGCTATCGCTGCATTAAAAGCTGAAAAGGCTACTTTTGATGGATGGTATAAATCCTCAGCAACAATCACTGAGATAATTAAGTCTCAGATTCCCCTGAGTGACAAACGTGGTCTTGGTTATAAGGCTGACGCTGAACAACCAACCACTGATCATTCTGTTAGGACTAAAAGTCCTATAAAATAGAAAGTAATATAAAGAAAAGAATTGTTTTCTTTATTTGTTTGTAAAAGCCTTTTTAAGCTAAATGGGCTTAGATTAGTGTTTGTGTTCCATGGTCTTAGGCTTAAAGCCCTTGGTATATAAAGTTGTTTTTCAATCTTTAGGTTAGGATTGGTGAGATTAGC
Source organism: Saussurea involucrata (assembly GCA_033807775.1). Lineage (NCBI taxonomy): Eukaryota > Viridiplantae > Streptophyta > Magnoliopsida > Asterales > Asteraceae > Saussurea > Saussurea involucrata. Next base: position 92,008,221 of record CM066327.1, on the reverse strand, counting down.
CGTGCGCTTAACAGTGTTTAGAGAGAGAGTTTGTTCATCATTCTAATCTTGTAACTCTCTGCATTCAATCACTAAAGGATTAATCGCTTCAAATTCATTGTTACTTGATCAATCTGGGATCCACACATTTCATGCTTAAATTTGGAATGTTTGTCTCCTCTATCCCTGACACTTCATCTTCTCAGTGTTCCTCTTTAAAATCTCCTATCCCTGAGGAAATCTCTACCTTAGCTTCTAAAGGTAAAGAGAAAATTGTTTATCCAAAACCTCAGAAGGGTACCTTTGTACCAAAGCCGAATGCTTCTAAAGCTTCAATGAGCTATCCCTCTGCTTCTAAGAATATGACCCCTGGATTCATTCAGCGATCTACTCCTAGAATCAAAGTGGATATCATTGGTAAGAAATCTGAAGAACTGATTGTTCCTCCCATTTCCAATGCCAAAGGTATACTTGGTGCTGGCCTTGCTCATTTAAAATTAACGGGTAAGCATGCAAATGGTCCTAAAGCTACTTTTAGCTATAAGAAATGTTATCACTGTGGACTTACAAATCATGTTGCTAGTAAGTGCCCCACAGCCACCAAAGCTGAAAAGACAGCTAAGGTGAAGATTAATGCCCCCAAGGCAAAGAAGACCACTGAGGTTAAGAAATTAACCAAAGTGAAAACTGACAACAAAGCTGAATCTTCAAATGCTGCGAAGAATGTTGAACCTTCCACTTCCTCTACCACCACTAACAAATCTAGGCCCAAAATGAAATGGGTACCTAAGTCAAACTAATCTTCCTTTGTTTGCAGGTTAAGAAGGGTATCTGGTATCTCGATAGAGGATGCTCTAGACACATGACTGGTAAGAAGAACCTGCTTACTGAGTATAAGGAAGAGAAGGGTCCCTCAGTGACCTTCAGTGGAAACGGAAAATGCTATACCCGAGGGTTTGGTGTACTCTCTAATGGTACAACAACCTTCAGAAGAGTCGCATATGTTGAAGGACTGAGGCATAATCTTCTAAGCATCAGTCAGCTTTGCGACATGGATAACAAAGTGATTTTCACTAAGGAATCCTGCTTTGTCGCTGACAAAAAGGAGAAGATAGCTCTCAGCGGTTATCGTATGGAAAATGTTTACGTTATTAACATGGACTCTACAACCACTGAGAACTCCTGTTTCTTCTCAAAAGCCTCATCTGATGTCAACTGGCTATGGCATAAGAGGCTCTCTCATCTCAACTTCAAGACACTGAATACTCTTTCTTCTAAAGAGTTGGTCACTGGTCTACCTCAACACTCATACGCAAAGGAGTCCTTATGTTCAGCGTGTGAGAAAGGAAAACAGACCAAAGCAAGCTTCAAGTCTAGGCAAGTTTCCTCAGTGTCATCTCCTCTACAACTTCTCCATACGGATTTGTTTGGCCCTGTTAACAAACAATCCATCGCTGGAAAGAAATATACATTGGTCATAGTTGATGAATTCTCTCGCTATACCTGGGTAATGTTTCTCCGTTCTAAGAGTGACACCCCTGAAGAACTCATCACCTTTGTTAGGAAAATGGAAGTCCTGAACAACATGACCGTTCGCTCAATAAGGAGTGATCATGGAACTGAATTCAAAAACAGTTCTCTTGATTCCTTCTTTGAAAGTAAGGGTATTTCTCACAACTTTTCTTCAGTGAGAACACCGCAACAAAATGGAGTCGCTGAAAGACGAAATCGAACTATCTTCGAAGCCGCACGTTCAATGCTCAGCGATTCTCACCTGCCTACTATGTTTTGGGCAGAAGCTGTCAACACTGCTTGTTTTACTCAAAACAGGTCGCTGATCGTCAAAAGATTCAAGAAGACAGCCTATGAACTCTTCCACGGGAGAAAGCCTTCTATTAGCTTTCTTCACATCTTTGGTTGTCAGTGTTTCATACTAAACAACAGAGATGCCCTTGGAAAGTTTGATCCTAAGGCTGATGATGGAATCTTTCTTGGATATTCTTCAATCTCCAAAGCCTTCAGAGTCTTCAATCGAAGAAGACAGACTGTTGAAGAAACTATTCACGTCACCTTTGACGAATCCCGTTCAGCGAATTCTAGACCTTCTGCTGATACTGAAGAACTAAATCAATGGATGTTTTCTCATCTTGGTGATTCAGAAGACATTCCCACTCCTCCATCTCATACTCATCCCGCTGAAGATGATGATCCTACCATCATCCCAAGCATGCAGAATAGTGAAGATGAAACTTCATGTGTCTCAGCTGTTCCTCTAAACACTATGCCTTCTTCTGAACCTTCTGTCTCAGACATACCATCTACTTCTCAGCAATCAGTGAATGAAATGCCATCTGCACCTCTTCCTCTCTTGGATGATATACCAGAAGTTGCTGAAGCCTCATCTTCAGCTCCTCAAGTTCAGGTTGAGGCAGCGACTTATGCTCCTCCTCAGCGATGGACTATAAATCACCATATTGATCAGATTCTTGGTGATCCGAACGCTGGTGTTCAGACTCGACGAACTGCAGGTAATATTTTCTTATTTGTTAACTTTATTTCTCTGATTGAACCAAAGAAAACAGATGATGCCCTCCAAGATCCAAACTGGGCTAGCGCTATGCAAGAAGAGCTGACTGAATTTGAAAGAAACAAAGTTTGGAAGCTAGTTCCTCGTCCATCTGACAAGTCAGTAATAGGCACTAAATGGGTCTATCGAAACAAGTTGGATGAACATGGAACTGTAACCCGCAATAAGGCTCGACTTGTTGCTCAGGGATACAGACAAGAGGAAGGTATAGATTACGACGAAACCTTTGCTCCAGTGGCAAGACTAGAAGCTATTCATCTCTTCTTAGCTTACGCTGTACACAAAGACTTCAAAGTTTATCAAATGGATGTTAAGTCAGCATTCCTAAATGGAAATCTGAATGAAGAAGTCTACGTGGAACAACCTCCAGGATTCTCAGATCCTAAGCATCCAGGTTATGTATATAAACTGGATAAGGCACTCTATGGCTTAAAGCAAACTCCTCGTGCATGGTATGACACTCTCTCATCTTATCTCCTTATCGAAAAATTTGAGCGTGGTAAAATCGACAAAACTCTATTTTTCAGGAAAGTAAAAGGTCATATTATTCTTGTTCAAATATATGTCGATGATATTATATTTGGTTCTACTAACCCTGACTTGTGTACTCGTTTCGCTGATAGAATGAAAGATGAATATAAAATGAGTATGATGGGTGAGCTAACATATTTCCTTGGTCTACAGATAAAACAGAATGAAAAAGGAACTTTCATTAATCAGGGAAAGTATGTTAAAGATATGCTCAAGAAATTTGATTTAACTCATAGCTCAGCTATGAAAACCCCTATGGCACCGCCGCTGACACTAAACAAGGATCCTTCTGGAATACCTGTTAATGTCACGAGATACCGTGGGATGATCGGGTCTCTGCTGTATCTCACAGCTAACCGACCTGATAATATGTACGCAACCTGTTTGTGTGCACGATATCAAGATGAACCTAAGGAATCTCATATGATCGCTGTAAAGCGAATCTTTCGTTACCTTAAGGGTACTCCTAACCTAGGTCTTTGATATCCCAAAGACTCAGGGTTTGATCTAATCGCCTATTCAGATAGTGATTTTGCAGGTTGCAAATTGGATAGGAAAAACACCACAGGAGGCTGTCAGCTCCTGGGTGGAAAGCTGGTGAGTTGGACAAGTAAAAAGCAAAACTCAGTGTCCACCTCAACCGCTGAAGCTGAGTATGTAGCTGCTGGAAGCTGTTGTTCTCAGGTCTTGTGGATGAGAAATCAACTACTAGACTATGACTTACAACTCTAAAAAATTCCAATCTATTGCGACAGCACAAGTGCCATCGCTATAGCCAATAATCTAGTGCTACACTCAAAGACCAAACACATCGAAATCAGGTATCATTTTATCAGAGATCATGTGATGAATGGTGATATAGAACTTCATTTTATCCCTACTGACTTTCAGTTAGCTGATCTATTTACCAAACCTCTTGATGAGACAAGATTCAACTTTCTCATCAGGGAGCTTGGAATGCTGAACTTTGAAGAATAAAATCTTCAGCGGTTCGCATTTGATCAGGGTTAATATGAACTAATATAACCCTTTCTATCATCTTCTCTCTGAACAAAATTGATTCGTTGATATCAAGGTATGTTCTCTCTTACTCGCTGACGTTCACTTGAATACAATATTTCAAAACAAATTGCATCGCTGAATATCTCTTCCTTTCAGTGATACTTTTGAAATTTCTAAGTCTAACACTGATATTTCTATTCAATGCTTCATGTTTTCAAAAATGTCCCTGAGTTTTTAAATCCTCAGAGACATCATAAAATATGAAAGGACGTTTGTGACGTAATCAAACGGATAAACCCTGGTACGTTCTTTTTCTGACACACGTTTGCACATTTCGTTTTCCTCAACCAATCATATGCAAACACGTGTCCGTGTCATCATGAAAAACTTTTCCCGCTCATAGTTTTTCTCTCTCTACTCTCTCTATATAAACCCTTTGAGTTTATATTTTTTCCTTTACGCGAACAACTTCTCCTACAAGCAAGAAATCATTGTTGCATTTTGAACTCCTCGTTTTCCAGACATTGTTCGTCTTCATCATCTAAGGTTAATATTCTTATTATTTACCTTTTATAAACTTGTTTTTGATCTTATTCTTGTTATTAACAGATCAAACAAAAGAAACCTTTTTAAAATGAAATCATTTTCTTTTCATGATTTTATGAACACAACCTTCATGGTTGTTCTTCAAGTTTAAATCAAAAATCTTAAACTTGTTCTTCATATGTTTTTCCAGAATCTCTTCTTCAAACAGGAACTGGAAAACAAATGCTCTCTATGTTTTGTATTTCTTTTTCAAAACAAGAAAAACCCTAATCTTCATTAAGACATTTTTTTTGTCTGAATTAAATGGACAAAATTCAAAAACATTTGTTTGGAAAATCTTTCCACATTAAGACATTTTTGTTCATTTTCTTCGTGATTATATGTGTTACTCATAAATGGCATCTACTACTGACACTGCTACTGCAAAGTCTCCCACTGCCGCTGAGATCACTGAGTTTACAAAGGCTCCTCAGGTTAAATTCGATCTCAAGAAAGTTACGTTTCAACACAATAATCCCTATGCTCTTTTCGAATTTCCTGAAAGGAAACAGGTCACACATCAGGATGACGCTGTGAACTTTCTCAAGACTTGTCCTGTATCGACAGCTCTTACTACCACACCCCCTGCACATCGATATCTACTAGCTCAGTTCTGGTATACTACCAGAAGAGCTCAGGTGCCTTCACCTAAAGAACCCAAGAAATTGGTTGATGTCATTCTCTGTGACACCAAACATGGAACTTCCAAGATCACCCCGCATCATATCAGGCGTGCTCTAAACCTTCCTGGCAGTACCAAAGAAAACCGTTTTGTCCCTCTACTAGATCCCAAAAAGAACCATGCTGATAGGGCAACCCTGATTGCATTCTTTGATGCAATGGGTTACACATGGGACACAGGGAGAGACAAAAACCCTGACAAGAAGCTAACTGCCATCAAGAAGTCAATGATGCCCAGCGAGATGAATTTCATCTTTGCTCATCTGATTAGCTGCCTGACAGCAAAAGTTGGGTTAGCTGACCAAACATCCCAACCTCAACAGGCCATGGGATACTCGCTGCTGAAGGGTCTTCATATTGATTGGCCGTCAATCATCTACGAAGATCTAGCGTTCAGGGTGGGCATGGCTGACAGACCAACATGTCTTCCATATCCAAGGTTTGTCAGTGCTCTCTTTCTACACGCACTTGGAGATAAATACCCAAAAGTGGGTGACCTGACACTCTCTCAGGTTGGCTCTAAGGTGCTCGACTTCAAAGCTCTACCAAACGAGGTACGTCTCTCTACTCTCTTATCTATTCTTAATCCTCCTTCTTCTACTTCTGCGGCTCCTTCAGCGGAAAACCCCACCGCTGATACCCAGGCTGCAAAAACCACTCCTTCTAAGAAAAGGAAACACTCTACTTCCCATCTTGATTCTAAAAGGATCAAGAAAACCAAGGAGCAACCCCCCAAGCCATCAACGGCTGAAGACCTAGCGTTTGACTCTCAACAGACTATGCTGGATGATTTCGTGGTACGCTCTGCTACAGCTGATAAAGCCACCCCTTCCATCCCAACTTCAGCGTCTCTAAACGCTGAGGTTATAAGCTTGGAACTGAACCCATCTCCTTCAGACCCTCCACGGAATGAAGAAGTTTTTCTCAGTGGAACCAACGCTGAATCTGGCACAACAACCCTCTTCTCAACTCTCACTCCTCCCACCGTTTCTTTGGTCACTCCATCTATTCCTCCCTTCTCTACAACGAAGGTCATTCAACTGAGTGACTCGTCTGCTGAAGAAATACGGCGGATGCAAGAGTTAAATAAATGACATGCGGAAACTTCTCAGCGTCAAGGCTCTCTGGAAGACGACTATGAAACCTTTACAGGTCATAGAAACTTTGAGGACTTCGTCAACCATCCCGCAGGTATACACACAACTCCAAACACTCCTCTCTCAAAACCCCAAACTTCTGAGCTTTCCTTTGTTCATAAGTTGTTAACTTTTTCAGGTCCTAATTTGGGAGATATCAACACTTCCCTGAAAGGCTTGGAAACGAAGGTGGAATCTCTCACCACCACTCTTACTGCAAACTCTTCAGCGATTACAGACGCTGGAGATGCTCTCAAGAAACTGACCACCGAGGTCTAAGGCAAAGCCTCTAGTGCTGATCTGGAGAAGGTGGATGGTAGCATTGGTCACCTTGCTACCACCCTCGCTTAAAACTCCACCGCCAACATCACCAACCTTAAGGCCCTGTCCAATGAAGTCACAACATTTAAGACAGCAGTCGATAATCTTCAGGGAGAGGTGACCTCTTTAAAGTCTGAAGTGACTTCGGTGAAGACTCTAATGCAGCAGATCCTCGACCGCCTGAATGCTGCTATGTGTGCTCCATCGCATTTTACTCAGGTGGATCGAGAAGAACTTCAACGAATCACTCCTACTATATCTGGTCTGGAAGACAGATTAGATAGGATTGAAACCTGTGTTAGGATCTCTGGCCTGGAAGACAGGGACCCAATGCACACTGATACTACTGCTGCTGCTGATAATATTGTTTCCTCCCCCATCCATCATGTGGAAGAGGGGGAGAAGACTGAAGACCTTCCCCATAATGCTGAAGGGGAGGAGAAAAATCTTGAAGACCTTCCCCGTAATTCTGAGGGGGAGGGTATTGTTTCTGCTGATGCTGCAACCGCCAAACCTCAGGGAGTTGAAAACCCTGTGGGAACCGAGAAAAATCCCTCTGCACTTGAGGGGGAGCAACTCGATGAAGAAACTGAAGCTGCTACTGACGTTACCGAACTCTATGCTGATGAGGAAGAATCTGAAGCTGAGGAAGACGAAGAAGAAAATGAAGACCTCGACCTTGAGGACGACGAATCATCATCATCTTCCAAAGATAATGATGATAATGATGATGATGATGATGATGATGATGATGATGATGATGATGACTTCTTCTTTGTTCAGTCCAAGAAGGTCCCTGCTCTAAAAGGGATTTCGATAAACGAACCATCAGGGGAGAAGACAAAGCCAGCAGCATCTGAAGCTGACAAATGCAAAAATAAAGGTGTTTCATCTGAAGACAACTTGGCTATTCTTTTTAGTAAGCCAGTTTGTCAGGTACAATATCTCCTCTTCCCTTACACTGCATCCCTCCTCTATCCCTTATGAATCTCAGTTCTCCTCTCCATAAAACCTCTATACACTTAAATCCAATTCTTTTCTCTATCTCCTTCTTCCCAAACGATCTTATTAAAACGATCGTTGTGTTTCAGCTAGTCCTCTCCCCTGCTTGAGGATCATGCTGAAGTCTATTCTGCTACAACTCCAATAATCCCAGCCACAAGAGCTAATGAAATAATCCCAGTCTTGGATTTCACCACTGAGACTGAAGAACAAGAAGAAAAAGTGCTGCTCTCTTACAAAAATAGACCTTCCTTAGCTCCTCAAAAGCTAAGTGAAGAGGATTAGAAAAAGAGAGATGAAATGATCAAGAAGCTTGAAGATCAGCGAATCATCCTCCCTCGCTCCAAAGTCACTCATGTTCCTACAAAGTTCAGGTTATCAAAGAAAGAATTCGCTGATCACCACAGAGCTGAAAGATTACTCGCCGAAAGAAGGGAAGCTGAAGAAAAAGATCAAGCCTACGCCATCCAACTTGTCCAGCAATCTGTGAAAGATCCTTCACTTAAAAAGACTCCTATCGAGGTTCAACGCCAACTATGGGAAGACGCCCAGAAGATCGTTGAAGAAAAGACCAAGGTATCTGTTTCTACCTTGGAATGGTGCAAAGAAAGACTGCACTATCGATATCGGGCTACCAGAATTCACAAGGTGATCATCAGAGGAAGATTGATCATAGGTGTTCCAGTTGTTAAGGTCGATTTATTCAGAGAAAACGGTACCAAGGAAAACATCTATGCTTCTACGATCAAGATGTACGGTTTCTCTGAATGGTTGGAGATGCGAATAGCCATTCAGCGATCTAGCTCACAATATAAGAGCCATGTCGAGAAAATCATAAATTCTCGGATCGACTTGGTTTCATCTGCTGTGGATATTCCTCCTCCTCCCACAAATCCAACTCGACAAAGAAGGGCCTCTGTAAAGAAAAAAATGATATCTTCAGACTCAGGTCCTCCTATCCGGAACGAAATAGGTATTGGTTTCTCACGTGCTGAAGTACTTGGTCCTGAACCTGATCTCTCAGCGCTTGACACCTCCCTGCCCCCTGGTGAACGCTTCATCCCTGGAAAAGTCTTAAGCGAACCATATGGTATCTTCTTTCACGACTATGATGGACGAGATTGCTTTCAACGTGTCTCTGAGCTTCCCATCACTCCTATCGAACAGCTCAAGGATCTCATATATTGGTGTGGATTCAGAAATGATCTTCTTGGTCAACACCTAAAGCCCCTGATCTTTAATGAAGCAAAGAACAAACGAGATCTTGGATTAACGGTCCCTGACTGGATGATCCCTACAACAAAGACCCTTGATGAACTTCTCGTCAAGGAAGAACCTTTTGGCTGATAGGATTTCTTTGAATATCTTCTATCCTTTATCAGCTTACATCTTTTGTACTTGTAAATTTATTTGTTGTACTTGTAATTTTTCTACTTCCCTATGTAACCTTTACGAAGTTTAAAAAAAATTTCAGCGAATGTATTTTACTCCATCGGTACTTAAAAGATCCCAGAAAACAGTAAAAGGGACAAATATTTTATTTGTTCTTTTTATCCTTATGTTTTCATATTTAGCAATTTTCCTCAGTTGCAAAGTCAATATCAAATAGGGGGAGATTGTTGATCCAAACCCTCAGTGATTTGATAATGACCCTTTAAACACTTAGTGAAAATTGTAAGTAGACAATATGTATTAGAGTTTCACTATCGCTGATAAGTACTATGTCTCTAACAGTACCGCTAATAGGAAACTCATGCTCTTTAATTTTACCATTCAGCGAACACTGTTCATCTATAAGCTCTGAGCTTGTTCATTCGTATTAATGATCGCTGATAGTTTAGTTGTTTACTTATGATCCCTGAAGACAAGTTTCACGTCAACTATGTTCTACACTGAAGTCAAAGATCAAGCTCAAGAACAACGACAAGTCTACTAATGAACTGATGCGGATATCAGCGAAGCCAAGATTTGTCCACTCAACGTGAATTTACAAGTAGAAGACTTCAGCCATCGCTGAACTTTGTCACTCGCTGATAAAGTACTGTTCAGTAATCGCTGATCATGAAGTCTTCCTCTACAAGTTACTTTTGTCTTTCCGCCTTGCACGCCTCCGTACGATTTGTCAGAAAGGACATCCCTTTTGCCCTTAATCGTACAACCAACTCTGATTCTACACTGTACACCATGCGGCTACTAAGGTTGTCTACAAAGGTCAAACCATGCAACCAATCAGCTGCTACCACGTGTAAAGGTATACTGATTTGCATTAAATGCATACAGTATATATAAGAAGAACCCTACTTCAGAATTGAAGTGCTCGACCATCTTCTTCTTTCTCTCTTAGTGTTAGAATATTACTCGTAGTATTCTTATCTCCTTCTGTCTTAATTCTAGTGCAAGAAACTTAGTGTTCTTAACTTGTTTAGATTAGGTTAATCCTTAATCTTGTTCCGCAACAAGTTGTAAATTGTTTGATTATATCAATAAACAATTTAGAAAGCAAAATTCTGTGTGTTTGTATTCATCCCCCCCTTCTACAAACTTGTATAACCCTCCGGGACCAACAGACAGGAAGGTTGTCTCATCAAAATGACAACCCGCAAATCTAGCGGTAAAGAGATCACTCGTCAAGGGTTCTAATTAGCGGATAATTGTTGGGGGTTCATATCCAACATTTGATGAATCGTCTTTAAAACCCATTTTGGTACGCTGTGGGGCGTAATTGGCATATATACAACACAACCAAACATACGCAAATGTAAAATATCAGGCTTATATCCAGTTACCAACTGGTACGCATAAGTTTGGTTGGTTGGTTGTGGGTCTAAACACGAATAAGTAAAGTTGCATGTAATATTGCATTACCCCATGCAGATGTGGATAAATTGGTGTGCATAACCAATGCCCTAGCTACCATCTAAATTCTTTTGATGACAACTTTTATCATTTTACGAGACCGTTTTATATATACGCATGCGGTACAAATGCAATAATCATCAATTCCTTATGATGTAGATTCTCCAGCATTCTAAGTCATGTAGACTTGATGAGAAAAAATCAGGGTGGTGAGTCCTTAAACGTATAATTAATGTAGGAGTGCAATATTTCATGTGGACTATAATACGACACGTGTTCATCGTGTCAAAACCAGAACCATAAAGTACTTTAAGGGCCCGCATTCTGGATGTTGATGTCCATAAATATCACCTTGTATTCGTTATATTATGTCCTTAGCTTTAGGATGGTTTCATTCTTGTTTTGGCTAAGGATCAGGGTATAAAAGTTCTAGGTATTAGAGAGGGTATATTATGATGGTGGTGTTGCTTCTTGTGCAGTAGAAGTCAACAGTTGCAATTTGGGTAATTCTCTCGTTTTGTCTTTCACTAGAAAGAAAATGTATCTAAGTGTATTTTGCGATACATGGATCACTTTGTCATGACCATGGTGTCCCACGTGGTCATGTCGAAACATATATTTGTCATTGTCCCAAAGTTCTATATTGGTGACAAAATATGATTTAATGACATAGATAATCCATTAATTTGATACATTAATATCTCTAATATACGTTGTTTTCATATTATTAGAGTTGATGTACATATACCCATTTCCATTCTTATAATATGATTTCTCATTGATACGAATATCTTAACAAGGTTCCTATTAATATAGTGTTTTAGTATTTATCTCGTGTCATTAAGCAACAAGTGACAGTCCATCGTCTAAGTGTTTGGAGGAATTAAAATAATTAATTCAATGAATAATAATCTATTTCTTAGGATTGTATGAGATGCCACAAAAACAATCAAGTTCTCCTCGATACATTCCTACATAGAACGAAGAACATTAAGAGTTTTGCATTTGTTTTTGATGTATTTATTTACATTTATAATGGCTATAAACTCAGGTGTATATATAAGCAAATGCAATTAATTTGATAGTTAAAGTATATTCAAATAAACTTATACTTAACCAATCTTAGATATGACATAGTTCATTTATAACTTGTTCCATTTTCTATTAGGAGTTCGTTCCTGACTCTTTCCATGAATTTGACTCTTTCCACAACCTTGTCCATATGATACATAATTAGCATATGTGTGTGGATTAATATGTTTAACTCACTATCCTTTGGAGGTCTTTCCACCTCCAACGCTTGCCTCAAGAATTTTCTTTATCCGGGCATGTCTAGCGTTGTTAAAAAAACATTGCTACAACTCTTAGCCACTTGCATTTAGTTAATGAGATTGTTAAAGGTTATATTGCAGCTTATACTGTTTCATTAGTATGATTGGTGATATAGGAAAGATGAAAAGATGTTATGATTCGTATAATCTTTTGTGAGTTCCTTGCGACAAAGATTGAGATGCATTTTGAGACATGACATTTCTTTGTCAAAATCAGTTACCTTCTTGTAATCAAGTAAGTAGGTTTCTTTCCACTGTATAATTAGTTTGAGAAGTATATGGTACTGAATATTCCCGAATTTCCTTTTTGAGACTACCCACGGTTCTTGGGGGTTTCTAGTTATTCTCTCTGAAGGTTGTGACTGATGTATCGTCACAAAATTTTTAAAGTATTTAATTGTATCTTAACATCTAGTGTTTAATTTTCTTTAGGGTCAAAATGGTTCGATGGCTTTTGCGTATTTTCTTGTGTTTTTCCGAACCTACCTTATGGTAATCAAGTATTTTTGATTCAAAGATGTCATAGAAAATGAAGAACATATTATTTTCTATAATAGTGATACTTTGAAGATAACATTGTTAATTATAAATCTTTTGGTAGGAGGCTGAAAAGAATACGAGTTTAGCATATGAAACCAATTTTAATGTTTTAAAACCATAATAGTATTTTAAGAGATTTTGTCATTGGACAAATAAATAATGGTTTTGACATAAAGTCAAATTCAAACTTTTAACATCTTAATAGTATTTTTATAGCTTTTGGTAAAATACCAAAATATATGGGGTTTGGAAGTGTAACTTCAAAAAATCCTTATATATATAAAAGGAGAATCCATGGTTGATGAGGTGGCATCATGAGAATCAAGTATTAATCAAATAGTGAATTATGGTTGATTCTTCATTGTCCCACATTGGTGACAAAGGTGAAAAGTTGAAAGTGTGAGTAGCTATATAAAGGATAGGATATGGCTTAAAAGTTCATACAAAATTTGATCCATTTTTAGGTTAAATAGTTATTTTTTATTTACATGACAACATTTCATGTAATAGTTAATCATTTCATGTAATAGTTAAATATTTCATGTAATCTTTATCTTTATATATATAAAAGGAGAATTCATGGTTGATGAGGTGGTATCATGAGAATCAAATATTCTTCAAATCTATATATATATTATAAGACAGAAACAAAAGCTGATGACGTGTCGCTCCCATATTTCAGAATCATACCTTTCCTTTTTTCTCCTTTTTTTTTATTTTCCTGATTTTTCTCTTTAGAGCTTGGGCTCAACTCCACATTCAACTTCACAGTTTCGTCTCCCCTCCTCCCACCTATCAACGTCTAGGGCTTAACTCCACATTCACCTTCACCCTTTCGTCTCCCCTCCTCCCACCGATCAACTCACCTTCACCCTGTTCGTCTCCCCTTTCGTTGTATTCTGCCAGCAGCTCTGCATCCTCTGCAAAAGGTTAGACACGGGTCATCGTGGAAAAGCCTTTTGGTCGGGATTTTGAATCCTCTACTGCATTAACAAGGTCCCTCAAGCAATACTTGGACGAAGATCAAATTTTTAGGTAGGTTTAGTTAATTTTTAGCACATTTGGTGAAGAAATTGTAACAACATTTAAATTTTGCAGGGAAGAAGTCACTACAATAAAGGAAGTAGAACAAACGAATCCTCCCAACAAGGGAAATTAATTAAAATACCCAAAGTTTGACCAACTGTTACCAAAATACCCAAAAAAATTTCATTTTATAAAAATACCCAAAATACCCGCGATCGCGGGCTAGGGCTGACGTGGCACGTATTTTGGCCCCAAATGCCCCGCGAAGCCCCTCAACTTTGGCCGCGATGCACTTTTGGTCCCTGCCCGCGATCGCAGCCCGCGATGGACCAAAATTTACACTTTTGGTCCCTGAAAATTTACACTTTTGGTCCCTGAAAATTTACACTTTCAGCCCCTGTACTTAGACGAATCTTGCATTCTTTTACTGTTTTTTTCCACAATTATTGTACTTTGAAGACCGATTTGTGGTTGAAATTCATTTGCATGTTTGAGATTTCATCCATAAATATCAGTAGTATGCAATTCACAATTCACACTTCCTCTTGCTTTCTTTCTTTGAATTGATTTCTCTCTTCTCTCATTTCATCCACAAATGGCATCGTCATCAAACCCTAAGTCTACTCCTGAAAAAATGCCACCTCAAATCGAGGTCGCCATAGCAAAAAAGGAAAAGGAGATAGATGAACTAACAGAAGAGTGGAAAAAAATGATGGACAGGAAGGCAGTCCATTTGAGAAAGATCGAAGAGGAAGACAGAGAGATCAAAAGGATGAAAGGGGATATAAAAGCTCGGGAGGCTCGTGTTCGTCGAGAACAAGAAGCAATTCACCATATTCTGCAAGACTTCGCAATTATTCAAGCGAAGGTAAACGAGAAGCAAGCTTGGATTGATGAAACTAAATCAATTTTTAAGTAGGTGGTGGTTATATTTTTTTTTGTTTTGTATTTTTTTTACTGTGTTGTTATTTGTATTTTTTTTTACTGTGTTGTTGTTTTGTATTTTTTGTTGTTGTTAATTTCTCTGAAAAATAGTTTTTAAGCCGCTGAACCACGGTTAGGTTGGATACATCATGCAAGGTCAAGTCAGAGGTTACCTCATTCGTGGGCCTACTCCTCTTGTAGAATATATGACAACCCTCAACTCATTTGCTAAAGTGTGTGCGGGTTGTGGTACACAATGGCCATACGTGGTTGCAAAAGCAGAAGCCGTTGAAGAAGGGTCAGAAAGATTGAAGATGAAGAGCTTGTTGGATGGAATACAAACTAGCTGTGTTATCAATGTTCATTTAGAAGCATATGTATGTGTGTGTATATATATAATATGAAATGGGGTTTTGACAAGTTGGTATCACTGGACTCATTTAAGAATTGTGAAAATGGGTATTTGACGAATGATGATTCATGTGTGTTTGGAGCTGAAGTGTTTTAAACACACATGAATCATCATTCGCCAAATACCCATTTTCACAATTCTTAAATGAGTCCAGTGATACCAACTTGTCAAAACCCCATTTATAAACAATTCTGCCTTCTCCTATTGCCATTCACGATATCTATAAACACATTCAAATAATAATAATTTAAAACGATTTAATGAATTAGTTAATATATGATTATTATGTTAATGCGATAGGAGTGTAAAACAAAATTGAAAAAAAATATGAGATGTACCATAAATTAAATAATTAACTATAATGGTGTAATTTGTTAAAATTAAAACGTATCTAATATGAATATATAAACAGACATGTGTACTCAGAGTTAACATTCACTGCCATGGATGCAAGAACAAGGTCAAGAAAATACTAAGAAAAATTGAAGGTCTCCTATTTTCTTTATGTGTGTAAATATATAATACGAATATATATATATATATATCATTTACAAACTAGCTGTGTTATCAATGTTCATTTAGAAGCATATGTATGTGTGTATATATATCATTTACAAATCAGTGTTTAGATCAACAGTATCATATGGGTTTGTTCCATATGGTTCAAGCTGTGACGGGCCTGGGGTGTGACTGACAGAATGTCTCCTTGGCACGGTTGAAGGGGCGGGATTTGGACACTCTCCACGAGTGTGTCCTACGCATTGGCACCGAGTACATCTTCGTTGTATCGAACTTTCACCACGTGATGGACGTCGGTCGTTCTTTCTCGGTCTCCCGACCCTGTTCTTATCCATTAAAGGTGGATAGCATGGTGGAAGCGGGTCGGGTGGATATACCCATATATGTTGCTGCAGCGATGGCATGGCCGCACGGTAACCCAGATTTATCCCATTCGCGACACGAACAAAGGTGGTCTTCCATATTCACAATCGCGTGAATATAGTCATCATGCACCTCGTACTTCCCATACCCGATTGCTCTTACCGGCCATGTCGCCGCACGACGCGCCCTGTACTGAACGATATTCTCCGCCGTTGGTGCGAGTGCATTTTGTATCTTAGCTCCTTTTAGGCGTCGAATTTGGTACCACTCTTGTTGAAAGGCCCGAAAGTAGTCCATAAGATTAACAATCGGACATCTACGCGCAAAACGGGAGAGTGCATTCACAGACTCTGCACTATTCGAGGTCAGAATGTCATACCGTTGTCCAGGAAAATGGGCCGCGGACCACCTCTCCGGTCCAGCATCGTCAAAGACTTTGGCTGCTTCCTTGACACTGTATCGTAGCATATTCATGTACTTGTTAAACTCCCGATCCGTATATGCTCTGCATGCCGCCCAATAGACATCCTTGTAGGTGGTAATACGTTTGTCCTTGGATTTGGCGTTCATCTCCAAATGTCGACAGCATATGGCGTGAGGGGCGTTTGGGTACATGGCAGAGATTGCGGCGCTTATGGAAGGAGCCCTGTCAGACATAAACACCAACCCTTGCGGGTCTCCGATAGCTTGTCTCAACATGGACAGAAACCAAGTCCACTCGTCCCCGGTTTCGGACTTGCCTACGCCGAAAGCTACTGGAACGATGGAGTTATCCCCGTCCATGGCAACCGCCAGGAACATCATACCCAAGTAACGGCCCTTTAAATGGGCTGCGTCTATTATCAGGACACGACGTAGATTTTCCAGAAATGTGCGGATCTGCAAAAACATAGGTTAAAATGTTATAGTTTATAATGTGTAAATGTTATAGTTTATAATGTGTAAACATATGACGTGTTAAAATACGTACCGCGGGTCCAAGGGCCACGAAGCACATCTCAAACCGTCCACCTGAATCGGTCCGTAGCTGCGTGACAGTACCAGGGTTCTGCATCTGCAAATTATATAAATATGTCGGGAGTCGTTCATACGACTCCTCGAACGTGCCTCTCACCATAAACAGTGCATGGCAGCGCGCACGCCACGCTTGGTGGTAATCAATCGTGACGCCGAACTGCCGGTGAACGTCGTGGACAATGTCCTTTGGACGCAATGACCTGCTAACATCAAGAAATTTGTTTTTCAGGATCGCACCCAAAGTCTTTTTGCCGGCTTGTTTGTGGTGGGGATTAAGTTGCGTCCTCGTACAAGTGTGTACGTCGTGCAACTTTCTAATCATTATCGCCCATCCTTTGGGACCCGTGTGAATCGCGTACAACCTCCACTCACACTTTTCTCTAGCACATTCAACTACGTATTTGATTTTGTCAGATGCCCGCACGCGACTTTGGAAACCCTCTTCCAAGAACTTGAGTCCGATCTGACTTGCTAAGAGATCCTTCGAATCGAATATCTGACCTGCTGTTAAACTTTCGCTACGAATATAAGGTGTAGGTTCGTAGCTTTGTGTCTGGGTATGGGAGTCTAGAAGAATAGGGGGCATATCAAAAAAGTCATTTATCTGACTACATGATTTTCTACTAGGGGTATATTCTTCGTGATCATCATTATCGGTGTCTGATCTGTCTATTTCAGAATTACCCGTTCTGAAAACGTGGGTTTCGTCATCAGCAACTCCAGCAGTACGCCATTCGTGTGGTTGTGGTGATGGTGGTGGTGGTTGTTGTTGTTGAGAATCAGGCTGCTCTATTTGGAGGTCTTCGTCGTCGTCACCCTCCTCGTCACCGTCGTCGTCGTCACCGTCGTCGTCACCGTCGGATACGCCGGGATACACAAAGACTAATGGGGGTCTTTCTGAATCGACTGCAAGGTGCAAAAAAGTAGAGATATCCCCATCGTTGGATAAATCCACAAATGACCCATCGCCATTTTTAAACACTAACTTGCAAATATCAGAAGAGTTGATTCCACATTTTTGCATGGCGTATGCAACAAACTTCTGATAAGTATAGTTTACTGACACTTTAACACCATGCTTAGATTTATAAGCAAAATTCCACTCATTGTTATCTTGCACCCATTCACCATCAAAACAGAAATATAGCTTAGCTTTTGCAACAGATGAACTCATTTTTTCAGTAGTATCTCAAACACAAAATATTGCAGAAAGAAATATTGCAACAATGAAATCGTTGTGTGAGAATTATGGCTTGAATTTTACGTCTATTTATGAATGAAACAACCAACATATCAGAAAACCAATCTCTCATTTCATCCACAAACTGATATTCCAAAAACATTGATTTAACATTGATTGAAACATGCAATTGAATTTCAACCACAAATCGGTCTTTAAATTGCAATAATTGTGGAAAAAAACAGTAAAAGCATCAAGATTCGTCTAAGTATAGGGGCTGAAAGTGTAAATTTTCAGGGACCAAAAGTTGAAAATTTCAGGGACCAAAACTGTAAATTTTGGCCCATCGCGGGCCATCGCGGGCAGAGACCAAAAGTGTACCGCGGCCAAAGTTTAGGGGCTTCGCGGGGCATTTGTGCCCAAAATACGTGCCACGTCAGCGTATCCCGCGATCGCGGGACCCCATCGCGGGTATTTTGGGTATTTTTGCAAAATTGAATTTTTTTTGGGTATTTTGGTAACAGCTGGTTTGACTTTGGGTATTTTTAATTAATTTCTCTCCCAACAACGATCGGTAATGGTTGGAACCATGGACAATCAAAGTTATATTTTTTGAAGCTTATTTAATCGATAACCATCGTCAATTTCGAAGAAAGCGTGTTCTAATCGTCACATCTTTGCTAAAGGGGAAAACCTACGCATAGGCGCGTCTGAACTAATTTCTCTCACTCGCACCGGCCTTCTCCCCAAATTCCTCCACTCAAGTTGCCTGATTTTTGCCCAAATTGTTCCACATCTCATTTCTCTGATCACCAAATTACTCATCAACATTCCAGACGATTGAAAAATCGAAGTTTATAAGCTCTCGGAACCGCTGTCCATTGGGGAACCCTAATCTCAAATCATAGGCTCTCTACAACAACAAGGCTTTCAAAGAAAGATGACGATGATAGCTATGAAGATTGTGTTCTTCTGTACCTGATTCTTCTGGGGTTCGACTCTGTTTTTCATGATTTTCTAGGGTAAGTATGAATTATTTTGTTTTTTTATTTCAATTTTCATGATTTGTTTCAAGATTTTGAGATATGGGTTTTGTTCGAGATTGCAATCTTGATTTGTTTTCCAGGTTTCTTTCTATTTTCCTGAAAAAAAATCATCTCATCAAGTTCGAAAGATTGGTTTCTGGGATTTTATTTGGTCAAGATTTTGTTCTAAATGAAACCCTTCATTTCATGTGTAATTGCTTCCAGATGCAGATTCTAATTTAGGGTTTTCATTTGTGTTTCTGTATACATAATGACATTGAAAGCCACTTGCACACATAAGCACAAGGTTGCGGCATCCTAATTTGCCAAAGTCAAGTTGATTCTTTTGGGATACAAAATGACATTGAAAGCCTACTAATTTTATGTGAACAATCTTGGTCATAATTTTTATTTATTTCAAGAATGTGCTTGGCTGATTTTGCCTTGCCTTCTGTCCCTATATGTTCCTGGTTTACCGTTCGAGACCTTTTCTTCCTCTTCTCAGGTATTTGCAAATGTCACTCATCTTTTACTTTAATTGTGTAGGGTGATGATGTTCCAGCTCCATTCATGTCTTTTGAGTCCACAGGCTTCCCCCCATAGATATTGAGAGAGGCAAGTGCTTCTCCTGAGAAATTGTTGATTGTTGTTGTCTGTGTACGACTGTATATGTCATGTTTGGTGTTCACTTCCTTTTTATTCTTAACCTGAAACTTAATATTAATAGAACATCCAACAACACAGTTAACCTATTCCATCTCAGTATAGTTAGTTCTCAGTTGGGTCATTGTTAGTGCTATTAAGTGGATTGAAAACTTCAAAATTAATGGGGAGTTAAGAATCTTTTAGGGCAATCTTGTATTATAATAACTACAGAAGTTCCCATGGCGAGTTTAATAGAATCCATGTCAATTATGAGTAGGAAAATCACGCGTACAAACAAATCATTTACCACATAACACCTTGGAGTTCTAGGTTCTACCTCCATACAAATAAATGAGATTATCACGACTCACGACCCATCTTGCAATGTAATTTCGTGGTGTAGAATTTTAAACTAGAAATGTATTTCCTTTCTCATTACAATTGCAACCATTACTTTGAGATGCTTAGCAATAGAAATGTTTGATATTACTAAACATTTAAAATACTTTTACATGCAAGCAAAATAAGAGGGATTGAGAATAGATATAAGATTTCCAATGGAACTAAATCCTTTAGACTCGAACCAACTAGCTAAGTAACTTAAAACTTGGCTAAAAATAAAACATTGCAATTAACAAGAGGTTTTTGGAATAGAGATTGGTAGAAATGAAATGGTACCAAAGGGGTAGTTGATTTCATATTAGCATGCACCTACCAACCATATGGGAGTATAATAAAGGCTGGTAAATATGCCTTCAGTAATTAGATAGACTGCAGGTAGAAAGAGTCTCCCATGTTGTTTTTATTAATTATTGTGCCAAATCTCATGGAGAATAACATGGGTAAGGTAGTTGACAATTCTCAGAAAACAAAAGAGAATCGCAGCCCCACAAAATAATGTGAAGCTGGAAGCAAATTAGCTGGAAACCGATGTTAATTATGTGATCGATTTAATTATGTAATGACATAACTATATGCTCCGTATTAATTAGTCGAACATCCTGTTAGAAAGTCATTACATAATTAAATCAACATACTCAGTTACATATTGTATGTTGAATCCAATAATTATTTTTCATATTTAATTATTTTTAAATAGCATACATGTTGTATATATAGTTTAACTGTTTAATCTCTTATCCTCTGAATTAGCAAAAGTTAAGACCTTTAATGGAACTTTGTTTGCCAATGCTTCTGCAGAATGGTGTGAGAGGACTTATGCTTGATTTGTATGACTTTCAGAATGACATTTGGTTATATTTTTTTGGTGGCAAATGCTTCAACTACACAGCTTTTGTAAGTAGAATCTGTAAGGTCTAACCCCAAAATATGTCTTCCATATGATAAAATTTTCAAAGGGTATGTCTGTTACCAACCTCAAAGACGAAGCAAGAGCATGCTATTGAAGACGTTGCAAGATATGTCGGGGAGGCCTCCGTTGATTGTGTACCAACAAAATACGAGTCCAAAGGCAAGGCAAGAGTAAATTACATGTTGCGATGGCATTTTGGTTTTCAGATTTTGGCTGATAATATAATCAAGCGTCTTCCAAGCAATGTGGGCAAACTTCAGTCTTTCAAGTTTCTAATTCTCGATCAAAATAGAGTTATCTTTTTACCTGATGAATGTAATAACACCAAATGTAGTCCCTCCATCCCATGAAAATTGCAACATTTTTCATTTTTGATTATTCAAGTGTATTTTAGCTGTTTTTGGATAAAAAACAGGGTTAAAAGTAGGATTCAGCCCAAGATCTGTAGGTTATCTTGTACAAGTTTTAAATGTTGCGGTTTTCATGAGACTGTGTTTATTTGTCGTAAATTCTTTTTTTAGGCATAGTATTGATTTCTTGTGACCGTTTTGTTCAGTGGGGTCAATTGGTGAGACTTGAGCGATTATCCATCTCGGGCAACCAGTTGACCGGTCTACCATAAACCATTGGAAGCTTGCGAAACATAAGTGACTTCTTCTGGCAACTTACGAGTGAAAATTTGAATCATAAGACTCAATTGAGCTTCTGAAAATGCAGTTGTTGCTGTTGAATGTGTCCAAAAATCCACTGAAGTTTCTTCAAGAATCTATTGGAAGCTGCTTTTCTTTAGAACAACTACAAGCAAATAACATTTTTTGGATTGGTTTTTAACTATGTAGTGAAAATGAGAAACAGATGGGTGTTGCTGCTGTGGTGCACCTATATGTTTATCCAGCAGTACCTTACAAACGCGGAGAGCGGTGTGTACGTGACGTTTCAGTGATGAGTGACTATGCGTCGATAGGAGCACCGGCCGATCCAGAAGAGGTTCGAGACTGTGAGAGAACCCCCTTGCGCCTGGCTTCCAATGATGACAGACCAAAGCGTCCCAAGTTGCATCAAAGTTTTCGTGATGTGGTTATTGGAAGCGGTGAAATTGTGAGTTCGTTTCTTTCTTGCTTTCTTTGAATCAATCAATCAATCCGTTTCGGTTCTAATACTTTTGTGCTCCTTACTTACAGATCGTTGACTACATGAAGTTCACAGTTTCCCACGTTGTAGAACCGGTAGAAAGGGGGATAGCAAAGATAAATAGAACGTTAGTACCCGTGGGCAAAGGGCCGTCTAAGGACGGCCGAGTTCATGCCTAGTGGTTAATTGTGGTTGATTCTTCATTGTCCCACATTGGTGACAAAAGTGAAAAGTTGAAAGTGTGAGTGGCTATATAAATGATAGGATATGGCTTGAAGGTTCATACAAAATTTGATTCATTTTTGGGTTAAATAATTATTTTTTATTTACATGACAAAACATTTCATGCAATAGTTAAATATTTGATGTAATCTTTATATATATAAAAGGAGAATCCATGGTTGATGAGGTGGCATCATGAGAATCCACTAATCATCAAATGGTGAATTGTGGTTGATTCTTCATTGTCCCACATTAGTGACAAAAGTGAAAAGTTGAAAGTGTGAGTGGCTATATAAAGGATAGGATATGGCTTGAAGGTTCATACAAAATTTGATCCATTTTTGGGTTAAATAGTTATGTTTTATTTACATGACAAAACATTTAATGTAATAGTTAAACATTTCATATAATAGTTAAACATTTCATACCCTTAAAGGAAAACCCAAGAGTAATGAGGTGGCATCATGAGAACAAACATTCATCAAATGGTGAAACTGTGGTTGATTCTTTATTGTCCCACATTGGTGTCAAAAGTGAAAAGTTGAAAGTGTGAGTGGCTATGTAAATGATAGGATATGGCTTGAGGTTCATACAAAATTTGATCCATTTTTGGGTTAAATAATTATTTTTTATTTACATGACAAAACATTTCATGTAATAGTTAAACATTTCATGTAATAGTTAAACATTTCATATAATAGTTAAACATTTCATACCCTTAAAGGAAAACCTAAGAGTAATGAGGTGGCATCATGAGAATCAAATATTCATTAAATGGTGAAATTTGGTTGATTTTTCATTGTCCCACATTAGTGACAAAAGTGAAATTTGAAAGTGTGAGTGAGTATATAAATGATAAGATTAGGCTTTAAATCTTTATATATATAAAAGAAGAATCAATGGTTGATGAGGTGGCATCATGAGAATCAAGTATTCATCAAATGGTGAATTGTGGTTGATTTTTCATTGTCCCACATTGGTGACAAAAGTGAAAAGTTGGAAGTGTGAGTGACTATATAAAGGATAGGATATGGCTTGAAGGTTCATATAAAATTTGATCCATTTTTGGGTTAAATAGTTATTTTTTATTTACATGACAAAACATTTCATGTAATAGTTAAATTAAATATTTCATGTAATCTTTATATATATAAAAGGAGAATTCATAGTTGATGATGTGGCTTCATGAGAATCAAGTATTAATCAAATGGTGAATTGTGGTTGATTCTTCATCTTCTCACATTGGTGACAAAAGTGATAAGTTGAAAGTGTGATTGGCTATATAAAGGATAGGGTATGGCTTGAAGGTTCCTACAAAATTTGATCCATTTTTTGGTTAAATAGTTATTTTTTTTTACATGACAAAACATTTCATGTAATAGTTAAATATTTTATGTAATCTTTATATATATAAAAGGAGAATCCATGGTTGATGAGGTGGCATCATGAGAATCCAATATTCATCAAATGGTGAATTGTGGTTGATTCTTCATTGTCCCACATTGGTGACAAAAGTGAAAAGTTGAAAGTGTGAATGACTATATAAAGGATAGGATATGGCTTGAAGGTTCATACAAAATTTGATCCATTTTTGGGTTGAATAGTTATTTTTTATTTACATGACAAAACATTTCATATAATAGTTAAACATTTCATACCCTTAAAGGAAAACCCAAGAGTAATGAGGTGGCATCATGAGAATCAAGTATTCTTTAAATGGTGAAATTTGGTTGATTTTTCATTGTCCTACATTGGTGACAAAAGTGAAATTTGAAAGTGTGAGTGACTATATAAAGGATAAGATTTGGCTTTAAATCTTTATATGTAATACCCCGGGTAAGTTCGTTTGTTAAATATTAGTTCCGTTAAATCTATTTAACCTTATAATTGATGTTTAGGGTAAGTTTGGATTAAATTATAAGAAAAATGTAGTTTGGTCATTTATGGATAGTATAGGGACTAAAGTGGTATTTTGATTTGATAATATCCCTTTTGATGAAATAAGATATTTTATAATTCTAAAAATATCCTAGGGTGTATGAGTGTGTGTGTGTTTGAGAGAGTAAGAAGAAGAAGAAAGAAAGGGTTTTTGACTAAGACATCAATTGGTGCACTTGGAACTGAATTCAGGTATGTTTCCTTTACAATTTATGTGTGTAATTGCTATTAGGTAGTTTCTATCCGATTAGAATAGGCAATTACACCTCTGGTAATAATTCAGTCGAATTCTTGGTTGAAAAGATGCAAACCGACAGAAGTGTCCGAACACTATGAATGGGTCCGGGTGATTTTGTTGGTAGTGTCCGGGTAAATTAGCTGGTGGTGTCCGGATGGTGTTCTAAGGTGTCCGGACGAGTCAAGTATCCGGGTAAGTTCCTTTTTCCTATGTTTTCCGGATAGAATTGGATACCGGATAGCATCTGGATTACTTTGGTGTCCGAACGTTGTCCGGACTGTATAGGTTGTCCGGAAAAGTTGTGTTGTCCGGATATTTTGAGGTATCCGGATACTTTTGCTGTTTGGTCAAATTGGGGAATTTAGATGCTTTTAAGTATCCAGTAGCCTGTGTTTTGTTAATTCATGGATAGGGAATGAATGAGGATCGAATGTACTGTGGACTTGACTTAAGTTCGGGCTTGGGGAAGACAATTGAGGATAAGAGTTAGATAGAGTTATATAAATCTCTTAGTCCTAGCAAGCCCTATGTGTTCAAAGTGGTAAAGCAATACTTGTATATGATTGTTTCAGATTCTGTGGAATTGAAGTGAAGCTGAATTGTTTGAGAAAAGCTTGGAGAACGTTTTGATAAGACAAACAAGTGAGTTTTTATTTAAAATGTTTTCAACTGGAATACATATATGTGAATGAGTGTAATAATGTGCATATGTTATTTATATGAGTATTACACTGCATGGGTGCTAGTTGGTCGGGCTTAGGACTGGTGGAAGTTGGTTGTATAGAGGGACAGTGGTGTTGGCTGTATTTAGTACAGTGGTGTAAATTAATTAATTGGCTTGCTACCAATTAATATGGCCAAGAGAAAGAGAAAGAGAAAGAGAAAGAGAAAGAGAAAGAGATGGAAAGATACATGGTGCATGAGTCATAGTTGGTATTTTGTTATATGCATTATGTGTACTGAATGTTTGTAAAGATGATTTTGACTAACGGGGATTTTCTCACTAGACCACTAGGTCTAACCCTCATTTTGTTTTTAAAATATGTATTCCAGGTGGTGGAACGGGTAAGAGCAATTGAAAAGAGTAACTGGTGGATAGCTTTTGTGAAGACTTTTGTTAGGAAGATTTAGATGTGTTTTTGTACTTATGACTTTGCTGTTAGTCATAATGTAAATTACTTAGTCAAAAAGTTTGTACTGATTTGTGTATTATGTTTAGCAAGACTATGGGACCGAATATGAAATATGATGTATTTTTGATCAATTCATGTTGTGAAATGTATGTTATTTGTATATATGGGATTGGGTTGTTACAAATGGTATCAGAGCCCTAGTTTAAGCGATTTAGGTATTAGTACCTGTACCTAGACTTAAACTGCATGTGAAGTAGGATGTCCCTGTTGGTTCCCGTTTTGCTTAGACAAGATTAACAGATCTATTAGTTCGAGTTTATGTTTAATGCGGAAGCGTATTTGAAGAACTAACAGATATGTTTGTATAGAAACAATACAAAATATAAAGAAACAGTGATCAGAATATGATATCTCAAAGTTTACTGAGTTTCAATATATAGCAAGAACATATTTAAGAACAGTGAGCATGCAAAGCTTTAAACAGATATGACTCTAAATGTGCATAAGTTATGTGTTCTTGTGTGTTGATGTTTCTGTGTGTTCTTGTTGTTGTGTTGTTGTTTTTATTGTTGGGAAGAACTAAACATTAGTCTTCCTTTTATACTACTCTAAGGGGACCATAAAGTATAAGCTACTGTTGATCGGATGGCATGAATAGTTGTACGTATTGTATTGCATTAAATGCCGCAGACGTCTATGTTGTACAAAGCCCTATTGAGTCCACTCAGAGTTTGACACGTGTTGAAGTTGGACAGGGCATGCTATCATGCAAGTTGATGGACAGGTCCTAGGAACAGTAGCAAGATATTTCTTCAACAGTGGCAAGATATTATAAATATCTTCCAAGTCTTCAGTCTGAACCGCAGAGGCTCTGTCAAGGGTGACAGAGGTTCTGTGGTTGGTCCTTTGTAGAGTAGTGTTCACTGGGTTCCTTGTCTTCTGATATTGTCCGCAGAGGCTCTGTTATTGGTAACAGAGGTTTTGCGGTCTTGGTCTTCTGAAAGCGTCCTTCTGTAGTTTCTTCGGTCTTTTATCACTCTTGATCAAACTTCCTTTGATTCTTCTGAGATGCCCGGCAGAGCTTCTGTTGTACTCAGCAGAGCTTCTGTGGAAGTTCTTCTGTACTTTGCCATTTTTCAATACTTCTAATTTTTCAGAATATTGGAGCTAACAATCTCCCCCTAAGTATTGAAAAATAAAAGGTTGAATTATGCATTTTAACCTAAGTAATAAAAAGAGGTTAAACAATACCTCAGAAGATTATTTCTTTCATTTGGAAATTATGCCAGAGGCATTTACATTTGAGTACATTAAATGAACAGAAATAAACGTTGACAGAGGTTCTTTGAAGAGACTCAGATTCTTGCATTTGGGAAGTCGTCAAACTTTCTGTTGTCTTTTCTTACTTCCTTGAGTTCTTCATAGAATTTGAAGCAGAGATTTCTTATGCCTAGTGCAGCATCAATCTCTTTGATCATCATTGAAGCAGATTCTTCGTCCATAAGCTCTGTTGCTTTGTTCTCTTCTAGTATTTTTCTGAACATGTTCAGAGTACAGGTTGTGTACTTCTGACAGTCCATTATCACAAAAAGTTTAAGTTGATCTGCAGGATTCTTGTAGACTAACCCGTACCTTGGAGTTTTGATAATCGAATTGGGTATGGCATTGGGTGGGCAGAAATCCTCTGGAGGTCTGATACTTAAGGTAGTCACGCCTAGATCGATGGCTAGTTGAAAGTCGAGCATGCTGTAGATTAGAAGCTTTTCACGCATCGCCTTTCTGAGAACTCGATAAGACCTTTGGTGGCAGTCGTCATTGAAGTTGTCTTTCGTCCATTGCAGAAGGTCAGGTAAGTCATGGGGATTGAGGTTTCGGATATCAGCATCAGAGAATTGATTCTCTGATCTGTCAGACCTTTTGACTTTCCAGATTGTATACATCGTATGAGGATAGGTTCTCATTTTAGAGTATTTACAATAGATTACCTTCTTTATTTTGTGAATGGAGTAAACTTGGTTGACCGGTTTTGACTTTGTAGTGGTGAAGATGGCATCGAATTCCTTTCTGAGCTTCTGATCTCGGACATGAGCTGGCAGATCGTTCTGGAAGTGCTGTCTGTAGAGATAACTGTAAACTTGCTCTTTCATTTGTTCAATGGTTGGAGTAGTTCTTGGAATTGGTCTCCTTAGCTCGTCCATCTGTCGAGTGATGTCTGCTACTTTAGCTGTGGGATCCAGGGTTGGGTTTTCTGACAGAGGATTCAAATTGAATGCCCAGTCTTCCTCTTCGGGTTTAGGAGTGACGAAGGCATTAAAGGCATCTTTCATCAATTTCTCTGTAGCAACTGGTATCTTCTTCTTTGTCTCTTCTTCTGTCATTTTTCCCTTGCCTTTATCTTTTGGTTTTGAGGTTTCAGAGGTTGGATTTTGGATTTGTGTGGGTGGGACCTCTGTAGATTTATCAGTGAGAGGTTCTTTGGGTTTTGGGGTTGGATGCTCTGATGTTTTGGTTGTTGCCTCTGAAGGTTTTGATACTTCGGGTTGTGAGGACTCTGTTGGTGAGGACTCTTCGGGTCTTGGAGGTGGGATGTCAAAACGCTTTGCTGATTGAAAAGCAGATACAAATTCCATTATGCGAAGAATGTACTCTGCAGTGGGTTTCGGTCTTTGGGGTTTTTGAGCTATGGATTTTACTCTAGTTTTGCGCGGGATTGTTGGTTGTGAGGTTGGTGTTGGTTCTTTGGGTGAGAGTGGAGTTTGTTCTGAGGATGGGGATGCAAAAGTGATTACCTGAGGTTCTGTGGTTGGTGCATCCTCTCCAACGATATTTTGGCTCTTCTTCTGAGTTCCTTGTTGTGAGGTTTCCTTCGGAGTTTCTGTAGTAGAGGGTTTTGCGGTTTTTTCTATTGTTTTTGCAGCAGCAGCCTCTGTTGTTTCCTTTGCTCTCTCCCCCCCAGGATGACCAGATGCACCATCATCAGGATCATCCTGCCTTCTTTTAGCAACAGCTTCTGTTCTGCAGGTGTCTTGTGCTGCTTGCCTTGCTGCTTG
This sequence comes from Saussurea involucrata, assembly GCA_033807775.1. Classification (NCBI taxonomy): domain Eukaryota; kingdom Viridiplantae; phylum Streptophyta; class Magnoliopsida; order Asterales; family Asteraceae; genus Saussurea; species Saussurea involucrata. The sequence continues at coordinate 91,979,535 of CM066327.1, read as the reverse complement.
TTTCTTCATTGTTTCAAAGTAGATTGCGATCGAAGTTTTGAAGGCTTTGGTCGCACCTTTCTCGAACTCTGCAGCAGTTGTTTTGGCAATGTTAGTGGCAGAGGTGATGGCAGCATCAGTAGAAGTTTTTGTAGTTGACTTCATTTCTGCAAAGGCTGCTTTAACCTCCGTGGATAAGGTATCCACTTTGGTATTTAATCCTGTAAGCGCGCCTGAAGTTGAATCTGTAAAAGTATTGAATGAGCTTTGCAACTTATTCAATGTTTGAGTTACAGAGGTTACAAAGACTTGGAACTCATCCTTCGTAACATGTTCCTCTTGGGTAACCTCTGGAGGAACAACCCCTTCTCCAGAGTGAGTCCCTGTTCCTGGGACACCTTCTTTCATTCCTATTTGAACGTTGAGAATGGAAGGATTTCCATCTAATCTTTGAGAAGAAACATGAGTTTTAATCTCTACAGAAGTTTTGCGAAGAACAGTGACCAAATCCACTCCAGAGGTGGGTATCGGAATGTTCTTCTGTTGACTCGGAGACTTGTCTAGAGTCTCTTCGTCTTTGTGCTCACTACTTCTCTCTGAAAGAAGTTTTGGCCCTATATTGTGCGTGGCAGAGGAAACGAATTCCTTTGTAAGGTGTTCTAGTGTGATCTGGGGCGATGGATCACGAACTATAGGTGAGTCTCTTTAAGGAGACTCCCTAGGAATGGATTCCCCGGTTTCTGTGGGCGCAGAAGTCGAAAGAGTGACCTCTGGATGTTTGGTTTGGGTAGGGATCGAGTTGTGCGACTCTTTTTCAATAACTCCTTCTGCAGCTAGACCTGCGGAGTTAGATGTGTGGGTTGCACTGGGAGGGGGTGAGGGATGTGTGCCTTCTACAACTTCGGCATCTTTTTATTTTTCTCCAGAAATTTCTACTCTATCCTCTAACCTTGTTTCTATATTCTCATCTATTTAGACCTATTCTTCTACAGTCTCTTGTCTTGACAGAAGTGTTTCATGAACCTCTGTGAAGATTGGGGTTTGCAGAGGTGTAGGTTGATGTTTTTCGATTCCCTCTGTAATTGATTGCAGAGGAGAAGATGGGTTCTTCTTCTTTGATTTCCACTTTTTGGGTTTTGGTGCTTCCTCCTCTGTAGATTTTGACTTCCTCTTCCTTTTGGGAGAGGGAGGGGCAGAGGGATGTGCAGAGGGTGGAGAAGATGGTTCTGCAGGGGTTTGTTGGATAGCAGAAGCAGAGGCAAGAGGTTCCTCTGTAGGGGTCTTGGTTTTCTTTCCCTTTTTCTTCTTCTTTTCAGATCCCTCAGAAGACTTCCTCTTTGAAGGATAGAGGTCTTTCCTTATATTCCTGAAGTTCTTTTGGTTGGCCTTGTGTTTAGCCAACTTTATCTTCCATTCTTCTTCGGTAAGCCTCTCTAAAACACTACCTCCTAAGGGCACTCCTATACGCGGGGGTGTTACAGGACTGGGTTCAGGAGTCCTGTAAACGCGTGTGTACTCACTAACTAGTTGTATATCACTAGCATAACCTAACATTACCTTTGAGAGTGATCTGTTGTGAGGGTAGCCGTCCTCATGTTCTGTAGGGGTGTTCTTGGACATAGGAAATTGCTTAGGTTTGGGACCGTCCATTGGCCATTTTTGGATAAGGAGGAGGGGCTCGAAAAGTACACTGAAGATTCGCTGGAACTTCAGAGGGGGCAACCAGTTGGGATCAGATATTTTGGCTTTCTGGGAGGCGAGTTTGCGATCGATGGTGTTGATGATCTCTTGCATCATTATGGTGGCATAATCTAGGGGTAGATCATAGTACACACCATACATGATTGAGAGAATTTGAGGTGAGCTTTGATCGATGCTCCCTATTTTGCCCGTGAGGCAACGATTTAGGATGGAGAATAAGGTATTCCACAGAGGGGGTAGTCTAGCCCTGCGGAAATCGTTCCTCTTTTTCAACTGTTGGTTGTACCCTAACATGTGTAGAAAGTCGATAAGTTCTTCGTTTGTTGGTTGGGGGGCATACTTTTTGATTCCCATGAGACCTCTTGTTGTAAGGCCAAATTCTAATGAGAACATGGTGCGGTTGAACATCAGTACAAGGCTCTTACTTTGGTCAGGCTTAGAAATATAGCCTCTTATCAAATCGGTGTCGGCGTCATAACGACAAGATTGCCAAAACTGATGTAGATAACGTACGGGTATTTGGTCAACGGTTTTGCAAAGAAGAGGGTAAATGTAACGTCCCAAAAATTACAAGGAATTTAAAATTTTTAAAGTAACATTTCATTAATAAAAACTCATTTAATAATTCAGTCGTTTCGTTTGCAAACTCATAATTAATATTCTCACGAACAATAAACAGCGGAATAAATGTCTAAAATTAAAATCATAAAAGTAATCAACTCTTCCCACGCGCCAGTGTGTACTCGTCACGCCTTGGAGCCACTCGTACCTGAAACCACAATTTTATTGGGAAAGGGTAAGCACGAAGCTTAGTGAATTCAGACACCATAAATAACACAGTTATTTCCACACCACCTCTAAACAGATAATTGCACATAAACAGCATACAAGTCTACGAACAAATCATAAACATGCATACCTACACCATCCCACCCAAAGGCATAAGCTGGTCCACCCGACCACACAATAACCGTGCAAGCATTACCCGGCTCCCCCGGGTTCCTACGCCACCCGCGTATATAAACCTCGGCCCCGCCGAGTCACTACGCCACCCGCGTATATAAACCTCGGCCCCACCGAGTTACTACGCCACCCGCGTATATAAACCTCGGCCCCACCGAACTCCTACGCCACCCGCGTAGTCATAACAATAAAGGTTCGACTAGACGCCCCACTATTTAGTCCCGCATCACAAACCATTAAAACTACCACACACGTACAAATCGTAATGTAAAAATAACCGACATTAGTTATAGTGAGAGAACTCACCTCGTAAGCGCGCCTAGCTCACAAACAATAATTCAAGCTTCACAAATCCAAGATCACTTCCCAACACCTAAACAATCGTTAAAATATATTAACACGAGACCCGGACCCTAAAACACGACGCACCCTTAAATTGGCACTAAAATGACTTTCCGGTCTAACCAACAGGTCTGTTCGGGACCTGTTCCGACCTCCATAAACCCAGAAAATCCTGAATTAAATTTCATAACCAGAAATTGCTCAGAGTTAGGGTTCCAAGGACATATTATACACCTCCTAACGATTTTTCTACAATTTATTACAGATTTCACAAAATTGGTTAACTGCACAGCGAAAAACAGCACCTTTCGTTAAAAACAGTAGTTTGACACTAGCTACGGTCCGAACTGGTTTTTACGCAAAACATAAGAAACTTACTAGACTCAGAATGGGAACTTTTGGCACTGGTTTCATCCCAATCCGACATTCCTAGCAGAAGTTATGGCTTTCCCAAAACAGTGGCAGAAACTGAGACTATTAAAACGGAACGCGATCTGCCACATCCGGATCTGCTGTATAAACAGCCAATTTGCGCCTAGCTAGAGGCCGAACCGGACTTCTGCTAAAACACGAAAAGTGTTCCCGGCACAGAGTGTGAACCGTGGGCACCGGATTCGCCTCAATCCGAGCTACGACGGAAAAGTTGTGGCCGTCGCAAAACAGTGGCGGACAAACGTTTTCACATAAAATGATAACTAACGATTATAATCTCATTAAGACAATGCTTAACCCAAACAGCCCCGGGAATCCTAAAACTTACTGGAACAGATTATACCAAGATGTAACAACAGCCTCCTTGCCGCCTCCGGCGGCGGTGGTGGTCGGCGGCGATCACGCACACACGCACACACACCCTCATATCACCGCCCTCTCTTTCGATCGCTCTACGCGAACCCACCCGCACCCGCAACCACACCAGCCCCGATCGCCCACGCCCGGCCACCACAGAGGCGGCGTGCGGCGGTGGTTGCTTCGCCGGAAAAGAAAAGGGAAAAAGGAAAGGAAACGAGAAGAGAATGTACCTCTCGACGATTACGATACCGCCGCAAGAAAAACAACAACCCTTCCTCCTTCTCGACTCTCTTCCTCACGACCTCCTTCTCGCCGGCGTAACAGCTCCGGCGGCAGCAGCAGCGGTGGTGGCCGGTGGTTCCTTCTTTCCGGTTGGTGCACAAACGAAAGCAAAAGGGAGGGGTGCCGTAGGGTTTGCGATTTCTTTTGTTTCTTGCTCACGACGCCAACACACACACACAACCAAAAACAAAAGAATGGGTTTGGCTATTTCTTTTTCCTTTGTGTATTACTCACGGCAACAACACCCAAAACAATATACATAGGTATCGATATTCCCTTGCATGGGCCGAACCCAAGGTGGGTCTTTGGGCCTTTGACACAAATAGTCCCTCCACTTACAACCCTCTCGCAACTAACCAAAAATTCCGACACTTTAACGATTTGACCCAACTCGACTAACCCCGATAACGGAAACCACAATAATTCAAACTTAAAAGAAAAGAATTAATACTAATAAATTACATACTGGGACACGGGCTTTACAACTCTCCCCCACTTGGATTAGACTTCGTCCTCGAAGTCTCTGCCTACGAATAGCTCCGGATAGTTCTCCCTCATCTCAATCCTCAGGTTCCTAAGTCCACTTGAAATCCCTTCTAAAACTTCTCGAATACTTTTCTAACTAACGTACTCCTTCTAGGACACTGGGATTATGATCGGCAGAACACCCCAACAATTGGAATCATTCCTAGCCAAGCGACTTCGGTTGTCCCCCAACCTTAGATATTCCATACATCCCGAGTCAAATCTCAAGCTCTAACCATTCTAAAGTTGCCCACCAGTATACCCAACTGGATACTCGGATCCGATCATTCCTACCATTAACCATCGATTAATTCCTACGAGTTCTAATAGACTCCCAAAACTTACCTTACACGCATCATCAAACCAGTAAATTTATAATCACCCACGAAGGTCATTCCACCACAACCATTCATTACAAGAAAGCATCTCAGGGTTACTACTACCATTACCCGCCCTAGGAAACCTAGTTACACCGTAACAAGATACACCTTAACGCCTACCTCCCAGGTACGTCTCAAGTCCCGGCACATCGGAACTACCTCTCAGGTAAGTGCCCAAGACTGTGTCCTCTTAATGCCTACTAGAAAGTCAAAGTCATAACACATGGATACCGGAGTCCCACCCCGAGACACCCAACCGACCATTAAGACCGAGCAATTGACCCTTGACTATCACGGACAAAATTCGGAATTTCCCCCGAAACTCTCTCGCGTTTGGCATTTTCCTCCAAAACTGCTACCTCCTGAGCACTACCTATCGACTCGAGAAGAGGTGCAACCACTGTTAACCGTTGACACAAGCCCCACAGTGGCTCACCATCCAGATGTCGACTAAGTGCGTCCGTAACAACATCCGCTTTACCGGGGTGGTAAAGTATCTCACCATCATAATCCTTGACCACGTCAATCCACCTCCTCTGACGCATGTTGAGGTTTTGCCGGTCATCAAGTACTGGAGGCTTTTATGGTTAGTGTATACACTTGACGCCATACAAATAGTGCCTCCAAATCTTACATACCCTCCGGCAAAGTCAACATCGGAGCCTCACATAACGCCTGCGTAGCTCCTCAAAGCCCTCTGCTGCTCTTCACCCCAACTAAAAGCCGCAGATTTCTTCGTCAATCGAGTCATCGGTAAAGCAATCTTGGAGAAATCCTGAATGGATTTCCGGAAGTACCCTGCTAACCCAAGAAAACTCCGTACTTCAGTGAGAGTCTTTGGCACTTCCCACCGCATCACAGCCGTAATCTTGGCCGGATCCACCATAATACCATTCTGGTTCACGACATGCCCTCGAAAGTGGACCTCTCGTAACCAGAACTCACACTCGGAGAGCTTAGCATACAGCTTCTCCCGCCTAAAAACTTCCAAAACTTCTCGCAAATGCATCTCATACTCTTCCTTCGACTTCGATTACACAAGAATATCGTCGATGAACACGATCACCGATCGATCCCACATAGGGTTACATACCCGGTTTATGAGGTCCATGAACGCTGCGGGTGCATTGGTGAGCCCGAGAGGCATCACCACAAACTTGTAAATGGCCATAACGTGAACGAAAGGCCGTCTACTCCGTATCCTCTCTCCTCACCCGCATCCGATGATACCCCGATCTCAAATCAACCTTAGAGAACCACGAGGCTCCCTGAAGCTGATCGAACAAGTCATCGATCCTTGGCGGAGGATAACGATTCTTCACCGTAAGCTTATTCAACTCATGGTAGTCTATACACATCCGTTGGGACCCGTCTTTCTTTTTCACAAACAGAATCGGGGCTCCCCACGGTGGACAACTCGGCTTGATGAACTCCTTTTCGATAAGTTCCTGCAACGAGTGTACAACTCCTTCATTTCCGGTGGAGCCAGGCGATAAGGTGCCTTGGCCACCGGAGCAGCATCCGGAATCAAATCCATCGGGAACCTCACACCAGAGATCTCCAAAGTGCACCCCCGGTACACGTCAGTAACCGTCAAGGTCCTGTGTTCAGCAACTGCAACCACAAGTGGACAGCCTAACCGTCCTACAACTCGGCCCCAAACACTCACTGACTATGTGAGACACGGAAGGATGAGTAGCCCCGCTATCAATCGTCACCACAGCAAGCACCGAGTTAACCAAGAACGTACCTGTCACCACTTTATACGTAGCTTGTGCCTCATCCACTCCCAGTTGACGAACTCTACCTCAGGCGGCCTCCATCACTACAGCAAGTGAAGCATACTGCGCGATACTCACAAACTCCCTGATCTTGGTACGTAACATATCCTTGTATCGTGTCCTCTTCATGTCCTCAAAAGCAGCATGCTAAGGATAGAATAATGTCATTTCCGTGAACTTTCGGTTCACCTCCCTTATGGCCTCCGCAGTCTGACAGAGCTCCACGAACTCTTTGGCACTCCTCTCCATTTCCACTAGAGGCACATGCTCTACACGAAACATACGACGAACTCCTCCCAGGTTAAGTAGTGCGCCCGTTAAGCGTCAAAGCAGTAGCACACCAGTCTTTCGCTCCGTCTCGTAACAGATTCACCGTGAAGTGAACCTTCTAGTTCGCAGGACAACCACCGGTAAGGAATGTGCACTCCATAACCGATCCCGACTCTCTTGTTCGGGGCTGCCCACCCGCAGGGGGTGGAATCGCCGTGATGCGCTCCTCCATCGACACTATTACCTCATCACGAATGGCGGTAATAATTTCGGGGATAGCCTTCTCAAAACATGCGTCACCTCGACCGCAAACATCTCACAAATCTGATCAGCAATAATTCCAGCATCAACATCTAGATCAACATTATTTTTCCTCCTTAACGAGCTACTAGCACACATTAAAACCTGGTAACTACGCTCACACTCAACTCTTCGGATTCTCCGTGACTTTCCCCGACTCGAGCACGGATCCTGTGCTTCAGATAGTAGGAGCTCTGCTACTACCCTTCACACCTATCCTTACTCGTTTCGAGTCCTGTCCCGGGACGTCCAAGTAGTTGCTTACCACAAACAAACACATATGCCCATTCCGGCATATGCAAACACTTTTCCTAGCTCCCTAGAAAAGTCGTATTACCCCACCACCCTTGCTAGAACGGAACCCCCACTAGCCCTGACGAGTCGCCTCGTAAACGCACAGTCGTATACAGTGAAACCAGATAGACATTCGAATATAAGATTCTATCCTACAACGGTTGGACTCAAACAAGAGCTGCGCAATAGAACTAAATCCAACATTCTAAGGCTATTCAGTTCCTACTGCATACAACCTAAGGTGCATTCACATAACAACCTATCAAGGCTAGCATGAGTTCCTAATAGCAAGTAACAAGTGTACAGTACCACAAAATCCACGTAAGCAATCTAGCATACATACTCCTATGTTCTAGAAAGCAATCTAGCATACGTACTCATATGTAAACGCTATTCCCAACTCACTAGGAATTTCATTTCATCCCACTACTCTTGCTACAACGGAATCCCTGTTAGCCATAACGAGTTGTCTCGCAAATACCCAGTCGCACGCAGCGTGAATCAAATAGACATTCGAATACAAGATTCTATCCTAGAACGGTTGGACTCAAACAAGAGCTGCGCAATAGAACTAAATCAAATATTCTAAGGCTATATGATTCTTACTGCATGCAACCTATAGGGCCTTCACTTGACAACCTACTATAACTAGCATTGATTCCTACTAGCAAGCAGTCATCGTACAGTACAGTGTAAACAACCTAGGCAATCTAGCATGCATACCCTATGCCTAGAAAGCAATAAATACACTAAGTGCTGTACCTTCCCAATTGGCGTCGGCTGACTGTACACACTGCGCCCACGATCACCGTTTCCCAAACGGGCTTTCTCCGTTCATTTATTTTCAAAGATTTTAATAAGAGAGTTTAAAAAACTTCATAGCCGCAACTTGAGACCAAACACACCGAGATGTGTTTGATTCACTCAAGCTGTGCTCTGATACCAAGTTGTAACGTCCCAAAAATTACAAGGAATTTAAAATTTTTAAAGTAACATTTCATTAATAAAAACTCATTTAATAATTCAGTCGTTTCGTTTGCAAACTCATAATTAATATTCTCACGAACAATAAACAGCGGAATAAATGTCTAAAATTAAAATCATAAAAGTAATCAACTCTTCCCACGCGCCAGTGTGTACTCGTCACGCCTTGGAGCCACTCGTACCTGAAACCACAATTTTATTGGGAAAGGGTAAGCACGAAGCTTAGTGAATTCAGACACCATAAATAACACAGTTATTTCCACACCACCTCTAAACAGATAATTGCACATAAACAACATACAAGTCTACGAACAAATCATAAACATGCATACCTACACCATCCCACCCAAAGGCATAAGCTGGTCCACCCGACCACACAATAACCGTGCAAGCATTACCCGGCTTCCCCGGGTTCCTACGCCACCCGCGTATATAAACCTCGGCCCCGCCGAGTCACTACGCCACCCGCGTATATAAACCTCGGCCCCACCGAGTTACTACGCCACCCGCGTATATAAACCTCGGCCCCACCGAACTCCTACGCCACCCGCGTAGTCATAACAATAAAGGTTCGACTAGACGCCCCACTATTTAGTCCCGCATCACAAACCATTAAAACTACCACACACGTACAAATCATAATGTAAAAATAACCGACATTAGTTATAGTGAGAGAACTCACCTCGTAAGCACGCCTAGCTCACAAACAATAATTCAAGCTTCACAAATCCAAGATCACTTCCCAACACCTAAACAATCGTTAAAATGTATTAACACGAGACCCGGACCCTAAAACACGACGCACCCTTAAATTGCCACTAAAACGACTTTCCGGTCTAACCAACAGGTCTGTTCGGGACCTGTTCCGACCTCCATAAACCCAGAAAATCCTCAATTAAATTTCATAACCAGAAAGTGCTCAGAGTTAGGGTTCCAAGGACATATTATACACCTCCTAACGATTTTTCTACAATTTATTACAGATTTTACAAAATTGGTTAACTGCACAGCGAAAAACAGCACCTTTCGTTAAAAACAGTAGTTTGACACTAGCTACGGTCCGAACTGGTTTTTCCGCAAAACATAAGAAACTTACTAGACTCAGAATGGGAACCTTTGGCACTGGTTTCATCCCAATCCGACATTTCTAGCAGAAGTTATGGCTTTCCCAAAACAGTGGCAGAAACTGAGACCATTAAAACGGAACGCGATCTGCCACATCCGGATCTGCTGTATAAACAGACAATTTGCGCCTAGCTAGAGGCCGAACCGGACTTCCGCTAAAACACGAAAAGTGTGTCCGGCACAGAGTGTGAACCGTGGGCACCGGATTCGCCTCAATCCGAGCTACGACGGAAAAGTTATGGCCGTCGCAAAACAGTGGCAGACAAACGTTTTCACATAAAATGATAACTAACGATTATAATCTCATTAAGACAATGCTTAACCCAAACAGCCCCGGGAAGCCTAAAACTTACTGGAACAGATTATACCAAGATGTAACAACAGCCGCCTTGCCGCCCCCGGCGGCGGTGGTGGTCGGCGGCGATCACGCACACACGCACACACACCCTCATATCACCGCCCTCTCTTTCGATCGCTCTACGCGAACCCACCCGCACCCGCAACCACACCAGCCCCGACCGCCCACGCCCGGCCACCACAGAGGCGGCGTGCGGCGGTGGTTGCTTCGCCGGAAAAGAAAAGGGAAAAAGGAAAGGAAACGAGAAGAGAATGTACCTCTCGACGATTACGATACCGCCGCAAGAAAAACAACAACCCTTCCTCCTTCTCGACTCTCTTCCTCACGACCTCCTTCTCGCCGGCGTAACAGCTCCGGCGGCAGCAGCAGCGGCGGTGGCTGGTGGTTCCTTCTTTCCGGTCGGTGCACAAACGAAAGCAAAAGGGAGGGGTGCCGTAGGGTTTGCGATTTCTTTTGTTTCTTGCTCACGACGCCAACACACACACAACCAAAAACAAAAGAATGGGTTTGGCTATTTCTTTTTCCTTTGTGTATTACTCACGGCAACAACACCCAAAACAATATACATAGGTCTCGATATTCCCTTGCATGGGCCGAACCCAAGGTGGGTCTTTGGGCCTTTGACACAAATAGTCCCTCCACTTACAACCCTCTCGCAACTAACCAAAAATTCCGACACTTTAACGATTTGACCCAACTCGACTAACCCCGATAACGGAAACCACAATAATTCAAACTTAAAAGAAAAGAATTAATACTAATAAATTACATACCAGGACACGGGCTTTAAAACTTAAAATGAAAACTCGACACGTCATCAGTGTCAGTGACGACGAGACGTCGTGGGCGGCCACATTAAATGAAAAGCGCGTGGGTTTTAAATTTTCACCACAGAAAAGTTACCGTTACAGATACAGAAATTCCCAAGTGGAAATCTTTACAGAGGTTCTGTGGGTACAGAAGCTCTGTGATTTTGGAAAACTTTTATCTCTTTAGATTGTATCTTTAATGAAAATCGTTTGAAAAACACGGAGAGGATCAATAAATCTTTAGTAGAGAGAAATTATCATACAGAGGTTTTTGGACCTCTGTCAGAGCCAGCAGAGGCTCTGTGACAGGAAACTTCAAATAACTAATAATTTATAAACATTTTTTATCATCCAAGTTTTTGATCAGATTTAACAATGTATTTAGGACCTATTTAAAAGTTGGTGTCCTAGAAAATTGTAAATCTCAAAGATTTTGTGCAGCAGAAGTCATTTGAATGATTTGAGTGATCTACAGAGGTTCTTCGGTTGAAAGAACTCTGCGGCTTATGACTTATGTAGCATTTTGTGAGTACGAGATACCAACCTATTTTTCTTCTTGATTTGGCGAATGTGATCTCTTCTGTCGCATTCTTAGCTCCCCTTGACTTATGAATCTCTGTAGATTTAGCAAGGTCTCCTTTTTCGCTCCCCCTTGATCTAACAACCTCTGTAGATCAAGTATCTTCTTCTGCTCCTTCTTGACCTATGCTTGGTTCAGAATAAGATAAGTTGAGCATAAACCATAGGTCAAGTCCATCAGAGGTTCTGTGAAGGTCGTCAGTGGTTCTGAGCAGACCTTACAGAAGCTCTGTGATTTCAAGAACTATTGAAGATTTAAGAATTTACAAACAAAACAAAAAAATAATAGAAATAAAAAAATATTTACAAAGTTTACAGAATATCTAGGTTATACTTATAGAGGTTTTGGGTACCCATATTCGTATGGGTCCTATTGTATGAAACGCCTTTATGCACTTGTCATACATACCAGAAATGAAAGGCTTTTTGTCATTTTGAACATTTTGAACATTTTGAACAGGTATAGAGCCTTTCACTATCCAAACATTTTTCATCTTTTTTAAAAGCTAGATTAACTAATTTGTCCAACCTATGATCATGAAAAAATTTCGATGTTGAGGTCTGAATTTTTGAAAACATATTTGGCTTAAAGGATCCTTTTAACAAATTATTCCTTGAATTTGAAGTTGTGTTAAGTGAATGATTTGAGTTTGCAAAATCAAATTTCTTGATCCTTTTAGCAAAAATATTATTTTTCCTTAAATTTACCTCAAGCATCTTTTGGAGATTAAATTTGCATCTCTTCTCCAACATGATCTCAGTTGATAAATTAGAGAGTCTTTTTGTTAATCTGGATATTTCTGTTTTAAAAATCCTTCTCTCTCTTTCAAAGTCATCTTTTTGACTTAAATCTTGAAATTTTTGAACCTTCAACTGTTCAGATTCTTTTCTTTGAAAATCAGATTCTTTCCTTTCTTTTTCAAGGATTTTCTGTAATTCTGAGATTTTACAAGTAAGCTCCATAGACTTTGTTTCAAGAACAGTTTTCTTCTCTTCATAATTTCCTTTTTCATTGACCACAATCTTTTCAAAACTGGAAATCAGTTTAGAGAAATTTAAACATTTTAGTTCATGTCTTTTCTTTTCTTCATCTGACATAGATAAGTTACTTTTTAGTTCAAGATTTTCACAGTTTAAGATTTTAACAGATTCTTCAAGTTTAGCAATTTTATCAGAAATAATAAAAATGCTTTTGTTCTTTTCATCTAGTTCTTTTTCAAGAGAAGGAATTATTTTGCGAAAATTTGTGCTGAGTTTTAAATAAAAAATTGAATCAGCATCACCACAAAATTTAATTCTAGACATTTTAAATGAGGTTTTTAACGAAAGAAACAGTTTCTATGATGTTACCAGATCGAATAAATCGAAAATGGCAGTAAAACAGAATCTGTTTGTAGGAATGAAGAACAGGTTAAAGACAGACAGTTTCTATCACAAATCTTGTAAAAACGAGGATCACTTGATTTTAAAAATCAAGCTTCGCTCTGATACCAATTGTTGGTTCCCGTTTTGCTTAGACAAGATTAACAGATCTATTAGTTCGAGTTTATGTTTGATGCGGAAGCGTATTTGAAGAACTAACAGATATGTTTGTATAGAAACAATACAGAATATAAAGAAACAGTGATCAGAATATGATATCTCAAAGTTTACTGAGTTTCAATATATAGCAAGAACAGATTTAAGAACAGTGAGTATGCAAAGCTTTAAACAGATATGACTCTAAATGTGCATAAGCTATGTGTTCTTGTGTGTTGATTTTTCTGTGTGTTCTTGTTGTTGTGTTGTTGTTTTTATTGTTGGGAAGAACTAAACATTAGTCTTCCTTTTATACTACTCTAAGGGGACCATAAAGTATAAGCTACTATTGATCGGATGGCATGAATAGTTGTACGTATTGTATAGCATTAAATGCCGCAGACGTCTATGTTGTACTAAGCCCTATTGAGTCCACTCAGAGTTTGACACGTGTTGAAGTTGGACAGGGCATGCTATCATGCAAGTTGATGGACAGGTCCTAGGAACAGTAGCAAGATATTTCTTCAACAGTGGCAAGATATTATAAATATCTTCCAAGTCTTCAGTCTGAACCGCAGAGGCTCTGTCAAGGGTGACAGAGGTTCTGTGGTTGGTCCTTTGTAGAGTAGTCTTCACTGGGTTCCTTGTCTTCTGATATTGTCCGCAGAGGCTCTGTTATTGGTAACAGAGGTTTTGCGGTCTTGGTCTTCTGAAAGCGTCCTTCTGTAGTTTCTTCGGTCTTTGATCACTCTTGATCAAACTTCCTTTGATTCTTCTGAGATGCCCGGCAGAGCTTCTGTTGTACTCAGCAAAGCTTCTGTGGAAGTTCTTCTGTACTTTGCCATTTTCAATACTTCTAATTTTTCAGAATATTGGAGCTAACAGTCCCTATTATTGTAGAACCTGGGAATGTTAAATATAAATAGGTAGAAGGAACATCATGTAAAGTAATTTCAGATTTACACTTGGCCAGTGTAATTGTGATCTTACAGGTACATGTTGAACTGGAATACCTTGTTATATGGGTTATGTGCTTATGTGTATATTAACCTTGTCTGAATCAACAGAATGGCAAGTGGTACGAGACAAACAAATCGGGAAGGAGGAGGAAGCCTGAATAGAACCAATCCAACAGCCGGAGGAAGGGGAAGAGGGGGAGAAAGAGGCAGGGGCTGGACTGGAGGCAGAGTACAAGGGCGAGGCACAGAGTTTGTTACAAGAGACGACTTGACTGCTGAGATGGGAAGATTACAAGCCAATATTCAAGCCATGTTTAACCAGACGCATAATACTGAAACGGAAAGACCAGATCCTAACTTGGAAGACGAGATTCCTATCACACCTACTGTCGTATCAGTACCAAGAAGGTGTGACTATAAGATGTTTTTAAGCTGTAAACCACCAACTTATGGAGGGGATAGAGATCCAGTGAAGGCGATGCGGTGGCTGAAGGAAATTGAAGCTGTATTTAAAACCAGCAAATGTGCGGAAGAGGATAAGGTGTTATACGGAACTGCAATGTTGAAGGCAGATGCTTTATATTGGTGGGAGGCCCTTATTGACTCTAAGGGATCTGATGTATACTCAACCTTTACTTGGGGCGAATTCTCAAGGGCATTCAAAGAACAGTTTTGTCCTCAAGCAGCAGTCAGACAATTGGAGGAGGAATTCCTGAGCCTACAACAAGGGAATTTATCAGTCAGAGACTATACTGCCAGTTTCCTATAGAAGTCGCATTTTGGAGAGTATTATGTTGCCACGGAGAAAATGAAGATGGAAAGGTTCATATTTGGATTGAATTCGAAAATTCGAAAGTTAGTGACTGCAACGAGACCTGATACCTTTTCAGCAGCAGTAAATGCCGCGGAAAATGTGGAGCGGGATAATAGGAGGGATGCTGGTGATAAAAGTATGGGAAAGAGAAAATGGGAAGGACCACCACATGATCAGAAGAAGTCCAGGTTTCAGCGATTTGATAGCCGTCCACCTTTTCAACCAGTTGAAAGACCTTGCCCAAAATGCCACCGTTTTCATCAAGGAAGTTGCCAAGTGGATCCTAGAAACTGTTATAAGTGCGGAAAGATCGGTCACATTGCTAAAGACTGTCGGGTAGTTCGATTTTGTTACTCGTGCAATTCTCCTGATCATCTTCAGTACGATTGTCCACTAGGGAGAATACAATCGGGTGGTACGTCAGTAAGACCAACAGGTGTCAGACCAGTAGTACCGAGACTAGAACCACCAAGAACGAGGGGTCGTACATTCCAAATGACAGCAAAAGAAGCGGAGGAAACTCCGGATGTGGTCACAGGTACATTTTTCATAAACTCTACACGTGCTAAAGTGTTATTTGACTCCGGTGCAAATCGATCTTTTGTATCTCCTGCATTTGCTGCTTATCTGTGTTTGAAGCCTAAAGTGTTAGAACATGCCTTACTAGTAGATACTGCAAATGATAACCAAGTGTCGGTTAAAGAAGTATTTGATAGCTGTGTAATAAATATAGAAGGGTGTGGAGTACCAATACAACTATTTCCTATAGCTTTAATCGAATTTGATGTGGTAGTGGGGATGGATTGGTTAGCTGAAAATCAGGCTAACATAGTATGTGATAAGAAAATAATTAATGTGGTATTACCTGAAAAGGGACCGGTAGTGATTTATGGTGATCGTAGAAATCATCAGTCTTGCCTTATATCTATGATAAAAGCCCGTAAGTGTGTGAATAAGGGTTGTCAGAGTTATTTAGCTTATGTGATAGATATTAAGCCAGAAAAGAACAAGTTGGAAGATATTCCGATTGTTAGTGAATTTCCGGAAGTGTTCCCTGAAGACTTGAATAGTCTTCCGCCCGTTAGGCAAGTAGAGTTTGGTATAGACCTGATTCCTGGAGCCGCTCCTGTAGCCCGTGCACCGTATCGTCTGGCACCTCCAGAGATGAAAGAAATGATGACACAACTGCAAGATTTATCCGATAAAGGCTTCATCAGACCTAGTTCTTCGCCGTAGGGGTGCACCAGTGCTGTTTGTGAAAAAGAAGGATGGTTCGATGAGGATGTGTATCGATTATCGGGAACTGAATAAGCGCACGATCAAGAACAAGTATCCGCTTCCCAGAATCGATGACCTCTTTGATCAATTGGTTGGAGCTTGTTATTTCTCCAAGATTGATTTAAGGTCTGGTTACCATCAGCTGAAGGTGAAAGAAGAAGATGTTCTGAAAACTGCTTTTCGCACAAGGTATGGTCATTATGAATTCTTAGTGATGCCGTTTGGATTGACGAACGCTCCAGCTACTTTTATGGATTTAATGAATCGGGTATGTAAGCCGTATCTCGATAAATTTGTAATTGTATTTATCGATGATATACTTATCTATTCTCGATCCAAGGAAGAGCACGCACAACATCTTCGTTTGATTCTGGAATTGTTGAAGAGGGAGCAGTTATACGCTATGTTTTCTAAATGTGAATTCTGGCTACGGGAAGTGCAGTTTCTGGGGCATGTAGTTTCCGAAAAAGGTATACAAGTTGATCCGATGAAGATGGAAGCGATTGAAAAGTGGTAACCGCCGAGAACGCCAACCGAAGTACGTAGTTTTCTGGGTTTAGCCGGCTACTATCGAAAGTTTATAAAAGACTTCTCTCGTATTGCCACGCCTTTGACTAAGCTGACTCGAAAGAACCTGAAGTTTGAATGGAAAGCAGAACAGGATGGAGCATTCCGGTTACTGAAAGATAAACTCTGTAGCGCGCCGATACTAGAATTACCTGAAGGTTCTGAGGACTTTATGGTCTATAGTGATGCTTCTAAGTTGGGATTGGGTTGTGTACTAATGCAGCGCGGAAAGGTTATTGCTTATGCTTCTCGTCAGTTAAAAGACCATGAAAGACAGTATCCTACACACGACATAGAACTGGCAGCAGTTGTTTTCGCGTTGAAGATTTGGAGACATTACCTTTATGGCTCTAAATGTCAAATCTATACTGTTCATAAGAGTCTCCAACATCTTTTCGATCAGAAGGATCTAAATATGAGGCAAAGAAGATGGCTAGAATTGGTGAATGATTACGACTGTGAAATCCTTTATCACCCGGGAAAGGCGAATGTGGTAGCTGATGCACTAAGTCGTCAAGAAAGGAGTGGAACAATAAAAGCTATTTCACTAAGGGCTGAACTCTTGCCTAACATCTTTGACGAACTACTGAAGGGTCAAATAGAAGCTTATCAGGAAGAACATTTTAAGTCAGAACGATTAGTGGGAATATCAGCATTGCTTGTAAAAGATGATCGTGGGTTGTTGTGTCTGGGGAACAGAATTTGGGTGCCTCGTTTGGGTGGTTTACGTGATCAGGTACTACAAGAAGCTCATCAATCTCGATTCTCTATTCATCCAGGTACGAATAAGATGTATAAAGACCTGAAACAATTTTATTGGTGGCTTGGGATAAAAAGAAGCATTGCTTAGCATGTGGAAGCTTGTACTACTTGTAAGAAGGTATAGATTGAACATCAGAAGCCGTTTGGGCAGTTACAGCGTTTAGAAATACCGATGTGGAAATGGGATCAAATTACTACAGATTTCATCACGAAGCTACCAAGGACTCCGAAGGGATTTGATGCCATTTGGGTGATCGTTGACAGATTGACGAAGTCTGCTCACTTCTTGCCAATAAAAGAAACTGATTCGTTGGAACGATTAGCCAAGTTGTACATCAATGAAATAGTAACTCGACATGGAGTTCCAATCTCGATTATATCTGATCGTGATAGTCGTTTTACTTTAAGATTCTGGAGGAGCTTTCAAAAAGAAATGGGTACCCAGATAAAATTAAGTACAGCGTATCATCCTCAAACTGACGGTCAGAGTGAGCGGACGATTCAGACTTTAGAAGACATGCTCTGGGCTTGCGTTGTTGACTTTGAGGGATCTTGGGATAAGCACTTGCCACTGATTGAATTTTCCTACAACAACAGTTACCATTCCATCATACAAGCGGCACCGTTTGAAGTTTTGTATGGTAGAAAATGCCGAACGCCTCTGTGTTGGAACGAAGTGGGAGATAAACAGTTAGCAGGGCCAGATATAGTTCAGTTGACCGCGGATAAGATTTTTCAGATTCGGGAACGTTTGAAAGTAGCTCAAGACAGACATAAAAGGTACGCTGACCGACGCCGAAAACCGTTAGAATTTCAAGTTGGAGATTTTGTGATGTTAAAAGTCTCGCCTTGGAAAGGAGTCATCCGATTTGGTAAACAAGGTAAACTGAGCCCGAGGTACATTGGACCATTTGCAATTATAGAAAGGATCGGTGAAGTAGCTTACAGGTTAGATCTTCCGCCAGAGTTAAGCAGAATCCACAATGCATTTCACGTGTCAAATTTCCGAAAGTGTTTAGTTACGCCAGATCAGGCAGTGTCTCTACCAGATATTCAAGTGGATGAAAAACTGAATTATGTGGAGGAACCTGAAGCCATAGTTGACCACAAGGTTAAGGTGTTGCGGAATAAGGATATCAGACAAGTGAAAATACAGTGGCGACATCATAGAGGTCAGGATGCTACTTGGGAATCAAAATTAGAAATGAGAACTAAGTACCCGCACCTTTTTGCTTAAACCGAATTCCGGGACGGAATTCTTTTAAGGGGGAGATGATGTAATACCCCGGGTAAGTTCGTTAGTTAAATATTATTTCCGTTAAATCTATTTAACCTTATAATTGATGTTTAGGGTAAGTTTGGATTAAATTATAAGAAAAAGGTAGTTTGGTCATTTATGGATAGTATAGGGACTAAAGTGGTATTTTGATTTGATAATATCCCTTTTGATGAAATCAGATATTTCATAATTCTAAAAATATCCAGAAATATCCTAGGGTGTATGTGTGTGTGTTTGAGAGAGTAAGAAGAAGAAGAAAGAAAGGGTTTTTGGCTAAGACATCAATTGGTGCACTGGGAATTGAATTCCGGTATGTTTCCTTTACAATTTATGTGTGTAATTGCTATTAGGTAGTTTCTATCAGATTAGAATAGGCAATTACACCTCTGGTAATAATTCAGTCGAATTCTGGGTTGAAAAGATGCAAACCGACAGAAGTGTCCGGACACTATGAATGTGTCCGGGTGATTTTGTTGGTAGTGTCCGGGTAAATTAGCTGGTGGTGTCCGGATGGTGTTCTAAGGTGTCCGGACGAGTCAAGTATCCGGGTAAGTTCCTTTTTCCTATGTTTTCCGGATAGAATTGGATACCGGATAGCATCCGAATTACTTTGGTGTCCGAACGTTGTCCGGACTGTATAGGTTGTCCGGAAAAGTCACGCTGTCCGGAAAAGTTGTGTTGTCCGGATATTTTGAGGTATCCGGATACTTTTCCTGTTTGGTCAAATTGGGGAATTTAGATGCTTTTAAGTATCCAGTAGCCTGTGTTTTGTTAATTCATGGATAGGGAATGAATGAGGACCGAATGTACTGTGGACTTGACTTAAGTTCGGGCTTGGGGAAGACAATTGAGGATAAGAGTTAGATAGAGTTATATAAAGCTCTTAGTCCTAGCAAGCCCTATGTGTTCAAAGTGGTAAAGCAATACTTGTATATGATTGTTTCAGATTCTGTGGAATTGAATTGAAGCTTAATTGTTTGAGAAAAGCTTGGAGAACGTTTTAATAAGACAAACAAGTGAGTTTTTGTTAGTCCCATTTAAACAAGAGGCAACGATTCATATATTGATAGAGATAGTAATAAGAAGATGGATAAGGATAAATGGTGTATTATTGATGATGAAAGCAACCTAGAGAGAGAATGGATCTCTCTCTAGAACACACACTACACCAAGGAGGCTACATTGCAATGACAAAACCCAAAACTAATTACACACACTAAACATTATATACCCCTTGTTACATAGTTAAGCCCAAGCCCATTACACTATATCCAAGCCCATATTACAATTAATACCCCTTTATAAAACTATCTTATAACTAAGACATTTTGTGTCCTAACAGTTTTTATTTAAAATGTTTTCAACTGGAATACATATATGTGAATGAGTGTAATAATGTGCATATGTTATTTATTTGAGTATTACACTGCATGGGTGCTAGTTGGCCGGGCTTAGGACCGGTGGAAGTTGGCTGTACAGAGGGACAGTGGTGTTGGCTGTATTTAGTACAGTGGTGTAAATTAATTAATTGGCTTGCTACCAATTAATATGGCCAAGAGAAAGAGAAAGAGATGGAAAGATACATGGTGCATGAGTCATAGTTGGTATTTTGTTATATGCATTATGTGTACTGAATGTTTGTAAAGATGATTTTGACTAACGGAGATTTTTTCACTAGACCACTAGGTCTAACCCTCATTTTGTTTTAAAAATAAGTATTCCAGGTGGTGGAACGAGTAAGAGCAATTGAAAAGAGTAACTGATGGATATCTTTTGTGAAGACTTTTGTTAGGAAGATTTAGATGTGTTTTTATACTTATGACTTTGCTGTTAGTCATAATGTAAATTACTTAGTCAAAAAGTTTGTACTAATTTGTGTATTATGTTTAGCAAGACTATGGGACCGAATATGAAATATGATGTATTTTTGATCAATTCATGTTGTGAAATGTATGTTATTTGTATATATGGGATTGGGTTGTTACATTATATATATAAAAGGAGAATCCATGGTTGATGAGGTGGCATCATGAGAATCAAGTATTCATTAAATGGTAAATTGTGGTTGATTCTTCATTGTCCAACATTGGTGACAAAAGTGAAAAGTTGGAAGTGTGAGTGGCTATATAAATGATAGGATATGGCTTGAAGGTTCATACAAAATTTGATCCATTTTTGGGTTAAATAGTTATTTTTTATTTACATGACAAAACATTTCATGTAATAGTTAAATATTTCATGTAATCTTTATATATATAAAACGATAATTCATAGTTGATGATGTGACATCATGAAAATGAAGTATTAATCAAATGGTGAATTGTGGTTGATTCTTCATTGTCCCAAATTGGTGACAAAAATGAAAAGTTTAAAGTGTGAGTGGCTATGTAAAGGATAGGATATGGCTTGAAGGTTCATACAAAATTTGATCCATTTTTGGGTTAAATAGTTATTTTTTATTTACATGACAAAACATTTCATGTAATAGTTAAACATTTCATATAATAGTTAAACATTTCATACCCTTAAAGGAAAACCCAAGAGTAATGAGGTGGCATCATGAGAATCAAGTATTCATTAAATGGTGAAATTTGGTTGATTTTTCATTGTCCCACATTGGTGACAAAAGTGAAATTTGAAAGTGTGAGTGGCTATATAAAGGATAAGATATGGCTTTAAATATTTATCTATATAAAAGGAGAATCCATGGTTGATGAGGTGGCGTCATGAGAATCAAGTATTCATCAAATGGTGAATTGTGGTTGATTCTTCATTGTCCCACATTGGTGACAAAAGTGAAAAATTGGAAGTGTGAGTGGCTATATAAAGGATAAGATATGGCTTGAAGGTTCATACAAAATTTGATCCATTTTTGGGTTAAATAGTTATTTTTTATTTACATGACAAAACATTTCATGTAATAGTTAAATATTTCATGTAATCTTTATATATATAAAAGTAGAATTCATAGTTGATGACGTGACATCATGAGAATCAAGTATTAATTAAATGGTGATTAGTGGTTGATTCTTCATTGTCCCACATTGGTGACAAAAGTGAAAAGTTGAAAGTGTGAGTGGCTATATAAAGGATAGGATATGGCTTGAAGGTTCATACAAAATTTAATCCATTTTTGGGTTAAATAGTTATTTTTTATTTACATGAAAAAACATTTCATGTAATAGTTAAATATTTCATATAATAGTTAAACATTTCATGTAATCTTTATATATATAAAAGGAGAATTCATGGTTGATGAGGTGGCATCATGAGAATCCGGTAATCATCAAATGGTGAATTGTGGTTGATTCTTCATTGTCCCAATTGGTGACAAAAGTGAAAAGTTGAAAGTGTGAGTGGCTATATAAAGGATAGGATATGGGTTGAAGGTTCATACAAAATTTGATCTATTTTTGGGTTAAATAGTTATTTTTTATTTACATGACAAAACATTTCATGTAATAGTTAAGCATTTCATGTAATAGTTAAATATTTCTTGTAATCTTTATATATATAAAAGGAGAATCCTTGGTTGATGATGTGGCATCATGAGAACAAATATTCATCAAATGGTGAAATTGTGGTTGATTCTTCATTGTCCCACATTGGTGTCAAAAGTGAAAAGTTAAAAGTTAAAAGTGTGAGTGCCTATGTAAAGGATAGGATATGGCTTAAAGGTTCATACAAAATTTGATCCAACTTTGGGTTAAATAGTTATATTTTATTTACATGACAAAATATTTCATGTAATAGTTAAACATTTCATATAATAGTTAAACATTTCATACCCTTAAAGGAAAACCCAAGAGTAATGAGGTGGCATCATGAGAATCAAATATTCATTAAATGGTGAAATTTGGTAGATTTTTCATTGTCCCGCGTTGGTGACAAAAGTGAAATTTGAAAGTGTGAGTGGCTATAAAAAGGATAAGATATGGCTTTAAATCTTTATATTATATAAATAAAAGGAGAATCCATGGTTGATGAGGTGGCATCATGAGAATCAAGTATTCATCAAATGGTGAATTGTGATTGATTCTTCATTGTCCCACATTGGTGACAAAAGTGAAAAGTTGGAAGTGTGAGTGGCTATATAATGGATAGGATATGGCTTGAAGGTTCATACAAAATTTGATCCATTTTTGGGTTAAATAGTTATTTTTTATTTATATGACAAAACATTTCATGTAATAGTTAAATATTTCATGTAATCTTTATATATATAAAAGGAGAATTCATAGTTGATGATGTGGCATCATTAGAATCAAGTATTAATCAAATGGTGAATTGTAGTTGATTCTTCATTGTCCCACATTGGTGACAAAAGTGAAAAGTTGAAAGTGTGAGTGGCTATATAAAGGATAGGATATGGCTTGAAGGTTCATACAAAATTTGATCCATTTTTGGGTTAAATAGTTATTTTTTATTTACATGACAAAACATTTTATGTAATAGTTAAACATTTCATATAATAGTTAAACATTTCATGTAATCTTTATCTATATCTTTATATATATTAAAAGAGAAACCTGGAGGTATGACGTGGCATCATTAGAAAGCTAGAATCACTGCTTCCTTTTTTCTTATGCGTTCAGAATGAGCTGAGGTTTTTGATCAAAACCGAAGAAAAATCTGAAGAGACTCCCCATTAATTGGTCCATTCCAAGAGACACACAATTCTTAAGTTAGTTGTCTTCTCCACTATATGTCCTCTATGATAGTTTTTCCCCATCAATCTTCCTCTTCCAGATAGCCAATTCAGGGGCGGCCTCAAGGCGTACATGCATCGATTATCCTCTAAGAATTGAGATCCATGGAAGGAGGAGAAACCATCATCGAGAGGTTGCAGGGTTTTCGTTCGATCGGTAACTTCAAGGGCTACAAAAGAGAACAACAAGTCACACCCGTGAGTCTCAAAGGTGGAGTTTTTTTCTCTCGCTTCTATCGTCTACATATTTCTGGGTTTTTGTAGTGTCGTGCTCTCCTATTTCCCGATAACATGTCACCCCCTTTTATGTTTATATACTTCAATTTCTTTACGAGAATTAAATGTAAAAAGGCAATGCATCCAACCATTATTTGATTGAAGTTATTTCAAAATAAATCACAACAACGAAGGAGTGGAAGTTCAAATGGAATATGATTTTGAAAACTGCATCAGCCTTTCAATCAACCATGCCCTTGATGATGTAAACATAAATCCCAATCAAAGTGATTGAAGGCCAAAATGCTCTACGATCTGCAAAATTAACCAAGAAGGTATTTTTATCTTTTTCTTCCTACCTATCCTTCTCCTTCTGGGAGTTTGACTTAAATTTTATTTTTATTCAACTGTGAAGGATAATGGAAGAGTATATGGCAGCAGAAACACAAGGGTTCTAGGTTTTACCCCAACAACATATATAGGAACATGGTGAGTTTTTTCTCTCAATTTGTTAACCAATTTAATTTTTTTTTAGATGAAACTATTAAGCAAATATGATCCAAATAACAAGTTTATTGGAGAAATTACTTTCCTGGATGGTGTTATTTTAGTTTTTTCACATCAGCCTTCTTTTCATTTTCTTTTATATTTTTATTGGTGTTGAATTTCATCTAAGCATGAGGTTGTTTTTACATATTTGACATCAAACATTAGCTTTTAGAGAAACACAGTTAGAGCTCTAATAGAGTTTTTGTATTTATCTAATTAAGTTTTGTAATTTAATTATAGCAGGTCCTAGGAAAGTTGCTTGATCTGTTTTTTGTACTTTTTCATTTTTTTTTGTTCTTGGAGCCAGAATTGAAAAGTTAGCTTAATTTGATTAGATGTAGAAAAAAGAATGTATGCTTCACGAGTGGATTATGGTCGGGAAAGCGGTGGTGCCGACAGAATTCTCAATAATTACACCAACAAGGTCTATGTGGTCCTATGGGGAAGAAGTGTATACTTAAGTGGTTCTTTTATAAGGTAAGATTTTAATGCTTATAAGTGTTTTAAAGTTGATCAATAAGTTTATATGATATTTTGTTAACGAAATTAGAGCAAATAGTTGTTTAATTGTTGGTACGAGCTACTCTTAAATTTTATTTTGTCTTAAATTTGTAGCCTTATATCGAGTTGTAAGTTTTTGGTTCTATTTATTAGGTGCTCACAAATGGGGATTCACCTCCGGTGCAAAATGTACCAAGAAGTGCTCAAAGTGGCAATCACCATTTTAGAGAGTAATGTAACTTACACACGTGATTGTTTTGTAAATTCACCATCGTGATGATTTTTAAATATTATTAGCTTGCAGGAGAAATCTTGCTAGATGGAGGATGAAGAATTTTGTCAACAATCCCTTGCTGGCATTCAGTTGATGAAGGTATGTTTTTCAACCTCTTGGCTTACAAGATGTAGTTGTGTTGGTCCCGTTTATGAGCAACAATAGAAGAAATATAGAATCCATATTTAAATATAGAGATAAGATATGCATGAAGAACAATTATAAAGAAACTTATCTCATATTCATTGACGATTAAATATGGAGAGGAGAAAACATGAAGAACACCACACTTAACATGTAAAACCGACTCTCATCTAGTCTATGTGTGTTTTTGTGTGCTCTCCAAAATTTCTCACTTGAAATAAGACAATGGACACCTCTTATATAGGGCCATTTACACATTAGATATTTAAGATATCTAATATCTAGACAATATCTATATAAAATATCTAAGTAAATATCTATAAGAAAATATCTAAAACATCAAAATATCTTTATAAAACATTCATTTAATTAGGAGCTAATTAAAGCTAACAATCTCCCCCTAATGTTTTATAAAGAAAGCATCATCTTATAGTCTCCCCCTTGCTTTCTTTAGAACCTTTGATGTTCCGTTCTTCAAGTCTTCAAAGCATCATGTGCTCCCCCTCAAATGTAGGCTCATCCACCGAGCTTTAAACGTGAATAACAGAGGATGGAGTGACATTTAAAATGTGACAAATGTAGCTTGACACCATGAAGAACCGTTTGGATCTCTGTTATACTTAACAGCAAGCAGACCTGACATTATGCATGCCACATGTCTCTGTGCACGCTATCAAGCTAATCCAAAGAAATCACATTATGATGCCGTAAAGAGAATCTTTAGATACCTAAAAGGGACCAAAAATCTTGGTCTCTGGTATCCACAGAACTCTGGTTTTGGTCTTAAAGCTTATACAGATTCAGACGATGGAGGATGCATGCTCGACAGAAAGAGTACCTCTGGGAGTTGTCAATTCCTAGGTGGTAAACTAGTCAGTTGGACCTCCAAGAAGCAGAATTGTGTTTCCACATCCACTGCAGAAGCTGAATACGTTGCTGCCGCTAGCTGTTGTTCTCAGGTTCTATGGATGAAGACTCAGCTAAAAGACTACGGCCACATTCTGTTCAAAATACCCATCTTCTGCGATTCCAAAAGTGCTATTGCTATCTCTGCCAACCCTGTGCAACACTCAAAAACCAAGCATATCGATATAAGGTATCACTTCTTGAAACATCATGTTGAATACGGTACAATCGAAATGCATTTTGTGCCCACAGAATATCAACTCGCTGACTTATTCACCAAAGCACTAGACGAGAAAAGATTCAACTTCTTGGTAGGTAAGATAGGAATGATTAACATGGTGTGAAAATCCTCAGTAAGTATAGTTTTATATTCTGTAAATAATAAGTAAATACATTGCTTAATTTATTGCTTTGATTAAATCTACTTCTGTATGTAAATTCTTAAAACCTTAAATAGTTCTTAAAATCACAGAGCTTCTGTAAGTCAACTCAGAACCTCTGACGACCCCTACAGAACCTCCAAAAAAAAAAAACCATGACCTATGTTCTATGCAAAACTTATCATTCTTTGATCCAAGCATAGGTCAAGGGGGAGCAAAAGGAAATTACTTGATCTACAGAGGTGATTAGATCAAGGGGGAGCAAAAGGAAAATTCTTGATCTACAGGAACTTGTGTTGCACTCCTTTTATTGTAAGATCCCACATTGGTTGGGGAGGGGAACAAAGGTTGCCTTATAAGAGGAACTTGATACCTCCCCTATCAGACGCGTTTTAAAACCGTGAGTCCGGGTGTGTGGACAAAGCGGACAATATCTGGTACGGTTGGCCTGGGATGTTACAAATGGTATCAGAGCCACTCCTGTGCCGTTCGAGATGTGGGGCAAACCTCATCGAGGACGATGAGTCCCTGAGGGGGGGTGTGTGTAACACCTTAGGCATATCCCACATCGGTCGTGGACAGGAGAGATGCTGGGTATATTAGTAAACCTTGGCCTTACCAGACACAACGCGTTTTGGGGCCACAAGCATGCGGGTTCCTTGGGAACCCTGTGGTTAAGCGTGCTTGGGTGGGAGTAGTACCAGGATGGGTGACCTCCTGGGAAGTCCTTGCGAAGTCCTTGCCAGGTCGCCAAGAACAAAGCCGTGAGCCAGTGGGGCAAAGCGGACAATATTGTGTCGTGGTAAGCGGGGTGTTACAGATGGTATCAGAGCCGGGAACCGGACTGGTGTGCCAGCGAGGACGCTGGGCTCCCAAGGGGGGTGGATTGTAAGATCCCACATTGGTTGGGGAGGGGAACAAAGGTTTCCTTATAAGAGGAACTTGATACCTCCCCTATCAGACGCGTTTTAAAACCGTGAGTCCGGGTGTGTGGACAAAGCGGACAATATCTGGTACGGTTGGCCTGGGATGTTACAAGAAGTGATTAGATCAAGGGGGAGCAAAAGGGGCCCTGAGATGATCTACAGAGGTAAAATCTCTCAAAGGAAAGCCGAAGAAGAATGTCGATAATTCTCCATCGACAGAAGAAAGACAAAACTGCCGAGAACAGAAGAACCAAAAGGTATGTCTCTCGCATGAAAGGTTTTTAGAAAACAGTTTTCTAGGACAAGAATTGTCAAATATGTCCTAAATATACTGTGAATAACATTTCAAAAATCAAAAGTTCAAAAGATTCAACAAAATTCGAAATAGGAGAAATTTAAGGTCATAGAGCTTCTGCTGAGCTCAACAGAGCTTCTGCAGGAAATATGATCTGTGATCACAAATTAACCCTCTGTCGATCTTTTGGAATGTTATCTCGAAAACCGACAACACACACCATGACCTTCTCGAACAAAACGTTTATCAATATAGTTTTATCGGACACCAACCTTCAAAAATGTGCGAAAAACATCTCTTAACACAGATCAAAAATTGGATGATCAGAAAATTAATAGAATTCAAGTTATAAGATTTTTTCTCTCATAGAGCTTCTGCTGGCTCTCACAGAGCTTCTGCAAGTTCCATCAGAGCTACAAAACCTCTGTGAGTAAAATTTCTTGACAAAATCCTATTAATCCTCTCCAATATTTTTACAAACGTTTTCGTTCAAAGAGGAATCTTCAAAGTCATGATAACAATGAGATATATGAGAAGGTTAAAACTCTAAGATTTTCAAAATCACAGAGCTTCTGTAAAACACAAAAGTTCTGCCATTTTGTTATCTGTGGTAATAACGGTTACTTTTACTGAGAGTGAAACTCATATGGCTAAGAACAACTCCACGCGCCTAGCATTAATGGGCCGCGCACGACGACCTGTCATCTTCTGACATGGCCTACGTGTCCCATTTTCATTGAGCAAACATGGAACGTTTTTTTTGGTAAGTTGAACCCGCCGCTCAAACTCGAGTGCGGATTCCAAACTTTAATCCATTGCCATATATTTTACCCTTTCGAAGTCTACCGTTTTACCATCCTATAAAAACAAACCTTACCCTCTCATAAAACTTTTTACAAACTCTCATCTTCTTCTCCGGCGATACCCTGCAAAACACTTGCAAATGGCTTCATCTTCTCGAGCTACATCCTCTGAACTCTCTCCGGCGAACTCAACGGAAAACTCCCATGCTCATTCAGAACATTCTGAAAACCCCAGCCTTGCAAGAGATATTGAACAACAAGATTCCGGGGACTCCGCAGACTTTGCTCCGACGACACACTTGCAAAACTTCATAGCTAAGGATCATTTCGAAGCCACTCTTCCTATCAAATCCAACAACTGCTATTTGGTCCCCTCACCCACTACTTTCGGCGAAGCCCATGCCATACTTCTGAACCTCATGGAAAACCATATCCTCTTCCCTCTACTATCAAGAACCCCTAACAGAATTCCAGTCCGTTATTTGAAC
This sequence comes from Saussurea involucrata, assembly GCA_033807775.1. Taxonomy (NCBI): domain Eukaryota; kingdom Viridiplantae; phylum Streptophyta; class Magnoliopsida; order Asterales; family Asteraceae; genus Saussurea; species Saussurea involucrata. The sequence continues at coordinate 91,950,704 of CM066327.1, read as the reverse complement.
CAATTTTGGCAAAGCTGCCGATTTGATAAAGACGATTCTCTTATCAAAGGGTACATTTCAAGACCTGATAAATCTGAGCATCTTGAAATCAAGTTTAACAGAACAATGTTCTCACTTGAATTCAACCTACCAACAAGTGGTCTTCTGGGATTGAAAAGTTATGCAGAGCAACCAACAGACGAAGAGCTCTGTCGATTCGTGGAAATGCTTGGGTACAACACCCAACTACGGAAAAGAAATGACTTCCGCAGAGGCCGATTACCACCTCTGTGGAACACTTTGTTCTCTATTCTTAACACATGTCTGACAGGAAAGATAGGGAGTATTGACCAGAGCTCACATCAAATCTTGAGCATCATGTATGGGGTTTACTATGATCTTCCACTAGATTATGCGACCATAATGATGCAAGAGATCATAAACACCATCGACAGAAAGAACAACTCGAAAAGGGTCAAAGAGAACGATCCCAACTTTCTACCACCTCTGCAATTCCAAAGAATATTGGGAGTACTGTTCGAACCTCTGCTGCTAATCCAAAATTGGCCAATGGAAGGGCCAACTCCCAAACAGTTCCCGATGAACAAAAATACCCCCACTGATCATGCTGATGGCTACTCACACTGCAGACCTCTGTCAAAGAAACTTCTGCGCTACGCATCGAACATATCCCTTAAGAAAGAGTATAAACGCGATCATAGAACTCCAAAACCGAGTCCTATGACACCCCCGCGTTTAGGTGTCCCCCTAGGAACAATGATAGCAAAACCTCTTTCCACTCAAGCAGAAAAGGATCAAAAGTTAGCAAAACACATGGCTATTCAGCTCAGCTTCATAGCCAAACGCGCAGAAATAATGGGAAAGAAGTCTTCATCAAGAACCTCTGCATCTACTCCAAAAGCAAAGAAGAGAAAAACTGCAGAAGGCACCTCAACAAGCACTACAGAAGATCGACCTTCACCTCCCCATGCCACAGAGATTGGCTCCTCTGCTCCTCCCCTTTTCACAAAACAGAAAAAGAAGAGATCCAAATCAACAGAGGAAGGGGCACCAAAACCAAAAAGGAGGAAAACCAAAAAGAAGCATGGTAAAACACTTAAAAAGTTGTTTACCATTGCAGAAGAGGAAATCATAGAGGGAGAAACTGCAGAAGAAGAAGATGCAGAAGTAGGAATGACAGAAGAAGGATATCAATCACCCTATCAATCTCCAGATAGATTTGCTCACCAAGGAGACCTGAATGATTTCCTACAGAACCCCGAAATTGCAAACACCCTTAATACAGCAGGGTGGACGGCACAACCTCTCGACCACCACACTCCAGAAGAACAAGATTTCTTCATTTCTGGCATTGACACACATCTACACGAAGATGACACAACACCCAGAAATCAACCAGCCGAAACCCCTGTGATTTTACAAAACCCTTTCATTCAAGGATTGGACGTCCACAGAAGAAGTCCAAACCAAGCTTCAGAAGAAACAGAACAAATCGAAGCTGAGTGGAATACAACTAAAGTTACAGAGGCAACGGTTGTAGAAGAAACCACAGAAACAGGGATAGAAATCTCAGAGGTAGATTCAGATGAAGAAGAGGCTATCTGGATACGAAAAGGTCTCTATCATCCTCATGTCATGAGATTATACGGATCTCATCACATGTATGACTCCTTGCGCACAGAGCAAGGAACTTCCACAGAACCAGAAGAAGAAACAAGAAAAGATGCCGAAGTTGAAGAAGGCACACATCAATCACCCCCTCCCAGTGCAACCCACATTTCTAACTCCGCAGGTCTAGCTGCAGAAGGAGTTATTGAAAAAGAGCAGCACAGCTCGATCCCAAACCAACCCATCCAGCCAGAGGTTACTCTTTCAACCTCTGTGCCCACAGAAACCGGGGAATCCATTCCTAGGGAGTCTCCTCAAAGAGACTCACCTAATGTTCGTGATCAATCGCCCCAGATCACACAAGAACACCCTACAGAGGAATTTGTTTCCTCTAACACGCACTTATTAAGACCCACACTTCTTTCAGAGAGAAGTAGAGAGCACAAAGACAAAGAGACTCTAGACAAGTCTCCTAGTCAACAGAAGGATATTCCAATACCCACCTCTGGAGTGGATTTGGACAATGTTCTTCTCAGAACTTATGTAGGGATTGAAACTCATGTTTCTTCTCAAGGATCAGAAGGAAATCCTTCCATTCTCAACATACAAACAGGAATGAAAGAAGGTATCCCAGGAACAGGGATTCACTCTGAAGACGAATGTGTTCATCCAGAGGTTACCACCGGAACACAAGTCACAAGGGATGAGTTCCAAACCCTTGAGACCTCTGTGAACCAAACCTTGAAAGAGTTGCAAAGCTCTTTCAAATCTTTTGCAGAGACAACATCACTGGCACTGCTAAACCTGAACACCAAAATGGACAACCTGTCCACAGAGGTGAAAACTGCCATCTCAGAGATGAAGTCTGCTGCTACCGCATCCACCACTTCTGCCGCAACAACTACTCCTTCGATTGAGAACTCCATCAACAAGTTCCTTGATCAATTGAACAAACAGACTTCAGTGTCAACGGGCATCACTCCTGCAGATCTACAGAAGGCCCTACAAAAAGTTCAAGAAGAAGCCATGCGAAATACCATGCTGATGCAACCCAAAGACTACATGACAAGAGCACAGCTGACAGAGCTTGGGCAGAACGTGATTAATCAAGTGACAGAAGTCATCCTTTCCTTCACCACTGCCAATGCTAACTTCGTCAAAGATTTCAGAGAAAGTGTAGGAAGGATGAGATTCAAAACAGAGGCAGAGCTAGCAACTCTTCTTGGCCTCTGTGATGATGTCTGCGCGAAACTGATCGCTGCTGGAGCCACAATGCCAAAGAAACCCGATGCTTCCTGCAGAGCAGAGGGTACATCAGAAAAGGGTCAGGATGACTCTGATGATGATGACCATCCTGGTCCATCAGATCATCCTGAGGGGGAGAAAACTACAGAGAAAACTGCAAGCAGAGAACTTACAGGTCCACCAATAGCCGCAGAACCTCTGAGTCAAGCACCTCCAGAACAGACCCGACAACAACAAACTCAACAAACCACAGAGAATACACCCATCTCTGTGGATTCAACCTCTGAAGAACCCAACACTACAGAAGCAGATAAGCAAACCTCAGAGGCAACAACCGCCCCTGAGGTAATCATTTTGGAAGAAACAGATGAACCAACCACAGAGAAAACACCCACCTCTGTGGAAACACCCCAAACCATACCCAGAAGAAAGTCGATTGCCACCAAACCAAAAAGAGCAACGACCTCTGCTTCTGACATTCTGAAAAGGATGCACACAACAATAAGTGATCGTATGGTGAAGAGAGAAGAAGAAAGGCACAGGTTCACTTTAGCCTTCAGAATGGCAAGAAGATTCAATGAAAACACTTCATCAACAGAAACTGAGCTCACAGAAGAAGTCACCAAACAACCTCCAACAGAGGTTACAGAGCAAGTCAAGCCAACAGAACCATCGCCACAAAAGTCCTCTAAGTCACAATCGTCAAAATCCACAGAGGCAACCTCCATCAAACCTACAGAAGTACAAACCTCAAATCCCACAGAAGCAACAGGTTCTACCACGACAACAAAAAATAAAGGCAAAGGGATACTGACAGAAGAGCCTAAGAAGAAAACATTGTCAAAGCCAACAGAGAAACTGATGAAGAGTGCGTTTGACGCCTTTCAAACCCCAAAACCCGAAGAAGTTGACTGGGCACATGGATTGAAGTCTCAGTCAGAAACTCCTTTAACTGGTAGAGCTGCAGAAGTTGTTCAACATATGGAGAGTCTCAGAAGACAAATTCCACGACCTGGTCCAACACATGAAGAAATGGAAGAAGTGGTATACAAATACCTCTACAAACAATCCTTTCAGACAAACTATCCAATAGATCATGTGACAGATCCAAGGATCAGAGAAGAACTTGAGAACATCTTCACAAGAACAAAGCCAAGAGCCAAAGCAGATGTCTTCTCAATTCACAAAATCAAAAAAGTGATCTTCTGCAGATTCTCCTTCACAAGAACCTATCCAAGGGTCAGGTACAATCTTTACAAAGTCAGAAGAGAGAACAATTCAGAGTCTACCTTCGCTGATGCTGACTTAAGAAACATCAATCCATACGATCTACCTGACCTTCTGCAATGGACAAAGGACAACTACAACACAGAGGCAAACACCAGAGCCTATCAAGTATTGAGATAAGCGATGAGGGAAAAGCTTCTGCTATACAGCATGATAGATTTTCAGCTGGGAAAAGATCTTGGTCTCAAACATCTAGATCTACGACCACCAGAAGATCGCTGCCCACCAGACGCTGTGCCCAACTCAATCATCAGAGAACCAAGATTTGGGTTAGTATTTCAAAACCCACAACACCAGGTTAAACTTTTTGTACTCATGGATTGTCAGAAGTACGCAACCAGTACTCTGAGCAAATTCAGAGCAAGCCTTGTAAAATACAGAGGTACAGAGAAAATGGATAGAGATGATGCAGATACTTTCATCAGAGAAATAGACTCAACAATCCGCCTAAGAGAACTCTGCATCAGATTCTACAAAGAGATCAGAAAAGTCGGCAGAGACAACAGAAGCTACAACGATTTCAAAGATGCCAAAATCTGATTCTCAGACCTCCAATCTCTGCAAACAAAAGTTTATCTTTCATTGTACTCAAATGTAAAATGCCTCTGGCATATTTCTAAATGAGAAATTTCGAGGTATTGTTTAAACTTTGTCTTATCTAACTTAGCCTAACTAAACACAAAGTCAAATTTTTATTTTTCACTACTTAGGGGGAGATTGTTAGCTTCAATCTTCCTAATCATAGAAATACTTAGAAGTAGTGAAAAATAGGCTAAGTATAGAAAAGCCTCTCACAGAGGCTCTGCCACTTCTTCCAGAAGATCAAGTCCAGAAAGCCACAGAAGCTACAGAGGTAATCACAGAACCTCTGTAGTGCGCAAGAAGAAGATCAACTCGGAAACAAGTGGACTGCTCCACAGAAGGTCAGACCATAGAACCTCTGTAATGCCTTACAGAGCCTCTGTGGTCTGCTATGAAGACTTGGAAGATATTACTGGATACGTTCATCAACTTGCATGGAAAAGTACTGTCAAAACACGTGTCAAGCTCTGAGTGGACTCAATAGGGCATGGTACAAAATAGACGTCTGCGCCATTTAATGCATTTACCAATAGTACATCTGCTCCATTAAATGCGCATGGCTCAAACAACTGCTCACACCATCCAGTCCACTGTTCACACCATCCAGTTTACTATTCATGCCGTAAAAGGAATAGTGACCAACTTCATAGTCTTCTAAGAGTAGTATAAAAGGAAGTCTCATGTTGAGATCTTCCTAACGACGAATAGACAAGGAATCACTAATACTCTCAAACTTTATTGTCAAATATCTGAGTGTTATATTCTCACACACCAACAGTTCTTAATCTGTTCTTCGTGTTGTTATTATATATTGAATAACAGTAACTGTTCAAGAAATCCTTTTCATTCTTTACTGTTTTCTATATATATGTGCGTTCTAATATCTATCAAACATATCTGTTAGTTTAATACGCTTCCGCATCAAACTCTAAACTCAACTAATAGACTGTTAATCTTGATTAAGCGTATCTGGGTTCCAACAAGTTGATTTGCAATAGCTTAACAAATTTAATAAATTATTATTGAGAAACACTATATTTACCTTCTGAAACTTAGTGGTTATGATCATTACATTTAACTCTTAATGATGTGTTGATAAGTGATAACTTCATTAATCAAAATTGATCAGGAACCCTTTACCATATAGATAAAATTAATTTTACTCTTATGGACTCTTTAGGAATGACCTCTGAAAAGTAGCATAGCATGTACCACTCATTATCTCATTGATATATAGTATAAGTAAAAGAAGACACTATTATATTCACAAGACACTTTTGTGGATAAAATTAGGATTATGATGTACATCACTTGCATGGCTTTAAAAAAAAGAACCTCAATTTGGAAGAATATTAGGTGACAATTTAACATATGCACATTAGGTGTTTGCACACCATCAAGTGTAATAATGGTTATCCGTATTATTTGTAGCTTCGATTACCATATATTTCCAATACCATTCCCTACAAGAAGGGATCTTTTATATATAAAAGGTAAATATATAATCTACTTTTGTTCCCATTTATATTATTTGTTTTGCAATTACTCAATCTGTTTATCTGCATCATTGTTACTATTTGAGTTGGGTTTTATGTATATGTGATGATGGTATGGGGTATTGTTTTGTGTATATTGCCATTTTTTCGTGTCTATATATGTATCAATATTATTTTTTGGTTTGTGTTTTGTCTATATGTGTATTGTTGTACATCGACTTTGTCAGTACGTACATGTTGATGTTGCAATGTTTGATCGTTGGGTACTTTAATGGGATTAAACATATATTGTGAAGTTCCTGGACATAAAAAATTGAGTAGTTTACAATCATTTATTTGATAATCTAAGAAAGCATATAAGTTTCTAGCTTGGACATCAAAAGTCAAATTGCTTAGAGAAATTGGCCATGTTAGGCGAAGTTGAAGGGGTTAATAAAATCATATGTTTAGCATCATTTTCTTGATAATCTTAAAATGTTGATATAAATTTGAGGTTGTAGGAATAAACTTAAATCTAATATGGAATATAAGATTTCAGGTACTAGTTACATTCCATTGTTCTTAATTAAGAAGTTGAATGAACTATCCAATATGTGCAGGTTTGTAAATGTTTTGAGGAGTTGTATCGTGAGTTCTCTAGAACTTTCGTGGACCTAGATCAAACAACAACTTATAATGAAATGGATTGCAACTATTCCAATTATAAGGTTAATGAATCTAAGTGTCGTTTATCTAATCACTTACCGATAAAATTCAATACTTTCACTTGGTTATTTGGTAAGATTTTAGTCTACCAAAATGACATCGTATGCAACAGTTTACCAGGTAAGCGCTAACCGTGGTAAGAGTCGTCATACTCACTACCAAGTAAGACTCTCGACTCTTGCCTTCGCTGTATTCATCCGGTAAAGTAATGTGACTTGGTAAACAGTTACCCGGGTAAGTGTTTGGTAAACGGCTCCTAAGCTTTTGTTGGTGTGTACAGTCCAAAGGGAAGTCATCAGTATTCATGTACGGTGTTCATGTTCTCAAATTTACCCATGGGACTGCAATCTAGAACGTCAAGATCAAATGTAGTGTAACCATATTATGTGATGGGCAAGTATGAACCTCATCATGACCATTTATATTTTGGTTAATATAACAACATGAGGAATGCAAAGTACATGCAACCCAGTAGCCAACAACATTATCTTTAGAGTTTAGACCATTGCACTACTTGCAATTAAATATCAAAGAAAAGAGGTACAGTTGTTATTTTACCTTACCGTATAAATTTGTTTGTATAGTAGTCTTATTTTTATTTTATTTTTTGCTTTCAGATTCTAACTTTGGGAAATCGATTTTGTTTACCAAGTAGAATGAATAAAAAAATTCATGTAAAAATACGAGTACTTTCAGTTAGTTAATTATATTGTTTAGTAGACGAGGGATATTGCGTATTTCAGTGTCGAATGTAACTTTTGGTAGATGATGTCATAAAATTGTTAAATTTATATCATTTGTTTCACTTAACGTATTTTTATTTATGATACTTTTCCTCCATTCATCATTGATTTCAAGTTCTTCCCAATGTAGGAAAATTATTATGCAACATTTTCACTAAAATATAATTTGAAATTATTTATGAATGAAAAAATGGTTTTTATTCAATTTTGACATATTAATCATTGACTTACATTGCATTTGTTACGTGTAAATTAACAAATTATGTTTTATTTAAATTTATTACACAATTTTAATAAATACATTTCGTCACCGCGCAACGCATTGCGCGGTGTGACACACTAGTATATATAAAAACAAAAACCAAGGGTCTGACGTGGCACCCTCTCACGCCAGAACTCCCTGTTTTCTTTTTTTCTCCTTCTACTTTTCCTCTACTTTTTCCTCCCATTGTCTTTTCCACTTCCGATTCCAGGTAACTGATTACGGTTTTATCTCCTCTTCTCTATTGATTTCCAATTCTATAATAGCTTTCTCACAGTCACAGAGCAAGTGGTGGCGATGAGGAATCCGTGGTGGTGATCGAGGGTGCCGGTATCATCGATTGCGAGTACGTCAGAGTTTGAAGCGACCATTGAGAGACCAACAACTGCAATGTTAGGGTTTAAGGTATGTGAGATGATATTAACCTTGGTTTCTTTTTCTATGATGTCTTCTGATAAAACTCAACGATGGAATCATCATCTACTCTTTCAGGACTAGGGTTTCTTTTTCATCAACCGAATGGTCTTCGTCTTAATAGGTAGGTGGTGTTGATTTGGGCACCAAATCATATAACTTTACTAACTAGAGCATGATATCAGGTCTGTATTTCTTTCTATCTCCCAAATCTTCAAGCATTGTCTCTTACCATCTCTGTCCCACACTCTGCTCTTAGTTCATAATAGCATTCAGAAAAGGAAAAGAACGGCTTGAAGATTGACACTAGGTATAATTTATAAATGAATTTTTATATGTTGAGTTTCTTCAAACCTTTTCTCATATGGTAACTTGCATGGAGAGTTGCATTTGTAAACCATGAAAATTATCTCATGGAAGATTGTTTTTTTGTATTTCTTTATGCATTTATGTATGCTTATTTTTGTTTACATATGGAAAACAGATATGGAAGTAGTTGGACCAGAAACTATGAAGCTAAAGAAATCTGATTTGGAGTAGATGCGAGGGATTTAATGCTTAGAGGTGTTAAAGAGTTTGTCGATGTTGTTAGAGTAACCATGGGATCTAAAGGTACCTTCCCATAAATCTTGAATAGAGCTTTTGGCATGCACAATTGGATATGATTTTAGTTTTGATTGCGATGTCCAATGACAAAAAGAATGAGATTAGTTACAGACAATTTTGGTGAAGAAGAAAAAGTTTAAAAGCTTTCTAACACTTGATAAAATTATGTTTGTAAATATTTAATTTTAGACACAACAATTTATCTCACTCCATTCAACCCTAAGCCATCTGGAAGTTGAACCAGAAAGTCAGAAACTGATATAGGAAGGCATCTAATTGTCTTTTAAAAGCATACGCATCATAACAATTGCACCATGTTATGTCATGTTAAAGCTTTCAATATCTTTACCTCCCTTCTCACATCTTCAATTGCTATTGTTGTCGTAATCTACATATACATATAAAATATTTTCAAGATTCTTTTAGATTGCAAATATATACTAAATAGATTCTGTTAATTGGAATTTTTAAATGTTGCAATTTATTTTGGGTGACAATGGGTTTTTGGGCCAACTTACATGAACAAACTAATCTATGGTTAACTACAAATGGGCTGGAGTTATTGTAGGTGGACCACAAGAGAATGAGATTTTACAGGCCTTAACTGGTGTGCCACAACCCAAACGGTTAAATGCTTCAAATTTTATAGACAACCGGGTCTAAAAGAGTGCCAATAGAAGTTGATCATATGAAAGAACTTAAAACAATATTTATTGATTTCAACTACTGGGATTAATTAGTTCAATTCCCCATAGAAGAAATTGAATCAAGAAATTTTGAAAATCAGTGAGTGGGATTAGAAAAACCATACTTTGCTATTCATGATCATGGTGGATCCACATTGGTTCATCAAATTCATTTGTGAAGATCTCTAGTTTTAGAAATCGTAGTGGATTGCCACGAGGTTCATCAAATTGACCCAACAATTCATCTCCCTCCTTAATGTTACTCAACCCCAATGCCCTATGGAAATTGAACCAGACACTAACATAGGAAGGCATGTTAATTGTCTTAGAAAACATCCATCAAACTAAACGTATTATTTTCTTGACAAAAGAAACCCTTTGGGTTAAGGCCATAAAAGGAGTCAAAACTCTTAACTATTGGCACAAACAATTCAAGGGGAACTACTCACATAGACTTTCATACGAGCCCAAGAAAAGACTCATTATTAATAAACAACGGTCTCACTTAGAAATGTACAAATCTGATTTTTCAATGGTAACTTGGCATGCTCTCAAAGGTAGTTCATTCTATGTCAAATTCTTAGCGTTATTGAATTGTAAGCTTTTGGCTCTAAATTTTTGGGTGCTTGCAATTGGGGATTCGCCTCTGGTGTAAAATGTACCAAGGAGTTCCCAAGTTGGTAATCACAAGGTAGAGCATAATATAACCCACATTGGTGATTTTTTGAAAATTCACCATGATGATGATTTTAAATATTTTTAGCTTGGGTATGATTTTATATATAATGATCGATTAGGTGTATAAGGAAATGTAATAATGGTCTTCCATATTATATTTAGACTTGAGATTTTCTTAATGGAGGATGAAGGATTTTGCCGATGGTCTAAACCCATGTGGTATTCAGTTGGTGAAGGTATGTATTAACCTCTTATCTCATATGATGGAGTTGTTTTACAATAGCTTAATTAGTTTAATTAATTATTGTATAGAAACACCATACTTACCTTTTAAAACTTAGTGGTTATGATATATTACCTTTTACTGTTTATCATATGGTGATGAGTGGTGACAACTTCATTAATCAGATTGCAAGTACCGTTTACCATATATACCAAATTGCTTTCACTGTTATGGAATGCTTAAGAATTACCTTTGAAAACCAAACTTGAGCCTAAGAAGTGTATAGGTTCTATACTTCTAGCGATGGTACTATGGCGTAATAGTGATGTTTTTGACTCTTTTGATCAGTCTAATAATGGGTGGCTAGCAAACCCGTTGGGACTGCGGTAGGCGGGTAGCGCTTTGCTGCAGTTTTTCTGTGAGTAGGCGTTTCGGCAGCAGTAAGCTGTTTGGATGCAGCAAACTGCTGTTTGGCAGCAACTTTTGATGTTGTTTGGCTGCAACAGTATGCTGTTTGGCAACAGCTTTTGCTGCTGTTTGGCTGCAGCAGTATGCTGTTTTGCTGTAGCATTAAGCTAAGTTGTTGTATGGAAGCTGCTGCTTTGTTTTCAGATGCAGTGGCACTCGATTTGCGTTTTGCTGCTGCTTCGGTTTCGTTTTCTGTTTTTGCGGTTCCCTCTGTTTGGTTTGGTAGGCTGTTGGTTTTGTTGCTTGGGTTTGCTCCTTGCAAACCTTTGCTGTTTCGGTTATGTTTGGCACTTTGCCTGTACCCGTAACTGTGTTTTGGTTCTTTTGGTGTACTGGTATTAGTTTACTTGCCTTTCAAAATAATAATAATAATAATAATAATAATAAAGAATGTTCTAAGTATCAAGGGCCATTCTATTATGGATTATCACATTGGTGACAATAAAGATTAGTATCGTGATACAAATCAACCTCAAATAAATAATGGATTTTGTATAGGATTCTTTTTTTGGAAAGGGTATCCCAGGCACAGCCCGGACCAATCCCTGGCAATTTTGAAACTTAAAGATGTCTTATCAATGTTGAGGACGCCTGGGATCGAACCCTAGGTAGATGGGATATTCCACCACATCACCCAGGGCGATCAACCACTGCGCTACAACCTGATTGACTTGTATAGGATTCTTAAGAAGACTTGATTGTGGGGCTGTTCAAGTGAGTTGCTGTCGTGTTTGCTTTATGCTCACAGATTTTCCAGTGAATCAATGGGGTTTAAGTAATGCAAAATCTAGATTTTAATTGAATTCTAAGCTTGGTACTTTAATGGTTCATGTGCGAGCGCCACATTCTGTCAATGATTTCAAGCCGACACCCAGCTGTTCGTGTTAACAAATTAACATCGACAACCAATGAAGTTATTTGTATAAAAATAGGAATTTGTTTATTTTTTGGTTTTTGTCACTCATGTCTCTCATAAATTAGCTTTTTGTTTTTTATGGTATTTGTCTTCATTTATTGTTATGTATTTCTTTATTCCTCAATTGTAGATTTGTTCTTAAGTCAGTTTTATTTGCTTTATTTATTATAGAAAACGAAAAGATTTAGTTGATGAATCGGTTGGGTCGAACCATAGTGACCTTGCACCAACTACTCTTACCGGGTAATACACCTTTTGTTTTACATTTGCTTTGTTGGACCTAACTTATTAAATGGGTTTCACGTGCAACAATTAGAAACTGACTAAAGTATGATTGACTATTTGGATGATGTTGGGAGCAGTCTAAACGAGTATACACAAGAGAGTATGTTGTCGAGAACGATGAGACCATCAAGTGATCACATCTTTGAGAACAAATTGTTAGTTTTCTATAGTAAAATAAATGGTACATGATATTTAATATACCAAACTATGATGTGTAGTCTATATATAATTGGATGAAGATTTAATATCACGTTTAATTGTTTGTATCGTGAGCTTAGCTTTGTTTGGATAAAGTCAAGGTCAATGTATGTAGAAGCAATCAAGCAAGGATGGTACCCATTGTCTTCCAAGTTATACAAAAAATTGCAATTTATTTACTTCATTTGTTGCATGTGTTGTGGAAAACATTTAACAAGTTGCATTTGTTTTGTGGTATTAGATATTAGAGCATAAAATTAATTATTGGCTTCTATTTTGCATCACTACCATAAACGCAAACTTCTCACTGATACGGTCGGTAGATGCAATTTCCTTTTTGTAAATTATGGCCACGCTTTTTAAATTTTAATTGATGATGATACATTAATGGACTAAATTTGTCATTACATTTTTTGATGTCTAATTGCCAAGCCAATTTTATATTATTTTTCAAGAGCTCATAATTGTTATGCAAACAAGTTTTCTTAATAAAATCAACATATATACCGTCTTCTTTACAAATGAAAAGAACTACATACAAGGTATTCACTTATACAAATTATGTATAAATTATACATGGTCATTTTATCCATTCATTTTATGTTAATAAAATTATACTATTTTTTACAAGTAATTTTAATACGATTTACTAATTGTTATGTTTAACACGTAACATTTATTTATATGTACAATCTGCATATTAATACTCAAATTACTTACACTACCGCGCAACGCGCGGTTCTCATACTAGTCTTTATATATATAAAAGGAGAATCCATGGTTGATGAGGTGGCATCATGAGAATCCAGTAATCATCAAATGGTGAATTGTGGTTGATTCTTCATTGTCCCACATTGGTAACAAAAGTGAAAAGTTGAAAGTGTGAGTGGCTATATAAAGGATAGGATATGGCTTGAAGGTTCATACAAAATTTGATCCATTTTTGGGTTAAATAGTTATTTTTTATTTACATGACAAAACATTTCATGTAATAGTTAAGCATTTCATGTAATAGTTAAATATTTCATGTAATCTTTATATATATAAAAGAAGAATCCATGGTTGATGAGGTGGCATCATGAGAACAAGTATTCATCAAATGGTGAAATTGTGGTTGATTCTTTATTGTCCCACATTGGTGTCAAAAGTGAAAAGTTGAAAGTGTGAGTGGCTATGTAAAGGATAGGATATAGCTTGAAGGTTCATACAAAATTTGATCCATTTTTGGGTTAAATAGTTATTTTTTATCTACATGACAACATTTCAAGTAATAGTTAAATATTTCATGTAATCTTTATATCTTTATATAAAAGGAGAATTAATAGTTGATGATGTGGCATCATGAGAATCAAGTATATTCATCAAATGGTGAATTGTGGTTGATTATTCATTGTCCCACATTGGTGACAAAAGTGAAATTTGAAAGTGTGAGTGGCTATATAATTGATAAGATATGACTTTAAATCTTTATATCTTTATATAAAAGGAGAATTCATAGTTGATGATGTGGCATCATGAGAATCAAGTATATTCATCAAATGGTGAATTGTGGTTGATTATTCATTGTCCCACATTGGTGACAAAAGTGAAATTTGAAAGTGTGAGTGGCTATATAAATGATAAGATACGGCTTTAAATCTTTATATCTTTATATCTTTATTTTTGATGAGGTGGCATCATGAGAATCAAGTATTCATCAAATGGTGAATTGTGGTTGATTATTCATTGTCCCACATTGGTGACAAAAGTGAAAAATTGGAAGTGTGAGTGACTATATAAAGGATAGGATATGGCTTGAAGGTACATACAAAATTTGATCCATTTTTGGGTTAAATAGTTATTTTTTATTTACATGACAAAACATTTCATGTAATAGTTAAATATTTCATGTAATAGTTAAATATTTCATGTAATCTTTATATCTTTATATAAAAGGAGAATTCATAGTTGATGATGTGGCATCATGAGAATCAAATATTAATCAAATGGTGAATTGTGGTTGATTTTTCATTGTCCCACATTGGTGACAAAAGTGAAAAGTTGAAAGTGTGAGTGGCTATATAAAGGATAGGATATGGGTTGAAGGTTCATACAAAATTTGATCCATTTTTGGGTTAAATAGTTATTTTTTATTTACATGACAAAACATTTCATGTAATAGTTAAGCATTTCATGTAATAGTTAAATATTTCATGTAATCTTTATAAATATAAAAGGAGAATCCATGGTTGATGAGGTGGCATCATGAGAACAAGTATTCATCAAATGGTGAAATTGTGGTTGATTCTTCATTGTCCCACATTGGTGTCAAAAGTGAAAAGTTGAAAGTGTGAGTGGCTATGTAAAGGATAGGATATGGCTTGAAGGTTCATACAAAATTTGATCCATTTTTGGGTTAAATAGTTATTTTTTATTTACATGACAAAACATTTCATGTAATAGTTAAACATTTCATATAATAGTTAAACATTTCATACCCTTAAAGGAAAACCCAAGAGTAATGAGGTGGCATCATGAGAATCAAGTATTCATTAAATGGTGAAATTTGGTTGATTTTTCATTGTCCCACGTTGGTGACAAAAGTGAAATTTGAAAGTGTGAGTGGCTATATAAAGAATAAGACATGGCTTTAAATCTTTATATATATAAAAGGAGAATCCATGGTTGATGAGGTGGCATCATGAGAATCAAGTATTAATCAAA
Organism: Saussurea involucrata; assembly: GCA_033807775.1. NCBI lineage: Eukaryota > Viridiplantae > Streptophyta > Magnoliopsida > Asterales > Asteraceae > Saussurea > Saussurea involucrata. Next base: position 91,935,599 of record CM066327.1, on the reverse strand, counting down.
TGGTGAATTGTGGTTGATTATTCATTGTTCCACATTGGTGACAAAAGTGAAAAGTTGGAAGTGTGAGTGGCTATATAAAAGATAGGATATCGCTTAAAGGTTCATACAAAATTTGATCCATTTTTGGGTTAAATAGTTATTTTTTATTTACATGACAAAACATTTCATGTAATCTTTATATATATAAAAGGAGAATTAATAGTTGATGATGTGGCATAATGAGAATCAAGTATTAATCAAATGGTGAATTGTGGTTGATTCTTCATTGTCCCATATTGGTGACAAAAGTGAAAAGTTGAAAGTGTGAGTGGTTATATAAAGGATAGGGTATGGCTTGAAGGTTCATACAAAATTTGATCCATTTTTGGGTTAAATAGTTATTTTTTATTTATATATATAAAAGGAGAATTCATAGTTGATGATGTGGCATCATGAGAATCAAATATTAATCAAATGGTGAATTGTGGTCGATTTTTCATTGTCCCACATTGGTGATAAAAATAAAAAGTTGAAAGTGTGAGTGGCTATATAAAGGAAAGGATATGGCTTGAAGGTTCATACAAAATTTGATCCATTTTTGGGTTAAATAGTTATTTTTTATTTACATGACAAAACATTTCATGTAATAGTTAAACATCTATATCTATATTAAAGTAAAACCTAATAGTATTGACGTGGCGGTCTCTAAGATGAGAATTCCTATTTATCTATTTTCTAGGATTTTTGATTTTTAAAAATATCTAATCATGCAAAGACTTTTATACCCTTATATAAACTACGTAGTTTTCAATGTTATTTATGTTTTTTAGTAATTTTGCTTGAAAGTAATTTACTCCAGACTATTGACCTTCCAAGATATCTGTCTTCCGACTATACTATCCAACTTTTTATATTCTTCTTCTCCATATTTCCCATCTCTCAATCTGTTCCTCTCAATTCAGGTTTGCTTTTGCTTTATGTTCCTCTCAATCGTTTGCTCTCTGATTGTTACTTTTACTTTGATCTGTTTGAATTTTAGGTTATGTCTTGAGCTCGATCACCCTCTTCTTTATTTTGAGTTAAGAACATGTATTAGTCAAACATGTCGTGATGACTCGGGATATTTCTATTATATGACAGTGATATCATATATTTCATGTCTATTGTAAGTTACTTTGTCCGGTGTTATGGATTTCATACGATTGATGCTTATTTTTCATAGAGTTTTGTCAATAATTTGCTGCTGCAAGCCCATTTCTGATGTGTTTTTGTGATTTTAATATTGATGGTCATCCCAAATCTGTCTCAGGAAAACATTGTTTAATGGAGTTTGAGTCTACGGATTGGAGTATGCAGCGGTGGTGGGTATTTCTCTGTCTCAGCCATTTCTTTGTTTGCAAGATTTTAAATGCCAAAAAGATTGTAGGTATTTCTTCTGCTCTTTGTCAAATGTACTTTCATATTGAAAATAATTATTAAGTTGTATTTTTTTAAGCCAATTTTTCAAATATACAAAGTGGAATATATGTTGTAAGTAGTATTTGAAACTTGGATCTTTTTACTTTGATCAAGATACGACTTAGGGGTTGATTACCCAAACGCTTACTCACTTACAGGTAAAAATCAACGCTCTAACTTACTTAATCGGGTAAGATTGTAGTTTATTTGAACGGATGCAACAATTTAGCCGGTTAGTGCTTACCTGGTAAGGGTGGTCCCCCTTACGGGTAAGACTCTCTATCCATATCATCACTCTTACTAGGTAAGATGTGGTGAGGTAAATGATTTGATAAACACTTATCGGGTTAGCATTTCATAAACAACCTCTTAATGTTTGCTTCCTTCTCTCTTGACATTTTTGCCAACATTTCTTTAAACTTTACTCAATCATATGAACTGAATATACACGTATCAAGGTTGATCAATTTGTAATGTGCCAAGCAGGGAGGTTTTTTTTAATGAAGATTAATTCACAACAATTACTCCTTTTCAGTATTGTTGTGTGTTTAAGGAAAGCATACCTATGGATGAGATAGATAAAACATGACATGTGACCTATGAATTAATTAGACTATGTCCTCTTACTTTTAAATTTGACCTAGGTTTTTCAGCCAAAGCCAAAAACATTTTTTTTCTAGAGCTTGGTGGGCCTAATAGCAATGTCATTCTACATAAACTATACATATTGCAGTAATTTGTAAGGTTGTGTACATAATACGTAATTTGTAAGGTTGTATACATATTGAGGTAATTTGTAAGGTTGGGTGTTAAGGAACAACTTATAACACAATATTCATGATATTAACTTCTCATCTCATAGGATGAATATATCACTCATATATGAAGGTTAGGTAAGTTCTTCATCCCAAAATTGAAATCTCTTTTACTTCACATACATTCATATTGTTTCCTTTTAGGCAATTAATTGCAGTTTTCAGTTTTCATGAACCCTGTTGGTTCTTGGAAAAGAGACTCATTTTGGTCTCGAAAATTTATATTAAACAGTTGATCCAATTTTGATTGTGAAAAGGCATTAATTTAATTAATATGTTATACATTTGTGCAACTCTCACGGTTCATTTGATAGTAAAATTTGGACGAGCTCGAGGGTATACGAGGACCAAACGCCAAGCAAACGAAGACAATTTACTTCATGGACAATCAATGATCCAAAGTTTTGTACTTTAACTTAGATACTGAAGAGTCGCGTTAATGGGGTCTCATTTCAGACAATATCTCCATTTGCTTGAATTTTTTGGTATTTCCATTTAACCAAGTATTGTGTTGTAATTAAGTTGTACGTCATTTTTACAATATCATAATTAATTTGTATAATTTTTGAATAGAGCATGTGGGATATCTTAGTGTAATCAAATTGGTTGTTGCGGTACAGTTATCACTCACACTCAATTCTCTGTGTAATGTTGTTCCATGCTGTGTTTGTATCATTTCATGTTGTTTCAAGTTGTTTGGTGGGCCCACATTTAGAGATGAAATTTTTTATCCGTAGTGATGCAGATGCTTAAACGAGGTCGGCAATATGGTTAAAAAAGTAATCGAACCGAAACTTACTTTATTCAGTTAACCAAACCATTTAATCCGCAAACCGAATAACCTATAATCATTTTGGGTCGGATGAGTTATTTGCTTTCAGATTCAACTAACTTTTTAGATCCACCACTGGCTACCGTGCAACGCACGGGACCACACTAGTTTCATATAATAGTTAAACATTTCATACCCTTAAAGGAAAACCCAAGAGTAATGAGGTGGCATCATGAGAATCAAGTATTCATTAAATGGTGAAATTTGGTTGATTTGTCATTGTCCCACATTGGTGACAAAAGTGAAATTTGAAAGTGTGAGTGGCTATATAAACGATAAGATATGGGTTTAAATCTTTATATATATAAAAGGAGAATCCATGGTTGATGAGGTGGCATCATGAGAATCAAGTATTAATCAAATGGTGAATTGTGGTTGATTATTCATTGTTCCACATTGGTGACAAAAGTGAAAAGTTGGAAGTGTGAGTGGCTATATAAAAGATAGGATATAGCTTAAAGGTTCATACAAAATTTGATCCATTTTTGTGTTAAATAGTTATTTTTTATTTACATGACAAACATTTCATGTAATCTTTATATATATAAAAGGAGAATTCATAGTTGATGATGTGGCATAATGAGAATCAAGTATTAATCAAATGGTGAATTGTGGTTGATTCTTCATTGTCCCACATTGGTGACAAAAGTGAAAAGTTGAAAGTGTGAGTGGCTATATAAAGGATAGGGTATGGCTTGAAGGTTCATACAAAATTTGATCCATTTTTGGGTTAAATAGTTATTTTTTATTTACATGACAAAACATTTCATGTCATAGTTAAGCATTTCATGTAATAGTTAAATATTTCATGTAATTCTTTATATATATAAAAGGAGAATCCATGGTTGATGAGGTGGCATCATGAGAATCCAATATTTATCAAATGGTGAATTGTGGTTGATTCTTCATTGTCCCACATTGGTGACAAAAGTGAAAAGTTGAAAGTGTGAGTGGCTATATAAAGGATATGATATGGCTTGAAGGTTCATACAAATCTTTATATATATAAAAGGAGAATCCATGGTTGATGAGGTGGCATCATGAGAACAAGTATTCATCAAATGGTGAAATTGTGGTTGATTTTTCATTGTCCCACATTGGTGTCAAAAGTGAAAAGTTGAAAGTGTGAGTGGCTATGTAAAGGATAGGATATGGCTTGAAGATTCATACAAACTTTGATCCATTTTTAGGTTAAATAGTTATTTTTTATTTACATGACAAAACATTTCATGTAATAGTTAAACATTTCATGTAATAGTTAAACATTTCATGTAATAGTTAAACATTTCATACCCTTAAAGGAAAACCCAAGAGTAATGAGGTGGCATCATGAGAATCAAGTATTCATTAAATGGTGAAATTTGGTTGATTTTTCATTGTCCCACATTGGTGACAAAAGTGAAATTTGAAAGTGTGAGTGGCTATATAAAGGATAGATATGGCTTTAAATATTTATATATATAAAAGGATAATTCATAGTTGATGATGTGGCATCATGAGAATCAAATATTAATCAAATGGTGAATTGTGGTCGATTTTTCATTGTCCCACATTGGTGATAAAAATAAAAAGTTGAATGTGTGAGTGGCTATATAAAGGAAAGGATATGGCTTGAAGGTTCATACAAAATTTGATCCATTTTTGGGTTAAATAGTTATTTTTTATTTACATGACAAAACATTTCATGTAATAGTTAAACATCTATATCTATATTAAAGTAAAACCTAATAGTATTGACGTGGCGGTCTCTAAGATGAGAATTCCTATTTATCTATTTTCTAGGATTTTTGATTTTTAAAAATATCTAATCATGAAAAGACTTTTATACCCTTATATAAACTACGTAGGTTTCAATGTTATTTATGTTTTTTAGTAATTTTGCTTGAAGGTAATTTACTCCAAACTATTGACCTTCCAAGATATCTGTCTTCCGACTATACTATCCAACTTTTTATATTCTTCTTCTCCATATTTCCCATCTCTCAATCTGTTCCTCTCAATTCAGGTTTGCTTTTGCTTCATGTTCCTCTCAATCGTTTGCTCTCTGATTGTTACTTTTACTTTGATCTGTTTGAATTTTAGGTTATGTCTTGAGCTCGATCACCCTCTTCTTTATTTTGAGTTAAGAACATGTATTAGTCAAACATGTCGTGATGACTCGGGATATTTCTATTATATGACAGTGATATCATATATTTCATGTCTATTGTAAGTTACTTTGTCCGGTGTTATGGATTTCATACGATTGATGCTTATTTTTCATAGAGTTTTGTCAATAATTTGCTGCTGCAAGCCCATTTCTGATGTGTTTTTGTGATTTTAATATTGATGGTCATCCCAAATCTGTCTCAGGAAAACATTGTTTAATGGAGTTTGAGTCTACGGATTGGAGTATGCAGCGGTGGTGGGTATTTCTCTGTCTCAGCCATTTCTTTGTTTGCAAGATTTTAAATGCCAAAAAGATTGTAGGTATTTCTTCTGCTCTTTGTCAAATGTACTTTCATATTGAAAATAATTATTAAGTTGTATTTTTTTAAGCCAATTTTTCAAATATACAAAGTGGAATATATTTTGTAAGTAGTATTTGAAACTTGGATCTTTTTACTTTGATCAAGATACGACTGAGGGGTTGATTACCCAAACGCTTACTCACTTACAGGTAAAAATCAACGCTCTAACTTACTTAATCGGGTAAGATTGTAGTTTATTAGAACGGATGCAACAATTTAGCCGGTTAGTGCTTACCTGGTAAGGGTGGTCCCCCTTACGGGTAAGACTCTCCATCCATATCATCACTCTTACTGGGTAAGATGTGGTGAGGTAAATGATTTGATAAACATTTATCGGGTAAGCATTTCATAAACAACCTCTTAATGTTTGCTTCCTTCTCTCTTGACATTTTTGCCAACATTTCTTTAAACTTTACTCAATCATATGAACTGAATATACACGTATCAAGGTTGATCAATTTGTAATGTGCCAAGCAGGGAGGTTTTTTTTAATGAAGATTAATTCACAACAATTACTCCTTTTCAGTATTGTTGTGTGTTTAAGGAAAGCATACCTATGGATGAGATAGATAAAACATGACATGTGACCTATGAATTAATTAGACTATGTCCTCTTACTTTTAAATTTGACCTAGGTTTTTCAGCCAAAGCCAAAAACATTTTTTTTCTAGAGCTTGGTGGGCCTAATAGCAATGTCATTCTACATAAACTATACATATTGCAGTAATTTGTAAGGTTGTGTACATAATACGTAATTTGTAAGGTTGTATACATATTGAGGTAATTTGTAAGGTTGGGTGTTAAGGAATAACTTATAACACAATATTCATGATATTAACTTCTCACCTCATAGGATGAATATATCACTCATATATGAAGGTTAGGTAAGTTCTTCATCCCAAAATTGAAATCTCTTTTACTTCACATACATTCATATTGTTTCCTTTTAGGCAATTAATTGCAGTTTTCAGTTTTCATGAACCCTGTTGGTTCTTGGAAAAGAGACTCATTTTGGTCTCGAAAATTTATATTAAACAGTTGATCCAATTTTGATTGTGAAAAGGCATTAATTTAATTAATATGTTATACATTTGTGCAACTCTCACGGTTCATTTGATAGTAAAATTTGGACGAACTCGAGGGTATACGAGGACCAAACGCCAAGCAAACGAAGACAATTTACTTCATGGACAATCAATGATCCAAAGTTTTGTACTTTAACTTAGATACTGAAGAGTCGCGTTAATGGGGTCTCATTTCAGACAATATCTCCATTTGCTTGAATTTTTTTGTATTTCCATTTAACCAAGTATTGTGTTGTAATTAAGTTGTACGTCATTTTTACAATATCATAATTAATTTGTATAATTTTTGAATTGAGCATGTGGGATATCTTAGTGTAATCAAATTGGTTGTTGCGGTACAGTTATCACTCACACTCAATTCTCTGTGTAATGTTGTTCCATGCTGTGTTTGTATCAATTCATGTTGTTTCGAGTTGTTTGGTGGGCCCACATTTAGAGATGAAATTTTTTATCCGTAGTGATGCAGATGCTTAAACGAGGTCGGCAATATGGTTAAAAAGTAATCGAACCGAAACTTACTTTATTCAGTTAACCAAACCATTTAATCCGCAAACCGAATAACCTATAATCATTTTGGGTCGGATGAGTTATTTGCTTTCAGATTCAACTAACTTTTTAGATCCACCACTGGCTACCGTGCAACGCACGGGACCACACTAGTTTCATATAATAGTTAAACATTTCATACCCTTAAAGGAAAACCCAAGAGTAATGAGGTGGCATCATGAGAATCAAGTATTCATTAAATGGTGAAATTTGGTTGATTTGTCATTGTCCCACATTGGTGACAAAAGTGAAATTTGAAAGTGTGAGTGGCTATATAAACGATAAGATATGGGTTTAAATCTTTATATATATAAAAGGAGAATCCATGGTTGATGAGGTGGCATCATGAGAATCAAGTATTAATCAAATGGTGAATTGTGGTTGATTATTCATTGTTCCACATTGGTGACAAAAGTGAAAAGTTGAAAGTGTGAGTGGCTATATAAAGGATAGGATATGGCTTGAAGGTTCATACAAATCTTTATATATATAAAAGGAGAATCCATGGTTGATGAGGTGACATCATGAGAATCCAATATTCATCAAATGGTGAATTGTGGTTGAATCTTCATTGTCCCACATTGGTGACAAAAGTGAAAAGTTGAAAGTGTGAGTGGCTATATAAAGGATAGGATATGGCTTGAAGGTTCATACAAAATTTGATTCATTTTTGGGTTGAATAGTTAATTTTTATTTACATGACAAAACATTTCATGTAATAGTTAAACATTTCATATCTTCTTTATCTTTATCTTTATCTTTATATATATAAAAAGAGAATCCATGGTTGATGAGGTGGCATCATGAGAATCAAGTATTCATCAAATGGTGAATTGTGGTTGATTATTCATTGTCCCACATTGGTGACGAAAGTGAAAAGTTGGAAGTGTGAGTGACTATATAAAGGATAGGATATGGCTTGAAGGTTCATACAAAATTTGATCCATTTTTGGGTTAAATAGTTATTTTTTATTTACATGACAAAACATTTCATGTAATAGTTAAATATTTCATGTAATCTTTATATCTTTATATAAAATGAGAATTCATAGTTGATGATGTGGCATCATGAGAATCAAATATTAATCAAATGGTGAATTGTGGTTGATTTTTCATTGTCCCACATTGGTGACAATAGTGAAAATTTGACAGTGTGAGTGGCTATATAAAGGATAGGATATGGTTTGAAGGTTCATACAAAATTTGATCCATTTTTTGGTTAAATAGTTATTTTTTATTTACATGACAAAACATTTCATGTAATAGTTAAACATTTCATATAATAGTTAAACATTTCATACCCTTAAAGGAAAACCCAAGAGTAATGAGGTGGCATCATGAGAATCAAGTATTCATTAAATGGTGAAATTTGGTTGATTTGTCATTGTCCCACATTGGTGACAAAAGTGAAATTTGAAAGTGTGAGTGGCTATATAAAGGATAAGATATGGCTTTAAATATTTATCTATATAAAAGGAGAATCCATGGTTGATGAGGTGGCGTCATGAGAATCAAGTATTCATCAAATGGTGAATTGTGGTTGATTCTTCATTGTCCCACATTGGTGACAAAAGTGAAAAATTGGAAGTGTGAGTGGCTATATAAAGGATAAGATATGGCTTGAAGGTTCATACAAAATTTGATCCATTTTTGGGTTAAATAGTTATTTTTTATTTACATGACAAAACATTTCATGTAATCTTTATATATATAAAAGGAGAATCCATGGTTGATGAGGTGGCATCATGAGAATCAAATATTAATCAAATGGTGAATTGTGGTTGATTCTTCATTGTTCCACATTGGTGACAAAAGTGAAAAGTTGGAAGTGTGAGTGGCTATATAAATTATAGGATATAGCTTGAAAGTTCATACAAAATTTGATCCATTTTTGGGTTAAATAGTTAATTTTTATTTACATGACAAAACATTTCATGTAATCTTTATATATATAAAAGGAGAATTCATAGTTGATGATGTGGCATAATGAGAATCAATTATTAATCAAATGGTGAATTGTGGTTGATTCTTCATTGTCCCACATTGGTGACAAAAGTGAAAAGTTGAAAGTGTGAGTGGCTATATAAAGGATAGGATATGGCTTGAAGGTTCATTCAAAATTTGATCCATTTTTGGGTTGAATAGTTATTTTTTATTTACATGACAAAACATTTCATGTAATAGTTAAACATTTCATATCTTATTTATCTTTATCTTTATCTTTATATATATAAAAGGAGAATCCATGGTTGATGAGGTGGCATCATGAGAATCAAGTATTCATCAAATGGTGAATTGTGGTTGATTATTCATTGTCCCACATTGGTGACAAAAATGAAAAGTTGGAAGTGTGAGTGACTATATAAAGGATAGGATATGGCTTGAAGGTTCATACAAAATTTGATCCATTTTTGGGTTAAATAGTTATTTTTTATTTAAATGACAAAACATTTCATGTAATAGTTAAATATTTCATGTAATCTTTATATCTCTATATAAAATGAGAATTCATAGTTGATGATGTGGCATCATGAGAATCAAATATTAATCAAATGGTGAATTGTGGTTGATTTTTCATTGTCCCACATTGGTGACAATAGTGAAAATTTGACAGTGTGAGTGGCTATATAAAGGATAGGATATGGTTTGAAGGTTCATACAAAATTTGATCCATTTTTTGGTTAAATAGTTATTTTTTATTTACATGACAAAACATTTCATGTAATAGTTAAACATTTCATATAATAGTTAAACATTTCATACCCTTAAAGGAAAACCCAAGAGTAATGAGGTGGCATCATGAGAATCAAGTATTCATTAAATGGTGAAATTTGGTTGATTTGTCATTGTCCCACATTGGTGACAAAAGTGAAATTTGAAAGTGTGAGTGGCTATATAAACGATAAGATATGGCTTTAAATCTTTATATATATATAAAAGGAGAATCCATGGTTGATGAGGTGGCATCATGAGAATCAAATATTAATCAAATGGTGAATTGTGGTTGATTCTTCATTGTTCCACATTGGTGACAAAAGTGAAAAGTTGGAAGTGTGAGTGGCTATATAAATTATAGGATATAGCTTGAAAGTTCATACAAAATTTGATCCATTTTTGGGTTAAATAGTTAATTTTTATTTACATGACAAAACATTTCATGTAATCTTTATATATATAAAAGGAGAATTCATAGTTGATGATGTGGCATAATGAGAATCAATTATTAATCAAATGGTGAATTGTGGTTGATTCTTCATTGTCCCACATTGGTGACAAAAGTGAAAAGTTGAAAGTGTGAGTGGCTATATAAAGGATAGGATATGGCTTGAAGGTTCATTCAAAATTTGATCCATTTTTGGGTTGAATAGTTATTTTTTATTTACATGACAAAACATTTCATGTAATAGTTAAACATTTCATATCTTATTTATCTTTATCTTTATCTTTATATATATAAAAGGAGAATCCATGGTTGATGAGGTGGCATCATGAGAATCAAGTATTCATCAAATGGTGAATTGTGGTTGATTATTCATTGTCCCACATTGGTGACAAAAGTGAAAAGTTGGAAGTGTGAGTGACTATATAAAGGATAGGATATGGCTTGAAGGTTCATACAAAATTTGATCCATTTTTGGGTTAAATAGTTATTTTTTATTTACATGACAAAACATTTCATGTAATAGTTAAATATTTCATGTAATCTTTATATCTTTATATAAAATGAGAATTCATAGTTGATGATGTGGCATCATGAGAATCAAATATTAATCAAATGGTGAATTGTGGTTGATTTTTCATTGTCCCACATTGGTGACAATAGTGAAAAGTTGAAAGTGTGAGTGGCTATATAAAGGATAGGATATAGTTTGAAGGTTCATACAAAATTTGATCCATTTTTGGGTTAAATAGTTAATTTTTATTTACATGACAAAACATTTCATGTAATAGTTAAACATTTCATATAATAGTTAAACATTTCATACCCTTAAAGGAAAACCCAAGAGTAATGAGGTGACATCATGAGAATCAAGTATTCATTAAATGGTGAAATTTGGTTGATTTGTCATTGTCCCACATTGGTGACAAAAGTGAAATTTGAAAGTGTGAGTGGCTATATAAACGATAAGATATGGCTTTAAATCTTTATATATATATAAAAGGAGAATCCATGGTTGATGAGGTGACATCATGAGAATCAAATATTAATCAAATGGTGAATTGTGGTTGATTCTTCATTGTTCCACATTGGTGACAAAAGTGAAAAGTTGGAAGTGTGAGTGGCTATATAAATTATAGGATATAGCTTGAAAGTTCATACAAAATTTGATCCATTTTTGGGTTAAATAGTTAATTTTTATTTACATGACAAAACATTTCATGTAATCTTTATATATATAAAAGGAGAATTCATAGTTGATGATGTGGCATAATGAGAATCAAGTATTAATCAAATGGTGAATTGTGGTTGATTCTTCATTGTCCCACATTGGTGACAAAAGTGAAAAGTTGAAAGTGTGAGTGGCTATATAAAGGATAGGGTATTGCTTGAAGGTTCATACAAAATTTGATCCATTTTTGGGTTAAATAGTTATTTTTTATTTACATGACAAAACATTTCATGTCATAGTTAAGCATTTCATGTAATAGTTAAATATTTCATGTAATATTTATATATATAAAAGGAGAATCCATGGTTGATGAGGTGGCATCATGAGAATCCAATATTCATCAAATGGTGAATTGTGGTTGATTCTTCATTGTCCCACATTGGTGACAAAAGTGAAAAGTTGGAAGTGTGAGTGGCTATATAAAGGATAAGATATGACTTGAAAGTTCATACAAAATTTGATTTAAATAGTTATTTTTTCATTTATATGACAAAACATTTCATGTAATAGTTAAACATTTCATATAATAGTTAAACATTTTATATCTTTAAAGGAAAATCCAAGAGTAATGAGGTGACATCATGAGAATCAAGTATTCATCAAATAGTGAATTGTGGTTGATTCTTCATTGTCTCACATTGTTGACAAAAGTGAAAAGTTGAAAGTGTGAGTGACTATATAAAGGATAAGATATGGTTTGAAGGTTCGTACAAAATTTGATCCATTTTTTTGGGTTAAATAGTTATTTTTTATTTATATGACAAAACATTTCATGTAACAGTTACACATTTCATATCTTTAAATAGATAAAAGAAAAACCCAAAAGATACGAGTTAGCACCATGAGAGTTAAGTATCAAATAGTGGATTGTGGTTTAGTTGTAGCTATCCCACATTGGTAAGAAGTTGAAACATTGGAATAAAGATGTTCTATAAAAAAGATGGATGTGATGACATTATGTCAAGCCATAAGATTTTAGTATTCTCAAATAGTGAATTGTGATATATTAGAAAATGAGAGTGTATTAATAGGAGAAGGTGTCATTGAAAATTAAAAATAGATTAATGATTGTTAAAACGAAGTTTGTTTATAAATACAATTAAACAATCAATAAGGTACGACCCAAAAGTCATAAGATTTTAGAATTTTCAAATATTGAATAAAACAATCTATCTATATATAAGAAATAACCAAAATAATTTGAGGTACCATTGTGAAACGTCTTTTGACTAATACCTCAATAGATATTTTACAAAAGATAACATAAATATTTATATAACATATATATATATATATAAATAGAAATAGAAAAATATTTACATTTTCTATCTTTCTTTATTTATATGTATAAAAGAAATCTTTATTTTCTATCTTTCTTTATTTATATGTATAAAGGGTATTTGAAGTGACATTGTAAGATTTTTTATTCTTAAATCTTGCATTGTATTATTTTAGTCATTCCACATTGATGAGGGAATGTTAGATTGGAGAATGAAATGGGCTACAAGAAATGATGAAGGAAAGTTGTATATAAATTTGAAATGAGTTTGGTAATCTCACACTGATAAGAAGATTAACATTTTTATGAAACATGTTAACATATATTGACAACAATAGAGGAATACATGTTTAATTTGTGGAAACTCATAGAGTTCACTAAGTTTAGTCAAACCCTTTTTGGGAAAAAAAAATTCTTCAAACTATTCGTAACAACAATATGTTTGGTGTGTCATTTGAGTTCTAAACAATATAACAACAAAATTATTACCAATAAATCTCAATTTATTCGTAACAACAAATGGTAATCAATAGATGAAAATGAACCACTTATGGAATTGCATTTTTCGTTTTAAATCGTATCTCATTAGTATTAACCGATGAATTATCTTTTATCTTAATGCGATCAAGTAATTCCTTAAAATATTACTCGCTACCGCGCAACGCGCGGGACGCACACTAGTATATATATAAAGGAAAATGTAGGAGAGAGAGTTAAGGAGAAGCCTCCATTGAGGCTTTAGAATTTTGTAAGATTTTTGATTTTTTTTAAATAAAATGTTGCATCAATTGATTACAACTTTTCATTTTCTATTTTTTATTGGTTTTAATTAATAAATTTTGTATACTTAGTTAAACTATAATTCAACACTCACTAAAACCTATAAACACTATTGTATAACAATGGTTATTTTATTTTTATTAAATAAATTTGATGTTATTATTTATTTATTTTTACTTAGTAAACATTTTATTTGTTGAATACTTATTTTATTAGAGTACATTTTTTTGTTAGTAAGTTAACAATGATTATAAATCAACATTTATTTTTAAAATGTTTTATTATTAATGCAACAAATGCTTGATAATCAAAACCTTTTATTTAGTATGATAATAATCAACTAATACTTTTTTTAATAGTATACTTTTTTTATTTAATTTTTTATTATTTTTATTAGGCTAACAATGCTTATAAATCAAAATTTATTTTAAAAGTGTATATTTATTAGTGATTTTTTTTCTTATTAATCTAACAAATGCTTAGAAATCATACCCTTTAAATTGTTTTATTATTTGGTTAGATAATAGTCAATTAATACTTTTTAATAAAATGCTTTAATTTTATTGTTTTCATTAAGTTAACAACGCTAATTTTAGTACAAATTTTGAATCATTATTTTGCAACCAAAAAGTTAAAAATGTATGAAACTATAGCAGTGAAAATAATATGCATAAAAAATACTCGAATACATACATCGTATTATGTTGGTCCCGAAAGGCCTATACAAGTTTGTAGAAGGGGGGGGGGGGGGGGGGTTGAATACAAACACACTATTTTACTTTTCTAAATTGTTTATTGATAAATCATTAACAATTTACAGCTTGTTGCGGAAACAAGATTAAGGATAAACCTAAATCTAAACAAGTTGGAACACTAAGGTTTCTTGCACTAAGAAAGATAAGGAGATTACTAATAAAATCCTATCTTAAGAGAGATTTGAACTTGTCCAGAGTTAGCAAGTTACTTCAAATGAAGTGAGTTCATCTCTTTATATACTGCATGCATTTAATGCAATTCAGTATACACTTTACACGTGTCATCAGCGGATTGGTTGCATGTCATTGACCTTTGTTGACAACCTTAGTAGCCGCATGAATGAACAGTGTAGTATCAGAGTGGTTGTACGATTTCAGATTTTCGGAGGTTCTTTTCTGACATTTCGTACGGTGGCGTGCAAGGGAGGTTAAGACAAAAGAACTTTGTACGGAGGACTTCATGATCAGCTTTCGTTGATTCAGCGATTATCATTTACTATTCAGCGAATGATAAAGTTCAACGATAGCTGAAGTCTTGTACTTGATACTTCACGTTGAGTGGACAAATCTGAGTCTTCGCTGATCCGCATCAGTTCATTAGGAGACTTGTCGCTGGTTCTTGAGCTTAATCTTCGACTTCAGCGTAGAACCTTTGTTGACGTGAATCTTGTCTTCAGGGATCATAAGTAAACAACTAACTTATCAGCGATCACCATAAGGACTGAACAGACTCAGCGATATGGTGAACAGTGTTCGCTGAATGTTTAATCTAAAAGAGCGAGAGTTCCTATCAGCAGTACTGTAAGATCTTAGTACTTATCAGCGATAGTGAAACTCTGATACATATTGTTTACTTACAATTTTCACTAAGTATTTAAGATAGGGTCATTATCAAATCACTGAGGGTTTGGATCAACATATTATATTACATATTATTATCAAATTACGCTTCATCTTAATTTGCTTACACATTTCTAATATAAAATTTCAGCACCGCGCATCGCACGGTACCAAACACTAGTTAATTGTAAAGTTGAAAATTATAAGTAGGAACTCACAATTAAGTAAACATTTGAATAAGCATTTATATAAAATAAGCATTTGCAGAGAATAAAATATTCAATATCTCAAATGACCGAACATGTAACACAACATTTTAACAATTATATGATTCCTAATCACAAATATAATAAATAAGTAATAAATAACTTAAAAACAATATAAATAATATAAATAATACACATGTATTTATATTCAAATATTCACACTGGTTCAAAATTATCAACTAATTTGTTTTTTGAAACAAACCTATATTATTAAATTAAATGAGTTACCATATCCTAAATTAAATTGATCTATCTCATCTCAATTTAAATAAATTACGATAGTAAGTCATAAAGCCTAAAAATATTGATATTAATCCAAATAGATAAATATCATTAACATACCTAACATGATTAAAATAAATAATTTAATTTATTGTCATCATAAATATTTAAACGCTAAATAAATGAATCAGTAAGTAATAAAAAAATTGATTTTGGTTTAAATGTAATACAATATATAAAATGGAATCTCAAAAACTTCAAAAATGAGCTTATTCTTGAGTCATCAAAGCTAATGTATGAATCTGTAACCCGATGACTTTTTTTTAAATCAAAATCATATAATAGTGAATTGGATTGTAGTTTTAACATTTTCCAATAAAAATTATTATTATTATATATTTTATATGCGAATTGTGAAATATCTAAGAAAATATGCTATATATTATTATTGTGCACATATATACCCCAATCAATTCATCTTTTTTATTTCTTTTCTTAGATATATAGGAGATACATTATAAGAATATTCTATATCCTCTATTGTTGATATTTTCATTGTTAATAATTCATGCAAAACAAAACAATAACAACTTCCTATAAAAAATATACATACATATTCACTCATCGAATTTTAATTCGGCATGAATTCAATATAAATCAACATGATCAATAGGATATAAGAAATAAAAGAATTCGTGTACTTGATATCGTAAAAATCCTAGCTTCGCGTCTTGACCAATTTCTTTTTTTACCGGAGCATCGTGCTGATAACGTGTTAAAGAGAAAACTAAATAGAGCACAATAGAATGGAGAGAATGAATCGTAATTCTCATTAATCATAAGCCCTTTAAATAGGGATGAGATACAAGTAGATAACTATAAGATCTAACCTATCTCTAATATGTTTATCTCTATCTATATCGTCATATCCTTTAGACGATGTCACACTTCTCCTACAACAACATGCATATTATATATACATTATATCCGGTTTGGTTCAGCTACTCGTAGGTACCTAAAATTCAAAACCGAAAGCGACATCTGACTATACCCGGTTATTTCGGTTTTCGGTTTTTGGTTTTTCTAGTTATGGGTCAAACAATTCGGCTCCGTGTCTTGATTTTAAGGTTTGTTAGAACACCCATATTAAGAATATTAAAGCATTCTTTCTTGCTTTATTTTACACATTGGTAGACTTCTAGGGCTTAATCACCTCTATATTAATGTCTAATTTTCTATTTAATTTGAGCCATCAACATGTCCTATGTGTAATGTATTTGTGTGTGAAGAGAGCTTTGTCATGCAACGAGATAAGACGTGTAAGTGGGTTAAATAAAATGAGAACCAGAAATATGTTATAAACTCGTTAAAATCGATATAAAAATATTTTTACATGATATTTTTCATCAAATGCTAGAATTTAAGATATATTGATTCACATATATTTATTTCATAATATGATAGTTTCACATGGATTTGTTTCACCATGTGAATATTTTTTACGTGTATTTTTTATTTCACTAGGTGAATCAAAAAACAAATCCACATGTAATCTTTCCACAAGGTGACCACGAACATATGTGAAACAATATTTTAAATCATAGGTTTTGATGAAAAAATTATGTACAAAATATTTTTATTTTGGTTTCCACGGATTCGTGACATATTTATGGTTCTCATTTGATTATCGTCCTATATATATACATATATAGATTGTAGTTATTCAACTGATAAACATATATATATATATATATATATATATATATATTGTAAATATTCAACTGATAATAGTTTGAGAAGAGCATTACTATGTAGGATGGAATATTTGAGGAGACAAAATATTTTTATCTTGCTTCTAATTTGGTAATTTACCTTTTGCTTTTTGGTTTTGTCATTTTTTGTTAACTAGACTCTTATTTAGACATATGAAAATATCCCCTATTAGTAATAATAATTAAGTAGACCTCACAAATTTTATTTAAATCTCGAATCTTCATCTAATCTAGAAAAAAAAGGCTTTTGATATAAATTCAATTTACTCCAACAATACCTTCCATAAATTGAATTTATTCCTCACCCCCAACAATGTAGCTTTTTTTTCCTTTGAGAACATTCAATAATGCATTGACCTTCATTAATAAACTCCTTTAAGAAATGAAATTGATCACGATGAATGACTTCTTTCTTGTATGCAGAATAGGTTCCTTTGAGATAAACATGGCGTGAGATCTACTTTGATGATTATTGTCATCTCCAACCTCATGACCATCATCCACTTTTTCGACTTAATTATTTCTTTTTTACTTCACCTCGATCTTCATTTTCCTTGCAACTTCTTCTTAAAGTGGCACCGTCCGTCGGTAATTCGTAGCTGATCCCTCGGAAATTGCTGACGATTTTAATCTGTCCGTGATTTAGGTCGGAAATAAGGATTTGTCTAGTAGTGTTTTGAATCCATTTTCCCTTTTTTGAGGCTTATTCATACTAAATTGGATCTTTGTCAGCAAAGAATGCAAAGAGTACGATCTTGATTTGTTGCATTCTTCTTCTTCGTTAAGTTTCATCACAAGAATCGCCCAAGATTCTTGTTTTCACCACCTAAGGCGTGATAAGGACCAATATGGTTTATCACCAACATCCTGCATTTTGCGATAAGGACCAATATGGTTTATCACATCAAGCTTGAGAGGAAACAAACTATTTTCTCCCAAGTTGATCTTTGCAACATCTTGATTTTCCTTCTTCCTGGTGCAAAGATTGTCAACAAAGCTAATATATCAAAACAGTTTTCATTAAGACCGATGCTTAACAAATTATTTTGTGAACCCGCCACATAAAGTACCTTAGGCATTTTTTTCAACTTTGCCATTTTTTTTTCAAAATGTAATTTTTCCAGCACCTTGAACTTTGTAGATCTTAACATCTCTAATTATATGATCGAATATTTAAGGAGACAAAAATTTCTTAGAATTTGGTACTTTGCCTTTTGCTTTTTGGCTTCGACATTTTTACTCCACTCACAATTTTATTCAACTACACTTCTATTTATATTGTCAAAAGAGACATATGAAAGATCCCCCATTAATACTAATTAAGTAGACGTGATGATTTTTGTTTTAAATCTACTCTTCAAATAATATTCTAGAGAAAATACAATATTAGTAGCAATAAGAGATGATTGATTTACGAGATTGAAGGATCATATGCCCAGAGACGCTGTATATATGGTATATGACGAATTGACGACATACGACGATGCCTTGCTTATATCAGGCCAAAGGAAGATCTTGGCGGAGATGTTTTCGATTTGGTTGAAAAGGGTAATTACAGCGATGACATCAATATGCATATAGTGTGAGTAAAAAATAAATATTCATGTATACATTTATTATTTAATGATAAATAAATTTTTATTTTCAATATTGTTAATAGTTGCAATGACGATTTATTATAATTTTAGTTCAAAATACATTGTTTTAACTAAACGGGTATCCAACGGGTTCCCTGAACCCGTCGGGGATTTCTTTCCAACAAACCCCACAGGGATTAGTCAGGGTGGGGTCGAGGACGGAGGGCTTAAACGGCTGTCGAAGAAGGGGGATGCATTACCCGTGTAATACCCACCTTGTTTCCATCCATATACATGATTGTTTGTTAGTGACTTAATGATATAGATAATTAAAAGAAGTAACTTATATATATATATATATATATATATATATATTAATTAATCACTAATTATGTACCTATGCAATACGTCTTATGTAATATTTTATGTTAAATAGATAAACAAAACAAAGCATACAAGATATAACCCACTAAAAATCAAGGTATGAGGTGAATAAGATGAAAATAATTCCCTCTACCCTAAACGATAGAGAGGCAACACGCCAACGCCAACACTGACTGTGAAGTGGGTCTATAGATTCATAGTTGAAAAAAAAAAACAAATATATGAAGTGACACCTATAAAGTGGCTCCACAAATTTTAAACACACCGTTGGTTCAAATGGATGAAAATTTCGAAGCAATTCTCTCAAACAACTTTGCTAAAAGCCTTCGACCTTATAGACTATGTCGTTGTTTCATGCAATACTAAATGGAAAATTGTTACCCGTGGATTTTTCATGGGAAATCCGTGATGATTCATCATAAACCCGTCACAAAAGTTGGTGGAAAATTCAAATCAACGACAAATTTTACGGATCAAAGTCATTTGTTTTATAATGATGGTACTTGTAAATTAAACTACCAATGATAAGTTAAACCGGTCAACTAAAGTTGTAGGTTATATGATATAAAGAATGGGTAAATATTATAATATGATACAAAGCATAATTAACCAAATACAAATCCTGTACAAATGTAACGCTTTCAAAGGGATAATACAATACACCAACCACACGTATTCAATTTGATATTGCTTGGGATATGTAAGCATTGTCAGACGCACTTGATTTTCATTATGAAAATATAGAAACAAACACTTAATTAATAATCCAAGCAAAAAGTGAAAGTAACATTGAGAACACTTGGAGAGATTTGTGACATTACCTGTTGCTCCTGTTTGTATATATATCACATAAAGCAACGAGAAAATTGTTGGTAACCAAATTGGATAAAATTTATGCTTATATTTAGTACAAATTGGCGAATGACCGAGTAAGATTTGTGAGATTGGGGATGTGGTAAAGTTCCACAAAGCTTGCATTTATTAAAATTAACTTGATATATATATATATATACACACACACTCTCTCTCACACACACACACACACATATATATATATATATATATATATATATAGAGGTAGTTTCATTTGCAAACCACTCTAATTTTGCAAACCGTCGATTTAATTGGTTAAATTAATGAAATTTGTAAATAAGTTATTTAATTTGATGAAATTGTTTCATATAATTCTTTTTCTGATAAAATTGTTTCATATATTTGTGTTTTTCATGTAAACATGAAAAAGTTTCATCAGACTGAGAAAATACATGAAACAATTTCATCAGAATGAGAAAAATGCATGAAACAACAAAAAAAACACAAATATATGAAACAATTTCATCAAGAAAAGAACTATAAGAAACAATTTCATCAAATTAAACAACTTCATGATCCAATTTCATTAACTTAACCAATGAAACGACGGTTTGCATGGTTTGTAAAGTTAGTGGTTTGCATTTGATATATATATATATATATATATATATATATATATATATATATATATATATATAGAGAGAGAGAGAGAGAGAGGCTCCGTAAAATGCAAACCTTGCATTTGTTGCACACCTTACAAACCACAGTGTGCATATGTGCAGAACCAGTATGTATATATGAACAATGTGCATATGCATACGTGCAAGAATATACATACAATGGACATACATTCATATGGGATAATGCATATATGCATCTCAGATTATGCATATATGCATCTCAGATTATGCATATATACATCTCAGATTATGCATATATGCAAATTGGTTTGTAAGGGGTGCAACAAATACATGGTTTATATTTGCATACGTGCAAGAATATACATACAATGGACATACATTCATATGGGATAATGCATATATGCATCTCAGATTATGCATATATGCATCTCAGATTATGCATATATACATCTCAGATTATGCATATATGCAAATTGGTTTGTAAGGGGTGCAACAAATACATGGTTTATATTTGATTTGTACCCTCTATATATATATATATATATATATATATATATATATAGAGAGAGAGAGAGAGAGAGAGGTCCCTTCTTTTGCTACCCAACCTATTGGTACTAACCATGCTAACCATCAATTGACCAATCACAATGCTCTATTATATTTGGTTTAAGTTCACCCAACTTTTACAAATTAGGGGTAAAATTGGATTTTCACATTATTAATATATCCACTAAGTTAGTTACTTGTTGCTCTCACAATGAATTCCACCAATCTATCCCACGTATTCATTCCTTAATTTTAGCACAAATCAAATTCAATCATTATCAATTCACTTTCCTATTTTATCTCATATTTTCAAAACAAACATATCTCATTCCAAGATTACGAGATATACTACATTTTAATTGATCCTTTATTTTCAAATTATATATCCATTTTTCAATTTTACAATGTTTTGAGATTTTTTTTACAGTTAATATGTTTTTAACCGATTAAAAACCCATCAAATTGCACATATGCACATAAAAAATATCGTTTATACCATAAGAACAATCAAACCAACATGCTAAAACAATCATATGCACAATTTATGTGCACATATGCACATAAGCAATATGTTTAATAACCAGGTATGAAAGTTTACGTGCACATATGCACATAACACAAATATCGTTTATACCATAAGCGTAATCAAACCTACAGACCAGAATAATCATATGCAAAGTTTATGTGCACATATGCACATAAGCAACATGTTTAATAATTAAGTACGACAGTTTATGTGCACATATGCACATAAACAAATAGTGTGTATACGATAAGAATAATCAAACCTACTACCAAAATAATCATATGCACAGTTTATGTGCACATATGCACATAAAATAATTGTTGAATAATTAAGTACGTCAGTTTATGTGCACATATGCACATAAACAAATAGCGTGTGCACATAAGTACGTGGTTTTTGGTTGCGCGTGATGTTCTTGAAGATACTTGTGATTTCTTTTTTTTTGAAGAGAAGATATTTCCGATTTCTATTCCTGATAATTAGGTGATTCTATTTTTAATCTTTGTTGTTTTGGACAAAAATGCCCCTCTGCACTTATGCACAATTGTCAACCTTCTCTTTTTTAATTTTGAATAATATTATAATCTTTTATTTAATTATAACCATTGATCTTATTAATCTATGGTTGTGATTGGTTAGCACGGTTAGTACCAATAGATTGGTTAGCAAAAGAAGGGGGCCCTATATATATATATATATATATATATATATATATATATATATATATATATATATATATATATATATAGGGGTGAGTTCAAATAAAAACTCAAATTCAATTGTAAACGTGAGGACAAACCACAACCGTTGATTAATAATCCGGTGAAGAGATCAGTGGCAAAAAAAACCCGGTGGCAATTTTGTAAATAAGTTGAAAACTCTGTCCATGGCTTAATGAATATTTAGCGTGCAGGAGTAAAATTGCGAAAAACATTATTCAGTCTGAATAAAAGGTAATTATTCAGACTGAATAAAGATAATTATTTTCGTCAGATTAGAATCAGCGCCTCATTTGTTGACTTTTTATTTTCTTTTTTAATTAAAAAACTTTTACCCCCTTAAATTTTAAAATAAATTATCTCAAAAATTACTAACATTTTAATCAAACAAATTACATAAAAAAAACGAGAATTTCGTGCTCTTCGATATGACATCCATCATGATATAGTTTTTTTTTCGTTTTAACCGTTTTTACATGAAATCGTGTATATGTGTTATATTCAGAGTGAATAATACAACATTCAGGATGAATAATATCTACATTTATTCGGACTGAGTATATAGAATTATTCAGACTGAATATATGGAATTATTCAGTCTGAATATTTTACCTTTATTCAGTCTGAATAATTATATTCGTTTGAATATCTACCTTTATTCAGTCTGAATAATTCTATATATTCAGACTGAATAAAGATAGATATTCAAAACGAATAAATGTTTAAGTTTTGTTCTTTTTTCATATCTACCTTTATCCAGTCTGAATAATTCTATATATTCAGACTGAATAAAGATAGATATTCAAAACGAATAAATGTTTAAATTTTGTTCTTTTTTCGTATCTACCTTTATTCAGTCTGAATAATTCTATATATTCAGTCTGAATAAATGTAGATATTATTCATCCAGAATGTTATATTATTCATTCTGAATATACCACATGTACACGATTTCACGTAAAAAACGGTTAAAACGAAAAAAAACTATATCAAGACATGAATAAGTTTTATTCTTTTTTAATATCTACCTTTATTCAGTCTGAATAATTCCATATATTCAGTCTGAATAATTCTATATACTCAGTCCGAATAAATGTAGATATTATTCATCCCGAATGTTGTATTATTCACTCTGAATATAACACATATACACGATTTCACGTAAAAAACGGTTAAAACGAAAAAAAACTATATCATGATGGATGTCATATCGAAGAGCACGAAATTCTCGTTTTTTTGATGTAATTTGTTTGATTAAAATGTTAGTAATTTTTGAGATAATTTATTTTAAAATTTAAGGGGGTAAAAGTTTTTTAATTAAAAAAGAAAATAAAAAGTCAACAAAGGAGGCGCTGATTCTAATCTTGACGAAAATACCCCTAAAGCTGAATTTTAGGAATGGCTTAAATATGGCTGCGATCAATGGACGAGATTTGTCCTCACGTTTACAACTGAATTTGAGTTTTTAAATGAACTTTCCTCTCTCTCTCTCTCTCTCTATATATATATATATATATATATATATATATATATGTATATATATATATATATATATATATATATATATATAGGGGGACCATTCAAGGAAGAACTAGTTAGTTTGTGGTAACCGTGAGATCCAATCTCAACCACAAATCAACCCATAAATTAGGAAATTATTAATTTTGGTATTTTCGACTTTAAATTTTAATTAAGGGGCATTTTAGGTATTGTAAAATATCCTCTCTCCTCTCTCCGGTCTCCGGCCAACTTATTCCGGCGAACACCAAGTAAAAATAATATACCAATCGTGATACCAGTGAGATACCGACTGTGATACAAGTGTCCAGTGTGATACCAATTGTGATACATACTTCCACCCATTTCATAATCACGTTCGTTACTATTGCGATACCCAAGAACTTTTGTGATACCAGTGTGATACCCACAAACCATCAATGAATCACATTGTGATACCCCAAAAAATTTAACCGTAAGACACAAACCAAAATCAAAATCAACCCACTATGATACCCTTGTGTTACACCCACACCCTAAAATCAAAATTAAACCATAATCATCAAAACTCAAAATCATAGTACAATATCAAAATAAAACCTAGATCTCAAAATCAAACCCAGATCTGGAAACTCAAAGAAGGTATGGAGGCATCTGTTCCAAAAAAATCAAACCCATATATGAAAGTGTGTTGGTGGTGGCAATGGAGATAGCGGCGGCGAGCTCGATATCGCCAAGGTGGTCGGCGACAACTTGGGTGATGACAAACATGGAGTAGGAGGCGATGCGGCTGAAGATGGTGTAAAGCCCGTATCCCGGTATGTAATTTATTAGTATTAATTCTTTTTTAAAAAGTTTTATTTAATGTGGTTCCGTTAACGGGGTTAGACGAATTGGACCTAATCGTTAATTATGTCAAAGCTTTAGTTAGATTGCGAGAAGGAAGTAGTTGAGGGACCAAAATTGATAAAGGGCCAAAGGTGGTGATTAGCCCATGCAAGTCCAAAACCAAAACCTATACTGTGTGTTTGAATCGTGACTTAGCAAGTAGGAGAAAGAAAGAAACCCTAAAGTCTCTCTCCCTCACGTCTCGTTCCTCACGGCTGAATTTCCCCCCTCCCCTTTCGTTGTCGTCGCCGTGAGTAAGAGAGAGAGAGAGTCGCCGGAGTAAGAGAGAGAGAGTCGCCGGAGTAAGAGAAGAGAGAGTCACCGGAGAGAGAGGGAGAAAGTTCGCCGGAAAGAGGGGAGAATCGTCGTCGTTTCTGCCGGAAAGAGTGGAGGAGAAGTCACGTCGAGGTAATCCCGTGTTTCCGTTCTCTTCGTTGTGTTTTCTTCGTCGGAATTGGTAAACCACCACCACCACCGTCGCAGCCACGGCTGCCGGCGGTGGGGCCGCCGCTGCGTACCGCCGGGTGACGGCAGGAGGGGTGCATATGTGTGCGGGTGTGTGGGTGTATGCGGGTGAGAGTGTGGGTAAGTCGGGGTGTGCGTTTTGGTGTGGTTTCGCCGGAAGCTTTGAGCCGCCGCCAACGGCCGCCTCTGCCGGAGGTGGCAGTGGGTAGTGCACGGTTGTTGTCCAGCGTAGTATAGCCCTTTCCAGTAAGCTTGTAGGCTGTTCGGGTCTGTTTGGGTTAAGCTTTGGCTTAATGGGTTTATAAACAACTTTTGTCATTTCATGTGAAAACGTTTTTCTGCCACTGTTTTGCGACGGCCATAACCTTTTCGTCGTAGCTCGGATTGAGGCGAATCCGGTGCCCACGGTTCACATTCTGTGCCGGGCACACTTTTCGTGTTTTAGCGGAAGTTCGGTTCGGCCTTTAGCTAGGCGTAATTTGGCTGTTGATACAGCAGGTCCGGAATTGACAGTTTCGCGTTCCGTTTTAAAAAATAAGTCACAGTTTCTGCCACTGTTTTGGGAAAGCCATAACTTTTTATAGGAACGTCGTATTGGGGTGAAACCAGTGCCAAAATCTCCCATTCTGAGTCTAGTAAGTTTCTTATGTTTTGCGGAAAAACCAGTTCGGACCATAGCTAGTGTCAAACTGCTGTTTTGTACTGAAAGGTCCTGTTTTTCACACTGCAGCAAGCCGGTTTTGTAAATTCCATAGTAAATTGTAGAAAAATCGTTAGAGCGCGTGCGATATGTCCCTGGAACCCTAAGGCATGGGAATTCGTGATTATGGAAAAATATTTCTGGTTTAATCAGTTTATAAGGGGTTAAACAGGTCCCGAACAGACCTGTGTGTTGAGAGTAAAAACTAGAAAAAATGTGTTTTTAAAGTTAGTAGTCGTGGCTTTGGTTTGGGGCGTCACTTTGACAATTGTTAACGCTTATTTAGGTGGAAAAAGGTGAGCTGGTGTTGGCCGGTTCGTGTTGCTGTTGAGGTCATAAGTTGTGCGTTTGAGGTGAGTTCTCTCACCGCGTAGTTAGGAATTTCATGCATATCGTTATTTTGTGCTACGTGTTGTTACGTGTTATTATGTGTTTACGTGGACTAGTGGGATGTGATATTTAGTTGTGATTTGTTGAATCTATATGTGGATTATTTATGCTTGCGTACACCTCAGTGGGACTGGGGGGCTCGGTGGGACCGAGGGCTCGGTGGGACTGAGGTAGTACAATTACATTATCCTTACTCGGTGGGACTGAGCTTGTGTCGATATATTTTTGGTGTACTCGGTGGGATCGAGGGCTCGGTGGGACTGAGCTTGTGTCGATATATTTTTGGTGTACTCGGTGGGACCGAGGTTCGTATTTATGCATTAATCATGATGTGGTTTTATATTCGTGGTGATGGTGATGTTGCCTACTTGCGAGTAGGGGCGATATACGTGGGGTTGCTACCTACGTGTGTGGTAGGACTCACTAAGCGTTTAGCTTACCTTTTCCCAATATGTTGTGATTTCAGGTGCGAGCGGCAGTCGAGCTTGACGGTACACACACTAAGCGCGGGGTGTCGAGAATTGTTTAAATTTCACTTTCAAACCTTTAGATTTTATTTTATAAGATTTTTGCTGCATAAACTTTATTGATTGTTTGAGTTGACGACGTTAACTTCAATTGAGTTACGGATTATTAAATTGTGGTTGTTTTATAATGAAATATATTACTTTTTAAAATTTTAAATTCCTTGTAATTTTTGGGACGTTACAACTTGGTATCAGAGCACAGCTTGAGTGAATCAAACACATCTCGGTGTGTTTGGTCTCAAGTTGCGGCTATGAAATTTTAAATTCTTTTACTAAAATCTTTTAGAATAAAGAAAAAAGGAAAACCCGTTTGGGAAACGGTGATCGAGGGCGAAGTGTGTACAGTCAGCCGACGCTATTTGGGAAGGTACAGTACTTAGTGTATTTATCGCTTTCTAGATCACAGGGTATGCATGCTAGATTACCTATGTGGTTTGCATTGTACTGTATGATGATGGCTTGCTAGTGGGAATGAATGTTAGTTATAATAGGTTGTTAAGTGAAGGCCATATAGGTTGTATGCATTAAGAATCGTATAGTCTTAGAATATTTGATTTAGTTCTATTGCGCAGCTCTTGTTTGAGTCCAACCGTTCTAGGATAGAATCTTGTATTCGAATGTCTATTTGATTCACGCTGCATGCGACTGGGTATTCGCGAGGCAACTCGTTATGGCTAATAGGGATTCCGTTGTAGCAAGGGTAGTGGGATGAGATGAAATTCCTAGTGAACTGGGAAGAGTGTTTACATATGAGTATGTATGCTAGATTGCTTTCTAGAACATAGGAGTATGTGTGCTAGATTGCTTGATGCTTATTACACTGTACCGCATATTTGTTGCTTGCTAATAGGAGTTTATGCTAGCCTTGGAAGGTTGTAAAGTGAATGCACTATAGGTTGTATGCGGTAGGAACCGAATAGCCCTAGAATGTCGGATTTAGTTCTATTGCGCAGCTCTTGTTTGAGTCCAACCGTTGTAGGATAGAATCTTATATTCGAATGTCTATATGGTTTCCACTGTATGCGACTGTGCGTTTACGAGGCGACTCGTCAGGGCTAGTGGGGATTTCGTCATAGCAAGGGTAGTGGAATTGGGTGGAATTCCTAGGGAGCTAGGAAGAGTGCGTACATATGCCGGTGCGGGCATATGTGTATAGTTTTCGGCAAGGAACTACTTGGACACATCGGATGGAACTCGGAACGAGTGATGATAGGTGTGGAAGATAGTAGAAGAGCTCCTACTATCGGAAACACAGGATCAATGCTCGAGTCGGGGGATGTCACGAGGAATCCAAGGAGTTGAGCGTGGGCGTTGTTAGTGTGAGCTATTATGTGCTAATAACTCGTTGTAATATCTACCCAGAATAGCCATCACAAGGAGGAACGACTATAGTAAACCTACTAGTACAAGTGTGTACTTGATTTGCCTTGATGGGATGATCGTTGGGGTAGTGACGAAGGTTGTAAATTAGTAGTTGTTGGAATAAAAGGACGATTCTAGTATTAATCACTTGGAGTGGCGATGAGGATGATGTTTGTTTCGGGCCAAGATGGATGATTGTGCTAGAATCATAGGCTTATAAAGCCGACTTTGATTTGAGGAAAAAAAAAATCGTAGGGATTATTTGACGTAATTTCCCAACTTGCCTAAGAGGTTTAAAGGTCTGGATGACGTTAGTGGACCGGAGAGATTTGGAGGAGTAGGAGTCGAGGCGTAGAATGCCGATTAAGTCATGCACAAAGTTTGATTTTGAAATAGATTGCATTAACAAATTCTTGTGTTTCAAATCATTTTATGGATGGTGTTTTGGAATTTTGGGAAGTGTTCAGCACACACACAAGATTTTGAAATAGGGTTTTGAAAATGTATGAAATCGTTTTATCACGGGAGTGCAAACTTTGTTAGAATTTGTCTCATTTCTTTATTTTTCCAACGGTTCTTTCGGGTAAGATGATATCCGTGTTTTGTGGTGTTTAAAATGTCGGGCAAGTGACTACGGCTTGTGACTTTAACATTGGAACTCCTCCACATATGTTAGAGTTGAGACGGAAAGTTACATTCCACGATGTCTGTATAAAGCTATTTGAGTGATTTGGTTAAAATAAGTTTTGTTTTACGGCATGTTGAGTCGTGTGAGTTTAATTTCACGAGGTGCATATCTTATTTGTTTATGTGACCATTTGGGGAAATCTTGGAAATCAATTTAAAGAACCCCACCTTTTGAGATTTTATGAGGTTTTAGTCGATATTTTCAAATGATGGAAACAGAGTGGTTTTTATCTTTAAGTTTGAAACTTACACTAGACAATTGTGTTTTAACAAAAATATATTTGTAAACCGTTTCATCGTTTTGTATGACTAGCCGGCGCGCGTAAGATTTGTGGGTGAACCCTGTGCCACGACATTTTATGTTGAAAAAGAGAAATTTTGGGGTCAAATGTCGTGGAACTGATTTTGAAATTATGTGTACACTTTTCCGCACCCGGTGTAAGGTCGAGCGGTTACTTTAAATACATGTCATGAGTCAATTCATACTAGAACCGTGACGGTTCATTTTCAAAGAAATTATTTATTTCGCTTACGTTTTGTGAGTAAACTAAGCTGCAATGAAATGATTTTCAACATGATTTTCATATGTGGGACGAGCGTGTCCATTTTTGCGTAACTACCGACCTGGTAATAGTAGTTTTATTGCTTACGGTATTTTTGAAATGAAAAAAATCTTGACGTTGAAAATATTTTGTAAACCATTTGGGAAGTGCGCTTATAAGTGTTATGTGTCATTTTGAGAATTTTAAGATGTGAGTCCTTTTGGAAAACTCTTTTGTTTAACCAGTGTCGAGTTTGGGACTAATGTTGATTTTAGAGTATTGCTTGCTTAAACTTTATTTAAACGCGTTTTTGACCGACCTATGGGTCTAGCAAGCGTGGAGCATTTTGCTCGGTTTTGACTTTGAGATAGTCATGGGTCAATTGCACGGTTTTTAATGGCTCGATGTGGAGTTTTGTTGATGGGTTGTTTTATTGCACAGTTTTGCACTTATTGCACATTGCGTATTTACATGTTGGGTGAGTGAGTCATTCTGGGATAGGCATGTTGTTGGTAGACTGTTTTGCATTGGATCCTTGGCCATGTCAGTCAGTCGTTAGTAATGGTCGGTTGAGTATTTCGGGGTGGGACCCCGGTATTCATGTGTTATGACCTTGACTTTCCAGTAGGCGCTGGGAGGATATAGTCTTGGGCACTTACCTGAGAGGTAGTTTCGATGTGCCGGGCCTTGAGACGTACCTGGGAGGTAGGCGTTAAGGCGTATCTTGATACAGTGTAACTAGGTTTCCTAGAGCGAGCGTGGAGGATAAGTAGACGGGGGAAGATTGGGTATTCCACACGTGATGTTAGTGTAGACCGAATAGTGTCGGTTAAGGGAAGGATGCCTTTGTAATTAAGAGAATAAATGCGCAGTAACCTTTTTGAAGTAAGTAGTATGTTTAAGTGTCGACTTTTGGGCTTGAGGCCAAACACCTTTAGTGTAATCGGAGATTTGTAGCTGATTTTAAATAATTATGGTGATGGTAGTAGTGACCCCGAGATGCTTAATTGTGATGAATGGTTATGGTGGAATGACCTTCTTGGATGATTATAAGTTTACTGGTTTGATGACCCGTGTGAAATAAATTTTGGGGGTCTATTAGAACTCGTGGAAGTTAATCGGCAGTTAATGGTAGGAATGATCGGATCCGAGTATCCAGTTGGGTATATTGGTAGGCAACTTTAGAATGGTTAGATCTTGAGATTTGGCTCGGGATGTATGGAATATCTAAGGTTGGGAGACAACCGAAGTCGCTTGGCTAGGAATGATTCCAATTGTTGGGGTGTTCTGCCGATCATAATCCCAGTGTCCTAGAAGGAGTACGTTAGTAAGAAAAGTATTCGAGAAGTTTTAGAAGGGGTTTCAAGTGGACTTGGGAACCTGAGGTTGAGATGAGGGAGAACTATCCAGAGCTATTCTGTAACACCCGGAAAATCCTTGTAAGTAATAATAGTCCTAATATTTCTTTATATTTTGACTTCTTAGATTATAATTGATTTCCTAAGTAATTTCGGTGATTGTCACTTGTTATTTGATAACTTCCGATAGAAATCAGTAAGATTATTCCTTAAGAAAATAAATGAAAAAAAATAGATGATAAAGTTAAATATTAGATTTTATGGATTAGTTGGATGGGTAATTTGAATACGAGTCCAACGGTTCTTTCCGGGGTAAAAACGGGGTTCTAACGAGGAAGTTACGGCTAAATTAGTAAAAGTTTAGATGTTTGGCAAACAGAAGCTGGCGCCGATGGGTTGGCGCCGATGCATCGGCGCGGGTGATCGGCGCCGGGCACCTGACGTGCCAAAAGGGGGTTAAACCCACCTCTTTACCCTTAGTCATCTATCTTTTCATACTAGAACTCTCAAAACCGAAATTTCTTCTGCTCCATACTTCTCAAGCGATATTCCATTAAGGTTAAGGTAAATCCATATATATTAATCTTAATCTAATTCAAGAAATTAGTATATGAATCTTACCCATGTAAACTTGAATTAGGACATTTCATCTTCACTCTTCTTCTTGGAGCAATTAGGTTCAAGTATTCAAGTTGGGTGTTAGCAATTGAAGAACTAAAGGTGAGTAACCTGTACCTAAATGATTTCATTATACTTATCTAACATTTCTTATCTTGAAATTGTGTTGTTAATGTAAAATCTTGAGTTATATGCTCTCAATGGTTAAGAGGGAAACACGAGGAGTTCAAGTAAGTTAATATGGATTAATTGTGGTTATTATTTAGTATGCCATGATAAATGTTGATGTTAAGAGTTTGGTTTGATTATATATCAATGGTATGTGAAATTGAGATGATGGCTTAATAGATGTCTTAATGATGAACTGATGGCTTAATGGTCCTAATGGACTTATTCTTGAATTGTAAACATGGTGGTTTATTACTGAATTCTTATAGAATGTGAACTAATACATGTGGATGTATGTGAACTACATGGAAGTAGTATGGATTATGATAAATGGTTGGACCATTGCTAAAGTGCTTAATATGCTTTGAATCTTATTTGGAGTAACATATTTGGTATTCACTTAATTGGAGGAGCACCTAGTAGGCATTGGAAGATATAATCATACATACCGTGGGGTAAGTGTATTTCGTTCATACCTTCGGATACCGTGGGGTTTTCCGTTGTGTTATGCCTTGTGACAATGCCGTGGGGTATCGATCAAGGTATATCTTCGATTATGATGTAACTGGGTAGCGATATGGACCTTCTCCATGGAATCCAATTTGTGAATGTATCGAATTGTTCTTCCCACATGTTATGATTATAATCTATGTATTATGTGTAAACCTCACTTAGGCTTTAAAAGCCTAACACTTGCTATGTGTTTTATGTGTTACAGATATTAGTGGTCCCGGATACAAGAAGTTTAGACTGGGGTTGTGAGCATGGGATCATTGTTGGAGAGTTAAAGATTTGAAGATTATGATAGAACTTTCCGACACCTTTTGTTATCTGATAAGCTAGTGGTCCATTACTAGTCGTAATTAACTAAATCTTCGTATTAATGGTTATGTAATGATTTATGTATACTTTACTTTAGTAATGAGTACCACTCTTCCGTTTTATGGAAGTTTTTGTTAACCCCTGTTTTTGGGGTGTTACAAGTTGGTATCAGAGTTTTAGTTTAAGTGAACTAAGTATGATGAGGAAATACTTTGACTTAAGCTGAGATGAATTAAGTTATGAATCGTGAGAGTGGGTAGAAGTATTAAGACGGGATGGCCTTAGGGTCGACAGAAATACGTGAAATTAGTACGGTAACGACGGTAATGAGGATTCTCATGTATGATACATTCATAATCGCAATTAGCTACTGTTATTATGAATATATTGTTACATAAGCATACTTGTTTCTAAATTGTTCTGGTGACTAATGATCGGTAAGGTACGTTTCGTGTGTCTATATTCATATAACCATTTCTCAGGGTTATTTTTTTGTTTTATAGCATAATGATGGTAAAAACGCCACCAAGGTCTTTCAATTCTTTAGAGGGCAGATCGGTAAATGATTGAGGATAGGAAGGACAACCTGGAACTGGCGAGACTCATGAAAGTCCGCCGAGACAACTTTAAATAAGTGGATTAAAATGTGTGGAAATAGAATGTAAGATGTTTGATCAAGATGGGAATAGTATGAAATGGTTGAGTAAGTGAGCCTTGGAAGGCATGTATAATAAGTGTTAGAATGTTGAGGGGGTAACCACTGGTTGAAAATAGGGCGTCAATGATAAGTTGCGTTAGTTAAACGATAGACCTTATTTGAGCAAATAGCCTTCAATTGCAAGTAGAGTTTTATGCATGGTGTCCTCGAGTGTGTGTTACATGGGTTTTTGTGATTTCAAAACAAATGCATAAATAACAATTTAGTTTATGATGAGTCAGTAGGTACACGTGGGTATTTAAAGAAAGAGGTAATACCATTTACGTCGCGGAGTCAAATTTTGAGTTTAGTAATTTGCAAAATACATTATACTTTATGAGAAGAGTTAAATATAGATGAGTGTGAAAACCGACTAGCTTACTTTGTGCCGGTAATTTCTTGCAACTTTTGTCGTATGAAAAGATTTTCATTAAAGATACTACGGTCATAACAATATCGTTTTGGTTGAAAAAGATTAAGTTTTGCGGAAAGTAGTATGCAAATGATTCTCATGATCGTTGTACAGTACACTAATGTTATAAGAATCTTGGGGTCATGTGTACCCAAGTTGCTCCAAGTGTTGTTCTTTAAAAGGAGGAAATGTGCGAAATAATACATTTAATACATTGTTATGTATGAAGGTTATGAACGAACTAAGTCGTAAAATATTACTATAAGCTAAGAAAGAACTCTGAGAATGGAGAGGTGTTGGATAAACCATGGGAGAATGTTTGTAAGTTTTGGTAATGGTGTTTAGGAAGAAGGTGAACAATGGGAGAGTTGAAAGTGGACTTTAGCGTCGGTTGTAAGAAGGTCTATACCCTTGTTTGGTAACTGGAAATACAGTTGGCAAGGGACAGTAGTGTCCGGAGGAAGGATTAGTAGTAATCAAGGTGATGGAATTAGCAAATTGCTATGAGTAGTGTGGTGAGACAGTAAGGAAATACCCTCGACGTTAAATAAGAATTTATGGTGATCTTGTGATATTAGTATTGCACGAATAAGTTTGAAATGAAGACGATGAGATGTAAATTGTATTACGTTTTGTCGAAAGGATTAAGTTCAGTCCTTGTTGATGAATAGATTAAAGAAGTATCGATAGGTCGACTATTGACATTGAAGTCGGCAGTTGTGTTGGATGTATGAGGCCTTTTGCCTGTCACAGGGTGCGGTCTGGGTGCGTTCCGCGTATGCCTGTGCGGACAGAGACTAAACCATGAACGGTACCGGCATGCTGTTATGCAGAGGGTATGCGCAAAGCGAATATTATCGTGTACGGTGGACTGAGGATGTTACAGAATGTTATAGAATACGGACAATACATATCTTGTGAAACACCACATGTGTGGATTTTGAGTGATTGGCGAATAAATCACGAGTAGAAAAAGTTTTGGTTTAATTTCTACAGAAGTGAAAGTTAGGTGGTCAAAATACGTTTTTAGAAGTTTATTGTGGTTGTGCAATAATTTTGGTGTGTTATATGCTTAATCGCATTTATAGTGTTGGTTTAACTATTGGTCTTATGTGTGAGGACAGTTTGATGGTCTTGTATTTTTAGTACCTTTGGGACTAGTGATCTTTGGCAAAATAATATATATATATATATATATATATATATTGTGGAGTATATAGAGTTGTACATACGTGTACATATAGATACATATATGAATTGACTTCATTGGGAAAGTAGCAATGAAGGGATCGTGAGATTATCATGTCTCGAGGCGTGTGTTGCATGATGTGGGATTAGATGTATTTTAAATTTCATGAGTTGATAATTGATAAATGATCAATAGACCCTTTGAGCGGATGGCTTGGTTTTAGATTCGGTTGAGTCTTAAGGGTATTCGTCGGTTTAATTAACTTGACATAGGCTTGAGGGTTTGAATTACATGAGTTGTATTATAATTAAAGTTTACGTAATGTGAATACATTAATTTCTTCTTTTGAGATCATGTATGAATGTCAAGTTAGAATCGGAAGATTAAAAGTTGAAGGATCACCTTGTGGAGGGGTGTTAGGATAGTGAAAGACTATTGTTGTAGATGAACATTCTACTTATGATGTAGATAGTATATATATAATGAAGAAATAAGCACGAACATAGTAAGGGTATGGACTATGTCGATTTGTGATGTAGTGTGCACTGTATATATAATGGTTTGGAGTCACAAAGAAGTAATAATAAGTGATAAAGAGGGGACATTAGATGAAAGCCTTTTTGGGGATTCCAGATGAATAGTGCTAGTTGTCAATAAAGCTGTTGGAATATGTGGTTGTAAGATGGTGTAGTGATTTGGCTATTATTGGAATAGAATGTCGAGCGGTAGTATGAGTTTATCCAAAGTGATTTTGGTTGTGTGAGTCGCTAAATAAGTTTATGATTTTGAATCATAGGAAGTTTAATAAAGATGAGAAAGTGTTATCGGTATGTGGAAAAGTTGGGGAAAAGAGATAAATAATGATTGGAGGGTAGTACTTCATGCTAACGTAGGAAGTAATGATAGAAAGGTCGGACCTAAGAATGTAGTTATACTACAGGTTCAATGGAATTATCACCATTGATATATAATATTTTAGTGCTTGATTGCAATATGGTCGCGTAGTGCGATATTGATGTGAGGAAGTGGTAGTACGTATGGGTCATAGATGTAGTAATGGGTGCCGTAGATATAGAAGTATTCAAAAGTGGTGAGTATGCTCCATTTAAAGTGAGTATGGATTTTTTTAGGCAGTATACGTTAATGTTATTTTGAGATTTGGAGATTGAGATGTGGATGATGACGGTATAGAAGACCAAACAATAGTCGGATAAAGGTTTAATGATAAACGGTTACTTTAAAGAGGCTTACAAATCTAAGTTGGGAGCGTTTAATGAGGAAAGAAGTAAGGTTCAGGAAATATGAAAGATGAATCCTTGTTCCTTCTAGATTTTTATTTGTGAATGGAACCCATGTGTGGGTTTGGTTAAAGTGCAAAGGTTGGTGATAATTAGGTGTCAACTTTTGGGTTTAAGGCCAAACACCTTTAGTGTAATCGGGAAATTGTAGCTGATTTTAAAAAAAATGATGGTGATGGTAGTAGTAACCTTAAGATACTCATTTGTGATGAGTGGTTTTAGTGAACTAACCTTTGTGTATGATTAGTGAACCTGTCCGTTAGATGATTAATTATTGAGATGGATTTTGGAGTCTATTAGAGCTCTTTGAATGAGAATGGCCGTTAACGATAGGGGCAATTGAAATTAGAGATTCGGTTGGTCTCAATATTAATTGAGCCTTAAATTGATTTAGAGTTAGAAACTGAAATCAAGATGTATAGAACATTTTAAGGTTGGGAGATGACTGAAGTCGTATGGTTGGGAGTTTCTCTATGGTTGGAACGTTTATCCGTACATAAGTACAAAGTATGTGTAGGGGCTTTGTTAATAAACAATTGTTCGAGGAATTGTCTTTATAAACCGTGTGGATGGAATTTAGATTCCCGTTAGGAATTGTTAAATTTTGGTCGACAGTGAGTCGGTTGACTTTGGGTTGTAAAGGATATAGATTTCGGGGACGAAAACGTTTTAAGGTTGGGAGAATTGTAACACCCGGAAAATCCTTGTAAGTAATAATAGTCCTAATATATCTTTATATTTTGACTTCTTAGATTATAATTTATTTCCTAAGTAATTTCGGTGATTGTCACTTGTTATTTGATAACTTCCGATAGAAATCAGTAAGATTATTCCTTAAGAAAATAAATGAAAAAAAAATAGATGATAAAGTTAAATATTAGATTTTATGGATTAGTTGGATGGGTAATTTGAATACGAGTCCAACGGTTCTTTCCGGGGTAAAAACGGGGTTCTAACGAGGAAGTTACGGCTAAATTAGTAAAAGTTTAGATGTTTGGCAAACAGAAGCTGGCGCCGATGGGTTGGCGCCGATGCATCGGCGCGGGTGATCGGCGCCGAGCACCTGACGTGCCAAAAGGGAGTTAAACCCACCTCTTTACCCTTAGTCATCTATCTTTTCATACTAGAACTCTCAAAACCGAAATTTCTTCTGCTCCATACTTCTCAAGCGATATTCCATTAAGGTTAAGGTAAATCCATATCTATTAATCTTAATCTAATTCAAGAAATTAGTATATGAATCTTACCCATGTAAACTTGAATTAGGGCATTTCATCTTCACTCTTCTTCTTGGAGCAATTAGGTTCAAGTATTCAAGTTGGGTGTTAGCAATTGAAGAACTAAAGGTGAGTAACCTGTACCTAAATGATTTCATTATACTTATCTAACATTTCTTATCTTGAAATTGTGTTGTTAATGTAAAATCTTGAGTTATATGCTCTCAATGGTTAAGAGGGAAACAAGAGGAGTTCAAGTAAGTTAATATGGATTAATTGTGGTTATTATTTAGTATGCCATGATAAATGTTGATGTTAAGAGTTTGGTTTGATTATATATCAATGGTATGTGAAATTGAGATGATGGCTTAATAGATGTCTTAATGATGAACTGATGGCTTAATGGTCCTAATGGACTTATTCTTGAATTGTAAACATGGTGGTTTATTACTGAATTCTTATAGAATGTGAATTAATACATGTGGATGTATGTGAACTACATGGAAGTAGTATGGATTATGATAAATGGTTGGACCATTGCTAAAGTGCTTAATATGCTTTGAATCTTATTTGGAGTAACATATTTGGTATTCACTTAATTGGAGGAGCACCTAGTAGGCATTGGAAGATATAATCATACATACCGTGGGGTAAGTGTATTTCGTTCATACCTTCGGATACCGTGGGGTTTTCCGTTGTGTTATGCCTTGTGACAATGCCGTGGGGTATCGATCAAGGTATATCTTCGATTATGATGTAACTGGGTAGCGATATGGACCTTCTCCATGGAATCCAATTTGTGAATGTATCGAATTGTTCTTCCTACATGTTATGATTATAATCTATGTATTATGTGTAAACCTCACTTAGGCTTTAAAAGCCTAACACTTGCTATGTGTTTTATGTGTTACAGATATTAGTGGTCCCAGATACAAGAAGTTTAGACTGGGGTTGTGAGCATGGGATCATTGTTGGAGAGTTAAAGATTTGAAGATTATGATAGAACTTTCCGACACCTTTTGTTATCTGATAAGCTAGTGGTCCATTACTAGTCGTAATTAACTAAATCTTCGTATTAATGGTTATGTAATGATTTATGTATACTTTTACTTTAGTAATGAGTACCACTCTTCCGTTTTATGGAAGTTTTTGTTAACCCCTGTTTTTGGGGTGTTACATATTCGTAGGCAGAGACTTCGAGGACGAAGTCTAATCCAAGTGGGGGAGAGTTGTAAAGCCCGTATCCCGGTATGTAATTTATTAGTATTAATTCTTTTTTAAAAAGTTTTATTTAATGTGGTTCCGTTAACGGGGTTAGACGAATTGGACCTAATCGTTAATTATGTCAAAGCTTTAGTTAGATTGCGAGAAGGAAGTAGTTGAGGGACCAAAATTGTTAAAGGGCCAAAGGTGGTGATTGGCCCATGCAAGTCCAAAACCAAAACCCATACTGTGTGTTTGAATCGTGACTTAGCAAGTAGGAGAAAGAAAGAAACCCTAAAGTCTCTCTCCCTCACGTCTCGTTCCTCTCGGCTGAATTTCCCCCCTCCCCTTTCGTTGTCGTCGCCGTGAGTAAGAGAGAGAGAGTCGCCGAAGTAAGAGAGAGAGAGTCGCCGGAGTAAGAGAAGAGAGAGTCGCCGGAGAGAGAGAGGGAGAAAGTTCGCCGGAAAGAGGGGAGAATCGTCGTCGTTTCTGCCGGAAAGAGTGAAGGAGAAGTCACGTCGAGGTAATCCCGTGTTTCCGTTCTCTTCGTTGTGTTTTCTTCGTCGGAATTGGTAAACCACCACCACCACCGCCGCAGCCACGGCTGCCGGCGGTGGGGCCGCCGCTGCGTACCGCCGGGTGACGGAAGGAGGGGTGCGTATGTGTGCGGGTGTGTGGGTGTATGCGGGTGAGAGTGTGGGTAAGTCGGGGTGTGCGTTTTGGTGTGGTTTCGCCGGAAGCTTTGAGCCGCCGCCGCCGCCAACGGCCGCCTCTGCCGGAGGTGGCAGTGGGTAGTGCACGGTTGTTGTCCAGCGTAGTATAGCCCTTTCCAGTAAGCTTGTAGGCTGTTCGGGTCTGTTTGGGTTAAGCTTTGGCTTAATGGGTTTATAAACAACTTTTGTCATTTCATGTGAAAACGTTTTTCTGCCACTGTTTTGCGACGGCCATAACCTTTCCGTCGTAGCTCGGATTGAGGCGAATCCGGTGCCCACGGTTCACATTCTGTGCCGGGCACACTTTTCGTGTTTTAGCGGAAGTCCGGTTCGGCCTCTAGCTAGGCGTAATTTGGCTGTTGATACAGCAGGTCCGGAATTGACAGTTTCGCGTTCCGTTTTAAAAAAAAAGTCACTGTTTCTGCCACTGTTTTGGGAAAGCCATAACTTTTTATAGGAACGTCGTATTGGGGTGAAACTAGTGCCAAAATCTCCCATTCTGAGTCTAGTAAGTTTCTTATGTTTTGCGGAAAAACCAGTTCGGATCATAGCTAGTATCAAACTGCTGTTTTGTACTGAAAGGTCCTGTTTTTCATACTGTAGCAAGCCGGTTTTGTAAAATCCATAGTAAATTGTAGAAAAATCGTTAGAGCGCGTGCGATATGTCCCTGGAACCCTAAGGCATGGGACTTCGTGATTATGGAAAAATATTTCTGGTTTAATCAGTTTATAAGGGGTTAAACAGGTCCCGAACAGACCTGTGTGTTGAGAGTAAAAACTGGAAAAAAATGTGTTTTTAAAGTTAGTAGTCGTGGCTTTGGTTTGGGGCGTCACTTTGACAATTGTTAACGCTTATTTAGGGGGAAAAAGGTGAGCTGGTGTTGGCCGGTTCGTGTTGCTGTTGAGGTCATAAGTTGTGCGTTTGAGGTGAGTTCTCTCACCGCGTAGTTAGGAATTTCATGCATATCGTTATTTTGTGCTACGTGTTGTTACGTGTTATTATGTGTTTAGGTGGACTAGTGGGATATGATATTTAGTTGTAATTTGTTGAATCTATATGTGGATTATTTATGCTTGCGTACACCTCAGTGGGACTGGGGGCTCGGTGGGACTGAGCTAGTACAATTACATTATCCTTACTCGGTGGGACCGAGGGCTCGGTGGGACTGAGCTTGTGTCGATATATTTTTGGTGTACTCGGTGGGACCGAGGTTCGTATTTATGCATTAATCATGATGTGGTTTTATATTCGTGGTGATGGTGATGTTGCCTACTTGCGAGTAGGGGCGATATACGTGGGGTTGCTACCTACGTGTGTGGTAGGACTCACTAAGCGTTTAGCTTACCTTTTCCCAATATGTTGTGATTTCAGGTGCGAGCGGCAGTCGAGCTTGATGGTACACACACTAAGTGCGGGGTGTCGAGAATTGTTTAAATTTCACTTTCAAACCTTTAGATTTTATTTTATAAGATTTTCGCTGCATAAACTTTATTGATTGTTTGAGTTGACGACGTTAACTTCAATTGAGTTACGGATTATTAAATTGTGGTTGTTTTATAATGAAATGTATTACTTTTAAAAATTTTAAATTCCTTGTAATTTTTGGGACGTTACAGATGGCGGGGCCGACGATGTGCCTTGTTTTCTTGGACTGAGAATTTTACAGCGAAATCGATGTTTGAAGAGACGGGTGGCGGTGCCGGAGGTTGTAAGCAACCATGGGGGAGGGGCTATTCCGCTGGATCTTGTTTGACGGAGGTGAAGGGATAGGGGACGGCTGGTTTGATGGCGAGAGGCGGTGGTATGTGAAAAATATAATTAGGGTATGTTGAAATTACTTTATAATAGGTAACCGTAGGATTTAGGAGTAAAATAAGGAATTGGTTAATTATAAAAAATCCAAATTGTCAATTTACCGAATTAACCTTTTCCTTTATTTTAAAAACAAGATTAATTAAATTAAATGAGTGGCTCACGTTGGATCCCACAGATATTTAGTTCTCATTAATTTGATTAGACCCCTATATATATGTATATATATATATAAACATATATAGGGTTGGGTTCGGTGAGAAGTGTTAAATTTGGTGAGAACCGGTTATCAACCGTTGGATGAGAAATGTATGAACATTGATATGAGATGCACCGAGATAAGATACACCGAGATAAGATGCACCGAGATGTATCGGAATAATTCCCTTTAAAACCGCAATTCATGGGAGGGTATTTGATTAAAAGTGATCAATAGTTTAAAACTACTTCTCACACTTCTCACCAAAAATGACACTTCTAACATTATCCATATATATAGAATCAAATTGAGAACCAAAAATATGTTATAAACCGTGAGAACTAATACAAAAATATTTTTTTTACATAATATTTTTTCATCAAATTTTTGGATTTGTTATATTTTGCTTCACATATATTTGTTTTATAATATGATAGTTTCACATGGATTTGTTTCACCATGTGAATATTCTTTACAAGTATTTTTCATTTCACTAGGTGAAATAAAATTTGTTTTTCACATGTAATATTTTCACAAGGTGAACACGTACATATGTGTAACAATATCTTAAATCATAGGGTTTCATGAAAAAAAATCATGTAAACAAATATTTTTATATGGTTCTCACTGGTTTGTAACATATTTGTGGTTCTCATTTGAATATCGTCCTATATATATATATATATATAATTCATTTTTCACATGTAATCTTTTCACAAGGTGAACACGTACATATGTGTAACAATATCTTAAATCATAGGGTTTCATGAAAAAATTTTGTAAACAAATATTTTTATATTGGTTCTCACGGGTTTGTAACATATTTGTGGCTCTCATTTGAATATCTATCTATCTATCTATCTATCTATCTACCTATCTACCTATCTACCTATCTACCTATCTACCTATCTACCTATCTATCCATCTATCTATCTATCTCTCTCTCTCTCTCTATATATATATATAAATCCTTAGAACTTGATCTTGATTTGGACATACTATGTTGGAGATTTCATAGATGCTTACCGTTTGTCTGTATTCTTAAGGAAGAAACTGTTAGAAAATCTTGTGGAAGTTGGAGGTTTTCCTCAATCCCACATTGGTAGAAGAATTAAATTGGAGGACTTTATAAGGCTTAGTTACTTATTAGGCGTTGAACAAGCTAATGAACTCATGGTGGGGGTCATGAGTAGTAGGTCCAATGCACACGCACGTGTGTGGCCGAGGCCAAGGTCGTTAACGCGAGATTCGTGCAATG
This sequence comes from Saussurea involucrata, assembly GCA_033807775.1. Taxonomy (NCBI): domain Eukaryota; kingdom Viridiplantae; phylum Streptophyta; class Magnoliopsida; order Asterales; family Asteraceae; genus Saussurea; species Saussurea involucrata. The sequence goes on along the minus strand of CM066327.1, from coordinate 91,892,840 downwards.
GCGTCAGGAGGTGCACCTCGCACGTCGCATCAGAGCAGAATGAGCCTCGCCCCGAACTCCCGAGTATCTTTTTACTACGAATCATTGAGAATGTAAATAAATACTAATTACTTAAATATATCATTATATATCTACAGATTAGGAAATCGTTCTTTAACTCTTAAACTTTAAAAAACGTGTTTAAAACGGAGATAACTATCGGTTGGAGAATGAGTCTCCCAACTAACCCCATCATCCCCAATTCTTGGGGATAAAGATGAGCATTATGGGGAGCTAATATCAGTATAAATACTGAGTCAATCCTCTCCTAAAATGCATGAGAAAATATGCTATCTCTCTCGTTTTTTATACTCTATACTATTGTTGTTTTCTACTACCTACTGTGCCGAATTCTTCTTCTTTTCTGAATCCTCTTTGCTGCCATTTTTGTGATCATTGTTGTTGATCACTGAAATCAATACTGCATTGAATCCTGGGTCTTTGCGACTCGTAACTCACATTATTATAGAGTTTCGTATAAAACCTTTAAGGACAAATTTGTCACTGTGCGGTGCACTCGCGTTCGATCATCAAAACATGTTGGTTTTGTTTTCTGTCGTCTATTTATTTTGCGTTTAGAAAGTGAACATTCTGATTCTACCCGTTCTGTATTGATACTATCGCGAATGATAGAATCATCTGTGTCTTCTTCTTTAATTATAAAACGCTTACCTTTTTCCGGATTTAATAGAGTTCACGTCTTAATATTCTACGGTTTTAATTTGCACACATAGATATATATATATATATATATATATATATATATATATAGGGGTGGTATTTTTTGCAAACTAGTGTATTTGTATAAACTCGTACAAACCATACCTAGCTTCATGATTTTGTAAATTTGGCTTCATGAATATTTATATATATATTTTGGCTTCATGATTATATAATTTGGCTTCATGAATATATCATTTGGCATTTTTAACTAATTTTTTTACAAAACTAAGGGTATTTTAGGGCTCCATCGAAAAAAAATTAGTTAAAAATGCCAAATGATATATTCATGAAGTCAAATTATATATTCATGAAGCCAAAATATATATACAAATATTCATGAAGCCAAATTTACAAAATCATAAAGCTAGGTATGGTTTGTACGAGTTTGTACAAATACACTGGTTTGCAAAAGATACTCAGCCTATATATATATATATATATATATATATATATATATATATATATAATATGTTCATACCTTTATTTGGTTTTGTGAAGAAAGATTATGACTTTATTACTTTGTGGACTTGATCATTTCTAATATTAATCATTGTTTTCAACAATCTTAAACGTTTTATAACAAGAAATGGAATGGGGAAATTTTCGATTGATGCAACAAGACATCGTTAAGTTAGACAATTTCGATGACTCCAACTATACCTGCTGGACTGAAAAGGTGAAATTCATGCTAATGGGCCTAAAATTGTACTATGTGATGGACCCGAAACTGCCACCCATTCTCGCTTAGCCGGTACCTAAAGAAGGAAAAAAGCCAAACAGAGCCAAAATTGTCGATCCGGAGAAGCAGCGGCTACTCCGTAAGGAGGCTGAAACCTTGGCTTGTGGGCATATAGAAGGGCCTTATCTGAATGACTATACGAATTATATGCCCCGATTACGTGTCCCCAAGAACTTTGGAATGCACTGGAATTCAAGTACTAGACACAAGAAGAAAAAACCAATAAATACCTTGTGTCTCGTTACCTAAGACTCCAAATGTTTGATGATAAACCAATACTTGAACAAATACATGAACTTAAAGTATTGGTTAGTAAAATGAAAGTGCTTTCTATACCTCTTCTAGAATTCTTCCAAGTAGGGGCAGTTATTGATAAATTGCCCCCATCTTGGAAGAAATTTTTCAAAAAGAACGATGCATAAATCCGAAGATTACTCTTTGGATGATTTAATTAAACACTTAAAAATATAGGAAGAGACACGTCATCGGGACAAAAGAGAAAGGCCATATTGAGTGCCAACGGCGTGCAGGTTAGTGGAAATTCGGACCGCCAGCAGCAAACTCAGTTGAAGGAATCCAACATCTTGTTACAAATTTGCAGATGGAAGAGATTGATATGATCTCTGACGCAACTACCAGAATCACGGCATGGCTAGTAGAGTTGGTACTTGGATTCAGGTGCCACAGTTCCTGTGTGTGACTCGAGGTCCAAGTTTGTTGAGTATGGTCCTGTTCGAGAAGTGTAAAGCCCGTATCCCGGTATGTAATTTATTAGTCTTAGCTATTTCTTTTAAGTTCAATTATTGTGGTTTCCATAAACGGGGTTAGTCGAGTTGGGCCAAATCGTTAAGTATCGGAATTTTTTGGCTAGTTGCGAGAGGAATGTAAGTTGAGGGGCTAATTGTGTCAAAGGGCCAAAAACCCTCATTGGGTTTCGGCCCATGCAGATGCATGTCGTGACCCATAATTGTTTTTAGTTGGTTTTGTGGGTGCCGTGAGGTGGAAGGAAAAGAAAGATAGCAAAGCAAACCCTACGGCCCCCTGCGTTTCTCCTTCTCGTTTTCTTCCTTCGCAATCCACACTCCAACCCAAGCATCCTCTTCCTTGCCGCCGATCGCAACCCATCACCATCACCAGGCCGGAGAGAGAGAGAGAGAGAGCAGAGCGAGAGAGAGAGAGAACAGCGCGAGAGAGAGCAGAGCGAGAGAGAGAGAGAGCAGCGCGAGAGAGAGAAGAGCGTTGAATAGTCGCCGGAATCTGCTGCCGTTCGCCGCTGTTGTCGCCGGAGACCACCGCCGCCACTGCTGTTCATCGGAGGTTTCGGGAGAGAGAGGAGCAGGTGCGGGTGCGTGGTATTGGAGCGAGGTAAATCGTTTTCCTTCGTCTCGTTTCCTTTTTCTTTTCGTTTTTCTTCCGGCAAAACAACCACCGCGACGCCGCCGCCGCCGTGCCCCGCTGCCGGAAGTGGCAGTGGGTGGTGCCCGTGGCGGAACCCTAAAACCACCTCTGGTTGTAACCTTAAACCGCCGTAGCGGAACCCGAATCGTATAAACCCAATCGCGAAAACATCTAAACCGTTTTAAAAATCACTTTCTGTCCCGTCGGCCATAACTTTTTCTCCGTAGCTCGGTTTGAGGCGAAACTGGTGCCCACGGTTCACGTTCTGGGTCGGGCACATTTTCCGTGTTTTAGCGGAAATCTGGTTCGGCTTCTAGCTAGGTGAAAAAGTGGTCGTTTTTACAGCAGTTCGTCATTTTATGTAAAAAACTGCAGTTTCTGTCCCTGTCTTGCGTTAGCCGTAACTCTTTACTCGTAACTCGGATTGGGGTGAAACCGGTGCTAAAAGTTCCCTTTCCAAGTCTAGTAACTTTTCTGTGTTTTGTACAAAATCCAGTTCGGAACGTAGCATAGGACAAATCGTTGTTTTATACCAATAGCTGCTGTTTTTCACTGTTCTGCGAACCATTTTTATAAAATCCGTATTTAATTGTAAAAAAATCGTTAGGAGGTGTATAATATGTCCTTGGAACCCTAACTCAGAGTACTTTCTAGTTATGTATTTTAATTGAGGATTTTCTGGGTTTAAAGAGGTCGAAACAGGTCCCGAACAGACCTGTTTGGCGAGACCGGAAAATAGTTTTAATGACGGTTTAAGCGTGTGTCGTGTCGTAGGGTCCGGGTCTCGTATTGATACATTTTGGCGTGTGTTTAGGTGCTGGGAAGTGACCGTAATTGGGAAGCTCGAATTTGTATTGTTGAGCTAGGCGCGCAGTCGAGGTGAGTTCTCTCACTATAACTAATGTCGGTTATTTTTACATTACGTTGTGTGTATGTGTGGTAGTTCTATTTGCTTGTGGTGTGGGGTTAAATCGTGGGGTGTCTAGTCGGATGTAATAACGGTTGTTTTATCATTGCTATAGTACGTGTATGGTAGCTTTATGTGATTGTGTTGTGGAACCAGATAGTGGGGTGTCTAGTTGAGTTTATGATGTCATGTTAACTCGGTGGGACCGAGGGTCCGGCGGGGCCGGAGATTTTATACGCGGGTGGCGTAGTGACTTGGTGGGGCCAGAGGTTGTATACGCGGGTGGCGTATGAACCCGGGGGTGCCGGGTTGCGAAGGTTGTATACGCGGGCGGCGTATGAACCCGGGGGTGCCGGGTTGCGTTTGCACGGTTGTCGTGTGGTCGGTGGGACCGACGTTTGCCTATTAGGTGGGTTGGTGTGAGTATGCACGTCTATGATTTGTTCGTAGACTTGTATGCTGTTTATGTGCAATTATCTGTTTATGGTGGTGTGGAAATAACTGTGTTATTTATGGTGTTTGAATTCACTAAGTTTCGTGCTTACCCTTTCCCAATAAACTGTGGTTTCAGGTACGGGCGGCTCCAAGGCGTGACGAGTACACACTGGCGCGCGAGGAGAGCTGGTTGCTTTATGGTTTTTAATAATTAAACGTTTATTCCGCTGGTTTTTATTATGAAGATATTAATTATGAGTTTACAAACGAAACGTTGGGATCATTTAATGAGTTGTTATAAATGAAATGTTTATTTAAAAATTTTAATTTCCCTGTAATTTTTGGGACGTTACAACTTGGTATCAGAGCACGGCTTGAGTGAATCAAACGCATTTCGGTGTGTTTGATCTCAAGTTTGCGGCTATAAAAATTTTCTTTAAAGTTTTTGGGAAATAAAGAGAAGGAAAAATCCGTTTGAGAAACGGTGATCGGAGGCGCAGTGTGTACAGTCAGCCGGAGCCAAAGGGGAAAGGTACAATACTTAGTGTTTTATTGCTTTCTAGATCATAGAGTATGCATGCTAGATTGCCTGTTGTGGACATTATGATGTATGTTGTACTGCTTGCTATTAGGAATTTATGCTAATTATGATAGGTTACTAAGTGGATGCCCTCTAGGTTGTATGCAGTAAGAGATTTATAGCCTTAGAATATTTGATTTAGTTTTATTGCGCAGCTCTTGTTTGAGTCCAACCGTTCTAGGATAGAATCTTGTATTCGAATGTCTATTTATTTCGCACTGCATATAATCGGGTATTCGCGAGGTCACTCGTTATAATTAGTAGGGATTCGGTAGTAGCAAGGGTAGTGGGATAAGAGGAAGTTCCTAGAGAGCTGGGAAGGGTGTTTATGTATGAGTACGTGTGCTAGATTGCTTTCTAGAACATAGGAGTATGTATGCTAAATTGCTTGGTGCTTATTACGCTGTATTGCATGTCCGTTGCTTGCTAATAGGAGGTTATGCTAGCCTTGATAGGTTGTTAAGTGAATGCACTATAGGTCGTATGCGGTAGGAACCGAATAGCCTTAGAATGTCGGATTTAGTTCTATTGCGCAGCTCTTGTTTGAGTCCAACCGTTGTAGGATAGAATCTTACATTCGAATGTCTATCTGGTTTGCACTGTGTGCGACTGTGCATTCGCGAGGCGACTCGTCATGACTAGTAGAAATTTCGTTGTAGCAAGGGTAGTGGTTGGGATGGAATTCCTAGGGAGCTAGGAAGAGTGAGTATATATGCCGGTGCGGGCATATGTGTGTAGTTGCGGCGAGGAACTACTTGGACCCCTTGGGATGGGACTCGGAACGGGCGATGATAGGTGGGGATGGTAGTAGTAGAGCTCCTACTACCGGAAGCACAGGATCAATGCTCGAGTCGGGGAAAGTCACGAGGAATCCGAGGAGTTGAGCGTGAGTGTTGTTAGTGTGAGTTATTATGTGCTATTAACGCGTTGTGTTATCTACCCAGAATGGCCATCATTAGGATAAACAACCATATTAAATCTATTAGTACAGGTGTGTACTTGACTTGCTTAGATGAAATGATCGTTGAGGGTAGTGGTGAAGGATCTAATCCAGTAGTCGTTAGAATAAAAGGACGATTCTAGTATTAATCACTTGGAGTGATGATAAGGATGATGTTTGTTTCGGGTCAAGGTGGATGATTGTGCTAGAATCATAGGCTTATAGAGCCAACTTTGATTTGAGGAAAAATCGTAGGGATTATTTGACGTAATTTTCCAACTTGCCTAAGAGGTTTAAATGTCCGGATGACGTTAGTGGACCGGGGAGATTTGGAGGAGTAGGAGTCGAGGCGTAGAATGCCGACTAAGTCATGCACAAAGTTTGATTTTGAAATAGATTGCATTAACAAATTCTTGTGTTTCAAATCATTTTATGGATGGTGTTTTGGAATTTTGGGGAAATGTTCAGCACACACACAAGATTTTGAAATATGGTTTTGAAAGTGTATGAAATCGTTTTATCATGGGAGTGCAAACTTTGTTAGAATTGGTCTCATTTCGTTATTTTTCCAACGGTTCTTTCGGGTAAGATGATATCCGTGTTTTGTGGTGTTTAAAATGTTGGGCAAGTGACTACGGCTTGTGACTTTAACATTGGAACTCCTCCACATATGTTAGAGTTGAGACGGAAAGTTACATTCCACGATGTCTGTATAAAACTATTTGAGTGATTTGGTTAAAATAAGTTTTATTTTACGGCATGTTGAGTCGTGTGGGTTTAATTTCACGAGGTGCATATCTTATTTGTTTATGTGACCATTTGGGGAAATCTTGGAAATCAATTTAAAGAACCCCACCTTTTGAGATTTTATGAGATTTTAGTCGATATTTTCAAATGATGGAAACGAATTGGTTTTTATCTTTAAGTTTGAAACTTACGCGAGACAATTGTGTTTTAACAAAAATATATTTGTAAATCGTTTCATCGTTTTGTATGACTAGCCGGCGCGCGTAAGATTTGTGGGTGAACCCTGTGCCACGACATTTTATGATGAAAAAGAGAAATTTTGGGGTCAAATGTCGTGGAACTGATTTTGAAATTATGTGTACACTTTTGTCGCACCCGGTGTAAGGTCGAGCGGTTACTTTAAATACATGTCATGAGTCAATTCATACTAGAACCGTGACGGTTCATTTTCAAAGAAATTATTTATTTCGCTTTACGTTTTGTGAGTAAACTAAGCTGCAATGAAATGATTTTCAACATGATTCTCATATGTGGGACGAGCGTGTCCATTTTTGCGTAACTACCGACCTGGTAATAGTAGTTTTATTGCTTACGGTCTTTTTGAAATGAAAAATTTTGACGTTGAAAATATTTTGTAAATGATTTTGTAAACCATTTGGGAAGTGCGCTTTTAAGTGTTATGTGTCATTTTGAGAATTTTAAGGGTGTGAGTCCTTTTGGAAAACTCTGTTGTTTAACCCGTGTTGAGTTTGGGACTAATGTTATTTAAGAGTATTGCTTGCTTAAACTTTATTTAAACGCGTTTTTGACCGACTTATGGGTCTAGCAAGCGTGGAGCATTTTACTCGGTTTTGACTTGGAGTTAGTCATGGGCTAATTGCCCGGTTTTAATGACTCGAGGTGGAGTCTTGTTGATGAATTGTTTTGTCGCACCGTTTGGCATTCATTGCACGTCGAGTATTTACACGTTTGGGTGAGGGAGACAATCCGGGATAGGCACTCGTGGGTAGGCTGTTTTGCTTTGGATCCTTAGGCACGTTAGTCAGTCGCTGGTAGTGGTCGGTTGGGTATCTCGGGGTGAGGCCCCGGTGTTCAGGTGTTATAGCCTAGGCTTTCTAGTAGGTGCTAGGAGGATATAGTTGTGGGCACTTACCTGAGAGGTAATTCCGATGTGAGGGGCCCTGAGGCGTTACCTGAGAGGTAGGCGTCAGGGTGTAGCCTCGGTTCAGATAAATTAGCTTTGTAGAGAGAGTGTGGGGGATACGTCGACGGTGGGAGCTTGGGTATTCCACGCGTGTTGGTAATGTAGGCCGGGTAGTATCGGTTAAGGGAATGACCTACGTGTGTGTAGTTGACTTGATTGTGGGGGATATCTATTTGTGTTAGTGTCTAGGATAATACCACGCTTATGTGATTTATTGTAATCGGTTGGACCGATGTTCGGCGGGTGGCCGATGTTTGTTATTGTAATCGGTTGGACCGATGTTCGGCGGGTGGCCGATGTTTGTTATTGTAATCGGTTGGACCGATGTTCGGCGGGTGGCCGATGTTTGTTATTGTAATCGGTTGGACCGATGTTCGGCGGGTGGCCGATGTTTGTTATTGTAATCGGTTGGACCGATGTTCGGCGGGTGGCCGATGTTTTTTATTGTAATCGGTTGGACCGATGTTCGGCGGGTGGCCGATGTTTGTTATTGTAATCGGTTGGACCGATGTTCGGCAGGTGGCCGATGTTTGTTATTGTAATCGGTTGGACCGATGTTCGGCGGGTGGCCGATGTTTGTTATTGTAATCGGTTGGACCGATGTTCGACGGGTGGCCGATGTTTGTTATTGTAATCGGTTGGACCGATGTTCGGCAGGGGGTCGATGTTTTGTTAATATAATTTATTGAAAATCTTTGGAGTCTATTAGAATTCGTGGAAGTTAATCAACAGTTAAGGGTAGGAATGATCGTAGTCGAGTATCTTGTAGGGTATACTGTGAGAAGCTTTAGAATGGTTAGAGCTTGAAATTTGACTCGGGATACATGGAATATCTAAGGTTGGGGGACAACCTAAGTCGCTTGGCTAGGATTGATCCCAATTGTTGGGGTGTTCTGTCGATTATAATCCCAGTGTCCTAGAAGGAGTACGTTAGTTAGAAAAGTATTCGAGAAGTTTTAGAAGGGATTTCTAGTGGACTTAGGAACCTGAGGTTGAGATGAGGGAGAACTATCCGAAGCTATTCATAGGCAGAGACTTCGAGGACGAAGTCTAATCCAAGTGGGGGAGAGTTGTAAAGCCCGTATCCCGGTATGTAATTTATTAGTCTTAGCTATTTCTTTTAAGTTCAATTATTGTGGTTTCCGTAAACGGGGTTAGTCGAGTTGGGCCAAATCGTTAAGTATCGGAATTTTTTGGCTAGTTGCGAGAGGAATGTAAGTTGAGGGGCTAATTGTGTCAAAGGGCCAAAAACCCTCATTGGGTTTCGGCCCATGCAGATGCATGTCGTGACCCATAATTGTTTTTAGTTGGTTTTGTGGGTGCCGTGAGGTGGAAGGAAAAGAAAGATAGCAAAGCAAACCCTACGGCCCCCTGCGTTTCTCCTTCTCGTTTTCTTCCTTCGCAATCCACACTCCAACCCAAGCATCCTCTTCCTTGCCGCCGATCGCAACCCATCACCACCACCAGCGCCGCTGCTGGCCGGAGAGAGAGAGAGAGAGAGCAGAGCGAGAGAGAGAGAGAACAGCGCGAGAGAGAGCAGAGCGAGAGAGAGAGAGCAGCGCGAGAGAGAGAAGAGCGTTGAATAGTCGCCGGAATCTGCTGCCGTTCGCCGCTGTTGTCGCCGGAGACCACCGCCGCCACTGCTGTTCATCGGAGGTTTCGGGAGAGAGAGGAGCAGGAGCGGGTGCGTGGTATTGGAGCGAGGTAAATCGTTTTCCTTCGTCTCGTTTCCTTTTTCTTTTCGTTTTTCTTCCGGCAAAACAACCACCGCGACGCCGCCGCCGCCGTGCCCCGCTGCCGGAAGTGGCAGTGGGTGGTGCCCGTGGCGGAACCCTAAAACCACCTCTGGTTGTAACCTTAAACCGCCGTAGCGGAACCCGAATCGTATAAACCCAATCGCGAAAACATCTAAACCGTTTTAAAAATCACTTTCTGTCCCGTCGGCCATAACTTTTTCTCCGTAGCTCGGTTTGAGGCGAAACTGGTGCCCACGGTTCACGTTCTGGTTCGGGCACATTTTCCGTGTTTTAGCGGAAATCTGTTTCGGCTTCTAGCTAGGTGAAAAAGTGGTCGTTTTTACAGCAGTTCGTCATTTTATGTAAAAAACTGCAGTTTCTGTCCCTGTCTTGCGTTAGCCGTAACTCTTTACTCGTAACTCGGATTGGGGTGAAACCGGTGCTAAAAGTTCCCTTTCCGAGTCTAGTAACGTTTCTGTGTTTTGTGCAAAATCCAGTTCGGAACGTAGCATAGGCCAAATCGTCGTGTTATACCGATAGCTGCTGTTTTTCACTGTTCTGCGAACCATTTTTATAAAATCCGTATTTAATTGTAGAAAAATCGTTAGGAGGTGTATAATATGTCCTTGGAACCCTAACTCAGAGTACTTTCTAGTTATGTATTTTAATTGAGGATTTTCTGGGTTTAAAGAGGTCGAAACAGGTCCCGAACAGACCTGTTTGGCGAGACCGGAAAATAGTTTTAATGACGGTTTAAGCGTGTGTCGTGTCGTAGGGTCCGGGTCTCGTATTGATACATTTTGGCGTGTGTTTAGGTGCTGGGAAGTGACCATAATTGGGAAGCTCGAATTTGTATTGTTGAGCTAGGCGCGCAGTCGAGGTGAGTTCTCTCACTATAACTAATGTCGGTTATTTTTACATTACGTTGTGTGTATGTGTGGTAGTTCTATTTGCTTGTGGTGTGGGGTTAAATCGTGGGGTGTCTAATCGGATGTAATAACGGTTGTTTTATCATTGCTATAGTACGTGTGTGGTAGCTTTATGTGATTATGTTGTGGAACCAGATAGTGGGGTGTCTAGTTGAGTTTATGATGTCTTGTTAACTCGGTGGGACCGAGGGTCCGGCGGGGCCGAATATTTTATACGCGGGTGGCGTAGTGACTTGGTGGGGCCAGAGGTTGTATACGCGGGGGGCGTATGAACCCGGGGGTGCCGGGTTGCGAAGGTTGTATACGCGGGCGGCGTATGAACCCGGGGGTGCCGGGTTGCGTTTGCACGGTTGTCGTGTGGTCGGTGGGACCGACGTTTGCCTATTAGGTGGGTTGGTGTGAGTATGCACGTCTATGATTTGTTCGTAGACTTGTATGCTGTTTATGTGCAATTATCTGTTTATGGTGGTGTGGAAATAACTGTGCAATTATCACTAAGTTTCGTGCTTACCCTTTCCCAATAAACTGTGGTTTCAGGTACGGGCGGCTCCAAGGCGTGACGAGTACACACTGGCGCGCGAGGAGAGCTGATTGCTTTATGGTTTTTAATAATTAAACGTTTATTCTGCTGGTTTTTATTATGAAGATATTAATTATGAGTTTACAAACGAAACGTTGGGATCATTTAATGAGTTGTTATAAATGAAATGTTTATTTAAAAATTTTAATTTCCCTGTAATTTTGGGACGTTACAAGAAGGAAGACAAGTGATAGTGGGAAACAACGGCAAGGACGATGTTGCAGGTATGGGTACGGTATTACTCAAGTTCACCTCCGGGAAAACCGTCACTCTTAAGAATGTACTTCACGTTCCTTCCATAAACAAGTGTCTCGTTTATGCAAACAAACTCGATGAAAACGGGTTTGGAATCAACATCGATTTGGAATCAACATCGAGGCAAGGAAGGTTGTGATTTACATGAGGAAGACTTTCATTGGAAAGGGATACAACCAACTAGGTATGTATCATTTGAATCTGAGTAACGATGTATATAGTGAATCTGGGGGTAGTAATGTATTAGCAACTTCTGATGATGTTTTTTATATTTCTACAATTGATGTAGTTCCCTCTTCAGTTAATAAAATTAATTCTTTTGAGAATTTTGCTTGTTTAATATCTTTATGGCATAAACCTTTTGTTCATACTAATGTGAAAATATATTGAAAAAATGAAAAATAAAGGATTGATTAAAACTGACTATAAAGATTTTGGAAAACGTGAAACTTGTGTAAAATCAATTTTTACTAAGAAGCTTTTTCCTTCAGTTAAAAGGGACACTACTATTTTAGAGTTGATTCATTATGATATCTATGAATTAAATGGAGTACTTACCCGTGGTGTTAAATGGTATTTCATCACATTATGTGATGGCTTTAGTAGTTTTACATGTTTTCTTATTGCATTAAAAAACGAAGCTTTGATGCTTTTACACTTTATACAGCTGAAGTGGAAAATCAACTTGAAAAACGAATCAAAATACTTCAATCAGATAGAGGTGGCGAATATTTTAATAAAGAAATTGATACTTTATGCGAAGAGAAATGGTATCAAACATGAACGCACCTCACCATTCACTCCTCCATAGAATGGTTTGGCGGAACGAAAGAATCGGACTCTTATGGAGATGGTCAACTTTATGTTGAACCAATCAGGTCTGCCAAACAATCTGTGGGGAGAAGCCATATTGACTATGTAACGACCCAAAATCCATAACATACATTTTATTTAAAATATCCCAAAACAAGGGTCCCAGTACATACATGACATCTCAAATCAGAGGTTACAACACTTGCAGCGGAAACAAACTTCCATAGCCGAGAACTAGATATACTAACGCAATACTAGATTAAGAACTAGAGTGCTTTAAACTCGATCCCTCCATCTCTACCTTTGAACCTTGTGTTGATCCAAACCCTCAATGATTTGATAATGACCCTCTCTTAAATACTTAGTGAAAATTGTATGTAAACAATATGTATCAGAGTTTCACTATCGCTGATAAGTACTAAGATCTTCCAGTACCGCTGATAGGAACTCTCGCTTTTTAGATTAAACATTCAGCGAACACTGTTCATCATTAATGCGCTGAGTCTGTTCAGTCATTATGATGATCGCTGATAAGTTAGTTGTTTACTTATAATCCCTGAAGATAAGTTTCACGTCAACAAAGGTTCTACGCTGAAGTCGAAGATCAAGCTCAAGAACCAGCGACAAGTCTCCTAATGAACTGATGCGGATCAGCGAAGACTCAGATTTGTCCACTCAACGTGAAGTATCAAGTACAAGACTTTAGCTATCGCTGAACTTTATCATCTGCTGAATCGTAAATGATAATCGCTGAATCAACGAAAGCTGATCATGAAGTCCTCCGTACAAAGTACTTTTGTCTTAACCACCCTTGCACGCCTCCGTACGAAATGTCAGAAAAGAACCTCCGAATATCTGAAATCGTACAACCACTCTGATACTACACTGTTCATCCTTACGGCTACTAAGGTTGTCAACCAAGGTCAATGACATGCAACCAACCAGCTGATGACACGTGTAAAGTGTATACTGACTTGCATTAAATGCATGCAGTATATAAAGAGATGAACTCACTTCTTTTGAAGTAACTTGCTAACTCTGGACAAGTTCAAATCTCTCTCAAGATAGGATATTATTAGTAATTTCCTTATCCTTCTTAGTGCAAGAAACCTTAGTGTTCCAACTTGTTTAGATTTAGGTTTATTCTTAATCTTGTTTCCGCAACAAGCTGTAAATTGTTAATGATTTATCAATAAACAATTTAGAAAAGTAAAATCTGTGTGTTTGTATTCAACCCCCCCTTCTACAAACTTGTATAGGCCTTTCGGGACCAACACCTTGTCTTTGCCTTTGGAGGAAGCTACACTACCATTCTTGCCTGAAAATGGTTTTAGTTTTTGAAAAGTGAGGGTTACACCATGAGGTTTAGTGAATTCCCTCGCAAAAAAGCTTATATGAAACATGCATAAAACATCACTTTACACGCCATATGGCCCAACGATAGATCCATAACAAACAGGGGTATTTGCACAATGTTTATAGATCGCGCACAACCAACAATTACCATGATCGGGGCCCAAGTAGACTTTCCTCTCACCACGTCTCGGGGCCTAAGCAGACTCCCCATTTCCCAAGTGTGCAAGAAACCAACTTCATACACACCGGGTCATCATAAACTCCCAAGGGATCGTCGGATCCCAAGGTACACTAATCCCATTGTGCAACTCGACTCCACATAGCATACAAGGCAAAGCTAATAGTAAACCAATACATGCATCTTTACAAAACAACTCATATCATGCGAAATAAGCATTTTCAAAACATACTTTCATGCGAGGGGTTCATAAGAGTTTATACTAAAACATACTCGCATTTCATACCATGTTCAGTAATAAACAATAGCGTTTAACAAGTCATCACATTTAGAAAAATGTTCAAGGGAACTCACCTGATCGATGTAATTCGCTACGCACACGCCTTACTTTCGAGCGATCCGAACCCAACACCTAAAACTGTTGATCCAAACCCTTCAGTGATTTGATGATGACCCTTAGAATCACTTAGTGAAAATTATATGTAAACATTATGTATTAGTGTTTCACCATCAGCGATAAGAAAACTGAGTCTGTTCAGAATCACTGATGGGGAACCACTGCTCTTCATTATTTCTCAGTGATAAATGTACATCAGTGATAACTGACCCCGTTCAGTTTCACTGATGATCACTGATTGATTATCTGTAAATGTTTGCTTATAATCCCTGAAGACAAGTTTCGCGACAAAGGAGTTCATCGCTGAATCGAAGACGAAGCTGATGAACAAGTGACGAGTCTACTAATGATCTGATGCAGATATCAGTGAAACCAAGACAAGTCCACAACACGCGATATTTCAAGTAGAAGACTTCAGCGATAGCTGACCTTCATTCAGGTCTCACTGATGAAGATCAACTCAGCGATCACTGATCATGAAGCCTGCTCTACAAGAAATGTTTGTCTTATCTTTTTGCACATTTTTGTACGATTTGTTAGAAGGACATGTCTTTGTCTAGAATCGTACAACCCACTCTGCCACTACACTGTTCACCATGCAGCCAAAAGCATGTTTGCAAAAGTCAGAAACATGCATCAAACCAAATAGTGACACATGTAAAGTCCTCCTGGCATGCATTAAATGTATGTAGTATAAATATGAGGATTGCACCTTCATTTTGAAGAGCGTTCATCCCTGAACCTACTTTGTGCCTTAGAAAATTATCCTTAATTTTTTTTCTTTTTTTTTCTCTATATTTCTTAGTGCAAGAAATCTGTGTGATTCTCATAGTTTGTTTGGATCGAGTCTTGTGTTTAGTCTTATTCCGCAACAAGCTGTAAATTGTTTGATTTATCAATAAAACAATTTAGAAAGATTAAAATCTTGTGTTTGTATTCAACCCCCATTCTACAAACTTAATACTTGTATAACCCTTCGGGACCAACAAAAGTTTACCATACCACTGGTCAATAAACCAACCACTCGGAAAACATCCTTTTCCGGATACTAACACTTTCCGAATGTTCATCCGAAAATCTGGCGATCCGGTGCTGCCACCCGACACTTCAAATCCGAAACTTCTCTTTTTCCTGACCAACTACTTTCCGGTAGTGTTACCCGGAAATTTTTCCGAAATCCTGTCCAAAAATGTTATTTGGAAAATCTACGCTCCGGAAACTCACTTATCTGGACACTAGTACTATCCAGAAACACCCTTATCCAGACGCCAAAGCCATCCGGAAAACATATATATCCGGACAAGGTGATATCCGGAAGTCGAACTGTGAAACCCTAAAACCCTTGAAATAAATGCCACAATGCGATTTTGCCACATAACTTTTTAGAAAACGTATGGGTTCACATTTCTAAATTTAACCACCCATTTAATCTTATAATAATCCATTAATCAATCACTTGATGCAAAACCACAAGTTTTTCTCATTTGAAGAACACAGACTCAAATTCCAAGTGTTTTCTCATTCTCAAAACAACAATACCAGACATAAGGAGTTGATATGAAATTGATAACTTGGAGTTGATTTCTCCCAATAAATACTTATCCAAAACCTTTGTAAACCTTCAATCCTCTTCTCCCTCCTTAGCTCTTGATTTCTAGCCGCACCATGCCAAAATGAAATGAATTAGGGATTTCCTCCCTTTTTATACCTTTATTAAATTGAAACTTAGTCCCCCATCTTTTTCTTGTCCTTTACTTTGGCCACACTTCCAAATAGATACACTTAGGGTGCGATTATTACAACACTCCCCCCTTAAAAGAATTTTGTCCCCGGAATTCTTTGGTCAAATAACTGCGGGTACTTGGCCCTCATCTCAGATTCCACTTCCCAAGTCGCTTCCTGGCCCTTGTGAAATTCGCATCGGGTTCCTCCATGAGTTCAATTCTTCGTTCACTTGCACTTCATTCGCAGGTATTGCCATATCAGTTTCCAACAAACGCTTCAAAATAGAGGCGTGAAACACAATAAGAACTTCCATGTATCCATCAAACACATGCAGCTCATACACCAACTCTCTAATATCTTTCATCAACTACAACTGACCCACGAAATCAGTGCCAAACTCTCTTCCCTCCTCGGAACGCACTAACCCAATCCACGAGGTGTCTTTAACATCAAGCCGATCCCCGAAGTTTCAAATCCCCACGCTTACCGATTTTCTCAATTTCGGTACTAGATATTATCCGCTTTGTCCACACCAAGACTCACGGTTTTAAAACACGTGTAATCCAAGTTTTCACATACAGTTCCACCTCCCTAAAATGGGGAATTTTGCCGAGTTCAATGCCACTTCACAGGAATCATTTACTAAATATTAAACCATCCAAATCGTCAATCGTGCACAAGATCAACCCTAAATTCCCCAATAAACTCACAACTTTGAATTTTTTTCGCTAGATAACATGAACTTTCCAATATCACCACTACCATCACGGCGTGCGTCTAACGCAAAGCACCATACTTCCCCAAACCGTGCTGACCACAAATAAACATTGTTAACCCATCATACGCTCTCCTCCCGTCAACGTTCCACACTTGTACACAACCATTAGCAAGAGACCTCCACAGTCCATCATTCGGAGTATCACCAATCCAAGCTAATTCACTTGAAGATTCATATTCACGTTCTCACTGGATCCAACAAGCAGGGGTGACAATGCTCACTCAACACTATTCCAAGTAGCACATTGTTGAATACCATGTTTCATTGGAATGTTCACACTTCTAACACTTACTCAGATCTGACAGTCTTACATTCTGAATGTCCCATACAACCACTTATACCATGCATCCTTGAAGGCATACATCACGCACTTTCAAGGAAAACTTATTGACCCGAGCAAGTCTTCCCACACTTTAACCATGACATGCACCATAATCCACGCCCTCTTACCCTCACGAGGGGTTCATAAACTTGCCAGTAACATCACTTTATACATTTCTACACCTATTTGGTACCATTACCGACCTTCTTACTTTCAAAACATATCCTCTTGACCTCTTTACACTAGCTTGGGGAATGGCCTTCCTACCAATACTTACTCCATTTTCCGATCATTTCAATGCGCCAAAAGCACATCGGTGTTACTACGCCTAACCTAATGGTTTCACCACATTTCTCGTTCCCCAAACAGAGTCAACCCAATCACCAAAGTTCATTCGTGCACCAAGAACAATTCTCATTCCTCAAGGACCCCGTGTCTACTACACCACCTTGTAAACTAACCAATCCAAAAACTTCATCGATATTTTAATGATCCTAAAATAACTCCCTCAATGACTCATGCAACTAAATACACATGGTTCCTCCTTTGGGTAACCATTATCCACCGATCCACTCTTTTATTCAGAACATACCATATCATAACGCAAACTCACAATCCATGCATTCTAGCAACACGCTTAACACTTTTTGTACTCCTTTGCAACCTCCGAAAAGGCTTCCATCCGTGCTTATCCTCCTTCTCAACATATTACCATATCACTGACTGACACACCTACTTTGGTAAAAGATCCCACTATTTATCCACACAATCTTCACACACAACATCACGCCGTAGACCAGGTTCTCACGGTCATTTGCACACATAAACAATCTTGTGGGTCCCAGATTAGTGCAATATGAACAATAATCAACAAATAATAATCAACAATTCAAGTCAATAGGTTGTCATCCATATGATTGATATTCAAAAGGTTACAATACGTTCAGAGAAAATATTCAATAGAGATTATGAACGATTAACCTAATCTAGGTTTAAACAAAACATTATATACCTTGTTAAAAAAATTACAAAATGAACCCTAAACTTCCATTTAACTTATTTTAGCCCTAACAATCTCCCCTTTTGAATTGAAGTTCAATGTCACGCCAGTTCGGAACGTGTCTTTTACGGATGGCCAAAAGTATTTCGAAGCTTCTAATGGATTTGCGTAACTCGAGTCTGTCTTCGACTAATTCCAAGGCTTCTCGGGCATTCAGCTCTTTGAGACTTCCCATGAACGTGTTTGGTACATGTTCTTTCTTGGCGATGATCTCTTTTAGCACTTGTTTGACCATCATCAAATTTCCGTCACATAAGCGGTTAACTTAACTGAATCTAAGAAACTTCCTTTCGCCTTGAGCATTGTGGTAGATAATTTCGAACTTTCGTTCAAACAACATTGTGTTTACCGGATATTTATTCATATCTGGAGCTTTCGGATCGGGTTTAAACAAATTTTTCTTTTTCGACCTGTTTTTGATTCCCATCTGAAAGTCTGTGATGTATGACAATGAGATGGTTCATTTTCAGGAATCGTTTGACCGCTTCGAGTACTTTGGTGACATGAAGAGGTTTGATGGTTCTGGTCCGTAAATCTCTCAGAATGGCATGAAAATCAGTCAACCGCAAATTTTTGAAATAGGCCTCAGAGAATGTCCAATCCTTCCCATCTTCCCTTGTAACAGTGAAGATCGGATACCAAACTTTTAGAATACGGCCGGACTGGATGTTGGTGATCTTGGTTATCCGTTCTGACGTTCTTAACTGACTGACATTGTTTCATGATTTCCAGATACTGCATTTGACGAGTGTCATCAAAGGTTGATATTCCATGGCACAGAACGAGATCGAGAGGCCTTAATCGGTGAACGGATAAAATTTTCAGGGAGTCCTTGAGAAACGGGATTATAATTATGATCATTTCCCATTTCATTGGTTGTTCGGGTTCATTCGGTGCTGATTCAGCTTGAGGAGATGTTGGAGGAATTATTTTCGAAGTTTCAAGCAGATCAGGGATGGAATATTGAGTAATCTGAACTTCTTGAAGAAGAAACTGATCATAGTGTAAGTCTTCATCAGCTGTGGTGGGGAAAATCATATCGACCTCGGAGTTGATTGCAATGAATGCCTTTTCGTGCCATAAGTCTTCGGTTTCCAGGCCGAGTTCTGATTTTGGATCGATGATTTCTAGCGCGGGCCGCTCCATAGCTGTGAACTCGATCAATTGTTCTTTTTCTTACTTAGGCTTTTCAACCGTCGGGTCTTCTTCATCGGAGATATCCATGTCAACGACCATATCTATCAGATTCATTTGGCTTTGCGGTTCACCCTGCTCTTCGGTGGGTACTGCATTTGATGGTTCTGGTTGAACCTCTGGTGCAGTGTCAACATTTATCGTGTCAGACTCGGATAGACGTTAGCACTTATTCTCCCCCTCACGGTGATCAAGATCATCCTGGTCATCGTGCGTGCGCTTGAGTCCGTGAGCTTGAGTCTTACAAGCGGATTCAAGATTAGCAACCTGTTCAGAAAGAGTTGCAAGAACTTGTTGTACATTCTGAAGGGCCGTGTCGATCTGGTTGAGTCGGGTGGTGATCTGTGGTGGTTGAGCGGATACTTGTGTGCGTAACAAAGAAAGAAGATCGTCTTCAGACGAGGAATCGGTGTTGGATTGTTGGAGCAATTTATCTAGGAGCATGGCTTTGAGGTCATCCACCGAGTAAGAGGGTTGAGCGGATTCAGATTGTGGTGGTGGATGTGTTGTGGCAGGTTCAGATTCGACCATTTTCTCCTTTCCTTTCTACAATCTTTTGATCTTGTCCAATTCCGCCTTGAATTCTTTGGCCATACCTGCTTGGACAGCCTTTAAGGCGCCGTCCATGTATTCCTTTGAAACAAATTCAGGTAAACTAACACCTGAACCACATAGGTTTTCAGTTGAGGAAACAACCGTTGAGTCAACGGTCGTACCGCCTACGTTCATAGTTGGCATGAGGTTGACTGTGGTAGGACTTCCATCCGATCCTCGTATTCCTATTGGTCCCATTTTGGACAGACAAACAATAGAAGATAAAATCCATATATAAGTAGAGATAAGATGAACATTAAGAACAATCATAAAGAAACTCATCTCATATTCATTGATGAATTATATGGAGGAGAAAATATGAAGAACACCACACTTTACAATTAGATGACTCTCATGAGAATAAGTCAGTGTGTGTTTTTGTGTGTATCTTCTAAAACCCTCTCTCAAATGATAAATGAAACCCTAAACTTCTATTTAAAGGGTCCATTTACAATAAAAAGGCTCAAGCCCATAAAGCTAACTAAAAAGCTAACTAAAAAGCCCATACACTTTTTCTTTATAAAACAATTAATTAAATTAGGAGCTAATTTAATCTAACAATCTCCCCCTAATGTTAAATTGATTTGGAGCAGTTAAATTTATAAGATGATGCTTTCTTTATAAAACATTAGGGGGAGATTGTTAGATTAAATTAGCTCCTAATTTAATTAAATGTTTTATAAAGAAAAAGTGTATGGGCTTTTTAGTTAGCTTTTTAGTAAGCTTTATGGGCTTGAGCCTTTTTATTGTAAATGAACCCTTTAAATAGAAGTTTAGGGTTTCATTTATCATTTGAGAGAGGGTTTTAGAAGATACACACAAAAACACAAACTGACTTATTCTCATGAGAGTCATCTAATTGTAAAGTGTGGTGTTCTTCATATTTTCTCCTCCATATAATTCATCAATGAATATGAGATGAGTTTCTTTATGATTGTTCTTAATGTTCATCTTATCTCTACTTATATATGGATTTTATCTTCTATTGTTTGTCTGTCCAAAATGGGACCAACAATTGGTATCAGAGCCGATTGAAGAAACTTTTCTTCAAAATCGGTCATCTATGGCAACAATAGAAGATTAGATGATTTATTTGTTGTTTTGGTGCTTAGATTGATTCAATCACATGAGCCTAAACACAAATATCATATCTGATGTTTATTTTTTCTGTTTTGTGCATATTTGAAATCCATTTTTGATCTGAATCAGATCTGGATAAGTTTTGACAGAAAATCTCATGGTTTCTTTACAAAATCTGATTCTGCACACCACATGTTCGATGAAATATCTGAGTGAAGATTTGATTCTATTTGGGTCAAATCTGATCAGATTTAATACATGTGTGTGTTTTGATTCTTTCTCATTCATTGGTCTTATTTGATAAGTACTAAGTAGATGGTTGATCTATGATCCCATCCTTGTGTGTGCTTAAGTCCATAGCATTTTTTTGGCATCTTGGTAGTAAGGTTGTTGATCTTTGATCTGACCTTTATTTAAATCCAAGATTGGACTCTCTTTTACTCAGATTTTGTTAGTATTCTGCTGCTCATAATCGATTAAATGAAAAACAAAATCATTTGGGTCTTGAAAAAGTTGTATGAGAAAGATTTGCTGCTGTGCTACATTTTCAAAGTTTGATCTGAATTTTTTTATGACTTTGAGTACTTATAATCAGTTTTCTGACCTGATCAACCAGAGATATGAGCATTTGTACTCATTGTTCTAAAAGGTGTTATGAAGATCGTCTTATTTTCCACACCAAAGGTTTTGTGAAACATGAAAACCAACAACCCTGTGCATCAATGTTTGTTGATTTAGAAGTTGGTTTATGGAGTAATAAGGGTGATTTGAGGTCTGTTCTGGATCCATCCAAATCGGTGTATTTTAGTGATTTCCTAAACAGAAAACTTGTTTGCTGCTGTGCTTAATCAAAAGCAATTGTTGTGCTTAAAGCTGTTGTTTGAAATCTCTTTTGTGTACAACGGCAGATCAGAGTTTTGACGTGATAGGGCCAGCATTAGAGAAATATTCGGATTCAGAAATAATTTTTGTTCATGAAGAGAAACGATACCAGTTTGAAATTTCACATGTTGACGCAATTGCCTCAACTCATAGCTCTGCAGTAAAAGAGCTTTCGTATATCCAGAGGCTGTGAATTGTGTTGTTTCACTTCTGTCCATCATAATTTCCAACAGAAGTTTGTTCATAGCTCATTCAAACTCGCAGTGCGTTATGTCACCAAAAAAAATACAATCTGTTTTGGAGCTTATATGCAGTTTGTGTTTGATCTCGAGTTGCTGTCAAAACAGATTAAAACATGCAGCTCATGTAATATTTTTTTCTCTGGTGCTGATAAAGAATAGAAGCTGCTGTTGTGTTCAAATGTTAACCACAGAGGCTGCACATATTGCAGAAGATGTTGTGTAGATGGTGTTGTCCAGGATCAGAACTCGATGAAATATGGTGTTCGTGTGCACAAATTTGCAGCTGCTCCTTTGGTTTTCAGAAAGTTTGTCCGTGAGCAGAATGTTTGTGCAGTAGAGCTTAACCACAGAGGACTCTGATGGTATTTCAGAAGTTATTAAGAGCTTTTGTGCACACAGCTATCCAGAATAAGTCAAAACAGACTTGTACAGCAGAAATCAAGAACAACAGAACTCCAAAGTTTCTATCCAATGCTTGACAGAGGTTCTCCAGAGAGGAATGTGATTAAGCTGTTGAAGATTTTAGTAGGGCAAAGACTGTTAAACTGCTATGTTGAAAGTACACAACAGAAAGAATGAATACAAGATCGATAAGCAGTCCAGATTTAAAGGTTAAGGCTGCTGAATTGGCTGTTGTTTGGCTGCTGTTTTGCTGCTAATTAAGCTGCTGTTTGGCTGCTGTTAAGCTACTGTTTGCTGCAGAATTAAGATGCAACTTGAAGAGATGTTTGCTGCTGCTGCTGTAATCAATTTTTTTTTGCTACTGTCAAAAGAGAAAACGGATGTTTGCTGTCATAAACTGATCAGAGTTCGAAAGTGTTATGTTCCGGAATTATGAAATGATGGTTCAGATTTCTGATTCAAATTAAAAGTGATCTCAATCGGAGCATCCAGATTTCATGTTTGTTTAGAGGCGGTACAGAGACATACAGAGAAGAGCTCTATTCAAATATGTTTGATGCTGATCGATGGTTGTCAAGAAGACAGGTGCCCCATTTGAATATTGCAAATTGCTTTGCTGCTGTCCGAACAGCAATATAAGTGCAGATGCTGGTTTATAACAAACCAGAAGTCGTCTTCTGCATCAGCTCTTGTGTTCGAAGCTATACATACAAATTCAGAGTTCTGTGTTGTCCAGATGCTCACTGCAGACTTGTTTACATTGTCCAGAAAACATATTTGATGCGGATTTGGAGTGATAAGGATAAGTTCCATATCAGCAGATCACAACAATTCCACCAAGTGGTAGAGATACTACGGATGTCCTGGCTGGGTCACTAAGATCTCCAGCATTAGCAGACAATGGTGGTTGTGTGCTAGCCAAGGAAAATATTTCAACAAAAGGTTCTAGACTCCATTGTGCATCCAAAGAATTCGAGGACTGGGGAGGCTGTCCTCTTATTTCAATACTTGAACTCCCCGAGTGAGAGAACGGTAGATTATGTGCTGAGTCCCCGTGTGAAGTTGAAACCGACATCTTTTGAGAGATGACGGAGTGGCTTAGTGAGGCGTGCAATTGCGTCGCTAGGTCCACGATGTCTTGTTCAGTATCCCATCCTATCCCAACGAACGAGACGGGATAGTAGATGTGGCTACCTGGCTGACATTGGCTAGGGGAAGACTGACAGATGATTGTCGCCTTTTCAGACCATACCTCTTATGGTTTCTTTTGCTTCTCCATTCCCTCCCTCTCACATTATCTAAATTTTCAACTAATACTCCTTCCTCTCTCCTTATGTCTCCCGTATTTGGCTCAGGTGTAGAGGTGGTAGAGGGCGTGGTAGAGGTAGATGGAGATTCTGTGATAGAAGGTGGACGACTTCCGAAGCGAGGTGGTATTTGTTGAATGCGAATGGCTCGGTCGTGGTCGGAGTTGGTACTTTTGGAATCTGATGAAGAGTGTTGGATTAGCGGCGATTGTGGTTCATTGGTTTCCGTATCTTCATCTCAAAGGAGAAGTGTGTCAGTGATTACTAGGACGTCGTGTAAGGATGATGATAGATCGGTAGTTTGAGTGGGGATGGTTCGGGTTGTTGAGATAGATGTAGGTGGTCGGGGTTGTCGGCTGGTGGATGAAGCCGTAGAAGGTTGGGTCTGGTGGGTTGTACCAGTGTGCAAGTCTACACCACCGCCCACGCCAGTTCCCCTTCCCATGATTTCTCTCATCGCACCCCGTCCGGGAGCCCCAGCTACCCGAACTATCCCTCCACGAGTTCTCGGACCCTTACGCCTCTCGGTTAGCGCTCCTTGGGGAGGTCCCTCGGCTCTGGCTGGACCATAGGAGCATCTAATCCTAACCCTCGCCAATATTCTAACACACTCGGTGCTGTAGGACTTGCGTTGGCCAGTTATGCGTTGGATGGATTGCTGATTACCAAATAATGTAAACGAAATGAAGGGCAAAACTGGTGATTCGCTCTCCGTGGTATTGCTTCGTTGGCGTCCATATGCTGACGGATGGCCATTTGAAGGAATCTGATGAACTGAATAAATTGGCGTTCCCTTTTCCCACCGTTGTCGTGAATATTCTGAACAAGTTCGTGCCAGATCATGCCCGCGAAGTTGACATGTCTGTCGAAAGCAACGATGTGAAATATGCGGAGGAAGTTCCCGCTGCACTGATATATTCCTTTCCACTTTGAGGACATGCACCGATGGATTATTGTGAACATCGTGTACCACAATGGTGCCAGGTACTTTCGGTTGAACGTCGAGGGGCGGTTCAGGGCATGGTTGTATCCGAGCGAACGTATATCTGCACATAAGACATCGTCGCTGATGTATGGGTGATAACCGTCGCGTTCGTTGGCATTGGCTGCTGGAAGGTGGAGCAGCTGACGAAATGTTTCTGGTGTGAGAGTGAACAGGATGTTGTCAATGCAAGCCTCGATGCGTTGACTATTTTTAGTGGTGACAACACGGATAGTGTGCCACACTTGTTGCAGATATAGTTAAGGTACGTCCGTCGTGATGGTTAGGGCATAACATAGCGGATGACCAGCAAGAATGTCGACGACGACCCGATGTTGAGGTCGAAACTCACTGGTAATGAGGTGATGGTTGTTTCCCTCGATTTCAAGAAATTCGTCGGCATGAATTAGAGCGTTGTCGACTGCCTCATTGATGAACTGATCGGGATTCGCTGCACCATGGTTCGGAGAGTGAGGTTGTTCGTCGGCCATTCTGGTACCAGAAAGACAGAGTATTAGAGTGCAATGGTGTAGGTTCCCAGATTCACCTTACCTCAAACAAACAGAAAGATCAAAGATAGCGAAAGCATAATAAATCTGTTTGTGTATGAGTGATTGTGTGTAGCATAAAACATTGAGAGAATAACAATATATTGAACAGTAAAAGACAATAAGAATGAATAACAAACTGCTCGTATATTGAATATGAATAACACCAAGAACACTTTTTTGTGTGTGTAATCTGAAATCTCTCAGGCTACAGATCATACACTAGAAGTGGGATGGAATTGTGCAGTGTTTGTGCTCTCACAATTCTAGTAACGATTCTTACAAAAGCTTACAAATTTGCGTTCCACTAACGTTCTATTTATAGCCAGATAAAGCAATAGACAGTGTACTATCTAACCCTATGATGACACGTTGAAAGTATGTGTTCGTCCTTTTAGGGATGACATGGAAAGTGCGGACACTTGTCTATCACTTAGAGATTTCTATGAGACTTCGGCTTCACAGAGGTCTTCATTCACCAGAGGTCATATGCTAGAGCTCTGAAGATCTTCTGGCGAACTTGTTCTCTGATGGTCTATCAGAGGTCTTCTGCCAGAGCTCTGACGATATCTGATGGTCTTCTTTTGTTCTTCTGCTAAGTCTTCAGCTTGATCTCTGAAGTCATGTTCTCTGACGTCCTCCTGACTTGTGATATTTTCAATACTTTTACATTGGCATACTTGGGACTAACAATCTCCCCCTATGTATTGAAATATCAAACTATGCTATATTTATACAGATTAAGCAAAAACAAAGACAAAGAGGAGAAAAGTCATCCTCTGTAAAACCTTTTACTTCTTTTAAAACAGGAGTACATTACAAAGCATAAAAGATAGTAAAATTTAGTCATAATAGTTTCCTCTCAGAATCCTATGAAATATCATAATTAAGTCCCTGAATTCTAGAGTGAGAGTTAGATGCCTAACAAAACTATTAATGACTTCTTGTGAGCACTTGGAGCTTGGGAGTCTCTCTTGTACGATCTTTCGGAGATATTTCAGAGACTGTGACGAGTAATTGTTGGCATCTGCTGATCTGATGGCTTTCTTGATCCCTTTATGTCGGCAGATGAATGCTTCTGGTTTGGCTACAAGGGGTCCCAGGGGGCAGTGTTCAAATCCCACAAGACTCTCATCTGGAGACCCAATGCTCAGTTTTTCCATTTCAAAATCGATTCCATGTTGGAAGTCGATTTGGGTTCTGAGGTTTACATGCTCTTCTGTTAGCTCCAACTTCTACTGCTTATAGAAAGTACTGAGAAATTGGCTAAGTATAGTGTTAGGACCATAAATGTCCTACACATTAGAAATATATATAAATAATTATATATAGCTTAATTAGATTGATTAATCTTTTTGTAAAAGTCTTTAATCATAAAAGGGCTTAGATTAGGTTGATGGGCCATGGGCCTTTGTGTTTAAAGTCTTGGTATATAAGGTTATGTTTAGCCTTAGAATTACGTTAGTGTTGGGTCACTTAGATTTGAAGATGACCTCAGTCTTTAAAGAAACCCAATACATTTTTTTTTTGGCTCTCCCTTTTCCGAACACACACCATCACAAACCCTTTTGCCGAAACCCCCTCCCCGCCCTACCCCTTCCCGACCCCCCCCCCTTCCCGCTACCCCCTTCCCGAACCCCCCCCCCTTCCCGACCCCCCCCCCCCCCCGCTACCCCCCCTTCCCGACCCCCTTCCCGACCCCCCCTTCCCGACCCCCCCTTCCCGCTACCCCCTTCCCGACCCCCCCCGGCGCCTCTACCTCTCTCCCGAAACGCCCCCCCCCCCCCTTTTGCCGAACTTCCCTATACCCTTAACACCCATTTGTTTCAAATTTCTCTTACACCCTCTCTCCTACTTTTCCAACTTCCCATAATTCTCAACTTCTCCCATCACTCTCTAAATCCTACATCATCTTACCCTCTCATTTCTTCACATCTCTCGTCTTCCCATTTTTCTCATCCTGACTTTGTGTATAGCTTAAAAAAAAAAAAAACACCGACTGTCGTTTTTCCTACATCAGGACCGCCTTTTCATCTTAGTATTTTTCCTTTGTCGGCCGCTGAGGGGGAGAATTCATCTGAGGGGGAGCAACATCAATCCTGCTATTCATATCCAGCGTCCAACTCAAAAAAAATGAGAAAATCGGCGGACCGGTTGAGGGGGAGCACATCAGTTCGGGCGGATCTAACTAAGGGGGAGGAACACAAAGACCGGCTGATCTATTGAGGGGGAGCAAAACAAAGACAAATGATGATAAAAGAAAGAAGATGCAAGAGATGGCCATAAGCATCCTGAGGCTGATTCACTCGAACTCAACCCTCCCTCAAAGAATCCTCAAGGCCTCTGATCAAAATGAAGAATCCTCAAGCAGACACAAGTTTCAACTTGTCCCTCCAAAGATGCAAGTAATTTTTGTTCTGTTCATATTGTCTATATTTCTTTTCTTTTTCTTTCATTCGTTTGTACAGTATACTTTACTATTTCTTTTTACTTGTAAATGTCGGATAAAAAAAAATCCAAAAAAAAACAAAAAGAATGGACTATGTGAAAAGAACCCAAAAGAGTAAACAAGGGTCAAAAATGAATTATTCAGTGTTTACTTCTCAGATTCTAAGTATGGATGTCATCCTCAAATAGGGGGAGATTGTTGGGTCACTTAGATTTGAAGATGACCTCAGTCTTTCAATTTCACAGTTCATACTTAGAATAATTTTTAGGTTCTTTACAAGCAGTTTAATTGTATAAAAATGTTCGGTGAAGTCGAAGATCAACCGAAGAAACAAAGTAGAAGTATATCTTCAAAGCGGATTGAAGATAGACTTCTCAACCAAAGATTAAGCTGCTATTTGAAAGACTTTTCCTAAAGTCTTAGCCAGGTCACTTGAAGATTTTGAAGAAGCAAAACTTTGAAGAAGATGAAATGTTAGGCAAGATTTTGAAGAAGCAAAATTTTGAAGAAGATGAAATGTTTTGAAGAAGCAAAATTTTGAAGAAGATCAAAATCTTGAAGACAATATCTTCGGCAAGATCTTTGAAGAGGATAACATGTTAGGCAAAATCTTGAAGACATGTTAGGAACATCTTCGGCAAAGAAGTCCTCGGCAAAGAAATTTTAGCAGGTATATTAACTTTATCTGCAGAATATATTCAGGATATCTTGCATTGACAGAGACATCATCCTAAGATCAGAAAAAGGTTCTTTGGACTTCTTATCTTCTTCAAGAAACATCAACTTCAACAAGCAGGTCAACGCTTGA
Source organism: Saussurea involucrata (assembly GCA_033807775.1). Classification (NCBI taxonomy): domain Eukaryota; kingdom Viridiplantae; phylum Streptophyta; class Magnoliopsida; order Asterales; family Asteraceae; genus Saussurea; species Saussurea involucrata. Next base: position 91,864,511 of record CM066327.1, on the reverse strand, counting down.
AGACAAAAGTGAAAAGACAAAATCACTTTTCAGAAGACTGCTTCCATCCTGCCTTCCAAGCTCTCCTTGACAAGTGTCCATTGCATTTAATGCATGAAGCACTATAAAAGGAGATCATCTTCAACCTTGCAACTAACCAGTTTTACAGACTCTATCAAAGCTTTCAAGTGCTGGCCTTTCTCTCTCAAGAAGTTCACTTGTTTTCTTAGTGTGTTACAATTGTTCTTCATTCTCTGTGTGACTGTGTGTTAGATTGTTTGAGTAGATTTTATCTGTTCTGTTTCGGCAACAATCAATAGTTTCTGTGTGTAATTCTTATTTGAAGTTTTTCAATAAAAGAATTAAATTAAGTGAAAATTTTTGTGTATTGTATTCAACCCCCCTTCTACAATACTTGTTTACCATTGCTAATCCATAGCTGGGACCAACAGTTAGCAATTGATTAGCCATTCCTAGAGATTCATTAGAGAGAGATTCATTAGAGAGAGATTGATTAGAGAGAGATAGTTGAGTTTTTCATTCAAACCTTTGTAACTATCTTGATTCATGAATACGAGAGGGATGACAAGTTGAAATCATCAATTGTTCTTATTATTTCTTATTGATTCGTTGTTACCTGATCAAACTGGAACTAACAATTGGTATCAGAGCAGAATCGGTGATTTGAAGATACGAAAGAAATCGAACGAAAGAAAGAAAAACAAGAATTTTCTGGAAAACGCAGCGAGCCGTTGCGCCTATTCCTGGAGTTTGAACCGTCGGATCGTCACGATTTTTGGACAGTAGCTTCGGGACATATTGGTTTACATTCTGAACGGTTGGATTTATCGTTTGAGGTCCACAAGCCACCCAGAATAATTTCGTAACAGTGCAGTTTTTATTGAAGAAAATCGTTCTTCAATCGGGTTTGCAAAACTTTTTCATTGATTTAATAATTCGTTTGTTAGATCTCGATTGTTTACTCGTATTTATCTGCTGTTTTTCTGTGCTTATATCGATTCCCAAAAGGTTTTAATCTTTCAATTTAAAAATCAAATCTTGAGTTTTTGGTGTTCATAAAGTTTTGTGGTGTTTATTGGAAAGTAGGATATATTTTGCTTAGAAATCGATTTGGGTGTGTTTGTTTTTGTGTTTTTGGTCAAAATCTAACCCTACAGGAGTGAAATCAAGCAACCCTATCGAAAACTATCCGATTTTGTTTATCCAGCCGCAGTGTCCGGACATTATCTCAAGTTACCGGGTAAGTTTCCTAAATTTTCAAGTTACCGGGTAAAGTTTTAAAACTCTCCGGATACTTGTTTTTTTTTCCGGTAACCTCGCCAACATCAACTTTCCGGACGACTTGATAAATTTGGTTTGAGCCGCAACAGTTGACTACTTGACTTTTGTGACTCACAATTGACCATCAATTTTTGTTTGCTGCATGCTTCCAAACATATATATTCAACGTGCATTCATACATATATATTCAATCTTATTCCTATTCATTTGATTGAGAAGCATTAACCATCTCAATTTCCTTTTTTGGTTCGTCCGGAAACTCATGCTCACACTCTAGTAGCTAGCTCACGTCAAACGCATGCATATATATCATATATAGTTGCAAAGCATTTGTTTGTTTTTAATAGATTTGATTGTTTGGTTGTGATCGGAAACCTTTCATCCGGAAAGCACATCTCACCCGGTAAGTTATCATCGCATCCGGTAAGTTCTTTCTCATCCGGTAAGTTGCTTTGTCCGGTAAGTCCTATTCTTATCATCCGGTAAGTCACAACTTTATCATCCGGTAAGTGTGTTCATCCGGTAAGTTAATTTTTGCGAGTATCTTCGTACCCGGTAAGTTGTGATTTTTATACGGAAACTCCATTTCATCCGATAAACAATTTTATCCGGTTAGCATCACTTCATCCGGTAAGTTTCAGTTTTCTCATCCGGTAAGTTTTGTTTGGCTAGTTCTCGTCGGTACCCGAGTTACCACACGTCTCGTGATTAAAAGTTTAAACGAAAGTTGCGATTTTTTCTTAACGATCGATTTGCAATTATTAGCGACTATTATTATTTTTGTGACTTATTTTTCGTCGTGTTTGATCTAACTTGGTTTGTTTATCTTGCAGATTTCACTCTCGAAGAGTGATTTCGTTCGTTCGAATTCGATAATAATCAGACATTAAATCTTGGAAACGAATTTATTTCTAGATTTGTTTTTCAAATTTAATTTTTGATTTTCTTCCACAATTTTTGATTCTTCAAAATAACACCGATCAACGATCAATTTTCCAGGTAACAATGTCGTATTGCTTTAATCCTTCGTGTAAAGCCATTGAAAGAATGCATGAAGAGAATTGGAAGAGTGCAAATGAATCGTGCATAACGTACCGCAAAGAACTGAAGGCACGGGAAAATCAAGTCTGTGAATATTCTGAGAAGCTTGCTAAATCTGAAGAAAAGGCAACAACATTAGAGTCTGAAAACACAGAGCTGAAAAAGAAGCTATATGATTTATCATCACGAGATGATATCAAGGAGACTGAGAAAGAGCAAGCAAGACTACATGAAAAGAATATCAAGCGATCTGATGATTTGTGCAACAAGTACATCAAAGAACTGAAGGAACTGAAATCTCAAATCTGGAATAGTTCTGAGAAGTTGGCTCAAGAAGAAGAGAAAGGTAAACTCCTAAACTGTGAAAACCTTGAGCTTAAAAGTAAACTATCTACTTTTGAAAAGGTTTTTGAAAAGGAGAAAGAATGTTTTGCAAAAGAAAGACAATTGTTTATTCAAAAGCAATCTGGGTTTTCAACCAAATCTCTTGAATAGAAGAAGAGTCTTGAGCTTACGTGTCTAAAACTTTCAAAACAAATCTCCGACTTTGAAAAAGTTTTAATTTTAGAAAGAGAGAAGTTTGAAACTGAACGCAAATCTTTTTCTAAAAAGAATGGAGAACTTCTTTGAAAATATCCGATCTGGAGAAAGAATTAGACATTCTAAGTAAAGAGACTGAGAAAAAGAAGGTTGAAGGCTTTAGAACTAAATGTTTGAAAGATGATTTGCAGAAGAGAGAAAGATCTTTCAGACTGAGATTTCTAAACTTATACATAGATTATCTGGATTAGCAACTGAGATTTTGAAGGAACAATGATGCAAAGCTTGATAGAAGAACTATATCTAATTGTTCAAACAAGATATAATGCGGAAGCGTTTTAGCGAACTAAAAGATATAATAAGGTAGAAGACACACAATACCAAATGTATAAAGTGGAAATAACTTAGATAATTAGCTCAATAACCCACTGTATATTGATATAAATAAAGCACCAAAAACACCGAAAGTTATAAAAGAAATCTGCTCTAACGGAGTGTGTATCGTGCAAAGCTTGATAGAAGAACTCAACACGAGTCTTCTATTTATCTATACTATCTTATAAAGCATATAGACTAAAAGTCTTAAAGTCTTAAATCTTTTTCTTTTAATTAAATTCCTTTTCTTCCTATATTTAAGCAATAAAACTGAAAATTAATTATTGTAGTTATCTTTTCCTATCTCTCTAACAACTTAAACTTAAATCTTTTTGTATTTAAAAAATTAATTAAATTCATTTTCTTCCTTTATTTAAGCCTAAAAAATATATAATTATTTTGAAAAAAATATGATTATTCATTTTAGAGAAAAATATATTAAAATTAAAAATCCAACAAACATATTATTAAATCATTTATGAAACTTGAAAATTTCGAAAAATGATTTATGAAACATAAAAATCTTGAAGTTTTTGAAAATATAATTTATAAAACTCAGCCAAACAGTTTATGAACATGAAAAAATTGAAAAAACGGTTTATAGAAGTTAAAAAAAATTCATACAATACACTATAATTTAATAAAAATAATTAATGTGATTACATGAATATAAAAACAATTAATTACGATCACAAGATATATTTTCAAAAGTCTTAAAGTCTTAAATCTATTTTTATTTAAAAAAATAATTATATTCCTTTTCTTCCTTTATTTAAGCATTCTGATTCTGCTTTTTCTATTATTATTTTTAATAAAACTGAAAATTAATTGTTGTAGTTATATTTTCTTATCTCTCTAACAACTTAAACTCAAATCTTTTTTATTTAAAAAATTAATTAAATTTCTTTTCATCCTTTATTTAAGCCTGAAAAAATATATAATTATTTTGAAAAAAAAATAAGATTATTTATGTTAGAGAAAAATATATTAAAATTAAAAATCCAACAAACTGATTATTAAATCATTTATGAAACTTGAAAATTTCGAAAAACAATTTATGAAAAATAAAAATCTTGAAGTTTTTGAAAAAATAATTTATAAAACTCAAACAAACAGTATATGAACATGAAAAAAATCGAAAAAACGGTTTATAGAAGTTAAAAAATTCATATAATACACTATAATTTAATAAAAACAATTAATGCGATTACATGAATATAAAAACAATTAATTACAATCACATGATATATTTTCAAAAGTCTTAAAGTCTTAAATCTTTTTTTATTTAAAAAATTAATTATATTCCTTTTCTTCCTATATTTAAGCAATAAAACTAAAAATTAATTATTGTAGTTATCTTTTCCTATCTCTCTAACAACTTAAACTCAAATCTTTTTTTATTTAAAAAATTAATTAAATTTCTTTTCTTCCTTTAATTAAGCCTGAAAAATATATAATTATTTTGAAAAAAATATGATTATTCAATTTAGAGAAAAATATATTAAAATTAAAAATCCAACAAACAGATTATTAAATCATTTATGAAACTTGAAAATTTCGAAAAACGATTTATGAAACATAAAAATCTTGAAGTTTTTAAAAAAATAATTTATAAAACTCAAACAAACAGTTTATGAACATGAAAAAATTCGAAAAAACGGTTTATAGAAGTTAAAAAAATTCATATAACACACTATAATTTAATAAAAATAATTAATGTGATTACATGAATATAAAAACAATTAATTACGATCACAAGATATATTTTCAAAAGTCTTAAAGTCTTAAATCTATTTTTATTTAAAAAATTAATTATATTCATTTTCTTCCTTTATTTAAGCATGCTGATTCTGCTTTTTCTATTATTATTTTTAATAAAACTGAAAACTAATTGTTGTAGTTATCTTTTCTTATCTCTCTAACGACTTAAACTCAAATCTTTTTTATTTAAAAAATTAATTAAATTTCTTTTCATCTTTTATTTAAGCCTGAAAAATATATAATTATTTTTAAAAAAATAAAGATTATTTATGTTAGAGAAAAATATATTAAAATTAAAAATCCAACAAAGAGATTATTAAATCATTTATGAAACTTGAAAATTTCGAAAAACGATTTATGAAACATAAAAATCTTGAAGTTTTTGAAAAAATAATTTATAAAACTCAAACAAACCGTTTATGAACATGAACAAAAATCGAAAAAACGGTTTATAGAAGTTAAAAAATTCATATAATACACTATAATTTAATAAAAACAATTAATGCGATTACATGAATATAAAAACAATTAATTACGATCAATTGATATATTTTCAAAAGTCTTAAAGTCTTAAAGTCTTAAATCTTTTTTATTTAAAAAGATAATTAAATTCCTTTTCTTCCTTTATTTAAGTCTGCTAATTCTGCTTTTCTTTTATTATTTTTAATAAAACTAAGAATTAATTGTTGTAGTTATTTGTTCCTATCTTTCTAACAACTTAAACTCAAATCTTTTTTTATTTAAAAAATTAATTAAATTCATTTTCTTCTTTTATTTAAGCCTGAAAAATATATAATTATTATGAAAAAATAAGATTATTTATGTTAGAGAAAAATATATTAAAATTAAAAATCCAACAAACAGATTATTAAATCATTTATGAAACTTGAAAATTTCGAAAAACGATTTATGAAACATAAAAATCTTGAAGTTTTTGAAAAAATAATTTATAAAACTCATACAAACAGTTTATGAACATGAAAAAAATCGAAAAAAACGGTTTATAGAAGTTAAAAAATTCATATAATACACTATAATTTAATAAAAACAATTAATGCGATTATATGAATATAAAAACAATTAATTACGATCACATGATATTTTTTCAAAAGTCTTAAAGTCTTAAAGTCTTAAATCTTTTTTTATTTAAAAAATTAATTAAATTCCTTTTCTTTTATTATTCTTAATAAAACTGAAAATTAATTGTTATCTCTAAAATCTCTTAATATTATACCCCTCTCTCTCACACGGATCATTTCAATACTTATCTCTAAACTTAATATTATACTCGTCTCTCTCACATGGATCATTTCCCCCAATCTCTCTGAACTCTAAACTTATCTCTAATCTCAAACTCCCCAGATTCACTCAGTTAATGTTTATCCCAAACTATGGTTCAGATTAAATCGTTCATCCTCTACCCATATATACATGCATCGGATTCCAGTTCCAATTACAGTTCCATTACAGTTACAGGCCTCTCTATTCCAATTAGTTCGTTAATTAAGGTAATTATCTGTTTGTGTATGGGCTTCTGGCGTTTTCTCTTATCAGAACTTCCGGTTGATGCATCCATTTGTTAATCATAACCCCAAAATTTGGATGTTAAAACAGGTGAATTTGAAGTCAATACACAATGCAGGATGATGAGGTTATATGGCAAGTCCTCAGGCATAAGCACTGCAGTTTTATGGCCAAGTGAGTCTTGAGATATCTTTATTGAAATATTTGACGTTTTCCAAACAATATTGGTGAGTGAATTTTGGAGTTATAGAATTGATTGGTGAGTGTTGTCATAAAAACAATATTGATGGGTTGCTATTGAATAAACTACATCATTACAGCATATAATTTAGTAAGACAATGAGAGATACCTTCAAACTTTTATAACGGAAGCACCTCGTGGTCTTCTGCAAGCTACTGCATATCCCCAACTGCATTAAATGCCTTACTTTGAAACCATGATGTAATTAGAGATCCTTCCTGTTTCCTAAATTGGTATTGATGCTCTCTTATAATGGCTACAACATAAAGTGAACGAGTTATGATTTTTGTGAAGTCATAAATAAACTTTAGTAAAATTGACTTGGTTTCTCTTTAAAAGAAAATAGACAAGAATCATGACAAAACTAGGCAAAAGCATAATTGAGGTCAAAACAAATTTTGTTGCATTTTTTCGTGTAAACAGCAAATTACCCGCCAAAATGACAGTAAGAAACCGGTAAATGATTCAGGTCATTCAAAGTAGTTCAAAATTAGCTAAAAGAATCCTCTAGAGGCTATTGGAACGTGTGTGTGTGTGTGTTTTCCTGACAATAGGAGTTACTTTTTCTTTTTCTGTTTTGCATTTATTAGTGATGTTAAAAACCAAACCAACCAACTCAAGTCTCAGGGTAGGATTTAGTACTGGTATTAAACTTGTAACAATATTCTTAGTAAGTTTGAATTTGGAAAAAAGTGTTTTGAATATTGAGGATAATCGTCGATGTTGTAGGACCCTAGGTTTGACCTTTTCAAGGAAAAAGTTCTTAAGCAGGGAACACCACGACCTCAAAAGTCACTTGGGAGGGGGATGGCAAGAGTATAATTCAATTCACTCTCTTAAAAAACATATCCATAGATTTAATTACAATCACCTTAAACATAAAATCAAGTTTACTTTGATGTTCGAACGAGTTAACTGCAACAAATCACCCTACATGCATATTACTAAAAGTGTTCTGACTATTAGGCAAACTCTAAGATACTTCTCCGTCATAACAAAATAGGGTGCTTGTTATAATATAACTCATATATTTCAAATAGAAGCATGCCATGTAAACCAAAATCAATGCCACAGTATCTTTGTAATCTAATTTACGTGTGTAAATAGCCAAATCTAATTCCGAAAAGGAGTCCACTCAAAAAATCTAGAAAGAATTTAGGGAGTTTATTTCAGCAACTAGAATAGGAAGAAGTATGGTATACCTTTGACATTATTACTTACTCCAATCGATTTCATTTCGATGTCACATAATATTGTAAAATTAAAACTAAAACAAGACAGTCAATCAACTTATCAATAAAAGAGGTTGCGATTTTCTAAGAAACAAACCTTGAAAAACGTCGAGAGGAAGACGAAATTTGGGGATTTGACGTCGATTTGACGAACGATGATGAACGGGGTGATACAGAAGCAGAGAGCTTGGTGGTGATCTTGGGAGATAGAGAATGAAGATGAGAGCAGAGTACGCCATGAAAGAAAACCCTAGGTCAAAAAATGAAGTAGTGGACCGATTCCTATTTCTCAAATCGACGATTGATTACTTTAAACGGTTATCGGGTTCGGGTAATAGGCCCATTTATAGTTTACCCAACATATGGCCCATTTTTAAGTTTATATATAATTCAGTGTGTTTGGACTTTGGATAGGACAATTGTTAGACGAAATTGGATTAGGGGTTAGACCATCATCAATGAACTCTCTATTTTACTCTCTATATCCTCTCCAATAAACTCTCCATTTTACTCTCTAAAATAGAGAAGTGAATAGTAACTCTCTATATATAAAGAGTTACTATTCACTAATCTCTATTTTTTTCTAACTTCTGAAATTACAAATGACCCTTCTATTTTTTAGATTCTTGTATTTTTATTTTATTTGTTGTCTAATACCAATTTTAATAAAATTAGATTTAGATTTATCTTTTAAGTTTTAAATTAATTTAAATTTATCCAACTAAATATGAATTATAACATTGTTAAAATGATATGATAAAGTTAATAAATATAAGGGTATTGTGAAAATAAAAAATATAAGGATGCAATTTATAAAGTTAATAAATATAAAAGTATTATTGAAAATATATGTAATCAAAATAAAAGAGAATATACTTAGAATATTCTCTTTTAAAGAGTAAAATAGAGTAATACATTGGAGAAGATTTAACACATTCTCTATTTTACTCTTTATAATAAAGAGTAAAATACATAAATACATTGGAGATGCCCTTAGGCAGTGCTGATGGTTTGGTGCACAATGATTAACAAACTATTATGATATACCAAAAAGTTCAAACCAAAGGGAGTTTACACATCAATTGTGGTTTATCGAGAAGTTTTGAGTGATGGTTGTGTATGATTAAAGCAAGATTGTAATTTCTATTTTGTTTAAACAAAAATTTAGACTTTTTGGATAAGAAATTGCATTAAGTTTTCATTTTTTTAATCTACGATATATCCCGTCGCATTGTGAAAAACTTTTAATACAATATATGAACCACCAAATATTTTGCAAAATTTTATGTTTAAAACTTAAATGTATCTTGATAGAACTTTAACATCCCCGCCGCATTGCGCGGATACTCAACTAGTACTACTTCTAAAGGGGACAAGTTCTGGACAGTAAGGACTGAAGGTACAAAGACACTATTCAGGTACAACGTTAATTAAATGCGTCGGCTTCTACTAAGTCTAGGACCCATCAGAGTTTGACACGTGGAGTTGTCAGGTCACGCCTTGTACGAATAATCTTCAGGATCTTCGTACAACAGAAATCGTGAGAAGCACGATTGTCCTTAGTATAGAGCTCTAGTCTTTTATACCACAAAGGCTCTGTCAAGTGTGACAGAGGCTCTGTGGCCTTGTCCGCATTGAAGTGTCTTCTTGTGATTCTTTACTTCGGTCTTCTCGGTTACTTGACAGAGCCTCTGTCGAAGACTTCTATGCTTTGGTCTTCTCTGTGACTCGGCAGAGCCTCTGTCGAAGACTTCTATACTTAGCCTATTTTTCAATACTTCTATAAACAGAAAGATTGGAGCTAACAATCTCCCCCTAAGTATTGAAAAATAAAAAATTGAAAAGTGCAAGGTTTTCTAGGCTAAGTACATAACAAGAGGTGAAATAAAATACCTCAAAAGATTTTACTTTTCTTTCATACAGAATTATGCCAGAGGCACTTACATTTGATTACAATATGAAAGGAAAGATTTGCAGAGGTTGGTAGAGGATATCAGACGTTGGCGTCTTTGAAGTCGTTGAAACTTCTGTTGTCGAATCCTAATCCTCTAAGATCTTGATAGAAACTGATGCAGAGGGCTCTGAAGTTGATTACATGGTCGATGACCTCTATCAGTCTATCTGCGAGAGCTTGATTCATGAGCTCCGTTCCTCTATGCTCCACGAGGCTTGCTCTAAACTCTGTCAAAGTATTTGTTGCATACTTCTGACAGTCCATCTCTACGAACAGTCTTGACTTCCCAGCAGGATCTTGATAGACCAACCCAACTCTTGGAGATGTAATGATTGAGTTTGGTATGGCAGATGATGGGCAGTCATTTTCTGGTGGATGGAGATTTAGGTTTCTTACTCCAAGATCTCGTCCTAATTGGAAGTCGACAAGGCTGTATAGCATAAGTTTCTCACGCATGGAATTCCTTATCACCCTGTATGCCCTTCGATGTGCATCTGTTGTGAAGTTCTCTTTCGTCCAGTTGAGAAGGTCGGGTAGATCGTAGGGACTTAGATTTCTCAGATCAGCATCTGAGAATTGGGTCACGGTTCTGTCCTCCCTTTTGACCTTATAGATGTTATAGGAAACCTTAGGAGTGGTTCTGGTTTGAGAAAACTTACAGTATATGACCTTGTCGATTTTGGACTCTGAGAAGACTTGCCATTTTGGCTTGGGTGTTGTTCTTGTGAAGGTATTTTCGAGGTCAGCATGGAAGTTGGGATCTTGAATGGTTGGTGGCAGAAGATCTCTGGCACTTCTGTTGTACAGATATATGTACACCACCTCTTCCATCTGTTGTGGAGGTGCACCGGGTGGAGGCATGGGCCTGCGCAGAGCATCCATTTATTTCTGGATTTGGGCCACTCGATCCTTTGTGACTTTTGCCTTCGGATCTAGAATTGGTAGGTTTGACAGAGGGGTAGCACCGAAAGCCCAGTCTTCTTGTTCTGGCTTTGGTGTCACATATGCATCAAAAGAGCTCTTCATCAATTTTTCTGCTGGTTGATGCTTTGGCTTCTTCTTCTTGGGTTCCTCTGTCATTATCCATTTTCCGTTGTCTTTTGCCTTCGGCTGTAGATCTTCTTGTAGAGATGGGGTTGCCTCTGTGGGTTTTGTCCTTTGGGGTTCTGAGGGCTTTGACAGAGGTACTTCTGTAGGTTTTGTGGGGGTTGCCTCAGTTGGTTTTGTTACTTGTGCTTCTGAGGGCTTGGTTGGTGATGTGGGTTTTGTAGGTGAGGCTTCTGTGGTTTTGCTCAGATGTTTTCTTTTGTGAGCAATGGTTTTGGTTCTGGTTTTAGGTGTGGGAGATGGTATCTTGGTTTCTTTTGGTGTTGGAGAGGGAAGTTCTTCTGGTGATTTTGGTTTTGGTGATTGGGATGGTTGATCTTCTTCGGAGGATGTTAGGATTTGGAATACTTCACGGGTTGGCACATCTTTTCCGAATACAGAAGTTGTTTCCACAGAGGTGGGTGTTGCCTCTGTGGACTTCTGTTGTTGATCTTGATTGGTTTCAGGTACTTGGGTTGTTATTGGGGTTTCTTCAGAGGGTATTTCTACAGAGGTGGTTGTTGCCTCTGTGGTCTGTTGTTGGTTTCCTCCTTGGGTTTGAGTTGTGGGAACTTGGTTTAGCGGTTCTGCTGATATTGGTGGTTCTGGTAGACCTTTGCTTGCAGCTTTCTCCCTTGGTTTCTCCCCTCAGGATGATCTGATGAATCATCAGAGTCATCCTGACCCGTATCTTTAGTGCCTTCAGCTCTGCAAGACGCTTCTGGCTTTTTGGGCGGTGTGGCACCTGCAGCGATCATATTTGCGCATAGGTCGTCACAGAGGCCAAGTAGGGTATGGACCTCTGCCTCTGTGTTGAAGCGCATTTTGCCGACGCTCTTTCTGAAGTTCTTTACATAATTTGCGTTGGCAGCAGTGAAGACTGTGATGAGCTCTGTGACCTGGTTGATTACCCCTTGGCCAAGTTCTGTGAGCTGAGCCCTGGTCATGTAGTCAGAGGGTTTCATGGCCAGAGTTTCCCTTGTAGTTTGCTCCTGAACTTACTCAAGGGCCTTCTTCAGATCTTCTGGTGTAAGGGGCGTAGAAGTTGGCGTTTGAGCTGTCTTCAGTTATTCAAGTAGGGCTTTCACAGTGCTTTGGAAAGCTGAGGTAGTAGCTTTCTCGAAGTTAGCAGAAGCAGAGGTGGCAGAGGTTGTAGCAGTTGACGTCTTCTGGGCTAGGCCATTTTGCACCTCTATGGGCAGATTGTCCATTTTGGTGTTCAGATCTGTAATGGCCCTGGAAGTTGTATCTGCAAAAGAATCAAAAGAGTTTTTCAACTCTTTCAATGTGGTGTCCACAGAGGTGACAAGGGTTTGGAACTCATCCCTTGATACATGTGGACTTGGTGTAATCTTTGGGGGAACACATTCGTCCCCAGAGTGAGTCCCTATTCCTTGGACACCTTCTTTCGTCCATGTTTCGATGTTGAGGACGGAAGGATTTCCCTCTAATCCTCGAGCAGAGGCTTTATCAGCCTCAGACTCTATATAGGTTCTGTTAAGGACATTGTCTTGATCCACTCCAGAGGTGGGTATAAGAGTATCCTTATGTTGACTCAGAGACTTGTCTAGAGTCTCTCCGTCCTTGTGCACTCTAAGCTCCTCTGAAGAGCCTATTGGACCAATATGTGTGTGCGTGTCAGAGGAAACAAATTCCTCTGTAGGGATTTCTGTTGTGATCAGGGGCGATGGATCACGAACTAAGGGTGAGTCCTTCTGAGAGGACTCCCCTGGAATGGTTTCCCCGGCTATTAGTGGCACAGAGGTGGAAGGAATTTCCTCTGCCCGGTCAGTTTGGGGTGGGTTCGAGCTGTGCGACTCTTGTTCAATATTACCTTCTGCCACTAGACTGGCAATAATAGAAATGTTGGTTGTACTGGGAGTTGGTTGGGGTTGTGTGCCTCTTCTATTCCAGGCATCAGTTTTGGATTCTTTCTCTGTTGGGCATCCTATCACTTCTTCTCCATCTATTGTCTCAACCTCCTTCTCTTTTCTGTGACTCACATCACCTACCTCTGTGCTAGCTTCTGGGCTTTTTCCTAGTGAATCAAAGCAGGGATGAGTTCCAACCATTTGCTGTACATGGGGATGGTATGAGGACAAATGTCTATGATATGGGTGTAGAGATGCGTAGTTTATCTGATCATCTTCTTCATCAGAATCCACTTCTGAGACTAAGACTGATGGGGTTTTAGTGGAAGCTTTTGCCTGATCCTATGGGCTTGCTCTTAGCACATCAAATCCGGGTTGGGTGAAGGGATTCTGTAGTACTTCTGGAGTTTTAGACTGAATATTCTGGGGGGTTTGGTCGTCATCATCCAAGTCAGAAGAGATTCTGAATTCTGGTGCTTCTGTTGAATGATGAGATAGGGCTTCTGCGGTCCATCCAGAAGGGTCTAAAGAGTGTGCAATCCCAGGTTGTTGGAGGAAGACAGAAAAATCACCCTGATCTTCTGCATAATTGATGGGTGAAGGTGATTGCAGAGGTTGGTCTTGGGTTTCTTCGACCATATCTGCTTCCTCTGCGATGGATTGCAGAGGAGTGTGGGGTTTCTTGGATTTCTTCTTGCTCCTCCTTTTCTTTGGTTTTGGGGCACCCTCCTCATAAGACTTATGTTTTCTCTTCTTTTTGTCTTTTGGAGGAGGGGGAGGTGCAGAGGATCCTCCTTCTGTTGCATGGGGATGGGACAGTTAGGTTTCAGCAGCACTGGTTGAGGTGCCTTCTGTAGCTTTTCTTTTTCTGTGGGCTTTCTTCTTCTTCTTGGGAGTGGTGGCAGAGGTTTTGCTCTTACGAGTAGGGGTGAGAATTGTGTTTCTCAGAGCATGAAAGTTCTCTTGAACTTGTTGATGCTTAGACAAGCCCACTGCCCATTCTTCATCTGACATCCTTTCTACAACCCTAGTTCCTAAGGGGACTCCTAGACGCGGGGGTGTCACAGGACTCGGTTCGGGAGTCCTATGATCGCGTATATATTCTAACTTAAGGGTTTCATCTGTTGCATATCCCAGAAGTGCGGTTGGCAGAGACTTGCAGAAAGGGTAGTTGTGTTCGTGCTCTGTTGGGGTGTTTTTGTTCAGGGGATACATTCTGGCCGTTGGTCCCTCCATTGGCCATTTTTGTAGACGGAGCAGAGGCTCTAGAAGTACACCCAGAATACGCTGATATTGCAGAGGTGGTAGAGCATCGGTCTTGCGTCCTTTGGCCTTCTGGGAGGAGATTCTGCGGTCAATGGTGTTAACCATTTCCTGCGTCATGAGGGTGGCGTAGTCCAGAGGTAGATCGTAGTACACCCCGTACATAATTGTCAAAATTTGGTGAGAAGATTGGTCTGAACTACCCACTTTTCCTGTTAGGCACCGATTTAGGATGGAGAAGAGCGTGTTCCAAAGAGGGGGTAATCAATTTCTTCTGAAATCATTTCTTTTTCTTAAGGTTGTGTTATATCCCAACATTTCAACAAACCTGCAGAGCTCGGTGTCTGTAGGTTCCTCTGCGTATGCCTTTATCCCTAGAAGACCTCTTGTGGGTAGACTGAACTCAAGTGAGAACAAAGTTCTGTTGAACTTGAGTTCAAGGTGCTCGGATTTGTCTGGTTTTGAGATGTAGCCCTTGATCTGTCTATCTTCGGGATCAAATATGCTGCTTTGCCAGAATTGATTTAGATATCTGGCAGGGATTTTATTGACAGTTTTGGTTAATAGGGGGTAAAGATAATGGTTTTCTAGAATATGAAGGAGGATGGCATGAGCTTCCCTAAATGCGGTTTTTGAGGGAACCAGGTAGTAGTTATTGGGTTTTAGAGGATGAACACTTTCAAACTGTTCATGTGGGATGAAGTTTAGAAGATGGGTTGTAGGGGCAAAGTCTGCTGTGTCACCGAAGTTGTCCTTTTGTAGGTTTCCGGCTATTTCTTGATTCTGGGAGTTCTAAGAATTAGATGGGAGTTCACCGGAGCGTTGGAAGTAGAAGCCATTGGAGATTATCTTCAAGAAAGAGAGTAGAAAATAGAAGTTGCAGGTTAAGAGAGTAAGTTCGTAAAAGGTTTAAGAGAGAATGGGAACGGGGTTTTATAGTGAGGGTAGAAACGGATAGAATTCCATGGTAAAAGAAAATTAAATAAACATTTGGGGTCCGCACTTGAGTTTTACAGCGCGACGCAAGTTTCAGAAGAAACGTGTGGCACGCACGTCCAATGAAAATATGTCACGTCAAATGTGTCAGAGCACGATAAGACGTCGTGCACGGCCCATTAATGCTTGGCGCGTGGGTATTTCTTCTGTGTGGGGTCTGTCACTCGCGGTAAATAACTCCCTTTTACAGATTTTTCATAAAGATTAAAGTGTCAGAATCAACAGAGGCTCTGTAATGGAGTGCGCTCTGTGATTCTGAAACCTACCTTTAATGCCTCCTCTTTGCTTGCACCTTTACCAAAAATGTTTGAAAATTCATTGGAGAGGATCGATAGAGTCTTTAGCATAAAATTTTCATCCACAGAGGCTTTGGGGCTCTGTCAAAGCCAGCAAAGGCTCTATGAGTGAAAATTTCTAATAACTAAAGATTCATAAAAGTTTTTGATCATCCAAAGTTTTAATTGTTTTAAACACTGTTTTTAGAACATATTTGGAAATTTGTGTCCTAGAAAACTGTTTTGGAAAAGATTTTGTGCGAGACATACTTTCTTTGATTGTCTAGGTTGGGCGACAGAGACTCTTTGGTGGAGTGAACTCTTCGACCAAAAGACTTCCTTCCAGTATCCTTGTGTGTGCATTTGTACGTACAAATCCTTAAAAAAGACATTTAAGGTTGATCGACAGAGTTTCCTTATGAAATCTGCAGTTCTAGAGGATCCGGCTTACAGAGGCTCTGTTGAGCTCAGCAGAAGCTCTATGACCTTAAATTTCCCATAACGGAAGGCTCGCAAATCTTTTTGATTATTTCTTGTTTGGAATGTCTTAAACAGTGTTTATAGGACGCATTTTGAAATTTGTGTCCTAGAAAATTGTTTTCAAAAAGGATTTGTACGAGTTACTCACCTTTGTTTCTCCTTTGTTTGGTAAAAATACCTGGCTTCTGTTGATATGGTTGATCATATCTCTTCTTTTGGCTTCCCCTTGAATTATCAACCTTTGTAGATCAGTTCAAGGTCTCCTTCTGCTCCCCCTTGACCTATGCTTGGATCAAATGAGATAAGTAGTTCACAAGACATAGGTCAATCTCATCAGAGGTTCTGTGGAGATTGTCATAGGCTTTGAGCAATTTCTCAGAAGCTTTGTTGGTTACAGAACTTTTGATGATTAAGAATTTACATACAGAAGAGTTTTAAATATATACATATTTACGAGAAGATCAGATCTTACTTACAGAGGATTCAACTCATGTTAATCATTCCCAACTTACCCACCAAGAAAAGGAATATTTTCTCATCTAGTGCCTTGGTGAATAAGTCTGCAAGCTGGTATTCAGTGGTCACAAAGTGCATTTCTATTGTGCCATGTTCAGCATGATGCTTCAGAAAGTGGTAACGGATATCGATATGCTTTGTTTTTTAGTGCTGAACTGGATTGGCAAAGATGGCTACGACACTTTTTGAATCACAGAAGATGGGTATTTGGTATATGTTGTGGCCATAGTCCTTTAGCTAAGTTTTCATCCACAGAACTTGGGAGCAACGGCTAGCAGCAGCAACATATTCAGCTTCTACTGTAGATGTGGACACACCGTTTTGCTTCTTCGAAGTCCAGCTGACTAGTTTACCTCCCAGGAATTGACAACTCCCAGAGGTGCTTTTTCGATCAAGCTTGCATCCTTCATAACCTGAATCTGTGTATGCCTTAAGACCAAAGCCAGAGTTCTTCGGATACCAGAGCCCAAGATTTTTGGTCCCTTTAAGGTATCTGAAGATCCTCTTTACAGCGATATAATGGGATTCCTTTGGGTTAGCTTGATATCTTTTACAGAGGCATGTGGCATACATTATATCACGCCTACTTGCGGTTAAGTATAAAGAGACCCAATCATACCTCTGTAGAGCTTGCACTCTACAGATGTGCCATTTGGATCTGAGAATAATTTATTTCCAGTGGCCATTGGGGTCTTCATTACAGAGGCATCAGAGAGACTGAATTTTGAAAGTATGTTAGAGACATATTTAGCCCGATTTATAAAAATTCCATCTGATGATTGTTTTACTTGGAGTCCGAGGAAGAAATTTAATTCTCCCATCATACTCATTTCAAACTCACTCTGCATGAGTTTTTCAAAATCTTTGCACTGTTGTGCATTTGTAGACCCAAAAATAATGTCATCCATATAAATCTGTACAAGCAGAATCTCATCACTTTTTCGTTTGTAAAACAAAGTAGTATCTGTCGTACCTCTGTCGAATTCTTTATTGAGAAGAAAGGTTGAAAGTCTTTCGTACCATGCTCTTGGAGCTTGTTTCAGTCCATACAGAGCTTTGTCGAGGAAGTACACGTATTTTGAGTACTTGGAACTTTCAAACCCTGGTGGCTGCTAAAATATACTTCTTCTTGGATTTCACCATTCAGAAAAGCAGATTTTACATCCATTTGAAAAACTTTGAAACCTCTATGGGCTGCGAAAGCTAAGAAGATTCTTATTGCTTCGAGCCGTGCGACAGGGGAAAAAGTTTCATCGTAATCAATGCCTTCTTCTTGGCGATATCCTTTGGCCACCAATCTTGCTTTGTTTCTAATGACCACCCCATCCTCGTCCTTCTTGTTTCTGAAGACCCATTTTGTCCCTATTGCTTGTTTCCCTCGTGGCAGAGGTACTAGGGTCCATACTTTGTTTCTCTCAAACTGTAGAAGCTCTTCTTGCATAGCATCTACCCAGTTTGGATCATCTAGGGATTCAGAGATTCTTTTGGGCTCGATCATACTGATAACATTTGTAAAGAAACAAAAATTAGCAGTGGCTGATCTTGTCTTGACCTTTTCAGAAGGGTCGCCGATAATAAGGCTTGGAGAATGGCTTTTCGTCCACTGTGTTGTTCTTGGAAGATGGTCATTGGAGTCATCAAGATGAACCTCTGTAGTTGCACACTGTGGTTCTAGTGCAACCTCTGTTGTAGATGGCACTTCTGTGCCTGTGCTAGGTATTTCAGCTTGTGGGACTATAAGGATTGAAGTTGGAATTTGATCCTCTGAGGAAGTGGAGACAGAGTCTTCGTTTTCCTCTGGTATTGATTCCTCTGTAGTCGCTGGAGTAGGTATTCCAGGAGCCTCTGTGGTTGAGTCCTTGGTTGTATTATCTTCAGCTTCTGTTCGCTCCCCCTCAGCATGTAAATCTGTATGATTCACATAAGAGGATGAAGTATTTAATGGACCAGTTAGAGATATACCTGACTCAGTCTGGTTTGCAGAAGATGTTTCTCGAGAGGCTCTGACGGCTCCAACCGGGGGATCAATATCATCATGGAACATCTCTTCAAATAGAAGATTTAAGTCTTCTTCTCTTGTCTTTGAGATGCCAGAGGATTCCTTCTTTAGACCTAGTTCTGAACTGATTTGTTCAGAAGTCTTTTGGAAGGAATCGTCAAAATACACATTGATGCTTTCTATAATGGTTCGTGATCGCAGAAGATAAACTCTATAGGCCTTAGATGTGGCAGAGTACCCAATGAACTTGCCTTCATCTGCTTTCACCTCAAACTTTCCTCTTGTTTCTCTATCATTTAAGACAAAGCACTTGCATCCAAATACATGAAAGAACTTGATGTTTGGTCGCCTTTTGTTGATCAAGTGATACGGTGTCTTGATGTGCCTCTTTACTATGGTTGATCGATTTTGGGTGTAGCAAGCGGTTGATACAGCTTCTGCCCAAAAGGACATTGGTAATCCCGATGCTGTCAGCATAGTTCTTGCAGCCTCCACAAGCGTGCGGTTCTTTCGTTCAACCATACCATTTTGTTGTGGGGTGCGTGCAGCAGAGAAGTTCTGTGATATGCCTTCTTCTGTACGATAGGCTTCAATGATAGAGTTTTTGAATTATGTGCCATTGTCGCTTCTTAGTTTTTGAATCCTGCACTCATACATAACTTGAATTCTTTTCATTAAATTTATCAGAATGTTTGGAACATCTGATTTCTGTCTGACAAATTCAACCCATGTAAATCTTGAATATTCATCGATCAAGACAAGTATATATTTCTTGCCACCTAGGCTCTGTGTAGCGATTGGACCGCAGAGGTCAACATGAAGCATGCATAGAGGCCTAGGGCAAGATACATCAGTTTTGCCTTTATGGGAAGCTCTTTTGAGTTTTCCCATTTCGCAAGCAGAGCACAAATGATCTTTATTAAATTTAACATTTGGCAGACCTTTGACTAGATGAAGTTTAACAAGCTTAACTAGAGTATGAAAATTTAGGTGGCAGAACCTGTTATGCCATAACCAAGCTTCTTCACTTTTACAAGCAACAAGGCAGAGCTTGTCTTCCTTGTTCTTGGCACAGAAGTTCATGAGGTAAAGATCGCCTCTTCGTTCGGCTCGCAGAAGTTCGACTCCTGTGTCCTCACCTTGTAGAGAGCAGAAGGTTCTTTTGAACATTACGTCGAAACCTGTATCGCAGAGTTGGCTAACACTGAGAAGATTGTGCTTAAGGACATCCACATATGCAACTTTGCATACGGTTATATTTTCCTTTTTGATGACTCCGTGGCCTTTTATATACCTCTTTTTGTTGTCACCAAAAGTCAAAGATCCTCCATCGAGTTTATCTTTATAGGAGGATAGTAGACCTCTGTCGCCAGTCATGTGCCGCGAGCATCCGTAGTCAAGATACCATATTGGCACATACTGCTTCTGCAAGACAATCAGAGAGTTTTAGGTACCCATATCCAAATGGGTCCAGCTTTGTTAGGGGTCTTCAAGTTTGCCTTAGCATTCTTGGGTTTGGTTTTAGCTTCTTTTGTAGAACCATTTTGTTTTTCTTCTTACCCTTGAATTCAGTGTTCTTTTTGGGTGTAGAGAGGAAATAGTGTGGACTTGAGAAATGTTGATTTAATCGATACATGAGATCAAAACAATGACAATAATGAATGTGCGAAGAGATTTGCTTGAACTTTTCATTGAAAACATTAAATGGGGGCACAGAGGCATTACATTCTATCCTAACATTTGACTTCCTATTACAAGAAGACCTATGTAGGCTAGATTGTTGTTTGCAAAATCCTTTGTTGAGAGCAGCCTTCTGTGGTGAACTTCTGCAGGTTTCACTGTCACAGAAGAAAAAGATTTGTTATTTTCAGCCCATTTACCCTTCTGTTGCCATGTTAGTTTTTCTTTAATAGGCCTTAAGGGTTTTGAAGTCTTTGAACTTGTTGAATTTTGAGAGGACGTTTTATTTTGTTGTTTGATTTTCTCAAGCTCAAGAGAGGTTTTGGCTTGTATACACATGTCCAAAAAATCAGGACAGATAGGAACTCTTGTGATTTTCTCCTTGGGAGGAATAGTTATGTTAAGAACTCCAGAGGGTAGTTTAAAATCCTTTGAGTCACAAGGTACTTTCTCTGACTTAGAGTCAGTCTCAGATTCGTCAGAGGATGAATCGTCCTCATATACAGAGGTTGAGTCACTTAGTTCTCTTTCGACAGAGGCTAGATTTTCAGAGCATGTGCCATACTTGCTTTCATCTTTTTTAGTGAGATTATTTTCCAAGTCAACAGAAGTATCTATTAAGGTTTCATCAGAGAGATTTTGATCGGTAGAGGGTGTACAGAGATTTTCGTAAAAGTTATTTTTCCCGATTTCCATCAACTCCTTTTCAGAGATAACTTTAACTTTTTCTTCTGAAATGTTAGGCTTGAACTCAGGTGCCTCTGCCGTTGATTTCTTTTCAGAGTTTATCATGCAGACAAAGGCAACCTGTGTTTGAGTCTCGGGGTTACCAAACTTGAAGATACCTATCTGATCTTGAGTTTTCAGATATTCCTTATGTTTGGATTCTCTTTTGACAGAGATTGAAGGTGACAAATCTGTGTTTTCAAACCACACATTTATCATCTTCAGAGGTTTCCTCTGGTGAGGTTCCCCAGAGTCTTTTCGCCTTTTGAGTCTCGGGGTTACCAATATGAAATAGAGAGGACATAGACTTGTTTCTTTTGTTTCCAGTGTATGGATCTATATCACAGAAGCCAATTCCCCGTCTTCCTATTTGTGTATTAATTTTCTCGTACACCTTCTGTGCATCTTGATATTTCTTGATTAAAAGATCTCTTATGAGTAAATTTTGATAGAGGACTTCTCTTTCCTTTTGAAAATAATGTTTAAGAGCTAGGCTATTCATTCTGTCGCACTTAACGTCCATAAGTTCTTTAGATTTTGCTTTTAAGGCTGAGTTAAGTTCAGAAATCTTTTCTTTCAAAGGATTTAGGTGTTTGTTCCAGTTTGTTTCAATTTATTCCTTTTCTTGAAAGATTTTAGCCTTTTCATGAGTGAGAAGTCTAGCTTCTCTCTCAAAGAAGGTAAGCTTCTTCTGAACACTTTCGCAGGTCTTTTTAAGTTCTGTGTGTTCAATGGTTAGTTTAAGCAAATCAGCTTCTGCTTAATTAGTGTAAGAGTCAGAAGTGGATACCTCACTATCGGAGTCGGAGCTGACGTCTGCCATGCCACAAAACAGGGCGTTCTTCTTTTCTCCTTCGCCAGAGGATGTATCTGACTGCCAGTTTTCTTGATTCACCATGAGTGACTTCTGAGCATAATATTCTGCTTTCTTTTTGTAGAAAGCAGAATCCCTCTGAGGGCGGTTTGATTTGCTCCTGCATTCATTGGCATAGTGGTCTGGCTTGCCACAATTGTAACATCCTTGGTTTTGTGGAGCGTTGCCAGCTTTGTCATCTGACCTCTGTCGGTCACCACCTCTGTCATTCCTGTCATTCGACCTCTGTTGGTCGACACCTCTGTCGTTCTTGTCATTTGATCCTTCTCTTCCACGATCATCTATTCCGTAACGTTCATTACCAGACTTCTTCTGATATCCTCTGCTGAATTCCTTTGTCAAAAGAGCTAACGATTTAGCTATCGAGGCCATAGTTGCCTCTTCTTCTTCCACCACCTCCTCCTCTTCACTATCAACAATCAAGATTTTCTTCTTCTTCTCCTTCTTTTCTTCCGCAACTTTCTCCTTTTTCGGCTTCTCTTTTGCTTCTGTAGCCTTACTAACCAGCGCAAGAGGTGCACTGATTTGAGCTTTAGCTTGTGCAATCTGAGGCTCTTGGGCTGCCAACGTTCCATAGAGATCTGACAGAGTCCAGGAGTCTAAGTCCTGATTTCTTTGCAGAGACATAGACAACTGAAGCCGTTCTTCATTGAGACTCTTTAGGAACATGACATTGTTCTCCTCAGAAGTTCTATGGATTCCGAACTTCTTGCATTTGTTGATTAAAGAGTTGAACCGATCATATGTTGAGTGTAGAGATTCTGTTGGCAGAGCTTTGAATGCGTAGTACTCGTTGATGCATTGGGCTCTGCGGTTCTTCTGAGTTTTGGCCCCACCCTCCAGTTGTTTTTCCAGTTCCTTCCACATATCGTATGCAGATTGACACGCATCTAGGGATTGGAAAAGGTCATTGGGTATGGCCATGATCAGAAGTCTCTTAGTTTTCTGAGCAACTTCATATTTTGCCCAATCATTATCTGACCACTTGTCCTTGGTCTTTGGTTTATCGTGAGCAGGGATTTCTGGAGTGTCGTCTGTGCCAGGTACACGGGGTAGTGTGATCATTGGTACGAAAGGAGGATTGTTGATATAGTAGATGAGTTATTTGTCAGTACCCTCCAAGAAGTGAATCATTCGTATCTTCCATTGAGGGTACTGATCTCTGAGTAGTGTGGGTGGCTTGGTTAAAGAACCAGTCGTGAAGAAGTTGTTAGTGTTTGTCATTTTAAGAGGGTTTGAGAAATCAAGAAAATAGGGTATGAACAGTAAACCTTCAGAGAATGAAGTGGATGTTTCTAATGGTTTTTTATAAGCTTTAAAACTTTTGAACAATGCACTAAAATGGAGATTTAACCGAAGAAACAGATTCTGTAAGTTTACCAAAGTCGAAATAGGTCGTGAATGGCAGAAAAACAGATGATGTTTTGAAAGATATGAAAAATAGGTTAAAAGTCCAAGTTTCTACCAAAAATCATTGTAAGTGAGGATCTCTTGATATAGAAAATCAAGAACCGCTCTGACCCCAATTGTTGGTTCCTGTTTTGCTTAACAATGATGATTCTATCTAATAGTTCAAACAAGATATAATGCGGAAGCGTTTTAGCGAACTAAAAGATATAATAAGGTAGAAGACACACAATATCAAATGTATAAAGTGGAAATAACTTAGATAATTAGCTCAATAACCCACTGTATATTGATATAAATAAAGCACCAAGAACATCGAAAGTTATACAAGAAATCTGCTATAATGGTGTGTGTATCGTGCAAAGCTTGATAGAAGAACTCAACATGAGTATTCAGGTACTGTTGCAGGTACAACGTTAATTATTTATACTACTTCTAAAGGGGACACGTTCTGGACAACAAGGACTGACGGTACAAAGACACTATTCAGGTACTGTTGCAGGTACAACGTTAATAAAATGCGCCGGCTTCTACTAAGGCTAGGACCCATCAGAGTTTGACACGTGGAGTTGTCAGGCCACGCCTTGTACGAATGATCTTCAGGATCTTCGTACAGCAGAAATCGTGAGAAGCACGATTGTCCTTAGTATAGAGCTCTAGTCTTTTATACCACAGAGGCTCTGTCAAGTGTGACAGAGGCTCTGTGGCCTTGTCCGCATTGAAGTGTCTTCTTGCGATTCTTTACTTCGGTCTTCTCGGTTACTCGGCAGAGCCTCTGTCGAAGACTTCTATGCTTTGGTCTTCTCGGTGACTCGGCAGAGCCTCTGTCGAAGACTTCTATACTTAGCCTATTTTCAATACTTCTATAAACAGAAAGATTGGAGCTAACAAAGATCCTAAAGATCATTCGTACAAGGCGTGCCCTGACAACTCCACGTGTCAAACTCTGATGGGTTTTAGCTTTAGCAGAAAACGGCGCACTACATTAACGTTATACCAGTAGTAGTTTCACGATCGTGTCTTGTACCTTTAAGTCCTTTATGTCTAGAACTTGTCCCCTGATGAATAGTATAAATAGAAGACTGATGTTGAGCTCTTCTATTAGCACAACACACACACCCTTAAGAGCAAAATTCTTATTTAACCTTCGGTGTTCTTGGTGTTTTATTTATATCAATATATAGTGGGTTATTGAGTTATAACTTGTGTTATTTACATCTCACGTATTTGACATTGTGTGTTCTTCTACCTTAAATATCTTATTAGTTCTCTAAAAACGCTTCCGTACATCATTCTGTTTTGAACTAATAGATAAACTATCATTGTTAAGTAAAATAGGAACCAACAATTGGTATCAGAGCCATCCTTGATTTTCTATATCAAGAGATCCTCTCTTACAATGATTTTTGGTACAAACTTGGTTAGATTTTGACCTGTTCTTCGAATATTTCAAACAGACTCTGTTTTTCTGCCATTCTCGACCTGTTCGACCTTGGTAAACCTGCAGAATCTGTTTTCTCGGTTAAAACTCTCCATTTTAGTGCATCGCTTAAAGTTTTCAAGCTTGTAATCTCTTTTCAAAAAATCTTAACCCCATCATCTGAAAATTTAAGTTTGTACTTTGTTTTCTGGTATTTTCCAAAACTATTCAAAATGGCAGCAAACACCAACAACTACTTTTCTGGCGGCTCTTTAACAAAACCACCCACTCTACTTAGAGATGAGTACCCACAGTGGAAGATTCAAATGATTCATTTCTTCGAGGGTACTGACAAAGAAGCTCTTCACTACATCCACATTCCTCCCTTCGTTCCTATGCTCTCTGTACCACGTGTACCTGCAACAGACGACACTCCAGAAATTCCTGCGCACGAGAAACCTAAGTCAAAAGATAAATGGTCTGATCCTGACTGGGTAAAATACGAATTGGCACAGAAGGCAAACTGAATTCTAATAATGGCCATCCCCAATGACCTCTTCCAATCCCTAGATGCGTGTGAATCTGCATACGATCTGTGGAAGGAACTGGAAAAACAGTTAGAAGGAGGGGCTAAAACTCAGAAAAATCACAGAGCCCAATGTGTCAATGAGTATTACTCATTCAAAGCTCTGCCGACAGAGTCTCTGCAGTCTACGTATGACAGGTTTAACTCCTTGATAAACAAGTGCAAGAAGTTTGGGATCCACAAAACTTCAGAAGAAAACAATGTCATGTTCTTAAAGAGTCTCAACGAAGAATGGCTCCAACTGTCTATGTCCCTACAAACAAATCAGGACCTAGACACCTGGAGCCTATCAGATCTTTATGGAACATTGGCAGCTCAAGAACCCCAAATCGCCCAGGCAAAATCTCAGACTGCTGGGCCTCTGGCACTTGTGGGGAAGACTACAGAGGCAAAGGAGAAGCCTAAGAAAGCCGTGGAAGAGGAGGAAAAGAAGGAGAAGAAGGAGAAAAAGAAGAAAGTGATGATTGTCGATAGCTCTGAAGATGAGGTGATAGACGAGGAGGCAACGATGGCCTCAATAGCTAAATCATTAGCTCTGCTAACAAAGGAGTTTGGAAGAGGAGGATATCGGAAGATGTTGGTTCCTGTTTTGCTTAACAATGATGATTCTATCTAATTAGTTCAAACAATATATAATGCGGAAGCGTTTTAACGAACTAACAGATATAATGAGGTAGAATAACACACAATATCAAATACAAGAAGTGTAAATAAGACAGATAAATAACTCAATGATTCATTGTATTTGATATAATAAGAACACCAAGAACACCGAAAGGTTTGATAACAATGTGCTCTAAAGGTGTGTGTGTCGTGCAAAAGCTTAATAGAAGAGCTCACATGAACCTTCTATTTATTCTACTTCTAAAGGGGACAAGATTTTGATACTAAGGATGGTAGGTACTAAGACACTACTTTTAACAGTTGCTGGAAGGTACAAAACACTATTCTGGAACTGTTGCAGATACAACATTCATTAAATGCTCCGTATTCTGCTTTAGGCTGACACCTATCAGAGTTTGACACGTGGAGTTGTCAGGTCACGCCTTGTCAGAATGATCTTCAAAACCTTCGAATGGCAGATATTGTAAGAAGCACGCTTGTCCTTGTTTAGATCTTTTGCGTAGATCTTATTTTTACCACAGAGGCTCTGTCAAGTATGACAAAAGCTCTGTGGCCTTGTCCGTTTAGAAGAGTCTTATGTTGCTTCTTTACTTCGGTCTTCTTGGCTAACCCGACGGAGGCTCTGTCGAAGACTTCTGTCTTCTCGGTTACTCGGCTACTCGGTAGCGCCTCTGTCGACGACTTCTAAACTTACCCTATTTTTCAATACTTCTATTAACAGAAAGATTGGAGCTAACAATCTCCCCCTAAGTAGTGAAAAATAAAAAATTTAAAAGTGCAAGGATTTTCTAGACTAAGTACTAGAATATTTTCTTTTCACATAAGATTATGCCAGAGGCATTTACATTTCATTGTTCTGAAAAGAAAAATTACAGAGATTTGTAGACTGACTCAGACCTTGGCATCTTTGAAGTCGTTGAAACTTCTGTTGTCGAATCCTAATTCTCTGAGCTCGTTATAGAAACTGATGCAGAGGTTTCTGAAGTTGATTACTTGGTCGATGACCTTTATCAGTCTATCTGCGAGAGCTTGATTCATGAGCTCTGTTCCTTTATGCTCCACAAGGCTTGCTCTGAACTCTGTCAAAGTAGTTGTTGCATACTTCTGACAGTCCATTTCTACGAACAATCTTGACTTCCCAGCAGGATCTTGATAAACTAGCCCAACCCTTGGAGATGTAATAATCGAGTTTGGTATGGCAGAGGATGGGCAGTCGTCTTCTGGTGGTCGAAGATTCAAGTTTCTCACTCCGAGATCTCGTCCTTATTGAAAGTCGACTAGGCTGTATAGCAGAAGTTTCTCTCTCATGGCTTTCCTTAGCACCCTGTATGCCCTTTGATTTTCATCTGTTGTGTAGTTTTCTTTGGTCCAGTGCAGAAGGTCGGGTAGGTCGTAGGGACTTAGATATCTCAGATCAGCATCTGAGAATTGGGTAAGGCTTCTGTCCTCCCTTTTGACCTTATAGATGTTTTAGGAAACCTTAGGTGTGGTTCTGGTTTGAGGGAACTTACAGTATATGAATTTGTCGATTTTGGACTCTGAGAAGACTTGATGTTTTGGCTTGGGTGTTGTTCTTGCGAAGGTGTTCTCGAGGTCAGCATGGAAGTGGGGATCTTGAATGGTTGTGGGCAGAATATCTCTGGCACTTCTGTTGTACATATATCTGTACACCACTTCTTCCATTTGTTGTGGAGGTGCACCGGGTGGAGGCATGGGCCTGCACAGAGCATTCATTTGTTTCTTTATTTGGGCCACTCGATCCTCTGTGACTTTTGCCTTCGGATCTAGAACAGGTATATTTGACAGAGGAGTAACACCGAATGCCCAGTCTTCTTGTTCTGGCTTTGGTGTCACATATGCATCGAAAGAGCTCTTCATCAATTTTTCTGCCGGTTGATGCTTGGGCTTCTTCTTTTTGGGTTCCTCTGTCATTATCCCCTTGCCTTTGTCTTTTGCCTTCGGCTGAAGATCTTCTTGTAGAGATGGGTTTGCCTCTGTGGGATTTGTCTTTTTGATTTCTGAGGGTGCCTCTGTAGTTTTGGGGGTTGCCTCTGTAGGTGTTGGCACTTGTGTTTCTGAGGACTTTGTTGGTGATGTGGGTTTTATTGGTGAGGCTTCTGTGGTTTTGCTCAGATGTTTTCTTTTGTGAGCAATGGTCTTGGTTCTGGTTTTGGGTGTGGGAGATGGGGGTTTTGTTGTTGCAGCTTCTGGTGTTTTTGGTGTTGGAGAGGGAGTTCTTCTGGTGATTTTGGTTTTGGTGATTGGGATGGTTGATCTTCTTCGTAGGATGTTAGGATTTGGAATTCTTCACGGGTTGGGACATCTGCTCCGAATACAAAAGTTGATTACAAAGAGGTGGGTGTTGCCTTTGTGGTCTTCTGTTGTTGATCTTGGTTGGTTTCAGGTACTTGGGTTTGGATTGGGGTTTCTTGAGGGGTTTCCATAGAGGTGGTTGTAGCCTCTGTGGTTTGTTGCTGGTTTCCTCCTTGGGTTTGAGTTGTTGGGGGGACTTGGTTCAGGGGGTCTGCGGATACAGGTGGTTCTGGTAGACCTCTGCTTGCAGCTTTCTCCCTTGGTTTTTCCCTTTGATTCTATCCGTCAGGATGATCTGATGAATCATCAGAGTCATCATCAGAGTCATCCTGACCCTTTTCTTTAGTACCCTCTGCTCTGCACGAAGCCTCGGGTTTCTTAGGCGGTACTGCCCCTGCGGCTATCATCTTGGCGCATAGATTGTCACAGAGGCCAAGAAGGGTCTGGACCTCTGCTTCTGTCTTGAAGCGCATTTTGCCCACACTTGTCTTGAATTCTTTGACATAGTTTGCGTTGGCATCAGTGAAGGCGCGAATGAATTCTGTCATTTGACCAAGTATTCCTTGCCTAAGCTCTGTCAGCTGAGCTCTGGTCATATAGTCAGAAGGCTTCATGGCCAGAGTTTGTTGCATAGTTTGCTCTTGAACTTCCTCTAATGCCTTCTTTAGGTCTTCAGGGGTAAGGCCCTTAGAGGTGGAGGCTTTGGCATTCATCGTTTCAAGGAAGATTTTGATAGAGGTTTTGAATGCATATGTGGCGGCTTTTCCGAATTCTGTGGCAGCAAATGCAGCAGAGGTATCAGCAGTTGTTCTCATCTGGGCTAAGGCATTTTGCACCTCTGTGGACAGGTTGTCCATTTTGGTGTTCATATTAGTAAAGGCCCGCGAAGTAACTTCTACAAAAGAATCAAAAGAGCTTTTCAACTCTTTCAATGTGGTGTCCACAAAGGTGACAAGGGTTTGGAACTCATCCCTTGATACATGTGGACTTGGTGTAACCTCTGAGGGAACACATTCGTCCCCAGAGTGAGTTCCTATTCCTTGGACACCTTCTTTCGCCCTTGTTTGTACGTTGGGGGCGGAAGGATTTCCCTCTGATCCTCGAGCAGAGGCATCTTGTGCCTCAGACTCTACAGAAGTTCTGGTAAAGACATTGTCTTGATTCACTCCAGAGGTGGGTACAAGATTATCCTTTGGTTGACTCGGAGACTTGTCTAGAGTCTCTCCGTCTTTGTGCACTCTAATCTCCTCTGAAGAGCTGTTTGGACCTATAGTAGTGTGTGTGGCAGAGGAAACAAATTCCTCTGTAAGGTTGGCGATTGTGGACTGGGGTGATGGACCACGAACTAAGGGTAAGTCCTTTTGAGAGGACTCCCCTGGAATGGTTTCCCCGGGAATGATTGGTACTGAGGATGAAGGAGTTTCCTCTGCCCGGTTGGTTTGGGTTGGGGTCGAGCTGTGCTGCTCTTTTTCAATAACATCTTCTGCCACTAGACTGGCGATGTTAGAAGTATGGGTCGCACTGGGTGTTGGTTGTGGCAGTGTGCCTCTTCTATTCCAGGCATCAGTTCTAGCTTCTGCTTCTGTGGGGCATCCAACCACTTCTTCTCCATCTATGGTCTCAACCTCTGTTGCTACCCTATGGCTCGGTGCTTCTACCCTGACTTCTGTAGTTGCTTTTGCACCAGTGCGTAAAGAGTCGTACATTGGATGTGAGCCAATTAATTGTCGTACGTGGGGATGCAGAGGTCATTCTTCTGCCTGATTATCTTCTTCATCAGGGTCCACCTCTGAGACTATGACTGGTGGGGTTTTGGTGGTGGTTTTAGCCAAATCCTCTGGACTTGCTCGTAGAACATCAAAACCAGGTTGGGTGAACGGGTTCTGTAGAACTTCCAGAGTCTTAGACTGATTATTCTGTGGGGTTTGGTTATCATCATCCAAGTCAGAAGAGATTCTGAAGTTTGGAGATTCTGTTGAAAGATGAGATAGAGCTTCTGCAGTCCATCCAGAAGGGTCTAAAGAGTGTGCGATCCCAGGTTGTTGTAGGAAGATAGAAAAATCACCCTGATCTTCTGCAGAATTGATGGGTGAGGGTGATTGCAGAGGTTGGTCTTGGGTGTCTTCGACCATATTTGCTTCCTCTGCGATGGATTGCAGAGGAGTGTGGGGTTTCTTGGATTTCTTCTTGCTCCTCCTTTTCTTTGGTTTGGGGGCACCCTCCTCAGAAGACTTATGTTTTCTTTTCTTTTTGTCTTTTGGAGGAGAGGGAGGTACAGAGGATCCTGCTTCTGTTGCATGAGGAGGGGATAGTTGAGCAGCAGAGGTAGAGGTGCCCTCTGTAGTTTTCTTGTGGGTTTTCTTATTCTTCTTCTTGGCAGAGGGTTTTTTCTTTGTTGCAGGGGAGAGAATCGCTTCCCTCTGAGCCTGAAAGTTGTCCTGTACAAGCTGATGTTTGGCCAAAGCTGCAGCCCATTGCTCATCTGACATCCTATCTACAACCCTAGTTCCTAATCGGGCACCTAGACGCGGGGGTGTCACAGGACTCGGTTCTGGAGTCTTATGATCGCGTACGTAATCTAACTTAAGGGTCTTGTCTGTAGCGTATCCCATAAGTTTCTTTGGCAGAGGTCTGCAGAAAGGGTATTCATCTTCGTGCTCTGTTGGGGTGTTTTTGTTCAGGGGGTACATTCTGGCCGTTGGTCCCTCCATTGGCCATTTTTGTAGACGTAGCAGAGGCTCTAACAGGACACCCAGAATTCTTTGATATTGCAGAGGAGGTAGAGTTTCGGGCTTTCGTCCTTTCGCCTTCATGGAGGAGATTTTGCGGTCAATGGTGTTGACCATTTCCTGCATCATGAGGGTGGCGTAATCCAGAGGTAGGTCGTAGTATACCCTATACATGATAGCCAAAATTTGGTGAGAGGTCTGATCTGGACTACCCACTTTCCCTGTTAGGCACCTGTTAAGAATAGAGAAGAGAGTATTCCACAGAGGGGGTAATCGGTTTCTTCTGAAATCATTTCTTTTTCTTAGGGTTGTGTTATACCCCAACATTTCAACAAACCAGCAGAGCTCTTCGTCTGTGGGTTCCTCTGCGTACTGCTTTATGCCAAGAAGACCTCTGGTAGGTAGACTGAACTCAAGTGAGAACATGGTTCTGTTGAACTTGAGTTCAAGGTGCTCAGATTTGTCTTGTTTCAAAATGTAGCCCTTGATTTGTCTATCTGCGGGGTCAAATCTGCTGCTCATCCAGAATTAATTTAGGTATCTGGCGGGGATTTTGTTGACAGTTTTGGATAACAGGGGGTAAAGATAGTGGTTTTCCAGAATGTGAAGAAGGATGGCGTGTGCTTCCCCAAAAGTGGTTTTTGAGGGAACCAGGTAGTAGTTGTTTGGTTTCAAAGAAATTACACGTTCAAAGTGTTCATGGGCAATGAAGTTTAGAAGATGGATAGTCGGAGCAAAATCTGCTTCATCGCCAGAGTGGTCTTGTTCTAGGTTTCTGGCGATTTCTTGGTTTTGGGAGTTCTCAGAATGAGATGGAGAGTTCCCTGGAGCGTTGGAGGTGGAAGTCATTGGATTAACCTTGAAGAAAGAGAGTAGAAAATGGAAGTTGCAGGTTTTTGCAAGGTTCGCCGGAGAAGATGAAGAGAGTAAGTTCGTAAACGTTTAGAGGTAATGGTAAGTTAGGTTTTATACTGAAGAGAATGGTGGAATCTGAAAGGGTAAATATGTGAAAGTGAATAAAATTTGGGATCCGTAATTGAGTATATACGGCTGGTTCAACTTTCTAGGAGAACGTGTGCCACACACGTCCAATGGGAGAATGCCACGTCAGAAGTGTCAGAACACGATTAGACGTCGTGTGCGGCCCATTAATGCTTGGCGCGTGTGCATTTCTTCTTTGTGAGTTCTGTCACTCGCAGTAAATAACCCATGCTGTTATAGAATTTCCATAAAAGGTCAAGTGTCAGAGTCAAAGAGGCTCTGTGGTGGAGTGAGCTCTGTGATGTGAAACTTGTCTTTTTGTCTCCTCTGATGCTTGTACCTTTTCCAAAAACGTTTGAAAGATCATTGGAGAGGATCGATAGATCTTTAGTACAAAGTTTTCTATCACAGAGGCTTTGAGGCTCTGTCGAGGCCAACAGAGGCTCTGAGAGTGAAAATTTCTCATAACTAAAAATTTAGAGAACGTTTTGATCATCCAAGAATTTCATTGTGTTAAACACTGTTTTTAGGACATATTTGGAAATTTGTGTCCTGGAAAACTGTTTTGGAAATGGATTTTGTTCGAGACATACTCTTAGACTGTCTAGTTTCGGCGACAGAGACTCTTTGGTGGAGTGAGCTCTTTGCCCATAAGACTTTCTTCCAGTATCCTTGTGTGTTCATTTGTACGTACAAATCCTTAAAGAAGACATTTAAGGTTGATCGACAGAGTTTCCTTATGAAATCTGCAGTTCTAGAGGATCCGGCTTACAGAGGCTCTGTTGAGCTCAGCAGAAGCTCTATGACCTTAAATTTCCCATAACGGAAGGCTCGCAAATCTTTTTGATTATTTCTTGTTTGGAATGTCTTAAACAGTGTTTATAGGACGCATTTTGAAATTTGTGTCCTAGAAAATTGTTTTCAAAAAGGATTTGTACGAGTTACTCACCTTTGTTTCTCCTTTGTTTGGTAAAAATACCTGGCTTCTGTTGATATGGTTGATCATATCTCTTCTTTTGGCTTCCCCTTGAATTATCAACCTTTGTAGATCAGTTCAAGGTCTCCTTTTGCTCCCCCTTGACCTATGCTTGGATCAAATGAGATAAGTTTTGCACAGAACATAGGTCAAGGTTATCAGAGGTTCTGTGGCGATTGTCATACTCTAAGCAATCCCACAGAAGCTCTATTGGTTACAGAACTTTTGATGATTAAGAATTTACATACAGAAGAGTTTAAATATATACATATTTACAAGAAGATCAAATCTTACTTACAGAGGGTTCAACTCATGTTTATCATTCCCAACTTACCCACCAAGAAAAGGAATCTTTTCTCATCTAGTGCCTTGGTGAATAAGTATGCAAGCTGGTATTCAGTGCACACAAATTGCATTTCGATTGTGCCATGTTCAACAAGATGCTTCAGAAAGTGATAACGAATATCGGTATGCTTTGTTTTTTAGTGTTGTACTGGAATGGCAGAGATTGCTATGGCACTTTTGGAATCATAGAAGATGGGAATCTTGTATATGTTGTAACCATAGTCCTTTAGCTGAGTTTTCATCCACAGAACTTGGGAGCAACAACTAGCAGCAGCAACATATTCAGCTTCTGCTGTAGATGTGGACACACAATTCTGCTTCATCGAAGTCCAGCTGACTAGTTGTAACGTCCCAAAAATTACAATGAATTTAAAATTTTAAAAATAATGCATTTCGTTACAATCAAACCATAAGTTAACAAATCCCATTACAATAAAAATAAACGTCGTTAATTAAAACCGTCAAATGAAATTTAAGCAGCGGAAAAGTTATATAATTAAATCCCCATTTAAAAAGTTAAACTTAAACAGCCTTCGCCTTGCGCCCGTGTGTACCGTCATGCCCGACTGCTACTCGCACCTGAAATCATAAGATATTGGGAAGGGTAAGCACGAAGCTTAGTGAATTCCATCACATTCGCATATAGGAATTATATACACATCACCCCTATCCGCACATAAGCAACAACATCACAGTTACATAAAACGAGTAAACATCTACAAGTAATTATGTATCCAACACCTGGGTCCCACCGAGCCCTCGGTCCCACCGAGTTGTAATGTAACACACTCGTCACACCGAGTTCCCACAACGTTTCCTTCCACTTCCTCGGTCCCACCGAGCCCTCGGTCCCACCGAGTTGTAATGTAACACACTCGTCACACCGAGTTCCCACAACGTTTCTTTCCACTTCCTCGGTCCCACCGAGCCCTCGGTCCCACCGAGTTGTAATGTAACACACTCGTCACGCCGAGTTTCCACAACGTTTCTTTCCACTTCCTCGGTCCCACCGAGGTGTAATGTAAAACATTTATACTAAGCATTTAAACCAATCAAATATTACATACCACAAACAACTAGTTAACACCACAAAGACAGTAGTACATACAAACTACTATGACATGCATACAACCCCTAACTACACAGTGAGAGAACTCACCTTAAAGCAACGCGAGTATCCGCAACCGCAATCACAAGCCGGCCAACTTCACTCACCTTCTCCCACCTAATTACGTGTTAACAAATGTCAAAGTGACGCCCCAACCCAAAACCACGACTACTAAATTATAACATACACATTCCAGCTTTTACTCTAAAAACACAGGTCTGTTCGGGACCTGTTTAACCCCTTGTAAACTCATAAATCCAGAAATATTAATCCATAATCACAAAGTCCCATGTCTTAGGGTTCCAGGGACATATCGCACGCGCTCTAACGATTTTTCTACAATTTATTATGGATTTTACAAAACCGGTTAACTGCACAGCGAAAAAACAGCACCTTTCATTACAAAACAGCGGTTTGACACTAGCTACGGTCCGAACTGGTTTTTCCGCAAAACATAAGAAACTTACTAGACTCATAAAGGGAACTTTTGGCACTTGTTTCATCCCAATCCGACATTCTAGCAGAAGTTATACTCGATACAAAAACAGGGACAGAAACTGCAGTTTCACATAAAATGACAAATAATGCTTAGTAACCCAATAAGCCATAGCTTAACCCAAACAGACCCGAATGAACCTTTGAGGATGCAAACAAATAGGGTATTCTAAGTGCAAGTAAAAACAACCCCCAAACATACAATCAACAACCACAATGAGACCCCAAAATTTTAGCGTGGAAAACCCCTCAAAATCGAGAGTAAAAACCACGGGACTACTAGAGCCGCTTCAAATCCACTACCACCAATATTAGAGCAATACAAAGTCTTCTCTAGATTATACTAGAGGCATACAAAACCATCATACACTTGGAAATAAGCACATCAAGATGTATGGAACCAAAATAGAGCAAGAATGGAGAAAAATCACCACAAAGTTACTGCTGTGCAGAACCCCACGAAACCATGACCTCCGGACCTCAAAACCACGATCCCACCGTCCAGAATGTTGATGAAGATGTCATGAAGCTGCTCACCAAAAATCACGACGATCCGACCGTTCAATCTCTGGGAAACAGAAGTTTTCTGCAGCTAGGTTTTCAAAATACGAAAATATTGAGATCCATCCCTTTTTTCTTGTTTCTCACGAACACCACACCAAAAAAATGATACAAGGGTTTGGTTTGGGTTGCATGGGCCGAAACTCTCACTTTTTGGCCCCTTAACAATTTTGGTCCCTCACTACATCCTTCTCGCAAACTAACCACGTCTTGACATATTTAACTATTAGGTCCAATTCGTCTAACCCCGCTAACGGAAACCATGATAAATAAAACTTTTAAAAAAGAATTAAAACAAAGAAATTACATACCGGGATACGGGCTTTACACTAGTTTACCTCCTAGGAATTGGCAACTCCCAGAGGTACTCTTTCGATCAAGCTTGCATCCTCCATAATCTGAATCTGTGTATGCCTTAAGACCAAAGCCAGAGTTCTTCGGATACCAGAGCCCAAGATTTTTGGTCCCTTTGAGATATCTGATGATTCTATTGACAGCAATATAGTGGGATTCCTTTGGGTTAGCTTGATATCTTGCACAGAGGCATGTGGCATACATTATATCAGGTCTACTTGCGGTTAAGTATAACAGAGACCCAATCATACCTCTATAGAGCTTGCACTCTACAGATGTGCCATTTGGATATGAGAATAATTTATTTTCAGTGGCCATTGGGGTCTTCATTACAGAGGCATCAGAGAGACTGTATTTTGAAAGTATGTCAGAGACATATTTAGCTTGATTTATAAAAATTCCCTCTGATGATTGTTTTACTTGGAGTCCGAGGAAGAAAGTTAATTCTCCTATCATACTCATTTCAAACTCACTCTGCATGAGTTTTTCGAAATCTTTGCACTGTTGTGCATTTGTAGACCCAAAAAGAATGTCATCCACATAAATTTATACAAGCAGAATCTCATCACCTTTTCTTTTGTAAAACAAAGTAGTATCTGTCATACCTCTGTCGTAATCATTATTGAGAAGAAAGGTTGAAAGTTTTTCGTACCATGCTCTTGGAGCCTGTTTCAGTCCATACAGAGCTTTGTCGAGGTAGTACACGTATTTTGGGTACTTGGAACTTTCAAACCCTGGTGGCTGCTGGACATATACTTCTTCTTGGATTTCACCATTCAGAAAAGCAGATTTTACATCCATTTGAAACACTTTGAAACCTCTGTGGGCAGCGAAGGCTAAGAAGATCCTTATTGCTTCGAGCCGTGTGACAGGGGAAACAGTTTCATCGTAATCAAT
The DNA here is from genome assembly GCA_033807775.1 of Saussurea involucrata. Lineage (NCBI taxonomy): Eukaryota > Viridiplantae > Streptophyta > Magnoliopsida > Asterales > Asteraceae > Saussurea > Saussurea involucrata. The sequence goes on along the minus strand of CM066327.1, from coordinate 91,828,000 downwards.
GCCTTCTTCTTGGCGATATCCCTTGGCCACCAATCTTGCTTTGTTTCTAATGACCACCCCATCCTCGTCCGTTTTGTTTCTGAAGACCCATTTTGTCCCTATTGCTTGTTTCCCTCGTGGCAGAGGTACTAGGGTCCATACCTTGTTTCTCTCAAACTGTAGAAGCTCTTCTTGCATAGCATCTACCAAGTTTGGATCATCTAGGGCTTCAGAGATTCTTTTTGGCTCGATCACACTGATAAAATTTGTAAAGAAACAAAAATTAGCAGTGGCTGATCTTGTTTTGACCTTTTCAGAAGGGTCACCAATTATAAGACTTGGAGGATGGCTTTTCGTCCACTGTGTTGTTCTTGGAAGATGGTCATTTGAGTCATCAGGATTAACTTTTGTGGTTGCATACTGCGGTTTTGGTGCAACCTCTGTTGTTGATGGTACTTCTGTGCTTATGCTTGATTCTTCAGCTTGTGGGAGGATTGGAATGAGAGTTGGAATTTGTTCCTTCGTTTTCCTCTGGTATTGATTCCTCTGTAGTCGCTGGAGTAGGTATTTCAGGAGCCTCTGTGGTTGAGTCCTTGGTTGCGTTATCTTCAGCTTCTGTTCGCTCCCCCTCAGCATGTGCATCTGTATGATTTACAGAAGAGGATGAAGTATTTAATGGACCAGTTAGAGAGATACCTGACTCAGTCTGGTTTGCTGAAGATGTTTCTCCAGAGGCTCTGACGTCTCCAGCAGAGGGATCAATATCATCATGGAACATCTCTTCAAATAGAAGATTTAAGTCTTCTTCTCTTGTTTTTGAGATGCCAGAGGATTCTTTTTGTAGACCGAGTTCTGAACTGATTTGTTCAGAAGTATTTTGAAAGGAATCGTCAAAAGAGACATTGATGCTTTCTACGATGGATCGAGACTTCAGAAGGTACACTCTGTAAGCTTTTGAAGTGGCAGAGTATCCTATGAACTTTCCTTCATCTGCTTTCACCTCAAAACTTTCATCTTGCTTCTTTATCATTTATGACAAAGCCCTTGCATCCAAATACATGAAAGAATTGGATGTTTGGTCGTCTTTTGTTGATCAAATGATAAGGTGTCTTGATGTGCCTTTTTACAATGGTTGATCGATTTTGGGTGTAGCATGCGGTTGATACTGCTTCTGCCCAAGAAGACATTGGTAATCCACATGCTGTCAGCATAGTTCTTGCAGCCTCCACAAGCGTGCGGTTCTTTCGTTCAACCACGCCATTTTGTTGTGGGGTGTGTGCAGCAGAGAAGTTCTGTGATATGCCTTCTTCTGTAAGATAGGTTTCAATGACAAAGTTTTTGAACTCTGTGCCATTGTCGCTTCTTAATTTCTGAATCCTGCACTCATACAGAACTTGGATTCTTTTCATTAAATTTATCAGAATGTTTGGAAAATCTGATTTCTTTCTGACAAATTCAACCCATGTAAATCTTGAGTATTCGTCTATCAAAACAAGTATATATTTCTTGCCACCTAGGCTCTGTGTAGCGATTGGACCGCAGAGGTCGACATGGAGCATTTACAGAGGCCTAGTTCAAGATATATCAGTTTTGCCTTTATGGGAAGCTCTTTTGAGTTTTCCCTTTTCGCAGGCAGAGCACAAATGATCTTTATTAAACCTGACATTTGGCAGACCTTTAACTAAATCAAGTTTAACAAGCTTATCTAGAGTATGAAAATTTAAATGACAGAACCTGTTATGCCATAACCAGACTTCTTCGCTTTTACAGGCAACAAGGCAGAGCTTGTCTTCCTTGTTCTTGGCACTGAAGTTCATGAGGTATAAATCACCTCTTCGTTCGGCTCGCAGAAGTTCGACTCCTGTGTCCTCACCTTGTAAAGAGCAGAATGTTCTTTTGAACATTACGTCGAAACCCGTAACGCAGAGTTGGCTAACATTGAGAAGATTGTGTTTAAGGCCATCCACATATGCAACTTTGCATGCGGTTATGTTCTCCTTCTTAATGACTCCGTAGCCTTTTATATACCCCTTCTTGTTGTCACCAAAGGTCACAGATCCTCCATCGAGTTTATCTTTGTAGGAGGATAGTAGACCTCTGTCGCCAGTCATGTGCCTCGAGCATCCGGAGTCAAGATACCAGATTGGCACATACTTCTTCTGCAAGACAATCAGAGAGTTTTAGGTACCCATATTCAAATGGGTCCAGCTTTGTTAGGGGTCTTCAAGTTTGCCTTAGCATTCTTGGATTTGGTTTTAGCTTCTTTTGAAGAACCATTTTGTTTCTTCTTACCCTTGAATTTAGTGTTCTTTTTGGGTGTAGAGAGGAAACAGTGCGGACTTGAGAAGTGTTGATTTAATCGATACATGAGATCAAAACAATGACAATAATGAATGTGCGAAGAGATTTGCTTGAACTTTTCATTGAAAACATTAAATGGGGGCACAGAGGCATTACATTCTATCCTAACATTTGACTTCCTATTACAAGAAGACCCATGTAGGCTAGATTGTTGTTTGCAAAATCCTTTGTTGAGAGCAGCCTTCTATGAGCCCGTTCTGTGGTGAACTTCTGCTGGTTTCACTGTCACAGAAGAAAAAGTTTTGTTATTTTCAACCCACTTACCCTTCTGTTGCCATGTAAGTTTTTCGTTAATAGGTTTTAAGGGTTTTGAAATCTTTGAACTTGTTGAATTTTGGGAGGACGTTTTCCTTTGTCGTTTGATTTTCTCAAGCTCAAGGGAGGTTTTGGCTTGTATACACATGTCCAAAAAATCTGGACAGATAGGAACTCTTGTGATTTTTTCCTTGGGAGGAATAGTTCTGTTAAGAACTCCAGAGGGTAGTTTAAAATCCTCTGTGTCACAAGGTCCTATCTCTGACTTAGAGTCAGTCTCAGATTCGTCAGAGGATGAATCATCCTCATATACAGAGGTTGAGTCACTTAGTTCTCTTTCGACAGAGGCTGGATTTTCAGAGCATGTGTCATACTTGCTTTCATTAGTTTCCAAGTAAACAGAAGTATCCATTAAGGTGTCATCAGAGAGATTTTGACTATTATTGAAAGTACTGGGGCATTCATAAAAGTTGTTTTCACCGATTTCCAATAATTCCTTTTCAGAAATATGAGTCAGTTTTTCTTCTGTTGAAGCAGGCAAGAACTCAGGTGCTTCTGCCGATAGTTTCTTCTCAGAATCTATAGTGCAGACAAAGGCAACCTGTGATTGAGTCTCGGGTTTACCAAACTTAAAGATTCCTATCTGATCTTGTGTTTTCAGAAATTTCTTAGGTTTGGACGCACTTTTGACAGAGGCTGATGATGGTAGATCTGTGTTTTCAAACCACACATTCACCATATTCAAAGGTTTCCTTCTGTGGGTTTCACCAGAGACTTTTCGCCTTTTGCTTACAAAGAGTAAATTTGGAAAACCGGGTTTTTTGTACTTCCAATATGAAATAGAGAGGACAGAGACTTGTTTCTTTTGTTTCCAGTGTATGGATCTATATCACATAAGCCAATTCCCCGTCTCCCTATTTGTGTATTAATTTTCTCGTACACCTTCTGTGCATCTTGATATTTCTTTATTAACAAATCTCTTCGGAGTAAATCTTGACAGAGGACTTCGCTTTCCTTTTGAAAATAATGTTTAAGAGCTAGAATGTTCATTCTGTCGGTCTCAACGTCCATAAGTTCTTTAGATTTTGTTTTTAATGCAGAGTTAAGTTCAGAAATCCTTTCTTTCAAAGGATTTATGTGTTTGTTCCAGTTTGTTTCAATTTCATCATTTTCTTGAAAGATTTTAGTCTAGCTTCTTTTGAATACTTTCGCAAGTCTTTTTAAATTCTGTGTATTCAATGTTTAGTTTGAGCAAATCAGCTTCTACTTGACTAGAGTTAGAGTCAGAAGTGGATACCTCACTATCGGAGTCGGATGAGCTGACCTCTGCCATTCCACAGAATAAGGCGTTTTTGTCGCCTTCATCAGATGATTCGTCTGACAGCCAGTTCTCCTGAATCACCATTAGCGACTTTTGAGCATAAAACTCCGCTTTATTTTTGTAGTAAGCAGAGTCCCTCTGTGGTAGGTTTGATTTGCTCATGCAGTCAGCGGCATAATAACCTGACTTGCCACAGTTAAAACATCCTTGGTTCTGGGAACCGTTGCCAGCTCTGTCGTCCGACCTCTGTCGGTCACCACCTCTTTCAGTTCTACATTCATTGGCGTAGTGGCATGGCTTACCACTGTTGTAACATACTTGGTTCTGTGGAGTGTTGCCAACTTTATCGTCTGACCTCTGTCGGTCACCACCTCTGTCAGTCGACCTCTGTTGGTCGCTACCTCTGTTGTTCCTTTCATTTGACCCTTCTCTTCCTCGATCATCTCTTCCATAGCGTTCATTACCAGACTTCTTCTGGTAACCTCTGCTGAATTCCCTTGTCAAAAGGGCTAACGATTTAGCAATAGAGGCCATTGATGTCTCTTCTTATTCCACCACCTCCTCATCTTCACTATCAACGATCAAGATCTTCTTCTTTTTCTTTTCTTCCACTGCTTTCTCCTTTTTCGGTTTCTCTTTATCTTCTGTAGCCTTACCAACCAGCGCAAGAGGTGCACTGATTTGAATTTTTGCTTGTGCAATCTGAGGCTCTTGGGTTGCCAACGTTCCATAGAGATCTGACAGAGTCCAGGAGTCTAAGTCTTGATTTGTTTTTAGAGACATAGACAACTGGATCCATTCATCATTGAGACTCTTTAGGAACATGACATTGTTTTCCTCTGAAGTTCTGTGGATTCTGAACTTTTTGCACATGTGTTGATTAGAGAGTTGAACCGATCATATGTTGTCTGCAGAGGTTCTGTCGGCAGAGCTTTGAATGCGTAGTACTCGTTGATGCATTGGCCTCTGCGGTTCTTCTGAGTTTTGGCCCCACCCTCCAGTTGTTTTTCCAGTTCATTCCACAGATCATATGCAGATTCACACACATCTAAGGATTGGAAAAGGTCATTGGGTATGGCCATTATCAGAAGTCTCTTAGTCTTCTGAGCAACTTCATATTTTGCCCAATCAGGATCTGACCACTTGTCCTTGGTCTTTGGTTTCGTGTGCTCAGGGATTTCAGGAGTGTCATCTGTGGCAGGTACACGGGGTACTGTGATCATTGGTACGAAAGGAGGATTGTTGATATAGTACATGAGTTCTTTGTCAGTACCCTCGAAGAAGTGAATCATTCGTATCTTCCATTGAAGGTACTCATCTCTGAGTAGCGTGGGTGGTTTGGTTAAAGAACCAGCGGTGAAGAAGTTGTTTGTGTTTGTCATTTTGAAAGGGTTTGAGAAATCAAGAAAAATAGGGTATGAACAGTAAACCTTCAGAGAATGAAGTGGATGTTTCTTATGATTTTTATAAGCTTTAAAACCTTTGAACAATGCACTAAAATGGAGATTTAACCGAAGAAACAGATTCTGTAAGTTTACCAAATTCGAAACAGGTCGAGAATGGCAGAAAAACAGATGCTGTTTTGAAAGATATGAAAAATAGGTTAAAAGTCCAAGTTTCTACCAAAAATTATTGTAAGTGAGGATCTCTTGATATAGAAAATCAAGAACCGCTCTGATACCAATTGTTGGTTCTTGTTTTGCTTAACAATGATGATTCTATCTAATTAGTTCAAACAATATATAATGCGGAAGCGTTTTAACGAACTAACAGATATAATGAGGTAGAATAACACACAATATCAAATACAAGAAGTGTAAATAAGACAGATAAATAGCTCAATGATTCACTTTATTTGATATAATAAGAACACCAAGAACACCGAAAGGTTTGATAAGAATCTGCTCTAAAGGTGTGTGTGTCGTGCAAAATTTAGATACTAAGGATGGTAGGTACTAAGACACTGCTTTGAACAGTTGCTGGAAGGTACAAAACACTATTCTGGAACTGTTGCAGATACAACGTTCATTAAATGCTCCGTATTCTGCTTTAGGCTGAAACCTATCAGAGTTTGACACGTGGAGTTGTCAGGTCACGCCTTGTCAGAATGATCTTCAGAACCTTCGAATGACAGATATTGTAAGAAGCACGTTTGTCCTTGTTTAGATCTTTTGCGTAGATCTTCTTTTTACCACAGAGGCTCTGTCAAGTATGACATAAGCTCTGTGGCCTTGTCCGTTTAGAAGAGTCTTATGTTGCTTCTTTACTTCGGTCTTCTTGGCTAACCCGGCAGAGGCTCTGTCGAAGACTTCTGTCTTCTCGGTTACTCGGCTACTCGGCAGAGCCTCTGTCGACGACTTCTATACTTAGCCTATTTTTCAATACTTCTATTAACAGAAAGATTGGAGCTAACAGAAGGATGAGTATGAACGTGATGGAAGGGATGGCAAAGGAAGAGAAGGTTCGAATGACATAGGTGATAAAGGTGGTGACCGATAGAGGTCGGACGACAGAGCTGTCAACGGTTCCCAGAACCAAGGATGTTTCAACTGTGGCAAGCCAGGACACTATGCCGCTGACTGCAGGAGCAAACCAAACCGCCCTCAGAGGGATTCTGCTTACTACAAAAAGAAAGCGGATTATTATGCTCAGAAGTCGCTAATGGTGAATCAGGAGAACTGGCTGTCAGACGAATCATCTGATGAAGGCGACAAAAACGCCTTGTTCTGTGGAATGGTAGAAGTCAGCTCATCCGACTCCGATAGTGAGAAACAGTATGTGCCGATCTGGTATCTTGACTCCGGGTGCTCGCGGCACATGACTGGCGACAGAGGTTTACTATCCTCTTACAAAGAAAAACTCAATGGAGGATCTGTAACTTTTGGGGACAACAAAAAGGGATATATTAAAGGCTACGGAGTCATCAAAAAGGAAAAGATCGAAGTATGCAAAGTTGCATATGTGGATAGCCTTAAGCACAATCTTCTAAGTGTCAGCCAACTTTGCGATACTGGCTTCGATGTGATGTTCAAAAGAACATTCTGCTCTCTGCAAGGAGAAGACACTGGAGTCGAACTTCTGCGGGCTGAAAGAAGGGGAGATCTATATCTAATGAACTTTAGCGTCAAGAACAAAGAAGACAAGCTCTGCTTTATTGCTTGCAAAAATGAAGAAGCCTGGTTATGGCACAACAGGTTCTGCCATCTGAACTTCCAGACTCTAGGTAAGCTTGTAAAACTTGATCTTGTGAAAGGTCTGCCGAATGTTAAGTTCAACAAAGATCATCTATGCTCAGCATGTGAAATGGGCAAGCTTAAGAAGGCTTCCCACAAAGGAAAGACTGATGTGTCTTGTCCTAGGCCTCTGCACATGCTTCATGTCGACCTCTGTGGTTCAATTGCTACGCAGAGCCTAGGAGGCAAGAAATACATACTTGTGGTGATCGATGAATACTCAAGATATACATGGGTGGAGTTTGTCAGAAAGAAATCAGATGTTCCTAACACTATGATAAACCTAATGAAAAGGATCCAGGTTCTGTACGAGTGCAAAATCCAAAAGTTGAGAAGCGACAATGGCACAAAATTTAAAAACTCTGTCATTGAAGCTTATCTCACCGAAGAAGGCATTTCACAGAACTTCTCTGCAGCACGCACTCCACAACAAAACGGCTTAGTTGAACGAAAGAACAGAACGCTTGTGGAGGCCGCAAAAACTATGCTAACTGCATCTGGATTACCAATCTCTTTCTGGGCAGAAGCTATATCAACAGCTTGTTATACCCAAAATCGATCAACCGTAGTTAAAAGCCACATCAAGACCCCTTACCAATTGATCAATCAGAGGCGACCTAACATCAAGTTCGTCCATGTCTTTGGATGTAAGTGCTTCGTCTTAAATGATAGAGAAGCCAGAGGGAAGTTCGATGTGAAAGCTGACGAAGGAAAGTTCATAGGATACTCTGCCACTTCAAAGGCCTACAGAGTTTATCTTCTGCGGTCTTGCTCTATCGTGGAAAGCATCAATGTCTCTTTTGACGATTCCTTCCAGAAGACTTCTGAACAAGTCAGTTAAGAACTCGGTCTAAAGAAGGAATCCTCTGGCATCTCAAAGACAAGAGAAGCAAACTTAAATCTGCTATTTGAAGAGTTGTTCCATGATGATATTGATCCCTCTGCCGGAGCTGCTAGAGCCTCTAGAGAAACATCTTCTGCAGGCCAGACTGAGTCAGCTATATCTCTAAGTGGTCCATTAAATACTTCATCCTCTTCTGTAAATCATGCAGATGCACGTGCTGAGGGGGAGCCAACAGAAGATGAAACAACTAAAGATTCTACAACAGAGGCACTGGAAATACCAACTCCAGCATCCACAGAGGAACCAATACCAGAGGAAAACGAGGACTCAGTCTCTACATCCTCAGAGGAACAAATTCCAATAATCCCACAAGCTGCAATACCAAGTTCAAGCACATAAGTGCCATCAACTACAGAGGTTGCATAAGAACCGACAAGTGCAACCACAGAGGTTCAACTTGATGATGCGAATGACCATCTCCCCAGGACTACCAAGTGGACTATGATTCATCCTCAAATCCAAATCATTGGCGATCCTTCTGATAAAGTAAAGACAAGATCAGCCACTGCCAATTTTTGTTTCTTTACAAATTTTATCAGTGTGATCGAGCCAAAACGCATTTCTGAAGCCCTAGATGATCCAAACTGGGTAGATGCTATACAAGAAGAGCTTCTGCAGTTTGAGAGAAACAAGGTATGGACCCTAGTTCCTCTACTAAAGGGGAAACAAGCAATAGGGACTAAATGGGTCTTTAGAAACAAGAAGGATGAGGACGTGGTGGTCATTAGAAATAAAGCGAGATTGGTGGCCAAGGGATATCACCAAGAAGAAGGCATTGATTACGATGAAACTTTTGTCCCTGTCGCACGGCTCGAAGCTATAAGAATCTTCTTAGCCTTCGCAACCCACAGAGGTTTCAAAGTCTTTCAGATGGATGTAAAATCTGTCTTTCGAAATGGTGAAATCCAAGAACAAGTATACGTCCAACAGCCACCAGGGTTTGAAAGTTCCAAGTACCCAAAATATGTCTATTATCTCGACAAAGCTCTGTATGAACTAAAACAGGCTCCAAAGCATGGTACAAAAGACTTTCAACCTTTCTTCTTGATAATGATTTCGACAGAGGTACGACAGATACTACTTTGTTTTACAAAAGAAAAGGTGATGAGATTCTGCTTGTACAGATCTATGTGGATGATATTATCTTCGGGTCATGCAGAGTGAGTTTGAAATTAGTATGATGGGAGAATTAACCTTCTTCCTCGGACTCCAAGTAAAACAAACATCAGAGGGAACTTTTATAAATCAAGCTAAATATGTCTCTGACATTCTTTCAAAATTTAGTCTCTCTGATGCCTCTGTAATGAAGACCCCAATGGCCAATGGAAATAAGTTATACTCAGATCCAAATGGCAAATCTATATAGTGCAAGCTCTACAGAGGTATGATTGGGTCACTTTTATACTTAACCGCAAGTAGACCTGATATAATGTATGCCACATGCCTCTGTGCAAGATATCAAGCTAACCCAAAGGAATCCCACCTCATTACTGTAAAAAGGATCTTTAGATACCTCAAAGGGACCAAAAATCTTGGGCTCTGGTATCCGAAGAACTCTGGCTTTGATCTTAAGGCATACACAGATTCAGATTATGGAGGATGCAAGCTAGACCGAAAGAGCACCTCTGGGAGTTGTAAATTGCTAGGTGGTAAACTAGTAAGCTGGACTTCAAAGAAGCAGAACTGTGTGTCGACATCTACAACAGAAGCTGAGTATATTGCTGCTGCTAGTTGTTGCTCCCAAGTTCTGTGGATGAAAACTCAGCTAAAGGACTACTGTCACATCATCTACAAGATACCCATCCTCTGTGACTCAAAAAGTGCCATAGCTATCTCTGCCAATCCAGTACAACACTAAAAAATAAAGCATATCGATATCCGTTACCACTTTCTGAAGCATCATGTTGAACATGGAACAATCGAAATGCACTTTGTGTCCACTGAATACCAGCTTGCAGACTTATTCACCAAAGCACTTGATGAGAAAAGATTCATTTTCTTGGTGGGTAAGTTGGGTATGATTACATGAGTTAAATCCTCTGTAAGTTAGATTTGATCCTCTTGTATATATGTATATATTTGAACTCTTCTGCATGTAAATTCTTTACCACCAAAAGTTCTGTAACCAACAGAGCTTTTGTGGGATTGATCAGAACCTCTGTCGATCTCCATAGAACGTCTTGTGAGTTTGACCTATGTTATGTGCATTACTTATCTCACTTGATCCAAGCATAGGTCAAAGGGGAGCAGAAGGAGACCTTGAACTAGTCTACGGAAGCTGCTAATTCAAGTGGGAACCAAAGAAGAGAAGTGGTCAACCAAATCTACAGAAGTGAAGGTTTTTGCCGAAGCAAAGGAGAGCCAAAAGATAAGTACCTCGTACAAATCCTTTTTGAAAACAATTTTCTAGGACACCAATTTCCAAAAATGTCCTAGAAACACTGTTTAAGACATTCCTAACCAAAAAGATTGTTGAGTTGTCCGTTATTAGAAATTTATGGTCATAGAGCCTCTGCTGAGCTCAACAGAGCCTCTGTAAGTCAGATCCTCTATAACTGCAAATTTCATACGGGATCTCAATCGATCAACTTAAATGTCTTAAAGAAGGTTTCTAGTCATAAAGTTCACTCCACCACAAAACTTATGTTGAATAACCTAGGTATTCAAAGGCTACTCGCACAAAATCTTTTCCTAAACAGTTTTCTAGGACACTAATTTCCAAATATGTCCTAAAAACAATGTTTAAAACAATTAAAACTTTGGATGATCAAAAACTTTTATGAATCTTTAGTTATTAGAAATTTTCACTCATATAGCCTCTACTGGCTTTGACAGAGCCCCAAAGCCTCTGTGGATGAAAATTTTGTGCTAAAGACTCTATCGATCCTCTCCAATGAATTTTCAAACGTTTTTGGTAAAGGTACAAGCTAAGAGGAGACAAAAAGACAGGTCTCATATCACAGAGCTCACTCCACTACAGAGCCTCTGTTGATTCTGACACTTAACTCTTTGTGGCAATTCTGTAAAAGCAAGATATTCACTGCGAGTGACAGACCCCAGACAGAAGGATTGCCCACGTTGTGACAACCGTCAATTTCGCGTTCAGGTTAGAACTGCACTGAACATATCAGATACAGATATTATATGTCACACTGTCGAATTTTAGCAGTAAAACCGATACAGTAGGAAAAATCTAGGATTTTTGCCTAATACCCCTCAAATTAAGAAATTATCCATACATCTCATAAAAGGCCAACTAAAAACATCTTATATACATATATATATATATATATATATATATATATATATATGTTTATATATATATATACCTCACAAAAATAAATACTAGCAAATTCAACTAGTATTATTATTATTAATAGCAATTAACTTAAAATGTCTAATAATTCAAATAATGAAAATAAATAAAAATAAATAAAAAATAAAAATATAAACACAATCATTTTATACAAAACCACACCCCACACACTCTCACTCTCTCTCTAAACCCCCCCCCCCCCCCCCCTCTCTCCTTAAAACCCCCTCACTCTCTCATTTCCTCACCTCTTTTCTCATTCTCTCATTTTCTCTCTAGAGTTTTCTCTCTTTTCTCTCTTTTGCTCTCAACTAAACCTCCAAGGTCCAGCCCTTCTACACTCAAGAACACCAAGAACACAAGTACTTTCAAGGTAAAACTTCTTATACAACAACACTTACACTTTTCTTGTGTTAATCTTGCATTTCTTCAATGTTTCATCTACTTCTACTCTAGTTTTACACCTTATTCTTGCTAAAACATTTCTTGGCATCCTAATGTTTGTAGATTCATCACCATAACACTTTGCATGTTATTAAAAGTGTGATGAATCCATCATCAAACCAATATTAGTGATCTAAGAATGTTTTACTTGAATGTTTTCACAAAAACTCAAAAACAACAATTTTTGAAAATGTTTTGACAAGATGATTTGTCTAAGTTCATTGCATGTGGATTGTGTAAACAAAAAGTAATGTTTTTCATCTGAAAATACTGGATTTGGGTGTCAAAAATCGTGGTTAAACAAAAAGAACAAATCTTTGGAAGAACCAATAGAAATAAAGCCTTTATATAAAGAAGCTTTTTCCAACAACAATCTGTCAGATTTTACCAGTGACTTTGCATGGCCAAAAATGCTCCAAATGGGGTGATTTTTCTTCTGGAATTTTCTTTTATGAGTTAAGAATCAAACCCAACTGGAATCTTTGAAAAACATTAAGCTTTCGACCTTCAAACAGTATGCACAAAAACAGTGCGCAACAGCAACGTTTTTCTGTCGCAGTTTACGTCAAGAATTATTTCATGCACTTAAACTACTCTAAAAATCATGAATCTTATGTCAAAAGTCTCCTAACACATGGAAGTACTTGGTCGTAAAATATCAGAACCTAACGATCTCTGGAAGTCATCCGAAAATTTACCGAAAGTGACTACTAATTCTGGACAGCTAACAACTATATCATATTATAGCTATATGCTATCTCTTGAACCCGTTTCATCATTCTTGTGATGAAATTGTGGAATATGTATATATACTATATGATTATGCATTTTACTATAGCTAAAAGCTAACTCTTGAACCCGTTTCATCATTCTTGTGATGAAATTGTAGAATATACGTATATATATTTACTTACTCATTTTATTTATACTCTAACATCTAACATTTCATTTTGAACCCTTTTCATAATTTTACGATGAAATTGCGGTATATATGTAACATATATAACCTAACTCCTAACTTTATATACTATACATATGATTCCTAATTATTAACCCTTTTCGTCACTTGTCCTGACGAAATTGCGGTAATCTCGAATTATCATATGTAACGTTTGGATATTAACTATTAATATCGATGAACCTATAAACAACATACAAACTAAATTTCATCGAAGGCATTTTATGTTGATTTGTATAATTAAACGACACTAAGGACTAAGGTCTAGAACCTAGAATCTTACTAGTGTCCTTAAATTCGTAGGATCGGCATAGGATCGCTTTACGGATCACATTACGCATCCCTTGGGAACATCTACGCTATTCACCGTGAGTCTTCATAGCCCCTTTTTACTGTTTTATACATTTTGGGGTGGAAAGCATGTTACAAACTTTATTCGATATCAATTGTTTTATTACTGAAATACTACGCATGTTTAAACGCTCTCTATGGTACGTGTGCACATGTTAAAGCTTCTGAGTTTATGCTATCATACAAAAAGTCCCCACATTTTTATATTACCTATTTAACTCACGTGTGTGAGCCATGATAATTATGGATAACGTTATTTGGTTGACCACCCAGTTACGGTAAAGTAAGTGCATAATTGTTACAACGCCATGTTAGTGATAGAACATGATGACTCGGGGCAAACTAATACAAGGTCGGGAGGTTTGGGTAATGGCTTAGCTTGCTACCTCTTAGGCATCACATTATATACCATGAGCATGCAATTCAAAACGACAAACTTTACAACCGAGTGTTGTACTACTTTCTTTGAAAGTGCGGAGCTTACCAACTTGCATTAAAAACTTGTAGTGCATACAAAACCTATGAACTCACCAACTATTTTTATTGTTGACACTCTCATTTACATGCTTTTCAAGAAACACCAAGTAAGGATGAAATCTAGAAGGCACTACACTAGCGACATCCAACTTCGTTTTTCATCATGTCAAGACTGTTTTTACATTTGGACAATTTATATTTCAAAGACATATGCAATTTGAAATTTTATTTGATATGATGATTGTGTGTTGTCTTCTACCTTATGCTTTTGAAACATTTAGCTGTGACATCCCGTGTTTCCGCTTTAGAGGGGTGTGACAGAAGTGGTATCAGAGCCGAAGGTTATAGAGAATACCGGTCTTTCATTGGAAAAACCCAACTATAACCAAAAGTCCAAAACTGACATGAAAACAACTAAACCTACTACTAGTATAACTAAGTCTAGAATGGGATTAACAGACTTTAATTAAACATAGCCCGATCACCTATGTTCGATTAAGGAAGGTTAATGCGACGCTAGAAATGGTTATAGTAGGAGTATGTCGATTTTACTTACACTCTCTAGAAGCATGCTTAGTGCGTAGACATTGCATAGGGTAGACTTGCCACTTATGCGATTAGTTACTAAGTACACTTTTGCTTCAGTTTCACTATGTCATCGTCTTCACCATCTTACACTCCTAAGTCATACTCGGCCGATGTATCGGTATACGTTACGGGACGACCACAAGACAACCCGCCTAGCAACCAAGAAGAAGAAGAGGATTACAGCAGAATGGAGTCAGAACCTGAGGTGTCTAGCGAGCGAGATCCTTACGAAGGACCTAGAGTGTCGCCAACCACGGTGTTACCCCGACCCACTCCAGTAATTGTACAACCATAATCTGGAGGAATTCGCATCCGGCAAACGGCAAGGAAGAATGTTCCGATCCCGAGAAGAGTCATGCTAACAACCCCTCGTCCGGAGGCACCGGAACCATCGAGAGTAGTCCCCGGCGTGCCAATTGGACGCATGACCGAACTAGCCATGGCAAGGGATCAACACATTAGGGCCATGACAACCGAGTTGCATAGGTGTCAAGTTAGAGTAACCCATCAAGATCAAGTCTTAACGAAACTAGTAGAACTAACGCACCAACTAGCTGTCGTATCTACTCAAGCTCGGGATGGCGCAAAAATGGCTAAGGAAATGGCATCAAGGGCTCAAGCGGCAAGCTTGATGGTAGGAATGGTGTTGTTGCTGTTGATGTTCTTGCTTGTGCTCGGGGCATATTTGGGGTAGTACGGATGGGTCATGGCATGGGAAAGGATCTTTTAAGAACCGTCTTTTATTACTTTTCTTTTTAATTCATGTGTTTCTAAGTTGTACTTCCGTTTAAAATGATACCGGTGTATGATAAACACCGGAAATTTTGTAAACCTCGGCAATTAATGAAAACCCTTTGGGAAGTTTTTAGTCAACCTGTCTATTTACTTTATACTTTACTTTATTGTTCAAATATTTGAATGAAAAATTGTTAATCTTAAACCTTTGGAAAAATATGAGTTCAAAAATTTGTACAAATTTTAGCCAAATCAATTTTTGAAAATGTGATTTAGAACCATGCCTCCAAGAAGAGCGACAAACCACACGGAAGATATCCCCGAAAACCAAACGCCCGACATAGCACAAATCATCGCACAACGCATCCAAGAAGCCATACCCAACATCGTCACACAAGTAACTGCTGGCATCAATGCGATCCCTAGGAATGAGGGAGGTAGTGGCGGAACCCGGGTAGTGGCAATACCGGATGTAATTACAAGTCCTTCATGTCTTGTAAGCCTAAGGAATTCTACGGAAAGGAAGGCGTAGTGGGATTGCTTTCATGGATTGATAGCATGGAGTCGGTACTCCATATTAGCAAATGTTCGGAGGACCACAAGGTGGAATATGCTACATGTCAACTCCAAGGTAGGGCGCTAACATGGTGGAATATCCAGGTTCAAACCCGTGGAAGGGAAGATGGGTACAAACTCACATGGGAGGAGTTCAAGAAGTTGCTCATTGAGGAGTACTGCCCTAAAAGTGAAATTCAAAAGCTGGAGGTTGAATTCTGGAACCATGCTATGATTGGAGCTGACATAGATCGTTACACAGCTCGTTTTCATGAACTTGCAAAACTGGTACCTCACATGGTCACTCCTGAGAGTAAGAGAATCGACCGATACTTGTGGGGATTAGCATCGGAGATCCGAGGAATGGTTACCTCGGCAAAACTGAACACCATCCAAGAGGTTGTAGCTATGGCAACTACTTTAACAAACAATGATGTAGAAGCAGGAACCCTGACATCGGGAGGCGGTAGCAACAAGAGGAAGCCAGAACATCAGTCAGGAAAGAAGTCTTTTGGTAGTGGAAGCAAGGATAGGAGCGTTGCGAGAAACTTCGGAGTAAGGACACAGGAACCATGGAAATACAAGGGTTCACTCCCTAAATGCAACAAGTGCAGCCACCATCATGAAGGAGCCTGCGTCATTTGTGACAATTGTAAACGGCCAGGTCATCTCACCAGGTTCTGTAAAAGTGAAAGAGGGTCCAACGAAGGGAGAAGGGCATGTTTTGAGTGCGGAAGTCCGGATCGCTACCAAAATACGTGCCCGAGGTTTGGTAGGAGACCAAACAATAACAACAATGGAAATCAGGCGAGACAAGCCAACCAGGGGAGTCAAGGAGGTCAGGCTCGAGGACGGGCATTTGTCATTGGAGTTGACGAAGCGCGTCGCGACCCTAATGTGGTGACATGTACGTTTCTCCTAAACAACCACTATGCATCAGTATTATTTGACACTGGGGCGGATAGAAGTTTTGTTTCATTGGAGTTTAGACCACTAATTAGCTTGGAATCTAAGAAGATGTCGGAGGCCTATATTATTGAAGTTGCTAATGGTCATAAATTTAAGGCTAAGGACGTAATTTTAGATTGTACCTTGAATCTAGCCGATAAATTGTTTAGCGTTGATCTTATTCCTATCGAATTAGGGAGTTTTGACATAGTTATAGGCATGGATTGGTTATCTAAGAATCGAGCGGAGATTTGCTGTTTTGATAAGTCGGTTAGAATACCTTTGCAAGATGGAGAAACTCTCGTGATACAAGGACACAAGGCTGGAAGAAGCCTGGAGATGGTGTCAAGTATTAAGGTTCAAAAGTATTTGAGGAAGAAGTGCGTTGCATTTTTGGCACTCATAGTTGAGAAGAAGTCTGAGGAAAGGCGAATCCAAGACATTCCCGTGGTAAAATATCACTCGGAAGTGTTCCCCGACGATTTGCCTGGACTGTCCCCGTTTAGATAAGTTGAATTCCAAATTGACCTTATACCCGGAGCGGCACCGGTAGCTAAAGCACCGTACCACTTAGCACCTGCCGAAATGCAAGAGTTGTCAAGTCAACTCCAGGAACTGTTCGACAAAGAATTTATTAGGCCAAGTTCCTCACCTTGGGGAGCTCCAGTCCTGTTCGTCAAGAAAAAGGATGGATCGTTGCGGATGTGCATCGACTATAGGGAATTGAACAAGTTGACAATCAAGAATCGATATCCTCTTCCTCGAATAGATGATTTATTCGACCAGTTGCAAGGTGCAACATATTTCTCAAAGATTGATCTTCGATCAGGTTATCACCAGTTAAGAGTCCGTGAAGAGGACATTCCTAAGACAGCTTTTAGGACACGTTATAGACACTACGAGTTTTTGGTTATGCCTTTCGGTTTAACCAATGCACCCGCTGTGTTCGTGGATTTAATGAACATGGTATGCAGACCATACCTCGACAAGTTTGTGATCGTGTTTATAGATGACATTTTGATATACTCTCGAAGTAAAGAAGACAACGAGCAGCATTTAAGAGTAATTCTAGAACTTCTTAAGGAACAGAAACTGTACGCCAAATTCTCTAAGTGCGAATTTTGGATTAGAGAAGTACACTTTCTAGGTCACGTGATTGGAGAAAAAGGAATTCACGTAGATCCGGTTAAGGTGGAAGCTGTTAAGAATTGGGAAGCTCCCAAGACACCGACCGAAATTCGTCAATTTCTGGGTTTGGCAGGTTATTATAGGTGATTTATCGAGAACTTCTCAAAAATTGCTAAACCACTCACAACTCTGACCCAAAAGGATAGTAAATTCATTTGGGGAGAACCACAAGGAGAGGCGTTCCAGCTATTGAAGAAAAAGTTGTGCAATGCACCAATTCTGGCGTTACCGGAAGGAAACAGGCAATTTTGTGGTGTATTGTGACGCATCGCATCAAGGTTTAGGTTGTGTATTGATGCAAAAGGACAAAGTTATAGCATACGCCTCGCGACAACTGAAAGTCCATGAAAAGAACTATACCACGCACGATTTGGAGCTCAGAGCTGTGGTATTTGCCTTGAAGATTTGGAGACATTATTTGTACGGCACTAAGTGCACCATATTCACCGATCATAAGAGTCTTCAGCACATTCTAGACCAAAAAATGCTAAACATGAGGCAAAGAAGATGGGTGGAACTACTCCGTGATTACGATTGTGATATTCGTTATCATCTAGGTAAGGCCAATGTAGTGGCTGATGCCCTGAGTATGAAGGAAAGGACAAAACCTTCACGTGTACGAGCCATGGGAGCGCTTGTACAAACAAGTTTAAAGACTCAAGTTCTTGAAGCGCAAACCGAAGCAATGAGAACGGAAAACTTGAAGGACGAAACCCTTCACGGCATAGAAAACAGATTGGAAACTAAGGCTGATGGAGTACGTTATTTCAAGGATAGAGTTTGGATTCCAAAAGCTAACAACGTACGGGAGACAATCCTGAATGAAGCCCACAAGTCACGATATTCAGTTCATCCTGGTGCGGATAAGATGTATAAGGACTTTAGGGAATATTATTGGTGGCCAGGAATGAAGAAGGATATTGCCCTATACGTAGGAAAATGTGTAACTTGCTCAAAAGTCAAGGCTGTATATCAGAAACCATCTGGTTTGCTTCAACAACCAGAGATTCCCCAGTGGAAATGGGAACAAATAACCATGGATTTCATAACCAAATTGCCGAGAACTGCCCGGGGGGACGACTCGATTTGGGTTATAGTAGATCGGTTCACGAAATCTGCACATTTTCTACCGATTCGAGAAGACTACAAGATGGAAAAGCTGGCTCAGATATATATCAAGGAAATTGTTACGCGACATGGAGTCCCGGTTTCAATCATATCAGACAGAGATAGCCGTTTCACATCTCGGTTTTGGCAGTCACTTCAAAGAGCATTGGGGACAGAATTGAATTTGAGCACGGCCTATCATCCCCAAACAGACGGCCAAAGCGAGCGAACAATTCAAACATTGGAGGACATGCTTCGAGCATGTGTAATAGATTTCGGAGGAAGTTGGGATAACCACTTACCGTTAGTCGAGTTTTCCTACAACAATAGCTATAACACCAGTATCAAGTGTGCACCATATGAAGCACTCTATGGGCGCAAATGTCGATCACCTCTTTGTTGGTTGGAGATTGGAGATAGACAGTTTTCTAGTCCAGACGTTGTACAAGAAACCACCGACACAATTGCAATCATCAAGGATAGACTTAAAGCAACTCAAGATCGTCAAAAGAGCTATGCGGACAATCGTAGGAAACCGTTAGAGTTTCAAATTGACGATAGAGTCTTTCTAAAAGTATCCCCTTGGAAGGGAACTGTCTGATTCGGAAAACGAGGAAAGTTAAGCCCTCGGTACATTGGACCATTTAAAATCACCGAAAGAATTAGACCAGTAGCGTACAGACTGGAATTGCCAAAGGAACTAAGTGCTATTCACAACACCTTTCATGTGTCCAACTTGAAAAAGTGTCTAGCCAACGAGGTAATAACTGTGCCTTCGGAAGAAGTCCAAATCAATGACAAACTATACATTGTAGAAAAACCAATCGAAATACTTGACCGAGAGGTCAAACGTCTTAAGCGAAGCAAGATTCCAATAGTGAAAGTTCACTGGAACACAAGGAGTGGGCCTGAGTACACATGGGAACGAGAGGATTACATGAAACACAAGTATCCTCACTTATTTGCTAAACAACCGGTTACAGGCGAAAGTTCTTGAATTTCGGGACGAAATTCTTTTAACCGGGGGAGACTGTAACCATCGTCAATTTCGCGTTCAGGTTAGAACTGCACTGAACAAATCAGATACAGATATTATATGTCACACTGTCGAATTTTAGCAGTAAAACCGATACAGTAGGAAAAATCTAGGATTTTTGCCTAATACCCCTCAAATTAAGAAATTATCCATACATCTCATAAAATGCCAACTAAAAACATCTTATATACATATATATATGTTTATATATATATATATACCTTACAAAAATAAATACTAGCAAATTCAACTAGTATTATTATTATTAATAGCAATTAAATTAAAATGTTTAATAATTCAAATAATTAAAAGAAATAAAAATAAATTAAAAATAAAAATTTAAACACAATCATTTTATACAAAACCACACTCCACACACTCTCACTCTCTCTATAAAACCGCCCCCCCCTCTCTCCTTAAAACCCCCTCACTCTCCCATTTCCTCACCTCTTTTCTCATTCTCTCATTTTCTCTCTAGAGTTTTCTCCCTTTTCTCTCTTTTGCTCTCGACTAAACCTCCAAGGTCCAGCCCTTCTACACTCAAGAACACCAAGAACACATGTACTTTCAAGGTAAAACTTCTTATACAACAACACTTACACTTTTCTTGTGTTAATCTTGCATTTCTTCAAAGTTTCATCTACTTCTACTCTAGTTTTACACCTTATTCTTGCTAAAACATTTCTTGGCATCCTAATGTTTGTAGATTCATCACCATAACACTTTGCATGTTATTAAAAGTGTGATGAATCCATCATCAAACCAATATTAGTGATCTAAGAATGTTTTACTTGAATGTTTTCACAAAAACTCAAAAACCACAATTTTTGAAAATGTTTTGACAAGATGATTTGTCTAAGTTCATTGCATGTGGATTGTGTAAACAAAAAGTAATGTTTTTCATCTGAAAATACTGGATTCGAGTGTCAAAAATCGTGGTTAAACAAAAAGAACAGATCTTTAGAAGAACCAATAGAAATAAAGCCTTTATATAAAGAAGCTTTTTCCAACAACAATCTGTCAGATTTTCCACTGACTTTGCATGGCCATATCTCCCTTAAAAATGCTCCAAATGGGGTGATTTTTCTTCTGGAATTTTCTTTTATGAGTTAAGAATCAAACCCAACTGGAATCTTTGAAAAATATTAAGCTTTCGAGCTTCAAACAGTATGCACAAAAACAGTGCGCAACAGCAATGTTTTTCTGTCGCAGTTTACGTCAAGAATTGTTTCATGCACTTAAACTACTCTAAAAATCATTAATCTTATGTCAAAAGTCTCCTAACACATGGAAGTACTTGGTCGTAAAATATCAGAACCTAACGATCTCTGGAAGTCATCCGAAAATTTACTAATTCTGGACAGCTAACAACTATATCATATTATAGCTATATGCTATCTCTTGAACCCGTTTCATCATTCTTGTGATGAAATGTGGAATATGTATATATACTATATGATTATGCATTTTACTATAGCTAAAAGCTAACTTTTGAACCCGTTTCATCATTCTTGTGATGAAATTGTGGAATATACCAATATATGTTTACTTACTCATTTTATTTATACTCTAACATCTAACATTTCATTTTGAACCCTTTTCATTATTTTACGATGAAATTGCGGTATATATGTAACATATATAACCTAACTCCTAACTTTATATACTATACATATGACTCCTAATTATTAACCCTTTTCGTCACTTGTCCTGACGAAATTGCGGTAATCTCGAATTATCATATGTAACGTTTGGATATTAACTATTAATATCGATGAACCTATAAACAACATACAAACTAAATTTCATCGAAGGCATTTTATGTTGATTTGGATAATTAAACGACATTAAGGACTAAGGTCTAGAACCTAGAATCTTACTAGTGTCCTTACATTCGTAGGATCGGCATAGGATCGCTTTACGGATCACATTACGCATCCCTTGGGAACATCTACGCTATTCACCGTGAGTCTTAATAGCCCCTTTTTACTATTTTATACATTTTTGGGTGGAAAGCATGTTACAAACTTTATTCGATATCAACTGTTTTATTACTGAAATACTACGCATGTTTAAACGCTCTCTATGGTACGTGTGCACATGTTAAAGCTTCTGAGTTTATGCTATCATACAAAAAGTCCCCACATTTTTACATTACCTATTTAACTCAGTGTGTGAGCCATGATAATTATGGATAACGTTATTTGGTTGACCACCCACTTACGGTAAAGTAAGTGCATAATTGTTACAACGCCATGTTAGTGATAGAACATGATGACTCGGGGCAAACTAATACAAGGTCGGGAGGTTTGGGTAATGGCTTAGCTTGCTACCTCTGAGGCATCACATTATATACCATGAGCATGCAATTCAAAACGACAAACTTTACAACCGAGTGTTGTACTACTTTCTTTGAAAGTGCGGAGCTTACCAACTTGCATTAAAAACTTTTAGTGCATACAAAACCTATGAACTCACCAACTATTTTTATAGTTGACACTCTCCTTTACATGCTTTTCAGGAAACAACAAGTAAGGATGAAATCTAGAAGGCACTACACTAGCGACATCCAACTTCGTTTTTCCTCATGTCAAGACTGTTTTTACATTTGGACAATTTGTATTTCAAAGACATATGCATTTTGAAATTTTATTTGATATGATGATTGTGTGTTGTCTTCTACCTTATGCTTTTGAAACATTTAGTTGTGACATCCCGTGTTTCCGCTTTAGCGGGGTGTGACACACGCGCCTAGCATTAATGGGCCGCACACGACGTCTAATCGTGCTCTGACACATCTGACGTGGCAGATTTTCATTGGACGTGCGTGCCACACGATCCTTCTGAAACGTTTCCCTAGCTGTAAAACTCGAGTGCGGACCCCAAATGTTTATTGAATTCACTTTTACCACAGAATTCTATCCGTTTCCACCCCCACTATATAACTCCATTTACCCCATTCCCTATTCCTTTTACGAATTTACACCCATATTCTTCTCCGACGAACCTTGCAAAAACCTGCAACTTCCCCATTCTTCTCTATTCTTCAAAGAAAGAAACAATGGCTTCCACTTCGAGATCTCCGGCGAACTCCACTGCACATTCAGAACACTCACAAAACCCTGACATAGCCAGAGACCTAGAACAAGACAACTCCAGTGATGCAGCAGATTTTGCTCCGACCCCCCACCTGCAAAACTTCTTAGAAGCTCAACAGTTAAAACCAACAGAGGTAATCCCACCACTACAATAAGATCTCCAGCCAAAGGCAAAAGACAAAGGCAAGGGAATACTGACAGAGGAACCAAAGAAGAAAAAGCCGAAGCATCAACCCACAGAGAAACTGTTGGTCCCGAAGGGTTATACAAGTTTGTAGAAGGGGGGGTTGAATACAAACACACGATTTTTACTTTCTAAATTGTTTATTGATAAATCTTAAAATAATTTACAACTTGTTGCGGAACAAGATTAAGGATTAACCTAATCTAAACAAGTTAAGAACACTAAGTTTCTTGCACTAGAAATAAGATAGAAAGGATATAAGAATATTACGAATAATATTCTAACACTAAGAGAAAAAGAAGAAGATGGCTGAGCACTTCAATTCTGAAGTAGGGTTCTTCATTATATACTGCATGCATTTAATGCATGGCAATGTTACTTTACACGTGGCAGCATCTGAGTGGTTGCATGTTTTGACCTTTGTAGACAACCTTAGTAGCCGCATGGTGCACAGTGTAGAATCAGAGTTTGTTGTACGATTCTAGACAGAAGGGAGGTCTGTTCTGACATTTCGTACGGAGACGTGCAAGGGGATAGACAAAAGTAACTTGTAGAGTAGACCTCATGATCAGCGTTCGTTGAACAGTTCTTTATCAGCGAATAATAAAGCTCAGCGACTGCTGAAGTCTTCCCCATTCTTCTCTATTCTTCAAAGAAAGAAACAATGGCTTCCACTTCGAGATCTCCGGCGAACTCCACTGCACATTCAGAACACTCACAAAACCCTGACATAGCCAGAGACCTAGAACAAGACAACTCCAGTGATGCAGCAGATTTTGCTCCGACCCCCCACCTGCAAAACTTCTTAGAACATGATCACTTTGGCCGAAACCTTCCCCTAAAACCCAATAACCATTACCTTGTTCCCTCCAGAACCGCATTTGGGGAAAAGCATGCCATTCTTCTGAACATTCTGGAGAACCACTACCTTTTCCCTCTCTTATCCAAGAACGTGAAGAAGATCCCTGCTAGATACCTTTACCAATTCTGGCAGAGTTGCCATTTTGATTCACAAGATAGACAAATCAAGGGTTACATTTCCAAACCTGATCAATCTGAATACCTCGAACTCAAGTTCAACAGAACAATGTTCTCCCTTGAGTTTGCTCTACCTACCAGAGGTCTTCTGGGTATAAATAAGTATGCTGAGGAACCATCAGATGAAGACCTCTGCAGATTTGCAGAAATGTTGGGGTACAACACACATCTGAAGAAGAGAAATTACTTTAGAAGAAATAGATTCCCACCTTTGTGGAATACTCTCTTCTCCATTCTCAACAGATGTCTTACTGGGAAGGTGGGCAGTCCAGACCAAACTTCTCACCAAATCACGGCCATTATGTATGGGGTATACTACGATCTACCTCTGGACTATGCCACCCTAATGATGCAGGAAATGATCAACACTATTGATCGAAGAATCTCCTCCCAAAGGGCCAAAGGACCCACAACTGAAGAACTTCCCCCATTACAATTTCAGAGGATTCTAGGTGTCCTACTAGAACCTCTGTTGCTCTTGGAAAAATGGCCAATGGAGGGCCCAACTGTAAAAACCTACCCTTTGGCAAGAAACGCCCCAACAATGCACGAGGATTGATACAACTTCTGCAGACCTCTGCCAACCAAACTTTTGACTTATGCAAGCGATGAGGGGCTTAGACTAAAGTATATACGTGATCACAGGACTCCAGAACCGAGTCCAGTGACACCCCCACATCTAGGAGCCCAATTAGGAGACCAGGTAGTGGAAAGAATGAGTGATGAGAAGTGGGCAAAAGCCTGGGCAAAGCATAAGCAAATACAGTCTCGATTCCATCAACAGAGGAGCCAGCTCGAACACTCTGCCTCTAGGCAAAAATCCTCTGTCACACCCACCAAAAGGAAAACAAAGGCCTCAAAATCAAGGAAGACTGTAGAGGGCACCTCTACTAGTGCTACACAAACCCAACAATACCCTCCTACAGAAACAGTAGTTGAATCCTCTGCACCTCCTCCTCCAAAAGACAAACAGAAGAAAAGAAAACACAAGTCTTCTGAGGAGGGTGCCCCAAGCCTAAAAGAAAGAAAAGCAAGAAGAAGACCAAGAAACCCCACACTCCTCTGCAAACCATCGCAGAGGGAGTTGAAATGGACGGAACAGCAGAAGAAACCCGTGAACAACCTCTGCTCTCCCCAATGCCAATCCATTATGCAGACGATCAGGGTGACTTTTCTGCCTTCCTCCAACAACCCGGAATTGCAGACTCTTTAGACCCTTCTAGATGGAACGCATAAGCCCTATCTCATCATTTAACAGAAGCGCCAGACTTTAGAATCTCTTCTGATTTGGATGAAGATGACCAAACCCCACAGAATATTCAGTCTGCGACTCCAGAAGTACTTCATAACCCCTTCACCCAACCCGGATATGATGTTCTAAGAAGAAGTCCAGAAGAAGCGGTTGCTACAGAGGATATGGTGGAAACTGATGAAGAGAAAGATGACCAATTAAAAGAAGGTCTTTATCAACCTCACGTAAAAGCTCTGATTGAGACTCATCCCTGCTATGATTCGCTAGGGAAAAGCCCAGAAGTTAGAATAGAAGTCGTGAGCTATAAAGCAGAGAAAGAGGCTGAGACAATAGATGGTGAAGTAGTGGTAGGATGCTCAACAGAGGAGGAATCTAGAAAAGATGCCGTAGTTAGAAGAGGCACACATCCCCAACCAACTCCCAGTGCAACCCACACTTCTAACATCGCCAGTCTAGTGGCAGAAGATGTTACTGAAAAAGAGCACTACAACTCGACCCCAACCCAAACTGACCGGGCAGAGGTAACTCTTTCTACCTCTGTACCAATCTTAGCCGGGGAAACCATTTCAGGGGAGTCCTCTCAAAAGGACTTACCCTTAGTTCGTGATCCATCTCCCATGATCACAACAGAAATCCCTACAGAGGAATTTGTTTCCTCTGACACGCACACACTTATAGATCCAACAGGCTCTTCAGAGGAGCTTAGAGTGCACAGAGACGAAGGGGCTCTAGACAAGTCCCCTAGTCAACCTAAGGATATTCCTGTACCCATCTCTGGAGTGGATAAGGACAATGTTCTCACCGGAACTTCTGTAGAGCACGAGGCCTCAAAAACGTCTGCTCAAGTATCAGAAGGAAATCCTTCCATCCTTAACGTACAAACAGGGACGAAAGAAGGTATCCCAGGAACATGGATTCACTCTGGGGACGAATGTGTTCCCCCAGAGGTTCCACCAGGCTCACATGTCGCAAGGAATGAGTTCCAAACCCTTGTCACCTCTGTGACCACTTCGTTAGGAGAGTTGAAAAGCTCTCTTGATGCTTTTGCAGAATCAACAAGGAAGGCCATTTCTGAACTGACCACCAAAGTGGATAACCTATCCACAGAGGTGAAACAGGCCTGTGCTCAAATGAAAGAAACTGCATCAACCTCTGCTACCACCACCGCTTCTGAATATGAGAAAGCCACAACCTCTGCCTTCCAAAGCTCTGTCAAAGACTTGCTGAAAAAGCTGAAAGAACAATCCCCCTGCTGGCGTTACACCAGAGGACTTGAAGACGGCCTTAGAGCAAGTTCAAGAACAAACAACAAGGGAGACTCTGGCCATGAAGCCTTCTGACTACATGACCAGAGCTCGACTAACAAAAGTTGGACAAGGGGTAATCGACCAAGTAACAGAGCTCAACAAGCCTTCACTGCTGCCAACGCCAATTATGTCAAGGACTTCCGAAAAAGCGTCGGCAAATTGCGCTACAACACAGAGGTAGAGGTTCACAGTCTCCTTGGTCTCTGTGATGACGTATGCGCAAAACTAATAGCAGCAGGTGCCACTCCACCGAAGAAGCCAGAAGCTTCGTGCAGAGCAGAGGGTACAAAAGAAAAGGGTCAGGATGACTCTGATGATGACTCCGATGATTCATCAGATCATCCTGAGGGGGAGAAAGAGACACAAGACAAAGCTGCAGACAGAGGTTTACCTGCACCAACGCCAATATCAGCAGAACCTATATCCCAAGCACCCCCAACTGAAACCCAAGAAGAAACTCCCCAACAACAGAAGACCACAGACGCAATACCCACCTCTGTGGAAACAACCTCTATATTCGGAGAATTTGTGCCAACCCGTGAACAATTTCAAATCCACACATCTTCCGAAGAAGACAAATCCCCTACACCAGAAGCTGAAACAACAAAACCCCCCATCTCCCACACCCAAAACCAGAACCAAATCCATTGCTCACGAAAGAAAATATATGAGCAAATCAGCAGAATCCTCACCAACCAAACCCACATCCCCAATCAAGACCTCAGAAACACAAGTGTCAAATCCAACAGAGGCAACCCCCGCAAATCCTACTGAAACACCTACAACTAAGTCCTCAGAAGCTCAACAGTTAAAACCAACAGAGGTAATCCCACCACTACAATAAGATCTCCAGCCAAAGGCAAAAGACAAAGGCAAGGGAATACTGACAGAGGAACCAAAGAAGAAAAAGCCGAAGCATCAACCCACAGAGAAACTGTTGGTCCCGAAGGGTTATACAAGTTTGTAGAAGGGGGGGTTGAATACAAACACACGATTTTTACTTTCTAAATTGTTTATTGATAAATCTTAAAATAATTTACAACTTGTTGCGGAACAAGATTAAGGATTAACCTAATCTAAACAAGTTAAGAACACTAAGTTTCTTGCACTAGAAATAAGATAGAAAGGATATAAGAATATTACGAATAATATTCTAACACTAAGAGAGAAAGAAGAAGATGGCTGAGCACTTCAATTCTGAAGTAGGGTTCTTCATTATATACTGCATGCATTTAATGCATGGCAATGTTACTTTACACGTGGCAGCATCTGAGTGGTTGCATGTTTTGACCTTTGTAGACAACCTTAGTAGCCGCATGGTGCACAGTGTAGAATCAGAGTTTGTTGTATGATTCTAGACAGAAGGGAGGTCTGTTCTGACATTTCGTACGGAGACGTGCAAGGGGATAGACAAAAGTAACTTGTAGAGTAGACCTCATGATCAGCGTTCGTTGAACAGTTCTTTATCAGCGAATAATAAAGCTCAGCGACTGCTGAAGTCTTCCCCATTCTTCTCTATTCTTCAAAGAAAGAAACAATGGCTTCCACTTCGAGATCTCCGGCGAACTCCACTGCACATTCAGAACACTCACAAAACCCTGACATAGCCAGAGACCTAGAACAAGACAACTCCAGTGATGCAGCAGATTTTGCTCCGACCCCCCACCTGCAAAACTTCTTAGAACATGATCACTTTGGCCGAAACCTTCCCCTAAAACCCAATAACCATTACCTTGTTCCCTCCAGAACCGCATTTGGGGAAAAGCATGCCATTCTTCTGAACATTCTGGAGAACCACTACCTTTTCCCTCTCTTATCCAAGAACGTGAAGAAGATCCCTGCTAGATACCTTTACCAATTCTGGCAGAGTTGCCATTTTGATTCACAAGATAGACAAATCAAGGGTTACATTTCCAAACCTGATCAATCTGAATACCTCGAACTCAAGTTCAACAGAACAATGTTCTCCCTTGAGTTTGCTCTACCTACCAGAGGTCTTCTGGGTATAAATAAGTATGCTGAGGAACCATCAGATGAAGACCTCTGCAGATTTGCAGAAATGTTGGGGTACAACACACATCTGAAGAAGAGAAATTACTTTAGAAGAAATAGATTCCCACCTTTGTGGAATACTCTCTTCTCCATTCTCAACAGATGTCTTACTGGGAAGGTGGGCAGTCCAGACCAAACTTCTCACCAAATCACGGCCATTATCTATGGGGTATACTACGATCTACCTCTGGACTATGCCACCCTAATGATGTAGGAAATGATCAACACTATTGATCGAAGAATCTCCTCCCAAAGGGCCAAAGGACCCACAACTGAAGAACTTCCCCCATTACAATTTCAGAGGATTCTAGGTGTCCTACTAGAACCTCTGTTGCTCTTGGAAAAATGGCCAATGGAGGGCCCAACTGTAAAAACCTACCCTTTGGCAAGAAACGCCCCAACAATGCACGAGGATTGATACAACTTCTGCAGACCTCTGCCAACCAAACTTTTGACTTATGCAAGCGATGAGGGGCTTAGACTAAAGTATATACGTGATCACAGGACTCCAGAACCGAGTCCAGTGACACCCCCACATCTAGGAGCCCAAATAGGAGACCAGGTAGTGGAAAGAATGAGTGATGAGAAGTGGGCAAAAGCCTGGGCAAAGCATAAGCAAATACAGTCTCGATTCCATCAACAGAGGAGCCAGCTCGAACACTCTGCCTCTAGGCAAAAATCCTCTGTCACACCCACCAAAAGGAAAACAAAGGCCTCAAAATCAAGGAAGACTGTAGAGGGCACCTCTACTAGTGCTACACAAACCCAACAATACCCTCCTACAGAAACAGTAGTTGAATCCTCTGCACCTCCTCCTCCAAAAGACAAACAGAAGAAAAGAAAACACAAGTCTTCTGAGGAGGGTGCCCCAAGCCTAAAAGAAAGAAAAGCAAGAAGAAGACCAAGAAACCCCACACTCCTCTGCAAACCATCGCAGAGGGAGTTGAAATGGACGGAACAGCAGAAGAAACCCGTGAACAACCTCTGCTCTCCCCAATGCCAATCCATTATGCAGACGATCAGGGTGACTTTTCTGCCTTCCTCCAACAACCCGGAATTGCAGACTCTTTAGACCCTTCTGGATGGAACGCAGAAGCCCTATCTCATCATTTAACAGAAGCGCCAGACTTTAGAATCTCTTCTGACTTGGATGAAGATGACCAAACCCCACAGAATATTCAGTCTGCGACTCCAGAAGTACTTCATAACCCCTTCCCCCAACCCGGATATGATGTTCTAAGAAGAAGTCCAGAAGAAGCGGTTGCTACAGAGGATATGGTGGAAACTGATGAAGAGAAAGATGACCAATTAAAAGAAGGTCTTTATCAACCTCACGTAAAAGCTCTGATTGAGACTCATCCCTGCTATGATTCGCTAGGGAAAAGCCCAGAAGTTAGAATAGAAGTCGTGAGCTATAAAGCAGAGAAAGAGGCTGAGACAATAGATGGTGAAGTAGTGGTAGGATGCTCAACAGAGGAGGAATCTAGAAAAGATGCCGTAGTTAGAAGAGGCACACATCCCCAACCAACTCCCAGTGCAACCCACACTTCTAACATCGCCAGTCTAGTGGCAGAAGATGTTACTGAAAAAGAGCACTACAACTCGACCCCAACCCAAACTGACCGGGCAGAGGTAACTCTTTCTACCTCTGTACCAATCTTAGCCGGGGAAACCATTTCAGGGGAGTCCTCTCAAAAGGACTTACCCTTAGTTCGTGATCCATCGCCCATGATCACAACAGAAATCCCTACAGAGGAATTTGTTTCCTCTGACACGCACACACTTATAGATCCAACAGGCTCTTCAGAGGAGCTTAGAGTGCACAGAGACGAAGGGACTCTAGACAAGTCCCCTAGTCAACCTAAGGATATTCCTGTACCCATCTCTGGAGTGGATAAGGACAATGTTCTCACTGGAACTTCTGTAGAGCACGAGGCCTCAAAAACGTCTGCTCAAGTATCAGAAGGAAATCATTCCATCCTTAACGTACAAACAGGGACGAAAGAAGGTATCCCTGGAACATGGATTCACTCTAGGGACGAATGTGTTCCCCCAGAGGTTCCACCAGGCTCACATGTCGCAAGGAATGAGTTCCAAACCCTTGTCACCTCTGTGACCACTTCGTTAGGAGAGTTGAAAAGCTCTCTTGATGCTTTTGCAGAATCAACAAGGAAGGCCATTTCTGAACTGACCACCAAAGTGGATAACCTATCCATAGAGGTGAAACAGGCCTGTGCTCAAATGAAAGAAACTGCATCAACCTCTGCTACCACCACCGCTTCTGAATATGAGAAAGCCACAACCTCTGCCTTCCAAAGCTCTGTCAAAGACTTGCTGAAAAAGCTGAAAGAACAATCCCCCTGCTGGCGTTACACCAGAGGACTTAAAGACGGCCTTAGAGCAAGTTCAAGAACAAACAACAAGGGAGACTCTGGCCATGAAGCCTTCTGACTACATGACCAGAGCTCGACTAACAAAAGTTGGACAAGGGGTAATCGACCAAGTAACAGAGCTCAACAAGCCTTCACTGCTGCCAACGCCAATTATGTCAAGGACTTCCGAAAAAGCGTCGGCAAATTGCGCTACAACACAGAGGTAGAGGTTCACAGTCTCCTTGGTCTCTGTGATGACGTATGCGCAAAACTAATAGCAGCAGGTGCCACTCCACCGAAGAAGCCAGAAGCTTCGTGTAGAGCAGAGGGTACAAAAGAAAAGGGTCAGGATGACTCTGATGATGACTCCGATGATTCATCAGATCATCCTGAGGGGGAGAAAGAGACACAAGACAAAGCTGCAGACAGAGGTTTACCTGCACCAACGCCAATATCAGCAGAACCTATATCCCAAGCACCCCCAACTGAAACCCAAGAAGAAACTCCCCAACAACAGAAGACCACAGACGCAATACCCACCTCTGTGGAAACAACCTCTATATTCGGAGAATTTGTGCCAACCCGTGAACAATTTCAAATCCACACATCTTCCGAAGAAGACAAATCCCCTACACCAGAAGCTGAAACAACAAAACCCCCCATCTCCCACACCCAAAACCAGAACCAAATCCATTGCTCACGAAAGAAAATATATGAGCAAATCAGCAGAATCCTCACCAACCAAACCCACATCCCCAATCAAGACCTCAGAAACACAAGTGTCAAATCCAACAGAGGCAACCCCCGCAAATCCTACTGAAACACCTACAACTAAGTCCTCAGAAGCTCAACAGTTAAAACCAACAGAGGTAATCCCACCACTACAATAAGATCTCCAGCCAAAGGCAAAAGACAAAGGCAAGGGAATACTGACAGAGGAACCAAAGAAGAAAAAGCCGAAGCATCAACCCACAGAGAAACTGTTGGTCCCGAAGGGTTATACAAGTTTGTAGAAGGGGGGGTTGAATACAAACACACGATTTTTACTTTCTAAATTGTTTATTGATAAATCTTAAAATAATTTACAACTTGTTGCGGAACAAGATTAAGGATTAACCTAATCTAAACAAGTTAAGAACACTAAGTTTCTTGCACTAGAAATAAGATAGAAAGGATATAAGAATATTACGAATAATATTCTAACACTAAGAGAGAAAGAAGAAGATGGCTGAGCACTTCAATTCTGAAGTAGGGTTCTTCATTATATACTGCATGCATTTAATGCATGGCAATGTTACTTTACACGTGGCAGCATCTGAGTGGTTGCATGTTTTGACCTTTGTAGACAACCTTAGTAGCCGCATGGTGCACAGTGTAGAATCAGAGTTTGTTGTACGATTCTAGACAGAAGGGAGGTCTGTTCTGACATTTCGTACGGAGACGTGCAAGGGGATAGACAAAAGTAACTTGTAGAGTAGACCTCATGATCAGCGTTCGTTGAACAGTTCTTTATCAGCGAATAATAAAGCTCAGCGACTGCTGAAGTCTTCCCCATTCTTCTCTATTCTTCAAAGAAAGAAACAATGGCTTCCACTTCGAGATCTCCGGCGAACTCCACTGCACATTCAGAACACTCACAAAACCCTGACATAGCCAGAGACCTAGAACAAGACAACTCCAGTGATGCAGCAGATTTTGCTCCGACCCCCCACCTGCAAAACTTCTTAGAACATGATCACTTTGGCCGAAACCTTCCCCTAAAACCCAATAACCATTACCTTGTTCCCTCCAGAACCGCATTTGGGGAAAACATGCCATTCTTCTGAACATTCTGGAGAACCACTACCTTTTCCCTCTCTTATCCAAGAACGTGAAGAAGATCCCTGCTAGATACCTTTACCAATTCTGGCAGAGTTGCCATTTTGATTCACAAGATAGACAAATCAAGGGTTACATTTCCAAACCTGATCAATCTGAATACCTCGAACTCAAGTTCAACAGAACAATGTTCTCCCTTGAGTTTGCTCTACCTACCAGAGGTCTTCTGGGTATAAATAAGTATGCTGAGGAACCATCAGATGAAGACCTCTGCAGATTTGTAGAAATGTTGGGGTACAACACACATCTGAAGAAGAGAAATTACTTTAGAAGAAATAGATTCCCACCTTTGTGGAATACTCTCTTCTCCATTCTCAACAGATGTCTTACTGGGAAGGTGGGCAGTCCAGACCAAACTTCTCACCAAATCACGGCCATTATGTATGGGGTATACTACGATCTACCTCTGGACTATGCCACCCTAATGATGCAGGAAATGATCAACACTATTGATCGAAGAATCTCCTCCCAAAGGGCCAAAGGACCCACAACTGAAGAACTTCCCCCATTACAATTTCAGAGGATTCTAGGTGTCCTACTAGAACCTCTGTTGCTCTTGGAAAAATGGCCAATGGAGGGCCCAACTGTAAAAACCTACCCTTTGGCAAGAAACGCCCCAACAATGCACGAGGATTGATACAACTTCTGCAGACCTCTGCCAACCAAACTTTTGACTTATGCAAGCGATGAGGGGCTTAGACTAAAATATATACGTGATCACAGGACTCCAGAACCGAGTCCAGTGACACCCCCACATCTAGGAGCCCAAATAGGAGACCAGGTAGTGGAAAGAATGAGTGATGAGAAGTGGGCAAAAGCCTGGGCAAAGCATAAGCAAATACAGTCTCGATTCCATCAACAGAGGAGCCAGCTCGAACACTCTGCCTCTAGGCAAAAATCCTCTGTCACACCCACCAAAAGGAAAACAAAGGCCTCAAAATCAAGGAAGACTGTAGAGGGCACCTCTACTAGTGCTACACAAACCCAACAATACCCTCCTACAGAAACAGTAGTTGAATCCTCTGCACCTCCTCCTCCAAAAGACAAACAGAAGAAAAGAAAACACAAGTCTTCTGAGGAGGGTGCCCCAAGCCTAAAAGAAAGAAAAGCAAGAAGAAGACCAAGAAACCCCACACTCCTCTGCAAACCATCGCAGAGGGAGTTGAAATGGACGGAACAGCAGAAGAAACCCGTGAACAACCTCTGCTCTCCCCAATGCCAATCCATTATGCAGACGATCAGGGTGACTTTTCTGCCTTCCTCCAACAACCCGGAATTGCAGACTCTTTAGACCCTTCTGGATGGAACGCAGAAGCCCTATCTCATCATTTAACAGAAGCGCCAGACTTTAGAATCTCTTCTGACTTGGATGAAGATGACCAAACCCCACAGAATATTCAGTCTGCGACTCCAGAAGTACTTCATAACCCCTTCACCCAACCCGGATATGATGTTCTAAGAAGAAGTCCAAAAGAAGCGGTTGCTACAGAGGATATGGTGGAAACTGATGAAGAGAAAGATGACCAATTAAAAGAAGGTCTTTATCAACCTCACGTAAAAGCTCTGATTGAGACTCATCCCTGCTATGATTCGCTAGGGAAAAGCCCAGAAGTTAGAATAGAAGTCGTGAGCTATAAAGCAGAGAAAGAGGCTGAGACAATAGATGGTGAAGTAGTGGTAGGATGCTCAACAGAGGAGGAATCTAGAAAAGATGTCGTAGTTAGAAGAGGCACACATCCCCAACCAACTCCCAGTGCAACCCACACTTCTAACATCGCCAGTCTAGTGGCAGAAGATGTTACTGAAAAAGAGCACTACAACTCGACCCCAACCCAAACTGACCGGGCAGAGGTAACTCTTTCTACCTCTGTACCAATCTTAGCCGGGGAAACCATTTCAGGGGAGTCCTCTCAAAAGGACTTACCCTTAGTTCGTGATCCATCGCCCATGATCACAACAAAAATCCCTACAGAGGAATTTGTTTCCTCTGACACGCACACACTTATAGATCCAACAGGCTCTTCAGAGGAGCTTAGAGTGCACAGAGACGAAGGGACTCTAGACAAGTCCCCTAGTCAACCTAAGGATATTCCTGTACCCATCTCTGGAGTGGATAAGGACAATGTTCTCACCGGAACTTCTGTAGAGCACGAGGCCTCAAAAACGTCTGCTCAAGTATCAGAAGGAAATCCTTCCATCCTTAACGTACAAACAGGGACGAAAGAAGGTATCCCAGGAACATGGATTCACTCTGGGGACGAATGTGTTCCCCCAGAGGTTCCACCAGGCTCACATGTCGCAAGGAATGAGTTCCAAACCCTTGTCACCTCTGTGACCACTTCGTTAGGAGAGTTGAAAAGCTCTCTTGATGCTTTTGCAGAATCAACAAGGAAGGCCATTTCTGAACTGACCACCAAAGTGGATAACCTATCCACAGAGGTGAAACAGGCCTGTGCTCAAATGAAAGAAACTGCATCAACCTCTGCTACCACTACCGCTTCTGAATATGAGAAAGCCACAACCTCTGCCTTCCAAAGCTCTGTCAAAGACTTGCTGAAAAAGCTGAAAGAACAATCCCCCTGCTGGCGTTACACCAGAGGACTTGAAGACGGCCTTAGAGCAAGTTCAAGAACAAACAACAAGGGAGACTCTGGCCATGAAGCCTTCTGACTACATGACCAGAGCTCGACTAACAAAAGTTGGACAAGGGGTAATCGACCAAGTAACAGAGCTCAACAAGCCTTCACTGCTGCCAACGCCAATTATGTCAAGGACTTCCGAAAAAGCGTCGGCAAACTGCGCTACAACACAGAGGTAGAGGTTCACAGTCTCCTTGGTCTCTGTGATGACGTATGCGCAAAACTAATAGCAGCAGGTGCCACTCCACCGAAGAAGCCAGAAGCTTCGTGCAGAGCAGAGGGTACAAAAGAAAAGGGTCAGGATGACTCTGATGATGACTCCGATGATTCATCAGATCATCCTGAGGGGGAGAAAGAGACACAAGACAAAGCTGCAGACATAGGTTTACCTGCACCAACGCCAATATCAGCAGAACCTATATCCCAAGCACCCCCAACTGAAACCCAAGAAGAAACTCCCCAACAACAGAAGACCACAGACGCAATACCCACCTCTGTGGAAACAACCTCTATATTCGGAGAAGTTGTGCCAACCCGTGAACAATTTCAAATCCACACATCTTCCGAAGAAGACAAATCCCCTACACCAGAAGCTGAAACAACAAAACCCCCCATCTCCCACACCCAAAACCAGAACCAAATCCATTGCTCACGAAAGAAAATATATGAGCAAATCAGCAGAATCCTCACCAACCAAACCCACATCCCCAATCAAGACCTCAGAAACACAAGTGTCAAATCCAACAGAGGCAACCCCCGCAAATCCTATTGAAACACCTACAACTAAGTCCTCAGAAGCTCAACAGTTAAAACCAACAGAGGTAATCCCACCACTACAATAAGATCTCCAGCCAAAGGCAAAAGACAAAGGCAAGGGAATACTGACAGAGGAACCAAAGAAGAAAAAGCCGAAGCATCAACCCACAGAGAAACTGTTGGTCCCGAAGGGTTATACAAGTT
Organism: Saussurea involucrata; assembly: GCA_033807775.1. Taxonomy (NCBI): domain Eukaryota; kingdom Viridiplantae; phylum Streptophyta; class Magnoliopsida; order Asterales; family Asteraceae; genus Saussurea; species Saussurea involucrata. The sequence continues at coordinate 91,791,467 of CM066327.1, read as the reverse complement.
TGTAGAAGGGGGGGTTGAATACAAACACACGATTTTTACTTTCTAAATTGTTTATTGATAAATCTTAAAATAATTTACAACTTGTTGCGGAACAAGATTAAGGATTAACCTAATCTAAACAAGTTAAGAACACTAAGTTTCTTGCACTAGAAATAAGATAGAAAGGATATAAGAATATTACGAATAATATTCTAACACTAAGAGAGAAAGAAGAAGATGGCTGAGCACTTCAATTCTGAAGTAGGGTTCTTCATTATATACTGCATGCATTTAATGCATGGCAATGTTACTTTACACGTGGCAGCATCTGAGTGGTTGCATGTTTTGACCTTTGTAGACAACCTTAGTAGCCGCATGGTGCACAGTGTAGAATCAGAGTTTGTTGTACGATTCTAGACAGAAGGGAGGTCTGTTCTGACATTTCGTACGGAGACGTGCAAGGGGATAGACAAAAGTAACTTGTAGAGTAGACCTCATGATCAGCGTTCGTTGAACAGTTCTTTATCAGCGAATAATAAAGCTCAGCGACTGCTGAAGTCTTCCCCATTCTTCTCTATTCTTCAAAGAAAGAAACAATGGCTTCCACTTCGAGATCTCCGGCGAACTCCACTGCACATTCAGAACACTCACAAAACCCTGACATAGCCAGAGACCTAGAACAAGACAACTCCAGTGATGCAGCAGATTTTGCTCCGACCCCCCACCTGCAAAACTTCTTAGAACATGATCACTTTGGCCGAAACCTTCCCCTAAAACCCAATAACCATTACCTTGTTCCCTCCAGAACCGCATTTGGGGAAAACATGCCATTCTTCTGAACATTCTGGAGAACCACTACCTTTTCCCTCTCTTATCCAAGAACGTGAAGAAGATCCCTGCTAGATACCTTTACCAATTCTGGCAGAGTTGCCATTTTGATTCACAAGATAGACAAATCAAGGGTTACATTTCCAAACCTGATCAATCTGAATACCTCGAACTCAAGTTCAACAGAACAATGTTCTCCCTTGAGTTTGCTCTACCTACCAGAGGTCTTCTGGGTATAAATAAGTATGCTGAGGAACCATCAGATGAAGACCTCTGCAGATTTGTAGAAATGTTGGGGTACAACACACATCTGAAGAAGAGAAATTACTTTAGAAGAAATAGATTCCCACCTTTGTGGAATACTCTCTTCTCCATTCTCAACAGATGTCTTACTGGGAAGGTGGGCAGTCCAGACCAAACTTCTCACCAAATCACGGCCATTATGTATGGGGTATACTACGATCTACCTCTGGACTATGCCACCCTAATGATGCAGGAAATGATCAACACTATTGATCGAAGAATCTCCTCCCAAAGGGCCAAAGGACCCACAACTGAAGAACTTCCCCCATTACAATTTCAGAGGATTCTAGGTGTCCTACTAGAACCTCTGTTGCTCTTGGAAAAATGGCCAATGGAGGGCCCAACTGTAAAAACCTACCCTTTGGCAAGAAACGCCCCAACAATGCACGAGGATTGATACAACTTCTGCAGACCTCTGCCAACCAAACTTTTGACTTATGCAAGCGATGAGGGGCTTAGACTAAAATATATACGTGATCACAGGACTCCAGAACCGAGTCCAGTGACACCCCCACATCTAGGAGCCCAAATAGGAGACCAGGTAGTGGAAAGAATGAGTGATGAGAAGTGGGCAAAAGCCTGGGCAAAGCATAAGCAAATACAGTCTCGATTCCATCAACAGAGGAGCCAGCTCGAACACTCTGCCTCTAGGCAAAAATCCTCTGTCACACCCACCAAAAGGAAAACAAAGGCCTCAAAATCAAGGAAGACTGTAGAGGGCACCTCTACTAGTGCTACACAAACCCAACAATACCCTCCTACAGAAACAGTAGTTGAATCCTCTGCACCTCCTCCTCCAAAAGACAAACAGAAGAAAAGAAAACACAAGTCTTCTGAGGAGGGTGCCCCAAGCCTAAAAGAAAGAAAAGCAAGAAGAAGACCAAGAAACCCCACACTCCTCTGCAAACCATCGCAGAGGGAGTTGAAATGGACGGAACAGCAGAAGAAACCCGTGAACAACCTCTGCTCTCCCCAATGCCAATCCATTATGCAGACGATCAGGGTGACTTTTCTGCCTTCCTCCAACAACCCGGAATTGCAGACTCTTTAGACCCTTCTGGATGGAACGCAGAAGCCCTATCTCATCATTTAACAGAAGCGCCAGACTTTAGAATCTCTTCTGACTTGGATGAAGATGACCAAACCCCACAGAATATTCAGTCTGCGACTCCAGAAGTACTTCATAACCCCTTCACCCAACCCGGATATGATGTTCTAAGAAGAAGTCCAAAAGAAGCGGTTGCTACAGAGGATATGGTGGAAACTGATGAAGAGAAAGATGACCAATTAAAAGAAGGTCTTTATCAACCTCACGTAAAAGCTCTGATTGAGACTCATCCCTGCTATGATTCGCTAGGGAAAAGCCCAGAAGTTAGAATAGAAGTCGTGAGCTATAAAGCAGAGAAAGAGGCTGAGACAATAGATGGTGAAGTAGTGGTAGGATGCTCAACAGAGGAGGAATCTAGAAAAGATGTCGTAGTTAGAAGAGGCACACATCCCCAACCAACTCCCAGTGCAACCCACACTTCTAACATCGCCAGTCTAGTGGCAGAAGATGTTACTGAAAAAGAGCACTACAACTCGACCCCAACCCAAACTGACCGGGCAGAGGTAACTCTTTCTACCTCTGTACCAATCTTAGCCGGGGAAACCATTTCAGGGGAGTCCTCTCAAAAGGACTTACCCTTAGTTCGTGATCCATCGCCCATGATCACAACAAAAATCCCTACAGAGGAATTTGTTTCCTCTGACACGCACACACTTATAGATCCAACAGGCTCTTCAGAGGAGCTTAGAGTGCACAGAGACGAAGGGACTCTAGACAAGTCCCCTAGTCAACCTAAGGATATTCCTGTACCCATCTCTGGAGTGGATAAGGACAATGTTCTCACCGGAACTTCTGTAGAGCACGAGGCCTCAAAAACGTCTGCTCAAGTATCAGAAGGAAATCCTTCCATCCTTAACGTACAAACAGGGACGAAAGAAGGTATCCCAGGAACATGGATTCACTCTGGGGACGAATGTGTTCCCCCAGAGGTTCCACCAGGCTCACATGTCGCAAGGAATGAGTTCCAAACCCTTGTCACCTCTGTGACCACTTCGTTAGGAGAGTTGAAAAGCTCTCTTGATGCTTTTGCAGAATCAACAAGGAAGGCCATTTCTGAACTGACCACCAAAGTGGATAACCTATCCACAGAGGTGAAACAGGCCTGTGCTCAAATGAAAGAAACTGCATCAACCTCTGCTACCACCACCGCTTCTGAATATGAGAAAGCCACAACCTCTGCCTTCCAAAGCTCTGTCAAAGACTTGCTGAAAAAGCTGAAAGAACAATCCCCCTGCTGGCGTTACACCAGAGGACTTGAAGACGGCCTTAGAGCAAGTTCAAGAACAAACAACAAGGGAGACTCTGGCCATGAAGCCTTCTGACTACATGACCAGAGCTCGACTAACAAAAGTTGGACAAGGGGTAATCGACCAAGTAACAGAGCTCAACAAGCCTTCACTGCTGCCAACGCCAATTATGTCAAGGACTTCCGAAAAAGCGTCGGCAAACTGCGCTACAACACAGAGGTAGAGGTTCACAGTCTCCTTGGTCTCTGTGATGACGTATGCGCAAAACTAATAGCAGCAGGTGCCACTCCACCGAAGAAGCCAGAAGCTTCGTGCAGAGCAGAGGGTACAAAAGAAAAGGGTCAGGATGACTCTGATGATGACTCCGATGATTCATCAGATCATCCTGAGGGGGAGAAAGAGACACAAGACAAAGCTGCAGACATAGGTTTACCTGCACCAACGCCAATATCAGCAGAACCTATATCCCAAGCACCCCCAACTGAAACCCAAGAAGAAACTCCCCAACAACAGAAGACCACAGACGCAATACCCACCTCTGTGGAAACAACCTCTATATTCGGAGAAGTTGTGCCAACCCGTGAACAATTTCAAATCCACACATCTTCCGAAGAAGACAAATCCCCTACACCAGAAGCTGAAACAACAAAACCCCCCATCTCCCACACCCAAAACCAGAACCAAATCCATTGCTCACGAAAGAAAATATATGAGCAAATCAGCAGAATCCTCACCAACCAAACCCACATCCCCAATCAAGACCTCAGAAACACAAGTGTCAAATCCAACAGAGGCAACCCCCGCAAATCCTATTGAAACACCTACAACTAAGTCCTCAGAAGCTCAACAGTTAAAACCAACAGAGGTAATCCCACCACTACAATAAGATCTCCAGCCAAAGGCAAAAGACAAAGGCAAGGGAATACTGACAGAGGAACCAAAGAAGAAAAAGCCGAAGCATCAACCCACAGAGAAACTGTTGGTCCCGAAGGGTTATACAAGTTTGTAGAAGGGGGGGTTGAATACAAACACACGATTTTTACTTTCTAAATTGTTTATTGATAAATCTTAAAATAATTTACAACTTGTTGCGGAACAAGATTAAGGATTAACCTAATCTAAACAAGTTAAGAACACTAAGTTTCTTGCACTAGAAATAAGATAGAAAGGATATAAGAATATTACGAATAATATTCTAACACTAAGAGAGAAAGAAGAAGATGGCTGAGCACTTCAATTCTGAAGTAGGGTTCTTCATTATATACTGCATGCATTTAATGCATGGCAATGTTACTTTACACGTGGCAGCATCTGAGTGGTTGCATGTTTTGACCTTTGTAGACAACCTTAGTAGCCGCATGGTGCACAGTGTAGAATCAGAGTTTGTTGTACGATTCTAGACAGAAGGGAGGTCTGTTCTGACATTTCGTACGGAGACGTGCAAGGGGATAGACAAAAGTAACTTGTAGAGTAGACCTCATGATCAGCGTTCGTTGAACAGTTCTTTATCAGCGAATAATAAAGCTCAGCGACTGCTGAAGTCTTCTACTTGATACTTCACGTTGAGTGGACAGGTCTTGCTTCGCTGATATCCGCATCAGTTCATTAGTAGACTTGTCACTGGTTCTTGGGCTTGATCTTCGACTTCAGCGTAGAACCTATGTTGACGTGAGACTTGTCTTCAGGGATCATAAGTAAACAACTATAACTTATCAGCGATCATCACAGAGACTGAACAGGCTTAGAGCTACTGGATGAACAGTGTTCGCTGAATGTCTAATCTAAAGAGCGAGAGTTCCTATCAGTGGTACTGTAAAGTCCTAGTACTTATCAGCGATACTGAAACTCTAATACATATTGTTTACTTACAATTTTCACTAAGTGTTTAAGAGAGGGTCATTATCAAATCACTAAGGGTTTGGATCAACAATCTCCCCCTATTTGATTATGATTTAGCAACAAAGAAAATTGCTAAGTATGAAAACATAAGGATAAAAAGAACTCATAAAATATTTGTTCCTTTTACTGTTTTCTGTGATCTTTTAAGTACTGATGGAGTAAAGTACATTCGCTGAAAATTTTCTTTTAACTTCGTATAAGATTACAGAGGGAAGTAGAAAAATTACAAGTACAACAAATTTAAATTACAAGTACAAAAGAGGTAAGCTGATAAAGATAGAAAGATTACAAGGAAATCCTATCAGCCTTCAAAAGGTTCTTCCTTAACGAGAAGTTCATCAAGGGTCTTTGTTGTAGGTATCATCCAGTCAGGGACCGTTACTCCTTGATCTCGTTTATTCTTTGCTTCAGCAAAGATTAAGGGCTTGGGATATCGTGCCTGAAGATCGCGTCTCAATTCACACCAATAAATGAGATCCGTGAGCTGTTCAATGGGAGTGATGGGAAGCTCAGAGACACGTTGAAAACGTTGTCCTTCATCGTAGTCGAGTAAGAAGATACCATAAGGATTGCTTATGACTTTACCAGGGACGAAACGTTCACCAGGTGGCAGAGAGGTATCCAGCGCTGAGAGATCAGGATCAGGACCAAGTACTTCAGCACGTGAAAAACCAATACCTGTTTCGTTCCGGATAGGAGGACCTGAATCTGATGGTTTGGACTTTTTCTTTGTAGAGGCCCTTCTTCGTTGAGTCGCAAGAGGAGGAGGCGGAGGAATATCCACAATAGAAGAAACCAAGTCGATCTGAGAATTTATGATTTTTTCGACATGACTCCTATATTGTGAGCTAGATCGCTGAATGGCTATTCGCATCTCCAACCATTCAGAGAAACCGTACTTATTGATCGTAGCAGCATTGATGTTTTCCTTGGTACCGTTTTCTCTGAATAGATCGACCTTAACAACTGGAACATCTATGGTCGTTTTTCCTCTGATGATCACCTTGTGAATTCTGGCAGCCCGATATCGATAGTGCAGTCTTTTTTTGCACCATTCCAAGGTAGAATCAGATACCTTGGTCTTTTCTTCAACGATCTTCTGGGCGTCTTCCCATAACTGACGTTGGACTTCGATGGGAGTTCTTTTCAGTTTGGGGTCATTCACCGATTCTTAGGCAAGCTGGATGGCGAGGGCCTTATCTTTTTCTTCAGCTTCCTTCTTTTCAGCGAGTAATCTTTTGGCTTTAAGATGATCAACGAACTCTTTCTTTGATAACCTGAACTTTGTGGGAACAGGGACTTTGGAGCGAGGGAGGATGATTCGTTGATCCTCGAACTTCTTGATCATTTCTTCTCTCCTTTTCTGATCCTCTTCACTTAGCTTTTGAGGAGCTAAGGAAGGTCTGTTTTTGTGAGAGAGAAGTTGTTCTTCAGGTTCATCGGTCTTAGTGATTAAATCCAAGACCGGGATTATTTCTTCAGCTCTTGTGGCTGGGATTATTGTTGGTGCAGCAGTGGGGACTTCAGCTGGATCCTCAAGCAGGGGAGAGGACTAGCTAAAACACAATGATCGTTTATGTAAGATTATGGGAAGAAAGAGATAGAGAAAAGAACGGGGTTTAAGTGTATAGAGGTTTTATGGATAAAAGGATTGAGATTGTGAAGGGATAGAGGAAAGATGCTGAGTAAGGGAATAGAAGATATTGTACCTGACAAACTGGCTTTATCTGACGGATGGCCAGATTGCCTTCTGCAGCGAGGCCTTTGTTTTTGCCTTTATCAGCTTCAGACGCTGCAGGATTTGTCTTAGTCGTCTCCCCTGATGGTTCACTTATCGAAATCCCTTTCTCAGGGACCTTCTTGGGCTCAACAAAGAAGAAGTCATCATCATCATCATCGTCATCATCATCATCATTTTTATGAGTTGATGATGGTTCGTCTTCAGAGATGTCGACAGCTTCATCGTCTTCAGCTTCTTCTTCACACTCGACATCATCAGCGTAAGGTTCGGTCACGTCAGCAGCAGCTTCAGTTTCCTCATCGAGTTGCTCCCCCTCAGATACAGAGGGAGGTTTCTCGGTTCCCTCAGGGTTTTCAACTTCCTGGGGTTGTGCAGAAGAAGTAGCAGCAGTGGTTTCATTTGTCTCCCCCTCAGCATTATGGGGAAGACCTTCATCATTCTTCTCCCCCTCTTCCTCATGACGAGGAGGGGAGGCAAGTGGAATATCAACATCAGTATGAGAATCACTGTCTTCTTGGCCAGTGAGTCCCATGCATAATTCAACCACTGCTAATTTGTCGTCTAGGCCAGATATAGCAGGAGCGAGTCTTTGAAGATTCTCTCGATCTACCTGAGTAAAATGTGAAGGAGCACAGGTAGCAGCATTCAGGCGATCGAGGATTTGTTGCAGTAGATTGGTGGCAGTGCTGACATCTGTCATTAAGAAGGACACTTATGTCTTCAGCACTGTGACTTCGCTGGACAGGTTAGTATAGGAGAGGTTGAGATTGTTGATGGCAGTAGAGTTTTCAGCAAGAGTAGCAGCAAAGCTTGCAATGTTGCCATCCATCTTCTCTAGATCAGCACTGGAGGCTTTCTAATCAACGATCTCTGTTGATCCAAACCCTCAGTGATTTGATAATGACCCTCTCTTAAATACTTAGTGAAAATTGTAAGTAAATAATATGTATCAGAGTTTCACTATCGCTGATAAGTACTAAGACCATACAGTACCGCTGATAGGAACTCTCGCTCTTTAGATTAAACATTCAGCAAACACTGTTCACCATAATGCTTTGAGCCTGTTCAGTCCTTATGGTGATCGCTGATAAGTTAGTTGTTTACTTATGATCCCTGAAGACAAATTTCACGTCAACATAGGTTCTACGCTGAAGTCGAAGATCAAGCTCAAGAACCAGCGACAAGTCTCCTAATGAACTGATGCGGATCAGCGAAGACTCAGATTTTTCCACTCAACGTGAAGTATCAAGTACAAGACTTCAGCTATCGCTGAACTTTATCATTCGCTGATAAACAATGTTAAAGCGCTGAATCAACGAAAGCTGATCATGAAGTCCTCCGTACAAAATATTTTTGTCTTAACCACCCTTGCACAACTTCGTACGATATGTCAAAAAAGAACCTCCTTATTGTTTGAAATCGTACAACCACTCTGATACTACACTGTTCAAACATGCGGCTACTAAGGTTGTCTACAAAGGTCAATGACATACAACCAATGAGCTGCTTCGACGTGTAAAGTATAAACGGCGATGCATTAAATGCATGCAGTATATAAGAAGGACTCCAGCTTCATTTTTTAAGCACTCGAAAACTCAGGACGAGTCACTTGCTAACTCTGGTCAAGTCATCCTTCTTATCTTGAGATAGGTTATTATTAGTAATTTCCTTCTCTTTCTTAGTGCAAGAAACTTAGTGTTCCAACTTGTTTAGATTTAGGTTTATTCCTTAATCTTGTTCCGCAACAAGCTGTAAATTGTTAATGATTTATCAATAAACAATTTAGAAAAGTAAAATCTATGTGTTTGTATTCAACCCCTCCCCCCCCCCCCTTCTACAAACTTGTATAGCCCTTCGGGACCAACAAGTGGTATCAGAGCAGATTTGTTTAATCTCATAAACAAGATCTAATCTATACTAAGATTTCTGTTCCTTGCTATTTCTGAAAATGGCTACCAACACAAACTATATTGACAATGGTTCTCTTGCAAAACCCCAGAGATAATTTTAATCTATGGTAAAATAGGATGATTCTCTTCTTAGAAGGTGAAGACCCTGCTATGCCTTATTATCTTGACAACGACCCATATATTCCTGTAAGAATTGATGTTGCAGTTCCAGCAGCTGAGAATAGACCTGCTATTCCAGAAAGGCTGATTCCTAAGGAAATTCATATGTGGACTGATGAAGATAAGAAGAAAGTGGCTATCGACACCAAAGCCAGATCCATACTCTCCATGGCTCTTCCTGACGAAGTCTACCATTCCGTCATGAAGGTACTTCTGAAGTCGAGGACTCTCGAAAGATCAACCTGGTAAGACAGTATGAAAGCTTCATTTGTGGTAAGAATGAATCTCTCTCTGAAGTACACCAACGTTTTAACTGTTTAATAATAGATCTGAAAACTGTTGGTAACGAATATTCTAACTTTGAAGTGCTGACAAAGTTCTTAGAATGTTTACCTGAAAGATGGGACAGTTATTCTATGTGTCTCAAGTTGTCAAAGGATCTAAAATCAATGACCCTTTCTACCTTATATGGCACGATGCTGAATCATGAGCAATCGAGTCATCTTAAGAAGAATCTTGTAAAAGATTCCAAAAGCACCCTTGTTGCTTTAATCTCAGAGGATCCTTCCACTCGGCGACCCTCGGTCACTATCACTGAGTTGGAGAGTAACTCTGAAAGGTCATCAGATTCTGACTCTTCAGATCTTGATGAATCTTTGGCTCTCCTCACTAAAAAGTTTAGGAGATTTGCCAAAAAGAAAATGTTCAGAAAGAATAAACCTCTTTCTATTACTGACAAGCCAAGATCATCAACTCCTGTTGATAAGGCTACTGCTACTTGTTTTAACTGTGAAAAGATAGGACATTTTGCTAACGAGTGCAGGTCAAAGAAAGTCTCTAGACCCTCAGTTTTCCCAAGAAAAACTTTATTCCCAGGAATAGAGATGACAAATACGCCAAGCTAAAAGAAAGGTATGCGTAGCTGAAAAGCTTTAAGAAGAAAGGCAAAGGCCTGATGGCTGACTATGATTGGGCTGACTCTGATGAGGAAGAAACATCTGACTCTGAAGATGATGAAGCCAATCTCTGTCTTATGGCCACGATTGAAGATGAGGAAGAAAGTTTAGACATTCCCTCCACTTCAACCTCTGCTACTCAGGTATCACCTTCCTTCTTTACCAATATCGCAAATACTGATGAAGTTGATAGTCTTCGAAAGATTGATCTCTTGACTAGAAGTTTATATGAATCCATGAATGGAAAAACTGTAGTTGAAAATCAAAACCTTGATCTCGCTGAACAGCTTAAAAACTGTCACCTTCAAATAGAAAATCTTTCTAAAATTGAAGAAGATTTTAAAAATCAAGTGCACTAAAATCAGCTAGTCAAAATCGAACGAGAAGAAGCTATCGCTGCATTAAGAGCTAAAAAAGCTACTGTTGATGGATGGTGTAATTCCTCAACAAAGTTCACTGAGATAATTAAGTCTCAGATTCCCCTAAGTGATAAACGTGGTCTTAGTTACAAAGCTGATACTCTAGAACCAACCACTGATCGTTCCATGCTCTTATTTGGAACTTTCGTATCCTCAGTCGCTGACACTTCATCCTCTTAGTGTTCCTCTTCTAAACCACCTATCCTTGAGGAAATTTCTACCTCTTCAAAAGGTAAAGAGAAAATGGTTTATCCAAAACCTACCTCTGTCTTTAAAGATAAAGGTAAAGGAATTGCTTTTGATCAAAATCTGTTAGGACACTAAAGTTGTCCTTTATAATAGAAAGTTTTGTAAAGCAATAGCTGTGTTAAAGGGCTTATGCTTAATTGTTGTAGCAAGTGATGAAGACTATAAATAGGTCTTTACTTGTAGTTTGTAGGAAGTGAATTCATTAATACAAGATGTAGATCTCTAATCACTTTGTGTTCTCTCTAGGTTAGATTTCCTTTTCAATAATGTTCTTCATCATCTTGTTACACAATACTTGGATTGTATGAAGTTCATGGACCTAACAAGTGGTATCAGAGCTAAACAGGAGATTCAAGCAGATCAAGATCCAAATCGAAGAATTTTTCATCGATACGATCATCGGATCTTCATAATTCAAGCGTTTTTAGCCCTATTTTGCTCAGATTTCGGAGATTTCGGAGATTTCGAACAGGACGTTGTAGAAGAGTTTGAATCTTCTTGATGAACTTAATGATCTGCTCGGGTGCTTCAGACTTGAGTCGTAAGAAAACTCATCAACCAAAACCAAGATATATTTCTTTCCTCCCATTGGCTGAGTTCGCATAGGGCCACAGAGATCCATGTGAATTAATTCCAAGGCGTTGTTGCAATTAGACAAAGTCTTGGTCTTGTCTGAAACATGTTTCATCTTTCCCATTTCACTAGCTGGACACACAGAAACTTTGTCAATTTTCATTTCAGGAAGCCCGGAAACTAATCCATCTATTCGAAGCTTGTTGATGCTGCGAAAATTTTGATGTGAGAGTCTTCGATGCCATAACCAACACTCTTCTTGTGAAGATTTTGATACAAGACAAACTTGATTAGAAGCAACAAGAGTTGTAAAATCAGTCATGTATAGGTCTCCACATCTTTTGGCCCTGAAGATTTCTGACCAATTAAAGTCCAAAATGTAACAAAAATCTTTGTCGAATAACACCTTACAGTTCTTGTCGCAGAATTGACTAATACTGAAAAGGTTATGCCCTAAATCTTCAACATACAAGATCTTTTCTATTTGTATCGAGTCATTTTTCAACGTTCCGTAGCCTCGAACGTGACCTTTTGAATCATTTCCAAACCCCACCGATCCGCCAAGAGATATGTCTAGAAGCTCACGAATAAGTGCTTGTACCCAGTCATGTGTCTAGAAGCTCCCGAATCAATAACCCACACATGACTATCCTGTAAAAAGAAAGAATTACCTTATCTTAGGTACCCATATCTGTATGGGTCCTTTCTTGTTAGTACAGATCAGTTTGTTTATTACAGTTGATGAATCTTGAATTTTGCCTTTAAAGGTAAGGTTATTTTGTGAATTTGGTTTGTTGAGTTGATCTTTGGGAATCCAAACCATATTCACATCAACTGTTTTTGTTTCTTTCTTCTTATTCTGTTTCTTTGATCTGAAACCGAACATTTTAGCAAATTTGTTTGCTGAAGATTTTAAAGAAAATGATGAAGTATTAGACTTTTTGTTCTAATAACTTCTTTTTCTTTTTCTCTATCTTCCGCTAAACATTTATAAAGTTGTGCTTCATCGTGATATTTCAACTTTGAACTTTTCTCATCTTCAAGTTTCTTTTGAACTTTATGAAGATTCTTTTGAACTTTTTCAAATTTCTCATTAAGTTCAAGTATCACGATTTGCATTTCTTCATATCTATCATCTTCAGTTTCAAAATCATTTTCAAAATCATCACATTTATCAGAATTATCAGAAGGATAAAGAAATTATACCTCGGATTCCTTATCTTCTTCATCTATCTTTGCCATCAGACTGTGCTTCACTTCTGTAAAATGCGCCTCTTCATCATCAGAGGAATCCATAAGCCAAATCTCCTCTTCAGCACTAACAGGCTTTCCACTTTCCTTGGTTTTAGCTAGATGTGCCTTACGCTGATAATATTCAGAATCCTTGACCTTCTTTTGCCTACAGTCTCTGGCAAAATGATCTGGTTTCCCACAGTTGAAGCAGTTTCGGTCATCTCTATCCTTCTTTTCTCCCCTCTCCTTTTTTACAATTTTCACCTCTTTATCCTCTTTTTCATCTTTCTCTTCTTTCTCTTCCTCCTTTTTTTCATACTTTTTCTCAAACCTTTTAAATCTGTTAACCTTATTGTATTTAGGTTTAGTCTTTGAGTAGAACTTCTTTCTACTATACCTGTTTTGGAACTTGTTGGTCAATAATGCTAACTTTTCAGCAATATCCTCCATATCATCCTCAGAACTGCTATTATCATCATCAGAAGAACTTATCTTCTTATTGCTCATTCCAGAAATCAAAGCCTTAGTTTTCAAAGCACCACTTTTTCTTTGTTCACTCAAAAGGGCTAATGACTCTTCGACCTTTCTATCCTTTTCTTTAACCGCTTTTACTTTATCTTCGTGTTGACTTAGAATACTGAAAATGTCGGTCAACTTTTCATCATCCATATCTCTTGACATTTGGAGCTGAATGGAGTAAGAATCCCATTCTGGTAGAAGATTCTTGATAAACTTGTAGTTTATCTCCAATTCCGATTTGTCGACTCCATTCCTTCTCAAATCATTTAGAATTATGTTGTAGCGGTTGTAGGTTTCTTTCAATAATTCACCATCTCTTGCCTTAAACCCTTCATATGCATTGATGCTTTGATTCTTTTTAGTCTTCATTGATTTTGAAGATCCCTCAAACTGCCTTTCTAACTCATCCCATATTTCCTTACCTGTATTTCGACTATCTACACGGTTGTAGATATCCTTTGGGATGGCTTGAGTCAAGTAAGTCAAGGCTAGTTCATCAATTTCAACCTTAGCTTTGTCAGCTTCATTGTAATATCTGTATTCTTTTTCAACTCTTCTTGGAGGAACAACCTGACTTGTAGTAGTTTCAGGAATACCATCAATGTTAATGTATGCTTTGTAAGGACCATTTTGAATAGACAGCATGAGATCTCGGTTTTGATGATTCAGAAATTGAGTCATTCTTTTTTTCCATTGAGAATACTCTTCAGCTTGAAGAACTGGAGGCTTTCTCTTTGATCCCATACTCATTAAATCTCTCGACATCTTTTCAAAATAGCTAGAAAATGATCGTTCAGAAGATCAAGCAGTAAGTGTAAAAAAAATACACTTAAAATAATTCGAATTCAACAGATGCTAAGTATAGAATTCGAATTCAACTAACACTTCCAAGAATTCGGATGCACTTAGGTTCGAAATCAACAATCCGAATTCGAAATTCTAACTTAGCTTGGTACGAAATCACTCAATTCAGACTTAACTGAATCCGAAATCCCCCAATTCGAACTTAACTGAGTCCGAAATCACCCAATTCGAACTTAACAGGGTTCGAAATCACCCAATTCGAACTTAACAGGGATCGAATTCTATACTTGGAAAATCAAAATCAACTCAGATTAATCCACAACTTCTCAATTCGAATGATCAACGATTCGAAATCAACTCAATTCTTGTGTAGACTAATTCGCAACCAGCAGAATTCGAACCTAACAGAGTTCGAATTCAATGAATTCGAAACCTTCTCGAGTCGAAATCTACACTTTGATGACCAAGAACACTCCGAATTCCCTTGAATAATCCGAATTCTGTATGAATGATCCGAATTCACCAAGAATGATCCGAATTCACCAAGAATGATCCGAATTCTTCACTTCGAACTTGAAAAACACAGATTCAGCCATAACTTTTTCAATTCTTGATCAATTAACACGAAATTTGTACTGGTTTGCTCAAAATCAAAATCCACACACTTTCTCAGTTAATCACAATTTCTAATTCGATCAGTTTAATCGAATTAAAGTCCAAAACAGTGAATTGGGGTTTTCTAACAAAGTTTCAAAGAAATGATCAAATCTGATGATTTTGTGCAGAATTTGATGATAATCCAAGAGTTAATGTTGTTCAGATTTCAATTCCGAGTTCAGTGATGCCAAGAATTGATCCAAGAAATCAAAAATCAAAGTCTGAATAAAAAGTGATCAGATGAATAGTAAAGCATGCATGGTTCGAATTCTGTATGAACAGTGTAAAAATTCTTCAATTTGGATCTTCGATCTGCTTGAATCTCCTGTTTGGCTCTGATACCAAATGTGAAATCCCAAATCTAGCAATATGTAAAGAACAAATGTAGAGAGAATTTAGAAGGCAAACTTGTCATCCATATATTGATCTCTAAAGTACAAATGACAAAATGCTCAAGAAGTTTCTAAAGGGATCTAGATTTATTTCTAACTAAGAACTAGACATGCCTATTTATACCCATAAAATACAAGGTATAAAGGCACTAGCAACTAATACAGTACATTGACTTTACAGTAAATCTTGAATACAATAATGCTCTAACAAAATCCTCAGAAGGGTATCTTTATACCTAAGCTGAATGCGTCTACAACTTTAGTGATTCATCCCTCTGGATCAAGGAATCAGATCTCTGGATCTACTCAGCGTGGATCTATTCAGCGATCTACTCCTAGAATCAGGGTGGATGTCCTTGGTAAGAAATCTGAAGAACTGAATGTTCCTCCCATTTCTAAAACCAATAGCTTATTTGGTGCTGTTCCTTCTAATTCAAAATCAAAAGCTCATCATTCAAATGGTCCTAGAACTATTTTTAGTTATAGGAAATGTTATCACTGTGGACTTACTGATCATATTGCTAGTAAGTGCCCCACAACCACCAAAGCTGAAGAGATAGCTAAGGTGAAGATCATTGCCCCCAAGGCAAAGAAGACCACTGAGGTTAAGAAATTAACCAAAGCGAATACTGACAAAGCGGAATCTTCAAATGCTGCGAAGACTGTTGAACCTTCCATTCCAACTACTTCCACTGACAAATGTGTACACATGGTTAAGTGGGTACCCAAGAAAAACTAATATTCCTTTGTAATGCAGGTTAAGAAGGGTATCTGGTATCTCGATAGCGGATGCTCTAGACACATGACTGGAAAGAAAAGCCTGCTCGCTGAATACAAGGAAGAGAAGGGTCCCTTTGTGACTTTCGGTGGAAATGGAAAAGGACATACCCGAGGGTTTGGTGTACTCTCAAATGGTACAACAACCTTCAGAAGAGTCGCATATGTTGAAGGGCTTAAGCATAATCTTCTAAGCATCAGTCAGCTTTGCGACATAGATAACAAGGTAATCTTTACCAAGGAATCCTGCTTTGTCGCTGACAAAAAGGAGAAGATAGCTCTCAGCGGTTATCGTTTGGAAAATGTTTATGTAATAAACATGGACTCAACAACCACTGAGAACTCCTGTTTCTTCTCAAAAGCCTCATCTGATGTCAACTAGCTATGGCATAAGGGGCTCTCTCATCTAAACTTTAAGACATTGAACACTCTTTCTTCAAAAGAGTTAGTCACTGGTCTACCTCAACACTCAAACGCCAAAGAGTCGTTATGTTCAGCGTGTGAGAAAGGCAAGCAGACCAAATCTAGCTTTAAGTCAAAGTAAGTCTCCTCAGTGTCATCTCCTCTACAACTTCTCCATATGGATTTGTTTGGCCCTGTTAACAAACAATCCATCGCTGGAAAGAAATATATGCTAGTCGTAGTTGATGAATTCTCTCGCTATACATGGGTTATGTTTCTCCGTTCTAAGAGTGACACCCCTGAAGAACTCATCACCTTTGTTCGGAAGATGGAAACCCTGAACAACTTGACCGTTCGCTCAATAAGGAGTGATCATGGGACTTAATTCAAAAACAATTCTCTTGATTCCTTCTTCGAGAGTAAGGGTATTTCTCACAACTTTTCTTCAGTGAGAACACCGCAACAAAATGGAGTCGCTGAAAGAAGAAATAGAACAATTATTGTAGCTGCACGTTCAATGCTCAGCGATTCTCACCTGCCTACTCAGTTTTGGGCAGAAGCTGTCAACACTGCTTGTTTTACGCAAAACTGGTCGCTGATAGTCAAAAGATTCAATAAGACAGCCTATGAACTTTTTCATGGGAGAAAGCCTTCAGTTAGCTTTCTTCACATCTTTGGATGTCAGTATTTCATACTGAACAACAGAGATGCCCTTGGAAAGTTTGATCCTAAGGCTGATGATGGAATCTTTCTTGGATATTCTTCAATCTCCAAAGCCTTCAGAGTTTTCAATCGAAGAAGACAAACTGTAGAAGAAACTATTCACGTCACGTTTGACGAATCCCGTTCAGCGAACTCTAAACCGTCCGCTGATACTGAAGAACTGAATCAATGGATGTTTTCTCATCTTGGTGATTCAGAAGATATTCACGTTGGCCCCAAGTATTTGTTATGTAAAAGTATTGAAAATAGTTAAAGTCGGAAGACCAACAGAGATCAGACAGAAGATTCGGAAGAAGTTCAAGTCAGAAGACCAACAGAGCTCAACAGAGCTTTGTCGAAGACTTCCAACAGAAGAACAAGTGTTTAACAGAAGACCAACATAGCTCTTGCAAAAGAGCTCTGGTGAAGTGAAGACCTCTGTCAGCCTAAGTCTCGTAGGAAATCCCAAGTGTTAGACAAGTGTCCATACTTTCCACGTATGCCCTAAAAATAGGAGACACACTTTCCACGTGTCATTCTAAGGTACGATAGTACACTGCCTTCACTTTTCCAGGGCTATAAATAGAGTGGTAGTGGAACAAACAATTGTAAGCTTTGGGAAGAGTAGTTTTCCACAATTGTTTAAGCACACACTACAACAATCCCGAGCACTACCTCCGTACGATATTGTTGTCCAATGAGATTTTCGAACACACTTGGACATGTTCTTGGTGTGATTCGTTATCAATATATGAGCAGCTTTTATATCTGATACTGTTATCATTTACTTTTAATATTTGATTCTCATAGTTCATTTATCGTTTACACAATCACTCATTTTAATGGCTTTATTTAATATGCTTCCGCTGTCTATTTCACTACCATTAATATGATACAACGTGAATCTGGGAACCTACAATTGGTATCAGAGCTCCTTTGGTTTTCTTAAACCAAACGATCCAATCTACCAAGGTTGACTCACTGTTGTTGATTGTGTCTGTGTGTCTTTAAAAGCTTCATTATATACTCTGTTTTTACTGCTTTCTAGTCTAAACAAGCCTTCATAGTTCTTATAACTGTGTTTAAAGCTTTCTAGTTTAGTTTAAACGTTTCTCTCAAAAGTTACTGTTCCATTGGTTACTGTTTAAAACTCATCTTCTAGTTGAAACTCTTTTTGTAAAAGCGGTACCCTGTTTTTCTCAAAAATGGCGAACAACGGTATAAATGCTATCTATACAGCTGGTTCTTTAACAAAACCTCCTACTCTTCTGAGAGATGAATATGCTCAGTGGAAGATCAGGATGGTTAACTTTTTCGATGGTATGGATAAAGACCTAATGCGATCTGTCACGGACGGACCATACCAACCCATGGTTTTTGTTCCTCGTGTAACCGCAACAGGAACTACTGCTGAGATTCCAGCTCATTATGAGATTAAAACCACAGGTTTTACTGATGAGGAAAATCTAAAAATGGAAAATGATCTTAAAGCAGTTAGACTACTGATAATGGCCATTCCAAACGAAATATTTCAAGAACTAAATTCATGTGTTACTGCTAAGGAAATCTGGGATCAACTTCGTAACCAACTTGAGGGTGGTATCAAGACCCAAAAGAACAGAAGGACCCAATGTATAAATGAATACACCGATTTCAAGGCACTTCCTGAGGAAACCTTACAACAAACCTACAACAGACTTAATGTGTTGATCAACAAATGCAAAAAATGTGGGGTTGTTAGGTCGAAGGAAGATAATAATGTTCTGTTTTTGAAAAGTTTGAATGATGAATGGTTAAATCTGTCCATGTCTTTACAAGCTAACCAGGACTTAGATGCATGGTCTCTAACAGATGTGTATGGCACTTTGGCCGCACAAGAGAAGGATGTTGTCAAGCAAAAAGGCAAATCCACCATTGCTGGCCCAATCGCTTTAGTTTCTGACTCTAAGAAAACCACATCAGATAAGTCCAACAGAGAGAGTTCAAACAGAGAGAAAAAGAAAGATAAGTCCGTTAAAAAGAAAGGAAAGAAAAGTTTAGTTGCAGAGAGTGATACAGAGGAAAGCTCATCAGAGGATGATGACATTCAAGCTTTTGCTCAATCTCTTACTCTAATAACTCAACAATTTAACAAGAGATTTGGCAATAAGTTTGACAGAAGAGGTAGATATGAGAGAAAAGAAGACAGAAGAGAATACGCTGCACCAGAACAAAGTAACAACAGAGTTACCACAGAACAAAGACAATCTCCACAAAACAGAAGAGAAAATCCACCAGCACAACAGAAGGCCGATGCTGCTCAACCCAACAATCAGAATGATGGACGTTGCTTCAGATGTGGCAAACCTGGGCACTTCTCTGTTAATTGTAGAGGAAAACTGGTAAAAGACCAGGACTACTACAAGAACAAATACAAGTACAACTACAGAGAAAGAAGCTATGTTGCTGAAATGGAGAACTGGGTTTCTGATTCATCTTCTGATGATGAACCAGAACAAGCCAACTTTTGTGGAGTTGTTGTGGGTGATGAAAGTTTAGAAGAAATTGTTGTCTGGATGACCGGAGAACCAGAGATAACGAAGGGAACAACAGAAGAAGAAGATCTAGCTCATGCATTTGCTCTTACTACGACAGAGTCTGACGACAGAGCGCTGGAGATCACCAGACCCAGTGCCAAGGTATGTTCATCTGAATCCAAGACTGACTCAGAATTAGAAATGCATGTTTCTATGCTGAATGAGGAATTTCAACTTCTTAAACAAAAACTTTCTGAAGAAAAGGAGCTAAGAAAGCTAGCTCAGAAGGATCTGTCCTTTTACAAGAGAGAGAAAATTCTCTTAGAACAAGAAAAGGAATAAATCTTCAAAGAAAAATCTGAGCTAGAAATCTTGCAAAAGAAGAAAGAGAGCCTGTTTTCTGACAAAATGAACGAATATGAAAACGTTTTGAAACAGAAGTCTGAAAAATTGAAAAAGTCTGAAACAGAGAGACTTAATTCTGTTGCTCTAACTGATTATTTTCAAAGAGAAAGGGAAATTCTGCATCAATCCCTACAGAGAAAAGAAATTCAGATTAAAAAGTACCAGGATGCACAAGATGTGCACATCAAGATAAATTCCCAGATGGATACGCAGGGTATTGTTTCTCTGACCTTGCTCCCTATGACGAAAGGAAGAAGACATCTCTGTCCTCTGCCTTTTGTGCTAGGAAAATCCAAGAGGACATGATATCTGGTAATGATGTTTTCAAAAGAACCATAACTTCAGATGCTTTCTCAAAACCAAGAAATCTTGACTTTAGGAACGTCAGCTATGATTCCTCTGATCATGAAAAGGTTTTAAAACCATCCTCGGAGTTTATTCTTGATCAAGGAAGAGCTAGACTCATACTTCCTAACTCTGTCAAGGACTTGGATACAAAAGAGATTTTTAACTTCAACTCATTCAAAGGACAGAAGTCTGTTACTTCTGTAACTGAGTTCTCTGTTGAAATCCCATAGAGCAAACTCAATCCAGAAGCCCCCGTCTTCTCTCCTACCCCTGAATCCTTAAGAACATCTTTTGAGGAGGATTTGTTGAAAGTTATCAAGGAAAATCTTGTTTCAGATTCTTTAAAGCCAAAGTTGAGAAGGTTCAGAACTGTCAAAACAAATATCTCTGTCATACCCATTGAAACTAAAACTTCCGACAGAGCCACCATAGACTTTCTAGGCTCTGACAGAGACTCTGACTCTGAAGTAGATGAACAGATCTTATGTGGTCAAAAGAAAAGTCTACACAAGTTAAAGCAGATACTGATAGAACCTACGGATCTAAAAGAGGATGTTTCTTTCTTCAAGAAACAATCAAGGTTTATACCGGTAACTGAGTTTAACAACAAAGGTTTTAAGATTCTTGCTTCTAATGCAGTATAAGTGGAGAAGAGAGAGAAAAACAAAAGTGTTTTTGTAAACCCAAATGTTCCTCTTGCTTTCAAACCAGTAAAATTCACACCAGAACAGAAGGGAAAATGGATAGCAAACAACAGATCTATTCCAAATTCTGGTGTAAATCAAAGAAGAAATCCTTTCTGGTCAAATGAATCTATTCCAAAGAGCTTCATGTCAACAGAGTTTGTTTCTAGGAATAACAGTTTTAAGAAACAGAACCAGGACAGATTGTATGCAAAGACATCTGGTCCTAAATTTTTTAAGAATCAAGCTCCATTCAAACAGTTTTTGAATAAAAACAATGTGCATCAGTCATGCTCCATCAACTGCAATTGTATTCAACTGTTACTAAAATTGCAAAATCATCTGAATGGTCCCCACTGTGTTCTGAATCAGTATGTTCAAAAGAAAAATCCCACGACTGTTCAGAATACACAGAGGATAACCTCTGGCACACCATCACAGTATGGAAAGCCCAAAGGAATGTCTGTTAACCCACCTATGCCTAACAAGAAAGGACCCATTATGCAATGGGTACCTAAAAAGAACTAATCTGTCTTGCAGAAACCTCATGTGCAGATCTGGTATTTGGATTCTGGATGCTCCAGGCACATGACGGGGAATAAGGAGATGTTAACTTCTTTTAAGAACAAGATGGGAAGTGCAGTAACCTTCGGAGGAGACAATGGCGGACAGATTAAGGGCTATGGTACATTAGTAAATGGTGGTGTTTCAGTCTCCGAGGTTGCTTATGTTGAAGGAGTAAATCATAATCTTCTCAGTATAAGTCAACTCTGTGATCACGGGTTCGATGTCAATTTCAGGAAGAAATATTGTTCCTTGTTACTTTCCGAGTCTGGTCAAGAACTTTTAAGAGATGACATAAAAGGCAATCTTTACAAAATGAATTTTAAACCAAACCAAAACTCTACAACAGAGAAACTCTGTTTAGTGTCTTTGAAAAATGAAGATGCCTGGCTCTGGCATAAAAGATTTGCCCATTTGAACTTTCAAAACCATGACAAGCTCGTGAAACTGAAGTTAGTAAAAGGACTACCCTCTCTGAAATTTGACAAAGACCATCTCTGTTCTGCTTGTGAACTGGGTACGATGAAAAGATCTTCACATAGAACAAAGAGTGATCATAGTTGTCTCAGACCTTTGCATATGCTTCACGTGGATCTCTGTGGTCCAATTTCTGTGCAAAGTCTGTCGGGAAAGAAGTATATCCTTGTTTTAATTGATGAATATTCTAGATATACTTGGATTGAGTTCATCAGAGTAAAATCTGATGTCCCAGAAATTTTGATAAGTTTGTTAAAAAGGATACAGGTTCTGTTAGATCTGAAGATACAGAAGTTGAGAAGTGATAATGGGACAGAATTCAAGAATGCCAAAATTGATACCTACCTAACAGAGGAAGGTATTTCCCAGAACTTTTCAGCTGCAAGAACTCCACAACAGAATGGAGTTGTGGAGAGAAAGAACATAACGCTGGTAGAAGCCGCCAGAACAATGTTGGATGGCTCTGTCCTTCTAATAAACTTCTGGGCAGAAGCAGTCTCAACAGCCTGTTTTACCCAAAACAGAGCTGTGATAGTAAAGAGATTTAAGAAGACTCCTTATGAACTCATCAACAATAGAAGACCAAACGTGAAATTCTTTCATGTTTTCGGTTGCAAGTGCTACATATTGAATGACAGAGATCAGCTGGGAAAGTTTGATAAGAAAGCAGACGAAGGAATCTTTATTGGTTATTCCTTAACCTCTAAAGCCTACAGAGTCTATAACTCCAGAAGTCGGGTCATTCAAGAAACTGTAAATGTGTCCTTTGATGAAAGCACATCAAGCTCCTCTGATCATAAATCAACAGAGGGGACACAGACAGAACAGAAAAAGACAAGTACTTCAAACACAAGGGAAGAAGATATCAATCTCATGTTCAACGTTTTCTTCGATGATGATGATTCCTCTGATAACTTCAACAGAGGAGATCAAGCTCAGAACTCAACAGAACAGAATCTGACAGGTACATCTCTCACTGGTCCCTCTAATATTTCACCATCTACTTCTCTGTCTACAGGAGTGATTCAGAGAAATGAGGAACCACATCAGAACGAGAGAGAACCTGAACAAGAGCCATCATCACCTTTGCTAACTAATATTGGCAGAGACTCCTTGTTTAAAAGCTCACCTTCACAGAGCCCTGTTAATGACTCTCAGAGCAATGAGGCCACTCTCCAAAGTCGTGTGCCACAGAGCCCTGGTCCCAATCAACAGAGCTCTGATGTTGAAGTTCGTCTTTTCCCATCAGAAGCACAAACCCCGCCTGTTGTCCATGCTCCCATGACACGATGGACAAAGGATCATCCTCATCATCTTATCATTGGTGCTGCTGACGATGGCGTGAAGACAAGATCGGCCACAATCAATGAAGCCTTCTTTGTAAATTTTTTAAGCATGATTGAGCCGAAGAAGATTTCTGAAGCCCTAGAGGACCCAAATTGGATCGAAGCTATGCAAGAAGAGTTTCTGGAATTCGAAAGAAATAAAGTTTGGTCCTTGGTTCCACTCCCAAAAGGCAAAACGGCCATTGGAACCAAGTGGGTGTTTAGAAACAAAAAGGATGAAGATGGGATTATCATCAGAAACAAAGCCCGTCTGGTTGCAAAGGGATACAGACAGGAAGAAGGCATTGACTATGACGAAACCTTTGCACCTGTGGCTAGGCTAGAAGCCATCAGAATCTTCCTAGCATATGCTGCTCATAAGGGTTTTAAGGTCTACCAAATGGATGTCAAGTCTGCCTTTCTGAATGGCAAACTGCAAGAAGAAGTTTATGTCCAGCAACCACCTGGTTTTGAATGTTCAGAGTTTCCAGACCACGTTTACAAGTTAGACAAAGCTCTGTACGGCCTTAAGCAAGCTCCCAGAGCCTGGTATGAAACTATGCCCAAATTTCTGTTGGTCAATCACTTCGAGAAAGGTACTGTCGATAAAACTCTATTCTTTAGAAGGTATAAGAATGATATACTTCTGGTACAAATATATGTTGATGATATTATCTTTGGGTCTACACGGCAGGAGTACTGTGATAAGTTTGAAAGTTTAATGAAAAGCGAATTCAAAATGAGTATGATGGGAGAACTTTCTTTCTTCCTTGGTTTACAAGTTAAACAATCCGACAGAGGGACTTTCATAAGTCAGTCTAAGTACATCTCTGATATGTTGAAAAAGTATAAGCTCAATGATTCAAAACCAATGAAAACTCCTATTGCCACTGGAGTTAAGCTTGACTCCGATCTTAATGGTGAACCAACAGATGTCAAGTACTACAGAGGCATGATAGGGTCTCTTCTGTACTTAACTGCCAGCAGACCTGATATAATGTTTGCAACCTGTCTCTGTGCCAGATTTCAAGCAAATCCTACAGAAACTCATTTAACAGTTGTCAAGCGTATCTTTAAATATCTGAAAGGGACTCAATTTTTGGGTCTCTGGTATCCTCTTAACTCTGGTTTCGAGCTTGTAGCATATACAGATTCAGACTATGCAGGATGCAAGAATGACAGAAAGAGTACTTCTGGTAGCTGCCAACTGCTTGGTGAAAAGTTGGTGAGTTGGACATCCAAGAAACAGAACTGTGTTTCAACCTCTACAGCAGAAGCAGAATATGTTGCTGCTGCTAGTTGTTGCTCTCAAGTGATATGGATGAAAACACAACTCAAAGATTATGGCTTGGAGTATGGTAAAATTCCAATTCTATGCGACTCCAAGAGTGCCATTGCCATAACAGCAAATCCAGTTCAACACTCGAAAACAAAGCACATCGACATAAGGTACCACTTCACAAAGGATCATGTTGAAAAGGGGACTATTGAAATGTATTTTGTTCCAACTGACCTCCAGCTTGCTGACTTGTTCACAAAAGCCCTTGATGAAAGGAGGTTTAACTTCTTAATCAGCAAACTGGGTATGCTGAACTTATCCTCCTAACTCTGTTCATTTCAACAGAGCCTCTGATGATCCTACCAGAGCTCTGTCAAACAGTTGGGTAGGATAGTTCAACAGAGCTTCTGTTGTTCACCAGAACTCTGTCAAGCATACTTTTTCAACACGCTTTCGGTGAACATTCTGTTTGTATATAAAGTTTTGTTTGTACAAGTTTTTTTTGGATTTAAGCTCAATTTTCTAGGGGGGAGCTTAAAAGAAAGATTTTGAGCATAGTTTTAGGGGGAGCAAGTCAGTACTCATATTTCCAAATCCAAATTGACTTTGCTTTTTGATCTTCTTTGAAAAATATTTTTTAAGAAAGAGGGAAAACCTGTTCTGATGAAAATTCTTTGATAACGTCAAGAACCTACCAGAACTCTGATATTTCACCAGAGCCTCTGTTGTTTCTCACCAGAACTCTGTGAAATTTCCAAAGTCAGTTCTGTTATTGTTCTTTGACCATTTCCTCATCAGATACAGAATTTTAAATGTTTTTGGGTTGAGGTGAAATACCAAAGGAGTACTTGAAAAGAATGAAAAAGGGTCACTCGTCAGAGGCAAAACTTGCAAAGCTCCAACAGATCTCTGTTGGTTAATGCCATGTCATCAGAAGTAACGTCATCAGAGGTGCGGGTTATTTCTAAGCGTCAACCACTTGTCACCCACACATCTCTAACCGCGACGGTTTACTTGCACAAAAGTGGTCAGAACAAATCCACGTGGCACTCTCTAATTGAAAGCTAAACCACTAGCTGTCCCCACGATACACAATTCAGGCCACTCCACCTTCTGACACTCGAGTGCCTACAGTATCTACGGCGATTACCCAACCACAAGTTTTGATTATAAATATCCATAACCTTGACCCATTTCTTTTCTAAACTTCCTAAACCTTTCACCTTTCCCTCTTTTATTCAAATCCTGAGTATTCTTCAAGAAAAACCCAAACCAGCAACAATGGCGGAACCCCAAAACTCTGCTGATTCAAGCCGAATAGAACCCACTGATGATATCATTGTTCTTCCATATGACTTTGCTGACAACAACTACAGATTCGATCCCACTCCAGGACTCTATCTACCCCTGTATCACGTCTTCATTGAGTTCTTTAGAAACTCTGACATCTTCAGAGCCCTAACAGAGTTCGATGACCATCTTCCAGCGATCTATGTCCAACAATGGTGGACCATATGCCAATACATCGAAGAACAAGACGGGATAGTTGGGAGCGTCAACGCAAGTAATGGAGGAGCGGGAACAATCCGCATTAGAGCAAGTACCTTAAAAAGAATCTTCAGAATGAAAACCAAACGAGGAGCGGGAACAATCCGCATTAGGAATAGACGCCTATGAGAAACCACAAAAAACAGCTGTTCTTCTTGATTTCATGAAGTTTCTGGGTTACAACAAGGATCTGAATAGGATTGGAAGTTCAAGAGACAAAATCTACCCACTATGTGGAACTTCATGTTCTCCACCTTAAACGGAACCCTTACCAGCAAATCTGGTAGTCAAGACCAAGCCACAACAGAAATCCTACAAATCATGTATGGATTGTTCTTCAATCGAAACTTTGACTACGCCATCATTCTCTACAACGATCTTCTTACGGCTGTAAACACAAAAACCACATCCATCGCAAGAGGAGGAGTCGTTGGATCCCACAAGTTCTTGAAGATGATCAAGTTTTCACGCTTCATCAGTCTGGTGATCAGAAGAGCCTTCGACAGACTGGAACTAACTCATCAGGGTCGCTCAACACCTGTTTGGACGATGTCAAAATTCCTCCCCACCACTTCTGGCGAATACCCCTTCATAAGAAGAATTCCAGGTACAATGCTTGCCCTTATCGCCCCTGACCACATCTCTATCCAAAACTATCAGAGTGCTGCTCAACCTCAAGAACCTGAGGTGAGAACCCCAGCATACTTAGGATCTGAGCCTTCCTTGGAGAGCCTAAGTGAGGAGATTGGTGAGGAAGTTAACAGACCAGAGGTAAGAGTACCCAAAGTGGGGTCTTCCTTTAGAAGAGAGGAAGTAGAGGACAGAGCATCTCCTAGAGAGGCTGTCCATGAAGAAGTACATGAAACACCAGAGGTAGAAAATATCTCCTCTGATAGTGATGAGCAAGAGGGAAACATCAGAGAGAATCAAGAGAATTCTACAGCCATAGGAGCCGCAGAAAATGTGCGAATAGAAAAAGATGCTCATCAGAGCACAGCTGAGGGTATCCTTAACCAAAATCCCAGTGCTTCCACACAATCTAATCCTGGTGATCAAGATCAAAGGATTATTGACACAGAGGTGCACACCTCGAACCACAACCAGCCTATACCACCAGAGGCACCTCTTCATGCCTCTGATACGCACGAAGCCGGGGAAACTATCTTTGGTAGTGATGTTCATTCGCCCCAGAACATCAATAGGTCACATCCACACGATGATGCCTATGTGGCTCATTTAGACACAATACAAAATAGACCAGAGATCTTTGTAATCTCACGTAGCATCTGTCCGACTCAGGGACAATGGGAGACCATAGTAGAACAAGGGAAGACATTGCTTGATCCAAATGCTTCTCATCACACCAGATTCCCTTCTTCAGAACCTGAGCTGGAAGAGGAAACTTTGGTCAGAACACCTGTAGTTGTTTCCCCTCAAAGGGAACATCAAGGATCAGGTGGAAGTCCTCCAAAAGCCAACATCAACACAACTCTTGATGGAGGCGCCTCTGAACTCGAGGCAGAATTGTGTTGGAACCATGTGTTGGAAGTCCTCCAAAAGCCAACATCAAAACATGTGTTGGAACCAAGGAGACCCCCGTTGACACTGTCACAAGAGAAGAGTTCGAAAGCTTCTGTGACAGTATCAACAACTCTTTGAACGAGTATAAACTTATCAATGAACAAAAGGAGGAGCTGATCCGTAAGGAAAATGCTTCTCTCAGGGAAGAACTACTGAACATCTCAAACAAGCATGCTGAAATAACTCGAAAATATGCCGAGGCTGAAGCACTCAGAACAGAGTCTGACGGGTCAGAGGAGAAGAAATTGCAAAAATGACAACAGAGATAGCCGACCTAAGATCAGTCAGATCAGAGGAAGTTAAAAAGACTTCGACAAATCTTGCAGAGCTAAAGCGACTCATAACAGAGAACCACACAGCGTAGATGAACAGAACCCTTCCCATCCCCACGGTTATTCTTTCAGAATCTAACGTCAGAACCTTGACAGAGATAATTACCAACTCTGTTAAGGAATCCATAAAAGAAGCAACCACCTCACCTGCTACTCCACTCAACATATCCAGCCCTAACCCAAATGACCTACCCATGACAGTTGGACAAATGGGAGACTTTAGAAAATCAATTCTTAGCCGAATGATGACAATCTCATCAAAACTTGTAATGAAAACTAAGGCAACAGAACAACATGTGAAAGCGTCTCTTGATACTCACAAGGTCAACTTTAAGGCTCAAGTGGAAGAGATCAGAAGTGCTGCAACATAAGTAGAAGGTGTAATGACAAAGGCAACCTCAAACTTTACTGAAATTATTTTACAGGCTACCTCTACATCGAAAAGACCTGCGGAAGAAGCACCCACAGACGAACCCTCAAGCAAGAGACACAAAGTTGGTCTGAAGTTTGTTGTTCCGTCCTCACCAGTAGCTCGAATTGACGATTCTGACGATGATGATGATTTCGAAGATGCTTAAGAAGGTCAATCACACAATCAATTGGGTGAGTCCTCAGAACAACAAAAGGGGGAGAAGGAGAAGGAGAAGGAGAAAGAGAAGGAGAAGGAGAAGGAGAAGGAGAAAGAGAAGGAGAAAGAGAAAGAGAAGGAGAAAGAGGCAGAGAAAGAGAAAGAGGTTGAAAAAGAGAGAGAAGCCAAGGGTAAAGGGAGAGTCACAGAAGCAACTGAGGCAGAGACTACAGGAGAAGAAAAGGGGATAACATAGGAAAACACGCCAGAAATGACGGTGGTGGCATTTGACTACATGTTCAAGGACAGAGTCATCAAACCAACAGAAGCGTCAACACAAAAACCACCAGAGATCATCGGCCTAGATACCCCTCCTACATCTCCAACAAAAGAACCAGAGAGGATAGACCCATCCTCTGGTGAAGAACAAACAAGTCGAGCCCAACCTCAAGTTATTCAGAAATCTGCTCACATCGACACTCTTATGGCAGAAACCCATGATGACCCAAACCCAATGGTAACAGAACAGAATCCAGAAACCTCTACCTTTCATACCGAAAAACCTGCCTTAGAAACGGTATTTGCATTTCTATATGCTGACTGAGACATCATCCCTGTAAATGCCGTACCCATTAACCCATACATCAACCCAATCAGAATAAACACCATTTCTGATGCAAGGCTAAAGTTCATCCAAACCAAGTCAAATCAGAACAGAGCCATCAATATAAACTTCGGTATCCGCAGAATTCTGGACATCAAGCACAAGAAGTTTCAACACGACAGGGTCACATATCATGAGTATACTGTGGAATCAACAGAAGGCAGAAATGAAATCTTCAATGACAATGATCTCGTCCTTCTGAACCCATACGACCTGATCTTACTTCATGCATACTGCTTGAACTTCTCAGAAAGATACACGCCGGCCAGAACTGTGCTATCAGAAGTCAGATTCGCTATGCAAGAGCACATCAATCTCAGAATACAGATTGATTATCAGCTAGGCATAGAGTTTGAAGTAGAGAAACTAGCGATTGCACCTCCAAATGAAAACCTTGAGGGTTATGGCCATCACAGAACTGGAACCGTAGTAGAAGATCCTCCAGTCTTTGTCTGCCGACAGAAGGGCACAAATAAGGCCATCAGAGTAGCTGAAGCCCACAAGTACTCGAGTGAATCGCTAGTATACCTCAAAAACATAATTTGAGATCTCCCAAGAAGCAAGTGTCCAGAAGAACAACAGAAACTCTTCATCGACTAGATTGATCTGATGCTAGACTTCCGTACTCTAATCAGAAGATTCGACAGAATTCTTAGGGGAGATAATTATGCCTAAATGTACTGGTCTTTTAAATCTCATTGTAATATTCCAAAAGATTAGTGCAAGGCTTCGACAGAGGTAAAAGTTCTCTGTTCTTTTGTTTAATCTCTTGTCAATTGTAAATTTTTATTTTCAATACTTAGGGGGAGATTGTTGGCCCCAAGTATCTGTTATGTAAAAGTATTGAAAATAATTCAAGTCAGAAGACCAACAAAGATCAGACAGAAGATTCGGAAGAAGTTCAAGTCAGAAGACCAACAGAGCTCAACAGAGCTCTGTCGAAGACTTCCAACAGAAGACCAACAGAGCTCTTGCAAAAGAGCTCTGGTGAAGTGAAGACCTCTGTCATCCTAAGTCTCGTAGGAAATCCCAAGTGTTAGACAAGTGTCCATACTTTCCACGTATGCCCTAAAAATAGGAGACACACTTTCCACGTGTCATTCTAGGGTACGATAGTACACTGCCTTCACTTTTCCAGTGCTATAAATAGAGAGGTAGTGGAACAAACAATTGTAAGCTTTGGGAAGAGTAGTTTTCCATAATTGTTTAAGCACACACTGCAGCAATCCCGAGAACTACCTCCGTACGATATTGTTGTCCTATGAGATTTCCGAACACACTTGAACATGTTCTTGGTGTGATTCATTATCAATATATGAGCAGCTTTTATATCTGATACTGTTATCATTTACTGTTTAATATTTGATTCTCATAGTTCATTTATCGTTTACACAATCACTCATTTTAATGGCTTTATTTAATATGCTTCCGCTGTCTATTTCACTACCATTAATATGATACAACGTGAATCTGGGAACCTACAATTCCCACTCCTCATACTCATACAGTTGAAGATGATAGTCCTACTATCATCCCAAATATGCAGAATAGTGAAGCTGAAACATCATGGGTCCCAGTTGTTCCTTTAAACACTATACCGGCTTCTGAACCAAATGTCTCAGACATTCCATCTACTTCTCAGCAATCAGTGAATATAATGACATATGCACCTACTCCTCTCTTGGATGATATTCCATAAGTTGCTGAAGCTTCATCTTCAGCTCCTCCAGTTCAGGTTGAGTCAGCGTCTCACGCTCCGGCTCAGCGATGGACTGTAAATCACCCAATTGATCAAATTCTTGGTGATCCAAATGCTGGTGTTCAGACTCGACGAAGTGCAGGTAATATTTTTTTATTTGTTAACTTTATTTCTCTGATTGAACCAAAGAAAATAGATGATGCCCTCAAAGATCCAAACTGGGTCAGCGCCATGCAAGAAGAGCTGATTGAATTCAAAAGAAACAAAGTTTGGAAACTTGTTCGAAGACCAACTGACAAGACAGTGATAGGCACTAAATGGGTCTATCGAAACAAGTTGGACGAACATGGAACTGTAACCCGCAACAAGGCTCGACTTGTTGCTCAGGGATACAGACAAGAGGAAGGCATAGATTACGATGAAACATTTCCTCCAGTAGCAAGACTAGAATCTATTCGTCTATTCTTAGCATACGTTGTACACAAAGACTTCAAAGTATATCAGATGGATGTTAAGTCAGGGTTTCTAAATGGAAAGCTGAATGAAGAAGTCTATGTGGAACAACCTCCTGGATTCTCAGATCCTAAGCGTCCAGGTTATGTTTATAAACTGGATAAGGCACTTTATGGCTTAAAGCAAGCTCCTCGTGCATGGTATGACACTCTATCTACTTATCTCCATATTGAAAAATTTGAGCGAGGTAAAATCGACAAAACTCTATTTTTTCAGAATAGTGAAAGGTCATATCATTCTTGTTCAGATATATGTTGATGACATTATATTTGGTTCTACTAACCCTGACCTTTGTACTCGTTTCGCTGATAGAATGAAAGAAGAGTATAAAATGAGCATGATGGGTGAGCTAACATATTTCCTTGGTGTTCAGATAAAGCAAAATGAAAAAGGAACTTTCATTAATCAGGGAAAGTATGTTAAAGATATGCTGAAAAAATTCGATTTAACTCAGAGTTCAGCTATGAAAACCCCTATGGTACCACCGCTGACACTAGACAAGGATTCAAATGGAATACCTATTTTTGTCACGCTGTACCGTGGGATGATCGGCTCTCTCTTGTATCTTACAGCTAGCCGACCCGATATTATGTATGCAACTTGTTTGTGTGCACGATATCAAGCTGAACCTAAGGAATGTCATATGTTCGCTGTAAAGCGAATTTTTCGATACCTTAAGGGTACTGCGAACCTAGGTCTTTGGTATCCCAAAGACCCAGGGTTCGATCTAATCGCCTATTCAGATAGTGATTTTGCAGGTTGCAAATTGGATAGGAAAAGCACCACAGGAGGCTGTCAGCTCCTGGGTGGAAAGCTGGTGAGTTGGACAAGTAAAAAGCAAAACTCAGTGTCCACCTCCACAGCTGAAGCTGAGTATGTAGCTGCTGGAAGCTGTTGTTCTCAGGTCTTGTTGATGATAAATCAACTACTGGACTATGACCTTCAGCTCTCAAATATTCCAATCTATTGCGACAGCACAAGTGCCATCGCTGTAGCCAATAATCCAGTGCTACACTCAAAGACAAAATACATCGAAATCAGGTATCATTTTATCAAAGATCGTGTGATGAATGGTGATATAGAACTTCACTTTATCCCAACTGATTATCAGTTAGCTGATCTGTTCACTAAGCCTCTTGATGAGACAAGATTCAACTTTCTCATCAGCGAGCTTGGAATGCTGAACTTTGAAGAGTAAAATCTTCAGCGGTTCACATTTGATCAGCGATATGATAAAATCAACTTGTATCTCATTCTATCATTCTCTCTCTGAATAAACTTGATTCGCTGATATCAATGTATGTTTTCTCTCGCTGACAATCGCATGTAAATGCAAGATTTCAAGACAAATTGCATCGCTGAATAACTCTTCCTTAATCAGCGATACTTTGAAATTTCCAAAACCTACACTGATTTTTTATTCAGTGCTTCATGTTTTCAAAAGTGTCCCTGAGCTTTCAAAACCTCAGAGACATCCTAAAATATGAAAGGACATCTGTGACATCATCGCAACGGATAAGCCCTGACACGTTCTTTTTCTGACACACGTTTGCACGTTTCGTTTACCTTCCAATCAAATGTAAACGCGTGTCCGTGTCATGATGAAAATCTTTTCCCGCTCAAGATTTTTTCTTTGTCTCTCTCTCATCTCACTATATAAACACATTTTGGGTTTATATTTTTCCTTTACGTGAACAACTTCTTCCTCAAGAAAACTACTGTTGCATTTTTTGCTCTCAAAATAACTACTGTTACAAGATCAAACAAAATAACTTTTTCAAAAATGAAATCATTTCTTTCATGGTTTTATGAACACAACCTTTCATGGTTGTTCTTCAAGTTTAATCGCAAATATCTTAAACTTGTTCTTCATACGTTTTTCCAGAATCCTAATCCTCAAAGGAAACTGGAAAACAAGATTTTCTTTAGGTTTGCATTTCTTTTTCAAAAACAAGAAAACCCTAATCTTCATTAAGACATTTTTGTCTGAATGAAATGGCCAAAATTCGAACCATCTTATTGGATTATTCTTATTTGTTATATCTTTGGTTGAACTGATAATACATAAATGGCATCTTCTGATATTCCTACTGCTGAGAACACTACTGCTGCTGAGGAACTGGAAATCATAAAGGCTCCTCAGGTCAAGTTCACTCTTGAGGAACATGATTGGACAAAATCAAACAACCTCTATGCGCTTTTCGAGTTTCCTCCTCGAAAGCAAGTCACACATCTGAATGATGCTGTGAATTTCCTCAAAACCTGTTGCCTCTCTACAGCCCTGACCATAACACCCCCTGCTCATCAGCTACTACTATCTCAGTTCTGGTATTCTGCCAGACACACTCAGCTCACATCGGCCAAAGACCCCACGAAGAAAATCGATTGCATCCTCTGTGACACTGATTTTGGCACCATAAAAATCACCCCTGCCATTATCCGAAAAGCACCGAGCCTTCCCATTGCCACAAAAGAAAAACCCTTTGTTCCTCTCCCTAACCACAAGAAACATGCTGATAGGGAAGCCATCACTGCATTCTTTGATGCAATGGGTTATATATGGGAAACTGGGAGGGACAAGAAGCCTGAGAAGAAGCTGACCCTCATCAAGAAGTCAAAAATGCCCAGCGAGATGAACTTCATCTTCGCACACTTGATAAGTTGAATGACTGCAAAGACCGGCTCCTCTGATCAAGCCGCTCAACCTCAGCAAGCAATGGGCTATGCATTGCTGAAGGGTCTTCATGTTGACTGGTCCTCGATAATCTACGATGATCTAGTGCTCAAAGTAGACTCTGCCGCTGACCGACCATCATGGGTTCCATATCCTAGATTCATCAGCGCCGTCTTCCAAACCGGCCTGAAGGACAACTACCCAAAAGTAGGAGACCTGAAACTCTCTCAGGTTGGCCCTAAGGTACTCGACTTCAAGCCAGTGGAAAACGAGGTACGTCTCTATTCCCAATCCTCCTTCTTCTACTTCTACAGTTCATTCAGTGGAAAAATCCACCGCTGATACCTCAACTGCAACCTCCACTCCTAGAAAAAGGAAACACTCTACTACCCAACTTGGTTCCAAAAGGACTAAGAAAACCAAGGAGCAACCCCAGCAATCTCTTGCTGAAGACTCCTCACCTCATCTTGAAGAACTGATGGAAAGTTCATTAGTACGCTCTGCCACAGCTGAACAAGCCACCCTTCCATTCCAGCTTCAGCGTCTCTAAACGCTGAAGTTATAAACTTCGAATCGACCCAACCTCCTTCAGTCTCTCTTAGGACTGAAGAAGTGATTCTCAGTGGATCCAACACTGAATCAGCTCCACAACCAACTTTCTCAACCTTCGCTTCTCTCTCTACTCCATTGGACTCTAATCCACTTTTCACCACGATCACTGGAGCACCGGTCATTTTTCCAGAAGCTAAAGCTGATACTTTTCAAGGAATGATGGATGCAGGACCTGTAGGAATGTCTATACGTACACGCACTCTAGCTGACGACATGGAACATTTCTCAGGACACAGAGGTTTTGACGAATTCACCAACCCTCCTGCAGGTATACACCAACCCATATACACTGTAATTAAACCCCAAACTTCTGAGTTTTCCTTTGTTCACAAGTACTTATCTGTTACAGGTCCTAACTTAGGAGACATCAACGCCTCTCTGAAGAACCTGGATACAAAGATGACAGGTCTCACCACTACTCTCTCAAACAACTCTTCAGCTGTAACAAACGCTGGAGAGAATCTCAACAAGCTGACAAAAGTGGTTGAACAGAAAGCCTCCAAAGATGATTTGGAGAAGGTTGATGGTGCTCTTGGTGATTTTTCCAAAGTTCTTGCTGACATCTACACAGACTACACCTCTCTCAAAACAACAGTTCAAACCATGTCCAGCGAGGTCATAACGCTGAAGACATCGGTTGGAAATCTTCAGGGAGATATGTCTGCTGTAAAGACCGACGTAAGTTCAGTGAAGACGATGGTATAGCAGATCCTGAATAACATGACCGCCCCTGCCCCTGCACCTTCGCATTTTACTCCGGCAGATCATGTTGAACTTTTCAAGATCACTCCTGCTATTACTGGCCTAGAAGACAGAGTAGCAGCGATTGAAACCTATATTGGGGTCCCTGGCCAAGAAGACAGGGAACCAACACCATCTGCTGAGTCATCACATTCCTCCCCCACTCATCATGAGGAAGGGGTGGAGAAGAACTCTGAAGACCTTCCCCATGATGAATCTATCGAGGGGGAGAAGACTGAAGACCTTTCCCTTACTAAAGAGGGGAAGAAGACAAATGAAGAAACAACTGCTGGACCTCAGGGAGATGAAAACCCTGAGGGAACCGAGAAGCTTACCTTTGTATCTGAGGGGGAGCAACTCGAAGAAGCTGCTGAAGAATCTGAATCTGAAGCTGAAGATGAAGAAGCCGTCGATCTCTCTGATGATGAACCATCATCCAGTGATAAGGGTGATGATGACGATGATGATGATGATGACGACTCCTTTATCGTCAAGCCTGCTCAGAAGACTACAACTCTTAAAAGGATCTTGATAAACGAACCTTCAGGGGAGCGGACCAAGACAAAGCCTTCAGCGTCTGAAGCTGACAAGAGCAAACGAAAAGGTGTCGCTGAAGACGAAGACAATCTGACGATCTTGCTTCCAAATCCAGTTTGTCAGGTACACTACCTTCTACTTCCTTACACTTCATCCATCCTCTATCTATACACATTATCAGCTCTACTCTCCACAAAAAGCCTATACACTTAAACCCATATCTTTTTCTCTATTCTACCCAAGTTCTTATTCGTACGATCGCTGTGTTTCAGCTAGTCCTATCCCCTGTTTGAGGATATCGCTGAAGTTTCTACAGCTGCGACTTCGCCAACAATAATCCCAGCTCTCAACGCTGAAGAAATAATCACAGTCTTGGATTTGATCTCTGAGACTGATGAACCTGAAGAACAGCTGCTCTCTCACAAAAACATACCTTCCTTGGCTCCTCAAAAGCCGAGTGAAGAGGATCAAGAAAAGAGATATGCAATGATCAAGAGATTCGAAGATCAGCGAATCATCCTGAAGCGTGATCAACTTCCTTCTATTCCTCCAAAGTTCAGACTTTCACAAAAGGAATACAAGGATCACCTCAGAGCTGAAAGGTTAATCGCTGAAAGAAGGGAAGCTGAAGAAAAAGACAGAGAACTCGCCATCCAGCTTACTCAACAATCAGTGAAAGACCCCAAGCTGAAAATAACTCCAATCGAAGTTCAACGTCAGCTATGGGAAGACGCCAAGAAGATCGTTGAAGAAAAGAGAACCGTCTCTCAATCTACTTTAATCTGGTGCAAAGAAAAGGTACACTTCAGATATCGACCTGCCAAAATCAACAAGGTACATATCACTGGAAAATCTACCCCCATAGTTTCAATCGCTGAAATCGAGATATTCAGAGAGAACGGACAGTGCGAAAAATTCTATGCTGAAGCCATCACGAAGTACGGTCTCTCTGAATGGTTGGAGATCAGATTAGCCATCCAGAAGTCTCAATCTAAGTACAAGGATCATTTCGAAAAGCTGATAAATCAACAGATCGACTTAGTATCTTCTTGTGTGGATATTCCTCATCCCCCTCCTCTCGAAAATCAGAAAAGAAGGGCCTCTACAAAGAAAAAGTCTAAACCTTCAGACTCGGGTCCACTTATACGAAACAAAACAGGTATTGGTTTTTCTCGTGCTGAAGTTCTTGGTCCAGAACCTGACCTTTCCGCACTTGACACATCTCTTCCTCCTGGTGAGACTTTCATCCCTGGGAAAGTCATAAGCAAACCCTATGGGATATTCTTTATTGACTATGGTGGACGACAATGTTTTCAACGTATCTCTGAACTTCCCATCACTCCCGTCGAACAGTTGAAAGATCTCATCTACTGGTGTGAATTCAAACGCGACATTCAGGCACGTCATCTTAAACCCTTGATTTTCGAAGAATCTCTGAACAAAAAGAATCAAGGAGTAACGGTTCCTGACTGGATGATTCCCACATCAAAGACCCTTGATGAACTTCTCATTAAGGAAGAACCTCTATAAGCTGATAGGATCGCCTAATTCTTCTATTTTATCAGTTATTCTTTTGTACTTGTAATTTATTTCGCTTGTACTTGTAATCTTTCCGCTTCCCTTTGTAATCTGATACGAAGTTTAAAGAAAGATTTCAGCGAAAGTACTTTACTCCATTAGTACAGAAAAGATCCCAGAAAACAGTAAAAGGGACAAATATTTTATGAGTTCTTTTTATCCTTATGTTTTCATTAAATAGCAATTTTCTCTGTTGCTATGTCATAATCAAATAGGGGGAGATTGTTGATCCAAACCATCAGTGATTTGATAATGACCCACTCTTAAATACTTAGTGAAAATTGTAAGTAAACAATATGTATCAGAGTTTCACTATCGCTGATAAGTACTAAGACCTTACAGTACCGCTGATAGGAACTCTCGCTCTTTAGATTAAACATTCAGCAAACATTGTTCACCATAATGCTCTGAGCCTGTTTAGTCCTTATGTGATCGCTGATAAGTTAGTTGTTTACTTATGATCCCTGAAGACAAGTTTCACGTCAACATAGGTTCTGTTAGCTCCAATATTCTAGATATTAGAAGTATTGAAAAATGGCCAAGTACAGAAGAACTTCCACAGAAGCTCTGCTGAGTGCAACAGAAGCTCTGTCGGGCATCTCAGAAGAATCAAAGGAAGTTTGATCAAGAGTGATCAAAGACCGAGGAAACTACAGAAGGACGCTTTCAGAAGACCAAGACTGCAGAACCTCTGTTACCAATAACAGAGCCTCTGCGGACAACATCAGAAGACAAGGAACCAAGAAGACTTCTCAGAGGACCGAGCCTCAGAACCTCTGCCACCCTTGACAGAAGCTCTGCAGAAGTAAACAACCAAAGACTCGGAATCCGGTGAAGACTACTTTACAGAGGAACCAGACCGCAGAACCTCTGTAACACATTACAGAGCCTCTATGGTCCTCAAAAGACTAGGAAGATATTTATAATATCTTGCTACTGTTCCAAGACCTGTTCATCAACTTGCATGGCAACTTGCCCTGTCCAACTTCAACACGTGTCAAACTCTGAGTGGACTCAATAGGGCATGGTACAAAATAGACGTCTGCGCCATTTAATGCATTTACCAATAGTACATCTGCTCCATTAAATGCGCATGGCTCAAACAACTGTTCACACCATCCAGTACACTATTCATGCCATAAAAGGAACAGTGACCTACTTCATAGTCTTCTAAGAGTAGTATAAAAGGAATACTAATGTTGAGTTCTTCCCAACACAACATAAGACAACAACACACAGAGACAACAGAAAAAACAAGAACATCAAGAACACATAGCTTATGCACATTTAGAGTCATATCTGTTTAAAGCTTTGCATACTCACTGTTCTTAAATCTGTTCTTGATATATATATTCAGTAAACTTTGAGATATTATTTCCTGTTCACTGTTTATTTATATTGTGTTCTAAATCTATCAAACATATCTGTTAGTTCTTCAAATACGCTTCCGCATCAAACCTTAAACCTGAACTAATAGATCTGATAATCTTGTATAAAGCAAAACGGGAACCAACAGGTTCTACGCTGAAGTCGAAGATCAAGCTCAAGAACCAGCGACAAGTCTCCTAATGAACTGATGCGGATCAGCGAATACTCAGATTTGTCCACTCAATGTGAAGTATCAAGTACAAGACTTCAGCTATCGCTGAACTTTATCATTCGCTGATAAACAATGTTAAAGCGCTGAATCAGCGAAAGCTGATCATGAAGTCCTCCGTATAAAGTACTTTTGTATTAACCACCCTTGCACGACTCCGTACGATATGTCAGAAAAGAACCTCCTTATTGTCTGAAATCGTACAACCACTCTGATACTACATTGTTCAAACATGCAGCTACTAAGGTTGTCTACAAAGGTCAATGACATATAACCAATGAGCTGCTGCCACGTGTAAAGTATAAATTGCCATGCATTAAATGCATGCAGTATATAAAAGGACTCCAGCTTCATTTTTGAAGCACTCGAAAACTCTGGACGAGTCACTTGCTAACTCTGGTCAAGTCATCCTTCTTATCTTGAGATAGGTTATTATTAGTAATTTCCTTCTCTTTCTTAGTGCAAGAAACTTAGTGTTCCAACTTGTTTAGATTTAGGTTTATTCCTTAATCTTGTTCCGCAACAAGCTGTAAATTGTTAATGATTTATCAATAAACAATTTAGAAAAGTAAAATTTGTGTGTTATTATTCAACCCCCCCCCCCCCCCCCTTCTACAAACTTGTATAGCCCTTCGGGACCAACAATCTCAGTCAGCTTTTTTAGATTTTCTCCAGCGTCTGTAACCGCTGAAGAGTTGGTGGAGAGAGTAGTGGTGAGAGATTCCAGCTTAGTTTCCAAGTCTTTCAGGGAGTTGTTGATATCTCCCAAATTAGGACCTGAAAAAGTTATTAACTTATGAACAGAGGAAAGCTCAAAAGTTTGGGGTTGAGAAAGAGGAGTGTTTGGGATTATGTGTATACCTGCAGGCGGGTTGGCGAAGTTGTCGAAACCTTGTAACCCTGAATGATATTCCATGTCGCCTTCGAGAGTGCCTTGGCGCATGGAGGGGCCTGCAGATCCTAAATTTGCAACTATCATCGCATGTAGAGTATCAACTGCTGAATCATGTATGCTGACAGGCGCTCCAGAGAACGGAGGAAAATTTGGTGGAGTGTCCAAAGAAAGAGTGGAAGGAGTGAAGGATGAGAAGATTGGTTGGGTGCGGGGTTCAGCGTTGGATCCGCTGGGAAATACTTCTTCAGTCCTTAGAAGGTATGAAGGAGAGGGATTCTGTTCCAAGTTTATAACATCAGCGTTTAGAGACGCTGAAGTTGGTTTTGAAGGGGTGGCTTGCGCAACTGTGGCAGAGCGTACCACTGAACTATCCAACGGCTCCTTAGAGAGAACCGTGGAGTCTTCAGCATGTGAATGCTTGGGGGGTTGCTCCTTGGTTTTCTTGATCCTTTGATAATCAAGTTGGGTAGAAGAATGTTTCCTTTTTCGAGAAGGAGTAGAGGGTGCAGCCTGGGTATCAGCGGTGGGGATTTCCGCTGAAGTAGCTGCAGAAGTAGAAGAAGGAGGATTGAGAAGAGGTAAGAGAGTAGAGAGACGTACCTCGTTTGGCAGAGACTTGAAGTCGAGCACCTTAGGGACAACCTGAGAGAGTCTCAGATCACCCTCTTTTGGGTATTTGTCCCCAAGTCCTTGTAGAAAGACGGTGTTGATGAATCTAGGATATGGAACCCATGTTGGTCTATCAGCCATATCTACTCTGAGCACAAGATCGTCATAGATGATAGAGGCCCAGTCAACATGGAGACCTTTCAGCAATGCATAGCCTATTGCTTGTTGAGGTTGAGCGGCTTGATCAGAGGAGCCGGACTTCGCTGTCATGCAGCTTATCAAGTGGGCGAAGATGAAGTTCATCTCGTTGGGCATCTTTGATTTCTTGATCAGGGTCAGTTTCTTCTCGGGCAATTTATCCCTCCCTGTGTCCCATGCGTAACCCATTGCATCAAAGAAGGCAGTGATTGCTTCCCTATCAGCATGGTTTTTGTGGTTTGGCAGAGGGACAAATCATTTTTCTTTCGTAGCTGTAGGTAGGCTGAGTGCACGCCTGATAATGGCGGGGTTGATTTTGGTGGTGCCAAATTTGGTGTCACAGAGAATGACATCAAGTAGTTTCTTAGGGTCTTTGGGTGAAGGAACTTGAGCTCGTCTGGCAGTATACCAGAACTGAGATAGAAGGAATTTATGGGCAGGGGGTACGGTAGTGAGGGCTGTAGATAAGCAACAGGTTTTGAGAAAGTTTACAGCATCATCCAGATGCCTGACTTGCTTTTTCGGAGGAAAATCGAAAAGAGCATAGAGATTGTTGTTGTTGAAAGTGACTTTCTCAAGTGTGAACTTGACCTGAGAAGCCTTGATGAGATTCAGTTTCTCAGCAGCAAGAGATTTCCCAGCAGTAGGAGTAGCAGTAGAAGATGCCATTGCTGTTTATCATGTCAATCAAAGAACATAGATAAAGAATACAGTCTTAATGTGGAAAGATTTTCCAAAAAGATGTTTTAGGGTTTTGCACATTCCATTCAGACAAAAGATGTCTTAATGGAGAATTAGGGTTTTTCTAGTTTTTTAAAAAGAGAGACAAAAACCAGTAAAGCCTTATTTTCCAGTTTCCTCTTTCTTAAAAGATAAGGATTCTGGAAAAACATATGAGGTTTCAAGTTTAAAGATTTTGAGATGTAAACTTGAAGAACAACCATGAAGGTTGCGTTCATAAAACCATGAAAGAAATGATTTCATTTTTAAAAGTTCTTTTGTTTGATCTTGTAGAAACAATGAGAAGATCAGAAACAAGTTTAGAAGAAGATGAACAGTTTCTGGAAACAAGAGTACAAGATGCAATAGTAATTCTTTTCTTGTAGGAGAAGTTGTTCACGTAAAGGAAAAATATAAACTCGAATCGGTTTATATAGTGGGAATAGAGAGACAGAGAAAAACTAGAGCGGGAAAGTTTTTCATCATGACACGGACACGTGTTTGCATTTGATTGGATGAGAAAACGAAACGTGCAAACGTGTGTCAGAAAAAGAACCTGTCAGGGTTTATCCGTTTGATTACGTCATGAACGTCCTTTCATATTTTAGGATGTCTCTGAGGTTTTTGAAAAAATCAGGGACATTTTGAAAACATGAAGCACTGAATAGAAATATCAGTGTTAGGTTTTAGAAATTTCATAGTATCGCTGATAAGGAAGAGATATTCAGCGATACAATTTGTTTTGAAATCATGCATTCATTTGCGAACGTCAACGAGTAAAGAGAAAACATACCTAAACATTTGTGAATCAAGTTTGTTCAGAGAGAAGATGATAGAATGGGTTATATACGTTGGTTTTATCCTGTCGCTGATCAAATGCGAACCGCTGAAGATTTTATTCTTCAAAGTTCAGCATTCCAAGATCGCTGATGAGAAAGTTAAATCTTGTCTCATCAAGAGGTTTGGTGAAAAGATCAGCTAACGGAAAGTCAGTTGGGATAAAGTGAAGTTCTATATCACCATTCATCACATGATCTCTGATAAAATGATACCTGATTTCAATGTGTTTAGTCTTTGAGTGTAGCACTGGATTGTTGGCTATAGCGATGGCACTTGTGCTGTCGCAATAGATTGGAATTTTTGAGAGCTGAAGGTCATAGTCCAGTAGTTGATTTCTCATCCACAAGACCTGAGAACAATAGCTTCCAGCAGCTACATATTCAGCTTCAGCGGTTGAGGTGGACACTGAGTTTTGCTTCTTGCTTGTCCAACTCACCAGCTTTCCACCCAGGAGCTGACAGCCTCCTATGGTGCTTTTCCTATCCATCTTGCAACCTGCAAAATCACTATCTGAATAGGCGATCAGATCAAACCCTGAGTCTTTGGGATACCAAAGACCTAGGTTAGGAGTACCCTTAAGGTAACGAAAGATTCGCTTTACAGCGATCATATGAGATTCCTTAGGTTCAGTTTGATATCGTGCGCACAAACAGGTTGCATACATAATATCAGGTCGGCTAGTTGTAAGATACAGAAGAGAGCCGATCATCCCATGGTACGTCGTGACATTAACAGGTATTCCAGAAGAATCCTTGTTGAGTGTCAGCGGTGGTGCCATAGGGGTTTTCATAGCTGAACTCTGAGTTAAATCAAATTTCTTCAGCATATCTTTAACATACTTTCCCTGATTAATGAAAGTTCCCTTTTCATTTTGTTTTATCTGAATACCACGGAAATATGTTAGCTCACCCATCATACTCATTTTATACTCTGCTTTCATCCTTTCAGAGAAACGAGTACAAAGGTCAGGGTTAGTAGAACCAAATATAATGTCATCAACATATATCTGAACAAGAATAATATGACCTTTTACTTTCCTGAAAAATAGAGTCTTATCGATTTTACCACGCTCAAATTTTTCAATATGGAGATAAGTAGAGAGAGTGTCATACCATGCACGAGGAGCTTGATTTAAGCCATAGTGTGCCTTATCCAGTTTATAAACATAACCTGGATGCTTAGGATCTGAGAATCCTGGAGCTTGTTCCACGTAGGCTTCTTCATTCAGTTTTCCATTTAGGAAAGTTGACTTAACATCCATTTGATAAACTTTGAAGTCTTCGTGTACAGCGTAAGCTAAGAATAGACGAATGGCTTCTAGTCTTGCCACTGGAGCAAAGGTATCATCGTAATCTATACCTTCCTCTTGTCTGTATCCTTGAGCAACGAGTCGAGCCTTGTTATGGGTTACAGTTCCATGTTCATCCAACATGTTTCGATAGACCCATTTAGTGCCTATCACTGACTTGTCAGAGGGACGAGGAACAAGCTTCCAAACTTTGTTTCTTTAAAATTCAGTCAGCTCTTCTTGCATAGCGTTGACCCAATTTGGATCTTGGAGGGCATCATCTATTTTCTTTGGTTCAATCAGAGAAATAAAGGTAACAAATAAATAAATATTACCTG
Organism: Saussurea involucrata; assembly: GCA_033807775.1. Classification (NCBI taxonomy): domain Eukaryota; kingdom Viridiplantae; phylum Streptophyta; class Magnoliopsida; order Asterales; family Asteraceae; genus Saussurea; species Saussurea involucrata. The sequence goes on along the minus strand of CM066327.1, from coordinate 91,747,481 downwards.
CACTTCGTCGAGTCTGAATACCAGCGTTTGGATCACCAAGTATTTGATCAATTGGGTGATTAATAGTCCATCGCTGAGCCGGAGCATGAGTCGTTGACTCAACCTGAACTTGAGGGGCTGAAGATGAGGCTTCAGCAACTTCTGGTATATCAGCCAAGAAAGGAGTAAGTGCAGATGTCATTACATTTACTGATTGCTGAGAAGTAGATGGAATGTCTGAGACATTTGGTTCAGAAGCAGGCATAGTGTTTAGAGGAACAGCTGAGACCCATGATGTTTCATCTTCACTATTCTGCATGTTTGGGATAATAGTAAGACAACCATCTTCTACGGTATGAGTATGAGGAGTGGGAATGTCTTCTGAATCACCAAGATGAGAAAACATCCATTGATTCAGTTCTTCAGTATCAGCAGAAGGTCTTGAATTCGCTGAACGGGATTCGTCAAAGGTGACGTGAATTGTTTCTTCAACTGTCTGGCTTCTTCGATTGAAGACCCTGAAGGCTTTGGAGATTGAAGAATATCCAAGAAAGATTCCATCATCAGCCTTAGGATCAATCTTTCCAAGGGCATCTCTGTTGTTCAGTATGAAACACTGACATCCAAAGATGTGAAGAAACCTAATTGAAGGCTTTCTCCCATGAAAAAGTTCATAGGCTGTCTTTTTGAATCTTTTGACTACCAGTGTTGACAGCTTCTGCGTAAAACAAGCAGTGTTGACAGCTTCTGCCCAAAACTGAGTAGGCAAGTGAGAATGGCTGAGCATTGAACGTGCAGCTTCAATGATAGTTCTATTTCTTCTTTCAGCGACTCCATTTTATTGCGGTGTTCTCACTGAAGAGAAGTTGTGAGAAATACCCTTACTCTCAAAGAAGGAATCAAGAGAACTGTTTTTGAATTCAGTCCTATGATCACTCCTTATTGAGCGAACGGTCATATTGTTCAGGACTTCCATTTTCCTGACAAAGGTGATGAGTTTTTCAGGGGTGTCACTCTTAGAACGGAGAAACATTACCCATGTATAGCGAGAGAATTCATCAACTATGACCAGTGTATATTTCTTTCCAGCGATGGATTGTTTGTTAACAGGGCCAAACAAATCCATATGGAGAAGTTGTAAAGGAGATGACACTGAGGAGACTTGCTTTGACTTGAAGCTTGCTTTGGTCTGCTTGACTTTCTCACACGCTGAACATAAGGACTCTTTGGCCTATGTGTGTTGAGGTAGACCAATAACTAACTCTTTAGAAGATAGAGTATTCAGTGTCTTGAAGTTTAGATGAGAGAGCCTCTTATGCCATAGCCAGTTGACATCAGATGAGGCTTTTGAGAAGAAACAGGAGTTCTCAGTGGTTGTTGAGTCCATGTTTTTACATAAACATTTTCCAAACGATAACCGCTGAGAGCTATCTTCTCCTTTTTGTCAGCGACAAAGCAGGATTCCTTAGTAAAGATTACTTTGTTATCCATGTCGCAAAGCTGACTGATGCTTAGAAGATTATGCTTCAGCCCTTCAACATATGTGACTCTTCTGAAGGTTGTTGTACCATTAGAGAGTACACCAAACCCTCGGGTGTGTCCTTTTCCATTTCCACCGAAAGTCATAGAGGGACCCTTCTCTTCCTTATACTCAGTGAGCAGGTTCTTCTTACCAGTCATGTGTCTAGAGCATCCGCTATCGAGATACCAGATACCCTTCTTAACCTGCATTACAAAGGAAGATTAGTTTGACTTGGGCACCCATTTCATCATGTGTACACACTTGTCAGTGGAGGTAGATGGAATGGAAGGTTCAGCAGTCTTCGCAGCATTTGAAGATTCAACTTTATTTTCAGTCTTCACTTTGGTTAATTTCTTAACCTCAGTGGTCCTCTTTGCTTTGGGAGCATTGATCTTCACCTTAGCTATCTTTTCAGCTTTGGTGGCTGTTCGGCACTTACTAGCAATATGATTCGTAAGTCCACAGTGATAACATTTCCTATAACTAAAAGTAGTTCTAGGACCATTTGCATGCTTAGCCGTTAGTTTTAAATGAGCAGGGCTAGCACAAAGTATACCTTTGGCATTGGAAATGAGAGGAACTATCAGTTCTTCAGATTTCTTACCAATTATATCCACTTTAAGTCTAGGAGTAGATCCCTGAATAAATCCAGGGATCTTGTTCTTAGAAGTAGAGGGATAAGTCACTGAAGCTTTAGAAGCATCCAGCTTAGGTACACAAGTACCCTTCTGAGGTTTTTGGTTAAAAGAAATTCCTTTACCTTTGTCTTTAGAGACTGAGGTAGGTTTTGGATAAACAATTTTCTCTTTACCTTTAGAAGTAGTGATTTCCTCAGGGATGGGAGGTTTGGAAGAGGAACACTGAGAAGAGAAAGTGTCAGGGATAGAGGATACGAACATTCCAAACTTAAGTATGGAACGGTCAGTGGTTGGTTCTAGAGTTTCATCTTTGTAACCAAGACCACGTTTATCACTTAGGGGAATCTGAGACTTAATTATCTCAGTGATCGTTGTTGAGGATTTATACCATCCATCAACAGTAGCTTTTTCAGCTTTTAATGCAGCGATAGCTTCTTCGCGCTCGATTTTGACTAGTTGGTTTATATGAACTTGATCTTTAAAATCTTCTTCAATTTTATAAAGCTTTTCTATTTGAAGGTGACAGTTTTTAAGCTATTCAGCGAGATCAAGGTTTTGATTTTCAATAACAGTTTTGCCATTCATGGCTTCATATAAACTTCTGGTCAGCAGATCGATTTTTCGAAGACTATCAGCTTCATCAATATTTAAGATATTGGTAAAGAATGAAGGTGATACATTAGTAGCAGAGGTTGAAGTAGAGGGAATGTCAGACTTTTCTTCCTCATCTTCAAGTTTGGCCATGAGATAGAGATTGGCTTCATCATCATCTTCAGAGTCAGAAGATTCTTCTTCGTCAGATGCAGCCCAATCATAGTCAGCCATCAGGCCTTTGCCTTTCTTCTTAAAGGTTTTCAGCTTTGAATACCTTTCTTTCAGCTTTTTGTATTTTTCATCTCTAGTCCTGGGAGTAAAGTTTTTCTTGGGAAAAGCTGAGGATCTAGAGACTTTCTTTGACCTGCACTCGCTAGCAAAATGTCCTATCTTTTCACAGTTATAGCAAGTAGCAGTAGCCTTATCAACAGGAGTTGATGATCTTGGCTTATCAGTAATAGCAAGAGGTTTGTTCTTTCTGAAATTTTTCTTATTGGCGAATCTCCTGAATTTATTAGAAAGGAGAGCCATAGATTCATCAAGATCTGAAGAGTCAGGATCTGATGAACATTCAGAGTTAGTCTCCAACTCAGTGATAGTGATAGTCGATCGCTGAGTGGTAGGTGACTCTGAGATTAAAGCAACAAGGGTGCTTTTGGAATATTTTACAAGATTCTTCTTAAGATTACTCGATTGCTCATGATTAAGCATCGTGCCATATAAGGTAGAAAGAGTCATGGATTTTAGATCCTTTGATAGCTTGAGACACATTGAATAACTGTCCCAGCTTTCAGGTAAACATTCTAAGAACTTTGTCAGTACTTCAAAGTTAGAATATTGCTTACCAACAGTTTTTAGATCTATTATTAAGCATTTAAAATGTTGGTGTACTTCAGAGAGAGATTCATTCTTACCACAAATGAAGCTTTGGCACTGTCTTACCAGGTTGATCTTACGTGAGTCCTGGACTTTAGATGTACCTTCATTCTGAACACAGATTGTGTCCCAAATAGCTTTGGAGGTTTTCAGGTTCATGACGGAATGGTAGACTTCGTTAGGAAGAGCCATGGAAAGAATGGATCTGGCTTTAGTGTCGATAGCCACTTTCTTCTTATCTTCATCAGTCCACATATGAATTTCCTTAGGAACCAACCTTTCTGGAATAGCAGCTCTATTCTCAGCGGCTGGAACTTCAGGATCAATTCTAACAGGAATATATGGGTTGTTTTCAAGATAGTAAGGCATAGTAGGGTCTACACCTTCTAAGAAGAGAATCATCCTATTTTTCCACAGATTAAACTTATCTCTGGAGAATCTAGGGGGTTTTGCAAGAGAACCGTTGTTAATATAGTTAGTGTTTGTGTTGGTAGCCATTTTAAGAAATAGCAAGGAAGAAGAAATTAGTATAGATAAGATCTTGTTTACGAGATTAAACAAATCTGCTCTGATATCACTTGTTGGTCCCGAAGGGTTATATAAGTTTGTAGAAGGGGGGGTTGAATACAAACACACGATTTTTACTTTCTAAATTGTTTATTGATAAATCTTAAAACAATCTACAACTTGTTGCGGAACAAGATTAAGGATTAACCTAATCTAAACAAGTTAAGAACACTAAGTTTCTTGCACTAGAAATAAGATAGAAAGGAGATAAGAATATTAAGAATAATATTCTAACACTAAGAGAGAAAGAAGAAGATGGCCGAGCACTTCAATTCTGAAGTAGGGTTCTTCTTTATATACTGCATGCATTTAATGCATGGCAGTGTTACTTTACACGTGGCAGCAGCTGATTGGTTGCATTTAATGCATTTAATGCATGGCAGTGTTACTTTACCGCATGGTGCACAGTGTAGAATCAGAGTTTGTTGTACGATTCTAGACAGAAGGGAGGTCCGTTCTGACATTTCGTACGGATACGTGCAAGGGGATAGACAAAAGTAACTTGTAGAGTAGACCTCATGATCAGCGTTTGTTGAACAGTTCTTTATCAGCGAATGATAAAGCTCAGCGATTGCTGAAGTCTTCTACTTGATACTTCACGTTGAGTGGACAAGTCTTGCTTCGCTGATATCCGCATCAGTTCATTAGTAGACTTGTCGCTGGTTCTTGGGCTTGATCTTCGACTTTAGCGTAGAACCTATGTTGAGGTGAGACTTGTCTTCCTGGATCATAAGTAAACAACTATTACTTATCAGCGATCATCACAACGACTGAACAGGCTCAGAGCTACTGGATGAACAGTGTTCGCTGAATGTCTAATCTAAAGAGCGAGAGTTCCTATCAGCGGTACTGTAAAGTCCTAGTACTTATCAGCAATAGTGAAACTCTAATACATATTGTTTACTTACAATTTTCACTAAGTGTTTAAGAGAGGGTCATTATCAAATCACTGAGGGTTTAGATCAACAGAAACTCATGAAGAGCGCTTTTGATGCTTATGTCATTCCTAAGGCCGAAGAAGAAGACTGGGCTTATGGACTCACCCCTCTGTCAACAAATCTCAACTTGGATCCAAAGGCAAAAGTCACAGAGGACGGGGTCAAGAAGGTAAAGAAACAAATGGACGCTCTGCGAAGGCCCATGCCTCCACCTGGTGCACCTCCTCGACAGATGGAAGAAGTTGTGTACAGGTATCTCTACAACAGAACAATTAGAGATCCCCTACCACCAACCATTCAAGATCCAAACCTCCGCTCTGAGATCGAAAGTATCTTCTCCAGAACAACACCCAAGCCTGTCAAAGAAGTCTACTCAATCTCCAAGATCGACAAGGTCATATACTGTAAGTTCTCTCACACCATAACCACACCTAAGGTTTCCTACAATATATATAAGGTCAAAAGAGTGGACAGATCCGAGAACCAATTCTCAGATGCTGATCTTAGGAACTTAAGCCCCTATGACCTACCCGACCTTCTGAACTGGACAAAACAGAACTTCACAACAGATGCAGTTCGAAGGGCATACAGGGTAATCAGGAAAGCCATGCGTGAGAAACTTCTGCTATACAGCCTAGTCGATTTCCAATTAGGACGAGGTCTTGGAGTAAGAAACCTAAGTCTTAAACCACCAGAAGATGACTGCCCATCCTCTACCATACCAAACTTGATCATAACTTCCCCAAAGTTTGGGTATGTCTTCCAAGATCCTGCGGGAAAATCAAGACTATTTCTGGAGATGGACTGCCAAAAGTACGCAACAAGTACTCTCATAGAGTTCAGAACCAACCTTGTGGAGCACAGAGGAACGGAATTGATGGACACAGCCTCTACAGATAGACTGATATAGGTCATCGACTCGATAATCAACTTCAGAACCCTTTGCATCAAAATCTATCATAAGCTTAAAGAAGTGGGACTTGACAACAGAAGCTACAATGACTTCAAAGACGCCAACGTCTAATGTCGGCTACCAACCTCGGCTACTTTTACTTTCCATATCACAATGTAATCAAATGTAAGTGCCTCTGGCACAATCTTAAATGAAAAGTAAAGTTTCAACAGAGGTCAATCACCGTCTGTCGTGTACTTAGTCTAGAAAACCTTGCATCTTTCAAATTTTTATTTCTCAATATTTAGGGGGAGATTGTTAGCTCCAACTTCTACTGCTTATAGAAAGTACTGAGAAATTGGCTAAGTATAGACTCCGACAGAGGTTCTGCCCATACACCGATAGAAGACCAAGTGAAGACAACTGAAGACATTCACAGAAGACAAGGCCACAGAGCCTCTGCCAAACTTGACAGAGCCTCTATGGAATGAAGACTGGAGACTTAGAAGTTTATATGAAGATCAAGACGAAGACCATCGTGCCTCTCACGTTCTCTGATGTACGAAGACCTAAAGATCATTCGTACAAGGCGTGCCCTGACAACTCCACGTGTCAAACTCTGATGGGTTTCAGCTTTAGCAGAAAATGGCACACTACATTAACGTTGTACCAGTAGCAGTTTCACGATCGTGTCTTGTACCTTTAAGTCCTTTATGTCAAGAACTTGTCCCCTGATGAATAGTATAAATAGAAGACTCATGTTGAGCTCTTCTATTAAGCTTTGCACAACACACACACCCTTAAGAGCAGAATTCTTGTTTAACCTTCGGTGTTCTTGGTGTTTTATTTATATCAATATACAGTGGGTTATTGAGTTATAACTTGTGTTATTTACATCTCACGTATTTGACATTGTGTGTTCTTCTACCTTAAATATCTTATTAGTTTTCTAAAAACGCTTCCGCACATCATTCTGTTTTGAACTAATAGATAAACTATCATTGTTAAGTAAAATAGGAACCAACATCTTCCATGTCTAGCAAAATTTCAGCTCGTGCAGTTCTGGCAGCCTTCTGCCTTTCTGTGAAGTTGAGGCAATAAGCATGCAAATTTAGGAGATCATATGGATTGAGCATAACAAGATCATTGTCGTTGAATGTTTCTGAGTCTTCATTTTCCATCTCAACTGTGTACGTGTGGTAGGGAACCCTGTTGTGAGAGAATTCTTTAGGAAGATCCTCTAAATTCTTACACATCTAAAGGAAGTGTTTATTCTTCCAGAGAGGTTAGTCTTCGTTGCAATGAATCTTCTTCTCTCATCTGTCAGTAGATTGGCTCGTTTAGGATTCAAGTAAGGGTTGATGGGCACAGACTTGACTGGAATCAAATCTCTCTCTACATATAGGAAGGCATACACCTCTTCAAGTGAAAGTAGAGATGTATCCTGTTTGGTAGATGGTGGTGGTTGTGGTTGAGCATCATCAGTTAGTTCTTCTGTTATCTTTTCCTTTCCTTTGTCAGCTCGAACCTCTGATGTGTTTCCCTCTGTTGGATTCTCTGTTGTAGTAGTTCCTTCGGTTAAGATTTCTAGAGATTCTGCTATTTCATTCTACTGAGGATCATGGATTATCAGGGTTATGGATGTGTTGGGTGGTTGGTTTATGATTTTTTTCAGCAAAGGATTGGTTTGTCCTTGTTGGTCCCGAAAGGCCTATACAAGTTTGTAGAAGGGGGGGTTGAATACAAACACACTATTTTACTTTTCTAAATTGTTTATTGATAAATCATTAACAATTTACAGCTTGTTGCGGAAACAAGATTAAGGATAAACCTAAATCTAAACAAGTTGGAACACTAAGATTTCTTGCACTAAGAAAGATATGGAGATTACTAATAAAATCCTATCTTGAGAGAGATTTGAACTTGTCCAGAGTTAGCAAGATACTTCAAAAGAAGTGAGTTCATCTCTTTATATACTGCATGCATTTAATGCAAGTCAGTATACACTTTACACGTGTCATCAGCTGGTTGGTTGCATGTCATTGACCTTGGTTGACAACCTTAGTAGCCGTAAAGATGAACAGTGTAGTATCAGAGTGTTTGTACGATTTCAGATATTCGGAGGTTCTTTTCTGACATTTCGTACGGTGGCGTGCAAGGGAGGTTAAGACAAAAGTACTTTGTACGGAGGACTTCATGATCAGCTTTCGTTGATTCAGCGATTATCATTTACTATTCAGCAGATGATAAAGTTCAGCGATAGCTGAAGTCATGTACTTGATACTTCACGTTGAGTGGACAAATCTGAGTCTTCGCTGATCCGCATCAGTTCATTAGAAGACTTGTCGCTGGTTCTTGAGCTTGATCTTCGACTTCAGCGTAGAACCTTTGTTGACGTGAAACTTGTCTTCAGTGATCATAAGTAAACAACTAACTTATCAGCGATCACCATAAGGACTGAACAGGCTCAGAGCATTATGGTGAACAGTGTTCGCTGAATGTTTAATTTAAAGAGCGAGAGTTCCTATCAGTGGTACTGTAAGATCTTAGTACTTATCAGCGATAGTGAAACTCTGATACATATTGTTTACTTACAATTTTCACTAAGTATTTAAGAGAGGGTCATTATCAAATCACTGAGGGTTTGGATCAACAATCTCCCCCTATTTGATTATGACATAGCAACAAAGAAAATTGCTATTTAATGAAAACATAAGGATAAAAAGAACTCATAAAATATTTGTCCCTTTTACTGTTTTCTGGGATCTTTTCAGTACTGATGGAGTAAAGTACATTCGCTGAAATCTTTCTTTAAATCTTTGAATCAGGTTACAATGAAGAACAGAAAGATTACAAGTACAAGCGAAATAAATTACAAGTACAGAAGGATAACTGATACAATAGAGAAAAAAGGAGATTATATCAGTTTTCAAAAGGTTCTTCCTTAATGAGAAGTTCATCAAGGGTCGTCTTTTCAGTGGGGATCATCCAGTCAGGAACCGTTACACCTCGTTTTCTTTTGTTCAGCGCTTCTTGAAAAATCAAGGGTTTTAGGTGTCGTGCCTGAATGTCCTTTCTGAAGTCACACCAGTAGATGAGATCTCTGAGCTGTTCGATTGGAGTGATTGGAAGCTCAGCGATCCGTTGAAAGCATTTACGTCCATCATAGTCAAGAAAGAATATTCCATAAGGATTACTGATGACTTTACCAAGGACGAAAAGTTCACATGGTGGCAAAGAGATGTCAAGGGCAGATAGATCAGGATCAGGACCAAGCACTTCAGCGCGAGAGAAACCAATTCCAGTTTCATTTCGTATGACAGGTCCTGAGTTTGAATCTTGACGTTTCTTCCTTGGAGAGCCCCTTTTTCTTTTCGGCTTTAGATCAGGAACAGGAGGAATATCCACACAAGAAGATATCAAGTCGATCTGTCTGTTTATCAGCTTTTCAAAATGATCCTTGTACTTAGATTGTGATGGTTGGATAGCTAACCTCATCTCCAGCCATTCAGAGAGACCATACCTTTTTACAGTGTCAGCGCGAAAGGTTTCAGATTTGCCATCTTCTCTGAACAGTTTGATGTCAACAATAGGTACTCCGATAGAGGTTCTTCCAGAGATGAATACCTTGTTGATCTTCGCTGGACGATATCTGAAGTGAATTTTCTCTTTACACCAGATCAGGGTGGTCTGAGAAACTTCAGTTTTCTTTTCCACGATCTTCTGGGCTTCTTCCCACAGCTTTCGTTGGATTTGAATGGGAACACGCTTCAGCTTGGGGTCTTTGACAGATTCTTGAGTGAGCTTGATGGCGTATTCTCTGTCTTTCTCTTCAGCTTCCTTCCTTTCAGCAATGAGGCGTTCAGCTCTAAGGTGTTCCTGGTATTCAGCTTTTGAAATTCTGAACTTGGGAGGAACTGAAGGCAGTTGATCAGGCCTTAGAATGATTCGCTGATCCTCGAATCGCTTTATTATTTCTTCTCTTCTCTTTTGATCCTCTTCACTCAGCCTTTGAGGAGCTGAGGAAGGTCTCTTATTGTGCGAGAGAGGTTGTTCTTCTGGTTCATCAGTCTCAGAGATCAAATCCAAGACTGGGATTATTTCATCAGCAGCAGCTGGCTTTATTTGTGAAGTCGCAATAGTAGAACCTTCAGCGACATCCTCAAGCAGGGGAGAGGACTAGCTGAAACGCATCGATCTTACAGATAAGAACTGGGTAGAAGAACTTGGGTAGAAAAGATAGAAAAAGAATGTGGATGTGTAGAGAGGTTGTTGAGTAGAGAACTGATTGAGTATTGAGAAGTTCAGGGAAGGAATAAGTAAAGTTTTAGTGTACTTGACAAACCGGCTTTTCAAACAAGATCGCCAGATTTTCATCTTCAGCGAGGCCTTTGTCTTTGCTTTTCTCAGCGCCAGAGGCTGAGGGCTTTGTCTTTGTCTTCTCCCCTGATGGTTCTTTTATTGAGATTCCTTTAAGAGCTTTAATCCTTGGGGCAGGTTTGACGATAAAGAAATCATCGTCATCTTCATCATCATCATCATCCTTCCTTGGAGAGGAGGATGGTTCATCTTCAGGGATGTAGATGTCTTCTTCTTCTGCTTCGGATTCCTCAGCATCTTCTTCGAGTTGCTCCCCCTCAGATACAGAGGCGAGCTTCTCGGTTCCCTCAGGGTTTTCATCTCCCTGAGGTCCAGCGGTCAGATCTTCATTCCTCTCTCCCCTGATAGATTCATCATGGGAAAGGTCTTCAGCGCTTTTGTTCAAATCTTCAGCGCTTTTCTCAAGATTTTCAGCGCTCTTCTCCCTGGTATGTTCAGCGCTCTTCTCCCCCTCTTTCTCATGATGACTGGGGGAGGAATGGGCAGACTCAGCATTGGTGTTATCTCTGTCTTCTGGGCCAGAGATTTTCACACAACCTTCAAGCTTTGCTATTCTGTCTTCTAGGCCAGAAATAGCAGGCGTGATTTTCTTCAGCTCTGTGCGATCCTCCTCTGTGAAAGATTCCAAAATAGGGACAGGGGCAGGAGCAGGAGCTGGACTATTTGCCTTGTTTACCAGCGTCTCGATCATCGTCTTCATAGAACCAACGTCGGTCTTTACAGAGCCTAAGTCAGTCTTGACCTCTGACATATCACCCTCGAGTTTTTCAACCGATGTCTTCAGCGTTGTTACTTCGCTGGACATGGTCGAAACTGATGTTTTGAGGCTTGTGTAGTCAGTGTAGATGTCAGAGAGCACCTTGGCAAAATCGCTGAGCGTCTTATCAAGACTCTTGATGTCTTCAGTGGAAGCTTTCTTCTCCACCACCGTTGTCAGCTTTGTCAAATTCTCTCCAGCGTTTGTTACAGCTGTTGAGTTGTTGGAGAGTGTGGTGGTGAGACTGGTCAGCTTTGTTTCCACGGACTTCAGAGAGGCGTTGATGTCTCCCAAATTAGGACCTGTAACATATAAGTACTTGTGAACAAAGGAAAGCTCAGAAGTTTCAGGTTTAGTTACAGTGTTTAAGGTGGGATTTGTACCTGCAGGAGGATTGATGAACTCGTCAAAGTTGCAAGTTCCTGAATAATGTTCCATATCCTCTTCGAAAGTACGGTGAGGAATGGTGATCTCTGCAGGTCCTTTCTTCATCATTTGTTGAGAAGCGTCAGCGGTGGCTTCGGGAATGATGGCATCTCCAGTGTTCGCTGGAGGAGTGTCCAAGTGAGTGGAGGGAGAAGCGAAGGTTAAGATTGGGGTTCGGGTTCTGAGTTCAGCGTTGGAATCGCTGACAATCACTTCATCAGTCTTTTGAGAGACTGATGGAGGTTGGGTAGTTTCCAAGTTTCTAACCTCAGCGTTTAGAGACGCCGAAGTCTGGATTGGAGGGATGGCTTGCACGGGTGTGGCAGAGCGTACCACGGAACTTTCCTTCAGCTCTTCAGAATGAGCTGAGGAGTCTTCAGCATGGAATTGCTGGGGTTGCTCCTTGGTTTTCTTGATCCTTTTGGAATCAAGTTGGGTGTGTGAGGGTTTCCTTTTCTTAGAAGGAGAGGATTTTGTGGCCGGGGTATCAGCGATGGGTATTGTCGCTAAAGGAGCCACAGAAAGCGGAGAATTTAGAAGAGTGAGAAGAGTAGAGAGACGTACCTCATTGGCGACAGGCTTGAAGTCGAGAACCTTAGGGCCAATCTGAGAAAGTTTCAGATCACCCTCTTCAGGATAGCTGTCCTTCAGGCCATATTGAAAGATGGCGCTGATGAATCGTGGGTAAGGAACCCATGCTGGTCTGTCAGCGGCAGAATCGACACGTTGAATCAGATCATCATAAATAATGGAAGCCCAGTCAATGTTTAGACCTTTCAGCAGTGCGTATCCCATGGACTGCTGAGGTTGGGCGGCTTGATCAGAAGATCCGGATTTTGCTGTCATGCAGCTGATCAGGTGAGCGAAGATGAAATTCATCTCGCTGGGCATCTTGGATTTCTTTATCAGCGTCAGTTTCTTCTCAGGCTTCTTGTCCCTTCCAATATCCCAGATATAGCCCATTGCGTCAAGGAAAGCAATGATTGCTTCTCTGTCAGCATGCTTTTTATGGTCAGGGAATGGAATGAAGGGTTTTTCTTTGGTAGCATTTGGGAAGTTTAGGGCTTTGTGGAATATGGCGGGTGTGATCTTGATGGTGCCATACTCAGTATCGCTGAGTATGCAGTCTATGGTTTTGGATGGATCTTTGGCAGAGGGTAGCTCAGTGTGTCTGGCAGAGTACCAGAACTGGGATAAGAGCCGCTGACTGGCAGGAGGTGTTATGGTCAGGGTTGTGTAGATGGGGCTGTTCTTTAGAAAACTCACAGCATCGTCCAGATGTGATACTTGCTTCCGAGGAGGAAACTCGAGAAGAGCTGAGAGGTTGTTGGCCTTAGTCCAATCGAGTTGATCCAGCTCGAACTTAACCTGAGGGGCTTTGAAGATGTCCATTTCCTCAGAGTCAGTGGAGATGGACTCAGCGGTAACATTCAGCTTTGAAGTTGCCATTTCACTGTATTATCAGTTCAACCAAAGATGTTAACAAATAAGAATTATCTTAATGTGGAAAGAAATTTCCGTTAAGATTTTTCGAATTTTGTCCATTTCATTCAGACAAAAAATGTCTTAATGAAGATTAGGGTTTTTCTTGATTTTTAAAAGAAAAGAAAAACCCATAAAGTCTTGTATTCCAGTTTCTAAAAGAAAAATGGATACGAATGAAGAACAAGTTTAAGATTTAGATTTAAAACTTGAAGAACAACCATGAAATGGTTGTGTTCATAAAACCATGAAAGAAATGATTTTATTTTATAAAGTTCTTTTGTTTGATCTTGTTAAAACAAAGAGAAGATCGAAAACAAGTTATACGCATTTGATAAAAGATAAGAACATATTAACCTTGAAGTTTTGATGAAGAAGATGATGAACAGTTCTTGAGGTTTTTGAGAGCACAAATGCAACAGAGGATTCTTTTCTTGCGGAGAAAGATTGTTCGCGTAAAAGACAAATATAAACCAAGAGTTGTTTATATAGGGATTTTTAGAGAGAGAAAACCTTGAGCGGGAAAAGGTTTTCATCATGACACGGACACGTGTTTGCATTTGATTGGAAGTTTGAACAAAACGTGCAAACGTGTGTCAGGAAGAAATCGTGCCGAGTGTAATCCGTTGCAGTGACGTCACAACTGTTCTTTCACATTCTTTTAGGATGTCTTTGAGGTTTTGAAAACTCAAGGACTCTTTTGAAAAACATGAAGCACTGAAAAGAGAATATCAGTGAAGGTTTAAGGGACTTTCAAAATATCGCTGTTAAGGAAGAGATATTCAGCGATGCAATTTATTTTGAAATCTTGCATTTACATGCGATTGTCAGAGAGAGAAAACATACCTGGATATCAGTTTAACCAAGTTTATTCAGAGAGAAGATGATGAAATGGATTATACAAGTTGATTTTATCCGAAGGTTATACATGAAAGTATAAACGTATCGTTGATCGAATGTGAACCGCTGAAGATTTTACCCTTCAAAGTTCAGCATTCCAAGCTCGCTGATGAGAAAGTTGAATCTTGTCTCATCAAGAGGTTTGGTAAACAAATCAGCTAACTGATAATCAGTTGGGATAAAATGAAGTTCTATATCACCATTCATCACATGATCTCTGATAAAATGATATCTGATTTCTATGTGTTTTGTCTTTGAGTGTAGCACTGGATTGTTTGCTATAGCGATGGCACTTGTGCTGTCGCAATAGATGGGAATTTTGGAGAGCTGAAGATCATAGTCTAGTAGCTGATTTCTCATCCACAAGACCTGAGAACAGCAGCTTCCAGCGGCTACATACTCAGCTTCAGCTGTGGAAGTGGACACTGAGTTTTGCTTCTTACTTGTCCAACTTACCAGCTTTCCACCCAGGAGCTGACATCCACCTGTGGTGCTTTTCCTATCCATTTTGCAACCTGCAAAATCACTGTCTGAATAGGCGGTTAGATCGAATCCTGAGTCTTTGGGATACCAAAGACCTAGATTCGCTGTACCCTTAAGATATCGAAAGATTCGCTTTACAGCTTTCATATGGGATATCTTAGGTTCAGCTTGATATCGTGCGCACAAACATGTTGCAAACATAATATCGGGTCGGCTAGCTGTAAGATACAATAGTGAGCCGATCATCCCACGGTACAGCGTGACATTGACAGGAACACCCTTTGTGTCCTTATCAAGTATCAGCGGTGGTGCCATAGGGGTTTTCATAGCTGAACTTTCAGTTAAGTCGAATTTCTTCAGCATATCTTTAACATACTTTCCCTGATTTATAAAAGTTCCTTTTTCAGTTTGCTTAATCTGAAGACCAAGGAAATATGTTAGTTCACCCATCATGCTCATTTTATACTCATCTTTCATTCTATCAGCGAAACGAGTACAAAGCTCAGGGTTAGTAGAACCAAATATAATGTCATCAACATATATTTGAACTAAAATGATATGACCTTTCACTTTTCTAAAAAACAAAGTTTTGTCAATCTTACCTCGCTCAAATTTTTCAATATGGAGATAAGTAGAGAGAGTATCATACCATGCACGTGGAGCTTGCTTTAAGCCATAAAGTGCCTTGTCCAGTTTATAAACATAACCTGGACGCTTAGGATCTGAGAATCCTGGAGGTTGTTCCACATACACTTCTTCATTCAGCTTTCCATTTAGAAATGCTGACTTAACATCCATCTGATGTACAGTGAAGTTTTTGTGTACAGCATATGCTAAGAAAAGACGAATAGATTCAAGTCTTGCTACTGGAGCAAAAGTTTCGTCATAATCTATGCCTTCCTCTTGTCTGTATCCCTGAGCAACAAGACGAGCTTTGTTGCGAGTTACAGTACCATGTTCGTCCAACTTGTTTCGATAGACCCATTTAGTGCCTATCACCGTTTTGTCAGTTGGTCTACGAACAAGTTTCCAAACTTTGTTTCTTTCGAATTCAGTCAGCTCTTCTTGCATAGCGCTGACCCAGTTTGGATCTCTGAGGGCATCATCTATTTTCTTTGGTTCAGTTAGAGAAATAAAGTTAACAAATAAACAAATATTACCTGCACTTCTACGGGTCTGAATACCAGCGTTGGGATCACCAAGAATTTGATCGATTGGGTGATTTACAGTCCATCGCTGAGCCGGAGCATACGTCGCTGACTCAGTCTGAACTGGAGAAACTGAAGATGAGGCTTCAGCTACTTCTGGATTATCAGCTAAGAGAGGAATGTTTGCATTTGTCACTTCATTCACTGATTGCTGAGAAATAGATGGAATTTCTGAGACATTTGGATCAACTGCAGGTATAGTGTTTATAGGAACAGCTGAGACCCAAGATGTTTCAGCTTCACTATTCTGCATATCTGGAATGATAGTAGGACCATCATTTTCTACGGTGTGAGCATGAGGAGTGGGAATATCTTCTGAATCACCAAGATGAGAAAACATCCATTGATTCAGTTCTTCTGTATCAGCGTTCGGTTTAGAGTTCGCTGAACGGGATTCGTCAAACGTGACGTGAATAGTTTCTTCTACAGTTTGTCTTCTTCGGTTGAAGACTCTGAAGACTTTGGAAACTGAGGAGTATCCAAGAAAGATTCCATCATCAGCCTTAGGATCAAACTTTCCAAGGGCATCTCTGTTGTTCAGTATGAAACACTGACATCCAAAGATGTGAAGAAAGCTGATTGAAGGCTTTCTCCCATGAAAAAGTTATAGGCTGTCTTTTTGAATCTTTTAACTATCAGCGACCTGTTTTGCGTAAAACAAGCGGTGTTGACAGCTTCTGCCCAAAACTGAGTAGGCAGGTGAGAATCGCTGAGCATTGAACGTGCAGCTTCAATAATTGTTCTATTTCTTCTTTCAGCGACTCCATTTTGTTGTGGTGTTCTCACTGACGAAAAGTTTGAGAAATACCCTTGCTCTCAAGGAAGGAATCAAGAGAACTGTTTTTGAATTCAGTTCCATGATCACTCCTTATTGAGCGAACAGTCATATTGTTCAGAGTTTCCATCTTCCGAACAAAGGTGATGAGTTCTTCAGGGGTGTCACTCTTAGAACGGAGAAACATTACCCATGTGTAACGAGAGAATTCATCAACTATGACCAGCGTATATTTATTTCCAGCGATGGATTGTTTGTTAACAGGGCCAAACAAATCCATATGGAGTAGTTGTAGAGGAGATGACACTGAGGAAACTTGCTTTGACTTAAAGCTTGCCTTGGTCTGCTTCCCTTTTTCACACGCTGAACATAAAGACTCTTTGGCGTATGAATGTTGAGGTAGACCAGTGACTAACTCTTTGGAGGAAAGAGTATTCAGTGTCTTGAAGTTGAGATGTGAGAGCCTTTTGTGCCATAGCCAGTTAACATCAGAAGATGCTTTTGAGAAGAAACAGGAGTTCTCAGTGGTTGTTGAGTCCATGTTTATAACGTAAACATTTTCCAAACGATAACCGCTGAGAGCTATCTTCTCCTTTTTGTCAGAGACAAAGCAGGATTCCTTAGTGAAAATCACTTTGTTATCCATGTCGCAAAGCTGACTGATGCTCAGAAGATTATGCTTCAGCCCTTCAACATATGCGACTCTTTTGAAGGATGTTGTACCATTTGAAAGTACACCATACCCTCGGGTGTGTCCTTTTCCATTTCCACCGAAAGTCACAGAGGGACCCTTCTCTTCCTTGTATTCAGCGAGCAGGCTTTTCTTTCCAGTCATGTGTCTAGAGCATCCGCTATCGAGATACCAAATACCCTTCTTAACCTGCAATACAAAGGAAGATTAGTTTTGCTTGGGTACCCACTTCACCATGTATACGCGTTTGTCAGTGGAAGAAGTTGGAATGGGTTCAGCAGTCTTTGCAGCATTTGAAGATTCAGCTTTGTCTTTCTTCACTTTGGTCAATTTCTTGACCTCAGCGGTAGGAGTCACCTTGACCTGAATTGCAACTGGTTTGGTCTTCTTGGGTGCTATCTTCACCTTAGCTATCTTTTCATCTTTGGTGGCTGTGGGGCACTTACTTGCAATATGATCGGTAAGTCCACAGTGATAACATTTCCTATAACTAAAATTAGTTCTAGGACCACTTGAGTGCTGAGCTTTTAATTTGGAATTAGAAGTGCCAGCACCAAGTAAACTATTGGCTTTAGAAATGGGACGAACATTCAGTTCTTCAGATTTCTTACCAAGGACATCCAATCTGAGTCTAGGAGTAGATCGCTGAATAAATCCAGATATCTGCTTCCTTGATCCAGAGGGATGAGCCACTGAAGCTTTAGAGGCATTCAGTTTTGGTACTAAGGTACCCTTCTGAGGATTCTGGTAAATAACAATTCCTTTACCTTTGTCTTTAAAGACAGAGGTAGGTTTTGAATAAACCATTTTCTCCTTGCCTTTTGAGGAGGTAGGAGTTTCCTCAGGGATTGGTGTAACCGACGAGGAGTACTGAGATGATGAAGTATCAGCTACTGAGGATACAAACGTTCCAAATTTAAGCATTGAACGTTCAGTGGTTGGTTTTGGAGTATCATATTTATAACCCAGACCACGTTTATCACTCAGAGGAATCTGAGCCTTAATTATCTCAGTGATCTTTGTTGAAGAATTACACCATCCTTCAACAGTAGCTTGTTCAGCTTTTAATGCAGCGATAGCTTCTGCTCGTTCGATTTTGACTAGCTGATTTAAATAGACTTGATCTTTAAAATCATTTTCAATTTTAGATAGTTTTTCTATTTGAAGGTGGCAGTTTTTAAGCTTTTCAGCGAGATCAAGATTTTGGTTTTCAACCACAGCTTTGCCGTTCATGGCTTCGTATAAACTTCTGGTCAATAGATCGATTTTACGGAGACTATCAGTTTCATCAATATTTGCAATATTGGTAAAGAAGGAAGGTGATACCTGAATGGCAGATGTTGAAGTGGAGGGAATGTCTGAACTTTCTTCCTCTTCTTCAATCTTAGCCATGAGACATTGATTTGCTTCATCATCTTCAGAATTAGATGATGAGGCTTCTTCATCAGAAGCAGCCCAATCATAGTCAGCCATCAGGCCTTTTCCTTTCTTCTTAAAGTTTTTCAGCTTTGCATACTTCTCCTTCAGCTTTGAGTATTTATCATCTTTATTCCTTGGAACAAAGGATTTCTTTGTAAAAGCTGAAGGTCTCATGATTTTCTTTGACCTGCACTCGTTAGCGAAATGACCTGTCTTTTCGCAGTTGAAACAAGTAGCAGTAGCCTTATCAACAAAAGCTGATGACTTAGGCTTGTTATGGAAAGAGTTTTGTTCTTTCTAAACATTTTCTTCTTGGCGAATCTCCTGAACTTTTTAGTTAGGAGAGCCAAGGATTCATCATCATCTGAAGAATCAGAGTCTGATGACCTTTCAGAGTTACTTTCTAACTCAGTGATAGTGACCGAGGGTCGCTGAGTAGAAGGTTCCTCTGAGATTAAAGCAACAGGGGTGCTTTTGGAATCTTTTATAAGATTCTTCTTAAGATGGCTAGATTGCTCATGATTCAGGAATGTGCCATATAAGGTAGCAAGGGTCATTGATCTTAGATCCTTTGACAGCTTGAGACACATGGAATAATTGTCCCAGCTTTCAGGTAAACATTCTAGAAACTTTGTCAGTACTTCAAAGTTAGAATATTCCTTACCAACAGTTTTCAGATCTATAATTAAGCAATTAAAACGTTGGTGAACTTCAGAGAGAGTTTCATTCTTACCAGAAATGAAGCTTTCGTATTGTCTTACCAGGTTGATCTTTCTTGAGTCCTGGACTTCAGACGTTCCTTCATACTGAAAACATATTGTGTCCCACATGGCTTTTGATGATTTCAGGTTCATGACGGAATGGTAGACTTCGTCAGGAAGGGCCATGGATAGTATGGATCTGGCTTTTGTATCTATAGCCACTTTCTTCTTATCTTCGTCGGTCCACTGATGGATTTCTTTAGGAATCAGCCTTTCTGGAATAGCAGCTCTAGTTGCAGTGGCTGGAACTAAAGGATCAATTGTTACAGGGATGTGTGGGCCGTTCTCAAGATAGTAAGGTATAGTAGGGTCTACACCTTCTAAGAAGAGTGTCATCCTATTTTTCCACAAGTTGAAGTTGTCTCTGGAAAATCTAGGGGGTTTTGCAAGAGAACCATTGTCTACATAATTTGTGTTTGTGTGGGAGGCCATTTTCAGATAATAGCAAGGAAGAGAAATATCTTAGATTAGATCTTGTTTATGAGATTAAACAAATCCGCTCTGATACCACTTGTTGGTCCCGAAAGGCCTATACAAGTTTGTAGAAGGGGGGGTTGAATACAAACACACTATTTTACTTTTCTAAATTGTTTATTGATAAATCATTAACAATTTACAGCTTGTTGCGGAAACAAGATTAAGGATAAACCTAAATCTAAACAAGTTGGAACACTAAGATTTCTTGCACTAAGAAAGATATGGAGATTACTAATAAAATCCTATCTTGAGAGAGATTTGAACTTGTCCAGAGTTAGCAAGTTACTTCAAAAGAAGTGAGTTCATCTCTTTATATACTGCATGCATTTAATGCAAGTCAGTATACACTTTACACGTGTCATCAGCTGGTTGGTTGCATGTCATTGACCTTGGTTGACAACCTTAGTAGCCGTAAAGATGAACAGTGTAGTATCAGAGTGTTTGTACGATTTCAGATATTCGGAGGTTCTTTTCTGACATTTCGTACGGTGGCGTGCAAGGGAGGTTAAGACAAAAGTACTTTGTACGGAGGACTTCATGATCAGCTTTCGTTGATTCAGCGATTATCATTTACTATTCAGCAGATGATAAAGTTCAGCGATAGCTGAAGTCTTGTACTTGATACTTCACGTTGAGTGGACAAATCTGAGTCTTCGCTGATCCGCATCAGTTCATTAGAAGACTTGTCGCTGGTTCTTGAGCTTGATCTTCGACTTCAGCGTAGAACCTTTGTTGACGTGAAACTTGTCTTCAGGGATCATAAGTAAACAACTAACTTATCAGCGATCACCATAAGGACTGAACATGCTCAGAGCATTATGGTGAACAGTGTTCGCTGAATGTTTAATTTAAAGAGCGAGAGTTCCTATCAGCGGTACTGTAAGATCTTAGTACTTATCAGCGATAGTGAAACTCTGATACATATTGTTTACTTACAATTTTCACTAAGTATTTAAGAGAGGGTCATTATCAAATCACTGAGGGTTTGGATCAACAGTCCTCTCTGGTTCATTTCTGGTTGGGGATGGAGAAGGAGTATCAAGAAGGATTGTTTCTGCTGGGGTTTTGATTTGTCTATCTCTAAAGGGGTAGTTTAGTTTTTCTTCTAAGTTCTCCCCCTTTTGTTGATTAGACCCGTCCTCTATATCATCATCATCATCGTTAGAGGAATAAACTTTGTGAATGTTTGAATCAACAAACTTAGCCCTTTTTGACTCCCTTGCAGCAGATGATTCACCAGCAGATCTCTTCCTTAAATTGGTCTCTATGATGAGATCACAGAACTTAAGTGCAGCTTTCTTCAGCACATCTTCTAGTTCAACAGCAGCAGTCCTTACTTCGTCTACTTGGTTTGCAAAGTTAAATTTTTGGGCGTCCAAAGTTTGCTGAACATGTTTCTCTGCAACCTGGGCTTTACCCACAAATTTTGAAGAAATGGTTATCATTAGACTCAAGACCTTCTTTCTGAATTCTCCCATGTACCCTATTGTGATTGGTGGATCGTTTGGTCGTGGGATAGTTGAGATAGGAGTTGGTGTAGCAGCTGTTGGTGTAGCATCAGTTGGTGTAGCATAGGATGTTGGTATATTTTTTATTGCAGCTGCGACAGAGGTATTGATCACCTCTATCAGAGCTCTGATGTTAGCATCTGACAGAGTGACAGTGGGAGGGGCTCTGCTGGAGGTTTCCTTCTGGTAATCACTAAGTGTTGTCTTCAGAGCTTCGATCTCTGATTGAATCTTTTTCGATCCTTCAGATCTTGCCTTCTCCAGATCTACTAACTTCTGAGAAGTTTCTGTCAGCTGAGTTTTGATGGTTGTGAGCTCTGCTTGTAGAGAGGTATTCTCAGTTTTCCTCTGCTCCTCCAAACCTATATTGATAAGTTTATACTCATTCAAGGAGGTTCTAATCTCATCACAAAAACCTTTGAACTCTATTTTTGTGACAAGATAAGAGGTGGGAACCAACACATGTTTCCAATTGAGCGTCGAGTCCAGAGGCGCCTACTGTCAGAGCTATTTTAGCGTTGACTCTGGAAGGATTTCCACCCGGTCCTTGATGTTCCCTCTGAGGAGATACGTCTCTGGGTGTTCTGGTTTCTTCAGATCTCTAATCCTCAGAATCTGGGAGATTGAAGTAAACGTGGGAATTGACATTGCGATCTAGGCAATCCAATCCCTGTGAGACTAGGCTTTCAAATTGTCTCTGAGTAAGACAACCCCTACGGGTAAATCGAAAATTACCCAGAGATCTAAGTCATTCCTCTTTTGTGAGATGATCCACAGAGGCATCATCATGTGTAAGGGTCCTATCAATGTCCTGGGGCGAATGGACATCACTATCAAAAATAGCTTCCTCGGTTCTGTGCATCTCAGAGGCATGAAGAGTTGCCTCTGATTCGTTAAGCTGGTTATGGTTCGAGGTCTGCACCTCTGGTGCAATGTCCATATGGTCTAGATCACCATGGACAGATTTTGTGCTTGCACTGGGAGTGAGCTAGGGTGTCCTAAAATACACATGCGTGTTCCTTGGAACATCTTTTTCTAATCTCGCTGTTCTCTCGGTTTCTAGGGGGTTAGCAAACTCAAGGATCTCATGCTCAGACTCACTGCTGCCAGAGGAGGTCGAATTATCTGCCCCTCCCTCTGCAGCATCTCCTGCTCCCTCTGAGACAGCCCTCTCTGAGAGTCCTCTGTCAACTACTTCGTTTTCATTTTCAATCTCCATCTCTCTCTCTCTCTGAGGAAGACCCCTCTATGGGTACTCTTACCTCTGGTCCTTCTTCCTCTGCTTCACTCTTAAAGGATACATCTAATTTAGGCTCTTGATGTTGGGCAGCGTGTCTATTGTTATGAATGGTAAGATGATCTGGATGGATCATATTTAGCATAGTCCTGGGGACTCTGCGAGTAGAGAGATACGTTCCGAAGATTGTTGGTCTGAAGGATAACATCGTCCATACTAGAGTTGGAGCTCCTTGTTGCGTGAGTTGAAGAGTTTTAAAGGCCTCTCTGATGGCCAAGCTGATTAATCTGAGAAAACAGATTGTCTTCAAATTCTTGTCTTCTCCCACACGCTTGCCTCTAGAAAGAGCATTGTTCTTGGTATTTACAACGACCAGAAGTTAATCGTAGAGGATTGTGGTGTAGTCGAAGTTTCTCTGGAAGTAGAGACCATAGATGATAGTCATGACTTTAGGGCTTGTTTGGTCTTGGCTTCCATATTTGCAGGTGAGGGTCCTGTTTAAGGCTGAGAACATAAAGTTCCATAGAGGTGGGAATTTTCTTCTCTTGAAAGCATTAAGTTTTTCAAGATATTCATTGTAGCCCAAAAACTTAATGAACTCTAAGAGGATTGGTTGTTCAGGTGGTATTTCATATGCAGGGATTCCTAGCTCTACAGGGGGTTTGAGCTCGAAGATCCTTCGGATGGTTTTGGGGCGAATGCGAATGGTTCCTGCTCTTGCGTTGGGTCCAACATCGACTTTACCAATGATTCCACCCTTTTCTTTGATAAACTGACAGGTAGTCCACCATTGTTGCACGTAGACCTGTGGCATATTCTCGTCGGCTTTTGTGAGGGCAAGAAATAGTTCAGAGCGACGAAAGACTCCAAAATAATATGGTACAAAGGCTCATACAGTCCATTGTTGATGGAAAGCATGTAGTTGTTATCGTGGAATACATAGGGTTAGATGATGATTCGGTTGACATGGATAATTCTGCAGAGTCTTGTTGTGCATGGTTGCAGGTTCAAGAAGCTTGAAGAACAAGGGTTTTGGATTTTGAATACGAGAGGGAATTTGCAGGTATTCAAAGGTTAAGAAAGGGTAAAGAATGAAATGGGTTTTCAAATGGGTATTTATACTCGAAGGATTTCAGAGATAACGTCGAAGAGTACTCGAGTGCCATGTAGTGGAACGGAGTCTGATTTGCGTCGTGGTTACAGCTATTGGTCAAGTATCCAATCAAAAAATGCCACGTGTTATTGGAATTGACAAATTTTCTGAGACGGAGCCGTCACGGTTAGAGATTGGTGGGTGACAAGTGGTTGAGGCTCAGAAATAACCCGCACTTCTGATGAGCATTATCAGAGAATGTACAAGGCATCAAGAAATGGCAGAGCTCTGTTGGAACTCTTTGCTCATGCTTGCCTCTGTTGAGTGACTTCTGACATTCGTTCAAGTAACCCAGTTTCTGAAGATGTTTCACCTTTACCCTAAAATCATTTGCAAATCCTATATATGATGAGGAAAATAATCAGAGATCTAATGCGTTAGAGGTTCCTTAGAGGAATCACAGAGCTCTGATGATTATGTCAGAGGCTCTGGTGAAGTCTCAGAGACCTGATTCTGAGTATAAGTTCAGAGATATAATAAAAGATGTTTTCATTAGAATAGGTTTTCCCTTCTCCAAAAACCTTTTTCTTTTGATTATCAAGACAAGTCATGAAGATTTTGAAATTTTGACTTGCTCCCCCTTAAACAATGCTTTTATTCTTTTAAGCTCCCCTTAAACAGATGAGCTTATTCACAGATTTAATCTTTTGAGCTCCCCCTTAACTTGTGTAACTTTTGAAAAGATTTATGAAGATAACTATGAACAAGAGAGTTTTAGATGGACAAAAAATTGGAACTCTGAAAGAAATAAAAAAATATTGAAAAACTATGCTGGCAGAGCTCTGAGGTAAACATCAGAATCTCTATTGTCATGAACCACCTAACAAGTCTGTCAGAATTCTGAGCTGGATGTCAGAGGCTTTGATGATTTTAATAGAGTTTAGGAAGACATGTTCAGCATACCCATCTTGCTGATTAAAAAGTTGAACCTCCTTTCATCAAGGGCTTTTGTAAACAGATCAACAAGTTGGAAGTCAGTTGAAACAAAGTACATTTCAATAGTCCATTTTTCAATATGATCTTTGATAAAAGGGTACCTTATATCAATGTGCTTTGTCTTGGAGTACTGAACTGAATTTGCTGTAATTGCTATTGCACTCTTGGAATAACAGAGAATTGGAACTTTGTTGTACTCCAGTCCATAGTCTCTGAGCTGTGTTTTCATCCATATGACTTGTGAACAACAACTAGCAGCAACAACATATTCTGCTTCTGCTGTAGAGGTTGACACACAGTTCTGCTTCTTGGATGCCCAACTCACTAGCTTATCTCCCAGCAATTGACAGCTACCAGAAGTACTCTTTCTGTCATTCATGCATCCTTCATAATCTGAATCTGTATATGCTACAAGCTCAAAGCCAGAGTTTAGAGGATACTAGAGACCCAAGAATTGAGTCCCTTTGAGATATTTTAATATTCTTTTGAAAGCAGACAAATGGGATTCCTTAGGATTAGCTTGGAATCTAGCACAAAGACAAGTTGCAAACATTATGTCAGGTCTGCTAGCAGTTAAGTACAGAAGTGACCCTATCATGCCTCTGTAGGTCTTGACATCAACAGATTAACCCTCTGGATCACGGTCAAGCTTTACACACCAGTGGCAATAGGAGTTTTCATAGGATTTGAGTTGTTGAGCTTATATTTTCTCAAAATTTTAGAGACATATTTTGATTGGCTTATAAAGGTGCCTCTGATGGATTGTTTTACTTGTAAACCAAGGAAGAAAAAAAGTTCTCCCATCATGCTCATTTTGAATTCACTTTTCATCAACTCAGAAAACCTATCACAGTACTTTTCGTTAGTAGACCCAAAGATAATGTCATTAACATATATATGTACCAGAAGTATATCATTTTTATATCTCCTAAAGAATAGGGTAGTATCCAAAGTACCTTTTTCAAAGTGGTTGATCAACAGAAAATTGGTCAGAGTTTCATAGAAGGCTCTAGGAGCTTGTTTAAGGCCATACAGAACTTTTTCTAGCTTGTACACATGATCTGGAAACTCTGAGCTTTCAAAACCTGGAGGTTGCTGGACATATACTTCTTCATTTAGTTTTCCATTAAGAAAGGCATATTTTACATCCATTTGATAGACCCTGAATCCTTTGTGAGCAGCATAGGCTATGAAGATTCTGATTGCCTCTAGCCTAGCCACTGGTGCAAAGGTTTCATCATAATCAATGACCTCTTCTTGGCAATATCCTTTTGCAACCAACCTTGCTTTGTTTCTGATGATTATCCCATCCTCATCTTATTTATTCCTGAAAACCCACTTGATTCAAAAAGCTGCTTTGTCTTTTGGGAGTGGAACCAAGCACCAAACTTTATTTCTTTCTAATTCAAGAAGCTCCACTTGCATGGCTTCAATCCAGTTTGGGTCTTCCAAGGCTTCAGTAATCTTCTTTGGCTCAGTCATGCTTAAAAAGTTCACAAAAAAGGCTTCATTTGCTGAAGCTGACCTTGTCTTTACACCATCTTTAGCAGCACCAATGATCTAATGATGGGGGTGATCCTTTGTCCATCTAGTTATGGGAGAATGGGCAAGAGGTGGTGTCTGTGCTTCTGAAGGAAAAAGATGGTTGTCAGCTCCAGAGCTCTGAGGGTTGGCACCAGGGATCTGAGGCACACTGCTCTGGAGAGTGGCTTCATTGCTCTGTGAAGTACCAGAAGGGCTCTGAGAAGGTGAACTTTCATAGATGGAATTTCTCCCAATATTAATCAGCAGGGGTGATGATGGTTCTTGTTCAGGCTCTCCTTCCTCTGATTGTGGTCTCTCATCTTCACTATGAACTTGACCTGTGGATAGAGAAGTAGATGGTGAAGTATTTGAAGGACCTGACAGAGATGTACCTGATAGATGTTGTCCTTCAGAGCTCTGAACCTGATAGATGTTGTCCTTCAAATCTTTAAATATCAGATTGATATTTTCTTCTCTTGTTTTGCAGGTACTAGTCTCTTCTGTTGTATGTATCCTCTATGATGATTGGCTTTCAGAGACACTCGATGATCTTTCATCAAAGGATACATTGATGCTTTCTTGAATGACCTTTGTTCTTAAGTTATAAACTCTGTAGGCTTTTGAAGTTAGAGAATATCCAATGAATTTTCCTTCACCAACCTTTTTGACAAACTTTCCCAATTGATCTCCGTCATTCAAGATGTAGCACTTGCAACCAAAAATGTGAAAGTATTTCACATTTGGTCTTCTATTGTTGATAAGTTCATAAGCAGTCTTCTTGAATCTTTTCACAATGACAGCCCTGTTTTGAGTAAAACATTCCGTTGAGATTGTTTCTGCCCAAAAGTTGATGGGAAGATCAAATCCTGCTAACATAGTTCTGGCAGCTTCCACCAGAGTTCTGTTCTTTCTCTCAACAACACCATTTTGTTGAGAAGTTCTTGCAGCAGAGAAGTTCTGGGAGATTCCTTCCTCTGTAAGGAAGGAATCAATTTTGACATTCTTGAACTTAGTCCCATTATCACTTCGAAGCATGTGCAGATGTCTAGGGCAGTTGTGATCACTCTTTGTTCTATGTGAAGCTCTTTTTAGCTTACCCAATTCACAGGCAGAACAAAGATGGTCTTTGTCAAATTTAAGAGCAGGCAGATCTTTAACTAAGTTAAGTTTCACAAGCTTGTCAAGATTTGAAAATTTTAATTGAGCAAATCTTTTGTGCCAGAGCCAGGCATCTTCCTTATTCAAAGAAACTAAACAGAGTCTTTATGTATTAGATTTTTTATTTGGATTGAAATTCATTTTATAAAAATTGCCTTTTCTATCAGCTCTGAGAAGTTCTTGACCAGATTCTGAATCTAACAGAGAACAATATTTTTTCTTAAAATTGACATCGAAAACATGATCACAGAGTTTACTTATGCTAAGCAAATTATGATTTAACCCTTCAACATAAGCAACTTTCGATACTAAAACACCTCCATTGGTTAAAACACCATATCCTCTAATCTGTCATTGTCCATCTCCTCCAAAAGTTACTGCACCTCCGATTTTATCTTTAAATGAGGTCAGTAGCTCTTTATTGCCAGTCATGTGCCCTGAACATCCTGAGTCCAAGTACCAGATTTGCACATGCGACTTCTGTAAGACATATTAGTTTCTTTTAGGTACCCATTGCATAATGGGTCCTTTCTTGTTAGGTTTGGGGGTATTTGCTGATTTACCTTCTGGCTTTCCATTCTTTGATGGTGTGCCAGAGTTTTTTCTCTGCTTGTTCTGATAGTTGGTCTTAGGATTTGTCCTTTCTTGTGGCCAATTCAGAATGCAGTGAGGACCATGATTTCGTAACTTTAACAGAAGCTTGATACAATTGCAATTGACAGAACATGGGAATGATTGATGCAAATTTTTGTTTCTATTCATCATCTTTGGATTACATGCCTTTTGAGAATAAAAATTTCTAGAATAAGATGTTTTTACAAACTTCCTATCTAGATTGGTTTTCCTGAAACTGGCACTCCTCTCAGGATGTGATTCCTTGGACCAAAAAGATTTTCCTCTTTAATTCAGTGCAGAATGAGAAATAGGTGAGTCATTAACTTTCCATTTTCCTTTCTGTTCTGGAGTGAACCTTATAGGTTTGTAGACATAAGGCACATAGGTTTGGTTCACAGAAGCATTCTTGGCTTTCTCTTTTCTTTTCTCTTCCAACTCCTCAGAAGACAGGATTCTGATACCTATATTTTTAAAATCAGGGCATGGTAGGATTCTGGATTGGTTCTTAGAAACAGGTATGACATTGTTCAAAATTCCAGAGGAGTCAGAGAAGTTCAAGTCTTTGATGATACAAGTTTTGAATTTTCTAAGCTTAGGTTTTAAAGCCTCAGAAATGGAGTTTTTCTTCCAAAACTCTTTGTAAATCTTCTTCAAAAGAAGTCCTCACACCTTCAGAGGATGGAGAGAAAACTGGAGCTTCAGGATTGATTTCACTCTGAGTTTTGACATGAGAGGGACCAACCACAGAAGTAGCAGGCTTCTGCTCCTTGAAAGAGTTAAAGTTAAAGATCTCCTTGGGATCAAGAATTTTGGCAGAATTAGAAATGATCATTTCACCTTTTCCTTGGTCAGGGATTAACTTTAAATATGGTTCTGTAACCTTTTCATGACCAAATGAGTCATAGCTGACATTCCTGAAACTTAGCTTTCTGGTCCTTGACCCATCTGAAGTTTTTGTTCTTTTGAAAATATTTGTACCAGAAGATGCACAGTCGGGAGTTTGGACTTTCCCAACACATAAGGTAGAGGACATAGATGTCTTCTTTCTTCTAGTGAAAGGGATCAAGGTCACTGAAACCCAGACCTTGAGTGTTCTTTTGAGAATTAGTTTTAATGTGCACATCTTGTGCATCCTAGTACTTCTTTATCAGAAGCTCTTTCTTCCGTAAAGACTGATGTAAAACTTTTCTTTCCTTTTGAAAATAATTCTTAAGAGCAACAGAGTTAAGCTTTCCATACTCTGATTTCTTTACCTCGTCAACCTTTAATCTCAAAACCTCGTCATATTCCTTGCATTTTTCTGAAAATGAGGATTCCTTTTGTTTTTGTAAGACTTGTAGCTCAAATTTTTCTTTAGAAATCTCTTCCTTCTCTATTTCTAAGAGACTTTTCTCTCTATTGTAGAAGGACAGATCTTTCTGAGCTAGTTTTCTCAGCTATTTTTCCTCAGAAAGCTTTTGTTTAAGGTTTTGATATTCCTCAGCAAGCTTGGACACATTCATTTCCAATTCAGATTCAGAGGATGAACATACCTTGGCACTGGGTTTGGAAGTCTCCAACACTCTGTCAGCAGAGACAGTCACAGAAAATGCACAAGATATCAGGGAAGAATCAGTTTCTGTTGGCTTCTCTGGCATTCCTCTGCTATCCTTTCAGTTTTCCTCTGAACTCCCTTCTTCAACAGCCATCCCACAGAAGTTGGCCTGCTCTGGTTCATCATCAGAAGATGAATCAGAGATCCAGTTCTCCATCTCTGCCACATAACTCCTCTCTCTGAAGTTGTATTTATACTTTTTCTTGTACTAGTCCTGGTCTTTTACTAGTCTACCCTTGCAGTTGGCAGAGAAATGGCCTGGTTTGCCACATCTAAAGCATCTTCCATCAGTCTGATTTATGGGCTGGGAAGCATCTGCTGGTTTCTGTGGTGCTGGTTGGTTGTATCTCTGTTGATACTGGGGTGGTCTCTTCTCTTGTGTAGCTCTGTTCTAGTGGTGAGGTGCAGTCCTCTGCTCATAAATTCCCTTCTCATCCTTCTCTTCTCTCTCAAACTTTCCTCTTCTGTCAAACACTTTCTTGCCAAACCTCTTGTTGAACTGTTGAGTGATCAAGGCAAGAGATTGGGCAAAAGCATTGATGTCAACATCATCATCATCTTCTGACAGACTTTCCTCATCATCACTTTCTGCTATGAGGCTTTTCGTTCCCTTATTCTTTATGGCTTTTTCTTTCTTCTTGTCTCTGGCAGCATTGTCTCTGTTAGATTTCCCTTATGAGGGTGTTTTTGATTCAGAGATTAATGCCAATGGACCTGCCAAAGTGGATTTGCCTTTTTGCTTGACAACATCCTTTTCCTGTGCAGCTAAAGTGCCATACACATCAGTTAGTGACCATGTATCCAAGTCTTGGTTAGCTTATAGACACATAGACAGATTTAACCATTCATCATTCAAACTTTTTAAGAATAAGACATTGTTATCTTCATTCGACCTTACAACCCCACATTTCTTACATTTGTTTATCAGAATGTTGAATCTGTTGTAGGTCTGTTGTAAAGTTTCCTCAGGAAAAGCTTTGAAATCATTGTATTCATTAATACATTAGGTCCTTCTGTTCTTTTGGGTTTTAATACCCCCTTCGAGTTGGTTCAGTAGTTGATCCCAGATTTTCTTAGCAGTAACACAAGAGTCTAATTCTTGAAAGATGTCGTTTGGAATGGCCATAATCAAAAGTCTAACTACTTTAAGATCATTTTCCATTTTAAGCTTTTCTTTTTTCGTAAAACCAGTGGTTTTAGGCTCGAAGTGAGCAGGAATATCATCAGTTGTTTGTGTAGCTAGAACACGAGGAACCAATACCATAGGTTAGAATGGTCCATTTGTGATAGATCGCATAAGATCTCTATCCATACCATCGAAGAAGTTAACCATCCTGATCTTCCATTGAGGGTATTCATCCCTCAGAAGAGTAGGAGGTTTGGTTAAAGAACCAGCAGTGTAAATAGCATTTATGTTGTTGTTCGCCATTTTCAAGGAAAAAACAGAATATGGAGATTTTGAAAGAGTTTTGAACAGAAAGTAGATGAACAGTAACGCAATGGAACAGTAAACGATGTAAAAATGATTTCCAAACTTACAGGAACACCTAAACACGTATTGAAAGCTTTAACAAAGGAGTTTCAGGTTTTGTTTAAAAAAAATAGGGTATACCTTAAAGCTTAAAGAGCAAAGCAGAATCAACAAGAGTGAATCAACCTGATAAGATTGGATCGATTTGATTGAGCAAATCAATCTTCTCTGATACCAATTGTAGGTTCCCAGATTCACCTTATCTCATACAAACAAAAAGATCAAAGATAGCGAAAGCATAATAAATCTGTTTGTGTATGAGTGATTGTGTGTAGCATAAAACATTGAGACAATAGCAATATATTGAACAGTAAAAGACAATAAGATTGAATAACAAACTGCTTGTATATTGAATATGAATAACACCAAGAACACTTTCTTGTGTGTGTCATCTGAAATCTCTCAGGCTACAGATCGTACACTAGAAGTGGGATGGAATTGTGCAGTGTTTGTGCTCTCACAATTCTAGTAATGATTCTTACAAAAGCTTACAAATATGCGTTCCACTAACGTTCTATTTATAGCTAGATAAAGCAATAGACAATGTACTATCTAACCCTATGATGACACGTGGAAAGTATGTCTTCGTCCTTTTAGGGCTGACGTGGAAAGTGCGGACACTTGTCTATCACTTAGAGATTTCTACGAGACTTCGGCTTCACAGAGGTCTTCATTCACCAGAGGTCATATGCCAGAGCTCTAAAGGTCTTCTGGTGAACTTGTTCTCTGATGGTCTATCAAAGCTCTTCTGCCAGAGCTCTGACGATCTCTGATGGTCTTCTTTTGTTCTTCTACTAAGTCTTCAGCTTGATCTCTGACGTCATGTTCTCTGACGTCCTTCTGACTTGTGATATTTTCAATACTTTTACATTGGCATAATTGGGACTAACAAATGGTCATTATGAATTTGAACGACTTACCTCAATGCAGATCTTCAGCGCGATAAGGTGACGGAAATCGGGCAAAAGGTTAACCAGAAAGATATGTTGCATGGAACCCAATGGTAGTGTCCGAATGCAAAGTAACCGAATAGTAAGGTTCTCGGATTACATAGGAAACCGGATGAGAAAAGTGTCTGGATAACATAGTATCCGGATAAAATGGTTTCCAGATTGGAGTGGGATCCGGATAACACGATATCCGGGTAGTGTAGGGTTCCAGATACAAAGAGTCCGGATAAGAGATTTATCGGAAATGATGGTGTCCGGATTAAAACCCTAAACTCATGGCGGTGTCTGGACGATTTTAAACTATCCGGGTGCATTCGGATCGAAAGATGGCTTTTAGATTCTTACCATATATGATCCCAGAGGTCACATTTTCGATTGCAACACCATAATATAATCAAATGTAACTTGAGTCGACTCGATTTTCAAATGAAAACATGTACAATCGTGATCCGAGGGCGAACCGACGTTGTGGTCGTCTATTCGGACTTCGGTTGAGTGTGATTGTGTACGGTGCAAGAGATAGATTGCATAAACGAGAAAACGAAGCCATACCTGATAGCTTTGGGCAAGAAAATCTGTGAGAATCAAAGAGAAATGTGCGTCGTGTGTTTTAGGAGGGGTTTTAGAGAGAACCGGAAAGTGTAACTGGAACTATATATATATATATATATATATATATATATATATATATATATATATATATATATATATATATATATATATATATATATATATATATATATATATTCGAGAGGTGTCCGGGCGCGTCATCCAGAAAGGTTCACTGTCCAGGCGTGTGATCCTGTAACCTTACCCGATTCAGATTTATATCTGGTAACTAGTGTATCCGGTCACTTTTGGACACAATGTAGAAAATGGCAATTTGAGACTTTTGACCAATGTATTCTCCCACTCCCCTCAAAAAAGAAACACGTAAAATACTTGGAGTTCTCGCTCCCTCTTAACTTGTGCACACTTAGACTGAAATACGATGTGTCGCTCCCCCTCAATATGTGCGTAAAGACTTGATGTGAAAAAAGCGTGCACACAGATATTGTTTGACACATAAAAAATTGGATGATAAAATAAATTGTGTCACTCCCCCTCACACTGTGAACTTACTAGCTTCACAGTTCCACGCATTGGTGCTCCCCTTGAACACATGAACACGTTGTAAATGCACGGGTGGCAAATAAATGAAACATAAGACGAAAAACACAATAAAGGAAATTACGAAAAAATCAAGCAAACGAAATCTAACTTATTAATACAGAAGTTTAAACAAGCAATGAGGTCGATACAAGTAGAATGCAGTAACGGAGAAGTGTGTGCTTGACCGTCTAGAGATGATGTGCCGGATGGTGAAGTGACAGTTCTTCGTTAGTGCATAGAATTTGTCTCGAGCCCATGGACTAATTAAACTTTTAGATTCAGCATACCTAGCTGGGACACTAAATAGTTGAAACGTTTTTCGTCCAACGGTTTGGTAAACATATCTGCTATCTGATGCTCGGTATTAACAAAGTAGAGTTCGATTGTACCTCTTTCGACGTGATCCTTGATGAAATGATATCGAACGTCGATGTGCTTCGTCTTCGTGTGTTGCACCGAATTACTCGATATCGCGATTGCGCTCTTCGAGTCGCAGTAGATGGGGACCTTCGAGTAGGTAAACCCGTAATCCTTGAGTTGGGTGCGCATCCAAATGACTTGAGAACAGTAGCTTGCAGCAGCAACATACTCCGCCTCAGCTATGGATGTGGATACACAGAGTTGCTTCTTCGAGGCCCAGCTAACAAGGTTGTCACCCAGAAACTGCACGTGACCCGCTGTGCTTTTTCGGTCTAATATGCTGCCAGCGTGGTCAGCATATGAGTACGCTGTTAACTCAAAACCTGTCTCTTTCGGGTACCACAAGCCAAGATCAGTAGTACCTTTCAAGTATCTAAATATGCATTTAACGACTATTAAATGAGATTCCTTAGGTTTTGATTGAAAACGTGCACACGGGAATCAGAGATCCGATCATGCCCCGATAGGTTTTGGTGTCCACGTCCTTTCCGCTAGGATTGGCGTGTAACCTCGCCCCCAGAGACAGGGGAGTTTTCATGGGAGCAAACTGTTCCATCTGGTATTTCTGAAGAATATCCCAGATGTACTTAGAATGATTATTGAAAATCCCGGTCGACAGTTGTTTAACCTGAAGACCTAGGAAAAAATTCATTTGTTCCATCATACTCATTTGAAAATATTTGCTCATTAACACCGAAAAATTCTGACTGTACTTAGCGTTAGACGAACCAAAAATGATGTCGTCAACATAAACTTGTACAAGTATGATATCGTTGTTTTCCTTTTTAATAAATAAGGTTGTGTCTATTTTACCTTTGGAAAAACCAGATTTTATCAGGAAAGTAGATAGAGCGTCATACCAGGCCCGTGGTGCTTGTTTGAGGCCATAGAGGGCCTTGTCTAAGATGAGGACATGATTCGGCTTTGTGTCATCCATGAACCCTTTCTGTTGCAAAACGTGGACCTCCTCTTTCAAGACGACGTTGAGGAATGCAGTCTTCACATCCATCTTGAAGACCGTGAAGTTCTTGTGTACGGCGTAGGCGAGGAACATTCGGATCGCTTCAATGTGGGCAACCGGGGCGTACATCTTGTCGTAGTCTATACCTTCTTGTTGACGATATCCCTTTGCTACTAGATATGCCTTGTTGCGAACTACCACACCGTCTTCATCCTTCTTATTCTTGAAGACCCACCTGGTGCCAATCACCGCTTTGTGCGTTAGGCGTGGGACAAGTCTCCATACCTTAAGGCGCTCAAATTGATTGAGTTCCTCTTGCATCGCTATCACCCAGTCTGGATCACTGAGTGCTTCGGAAACGGTTGTAGGCTCGATGCGGCTGATGAATCCGGAGAAGAGGCAGAAGTTAGCTGAGGCATCGCACGTCTGGACTGGTGTGGAGGGGTCGCCAATGATCTGGTGAAGGGAATGTGCGTGAGTCCATTTAGTGGTGTGTGGAAGCGATTGAGATGTGATGTGGGATGTGTCCGGATCCACATAATCACCGGGGTGAAGGTCTTGGACAACTTCAAGTGACTATGGTCTACTAATCGGAGGAACTGTTGTTGGATTCGTAGGTGGTTGGGCAACCTCCGAGGAAGATGGCGGTTGGCCCGAGAGAGTAGTAGATGATGAATCTTCAACAGTAGCTGTTGGGATAGGTACAACAGGTTCCGGTATAAGTTCAGCTTCAGATGAGGTGTCACTTGAGCTTTCGGGATTCTCAGTTGAATTTGTTGGAGCACTGACTGATGGTGGCGGACCGGTCAGATTTGCAGAGTCCTCGGTTCGCTCAACTCCAATCATGTTATTCATATTAACATTTGCGTTAGGCTGGTTAAACAACTCATCATAGAAAGGCTCAAAAAGTAAATCCAAATCAGAAATATATGATTTTGACGTAGAGCCATGATTTGAATTTACTGGAATTTGTGTAGATCCCGAACGAGTGTGTTCGGAAGCTAACACACCAGTTAAAGCGGGTTCTGAACTGAGTTGTTCAGAAGCCAAGTCAGCCACTTCGTCAAACGTCACGTTTACACTCTCGATAACAGTCTTTGTGCGCTTGTTGTAAACATAGAACGCCTGAGCTTGATTCGAGTATCCGATGAATACTCCCTCATCCTCTTTGGGGCTGAAGTTTCCAAGATCGTCTTTGTCATTCATGACGTAGCACGTGTATCGAAAGCATGAAAATAGTTAACGTTCGGAATGCGGTTGTTGATGATCTCATAGGGCATCTTGTTGAACCACTTATTGAGGATTGGCCGATTTTGCGTGTCGCAGGAGGTTGTATTGGCTTCGGCCCATAGATATAATGGTAGCTTTGACTGGGACAACATTGTGCGAGCGGCTTCCACTAAGGTACGGTTACGCCTTTCCACGACTCCGATCTGCTGAGGGGTACGAGCGACGGAAAAGGTGTAGGTGATACCTACAGATGTGAGGTAGTCATCCAACGTGCAATTCTTGAACTCGGTACCTTTGTCCGTCCGAATGGTCTGAACGAGTTGTCGAAGATTTAACTGAATTGTCTTTAGGTGAGTGCTGATCATCTTCGGGTTCTCATCTTTGGAATGAACAAACTTGACCCATGTATAGCGTGAGTAGTCGACCATAACCAGAACGTACTTCTTGTGGTTGATGTTCTGAACACGCATCGGTCCACACAAATCCATATGGATGAGTTCGAGGGACTCGACGTGCTCGGAGCGGCCTTCGGCTTGTGGGATGCTCGCTTCATCTTTCCCATCTCGCATGCAACACATAGATGAGACTTCTCAAATTTGAGCTCTAGCATGCCTTTCACGTGTCCGCCTAGCACCAATTTGTCGATGTTCTTGAAATTCTGGTGCGACAATCTTCGATGCCATATCCAGGTTTGCTGAGAGTTGGCCATTGACATCAGACACATGGACGCGTCAGTCTTCATAGAGGAGAGGTCGATGGTGTAGAGGTTGGTTTTGCGCGTCCCAACCAGTAGCTCCTTTCTGTCTTAAGTGCGGACGCTGCACCTCTTAGCTTTGAAGTTGACCTCTAGTTCTTTGTTGCAGAACTGGCCTATGCTAAACAAAATATGTCCTATGTCATGGACATAGGAAACCTTATTGATGGTGATATTCTCTTAAATTATGTCGCCATAACCCATGATTGGTGCCTTGTCATCATTCCCAAATCACACGTTGCCACAGTATTTTTGGTGAAGTTCGTGAGAAGCTCCCTCCTTTCGGTCATGTGCTTGGAGCAACCTGAATCTAAGTACCACACATGACCGTTCTGCAAAAGGAATTAAACAGCTTTAGGTACCCATTTGAAAATGGGTCTTGGGGGTTAGGTGTAGCACCTGTTTTAGGAACCCATTTTGAATTGGGTTCACGCTTGGGTTTGGGTGACCTAAATTTACGATAGGAATTAAACACATGATAAGAACCAAACCAATCAGATACATACTATTTATCGACAAAATCATTAATCCACAGTTTGAACAACATACACAACCATGAGATAACTAAAGTAATTGCTGAATCGAATAAATCCTCAAAGGAAAAGTAATACTTTGTTCAACAATAGTACTTGAATCAATTACATCATGATTATTGATGTTTTTCCTAGACTTGAAAACGGAATTAAATGACTCTGACTTCGACTTGCTCTCTTTAGATCCTTTAGCTACCCACTTTTGTTTGACGGTGTTGGCCCGACCATTCTTATCTGAAATATCATTAAAGTCATAGTCAATATAGCTTGAGTAGTAAGGATGTCTATATTGAGAGCGATCGGTCTGTTTCTGTTTCTGTGAACGTCTTTTAGATTTAGATTTGTTTTTGGAAACATTTTTCACATAATGGGTTTGAGGGGTGGAAGTAGAACATTCACCCTTATGAAAATTGATCGATCGTTCAGGTGTTTTTGAAAGAAAATCAGTATGGCTTGGAAGGGGTTGATCAAATTCAAACTTTGGAAACTCCTCATCTAAACAAATGGTTGAATCCATAAAAGCGGAAAAATCAAGTTCACTCTCGGATGGAACATCATTGGACAAAGGATGTGAGGAACACTTTGGAACGGTGTTTTGCGAAGAATCAGGTGCGGAAGCGTTTTGAAACACAGAGTCGATATTCTTTTGAAAACACGCTGTTTGAGGTTCTTTTCCTTTTCTGGAAGAGATGCTTCCAATAAAAGCCTTACAAGAAGATGTATCTGATGAGTTCGAAGAAGGTTCAGACGAATTAGTTTTCTCGTTTTGAAGCTAGTCAAACTACCATTGAAGTTCACCCTTGCTTACATGCTCTTTCATCACCTCTGTTGCCAAGGCAGACAGTTTAGATGTGAGCCGTTGGATTTCTGTCTGAAGCGCTTCCTTTTCCTCAACTGATACAGATCCTGTTTTTTCGGAATTAAAACACTCAAGTGTAGATAGAAGCTCTTGTTTTTCTATTTGAAATTTAATTCGTTCCTGTTCAAATGACTCCTCTAATTGAACTATTTCATTTCCAAAACGAGAGGTGGGACATAGCGTTTAAACTCGTCATTCTCTTCTTTGAGTTCAGTTGTTTGGACCGCATCCTTACTGAAGGATGTTTTGGGCTTAGCAACTTTATAGCTGTCAAAGTAGTCATTTGAGAGGTATTTGGATTTCTTTGTTTCATGTGAAGAGTTAAGAATTTCATAAGCAAAAGGCAGTTGCATCTTAACCGTATTCTTGCGTTTAAATTCCTCAAGTTCCTCATCCTTTTCATCGAGTGGTTCCGTTCATTTGATCTTATATTCGGGATATCTCTTATCATGGCCTAGAAAATTAAATTCGTATAAAGTAGGCACCATTGATAAGATCTTTTTCAAATATTGAGGGTTGTCGTACTCAGTTCCCCATTCTGAATTAATGTACTTGAAATCCTTTGGTTTGTTCAGATGGATCATTTGATCAATTTATCCTTGTTTGTAAAACTTAAGTTCAAGATCTTTTATTTTTTAAAGAAGCTCGTTATTATCTATTCGAAGTGAAGAGCATTGATAGACAATCTCAGCTTTCTCATTCTCATACTGATCAAGGTTTGCAGTTAGATCAGATATTTTGTCCCTAATGTTTTTTGGTGTTATGGAAAGGTCAGCACACTTTTCTTTTAGATTGGCATTGTCAAACTTAAGTTTCTCAGTAACCTTACTTTGAACATTTAACTTTTCATTTACCGTGGTTAATTCAAGTGTCTGTTCTTTTAATGGTTAGTTATTAGGATTCTGCGTTTTAAACAAGTAGTTGCATCTGATCCATTAAATCTTGATGAATAGGAGCACATACCTGAAAAGATTCTCGAAGGTCTGGAGGAGCTTTGTGGATTCCAATGAAGCATAGATGGGCATCAGCATCTTCAACATCATCATCATCAGAAAGGTTCAGCATGTGGTCGTCTTCAGCCATCAACGCTTGCCCAACTTTTTTCTGTTGAGCCAAAAGAAGCTTGTTCTTGTAGTATTCAGCGTTGTGAACAATAGGATTTCGGCAGTCTTTGGCAAAATGACCTAGTTTGCCACAGTTGTAGCATTTGACTGACTCGTCTTTGTTTTTCGCTTCAGGCTTGTGCTCATACTTTTCATTTTGATCAGACTGTTTGGCCTCATCAAATCTCCTTTTACCTTCATACTTTGCTCTGTAGTCATGGCGCTTGTGAGGAGTAATTGAGTAGCGTTGATTGTTGGAAGACGGTTTCTTGAAGAATGTCTTCTTTTGATAGGACTTTGATATGAAGGCCATGGCTTTCTAGCTCTCGTTCAGTTCGGAGTCTGAATCACTTTCCTCAGGTTCCTCCTCTTCTGGTTCAGACTTGCTGGATTCTTGAGTTCTTCTAGAGCTGCGGCTAGACGACTTACCTCGTTTATCAGATACGAGAGCCAGGGGAATATCTTGATGCTTCATGGTTGACTTCTAAGTGCTCATCATTTCCAGAACTTCGTCCTCATCTTGCATAAGCACTTCGTACAGTTCGTTGATGGGGACATTCTCCATGATGTGGTTGTGATGGATGTGAGAGGCGAAAGTTCTCCATTCAGGTTGGAGATTTTCCAGAAACTTGATGTTGTTCTCAATATTGGATTGCAAGATGTTGTTCTTCTGAAGGTCGTTCAGGAGCAGGCATAACCTTTCATAAGTGCCGGTCAGTGATTCTCCTTTCCTTTGCTTGAAGCTGTCATACCGGGTAATACAACCGTTGACCTTTAACTGATTTCCAACTTTGCTGCCACTTATCATCTTGGCCACTTGATCCCACATGCCCTTGGATGTGTCTTTGAAGCAATCAATCGAAGTGTAGATGTCATTCGGTAGACACTGAACAAGATAGCGCTTTGCGTGCTTTTCTCCATTAAATTTGTTCTTCTCATATTCGGTCATTTGGGTGTATGTCTTCGGTACTTAATGTGCCAGAGTACCATCAACTTAGGCTGGGACATATGCCATTGGAGTCTTCTGTTGTCCTTCTGTTAGAGCTTTCCAGATGAATTCATAGTTGTCCTTAGACTCAATGAAGACCATGAATCTGCCCTGCCACTAGGTGTATTCACCTCGGTAAAGGATCGGAGGCTTCGAATCGGTGCCGATAGCAAGAGCGTCTCGAGACATCTTAAAGTGCACTAAAGTGATCTTCAAACAGTGGGTGATTCGATTCAAGGTAGTGACTTAACGCAAGGAACTACTAATGAGTGTCGTAACGCATAATCTAAGAGTGAAAGACTAGCATCAGTTAAATTAAAACTACTCAGGAGAGTATCCGGATAGGAATCCAGATAATAGTGTCCGGATTCGGGGTGTCCGGTGCAGTGTCCGTGTAATAAACAAGAAAGATAAGTTTTCGGAAAAAAATAACTTACCGGATAATAAGTAACCAGAAGGAAAGGACTTACTGGGAAGAGCAGTGATCCGGATACGTGAGAGATTCGGGTACGCTACCGGATACTTCGAGTTCGGATAGTACGACTGGATAGCTAGAGCCCACGACCGAATAACTAGAGCCCGGACAAGTTATGCCCGGATTGTGATACCGGATGATGTGTCCGGACACTTTTATGTCCGGATAGAGATCGAAGAAACGTACCCGAATAGAAATTTTGCAGTCTGGACAGAGCGGCTGTGCGACGAAATCGGATCTAGGGACGAACTAGGGTTCACGATTTGATTCCTGAAAGGTTTGTGAAATACCAAAAACACAAAAAACAACCAAACCCAATCGATTTTGACCACAAACAACCGATTTTGATGAAAATAATTGACTTTTCAAGAACAGAGACCCAAAAACTCAATTACACGATTTTGCAAATTAAAACTTCAAATCTTTGAATTAGACTGTAAAACTTTGCAAAAATCTTAACAAAGGTTTGAGAAACGGATTTTAATAACTTGAACTCAACAATTTGGCGTAAATCACGAAACTAAGATTTCAAGGAAACTTACAGTTCGATAAAACACCAGGAAACTTGGATACCTTGAATAGATTAGCGTTTGTCTGCTCTGATACCAATTGTGGATGCCAAATTAGTGCAATATGAACAATAATCAACCAATAATAATGAACAATTCAGATCAATAGGTCGTTATCCATATGATTGTTATTCAAAATGTTACAATACGTTCAGAAAAAATATTCAATAGAGATTATGAACGATTAACCGAATCTTGGTTTAAACAAAGCATTATATACCCTGTTAAGGAAATTACAAAATGAACCCTGAACTTCCATTCAACTTATTTTATCCCTAACAAATGTTTCTTTCATTTTCACCTACATCCATAAATTACCAAGTCTAACTCATGACTTTGCCTATCACACAACTAGGCGAAACACAACTCACGATTTTCTAATTCGCCCAAAGATATATACGTTCCTTGACGGTTTATTGCGATCTCCAAGAAATCATTCCAACGACTGGGCACATTCCCTTACAGATCGGCATGCTCAATGCACCCGCTTCTGTTGTGCTAACTGCTTTGTTCCTCTATGGGCCATCAACTCTCTTAGGAAAACACATAGCTACAGTAACTACTCCACGATCGCCACACCCACACAAGGTGGTCCAACATCACACCACGTATACACCTCTCCCCACAGCCCACATTTCCTTAAATAATTTCAGCGTAAAAAAAACCGCACCAGAATTCCTTCTCGAATCTAAGCCTCCTGATGATGATCTCAAAACGAAACGCTTTTAACAGTTATCAACTTTAACATCCATAGTTACACAGGGAAACTTCCACCATTTTACCAACAAACAAAGATTCCCAGCGGCATCTACCGCTTCCAACACACCACAATCAACTTCGTGCCCTACAGTCTTTATACGTTAAGAATTAAGACTCGTGTGGTACGTAGCTTATTTACAATACCACCATTTTACCAACAAACAAATATTCCCAACGGCATATACCGCTTCCAACACACCGCAATCAACTTCGTGCCCTACAGTCTTTACACGTTAAGAATTAAGACTCGTGCGGTACATAGCTTATTTACAATACCACTCACTTCTCTGGCTCATATCCGATATCACTTCATTAGGGCACAATATCTGCTTATTAACATGCTACTAATTAGAGCTTCTCCACAACTTCAAACTTCATCGTGAGTATGCTTGCTTCTCAAACAATCAAATCACCCATTATCAAACATTATCAATTTCATTGCCCGGGACTCCCGCAATTCCCGTTCTCCTCTAACTGAAACACTAAGGTCATAACTCGACCACAATCTGATCAACTGAACAATTTCCATTCTCGGAACGTTTCCACTCTTCCTTAATTGTGATATCCTCTACGACCTAGCGAGTTCTTAGCCTTGATGCATGACAACACAATAATTTAAATCATTTGCATACTTGAAAATCAACAGGTACGATGGCACGAAACCAATTAAGTAAGCATGACACAACGCCTCCCAAGTTAAATAGTAAACACAACGACCTCCAGGATCGCTCACATGCAACCTCATGATAGATCGCCACATTGCCCAACCAAGTCAATGTCGGCACAAACAAAAACACATGCAATAACACATTTCCAACACGACTAGAAAATTTTGGAACGAAATCACTTATACGGAGTGAGTCAGTCGGCCCTCACACTCATTTGTGTGATAGCAACGTATCAATACTCAATTCTGTTATAAAAATTCTGCAGTAAAACGTTTTCATGATTTTCACAAAGTTGCTTTATCCCACATGAAAAGAGTGAAATGATTCCTAATTTACTACACTTAAAACATCATCTTGCATCATAAACAAGTTTATCTTTTTCTTTAATCACTCGCTAGTGCGCATCGACTTGTCCCAAAACAAAAAACTCATTATGCTCGTATAAAATTATAACACGAAGAAGTTCATGTACTTCATTTAATGAAACCATGCATGAAGCTAATTTGCAATGAAGGTTGTTCACTCCAATAAGGCCCACTATTGTACTCCCAATAACTTATCACCGACACCCACTTTCGACCAACAATCAATTTCTCACACTTGTAGTAACTTGTGGTACAGGTGCTTCACAACCCACCTATCTGACCACTCCACATAGTTTTCGCATATACCAATGACCCCCAAGTCATGCGGTCTGAAACCTTGACTGATACAGGTCGATAAACGACCAACTACTTCACATGCTTCTCACACGCATATATCGATCCAACAATGATATCGTTCTTTCATTATCCTTTCCACTATGTTGCTTGCCTACAGTCAGAGACTCATCCCCTTCACCCATTCCTGATATGAAACTTCCAAGACTCCAACACAGTCCTCATTCCCTATCCCAAATGATCGACCCATAAATTCCAAGAATGGGGACTCACTAGAAACTAAGAGTTTACCCTAGCCAGTCATTCACCCTTTCTGAAGCCAAGAAGTTCTACCATTACTCAATGCAATATGGCCCCGAACAATACTCTTTCCGGGAAGTGTCATCATTCACATCGTGAATGACCTCACACATCACATCAAAACCATTGCCATCATCGCAAGGTTAGATTTTGCTCGATACTTCCACCCCTCTATCGACTGTCTCGACAAAAGCAATCTTCAAGACATTACGAGAACTAAATAACCACAATTTTCATACACTAGAATGACAACTTCGCTATATAAGGCAATTTAAGCACATACATGTACCTGTAAATTCGCAATTACACTGGCTAGGTGTAACTTCAAATTTACCTTACATGACAGTTCTCACTACCTCATCCTTAGTGTACCTAGAGTGATCTTAAAGGCAATTCCTATATCTCGACTGTGTCCCCGTCATACAGTTTAAGTTTAGGCCCATCAAGTCACCTAGATCCCTTAAACTATAGCATTGATACCATTTGTAATGACCCAAAATCCATATCATACATTTTATTTAAAATATCCCAAAACAAGGGTCCTAGTACATACATGACATCTCATTAGAGGTTACAACACTTGCAGCGGAAACAAACTTCCACAACCGAGAACTAGATATACTAACGAAATACTAGATTAAGAACTAGAGTGCTCTAAACTCGATCCCTCCATCTTTACCTTCGAACCTTCTCTTTGCACTTGGAGGAAGCTCCACTAACACTCTTACCTGAAAATGGTTTTAGTTTTTGAAAAGCAAGGGTTAGAGCATGAGGTCTAGTGAATTCCCTCTCAAAACAGCTTAT
This sequence comes from Saussurea involucrata, assembly GCA_033807775.1. Classification (NCBI taxonomy): domain Eukaryota; kingdom Viridiplantae; phylum Streptophyta; class Magnoliopsida; order Asterales; family Asteraceae; genus Saussurea; species Saussurea involucrata. The sequence continues at coordinate 91,703,276 of CM066327.1, read as the reverse complement.
ATGAAACATGCATAAAACATCACTTTACACGCCATACGGCCCAACAATAAATCCATAACAAACAGGGGTATTTGCACAGTGTTCATAGATCACGCACAACCAATAATTACCACGAACGAGGCCCAAGCAGACTCACCTCTCGCCTCGTCTCGGGGCCCAAGCAGACTCCCTATTTCCCAAGTGTGCAAGAAACAAATTCCATACACACTGGGTCATCATAAACTCCCAAGGGATCGTCGGATCCCAAGGTACACTAATCCCACAGTGCAACCCGACTCCACATAGCATACAAGGCAAAGCTAACAGTAAACCAATGCATGCATCTATACAAAACAACTCATATCATGCGAAATACGCATTTCCAAAACATACTTTCATGCGAGGGGTTCATAAGAGTTTATACTAAAACATACTCGCATTTCATACCATGTTCAGTAATAAACAATAGAGTTTAACAAGTCATCACATTTAGAAAAATGTGCAAGGGAACTCACCTGATCGATGTAATTCGCTACGCACACGCCTTACTTTCGAGCGATCTGAACCCAACACCTAAAAATTACCAAACCACTGGTCAATAAGCCAACCATTCGGAAAAAATACTTTTTCGGATACTAACACTTTTCGGATGTTCATCCAGAAATATGGTGATCCGGTGCTGCCACCCAACACTTCACATCCAGGAGTTCTATTTTCCATACCGACTACTTTTCGGTAATGTTAACCGGAAATTTGTCCGGAATCCTGTCCGGAAATGTTATTAAGAAAACCCATGCTCAGTAAACTCACTTATCTGGACACTAGTACTATCCAAAAACACCCTTATCCGGACGCCAAAGCCATCCGGAAACACCCTTATCTGAACGCCAAAGCCATCAAGAAAACATATATATCCAGACAAGGCGATATCCGAAAGTCGGATTGTGAAGCCCCAAAACCCTTGAAATCAATGCCACAATGCGATTTTGCCACTGAACGTTTTAGAAAATGTTTGGGTTGACATTTCTAACTTTAACCACCCGTTTAATCTTAGAATAATCCATTAAATAATCACTTGATGCAAAACCACAAGTTTTTCTCATTTGAAGAACACAAACTCAAATTCCAAGTGTTTTCTCATTCTCAAAACAACAATGTCAGACATAAGGAGTTGATAGGAAATTGATAACATGGATTTGATTTCTCCCAAGAAATACTTATCCAAAAACTTTGCAAACCTTCAATCCTCTTCTCCCTCCTTAGCTCTCGATTTCCAGCCGCACCATGTCAAAATGAAATGAAATTAGGGATTTCCTCACTTTTTAAACCTTTATTAAATTGCAACTTAGTCCCCTATCTTTCTCTTGTCCTTTACTTTGGCCACACTTCATACAAATAGATACACTTGGGTTGCGGTTATTACAGACTGCTTGTCAGATTCACAATCGAATCACTAGTCGTGTGATTCCTACCAACCCATACAAGCTATGGAAAGGAAGGAAACCTAACTTGAACTATTTTAGAGTATGGGGTTGTATTGTCTACTATCGCACTCCTAATCCAAAAGATCTAAACTAGGAGCCTATGCTATTAAAGGCATCTTTGTGGGATATGGTTGAAATAGCAAGGCTTATAGATTATTGGACAAAGAATCAGAAGTGATAGTAGATTCCAGAGATGCAGAGTTCTTTGAAGGCAAGTTTTCAGAAGATGCTGAAAACTCAGAAAGAACATTGGCTTCAAATCTTCCTCGTACACCTCATGATACTTTGAAAACTTCAAACAAGGTTGACGGACCATGTAGAAGTACTAGAGCAAGAAAAGAGGAAAATGTAGGAGATGATTTCTTCTCATACTTGCTAGAAGGGACACACAAAATTTCACGGGTGTCGAGCCCGACAAATAATAAATAATTAAAATTAATCTTATTACCTCTAAACTCAACAAATTATGATAGCGATAAGTAGGGTCGTCTCCTCAGAGAATCGGTGTTAACCGTAAGTCCAAGACGATGCCATATGCAGGTAATTTAAAACGGTAAATAAAAAGGGGGGTTTGGAGAGTTGGATTTTAAACTAAACATGAAAATAAAATAAGACAACTACCGATAAATAAACGAGTTCTGGTGATGAATAAAAATATTGATTTGACCGTGCATCATTGACTCGCGCTTAATTGGGATTTTCTCAATTTCATTCCAGAATAGTTATAAGTATTGATACGCACCAACACCCTACTTATCCTTAAACTAGCTAGCATGAGAAGCTCTATACATAGCACCTAACCGGTTAATCAAGTTTAGACACACACCTAAACTCGACTACCAATTGCATTAAAAACTGATAAGCAATATTTATAGCCAACGATCGGACGCCGACCATTTAGACTAAATTATACAAACCACAATATCAAAAGATTAATCTAACTATCAATCGAGATGTCACTCGTTACTTATCAAAGTAAGGAACAATTACGGATTCCTAACCTTGAATAACAAATCAAAATCAGATTTGAAAAAGTGAGGGCGCCTACTCAAATCAACAATCCAAAATTGGTAAGTCGAATTAAACAAGTTTGCATAAATGGGAATAAAAAGATAATGAACATTAGCAAGTCTCAACACAATCAAAATCAACAAAGTTTACCTACTCATCACTAGAAATGGGAAATTAATTACTCATAGCTAAAACCTAGTACTTACAATCAATTTAATTGAAGAATTGATGAAGAACCCTAGATGGAAACTCCAAAATCGACTTTGAAAATCTGAAAATCGTCACTCGTTTCTCTCCTCCTCAGTCGTGAAATTGGCTCCCAAAATTGTTCTTCCTCGATTCCTCCTCTTGAAGGACGGTTTCCTGCCGTTTTTGTACCAAGAAATCAGAAAACTGCTCCAAAATACGAAATCCCAAAATCGGTCCCTGAAAGAGGTCGGGCGCGAGTATAGGTACGAGTGTAGACGTGCGAGAAGTCGCTCACAACTCTGGAATAGTGCCCTGCACGGGTTTGGCTGCCGGAAGGGACACGCCGGCTGATTTTTCCGATCTGCTTGTTCGCGTTCTGCCCTATTCGAAGCTGTTGCGTTCCCGACTTCCGTTTAACAATTCTGGGCTTTCTGGATTGCATCTCTTTTCTTTTCTGATTTGGGTTGCTGTTGTTGTGGCCTTTTGTTTGAATTTCATCCTATCTTTTGTTTTTCTTTCAGCCCACGTAAAAGTGAGACAACCCACAAATCATTTATATAATTCTTCTTTTCTTCTTTTTATTTCCTTTTTCTTTTATGCTCCCTTGCTTCCATAACCTACAAAACAAAGAGACCACAAATACCTAAATTAAAAACAAATAAAACGTGGCCTACTTTTATAAACCTTTGATTTCTATGTCCAGTCCATGCCCTATTTCAAAAATATGCCCATCCTTATAATTCTTCGAAATATACGCTTTGTTTTTCTTAAATATATCATTTTGGTATCAATCAATAACCAAGATCAACAGGAAGCTATTAGGTATCTAAACATGATTAAATGCAAGAGATTCGATATAAAAATAAGTTCAATAATGCATTTATCAGTGACGAGAGAGGTCATTTTCTCAATTAACATTGAAGATGATCCTAAGACTTATAAAGAGGTCATGTCTTCAAGGGATGCTTCACTATGAAAAGAAGCAATAAATAATGAAACGGACTCTATTATGGGAAATAGAACTTGAGAACTAGCCGATTTACCCAAGGATAAAAACTCATAGGTTCTAAGTGGGTATTCAAAAGAAAAAGGTGTCGATTATTTAGACACCTGGTTGCTAGAATTTGTTCTATTTGAACTTTATAGCAATTTCAGCCATAAAAGGACTGTACATTCATCAAATGAATGTGAAAACAGTCTTTTTGGATAATTATTTAAATGAGGAGGTTTATATGGAGCAACGTGAAGGGTTTCTAGACAAGAAGACAAAGTGTGTAGACTTATTAAGTCTCAGTACTGATTAAAACAAGCCCCTAAACAGTGGCATGAAAGATTTGATACTACTATCACCTCTTTCAGGTTTCGACATAGTTAGAGTTGATCGGTGCATTTACTCACCAAGTTTCACAATTTGAACAGAAAGGAGTTTAAGGTGCTGTTCGGTTCAATTTATGTTAAGACCTGAATCCATATGACTGTCTGAGTGGATATGGTTGTCTGACTGTTAACAGATAAGTTGTTGTTCGGTTGTTGTGCTGAATAAACGGTCTGAATGTCATAAATGACGATTTTACCCCTCAGTCTATATTTTTATCCTAAAAAACAACAGTTCAATAAAAACTGAATAAATTAATTTTTTAATGATAAAATGAAACAAACTGCTTAATCCAATAAACCCCAATTCAAAGAAGAAAGCATAAAAAAAACCCAATCGATGAAACCTAAATACATTTGAATAAAAAAACCCAATAATCCAAAGTTCCCATCTTTCTCATCTTGGCTTCAAAACCAGACAGCTGTTCATCTTGTATCTAGCCAGCGCAAGGATTTCACATAACATTCTAAGTTGGTTATGGACTACATTTTTTTTGGATTGCATTATATAAATCTACCCGATAATGATTTTTCATCATAAACAAGTTATATATATAAATTTGGGTAATTCTAGTCTTTTAGGTGTTCTTCCTGATTGTTGGCAACCTGATATGTTTTTAGAAGAGATTGAGGAGAGAATAGACTATAGAGATATGGAAGAAAACAATAAACCAGGAAAAAAGAAAACCTGATATGTTTTTTAGAAGGATGAAGAAAACATATCTACAATACGATCGGGGAGGAAGCCATGACCGGAGACGGGGGAGGAGCTGATGAATGGCGACGGGATGTGAGAGGGAACCCATGTTTAAATTTGCAGATCTGATGCATGTTTGTGGAGGAGGCGTAGGTTGAATAGGGATGAAGATTAATAGAGGGTGAAGGGTAAAAATGGAATAAAAAGTTGAATAAATGGCTGAATTCAAAGGACTATGTTTCTCTAGCTGACCGAATAAGCCACCAGCTGAGCGAATAAGCCACAACCGAACACCTATTTATGGCTGAGCGAATAAGCCATATAGCCTATACAGTCTATTAAGCCACAACCGAACAACCCCTAATACTTCATTTGATTCAAGTATGAAACTTGATAAAAACAATGGTAGAGCAATGACTTAACTAGAGTATGCTAATGCAATAAGATGTATGATGTATGCAATTCATCGCACTAGACCGGATATCGCTTTTGTTTTGAGCATACTGAATCAATATACAAGCAATCCTGGTCTAGATCACTGGAAAGCAATCAGTAGAGTTTTGGGTTACTTGAAAAGAACTTGTGATCTAGAGTTGACATACACGACCCATCCAAGAATCTTGGAAGCATATTCTGATGCTAGTTGGATATATCATTCAAATGATTCTAAATCCACAAGTGGATGGATTTATACACTTGTTGGTGGAGCAACTTTTTGGCCAAGCAAGAAACAAACATGTATCGTTCATTCGACTATGGAAGCCGAATTCATTTCCCTAGCCGTTGTGGGCAAAGAAGATAATTAGGTTAGAGATTTATTGTGACAGTGAGGCGACACTGTCAAAATTTACAATGCCATGTACAATGGGAGGTCGAGACATATAGGTCTCTGACACAATTATGCGAGACAACTAATTGATGATGGTACCATAAGTATTTTGTTTGTCAAGTCTTGTCGGAACTTGGCAGATCCACTAACCAAGCCTCTGACGAGAGACTTGGTGGGATCAACTACCAGAGACATGGGTCTGAAACCACATAGAATCAGTTAGTGATGGAAACACTTGGATTTAGTGCTCCTATCTACCAAGTTTAAAGGGTAATAACAAGTCAATTAACTGATAGAAGGTACTATCAAATGATAAACCCTTGTTATGTATAAGATAGCACGTCGTTGCCAAGAACGAGAATTGGTTTAATCTCTTAACAAAGTTTAAAGGCATCTTAGCAACAGAGATGTTATAGAACTTTGCCTATGTGACAAAGAGGTGGTGTTGCCTCAAATGAAAAGTTGTTGTTTCTCTTCTAGAAAGTCGTGAAATAGGATTTAGCTCATGGCCATATTCACACTCAGTGAGAAAGCATAGAAGTAAGATGATGTGTGTAAGTAAGACGAAGCAGCCTCAATATTTGAGGTTTAAATCCCAAGGATATCATTGAATTGATCCCTTCTTGCATGCTTGCAACAAACAAGGTTTAATCTCAGTGACACCACTGTGACAGCATCTACTATAAATGACATAAAACTTTCCAGCCATGTGGGGGTTGTTGGAAAATCTTGTGGAGGTTGGAGGTTTTCCTCCATCCCATATTGGTAGGAAGAATTAAATTGGAGACTTTATAAGGCTTAATTACTTATTGGACCTTGAACAAGTTAATGGACTCATGGTGGGGGTTACGAGAAGTAGGTCCAACACACACGCGTACGCGTGGCCGAGGCCGACGCCGAGGGTGCGGGCGCAAGGAGGCACACTTTGCAATTCGCGCGCTGCATCGAAGCAGAAGGAGCCTCGCCCCGAGTATCTTTTTACTACGAATAATAGAGAGTGTAAATAAATATTGATTAATTAAAATTATCAGTATTTATCTACAGTTTAAGAAGATTAGGAAATCATTTTTTTCAAACTTTTAAACTTTAAAAAGGAGATAACGATCAGGTAGAGAATGAGTCTCCCAACTAACCCCATCATCCCTGATTCTTAGGGAGAAAGCTGAGGATTATGGGGAGCTAATCTCAGTATAAATACAGAGTTATCCTCTCGTAAAACGCATCAGAAAATCGGCTCTCTCTCTCTCTCTTGTTTTTTATACTCTCTGTTGCTGTTATTTTCTACTACCTACTGCCGTCGAAGTCTTCTTTATTTCTGCATCCTCTTTGCTGCCATTTTATTGATCATTGTTGTTGATCACTGAAATCAATACTGCATCGAATCTTGAGGCTTTGCGACTCGTAACTCACAGTATTATAGAGTGTCTTATAAAACCTACAAGGACAGGTTTGTCACCGTGCAGTGCACTCACGTTTCGATCATTAAAACAGGTTGGTTATTTTTTGTCCTCTATTTCACAAAGTGAGCATTCTGATTCTACCCCTTCTGTATTGATTCTATCGCGAAGGATATAATCATTTGTGTCGTCTACTTTAATTATAAAAGGGTTACCTTTTCCGGATTGAATAAAGTTCACGTCTTAATATTCTACGGTTTTAATTTGTCTATATATATATAAAAAGTTCATTCCTTTATTTAGCTATGTGAATAAATCGTAAGGCTTTATTACTTTGTGGACTTGATCATTTCTAATATTAATAAAAAACATTAATAGAAATAGACCCGTGCATTTTTTGTACAGCTAGATAAAATACAAATGTTCGTAATCATTTGTGAAGTAGTTAATAAAAAAGTTGTTTTTGCACAATGACATTGTTTTCCACATTTAGAAGTAACCATAGAATCTTTCCTAGGTTATTGACTTACAATACTACAAAAGTTCATGATAGAAAATTAAGGCTAACATTGATTTTGTGTGGTTTTTCTTATTGCCTAATGGTATTTGTAGCAATTGTATTTAAGGTAGACAGAATAAGCACAAGGGTTTTGTTTACTTGTTTTACAGTAGCTATGATGTTTAATTCACTAAATAGATAAAAAAAATTTAGATAGCAATCCTATCCTAATCGTATCTAAGGCTGAATAGGAGTTAAAATAAAAAAAGCTATACAAGCTAATTATTTCTCTGATGGCCTGTCACTCTTATTTGCAATTGTATCTTTTTCCAGTTTGGCCTTCAACCATTGGTAAATCCCCAAATAATATTTTTTTTTATTTAAAAAATTACAAAAGTATGATTTAAGGTTGTCATTGCGAGGCTAATCAACTAAAGATAGAACTTTCTAATGATACAAGACAAACAACAGAAAACCATAAATTAGGCAAAAGATTTGGTGACTCTGAAATCCCTGTCAATGGTAAAAACCATTGATGATATAAATTATTTTCGGTGTACTATGAACGTCAAGCAGGGATTTCGTCCATAATAACAATGATTATAAGTATAAGTAAGAATATAACAGTAGATTCTTTGAGAGTGTTTCAGTAGCTTGATCTTCGTAATCACATATTGTTCCTGTTGCAGCTGATAATCTAACGTCCTTTGCTCGAACACGTTTGGCCCATTTATAGATGGTTTGTAACAGTTATTCACATTAGTACAAAAAGTCATATTGGCGATCGTTAAAACCCATGGTCGTGGGCCGTTAAACACGGTTTTTTCTTCATTCAAACCTATTATCTATGCCTATTGATAACCCAGTTTTGGTACTCAAGCATGAGCCAATTTTGTAACATTACTAGGAGGTTGATCAAATCATCCTGTTTTGGTAATCAAGCATGAGCCAATTTTGTAACACTACTGGGAGATTGACCGAATCCCCCAGTTTTGGTACTCGAGCATTAAACAAGATGAGTAAAGAAGTAGTGTCATACCCTAGACATGTGTTTCATGAGGAGCGTCCCTGTAGCATTCGCATTATTGGTATCTTCAACAATTCTATATTCTAGGATGTGGAGGACATCCACGAGTTCTTCATCGGTGCAAAGTTGTTCATATTCAGCAGAGGATGAAGAAGGTAGATGATGAACTTTGGCAACGTCGTCGGCAATAATGACGATATCTTTTTCACTCAACACAAAGACGATAATAGAATTATTGTTAGTTGAATGAATACATGAACACCATAATTTTCCTAGAAAAAACGTGCTCATTTGGTTGTGCATTCACCTTCAGAATACGATATAGTCAATTTGAATTTTTCAGTATCTTTTAACTCATATATATATGAGCCATGAAGCAAAAATTTGCGTCTCATCTTTTTCATTGCTAAATGAAGATGAATGTCCTTTCCACACATGTTCTTCAGCCATCATTCCCTTTTTTTATGATTATCTTTGGATTTGAGTCTTTCATCATTTCTATATTCCATTTACTCCTTTATCAAAAGATTGGATCCTTGGGAGGATTTGGAGAAAGATGTCACTAGTCTACTAGATCCGTGGGAGGATTTGGAGAAAGATGTCACTAGTCTACTAGATCCGCAATCAACAGCAAAATGTTGTTTCTTTCCACAAGTAAAATATTCATCATTTTTCTTTCCATGAGATGACAAGGTTTGATTGACAAATGATGGTTTCTCTAAGAATCTTTTTGATCATGTTCGAAAGTTGTTTTGTCTATCAACTTTGTTAAAGTCGAATGCCAAGAGAGAGAGAGAGAGAGAGTGCGAGAAAGAGAGAGAGAGAGAGAGAGAAAGTCACTTAGATCTTGCATGGATAAAGTTTCCATCCTATGATCGACTCTTCATTGAGATCAAAAGTGAAGTTTTCAGAGTGATCCTCAAAACTCTCGGAATCATTTTCATAGGTAGACTTTGAAGAATGACCTATTCTTTTGAAATCGGATGAAACAAAAACCATATTGGTATTTTTGTTTCTTGGAACAAATTTTTCTTTAAATCATTGGTATGCTCAAAGACATGCTTTTGCATGTTCCCATACTAGGATGAGTGTTTGGGAGAGTTGGTGAACCAAACTTGATGGACAAGTTTGCACTTTGAATTTCGGTTTGTCAGTAGTAGTATTTGTTAGACTAAATACTGACCGTATCTTGTATTAATCTTCTTTTGGCTAGATAAAAAACCAATCCGCTTTAGCGACTCTCTTGGCCACTCTTCAACTACTCTTCGAATTTGTTGAATGCTTTTTATACTTTGGATCAATACAAATAGTTAAAAGACTTCGACATGAAAAAAATCTTATTTTGTCTATTCTGAAGTATAAGATATACAATGGTTTCCAGTTATAGACATTTATGGAGTACAGTCTATCGGATGAACACTTAGAATAATTTAAAAAAGTAAATGTAATCCGAGAGAAGTTAGTATATTCTTTCGCATTACAATCCTTATTGAAGGTTGTTAATCCGATGGTCTTAATCCAAGTGTTTTAAAAATGTTTTCGTTTGGACGCATCAGATTTAGGCCTTATTAGATCTCTAATCCAATAGAAGAAGTCTTACCAGATTAGACTATTTTATGGCAAAAGCTAAGAGTTTATTTCTAATTACTGATCGGATGTCCATTTGTATGTATGTATGTATGTATGTCTGTATATGTGTATGTATGTATGTATGTATATGTGTATGTATGTATGTATGTATGTTTGTCTGTGTGTATATATGTATGTATGTATGCATGTATGCATATATGTATGTATGTCTCTATGTATGTACGTATGTCTATATGTATGTACGTATGTCTATATGTATGTATGTATGTATGTATGTATGTATGTATGTATGTATGTATGTATGTATGTATATGTCTGTATGTATGCGAGATTGAAAGTAGAACTCGGTAATTTGTGATAACTATGAGATCCAATCTCAGTTTCCGTTATCAATAATCAATAGTTAAATCAATAAACTTAATTTTGGTAATTATCAATTAGTTTTCAAAAAATTTAAATTTATGGATACTATTTAAGGTAAAGTGGTCTTTTTGTAAATCTCTTTTGCTATCCTCTCCAGCGAACCTTACTCCGACGTAACTTATTTAGACGAACACCATAAAGATACACGTTGTGATACCAGTAAAGACATCGACACTATTAAAAAAACAATACACACTGTGATACACAAGATTTATACAAAATGCTCATTGTGATACCTAAGATATGCGTGTAAGGTTACACCCCCATTGAGAAAACGAAAATACATATTGTTGTACACTTTGTAAAACAATGCTACATGATACAGTTCAAAAAATACACATTATGATACGGTTTATCTGAGTTGCAGTAAGATATGGGTTATGGTATATTAGCGAGGTCTCTAGCAAGTATTGGGATATCGTCGAGATATGGGATGTAAATCATCGGGGACATTGGAGAAGGGGACGATGTTCTTCTCTCGGTGATCTTCTAGCACCTTCGTGACCTTCTTTACGACGTAGCTTAAGTTTGATGAAACTTCGAGAACCACCATCGAGCGTTGAGCCACCATACACAGTGACAAAAAGGTTGATAAACGGTTGTTTGAAGGAGAGATCGATAGAAGGGATAGGGTATGAGAAGTACTCCATATAACCGCTCACCCACGTGCATGATATTAAAAACAAATTATTTTATATTTTTAAATTAAATTTTATCCCCTTATAATTAGTTAGTTAATTAATTTTTAATCCTTGTTTTTTCTTTTTTTCTTTTTACACATTTATCATATTCAACATGCATGATCATATATTCACTAAGATACATTAAAACTTATATTTATTTTTATACAAATTATACCATTATTATTGTCTAATCGATATCTTCAAAATAAACCAAATATTAATTAAATAGCATAAATATGTAGTGGATTATTTTTAAAACTTACTATATAGTCCTTACTTTTTAATTTTTAATTTTACATCCATATCATATTATAATACATAATCATATATGTTAGTGCATAAATTTAATCAAGATTTAAGTATAATTGTAAAGAGTCAAAGTCAAGGTCAAAGTCTTGTATTAGTTGTGAAATGTCAAAGTCAATGTAAAGTGTTAGTGAAAGTCAAAGGTAAAAATACCATCGAGTAAGTGAGTTTGTAGAGAGAGTCTAGCATACGAGTGAATTGTATCTTGTAAAGAGATGACTAGAGAGAGAGTCTAGAGAGAGAAAATGAATCTCATTCATAATATTATATCTTCCCCTCAATCTATACACGATCTCATTGTTGAACCCATTGTTACTTGAATTCATAATTGGTATCAGAGCAATCACAATTGGAATCAGAGCCTAAGAGTTCGAATTTGTGCACCAATTGGAAGAGATTCATCGATTTCTTGAAGATTTTTGCAAAGTTTTGAGTTTCATATTTTTTTTCTTGAAAAATTCTCAAGTTTTGATTGAATCATTATGTTTTGAATCGATTTGCTTACATAGATTTGATTTGTTTATGATTTGAAACGTTTTCCAATTTAAATCTTTGATTTTCATCAACAAAGAAATTTTATAATCTCAACCGTGAGCGTTCATGTTTTCTTCGAAGTTCTTTTTGAAATGGTGATCAATATTCATATTAAAGTGTTTTTCAAACCATTTTGTTGATACAGATTTTTGTTGTTGATGTCTTAAAGAAGTTTACAACATCCAAATTTGAGTCTTAAGCATCAAATGTAAGAATTCAATAATCTGGAAGTCGACAGCGTAGAAGTTCATATTTCACGTCAAGATGAAATTTGATCTTGGAATTTTCTGAGATTTGACCATTATAACAGTTACAGATCTTTTTCATTTGTGATTTTGAACATATTGCACCTGTCAGATCTAAAAATCATCAACAAAATCATGATTTTTGGAAATGTGGGTTCGAGTTTGTGTTCATCGACGTTTTTCATGAAAATAGAGATCAATTTTTAGTTTGGTTCCATTTTGTTCGAGTTTAATGTCACAGATCTATTCGTTTTGAAGTTTTCGAGCATACAACATCTTTTAGAATCGAAAACTCGAAGAAATCAGTGTTTTTGGAGTTGCTACTGTTCGACAGATCGGAAAAATGTACTTCACCAGAAACTTCGTCGGAGTTCAAGTTTATCGCATGTTCTTCCTTATCGCATGTTCATTGCTATCGCATGTACATCATGCGATAAAACATCATAATTGTCGCACGTTGCAGGTGCGATAAAACTGAGTGTGCGATCAAACTTTAATCACATGCATCCCCTTGTCGCCATAAAATTATGTTTTGTCGCATGAATATCGTATGACAACATTTTATCGCGTGCACTGATTCTTATCGCATGATTTAGTTTCTTTGTCGCATGAATCATCTTTTCGACTGAACAATTTGTTTAACGACCTTATCGATCAAACAGTAGCAAAGCAACCTTTTAGTTGCCGGAAAAACGTGGATTGTCGACGTTGATATTCTTGCTTTGCTACCAATCTAATCTCGTTGCATGTCTTGATTTAATCGTGATAATCAGGTGCTTGAAGATTTAACTATTACAAACAAGAGAGAGAAAGTTCTGAAATCTGTATATAAAGAAAGGGCAGATTACAAAATATATATACAACATACCTATCAGACTAGAAGCTAAAAAGACTAGAAGCTAAATTACCAAAAAGACCTTTTCACTCTAATATTCACCCCTCAAGATGAGCTTGGCGAATGAATATTCGTTAAAGCCATCTTGTTCATTATACTAACCAATTTAGAACTAGGGAGAGGTTTCGTGAACATGTCAGCTAGCTGAAAATCCGACTGTATGAACATCAAGCGAACGGTTTTATCGATGACCTTCTTTCTTATGAAATGATAATCAACATAAATGTGTTTAGTTCGTTCGTGATAAGTGGGGTTCAAAGCAATTTGGAGAGCAGACTTGTTATCACAAAACAACAAAACAGAGTGTTTTTGAAAAACACCAAAGTCCTTCAAAAGTTGTCTGATCCATACTATTTCACAAGTTGTGGTTGCCATAGCTCTATACTCAGCTTTAGTAGATGATCTGGACATTGTTGGCTGCTTCTTTGACTTCCGTGAAATTAATGAGTCTCCTAAGAATACACAGTAACCGGTTACTGATCGCCTTGAATCTGTACACTTCCCCCAATCAGAGTCACAATATGCTTGAATCTTGTAAGAAGAATTTGTAGAAAACAAAACTCCTTGTCCAGGATTTTGTTTTAGATAACAAAGCAAGTGACGAGCAACCTTTAGATGAGGAGTTCTTGGGTTTGAAACAAACTGTGACAACTTGTGAACGGCAAAAGAAATATCCGGTCTAGTTACGGTGAGATACAAAAGCCTACCAATCAATCTTCTGTATTGTGAAGTGTCTTCGAGAACATCCCCATCTCTATCAGTTAACAAAACATTAGGATCCATTGGTGTCTTGGAAGGCTTGGCTGCAAGTATACCAACATCTTCCAGTAACTGCAAGGTATAATGTCTTTGAGAAATAAAGATTCCTGTTTTTGACCTTGCCACTTCAAGTCCAAGGAAATACTTCAAAACGCCCAAATCTTTAAGTTGAAAGGCAGAACTCAAACGATTCTTGAAATCTTGCAGCAATAAACTCGAAGCTCCCGTAATTATAATGTCATCCACATACACCAACAACGCAATAAAATCCTTGCCACTCCCTTTGAAAAACAAAGTATAGTCTGCGTTTGACTGTTGAAAACCTTCTTTCAACATGAAGTTGGTGAACTTTACATTCCACTTCCTTGAGGCTTGTTTGAGTCCATAGATGGATTTATGAAGTTTGCAGGCCAATTTAATGTTTGGTTCAAATGAATCCTTATTAATCTCATAACCAAGAGGAATCTCCATGTATACTTCTTCTTGTAAGTCTCCATTCAAGAAAGCATTGTTGACGTCAAGTTGTAATAAATCCCAACCTTCAACAGCAGCTATGGACAACATGGTTTTTCACAGTTACCATCTTGGCGACCAGAGAAAAAGTGTCAAGAAAATCAACGCCTTCTTGTTGATGAAAGCCTTTTGCCACTAGCCTGGCCTTATGTCTTTCAATCTTCCCGTCTGAACCAAATTTTAGCTTATAAACCCATCTACATCTAACTGCATTCTTTCCTTCCGGTAATCGAACAACAGACCTAGTTTTGTTATCTTCCATTGCTTGAAGTTCTTCTTGCATAGCTTTACACCATTCTGAAGATTTTGTTGCTTGTGGATATGTTTTAGGCTCGGGATTAGATGAGACAGCCATAACAAAATCTCGATGTTGAGAAGACAATTGTTGATATCCAATCTGATCATGTAGAGGATATTTCGTCTTGCCTTTATCAAAAACAGTAACATTACAACGGAAATCCTTCAAATAAGACGGGGTCACACGAACACGTGTGGATCTCCGCACTTGATCTCTCTCAACTTCATCAGGTAATGGTTCCGTATGAGGTTCTCCAAGAGTGTCAAACTCTGATATTTCAGAAAGACCATTCTGACTTCTAGACGTGACTGAAGAATTGATATCATCATAATTTTCATCCATTGCTATGGGAAGAACAATGCTTGAAAATATTTCATCATTAACCTGCATAGATTGAGAGTTATAAAATGGAAATATTGTCTCATGAAAAACAACATCCCTCGAGACAAAAAACTATTTTGTCTCTAGATCAAAAAGACGATAAGCCTTCATTCAAACCGGGTACCCCATGAAAACACAAGGTCGAGCATGAGCACTGAACTTGTGTCTGGATTGTAAGAGAGTTGATGCAAATGTCAAGCATCCAAAGATCCTTAAGAAAGAATAATCTGGAATCTTTCCATAGACTAATTCATATGAGGTTTTATCTCTAAGTAACTCAGATGGGTTCTGTTAATGACATACGTAGCTGCCATAACACACTCTGACCAAAACTTGAGTGGTACGTTTGACTGGAACATCATGGAACGTGCCACATTAAGAAGGTGTTGGTGCTTTCTTTCAACAACATAATTTTGTTGTGGACGAGCTACACATGACTTCTGATGAATCACGCCTTTCCTCTTCAAAAATTCATCAAATTCAAGCTCCTTAGCATTGTCACTTCTGAACATTTTAATAGCTTTACCAAATTGAGTTTCAATCATTGCAAAAAGTTGAGGCACAATATTGATTGCATCAGATTTTCGTTTGAGCAAATACAACCACGTGAACCTACTGTGATCATCCACCAAAGTAAGGAAATATTGATTCCCAAGATGTCCAGGAACATGAAAAGGACCCCAAATGTCACAATGAACCAAATCAAAAACTTCTTCACAACGATTGTTAAGGCTGACAAAAGGTATACGTTTCTGTTTAGCTAAAGGGCATACAGAACAAATCTTATTTTTAGGATCATCCTTTATATTAAAAAAAGGTCCTAATGGCTAACAATCTTTTATTCGAAGGATGCCCGAAACGATTGTGCCATATTTCCAAAGAAACTTGATGAACTTCTGCTTCAAAATCTTTACCAGCAGCTATTACGTACAATCTGTCTACCTTGTTAGCACTGCCAATCATTCTCTTCTCTTTCATCTCCTGAATTGTAGCCAATTCATCAACAAACTTAACAGTTAGGTCCTTATTAGTAGTTAAGGCACTAATCGAAACCAGATTCAAATGAAAATGTAGAACAAACAAAACGTCCCTCAACACAATAGCATCACAAAGTTGAACATCTCCAATCATTTTAACAGGCACTCTTTGACCATTTGGTAACACTACTGTAAAACTAGTTACCTTCTTGGTATTTTTAAACATATTGACGTCACAACAAATATGTCTGGAAGCACCAGAATCAAGGATCCAAACATGTGACTTACTGCCATTGGTTGAAAAGGACAAGCAAATACCTGGTTTCCCAATATTAACTGTGTGATCAACATCCACATTGTTCACCGAAGCCATTTTGCTTGATAACGCAGCCATCAGTTGTTGACATTGCGAAGAAGAAAGGCCACTGACAACATTATCGAGCCCATCACCTCCAAGAGTATTGTATTCTTCTGTCACGTTATTTGCACGTTGTTATTTATGATTGTATCCAATCGGATATCCATGAAGTTTATAACATCGCTCAACGATATGACCGGGGATCCTGCAATATGTACAAAAAGGACATTCTCTGCCAGAATTCTTAGAAGAATTGTTAGAATTATAAGGCATATTCAGACCAGAAAAATTAGTGGACTTAATTGCAGGTTTCTTGTATCCGGTGTTAGTATTGAAAGCCATAGCCTGTTGTCCAGAAGCATTATCAACTTGCTGTCCAAAATTAGCAACGTCACGTTGCCTTTCTTCCTGCACTACCAATGCAAAAACACGATTAATACGAGGTAACGGGTCCAACAGAAGAATTTGACTTCTTGTCTGCGAAAACAAATCATGAAGCCCCATAAGAAAACTCAACACTTGTTCATTCTCGAAATGATTCTCGATATTCTTTACTCCTCCACATTCACATTTTCCACAGTGGCATCTTGGACGGAATTGTTCTGATTCATCCCACAGAGACTTCAGTTTTGTAAAATAGGTGGACACATTGTCCTGTTTTTGACCTAAATTTGCAATATCACGCTTGATTTGGAAAATCCTTGGTCCATTGCTTTCTTCAAATCGATCTTTTAAATCTTTCCAGATCTTGAATGATGATTCGTCGAACATAATACTTTTGACTATTTCCTTGGAATCTGAATTCATAATCCAAGAAATAACGATACCGTTATTCCTCTTCCAAGCAGAGGGAAGATTTTGATCAGATCCATCGGGTTTTGCAAGAGATCCATCGATGAAACCTATTTTATTCTTTACCGATAAGGCAATCATCATAGCACGACTCCACGAAAGGTAGTTGTCACCGGTTAACACTTGAGAAACCAGAACAATTCCTGGACTATCTGAATGATGCAAATAGTATGGATGCATTCTATCATCGATTGCAGAGATCTGTGAGGATAATGAAGACGATGATGAAGACGAATTCGTTGCAGAAGACATTGATTTTGATCAATCGAAACTATCAGAAGATGATTTGTCTTTGAAAAGAACAAATCGAACAACAAGAAAACGAAATTAGATTCAATCGAGAATAATGATTGAATCTGAGTGAAAGATTGAAGACGATTGTATTGAATCAAGAATCAAAACAGGATTTGAAGAAGAGAAGAAGACGCACAGAAGACGCTTGCTCTGATACCATATTACAAACAAGAGAGAGAAAGTTCTGAAATATGTATATAAAGAAAGGGCATATTACAAAATATATATACAACATACCTATCAGACTAGAAGCTAAACAGACTAGAAGCTAAACAGACTAGAAGCTAAATTACCAAAAAGACCTTTTCACTCTAATATTAACAACGTAAAGGAACTAAAAGAAACGTATTTGGACGTGTGAAATCGACGAAAACTGAGGATGAAATTGTGGTTTGTCGACGATGATGACGATGGACAGTACTTAACGGAGTTCCGTTAAGTATCTGTTAGTTTTGTTACAATTTAGGTCCTTTTCCGTTAGTGTCAGCCAGTATTGTTCCGTTAAGTCTGTTAATTTTCTAACATTTTTAGTTCTAATTCCGTTAACTCGTCGTTAGGTTCGTTAGACATTTTACTAACTATTCGTTAGTGTTTCCGTTTTTTCTTTACATATTTAGTCCTTCGTTAGTATTTTCTATTAAGTCTGTTAAACTGTTTTAGATTTTTCCATTTTTAGTCCCTATTCTTTAGTTTCAACTTTTGTGAGTCCCTGTAGTTTGTATTTTAGTTTTGTGTCATTTTTTGTCCCTTTATTTTTAAGTTTTAGGTTTAGTCATTTTTAGTCCTTATCTTTATCAAGTTTTAGTCTTTTGCATTTTTAGTTCTTGTTTTTTATTTTAGTTTCGTAAGTTGTCATTTTTAGTCCCTATTCTACGCAATTTTTCTTTTTTGTCAGTTTTATCAATTTTTACCCGCTTTTGATCATAACTGATATATTTTTCTTATGTTTTGCAGGTTGGCCGATTAAAGTTACAAATTTCCGCGTTAATTTTTCAGAATTAATTTTTGAGAGACAAATTTATAATTTGTTTTTCAAATTTTAATTTTTGAATTTTTTTGACTTTAATCATGTTTTTCTAATTGTTCAAATACGCACAAATTCTACTTCTCACGAAGTATTTGTTAACGATCTTGCATTTTTTTAATTTTTCAGGTAACAATGTCGAAATGTCCAAGTTGGTGGAGTGATTCTCATAAGATAAACATTTAGAAGAAGAAATTCACAAATCAGAAAAAGAATGTGGCAAACGTCAACATACAATTTTTGAAAAGGAGAAAATTATCAAGGATTTGACAATTGAGAAATATAAATTTTATGACTATGTTGATGGTTATAAGAAGAATTTACAATCTTTGAAAGATAAAGTTTGTGATCTAGAGAACAATAATCAAGATCTCCAGCAACAACTTACTGACCTGCAGACACAAGCTGATCAGAAGAAGTGTGATTGTGAATCTAAAGCTATTTTAATGATTTCTTTAGAGGAAAACAATGTTGAACTGACAAAGAAGATATCTGATCTTGATCAAGTGATGAGAAAGGAAAGAGAAGATTATTAGAAAGAAAGAGACGAGATTGAAAGAGAATTTTTTTTTGCAAAAGAGAGAAGATTTTGAAAATGAACGAAATACTTTTGCAAATGAAAGAAAGATGTTTATACAAAAGTTTTCTGATTTTTCTAAGAAATCAGTTGAGGAGGAGTGTTGATCCCAGATTTGATCTCAACAATTATATTTAAACCACAAACTTACAAAACTGAGTATAATGGAAACTAAGTGCGGAAGCGTTTTAACAATATGTTTGGGTTAAACTGTTTTGGTAGTAAACACACAAGAGAATAACGAAGACAAGCTAAATAACAATAAGTAAGCTCAAACATTCATCTTCATTGATTTACCGCTGATTTACACCAAGAACACCACAAAGTGTGTGTTTCTCTCTCGAATTGCTATCTTTCTAGGTGTGATTGTGTGTGTGCTTTGTTTTCTTCTTCTATTGAGGCTTAGAGGATTTTGGGTTGTTGGTTTTGGTGGGGGTACCTCTGCTGGTTTGATCTTTTGTGAGTGCTCTGAGGTTGGGTTTGGGTCTTGGATTGTACCTTCGGTAGAGCTTCTGTAGGGGTTGGTTGTGAAGTTGGTTTTGGTGTAGGTTGTGGTTGACTCTGAGCATGAAGTTCTGAAGGTTTGTCAGTTGGGTTCTTCTTTGCCAGATAAGATCTTGCTTTATTGGCTAAGGTTTTGACCCTTGGTGTTTTAGGTCGGGGTTGGTCTTCTGTTGATTTTGGGGAGGGTAGGTTCGTCTCTGTTGGGGGTGTTGGAGGTGTTGGTGATGGTAAGTCTTGATATATGTTTGTCTCCACAGAGGTGGGTATTTCCTCTGTGGTCTTCTTGGGAGAGGTTGAGGTTGATTGGTTTCCTTGGATTTGTCGAAGAAGGAAAACGTTTAATGGTTGGCGAGAGGATGGACCCGTTCTTTTGCCTTTGCTCTCCTCCTCATGATGACTTGAGGACCCAACATTATCGTTCTCAGGGTCATCATGCCTTGTCTTCTGATCAGCCTCTGCTTGGCAAGAAGTAGGCTTCTTTGGTTGACTTGCACCAGCAGCAAGCATTTTGGCACATAGGTCGTCACATATTCCCAGAAGATATGCAACTTCTGCCTCAGAATTGAATCTCAGCTTACCCACACTAGCTTGAAAATCTTTGACATTCTACCTTCGGTAGAGCTTCTGTAGGGGTTGGTTGTGAAGTTGGGTTTGGTGTAGGTTGTGGTTGACTCTGAGCATGAAGTTCTGAAGGTTTGTCGGTTGGGTTCTTCTTTGCCAAATAAGATCTTGGTTTATTGGCTAAGGTTTTGACCCTTGGTGTTTTAGGTCGGGGTTGATCTTCTGTTGGTGTTGAGAAGGGTAGGTTCATCTCTGTTGGGGGTGTAGGAGGTTTTGGTGATGGTAAGTCTTGATATATGTTTGTCTCCACAGAGGTGGGTATTTCCTCTGTGGTCTTCTTGGGAGAGGTTGAGGTTGATTGGTTTCCTTGGATTTTGTCGAAGAGGGAAAACGTTTAATGGTTGGCTAGAGGATGGACTCGTTCTTTTGCCTTTGCTCTCCCCCTCATGATGACTTGAGGACCCATCATTATCCTTCTCAGGGTTATCATGCCTTGTCTTCTGATCAGCCTCTGCTTGGCAAGAAGTAGGTTTCTTTGGTTGACTTGCCCCAGCAGCAAGCATTTTGGCACATAGGTCGTCATATATTCCCAGAAGATATGCAACTTCTGCCTCAGAATTGAATCTCAGCTTACCCACACTTGCTTGAAAATCTTTGACATAATTAGCGTGTGCAGTGGTGAAAGCTTTGATGAACTCTGTGATGTCGTTGAGAACACTCTGCCCTAGTTCTGTCTGTTGGGCTCTGGTGATGTAGTCCTTAGGTTTCAGAGCATGCATCTGATCTATAGTAGTTTCTTGGACCTGCTCTAGAGCCTTACGTAGATCTTTTGCTGTCAAGGCTGGAGAGGTATGTTTTGTCAAAGCCTCTGCTATGGCTCTGGCTTCTTTGAGCTCGTTGGTGAGTTTGTCAATGGAGGATTGAGTAGCAGAGGGTGTAGAGTTCTGTGCAGAGGAGTCCTTTAGATCTATGAGCGTTGAAGTATTGGCTTTGACCTCTGTAGATAGTGCGTCGAGCTTGGAGGACAGAGTGTCAAAAGCCTTATGGGAACTCTCTGCAAAAGACTTCACCAAGCTTTGCAACTCGGTGAATTGATTGGTCACAGAGGTGACGAAAGTTTGGAACTCATCCTTCTAGACATATGAACCGTGTGTAACCTCTGCGGGAACACATTCGTTCGCAGAGTGAACCTCTGTTCCTGAGGTGCCTGTTTTCGACCCTGTTTTAAGGTTGAGGTCGACATGACTTCCATCCAATACTCGAGAAGAGTCTTTTAAAGGCTCTTTCTCTGTGGATGTTCTGCCAAGATCCGTACTCTGAGCCACTCTAGAGGTGGGCACATAGGGGACCATGGGTGGACTTGGGGATTTGTCTAGAATCCCTTCGTCGATGTGCATTCTATGTTCCTCTGAAGAACATTGGGTTCCTAACATGTGCGTGTCAGAGGAAACAAATTCCTCTGTTGGGATTGCAGATGTGACATGGGGAAAAATGTCACTTGAAAGGCTTGTGCCCTGTAGAGAGGACACAACCTGTTAGGCTTCCCCGGATAAAGTGGGCACAGAAGAAGAAAGAGGTTCTTCTGGCTGGATGGTTTGGGTGGGGTTCGAGTCGTGCTACTCTTGATCAATAGTCTCCTCTGCCACTAGACTGGCGAGACTAGAAGTGAGGGTTGCACAAGGAGGGAGCTTTGGGTATGTGCCTCTTCCAACTACTGCATCTTGTACACTTTGTTCTTCCCCTATAGGCCCTAGAACTTCTGGAGTATCTACCCTAGATTCTACTTCTTCGCCCCAAAGTTTTTCTATCACCACTAATTCCTCTGTGTGCTCAAGATTTGGGTCAAAGTCTGTGAATTGAGGAGAGGTTATGGGTTCAGTTCTTGCAGAGGTAACTGGAGACTCTGCTACCTTTCCTTCTACTATATCTTTAGCCAGTTCCAGATCCGAATCCACGTTTGCCACCGTGTATTTAGGAACATCATTTATGTTCCACCCTGAGGTATCAAGGGTGGTGTCCATGCAACTCTTTCAAGAAATGAGCCGAATGATTCATTGGTAGGGGCCTCTGCAGAGTCGTGAGCGTGCGAGGGTTGGGTTTCACCTTCCGCAAATCGAAGAGGGGTTGGGGAATGAAGTTCTTCCAGAACTTGGGTCTCATCCTCTGCAATAGTTCGCAGAGGGGACTTGTGGTTGTGAGTTTTTTAGCCAACCATTAAACGATTTACCTTTTTGAAAAATCAGAGGAAACCAATCAACCTCAACCTCTCCCAAGAAGACCACAGAGGAAACACCCACCTCTGTGGAGACAAACATATATCAAGACTTACCATCACCAACGCCTCCTACACCCCAACAGAGACAAACCTACCCTTCCCAACACCAACAGAAGATCAACCCCGACCTAAAACACCAAGGGTCCAAACCTTAGGCAATAAACCAAGATCTTATCTGGCAAAGAAGAACCCAACTGACAAACCTTCAGAACTTCATGCTCAGAGTCAACCACAACCTACACCAAAACCAACTTCACAACCAACCCCTACAGAAGCTCTACCGAATGTACAATCCAAGACCCAAACCCAACCTTAGAGCACTCCACAGAAGATCAAACCAGCAGAGCTACCCCCACCAAAACCAACAACCCAAAATCCTCTAAGCACTCAACAGAAGAAGAAAACAAAGCACACACACACTCACACCTAGAAAGATAGCAATTAGAGAGAAACACACACTTTGTGGTGTTCTTGGTGTAAATCAGCGGTGAATCAATGAAGATGAATGTTTGAGCTTACTTATTGTTATTTATCTTGTCTTCGTTATTCTCTTGTGTGTTTACTACCAAAATAGTTTAACCCAAACAGATTGCTAAAACGCTTCCGCACTTAGTTTCCATTATACTCTGTTTTGTAAGTTTGTGGTTTAAATATCATTGTTGAGATCAAATCTGGGACCAACAATTGGTATCATAGCGGTTTTTGATTCTCAATATCGAAGGATCCACTATGCAATGATTTCGATATGTTTTTGGTAGGTTTATGGACTGATTTCTGGAACTATTCTTCAGCTTCGCGAAATATCCCATGTTTTGTGTCTTTTTCAACTAGTTTGATCTTGACACACAAATACGAACTATTTTTATCCTTGAAATGTCTCCATTTTGTTCTTTGTTCAAATTTTCCTAAGTTCAAACTCATATTTCAAGTATATTCCATCAATTAAAGGTTTCTGTTCCATACTCTGTTTTCTACTTCTTTTCGAAAACTCCATTTTCCTCAAAAATGGCAAATGCAGCGAACTTCTTCACTGTTGGTTCTTTGACCAAGCCACCAACCCTTCTTAGAGACGAATACCCACAATGGAAAATTCGAATGATCCATTTTATTGAAGGTGTTGACAAAGAGCCTTTGACTTACATCCATAACCCTCCTTATGTCCCCTTGGTTACTGTACCTAGGGTACCTGAAACTCCAACATCACCAGAGGTACCTGAGTATGAAAAACCAAAGGACATTGACAAATGGTCCACACAAGATTGGGAAAAGTATGAGTGGGCAATGAAGACAAAACGCCTTCTGATAATGGCAATACCAAATGACCTCTTCTAGTCCTTAGACGCCTGTGAATCTGCATACGAGTTGTGGAAAGAGCTCGAAAAACAACTAGAAGGTTGGGGCGAAGACCCAAAAGAATAGAAGAGTTCAATGCATAAACGAGTATTATGCGTTTAAAGATCTGCCATCAGAATCCCTACAGAGCACTTACAACAGATTCAACTCCTTGATTAATAAATCCAAAAAGTTTGGAATTCACAGAACTTCGGAGGAAAATAACGTCTAGTTCCTCAAGAGCTTAAATGATGAGTGGCTTCAACTGTCCATGTCTTTACAAACAAACCAATACTTGGACACTTGGACTCTCACAGACCTCTAAGGCACTCTGGCTGCACAGGAATATCAAACAGCCCAGACTAAAGCTCAGCAGGGTGGACCTCTGGCACTTGTAGGTAAAGCCACAGAGGTATAAGACAAGCCAAAGAAGGGCAAGACCTTGGAGGAGAAAGAGAAGAAGAAAAAGAAGATTTTGGTTGTTGACAGTGATGAACAAGGGATAATGGATGAGGATGAGGCAACAATGGCCGTAAAAGCTAAATCTTTAGCTTTGCTGACAAAGGAATTTGGGAATAGAGAGTTCAAGAAGAAGTCCGGATTCAACAGAGGTATGAACGACAGAGATGTGAGAGACGACAGAGGTGGCAAGTATCAAAGCTATTGGCCACCACAGGGATATGAGCAGAGAACTCAAGGTAGAGATGAGTTCCACGACCAACAGAGGATGTATGACAGCAAAGGATACAAGCAGAAGGCAGGAGGAGAACATCAACAGAGGCAGAATGATTAACCTTAGAGGGGTATGCCTAGGGAGGAGCATAAAGCTCAAGATAAAGATGCCACGGCTCCACAGAACTCAAGGTGCTTCAAGTGTGGCATGACAGGCCACTACGCGGTAGAATGCCGAAGCCAGCCCAACAGACCCCAGAGAGATTCTGCCTTTTACAAGAAAAAGGCAGAATATTATGCTAAAAAATCTCTTATGGTAGAACAGGAGAACTGGGTTTCTGACGAGTACTATGATGGGGGAGAAAAGAAAATTGCGCGGTTCTGTGGGATGGCAGCGGTTAGCAGCTCCAACTCCGACTATGAGGTATCCACTTCTAATTCATCTTCAAATGACACAAAAGCAAATTTGCTTAAACTGACAGAAGATTATAATGAACTTGAAAAGACTTCTGTTGATATAAAGAAAAAACTTGCCCTATATGAGAGAGAATCCAGACTTCTCACTCAAGAAAAGGCGAAGATAGCTTTGGAAAAATAAAATCTTGAAATGGAATGGTATAAAGAAATAAATCCTTTGAAAGAAAAGATTTCTGATCTTGATTTAGCCTTAAAAGCCAAAAACAAAGAGCTTTTGAATAATGAGAGTGACAGGCTGAATATATTTTCTCTTATATAAAATTCAAAAAGAAAGAGAAGTTCTTCACCAGGACCTACTCGACAGAGACCTCATAATTAAAAAATATCAAAATGCACAGAAGGTGCATGAAAAGGTAAATACTCAAATAGGCAGAAGAGGGATTGGCTTTTGCGATTTGGATCCTTATACAGGAACCAAAAGAAACAAGTCCTTATCTTCCCTATTTTGCGTTGGGGATGTTATAAAACCAGGTTTTCCTAACTTACTCTCTGTGAACAAAAGGCGAAAAACCTCTCGAGAACCTCACAAGAGGAAACCTCTGAAGATGATTAATGTGTGGTATCATAACGCAGATTTTCCATCTTTGGACTCTGTCAAAAGAGCATCCAAACCAAAGAAATATCTAAAAACTCAGAATCAGATAGGTCTCTTCAAGTTTGGGGATCCAGAGACACAAACCCAAGTCGCCTTTGTATGCGAGATAAACCCTGAAAAGGAGTTATGCGTAGAGGCACTTGAGTTCATACCTTCGTCCACATAGGATAGGATGCAAAATGATTCTAAAAATGTCTTAAAGGAAACCTGTGAAAATCAATCTGTTGAAAATCATGAGAAATCTCTTGTCGAACATGGTCTTTGTGAATAGGACTCTGTGGACTCTTTTGAGACCACAGAGATTACTCCTTGTACTTCAAAAGACTCAAACACTTCTAAGAACAACAAAAAAAGTGAGCATGTCACATGTACAGAGAACCTTGCCTCTGTCGATAGAGATTTCCTTGACTTAGACTCAGAATATGAGGATGATTCAACCTCTGTCGACTCGGAGACTGACTCTGACGATTCAGAGATAGTGCCTTGTGAATCAGAGGGATTTAAACTTCCCTCTGGCATTCTTAACAAAACAATTCCTCCAAAAGAGAAATCATAAGAATTCCTATCTATCCAGATTTTCTAGACATGTGTATACAAGCTAAAACGTCTCTTGAGCTTGAAAAGATTAAGGAACAAAAGGAAAAATCCTCTCAAACTCCAAAAGCCTCAACACCTTTGAGGCCAACTCAAGAAAAACTTACATGGAAACAAAAGGGAAAATGGATTGAAAATAACAAGTCTTTTTCTTCTGTGATAGTGAAATCGACAGAAGTTCACCACAAAAGACGTGTACAAACGAAGGCTCCTCTGAAGAGATATTTTTACAAAAATAAATCTAGCCTAGATAGGTCATTCTATAAAAGAAAGTCTGATGCTAGGAGAGATTGCAATCATAAAGCCTCTGTACCCATTTTTGATGTTTTTAATGAGAAGTTTAAGGAAGTTTCTTCACATGTTGATTTTTGTCATTGCTTTGAACTTATGTATCAATTGAATCAACATTTCTCTGGTCCTCACTGTTTCCTCTCTAGACCCAAAGCAAAGAATGCAAAATTCAAGGGTCAGAAGAAACAAAATGGTTCTTCTAAAGAAGTTAAAACCAAAACTAAGGATGCTAAGGCAACCTTAAAGACCCCTAACAAGATTGGCCCCATTTGGAAATGGGTACCTAAATCTCTCTAATTGTATTGCAGAAGCAGTATGTGCCTATTTGGTACCTAGACTCCGGGTGCTCTAGGCACATGACTGGCGACAAAGGTTTACTGTCCTCGTATAAAGATAAACTTGGTGGAGGATCTGTAACCTTTGGAGACAATAAAAATGGGTACATCAGAGGCTATGGAGTCATCAAAAAGGAAGACGTGACCGTGTGCAAAGTTGCTTATGTGGATGGCCTCAAGCACAACCTACTTAGTGTAAGCCAAGTCTGCGACATAGGTTTCGATGTGAAGTTCAAAAGAACTTATTGCTCTCTACTTGGAGAGGACACAGACATAAAACTTCTGAGAGCTGAAAGAATAGGTGATTTGTACCTCATGAATTTCAAGGCCAAAAACCAAAGTGACAAGCTCTGTCTTGTTTCAAGAAAAAAATGAAGAAGCATGGTTATGGCATAACAGGTTCTGTCACCTAAACTTCCACACCCTTGATAAACTTGTGAAGCTTAATCTGGTAAGTGGTTTTCCAAATGTTAAATTTGACAAAGATCATCTCTTCTCAGCCTGTGAAATGGGTAAACTCAAAAGAGCTTCCCATAAAGGCAGATCTGATGTGTCTTGCACTAGGCCTATGTACATGCCTCATGTCAACCTCTGCAGTCCCACTGCTACACAGAGCCTAGGTGGCAAAAGGTATATGCTTGTATTGGTTGATGAATACTCAAGATATACTTGGGTAGAGTTTGTCCGAAAGAAGTCAGATGTTCCAAACATCTTGATCAATCTAATGAAAAGAATCCAGGTTCTCAATGAGTGCAGGGTACAGAAGCTGAGGAGCGACAATGGCACAGAGTTCAAAAACTCCACCATTGAAGCATATCTAACAGAGGAAGGAATCTCACAAAACTTCTCTGTTGTATGAACTCCACAACAGAATGGCGTGGTTGAACGTAAAAATTGTACCCTGGTGAAGGCTGCAAGAACTATGCTCACAACATCTGTATTACCCACTTCTTTCTGCGGCAGAAGCTGTTTCTACTGCATGCTTCACTCAAAATCGATCAACAATAGTGAAGAGGCACATCAAGACACCATATCAGTTGATAAACCAGGGGAAGCCAAACATCAAGTTCTTTCACGTGTTTGGGTGTACGTGCCTTTTCCTGAACGACAGAGAACACCTTGGGAAGTTCTATCGAAAGGCAGAAGAGGGGAAGTTCATTAGGTACTCTGCCACTTCCAAAGCTAATAGAATCTATGTTTTGTGGACTCAAACCATTGTTGAAATCATTAATGTTTCGTTTGATGATTCATTCCAAAAGACTTCTAAACAAATCAGTTCAGAACTCGTGCTAAACAATGAAGCCTCTAGCGTTTCAACATCAAGAGAAGCAGAGTTAAATCTGTTATTTGAAGATGTGTTTAACGATGAAGTTGATTCACCATCCTTTGCGGACCAGACAAGTCAAGGTATATCTCTAACTGGTCCCTCAAATACTTCATCCTCTTCTACTAACTGTGTAGGTATAAATATCGAGGGGGGCAAGTAGAGGATACTGTAAACAAGGACTCCACGACAGAGTAACTGGAAATTCCTACTTCTGTGACTACAAAGGAATCAACACCAGAGGAGAACGGGGATTCTGTTTCAACATCTTCAGAGGATTCAATTCCTACTCTTATTGAAATACCAACTCAAGCTGAAACTCCAAACACAAGCCCAGAAGAAGTACCTTATACAACAGAAGTTGTACATGAACCATCATGCATACCAACAGAAGTTCAATTAGATGCTACAAATGACCACCTTCCAAGAATGACAAAGTGGACAAAACATCATCCACAGAGCCAAATTATTGGCGATCCTTCAAGTAAAGTAACGACTCGATAAATGTTTTCTAACTTTTGTTTCTATACAAACTTTATCAGTATGATCGAACCAAAAAGAGTCTATGAAGCCCTAGACGATCCAAATTGGGTAGAAGCCATGCAAGAAGAGCTTCTTCAATTTGAGCGCAACAATGTATGGTCCCTAGTACCTCTGCCAAAAGGCAAAACAGCTATAGGGACCAAATGGGTTTTTAGAAACAAGAAGGATGAGGAAGGGGTGGTCATCAGGAACAAGGCAAGATTGGTGGCCAAGGGATATTGTCAGGAAGAGGGAGGAGACCTTTACCCCTGTCGCGTGGCTCGAAGAAGTAAGGATATTCTTAGCCTTTGCAGCCCAGGATTTATGGTGTACCAAATGGATGTCAAATATGCCTTCCTCAACGGATTTCAATGGATGGTTTGGGTGGGGTTCGAGTCGTGCTACTCTTGATCAATAGTCTCCTCTGCCACTAGACTGGCGAGACTAGAAGTGAGGGTTGCACAAGGAGGGAGCTTTGGGTATGTGCCTCTTCCAACTACTGCATCTTGTACACTTTGTTCTTCCCCTATAGGCCCTAGAACTTCTGGAGTATCTACCCTAGATTCTACTTCTTCGCCCCAAAGTTTTTCTATCACCACTAATTCCTCTGTGTGCTCAAGATTTGGGTCAAAGTCTGTGAATTGAGGAGAGGTTATGGGTTCAGTTCTTGCAGAGGTAACTGGAGACTCTGCTACCTTTCCTTCTGCTATATCTTTAGCCAGTTCCAGATCCGAATCCACGTTTGCCACCGTGTATTTAGGAACATCATTTATGTTCCACCCTGAGGTATCAAGGGTGGTGTCCATGGCAACTCTTTCAAGAAATGAGCCGAATGATTCATTGGTAGGGGCCTCTGCAGAGTCGTGAGCGTGCGAGGGTTGGGTTTCACCTTCCGCAAATCGAAGAGGGGTTGGGGAATGAAGTTCTTCCAGAACTTGGGTCTCATCCTCTGCAATAGTTCGCAGAGGGGACTTGTGGTTGTGAGTTTTTTAGCCAACCATTAAACGATTTACCTTTTTCAAAAATCAGAGGAAACCAATCAACCTCAACCTCTCCCAAGAAGACCACAGAGGAAACACCCACCTCTGTGGAGACAAACATATATCAAGACTTACCATCACCAACGCCTCCTACACCCCAACAGAGACAAACCTACCCTTCCCAACACCAACAGAAGATCAACCCCGACCTAAAACACCAAGGGTCCAAACCTTAGGCAATAAACCAAGATCTTATCTGGCAAAGAAGAACCCAACTGACAAACCTTCAGAACTTCATGCTCAGAGTCAACCACAACCTACACCAAAACCAACTTCACAACCAACCCCTACAGAAGCTCTACCGAAGGTACAATCCAAGACCCAAACCCAACCTTAGAGCACTCCACAGAAGATCAAACCAGCAGAGCTACCCCCACCAAAACCAACAACCCAAAATCCTCTAAGCACTCAACAGAAGAAGAAAACAAAGCACACACACACTCACACCTAGAAAGATAGCAATTAGAGAGAAACACACACTTTGTGGTGTTCTTGGTGTAAATCAGCGGTGAATCAATGAAGATGAATGTTTGAGCTTACTTATTGTTATTTATCTTGTCTTCGTTATTCTCTTGTGTGTTTACTACCAAAACAGTTTAACCCAAACAGATTGCTAAAACGCTTCCGCACTTAGTTTCCATTATACTCTGTTTTGTAAGTTTGTGGTTTAAATATCATTGTTGAGATCAAATCTGGGACCAACAATTGGTATCATAGCGGTTTTTGATTCTCAATATCGAAGGATCCACTATGCAATGATTTCGATATGTTTTGGTAGGTTTATGGACTGATTTCTGGAACTATTCTTCAGCTTCGCGAAATATCCCATGTTTTGTGTCTTTTTCAACTAGTTTGATCTTGACACACAAATACGAACTATTTTTATCCTTGAAATGTCTCCATTTTGTTCTTTGTTCAATTTTTCCTAAGTTCAAACTCATATTTCAAGTCTATTCCATCAATTAAAGGTTCATGTTCCATACTCTGTTTTCTACTTCTTTTCGAAAACTCCATTTTCCTCAAAAATGGCAAATGCAGCGAACTTCTTCACTGCTGGTTCTTTGACCAAGCCACCAACCCTTCTTAGAGACGAATACCCACAATGGAAAATTCGAATGATCCATTTTATTGAAGGTGTTGACAAAGAGCCTTTGACTTACATCCATAACCCTCCTTATGTCCCCTTGGTTACTGTACCTAGGGTACCTGAAACTCCAACATCACCAGAGGTACCTGAGTATGAAAAACCAAAGGACATTGACAAATGGTCCACACAAGATTGGGAAAAGTATGAGTGGGCAAAGAAGACAAAACGCCTTCTGATAATGGCAATACCAAATGACCTCTTCTAGTCCTTAGACGCCTGTGAATCTGCATACGAGTTGTGGAAAGAGCTCGAAAAACAACTAGAAGGTTGGGGCGAAGACCCAAAAGAATAGAAGAGTTCAATGCATAAATGAGTATTATGCGTTTAAAGATCTGCCATCAGAATCCCTACAGAGCACTTACAACAGATTCAACTCCTTGATTAATAAATCCAAAAAGTTTGGAATTCACAGAACTTCGGAGGAAAATAACGTCTAGTTTCTCAAGAGCTTAAATAATGAGTGGCTTCAACTGTCCATGTCTTTACAAACAAACCATGACTTGGACACTTGGACTCTCACAGACCTCTAAGGCACTCTGGCTGCACAGGAATATCAAACAGCCCAGACTAAAGCTCAGCAGGGTGGACCTCTGGCACTTGTAGGTAAAGCCACAGAGGTATAAGACAAGCCAAAGAAGGGCAAGACCTTGGAGGAGAAAGAGAAGAAGAAAAAGAAGATTTTGGTTGTTGACAGTGATGAACAAGAGATAATAGATGAGGATGAGGCAACAATGGCCGTAAAAGCTAAATCTTTAGCTTTGCTAACAAAGGAATTTGGGAATAGAGAGTTCAAGAAGAAGTCCGGATTCAACAGAGGGATGAACGACAGAGATGTGAGAGACGACAGAGGTGGCAAGTATCAAAGCTATTGGCCACCACAGGGATATGAGCAGAGAACTCAAGGTAGAGAGGAGTTCCACGACCAACAGAGGATGTATGACAACAAAGGATACAAGCAGAAGGCAGGAGGAGAACATCAACAGAGGCAGAATGATTAACCTTAGAGGGGTATGCCTAGGGAGGAGCATAAAGCTCAAGATAAAGCTGCCACGGCTCCACAGAACTCAAGGTGCTTCAAGTGTGGCATGACAGGCCACTACGCGGTAGAATGCCGAAGCCAGCCCAACAGACCCCAGAGAGATTCTGCCTTTTACAAGAAAAAGGCAGAATATTATGCTAAAAAATCTCTTATGGTAGAACAGGAGAACTGGGTTTCTAACGAGTACTCTGATGGGGGAGAAAAGAAAATTGCGCGGTTCTGTGGGATGGCAGCGGTTAGCAGCGCCAACTCCGACTATGAGGTATCCACTTCTAATTCATCTTCAAATGACACAGAAGCAAATTTGCTTAAACTGACAGAAGATTATAATGAACTTGAAAAGACTTCTGTTGATATAAAGAAAAAACTTGCCCTATATGAGAGAGAATCCAGACTTCTCACTCAAGAAAAGGCAAAGATAGCTTTGGAAAAATAAAATCTTGAAATGGAATGGTATAAAGAAATAAATCCTTTGAAAGAAAAGATTTCTGATCTTGATTTAGCCTTAAAAGCCAAAAACAAAGAGTTTTTGAATAATGAGAGTGACAGGCTGAATATATTTGCTCTTAAATAAAATTCAAAAAGAAAGAGAAGTTCTTCACCAGGACCTACTCGACAGAGACCTCATAATTAAAAAATATCAAAATGCACAGAAGGTGCATGAAAAGGTAAATACTCAAATAGGCAGAAGAGGGATTGGCTTTTGCGATTTGGATCCTTATACAGGAACCAAAAGAAACAAGTCCTTATCTTCCCTATTTTGCGTTGGGGATGTTATAAAACCAGGTTTTCCTAACTTACTCTCTGTGAACAAAAAGGCGAAAAACCTCTCGAGAACCTCACAAGAGGAAACCTCTGAAGATGATTAATGTGTGGTATCATAACGCAGATTTTCCATCTTTGGACTCTGTCAAAAGAGCATCCAAACCAAAGAAATATCTAAAAACTCAGAATCAGATAGGTCTCTTCAAGTTTGGGGATCCAGAGACACAAACCCAAGTCGCCTTTGTATGCGAGATAAACCCTGAAAAGGAGTTATGCGTAGAGGCACTTGAGTTCATACCTTCGTCCACAGAGGATAGGATGCAAAATGATTCTAAAAATGTCTTAAAGGAAACCTGTGAAAATCAATCTGTTGAAAATCATGAGAAATCTCTTGTCGAACATGGTCTTTGTGAATAGGACTTTGTGGACTCTTTTGAGACCACAGAGATTACTCCTTGTACTTCAAAAGACTCAAACACTTCTAAGAACAACAAAAAAAGTGAGCATGTCACATGTACAGAGAACCTTGCCTCTGTCGATAGAGATTTCCTTGACTTAGACTCAGAATATGAGGATGATTCAACCTCTGTCGACTCGGAGACTGACTCTGACGATTCAGAGATAGTGCCTTGTGAATCAGAGGGATTTAAACTTCCCTCTGGCATTCTTAACAAAACAATTCCTCCAAAAGAGAAATCATAAGAATTCCTATCTATCCAGATTTTCTAGACATGTGTATACAAGCTAAAACGTCTCTTGAGATTGAAAAGATTAAGGAACAAAAGGAAAAATCCTCTCAAACTCCAAAAGCCTCAACACCTTTGAGGCCAACTCAAGAAAAACTTACATGGAAACAAAAGGGAAAATGGATTGAAAATAACAAGTCTTTTTCTTCTGTGACAGTGAAATCGACAGAAGTTCACCACAGAAGACGTGTACAAACGAAGGCTCCTCTGAAGAGATATTTTTACAAAAATAAATCTAGCCTAGATAGGTCATTCTATAAAAGAAAGTCTGATGCTAGGAGAGATTGCAATCATAAAGCCTCTGTACCCATTTTTGATGTTTTTAATGAGAAGTTTAAGGAAGTTTCTTCACATGTTGATTTTTGTCATTGCTTTGAACTTATGTATCAATTGAATCAACATTTCTCTGGTCCTCACTGTTTCCTCTCTAGACCCAAAGCAAAGAATGCAAAATTCAAGGGTCAGAAGAAACAAAATGGTTCTTCTAAAGAAGTTAAAACCAAAACTAAGGATGCTAAGGCAACCTTAAAGACCCCTAACAAGATTGGCCCCATTTGGAAATGGGTACCTAAATCTCTCTAATTGTATTGCAGAAGCAGTATGTGCCTATTTTGTACCTAGACTCCGGGTGCTCTAGGCACATGACTGGCGACAAAGGTTTACTGTCCTCGTATAAAGATAAACTTGGTGGAGGATCTGTAACCTTTGGAGACAATAAAAATGGGTACATCAGAGGCTATGGAGTCATCAAAAAGGAAGACGTGACCGTGTGCAAAGTTGCTTATGTGGATGGCCTCAAGCACAACCTACTTAGTGTAAGCCAAGTCTGCGACATAGGTTTCGATGTGAAGTTCAAAAGAACTTATTGCTCTCTACTTGGAGAGGACACAGACATAAAACTTCTGAGAGCTGAAAGAATAGGTGATTTGTACCTCATGAATTTCAAGGCCAAAAACCAAAGTGACAAGCTCTGTCTTGTTTCAAGAAAAAAATGAAGAAGCATGGTTATGGCATAACAGGTTCTGTCACCTAAACTTCCACACCCTTGATAAACTTGTGAAGCTTAATCTGGTAAGTGGTTTTCCAAATGTTAAATTTGACAAAGATCATCTCTTCTCAGCCTGTGAAATGGGTAAACTCAAAAGAGCTTCCCATAAAGGCAGATCTGATGTGTCTTGCACTAGGCCTATGTACATGCCTCATGTCAACCTCTGCAGTCCCACTGCTACACAGAGCCTAGGTGGCAAAAGGTATATGCTTGTATTGGTTGATGAATACTCAAGATATACTTGGGTAGAGTTTGTCCGAAAGAAGTCAGATGTTCCAAACATCTTGATCAATCTAATGAAAAGAATCCAGGTTCTCAATGAGTGCAGGGTACAGAAGCTGAGGAGCGACAATGGCACAGAGTTCAAAAACTCCACCATTGAAGCATATCTAACAGAGGAAGGAATCTCACAAAACTTCTCTGTTGTATGAACTCCACAACAGAATGGTGTGGTTGAACGTAAAAATTGTACCCTGGTGAAGGCTGCAAGAACTATGCTCACAACATCTGTATTACCCACTTCTTTCTGCGGCAGAAGCTGTTTCTACTGCATGCTTCACTCAAAATCGATCAACAATAGTGAAGAGGCACATCAAGACACCATATCAGTTGATAAACCAGGGGAAGCCAAACATCAAGTTCTTTCACGTGTTTGGGTGTACGTGCCTTTTCCTGAACGACAGAGAACACCTTGGGAAGTTCTATCGAAAGGCAGAAGAGGGGAAGTTCATTAGGTACTCTGCCACTTCCAAAGCTAATAGAATCTATGTTTTGTGGACTCAAACCATTGTTGAAATCATTAATGTTTCGTTTGATGATTCATTCCAAAAGACTTCTAAACAAATCAGTTCAGAACTCGTGCTAAACAATGAAGCCTCTAGCGTTTCAACATCAAGAGAAGCAGAGTTAAATCTGTTATTTGAAGATGTGTTTAACGATGAAGTTGATTCACCATCCTTTGCGGACCAGACAAGTCAAGGTATATCTCTAACTGGTCCCTCAAATACTTCATCCTCTTCTACTAACTGTGTAGGTATAAATATCGAGGGGGGCAAGTAGAGGATACTGTAAACAAGGACTCCACGACAGAGTAACTGGAAATTCCTACTTCTGTGACTACAAAGGAATCAACACCAGAGGAGAACGAGGATTCTGTTTCAACATCTTCAGAGGATTCAATTCCTACTCTTATTGAAATACCAACTCAAGCTGAAACTCCAAACACAAGCCCAGAAGAAGTACCTTATACAACAGAAGTTGTACATGAACCATCATGCATACCAACAGAAGTTCAATTAGATGCTACAAATGACCACCTTCCAAGAATGACAAAGTGGACAAAACATCATCCACAGAGCCAAATTATTGGCGATCCTCCAAGTAAAGTAACGACTCGATAAATGTTTGCTAACTTTTGTTTCTATACAAACTTTATCAGTATGATCGAACCAAAAAGAGTCTATGAAGCCCTAGACGATCCAAATTGGGTAGAAGCCATGCAAGAAGAGCTTCTTCAATTTGAGCGCAACAATGTATGGTCCCTAGTACCTCTGCCAAAAGTCAAAACAACTATAGGGACCAAATGGGTTTTTAGAAACAAGAAGGATGAGGAAGGGGTGGTCATCAGGAATAAGGCAAGATTGGTGGCCAAGGGATATTGTCAGGAAGAGGGAGGAGACCTTTACCCCTGTCGCGTGGCTCGAAGCAGTAAGGATATTCTTAGCCTTTGCAGCCCAGGATTTATGGTGTACCAAATGGATGTCAAATATGCCTTCCTCAACGGATTTCAAGAAGAAGTTTACGTCCAACAACCACCAGGGTTTGAAAGTGCTAAATACCCTAATCATGTCTACTACCTAGATAAGGACCTGTATGGACTCAAACTGGCCCCAAGAGCATGGTATGAATGACTTTCAACCTTCCGTCTTGTCAATAAGTTCGAAAGAGGTACCACTGATACCACTTTGTTTTTCAAAAGAAAAGGTGATGATATTCTACTTGTACAAATTTATGTGGATGACATCATATTCGGCTCTACAAATGAAATATACTGCAAAAAGTTTGAAACACTCATGAAGATTGAGTTTGAAATGAGCATGATGGGAGAATTAAATTTCTTCCTCGGGCTTCAAGTCAAACAATCGTCAGAAGGAATTTTCATTAACCAATCTAAATATGTCTCTGACATTCTTTCAAAATTCAAACTCTCTGACTCTTCTGTCATGAAGACCCCAATGGCCACTGGCTCTAAGTTACACTTAGATCCAGAGGGTAAATCTAATGAGTGCAAGCTCTACAGATGCATGATTGGGTCTCTTTTATACTTAACCGCTAGAGGGCCAAATATCATGTATGCCACATGTCTTTGTGCAAGGTATCAAGCAAATCCCAAAGAATCCAACCTCTATGCCGTCAAGAGAATCTTTAGATACCTTAAAGGAACCAAAAATCTTGGTCTCTAGTATCCAAAGAACTCTGGCTTTGATCTAATGGCTTATACAGATTCAGATTATGGATGATGCAAGTTTGACAGAAAAAGTACCTCTAGGAGTTGTCAGTTCCTAGGTGGTAAACTAGTAAGCTGGACTTCAAAGAAGCAGAATTGTGTATCCACATCCACAGCAGAAGCTGAATACGTTGCTACTGCTAGCTGTTGTTCACAAGTTCTGTGGATGAGATCATATTCGGCTCTACAAATGAAAAATACTGCAAAAAGTTTGAAACACTCATGAAGAGTGAGTTTGAAATGAGCATGATGGGAGAATTAAATTTCTTCCTCGGGCTTCAAGTCGAACAATCGTCAGAAGGAATTTTCATTAACCAATCTAAATATGTCTCTGACATTCTTTCAAAATTCAAACTCTCCGACTCTTCTGTCATGAAGAACCCAATGGCCACTGGCTCTAAGTTACACTTAGATCCAGAGGGTAAATCTATTGAGTGCAAGCTCTGCAGAGGCATGATTGGGTCTCTTTTATACTTAACCGCTAGTGGGCCAGATATCATGTATGCCACATGTCTTTGTGCAAGGTATCAAGCAAATTCCAAAGAATCCAACCTCTATGCCATCAAGAGAATCTTTAGATACCTTAAAGGAACCAAAAATCTTGGTCTCTGGTATCCAAAGAACTATGGCTTTGATCTAATGGCTTATACAGATTCAAATTATGGATGATGCAAGTTTGACAGAAAAAGTACCTCTAGGAGTTGTTAATTCCTAGGTGGTAAACTAGTAAGTTGGACTTCAAAGAAGCAGAATTGTGTATCCACATCCACAGCAGAAGCTGAATACGTTGCTAGCTGTTGTTCACAAGTTCTGTAGATGAGAACTCAACTCAAAGACTATGGTCTAAGTATCCAAAAGATACCCATTCTCTTTGATTCCATTAGTGCCATAGGTATCCCTTCCAACCCCGTACAGCACTCGAAAACAAAGCACATAGATATCAGGTACCACTTTCTAAAGCATCACGTTGAACAAGGTACAATCGAGATGTACTTTGTGCCTACAGAGTATCAGCTTGCTGACCTATTCACCAAAGCACTAGATGAGAAGAGATTCCTATTCTTGGTGGGTAAGTTAGGTATGCTGAACATGAGTTAATCCCTGAAACCTCTGTAAGTGTGAATAGATCCTCCTATATATATATGTAAATACTTCCATCTTTCAGTATGTACAATCTTTATCTTAAAGAATTTCTATATCCAATAGAGTTTCTGTGAAATGGCACAGAGCCTCTGGCCATTGTCACAGAGACTCTTGGGAGATTGATCTTTGCTCTATGTACTACTTATCATTATCTGACCTAAGCATAGATCAAGGGGGGGGGGGCAGAAGGAGACCTTGTAATGATCACAGAAGTTGATCATTCAAGGGGGAGCCAAAGAAGTCCATTGTTCGAGACAATCAACAGAAGAAGGTAATCAAGACGAGACCAGTGAGAGATTTTTGGTAAGCACATCGCACAAACCCTCTTTCCAAAACACTTTTCTCAGACACAACTTTCTAAATATGTCCAAGATTACCTATTTAAACTAGTAAAAACTTTGGATGATCAAAATCTTTTGAGAGCTTTCCACAATTAGAAATTTTTGGTCAAAGATCCTCTGTGACGTTTCACAGAGCCTCTGTGCTTCAGAAGGTCTCTACAATCATGAATTTTCTCGTGGAGACTCTCTCGATCATTTTATTGCTTTTTTCAAATGTTTTTGCTAAAGAAAAGGTGCAATTTTAGTGCGTGTTGCAGAAGACCTC
The DNA here is from genome assembly GCA_033807775.1 of Saussurea involucrata. Classification (NCBI taxonomy): domain Eukaryota; kingdom Viridiplantae; phylum Streptophyta; class Magnoliopsida; order Asterales; family Asteraceae; genus Saussurea; species Saussurea involucrata. The sequence continues at coordinate 91,664,559 of CM066327.1, read as the reverse complement.
AGACCACAGAAGCTCACTCCACCACAGAGCTTCTGTGATTCTCAACACTTCTATGTTTTGAATACGTCTGAGGTGCGGGTTCTTTCTAAAGTCACATACATTTGGGTATAGCAACTGCCACACGCGTAGAGTTAATGGGAGGTGCACGACGCTCCATCGTGCACCTCCACCTCTGACGTGGCACTCTCTGATTCGACGTGGACTCTACCGTCAACACTAAAACGTCTTCTACCAGCTGTATACTCGAGTGCGGACCCCAAATTTTATGTAATAAATTTTTTACCACCCAAATCTTATCCTCTTTACCTATTATAAAACCCACATTTACCCTTCTTCTCCACTTTTCCTATCTTTCTTCTCTCTGAATTCTCTGGCGAACCTGCAACTCTAAGTGCAAAATCTGCAGTTCCCTTCTTATTTCTTCAAGAACTGCCTTCAATGGCAACCAACAATTCCCCTGCTCAATCTCAACAATCTCAGAACCCCATTCCTCCCAGAAACCAAGAGAACAATCAAAAAGTGCAGAATCTGTTCATCACCAACCATCAACTAACCTGCAAAACTTCATCGACAATAACTGGTATGAAACCCCCTACCCCTGAAACCGAATAATCACTACTTGGTTCTGAACACAAACAACTTTGGCCAAGAATAGGCTATTCTAATCAATATCCTGTAAACCCATCCCATCCGAAACATTCTGACCAGAAATGTGATGAACATCCCCGCAAGGTACCTAAATCAGTTCTGGCAGAGCTGTCAATTTGATGAAGACATCAACTATGTGGTTGGGTACATGTCAAAACCAGATAATTCTAAAAACCTAACCATATGAATCAACAGAACTATGATTTCCATCGAATTTGAACTACCCCCAGAGCCCTCCTAGGAATAAAACAATATGCAGAAGACCCATCCGATGAGGAGATCTGTGAATTCATAGTAATACTTGGCTACAATGAACCATTGACAAAGAGGAATGACTTCAAGAGGAACCGCCTCCCCCTCTGTGGAATACCCTTTTTTCAATCCTTAACCGCTGCCTGACAGGAAAAACAAAAAGTACTGATCAGAGCTCTAATTCTGCAAGAATTGGTCGCCACTATTGAACACAAACAGGGCACACAGAAGGCCAAAGGGACTCTGCCAGCCTTGCAGTTTCAAAGACTACTTGGCATTATCTTGGAACCTCTGCTAGAGGAGGAAGGATGGAGCTTCGAAGGACCTACGATAAAAACCTACCCTCTACAGAAGATGACCCCAACCAAACATGCCTTTGGGTACACACATTGTAGGCCTCTGAGTGAAAAGATGTTAGCCTATGAAAGTGACAGAGCCCTAGCAAAAGAATACATGCGTGTACATAAGACTCCCAAATCGAGTCCTATGACCCCCCCTCGCCTAGGAGTCCCCATAGGCACAGAGGTAGTTGAGAGGATGACCCCTAAATAGCCATAGAATAACATAGGCTGAAATTGGAAATAGTGAAGAGAGTGAGGGCAACTAAAGCATCCTTTGTCGCTCGACCCCAAGTAATAGAACAATCCCCTCTAGAACAAGCTACAAAGCAGAAACAGACAAAGATGGCCAAAACTAAAAGGACACCCACCTTTGCCAACCAAGACCAGAACACACAAAGATCGAAACCTTTGCAGCTCCACCACAAGTGACAGAACAACCCCCCCAAGAAGAAAAAGGTCATGAAGGACAAACTCTCAGAGGATCCAACCTCTATCAACCGTGAAACTCTTGTCCCTGAACAAACCCAGGTTGAAACCTCTACACCTTCTCCTCTGAAAGAAAAGAAGAAAAAGAGGAAATCCAAGTCCTCAGAGGAAGGTGCACCTAAGCCCAAGAAGAACAAAGCACACACACATTCACACCTAGAAAGATATCAATTAGAGAGAGAAACATACACTTTGTGGTGTTCTTGGTGTAAATCAGCGGTGAATCATGAAGATGAATGTTTGAGCTTACTTATTGTTATTTAGCTTGTCTTCGTTATTCTCTTGTGTGTTTACTACCAAAACAGTTTAACCCAAATAGATTGTTAAAACGCTTCCGCACTTAGTTTCCATTATACTCTGTTTTGTAAGTTTGTGGTTTAAATATCATTGTTGAGATCAAATCCGGGATCAACAAAAAGAAAGCTATTGAGCTGAAATGCATAAAACTTTCAAAACAAAATTCTTATTTTGAAAAAGTTTTACTTTTAGAAAAGAAAAAGCTTGAGAAAGAGAGATATGAGTTTGATGTTGAAAGAAAATCTCATGAATAAAAGAATGTTGAGCTTTCACTAAAAATATCTGATTTGGAGACAGAATTAGACATAGAAAGAAAAGAATCTGAAAAGGAGAAAGTTAAAGATTTTAAAGCAAAAAGTGTGAAAGATGTTTTTGCAAATGATAGAAAGATTTTTCAGAATGAAATTAAGGAAACTGACAAGAAAGCTATTTGAGTTAGCTACAGAGTGTATGAAGGAGAAGAAGGTTAAATCTGATATTCAAAGAAAATTTGATTTGTTGTCCAAAGAAAGAAATGTTTTGTCCCACAAAGTTAAAGAACTTGAAGACATAATTTTCAAGGTTGAGGTTTCCAAACAAGCAAGTCCTGACACAATTGTCCAGACTCCCCATGTGGACTCAGTTGATTCTGAATGTTCGTTTAAGACGACTTCAAGTTCAATTCATAAAGTTGTTTTTTCAAAAGCATTTGACAAATCAAAGGTTTTTTCTAAGGATCAGATCGGTCCTTCCAATCTCTTTTATAATCATTCTATTGATAATTCGGATGCTTCTATTTCAAAGCTTACAAAAATACTGTTTTCGAAAGAGTCAAGATGGTTTGGAAAGTAAAAGGTTATTCACCTTTAAGAGTTGTTTTTAAGAGTTTTTTCATAAATGTTTTATAATATAGTATATATAATATGTTTATATGAGCCTTTTTCATGATAAAACACGTGGCTCTAAACTACAATTTGCTATGTATATGATTTGTGTTTTGATTGGTTTTAATTTATGTTTAAATCGACAATTCAACCATTTAAATTATAAACATACGTCAGGGTTTTGAAACCTCCCTCTTTTAGATCAAGTTTATTTTATTTATTATTTAAGACTTATTTTATTTAAATGTTTATCATACTATTAAATCATTTTAACTTTTTCGTTCATTATCATCTAATTATTATTAATATGTTGTTAGATATGTTCAATTTATTGATTTAGTTATGATTTTATTACGTTCATTTTTCTACATTTATATAAATATTTAACTTATTCAAATGTTTATCTTAATCATGAGTTTTTACTCATAATTTTCAACTTTATAACTAATCTTTTTGGAAGTTACACTTCCATCCCCCGTATATTTTGGCTGTCACCAAAAGCTCCAAAAATACAATAAGATGTTATAAGTTTGAAGTTGGCTTTATGTCAAAACCAATATTTATATGTCTCTAAGGGTAATCTCTTAAAATACTATTAAGGTATTAAAACATTGAATTTGGCTTCATATGCCAAACTCATATTCATTTTGGCCTCATGCCAAAAGCTCTATAATTAACAATGCTATCTTCAAATTAAATAAATCACATGATATCGACTCGATTTTGTCAAACGGGTGTAAATAGTTCTAAGGTTTATAGGGACTTAAGAAATCCATGTGATTCCACTACTACCTGGACATCCAGGTTTTTATTCGCAAATTGAAATATTGATGAAGTATTATCAACAAAATGTAAGTGGTAGCTGGAAATCGTGTACCCAGAAATGTGGGCACAAATGTTCCCACATTGGGGGCGCAAGTATACACCAATACTGGGATCGCTACAAGTAATAATATGGTAAAAGTACCGAGTATCGTATACACAGGGATTGGATTTCAAAGTTCCGGGTCCTAAGTCGAGAATACACTGATTTCAATTAGAGAAGAAGAAACTATTTTTTGTGGGTGAGTTTTGGGTTTTTAATAACAAAAACTAAATAAGTAAATAAGGTGGATATGGGAGTAAGTTTTCCTTAAGATGCTCGTAGTGACGAAATGGTTAGTCACTTTGTAGTACGGAATGTCTATAAAAATCCCGATCTCTCGAAAGTGGATTTTTTATAGACCGGTCTTACAAAATGCTCATAAAGTCACCATTATTGCCGACTCTTAATCTTGCCGATTTAACTAAGTATGACTCAAAAATCAAAGTTCAATCAGCATGGAGATTTACACCCAAATCTCTTTGTGATATAAATCTCGACCGAAGTTCGAACCTTAGTAAATCATGCAGAACCCGCATCTCTACGTGGTTATCAAAGACTTTCTCAAATCTTTGTGCATCACTTAAGCCGTATTTCGGATCCGCCCCTCTCGAGGTCTAAGATCTAATATTAACACTTCAAGGTGATCAGCTTATCTGCGTTGAGTTTAAGTCCCGACTCAAGTGACCAAGCTTAAGAGCTAGCAACGATGGCAACACCTAAGTGTCACCTACTAGTCTCAAGTTTGACTCATACCCACACCCAAAGGGTGGTTAGCACATACTAAAAGTAAAAGACATAATAAAAGAAAGGAAATACGAAGTAACTAATTTCATTAACAAAATACGGAAAGTAAGTACGGAATTAAAATACAAAATTTAAAGTACTACACCTCAAGCCAAAGGCTTGAGGTGTTTATTTGAAAGCAAAAATTGAAAGAGTGAATGATGATGGTGTTATGGATGGATGGTTTCCGTGGTTCACTGCTTCTCCTTCACTTCTTCTTATTTATAGCAAAACCAATGGGGTCCTCGAAATGCGTGCCACACCTGATTGCACCAACATTTACCACTTGCACAAGTTGAAGAGTTTGGGCGGTGGTTGTTTCTTCAAGAGTGCCCACAAATTCGCAAATGTCATTTTTAACACAAAACGACGTTTTTAACTCTAAAAACATCCTCAACAACTCCAAATGAAAATAAAATAATAAAAGGAAGAAACACAAGCAAATAAAAGGGAAACACAACTAAGATGGAAGAAAAACACACACAAACGAAATGTAAATAATGCTCAAAATGCGAGTTATCATACCCTCAAACTTAACTTGTTACTTGTCCCCAAGTAACTAAAAGACACAAATAAAAACAAATAAAGATAACAAAATACATAAGAAGACTAAGTATCACAAATAGGACCTTCAATTTTGCTCTTTTTTTTCTTTTCTTTTGCATCTCAAATCCCGTTAACTAAAAGCATCCATAGTTTTTCCTAATCTTTCCACGCTATTCTTTTTTTTATTGTAATTTGATTCCATAGACTAAGCTATAATTCGCCCATCTTATGATAATTGACTTTGCAAACTTAGATCCACAGGACTTTGAAGGGTTGGTGTTTAAGGCTTCTCACTATTCTTACATTTTTCATCTTCCCCCAAACTTGTCTTTTTGGGTTACATCAAAGAAAAATATTTTAAACTATGCATTTGATGTGTTTTGCCCAACTTGTTTACTTCAGTGTGTCAAACTCAGCTATTTGTATTTTTTTATCCTTCCAATTTTTTGAAGGATTTAGCTCTTTTTTTTCAACACTTGAGTTTCCTCCTCCAAACTTAAAATACTCAATATTTTCACTGTAGAGGGAGTAATAAGACTCAAAGGCTCGGGTAAGGCAACAAAGGTAAAGTGTATCGACCAAGTGTTTAGAAAGAAGGCCCGTGTCATTTCTAAAATTTCAAAGTTTTATCAATATGGATACCGGGGAATTGGTTGCTTAGTTCTAGAAATCTGCTAGTGGTGGAAATATTATTCAAACTATGAAACATCAAGTCTAAGGATATAAGATGTATGAGATTTTTTTGATTTTTTTTTCTTTCTTTTTGATCCCAAAAATTATTGATACTAGTCGAAAACGAACAGACTCAAATCACACACACAAAAGTGTAAAATAAAAGACAAAAAAATTGGAGTTGAGAGTAAGAAGATAAGTTTGCATCAGGGTTATGTAGGATGTGGTTCACCACCCCACATGTGCATCTTCAGAAAGTGGAGTGGTTTCAAGATAATCGACACCTCCACCATACCAAAGGTTCTTCCAACAAATTCACCACCCAAAGAACATGATCTAGGAAATTTTCCCGAGCTCTTGATCACACAAATCCTTCCAACAGTCCATGGCATGATCTTGAAAGGAACATTGTGATCACAAAAAGAAGGCTGCACAAAATGAGCAAAAATCATTACGTTAGGAATTTTAGCATTTTGAAACACTTCTTCACTATTAGGAAGTAAAGAAGGCTTGCTCATGTGCTTATAATTTGCCTTGAAAATCTCCAACTCTTTCTCAACATCACTCTCATCCTTACCAACAAATTTTGATTTTTCATTATCCCTTGGTAAGGAACCTTGACTTTGATTTTTCAACTCGTCGACTAGTTGTCCCATCTTAGTGTTTAAGGCTTCAAAAGAGGATGTAAAATTTCCCAAAAATGTTGTAAAGTTTTCTGTTAAGCTTGGGGAAAAAGTTTCAAAAGAGTGAGAGGGTTCGGGTTGTTAAAAAATATTATCGGGTGGGTTGTTGGACATAAAGGACGTGAATCCATGGTGAGGATCACTCCCTTGAAAATCACAAAAATAATCAAAATTCACCTCCCATGATTGGTCAAATGTATTTATAAACGTGTCATTCCAATCTTGGCAGGGAGGTGAAAATGAAGTGTAGGTGTTATCATCTTGAAGATTAGTCAAAAAGTTAGGATGTTGTTTCCATGAATAGTCGAAAGTATTAAAATACGGGGCATCCCAACTAAAGCCATCCATTACGGTGAAAGAAAAATCAATGAAAACTCAACTTATAACTTAAGGAACACTGGAAATACGCCAATCCCCGGTGGGGGCGCAAGTATACACCAACACTGGGATCGCTACAAGTAATAAAGTGGTAAAAGTACCGAGTATCTTATCCACAGGGATTGGATTTCAAAGTTCCGAGTCCTAAGTCGAGAATACACTGATTTCAATTAGAGAAGAATAAACTATTTTTTGTGGGTGAGTTTTGGGTTTTTAATTACAAAAACTAAATAAGTAAATAAGGTGGATATGGGTGTAAGTTTTCCTTGAGATGCTCGTAGTGACGAAATGGTTAGTCACTTTGTAGTACGGAATGTCTATAAAAAGCCCGATCTCTCGAAAGTGGATTTTTTATAGACCGGTCTTACAAAATGCTCATAAAGTCACCATTATTGCCGACTCTTAATCTTGCCGATTTAACTAAGTATGACTCAAAAATCAAAGTTCAATCAGTGTGGAGATTTACACCCAAATCTCTTTGTGATATAAATCTCGACCGAAGTTCGAACCTTAGTAAATCATGCAGAACCCGCATCTCTACGTGGTTATCAAAGACTTTCTCAAATCTTTGTGCACCACTTAAGCCGTATTTTTGATCCGCCCCTCTCGAGGTCTAAGATCTATTATTAACACTTCAAGGTGATCAGCTTATCTGCGTTGAGTTTAAGTCCCGACTCAAGTGACCAAGCTTAAGAGCTAGCAACGATGGCAACACCCAAGTGTTGCCTACTAGTCTCAAGTTTGACTCACACCCACACCCAAAGGTTGGTTAGCTCATACTAAAAGTAAAAGACATAATAAAAGAAAGGAAATACGAAGTAACTAATTTCATTCACAAAATACGGAAAGTAAGTACGAAATTAAAATACAGAATTTAAAGTACTACACCTCAAGCCAAAGGCTTGAGGTGTTTATTTGGAAGCAAAAATTGAAAGAGTGAATGATGATGGTGTGTTATGGATGGATGGTATTCGTGGTTCACTTCTTCTTATTTATAGCAAAACCAATGGGGTCCTCGAAATGCGTGCCAAACCTGATTGCACCAACATTTACCACTTGCACAAGTTGAAGAGTTTGGGCGGTGGTTGTTTCTTCAAGAGTGCCCACAGTGGGCACTGGGTGCCCACAAATTCGTAAATGTCATTTTTAACACAAAATGACGTTTTTAACTCTAAAAACATCCTCAACAACTCCAAATGAAAATAAAATAATAAAAGGAAGAAAGACAAGCAAATAAAAAGGAAACACAACTAAAATGGAAGAAAAACGCACACAAACGGAATGTAAATTCCGCTCAAAATGAGAGTTATCAGTAAGCATACAAAAATCCAATATTATTATGATAATGAAATTTCATATATAAAATAAATCTATAACCATAATCCATTGTCTTATCAAACATAAAATCAAATATTATCCCTTATATACGTAAATGGTTGAAACAACTAATCCTGAAATCAATGTCGTAAACTCAAAAGAACTTGAGTACCATAAATGAGTATACAAATTTCCTTTGAAAATGTACAAGAAAATAACTAAAACCCATCAAATGCCCTAAAAATTAACCACGTGAAAAGGTCAAACAAATACCTTTAAGTTTTTGTGATGACATATCAATCATAGCTTTCATAGAGATAACCTTCGACTAGCAACCCCAAAGAACTACGGGCCTATAACAGAGAATCGGGAGTATTCATGAACAAGTACTTTCTGGATTAATCTTACAATGGAATAAAACCTACTTACTACAAAAAGTTAACTGATTTCAACAAAGAAATGTTGTGTCTCAAAAGACATATTAATCTTCGTGGCAACTGGCAAGGAACCTACAGAAGATGACGTAATTCATAACATTATTCCATCTTTGCATATATCAGTAAACATTAATGAACCAATATAAATCGAAATATAACCTTTAGACAAATTCATCAACCTACTTCAAGTGATTGAGAGATTTAACAAGGTTATATTGAATAACAACGATAGGCATGTTGGGACAAAGAAAGTTCCCGAGGTAATGAAATGTTAGAGGTGGACGAAACACACATGACATTTATGTACCACGTGGACGAAACAGAGGAAAGTGTCAGGGGCATGACAATAGTGGGAAGGATTGTCCAATCCTTGTAGCAAAGATGCAACTACTGCCTAGTTGATAAGGGATAGTCAATGAAGATATACATTAATTACCATTTTTTTTTCTTTAAAAAATGGGGGAAAAAATGAACTATATCATATTAATTTAAGATTGAATGAGGATAGGTTTCTTTGAAACTTATTTTATATAAATTAATTTATTTTGTTTATGTAAAACTGAATATATAACCATTATAGATGTAAAGAAATACATCAAAACAAATACAAAAGTCTCAATATTCTCCGTTCCGTGTAGGAATGTATCGAGGATAATTCTTTAAGACCTCTAATCCTAAGATATAGACTAATATTTATCCACCCCCAATCACCATAATACGTAGACGATGGACTGTCGTTTTCTTGTTAATACGAGATTATTAGTTACTAAAACACCATAGTAATAGAAAACTTATTAAGATATTTGTATCAATTGAAATCATTTTATAAGAGTGAAAATGGGTATATCATGTCTAATGATATGAAAGGAACATATATTAGAGAAATTAATGTGTCAAATTAATGAATTATCTAGGTCATTAAATCATATTTTGTCACCAAAAAAGAAATTTGGGACATTGACACCTATATGGTTTGACATGACCACGTGGGACACCATGATCATGACATAATGATGTGTGTGATGAAAAACAGACACATTCTCTTTATATTGAAAGACGTAATAAGGCAATTAACAATTGACTTCTGCAGTATAAAAAGCAATACATGGAAGTGGTTTCTGAAGGACTGGAAAATGACTTATTAGCCTAGTAGTTTCTGAAGGACTGGAAATGCAGCTTATGGAAGTGGTTGCTACATATCTCTATAGGGATCTAGATTCAATGATATATAAAAGTGTTTGATGACATTGCACTACCAAAATCAAGTAACTCTAAACCACAAAATGTTTTTCCAATAAAATTGAAACACTCATTTTATATATTAAAGCAATCTAAGCGGATGTGGTATACCCGCGTAAATGAATACTTGATTGGGAAAGGATATAAGAATGATTAATTGTGCTATTGCATATTTATTTACGAAAACAAGTTCTGATTTTCAAAGTAGCTCTATATGTCGATGTTATAGTTGTCATTCTTGATGAAATAAGAGAAACCACAAGCTATTTGAAATATGATTTTGAGATGAAAGATCTTGGAAAAACTTGGTTTTGTCTAGATACTTGAGCTAGGACACCGAGTTTGTGAAATACTAATCCATCGATCCGCATATGTCCAGAAAATGATCAGGCGATTTAATATGGACAAAGCGCATTCGGCTAGCACTCCCATGATCGGTCAAAGTGTTGGATATAAGGAAAGATCCACTTCGTCTAAAGGATGAGGATGAAAAGGTTGGGAGCTAGAATTCCATACCTAAGTACAATAGGCGCATTATTGTACTCAACACAATACACTTGATCATATATTGTATTTCTCAATAAACCTTTTAGCTAGATTTAGCTCAGCGCCAACACAACGTCATTGGAATGATATCAAGGTAATCTTCTAGAACCATTGACATGGGCTTATACTTTCCTGACTGAGAAAAAAAAATGGATTAATAATGGAACTTCAATACCTACTTAGATAGTGAGCGGCAAAAGTACTGACCCTTGTAGAAAAACCAATTAATGTCTTGGTAAGTATTTGTTGATATTAAGTGTATGTCTGACTCATACGAAGATCATTCCCAATTTGGATAAGGAATTACCAAATGGAACACATTGATTACTTGAAAGTAAAACTAAGCAAACCCTTGTATATACCTCCTCGAACTATTCTAAGAATATTACTCTACATGATTCAAGAGTGTATATGGTTAAGAATTATCATAATATATATATTAGAGAAACTAGTGGTTTGAGTTCAACCACTATCCTACGTGCATATATAGAAATAATGCATTATTTATCGAAGAAATGAAAGTAAGATACATCAAGGGTTATAACATAAATTAAATTCCGCTTAAGTTTTTCTATAATCAACAATAACAAATTCTCCTTAAGATTCAAGTAAACTGAATAAGATGCGAGGAAAATGTGACATGTTTGTTTACCATCACTCCTTTAAATCATCACAATGGGGGATGTTGTAGGATAATTGTGTCATCGTCTAAAGGATATGACGATATAGATAGAAATAAACAAATTAGAGATAAATAAGATCTTATATCTCTTGTAGTTATATATTTGTATCTCATTCCTATTTAAAGGGTTTTTGATTAATGAGAATTATAGATCCATTCTCTTTATTCATTGTTGTTCTATTTAGTTTTCCCCTTTAACAGTTTTTTTTATTATTAAAAGTGTATCTAAAAAATATATATAAAACTTGATATAAAATAATTATGAATTTATTAAAATTAAAAAATAAACACATTTAAAGATATGATGAGATTTTTAAGGATTTATCCAATTCAAAATGGTAACTATTTTGATTTCTAGAAATATTTTCAACTTTTATTTATAGTATTTTTTATCCCATATACATGATTTCATAATGAAATATCTCTTGCTTCAGAAAAAGATAAAACATATATTCATATTTTATGGACATTGTACTTTGCTTTCCAACGTTATTTTAATCATCAACAAAAATAATTGTACCAACATAAAGTTAAATAATAAGAGGGAAGTTTGATTTTTCGAGCTTATGTACATCCATATAACTAGACCATGCGTCAATCTCCCAAATTACCTCCTGTTTTTAGCCTATTCTCTCTAGAGCTTAGTTTAATTTACATGTTTCAACCTACAAAGTGATCTAACAAACTTCTTATATGAGATAACTATAAACTACCTTTTATTTCATGTTTGTTTGGAAAAAAACTTACACAAAAATTTTTAAACAAATGAAAGTTCAACGCATTCCGTACATATTATTGGTTGTATACTTCAAGGAACATAAACACTGTAAAACCTTTATCTAGAATAAATTTTTTTTAACTTACCCGTCATTTTCATGAATCTTACCAAAAACATCTAAAAGCAAGTTGAACATAAATTATAATTCAACACACTTTTGTTGTTGGATCTTCACAACATATCCAAACAACAAACGATTGAAGGACATTTGAATTTCTGTTTCTTGCATGTTGAAGATCTTCTCTTACTCTTTCATTTCGATTTCATCTTCGTTTAACAACTGATTGTTTCCATGATACACTACTATTTGTGATTGGTGTAGGTCGGGGAGATATATGTAGACATAAAATATATACAAGAGAAGATATATTGAAAGAAGAGACAAACATACAAGGGTTACAATTGGAGAAAGAAAATCTCATGGAAAAACTATCTAAAATAGTTTTTTGAAAAGTTAGTTTATATATGGTTACCAAAACAATATGTTTTCACAAGACCCAAATAAAAATAACAAACACTAGTTTGTAAACGTTTAAAGGTACTCCTGAAATAATAATTATTCTCGACTAGTTTTTGCAATATCTAAAAAATAATCGTTAACCCGACAAGGTAACATAAACATTTATCAAAAACAAAAACTACATATAGCAATTGTTTCTAATATTTTCGTCTCCCATTAGCTTAAAAAACACGTCTTGATGAACCAAACATCTGATCAAGGACGATGACGACAGCCATAGCGATAGGAGGTTCGATCAAAGGTTGCACAACCAAACGGAAAACATTTACGTCGAGAGCAACAGTACCTCCCTTGGCTTCCTTGCTCCTGATATCAGCAACACAACGTCGTGTACCATCATATACAACGCAAGACCTCTGGGCATATGATCCATTGATCTCATACATCGGAACTCTTGTATTGTTGTTCTTCGATGAACCTACTTTGCTAACGTAAGCCAGGGACTTGGTATTGAACACGTTCACGTGTTTCGTGACCGAAAACCGTGGATTTACTGTTGTTTCTCCGTCATACACTTGCCAGTTATCCGAAAGACTTAGCCTCTGGCAATAATTAATAAAGAATTTGGTTAATCAATATGCAATTCAACTTCAGACAAAATTTTGTTTCTATTTGTGGTGTAAATCATAATTTGATTTACATGCATAACAAGATAAACGTACCTTGCGGCGAATGGTGAGGAGAGGGTGGCCGAAGGCATCAATGAGAACAATCTCACCATTCCCTCCGGGGACATAGTTATCTACTCGAAATACAAGGTTGTCGTTGGAGTAGAACACTGTAAATCCATTGCAATTGAAGAGCATAGACTCCTTCGAAACAGTGAAGACCACCGGATTGTTGCCGACGGCGGAGGATTTGGGTGGCAAAACAGGAAATGGACACTACAAAAATAACTACTTTCACCGGAGGAAAATGTCGTCGGCAAAAGTCGCAAAAGTCGCTGGCAAAAGCTCAAAATCTTTTGCCGTCGGACTTTTCCGTCGGCAAAAGTTTCCGTGAAAAGCTGGCCGCTATAAGGGTTTTTGCCGGCGAATAATATGTGCCGCCGGTAAACATACATTTGCCGGCAAAAAACAGTCGTCGGTAAAAACTGAAGTCGCCGGCAAAAACATCTCTCACGTAATCGTATAAAATCCTTTTCCCGACGACTAAATATTTTTGCCGGCGTAATTCTTTCCGCCGGGAAAAGTTTTTCTTGACTCTTTGGTCAAACATTTATCGGCCAAAAAATCCGTCGGCAAAAGTTATTTTTTATTTTTACACATAGCTTTTTACCGACAAACAAATTCGTCGGCAAAAGTTAGGTTTGACTCTTTGGGTCAAGTTTCTCTTGACGGAGAAAACCGTCGACAATAGTTAGGTTTGGCTCTTTGGCCAACCTTTTTACTGAAGGAAGGATGTTACAGTCTTGTAGTTGCCACTCAAATGAAGAATATATCCCATCCAAAGAATACTATATAATTGCAAAAACTAGGGTGTTGAGGCACATGATGCCAAATCTTTTACAACATGTGTTTTATTTGTTTTTCATTTTTGTGGTAACAAAATTTATTCCATGTGTGGAAAAATAAATATTTTAAACTTACACGACAACAATTTACTTTAGTTTGATTTTGTTCAAGTTCCCGAATAAAACCAAATCCAAAGATCATGATCATGTCATGAGTATGTATCTTGTATGTAAATATTTACTTTAGTTTACTTTAAGTAATGGGGTTAATTGGTTCAACGACCCAAAGATTTGACAAGTGCAAGGATAACTAAGTGGATTTGTCAGGGTAATTGTCTAAGTGGACAAGTCAGATGGTTAGGTGATTTTTTTGTGAACAACATCCATGAGTTCGATCATCAATGTGTGCATACAATTAATTTATAATGATTGATATTGTGAAAATTTGTTTATTGAAAAAGTTATTTATGCATGAAAATAATGAATTCATTGAACTCTTCGGCTTACCCGAATCGTTACAAAAGTAGATGCAATAATGATTTGAGTTTTGGTTGGCAATAGTAGTTAAACGGAATGAAAAGTTGAGAAATATTATTCACATTTATATTAGGTAGGTCTATGCTCTACAAGAAAAAATGAGCTTTAGAAAAGAACTTTTAGAGAAGGTTTTGAAAATGTATGCAAAGATGAGTTTTAGGGAGGGAATGAAACAACAAAAGTAACAGAAAAAGGATTTTGAGTCAAATGATACACTATTAAAAATGTCTCTAATGGTTTTAGAGACGCTTCTTAAAAAAACGTTTATAAAAGTAGAAAAAAAAAAGATTTAGCGACAGATTTTTAAGTGTCCCTAAAAGATAAAAGTTGTTTTTAAAAAAACAAAATATAATTAGATAAATCCCTTTGGTTCATTTTCTATTAAGACTTAAATGGATATAGCTGTCTTTATGGATATAAGTGTCTGTATGTTAACAAATAAGTTGTTGTTGATTGTTGTGCTGAATAAACTGTCTGAATGTCATATAAATGACCATTTCACCCCAGTATTTATTTTTGTCTGAAAAATAACTATTCTTTAATAAAAATGTTGAATAAATGACTTCTAATTACAAAAAAAAATATTAATGTAAACGTTAAATAAATTATTTTTCAAGAAAATGATGTATATTAAAAACAAAAATTGATTTTCAAAAAGAAACTCACACATAGAAACTAATTTACCATATATATAGATAGATACACAAATCGCATCTCTCATTAACCACAACCTTATACACAAATCGTATATATGGAAAAATTGGAAAACAAATGTATATATGATTCCTTAAAATCCCAATCCCAATTTCTTTTTCACAACCAATTTAATGATTTTATTAAGTTTTAACCATTGATTATTTTTCTAAATTTTGATCAATGGCTAATGTTGATCCTCACCCGCACAATAAAAAATAAGTTTTTATTTTAACTCACCCCTATATATATATATAGTACAATAAACCCTACATATATATCGCATCTTGGATTAGCCAACGACCCTCTTATACAGTGTAACAACCCAACTCAAAGAATAAAGCATAAGCAACATGAATTAAACAACTCGCCGAAACGGTTCCAAAATACTATCATAAACATACAAGTACATAACAAGGTTTGCGGAAACAACCCATTACACAGCTGAGATTTCTAAAATACTAAGCTTGGCCTATTAAAAATAATGACATCCTTCTAGACCAAAGCTTCACCCTCACGCCTTCTCCTTGCCCTGACTAGAGCCTTCTACTAAGCGCTTACCTGAAAATGGTTTAGTTTTTGAAAAGCGAGGGTTAGAGCATGAGGTCTAGTGAGCTCCCTCTAGTGGCAACAGTTTCATCAACAAATATAAAACATTTCTTAACCATTATAAACAACAACTTTAAACGATAAACGTTCACATAAACTACACATGTAAGTGGTACACTAAAGTCCCGCAATGGCGACAACGTGTCAGTCTCACACTGCCTTACTAGGTCACTCCTCCCATGGCATAAACGAGACACACCCCCCGGTATGAGCACTGGCGGGCTACACCCCCGACTTAGCCATTACACATATATCAACAACGTATGCATACACTTTAAGTTAACTTTCCAAACACACATTTTTCATGTCATGTAATCATATCATTTCAACTCCATTTCTTACTTCTGAAATCACGTTTAAAAGCACGTATTTAGTTAGGAAAAACTCACCTCGTGCCCTTATCAAATTTCCTTCTTTTACCTCTGACCTCGAAGTGGAATACCTGAGTAAATGGATGGGAAAAGTAAGCTGACCGGATACCAAACTAACCGGACACCACTTCCGGATATTAAACCATCCGGACACTACTCACCGGATACTACACTATCCGGATGCTACTTACCGGACTACCCTATCCGGACTTTACTTTCCGGACAACTACCCGGACTTTACTTTCCGGATAACTCTTCCGGATACCAAACAATCCGGAAACCTGCATAGGGTTACTTAGGGACGCGGGTTCTGTCGACCGATTGGGATATAAAATCCACTGTTAATCCCAAACAAGCTTGATTTCATAATAATAAAAAGTATTACAACAATACTTAACCCTTTCTTAACAATCCCTTTGTAGCTTAAACACAAAGATGATACCTAATAACCACTTAGAGCATCATTTACAACCATTCACAAAACCCAACTAATCTGATTCCTTGAAAATAAACCAAGAACAAGGATTAGAATATGAGATTACCTAGAAGAATCAATGCAGAAGCTAGCTTTCAAATTCCCACTTCTTTAATTTTATTCAGATGGTAAAATTGATCGCTCGATCTTTTCTCAGCTCTCCTATAGCCGCTCTAGTTGAAAATAGTAGAATCTAGGGTTTTGTGCCAAAACAAGGGTTTTATACCTTCTCCCATAATTACAAAGTAGTCCCCAAAGTTATAGCCCCTAAAATTTTCTCACAAAATTCTCAAATCTTACATTTAGAACCCCGGGATATTACAATACTCCCCCCTCAAAAGAATTTTGTCCCCGAAATTCCTCTGTAGAAGAGATGAGGGTACTTGGACCTCATGTCCGCCTCTACCTCCCACGTTGCCTCTTGGCCCTTAGGATTCCTCTTGTCCACGATTTCTACTGGTTCCTCTACATACGTCAATCTCTCATTAAAACTGATATCCTCCAATGGCACTGCCACATCCGTCTCAGCTAAACACTTCTTCAAGTTCGAAACATGAAATGTGGGATGGACTCCCTTCAGTCCTTCAGGTATGTCTAACTTGTAAGCTACCTCTCCAATTCGTTCCAAAATGACGAGAGGCCCCACATACCTCAGTCTCAACTTCCCTTTCTTTCCGAAACGGACTACGCCTTCCAGGGCGAGACTTTCAGCATTACATTGTCACCGACCTGAAACTCAATAGGTTTTCTCCTCTTGGTAGCATACATCTTTTGTCGGTCTTGCGTTGCCCTCATTTCTCACGAATTAGATTTATCTTATCGGAGGTCAGTTGTACGATCTCCGGACCTTCCAGCTGTCTTTCTGCCATACAATGCCTCATAAGGTGCTCCTTGAAGACTGGCGTGATAATTGTTGTTAAACGAAAACTCAATCAACGGCAAATTGGGATTCCCAAGAGTCTTTAAAGTCAATCACACCAGCACGCAACATATCTTCCAAGGTCTGTCTATCCCATCTGTAACATCTCAGGCAACTTTAGAACCCCGTGATATTACAATACTCCCCCCTCAAAAGAATTTCGTCCCCGGAATTCCTCTGTAGAAGAGATGAGGGTACTTGGACCTCATGTCCGCCTCTACCTCCCACGTTGCCTCTTGGCCCTTAGGATTCCTCTTGTCCACGATTTCTACTGGTTCCTCTACATACGTCAATCTCTCATTAAAACTGATATCCTCCAATGGCACTGCCACATCCGTCTCAGCTAAACACTTCTTCAAGTTCAAAACATGAAATGTGGGATGGACTCCCTTCAGTCCTTCAGGTATGTCTAACTTGTAAGCTACCTCTCCAATTCGTTCCAAAATGACGAGAGGCCCCACATACCTCGGTCTCAACTTCCCTTTCTTTCCGAAACGGACTACGCCTTCCAGGGCGAGACTTTCAGCATTACATTGTCACCGACCTGAAACTCAATAGGTTTTCTCCTCTTGGTAGCATACATCTTCTGTCGGTCTTGCGTTGCCCTCATTTCTCACGAATTAGATTTATCTTATCGGAGGTCAGTTGTACGATCTCCGGACCTTCCAGTTGTCTTTCTGCCATACAATGCCTCATAAGGTGCTCCTTGAAGACTGGCGTGATAATTGTTGTTAAACGAAAACTCAATCAACGGCAAATTGGGATTCCCAAGAGTCTGTAAAGTCAATCACACCAGCACGTAACATATCTTCCAAGGTCTGTCTATCCCATCTGTAACATCTCAGGCAACCGTACTAGATATTGTCCACTTTATCCACACACCTGGACTCACGGTTTTTAAAACGCGTCTAAACAAGGTTTTATCGAACAACTCTACTTCCTTAAAATAAGGAACTTTGCTGAATTCCATCCCACCTATATAGTTAATAGTAGGAAATCTCCACAATCCACCATCCGACATGTCCACCAATCCGAGTTGAACCAAATCCTGAAGATACACATTCAAACTCTCGTTGCATCCAACAACCGTCCAACCATACACGGAATAAATTCAAGTTTCATTCGCTCAACGAGGAGCGACCATGCTCACACAAAACTACTCCCGTTTGCTTAGCACTGAAAGACAAGTTTACTTGAAACATTTCTCACAATAACACCAAGTCAAATCCAATGGTCCTTCATTCTGAGTACTACATTCAACTACCTTTTTCCTCTTCCTTCTCGAAACATAAAACATGCTTCCAATGAACGGCTCACTAGAAGGTGCACGCTTTAAACCATTTTCATGAGTTAGTTTTCCACCGCCCTTGAACCATAACACACACAAATCCCCTTTCTCATACTCTTACCAGGAGTTCATATACCCACCAATGACAATCTATACACACTACTCCACATTCTCGGTGTCACTTGCCAAACTTCCTACTTCCAACCTACTCACATTCCGCCATTACTTTCCCCCCCCTTCCAACCTTTCTACATGCGCCGATAACACCTCTTCATAACTATACATAACCAACGGTTTCACCAAAATTCTAACTTGAGGTATCCAACCAAGTCATCCCAAAATGACACCAGTGTTCGAAGCCACCACACACTTCTTGTTCCCCAAACTGTTACCTTCTCAGAGAATTTCTTCGTACATAAGAAACAATTCATATTCCTTAAAGATTCCGCATCTACTACACCACATCGTAAACTAGCTAATCCAATATCTTCATTAATCTTTCAATGATCCCAAAATAAACCCACTCAACGACTCATGCAACCAAAAAGCACATGGTCCCTCTTTTAGGTAACCACCAACTACCGCTCCACCCTTTTATTCTGGAAGTAGCCATATCATGACGCCAACCTACAATCCTTGCATCCCTACGACATGCTTAACACTTGGTACAACTCATCCGAAATATTTGAAAGAGGACCTCCATCCGTGCTTATCCCTTTTTAACAACACATTACCGAATCACTGACTTGAACGTCCATCTTGGCAAAAGATGTCACTAATTTATCCTCACAACCTCCACCCACAATGTAATACCCCGGATAAGTTCGTTAGTTAAAAGTTAGTTCCGTTAAAATTATTTGACTTTATAATTAATGTTTAGGGTGAATTTGGGTTAAATTAGGAGTTAAGGGTATTTTGGGTCATTAAGGGATAGCTTAGGGTTTAAAGGGTAAAAATGGGTTAGATATTATCCCTTAGTTAATCTGATATTTTAAAACAGCAGATATTATCTAGATAAGCAATTTAGTGTGTATGTGTTTTGGAAGAAAAGAAGAAAGGAAGAAAAGCTAGCTTAAGGCATCATTTGGTGTACTTGGAAGAGATTACAGGTATGTTTCCTTTACATTTTATATTTGTAATTGCTAATAGGAAGTTTCTGTCGGATTAAAATCATCAAAATCGATCTGGTATAAATCACAGTCGGATTCTGGGTAGAAATAGGGAAAACCGTCAGAGGTGTCCGGACACTATGAATGTGTCCGGGTGATTTTGTTGGGAGTGTCCGGGTAACTTTGTTGGTGGTGTCCGGATAGTGTTCTGCAGATGTCCGAAGGTGAAAGCAGAATTCTTTGTGGAGGACTAAAAAGAGTGTTGTTAAACAAACAGGTGAGTTTTACTTGAAAATGTTTTTAAACTGGAATATATATATGTGTGGAATGGATATATGATTAAGGTGTGAATATTTTGTGTTTATAATATAGTAAGGTATTATATTCATATGTGCATTACACTACGCAAGTGTACATTAGTCGGGTTCCGGTGTGCGGACCGGTGAGTAACCGGGTTCCGGCGTACGGACCGGTAACGTTGATTTTTATTAGTTGGCTTGCTACCAATTAGTATGGCCAGTTGTGGAGGAATAAGGTGGGATGAGATGTACGAGTCTTAAATGGTATTGATATATGTATAGTATATGGATGTGTATGAAAAGTTTTATATAAATGGTTTTGATACAAAGGTTTACTAAACTGACAGGGATTTCCTCACTAGACCATTAGGTCTAACCCTCATTTCTGTTTTAAAATATGTATTCCAGGTGGCGGATCGGGTAAGAGCAAGTAATTAGGACTCTTGAGGGATAGCTTTTGTGAAGATGTTGGTTATGAAGTTATGGGTGTATTTTGTACTTATGACTTTGTTATTAGTCAACATGTAATTTAATTCGAAAAAAGTTTGTACGGATTTACTTATTATGTTTACCATGACTATGGGACCGAATGTGAAATACGATGTATCTTTTGATCATTTTATGATATAAAATGTATGTTATTTGTCTATATGATTCGTGGGTTGTTACAGATGGTATCAGAGCCCTAGTTTAAGGGATTTAGGTATTAGTACTTGTACCTAGACTTAAACTGCATGTGAAGTAGAGTGTCCCTATTATTTTAGAACCTGGGGATGTTAAGTATAAAAAGGTAAAAGGAACATCATGTAAGGTAATTTCAGAGTTACACATGGCCAGTGTAATTGTGATCTTACAGGTACATGTTGAACTAGAATACCTTGTTATATGGGGTATGTGATTATGTGTATATTAACCTTGTCTGAATCAACAGAATGGCAAGTGGTATGAGACAAACAAATCGGGAAGGAAGAGGAAGCCTGAATAGAACCAATCCAACAGCCGGAGGAAGGGGGAGAGGGGGAGAAAGAGGCAGGGGCAGGATTGGAGGCAGAGTACAGGGACGAGGCACAAAGTTTGTTACGAGAGACGACTTGGCTGCTGAGATGGGAAGATTACAAGCAAATATTCAAGCCATGTTTAACCAGACGCATAATACTGAAACGGAAAGACCAGATCCTAACTTGGAAGACGAGATGCCTATCACACCTACTGTCGTATCGGTACCAAGAAGGTGTGACTATAAGATGTTTTTAAGCTGTAAACCACCAACTTATGGAGGGGATAGAGATCCAGTGAAGGGGATGCGTTGGCTGAAGGAAATTGAAGCTGTATTTAAAACCAGCAAATGTGCGGAAGAGGATAAGGTGTTATACGGAACTGCAATGTTGAAGGCAGATGCTTTATATTGGTGGGAGGCCCTTATTGACTCCAAGGGATCTGATGTATACTCAACCTTTACTTGGGGCGAATTCTCAAGGGCATTCAAAGAACAGTTTTGTCCCCAAGCAGCAGTCAGACAATTGGAGGAGGAATTCCTGAGCCTACATCAAGAGAATTTATCAGTTAGAGACTATACTGCTCGTTTCATAGAGAAGTCGCGTTTTGGAGAATATTATGTTGCCACAGAGAAAATGAAGATGGAAAGGTTCATATTTGGATTGAATTCGGAAATTCGAAAGTTAGTGACTGCAACGAGACCTGATACCTTTTCAGCAGCAGTAAATGCCACGGAAAATGTAGAGCGGGATAATAAGAGGGATGCTGGTGATAAAAGTATGGGAAAGAGAAAATGGGAAGGACCACCACATGATCCGAAGAAGTCTATATTTCAAAGATTCGATAACCGTCCACCTTTCCGACCAATGGAAAGACCTTGTCCGAAGTGCCACCGTATCCATCAAAAAAACTGTCAGATTGAATCGCGGGTTTGTTATAGGTGTGGGAAGACCGTGCATGTTATTAAAGATTGTCGATTAACGCGGTTTTGTTTCTTGTGTAATTCTCCGGATCACCTTCAGTCAGATTGTCCGCGAGGTAGAATACCACAAGGGGGCACATCAGGGAAACCAGTAATTGCTAGACCAGTAGTTCCAAGAATAGAACCGCCTAGAACAAGGGGTCGTACATTTCAAATGACAGCTAAAGAGGCGGAGGAAACTCCGGATGTGGTTACAGGTACATTTTTCATAAACTCTACACGTGCTAAAGTGTTGTGTGACTCCGGTGCAAACCGATCTTTTGTGTCTCCTTCATTTGCTGCTCACATGCATTTAGAGCCTAAAATGTTAGAACATGCCTTACTGGTAGACACTGCAAATGATAACCAAGTGTCAGTTAAAGAAATTTTTGATTGATGTGTGATAAATATAGAGGGGTGTGGAGTACCGATACAACTATATCCTATAGCCTTGATCGAGTTTGATGTGGTAGTAGGGATGGATTGGTTAGCTGAGAATCAGACTAACATAGTTTGTGATAAGAAAATAATCAATGTCGTTTTACCTGATAAGAGGTCAGTAGTGATTTATGGTGATCGTAAGAATCATCAGTCTAGCATAATATCTATGGTAAAAGCCCGTAAATGTGTCAGCAAGGGTTGCTCGAGTTACTTAGCCTATGTGATAGATAGTAGGCCTGAAAAGATTAAGTTGGAAGATATCCCTATTGTTAGTAAATTTCCTGAAGTATTCCCTGAAGACTTGAATAGTCTTCCGCCCATTAGACAAGTAGAGTTTGGTATAGATCTGATTCCTGGAGCCGCTCCTATTGCCCGTGCACCGTATTGTCTGGCACCTCCAGAGATGAAAGAGATGATGACACAACTACAAGACCTATCCGACAAAGGCTTCATCAGACCTAGTTCTTCGCCGTGGGGAGCGCCAGTTTTGTTTGTGAAAAAGAAGGACGGTTCAATGAGAATGTGTATTGACTACCGGGAGTTGAATAAGCGCACGATCAAGAACAAGTATCCACTTCCAAGAATTGATGATCTTTTTGATCAATTAGTTGGAGCTTGTTATTTCTCCAAGATTGATCTCAGATCTGGCTACCATCAGTTGAAGGTTAAAGAAGAAGACGTTCTAAAGACTGCTTTTCATACAAGGTACGACCACTATGAATTCTTAGTAATGCCGTTTGGACTGACGAACGCTCCAGCTGCCTTTATGGATTTAATGAATCGGGTATGTAAGCCGTATCTTGATAAATTCATTATTGTATTTATTGATGATATCCTTATCTATTCCCGATCCAAAGAGGATCACGCACAACAGCTTCGTTTGATTCTGGAGTTGCTGAAGAAAGAAAAGTTGTACGCTAAGTTCTCTAAATGTGAATTCTGGTTGCGGGAAGTTCACTTTCAAGTAGATCCGATGAAAGTAGAAGCGATTGAAAGATGGGAACCGCCAAAGACGCCAACCGAAGTACGTAGTTTTCTGGGTCTATCTGGCTACTATCGGAAATTTATAAAAGACTTCTCTCGAATCGCGACGCCATTGACTAAGCTGACTCGGAAGAATCTAAAGTTTGAATGGAGAGCAGAACAGGATGAAGCATTCAGAATATTGAAAGAGAAACTCTGCAGCGCGCCAATATTAGCATTGCCAGAAGGTTCTGATGATTTTATTGTCTACAGCGATGCTTCCAAACTAGGATTAGGATGTGTACTTATGCAACGTGGAAAGGTGATTGCTTATGCTTATCGTCAACTGAAGGACCATGAAAGACAATATCCTATACATGATATGGAGCTTGCAGCAGTTGTCTTCGTGTTGAAATTTTGGAGACATTACCTTTACGGTTCTAAGTGCCAAATATTTACCGATCATAAGAGTCTCCAACATCTTTTCGATCAGAAGGAATTGAATATGAGGCAAAGAAGATGGCTGGAATTGGTGAATGATTACGACTGTGAAATCCTTTATCATCCGGGAAAGGCGAACGTGGTAGCAGATGCACTGAGTCGTCAGGAAAGGAGTGGAACAATAAGAGCTATTTCACTACGGGCTGAACTGCTACCGAACATCTTTGAAGATTTGCAAAAGTGTCAAATAGAAGCGTTTCAAGAAGAACATCTGAAGTCAGAACGATTAGTGGGGGTATCAGCATTGCTAGAAAAAGATGATCGTGGATTATTATGTTTGGGAAGAAGAATTTGGGTGCCTCGTATGGGTGGGTTACGTGATCGGGTACTACAAGAAGCTCATCAGTCTCGTTTTTCCATTCATCCGGGTACAAACAAGATGTATAAGGATCTGAAACAATTTTACTGGTGGCCAGGGATAAAAAGAAGCATTGCTCAGTAAGTGGAAAAGTGTGATACTTGTAAGAAAGTGAGGATTGAACATCGAAGGCCGTTTGGTCAGTTACAACGTCTGGAGATACCAATGTGGAAATGGGATCAGATCACTACTGATTTCATTACCAAGCTACCTAGAACTCCGAAAGGATTTGATACTATTTGGGTGATTGTCGATAGATTAACGAAGTCTGCTCACTTCTCACCGATAAAAGAAACTGATTCGATGGAACGCTTAGCCAATTGTACATTGATGAAATAGTAACGCGACATGGAGTACCAATCTCGATTATTTCTGATCGAGATAGTCGTTTTACTTCTAGATTCTGGAGAAGCTTTCAAAAAGAAATGGGAACACAGATAAAGTTAAGCACATCATATCATCCTCAAACGGACGGTCAGAGTGAAAGAACAATTCAGACTTTAGAAGATATGCTCCGGGCTTGTATTATTGACTTTGGGGGATCATGGGATAAACATCTACCGCTAATCGAATTTGCTTACAACAATAGTTATCATTCCAGCATACAAGCGGCACCGTTTGAAGTTCTGTATGGTAGAAAATGTCGAACACCCTTATGTTGGAACGAAGTGGGGGAGAAACAGTTAGCGGGGCCAGATATAGTACAGTTAACAGCAGATAAGATTACTCAGATTCGGGACAGATTGAAAATGGCTCAAGACAGACAGAAAAGCTATGCTGACCGACGTCGGAAACCGTTAGAGTTTCAAGTTGGAGATTTTGTAATGTTGAAAGTCTCACCTTGGAAAGGAGTCATTCGATTTGGAAAGCAAGGTAAACTTAGCCCAAGGTATATTGGACCGTTTGCAATAACGGAAAGGATCGGTGAAGTGGCCTACAGATTGGATCTTCCGTCAGAGTTAAGCAGGATTCACAACACGTTTCATGTATCGAATCTTCGAAAGTGTTTGGTTGCATCAGATCAGGCCGTCTCTCTACCAGATATACAAGTGGATAAAAAGATGAATTATGTGGAAGAACCGGAAGCCATTTTAGACAACAAAGTTAAAATCTTACGTAGTGGGAAGGAGATCAGACAAGTGAAAGTTCAGTGGAGACATCATAGGGGCCAGGATGCTACATGGGAATCGGAGTCAGAGAGGAGAACTAAGTACCCACATCTTTTTGCTTAAACCGAATTCCAGGACGGAATTCTTTTAAGGGGGAGATGATGTAATACCCCGGATAAGTTCGTTAGTTAAAAGTTAGTTCCGATAAAATTATTTGACTTTATAATTAATGTTTAGGGTGAATTTGGGTTAAAATAGGAGTTAAGGGTATTTTGGGTCATTAAGGGATAGCTTAGGGTTTAAAGGGTAAAAATGGGTTAGATATTATCCCTTAGTTAATCTGATATTTCAAAACAGCAGATATTATCTAGATAAGCAATTTAGTGTGTGTGTGTTTTGGAAGAAAAGAAGAAAGGAAGAAAAGCTAGCTTAAGGCATCATTTGGTGTACTTGGAAGAGATTACAGGTATGTTTCCTTTACAATTTATGTTTGTAATTGCTAATAGGAAGTTTCTGTCGATTTAAAATCATCAAAATCGATCTGGTATAAATCACAGTCGAATTCTGGATAGAAATAGGGCAAACTGTCAGTGGTGTCCGGACACTATGAATGTGTCCGGGTGATTTTGTTGGGAGTGTCCGGGTAACTTTGTTGGTGGTGTCCGGATAGTGTTCTACAGATGTCCGGACGAGTTATTTATCCGGGTAAGTCTTCTTTTCATTAAGTTTCCGGTTAAAAATGAGTTGCCGGATAGTATCCGGATTTCTTTAGTGTCCGGATGCTAACCGGATTAGTTGTGCTGTCCGGATTAGTGGTGCTGTCCGGAAAAGTTATGCTGTCCGGAAAAGTAGTGTTGTCCGGATAAACTGTGGTTTCCGGATACTTTGGTTGATTGGTCAAATTGATGAGTTTAGATGCTTTTAAGTGTCCAGTAGCCTGAGTCTTGTTAATTCATGGATAGGAACTGAATAAGGACCGAAAGTACTGTGGACTTGACTTAAGTTCGGGTTGGGGAAGACAATTGAGGATAAGAGTTAGATAGAGTTATCTAAAGCTCTTAATCCTAGCAAGCTCTATGTGTTCAAAGTGGTAAAACAATATTTGTACATCATTGTTTCAGATACTGTGAATCGAAGGTGAAAGCAGAATTCTTTGTGGAGGACTGAAAAGAGTGTTGTTAAACAAACAGGTGAGTTTTACTTGAAAATGTTTTTAAACTGGAATACATATATGTGTGGAATGGATATATGATTAAGGTGTGAATATTATGTGTTTATAATATAGTAAGGTATTATATTCATATGTGCATTACACTACGCAAGTGTACATTAGTCGGGTTCCGGTGTGCGGACCGATGGGTAGCCGGGTTCCGGTGTGCGGACCGGTGAGTAACCGGGTTCCGGCGTACGGACCGGTAACGTTGATTTTTATTAGTTGGCTTGCTACCAACTAGTATGGCCAGTTGTGGAGGAATAAGGTGGGATGAGATGTACGAGTCTTGAATGGTATTTATATATGTATAGTATAGGGATGTGTATGAAAAGTTTTATATAAATGGTTTTGATACAAAGGTTTACTAAACTGACAGGGATTTCCTCACTAGACCATTAGGTCTAACCCTCATTTATGTTTTAAAATATGTATTCCAGGTGGCGGATCGGGTAAGAGCAAGTAATTAGGACTCTTGAGGGATACCTTTTGTGAAGATGTTGGTTATGAAGTTATGGATGTATTTTGTACTTATGACTTTGTTATTAGTCAACATGTAATTTAATTCGCAAAAAGTTTGTACGGATTTACTTATTATGTTTACCATGACTATGGGACCGAATATGAAATACGATGTATCTTTTGATCATTTTATGATATAAAATGTATGTTATTTGTCTATATGATTCGCGGGTTGTTACACACAACATCACACCGCAAACAAGGCCCTCACGGTCATTTGAACACATAATCAATATTGCCTTCATATTCACCTGCATAAATATGAATCAAGTTTATGTCACGACTTTACCTTTCCTCGAATCTAGATGAACCACAACTCATGATTTCCCAATTTGCTCAAAATATTCGCTCCTTATCGGTTCATTGCGATCTCCAAGAAACCATTCCAAACGACACGCCACATTCCCTTTTAGATCGATATAATCAATGCATCCACTTCGGTCACGCTAATTACCTCTTCCTTTTACAAACCATCAAAACCTCGTAGGAAAACACTCATCCAAATAGCAATCTTTCACAATCATAACGCCCACACGAGGTGGCCCAACGTCATGCAAGTATACATCTTTCCTGAACGACCTCCTATATCTACACACATCAGGGTGATTTTCTCAACTTCCAACCTCTTGTCAAAGCCTTCAGCTTCAGACATCTTAAACAATTGCTAACTTCTACATCCGAAGACGACATGATGATACTTCCATAACCTTCCCGACTACAAGGGTTCCTAACAGAACCTACTTCTTCCAACGTATCATAGTCAACTTTATACCCAGTCGTCCTCACTTGAAGGGAAAAATTTCAAGACTTACTTTGCACAAGGTGTAAACTACAAGACCACCCCCAAAACTCTGGCTCGACGCCGATAACATTTCATTTCTACATCTCAACACTAGTCATAACGAGTTACTAATACCAATACCTTGATGACTACGCATCCATCCCTCGGACACAACCGTCCACCGACAACCGCACTCCAAGTTACCGAACAAGAGTACAAACTACCATAATACAAACAATACTAAAGTCCATTTCAGACCTTTCCACCATTTACCTCTCTTCCTTAATGGGAATACCAAGATCACAAAACAGTCGCAACCGGCTTGACCGACACATCTCCACTCTCGAAACCCTTCCTTATCTTTGAATGTAATAATCTCTACGACCTAGTGAGTTCATAGCCTTCATGCATGACGACATGATAATTTAAATCATTTCGCACATTTTAACATTTAAAAAGTACAACACTTGAAAACAACTTGAGTACACATGACCCCAACACTCTCATAACTTCAATGCCATGTACAATGATCTCGAGAATCGTTCGCATGCAACTTTTCAGTAAAACACAACCTTAATCAACCAAAACGAGGTTGTTACAACAGAAACATATTGACTGAAACCTTTCCCATATGACTAGAAAAGTTCTGAACGAAATCACTTACACAAAGTAAATCAGTCGGCTCCCACACTCATTTATGATATCAACGTGTCAATACTCATTTTGATTATAAAAGCCTTGTAGTCAAACGCTTTCATGATTTTCGCAACGAAGATTTTCTCAACATGAAAATAGCGATATAATTCGCAAATCACTAAGTTCAAAAATTTTATCATGCAACGCAAATAGTTCTGTCTTTCCCTTTAAACACATGCTTGCACGCGTCGACTCATTTCCCAACAAGAATTTCGTTATTTACGCATTTACTTTTAATCATGAAAAAGTTCATGTAACACATATAAGGACACAATGCATGAAACGCAACATGCAATTGAAGGCTATTCACTCTAACAAGGTCAACTGTTGTACCCACACAACTTATCATTGGCACTGTACCTTTGACCAACAGTCGCTCTCTCGTCCTTGCAACAACTTGCTGTACATGTGTTTCACAGCCTACCTGTTCAACCATCCCATATAGTTTTCGTCTTGACCAATTACTTCAGATTATACCCCTACACGCATTCAATCCAACACTGATGTCTTCCCTTCATTAATCTTGCCACTGAAAAGCTTGACTAAAGAGTCAGGGCTTAAATCCCCCACTCGCTCTTGAATTGAAGCTTTCAAGATTCCGACACCGTCCTTCCTTACCATCCCAAACTGATCTACACAACATTTTCGAAAATGGGGACCCACTAGAAACTAGGAGTTTTACCCTTAATCAGTCGTTCATTCTTTTCGAACCCAAGAAGTTCTTCCTCTAGACGGATCATAACATTCCAAACAACACTTCTTCTAGAAGATATAAACATTATATCATACGCGATCTCTCACGATACCTCAACCCTTTGCTATCATTGCAAGGTCAAAACTCACTACATACTTCCACGCCCATCGATCTTCTCAACAGGAGCAATTGAGCACACCCATGTACCTGTAAATTCGCGATTACATTGACCAGATGTAATTTCAAATTTACCTTACATGACGGTCCTCACTACTTTATCATTGGCGCACTTATAGTGATCTTTCCTAAAAGCATCCTATATCTCATCAGTGTTCCCTCTACTCCACAGTTTAAGCTTAGGCCCATCCGGTCACCTAAATCCCTTAAACTATGGCTCTGATACCAACTGTAACAACCCAACTCAAAGAATAAAGCTTCAACAACATGAATTAAACATCTCGCCGAAACGACTCCAAGATACTATCATAAACATACAAGTACATAACAAGATTTGTGGAAACAACCCATTACACATCTGAGATTTCTAAAATATTAAGCTTGGCCTACTAAAAATAATGACATCCTTCTAGACCAAAGCTTCACGCTCACTCCTTCTCCTTGCCCTGAGTAGAGCCTTCTACTAAGCGCTTACCTGAAAATGGTTTAATTTTTGAAAAGCGAGGGTTAGACCATGAGGTCTAGTGAGCTCCCTCTAGTGGCAACAGTTTCATCAACAAGTATACAACATTTCATAACCATTATAAACAACAACTTTAAACAATAAGCTTTCACATAAACTGCACATGTAAGTGGCACACTGAAGTCCCGCAATGGTGACAACGTGTCAGTCTCACACTGCCTTACTGGGTCACTCCTACCATGGCATAAACGGGAAACCCCCTCGGTATGAGCACTGGCGGGCCACACCCCCCGACTTAGCCATTACACATCTATCAACAATGTATGCATACACTTTAAGTTAACTTTCCAAACACACATTTTTCATGTCATGTAATCATATCATTTCAACTCCATATCTTACTTCTGAAATCATGTTTAAAAGCACGTATTTAGTTAGGATAACTCACCTCGTTCCCTTATCAAATTTTCTTCCTTTACCTTTGACCTCCAAGTGGAATACCTGAGTAAATGGATGGGAAAATTAAGCTGACCGGATACCAAACTAACCGGATACCACTTCTGGATATTAACCCATCCGGACACTACTCACCGGATACTACACTATCTGGATGCTACTTACCGGACTACCCTATCCGGACTTTACTTTCCGGACAACTACCTGGACTCTACTTTCCGGACAAACTACCGGACTCTACTTTCTAGACAAACTACCCGGACTCTACTTTCCGGACAACTCTTCTGGATACCAAACAATCCGGAAACCTGCACAGGGTCACTTACCGGATGCGGGTTCTGTCGACCGATTGGGATATGAAATCCACTGTTAATCCCAAACAAGCTTGATTTCACAACAATAACAGTCATTACAACAATACTTAACCCTTTTTTAACACACATATGATACCTAATAACCACTTAGAGCATCATTTGCAACCATTCAACCACACAACCCAACTAATCCGATTCTCTCAAAATAAACCAACAACAAGGATTAGAATATGAGATTACCTGGAAGAATCAATGCAGAAGCTAGCTTTCAAATTCCCACTTCTTTAATTTCTTCAGATGGTGAAATTAATAGCTCGATCGCTTCTCAACTCTCATATAGACGCTCCAATTGAAAATGGTAGAATCTAGGGTTTTGTGCCCAAAACAAGGGTTTTATACCTTCACCCATAATTACAAAATTGTCCCCAAAGTTATAGCCCCTTAACGTTTCTCACAAAATTCTCAAATCTTACCTTTAGAACCCCGGGATATTACATACAGAGGCACCCTTCACACATTTATATCATATATTGATATTATAGATAAATTAATAAAGTTAAAAACCCATGAAATTTATTATAAGATACAAGCCATAATAAATATATGCACTATACAAATCGAACCTATTATTCACCACACATTCGATCTCAATAAAATATTTATAATAGACAAAAAATCACATCTTTGATAGATTTCACAATACTTGATTCTGTCTTTCTTGATAGAATTGATATACAAAAAGGGTAGAAGCAGAGTGTTCACAAAGTGAACGCAAAATTAAAGGCATAACACAATTATAAAACCAACTTGTAAATTGTTGACATCGTGAATTGAACTGTACGGATTGAATCCTGTCCTTAAAGGTTTTATACGACTACCCTTTTCGATGTGAGTCTCAAAGTCGTAAAGCCCCATGATTTGATACAGTTGAAATCGACTATCAACAACAATTGATAGTCGATTTGAACAAAGATGATGCAGAAAATTGGTACAACTCTTGAAGAAAATGGAAGGCATAATAGAGAGAAATTATATAGAGAGAGAGATTGAATTTTCTTAGAGATATTGGGAGAGAGTTTTCAACTTGTATTTGTATGGAAAACACCCCAAAAAACCCTAGTTTCCTCCCAAAGAATAGGAAGCCACTAACTAAAAAAACTGAGACTAAGTCTCCAATGATTTTAATAAATATAAATCCTTTTTAGTAAATAAAAACATTTTTATTTAAACTTTTAATTTAAACTAATTTAAGATCATAATTATCTGAAAAATTCACTTCTCATTTTCTCTATAAATTTCCGTAAAAAGGAAAGCATGAAAGCATGTGTGTTGGACCTCCCACTCACAACCCCCACCATGAGTCCATCAACTACTTGAAGGACCATTTGAGGGAAATGACTTATAATGTTCTTTGTTATTTATTTCCCTACCAATGTGGGATGGAATAAAACCTTCCAAGCTCACAAAAATTCCAACATCAACTTGCTAATGACATCATCATGTTTTGTGTTATTGATGTTATATCTGTTGTATTGGCGCGCAACTCCCTAATCAATTTTGGAAAATAACGTCCTATCTCGATGCTGATTCGATTTTGAAGTGGATTATCTTTTGTCTTCCAGTCCCATCTATGTATGTCATATGTTTCATATGTGCTATGTGTTAGAGATACGCTCATTTAACACAACAAAATAGTAATTGTTCCAAAATGCATGGGCCTATTGCGTTGCACACAAAGTTTAGCTGTGAAAAAAGCAAGAAATCCTATTAAAGGGTTTAACGAGTAATTAACTAAAAGTGTTCTAAATAATATGGGAGTACTAGAGGGGCTAACTAGTAATTAGTCCACTCTTGTAACTAGATAATATCAACTTAGTCTAGATAATTATGAGAATTCTATGAGATATTATTTAAAGGGGATTCTAAACACAAAACCCTAACCCTAATTTTGTTATAAACTCTCTCCCTCTCCTCTCTCTTGATCACGACGCACATAACCTCCCACAAAGGGGGTTTGACCGATTCCATTCACAAGACACAAAAATGAATCAAGTTTGGTGGTTTTGGAGATCGCATAGAGAAGAGAAAGGAGGCGATTTCTTGCTACATACAAGTACATATTTGGGGTGTGTTGTTGATAGAGAGATTCCTGTTATTGGATTCTTCATTGTCATCAAAAGAGGTCTTTCTAATCTCTTTCTTGTTATTGTTTGTTACATGTATGCTATTGTCACCTGATCTCCAGAAGATTGTGTGTGTGTTTATGCTTCCGCTATTTTGGTTAAAAGTTTTTTTAATACACACAATCCAATAGTGGTATCAGAGCCACAGTTACAATGTACAAGTACATAAAGAATCGTTTTTTTTTCATTATAGAATTTGGTTTTGGGTGTGGTTATACATTCAAGTTGGAAAATTGAATGTATGAAACACACACAAAAATAATTCTAAGGTTTTTTCTATTGGTTTTTATGTTTTCTACATTAAAGTTTTTAATTTTGGATGTTTAGGGTTTCTAACCCTAAATTTCGAAATTATGGTTTTTGAGAACAATAGATTTTCAAGTTTTGAAATTTTAGGTTTAGAAGTCTTAATTTGAAGGTTTCAAAACATAAAGTTCCCACTTTTGGAAGTTTAGAGTTTTAAAACTTTAAATTAGGTTTTATAAATACATAAAGTTTCCAATTTTGGAAATTTAGGATTTTAATACTCTAAGTTAGTTTTTGTGAAAACAAGAGTCTATATTTTGGACGTTTAGGGTTTTAAAGCCTAAATTAGGTTTTACAAGACTTATAAGTTCCTTACTTGGGAACTCTGGGGTTTTAAAGCCTATATTGAAGTTTTAGAAATTAAAGTTTCCATTTTTGGAAAGGCTTTTCTTTTTGAAACTTAGAGTGTTTAAAACTAAAGTTTCGAATTCTAGGGTTTTGAGAAAACTAGGTTTTCGAAACCTTTCGAGAAAAGACCATGAAAAATGATTTCTTATTTCAATTGTTGATTTATTATATGTGTTTTCTCGAACTTTTTGATTCACTTGTATATTTCATGTTTGGATGGTTTTGGCATGAAACCATACTTGCATAAGTATAAAGTGTCCTTGTATGTTCAAGCAAAGATTGATTTAGTTTAAGTGTCATAGTGTATGTTGAAATCAATCTTTATCAAATAGTTGTCACTTGCATGGATTTGGCACTCCATTGCTTTTATATGCACAATTTGTGTTTGTATGGACCCGATAATAGTTTTCCTCGGTTAGACCTATGTGTTGTGATGTTTGGTTGTTGATTGGTATTTTTCAAATGGTTGTAATTTTTGAGCGGCCTGCGAGTCGTTTCCTATATTTTTGTATTTGTAAAATATTATATAAAAGAATAGGAATTTATTTTATTACAAAATTGTAAAAGAAGACCGAAGACAACAAACAAGATTCATTAAGATTGAAGTCTTGGCGTGGACCCACTCGAGCATTGAAGAAATGGCGAGTTTACTGGGAGTCGGCACATCATCTTATGGTTATCAGTCCATAGTTTGACCAAGTTTTTCTCGTGGTGGCTCACGGAATAAACGCACATGTTTGAGACAAATATTACCATTACTTGCATGTGATTGTGTTTTGTTTATTTATTATCTAGGTCTTGCATGCCAGATAATCTAAAATAATTTTGAAAAACAATAACTTTTTATTAAAGAGTTAATAAAACTTGCAAGTGCATTTTGGCAAATTGATAAAATTGGTTTTATAGTAATGTTTTAAAATTGTTAAAACGAAATTTTCTAAAATGAAAACAAATAAAAAATGTTTTAATTAAGAAAACAAAAATCCGTTTTAATGTAAATCACACGCTACACATTTAAGGCACACATTTGAACTAATAATCTATCGGCGTGGGGAAAGGGCTAAAGCCAATGTGTTGGTTAGACGTAGGGATAGTGTTTGTGACATTAGCGATATTTGACAGTCTTCGGTCAAATGTCGTGTGTCTTAGATTCAATCTGGACTCGCGATCCATGAAAAACCTGTCACGAGAAAGGATTAGCGAGGAAAGGATTAAAAATCCCAGGGAATAGGAAGCGATTAACTAAAAAAGTTGGAGACTAAGTCTCCAACGATTTTAATAAATAAAAAACCTTTTTAATAAATAAATAAATAAAACCGTTTTTATTTAAACTTGAAATTTAAAATGATTTAAGATCATAATTATCTGAAAAATTCACTTCTCATTTTCTCTATAAATTTTCGTAAAAAAGAAAACACGAAAGCATGTGTGTTGGACCTCCCACTCAGAACCCCCACCATGAGTCCATCACCCTACTTCAAGGACCATTTGAGGGAAATGACTTATAAAGTTTTTTGTTATTTATTTCCCTTCCAATGTGGGATGAAAGAAAACCTTCCAATCTCACAAAAATCCAACATCAACTTGCTAATGAGATCATCATGTTTTGTGTTATTGATGTTATATCTGTTGTATGGGCATACAACTCCCTAATCAATTTTGGAAAATGGCGTCCTATCTCGATGCTTATTCGATTTTGAGTGGATTCTCTTTTGTCTTCCAGTCCCATCTATGTATGTCATATGTTTGATATGTGCTATGTGTTGGAGATATGCTCATTTAACACAAATAAATAGTAATTGTTCCTAAATGCATGGTCGTACTGGTCGCACACAAAGTTTAGTAACTAGTAATTAGTCCGTATTTTGTAACTAGATAATATCAAATTAGTCTTGATAATTATGAGAATTCTATGAGATATTATTTAAAGGGGATTCTAAACACAAAACCCAAACCCTAATTTTGGAATAAACTCCCTCCATCTCCTCTATCTTGATGACGGCGCACATAACCTCCCACAAAGGGGTTTTGGCCGATTCCACTCACAATACATAAAAGTGATTCTAGTTTGGTGGCTTTGGAGATCGCATAGAGAAGATAAAGGAGACGATTTCTTGCTACATACAACTACATCTTTGGGGTGTGCTGTTGATAGAGAGATTCCTATTATTGGATTATTCATCGTCATCAAAAGAGGTCTTTCTAATCTCTCTCTTGTTATTGTTTGTTACTTGAATTTTATTGTAACCTGATCTCTGAAAGATTATGTGTGTGTTTATGATTCTGCTATTTTGATTAACAGTTTTTGTAATACATACAACCGAACACTATGTTGTTTCAATAACTGAGGTAGCAACTTCTCTCTCATTTATTCTCTCTCTTCTTTGTGATAAGTCATCTTGGGTTGTGAAGGGAATGTAGTAGAAAATCTCATTCTCCCTGGTTTCGAATCCAGGCGTTGTCAAATCATTTATGACCATGAAGGTTCATTTTCGATGACTATAGGCCATGTGTGGTCCTCTGAGGGATTAGTCGGTGTGTGTATGTTAGCCATGAAACCCATAGTTAACCAAAAAAGTCATCTATGGATGTTAATATCTTGTTTCTTCTCTGTTTTATGTCTTGCAGGTTGTAATAACATATTTTGGAACAAAGATTAATATTGGTGAGGTGTTATGTTTCTTGGTTATAAAACTGCTTGCATCACTTACCTAGAGAATTTGAACTTCAATTGCTTCATTTTCCTTGAAAGTTGGACAGAGTTTCCTCAAGTTTACGATGTCAAAGTAGAAAAACTGGAAGAGTCTACATAAGGCCATAATTCGACTAACGAATTAATGAGAGAACTAAAATTAAATCAAGAGAAAGGGATTACAGGAATGACAGATTTACATTTCCTATTGTTTTAGGTTCTGCTTTGTAAAGTTTGTATACAAGTGACTATTGTTTTATTCATTTATATATGTATTGGTCTTTATTTATGATCATTGATCATCAATAAGCAATGACCGTATGGATGTGTTTAGTCATAGGTCGTACGTCGGAGACAACTTGCGATTGTCGTCAGAAAGTGACGATTGATAGTCTTACGATATTTGGTCGTCAAGACCTGTTCTTAAGGAATACACGATCGTACGAATCTTGCATCGGTCGTGACATTGAGATTTTTTACCAAAACACCTGTACATTGAGCATTTGTCTTAACCATTTTTCTTTCTTTACGGTAGGTATTCAAAAGGAAACTAAAAAGTAAGAGATGTAGAGTATCCTAATATCTAAAGTGGGTTCTTGATGGCATGTGTAGGCTTATCTCATGTCATGAAGCTACTATTGAAAAAATGTTGAAGTATCATTTAACCCATTTGTCAAATTTGAAGATTTTTATTTTTCAATACGCTTCAAGTGCTTTGTATGCTTCTGTTGGCATTTTTTTTAAATTCGAAGGCAACTTTGATTTTTCGAGCTTAATGTACGCCCGTATAAGTGGAGTATGTGCACTACTACACGAAAGTATTTTGCCTATGAACTTTTCCCTAAGAAACCTGACGCTAAAGGGTGATTCGTCACAATCACAAAAGTTGGTGGGTAAACCTTTTGTGGGTAATACAAATCAATGACAGATTACCGAGGGATTCTCTAGGTGACCCATGGATATTTTCTCGAAAAACATCGGATTCTACCGAACCATTGGTAATGTCTGGATAATCACCGACGAAAACTTTACTGAGTAAATTTTACGGGTAAAAGTCATTTAAAAATATACATAATCTTTGTTACGTACCCTCCTTTTTTAGCTATTCTCTCTTAGCTTATCCATCTTGCTCTTTCCAATGAATCTCTCTCTTTTAACATGCATTTATACGTATATATTAAACTTAGGTTGAAGACAATATATTATGATTAGGAGTTCGATGATGCTTGATGCTCGTTTGGAGCTCGATTGTGCTCGGTGGTGATTGAAGGTCATGCTTTAATGTTGTGGTGGTCAATGGCGATTTTGTCTTTGGGAGTGAAAAGTTATCGACTTTATATTTCATTTCACAACCTAGCTAGGCTACTAATATAAATGATTTTATTTTTCACATTGGTATATGTAACACCCTCGAATTGGGAAAGAGCAACTAAATAATTTTTTTGATAATACATCCGAAATAATAGGATTTCTTCCTATAATCCAATAGGTGAAATACCTCAGATTAAAATCTATGATTAACCTCAAACAATATATACCTCAAGTCTCATTACAAAGACTAAATTCACATCGGGTGTTACTTAACCCAAGTACAAATTGCGAATCCCAAAGATGAATGCGAAAGACTTCACTTAACCAATTCACCTCTCGAGCACATTACTAGCACACGACCTCTCGCAGTGTCACTAGAACTACTCCCAACCTGAACCTGTTCCACATGCCGACAAATAAAAAGGTTAGGCTAACGCCTAGTGAGTTCAAGAGTTTTTAGCATGATTTAAATAATTCTTTAAATGAAAGTTTGCGACATAAATTATGATTTCCAAACGAGTTTGTGAGAAAGATGTAAATGACTCATTTTCCAACGCACCCAAAATCTATGAGAAAAGTTCCCAAAATGTATAAAGCGTTTTCCAAAATGAATTCCAATCCCAACTCATTCAAAACGTGAATAAATCTATATTATGCAAAACATTCAAATACGGTTGATGACAAAATACCCAACCCATTAATCATGGAAGAACAATCCATATAAATATAATACTTCACCAAAAACATGATACGAACCAATACTCACGCGAACGTAAAATGTAATAAAGTCCAAATACCATAAATATGGAAATAACCTGCTTCATTCAACTTTAATATACATGGAGGGAAATCCAATATTAAAGTCATCAATTGCAGTCAATCACACAAGACCAACGATAATAAAACAAGGACATTATAGTATCCAAAATAATGTTGGCCGACGACGGGGGAGACCCATATCCATTGAGAGTAGAGGAACACAAAAGTATGCCACTCATACAATGTTAATCGTACGACACTTCACGACATAAAAGCCCAAGTGTCCCATACGACGCCTTTCAAGACACACCCAAAGAGACAGCTGACCTTAGCGGAATATTACCAAGAATACCACCAAAGGGTCGGCACAAGCGGGGATACAACCATGACATTGCCCCGACATGGAGAAGGTCATAAACGCCCGTCAATCATACATGATAGCTCAACCGGACTCAGCCCTCCTAGTGTACCCTTGAAAAGTAAAGGTCGTAAAACATGGGGCCCGGTCAAATCCCGCGACACCCAGTAGACCATCCAATAAAGACTGACTTACGTGCCTATGGATCCAATGCAACACAATCTACAATAACATGGCCATCCCAAAAAGACTGAAGCACCCGAGCATGTAAAAATCTATAATGTGCAATAATATGCAATATGTTGCAATAAATGCAAACTATAAATAAGACTCCACATTTACCCATCAAAACCGGAAAAAATGTCCCCAAGACTTCCTCAAAGTCAAAATCAAGCAAAATGCTCAAAACCCATTAGACCCATAAATAACCGTCCTCAAAATATAAAATGTATTTAAACACCGTTTAGGTAAACGTATACCACAAAATCATCATTAACCCAAACTCATCACGGATTAATACAAATGGATTCCCAAAATGGACTCATACTCTTATAATTCTCAAAATGACTAATAACACGAAAAACGTGCATTTTCCAAATGGTTTATGAAAATCAATTACACCAATATGATTAAACCATTGAATAAACTCCATTTGAGCAATAATTCATTTAAGGACATATCTATGATTTCTACACATCAAAATATCCCCAAAATCCCAAATATGGGTGTTTTACAAAATTTATAAGTTAAACACTTAAAAGGGGTTAAACTCATCAAATAACTCAACAGTTGATAATTTCAAGTAAAACACACAACTACTTGGAAAATAACATTTTTGGCATGTGCAACGTTTTCGCAAATCAACTTGAACTCACCTTGCTAGATTTAGGCTAAATCTAAACGTAAGCTCCTTTGTAGAAACTTGAATCTTCAAGCCAAATCTTCCAAAAACCTAGATCCATAAGTTTCCAACCATAAATATTTACATCCAACCATAAAGAATCACTCCCCAAACACTTTACATCAAGATCTCAACTTATACTAAAACCCTAATTTTCATGGGTGAAGAAGGAGAAGATTACTTTAACCAAGCATAATCAAAATCACCCAAAATACTCCATAATATAAGAGAAGGTGAAAACAACAACAATCAAGCTTTTGGGTAGAGAGAGATTTCCTTCATCACTTGAATCCTCAAAGTAAAGCTCCTAGTCTCCCACAAAAGCTTCAAGCTTCCATATCTTCAACAATGGTGGAAATGGGTTTGATTTGAGTGGAGAAAATGAAGAAGAGGAGGAAGGAGTTAGGGTTTTCTTGGGGAGTAAATCGGCTTAGAGAGAGAGAAAGAGTTGAGTTGGGGTTTGGAAATGAAATGAGGGAAGAGAGAGGGAAAGGTCTTAAAAGAAAGCCAAAATATCTCATCATGCACCAAGCGGACGTCCGGCTGGTGCCTCATGCGGATGTCCGGACCTTGGTCTGATCCGAACCGTACACTTCTCTGCTGCTTCCGCGGACAATCCGTGGGCGTCCGGCTCGACACGGACGTCGGTCTCGCCCCCATGCGGACGTCTTCAAGCCCAAAAAACACAATTTTTATAAAATTCTAGGGTGTTACAGTATAAACCGTTGCTTTCATGAACCTGTATTAATCTAATTAGTGAACATAGTTGTTGAAAAAAAAACACAAATGCCAATTGATTTATACGTTTCAACCTACAAAGCTCCAACAAGTTTGTTATATGAGATAGAATAGTAAACTACCTCTTATTTCATGTTGGTACATATAGAAAGTGCTACTAAAATCCACAAACAAATGAAATTTCCAAGCACTCGGTATAGATTATTGTCATTGGTTAAGATTGCAAATCTTTATCAAGAAAATAAAAATAATACTTAATTTACCTTCATTTACATGACCTTACCAAAAACGTCCAAAAACAAGTTGAACATAAGTTATAGATCAAGCCTGGTCGAGCAATTATCAAGCAATATCTAGCACCATCGAGCTTCTACTCATCACATATATGTTTTTCTAGAGAGAGTATTGTGAGAGAAATAATAGAGCTTATCTTTTAGCTTAGAAAAACGGTCCAAAGCCAATTTTGTTGTTGGATATTCACAACAGATCCTACAGATAGGAACTCATTCTAATACTTTCTGAAAGTTTAGGATCCACTCTTACAATCAATATATCAATGTATAGAACAGTAATTGAGAAGTAATATGATCGAACTAACTTGTATTCAATGAAGAACAGATTTACAGATCTTAGAGAGAGAGTATCTCAAAGATTACAAAAGATGAATACAAATATATGCGGGAAAGTCAGTTAGCGTAACAGTGCTAACCACTATATATACTATAACGGAAATACTAAAGCTACAGTACAAATATGAAAGACTAATAGGAACAATACACGTGTCCTAATTAGTTAACTAAATACAAAGTAAAGCATCTAGTTATAAGTTCTGAACATGTTGTTCAGAACTTCTGAACAATATTCTGATTAGGCTTCTCAGAACTTTTGACTCTTCTTCTCAGACTTCTATACTTAGCCAACTTTCCGAGCAATACTTCTGAGTCTTCTTAGTCAGAACTCTGACTCTTCACTTCAGATCTAATAATCTCCCCCTTTTTGTCAAATAAACTTATACTTTGCATCATCCAATTCTTTCAAGGCATGAACAATCTTCTGTAAAAGCACATTTCTCTGAGTAAGCCTCTTGTCAATTTTAACAATGATTTCTTGAATGGTTTCAACTTGCTGATTGACCACTTCTTGTGTCATGTTGGCTTGCTTCACCTTCAGCATCTTTTTCTCCAAATTGTGCTTAATGATCCTTAAAGTTCCAGAACTCTACTTTGCAGTTTCCTTTGCTCTAAAGAATATCTTTTCACTTTTGTTCTTCCGAAAGACTCCCAATTCTGGATGCTTAGATACACTTCCAGTCTTCAACACATTTTTCTGATCATGATCTGTGTTGGGATTTGAAAGATAGACACATGGCCTTTGTAGATACAGAGCTATTTGAAAATCTGTATAACAATGCCACCTTAAGATATAGAACATAGCTTCAATCACCACACTTCTTGCCTTTCTTTCATTCTTGTCTTTGCTTGAATCTTTGAAGCATAAAAGACTATGTAATCTGTAGAAATCAACTACTGACAACTTCTCAAAGTCTGCATCAGTAAAATAGTACACTTTTCATCCTCTCTCAAAACTTCAAAGGACAAGTACTCTTGCTTTCTGAATTGCTTAACCTTTAGTTCTCTGATCCCTGTTATTGAGAAATCTGAATATGCAGCTTGTTTTGATTTCCCAAGACACCTTGACTTCTCTGCCAACCAGATCTGAGTCTCTTTTAGTCTGTCATAATATACATCCAGAAATTGTATCTCTTTAGGCTTGAAAAACTTGGGTAGATCAAATTCAAGAAAATATCCATTCAAATCAATAGATATTTCATCTTCTTTTGGTTCAGATTGTTCAGCTTGATCAACACTTGTCATTTGAACATTCTGAGGAGTTATGTCTTGAACTTCTTCAACTTCATCTGAAAGTATTTCATTCACTTCATATTTAGCAGGAAATACAAAGTCACTGTGCAGCATCTTTTTGGGATTTACTTCTGATAACAACCATTCACCACAGCTTCTGATCTTACTTCTGAGATTTAATCTTCTTTCCACAGAATTCACACATCTTTTCTTTACATTTTCTCTTTCAGTAGTAGCACTTCCTTTCATTTCACTTAGTAACCAACTCAAAGTTGCATTACTATACTTCACCAATTCCTTTAATTTGAATATTTCAAGTCTTCTTTGAACTGTATATGCAAATCCTTCAGTTTCCATTCCTTCATTTATAAATCCCTTCAAATTCACACCAAACCCTGAAATCTTTGCTGGACAACTCAAGTTGCATTTTTCTTTTCTTCTTTCAATAGCCAACTGAAAATCATACATATGCATATTTCTGACATAAATGCCCAGAAGTCTTCTGCAT
This sequence comes from Saussurea involucrata, assembly GCA_033807775.1. Classification (NCBI taxonomy): domain Eukaryota; kingdom Viridiplantae; phylum Streptophyta; class Magnoliopsida; order Asterales; family Asteraceae; genus Saussurea; species Saussurea involucrata. The sequence continues at coordinate 91,621,865 of CM066327.1, read as the reverse complement.
TCAATCTCTATCCAGGTCTCTTCAGTACTGGCAAAGAACTTAACTAGGAAGATCTGATCATCAAGAGTTAATCTGTGAAAATCAAAGCTGGACATGGAAACTTTTACACTTCTTTCTTTCAGTACTTCCAATCTTACATACATCAGACCATCAAACTCTTCTGTTTGAAACATCAACACTTTCTCAATCTTTTTTTGAATATGCAATCTTGAATCAGGAATTCTGAATCTGTTTGAAGCTTCTGCATAAGTCATCTGAGATCTCTCATCCATGAAACCATCAATATTGTTCTCCAAAACTACATAATCTCCTTCTGTGTGATAGAGATTCTCATATATTTCCTCTGGAAAGATATCATCATGAAATTGTCTAGCAAGTGGTACATCACTTAATTCCAGAATAAAATCAAATAAAGGCTCCTCTAAAATTGGCAAGTCAATCTTAGGAATTTCAATTGGCTTTCTGAATTGGTATTCTGAAGGCATAAAGTATTCTTCAACTCTATCATATTCTTCTGATTTGTCACCAAGATCATCAATATAGTTAAACTGAAACTCCTCTTGAAATTTCTGAGAGTAGTCAACAGTACTATCTTCTTCTCCCATCAGATCAATAGGCCTTACCATCTTCACAACTTTATGAATTTTCTGAATATTTAGAGCTTTGACTAATTCACTGTGCATCCTTCTGATCAAGACTTCATTTAGTATTCCTTCTTCTGACTCAGAGTTCTTATAAGGAACAATGTTTGTACAAATGTTTTCAACAACTGAACTCTCAACTGTTTCCTCTGACCTCAAAACAGGTTCCTCAATGGCTTCTTACTTCCATCTCTGCATCTAAGTTCAATTCTTCTGTTTTATCAGAATCACCACCATCTGTACATTCAACTTCCATTTCCTCTATATCTGAACTTTCAATCTGAACTATCTGATTATCCACTATCTGAGCAGTTTTATTTGTCTGAACTTCTGTGCACTTTGTATTGACCAATTGCATATATGCTATTTCAAAATCTTCTATACCAATATCATCATCAGAACTTAACCTTTGCTTTTTCTCCCCCTTTTGATGATCATGAAACTCATTATCATCAAACTTCCTTTTGAGGTTCTGAGCAGGAACACCTTCAGGTTCAGCTTCTGATAGTGGAACAGTTTGAAGTGGTTTTGAAGTTGAAGCCAAAGAAGTACTCAGTGCTTTAAGTACATACTCTTGCATATTCTGCATTTGTTTAACCAAATCCTTCTGAAATTCAGACACAATATCCGTGATCTCCTTTTTATGAGATTCCAAAGATAGCTTCACATCATTCATTTTAGTTTCAACAGATGTTATCCTTCCTTCCAACATATTTTTCAAGTCCTTCACCTCATCATTCAGATTATCCACCTTTCCCTCCAATTTTTCAACTTTATCCCCCAGCACCTTGTTTTGATTCTGAATCTTTGCAAATTCAGAAGAGTCTAACTGTGAACCTGAACCAACAGATGGTCCAGTTTTCATGTGCCCAGAGGGCTCATGGCCTGTAGATAACACTAAGTCATCTTGTACAACAGATGCACATTTTAATGAGGCTTTTGAAATGTTCACCTGACCAGGTCTTCCATCCAATCCTTGACATCCAAAATTAGGTATGTCTATGAATGTTCTGCCAGGAATACGAAATTCCTGATATGTGCAAGTGTTAGAAGGAATTTCAGGCTCAAATTGGATAGGATTGTGAGATCCAGACTCAATGTGATGAATAACAGGTTGGGATTTATCACCTCCCTCCAAATGAGTTTGGGATGGTTCCCCTGATTTATGTGAAACATTAGCATGTTGAAATGCTTCTGAGTGGGTATGGATGGGTTGTTCAAGTTCCACCACTAGGTCCATGGTGATTTTTTCAATATTGGACACCAAGAATTGTGAACCAATAGCAGATGTGGTTACCTGGTTAAGATTAGCTAGTGCAGAGGCATCTCTTTCTGTTTGAACCTCTGGTGACAATCTCTCATCCTCACCACCCTCATTCTGTTTTTCCTCACATATTCTAACCAAGCTCTCATTTCTCTCAGAATGTTCACCTATTTGAACATCCTCCCCCTCTCTAACTTGACTAGACCCCTCACCTCTCTTCTCAGGTTGGTCCTCTTGGGTAGGGATTTGAGGTTCTTCAATTCCCATAGAGGTGCAATATGCTTTTAAAATCTCACTCTCCCTTGGTATGTAATTCCTAAGTGATCTTGGCAAAATTTTATGATTAGGATAATGCTGGATTTTAGTAACAGAAGACATCTTACCCAAATAGAAAATAGGGCCATGTTGTTCATTCGATCTTCTAGGAATGGTTCTGTTTTCTTGCATTGCATACCAAATCACAAGTTGCCAATACCTTATGTAAGGTATATATGACAGAGGTGTATCCTTTGTTTTCTTTTGAATAGCCTTCTGATTTCTTTCAAACGTGTTCTTCATGTCTTCCCAAAGTATAGCAGTGTAGTCATAATGCCTATTCTTTACTAAACCTTGAAAGATTTGAAGAATCTGTTTTGAAGCTTGATCCGCAGAACTATTCTTCCCTGACAAACACTTATTCACCACATGAAAGAAACATCCCAAATTGGTGGCAATTTGTTCCTTCTGAACAAACTAAGAGTCCTTAATCCTTCATTGTATCCTAACTTCATAAACTCTGCAATTAATTCTTCAGTTAAAGGTGAGTCTTCAAAATCAAACCTTCTTTGTACATCATCTTTTTCTGGAAGATTTAGCATTTCTCTCAGTGCAGGAATTGATAAGGAAAAAGTTACTCTTCCAATTTCAGATATAAACTTGTTTCCTTCTAACCTAAGATATCTCCACCATTGTTGAATATATTGAACAGGGACTGTTTTGCACCTTGTAAACCATTTCCTGTAGGGATGATATTTGAATAACTCCATTATGATTCTGTGTTCAGGCTTAAATCTACTCTCCTCAAATAATAAGACACAATTGTTCTCTGACAATTTTAACCATTCGCCTTCAGGTACAACCCTTTCCACAAAGATTGGTCTATTTGACATTATCGACCCTGCAACACTCTGTTCATGTTCAACATTCATGTTTCCCTCAACTGCATTTCCTTCTGATTCGGCCATCTGTTCATCTTCTGCATTTATTTCATCATTCCTTATTACTACTTCTTCAACAACTCTATTTTGTACTTCATCATTATCAGAATCGGATGAATCCATTAAAGACTTAGCAGAATGCAGAGATATTTGACTACTTCTTCGGAAACCAGACATGATTAAGAAGAAAACAAACTCAAAGAACTCTGGATTGATTCGTATCTCACTTTTCGCTCTGAAATTTGAAAGAATTTGAAAGAGGGATTTTAAGACCTATTTAAAATCCGCGAAGTTGAAGGGTTTGTCGAAAAAACGATGTCAAAGTTATAGCGGAGTCAACACATTTGAAATGCCACAGAGGATTTAAATGAAATACGTGGCATAATCAACCAAATATGAAGCTGACACGTGTTATTGGATAGAATATTGACACAAGTCAAAGATCTGAATAACACGCTCAGAAGATTGACTTTCCTTTATCAGAGATCTGATTATTCTACTCAGAGTTCTGAGTCCTTGATTCAGAAGAATTTTGCCTTGTAACCAAATTTATTTAAAATCAACTTCTGACGAATGTAAAATCTTTTATTATTCAGAAGAGGTTTGAACAGATAGAAAAATATTTTATCATCATAATTCTGTTCAAATAATGATGATTTGAGATATTAAAAAAATCATTTAAAATCTTACATCTGAATATGAATTTTTTTTGAAATTCAGACATAGTTTGAACAAGTAATCAAAAACTTTTATCATCAAAACCTTGTTCGTCTTAGAATGATCAGAGATAAGAAATGAAAACAAACCTTTTAAGCATTATGAAATGATTTCCAGAAGATATTAATGCTCCCCCTTGACTTTAGCATGTACTTAAACATATATGAGACATAGAGATGAGATAGAAAAATAATAGAAAGAAAATAATCCACAAAATTGAAGTACTTGTATTTCTCAGAAATGAAAAAAAAAATTAAAGTTAGATTTCTGAAGTATTGACTCAGAATATCTGAACTCAAGACTCAGAAGTTCTGAACTCAAGAGTCAGAATTCTGAATACAAGATTCAGAGTTTTGAGTATACTACTCAGAAAATCTTACTTTAGAAAAAAAATATCATTTCAAAAAAAATATACTCAATTAGTTAGATTAAGCATTCCTATTTTACATATGAGAAAAGAGAACATTTTGTGATCAAGAGGCTTTGTGAACAAGTCAGCCAATTGATACTTTGTATGCACAAAGTGCATCTCTATAGTCCCCTTTTCCACGTAGTCCTTTATAAAATGATACCTCACATCTATGTGTTTAGTCTTTGAATGTTGAACAGGATTTTGAGTAATGACAATTGCACTTTCTGAGTCACAGTAGATTGGAATTTTGTTGAGCTGATACCCATAATCCATGAGTTGTGTTCTCATCCACAAAGTTTGAGAGCATGAAGCAGCAGCAGCAACATACTCTGCCTCAACAGTTGATGTGGACACACAATTCTGCTTCTTTGATGCCCAACTCACTATCTTATCCCCCAAAAAGTGACAAGCATCAGAAGTACTTTTTCTGTCCAACCTACTTCCTGCATGATCAGCATCAGTGAAAGCAGTCAATTTAAAGTCAGTTTCTTTTGGATACCATAAACCTAGATCAGGTGACCCTTTGAGATATCTTAGAATCCTTTTGACAGCCAACATATGTGATTCTTTTGGGTTAGACTGAAATCTAGCACAGAAACAAGTAGAAAACATGATATCTGGCCTACTTGCAGTTAGATAAAGTAAAGATCCAATCATGCCTCTATAGAGTTTGTTATCTACTGAAACTCCTTTGAGATCAGCATCTAACTTTATGTTAGTGGCCATAGGTGTTCTCATAGAAGCACAATCAGACATCTTGAACTTTTTCAGAATGTCTCTGGCATATTTTCCTTGATTTATAAAGATACCATTTGGTAATTGTTGGACTTGAAGACCAAGGAAAAAATTCAGTTCACCCATCATGCTCATTTCAAATTCAGATTTCATGACTTTAGAAAAATCATCACATAATTCTGCACTAGTAGAGCCAAATATTATGTCATCAACATAAATCTGAATAAGAATTAAATGCTCACCCTGTTTCTTTAAAAACAAAGTTGTGTCAATCTTACCTTTCTTGAACCCTGAAACTAACAAGTGTTGAGTAAGAGTGTCATACCAGGCTCTTGGTGCTTGTTTTAGACCATATAAAGCTTTATCTAAAATATAAACATGGTCAGGAAATTCTGGATCAACAAAACCTTCAGGTTGATGAACATACACCTCTTCATTATGTATACCATTCAGAAAGGCTGATTTGACATCCATTTGATATACTTTGAAATTTTTGTGTGCAGCATATGCCAAAAATATTCTGATTGCCTCTATTCTTGCCACTGGTGCAAATGTCTCATCATAATCAATTCCTTCTTGTTGACATTATCCCTTAGCAACCAATCTTGCCTTGTTTCTGACAACAACACCTGACTCATCCTTTTTGTTTCTGAACACCCATTTAGTTCCAATGATAGATTTACCTTCAGGCCTTGGAATTAGTCTCCAGACTTTGTTTCTTTCAAATTGGAGCAATTCCTCTTGCATTGCTGAAATCCAATCTGGATCCTCTAGGGCTTCATTGGCTTTCTTAGGTTCAATCACACTTAAGAAACCAGCAAACATTGCTTCATTTGCTGTAGCTGATCTGGTTTTTACTCCTGCTGATGGATCACCTATCACTTGATGAATAGGATGATCTTTAGTCCACTTGTGTGAACTAGGAAGCACATCAATCTCTGAAAATTTGTTGTTTGTATCATTCTCATCAACGATGGCTTGCAATTCTGAACTATCCCCTTGTTCTGATATATGTGTAGGTGTCCTATCCAAGTTTGGATTCTGAGCAATGAAGTCAGAATTCTGATTGACTTGTTCAGAGTTCTGAATATAAGGTTCAGAATTCTGAGTACAAGGTTCAGAATTTTCATCACTTGTATTTATCAAATTTGGGCAATCCTCATATGGACCTTTATCAGAAATTATAGTTGATTGAGCTACTTCTGGGGTTCTTTTTTTCATCTCTTTAACCATCTTTGGGTTTTCAAACTCTGCATATGAATCAGAAATTAGTTCTAGAAAAGCATTCTTAAACAATAAGTTGAGTTCTGAACAAATAGGATTAGAATTTGTATCAGAAGTCATTTTTGTCTTGTTCTGCATGAGTTCTGAACTGTCTTGTTCAGAAGTCTTCATTCTGGCTTCATCAAATGTTACATTGATGCTTTCCATCATCCTCTTGGTTCTTCTATTGTAGATTCTGAATGCTTTGGAAGTTAATGAATAACCCACAAAGTATCCTTCATCTGCCTTTTTATCAAATTTACCAAGCTTTTCTCTGTCTTTAAGAACATAGCATCTGCAACCAAAGACATGAAAGAATTTGATTAATGGTTTTCTTTTATTTATCAGTTCATAAGCAGTCTTATTTAATCTTTTATTGATTAAAGTTCTGTTCTGTGTAAAGCAAGCAGTTGCAATTGCTTCAGCCCATAAGAAGGTTGGAAGATTTGAATAGGCCAACATGGTTCTTGCAGCTTCAACTAGAGTCCTGTTTTTCCTTTCAACAACACCATTTTGTTGAGGAGTTTTGACAGCAGAGAAGTTGTGAGAAATCCCAGAATTTTCTAAAAAATTCTGAAGAGTCTCATTTCTGAACTCTGTTCCATTATCACTTCTGATTTTCTGAACTGGAAGTTGTAAGAAAACTTGAATCCTTTTGATAAAGTTTATCAAGATAGTAGCAGCTTCTGACTTAGCTCTTAAGAATTCAACCCATGTGTATCTGGAATATTCATCAACAATTACAAGCATATACTTCTTTCCTCCCATAGACTGAACTGAAATAGGACCACAAAGATCAGTATGAATCATTTCCAATGGTGCTTTGCAAGATGAGCCCATTTTTAATTTGTGAGAGCTCTTTTTCATCTTGCCCATTTCACAAGCTGAGCATAATGAGTCTTTTTCAAATTTAATCTTTGGTAAACCTTTAACAAGATGTTTTGCAACAAGATTATTCAGATCTTTGAAGTTTAAATGAGAACATCTTATGTGCCATAGCCAGCATTCATTTGCAGTTGAATTTGATAAAAGACAAACAGGATTTAATGGTTGTAATTTTGAAAAGTTAACCACAAATAAGTCCATATGTCTTTTGGCCCAGAAGACTTTAATATCATTCTCAGTTAAAATCATGCAACCTGTTATTTTGAACTTGATTTGACAAAGACTGTCTAAAAACTGACTTATGCTGAAAAGATTATGTTGTAATCCCTCAACAGAGAAAACTTTTTGAATTGTCAGATCTCCTTTTGTTAAATCCCCATAACCTTTAACTTGACATTTGCTGTTATTGCCAAAGTTTACTGCTCCTCCAGCCTTTTCCGTGAAATTTGATAGAAAAGACTTCTGACCTGTCATGTGTCTTGAAGCTCCTGAATCTAAAAACCACACATGACAGCCCTGCAAAAACAATCAGTTAGTTTTAGGTACCCATTTTGGAATGGGTCCTTCTTTGTTAGCTTTGTTATATGATTTAACAAAAGTGCCTTTTACTTTCCATTCAAAATCTTTCTTTAAACACCATTTTCCTTCAACTTTTATGAAGTCATAACATTTTCTGTTCACAAACTTGTTCAATTTCTTCTTGAAAGTTTTAAATTTGGATGTTGAAGTGTTTTCAACTTTCTTTTCTTTCACATTAAGCTCTTTCTTATTCTTTCCTTTGATTTCAGTTTGAGGCTTCACCTTTTTTATCTTTTCTTTTCTCTGAGTTTGAGGAACAGAAACAGTTTTCTTTTCTGTATTCTGAATATCTTTTCTTATAAAAGAAACAGATGTTATTGTGATTGGATATTTCTGAGAATATTGAAAAGAATCACTACTACATTGAACACAAATGAGATTTTTCTTTGCAAGTAACAACAGATCTGTACCATAAGTCTTTTCACTGTTATTGCTATTTTTCAAAGTACATGAGCATTTATTACAAAAACTATGTGCTTTTGGTACAGAAGCAGAATTCAATCCAATCTTCTCAGAAACTCTTTTCAGATCATCTTTCCTTTTGCTTTCCTCTTTTTCTGAAAAATTCAACTTGTTTGTGTTAGAGGATGAAGTAGATGATTCACCTTTTTCATATGTACTTGATTCATTAAAGAATTTATCATTAACTTTTAGAGCATTAATCTTGAAAAGATCATATTCAGCTTTCAGTTTCTCAAGCTCTGTTATTTTCTGAATAAAGACACTCTTTTCTTTTACAGCTTCTTCAAGTTTAAAATCCACTTCACATTAATCATTTTCAAGTTCATCAAAAGATTTCCTTAAGTCCTCAAGTTCATGACTTACAAGATTAAATCTCTTTTCAAGTTCTAAAAAGTCTTCTAACTTTGTTTCAGAATTTTTAGTTGACTCAGAATTCTGACTCTTTGAATCAGAATTCTGATTAACAGACTCTGACTTCTGACCTTCAGAATCAGAGATCTGACTTGAACAATCAGAATTCTGATTAGAATATTCAGATTTCTGACTAACTGTTTCAGAAACCTTACTAGTATCAAATATACTTTCTATGTCAGAATGAGAAAAACTTTGTTGTTTATTTTTGTAACTGACATTTAGAGAGTCATATTTGAATTTAGTGTCATTATATCTGGGTTTCTCTTATGTTGGTTTAGAAATTTCTTTCTTAACCTTATCTTCTGAAACATCTGATTTTTCTGTTTTTGATTCAGAAACTGTTTCCTTTGTCTTTTTAGAATTTGATTTCTGCAAACTATCAGACCTTGTTATAGAACTCGCAGGTCTGATGAAAATTTCAACAATTTCTGGAATTTTTGGTTTAGGAACATGAAGCTTTTCAAAATCATACAAGTTGACTGGAGCTCTTTTCAAAACAACATTTTCTTCTAATCCCAATCCCTTCTTTGGATTATAAAATCTTGTATCTTTAACATAGCTTGTTAAAAGATTTAATGTTTGCCGAGTTTGACCTCTTTTCAAGTTAAGATCTTCTAATTCTTTGATTTTGATGTACAAATTCTTTCTTTCCTCAAATAGCATATCAAACTTTATTTGTAAATCACCCTTTTCATCTTTAACCTTTGAAAGCTCATTTTTTAATTCAGAAAGATTTTTCAACAATTCAGAATTTTCAGTTTTAACTTTCTGTTTCTCAACCTCAGATTCCTCATACTGTTCTCTTATTACTTCTTTTTCAATTCTGAATTTGTTAACCAGACTTCTTTCTCCTTTTATCTGTTTTATCAGTTTAACAAACTCAATTTTCATGTCACCAATCTGTGTCATTAAATCAATTTCAAGTGCAGAATGTACCTTAGTGGATGACTCAGAATTAGCATCTTCAAAGTCAGAATCATCCTCATTCCTCATCTTTGCCATATAACTCTGCATCTGTGAAAAGTGAATGCAGTCATCTTCATCTGAAGTGTAATACAACCAATTTTCCTGTTCAGCTAACATTGCCACTTCATCATCTCTTTTCTTGGCTAGCTGAGCCTTTTTGGTGTAGTACTCATAATCCTTCACAATTTTTACTTTGCAATCCTTTGCATAGTGACCAGACTTTCCACATTTGAAGCACAGATTCTTTTATTTTCTTTCTTTCTTCCTTCTCTTCTTTATTTTCTTCTCTTCTCTCTTCCTTCTTTTCATATTTACTCTCTCCTCTTTCTTCTCTTCTCTTGAAATCTGAATTTCCCTGCTCTCTCTTGTAATTTCCCTGAAATTTACCCTTTCCATACCTCTTGTTAAAAGTGTTTTTTGGGTGCTTTAACAAAGCTAACTTCTCAGCAATTATTTTGATATCTTCATCTTCTTCTGATCCCTCTTCCTTATCAGATTCTTCCAGCTTTGGTATCTCAGATAGATACGCAGTCTTTTTGGGTGCTTTAACAATTTTGGACTTTGACAGAAAAGCTAACTGTTCTGCAACATTTTTTATTTTCTTCAACAACAATCTTAACAGAGTCTTCTTGCTGATTAAGTACACAAAATAGATCATTGAGATCTTCTTCACACATATCCTTATTCATTTGTAGACTGATAGCAAACGATGACCATTCTGAATTTAGACTGTTCAGAAATTTGAAGTTTATTTCTGACTTTGTCCTTTTCAGCCCATTTCTTCTCAAATCATTCAGTATAGTGCAAAATTTACTATACGTCTGAGTCAAACTTTCTGATTCTTTAGCCTTGAACCTGTTGATCCAAACCCTTAGTGATTTGATAATGACCCTCTCTTATATACTTAGTGAAAATTGTAAGTAAACAATATGTATCAGAGTTTCACTATCGCTGATAAGTACTAAGATCTTCCAGTACCGCTGATAGGAACTCTTGTTGTTTAGATTAAAACATTCAGCGAAATTATTCACCATAATACTCTGAGTCTGTTCATTACTTATGGTGATCGCTGATAAGTTAGTTGTTTACTTATGATCCCTGAAGACAAGTTTCACGTCAACATAGGTTCTACGCTGAAGTCGAAGATCAAGCTCAAGAACCAGCGACAAGTCTCCTAATGAACTGATGCGGATCAGCGAAGACTCATATTTGTCCAATCAACGTGAAGTATCAAGTACAAGACTTCAGCTATCGCTGAACTCTATCATTCGCTGATGAAGAATGATAGATCGCTGAATCAACGAAAAGCTGATCATGAAGTCATCCGTACAAAGTACTTTTGTCTTAACCACCCTTGCACGACTCCGTACGATATGTCAGAAAAGAACCTCCTTATTGTCTGAAATCGTACAACCACTCTGATACTACACTGTTCAAACATGTGGCTACTTAGGTTGTCAACAAAGGTCAATGACATGCAACCAATCAGCTGCTGCCACATGTAAAGTGTATACTGCCATGCATTAAATGCATGCAGTATATAAGAAGATGAACTCACTTCATTTTGAAGTAACTTGCTAACTCTGGACAAGTTCATCCTTCTTATCTTAAGATAGGTTATTATTAGTAATTTCCTTCTCCTTCTTAGTGCAAGAAACTTAGTGTTCCAACTTGTTTAGATTTAGGATTTATCCTTAATATTGTTTCTGCAACAAGCTGTAAATTGTTAATGATTTATCAATGAACAATTTAGAAAAGTAAAATCTGTGTGTTTGTATTCAACCCCCCCCCCCCCCCCCCCTTCTACAAACTTGTATAGCCCTTCGGGACCAACAAGTGGTATCAGAGCGGATTTGTTTAATCTCATAAACAAGATCTAATCTATACTAAGATTTCTCTTCCTTGCTATTTCTGAAAAATGACTACTAACACAAACACAAATTATATCGACAATGGTTCTCTTGCAAAACCCCCTAGATTCTCCAGAGATAACTTTAATCTATGGAAAAATAGGAAGACTCTCTTCATAGAAGGTGTAGACCCTACTATGCCTTATTATCTTGAAAACGACCCATTTATTCCTGTAAGAAGTGATGCCGATGTACCTGCCGCTGAGAATAGACCTGCTATTCCAGAAAGATTGGTACCCAAAGAAGTTCATACGTGGACTGACGAAGATAAAAAGAAAGTGGCTATCGACACAAAAGCTAGATCCATACTATCCATGGCTCTTCCTGACGAAGTCTACCATTCCGTCATGAACCTGAAATCCTCAAAAGCCATGTGGGACACAATATGTGTTCAGTATGAAGGTACTGCTGAAGTCCAGGACTCTCGAAAGATCAACCTGGTAAGACAGTATGAAAGTTTCAATTGTGGTAAGAATGAGACTCTCTCTGAAGTTCACCAACGTTTTAATTGCTTAATAATAGATCTGAAAACTGTTGGTAAGGAATATTCTAACTTTGAAGTGCTGACAAAGTTTCTAGAATGTTTACCTGAAAGCTGGGACAGTTATTCTATGTGTCTCAAGCTGTCAAAAGATCTAAGATCAATGACCCTTGCTACCTTATATGGCACGATGCTGAATCATGAGCAATCAAGCCATCTTAAGAAGAATCTTATAAAAGATTCCAAAAGCACCCCTGTTGCTTTAATCTCAGAGGAACCTTCTACTCAGCGACCCTCGGTCACTATCACTGAGTTAGAAAGTAACTCTGAAAGGTCATCAGATTCTGACTCTTCAGATGATGATGAATCTTTGGCTCTCCTAACTAAAAAGTTCAGGAGATTCGCCAAAAAGAAAATGTTCAGAAAGAACAAACCCCTTTCAATAACTGATAAGCCAAGATCATCAGCTAATGTTGATAAGGCTACTGCTACTTGTTTTAACTGCAAAAAGATTGGACATTTCGCTAACGAGTGCAAGTCTAAGAAAGTATCGAGAAACTCAGCGTTTCCCAAGAAATCCTTTATTCCCAGGAATAAAGATGACAAATATTCTAAGCTGAAAGAAAAATATTCAAAGCTGAAAAGCTTCAAGAAGAAAGACAAAGGCCTGATGGTTTACGATTGGGCTGCTTCTGAAGAAGAAGAATCATCATCTGATTCTGAGGATGATGAAGCAAATCTCTGTCTTATGGCAAAGATTGAAGATGAGGAAGAAAGTTCAGATATTCCCTCTACTTCAACATCTGCAATTCAGGTATCACCTTCCTTCTTTACAAATATTGCAAATATTGATGAAGCTGATAGTCTCCGCAAAATCGATCTCTTGACTAGAAGTTTATATGAAGCCATGAATGGCAAAACAATAGTTGAAAACCAAAACCTTGATCTCGCTGAACAGCTTAAAAACTGTCACCTTCAAATAGAAAAGCTTTCTAAAATTGAAGAAGATTTTAAAGATCAAGTGCATTTAAATCAGCTAGTCAAAATCGAACGGGCAGAAGCTATCGCTGCTTTGAAAGCTGAAAAAGCTACTGTTGAAGGATGGTGTAACTCTTCAACAAAGATCACTGAGATAATTAAGTCTCAGATACCCCTGAGTGATAAACGTGGTCTTGGTTACAAATATGAAACTAAAGAACCAACCACTGATCGTTCCATGCTCTTATTTGGAACTTTCGTATCCTCAGTCGCTGATACTTCATCCTCTCAGTGTTCCTCGTCTAGACCGACTATCCCTGAGGAAATCTATACCTCAAAAGGTAAAGAGAAAATGGTTTATCCAAAACCTACCTCTGTCTTTAAAGATAAAGGTAAAGGAATTGCGTTGAACAAAAATCCTCAGAAGGGTACTTTAGTACCAAAGCTGAATGCTTCTAAAGCTTTAGTGATTTATTCCTCTGGATCAAGGAATCAGATCTCTGGATCTACTCAGCGTGGGTCTATTCAGCGATCTGCTCCTAGACTCAGAGTGGATGTCCTTGGTAAGAAATCTGAAGAACTAAATGTTCCTCCCATTTCCAAAGCCAAAAGCGTATTTGGTGCTGGTCCTTCTATTTCAAAATCAAAAGCTCAGCACTCAAATGGTCCTAGAACAACTTTTAGTTATAAGAAATATTATCACTGTGGACTCACTGATCATATTGCTAGTAAGTGCCCCACAACCAGCAAAGCTGATAAGATAGCTAAGGTGAAGATTGCCCCCAAGGCAAAGAAGACCACTAAGGTTAAGAAATTAACTAAAGTGAAGACTGACAAAGTTGAATCTTCAAATGTTGCGAAGACTGCTGAACCTTCCATTCCAACTGCTTCCACTGACAAACGTATACACATGGTTAAGTGGATACCCAAGAAAAACTAATCTTCCTTTGTGATGCAGGTTCAGAAGGGTATCTGGTATCTCGATAGCGGATGCTCTAGACACATGACTGGAAAGAAAAGCCTGCTCGCTGAATACAAGGAAGAGAAGGGTCCCTCTGTGACTTTCGGTGGAAATGGAAAAGGACATACCCGAGGGTTTGGTGTACTCTCAAATGGTACAACCACCTTCAGAAGAGTCGCATATGTTAAAGGGCTAAAGCATAATCTTCTAAGCATCAGTCAGCTTTGCGACAAGGATAACAAAGTAATCTTTACTAAGGAATCCTGCTTTGTCACTGACAAAAAGGAGAAGATAGCTCTCAGCGGTTATCGTTTGGAAAATGTTTATGTAATAAACATGGACTCAACAACCACTGAGAACTCCTGTTTCTTCTCAAAAGCCTCATCTGATGTGTTAGCTTTAATTAGTCCCTAATTTATATGAATGTTTTATAAAGAAATAGTGTCAAGGACTTATTTGTATTTGTTGAGTGTCAAGGGCTAATATTGTAAATAACCAATTGTTGTTTTTGGTTATAAAGTCTTGTCTTAGAGTTTATTAGGTTAAGCCTCCTAGCCTCCATTTTGAAAGAGTCAGACGTATAGAGAAAGAGAGCTTCAAGAGTGAGTTGTGCTTATTTCATATATTGTAAACTCCTCTTTATCAATCAAATACAAAGATTATTGCTATAATTATTGTTACTTGTTATATCTGGGTTCCAACAATTGGTATCAGAGCCAAACAGATTCGAATTTGTGCTTCAATCCATTGTTTTTTTATCAATTTTCGGAGTTTTATTTTGCTGCACTCTGTTTTGCTTCGGAAAACCACTTTCTGTTGGTTTTTGGACAAAACTACAAGCATTAAAGTTTCTTAGAATAGTGTCACGAACCTGTGTACCAAATATCAGCTCAATCCGATCATTTTTGAAAAATTTGACTCAAGAACATTTGAATCTTCATCCTTAACTTTTATTTGCTGCACACGTTTTTGTTTCGAAAAACCATTTTCTGTCGGTTTTTGGACAAAACCCGAAGAATTAAAGTTGCCCAGAATATTCTCGTGCACCTACTTACTAAATTTCAGCTCAATCCGATAAGATTTGAAAAATTGATTCAAGTGCACAAATTCTACTTCTCACAAAGTATCTGTTAACGATCATTTTTTTTCAAGTAACAATATGTCAAGGCTAAAATTTAGTGCTGATGCTGATTTTCATTATTATTCTAAACTCAGTACTAATTTTCGCAAAATTATTCCTAATCTTGAGAAAGAGTTGGAAGAAAGGAACAAGAGCATTCTTATTGATTCTGATAAAATTACCAAGCTAGAAGAGGCAGGTAAACTCTTAACCAATGAGAATATTGAACTGAAAAGGAAACTATTTGAGTCTGAAAAGTTTTGTGAAAAGAAGAAAGAGAAGTTTGACGAAGATAAGACTGTTTTTGAAAAAGAGAAGAAACGACTTGAACTTAAATGTTTAAGTTTTTCTAAACTGATTTCTGATTTTGAAAAACTTGTGATTTGTAAAAGAGAGAAGATTGAAAAGGAGAAAACTACTTTTGAAACAAAATCTATGGAATTTTCTTGTAGAATTTCAAAATTACAGAAAACTCTTGAAAAGGAGAGGAAAGAGCATGATTGTGAAAGAAAATAGTCTGAAAAGTTGAAGGTTGAAGGATTTCAAACAAAGTGTTTGAAAGATGATTTTGAGAAAGAAAGAAAGGTTTTTAAAGCTGAAATGTCCAAATTGACAAAAAGACTTTCTCTTTTGTCAACTAAGATCATGTTGGAGAAGAGGTATAAATCTGATCTTCAAAAGATGTTTGATATGAATTTAAAAGAAAAGGAAGTTTTAGCTAAAAGGATTAAGGATTTTGACTTAGCAAACTCTTGTGCTGATCAATCAGTTAATCAAGTTTTTAGAAGAGTAAAAATGGTTTGGATAGTCAAAGGCTCTTCACTTGTTCAAAATGTTCAAAAGCCATTCATTTCTGTTGAGTATGACAAGATCAACAAAGCATTTCATGCAAATTCTAACAAAATAGGACCCATTTGGAAATGGGTACCAAAAATTGTTTGATCTGTCTTGCAGGTACAATGGACTCCTTAATATATCTGTTAAGGACTCAGGCTTCAAAGTTCAATATGGACTCTTAAACACTCAGTTTAAGACTCATCCGTCAAAGACAATTGATTTCGGTGCACAACAATCAAGTACAATGACAGCATGCTGGCAGATTTGTGATGCTATAGTAAATTGATCATATCTCACTGATTAAGACACCGATTGATGCGATTCGAAAGGCCCTGGATTTCTAAGACATAGATGAACAATTCTCGTGTTTTGAGAATTGAGAGATTCGATATTTATAAGGGTCATATGCATCGTTGAAGTAGACATCAGTGTGCTGATGGAAAGCTGATGGACAGATCTGCGCGACTGTGGTAAATCAACCATATCTTTGTCGTACGAGCTCGAAAAGAGGTGATTCAAGATGATCTGAATAGATAACAAACAAATTCAAATTGTTTGTGTTTTGAGTTTTTGCAAACTCCAGAGGTAAAATGGTCTAAATCAATGTCAAAGCAAGTGTAACACTTCTGTTAAGCTTCTGCCGAGCGACGACCAAACCTCTGTCGGACGCGACCAAACCTCTGTCGCACATGACCAAACCTCTGTCGCACGGGACCCAACCCTTGTCGAGCAACTACCAACCTCTGTCGAGCTGCGACCAAACCTCTGCCGAGCCTTTGTCAAGCGTTTGTCAAGCCACGATCATTCTTTGTCGACCACTCAGACCAACTTCTAGCGACAACATAAGCTCTGGCTCAGATTTTTGCGACCACCCTCTATGGTACTGTTCACCACAGAGCCTCTGTGAACCCCGACATAGCCTCTGTGGACTGAACCTCTGTGACCGAACTTCATAACCCATAGCGCAACGTCTTAGTTCTTGCTGTCTGATTTGCGCACCTGTCGTATTTTCAACATAAGTCCCTCCTCGAAGCTCCACATTTGATGAGTCCAGATGCGTTGGACTCCTAAGACACAGATGAACAATTCTCGTGTTTTGAGATTGGTCTGAATCGGTGTTCTTCTTGGTCAGAACCTCTGCTAAAGTCAGTATACATCTGCTGGACAGAAAGTTGTGTTTCACTAAAATCATCATCAGAGATCCGTCGGCACTGCGATCAACCTCTGCCGCCAAACCTCTGCCGACCAACCTCTGTGGTACTATTCACCACAGAGACTCTGTAAAATCCGACAGAGCCTCTGTGGACTGAACCTCTGTGACTCAACCTCAGCCCGATTTTTGTTTACTTGTTGTCAGCTTTGTGCTGCTTTAGAAACATGCGTATAACTTTTGACTTGGTGCTCCAAATTACACGAGTCCAGATGCATTGGAAATATAATTCACAGACGCACGACTTTGATGTTTTGCGTTTTCTCAAATTATGTGTGCTGATATGCCGAAAATAGCTTCAATGTCTACTGTAAGGTGCTGGACCGAAAGCATTGCATTTAATTCATGCTCCTTCTGCTTTCAAGAACGGTGTTCTCTCGATGATTCTACACACAGCAGTGTAGAACCAGTACCTCATCAGAATAATTGCTTCTACATAACTCAGTGTTAGACCAGTACCTCAGATACACTCAAATCAGAGTTTTGGCTGGTAAATTTCTAAACTCTAATCCCCGCACCTTTTTTTTAAGTAGAACTATTTGTGCTGTTGGATATTCCTAACAAATGTGGAATCATCAAATATGATTACCAACACTTTCTGATTCTTATAGTGTTGGAACCCAGATTCGCTTAATCAAGATTAACAGTCTATTAGTTGAGTTTAGAGTTTGATGCGGAAGCGTATTAAACTAACAGATATGTTTGATAGATATTAGAACGCACATATATAAAGAAAACAGTAAAGAATGAAAAGGATTTCTTGAACAGTTACTGTTATTCAATATATAATAACAACACGAAGAACAGATTAAGATCTGTTGGTGTGTGAGAATATAACACTCAGATATTTGACAATAAAGTTTGAGAGTATTAGTGATTCCTTGTCTATTCGTTGTTAGGAAGATCTCAACATGAGACTTCCTTTTATACTATTCTTAGAAGACTATGAAGTTGGTCACTGTTCCTTTTACGGCATGAATAGTAAACTGGATGGTGTGAACAGTGGACTGGATGGTGTGAGCAGTTGTTTGAGCCATGCGCATTTAATGGAGCAGATGTAATATTGGTAAATGCATTAAATGGCGCAGACGTCTATTTTGTACCATGCCCTATTGAGTCCACTCAGAGCTTGACACGTGTTTTGACAGTACTTTTCCATGCAAGTTGATGAACGTATCTAGTAATATCTTCCAAGTCTTCATAGCAGACCACAGAGGCTCTGTAAGGCATTACAGAGGTTCTATGGTCTGACCTTCTGTGGAGCAGTCCACTTGTTTCCGAGTTGATCTTCTTCTTGCGCACTACAGAGGTTCTGTGATTACCTCTGTAGCTTCTGTGGCTTTCTGGACTTGATCTTCTGGAAGAAGTGGCAGAGCCTCTGTGAGAGGCTTTTCTATACTTAGCCTATTTTTCACTACTTCTAAGTATTTCTATGATTAGGAAGATTGAAGCTAACAATCTCCCCCTAAGTAGTGAAAAATAAAAATTTGACTTTGTGTTTAGTTAGGCTAAGTTAGATAAGACAAAGGTTAAACAATACCTTGAAATTTCTCATTTAGAAATATGCCAGAGGCATTTTACATTTGAGTACAATGAAAGATAAACTTTTGTTTGCAGAGATTGGAGGTCTGAGAATCAGATTTTGGCATCTTTGAAATCGTTGTAGCTTCTGTTGTCTCTGCCGACTTTTCTGATCTCTTTGTAGAATCTGATGCAGAGTTCTCTTAGGCGGATTGTTGAGTCTATTTCTCTGATGAAAGTATATGCATCATCTCTATCCATTTTCTCTGTACCTCTGTATTTTACAAGGCTTGCTCTGAATTTGCTCAGAGTACTGGTTGCGTACTTCTGACAATCCATGAGTACAAAAAGTTTAACCTGGTGTTGTGGGTTTTGAAATACTAACCCAAATCTTGGTTCTCTGATGATTGAGTTGGGCACAGCGTCTGGTGGGCAGCGATCTTCTGGTGGTCGTAGATCTAGATGTTTGAGACCAAGATCTTTTCCCAGCTGAAAATCTATCATGCTGTATAGCAGAAGCTTTTCCCTCATCGCTTTTCTCAATACTTGATAGGCTCTGGTGTTTGCCTCTGTGTTGTAGTTGTCCTTTGTCCATTGCAGAAGGTCAGGTAGATCGTATGGATTGATGTTTCTTAAGTCAGCATCAACGAAGGTAGACTCTGAATTGTTCTCTCTTCTGACTTTGTAAAGATTGTACCTGACCCTTGGATAGGTTCTTGTGAAGGAGAATCTGCAGAAGATCACTTTTTTTATTTTGTGAATTGAGAAGACATCTGCTTTGGCTCTTGGCTTTGTTCTTGTGAAGATGTTCTCAAATTCTTCTCTGATCCTTGGATCTGTCACATGATCTATTGGATAGTTTGTCTGAAAGGATTGTTTGTAGAGGTATTTGTATACCACTTCTTCCATTTCTTCATGTGTTGGACCAGGTCGTGGAATTTGTCTTCTGAGACTCTCCATATGTTGAACAACTTCTGCAGCTCTACCAGTTAAAGGAGTTTCTGACAGAGGCTTCAATCCATGTGCCCAGTCAACTTCTTCGGGTTTTGGGGTTTGAAAGGCGTCAAATGCACTTTTCATCAGTTTCTCTGTTGGCTTTGACAATGTTTTCTTCTTCTTAGGTTCCTCTGTCAGTATCCCTTTGCCTTTATCTTTTGTTGTCGTGGCATAACCTGTTGCTTCTGTGGGATTTGAGGTTTGTACTTCTGTAGGTTTGTGCAGCTTCTGTGGTCGTTTTCCTTGATGTTTCATCTTCTGCACTTTCTTCTGCTTCGGCAATTGCATCTGTAGTATGTACAGAAGAAGATGAAGCATATTTAGGACCAGTTAGAGACAAACCTGTAGGATTTTGTCCGACAGAGGACGGTTCTTCAGAAACTCTGATTGTTCCAACAGAAGGATCAATGTTTTCGTTGAGCATCTCTAAAAATAGAAGATCCAAGTCTTCTTTTGCTCGTGAGATGACAGAGGATTTCCCTTTAATTCCGAGTTCTGAACTGATTTGTTCAGAAGTCATTTGGAATGAATCATCAAAAGAAACATTGATGCTTTCTACAATCTTGTGAGATTTAGTAAGGAATGTTCTGTAGGCTTTGGAAGTGGCAGAGTATCCAATGAATTTGCCTTCATCTGCTTTTACATCAAACTTTCCTCTTGAATCTCTGTCGTTTAAGACGAAGCATTTGCATCCGAATACATGGAAAAATTTGATGTTTGGCCGCCGTTTGTTAATCAATTCGTAAGGCGTCTTGAGGTGTCTTTTCACAATGGTTGATCGATTTTGAGTATAACACGCAGTAGAAATTGCTTCTGCCCAAAAGTTCATTGATAATCCGCATGCTGACATCATAGTTCTTGCGGCTTCCACAAGTGTTCGATTTTTTCTTTCGACAACACCGTTCTGTTGTGGAGTGCGAGCTGCAGAGAAGTTCTGTGATATTCCTTCTGTTGAAAGATAGGCTTCAATGACAGAGTTTTTAAATTCTGTGCCATTGTCACTTCTTAACTTCTGTATTCTGCAATTATAAAGAACTTGGATTCTTTTCATTAGATTTATCAATATATTTGGAACATCTGATTTCTTTCTAACGAATTCAACCCATGTGAAACGCGAATACTCATCAATTAGGACAAGTATGTATTTCTTGCCACCTAGGCTCTGTATGGCAATGGGACCGCAGAGGTCGACATGAAGCATGTACAGAGGTTTAGTGCAAGATACATCTGTTTTGCCTTTGTGGGAAGCTCTTTTGAGTTTTCCCATCTCACAGGCAGAACATAAATGATCCTTATTGAATTTAACATTTGGCAAACCTTTAACTAGATCAAGTTTGACCAGTTTTTCCAATGTGTGAAATTTTAAGTGACAGAACCTGTTGTGCCATAACCAGGCTTCTTCACTTTTGCAGGCAACAAGGCAAACTTTGTCTTTGTTCTTTGAGTTGAAGTTCATTAGATATAGATCACCTATTCTTTCAGCTCGCAGAAGTTCCATACTTGTTTCTTCACTTTGTAGAGAGTAGAAAGTTCTTTTGAACAACACATTGAATCCTGTATCACAAAGTTGACTTACACTGAGTAGGTTGTGCTTAAGGCCATCCACATATGCAACTTTGTATACAGAAACGTCTTCTTTCCTTATGACTCCATAGCCTTTTATGTGTCCTTTCTTGTTGTCTCCAAAAGTCACAGATCCACCATCTTGTGTTTCTTTGTACGTGGATAGTGCACTTCTGTCACCAGTCATGTGCCTTGAGCATCCGGAGTCTAGATACCAGATTGGCACATACTTCTTCTGCAGGACAATCACAGAGATTTAGGTACCCATATCCATATGGGTCCAATATTGTTAGAGTTTTTCAAGTTTGCCTTGGCATTCTTGAAATACATTTTGTTCTCTGCAGAAGAGTCAGATTGTTTCTTTGTGGGATTTGACTTTTGAATTGTCGTAGAGAGTAAACAGACTTGACTTGAAAAATGATTATTAAGTTTAGACATAAGATCAAAGCAATGACAGTATTGAATATGAGATGTAATTTGCTTGAACTTTTCATTGAACTTTTTAAACTCAGCCACAGAGGCATTACATTCTTTCTTTACATTTGATTTCCTATTACTAGAAGATCTATGAATACTCGAATGTTGTTTGCAAAAGCTCTGTTTAGGACCTGCCTTCTGTGGGTTGCTTCTGTGGTGAACTTCTTTCATCACTGTCACAGAAGAAAAAGATTTATTAACCTTGGGTTTTGAAAATCTAGAACTTATAGGATCAATAGAGGTCTTCTGTAACATTTTAAGCTCAGCAGAGGTTTTGATATGTAGATTCAATTTTAGAAAATCTTGGCAGATTGGAATCTCTGTGAGTTTCTCTTTTGGAGAAATAGTTCTGTGAGGAACTTCAGAGGAGAATTTGACATCCTCTGTGTCACAGTGAATTATCCCTGATTTGAAATCAGTCTCTGAGTTGTCAGAGGATGAATCGTCCTCGTATGCAGAGGTTGAGTCAATTCTTTCAATAGAGGCTGGATTTTCTGAGCATGTATCGTACGAGCTTTCTTCCTCTGTAGAATAGTTTTCATAGATTGCAGAGGTTTCTAATAAGATTTCTTCAGTGAGAGTTTTATCTATAGAAGATGTACAGAAATTTTCTAAAACGCTTGATTTCCATATTTCCAAAATTTCTTTTTCAATTAAATTTTTAAAGTTTTCTTCTGAAAAAATGGGTTTAAACTCAGGAGCTTCTGCTGATAATTTCTTTTCAACGTTTATCAAACAGACAAAAGCAACCTGTGTTTGGGTCTCTGGTTTACCAAACTTGAAGATACCAATTTGATCTTGTGTTTTCAGATATTTCTTTGGTTTGATACCTCTATTGACAGAGGTTGAAGATGATGAGTCTGTGTTTTCAAACCACACGTTAATCATCTTCTTATGTTTCTTCAAGTAAGGATCCACAGAGATTTTCGCCCGTTTGCTTACAGAGATTAGATTTGGAAAATCTGGTTTGTTTGTTTTTCCAATCACAAATAACGAGGACAGAGGTTTGTTTCTTTTGCCTTCAACACCTAGGGTGATATCATCATACCCTATACCTCGTCTCCCTATTTGTGAGTTTATTTTTTCATAAACTTTCTGTGCATCTTTATAGTTTTTAAGCAAAACTTCTCTTCTGAGTAAATCTTGCCATAATACCTCTCTTTCTCTTTGAAAGTATTCTTTAAGAGCTCTTATGTCAGTAGTTTCGCTCCTTGAAACTGAAAGTTCTTTTGTTTTATCTTTTAAAGTATTGGTTAATTCATAAATTTGTTTTTTTAAAGGATCTAGAGTTTTGTTCCAATTCTTTTCTATTCTCTCTTTGTCCTCAAAAATCTTTGCTTTTTCTTGAGTGAGAAGCCGTACTTCTCTCTCATTGAAAGTGAGTCTTTTCTGAATACTATGATTTATCTCTTTCAGTTCAATTAATTCAATGTTAATTCTAAGTGCATTATCATCTACAGAGGTAATACAAGAGTTGGAATTTGAAGTGGATACCTCAGAGTCAGTGCAGGAGTCGACTTCTGCCATGCCACAGAAGAGGGCATTAGCGGTATGTTCATCGTCAGAAGTAGAGTCTGACTGGAAGTCTTCGGTGTTCTCCTCAGAATGTCCTTTTGCCATTAAGGATTTTTGAGCATAATATTCGGCTTTCTTTTTGTAGAAAGCAGAGTCCCTCTGTGGGCGATTTGATCTGCTTCTGCATTCATTCGCAAAATGGCCTGGTTTTCCGCAGTTAAAACACCCTTGAGGAGTGTTTCCTGTTCGATCATTGGACTTCTGTAGGTCTCCGCCTTTCTCTGATCTACATTCATTTGCATAGTGACCAGGTTTGCCGCACTTGTAGCATTCTTGCTGCGTGTGGCTTACCGAGTCATTTGACCTCTGTCGGTCATTCCCTCTGTAATTTCTATCGCTTGACCTCTGTCGGCCACTTGATTCTTCTCCTCTTCTGTCATCCTGGTTTTCTCTATCATATCTTTCATTTCCGAAACCTCTTCTGTTTCCTCTGAACTCTTTTGTCAATAGAGCTAAAGATTTAGCTAGTGACGCAAGAGTTATTTCCTTTTCTGCTTGCTCTTCTTCTTCTTCACTGTCAATTATCACCATCTTTTTCTTCTCCTTCTTCTTCTCCTCTGTGGCTTTATCATTTCTTGGTCTCTGTGCATCCTCTTTAGTTTTACTAACTAATGCATATGGTGCAATGGTTAGTGTTTTAGCCTGTGCTATCTGAGGTTCTTGTGCGGCTAATGTTCCGTAAAGATCAGAGAGAGTCCAGGTGTCTAGATCCTGATTTGTCTGTAGGGACATAGACAGCTGGAGCCATTCTTCATTTAGACTTTTTAAAAACATGACATTGTTTTCTTCAGAAGTTCTGTCAATGCCTGATTTTCTGCACTGGTTGATTAGAGAGTTGAATCCGTCGTATGTTGTTTGCAGAGATTCTGTTGCAGAGGCTTTGAATGCATGATATTCATTGATGTACTGTGCTCTTCGGTTTTTTTGTGTTTTAGCAACTCCTTCCAACTGTCTTTCCAGTTCTTTCCACAGATCATGCGCTGTTTCACATGAATCCAAGGATTGAAAGAGTTCGTTGGGTATTGCCATAATTAATGTCCTCTTGGTTTTCTGAGCAACTTCATCTTCTGCTTTATCTTCGGTTGACCACTCCCCTTTTGGCTTTGGTTTTTGATGTTCGGGGATTTCGGCAGATTCAGCAGTAATAGGTATACGAGGTACTACTGTCATGGGAATAGGAGGAGGATTGTACAGATATTGTACTTGATTTTTTTCAGTACCCTCGAAAAAATGGACCATTCTTATTTTCCACTGAGGATACTCATCTCGAAGGAGAGTAGGAGGTTTAGTGAGAGAACCAGTAGTAAAGAAATTATTTGTATTTGTCATTTGAAGATTTTAGAAAGAAAGTATGACTAAAGAGTTACTTCGATGAGCTTGAAGATTTTCTGGGTTTAAGCAGTTTCCAGACACAATTTTAAATCTCAGTAATATCTATCAAGAGTCTTGATAAGTGGATCACTTGATATTGAAAATCAAGGAAGGCTCCGATACCAATTGTTGGAACCCAGATTCGCTTAATCAAGATTAACAGTCTATTAGTTGAGTTTAGAGTTTGATGCGGAAGCGTATTAAACTAACAGATATGTTTGATAGATATTAGAACGCACATATATAAAGAAAACAGTAAAGAATGAAAAGGATTTCTTGAACAGTTACTGTTATTCAATATATAATAACAACACGAAGAACAGATTAAGATCTGTTGGTGTGTGAGAATATAACACTCAGATATTTGACAATAAAGTTTGAGAGTATTAGTGATTCCTTGTCTATTCGTTGTTAGGAAGATCTCAACATGAGACTTCCTTTTATACTACTCTTAGAAGACTATGAAGTTGGTCACTGTTCCTTTTACGGCATGAATAGTAAACTGGATGGTGTGAACAGTGGACTGGATGGTGTGAGCAGTTGTTTGAGCCATGCGCATTTAATGGAGCAGATGTACTATTGGTAAATGCATTAAATGGCGCAGACGTCTATTTTGTACCATGCCCTATTGAGTCCACTCAGAGCTTGACACGTGTTTTGACAGTACTTTTCCATGCAAGTTGATGAACGTATCTAGTAATATCTTCCAAGTCTTCATAGCAGACCACAGAGGCTCTGTAAGGCATTACAGAGGTTCTATGGTCTGACCTTCTGTGGAGCAGTCCACTTGTTTCCGAGTTGATCTTCTTCTTGCGCACTACAGAGGTTCTGTGATTACCTCTGTAGCTTCTGTGGCTTTCTGGACTTGATCTTCTGGAAGAAGTGGCAGAGCCTCTGTGAGAGGCTTTTCTATACTTAGCCTATTTTTCACTACTTCTAAGTATTTCTATGATTAGGAAGATTGAAGCTAACATATAGGATATCTGATTTCAAATTGAGCTTAAATGAAATTTACTGCTAAATTTGGGGGGGAGAAAACAAATCAGATCTGACCATGTAAAGGTAAAATTTCTAAACCTTTAAACTCATCATCATTTTTAGAGAAAGACCATCTTTAGAATGATAAAACCACTTCTACATGGTAAAATGCTTTTTCTGATATAGAAGTTGGATTTTAAATGTTTTTCTGAGACTTCAAAGAGTCAGTGTGTGGAACAATCCAACCTCTAGGACAAAAAGAGCATGGGATCAATGTGTAAGCTTTATAGAACTTCTATGGATCACTTAAACCTGTGTTTCCTACCAAAGAAGTAAACTCTGAGTGTTTGAGAGGTGAAGGGTCTACATCAAAGAGTGGGGGAGATAACTCTCTGAGTTTTTCTCATTGTGCTTAAGAGGTAAAAATTGAAAAGAGAGTTTGGTTAGATGTGAGCTACATGATAAAAAGAAAGAGGGTGTGAGAACAGAGTCAAAAGAATTATACAACTCTGCACCAACTTTTTCTGAGCCGGGCAAGCCACATTTCTGATTTATCACAACTCTTTGGTGATTGTCATTGAAACAAGCAGTGAGCCCATGCCAACTCTTGTATTAACCCCACTAGCTACTTATTTCCTTCTCAACAGGGAAATACTTCACTTTTCCACGGGGAAGCAACACATATGCTATCTGATCTTTATTTGGAAGGTTGGATATTGAAAAGAAGGAAATTTGCCCCACCTTCACACTTCACTCATGCACATTGAGTCTGTGGAAACCTGTTATGTCCAAACAGTTTACACACTTTTGAGCTTAATAGATAATATTCTATTTTCTTCCACACAATATCACGAATCTTTGTGATTCCACATGCATATCTATGTGATATTGCCAGAACAGTTTGAGAAGTTTAATTTTATAATTCTACTTCTATGATAACTGGAAGTCCTATCAGAGCTTCATATTTGTCAACTCTGAACATAGGCCACACAATTATTTTAATTGTTGTGATAACAGTTGCTATGTGCTTTTGTGTTAGATGATTACCCCTGGTTACTTATTCTTTAATGCAGATTATCATGAGCCGAATGTGTTCGCTACTCTTCATCTCTTAGCTGTTTATGTACCATCGGTTACTACTCAAACTGGTTATACAAGCTTCCGCACATCAAATCGTTCTCTGATCGTTTGAGAGATAACTGAGACCAGAAAAGTAATGCAACAGTCAAGGGGGAGTACGCAAAGATCAAGGAGGAGTATGCAATGATCAAGGGGGAGTCAAAGAAGGAATTGAAGCAACTGACATCGTGGAAGATCAGGAAAAGAATACTCTTACAAGACTTGAAGATTGACACACCAACGCCTCTAAAGAAAGCAAGGGGGAGACTACTAGATGATGCTTTCTTTATAAAACATTAGGGGGAGATTGTTAGCTTTAATTAGTCCCTAATTTATATGAATGTTTTATAAAGAAATAGTATCAAGGACTTATTTGTATTTGTTGAGTGTCAAGGGCTAATATTGTAAATAACCAATTGTTGTTTTTGGTTATAAAGTCTTGTCTTAGAGTTTATTAGGTTAAGCCTCCTAGCCTCCATTTTGAAAGAGTCAGACGTATAGAGAAAGAGAGCTTCAAGAGTGAGTTGTGCTTATTTCATATATTGTAAACTCCTCTTTATCAATCAAATACAAATATTATTGCTATAATTATTGTTACTTGTTATATCTGGGTTCCAACATGATGTCAACTGGCTATGGCATAAGAGGCTCTCTCATCTAAATTTTGTGACACTGAACACTCTTTCTTCAAAAGAGTTGGTTACTGGTCTACCTCAACACTCATACGCCAAAGAGTCTTTATGTTCAGCGTGTGAAAAAGGGAAGCAGACCAAAGCAAGCTTTAAATCAAAGCAAGTTTCCTCAGTGTCATCTCCTCTACAACTACTCCATATGGATTTGTTTGGCCCTGTTAACAAACAATCCATAGCTGGAAAGAAATATACACTGGTCATAGTTGATGAATTTTCTCGTTATACATGGGTTATGTTTCTCCATTCCAAGAGTGACACCCCTGAAGAACTCATCACCTTTGTTCGGAAGATGGAAACCCTGAACAATTTGACCGTTCGCTCAATAAGGAGTGATCATGGGACTGAATTCAAAAATAGTTCTCTTGATTCCTTCTTTGAGAGTAAGAGTATTTCTCACAACTTTTCTTCAGTGAGAACACCGCAACAAAATGGAGTCGCTGAAAGAAGAAATAGAACAATTATTGAAGTTGCACGTTTAATGCTCATCGATTCTCACCTGCCTACTCAGTTTTGGGCAGAAGCTGTTAACACCGCTTGTTTTACGCAAAACAGGTCGCTGATAGTCAAAAGATTCAATAAAACAGCCTATGAACTTTTTTCATGGGAGAAAGCCTTCAATCAGCTTTCTTCACATCTTTGGATGTCAGTGTTTCATACTGAACAACATAGATGCCCTTGGAAAGTTTGATCCTAAGGCTGATGATGGAATCTGTCTTGGATACTCCTCAGTTTCCAAAGCCTTCAGAGTCCTCAATCGAAGAAGACAAACTGTTGAAGAAACAATTCACGTCACGTTTGACGAATCCCGCTCAGCGAACTCTAAACCGTCCGCTGATACTGAAGAACTGAATCAATGGATGTTTTCTTATCTTGGTGATTCAGAAGATATTCACACTCCTCGTGCTCACACAGTTGAAGATGATGGTCCTAATATCATTCCAAATATGAAGAATAGTGAAGCTGAAACATCATGGGTCTCAGCTGTTCCTATAAACACTACCTGCTTCTGAAACGAATGTCTCAGACATTCTATCTACTTCTCAGAAATTAGTGAATATAATGTCAACTGCATCAATTCCTCTCTCGGCTGATACTCCAGACGTCGCTGAAACCTCATCTTCAGCTCCTCCAGTTCAGGTTGAGTCAGCGTCTCACGCTTCGGCTCAGCGATGGACTATAAATCCCCCAATTGATCAAATTCTTGGTGATCCAAACGCTGGTATTCAGACTCGACGAAGTGCAGGTAATATTTGTTTATTTGTTAACTTTATTTCACTAACTGAACCAAAGAAAGTAGATGATGCCCTCAAAGATCAAAACTGGGTCAGCGCCATGCAAGAAGAGCTGACTGAATTCGAAAGAAGCAAAGTTTGGAAACTTGTTCGAAGACCAACTGATAAATCAGTGATAGGCACTAAATGGGTCTATCGAAACAAGTTGGACGAACATGGAACTGTAACCCGCAACAAGGCTCGTCTTGTTGCTCAGGGATACAGACAAGAGGAAGGCATAGATTATGACGAAACATTTGCTCCAGTAGCAAGATTAGAATCTATTCGTCTATTCTTAGCATACGCTGTACACAAAGACTTCAAAGTATATCAGATGGATGTTAAGTCAGCGTTTCTAAATGGAAAGCTGAATGAAGAAGTCTATGTGGAACAACCTCCAGGATTCTCAGATCCTAAGCGTCCAGGTTATGTTTATAAACTGGATAAGGCACTTTATGGCTTAAAGCAAGCTCCACGTGCATGGTATGACACTCTCTCTACTTATCTCCATATTGAAAATTTTGAGCGAGGTAAAATCGACAAAACTCTATTTTTCAGGAAAGTAAAAGGTCATATCATTCTTGTTCAAATATATGTTGATGATATTATATTTGGCTCTACTAACCCTGATCTTTGTACTCGTTTCGCTGATAGAATGAAAGATGAGTATAAGATGAGCATGATGGGTGAACTAACATATTTCCTTGGTCTTCAGATAAAGCAAAATGAAAAAGGAACTTTCATTAATCAGGGAAAGTATGTTAAAGATATGCTGAAGAAATTCGACTTAACTGAAAGTTCAGCTATGAAAACCCCTATGGCACCACCGCTGACACTTGATAAGGATACTAAGGGTATTCCTGTTAATGTCACTTTGTACCGTGGGATGATTGGCTCACTTTTGTATCTTACAGCTAGCCGACCCGATATTATGTTTGCAACATGCTTGTATGCACGATATCAAGCTGAACCTAAGATATCTCATATGAAAGCTGTAAAGCGAATTTTTCGATATCTTAAGGGTACAACGAATCTAGGTCTTTGGTATCCCAAAGACTCAGGATTCGATCTAATCGCCTATTCAGATAATGATTTTGCAGGTTGCAGAATGGATAGGAAAAGCACCACAGGAGGATGTCAGCTCCTGGGTGGAAAACTGGTAAGTTGGACAAGTAAAAAGCAAAACTCAGTGTCCACCTCTACAGCTGAAGCTGAGTATGTAGCTGCTGGAAGCTTCTGTTCTCAGGTCTTGTGGATGAGAAATCAACTACTGGACTATGACCTTCAGCTCTCAAATATTCCATCTATTGCGACAGCACAAGTGCCATCGCTATAGCCAATAATCCAGTGCTACACTCAAAGACAAAATACATCGAAATCAGGTATCATTTTATCAGAGATCATGTGATGAATGGTGATATAGAACTTCACTTTATCCCAACTGATTATCAGTTAGCTGACCTGTTCACTAAACCTCTTGATGAGACAAGATTCAACTTTCTCATCAGCGAACTTAGAATGCTGAACCTTTAAGATTAAATCTTCAGCGGTTCACATTTTGATTAGCCATACGATTATACAAACTTGTATAGCCCTCGGGATAAAATCAACTTGTATAACCTATTATATCATCTTCTCTCTGAATAAACTTGACTCGCTGATATCAAGGTATGTTTTTCTCTCTCTGACAATCGCATGTAAATGCAAGATTTCAAAATAAATTACATCGCTGAATATCTCTTCCTTATCAGCGATACTTTGAAATTTCTAAAAACCTTCACTGATATTTCTAAAATCAGGGCTTCATATTTTCAAAAGTATCACTGAGTTTTTCAAAACCTTAGAGACAACCATAATATGAAAGGACAGTTGTGACGTCATTACAGCGGATAAGCCCTGGCACGTTCTTCTTTCTGACACACGTTTGCACGTTTCGTTTACTCGCCAATCAAATGCAAACACGTGTCCGTGTCATGATGAAAATCTTTTCCCGCTCAAGATTTTCTCTTTCTAAAATCTCTCTATATAAACAAATTCTTCGTTTATATTTTCTTTTACGCGAACTTCTCCTCCAAGCAAAGAAAGAATTCACTGTTGCATTTTGCTCTCGATTTTTCAAGAACAACTGTTCATCTTCTTAAAAAATTAAAGGTTAATATGTTCTTATTATTTACCAAATGCAAATAACTTGTTTCTGATCTTCTCATTGTTTTAACAAGATCAAACAAAAGAACTTCTCAAAAATGAAATCATTCTATTTCATGGTTTTATGAACACAACCATTTCATGGTTGTTCTTCAAGTTTAAAATGCAAAAATCTTAAACTTGTTCTTCATTCGTTTTTCCAGAATCCCTATCTTCAAAGGAAACTGGAAAACAAGATTTTTACTGGGTTTGAAATTTCGTTTTTCAAAAACAAGAAAAACCTAATCTTCATTAAGACATTTTGTCTAAATGAAATGGACAAAATACGAACCATCTTATTGGAAAATCTTTCCACATTAAGATTATTCTTATTTGTTAATATTTGGTTGAACTGATAATTCAGAAAATGGCATCTTCTGACATTCCCAAGAACACCATCGCTGAAAACACTGCTGCTGATGATTCTGCTGAGGAAGTGGACATCCTCAAGGCTCCTCAGGTCAAGTTCTCTCTTGACAAACTGGATTGGGCTAAGGTAAACAACCTTTATGCGCTTCTCGAGTTTCCTCCTCGAAAGCAAGTCACACATCTAGATGATGCTGTGAAATTCCTCAAGAATTGCTGCATCTCCACAACCCTGACCATAACCCCTCCCGCACATCAGCTTTTGCTATCACAATTCTGGTACTCTGCCAGACACTCTCAGTTACCATCAGCCAAAGACCCCTCCAAAACAATTGACTGCATCCTTTGCGATATCGAATATGGGACCATGAAGATCACCCCTGCCATCATTCGCAAAGCCCTTAGCCTTCCCATAGCAACCAAAGAAAAACCCTTCGTTCCCCTCCCTGACCCCAAGAAAAACCCAGACAGGGAAGCCATCATTGCATTCTTTTATGCAATGGGCTATGTATGGGAAACTGGAAGGGATATGAAGCCCGAGAAGAAGCTGACCATTATAAAGAAATTGAAAATGCCCAGCGAGATGAATTTCATCTTCACCCATGTGATCAGCTGCATGACTGCCAAGAGCGGCTCCTCTGACCAGCCTCTAAACCTCAGCAAGCAATGGGATATGCATTGCTGAAAGGTCTACATATAGACTGGGCATCGATCATCTATGATGACCTGGTACTAAGAGTGGACACCGTCGCTGACAGACCTCCATGGGTTTCGTATCCTCGATTCACCAGCGCCATATTCCAAAAATGCCTGAAGGACAGCTATCCTCAAGAGGGCGACCTGAAACTCTCTCAGGTTGGTCCTAAGATACTCGACTTCAAAGCAGTGGCGAATGAGGTACGTCTTTCTACACTCTTAACTCTTCTAAATCCTTCTACTTCTTCTACTTATGTAGCTCCTTCAGCGGACAAACCCACCGCTGATACCCCAGCTGCAACCTCCATTCCTCTTAAAAGGAAACATTCTGACACCCAACTTGGTTCCAAAAGAATTAAGAAACCCAAGGAGCAACCCAAGCAATCTCCTGCTAAAGTCTCCTCAGCTCCTCCTGTTGAGCTGAAGGAAAGTTCAGTGGTACGCTCTGCCACACCTGAACAAGCTACCCACTCTATCCCGACTTCAGCGTCTCCAAACGCTGAGGTTACAAACTTGGAAACTACCCAACCTCCCTCAGTCTCTCAAAAGACTGATGAAGTGATTCTCAACGATTCCAACGCTGAACTCAGTAACCAACCTCCATTCTTACCCTTCGCTTCTCCCTCCACTCATTTGGACACAACTCCAGTTATCACTGATGCACCTGTCATTCCTC
The DNA here is from genome assembly GCA_033807775.1 of Saussurea involucrata. Taxonomy (NCBI): domain Eukaryota; kingdom Viridiplantae; phylum Streptophyta; class Magnoliopsida; order Asterales; family Asteraceae; genus Saussurea; species Saussurea involucrata. The sequence goes on along the minus strand of CM066327.1, from coordinate 91,589,349 downwards.
CAGAAGCTAAAGGAACGACGGAAGTAGGACCTGCAGAGATGATCATACGTTCAGGTTCTCTCGCTGACGATATGGAACTTTACTCAGGAACCCGCGATTTTGATGAATTCATCAATCCTCCTGCAGGTATACAACAACCCCTAAACACTATTACTAAACCCCAAACTTCTGAGCTTTCCTCTGTTCACAAGTTTTTATATGTTACAGGTCCGAATTTGGGAGACATCAACACGTCTCTGAAGACTGTAGAGACAAAGCTGACAGGTCTCACGTCTACTCTTTCCGGCAACTCTTCAGCTGTAACAACCGCTGGAGAGAATCTTTTAAAGCTTACAACCGAAGTCGGAAAGAATGCCTCCAAAGCTGATGTGGAGAAGGTTGATAAAACACTCGGTGATTTTGCCAAAGTTCTCGCTGACATCTACACAGACTACCTCGACATCAAGAAATCAGTTGACACCATGTCCAGCGAAGTCACAACGCTGAAGACATCGGTTGGCACACTCGAAGGTGATATGTCTGCTGTAAAGGTGATAGGCGGGTTTTCACCCCCCCTAAATCTAACCACAAGTGTACGGTGTCGAAATCAAGTAATAACGTACGGTAAGTACGAGTATCGAATCCACGGGAACTAGGAACTAAGTATCACAATTACTACAAGCTCTATTAACTGAACTGTCGAATATTGGAAGATTGGTTTGATTTAAAACTACTTAATTGCAACGAATACGAAATCACAACGAAACTGTAAACGACTTAGAAACTTCGATAAAGAGAGAAGTTGAGGGTTGGAAATCCTCAGGTTCTACACATGCAAACAACTGACTCAAAACAGTTACCAGTTAACCCCCTTAATGATTCCCAAATCTTTTAAGATCACCGTCGTTCTCTTTCGAACAACAACGGATTTTATTTTGAAAAGGATAAGTTTAATCTCTCGATCTCACCTATGGATTCCAAAACACATTAAGTAAACGATTTATATTTAAATTGGCTAGATTTTATCTCTCGATATCAACCTAACGGTTTAATTGGGACTAAAGCTTACTCGGTATATCTCTATCACCTTTCGGACTTTAGACATGCAATTCCTAATTCTGAATAGCAATCAATTCTCCCGAACTTAATTACTAACAACAAATCAATTGTAAATTGGCCAAATTCACAAAAACATTAAGAACGAAATCACATGCTTCATTAATTAAGGAAAACTGATAAAAGTTCAAATCGTTTGTTTATATGCTTAATAAACCGAATTCATTCCAACCCCCAACACGAACCGGTTAGTTCATGTTGGTGGTGGATTCAAACACAAGAGAAATAGATGCGAAAGCGTATGTAAACATGATTAAGCGTAAAAGATGAAATCGTGAAAGGTAAGATGATGAACTCCCTTCTATCGTGCTCGTCTCTACTTCGCGTGTTGAACGTCTCCTTGATCGGCTCTCGATCGTGACCTTGAAAGCTCCGAAAAGTCTCCAGAAATCGCCCCAAAATCGCCCATGGCTGTCGTGTGAAAGTTGGATCCCGAAAAGTGACCTAAAATCTGAATAAAATAGCTTAAATTCGCAAAACAGCCCGTGCCGCGGTTTGTGCCGCGGTTTGCAAACCGCGCGCCAAACCGCGCGGTGGCGTGGAACAGTGTGTGCCGCGGCATGGGCCGCGGTTTGGGAACTGTGTGCCGCGGTTTGGAAAACTGTGTGCCGCGGCATGGGAAAAGTGTGCGCCGCGGTTTTGGACTTGGATCTCGGGCTTCCGTTGGCTTCGTTTGGGACTCGTTTTGGACTCTGTTTAGCTTCTTTTCTCGATGATTGCCGCCTTTTAGATTACCTGCACATTCCACTCGATAAACCATAAAATACTCGCCTTTTTTACTTGAACACAAGCCAATCTCATTGGTTTGAGAATCGAAAATAACGCCAAAAAGTGGTGTTATCAACAACCCCAAACCGAGCGTTGCTTGTCCCCAAGAAAATTAGCGACAAAATAGAATAAAAGCACATGTCGGTGAAATAATAACTGCACAATTCCCAATCGGTACCAAGTGATGCAACGGTGATTTCCCATACCCGTGAATGTCTATCTCACCCTCGCCTCATTCTTATTTTGTTTGACCTATTACCTTCCATTAGGGGTTGAACTCGTGACTGTTCCGATTACATTAGAGTTAGACTAGGTCCAAACATACCAGGGAAAACATTTCGCCTCGACTCTACCTCACGGGATACTCTCGTTTCGCTCGAACCTAGGTTATCGCACGTGTTGTCATGTTTAAGGAGGTTATGTACAAGAATACTCGAAATATTACATGACAACTCTAACGAAAGACGCACAAATGTCCAAAAAGTTGATCTCAGAAGGAATCAAGTAGCAAGACAGGGAATATCAACAAGGGTGGTCGTATATACTGTAATCACGTTTTCCAAAAGATCATCCATGTCTTTATACGGGTTGTAACGGGGCTAGGGTTATGGCTAAGAAACGAAGGGTAAAAGGATCAAAAGTCCTCGGCGTGTCAACCATTAGCAGTTTTGAACTTTCTACTTCACTTCTATCACTTGACCCTCTTTGTCACTACTGGAGTCGCTTTGACTCTCTTATTTAGCTGCTGCTAATACTAGCTAACTGTATTTATTTGCTTTTTGCTTTTTTTTTCAAGTTGGGACTTCATTGGTCCTCTTTATTTGATTGGGGCAGCATTGGCCCTCTTTTCTATTTCTTGGGTTACATTGACCCATTTTATTCTCATGACTGGCCTGTACTCTTTCTTTTCTGCTCCATCATTCACTGTTCATTACTGCCTCTGATTTACACGCTTTCGGATAAGGGTTGGCTAAGGATTATGGCTAAAGGTTTAATGGTGGGTTTAGAAAGAAATAAAGTGAGTGTTTGGCTGCAAAGGGGGTTATGGGTACACATATAAAGGTAAAAGGGAATGATAGCTAAAAACAGGGTTAAAACAAAGCACACAATGCCTGGAATCATATCTTAAGGTCCACACGATATGGTCTACTATACCCTTACCTTATATCCCGATGGTCGTCTTTGCTACTCAATACAATAATGTAGCGAGGTCATTCTACATTCACGACAAGGAATTCGAAACAGTGTATAAGAATTCGGTGTATGAATCCCTCGCAATGAAAAACGTCTTTTAGGCTCAAAACTCACTATCGGGTGGTCTCCACTAATGTCCCTAGTCATGTCCTTTCCCGGTCTTTCCCTAACGGTCACGTCACTATCACAAGATTCTCCCCACAATGGTCGGTCTCAATCATTCAAAACAAAAAATTTAGCTACTATGATCTAGACACTCAGAAGTGTAGGAAATCTACGTGCATAACTTGGGCCCGATTGGGCAACCCCAAACCTTACCCACACATTGTCCCCAATGTGCAAGTAAAGTTGTAGGCGATGCGACTCATTCATTGTACGGTTATTACAGTTATCACAAAGGACAGGTAAGGCATTACATAACATCAAAAGAAAACCCAACATTTCTAATATGGGCACCCCAAACCTAGGCCGTGGCCTAGGTTTGCCAATAAAAGCCAACCCCAAACCTCGGTAAAACCGAGGTTTACACAGGGTTAAAAGTGAGTGTGTAGATGTTTTAAAAAATGAGGCACCCCAAACCTAAGTGAAACTTAGGTTTGTTGCATCTCGTGTGACTAAAATAGACTAAAACATCATACACCACTCGTTTAGCAGAAAGAGTTAGAACATACCTGTTTGCCCGGACTGAGAGGATTTTTTGAAAGGTTGAGCATCAATCGGAGGAGATAAATAGAACATGCAAAACAAAGAGAATCAAAGCACAAGACAAAATGCAGGAAGATGAAACACACAAAGCAAGAAAGGAAACAAAAACTGCACGAAAAACAAAACAAGGCACAAGGGACTCCCGCGGTTTAGCCCGCGACTTGCAGGTCGCGTGGCAAACCGCGTAACCTACTGTTTCAGACAACAAACAGAGGGCCCCGTGGCTTGCTGCGCGGTATGCAAACCGCGTGTAAAGCCGCGTATGTCCCTGTTTCAGAATATTTTTGGCTTTTTCGTTTTTCCTATTTTTATGGTTTTTTCGGAAATAAAAACACACTCAAACTAAAAATAATAAAAGGAAACAAACCTTGGTGGGTTGCCTCCCACCCAGCGCCTTATTTAAAGTCATGGCACGACTGTGCGGTTTTCAACTTGGCTCCGTATCCGCTGACTCGAACCGCCCACACTTGCGGTTCTTCGCGGATTCTCTCGCAATTGGCCTTCCATGACCAGATCCGGATGCCTCTTCACTCCGAACTTTCGTCTTCTCGAACATCTTGAAAGTCACCCTCTCGCCACCGACTCTATAAAGGTCACCTCTCCTTCCTCCACATCAATCAAGGCTCTACTCGTGGCTAGGAAGGACCTTCCCAATATCAATGGGACTTCTTTGTCTTCGTCTATGTCTATCACTACAAAGTCCACCGGGAAGTAGAATTTACCGACCTTGATGAGCACGTCTTCTACGACTCCGTACGGGTATCTGATTGATCGATCGGCGAGCTTTAGCGTCATGTACGTTGGTTGCACTTTACCCAGTCCGAGTTTCCTAAAAACAGAAAGAGGCATCAGATTAATACTTGCCCCTAAATCACATAAAACTTTATTAAAACTATACTCCCCAATCTGAATAGGGATAGAGAAACTCCCTGGATCTTTAAGCTTCAGGGGAAGCTTATTCTGAAAAATCACGCTGCACTCTTCAGTGAGTGCAACAGTGGCTTGGTGATCGATCGCCCTCTTTTTGGATAAGATCTCTTTCATGAATTTCATGTAAGAGGGCATTTGCGCCAACGCATCTGCAAAAGGGATGTTAATTGTTAACTTTTTAAACACATCAATAAACTTGGAAAATTTAACATCATCCTTATTCTTTTTGAGTCTGTTCGGGTAAGGCACTCGTGGGATTTCCGGCTTGACCGGTGGTTGCTTTAGCTTGTTCTCTTCACACTGCTTGCTCTCTTCAGTCTCTAGCTCAGTCATGTCTATGATCTCGATCTCTTTTTCCTTTGGATCGGTCTCTCTTGTCGGCTCCCCATTCAGCTCTTTGCCATTTCTCAGATAGATGGCGTTGCACTCCTCTCTCGGTTTCCTTTCAGCCATGCTTGGGAATGTTCCGGGAGGTCGGTTTTGTAGGGCTTCAGAGATTTGCCCTACTTGCCTCTCCAAGATCTTGATGGATGCGGTGTTATGATCAGTAGCCGCCTTGACCGTATTCACCGTGCTTGCTAGACCTTCAACCGTGCTGTCCATCTTTGTCATGAACTTCATCATCATTTCTTCTAAGCCCGGCTTCTTCTCTCCGGATGGTCCTTCGTTCCTTTGGTTGAAACCTGGAGGACGATAAGCATTATTCGTATTGGAAGAATTTGAAGAGTTAGAAAAATTACCTGGCTGTTGACCGGGTTGACTCCACGAGAAATTTGGGTGCTTTTTCCACACTTCGTTATACGTGTTGGAGAACGGGTCGTTCCTCGGCTGATGATTCCGGTTTTGGAGGAATTGAACTTGCTCGGGATCTTATGAATTGCCTCCCTTCAGATGGTTCGTGATCATGGCTAATTGAGCCTTTATCTCTTTAAGCTCGTCCGTCTCTTGAACACTAACGACTCGTGCAACGGAAGATCGTGGTGTGGAATAGCTATGCTCGGCTAGGTTCTCGATCAACTCAACTGCTTCCTCATACGTGTGTTCATGAGCGCCCCACCCGCTGCAGCAGTGATGTCATTCTTGAATTGCGGGTGAAGGCCTCCAAAGAACGTTTGGATTATGACCCAACCATGTAACCCGTGATGTGGACACTTCTTCAACATGTCCTTATATCTCTCCCATGCCTCGTAGAGTGTCTCTTGGTCCCATTGCGCGAAGTGTGTAATGTCGGCCATCAGCTGAGCGGTTCTTCCCGGTGGGAAGAATTTCTGGAGGAATGCAGCTTTCAGGTCTGCCCATGTGGTGATAATATCCGATGGTAAGCCCTCTATCCAAATTTCAGCTCTACCCTTTAGGGAAAAACTGAAGAGTCTTAGCTTGATCGCGTTCTCCTCCATCCCGTTGATCTTGAACGTATTACAGATTCGTTCAAATGCTCGTAGGTGCGCGTGGGGATCTTCAGTCGGTGCTCCCCCAAATTGATTCTGTTGTACCATGATGATGGTACTCGGCTTGATCTCGAAGTAATTGGCCGCAGTGGTGGGTGGTTGGATGCCTATGCGGGCCGCTGCCACATTCGGGTCGACAAACGACCGCATAGGGCGTCTTTCCGGAGGTGGTGGTGGGTTATTTCGAGGAGGTCTCTCGTCGTCAGACATCTCGAACCTTAGATTTCTTTTATCTTTAGCTTCCTTACGCAGCCGACGAGCGGTTCTTTCGATCTCCGGATCAAATTGTTCGATTTCCTTCCCTCGGGCCGTCCTTGGCATAAACCAATTAGTACCTGAAAGAAAGTAAGCGAGATTAGTGATCCAGAAACCGAAAGTGATGGAATAAAACAACGAAAATAAAAAAATGTCCAATCTAATAGCGCTTATAGCTGGTAGTGCTATTAGTTGCAACTAGTTCCCCGGCAACGGCGCCAAAAACTTGATAGGCGGGTTTTCACCCCCCTAAATCTAATCGCAAGTGTACGGTGTCGAAATCAAGTAATAACGTACGGTAAGTACGAGTACCGAATCCACTGGAGCTAGGAACTAAGTATCACAATTACTACAAGCTTTATTAACTGAATTGTCGAATATTGGAAGATTGGTTTGATTTAAAACTACTTAATTGCAACGAATACGAAATCACAACGAAACAGTAAATGACTTAGAAACTTCGATAAAGAGAGAAGTTGAGGGTTGGAAATCCTCAGGTTCTACACATGCAAACAACTGACTCAAAACAGTTACCAGTTAATCCCCTTAATGATTCCCAAATCTTTTAAGATCACCGTCGTTCTCTTTCCAACAACAACGGATTTTATTTTGAAAAGGATAAGTTTAATCTCTCGATCTCACCTATGGATTCCAAAACACATTAAGTACACGATTTATGTTTAAATTGGCTAGATTTTATCTCTCGATATCAACCTAACGGTTTAATTGGGACTAAAGCTTACTCGGTATATCTCTATCACCTTTCGGACTTTAGACATGCAATTCCTAATTCTGAATAGCAATCAATTCTCTCGAACTTAATTACTAACAACAAATCAATTGTAAATTGGCCAAATTCACAAAAGCATTAAGAACGAAATCACATGCTTCATTAATTAAGGAAAACTGATAAAAGTTCAAATCGTTTGTTTACATGCTTAATAAACCGAATTCATTCCAACCCCCAACACGAACCGGTTAGTTCATGTCGGTGGTGGATTCAAACACAAGATAAATAGATGCGAAAGTTTATGTAAACATGATTAAGCGTAAAAGATGAAATCGTGAAAGGTAAGATGATGAACTCCCTTCTCTCGTGCTCGTCTCTACTTCGCGTGTTGAACGTCTCCTTGATCGGCTCTCGATCGTGACCTTGAAAGCTCCGAAAAGTCTCCAGAAATCGCCCCAAAATCGCCCCTGGCCGTCGTGTGAAAGTTGGATCCCGAAAAGTGACCTAAAATCTGAATAAAATAGCTTAAATTCACAAAACAGCTCGTGCCGCGGTTTGTGCCGCGATTTGCAAACCGCGCGCCAAACCGCACGGTGGCGTGGAACAGTGTGTGCCGCGGCATGGGCCGCGGTTTGGGAACTGTGTGCCGCGGGTTTAGGGTTTTGGGAACTGTGTGCCGCGGCATGGGAAAAGTGTGCGCCGCGGTTTTGGACTTGGATCTCGGGCTTCCGTTGGCTTCGTTTGGGACTCGTTTTGGACTCTTTTTAGCTTCTTTTCTCGATGATTGCCGCCTTTTAGATTACCTGCACATTCCACCCGATAAACCATAAAATACTCGCCTTGTTTACTTGAACACAAGCCAAACTCATTGGTTTGAGAACCGAAAATAACGCCAAAAAGTGGCGTTATCAAAAGGCTGATGTCAGTTCAGTAAAAACTGATATGAGTTCTGTGAAGACTGATGTCAACACGATGAAGAATGACATCTCTTCAATTCAGAACTTGTTAACGCAGATCCTGACCAACACAACCGCCCCTGCACCTGCCCCTGCTCCTGCACCTGAGCATTTTACTCCGGCAGATCGTGCTGAACTCGTCAAAATCAATCCTGGTATTTATGCTCTTCAAAACAGATTATCAACGATTGAGACTTATGTCGGGGTCCCTGGCCAAGAAGACATGGAGAAAACCACAGCTGCTGAATCATCACATTCCTCCCCAAGTCATCATGATAAAAAGGGGAGAAGAGCGCTGAAGACCCTTCCAAGAGCGCTGAAGACCTTTCCCATGATGAATCTATCAGGGGAGAGAAGAATGAAGACCTCACCTTCACTGAAGGGGGTGAGAAGACAATTGAAGCTGAAGCAGCCGCTGGACCTCAGGGAGATGAACACCCTGAGGGAACCGAGAAGCTCGCCTCTGTATCTGAGAGGGAGCAACTCGAAGAAGAAGCTGAAGAAACTGAGTCTGAAGCTGAAGCTGAAGATGAAGAAGCCATCGACTTGTCTGATGCTGAACCATCCTCTTCTCCAAAGAATGATGATGACGAAGATGACGATGATGATGATTCTTTTATCGTCAAGCCTGCTCAGAGAACTAAAGCTCTTAAAGGGATTCTGATAAATGAACCTCCAGGGGAGCGGACAAAGACAAAGCCATCAGCATCTGAAGCTGACAAAGGCAAAGGAAAAGGTGTCGTTGAAGATGAAAATCTGACGATCTTGCTTAAAAAGCCGGTTTGTCAGGTACACTAACTCCTTACTCCACATCCCTCCTCTATACACTTTATCAGCTCTCTACCTCCGCAAACCTACATACACTATCCCATTCCTTCTCTCTCTCTATTCTACCCAAATTCTTACTTGTAAGATCGCTATGTTTCAGCTAGTCCTCTCCCCTGTTTGAGGATATCGCTGAAGTTCCTACAACTGCGACTTCAACAATAATCCCAGCTCTCAACGCTGAAGACATAATCCCAGTCTTGGATTTGATCTCTAAGACTGATGAACCTGAAGAACAGACTCTCTCTCACAAAAACAGACCTTCCTTGGCTCCTCAAAAGCTAAGTGAAGAGGATCAAGAAAAGAGAGATGCAATGATCAAGAGACTCGAGGATCAGCGAATCATTCTGAAGCGTGATCAAGTTCCTACCGTTCCTCCAAAGTTCAAAATTTCCCAAAAGGAATACAAGGAACACCTCAGAGCTGAACGCCTAATCGCTGAAAGAAAGGTAGCTGAAGAAAAAGACAGAGAATACGCCATCAAGCTTACTCAACGATCAATAAAAGACCCCAAGCTGAAAAGAGTTCCTATTGATGTTCAACGTCAGCTATGGGATGATGCTCAAGAGATCGTTAGAGAAAAGACTAAGGTCTCTGACACGACTTTGGAATGGGCTAAACAAATGCTGACCTATCGATCTAGACCATCCAAAATCATCAAAGTTAACATCAGAGGAAGACTGTACGCCGACGTTCCTGTTGTTGAAGTGGATGTCTACAGAGAAGACAAAACCAAGCAAACTTTCTATGCTGCTACCTTAGAAAAGTTTGGTCTCTCTAAATGGTTAGAAACAAAATTAGCCATTCAGGGATCGCGCTCAAAGTTCAAAAGCCATGTCGAGAAGATCTTAAACAAACAGATCGACCTTCTTTCTTCTGCTGTGGATATTCCTCCACTTCCTCCTCAACAAAGAAAAGTCTCTGCTAGGAAAAGGAAAGTCTCTGATTCAGGTCCTCCTATACGGAATGAAACATGTATTGGTTTCTCTCGTGCTGAAGTTCTTGGCCCTGATGCTGATCTCTCAGCGCTTGACACCTCCCTACCACCTGGAGAAACTTTCATTCCTGGCACAGTTGTAAGTGATCCATATGGTATATTCTATCTAGACTACGATGGAAACCATCACTTTCAACGTATCTCTGAGCTCCACATCGCTCCCATCGAACAACTCAGAGATCTTTTATACTGGTGTGAAGTCAGACGCGACATCAAAGCTAGACACCTGAAGCCCTTGATTTTTGAAGAAGCTTTGAAGAAAAAGAATCAAGGAGCAGATGTCCCTGATTGGATGATTGCCACATCAATGACCCTTGATGAACAACTCATTAAGGAAGAACCTTTTGACGGATAGGATCGCCTTGTAATTCTTTCTATCTTTATCTGTCTACATCTTTTGTACTTGTAATTTTATTCGCTGTACTTGTAATTTTTCCACTTCCCTCTGTAATCTTTACAAAGTTTAAAGATAAATTTCAGCGAATGTACTTTACTCCATCAGTACAGAAAAGATCCCAGAAAACAGTAAAAAAGGGACACATATTTTATGAGTTCTTTTTATCCTTATGTTTTCATTATATAGCAATTTTCTCTGTTGCTATGACATAATCAAATAGGAGGAGATTGTTGATCCAAACCCTCAGTGATTTGATAATGACCCTCTCTTATATACTTAGTGAAAATTGTAAGTAAACAATATGTATCAGAGTTTCACTATCGCTGATAAGTACTAAGATCTTCCAGTACCGCTGATAGGAACTCTTGTTGTTTAGATTAAAACATTCAGCGAAACTATTCACCATAATACTCTGAGTCTGTTCAGTACTTATGGTGATCGCTGATAAGTTAGTTGTTTACTTATGATCCCTGAAGACAAGTTTCACGTCAACATAGGTTCTACGCTGAAGTCGAAGATCAAGCTCAAGAACCAGCGACAAGTCTCCTAATGAACTGATGTGGATCAGCGAAGACTCAGGTTTGTCCAATCAACGTGAAGTATCAAGTGCAAGACTTCATCTATCGCTGAACTCTATCATTCGCTGATGAAGAATGATAGATCGCTGAATCAACGAAAAGCTGATCATGAAGTCCTCCGTACAAAGTACTTTTGTCTTAACCACCCTTGCATGACTCCGTACGATATGTCAGAAAAGAACCTCCTTGTTGTCTGAAATCGTACAACCTCTCTGATACTACACTGTTCAAACATGCGGCTACTTAGGTTGTCAACAAAGGTCAATGACATGCAACCAATCAGCTGCTGCCACGTGTAAAGTGTATACTGCCATGCATTAAATGCATGCAGTATATAAGAAGATGAACTCACTTCATTTTGAAGTAACTTGCTAACTCTGGACAAGTTCATCCTTCTTATCTTGAGATAGGTTATTATTAGTAATTTCCTTCTCCTTCTTAGTGCAAGAAACTTAGTGTTCCAACTTGTTTAGATTTAGGATTTATCCTTAATCTTGTTTCTGCAACAAGATGTAAATTGTTAATGATTTGTCAATAAACAATTTAGAAAAGTAAAATCTGTGTGTTTGTATTCAACCCCCCCCCCCCCCCCCCCTTCTACAAACTTGTATAGCCCTTCGGGACCAACAGAACCTTTCATAAGCATTTATGCTTTGATTTAACTTTGCTTGTATTGATTTGACAGTTCCTAACATCTGTCTTTCCAGTTCATCCCACATTTCCTTGGCAGATGATCCTCTGTCAATTCTGTTTAGAACTTCATTTGGGACGGCCAATGTCATCAATGTGATAGCTCTTTTGTCTATAGCATGCCTATTTTTCTGTTCAGCTGTGTATTGAGAGAAATTCTTATTCACCCTTGTTGCAGGAATTTCTGGAGTTGTCTCTGTTTCAGGAGTTGCAGCCACATCGACATAGACTTCGATAGGACCTTCTCGGATAGAAACCATCAGATTTTCATCTATGTTATCCAACAATTGGATCATTCGGATTTTCCATTGCTGGTACTCTTCAGGTATGAGAACAGGTGGCTTTGTTTCAGATCCCATGGCTAGATACTCTTTTGAAGACATGATTGTAGGATATTTCAACAGAGAGACAAATTCAATTTCTTGAACAAACACAGAGAGAATTTCTAGAATTGCTAAGAATTCAAGAAATTCAAATAGCAGCGAAATCAATTGACGAATTGATCAAGAAAACTTCAAGAATGCGATCAAGAAACCCTCGAGAACACGATCTTGAATGAATTTGTTTGTTGATTGGCTCTGATACCAATTGAAAGTTTAGGATCCACTCTTACAATCAATATATCAATGTATAGAACACTAATTGAGAAGTAATATGATCGAACCAACTTGTATTCAATGAAGAACAGATTTACAGATCTTAGAGAGAGAGTATCTCAAAATTACAAAAGATGAATACAAATATATGCGGGAAAGTCAGTTAGCGTAACAGTGCTAACCACTATATATACTGTAACGGAAATACTAAAGCTACAGTACAAATATGAAAGACTAATAGGAACAATACACGTGTCCTAATTAGTTAACTAAATACAAAGTAAATCATCTAGTTATAAGTTCTGAACATGTTGTTCAGAACTTCTGAACATTATTCTGATTAGGCTTCTCAGAACTTCTGACTCTTCTTCTCAGACTTCTATACTTAGCCAACTTTCCGAGCCATACTTCTGAGTCTTCTTAGTCAGAACTCTGACTCTTCACTTCATAACTTCTGAGCCTTCTAGTCAGAATTCAACACTTAGTTTATTGACAAAACTCAGATCTAACACTTTCGTCTCCCATTAGCTTAAAAAACACGTCTAGGCGAACCGAACATCTGATCGAGGATGATGATGAGAGCCATAGCCATTGGAGGATCGATCAAAGGTTGCACAACCAAATGGAAAATATCTACGCCAAGAGCAACAACACCTCCCTTGGCTTCCTTAACACAACGTCGTGTATCATCATATACGACGCAAGACCTCTGAGCATATGATCTATCGATCTCATATACATCGGAACTCTTGTATTGTTGTTCTTCGACGATCCTACTTTGCTAACGTAAGCTAGGGACTTTGTGTTGAAAATGTTCACGTGTTTCGTGACCGAAAATATTGGATTTATTGTTGTTTCTCCGTCATACACTTCCACTTACCAATTATCCGAAAGACTTAGCCTCTGGTATTAATAAAGCATTTGGTTAATCAATATGCAATTCAACTTGAGTCAAATTTTTGTTTCTAAATATTTATGGTGTAAATCATAATTTAATTTACATGCATGACGAGACAGACGTACCTTCCGGTGACATAGTTATCTACTCGAAATACAAGGTTGTCGTTGGAGTCAAACACTGTAAATCCATCGGAACTAAAGAGCATAGACTTCTTCCAAACGGTGAAGACCACCGGATTCTTACCGACGACGGAGGATTTGGGTGGCAAAACCGCAAATGGAGTGGTGGGAGTTGGGTACACCTTTGTCATGACGAATTAAAGCACAAGAAATTGTATGGATTTGAGAATTTAATGGATGATGCGAAAGGAAGGAAGGATGTTGCACTCTTATTGTTGCCACTCAAATTAAATGAAGAATATATCCCATCCAAAGAATTCTATATTATACTTGCAAAACCTAGGGTATAATAGCACATGATGCCAAATCATTTACAACATGTGTTTTATTTAATTTTCATTTTTATGGTAATTGTTATGTTTCTTTTTCTCTTAATGAAATTTATTCCATTGGTGGAAAAAATAAATATTTTAAACTTATACAACATGAATTTACTTTAATTTGATTTTGTTCATGTTAGTGCATAAAATGTTTTCAAGATTTAATGTATAATTGTGTATTTGTAAGATGTCAAATGTAATAGATAAAGTCAAAGTAGAGACTTTAAAGAGTCAAAGTCAACATACTTTAGTGAGATAGTCAAGGGGTATAAATAGGTGTTTGTAAGGGATTTGTAAGAAGTTGTCATTGTGGAATTCATACGTGTGAAATAGAGAGGAGTTTCTAGAGAGAGAAACTAAAGAGAGAAAGTAGATATTAACTCCCAATCTTGTATTATTTCTCAATCTATGAAGATCAAAGTGTTTCTTACATTATTACCTGATTGAATCTGGGATCACAAGTGGTATCAGAGCCTAATCATATCAGATTATGCATAATTCAGTCCAGAATTGAAGAAATTTTTGTCAATTTTTGAAGAAAATTGAAGTTCTTGAGTTTTTTCTTGAAAAATCTTCAAAAATTCGGAATTTGTTTGTGTTTTTGATTGATTCAAGTTCACAAACTGATATCATTTTGTTGTTTGAAACCTTTTAAATCAAAAGTTTTGTTTTTAAACAACAAAATCGTGATTTTTTAGGTTTTACTGTTCATCAAAGGGAGTTACTGTTCATCGAAGATCTCATGATTGTGCAATTCGATATCAGATTTTGTTGCGTTTCAATCAGTTTAACTTCCTCAGATTACTTTTGATGTTGATTTCGATCTGATTGCAGCTTCCAGATCGAGATTTCAGTGACAGATTTGTTGTGGTTGAAAAGTCTGAAATGTTCGTCGGTATTCATCATGATATGGCAATTGATCTTTGTTTTTGAGTGATTTGTTCGTGATAATCATAACAGATCTGTTTGCATCTTAGTTTCGATCATTGTGCACGTTTTTGCTTCAAAAAACAGCAAGGAATCAGCAGGTTTGATGGGTTGAAAGACTTCACCGGAGCTCTCGCCGGATTCTGGAAAAGTCGTCGGAATCTGGGAATTCAAAGTCGTACGATTCATAACCGTCGTATACGTTTTGTCCGACTAGTTTATAACTCTCGTACAACACTGACATTCAAAACTCTCGTACAACACAATACTCATAACTGTCGGACGATTTGCCAGATTTGTTGTCGTACAAATTTCTAGTCGGAAGATTAAATTTTTTTTAGTCGTACACAACTCTAATCGTACACAACTCTAGTCGTACACAACTCCTAGTCGTACAGAACTTCAAGTCGTACAAACCTATAGTCATACAGAACTAGTTGTCGGACAAACTTTAAGATTTCATCGTCTGAAACCTTCCTTGTCGGACAAAACTTAATTCTCGCCGGAGATTTGTTATTGGGATTCAACGTCTCATTCTTGTTGCAAGATCGATTACAACTTGTTGCATTCGATTTGTTGTTGGTTAAGGATCACAATGAAACAAGAATCACTGATTTTGGTCGAGATTTGAGCGAGATATCGTGGCTGAAAAACGCTGCAGATCGTAAATGGAAGAGATGAACATGAATCTTGAAGTTTTAGTGTTTGTCAAGTTTAGTCCCTGTAGTTTAAATTTTCTGTTTTTATAGTTTTAGTCCTTGAACTTTAAGTTTTCATTTGAGTCAGTTTTAGTATCTAGATTTTTTATCTTTTAGAATTTTTTCAGTTTTAGTCCTTTGAGTCTTAATTTTAGATTTTTGTTATTTTTAGTCCTTTGAGTCTTAATTTTAGATTTTTGTTATTTTTAGTCCTTGTTTTTCGCTTTAGTTTCGTACTTTGTCATTTTTAGTATTTTTTTTCATTTTTTTTGTCAATGTTATCGACTTTTACCTGCTTTTGCTCGAGACTGATATATTTCTCTTTTTTTTTTTGCAGGTTTGACGATTTAAAGTCAAGTATTCCGCATTAATTTTTCGGAATTAATTTTTGAACAACAAATTTTATAATTTGTTATTCAAATTTTAATTTTTGAAAATTTTTCTGACTTTAATCGATTTTATTTTTCTCTGATTATCGTGTGTGCATAATTCTATTTCTCACGAAGTATCTGATAACGATAATTTTTAATCTTTTCAGGTAACAATGCCTTGTTGTGATTCAGAAGACGAGATGTATTACCGTATGCAATTACCTGTTCGTACACGAGACAAAATCAAAGCTTTGGAAAGAAAGGTTGAAGAACTTGAGTTCAACTCAAAAGTTAGTGATGAACAAAAGGCAAAAGTTTTTCAAGAAAAGTTTGAAAAGGATATGAAATTTTCTGATTCTCAAATATCCGAACTTAAAAAGACAATCAAGGATTTGGAAGAAAAGCATAATGAGAGCGAACTTTCTTTGACAAATCTTTCAGATCAAAATAAAGAATTTTTAAATAAAATCAAAGATTTGGAAAAGAAGCTGTATTTGAGAGATCAAACTAACCAAACAATTTTCATGAACAAGCCAAGACTTGTAAGCAATGTCAATAAGTATTGGGGACTTGGTTACGAAAACCCAAAACATTTGGCCAAAGCTACCTGTGCATTGCCAACATTGTATGATTTCAAATGTTTAAGATATGCAGAATATTGGCCAGAATTTGAAATTCCTTGGACTGGTGTAAAGGTAACTTTAGAAGAGGAAAACAGAAAAAGATTCTCAACAACTCATATACAACTTCCATTTTGCTATACTCGTGAGACGGAGAAGACTCTAAACAATCTAAATGGACCACTTCCAAACAACTATTTTGACATATGTGCTACAAAGCCAATTACTCAAAAAGTCTTTGAAACTAAGAAATATGTTCCTACATTGGTTCTAGAAGGGAGAATTGTTGAACTTGAAGTCTCCATTTTAGAACAAAGGATCAAATTTGAATTTGAAAATGATCTCCTTTCAACTGTTTATTCAAATAGTTTTAAGCAAATATCTTCTTGTTTCAAAGACGAGGTGGAAAAGGAGACTGTTAAAATTGAACAATCTTTGATCAAAAAGTTTTCTGTTTCTTCAAAGAGCATCTTTGATGCTAAACAGAAAGTTGATCAAAAGTGTCTCCAACTTTCTAAGAAAGTGTCGGATCTTGAGAAACTTTTAATCACCGAGCATGAACAATTTGAAAGTGAGCAAGCCAATTTTGCAACTCAAAGTAAATCTCTTGAAACAAAGGTAAGTGAGTTTTTC
Organism: Saussurea involucrata; assembly: GCA_033807775.1. Lineage (NCBI taxonomy): Eukaryota > Viridiplantae > Streptophyta > Magnoliopsida > Asterales > Asteraceae > Saussurea > Saussurea involucrata. The sequence continues at coordinate 91,572,536 of CM066327.1, read as the reverse complement.
AAGAAAGTAATTGATTTGGAAAATGAGAGAAAAGAATTTACTTTTAGAAAGTGGTTTAATCTTGAAAGCTCTTCTTTTGAAAAGGATTTCAAAGTTCAACCTACCCCTGTTTGTAAGGAGAATTTAAAGCCTGAAGTTTGTGACAAAGGAACGACTTGTGAATTTGATGTCTCAAAGAAGCTTCTTGACCATAATGCTTTGATTGGTGAAAAGATAGTTATTTTGGAGAAGGAAAAGGAAGCTCTTGAAAAGATAGATTTTGAGATTGAAAGAAAAGTTTTTGAATCACAAAGTGTCGAGCTTTCAAAGAAAATCTCTAAATTAGAAAATGTTTTGGAAAAGGAAAGAAAATATTTCACGGAAAAGAAAAATCTCTTTGAAAAGGAAAATAAAATCCTTAAAAAGAAAAATATGGAAACTTTCAAAGAGATAACTGATAAAAGAAAATTCTTGGAAAAAGATTTTGAATCGGAACGCAAATATTTTGAAGATGCGATTCTTAATCTTACCAAAAGATTATCTGGTTTATCAGCAGGCATTATGAATGATCAAATGATCAAATCTGATATCCAAAAGAAATTTGATCTAATTATTAAAGAGAAAAATGTTTTGATAAACAAAGTTAAATAAACTTGAAGACATCATTTTTAAAATTGATGTTTCAAAGCAGGTCATTTCTGACACTATCTTTCAGACTCCATTTGTTGATTCAAATGATTCTGAATGCTCTTTTAAAACTGCTTCAAGTTCAAGTTTTAAAAGCATTCCTTCTAAACAATTTAATAGATCAACTGATTTCTCAAAAGATCAGATTCGTTCTACAAATCTCTTCTATAATCCTCTGCTTCATAAATCAGATAATAAACCAAAAGTGCTTAAAGTTAATACTTCCAATTCTAAAGAAGTTCCCGTCTTCAAGAAGGTGAAGATGGAATGGAGAGTTAAAGGTATAACAGTTCCAAAGAATGATGTGTCAAAATCATTTGGCTCCACATCAAATGCTAAAAAGAACAATGTGCCGAAAGGTAAATTTTCTGATAAACCTGATCCTATTCATTCCGCAAATCATCTGATTAGGTTGGCACATAAGAAAATTTGTTGTTCTTACTGTGGATCAAATAAATTTGTGCATAAAGATTTTACTTCTTATTGGTACGGTAATTACCAAATTTCTTCTAAGAAATCTGCACCTAACACACTAGGACCCAAGACCCGTTGGGTACCAAAATCTACTTAATATGTTTTGCAGGTTCATCATGTGTCGTGCGGAATTCCAGAACTATACCGAACACATGACTGAAAAACAGAAGTGAAGTGTGCAATTTGAGGAAGAGTACTTATGCTGAAATTTATGCATAATTTTAGGGGGAGTAATTCTAATTTTTGATATATTTTGTGCTTATTGACATATTTTTTTATGCTTCTTTGTAGGGGGAGCATACACGATTAATGGTTTCTAAACACATCAGTTTAGAACCCGGACTTCAAAGAAACAATGGCTTCTAAACATATCAGTTTAGGACCCGCACTTCAACGAGTTTGACTTCTAAACACATCAGTTTAGAACTCGTACTGCATTGTTTTAGACTTTAATTGCTACAACTGTTGATTTTGTTTCATTAAGATCTTTTGCAGATTTTGAGGGGGAGCTTATCTGATTTTTAATCAGTCTTTCATGATTTGAGGGGGAGCTTTAACATTTAACTGTAAGTATCTTCTGAACTTAATCTGAGATTGTTTGAAAGAAGAACGACTTACAAGCATGAAAAACGTGTTCTTAAATGTTCAAACCACTTCTCGATTCTCAAACAGAATTTATGATTTTTAGAAGTGCGATTTTAAATGCTTTTCATATATATATATATATATATACATATATATATATACATATATATATATCTCGGATTCTCGTTACATCATTTCTGACCGTGTGTTTCTAAAGATTAATACTTGCGTATTATCTTTTCTATACTTTCAAGTATTCATACACACCGGTTCAGCTTCTTATTGACTTTGTTATTACCATGTCTCAAAACGAAACATTTTTCGATGGTAATACTCCCGCTTGATTTCAAAGTTTGTTGAGCATCATATTCATTTCAGCGTAAGACTTAAGCGTTTCATTCAAAAATTGTTTATATTTGTTCATATAAACAAATATCAATTCTTTGATACCCTAAACCTTACATGATTATCTTTCATGTTATTAGATCTAATTGATACATTGTCAGATTCTCAAACAAGTCTTTTGAATTCATTTCATTCTTTCTATATTCTTGTTTTGAGAAATCTTCAAAGATCAAATGCTCAAATCTTCATGATATTATTGAAGAGCATACTTTCTGATGGCAATGTTAATCAAATGCCGATATTCATAAGTGTTCAAGCTAAACTGTTGAACAACATCATTTTAGGACAAACATTTTCATGGGAATCAGTGTAGGATTTTTAAAGAACTTCTAAGGATACACGTTAACCAGTGTTTCCTACCCAAGAAGTTATCCTTGAGTGATTGAGGGGTGAGGGGTCGACATCAAAGAGTGGGGGAGATTACTCATACGGCTGAGTATCTCATTGCGCTGAGGTAAAATGTAAATGAGAGTTTGGTTAGAAGTGAGCGGATTAAAAACATGAAGAGGGTGTGAGAACAGAGTTAAAAGAATAAGAGAACTCTGCACTATCTACTTTCTGAGTCGGGAAGCCATATTACTGATTGGTTCACATTCTTTGGTGACCATCATTGAAAAAGGCAGTTACCCCATGCCAACTCTTGCTTTAACCCCACCAGCTACTCATTTCTTTCTCAACAAAGAAATGTTTCAATTTTCTTGGGGAAGCAGCATATTATCTATCTGATCTTCACTCGGAAGGTCTATATATTGAAAAAGAATGAAGTTTGCCGCACATTCTCTCTTCATTCATTCACGTTGAGTCCATGGAAAACTTGTTGCTGTCTCAACAGTTTACACAATTTGAGCCTAATTTCCAAGCATAAGTTGCTTCAATCATTTCTACACTTGCACGTACACACAAGGAATATGTTTTCTTGTCATAACGTTCATAGAAATTTCCTTTGTGGTTTTTCGATGATTGAATGGAAGCCCTGGAGGAGTGAACATCAAAAAAGCTCCTTTCTAAAGTGCATTCGTTGTACTAAGTGGCTCCGTGCAACTTACAGGCATTATAACTGATTCATCCGTTATTTCAGGGTTACCACTTTCATTTTGTCTGAATTTGAAAAGATTCGGATAAATATTTTTGGAAATGACGGATATTCAGATCGAAAGGAGGAGATTGTTGTTGGTGTATTCAAAGACTGCTGAAATTGAAAAGAATTTTGATGATCATGATGTTCACAATCGTCAAAAAGGGGGAGAAGATTTGAAAGTTTCAATTTCAAGATAAAGTGAAGTTTTGTTACAGTCAAGAAGCTCGAGTTAAAAAGTCAAGACATTTCAATATGTTTCAAGATGATTCGACAAAGTTACAAAGTTCAAAGAATGTTATTGTTGAAGAAGTGAAGATACGCAGTTCAAGATATTCAAAGCCTGTTAAAGCTCAAAACCCCGTTAAAGCTCAAAGACCAGTTCATAATCAAAGACTGAAGATATTTATCAAAGATGCAAAGATCTTTGCTTCAACGATTCGAAGATTATTGATTCGGTGATTCAAAGATATGAAGAGTTTATTTGAAGACTTTGACCAACACCGCAAAGATGTGAAGTTTGTGTTTCAAGACCTTGATGACTATTTGATTTTGAAGATCCAGTTGAAGACTAAAGCAATCAGATTGGATTTCTGAAGACAACGCCTACTTGAAGATTCTTCAAAGTTATTTTTCGAAGATTGATCTTCCTTCAAAGCGAAGAGGAAGACTGTTCAAAGTGCTAGAGTGTTGAAGATTTGAAGATAACAAAGAGGTGAAGACTATCGTCATCAATTTTTTTAAATCTTGAATCCATAGGGGGAGATTGTTAGTGCATAAAATGTATTCAAGATTTAATGTATAATTGTGTATTTGTAAGATGTCAAATGTAATAGATAAAGTCAAAGTAGAGACTTTAAAGAGTCAAAGTCAACATACTTTAGTGAGATAGCCAAGGGGTATAAATAGGTGTTTGTAAGGGATTTGTAAGAAGTTGTCATTGTGGAATTCAGACGTGTGAAATAGAGATGAGTTTCTAGAGAGAGAAACTAAAGAGAGAAAGTAGATCTTAACTCCCAATCTTGTATTCTTTCTCAATCTATGAAGATCAAAGTGTTTCTTACATTGTTACCTGATTGAATCTGGGATCACAGTTCAAGTTCCCAAATAAAACCAAATCCAAAGATCATGATCATGTCTTGAGTATGTATTTTGTAAAATGGGGTTAATTGGTTCAACCTCGTTGACTCAAAGATTTGACAAATTGCAAGGATAACCAAGTGGGTTTGTCACGTTAATTGTCTAAGTGGACAAGTGGGATGGTTTGGTGATTTTCTGTGTACAACATCCATGAGCTCGATCATCATCGGAGTGTGCAATAGTGAACGATTGGACACTAGTTTTGTTTTTCAACATACAATTAATTTATAAAGATTGATATTGTGAAAATTTGTTTATTATAAAAGTTATTTATGCATGAAAACAATGGATTCATTGCATCTTCGGCTTACCCAAATCGTTTACAAAAGTTAATGCAATATTGATTTGAGTTTTGCTTGGGAATAGTAGTTAAAGGGAAACAAAATTTAAGAAATATTATTCACATTTTTGTTACGATAGGTCCAGTGGCGGATCTAGGATTTTTTCCTAGTTGGGTCACCATTTAAGGTAGATTAAATGCGCGTGAAGTTGTCCGTGTAATTTTAGCCTAAATTCACCGTTTCGAGGAGTTTTAAAGTTTTTTTTGCTTGATTTCAAGAAGTTTGTAAGATTTTTTGTCGATTTCGATAGACTTTTTCGATTTTTTAGTTGATTTCGAGAGTGTTTTTTAATTTTTTAGTTGGTTTTGATGCACTTTTTTTGGTTGATGAATATAATTAAAAAAATGTTATTATCTTAGAAATTACCCATTTTTTTTCTTTTTAATCCCCCCCACCCTTGATACCATGCTACATCCGCCAGTGGATAGGTCTATGTAACTGTTAGATTAGGCTGTGTTGAACATTTTTAAATTTTGTACCTTAGTTGGTCCAAAATTGAGTTCAATTGTTTTTCATTTGTCATCAATTCAAGGAACTTTAAGGCATCATTTGGTAAAAAAAACTAGCTTATATTTTTTAGACACGTGTTCGGATGTGCCAGTCTATGAGCTAGCTTTTTTATAAGTTATTTTGAGTAGCTTATGAGTAGCCGTTTAGGACTTTTTTCCAATTATCTATACTACTTTATAAAAGCATATTCATCAAAAGTCTAAAAAACAACCCACAATGCATAAGGTACTGCTCATTTATGCTTAAAGTCTTAAAAGCAATATATCATCTTCCCAAGATATTGTCTTCCCAATATGACCACTCCAGGTTATCTTTCCCACCGACTGATCATGTGTATTACTCGCTTGTATTGATATCATTCCATCTTTTTGCTTGTATCGATCTCCTTAAACCTTTTCAATGTTTTCCTTCAACTGCCTTCTACTAGTTTCAACGCCTTCAATCAATCACGGTGGTTCAAGGTAAGCTTCTTTATGGTTTATGTATGCATTTTGTTCCAAGTATGTTGGTCCACTCTCAAGCTTTATCGATTTGCTCCTCCCTTCTCTGTCCGCCTCTTTCATCTTCGCTCAACCTTTATCTGCGATAACCCTTCTTTCTTACACCTATGGCGACCCTTCCTCCTTACCATGCTATCAGATTGTTTTTCAAACGACACCTTTGGGTTTTAGTTTTTGTTAAGTTGTGTTATGTCTAAATATCTGGTTGTTGCTCCCTCTTCGATCTACTCAGCTTCAACAAATGGTTTTGTTTTTCTGTTTGGGCTTCAATCAAATGCTGCTCCATCTCATTTGTTTTGAAGAAAATGTCTATGCATATAACTCGTTTTGATAAAATGGGTGAGAGATGTGTGTATTGCATTTGGGTTTTTTTAACCTTTTTATTGCATCTGGGTGTTTTTTAACCTTTTTTTGTAACCTTTTGTTTTTTCTTTGTTTTTGGTTTTGTAACCTTTTTCTTCTTCTTTTGTAACCTTTTGCGGGTTTTTTGCAACATTTTATTTCATTCTGATTGTTGTTTAATCACCAACTAATTCTCACATGTCCACAGAAAAGGGCACACCTAATGAGTATAATTGAACACCATTCAACATATATGATAATGTTTTGGGTAATTAAGAGATCATTCTTCTTTAAGGGAGAGCTGGTGTTATAGAATTAGTCAAGACATGGCACCTGTAAACAGTCCACAAATGATTTTTGTTATATCTTTTTGATGATATTCGTTTTTCTGTTTTTCATTATATATTTTTTATTTTCTCTTTGTGAAGGAGCGTATTTGTTGTTCGACTGATAATCAACACTTTAATCGAACTCAACATCTTTATATGTTGTTTGCAGATGTCATATGGAGATATATTTGAGAAAAAACCATGATGAAGTTTACTTTGAGTTCCTGAGAAATTCAGAAGCAAAGAATGGAGGGTGTAGACCAATATTTACGGGAATGGAAGCACAAATGTTGGGAGAGAAGAGAGGTCTTTGGTTTGATCCTTCATGATTTCTATCAATATAGCATCCTTTGGACTCACACTCACATCGTGTAAGTTCATTTCAGTTGTATAAATAACCATAAATAATGAATTGTTTTTACCAGCCATTGGAGTTTTTTTTCTTTTCCATTTTTTTAGCAACTCTACCTTTTTGGGAATCAAATCACATCACCGATGAACACTTCTAGTTGGTTTCTTCCAGTCTCTTTTTAGTTTTTTTGTAGTGGCTTGCTATGCCATCCTTTGACCTAATGGGTTCTTTACAAGTATTTTGGCAGCAAGAATAAAATATCAACACAGAAGGGTTTTCCATGTTTTCAGGGTTACAACTTTCCTATTTTCTGAATTTGAAAATACTCGGATACAAATATTTTGGAATTGATGGTTAAACAATTCACATGAAAGAGATTGTTACTGGTACATTCAAAGACTGCTGAAATTGAAAAGAGTTTTGATCTCACAATCATCAAAAAGGGGGAGATTGTTAGAGCATTGTTGTATTCAAGATTTACTGTAAAGTCAATGTACTGTATTTGTTAGCTTTGCCTTTATACCTTGTATGTTATGGGTATAAATATGCATGTCTTGTTCTTAGTTAGAAAGGAATCGAGATCCCTCTTGTAACTTCTTGATCATTTGTCATTTACACTTTAGAGATCAATATATGGATGACAAGTTCTCTCTAGATTCTCTCTCAACATCATTCTTGATTTCTTGCTAGATTTGGGATTTCACATTTGGTATCAGAGCTAAACAGGAGATTCAAGCAGATCGAAGACCAAATTGAAGAATTTTTACACTAAACATGAAGAATTCGGATCTGGTGTTCATCACTGTTCATCTGAACACTTATCATTAAGACATAGATTTTTTTTCTAAATTTTGATTTTTTTGGATCAATTTTTTGCATCACTGAACTCGGAATTGATTACTGATCATCTTTAATTCTTGGATCAACATCAAAAACTGCACATAATCATCTGATTTGATCGATTTTTTGGTTTTTGTTCGAAAACCCAAAATTCTTTGTTTTGGATCAAAAGTTGTTTAAATCGATCAAATTACGAGTTGTGATCAACAAGAAAAGTGTGCGGATTTCAATTTCGAACAAATCGATACAAGTTTCATCTCATTTGATCAAGAATTGAAAGAGTTATGGCAGATTAAGTGATTTTAAAGTTCGAAGTGCAGAATTCGGATCATTCTTGGTGAATTCGGATCATTCATACACAATTCGGATCATTCAAAGGGAATTCGGAGTGTTCTTGGCATTACAAGTATAGAATTCGACTCAAGAAGCATTCGAATTGAGTTGAATTCGAACCCTTATGGATTCGAATTGAGTTGAATTCGAACCCTTATGGATTCGAATTGAGTTGAATTCGAACCCTGTTAGATTCGAATTGAGAAGTTGTGGATTCATCTGAGTTGGTTTAATTTTCCAAGTAAAGAATTCGAACCAAGTTAAGTCCGAATTAAGTGAATTCGAACCCAGTTAAGTCCGAATTGGGTGAATTCGAACCCAGTTAAGTCCGAATTGGGTGAATTCGAATCCTTCTTCATCCGAATTCATTGAATTCGAACCCTTCAGCATCCGAATTCATTGAATTCGAACCCTTATTCATTCGAATTCATTGTTTTCGAATCCTTATTCATCCGAATTCTTGTGAATTAAAAAAAAAAGAGTTTTTTGAGATTTTTTTTTTATTTTTTTTATTCCGAAATTTTTTCTATAGTGTATTTCATACACTTTAAGAGCTTTTCAAGAAAAATTTTTATATAAAATTTTTTCTGCTTGATTTTCTGAACGATCAATCTTCTAGCATTCTTCAAGATGTCTGACATGGAGAATATGGTATCAGTTAGGAAAAGATAAAAAATGGACTCTTTCTGAAGCTAAAGATGAGATCAAGCGTCTTGAAGGTTTTCTTTCTAGATACATAAGACATTCTAATGAAGATGCAAGAAAAAATACAAAGCTCATGTCTGAGAAAGCTTTATTAGAAGACAAAGTCTCTTCTCTTGAGTCCGAACTGAAAGTTTTGAATGACAAGATTGTAGTGCTTGAAGTCACTCAAGAGAAAAATAAGACACTTGAGATCACAACTCATCAAGATAACATAAAGGAGCTTCAAGGGAGTATAAAAGCATTAGAAGAAGAAAATGCTGATTCGAAGAGACACATTTTTGACATTTCTTCTTCAAATGAAAAATCTATTTTGAAAGAACAAAATGCTGAACTTACTAAAAGAATTACTGATCTTGAAGTTTATATTGCAGATCTTGAAACAAAGAAAGACAACTCAAGTCTGCACAATCAAATCGAGAAACTTCAAGAGAAAGTAACAACTCTTCAAAGAGAAAATGCTGATATGAAGAGTGAGAAAGACAAGAGTGAAAAGGGGAACTCATATTTACGAAATCAAATAAAAAGAGTTCAAGAAAAGACAACAACGTTGGAAAGTGAAAACGTTGAATTGAAGAAGAAGCTTTCTGAACGTGAATGAGTGTCACCTTCTTCAAAGAAAGTTCTTAAAGAAAAGGAAATAATTGAACTAAAATATATAAAACTTTTGAAACAAATCTCCGATTTTGAGAAAGTTTTATATCTTGAAAAAGAGAAGCAAGAGAAAGAAAGAAATGAATTTGAAACAGAACGCAAATCTTTTGAGATTAAAAGTTCTGATCTTTTCGTGAAAATCTCTGAATTAGAAAATGTTTTGGAAAAGGAAAGAAAAGATTTCACAGAAAAGAAAAATCTCTTTGAAAAGGAAAGTAAAACCCTTAAAAAGAAAAATATGGAAATTTTCAAAGAGATTACTAATAAAAGAATTTTTTTGGAAAAAGATTTTGAATCGGAACGCAAACATTTTGAAGATACGATTTTTAATCTTACCAAAAGATTTTCTGGTTTATCAGCGGATATTATGAAGGATCAATTGATAAAATCTGATCTCCAAAAGAAATTTGATCTAATTTCTAAAGAGAAAAATGTTTTGATAAACAAAGTTAAGGAACTTGAAGACATCATTTTTAAATTTGATGTCTCAAAGCAGGTATGTCCTGAAAGTATCTTTCAGACTCCATTTGTTAATTCAAATGATTCTGAACGCTCTTTTAAAACTGCTTCAAGTTCGAGTTTTACAAACATTCCTTCTAAACATATTAATAGATCAACTGGTTTCTCAAAAGATCAGATTCATTCAACAAATCTCTTCTATAATCCTCTGTTTGATAAATCAGATAACAAAACAAATGTGCCTAAAGATAATACTTCCAAACCTGAAGAAGTTCCAGTCTTCAAGAGGGTGAAGATGGAATGGAGAGTCAAAGGCACAACAATTCCGAAGAAAGAAGTACCAAAATCATCTGCCTCCACATCAAATGCCAAGAGGAACAATTCTCCGAAAGGTAAATCTTCTGTTCCACCTAATCTTGTTTATTCTACAAATCATCTGATTAGGTTGGCACATAAGAAAATCTGTTGTTCTTACTGTGGATCAAATGATTTTGTGCATAAAGATTTTACTTCTTATTGGTACGGTACTTACAGTATTCCTTTTAAGAAATCTAAATCTAACCCACTAGGACCCAAGTGCCATTGGGTACCAAAATCTGCTTAATCTGTTTTGCAGGTTCTTCATGTGGTGTACTGAATTGTAGATATATACCACACACATGACTGAAAACAGAAGAGAAGTGGCGTATTTTTTGAAGAATATTTGTACCATTAAGGGGGAGCAAAGATCTATGGTTTCTAAACATATCAGTTTAGGACCCGCACTTAAAAGAGATTATGGCTTCTAAACATCTCAGTTTAGAACCCGTGCTTCAACGTTATTGGCTTTTGAACATATTAGTTCAAAACACGTGCTTCAACGACTTTGGCTTTTGGACATATCAGTTCAAAACCCGTTTTTCAAAGACAATGGCTTCTGAACAATTCAGTTCAGGACCCGTACTTCAAAGACTAAGACTTCTAAACAAATCAGTTTAGAACTCACACTTCTCAGGTGATATCTTTAACTGTTACATCTTTCTGTTTCAAGGAACGTGGTAAAATGTAACATTGGATTATATTTTGTTTCTACCACTTTGAAAACTTGAATCTTTACAAATTTACTTCAACGAGATGAAATTTTCAATTTTCATTCAATGAATTAAATGTGTGCTAAAAGATGATTTTACAAGTATTTTTGTATTATCTGAGTTAAATTTGTTTCAACTTTCACTTCTGAAATAAATCGAAAGGCCAGCAAAACATGAATGAAATCATGCTGAATGCTCAATGATATGTAAATTCGGACTTATATAGAATATAATGCTCAAAAAGCCTATTTATCAGAATGATGAATGGAAACGAAAATATGGGGGAAGCACTATGTTTTAGAACCAAGTGATTGAGATATCATTCATATTTTGTGATGGAAATCCGAAATTATATAGAATATCATTTAGTTTGAAAGTTTGTACCTGTGACCTTTCTGGTTTGGGAGAGTAAGTCCTAAGGGGTGCTCGACACCTAGTCCCTAAGATCAGAATGAGTATGCAGGATGAGCCTAAAGGAGTTCCAATCAACTGAGCCACCAGGTGACTAAGATCAACTGGTCTGGGATCGGCTGACCCAAATCCTGCAATAGAACAAGATAGAAAGCCATGTTCTACTGGTACAAATGGGTTTAAGATATATCGATGTGGCCTTTCTGGTTTGGGAAATTAAGTTCTACGGGGTGCTCGACACCTAGCACCTAAGGCCAACTGGTCTGGGATCTGCTAACCCAAATCCTGCTATAGAACCAGATAGAAAGTCATGTTTAACGGTGCGTCTTATTCTTACTAAACTTTTTGATTAAAAGATGCCAATGAGCACAAAATCAAAAGATGCCAATGTGCACAAAATCAAAAGATGCCAATGAGCACAAAATCAAAAGATTCAAATGTGCACAAAAGATGCCAAAGAGCACACATCTCTTGAAACTTGGGAAAATACAAAGTCGCGATAAACTCGTAAATTTGTGAAATTCTGATTTTGAACAAATAGTGTGAGTAGAGCAAAGTATTCTTATATGTTTTAGACTTGCATACGCTTGATGCTAATCATATTTCGCATGCTAGCACACCAAATAGATTTAATAAAGGGGTTGAAACTGAACATTTTTAACTTGATATGCAATGATGACTTGTATTTGATTCCAAACACATGCATTTGATTTAATTTGATTGAAATATCTGTTAAATTTCATTAAGTTGAATTTCTTTTGTAAAGCTTTCAAATGATCAAATGTTAGTAGTTATAAAATGAAGTTCAATGAATTTTATTTTCCTTGTGTAAATTTGTTTTAAAATTTGTGCTACAATTTCAAATACTGTACGTTATTGAAATATATGCATACTTTCAGGGGGAGAAAACAACTTGCTCCAGAATTCTTATTTTGAGGGGGAGCAAGGTTATCCACTAAGGAGGAGATTGTTAGCAATACTCAAAGACTCGACTGAAATTGAAAATGGTTTTCGATGATTATGATGCTCACCATCATCGAAAAAGGGGGAGAAAAGTTTAATTTCAATTTCATGTCAAAGAGCTTTCAAATCAAAGATATTTCAAGTCAAAGATTCGCGAACAAAGACTGAAGATTAGGGGGAGAAGGATCATGTGAAGTCCAAATGTTGCTGAATTTGGTTATCTTAGTTCTGAGTGGTTCTCGGAATGCGCTTACACCGAATTTGGTTATCTTAGTTCTGAGTGGTTCTCGGAATGCGCTTACACCTAAAAGTTCAAAAATGTGGATGGTTTCACATCTTTCTGATCCAAACTCTAATCGTTTCTGATTCATCTTGTTCCGAATTGTTGGTTTCATACAAAGATCGGAATTTCATGTTCAAGACTTGAAGACAATCTGTTGAAGATTGTATTGAAGAAGGTTGACTTTTCAAAGAAAAAGACAATGACTTTTCATGTTTGTCTGAAGATTCTTCAAAGCTGAGTTCTTAAAGAGTGTCAAAGCATATAGTTTGCCGTGAACTAGTGGAGATAAAACTATTTGAAGATGGTTTGATAGAGTGTCTGTTTGAGAAGATTGACTTTACAAAGAGCTGAAAACTGCTGTCATATTTTTTAAATCTTGAATCCAAAGGGGGAGATTGTTAGAGCATTGTTGTATTCAAGATTTACTGTAAAGTCAATGTACTGTATTTGTTAGCTTTGCCTTTATACCTTGTATGTTATGGGTATAAATAGGCATGTCTTGTTCTTAGTTAGAAAGGAATCGAGATCCCTCTTGTAACTTCTTGATCATTTGTCATTTACACTTTAGAGATCAATATATGGATGACAAGTTCTCTCTAGATTCTCTCTCAACATCATTCTTGATTTCTTGCTAGATTTGGGATTTCACAGAGATAGTTTGAAGATTTCAACGTCTGAAAGTCAAGGAGATATTTGCCAAAGTCGAAGAAGTGTAAGAAAAAGTGTTTCCGAGTGATAAGTCGAAGACAGTTTGTTCATGGAGGAGACATAAATCAAAGAGATGAAGATACAAAGTTCAAGATATTGCTCAAAGTATTCGAAGGTTAAAGCTACAAAGTTTTAAAGCTCAATCAAGAATGTTTTTAAAGCTCAAAGGCAGTTAAAGCTCAAAGGCAGTTAAAGCTCAAAGCCAATTCATTATCAAAGACTTAAGAAATTTGTCAAAGCTCAAAACTGCAAAGATCAACGATACGATGATTTGTAGATATGAAGATTTTGTTTTGAAGACTTTGATCAACGCTACGAAGATTTGAAGTTTATGATTTGAGACTTTGTGACTATTTGATTTTGAAGAGCCAGATGAAGTTTAAAGCTGTCAAAGTGGTTTTTTCGAAGATAAAGCTTATCTGATGATTCGTCAAAGAGATTAAAGTGTTGAAGATCTAAAGATCACAAAGAGCTGAAGACTGCTGTCATAAATTTTGTAAATCTTGAATCCATAGGGGGAGCATGTTAGTGCATAAATGTATTCAAGATTTAAGTATAATTGTAAAGAGTTAAAGTCAAGGTCAAAGTTATTAGTTGTGAAAGGTCAAAGTCAATGTATCTTGTGGAGAGATGACTAGAGAGAGAGTCTAGAGAGAGAAAGTGAATCTCATTCATAATATTGTATCTTTCCCTCAATCTATACAAGATCTCATTGTTGAATCCATTTATCTTGAATTCACAATTGGTATCAGAACAATCACAATATATTAACTAAAACACATTTAAAATATCTTTTAATTTTTACAAGTTATATCATTATAATCGTTTCGTCATAACTTCAAAATGAGTTAAGTATTAAATATTTATAAATTTAATCATATTATTTAATATTATAAGTTTGTTTCTTTTATTTTGTTTTAAAGAAATATTTACCTTTGGTTCATTCTTTAAATTTGAAATAATATTTAATCTTAGGTTTCTACTTTAGGTTTAAAATAACATTTAATCTTAGATTTCATTGCTTTTCTTAATTTAATTGTTTTTTAATTATAGTTTTTGGAGTTTATAATAAAGAGACTTTATATCCTTCATCTACAAAAAAGTTTGACGTCTCTGACCTATTACACGAGTACCCAACCTATATATATACATATATATATATATATACATATATCTATTACTACCTTATAATGCATTTATCATAAAACTCTTAAAGACAAGTTTTAATGCATAATGTACTACTCTTTTATGCATAAAACTTAAAAAACTATGAATTACAAGTATTTATGCATTGGATACAAGTACTTTGAACCTAAAACCAAAACTACCACGATTTGGGTATGTCTGAGGGTTTCCTTTTCCCTCTGCAGAACTTTTCATCTCTTTTAAACCCAACTTTCCAGGCCAGATTTGATTCATGATTTGATTCATACCTCTCGATCCCTCCAAATATTTCCAGACCCAAGACTGATTCAAATGAATTCAAATTTAACCAGCTCTCCATTTCATTTTGCATCTCTCTCTCTCTCTTCTTCAAATCACTTTTTCCTTTGATATTGTTTTCCATATGTTGTAGGGTTATGGTCTAGGCGAAGAGAAACATATGCTTTGTTACTTTCTTTGCTTTCGGTTCGTCTCAATCTTCGGGATATGTATCGATTTTGTTTTGGTTTAGGATTCTGCTTTTGATCTTCAACAGATGTAACAATTCTGCTGTCTTTATTGGTTTCATGACTTCTATTTTGTTTTTGAAGTGGTTTCATGACTTCTATTTTGTTTTTGAAGCAAGCACACAGGTTACTTTTAGCATTTCTGCTCCTGATTTTCGTTCATTTGGACAACGATGTTGTGTTTGTATTTTCAGGTTTGGCGGAGTCATATAACCTGTCTAACACCCATCGAATGTTGAGGATGAAAACCCAGATTCAGTTTGATTAGATGCAGTAGCCTACATCACTCGATTTTCCTCTGCTCGGTAAAGACGAAAACCCTAATCGTACATGTCATATTATCAATAAATGTCTTCTTGTAGTAGAAGTGTTCGATGAAATGTCTTAATGAGTCTGTTTTAATCTTGGGATACTTTTTCTTTTTTTGAGGCAGAGGATAATCCAAGCTTTAAAGGTACTGAACTTACGGTTCTTTCATTTATTCTTTCTGGTTTATTTGTTATTTTTTTATTTTTTTTTGCTTCTGTTTGATCTGTGCTTCAATCTGTTGGTCATTAGACCCCGGTTGCTAGATACTTCTACTTTGTGGCCTTCAAGTAAGTTGTAGTCACACTCTAATGCTCTACCAAGAACATGTTCCTATTATATTTGGGCTTCTATAACTATTTATCAGAATCTAAAGTTGGATAAGAAAAACACTATGACAATTATTAATAGAAATGCAGAAAAAATATAAATCTCGGTTGTAGATGGATACGATTTCGAATATTTATTGTGGCGTCACGAGATCTTATGTAACCCTCTAGATCTGAAAATGGAGGTTTGACTTTTGTTGTTAGTTTCATTGGTCTGACCTGTAGCAAATGTTTCTCTGTTTCTATAGGTTTCTTTATAATACCAGTTTGAGTCATATACAAACCAGATTTAATCCTGTAAGAGTTAATGGGATCCTGCACCTGGAGAGGATATGTGGAGGATATGTAAGTTATCTGAAGTTCATTTGTTCATGTGGTTAATATATGTGAAGTTTTTGGGATAAAGATTATAAAACAATTATAGATTATGTTTATGAAGAAAAATACATATGGGATAACATCACTTCATTATTCTTTTATTTATGTCAATTGTGGAGTAGTTTGAATTTGATAAAAGTGCTAGCCCACCATTCTGCTCGAGATCTCTTGTGCTTTGCCGACAAAATCACATTTGTAAACAACGATATTTGACCGAGTCCACTAATTATCTATTTTTGCTACTTTCTAGCTTCTCTATAGATTTCTGGATTATTATAGCAAATTTCATTGGGATAACTACATCATCGATCAGTTTGGATGGTCTGGGTGCATCTCGGTGCATCTCATCCTAATGTTTGTCCATTTCTCATCCAACGGTTGATAACCATTTCTCACGCTTCTCACCAAATTTGGCACTTCTCACCGGAACCCAACCCTTTATGTGTGTGTGTGTGTATATATATACATAGTGTGATTAGCTTAACTACTTAATGTTGTATATTGAAGCGATAGCGGTATTTCAGGTGATTACAACTTAGATTTTGTCTAATTAAAAGGTTCACTTGCATCCACAAACGTGCAAAGACAAGTACACAACTGCATGCTTCTCCTATGTGTATATTTGATAATGCTTTTAATTACAAAAGATTGTAGTGGGATGCAATTAAATGGGCTCATAAGTTGACATTGAGATCAAGAGACCAATTACCAACCTAACTCAACGGTAGACAACATTAATAGAAGAACTAGAAGAATCAAACATATAGACACATAAGAAGAAAATAAGTGGTTGGCTTGTGAAAATAAAGCAAAGTGTATGAAAGTTATAGTCACATGTTCATCATCAAATTACTACGAGGACCTTACTTTCAGATGATTATTTTGGGTGCAGGTTCTTGGACAAAGGGTGGAGACTTTAGAAAGGGAGCTGGATGCTTCCGTTTCTGGTTGCTCATGCTTGTGCAGAAAAACGGCAAGTTGAAGCGGGACAAAAAGCTGTTGTATTACAAGCACAAGGATCACAAAGGAGTTGGACACATATCTTAGTGTTGCTTAAATGTTTAAGTTCCAAATATTATCTAATGTTGTTAATTCACCAAAACAACTCGGAAAATTTGTCCAAGTTTTGCATGCTGGTACTCCTATATGACCCGTTTTTTAGTGGCTCCTTTATGTTTATGAGGTCTTTGTTGGTCGGTGTTTGTTCACATGAAGTCAAGCGACCATTATTTGGCTGGAGGTAAGACATTATTTTTTCTCTTGTTGCTCATCTAGGCTGAGTTAATTTTTGGTTCAAGGAAAGAGTTAGAAGTGGATGTGCACGCCTAAAATTCCATTGTGAAGGTTTGATGTGTCAATTGAAACAATCTTTAACATATTCATAACCCATAGTAAACAAGTATGATTTGTTCATATTGGTCTGACTTCTCTCACTGTCAAACATAAACAAGTGTGCGGTTTGTATGGTTTAGATTTAGTTTATATTTCTGATGATGTTTATTATTTTATCTCATCACTAATATTTTGTAGTGGGGTTTTAGGTTTGCATTCTTCCATATATTCATGCTTGTGATCTAAAAGAGAAAAGAGAGTTGGAACATGTTTTGTTTCTTTAACGTGGAGGATAGAGAAGGCTAGAGAGATGGACATTTTAATTTAATGTGGAGGAGGGATACGAAGGATAAACAATAAACTTGTTCAGAGTGACATTGGTCAACCAAGTTCATCAATAAAAACCTTTAGGGTGTGTTTGGTACGCCGACGGGACATGACATAACAGCTGTTCAGTGTTTGGTAAGACATAAATAGGACTGGACAGGACAGAACATCACTGGTTAAATGACCAATTTACCCCTAGAGAATCACACACAAAAAATCATAGAGAATCATAGACACAAAATTATGTATTGCAGCAAGAAAAGAGAATTACGAACAAAAAATTATAAAACCAAAAATCACAGAATCACATATACAAACAAAATCATTGTAACTGTAGTTGTCCTCTCTTTTTTAAGCTAAAGCAACAATGAAACCCAATGGTGGATAAAGATTACAAATGTATCATAGTAATTGAAACAACAATAAAATTGGAACTCTAATTGGAGGAAAGAGAGTGCAGGTCAGCGATTATCACATATTTATCTCAAGAACTAAAAAATCACAGATGGCAGGTTGCAAGTTGCAGGTCCAAATCGAGAAATCAAGAACTAAAAAAATCTCAAGAACCAAGCAACAAAAGCAGTAACCTGATTGAAGAGAGTCGATACATGATTGAAGCGATCAAAGATCTAGGGTTTCGATTCCAGTTTTAGGTTATGAGATTTTGATGAGAGCATCCATGAGAAGATTTCGACTTCCAGGTTTCGATTCCAGATTCAGATTTTGATGAGAAATTACCTGAAGGGAGGAAGCCAGATTGCGAGAGATAGATCTCCAATTTCGAGCAGATCCCATTAAGCCATGAAGAATAAATGCAGAATAATCGGCTTTGGGTTTGTGGGATGGAGAGCGAACCTCTTGGAAAGCTAGGGTTTAAATCGATCTTGTAGATATAAAAGGGGAAATAATCGATCTAGGTGAGTACAGAAATCCAGTACATAATCTAAATCCAGGTTTGTTCTTGATGATTCTCGCCATTGTTGGAACCTCGATTTAGGTGAGTACTGAAATTGGATGAGAAGCTGAAGAGAGCATAAAAGTGAGGGTATAATGGTCATAGAATTCTTGTTCTACTTAGTTCTACCTTGTTCCACATATGGTCACACCAAACATAGGACATGTGTGTTCTGTTCTGTTATGTTCCACCCTGTCCACCGTACCAAACGCACCCTAATTGATTTTGATTGGTAACTTATTTAAATATAACTTTTAAAAAGTTTGAAGTTTATTGTTAATTTAAAATGATAAAATGGACAATTACACGCATTAATGTGAGAATTGGTTATCAATCGTTGGATAATAAATGGATGCACATTAATATGAAATACACCGCATCAATTCTCTTCTAAGCCGCAATACATGGGAGGACATTTGATTAAAAGTGATCAACGATTGAGATGTACTTCTCGTGTTTTTCACGTTAACCTAGACTTCTAACGTTGTCTCTTAATTTTTCAGATGGGCTTACAGATTTATTAAAGATTGGCTAAAGAATAAATTAAAGATTTGCAATTAAACCATAACAAGCAAAACAAGAAACATGATTCAGGCTAAACTAATGTTTCGGAATTGTGATTTATCCGCGCTGCATCGCGCGGGTACATCACTAGTATATATATATATAGGAAGATAATCAAATGAGAACCACAAATATGTTACAAACCCGTGAGAACTAATAAAAAAATATTTGTTTATATGATTTTTTTTCATCAAAACCTATGATTTAAGATATTATTACACATATGTTCGTGTTCACCTTGTGAAAAGATTACAGGTGAAAAACGAATTTTGTTTCACCTAGTGAAATGAAAAATACTCGTAAAAAATATTCACATGGTGAAACAAATTCATGTGAAGCTATCATATCATGAAACAAATACATGTGAAGCAAAATATAATAAATCATAGCATTTGATGAAAAAATATCATGTAAAAAAATATTTTTTATATCAGTTCTCACGGTTTATAACATATTTGTGGTTCTCATTTGATTTAACCCCTATATATATATATATATATATATATATATATATATATATTGTTGATGCCAAAAATCGTCCAGAAGGATAACTTAAGGTTGATTGTGGAATTTAACAACTAAAGATAGAAATCGTTCGACAAAGCAATGCGATCAAGACTAAAATGTAAAGGAGACGCAAGATTTTGGTGACGCGGGAAAAACCTCAACGAGGAAAAAACCCGCTGACGACGGTGATGATGTCGTCACTGCACTATGGTCGCCAAACAAGGGCGATGTCCTTGCGTTTCAAGTGTCGAGAGTACAATGATTACAATACAAATAACAGAAATAGTCTAATTCGTAAAGTAAATAAGTGTATCGTGTGTAAGAATGAGTGCGTCGTGCGTAAGAACTATGTGTCGTGCGTCGTCTGTTCGAGAGAAAATGTTTATTCGTTCTTGCAGTGAGTGTTCTCGAGAGTTCAGTTGTCCGCAAATGAGGCTGGAACCCTTGTATTTATAGTCTTCGAATGCCTTATTGATTCCATAAAAGCTTTATGTAACAGCCGTAACTGTCGCTGAAGTTATTGCTCATAATGATCTTCATCGGTTATAGCCGTTGGTCATCAATGGGGTTGACCCTGCATTAAACAGTAAAAGCGTAACAGTAATATCGTATGTTAGTCGGTCGAGGTCGTATGGTTCCTTACGACGGTCGGGTGTGGTGAGTAACTTTCGATTCTAACTCTGGTCAGACGATAAAGTGCTTATGATTTATCTCATTATAGAAAAGTGTAATAAATGTTTTCCCTTTTTTGTTCGTGGTCGAGACTGGTGAAATTTTACCTAAACAGTTTGCCCCCAAAATTTAAATTTTAAATTTTGTCAGTCGGACGTCTAGGGTCATGACACGTATCGAAACTCGTTGGCTAGGCAACTAAATTGGTTTGATTCCAACTAAAGGGGGAGTCGAAAAGGGGATAAGATCGTGACGTCATGTTGACGTACGATCGTGCTTAATAGCTTTAAATGCCAGGTGTCGACGATCCGTGTGTGCATACGAAAAGGCGAAGGCATGTGTCGATCATCGAGTGACTCGACTTGACACGGTTGTTTTCATAAATAGAGACCCACAGTGGATCTTTTCCATTTTACGCTTTCAGAGAGTTTTAGAGAGAGATTTCTTCTCGATTCCTTGTCATTCTTCAGCGAATCACTTCCAAACCTGCAAAATCTTTGAACCGATTAGGCATTTCGAGGTTTAGAGCGCCTATATAAGGTACAACTTCTTAGTCTTTGTTTGCGTCGTAAGTCTGTCGCTAGAAAACCTAGGAAAAACTGGGATATCTGGAGTTTTTCAGACTTACAAATCTGGTTGATCGAGGTTAGCAATGTCCACCGAACCTGAGAGTTCTATTCGAGATCAAGAAGATCTTGACGACCTTAGGATTCTAGCAAAAATCCGTGCGGGGATTACACTGATTAGAGCAGGTCAGACTCGACCTGATATGTGTCCGGAAGGGTTCGTCGTTATATACGAATACCCTTTTAAGATAGGATTCCAGTGGCCATATTCTCCTTTGGCCAAGGCATTCATGGTCGAATTTGATTTAGCGCCGGCCCAATTGATGCCTCAATTTTGGTGAGTCATACAAGTGATCGAGCGCCTTACCAAAGACTGGGAGTCTCCCATGAATGTGCGCGACCTCCTCTTGGCTTACCAGGTTAAGAGAGATGGATGTCGCCGTTGCAGCCTGTTTTCTAGGCATAAGGGCGATCGTACCCTGGTCCTAAAGACTGCGGTTAATGACCGTAAGTGGAAGACCAGGTATGTGTTCGCGCGCGTATCGACGCTCGATTCTAAAAGCGGTTGGATTAGGACCGACTGGAATATGTCGGGTAAGATTTTACACCTTTTTGTCGTGTTTTGCATGCTAGTTCCAACTTGTTTCTAATCTGTCTTTTATGTGTCCAAAAATATTAAGTTTGAGGACGTGAAGCCCTACGCCAATTCTCAAGAAAAGGTCGACGCATTCTTGGAATTTAGCGCTGTCGAGCGGTCGTTTTTCACACGACACCTTGTAGACGACGACGACGACGACGAAGACTTGGTGTATCTGGGAGAGAATCGGGGGAAGAAACGCGAGGAGGAGGAGGAAGAAGAGGAGACAGAGGAGACAGAGGAGGAGTCGAGAGAAGAAAAAGAAGAGATGACTGGTAAGTGTACCTTACTCGTTTCTACTCGACTTCAATTTTTTTTCACTTGTGTCTGTCGTGTAACGTT
This sequence comes from Saussurea involucrata, assembly GCA_033807775.1. Classification (NCBI taxonomy): domain Eukaryota; kingdom Viridiplantae; phylum Streptophyta; class Magnoliopsida; order Asterales; family Asteraceae; genus Saussurea; species Saussurea involucrata. The sequence goes on along the minus strand of CM066327.1, from coordinate 91,550,809 downwards.
TTTCTCTCTTTGTTTTTTCCAGGGGATTCTCAGGTGAAGGTATCGACTACGACTGCCAAAAGGGTGGCTCAAGCTGAACTTGCTCGTAAGGGCAAGGAAAAGAGGAAGGTGACCTCGACCACTGGGTCGGGGATTTTAAAGAAAACGAGGATGACGATCCCGAGGGAACCGTCTTCAAGGGCTGATGACTCATCAAGAGTCGTTACGCTTGAGAAGGAGAAGGTATCAGTCGCATCACCCGTGAAGACGAAGACGTCTTCTGGTGTGATTGATGCAACACCTAACAGTTCGGCGCCTCCGGCAAAAATGGCGAAGTCTCCGTCTACCACGTCGATCCCTCCGTCGGCCGACAAGGGCAAGGGCCATGCGACGGGAGAGGATAAGGTCACGACGGTCAACTTTACGTTGCCATCAGACTTTATGGCCGATAATGTCCTAGACGGGACGAATCTGTTTCCTCATCTTGGGAAATATCTGCTCCCTTCTTTCAAGGAGCGTTTCGAGGGAGTCCCGGTCGAGGAGACGGGATCTCACGTCGCCGGACTGGCGTTCATGGTAAGTCTTTCTTTCAAGACTTATTTATCTTTTGTTGTTCAGAACTTCGTCATGCGTTTACTAACTTGTGTCTTATGTTTTTCAGGCGTTCCAGTCTTCTCTTGCCTTGCACGCCGAAACGGTGAAGATAAGGGGTTTGGTGTCCTCTGCTCATGAGAGGGGGAATGCGGCATTGGACAGAGAGAAGGTCGCTTTAGAGCGTGCGGAGGCTATGTCCAAACGTCTCGATAAGGCCTTGAATGAGTTGGAGGCCGTCGGACGCACGAAGGATGAGGCGAACCACCGCCTGAAGCAGTCCCTGTCCTTGGTTGCCAAGCAAAGGGATGAGCTAGATAGGACTAAGGAATCCTTGGATGCGAATGAAAAAGAAGCTGAGGATTCCAAGTCTAGGGTGGCAGAGCTGGAAAAGGAGGTGAAGGAACTCAAGGATGAGGCTAAGTCCGTTTTTGCCTTGGCTCGTCTGACTGCCAGGGCGGCGATCATGAGGCAACATCTGTCGGGGAAAAATCCCCTTGCCTCGGCGTCGGAGGAGCTTGCCTTCTACCTGAAGGATGTCGGATCCGAAAGAGATCTCGACTCAGATGACGAGAAGTAGGCCGACGAGGAGGAGATGGACGAGGGCTCAAAGGGCGAGTCCTCTGGTAAGGATGCGACTGACGATCCTCCTCAGACTTAGAAAATTCTAGTTTTTTGTTTTTAATCGCTTGACCGTTGGTGGTCGAGCCATTTGGATGTACGTGATCGTTTGATGAATGAAATTTACATTTCTTTTGAATTTGTGCATTACTCTTTGTGAATTTCAACTGTGAAATACATCGTATAAAAGTAAGCAAGAAGATATGCGACTTAGGCATCCATCATAACGCAACGATTAGAACACAAGTCGTAACACTTTTATATTTTTAAATCGTATAGGCAAACATAAATACATGCGATCAGAGCATTCATTCAGAACATGAAATTCTTTCTAAGTTAAAAACGTAGATCGAGGTGTCGTTAGACCTTACGATCGCACAATTAAACCGTGCGATGAATCTGAACCATACGTCCCTGTGGTAAGGTAGTCAAGTCATATAGTAGACCTGATTGCTCATGTCGTGCGATCCTGCGAGAGTGAACTAAACTCGTACGATAGACTTAGTAACTTATGTCGTGCGATCCTGTGATAAAACAATGTCAGAGGTTGGTCGTTGGTTAACCAACGACCCTCCGATGCTTAAGTCAGTAATCGTCGTGATGAATAAAAATCGTATGAGAAAAAAGGGTTTAGAAGAAATACCTTTTTAGATGCGTTGCATTCCAGCTACGTGGGACATCTTGATTGTCGATGGTTTGGAGCCGATAGGCACCTTTACCCACGACTTCAGAGATACGATAAGGACCTTCCCACCTGGTGGAAAGCTTGCCTGCATTGAGCTCTTGAATGCTTTGGAACACTCGACGGAGGACGTAGTCGCCTTCTTGAAAGACTTTAACTTTGACATTCTTATTGAAATGTCGCTCGACCGCTTGCTTCTGCGATGCCATTCTGATCAATGCTGATTCTCTAAGCTCTTCAAGGGCGTCGAGGTCATAACTTAAATCAACCAGGTTATGGTCGACGGAAGTATGCCTTGAGGTTGGGAGATGGACCTCGACCGGCAATACTGCTTCACAACCATAGATCAAAGAGAAAGGGGGTTGTCCTGTGGACGTGCGAGGAGTCATGCGATTCGCCCACAAGATCGAAGGGAGTTCTTCGACCCACTTTCCCTTTGCAACTTTTAACGTTTTCTTGATCGAATCAACGATTGTTTTATTGCTCGACTCAGCAAGTCCGTTTTCCTGGGGATACCTGGGTGTCGAGGTCGTCAGCTTGATGTTGTGGTCTTCACAAAACTGTCGAGTTCTATTGCTTATGAACTGGGATCCATTGTCGCAGACAATTTTGGATGGAATTCCAAACCTGCATATGATGTTAGTCTGGATAAAACAGATGACTTCCTTGTCCCGAACTTGGGAAAAGGCAGCTGCTTCTACCCACTTAGAAAAATAATCCTTAAGTACGAGAAGGAATACCTTTTGCTCGGGGGCAGGTGGTAGCTTGCCGACAATATCCATCCCCCATCTCATGAAAGGCCATGGGATCAATGTCGAGTGTAAAGGTTCAGAAGGTTTATGGGACGTACCTGAATGTCGTTGACAAGGATCACAGTTCTGGACATACCTGACGGCGTCTTGTCGCAGTGTTGGCCAAAAATAGCCTTGTCGAGAGATACGATTGGCCAAACCGCGACCTCCTAAGTGGTTGCCACACTCTCCATCATGCATCTCTTGAAGGATCTTCTGAACTTGACTTTTGCTGATGACGTATCTCAGGTTTAAGCCTGTCGATGATCGTCGGTAGAGTCTACCTCCAATCATGACGTACCTGGATGCCTTGAATATGATCTTCCGAGCTTCCATCTTGTCTTCTGGGAGTTGGTCGTGCATAAGAAAATTTCTGATGTCGCACGACCAATCATCTTCTTGGTCGTCGATCTGGACGACGTCGTGATTTTTGATGGACGACGTCGCCAGGTGGATCATAGGAATGCTATTAAATATTGGCTAGACCAGAGCAGACCCAAGGTTTGCTAAAGCGTCAGCTTGAGTGTTCTGGTCCCTTAGGATCTGTTCAATAGAAAAAAGATTTAAACTTTTCGGATTTTTCTTTTGCTACCTTAAGGTACGCTGTCATTTTTGAATCTTTAGCGGTGAATTCTCCATTCATCTGGTTCATGACCAGAAGAGAATCGCTTTTGACATGTAGCGCGGTTTCCCCCGAGTCGCGGGCCATATTCATTCCCACGATCAGGGCTTGGTACTCATCTTCGTTGTTGGTGGTTTTGAAGTCGCATCGCATGGAATACACCATCTTGCCCCCCTGTGGCGACTTTAAGACTACGCCTAGTGCTGAACCCCTAGTGTTGGATGAACCGTCGACATATAGATTCCAGGGTACGTCGTCGTGAGTCGCCACAGTAGACACTTCGAGCTCTGCTTCTTTTTCCAGCTCAGGGCTGAAATCGGCAATAAAATCCGCCAAGGCCTACGATTTGATTGCGGTCCTGGGCTTGAAATCGATGTCGTAACTACTGAGATATATGCTCCATTTTTCCAAACGACCTGTCAACTCAGGTTTCCTCAAGACAGACTTAAGAGGAAAGTTAGTCACAACAGTAATAGGATGCGATTCAAAGTAGTGTCGCAATTTTTTAGCAGCTGTGACTAGCGATAAGAGCAATTTTTCCATAGAGGAATACCTGGTTTTGGCGTCCAAGAGAGATTTACTTGCATAGTAGATCGACAGTTGCTGCTTTTCATCTTCTCGTGTCAGGACGACACTTACTGCATTGGGACTAACAGCCAAATATAGCTGCAAGACCTCATGGTCGTGAGGTTTTGACAGCAAAGGAGGCGACGTCATATACTCCTTGAGTTTTTGCAGTGCTTTCTCATGATCGTCGGTCCAATCGAAGCCTCTATTTTTCCTGAGGACATTGTAAAATAAATGGCATTTATCCGAGGATCGAGAGATAAACCTGTTCAAAGCTGCCACCCCGACCAGTGAGCCTTTGGACTTCTTTGAAATTTCTTGGAGATTTGATCTCGATAATGACGTTGATCTGGTCGGGATTGGCTTCGATTCCTCGTCAAGTGATCATGTAACCCAGGTATTTTCCCGCACTGACGCCAAAGGAACACTTCGTCGGGTTGAGCTTCATGCTATATTTCCGAAGGATATCGAACGACTGCCTCAAATGATCGACGTAGTCGATTACTTGCTTTGACTTGACCAGCATGTCGTCGATGTACACTTCCATCGTGTCGCCAAGATGGACTATGAACATTTTATTCACCAGACACTGGTAAGTAGAACCTGCATTTTTTAAACCGAACGACATAACTTTATAACAATAAATGCCTCGATCCGTCATGAATGCAGTTTTCTCCTGGTCCTCGACGTGCATCAGGATCTGATTGTAACCAGAATAAGCCTCCATGAACGTTAATAGTTCATGTCCTGCAGTCGCGTCGACCATGGCATCGATATGTGGCAATGGAAAAGGATCCTTTAGACAAGCTTTGTTGAGATCTGTGAAGTCGATACAAACCCTCCATTTTCCATTTTTCTTCGCCATGACCACGACATTAGCAAGCCAGTTGGGGTACTTTACTTCTTGAATCTTCGCCGTCTTCAGGAGGTTGTCGACCTCGTCATTTATCACCTTATTCCTTTCAGGAGCAAATTTCCGCCGCTTTTTGTTAGGGTAAAATATGTGTTGATTTAAAGTTCAAGGGTTAATTTGTAATAGATTAATCTTAGTCCATTGTGAACGGGCCGTGGGCTTGTTACCATGGGCCCATCGTATTTAAAGTGCAATTAGCTTAGAAAATTAGCTAGTTGTCTCATTTAGCTTTTCTGCTTTACACTGTAATTCTCTCTAAATCAATAGCTAAGTGGGCAGCCTTTGTGAATCATATCAACTGTTCTTATTTGCTTATTCACAAACATAATCGTTGCACGGATCTGGATTCAACAATTGGTATCAGAGCAGACGGACGGATTCGATTCAAAGCCTCTCCAGTGATTTCCGGTAAGATTTTGACTTTTCACGTATGTGTTCATCTTGAATTTTCGAAATCTTGATTCTGGCTAAATTGTTCAATTCTGTTTATTGGGTTGTGTTAGCATTATACTTGTGAGTAATTCTGCAAATTTTCGCATTCCAATTCGATCGTTTGAGTGGTTAATTTAGCAATTTAAGATCAAAAGTTTTGGTAGTGTTTTTCACAAAAATTCGATTTTAACCATGAAAACTTGTTGTTTTTGCATTGAAATTGATTGGATTAGTGTTATTTTTGTGGTTTGTATTGTTACTAATATTCCAGGATCGATTTTGGGCAACCCTAATCGAAAAGTCGATCGATTTAAGCTAACAGCCGCAGAGTCCGGATAAACCAGCCGCGGTTTCCAGACAAGTTGATAGTGTCCGGACGTTTGTGTGAAATCCATCCGGACACCTCCAATTCCATCCGGACTCCTCAATCTTTCCGGGTAAGTTCAGCAATCCGGGTAAGTCCCTTTTCCTTATACAATCCGGGTAACATTTGTATCCGGAAACCCAGAGTTTCCGGACATTTCTTATCCGGACAATCCATTGTACCCGGAAACTTAATTGCATCCGGAAACCCCAAAGTGTCCGGTAAAGCCTTTTTCCCGGATAACTCAAGGTATCCGGAAACCTATTCCACCTGGAAAGCTTATCATCCAAAAAACCCTCACATCCGGTAAGTTCTTATTACCCGGAAACCTCATTTTTCCGGATTCCCTATCCGGAAACCACCCGGATTCCACAATCCGGGAGCTTTCTGAAACCTCAATTTTCAAACCGGTTAGCGGGACCCCCGTGCTAAGTCGCAGGAGGGGGACATTTAAGTATCCTTGATACTGTTCCACTTTGAATCGATCCATCGTCTAACGATCACTCCAGTGCAACTGAAGATGTCTCATGCTGAAGAAGACATGACAAAGCCGTGTCAGGTATGTGAACCTATTTTTTCAGAACTTTATGACCGAATGAAACCTCTTGCTGAACAGGTAGATTCCTTTAAAGCCACCTCTAATGAACAACTGCTTGAGATTAGATCACTATCTGAAAAGCTAGATGTTCAAAGGAGAATAACTGAAAAATATAAGTCTGAAAATGCTAATCTAAAAGACAAATGCAAAAATCTTTCATTAGCACCTAAGGACTTAAGGGCCAAGTTATCTGATATCCAGTCTCAGTTTGATAAGTGCTTAAATGAGAAAGAAGAAATTGTTTATCAATGTTCTTCTCTTCAAATCCAACACAAGGAGTTTGTGACTAAAATCCTTGATCTTGAAAACAAACTCCACAAAAGGGGTCAAACTGATCAAACCATCTTTCTGAATAAACCAAGAAACATGAGTTTCAATCCCTACAGAAGTTCTGAGAAGAACATTGTCCAAATCCACTCCAGAGGTGGGTATTGGAATATCCTTCTGTTGACTAGGAGACTTGTCTAGAGTCTCTTTGTCTTTGTGCTCTCTACTTCTCTCTGAAAGAAGTGTGGGTCTTAATAAGTGCGTGGCAGAGGAAACAAATTCCTCTGTTGGGCGTTCTTCTGTGATCTGGGGCAATTGATCACGAACTATAGGTGAGTCTCTTTGAGGAGACTCCCTAGGAATGGATTCCCCGGTTTCTGTGGGCACAGAGGTTGAAAGAGTAACATCTGGCTGGATGGGTTGGGTTAGGTTCGAGCTGTGCTGCTCTTTTTCAATGACACCTTCTGCAGCTAGACCTGCGGTGTCAGAAATGTGGGTTGCACTGGGAGTTGGTTTTGGTTGTGTGCCTCTATTTATCCAGGCATCTTTTCTTGCTTCTTCCCTAAGTTCTGTGGAAGTTTCTTGCTCTGGTCGTAATTGGTCATATACTTGATGAGATCCAAATAATCTCATGACATGTGGATGATAAAGACCCTTACGTATCCAGACAGCTTCTTCTTCATCTGAATCTGTCTCTAAGATCTCTATTTCTGTCTCCGTTGTTGCTAATCCCTCTTTTTGTACAACTTCGGCCCTTTTTTCTTTCTCTTCTTCCATCATGTTCTCAGAAGCCTCTGTGGTTTCACCTCTGTTCCATTCAGCTTCAGTTTGTTCTATTTCTTCTGAAGCTGGGTTTGGACTTCTTCTGTGGACATCCAATCCTTGAATGAAAGGGTTTTGTAAAATATCAGGGGTTTCGGCTGGTTGATTTCTGGGTGTTGTGTAATCTTCTTGCAGATGTGTGTCGATGCCAGAAATGAAGAAATCTTCTTCTGGAGAGTGGTGGTCGAGAGGTTGTGCCGTCCACCCTGCTGTATTTAGGGTGTTGGCAATTTCAGGATTCTGTAAGAAGTCGTTCAGATCTCCTTGGTGAGCAAATCTATCAGGAGATTGATAGGGTGATTGATACTTTTCTGTAGCCATTTCTTCTTCTGCAACTTCTTCTTCAGCAGTTTCCTCTTCTGTAATTGTTACCAACTTTGTAAGTGATTTACCATGCCTCTTTTTGGTTTTCCTCCTCTTAGGATTTGGTGCCCCTTCTTCTGTTGATTTTGATCTTTTCTTCTTCATTTTTTGGAGAGGAGGGAGGAGCAGAGGAGCCAATTTCTGTGGCATTAGGAGGTGAGGGTTGATCTTCTGCAGCGCTTGTGGAGGTGCCTTCTGCAGTTTTTCTCTTCTTAGCTTTTGGAGTAAATGCAGAGGTTCTTGATGAAGACTTCTTTTCCATTAGTTCTGCACGTTTGGCTATAAAGCTGAGTTGAATAGCCATGTGCTTTGCTAACTTCTGATCCTTTTCTTTTTGAGTGGAAAGAGGTTTTGCTATCATTGTTCCTAGGGGGACACCTAAACGCGGGGGTGTCATAGGACTCGGTTTAGGAGTTCTATGATCGCGTATATACTCTTTCTTAAGGGATTTATTCGATGCGTATTGCAGAAGCTTCTTTGACAGAGGTCTGCAGTGTGAGTAGCCATCAGCATGATCAGTGGGGGTATTCTTGTTCATCGGGAACTGTTTGGGAGTTGGCCCTTCCATTGGCCAATTTTGGATTAGCAGCAGTGGTTCGAACAATACTCCTAATATTCTTTGGAATTGCAGAGGTGGTAGAAAGTTGGGATCATTCTCTTTGACCCTTTTTGAGTTGTTCTTTCTGTCGATGGTGTTTATGATCTCTTGCATCATTATGGTCGCATAATCTAGTGGAAGATCATAGTAAACCCCATACATGATGCTCAAGATTTGATGTGAGCTCTGGTCAATACTGCCTATCTTTCCTGTCAGGCATCTGTTAAGAATCGAGAACAAAGTGTTCCACATAGGTGGTAATCGGCCTCTGCGGAAGTCATTTCTCTTCCGTAGTTGGGTGTTGTACCCAAGCATTTCCACGAATCGACAGAGCTCTTCGTCTGTTGGTTGCTCTGCATAACTCTTCAATCCCAGAAGACCCCTTGTTGGTAGGTTGAATTCAAGTGAGAACATTGTTCTGTTAAACTTGATTTCAAGATGCTCAGATTTATCAGGTCTTGAAATGTACCCTTTGATAAGAGAATCGTCTTTATCAAATCGGCAGCTTTGCCAAAATTGGTTCAAATAGCGGACTGGAATTTTGTTTGGGGTTCTTGATAGTAGAGGAAAGAGGACATGATTCTCCATGATGTTCAGAAGTATGGCATGGGCTTCGCCGAAAGTAGTGGGTGAGGGGACCAAATAGCAGTTGTTGGATTTGATAGGAAGAATGGCTTCGAAATGATCCTTTGCTATAAAGTTTTGCAAGTGAGTCGTCGGAGCAAAGTCTGCTGAGTCCCCGGAATCTTGTTGTTCAATATTTCTTGCAAGGCTGGGGTTTTCAGAATGTTCTGAATGTGTAGGGGAGTGTTCCGGTGAGTTCGCCGGAGAGAGGTCAGAGGATGTAGCTCGAGAAGATGAAGCCATTTGATTTTAAGAATAAGATTTTTGCAAACTTTTTGCAGGGTTTCGTCGGAGAAGAAGATGAGAGTTTGTAAAAGGTTTTATGAGAGGGTAAGCTTTGTTTTTATAGGATGGTAAAACGGTAGAATTCGAAAGAGTAAAATATATGGCAATGGATTAAAGTTTGGAATCCGCACTCGAGTTTGAGCGGCGGGTTCAACTTTCCAAATAAAAATGTTCCATGTACGCCTAATGAAAATGGGACACGTAGGCCTTGTCAGAATATGACAGGACGTCGTGCGCGGCCCATTAATGCTAGGCGCGTGAGGTTGATTTTAGCCATATGAGTTTCACTCGCAGTAAAAGTAACCGTTATTACTACAAAGATGCCCAAGAAATCAGATTGACAGAGCTTCTGTAGTTTACAGAGGCTCTGTGATCTTGAAAATCTTTGATGTTTATCCCTTTTTCATATATCTCATTGTTATCATGACTTCTGTGGGGTTCTTCTTTAACCAAAACATTTGTAAAGGCATTGGAGAGGATAAAATCGGATTTTTGTGAAGAAATTTGCTTCGCAGAGGTTTTGTGGCTCTGTTGGAACTTGCAGAAGTTCTGTGAGGGCCAGCAGAAGCTCTATGAGAGAAAAAATCTTATAACAAAAATTTTATTAGTTTTTTTTGATCATCCAATTTTTGATTTGGTTTAAGAGATGTTTTTCGGACATATTTGAAAGTTTGTGTCCGAGAAAACTGTTAAAAAAAACGGTTTGTTCGAGAAGGTCATGGTCTGCGTTTTCGGTTTCCGAGATAACATTCCAAAAGATCGACAGAAGGTTAATTTGTGATCACAGAGCATATTTCCTACAGAAGCTCTGTTGAGCTCAGCAGAAGCTCTATGACCTTAAATTTCTCCTAATTCGAATTTTGTGAAACTTTTTGAGCTTTTGATTTTTGAAATGTTATTCACAGTATATTTAGGACATATTTGACAATTCTTGTCCTAGAAAATTGTTTTCCAAAAACCTTTTGTGAGAGACATACCTTTTGGTTCTTCTTTTCTCGGCAGTGATATCCGACTTCTGTCGATATGGAGTCATCGACATTTTTCTTTGGCTTTCCCTTGAAAGTTTTATCTCTTTAGATCATTTCAGGGTTCCCTTCTGCTCCCCCTTGATCTAATCACCTCTGTAGATCAAGTAATTTCCTTTTGCTCCCCCTTGACCTATGCTTGGATCAAAGAATGATAAGTTTTGCATAGAACATAGGTCATGTTTTTCAGAGGTTCTGTAGGGGTCGTCAGAGGTTCTGAGTTGACTTACAGAAGCTCTGTGATTTTAAGAACTATTTAAGGTTTTAAGAATTTACATACAAAAGTAGAATCAATCAAAGCAATAAATTAAGCAATGTATTTACTTGTTATTTACAGAAGATAAAGCTATACTTACAGAGGATTTTCACACCATGTTAATCATTCCTAACTTACCCACCAAGAAGTTGAATCTTTTCTCGTCTAATGCTTTGGTGAATAAGTCAGCGAGTTGATATTCTGTGGGCACGAAATGCATTTCGATTGTACCGTATTCAACATGATGTTTCAAGAAATGATACCTTATATCGATATGCTTGGTTTTTGAGTGTTGCACAGGGTTGGCAGAGATAGCAATAGCACTTTTGGAATCACAGAAGATGGGTATTTTGAACAGAATGTGGCCGTAGTCTTTTAGCTGAGTCTTCATCCATAGAACTTGAGAACAACAGCTAGCGGCAGCAACGTATTCAGCTTCTGCAGTGGATGTGGAGACACAATTCTGCTTCTTGGAGGTCCAACTGACTAGTTTACCACCTAGGAATTGACAACTCCCAGAGGTACTCTTTCTGTCGAGCATGCATCCTCCATAGTCTGAATCTGTATAAGTTTTAAGACTAAAACCAGAGTTCTGTGGATACCAGAGACCAAGATTGTTGGTCCCCTTCAGGTATCTCAAGATTCTTTTTACAGCATCATAATGTGATTTCTTTGGATTAGCTTGATAACGTGCACAAAGAGATGTGGCATGCATAATGTCAGGTCTGCTTGCTGTTAAGTATAACAGAGATCCAATCATGCCTCTGTAGAGAGTACATTCTACAGAAATACCATTTGGATCTAAGAACAACTTATTTCCAGTGGCCATTGGAGTCTTCATTGCAGAGGTATCAGAGAGATTATATTTTAAAAGTATGTCAGAGACATATTTGGCTTGATTTATAAAAATTCCCTCTGAAGATTGTTTGACTTGAAGTCCGAGGAAGAATGTTAATTCTCCCATCATACTCATTTCAAACTCACTCTGCATGAGTTTTTCAAAAATTTTGCACTCTTCTGAATTTGTAGACCCAAAAATTATGTCATCTACGTATATTTGTACAAGCATTATCTCACTATTTTTGCAATTATAGAATAAGGTAGTATCTGTTGTACCTCTGTTGTAGCCATTGACTAGAAGGAAGGTAGAAAGTCGTTCGTACCATGCTCTTGGAGCCTGTTTCAGTCCGTATAGAGCCTTTTCAAGGTAGTATACATGCCTTGGAAACTTTGAGCTTTCAAAACCTGGTGGCTGATTTACGTAAACCTCTTCTTGGATTTCTCCGTTTAGAAAAGCTGATTTTACGTCCATCTGATAGACTTTAAAACCTCTGTGGGCTGCGAAGGCTAAGAATATTCTTATTGCTTCGAGACGTGCGACAGTGGCAAAAGTCTCATCGTAGTCTATGCCTTCTTCTTGTCTATATCCTTTTGCTACTAATCTTGCTTTGTTTCTGACGACCACTCCATCTTCATCCTTCTTGTTTCTGTAGACCCATTTAGTCCCAATGGCCTGTTTCCCTCTTGGCAGAGGTACTAAAGTCCATACTCTGTTACGCTCAAATTGCAGAAGTTCTTCTTGCATGGCGTCTACCCAGTTTGGGTCATCTAGGGCTTCAGAAATCTTCTTTGGTTCTATAACACTAATAAAATTTGTAAAGAAACAAAAATTTGCAGTGGCAGACCTTGTTTTTACTGAGTCAGAAGGTTCTCCAATTATTTGGTTTGGAGGATGGCTTTTGTCCACTGAGTTGTGCGTGGAAGATGATCATCAATGTCATCAAAACTTTCTTCAGAGGCTTCTTGTGTTTCTTCTTGTGCAGCCTCTGATGCTCTTCGTGCCTTGGTAGTTGATTCTACCGTTTGTGGAATGATTGGTACGAGTGGTGGTGGTGTTTGTTCCTCTGAGGATGTATAGTCTTGGTCCTCGATCTCCTCTGTAATTGGTTCTTCTGTGGTTTGTGCAGCTTCTGTGGTCGTTTTTCTTGATGTTTCATCTTCTGCACTTTCTTCTGCTTCGGCAATTGCATCTGTAGTATTTATAGAAGAAGATGAAGCATTATTTGGACCAGTTAGAGTCATACCTGTAGGATTTTGTCCGACAGATGATGGTTCTTCAGAAACTCTGATGGTTCCGACAGAAGGATCAATGTCATTGTGGAACATCTCCAAAAACAGAAGATTCAAATCTTCTTTTGTTCTTGAGATGTCAGAGAATTTCCCTTTAATTCCGAGTTCTGAACTTATTTGCTCAGAAGTCATTTGGAATGAATCATCAAAAGAAACATTGATGCTTTCTACAATCTTGTGAGACTTTGTAAGGAATGTTCTGCAGGCTTTGGAAGTGCAGAGTATCCAATGAATTTGCCTTCATCTGCTTTTACATCAAACTTTCCTCTTGAATCTCTGTCGTTTAAGACGAAGCATTTGCATCCGAATACATGGAAAAATTTGATGTTTGGCCGCCGTTTGTTAAGCAATTCGTAAGGCGTCTTGAGGTGTCTTTTCACAATGGTTGATCGATTTTGAGTATAACACGCAGTAGAAATTGCTTCTGCCCAAAAGTTCATTGATAATCCGCATGCTGACATCATAGTTCTTGCGGCTTCCACAAGTGTTCGATTCTTTCTTTCGACAACACCGTTCTGTTGTGGAGTGCGAGCTGCAGAGAAGTTATGTGATATTCCTTCTGTTGAAAGATAGGCTTCAATGACAAAGTTTTTAAATTCTGTGCCATTGTCACTTCTTAACTTATGTATTCTGCAATTATAAAGAACTTGGATTCTTTTCATTAGATTTATCAATATATTTGGAACATCTGATTTCTTTCTAACGAATTCAACCCATGTGAAACGCGAATACTCATCAATTAGGACAAGTATGTATTTCTTGCCACCTAGGCTCTGTATGACAATGGGACCGCAGAGGTCGACATGAAGCATGTACAGAGGTCTAGTGCAAGATACATCTGTTTTGCCTTTGTGGGAAGCTCTTTTGAGTTTTCCCATCTCACAGGCAGAACATAAATGATCCTTATTGAATTTAACATTTGGCAAACCTTTAACTAGATCAAGTTTGACCAGTTTTTCCAATGTGTGAAAATTCAAGTGACAGAACCTGTTGTGCCATAACCAGGCTTCTTCACTTTTGCAGGCAACAAGGCAAACTTTGTCTTTGTTCTTTGAGTTGAAGTTCATTAGATGTAGATCACCTATTCTTTCAGCTCGCAGAAGTTCCATACTTGTTTCTTCACTTTGTAGAGAGCAGAAAGTTCTTTTGAACAACACATTGAATCCTGTATCACAAAGTTGACTTACACTGAGTAGGTTGTGTTTAAGGCCATCCACATATGCAACTTTGTATACAGAAACGTCTTCTTTCCTTATGACTCCATAGCCTTTTATGTGTCCTTTCTTGTTGTCTCCAAAAGTCACAGATCCACCATCTTGTGTTTCTTTATACGTGGATAGTGCACTTCTGTCACCAGTCATGTGCCTTGAGCATCCGGAGTCTAGATACCAGATTGGCACATACTTCTTCTGCAGGACAATCACAGAGATTTAGGTACCCATATCCATATGGGTCCAATTTTGTTAGAGTTTTTCAAGTTTGCCTTGGCATTCTTGAAATAAATTTTGTTCTCTGCAGAAGAGTCAGTTTGTCTCTTTGTGGGATTTGACTTTTGAATTGTCGTAGAGAGTAAACAGATTTGACTTGAAAAATGATTATTAAGTTTAGACATAAGATCAAAGCAATGACAGTATTGAATATGAGATGTAATTTGCTTGAACTTTTCATTGAATTTTTTAAACTCAGCCACAGAGGCATTACACTCTTTCTTTACATTAGATTTCCTATTACTAGAAGATCTATGAATACTCGAATGTTGTTTGCAAAAGCTCTGTTTAGGACCTGCCTTCTGTGGGTTACTTCTGTGGTGAACTTCTTTCATCACTGTCACAGAAGAAAAAGATTTATTAACCTTGGGTTTTGAAAATCTAGAACTTATAGGATCAATAGAGGTCTTCTGTAACTTTTTAAGCTCAGCAGAGGTTTTGATATGTAGATTCAAATTTAGAAAATCTTGGCAGATTGGAATCTCTGTGAGTTTCTCTTTTGGAGAAATAGTTCTGTGAGGAACTTCAGAGGAGAATTTGACATCCTCTGTGTCACAGTGAATTATCCCTGATTTGAAATCAGTCTCTGAGTTATCAGAGGATGAATCGTCCTCGTATACAGAGGTTGAGTCAATTCTTTCAATAGAGGCTGGATTTTCTGAGCATGTATCGTACGAGCTTTCTTCCTCTGTAGAATAGTTTTCATAGATTGCAGAGGTTTCTAATAAGATTTCTTCAGTGAGAGTTTTATCTATAGAAGGTGTACAGAAATTTTCTAAAACGCTTGATTTTCATATTTCCAAAATTTCTTTTTCAATTAAATTTTTAAAGTTTTCTTCTGAAAAAATGGGTTTAAACTCAGGAGCTTCTGCTGATAATTTATTTTCAACGTTTATCAAACAGACAAAAGCAACCTGTGTTTGGGTCTCTGGTTTACCAAATTTGAAGATACCAATCTGATCTTGTGTTTTCAGATATTTCTTTGGTTTGATACCTCTATTGACAGAGGTTGAAGATGATGAGTCTGTGTTTTCAAAGCACACGTTAATCATCTTCTTATGTTTCTTCAAGTAAGGATCCACAGAGATTTTCGCCCATTTTCTTACAGAGATTAGATTTGGAAAATCTGGTTTGTTTGTTTTTCCAATCACAAATAACGAGGACAGAGGTTTGTTTCTTTTGCCTTCAACACCTAGGGTGATATCATCATACCCTATACCTCGTCTCCCTATTTGTGAGTTTATTTTTTCATAAACTTTCTGTGCATCTTTATAGTTTTTAAGCAAAACTTCTCTTCTGAGTAAATCTTGCCATAATACCTCTCTTTCTCTTTGAAAGTATTCTTTAAGAGCTCTTATGTCAGTAGTTTCGCTCCTTGAAACTGAAAGTTCTTTTGTTTTATCTTTTAAAGTATTGGTTAATTCATAAATTTGTTTTTTTAAAGGATCTAGAGTTTTGTTCCAATTCTTTTCTATTCTCTCTTTTTCCTCAAAAATCTTTGCTTTTTCTTGAGTGAGAAGCCGTACTTCTCTCTCATTGAAAGTGAGTCTTTTCTGAATACTTTGATTTATCTCTTTCAGTTCAATTAATTCAATGTTAATTCTAAGTGTATTATCATCTACAGAGGTAATACAAGAGTTGGAATTTGAAGTAGATACCTCAGAGTCAGTGCAGGACTCGACTTCTGCCATGCCACAGAAGAGGGCATTAGCGGTATGTTCATCGTCAGAAGTAGAGTCTGACTGGAAGTCTTCTGGGTTCTCCTCAGAATGTCCTTTTGCCATTAAGGATTTTTGAGCATAATATTCGGCTTTCTTTTTGTAGAAAGCAGAGTCCCTCTGTGGGCGATTTGATCTGCTTCTGCATTCATTCGCAAAATGGCCTGGTTTTCCGCAGTTAAAACACCCTTGAGGAGTGTTTCCTGTTCGATCATTGGACTTCTGTAGGTCTCCGCCTTTCTCTGATCTACATTCATTTGCATAGTGACCAGGTTTGCCGCACTTGTAGCATTCTTGCTGCGTGTGGCTTACCGAGTCATCTGACCTCTGTCGGTCATTCCCTCTGTAATTTCTATCGCTTGACCTCTGTTGGCCACTTGATTCTTCTCCTCTTCTGTCATCTCTTCTGTTGTCTCTTCTGTCATCCTGGTTGTCTCTATCATATCTTTCATTTCCGGAACCTCTTCTGTTTCCTCTGAACTCTTTTGTCAATAGAGCTAAAGATTTAGCTAGTGACGCAAGAGTTATTTCCTTTTCTGCTTGCTCTTCTTCTTCACTGTCAATTATCACCATCTTCTTCTTCTCCTTCTTCTTCTCCTCTGTGGATTTATCATTTCTTGGTCTCTGTGCATCCTCTTTAGTTTTACTAACCAATGCATATGGTGCAATGGTTAGTGTTTTAGCCTGTGCTATCTGAGGTTCTTGTGCGGCTAATGTTCCGTAAAGATCAGAGAGAGTCCAGGTGTCTAGATCCTGATTTGTCCGTAGGGACATAGACAGCTGGAGCCATTCTTCATTTAGACTTTTTAAAAACATGACATTGTTTTCTTCAGAAGTTATGTCAATGCCTGATTTTCTGCACTGGTTGATTAGAGAGTTGAATCTGTCGTATGTTGTTTGCAGAGATTCTGTTGCAGAGGCTCTGAATGCATGATATTCATTGATGTACTGTGCTCTTCGGTTTTTTTGTGTTTTAGCACCTCCTTCCAACTGTCTTTCCAGTTCTTTCCACAGATCATGCGCTGTTTCACATGAATCCAAGGATTGAAAGAGTTCGTTGGGTATTGCCATAATTAATGTCCTCTTGGTTTTCTGAGCAACTTCATCTTCTGCTTTATCTTCGGTTGACCACTCCCCTTTTGGCTTTGGTTTTTGATGTTCGGGGATTTCGGCAGATTCAGCAGTAGCAGGTATACGAGGTACTACTGTCATGGGAATAGGAGGAGGATTGTACAGATATTGTACTTGATTATACTATAGAGCACAGCTCCCAGAACTTGGGCAAGGGATACTTGATCAGGTCACCGAGTTCTTCAGAGCCTTCACAGCTGCCAACGCAACTTATACGTCAAAGACTATTAGAGGAGCATCGGGAAAATGCACTTCAACACAGAGGCACTAAAGTGACGACCTATGCGCTTGGCCTATAGGCTTGGCCTCTGTGACGACCTATGCGCAAAGATGATCGCTGCAGGTGCCACACCGCCCAAAAAGCCAGAAGCTTCTTGCAGAGCAGAAGGCAATAAAGATAAGGGTCAGGATGACTCTGATGATGACTCTGATAGTCCATCAGATCATCCTGAGGGGGAGAAACAAAGGGAAAAGCTGCAGACAGAGGTCTACCAGAACCACCAATAACAGCAGAACCCCTAAACCAAGTTCCCACACCTCAAACCCAAGGAGGAAACCAACAACAGACCACAGAGGCAACAACCACCTCTGTGGAAATACCCTCTGAAGAAACCCCAATTCAAACCCAAATACCTGAAACAACTACAGATCAACAACAGAAGACCACAGAGGCAACACCCACCTCTGTGGAAACGACCTCTGTATTCGGAGAAGATATCCCAATCCGTGAAGAATTCCAAATCATAACATCCTCCGAAGAAGATCAACCATCCCAATCACCAAAACCAAAATCACCAGAACAACTCCCTTCCCCAACACCAGAAGCCGAAAAGACAAAAACCCCATCTCCCACACTCAAAACCAGAACCAAAACAATTGCTCACAAAAGAAGACATCTGAGCAAAACCACAGAAGCCTCACCTACAAAACCCACATCACCAACCAAGCCCTCAGAAGCCCAAGTGACAAAACCAATAGAGGCAACCCCCACAATACCTACAGAAGTACCTCCGTCAAAGCCCTCAGAACCCCAAAGGACAAAACCCACAGAGCCAACCCCATCTCTACAAGAAGATCTACAGCCGAAGGCAAAAGACAAAGGCAAAGGGATAATGACAGAGGAACCCAAGAAGAAGAAGCCAAAGCATCAACCAGCAGAAAAATTGATGAAGAGCTCTTTTTATGCATATGTGACACCAAAGCTAGAACAAGAAGACTGGGCTTTCGGTGCTACCCCTCTGTCAAACATACCAATTCTAGATCCGAAGGCAAAAGTCACAGAGGATCGAGTGGCCCAAATCCAGAAACAAATAGATGCTCTGCACAGGCCCATGCCTCTACCTGGTGCACCTCCACAACAAATGGAAGAGGTGGTGTATAGATATCTGTACAATAGAAGTGCCAAAGATCTTTTGCCACCAACCATTCAAGATCCCAACTTCCATGCTGACCTCGAAAATACCTTCACAAGAACAACACCCAAGCCAAAACACCAAGTCTTCTCAGAGTCCAAAATTGACAAGGTCATATACTGTAAGTTTTCTCAAACCAGAACCACTCCTAAGGTTTCCTATAACATCTGTAAGGTCAAAAGGGAGGACAAAACCGTGACCCAATTCTCAGATGCTGATATGAGAAATCTAAGTCCCTACGACCTACCCGACCTTCTCAAATTGACGAAAGAGAACTTCACTACAGATGCAATTCGAAGGGCATACAGGGTGATCAGGAAAGCCATGCGAGAGAAACTTCTGCTATACAGCCTTGTCGACTTCCAATTAGGACGAGATCTCGGAGTAAGAAACCTAAATCTCCGACCACCAGAAAATGACTGCCCATCCTCTGCCATACCAAACTCGATCATTACATCTCCAAGAGTTGGGTTAGTTTATCAAGATCCTTCTGGGAAGTCAAGATTGTTCGTAGAGATGGACTGTCAGAAGTATGCAACAAATACTTTGACAGAGTTCAGAGCAAGCCTCGTGGAGCATAGAGGAACGAAGCTCATGAATGAAGCTCTCGCAGATAGACTGATAGAGGTCATCGACCAAGTAATCAACTTCAGAACCCTCTGCATTAGTTTTTATCAAGAGCTTAGAGAACTAGGATTCGACAACAGAAGTTTCAACGACTTCAAAGACACTAACGTCTGATATCCTCTACCAACCTCTACAAATCTTTCCTTTCATAATGTAATCAAATGTAAGTGCCTCTGGCATAATTCTGTATCAAAGAAAAGTAAAATCTTTTGAGGTATTTTATTTCACCTCTTGTCATGTACTTATCCTAGAAAACCTTGCACCTTTCAATTTTTTATTTTTCAATACTTAGGGGGAGATTGTTAGCTCCAATCTTTCTGTTTTCTAGAAGTATTGAAAAATAGGCTAAGTATAGAAGTCTTCGACAGAGGCTCTGCCGAGTCACCGAGAAGACCGAAGAAAAGAATCGCCAGAAGACTCTTCAATGCGGACAAGGCCACAGAGCCTCTGTCATACTTGACAGAGCCTCTGTGGTATAAAAGACTAAAGCTCTATACAAGGACAATCGTGCTTCTCATGATTTATGCTGTACGAAGATCCTGAAGATCATTCGTACAAGGCGTGACCTGACAACTCCACGTGTCAAACAATGATAGGTCTTAGCCTTAGTAGAAGCCAGCGCATTTAATTAACGTAGTACCTGCAACAGTACCTGAATAGTGTCTTTGTACCTTCAGTCCTTTTTGTCTAGAGCTTGTCCCCTTTAGAAGTAGTATAAAGAGAAGACTCATGTTGAGTTCTTCTATTAAGCTTTGCACAACACACACACCATTAGAACAGAATTCTTGTTATATCATCGGTGTTCTTGGACTTCTATTCATATCAATATACAGTGGGTTATTGAGCTATTTATTTGACTTATTTACACTTTATGTATTTGATATTGTGTGTTCTTCTACCTTATTATATCTTTTAGTTCGTTAAAAACGCTTCCGCATTACATCTTGTTTGAACTATTAGATAGAATCATCATTGTTAAGCAAAACAAGAACCAACAGTTAGTTCCTAAATTTGTAACTCTTATAATGATCAATTTCACGCGGGTCGGGATGTCGGGTGCAGGGGTGTATACAGCCCCAATTTCGACGTTCGGCACCACATCCTATTCGTCAATCCCAGAGAATGTAAGTCACATTGAGTAACCATTATAGTTATATGTTAGTTCCTATATTTGTAACTCTTATAATGATCAATGTCACGCAGGTCGGGATGTCGGGGGCAGGGGGATACACATACCAAATGCCGCCGTTTGGCACCACATCCTATTCGTCAATCCCGAAGAGTGTAAGTCACACTGAGTGTTTGGGCAAAATTTCACAGGTCTCGACCACGACCAGAAAAGGTAAGACACATGTTATGAGCTATATCTTGTATTAAGATAAGGTCCCGACAAAGACCCAAAAAACCTCCTTCGTCCCTCCTAACAGGTAAGTCGAGAGTTCCTCACGACACTCGACCTCGACGTCGCCGTTCCGCACGACCGTCGCACAAAACCGTTCGACCTTGACTAACTCGATATATGACTGTTACGTTTGTTCGATGATTAATGCAGGAGTCAAAGTCATTAATGGGCAACGGTCATAACCGACGAAGAGCAATTAGGAAGTGTTACAACTGACGACCATTACAACAATCATCAAAGATCTTAATGATTCAATTAAAATCATCCGAAGACTATAAATCCCAAGTTCAATCATCAGTTTCAGGACATCGAATAATACAGAAAGATAGATAGAACACTGAACGATCGAACATCGAACAACAGAAGCAAACGCAAACACTCGAAGAATATTCATTCGAAGCAAATGGATCATTCATAGAAGATCGCTCTCGACGCAAGACTTTCACTCTCGACCAACAGTTTACACATTGTTTTCACACACGACACACAATGTTTTTACATTTCAAACACTTGTACCTTACATTTCGAAGTCTTTCCCTTCATTTGTATTGTAATCTCTGTACGATCGAAACCCGGAACACCAAGGACATCACCCCTGATTA
This sequence comes from Saussurea involucrata, assembly GCA_033807775.1. Classification (NCBI taxonomy): domain Eukaryota; kingdom Viridiplantae; phylum Streptophyta; class Magnoliopsida; order Asterales; family Asteraceae; genus Saussurea; species Saussurea involucrata. The sequence continues at coordinate 91,529,900 of CM066327.1, read as the reverse complement.
GCGACCATAGTGTAGCGACGACATCCATTGTCGTCCGCAGGTTTTTTCCTCTTTGAGGTTTTTCCTACATCATCAAATCCTCTGTCTCATTTTCATTTTTGTCCATGTCGCACGCCTTTGTCGAATGATTCCTTTCTTTAGTTGTTAAAGTCCACATCGACCTTAAGTTGTCCCTTTGGTGCGATTTTTGGCATTAACAGTTTGGCGCCATCCGTGAGACCTTATCTACAGAAAATCTTCGACAAACGTGCCTTTTACTAACAGTTTCTTGGAGTTTTCTTTGTTCTCTGTTTCAGGAAAATGGCAGCCCCTGGAAATCAGCAGCATGTCATTGCCCAGATGTACCAAGAGCATGAAGTTGCTCGAAATCAAATCAACGTCATGGCGGAGTAAAGTCGTAGAGCAGCTGAGGAGATCGCACGACTAAGGAATCCATTTGGACCTCAAAATGGTCCTAAACCATTCGTTAAGAATCCAGGCCAAGGATCGTTCGGTCAGAATGGTCCTCGACCATTCGCGCATAATCCAGGTCCAGGATCAGGTCCGTTCGCTCAGAATCAGCATCCAGGTCCGTTCATGCAGAACCAGCAGCCGGGACCGTTCAATCCAAATCCCCAGTTCGGGACGGTTCCTCCTTAGCACATAAGGCCACCACCCATGCAGAATGGGTCGCAGCCGTTTCAGAATGGGTCGCAGCCGTTTCAGAAGGGGCCACAACCGTATTTTGTTCCTTTCAACGGAGACGCCAATGGCTCGTCGCATGGCAATGGCACCAGTTCAGGAATCAATCCATAAGCAGGGGCAAATCTCGACCCCAATGACCCCCTCACCCAGCGATTGAAAATGCTAGAAGATCAGAACGAGCGCGTCCTATCTTTGCTCGCCAAGCTACCTGGGGCAGCCGTGCCCGTTGATGTCGAACCTCGATCAGGATTTCAGGTGTCACCCTTCATCGATGAGATCACGACTGTCGAGGTCCCGAAGAAGTACAACGTCCCCGCCTTTACGCCCAAGTATTCAGGAGTGACCGATCCAACAGAGCACGTCGCGCAGTATAAGCAACTCATATGGATGATCTCGATCCCACACATGTATCAGGAGGTATGTATGTGCAAAAGCTTCGGTGCGACTCTCACCGGTCCTGCTCTCCAATGGTTGATCAATCTCAAAGCCAAGTCCATCGGGTCGTTCGCTGAATTGGTCAACCAATTCTCCCAGCAATTCGCCAACGGTCGCAAGATGGAGAAGCCGACCAATGACCTATATTACGTCGTGCAGAAGACCAGTGAGTCTATCCGCAGTTATTTCAATCGATTCAATGCGGAGATGATCAGCATTCGCAATTGTGACGTCAAGACTGCAATTGAAGCTTATAAGCGTGGTCTGGACGACAGCTCAGGTTTATACATTGACCTGACCAAGTATCCACCGGAGAATTTAGAAGACGACCGAGCTCGAACCCTAGCGTACATAAGAGTAGAGGAAGACGCTGCCTTTCGTCGCAAGCATACCAACGACAAAAGGTCGTTAGGTGTGAAAAAGCCCGAGTTCAAGACAAAAGCAATTTCCAAAATAGAGCCCGCGCGCCAGATCTCGAACGTATGATTCAAGACGAAAGCAGAGGCTAAGACCGCGACCAAGTTTCCTCAGTACCCCAAGATATCCTCTTATGGATTCAAAGGATCCACTAAAGATTTGGTCGAAGCTCTGAAGACCACCCAGGCGACTATTCGATGGCCAAAGATGTCCGATCAGGACGACGCTAAGAAAGATAAATCTAAATGGTGCGACTTTCATGTCGACCATGGTCACGTGACAGATGATTGCATATCTCTCAAAAAGAAGCTGGTGTATCACGTCCTGAAGGGTAATTTAAAAGACATCATCGACGACGTCGTTACCCCAGCTAACAGCGTTCGACCGTCAACCCCCGAGCATGCGAAAGTCGTCAATTGTATCACCGGTGGTTCCGACGTATGTGGTCTGACGTACTCCGCGGCCAAACGTCACGCCAGTCTAGCACCTGAAGAACGGCATGTCTCGCGTTCATCAAGGCCTAAAGGATATCTAGAGTTGGAAGCTATGAAGATCGTATTCGACCAAGACGACCTCGGTGACTCGTACCAGAAACATCATGACGGGTTGATCATTCAACTCACGATTGGTAATTGTTTAACTCGACGAGCCTTGGTCGATGGGGGCAGTTCAGCGATCGTCATCTTCTTGGCACCATCAAGGCCATGGGAATGGATCGTTCGGAAATCACCCGACGTTCGACAACTTTGGTCGGTTTTAATGGAGAAGCGACGAGCACCTATGGAGATATCATCTTGCCAGTCTACGCCAGAGGAATCAACAAGCAAACCAAGTTCAGCGTCATCGACTGTGCGTCGGCTTATAACATCATCTTAGGCCGACCATGGATCCATGAGATGAAGGCCATTCCCTCGACGTATCATCAGACTCTAAAGTTCCCTACGCCGTGGGGAATCCAGTAGATAAAAAGTGAGCCAAAAGTCTCTCGTGATTGCTATAAAACCACTCTGAAGCCGCGAAAATAGACCTTCTATTGTGGCGATTCACGGCGACATTTAGTGTATCGTATTAAAATCTCCACAAGGGGGCAGGATGGTAGCAATAATCAAGACGTCCCACGTAGTTGGGCACGGCGCGTCAGAAAAGGTACGACTTCTAAACCCTTTTCTATTTTTTCATATGATTTTTAACAATGACGGTTACTGACTTAAGCATCGGAGGGTCGTTGGTTAGCCAACGACCAACCTCTGACATTGTTTATTCCACAGAATCGCACGACAATAATCAAACGACTTTAGTTTCGCAAGGTCGCACGACATAAACGATCAGGTCTATGACTTGATCATCCTTCTACCGGGGCACACGATTCGAATTAATCGCACGACTTAGTCGTACGATCGCGAGGTCTAGCAATCTCATGATCTAAGTTTCTTAACTTAGAAAAATTTCATACTACGAATGTATGCTTTAGTCGCATGTGCTTATGTTTATATATACGATTTAAAAGTCTTATGGCTTACGTTCCAGTTATTGTGTTACAATAGATGCCTAAGTCGCATGATTCCTTGTATTTTATGAATTTGACAGTCGATGTGATATTTTATAAAACGCAAGTTCAAAAGAAGCTCGAATTTCATTCATCGAATAAACTGTCATTTACAAAAAGCTCGACCACCAACGATCTAGCAACAAAAAAACAGAAATAAACGAAGATATATTTCTAAACTTGAGGAGGAGCATCAGTCGCATCCTTGCCTGAGGTCCCGCCCTGAAGACCTCCGTCCACCAACTCCTCCTCGATCTCCTTCTCATCATCTGAATCAAGGTCTCTCACCGACCCGACGCCCTTCAAGTAAATGTCGAGCTCTTCCGACGCCGAAGCAAGAGGGTCCTTCCCCGCTAGATGTCACCTCATAATCGTTGCCCTAGCAGTCAGACGAGCTATGGCAAAAATAGACTTACCCTCGTCCTTAGCAGCTTGTACATCTCTCTCCAGACCCTCTACCTTGGATTTGGAATCCTCAGCTTCCTTTGTAGCTGCAGCCAAAGATTCTTTAATCCTCTCTAACTCCTCCCTCTGGTCGTCAATTATGGATAAGGACTGCGCTAGGTGATGACTGACATCATCCTTCGCACGACCGACGACCTCTAAATGTTTTCGGGCATCATCCAGACGTTTTAACAGGGCCTCTTCGCGCTCTGCGACGACCTTCGCCCTATCCGACGCCGCGTTCTCCCTCTCGTGCGCAGCAGACATTAGATCCTTTATCTTCATTGTCTCACCCCGCAAAGCTAGGGAAGCTTGGAACGCCTACAAAATGATAAAACAAATATTGTAAATAAACATACGACAACGAACAACGACACCGACAACGAACAATGACACCACGAACAACGACACCGACAAACGAACCAAGTCTTGAAAGAAAGACTTACCATGAAAGCCAGCCTGACGACATGAGCTCCCGTCTCCTCGATAGGAAATCACATGAAACGCTCCCTGAAAGAAGGAAGCAGATATTTCCCCAGGTGAGGAAATAGGTTCGTCCCGTCTAGGACACTGCTGGCCATAAAGTCTGACGGCAATGTAAAATTAACCGTCGTGACCTTAGCCCCTCCCGTCGGCTGATCTTTGCCCTCGCCGGCCGACAAAGGATCCGACGTGGCTGACGGGGACTTCGCTGTTTCCGCCGGAGAAGCAAAATTAATAGGCGTCGCAGCGATCGCATCAGAAGTCGACTTTTTGGGCGATGCGACCTTCGCCTTCTCAGGCGTAAAGACTCTAGACGAGTCATGAACTCCCGAAGATGGTTCCCTCGGAATCGTCGTCCGTGTCTTCTTCGGAACATCTGGACCAGCAGACATAAGCTTCTGCCTCTGCTCCTTGCCCTTATGAGCAAGCTCGAGCTCAGCTGCTCTTTTAGCAGAGACACGCGGCATCCGTGGTTGAGACTCCTCTGGAAACCACAGAAGAATAAAAATTATGAAAATCAAGGGAAGAAGAATCGAATTAACACATAAAGAAATAAGAAGGTACGCTTACCAGTCATCTCTCTTTTTTCTTTCGAGTCCCCTTCTTCCTCCCGTTTCTCCCCCTGATTTTCTCTTAAGTATACTAAATCCTCGTCGTCGCCCACCAATTGTCGTACGACAAACGACCGTTTCCCAGTGCTGAACTCTAAGAACGCGTCGATCTTTGCTTGAGAATTAGCGTAAGGCTTCACGTCCTCGAACTTTATGGTTGTCGACATATAAACAAACAAGTTAAAAACCAAAAAACGCAGACGACAGACAACAAAAAAGTACAAAGCTCACCCGATGTATTCCAGCTGGCCCTAATCCAATCACTCTCAGAGTCAAGGGCCGACTTACGAACAAATGCATACCGAGTCTTCCACCCGCGATCGTTCACAGCGGTCCTAAGGACCAGAACCCGATCACCTTTAAGTCTAGAGTATAAACTGCAACGATGACTCCCATCCTTCTTAGCTTGATAATCCAAAAGGAGGTCGCGTACATTCATGGGAGATTCCCAATTCGTAGTGACACGTTCAATCACTTGTACAACTCGCCAAAACTGGTGCATTAGCTGACCCGGTGCTAAGTCAAATTCAAGCATAAAAGCCTTAGCTAGAGGTGACTAGGGCCATTCAAAACCAATCTTAAAGGGATATTCGTATATCACGATATAACCCTCGGGACACTCGTTCGATCGAATCTGACCTGCGCAAATTAATTCGACCCACGCAGGGATTTTGGCTAACCTCTTAAAGTCATCAAGATCCAACTGTTCTTGAATATTGCTCTCAGGATCCATTGACACTTCTAAAAACAGATTGGAGAAATCGACGAAATCGTACCTTATATATAAGCGCTCTAAGACCTCGAAAATCCTAACTGAGTCGCAGATTCTCGCAGGATTAGTAATGATCGGGTAAAGAACAGCAAGAAGATCGAGAGGAAATCTTCGCTTAAAACTCTTTGAAATCGTAAAACAAAATAGACCCATTGAGGTCTCTATTTATGCAAACGATCGAATCCCTTGATGATTGCCACGCGTCCTCGTCTTTTCGTGTGACCACACAGATCATCGACACCTATCATTGACAGCTGGTAAGCACCATCGTGCGTCGGCATGACGTCACGACTCCATCCTCTCTTCGATTTCCCTCTCTAGTTTGAATTGAACCGATTCAGTTCCAAAACAACCATGGTATTTTTCAACACAAGACCCTGAACACCCGACAAGCAAAATTTAAAATTCGAATTTGTCATCCTACTTTCAAATTTTCGGGGCAAACTGTTTGGGCAAAATTTCACAGGTCTCGACCACGACCAGAAAAGGTAAGACACATGTTATGAGCTATATCTTGTATTAAGATAAGGTTCCGACAAAGACCCAAAAAACCTCCGTCGTCCCTCATAACAGGTAAGTCGAGAGTTCCTCACGACACTCGACCTCGACGTCGCCCGTTCCGCACGACCGTCGCACAAAACCGTACGACCTTGACTAAGTCGATATACGACTGTTACGTTTGTTCGATGATTAATGCAGGAGTCAAAGTCATTAATGGGCAACAGTCATAACCGACGAAGAGCAAGTATGAAGAGTTACAACTGACGACCGTTAAAACAATCATCAAAGATCTTAATGATTCAATTAAAATAATCTAAAGACTATAAATCCCAAGTTCAATCCTCAGTTTCAGGACATCGAATAATACAGGAAGAGAGATAGAACACTGAACGATCGAACATCGAACAACAGAAGCAAACACAAACACTCGAAGAATATTCATTCGAAGCAAAGGGATCATTCATAGAAGATCGCTCTCGACGCAAGACTTTCACACTCGACCAACAGTTTACACATTGTTTTCACACACGACGCACACTGTTTTAACATTTCAAACACTTGTACTTTACATTTCGAAGTCTTTCCCTTCATTTGTATTGTAATCTCTGTACGATCGACACCCGAAACACCAAGGACATCGCCCCAGATTGGCGACCATAGTGCAGCGACGACATCCATTGTCGTCCGCAGGTTTTTTCCTCGTTGAGGTTTTTCCTGCGTCATCAAATCCTCTGTCTCATTTTCATTTTTGTCTTTGTCGCACGCCTTTGTCGAATGATTCCTTTCTTTAGTTGTTAAAGTCCACATCGACCTTAAGTTGTCCCTTTGGTGCGATTTTTGGCATTAACACTGAGTAACCATTATAGTTATATGTTAGTTCCTAAATTTGTAACTCTTATAATGATCAATGTCACGCAAGTCGGGATGTCGGGTGCAGGGGGTTATACAGCCCCAATTTCAACGTTCGGTGCCACATCATTCACGGACCTCTTTGGCCTATCGGACGCAGACTATTACAGGCCGGAAATGCTGGGGTCGTCGTACGTCACACCGCCAGCTTCCACGCATACTGTAAGTTATTTTGGTAGTTTTGGTTTAATTGTGAACATGATGAAATTGTACGTAAAACATCTAATTAATTAATTTTCAGTCGATGGGGTCGGGACAACACTTCCGTCAGCCGGAAATTTTTGAGGAGCACTTCTCGGAGCCGGAAGATGACCCGATGGATGTTGTAGATCCACAGGCGGAGGTGGCAAGCCCATCTAAGCCGATTCGGGAGACTAAACGTTCACGCTTTTGGGGTACCCCATGGACACGACAAAAATCTACCACACCGCCCCCTCAAAAGAAAGCAAAGGAAGCAGGAAAGAAGGGGGGAAAGAAAGCGGAAAAAGGAAAGATGGCTTCACCGGAGCATCTTCCGGCCTTGGAGATATTGAACATGTGCCAGACTGGTGACCTCCCCCGCCTGGTATTCATCCCTTACCTCAGGCTGGACATCACCCCCTCGTTTTTCAAAGTATTGTTGGCAGTTGACCCTTTGGAGTCTAAATTACAGGATGTGGTTAGTATTGAAGTTTAACTATAGTCATATAATCAAATATATTTATATTACATGTCTAACCATCTATTTTTTGTGTATAACACATGGATTGTTGGATCGCCATGCTCCAACGTTCCCGTCAACCAGACACGAGGTGGACCATCATGCACACTACTTTCTTTCCGTTCATGGTCCTTCCACATCAAGGTCCCGCCTCCGTGGCTAACTCATGCAATGGCGTAGAAGGGGTTTCTAACTAAGTTGTATAATATTGTAATATTTCAGGTGTACATCCCTATCAGCATTCATCCTAAACATTGGGTGCTCGGAGTGTTTGATCTTCAGTGTATGGCGATGACCATATCTGACAGCGACGCTGCCAATCTATACACAGACGCTTTGAATGAGCGTCTTGCCAGATTTAAAGATAAGGTGCCGGAGTTCTTTAGCCGGATTGGGGATGCGTACCGTCGCGAAAAGTCAATGCACTTCCGTCACAAGTTAGCCAAGAATGCACCACAGCAGCAAGGGATGAATGCGGATTGCGGTGTCTGGGTATGCCGTAATGCCAGCATCTTGATTTCAGACGATGTGGTAGTTTTACACCTTTCCCGCACCGAAGAAGAGGCCAGGGACTTTTGCATACATATGGCTGAGACCATTTATGCGCATTGTCTTCCACAGCAACATTATGTTGTTTATGTAACATTAAATAATTGTTATTTTAAGTGTTAACTTATTTTGTTAAAGTATTGTGATTGAAGTTATAATTTTGTTTATTATTTTGTTAAAGTATTTAACTTGGAGCCTAAAAAGTGTGACAAAAACAGTAAAAACATGCAACAACACTTTACTCTCTCTTCCTATGTGGGACACATTCCCACACTCATTTAGTTTTTGCTAATTTCATCCAATTACTCAACTTTGAGTATCGATATCTCATTCACACATACTCCGTTTTGGACGCATTATATATCGTTTTGAAGCTCTCATATAGGAGAACATTAACCTACTAAGAGTTAGTTATATATAACACACAGACATATATATATATATATATATTTAAATGTGTCCAAAGTTTATTAAAAACCATATTTTTACTAAAATTTTCCAACACATAGTAAGTAGATTTATGAAACTTGCGGTAACCCTAATACATAGATTATTGGATGAACAAGCATTTCTTGATTCACATGTGCATTAATCCTTAGACTACTTAAAGACTATTTTTCAGCCTAATGAAAGACCTTTATTCAAGAGCAGACTTCCTTTTGCAGACGAATCTTGCAGTTACTTTTTCAGTCGAATCTTACAGGCTATTTTGCAGACGAATCTTGGAGTTACTTTTTCATTCGAATCTTACAGGCTCTTTTCAGACGAATCTTGCAGTGAACTATTCAGACGAATCATACAGGCAACTTTTCAGACGAAATCTTTGACCATATCCACATCCCTGATGAAGAACATACATTTTCACGGCTATAAGTAGATGGCATGATGAAGTAGTAATTCACAACTTGCTATCTATCTTTTATACATTCTTTTACACCGTTTACAAACATTCTCTCGCTTTTCTTAACACTATGGCTGGAGGTTCAAGATCAAGGGGGAACAGGTCGGCGAATGGGGCTGGAACTTCACGTTTGGCAGCCTACCAACCACTGAACGATGGAGCTCGCTGGAGTACTTAGAAGGTACCGGAAACAGACGAGGAGTGGAGAAACTATGGGCGAACTGCGGCCGATTATCCATTCACGGCTGAGGAGGAAGAAGACTGGGAGATGGCATGCGAGAATTACCACTTCGATAATGACGGAAAAAACCCACCAATGTATCATTGTACCCAGCCAACGGGTCTTCCACAAAGTCAACGAATTACTCCTTTAGTGCAAAAATCCATTAATGAGGCGAACGACGATATCGAAAAGGTTAAAGGTATGTGGAACCATAACAGGGGGATTCAGCAGGGGAAAGGAGTATCTAGCGGAGAAGAAACGAGAACTGGCCATGACTACGGCTCACGTTCGGGAGCTGCAATGACAGATTAAGGAAGTAGAAGAGGAACTACAAGAAATCGAAGACGACTACATGGGAATGGAGGACGTCATCAAGGAAAAGGTTAACTTCATCACCGGAATCCAGGACGTATTCCAGTCATAGATTTCTTTGTTTACCTGCATTGTATCCGTTTCGGTTGCGAAGATGATTTGCAATAACTGATCTTTTAATTAATTTCCTTATTAAATAACTTAAAATGGGGAAAACATTTTCTTTAATGAATTTCTATATTAAATATATTAAAAGGGAAAGGAAACAATACATTAAAAATCTCAACTACATAAAATGATAACCTAAAAACTACAGGGACCAAAAATGTAATTTTTTTGCCCCAAATTGAGGGGCCAAAAATGTAATTTCGACTTACCGCGGGACCACCGTGGGGTACCTTCGCGGGGCAGGGGCCAAAATTGTACCGAGTCCAAAGTTGGGGGGTTCCGCGGCCAATCTTGAGGGGTCAAAAGTGTGCCGCGGGCATTCTTTAGGGGCCTCCGCGGGACTTTTGGCCAAACAGTCATGACACCCGCGATCGCGGGGCCCACCGCGGAAATTTTGGATATTTTGGTAAGTCAGAGTCAAACTTTGGGTATTTTAATTAATTTCCCTTGTCTTTATGGAAATAAATTTTTTTTCATAAAAAAACGATTATAAACTAATACTCAATTAATTCATACCATACTAATAAAATATAAAATAGTTATTATATTAATAAGTAGATATTCACATAATCAATAATCAAAGCAATTAGATAATTAATATTCATGAACTTAATAATTTATTTAAATAATTTAACCTTAAAGTATATGTAAATTATTAAAATATACATCTCAAAGGGAAAACCAAAATTAAAAAAAACCAAAAATACGCTTTAGTGGTGATTTCTTTTCTTTTACAAAATAATACTAATAAGCATAATCATCATATACGTCTACAAATTTAAGAGTAAACACGGTACCCACTTCAAAGTTCGAACCATTAATCTAACTTCATAATCTATAAGTCCCATGAAAAAGAAGATCCAATACAATTTTTAAAAAAATTGATCTTATATATGCTTAACAACCATTATATAAGGTCAAAGAAAAATTAAATGAGATCAGCAAAAGAAAAATATGACAAAAGAAACATATAAGATCAGAGAGTGTGCCTTTTTTTAGACGATGGTTTTTCGATGCCTCCGCATACATGCTTCTTCTCAAATCTATGTCAATACCGAAAAACAAACTCTTATCTTCCCATGTCTACACCAAATTCTTTCTCAACGGAGCAACGTGCTGATAACATGTTAAAGGGAAAAGTAAATACAACACAATAGAATGGACAGAATGAATCGTAATTCTCATTAATCATAAGCCCTTTATATAGGGATGAGTTACAAGTAGATAACTACAAGACATTTCAATTCTAATTTATCTCTATCCCTATCTCTATCGTCATATCCTTTAGACGATGGCACATTTATCCTACAACAAAAAATGTAACAACCAACGCCAAAATGGCTCAACGTAATCACACTATATCGATTACAAACTGGGTTTGCGGAAATAACCCTAACTACATCTAAGATCATAACTACAAAATAACAAGGAAAAGCCTTCTAATCCTTCTAAATGCAACCTCCGCCTCCTGCCTTGCCAAACTTCTAAGCAAGATTTCAACTACCTGCTTACCTGAAAAGGTTTTAGTTTTGAAAAGCGAGGGTTAGACCATGAGGTCTAGTGAGGTCCCTCCACACCAGGTCACACCATAAAACATTATAATTTATAAACCAGTTATGAAAGAGTTTATACGAATCATAACAGCACACTTTAAAATGATAAGCACACATTGACACATGCTACTGGCACACGCTATAGTCACACACCGTGACAGCGCAATAGGGCACACACCGCCCATATATGAAACAAATTCATATATATAATTAATATGGGACACACCCCCCATTTCTCAACAACGCCAGAGCATGATACATAATTAATATGGGACACCCTCCCCCCCATTTCTCAATAACGCCATAGCACGTTAACACACATTTTAAACATACATTCCATCACACACTTACTCATCGCTTCATAATTATAAACAGTTGAAAAGCTCACAGTTAATTAATGATCGTGCCACACATTTACTCTTCGCTTTGTAATAAAAGTAGTTGAAAACACACAGTTAAATGATAATCGTCAACCACACTTGTACAAAATTTAGGTTCAGAAAAGACTCACCTGTGATCCTTGCTAGAAATTCTTACTCGCAACCAACTGTCTCCACTCGCACCTACATTTAACCCAACACACATACCGGTGAGACACGCTGGTTCTACCGAATTTTACTCACTGGAAAGTCTCAGCCGGATAATTACTGGATCCTGAGTCTCGGTCTCAAAAGAAATTAAATTCCGGATCCAATAAACAAATTCTAAAACTCTCGGCCCAAGCAATAAATTGAATTTGGATCCACTAAACAATTACTAAACTCTCGGCCCAAACAATAAATTGAATTTGGATCCACTAAAAAAATATAAAACTCTCGGCCCAAGTGTAGTGGATTACGGATCCATTATTTATTTTTGAATACCGGGTCCACTTAGCAATTGAACACCGGATCCGCTTTACACATAGGCCCACACAATTAATTATGGGTCTAAGATATACAAACTCCGGACTTTAGGCCCAACAGTAGACAACTTCGGGTCCTTAAACCTTGGACTACGGATTTGATTTGAATTGCTTCCGGAATTTTAATTCCTCACCGGCCCACTTAGCTACCTTCCGGATCCTCAACAAAATGATTTTCGGATCCAATTTATTTTTCAGCTTCTGGATCCTTTTAAAAAATCAATTTCGAAACACCTTTAAAATTTAATCCGGAACACACTCATTCAAATACCGGATCTTGAAGACCCAATACCGGAACTTGGGTTGAAAAGCAGTTCCGGATCCAACACGACACACTCCCATTCCGGATCTAATACACACACTCGCATTCCGGATCTATTTCTAATTAAAACCTAAATTCCGGATCTCTTTTAACATAATCCGGAATCTCGCAAAAGCGATGCGATACAGTTAAATTAATAGGAACGAAAACGTAATCTGATCAATCGATTATCGAGTCACTAACCAACCAAAAAAGATTATCCTTATCTATTAATCCTCTTATTACGGTTATTTAAATCTCTCTTTAACGCACTCTTTTCAATTCTTAAGTAAAACTCCCATAGGCGGAATTTTCTCTTAGGGTTTTGAGCCCATTATTGATGTTTAAATATCTTCCTACCAATTTACAATTCAGCCCTCAAACTTTAGACTTCGCACTTTTCTCCCCAAAAATAAATCTTTACTCTCAAACTGAACTCGGTTATTACATCATCCTCCCCTCAAAAGAATTCCGTCGCCGGAATTCCATCTTCGGACAATCGAGGAAAACAGTCCCTCAACCTTCTAACCTTGCGATCTATAATCGCCAACGGCTTCCCCATATAATCCAACTTTCACTCACGCGAGTGCCTTTTAACAATACGACCATGCCTTCCTCGGCTAAGCACTCCCTAAGCTTCGACATGGAAAAGTTGAATGAACTCCCCAAAGTTACACGACACTTCAGCTTATAAGGCCACCACACCTACACGCCCGGTGATGGCGAACGACCCGTCGTTACTGGGTCTTAGCTCTCTTTTCTTCCCAACGTACAACGTCTCTTCACGACGAAGCTATAAGCATCATACTCCTTCCCACATAGAATTCGATCAATCTCCTCCTACTGCTTACATACCCTATGGCGGTCTCGAGCCACGCTCAACTTCTCACAAAATATTTGACCTATCGGTGGTCAACCACATGACCTCCGGTCTCTCCCAACATCATTCACGCATCTAGACTCACGGTTTTACAATGCGTCAAACAAAGGGTTTCACACACGATTTCACCTTCTTAAAAGAACGAATTCTACCGAAGTTAACGTCACAACAACATGAAACCCTTATATAAAAAACGACGCACAATTAGCCAACTAATTACCAGATCAACCTTGAATATCGCTTTAACCCGCAGTTAGGATTCTCTTCAACAGATTATACACAATTCTACTATTACCTTCCCAACACAAAATACGCCTAGGGCAATTAACACCTTCTCACATTAATTAATCTGGCTACAATCCATTGATAACAATCAATTCGCACGCTTTATTACAATGCCACTCTCATACTACTACCAGTCCAGACAAATGGTCCTTAACCCCGAGCATTACATTCGACCACCTTCTTCCACTTCCTTCTCAACATAAAATACGTTTCCAAAGAACGACTCACTAGAAGGTGCACACTCTTGACCAATTACACAAGCTAGCTTTCCTTGACGCTTAAACCAATCACATACACACAAATCCTCTTTCTCATACTCCCACTAGAAGTTAATGCACCTGACGGTAACGTTCTGTAAACATTGCTTCCCACTTTCCATGCCACTTGCCCCACTTTCTGCTTCACGCTTACTCACTTATTACAACCTACCGTCCCATTTACCTCAGGCTAGTATGGAACATTTCTCATCCAACATTGACCACTCCATACACGCAATTTCAACGGTTACTATGCCTAACCAACAGTTCCACCACATCTCATACGAGAAATTCAACCAAGTCAATCTGAAATCACACTCAATTCTCGAAGCGATCACACAGTTCTCATTTCTCAAACGATATAAACCCACTCCTTTGCATTTCCTTTACACTCAAGGATTAGTTTCAACATTCCCAGAGATTTCATATCTACTACGAGATATCATAAACTAACCAATCCAACATCTTCACAAATATTACAATGATACAAGGCAAACACACTCGTCAATAAACTCAAGAGTACGTATAATTGAGTATAGTAAACAAACTCCATAGACACCTAAAACTTTGATCGATTAATTAAAAAGTATAATTGAGTAAGTAAACAAACTCCATAGACACCTCTAATGTCCAATACAAACAATTTTATGCCCCAAATTCAACAACCTCTCCGATTCAACTCTAAATATAGAAGCCATGATTCTCAGATTTCTCTAAAATAGCTTTAGCAGCAATAGTAATTCTGCAACCAAAGATCACATACAATATAAATTAGGTACAAAACAAGCTGGATATATATATATATATATATACATATTACCGAAATAGATCGCAACTCGTCTACTTTGATTCACAAATCACTTGCGATTCTATGGATGCTTGGGCTTTTTTTAGAAAGAAGATGATGCTTTCTGAACGAAAGGGGAGGACATAGATGAAAAATCTACATATATATCTTTTTGTGTATAATCAAATGAAATAAAAAACTCAATCATGTAATGCATTGGAAGCCTCTTTCAACAACTCTGAGTTAGAACAATATGAATTGAAATAAAATAACAATAAAATCGAGTAGAACTTAAACAACAGAGATGAGGAAAATCGTTAGATACCTTGTGGCCTCTTTCTATATATTTCATACCAACAAGTTCTTTAGTAACCTTGTTCCTTCGGATCTTCTTGGTCTTCAAAAGGGTATGCTCCAACCAGCAACACGTAAAGTGTCACTCCGCAAGACTAAACATCTGCCGTCTAAAAACCACAAATCAAAATTGGCAAACCCCAAATAACATGGTGTTTAAAATTCTACTCGTAATTCAGAAAAAATATACATATATATAGTATCTATATATATATATATATATTATAAACCATCAACAAATATTGCACCAATTTTTGGGCCAAATTATCCATAACAAAATTGCAACATATCACATGAATATGAAAATATTTGCTTTAAGATTCAAGAGAGGAATATATGAATCAAGATTGTTGTACCTTGCCATCATATTCCCTACGAGAAAGAACCTCAGGAGCAATGTATGCAGGGGAACCAACTGTGGATAACAAGCCTTGGAACCTTGTCTGCAAAAATAGCCATCTTGTGTCAATTACAAACTTGGACCAAATACAAAATATACTCGGTACACCAACAAACATGAGGACAATAATCGACTCTAATACACATTGAAGGGCATGTGACCGCTGTTAGATTTTGTTTTACTTGGCATATGAAGAAGATAAAAGAACCAAGATAACGATAAAGATAAAGGACAAAAGCACATTCATATATGATGAAGGATGAAGGTCCTCACACTTTACAAGTAAAGAAATCTTCAGCTGCAAGAATGCTTGTAGTAGTGCATAATAAAAAACAAGACTCTTATCACAACTTGATGTTCCCTTCATGTACGAATGTAACACAGATTTACAAAGTTAACACCTATCACATCAAGGCACACATAATACTACAAGCATTTTGTTGATGAATCATTTGTGATCAAAACAAAAAAAATGCAAAACTATTAGATCCCAATCATATCCCTGGAACTATCCAAAGTTGCAAAGTGAAATATAATACCCAACTTCAAGACAACCCTGGTTAAAATTAGATACTGCCTTGGAATGGGATCAACGGACAACATTGTTGTGGTAGGATTTAAGTTTGATATCAAATATAGGGAAGTGGCAGTGTTAGTGTTCTTCACAGGCTACCAGGCAGATGCTTGATATCAAATCCTGCATGAATTAATGGTATTGAATAAGTTTGAGCAATTGAACTCGATTCACACTATTTTAAGTGACATATATGTAATGTTACTCTGTTATTTTGAACTTATTGAAAGCCAATGCACCAGTAAACAACATCATCCTGAACAAAAAATGTGAAGCAGTGTGACCTAAGACAAAACTTACTTTTTGGGCACAAAAGCATGAATCCAAAGACAAAACTGCATGTCAATCTGATTAGAATTAAATGATTAATATGTGTGATGATTTTGTTCAACGAAAAACATGTCAGGTGAGCATATATAGAGATCTTTATAATTATACCAACCATACATCAAAGTAGGTACAGACCAACTACAATCACTCTAGCTGCCTTCATACATACCAAACTTGACAACTCTAAGTTCATGAATTTAGTTGGTAAAAAAAGGATAAGAGGAAAAAAATTAAAAAATTAAATTATCATTGTAGGTTTAGTATTGCACAAGGTATATTTTGTCCCCTTGAAATTAAATATGATTGCTAATTAAGTCTGCCCACCATGCTTTTTGACTAAAGCGTCGTGCTCAGCCAAAGGGATTACATTTGATATTTGGAATGTGACGGTAGTTTGTGTCGTGAATCGGCAGAATCATACTTGCATAATACAAAGGCAGAAAAGTAGAAAAGTTATCTGACCACCTAGAGAGCATGAAGTTTGATGTAGGTCTCCAGATTTGTAAGAAAATTGAATTAAACTAATCAATTCAAAGTTGAAAATAGAGACTGCAACTAAAACCCCAATTCAGTTCCTAGAATGGTGCTCCCTTGCATTGATACATCATATGACCATCATAAATGAGTTAACTTTGGAAATGGATTGATTACAATTGGAATGTTTCAGGTGCACCTGTCATCACTTGGAATAAGTTAGGATTGACCTTGTAATGGATCTCCATCAGAGTAAAAATAGAACGACCTTATTAGATTTTAACATGATAAAGAAACTTACATAAATGCCACTGTGTCTGTGTCTGATTCTGAAGTTTTGCAAGACTCCAGCTTTCAAATACTTTGGATATACTTTTGGTAACATAACAAGGGCCTATAAGAGAAACAAAGACAATTTTCCCATTGAATAGGTCAAAATCTACCAAGAATAGAGGGAAATTAGGGGAAGATTGACGAAAGACATACACAAATTGAGGAAGCGACAGAGATCGGAGAAGCAGATGGAGGTCGACAATTCGATTTTAGGGTTGAGAATACTTTGTGAATCGTTGTTTTTATGTTGAATTCTTGAGAGGCAGAAAGTAAAAAGTAGCAGGTAGAAGGAAATTGAAAAAAATCTTCCATGGGTACTGTCGGTAAGGTGTGAGACGTGAAGAGGTATGGCCTGAATCGTTGTTTATATGTTGAATTCTTGAGAGGCAGAAAGTAGCAGG
This sequence comes from Saussurea involucrata, assembly GCA_033807775.1. NCBI lineage: Eukaryota > Viridiplantae > Streptophyta > Magnoliopsida > Asterales > Asteraceae > Saussurea > Saussurea involucrata. The sequence goes on along the minus strand of CM066327.1, from coordinate 91,512,412 downwards.
TAGAAAGAGAGTGAAAAAATCTCCCATGGGTACTGTGGGTAAGGTGTGAGACGTGAAGAGGTATGGCCTGAGGCGTGAAAAGGGTGTACCACACCAGTATGATCGGAGGTCAGAGAGCATGGCTGGAGCGTGAGCGTACTCTCAGTATTTGCCGCTCAATCTTGTGTCATGTGCAAAGCAAAAAGTTTTGAAGTTGTACCTTAGGCATCTTAAGTTGTATTTAAGAGTTTTTCCAATTTCATGCTTGAAATAGAAGTACATTGTGCTTAAGGACTTGTAATTAAGACAATTGTCTTGAATGCATATATATGTAGTATATATATATATATATATATATATATATATATATATATATATATATATATATATATAGAGAGAGAGAGAGCCACTATTTTGTAAACTTTTTTTAGTGTAAATTTTGGATTTCATAGGTTTTCTTGATGAAATTATTTATTTTAATAAAATTGTTTCGTATCATTCATTTTTTGATGAAATTGTTTCATATATTTGTGTTTTTATGTAGTTTCATATATTTTTTTAATTCATATGAAACTGTTTTATAGGAATTTCTCACTTTGATGAAATTTTTTCGTTTTTACATAAAAACACAAATGTATGAAACAATTTCATCAAGAAATGAATGATATGAAACACTTTCATCAAAATAAACAATTTCATGAACCAATTTCATCAAGAAAACCTATGAAATCCAAAAGTTTACACGAAAAAAAAAGTTTACAAATTATTACGCCACTATATATATGTATACACACACACACACACACACACACACACACTAGAAGTCTACTCGCGCAATACAACGCGATATATCTCGATTTTAATGTTCTAGCTTATTTTAATGTGTGGTTTTGAAAAAACAGTTATCTTTGTTTATAAATTTGTTTAAAGAATGACGTTTTTAAGAAGTTCATGATTTGAGGATTTGAAAGTGGTTAGAGATAAGGATTAATTAATAAGAGTCCACGATATAAGGATTTGAAGGTTGTTATAGATAAGTATTAATCAAATAATTCGCACTAAAAGCGGTACATAAGGCTTCATTAATTGTTTTTAAAAGATTTTTAAGTAATTAGCATTAAACAGCGGTACATGAAGCTTTAGGGGTTGTTTTTAAAAGTTTTTTCATAAATGTTTTATAATATAGTATAAATAATACGTTTATATGAGTCTTTTCATGATAAAACACATCGTTCTGAACTACAATTTGCTATGTATATGATTTGTGTTTTGATTGGTTTTAATTTATGTTTAAATCGACAATTCAACCATTTAAATTATAAACATCGTCCTACTATGTTTAGGGTTTTGAGACCCCCCTCTTTTAGATCAAGTTTTTTTTTTACGACTTATTTTATTTATGTATTAAATGTTTATCATACTAGTAAATAAATTTAACTTTTTCGTTCATTATCATCTAATTATTATTAAGCCAATATTGTTGTTAGAACCTTAAATCCCCCATTGAATGTATTCGGTAAAAATATGTTGTTAGATATGTTCAGTTTATTGATTTAGTTATGATTTTAGTACGTTAATTTTTCTACATCTATACTGTTAGCTCCAACTTTTGTAGTTTAAGAAGTATTGAAAAATAGGCTAAGTATGTAGTCATCGACAGAGGCCTCTGCCAAGTCACCAAGTGGACCGAAGTGAAGAATTAACAGAAGACGTTTTCAGAGGACAAGGCCACAGAGCCTCTGTCATATTTGACAGAGCCTCTGTGGAATGAAGACTGAAGACTTAGAAGGTTATCTGAATATCAATACGAAGACGATCGTGCTTCTCACGTTTTCTACTGTACGAAGATCCTGAAGATCGTTCGTACAAGGCGTGCCCTAACAGCTCCACGTGTCAACCTCTGATGGGTTACAGCCTTCACAGAAGACGACACATTACATTAATGTTGTACCTGTAGCATCCCACGATCGTGTCTTGTACCCTTAGTACTTCTTGTCTCCCCGTTGTCCCCTGATGAATAGTATAAATAGAAGGCTCATGTTGAGCTCTTCTATTAACCTTGCACGACACACACACCCTTTAGAGCAGAATTCTATTCAACTTTCGGTGTTCTTGGTGTTCTTATTTAAATCAATATACAGCGAATCTTTGAGATAAAGTTCTTGTGTTATTACTGTTTTCACGTATTTGATTGTGTGTCTTTCTACCTTGAATATCTTCTTAGTTCGTTAAAACGCTTCCGCACACTAATCTGTTTGAACTATGAGATATTTATATCATTGTTAAGCAAAAAGGAACCAAGAATTGGTATCAGAGCCTTCCTTGATTTTCAACATCAAGAGATCCTATCTGACAATGATTTTTGGTAGAAACATGGAGTGATTTTAACCTGTTCTTCACTTATTTCAAACAGCCTCTGTTTTTCTGCTATTCTCGACCAGTTCGACTTTAGCAAACTTACATAACCTGTTTCTTTGGCTAAAACTCCATTTTAGTGCATTGCTCAAGGTTTTTAAGCTTATAAACACTTTTCAAAACATCCACTCCATCATCTGAAAGTTTGCTGTTCATACTCTGTTTTCTGGTATTTTTCAAACCTCTTTCAAAATGGAGAACACGAACAACTTTTTCACCGCTGGTTCTTTAACCAAGCCACCCACTCTGCTGAGAGACGAGTACCCTCTATGGAAGATACGAATGATTCCCTTCTTTGAGGGTGCTGACAAAGAACTCGTCTACTATATCAACAATCCTCCTTTCATACCAATGATCACAGTACCTCGTGTACCTGCCACAGATGACACACCAGAGATTCCTGAGCACGAGAAACCAAAGACCAAGGATAAGTGGTCCGAACCAGATTGGGAAAAATATGAAGTTGCTCAGAAGACCAAAAGACTTCTGATAATGGCCATCCCCAATGACCTCTTCCAATCCATAGATGTGTGTGAATCTGCATACGATCTATGGAAGGAACTGGAGAAACAATTGGAGGGAGGGGCCAAGACTCAGAAGAACCGCAAAGCCCAATGCATCAATGAATACTACGCATTCAAAGCTCTGTCGATAGAATCTCTGCAGTCAACATACGACCAGTTCAACTCTCTGATCAACAAGTGCAAGAAGTTCGGGATTCACAGAACCTCTGAGGAGAACAATGTCATGTTCCTAATGAGCCTAAATGAAGAATGGCTCCAGTTGTCTATGTCTCTGCAAACTAATCAGGACTTAGACTCCTGGACTCTGTCAGATCTTTATGGAACGTTGGCAGCCCAAGAACCTCAGATTGCACAAGCAAAAGCTCAAATCAGTGCACCCCTCGCACTTGTTGGTAAGGCTACAGAAGCTAAAGAGAATCTGAAGAAGGAGAAAGTTGTGGAGGAAAAGAAGGAGAAGAAGAAGAAGGTATTGGTCGTTGATAGTGAAGAGGAGGAGGTGGTAGAAGAAGAGGAGGCAACTATGGCCTCGATAGCTAAGTCTTTAGCCCTTTTGACACGGGAGTTCAGCAGAGGATACCAGAAAAAGTCTGGTTATGAACGCAATGGAAGATATTATCGCGGTGATTCAAGGAATCAAGGAACAGAAGGATCAAATGACAAGAGTGACAGAGGTGGTGACCAACAGAGGTCAAACGACAGAGCTGGGAATGCACCCCATAACCAGGGCTGTTTCAATTATGGCAAGCCAGGCCACTATGCCGCTGATTGTAGGAGCAATCCAAATCGCCCTTAGAGGGACTATGCTTTCTACAAAAAGAAGGCAGAGTATTATGCTCAAAAGTCGCTCATGGTGGAGCAGGAAAACTGGCAGTCAGACGAATCCTCTGACGAAGGTGAAAAGAAGAACGCCCTATTCTCCGGGATGGCAGAAGTCAGCTCCTCCGACTCTGATAGTGAGGTATCCACTTCTGACTCTTACCCTAATCAAGCAGAAGCTGATTTACTTAAACTGACCATTGAATACACTGAACTTAAAAAGACCTGCGATAGTGTTCAGAAGAAGATTACCTTCTTTGAGAGAGAAGCTAGACTTCTCACTCAAGAAAAGGCTAAAATATTTCAAGAAAAGGAAGAGATTGAAACTAATTGGAACAAACATCTAAATCCTTTGAAAGAAAAGATTTCTGAACTCAACTCTGCCTTAAAAACTAAATCTAAAGAACTTATGGACGTTGAGAGCGACAGAATGAATATCCTAGCTCTTAAACACTATTTTCAAAAGGAAAGAGAAGTCCTCTGTCAAGATCTACTCAGAAGAGATCTTTTAATTAAGAAATATCAAGATGCACATAAGGTGTATGAGAAAATCAATACACAAATAGGGAGATGGGGAATTGGCTTCTGTGATATAGATCCATACACTGGAACCAAAAGAGACAAGTCTCTGTCCTCACTATTTCAAATTGGAAGTACAAGAAAACCTGGATTTCCAAACCTACTCTTTGTTAGTAAAAGGCAAAAAGTCTCTGGGAACCTCACGAGAGGAAACCTCTGAAGATGATAAATGTGTGGTATCAAAACACAGATTTATCACCTTCAACCTCTGTCAAAAGAGAATCCAAACCTAAGAAGTATCTGAAAACACAAGTTCAGATAGGAATCTTCAAGTTTGGTGACCCCGAGACTCAAACACAGGTTGCTTTTGTCTGCACGATAGACTCTGAAAAGAAATTATCGGCAGAGACACCTGAATTCATGCCTACTTCTTCAAAAGAAAAACTGCTTCACATTTCTGAAAATGAGTTGGTGGAAATCGGTAAAAAAAACTTCTATGAAAACCTCTGTACATCCTCTGTAGAACAAAAACTCTCTGAGGAAATCTTGATAGATACTTCTGATGATTTGGAAAATAGTCCCAAAGAAAAGGAAGAAAGTAAGTATGGCACATGCTCTGAAAGTCCAGCCTCAGTCGACAAAGATCTAAGTGACTCGACCTCTGTATATGAGGACGACTCATCCTCTGATGAATCTGAGACTGACTCAAATGAGTCAGAGATAGTACCTTGTGACACAGAGGATTTTAAGCTACCCTCTGGAGTTCTTAACAAAACTATTCCTCCCAAGGAGAAAATCACAAGTGTTTCTATCTGTCCAGACTTTTTGGACATGTGCATACAAGCCAAAACCTCTCTTGAGCTTGAGAAAATCAAACAACAGAAGGAAGTGTCTTCTCAAAATCCAACAAGTTCTAGAACTTCAAAACCCTTAAGGCCTTTTAAAGAAAAATTAACTTGGCAAAAAAAGGGTAAGTGGGTTGAAAATAACAAAACTTTTACTTCTGTGACAGTGAAACCTGAAGAAGTTCACCACAGAGGAAGGGGTCCACATAAGGCTACTCTCCACAGAGGATTTTCAAAACAACAATCTAGTCTACATAGGTCTTCTTGTAATAGGAAGTCAGATGCTAGGATAGATTGTAATAATAAAGCCTTTGTACCCCTATTTAAAGTTTTCAATGAAAAGTTCAAGCAATTCTCTTCGCATATTAATTATTGTCATTGCTTTGATCTCATGTATCAATTGAATCAACACTTCTCAAGCCTACACTGTTTCCTCTCTTTGCCCAAAAAGAATGCTAAATTCAAGGGAAAGAAGAAACAAAATGGTTCTTCAACAGAAGTTAAAACCAAACCCAAGGATGCTAGGGCAACCTTGAAGACCTCTGACAAAAAGGGACCCATTTGGATATGGGTACCTAAAAATCTCTGATTGTTTTACAGAAGCAATATGTGCCGATCTGGTATCTAGACTCCGGATGCTCGTGGCACATGACTGGCGACAGAGGTCTACTGTCCTCCTTCAAAGATAAACACGATGCAGGATCTGTGACCTTTGGCGACAACAAGAAGGGATATATTAAAGGCTATGGAGTCATCAAGAAGGAAAACATAACCGTTTGCAAAGTTGCATATGTGGATGGCCTTAAACATAACCTACTCAGTGTTAGCCAACTTTGTGATACTGGTTTCGATGTAATGTTCAAAAGGACTTTCTGCTCTCTGCAAGGAGAAGATACAAGAGTAGAACTTCTGCGGGCTGAACAAAAGGGAGATCTGTATCTCATGAACTTTAGCGTCAAGAACAAGAAAGACAAGCTCTGCCTTGTAGCCTGCAAAACCGAAGAAGCCTGGCTATAGGATAACAGGTTCTGCCATCTGAACTTCCACACTCTAGACAAGCTTGTAAAACTTGATATAGTTAAAGGTCTGCCAAATGTCAAATTTAGTAAAGATCATTTGTGCTCTGCTTGCGAAATGGGTAAGCTCAAAAGAGCCTCCTATAAAGGCAAGACTGATGTGTCTAGCCCTAGGCCTCTGTACATGCTTCATGTTGACCTCTGCGGTCCAATCGCTACACAGAGCCTAGGTGGCAAAAAGTATATACTTGTGTTGATTGATGAATATTCGAGATTTACATGGGTGGAATTTGTCAGAAAGAAATCAGATTTTCCAAACATTCTGATAAACCTAATGAAAAGAATCCAAGTTCTATATGAGTGCAGAATTCAAACGTTAAGAAGCGACAATGGCACAAAATTTAAAAACTCTGTCATTGAAGCTTACCTTACAGAAGAAGGCATATCACAGAACTTCTCTGCTGCACGCACCCCACAACAGAATGGTGTGGTTGAACGAAAGAACCGTACGCTTGTGGAGGCTGCAAGAACTATGCTGACAGCATCAGGGTTACCAGTTTCTTTCTGGGTAGAAGCAGTATCAACCGCTTGCTACACCCAAAATCGATCAACCATAGTGAAGAGGCACATCAAGACACCCTATCACTTGATCAACAAAAGGCAACCAAACAGCAAGTTCTTCCATGTATTTGGATGCAAGTGTTTTTTCCTAAATGATAGAGAAGCTAGAGGGAAGTTCGATGTGAAAGCAGATGAAGGAAAGTTCATAGGATACTCTGCCACTTCAAAAGCCTATAGAGTTTATATTCTGCGGTCTCGATCTATTGTGGAAAGTATAAATGTCTCTTTTGACGATTCTTTTCAAAAGACTTCTGAACAAATCAGTTCAGAACTCGGTCTCAAAAAGGAATCCTCTGGCATCTCCCCTACAAGAGAAGCAGAGCTAAATCTGCTATTTGAAGAGATGTTCCACGATGATATTGATCCCTCTGCCGGAGCCTTCAGAGCCTCTGGAGAAACATCTTCTGCCAACCAGACTGAGTCATGTATATCTCTAACTGGTCTATTAAATATTTCATCCTCTTCAGTGAATCGTACAGATTCAAGTGCTGAGGGGGAGCGAACAGAAAATGACACAACCAAGGATTCTGCTACAGAGGCACTGGAAATACCAACTCCAGCAACCACAGAGGAATCAATACCAGAGGAAAACGAGGATTCAGTCTCTACTTCCTCAGAGGAACCAATTCCAACTCAAATCCCTATAGTCCCACAAGCTAAAACACCAAGCTCTAGCACAGAAGTACCATCAACTACAGAGGTTGCATCAGAACCACAATGTGCAACCACAGAGGTTCAACTAGATGATGCTAATGACCATCTTCCAAGAACAACAAAGTGGATGAAGAGCCATCCTCCAAGCCTAATAATCGGCGACCCTTCTGAAAAGGTCAAGACAAGATCAGCCACTGCTAATTTTTGTTTCTTTACAAATTTTATCTGTGTGATCGAGCCAAAACGTGTCTCTGAAGCCCTAGAAGATCCAAACTGGGTAGATGCAATGCAAGAGGAGCTTCTACAGTTTGAAAGAAACAAGGTATGGACCCTAGTTCCTCTGCCAAAATGGAAACAAGCAATAGGGACTAAATGGGTCTTCAAAAACAAAAAGGATGAGGATGGGGTGGTCATTAGAAATAAAGCGAGTTTGGTGGCCAAGGGATATTGCCAAGCAGAAGGCATTGATTACGATGAGACTTTTGCCCCTGTCGCACGGCTCGAAGCAATAAGAATCTTCTTAGCCTTCACAGCTAACAGAGGATGTAAAATCTGCCTTTCTGAATGGTCAAATCCAATAAGAAGTATACGTCCAGCAGCCACCAGGGCTTGAAAGCGCCAAGTACCCAAACTACGTCTATTATCTTAACAAAGCTCTGTACGGACTGAAACAGGCTCCAAGAGCATGGTACAAACGTCTTTCAACCTTTCTTCTCAATAATGATTTCGACAGAGGTACACCCGATACTACTTTGTTTTACAAAAGAAAAGGTGATGAGATTCTGCTTGTACAGATTTATGTGGACGACATTATTTTTGGTTCTACAAATGCACAACAATGCACAGATTTTGAGAAACTCATGCAGAGTGAGTTTGAAATGAGTATGATGGGAGAACTAAACTTCTTCCTAGGACTCCAAGTCAAACAATCATCAGAGGGAATTTTCATAAATCAAGCGAAATATGTCTCTGACATTCTTTCAAAATTTAGACTCTCTGATGCCTCTGTAATGAAGACCCCCATGGCCACTAGAAATAAGTTACACTCAGATCCAGATGGTAAATCTGTAGAGTGTAAGCTCTACAGAGGCATGATTGGGTCTCTCTTATACCTAACCGCAAGTAGACCTGATATAATGTATGCCACATGCTCTGTGCAAGGTATCAAGCTAACCCAAAGGAATCCCACCTTCTTGTTGTAAAGAGGATCTTCAGATACCTTAAAGGAACCAAAAATCTTGGGCTCTAGTATCCGAAGAACTCTGGCTTTGATCTTAAGGCCTTCACAGATTCAGATTATGGAGGATGCAAGCTTGACCGAAAAAGTACCTCTAGGAGTTGTCAATTCCTGGGTGGGAAACTAGTCAGCTAGACTTCAAAGAAGCAGAATTGTGTTTCGACATCTACGACAGAAGCTGAATATGTTGTTGCTACTAGCTGTTGCTCCCAAGTTCTGTGGATGCGAACTCAGCTAAAGGACTAGCGGTACAACATATACAAGATACCCATCCTCTGTGATTCAAAAAGTGCCATAGCGATCTCTGCAAATCCTGTACAACACTCCAAAACAAAGCATATCGATATCCATTACCACTTTCTGAAGCATCGTGTTGAACTGGGCAGAATTGAGATGTACTTTGTGTCAACAGAATACCAGCTTGCAGACTTATTCACCAAGGCACTAGATGAGAAAAGATTCCTTTTCTTGGTGAGTTAGTTGGGTATGATAAACATGAGTTAATTTCTGTAAGTGAGACTTGATCCTCTTGTATATATGTACATATTTATACTCTTCAGTATGTAAATTCTTCATCACCAAGAGTTCTATACCCAACAGAGCTTCTGTAGGATTGCTCAGAGCCTCTGTCGATCTCCACAGAACCTCTGGTGAGTTTGACCTATGTTCTATGCATTACTCATCTAATTTGATCCAAGCATAGGTCAAGGGGGAGCAGAAGGAGACCTTGAATTAATCCACATAAGTTGTTAATTCAAGGGGGATCCAAAGAGGAGTAGTGGTCAGCCAAATACAAAGAAGTCAGGTACTTTGCCGAGAAAAAAAGAATCAAAGAAAGAATGTCTCGCACAAAACCTTTTTTCCCAAACAGTTTTCTTGGACACCAATTACAAAATATGTCCTAAAAACAGTGTTTAAAACAATCAAAACTTTGGATGATCAAAAAGCTTTACGAGCTTTCCAGTATTATAAATTCAAAGTCTTAGAGCCTCTGCGGAGCTCAGCAGAGCTTCTGTCACTTTAAATTTCCACACAGAAACTTTGTCGATCAATCCCACTGTCTTTTCAAATGTTTTGGTAAAGGTGCAAGCTCAAAGGTTATGGTAGAAGGTTTCAAATCACAGAGCTCATTCCACCACAGAGCCTCTGTCGATTTAACTCTTGTTGTTGGGTCTAGAAAGCCCCAATTATATAGAAAGTTTTATAAAGTCCATGTAAAGTCAAGAAAATTCAAATGTGTTGTAATTAGCTTTGTAAGTATTTTGGGATTTGGAGTTTAATGGGAGTTAAATGGGATTAGGCCCATGTCATGTAATTAGACAGTATAAATAGGTGTCTTGGGCTTCTATTATCATTAGAGACTTTGATAGACAAATTTATTGAGAGAGAATTTAGAGAAATTCATTGTAACGTCTTGTAATTCACAGATTGTTAATAAATCATATGATCAGTTGTTGTGAATATGATCTTGAATGTTTATTCTATTAAATCTTGATTATCAGTGACGATTATGGAACCTACAATTGGTATAAGAGCCAATTGAAGAAAGTTCTCTTCAATTCGGTCATTTGTTGGCAACAATTCAAGATTTGAAGAATTGGTAATTCAAGATCGTTCTTAATCGTGTGCTATAATTGAAGGTAAAATTTTTGTGATCTTATACATCTTGAAGAAGTATTTTTTGTTTTGGAGAAGGTTTTCTTGATCTTGATAGTTCTTGGTGGAGAGAAGAGATTAGTTGATTGATGATCTTCTTCTAAATTCGTTTCCGCATGCCAATTGCTCGATGAAATGTCTACAGCCGATATGATGTTGTTTTGATTTGATAAAAGTCAGATCTGAAAGGAATTTAGATCTTCAATTGCTTACAATCAACTTTCTGGAGTAGAAGACCAGAAACGTGATTCTTTGCAAATTTTGTTCTAAAAGTATTATGGAGATCGACTCAATATTTCTACATCAAATTATTTGGTGAATATTTGATGTGAATGGAGGAATTATGATTCAAGATCGGTTCAATTTGCATTTTAGAGATGAGAATTTAATGTTGAATCTGATTTATGGAAGATTGAATGCAAGTATGGGAAGAAGGTTTTGTGCAAAACTAAATGTGTACAACTAATTCTTTGTTCAATAAAGTTGTTGATATCCTGACGGTGAATTAAAAATCACAGCAGATTGTACAGCAGAATGTTGTTGTTCGTTTATAACAGAATAGATTCTTGCTTTTTGTGGATTAAAAAAGGGGGGGGGGAATCTGAAAGTGCAGTTTAATCAAGTTGTTAAGGTTATCAAAACAATTGTTTTGCCTTTGTGGAGATCGTAAGATGTTGCAGAATTCGTTCAAGGCTGTCCAAATTTGAGAAGTTGTTGATTTGTTGATTATTGCTGCTGTGTTCATAGAAAACATAAAGTTTTTGTTAAAATAGAGATCTGTTGGAAGTCATTGTTGTTGATTCTAACTGATTCCAGGAAGGTGCTGTATGAACAATTTGAAATCTACAGCATAATTCGATTTTTTTGCTATCAAAGACTGTCCAGAAGTGCAATTAAATTGTTGTATTCGATGTTCAAAGACAGAAAATTGCAGCTGTTATTATTAAATTGAAACAATGTGCAGCTGGTCACGTGAAGAAGAAGAGAAAAGAAGAGTTGGTAGTCAATTTTTAAAAGTGATAAATTGATCTTGATCAAGGAAATGGTCCACGTGCATGGCTAACAAGTTAGCTATTATTATTTCCAAAGTGATCCAAGGCTGCTCAGATTCATGGTTACAGATCTGGTCGTTATCAGTTCAGAGTTTGTTCTTGGTGATCATACGCATTCAGAGTTTGATCATTGTTAATAAGAATTTGTTCGTATTAAGGCTGCAGTCTCGGAGTGTAACGAGAGTTGTGGTCGTGAGTATTCAGAGGTGTACAAGTTCAGATTTCTGATCATGTTTAGTCTTATTGAGGTTATTCAGAATTCTGTTCAAAGACTAATCAGAGAATTAACAAAGGCCATTCAGAATTTTAACTCACGTGGCTTAAGAAGTTTTAAGTGCTTGAGTTCAGAATTCTGATTGTTAGTATTCAGAATTCTGATCAAGAGCGATCAGTTTTATACTTAGGGGTTGTTTACTAGCAACTGACCAGGCTGACTTGGTCAGCACATCTGACTCGGTCAGCAGTCAGTGCGTTTACCAAATCACGGATCTGACCGAGATCTGACCGAGAAACTGATCGAGATCTGACCGAACCTGCTTGAAAACTATGCTGACCCAAGTCAGTTTTTCTTTTTTCCAAGGTGTCCTTCTGATTTTGCTTGCTGTTAGTGGTTTTGTCTGCAAATTGGAGTTAGGAATGGATGAAAATGAAGAAGAAGAAAAGGGGTTTGAAGAGAGAAAATGATGGTGGAACATAGAAAATGATGAAGAAGAAGAAAAGGGTTTTTTTAATTCTCGATCTTGGGTTTTTTTGAAGAAAACCCAATTCTTGAAAAATATCAGCAAATCAAACATGGGGTTTTAAAGAAAACCCAATTCTCAAAAGAAATATAGAAAAATAAAAAATGGGGTTGTGAAAACACCTAATTCTTGAAATAATTAAGCAAATCAAACATGGGTTTTTTGAAGAACACTCGATTCCTGAGATAATTAAGCAAATCAAATATGGTTTTTTTTTTTCAATTTCATACATCACAAAATCAGCTATAAAAAATACTCTAAATTCAGTAAAAAATACAGAAAGGGGGTTTTAGAAAATTACCTCACAAACACCATTAACGAGATACCCAAAGAAAAAGCCAGAAGAACAAATGAGAAACTGTTGCCATTTAGGTCGATCAGAGAGAGAAATACCAAACAGAGATCGAGAACACATGAATCATAAAGGGTTTCAAATATATATATATATATATATATATATATATATATATATATATATATATATATGTGTGTGTGTGTGTGTGTGCGTGTGTGTAGAGAGAGTGTGTATAGGGACTGGTTTTTGGAGAGGAGGCCAACTCACGATGAAGGAGAGGATGTGTACATATTGGGTTTTTACTTCATTGTCAAATTCTATAAAATGGAAAATTGATTTTATCAAAATAAACTTTTATATCTGTTTAAAATTAAACAATGATAGTTTTAAAAGTATATAATTATTTAAATAAAACAATATTCATATTTTGAAAAAGAATATTTGGAAAGAAAATTAAAATGGTAAAATAAATACTTATTTTAGGATATAAGTAGTATTTCTTTATATTTTGTTGTCTAATTTGTCAGTTAATTATATAAAAAAAGAGTATATTCTTGGTATATGAAGTTTTTTTCCATTAAATGATTTATAACATAAATAATTACATTTAATTTAGCATATAATTATAAAAGGGTTTAAATAGTCATTTTTTGTCAGTAAGCACTTACCAAAAAATACTTGGTAAACACTCTTATCCGGACAGTACTTACCGGGGACAGCACTTACCCGGGACAGCACTCTTACCCGGACAACACTTACCCGGAAAGAGTTGGTAAACGGCCCCTTAGTCTCTTTCAGAGCAATCAAGCATATTCAGAATTCTGATCAATCCCATTCAGAAGTAACACTTAGACGTTTCAGATTAAAAGTGTGTGTAAAGCCCGTATCCCGGTATGTATTCTCGTTATTTTTTTTAAAAAGGCATTTAATTAATTAACGTGGTTTCCGTTAGCGGGGTTAGCCGAGTCGGGCCAAAAAGTTAAGTGAAGTAACCTTTGTGGGATTTTGCTAAGAAGTGTAAGTTGAGGGGCTGTTTGGGACTTTCTCCATAGTTGGGCAAGGGGATCGGCCAAGAGGCACAACCCCTCCCCTCCCATTCGGTTTCATCTTAACAATCCTCCCCCAAAACCCTTAGCCATTTTTCCTTCCCTTCCCCTTGTTGAGAAGAAAAGGAAGTGAAACCGAGAAGAAAAGAGAGAGAGAGACCGAAAGAGATAGAGAGCGAGAGTCGAGAGGAGGAAGGAGGCGATCACCGGCGTGAGGGAACCAGCGTCGGGACTGGTCGGAAAGGAGGAAGAAGAAGGATTCCGTTAAGGTAAGTGTCCCGTTCGTTTTATTGATGTTTTCTTCGTCGGAAATTGTAAACCGCAACCACCGTGTCACCGCCAATCACCACCACCTCCGGAGGCGGTAGTGGGTGGTGCTTGGTGTGTTTCAGACCATGGTAACCCTAAAACAGTAAGTCATGTTGTTTTGCGGGTCTGTTTGGATTAAGACGTCTTATTGGGATCAAGTTCAAAAGGTTATCATTTTATGTAAATTGCACAGTTTCTGCCCTGTTTTGAGTAAACCGTAACTCTTTACTCGTAGCTCGGATTGAAATGAAATCGGTGGCCGAAGTTCACTAATCGAGTCAGGAAAGTTTTTCGTGTTTTGCCGAAAATCTGTTTAAGCCTGTAGCTAGGCCGTATGGGGCTGTTTATACAGCCTGGTCCGAAAAACTTCCAGCTTTCTGTCCCTGTTTTGTTTTATGCATAACTTTTGCTTAGAATGTCGGATTGGGATGGGACTGGTGCCAAAAGTTTCGTTTCGGAGTCTATTAAGTTTCCTATTTCTTGTGGAAAAACCAGTTCGGGCCATAGCTAGTGTCAAATTGCCATTTTATACGGACAGGTCCTGTTTTTGCTGCTCTGAGAGGTGTTTTTGTAAAATTCATATAGAGTGCTAGGAATATCGTTAGGACGCGTGCGATACGTCCCTGGAACCGTAAGACATTGAACTTCCTGAATGTGGAATTAGATTTTTGGTTTGATCAGTTTAGCAGGGGTAAAATGGGTCCCGAACAGACCTGCGTTTTTAGTATAAAAGCTGGAATTTTTAGTTTCGTTAAACTAGTAAAAGTGTCGTGAGTTGGGACCTTCCGTTGACGTTTTTAGTGCGTATTTAGGTGGGAAAATGTGAGGAAGGTTGACGTGCTGGTGTTGCGGCTCGGGAGCGCGTCACTTTGCTTTGAGGTGAGTTCTCTCACCGCGTAGTTAGGAATTTCATGCATATCGTTATTTTGTTTTACGTGTTATTATGTGTTATTACGTGTTTACGTGAATTAGTTGGGATGTGATATCTAGTTGTGATCTGTTGAATGTGTATGTGAATTATGTATGCTTGTGTACACCTCAGTGGGACTGGGGGGCTCGGTGGGACCGAGGGCTCGGTGGGACTGAGCTAGTACAATTGTATTATCTTTACTCGGTGGGACCGAGGGCTCGGTGGGACTGAGCTTGTATCGATGTCTTTACTCGGTGGGACCGAGGGCTCGGTGGGACTGAGCTTGTATCTATATATTTTTGGTGTGCTCGGTGGGACCGAGGTTCGTATTTATACGCTAATTGTTATGTGGATTTATATCCGTGGTGATGGTGATGTTGCCTACTGGCGGGTAGGGGCGATATACGTGGGGTTGCTACCTGCGTGTGTGATAGGATTCACTAAGCGTTTAGCTTACCCTTTTCCCAATATGTTGTGATTTCAGGTGCGAGCGGCAGTCGGGCTTGACGGTACACACACTAGGCGCGGAGTGTCAAGAATTGTTTAAGTTTCACTTTCAAACCTTTGGATTTTATTTTATGAAATTTCCGCTGCATAAACTTTATTGACTGTTCGAGTTAACGACGTTAACTTCATTTGAGTTACGAATTATTAAATTGTGATTGTTTTATAATGAAATGCATGTTTTTAAAATTTTAAATTTCTTGTAATTTTTGGGACGTTACAACTTGGTATCAGAGCACAGCTTGAGTGAATCAAACACATCTCGGTGTGTTTGGTCTCAAGTTGCGGCTATGAAGTTTTTAAACTCTCTTATTAAAATCTTTGAAAATAAATGAACGGAGAAAGCCCGTTTGGGAAACGGTGATCGTGGGCGCAGTGTGTACAGTCAGCCGACGCCAATTGGGAAGGTACAACACTTAGTGTATTTATTGCTTTCTAGGCATAGGGTATGCATGCTAGATTGCCGAGGTTGTTTACACTGTGCTGTACGATGACTGCTTGCTAGTAGGAATCAATGCTAGTTATAGTAGGTTGTCAAGTGAAGGCCCTATAGGTTGCATGCAGTAAGAATCATATAGCCTTAGAATATTTGATTTAGTTCTATTGCGCAGCTCTTGTTTGAGTCCAACCGTTCTAGGATAGAATCTTGTATTCGAATGTCTATTTGATTCACGCTGCGTGCGACTGGGTATTCGCGAGGCAACTCGTTATGGCTAACAGGGATTCCGTTGTAGCAAGAGTAGTGGGATGAGATGAAATTCCTAGTGAGCTGGGAATAGCGTTTACATATGAGTACGTATGCTAGATTGCTTTCTAGAACATAGGAGTATGTATGCAAGATTGCTTACGTGGATTTTGTGGTACTGTATACTTGTTACTTGCTATTAGGAACTCATGCTAGCCTTGATAGGTTGTTATGTGAATGCACCTTAGGTTGTATACAGTAGGAACTGAATAGCCTTAGAATGTTGGATTTAGTTCTATTGCGCAGCTCTTGT
Organism: Saussurea involucrata; assembly: GCA_033807775.1. Classification (NCBI taxonomy): domain Eukaryota; kingdom Viridiplantae; phylum Streptophyta; class Magnoliopsida; order Asterales; family Asteraceae; genus Saussurea; species Saussurea involucrata. The sequence continues at coordinate 91,496,276 of CM066327.1, read as the reverse complement.
TTGAGTCCAACCGTTGTAGGATAGAATCTTATATTCGAATGTCTATCTGGTTTCACTGTATACGACTGTGCGTTTACGAGGCGACTCGTCAGGGCTAGTGGGGGTTCCGTTCTAGCAAGGGTGGTAGGGTATTACGACTTTTCTAGGGGGCTAGGAAAAGTGTTTGCATATGCCGGAATGGGCATATGTGTTTGTTTGTGGTAAGCAACTACTTGGACGTCCCGGGACAGGACTCGAAACGAGTAAGGATAGGTGTGAAGGGTAGTAGCAGAGCTCCTACTATCTGAAGCACAGGATCCGTGCTCGAGTCGGGGAAAGTCACGGAGAATCCGAAGGGTTGAGTGTGAGCGTAGTTAGCAGGTTTTAATGTGTGTTAGTAACTCGTTAAGGAGGAACAACAATGTTGATCCAGATGCTGATGCTGGAATTATTGCTGATCAGATTCGTGAGATGTTTGCGGTCGAGGTGACGCATATTTTGAGGAGGCGATCCCCGAAATTATTACCGACATTCGTGATGAGGTAATAGTGTCGATGGAGGAGCGCATCGCGGCGATTCCACCCCCTGCGGGTGGGCAGCCCCGAACAAGAGGGTCGAGATCGGTTATAGAGTGCACATTCCTTACCGGTGGTTGTCCTGCGAACTAGAAGGTACGCTTCGCGGTGAATCTGTTACGAGACGGAGCGAAGGATTGGTGTGCTATTGCTTTGACGCTTAACGGGCGCACTACTTGACCTGGGAGGAGTTCGTCGTATGTTTCGTGTAGAGCATGTGCCTCTAGTGGAGATGGAGAGGAGTGCCAAAGAGTTCCTGGAACTCTATCAGACTGCGGAGGCCATAAAGGAGGTGAACCGAAAGTTTACGGAAATGACATTATTCTATCCTTAGCATGCTGCTTTTGAGGACATGAAGAGGACACGATGCAAGGATATGTTACGTACCAAGATCAGGGAGTTCGTGAGTACCGCGCAGTATGCTTCACTTGCTGTAGTGATGGAGGCGGCCTGAGGTAGAGTTCGTCAACTGGGAGTGGAGGAGGCACAAGCTACGTATAAAGTGGTGACAGGTACGTTCTTGGTTAACTCGATGCTTACTGTGGTGACGATTGATAGCGGGGCTACTCATCCTTCCGTATCTCACATAGTCAGTGAGTGTTTGGGGCCGAGTTGTAGGACGGTTAGGCTGTCCACTTGTGGTTGCAGTTGCTGAAGACAGGACCTTGACGGTTACTGACGTGTACCGGGGGTGCACTATAGAGATCTCTGGTGTGAGGTTCCCGATTGATTTGATTCCGATCACTATGCGGGAGTTGTGCGTGACTGTGGGCATGGATTGGATGGATGCGTATGACGCGGAGATTGTTTGTCGTCGCAAACAAGTACGAGTTCGAACCCCAAGCGGGGTAGAAATGCTAGTTCAGGGCGGCTTGCCCAGGCGGACCTCAGCGATATGTTCGGCTGCGAGGGCTCGGAGGTACTTGCAGCACAGTGGTCAGGGATTTTTGGCGTATGTGATCGACACGCGCGTCGATGGAGAGAAGAAGTTTGTGGAGGATGTGCCAGTTGTACGGGAGTTTGCTGACGTATTTTCCCGAGGAGTTACCGGGGATACCTCCTGAGCGACAGGTAGAGTTCCACGTTGATTTGATTCCGGATGCTGCTCCGGTGGCCAAGGCACCTTATCGCCTGGCTCCACCGAAAATGAAGGAGTTGTACACTCGTTGCAGGAACTTATCGAAAAGGAGTTCATCAAGCCGAGTTGTCCACCGTGGGGAGCCCCGATTCTGTTTGTGAAAAAGAAAGACGGGTCCCAATGGATGTGTATAGACTACCGTGAGTTGAATAAGCTTACGGTGAATAATCGTTATCCTCCGCCAAGGATCGATGACTTGTTCGATCAGCTTCAGGGAGCCTCGTGGTTCTCTAAGGTTGATTTGAGATCGGGGTATCATCGGATGCGGGTGAGGAGAGAGGATACGGAGTAGACGGCCTTTCGTTCACGTCATGGCCATTTACAAGTTTGTGGTGATGCCTCTCGGGCTCACCAATGCACCCGCAGCGTTCATGGACCTCATGAACCGGGTATGTAGCCCTATGTGGGATCGATCGGTGATCGTGTTCATCGAAGATATTCCTGTGTGTTTGAAGTCCAAGGAAGAGCACGAGATGCATTTGCAAGTAGTTTTGGAAGTTTCGAGGCGGGAGAAACTTTATGCTAAGTTCTTCTAGTGCGAGTTCTGGTTACGAGAGGTCCAATTCCTAGGACATGTCATGAACCAGAATGGTATTATGGTGGATCCGGCCAAGATTACGGCTGTGATGCGGTGGGAAGTGCCAAAGACTCTCACTGAAGTACGGAGTTTTCTTGGGTTAGCAGGGTACTTTCGGAGATCCATTCAGGATTTCTCCAAGATTGCTTTACCGATGACCCGATCAACGAAGAAATCTGCGGCTTTTAGTTGGGGTGAAGAGCAGCAGAGGGCTTTGGGGAGCTACGCAGGCGTTATGCGAGGCTCCGATGTTGACTTTGCCGGAGGGTATGTAAGAATTGGTGGTGTTTGCTCTCAAGATTTGGAGGCACTATTTGTATGGCGTCAAGTGTATACACTAACCATAAAAGCCTCCAGTACTTGATGACCGGCAAAACCTCAACATGCGTCAGAGGAGGTGGCTTGACGTGGTCAAGGATTATGATGGTGAGATACTTTACCACCCCGGTAAAGCGGATGTTGTTACGGACGCACTTAGTCGACATCTGGATGGTGAGCCACTGTGGGGCTTGTGTCAACGGTTAACATTGGTTGCACCTCTTCTCGAGTCGATAGGTAGTGCTCAGGAGGTGGCAGTTTTGGAGGAAAATGCCAATCGCGAGAGAGTTTCGGGAGAAATTCCGAATTTTGTCCGTGATAGTCATGGGTCAATTGCTCGGTCTTAATGGAAGGTTGGGTATCCCACGCGTGTGGGTACTGTAGGCCGAATATTATCGGTTAGGGAATGCTGCCCTTTGTAATAAAGAGGATAAATGCGTAGAATTTTTGAGGTAAATAGTATACTTAGGTGTCGACTTTTGGGCTTGAGGCCAAATGCCTTAGTGTAATTGGGGAATTGTAGCCGATTTTAAGGAAATTATGTTGATGGTAGTAGTAATCCTGAGATGTTTGCTTGTGGTGAATGGTTGTGGTGGAATGACCTTCGTGGATGATTATAAATTTACTAGTTTGATAATTCATGTGGAATAAATTGTGGGAGTCTATTAGAACTCGTGAAAGTTAATCGACAGTTAATGATAGGAATGATCGAATTCGAGTATCCTGTAGGGTATATTGGTGAGCAACTTTAGAATGGTTAGAGCTTGAAATTTGAATCGGGATGTTTGGATTATCTATGGTTGGGAGACAACCGAAGTCGTTTGACTAGGAATGAATCCAGTTGTTGGAATGTTCCTCCGATCATACTTGCGGTGTACTTGAAGGAGTTTTGTGGTAAGAAAATTATTCGAGAGATTTTTAGGCGATGTGGGAAATCTTAAATTCCAGTTAGTGAAGGTCTAGTGGAAACACCGAAAGTGTTCCGAGTGAACATGGGAACCTGAGGTTGAGATGTGGGAGACCTATCTATAGCTATTCACGGACATAGACTTCGAGGACGAAGTCTAATCCAAGTGGGGGAGAGTTGTAAAGCCCGTATCCCGGTATGTATTCTCGTTATTTTTTTTAAAAAGGCATTTAATTAATTAACGTGGTTTCCGTTAGCGGGGTTAGCCGAGTCGGGCCAAAAAGTTAAGTGAAGTAACCTTTGTGGGATTTTGCTAAGAAGTGTAAGTTGAGGGGCTGTTTGGGACTTTCTCCATAGTTGGGCAAGGGGATCGGCCAAGAGGCACAACCCCTCCCCTCCCATTCGGTTTCATCTTAACAATCCTCCCCCAAAACCCTTAGCCATTTTTCCTTCCCTTCCCCTTGTTGAGAAGAAAAGGAAGTGAAACCGAGAAGAAAAGAGAGAGAGACCGAAAGAGATAGAGAGCGAGAGTCGAGAGGAGGAAGGAGGCGATCACCGGCGTGAGGGAACCAGCGTCGGGACTGGTCGGAAAGGAGGAAGAAGAAGGATTCCGTTAAGGTAAGTGTCCCGTTCGTTTTATTGATGTTTTCTTCGTCGGAAATTGTAAACCGCAACCACCGTGTCACCGCCAATCACCACCACCTCCGGAGGCGGTAGTGGGTGGTGCTTGGTGTGTTTCAGACCATGGTAACCCTAAAACAGTAAGTCATGTTGTTTTGCGGGTCTGTTTGGATTAAGACGTCTTATTGGGATCAAGTTCAAAAGGTTATCATTTTATGTAAATTGCACAGTTTCTGCCCTGTTTTGAGTAAACCGTAACTCTTTACTCGTAGCTCGGATTGAAATGAAATCGGTGGCCGAAGTTCACTAATCGAGTCAGGAAAGTTTTTCGTGTTTTGCCGAAAATCTGTTTAAGCCTGTAGCTAGGCCGTATGGGGCTGTTTATACAGCCTGGTCCGAAAAACTTCCAGCTTTCTGTCCCTGTTTTGTTTTATGCATAACTTTTGCTTAGAATGTCGGATTGGGATGGGACTGGTGCCAAAAGTTTCGTTTCGGAGTCTATTAAGTTTCCTATTTCTTGTGGAAAAACCAGTTCGGGCCATAGCTAGTGTCAAATTGCCATTTTATACGGACAGGTCCTGTTTTAGCTGCTCTGAGAGGTGTTTTTGTAAAATTCATATAGAGTGCTAGGAATATCGTTAGGACGCGTGCGATACGTCCCTGGAACCGTAAGACATTGAACTTCCTGAATGTGGAATTAGATTTTTGGTTTGATCAGTTTAGCAGGGGTAAAATGGGTCCCGAACAGACCTGCGTTTTTAGTATAAAAGCTGGAATTTTTAGTTTCGTTAAACTAGTAAAAGTGTCGTGAGTTGGGACCTTCCGTTGACGTTTTTAGTGCGTATTTAGGTGGGAAAATGTGAGGAAGGTTGACGTGCTGGTGTTGCGGCTCGGGAGCGCGTCACTTTGCTTTGAGGTGAGTTCTCTCACCGCGTAGTTAGGAATTTCATGCATATCGTTATTTTGTTTTACGTGTTATTATGTGTTATTACGTGTTTACGTGAATTAGTTGGGATGTGATATCTAGTTGTGATCTGTTGAATGTGTATGTGAATTATGTATGCTTGTGTACACCTCAGTGGGACTGGGGGGCTCGGTGGGACCGAGGGCTCGGTGGGACTGAGCTAGTACAATTGTATTATCTTTACTCGGTGGGACCGAGGGCTCGGTGGGACTGAGCTTGTATCGATGTCTTTACTCGGTGGGACCGAGGGCTCGGTGGGACTGAGCTTGTATCTATATATTTTTGGTGTGCTCGGTGGGACCGAGGTTCGTATTTATACGCTAATTGTTATGTGGATTTATATCCGTGGTGATGGTGATGTTGCCTACTGTCGGGTAGGGGCGATATACGTGGGGTTGCTACCTGCGTGTGTGATAGGATTCACTAAGCGTTTAGCTTACCCTTTTCCCAATATGTTGTGATTTCAGGTGCGAGCGGCAGTCGGGCTTGACGGTACACACACTAGGCGCGGAGTGTCAAGAATTGTTTAAGTTTCACTTTCAAACCTTTGGATTTTATTTTATGAAATTTCCGCTGCATAAACTTTATTGACTGTTCGAGTTAACGACGTTAACTTCATTTGAGTTACGAATTATTAAATTGTGATTGTTTTATAATGAAATGCATGTTTTTAAAATTTTAAATTTCTTGTAATTTTTGGGACGTTACAGTGTGTTACTTGACAGCTTTGCGCACCTGTCGTATTTTGCTCAGAACTCTCTCCTCGTAGCTCCAAATTTGAGGAATCCAGATGCGTTGGATTCCTAAGACACAGATGAACATTTTTATATTTTGGGTTTCGTCTAAATCAGTGTGCTTAATGGTCAGATTCTGTGTCAAAGTCAGTGTATAGCTGCTGGACCGAAGCAACGTTTTTCACGATATTTCTCCCAAATTTTCAGAAAGGTGTTATATCTTCTGATTTTGTAGATCCAAGATGAGTTATTGAAGTGTGTTGAAAAACTCCCTCCTCTGATATTAATGGAATAAGCTCTTGAGCTTAATGGTCATTCAACTCGAATTTCAAGGACGGATTCTTTGTTACAAACTGAGGTACTTTCAGTCGAGCTTATTGCACATTGGATCCGATTTAAAGTTGAAACTTGTGAAGAATAAGAGCAAATTTTGAGGGGGAGCTTGGATAAATTTGCAAGGCGTGAAGATGTGCAACACTAAAGTTTTCAAAGAAATCAAGGTAGAGATCATTTGAAGATGCTTTCTTTATAAAACTTTAGGGGGAGATTGTTGGGTCTAGAAAGCCCCAATTATATAGAAAGTTTTATAAAGTGCATGTAAAGTCAAGAAAAGTCAAACGTGTTGTAATTAGCTTTGTAAGTATTTTGGGCTTTGGAGTTTAATGGGAGTTAAATGGGATTGGGCCCATGTCATGTAATTAGACACTATAAATAGGTGTCTTGGACTTCCCTTATCATTAGAGACTTTGATAGACAAATTCATTGAGAGAGAATTTAGAGAAATTCATTGTAACGTCTTGTAATTCACAGATTGTTAATAGATCATATGATCAGTTGTTGTGAATACGATCTTGAATGTTCATTCTATTGAATCTTGATTTTCAGTGACGATTATGGAACCTACACTTGTACACAGAAACGGGATTTTGTAAGATGCGGGTTATTTCTGAGGGTGACAGACATTTGAGAATAAATACGCCCACGCGCTCATCATTAATGGGACGCTCACGACGTCTAATCGTACTCTGACACCTCTGACGTGGCACGGTTTCATTGGACGTACATGCCACACGATCATCTGATACGTTGCCCACAGTTGGAATGCTCGAGTGCGGACCCCAAAGGATTATCAAATGTTTACTATTAACCTCTTCAGATTCTACCTCCGTTAAAATCCTATAAAACCCCTCTTACCTTCTTCCTCATTCCTTTACGATTCTCTCTCAAATACCTCCGGCGAACGGTGAAAAACCTGCAACTTCTTTCTTTCTACTCCAACTCTTCAAGCTTTTAGTAATGGCTTCCACCGGAAACTCACCGGCGACATCCCCTGCTGACTCCGAGCACTCACAACACCAAACCAGGGCCACAAATCCAGAACAAGAACAAGGTGAATCAGTTGATTTCTCTCCAACCACTCACCTGCAAGTCTTTATCGAAAATAACCATTTCGAGAACTCATTACCCCTTAAACCCAACAACCACTTCCTTGTGCCATCAAGAACAGCTTTCGGGGAAGAACACGCCATTCTAACATCCTTGAAAACCATCCTTTATACACCCTACTATCCAAGAATGTCACTTGCATTCCTGCCAGATACATGAACCAGTTCTGGCAGAGCTGTTATTATGACTCAAAATCAAGGGAAATCAGGGGTTGGATCTCAAAACCCGATAAGTCTGAGAACATAAAGCTTAAGTTTAACCGAACAATGCTATCTCTAGAATTCAATCTCCCAACAAGAGGACTTTTAGGAATCAAGGAGTATGCAGAACTTCAATCTGACAGAGAGCTCTGTGACTTCTCAGAGATGTTAGGTTATAATACCCACCTAACAAAGAGGAATGACTTCAGACGAAACCGATTCCCACCTCTGTGGAATACCCTATTCTCGATCCTCAACAGATGCCTCACAGGCAAAGTAGGGAGTCCAGATCAAACCTCACATCAATCCTTGCCATTATGTACGGGGTTTATTATGACTTGCCACTTGACTTCGCAGCTCTGATGATGCAAGAGCTTGTGAACATAATTGACCGTCACATCTCAGTACATAAGGCAAAGGGTCCAAATGTTCAAGATCTCCCTGCTCTACAGTTCCAGAGGACTATCGGAGTCATTCTGGAACCTCTGCTACAAATCAACAAATGGCCAATAGAAGGGCCTGTAGTAAAGACTTATCCCTTGGCCAGAATGGCAACAACAAAACACGCAGAGGGGTATGCGATCTGCAGACCTCTGACAGCCAGACTTCTGTCATATGCCTCCGATGAACAACTTAGAATAGATTACATACGCGCTTACAGGACTCCAGAACCGAGTCCTGCGACACCCCCACGTTTAGGAATCCCCCTAGGAACCTTAGTGGTAGAAAGAATGAGCCCAGCAGCGCATGCATAGGTCGTGGCTAAACACGAGCAAAAACTAGCGAACATCCATCTGCAGAGGAAAAAGATGATTTCCTCTGCATCCAAGACCAAGGCAGCCACTCCCCCCAAGCAGAAAAAGGCTCCCAGAGCAAAGAAACCTACAGAGGGAACCTCTTAAAGTGCTGCACAAATCACCCAACCTCCACTAGAAACTGTCGTAGCATCCTCTGCTCCTCCTCCTCCCAAAGAGAAAAAGAAACGCAAGACAAAAACATCAGAGGAGGGAGCACCAAAGCCTAAGAGAGAGAAAACCAAGAAACCCAAGACTCCTCTGCAAACTATCGCAGAAGAAGGAGTTGCAGAAGAAGGAGCTACCACTGAACAACCTCTGCAAACCCCCACTCCTATAAATTATGCAGACCATGGGTGATTTCTCCGCATTCCTCGAGAAACACGATTTTGCAGAGACCTTGGACACCTCTGGATGGAATGCAGAGGTCCTCCCAGAGTTCAACTCTGAACAAATCCAAACGGACTCTCCTATACCAGAAGTTGACCCTGCTGCAGAAGAACATGGTGACCAGTTTCCCTCTCCTCCAAGCTATGATCCAGAACTCCAAAACACAGAGGAGATGATAGAAACTGAAGATACCTGGGTAGAAGTTCAATCTAGGTTAGAATTTCCCATTTTAGGATGTATGACAGAAAAGGAAGCTTCGAAGGATACCACCACAAAAACACCCATCATCATCTCAGAGGTAATTTCTGATATGGAGGTTGAAAAAACCTCTGAGGGTCTACATTCACATGTACAGAGCTTAATTGGTACTCATCCATGCTACGATTCCTTAGAACCTAGGATAGAATCCCAGATGACTGAAAGCAAGACAGAGGCGGAAGGAAAAAAAGATGCTGAAGTTGGAAGAGGCACACAACTAAAACCCCCTCCCAGTGAAACCCACATTTCTAACACCGCCAGTCTAGTGGCAGAAGGTGTCATTGAAAAAGAGCCGCACAACTCGAGCCAAACCCCTGCAAACCGGACGGAGGAACTTCTTTTCTCCTCTGTGCCATTAGAAACTGGGGAAACCATTCCATTGGAGTCCTCTCCAAAGGACTCACCTTCAGTTCGTGATCAGTTGCCCCATATCACCTCAGACATCCCAACAGAGGAATTCATTTCCTCTGACACGCACACAATAATAGATCCCAACAGCTCTTCAGAGGAGCGTAGAAAGCACAAAGACGAAGGGACTATAGACAAGTCCCCAAGTCAACTTAAGGATACTCCTGTACCCACCTCTGGAGTGGATCAGGACAATGTGCTTAACAGAACTTCTGTGGAGCATGAGGCCTCAAAAACCTCTGATCTAGGATCAGAAGGAAATCCTTCCACCCTCAACATAAAAACAGGGGTGAAAGAAGGTGTCCAAGGAACACGGATAAACTCTGGGGACGAATGTGTTCCCCCAGAAGTTACACTTAGTCCACATGTCTCAAGGGATGAGTTCCAAACCCTTGTCACCTATGTGGACAACACGTTGAAAGGGTTGAAAAGCTCTTTTGACTCTTTTGCAGAGACCACATCAAGGGCCATAACTGATCTAACCACCAAAGTGGACCACCTGTCCACAGAGGTGAAAACTGCCATGACCAAAGTGCAACCTGCTGCATCAACCTCCGCTACCCCTGAACCGGCCTCCACTTCTGCTCTGGAAGCTTCGATTGCAAGTCTTGCCAAACAACTGAAGAAAGCTAGAAAAGCACTGAAAAATCTCCCACAAACCTCTGCCCCAGTCATCACCACCGAAGATCATCAGAAGGCTCTGGATAAAGTTCAAGAGCATACCCTCGACCAAACCAAAGCTCTGAAACCTCTAGACTTTATCACCAGAGCCCAACACACAGAGCTAGGTCAAGGAGTGTTGAATGAAATGACTGAATTCATAAGAGCCTTCACCGCAGCCAACGCTAACTATGTAAAGGATTTTCGAGCCGTAGTAGGGAAGCTGCATTTCAACACAGAAGCACATGTCGCTTACCTTCTTGGCATCTGCGATGATCTATGTTCCAAAATGATAGCCGCAGGTGCCTCTCAGCCGAAGCAGCCAGAGACTGCATGCAGAGCAGAGGGTAGAAAGAGTAAGGGTCAGGATGACTCTGATGATGATTCTGATGGATCATCAGGTCATCCCGAGGGGGAGAAAAGGAGACAAGACAAAGCTGCAAGCAGAGGTCTACCAGCTCCACCAATATCAGCAGAACCAATATCCCAAGCACCCCCAACTGAAACCCAAGGAGGAACCCAACAGAAAACCACAGAGGCAACACCCATCTCTAGGGGTGTGCAATCGGTCGGGTCGGGGCCAAAACTCCACCACCCGATCGCATTTCGAGGTGGGGTGAGACCACCCGAAACTCGTCCAATCTAATAATTGGGTATCAGGTATCGGGGCAATCGGGGTCGGGGTCGGGTCGGTCGTGGAAGCAGGTTGGGGATGAGAATCGACAAAGAAGAATCATAAGATACAATCTGTCAATCTGATACATATGATACCACAAATCAAAGACATACATAAGATACTTAGATACCACAATAATATCCCTCCATCCTTCCAGGTTTCAACAGATGAAGGAATGAGGAATGAAGAATCTTAGAAGTTAGAATCGTACCACAAATCCACAATAAGGCAGTCCAGCAGTGGTGGTAGCCTGGTAGGAAGAGTGGAAGACTCACTCACGTAGTCACGTTCATCGTTCGGTGGGCGCCTAGGCGGTGGCCGACGATGGCGTAGGGCGGTGGTGAACGGTGGTCTGAAGTATTTAGGTTAGAGAATAGAGATGAGATGATGACATCGATTTTTGGGTTATTGGGTATTAACTGAGAGACTGAGGTATTAGTAATAGGTTATTAGGTTTAGTATATATATATATATATATATATATATTTAAAAAAAATTAAAATATTTCTGGTTTCGGGTCGGATCGGGTGGTGGACCCTGAACCCAATCCTACTTTACCCGTAAAAAAATCAGTTCGGGGTGTTCCGGTCTTCGGGTGTTCGGGTCTCGGTTTTTGGTCACTATTTCAGGGCGGGTTGGTTCGGGGCAATCGGGTTGGGCGGGTTTTGCTCACCCCTACCCATCTCTGTGGAAACAACCCCTGTAACCGTAGAAGATCTACCATCTCCAACCCCCAAAACAACTGAACAAGTTCAAATACTTACCTCATCTCAAGAAGACCAACCATTCCACACACCTAAACCAACAAGAGACAAGCTCCCTTCACCAACACCAAAAACACCAGAAGAACCCAAACTTCCATCTCCCACACCCAAAACAACTGAAAAACCCAAGAGCATCACAAGAACAAAAACTATTGCTCGAAAACCCAGAACCTACCTGAAGAAACCCACACCAACAACTGAAGAGGTTCTAAATCAGTTGCAACAAAGAACAAAAGAAAGAGAAGTACACAGAGCAGCAGGCATACACCAATTTACTACAAGCCTAAAGGTACATCAGTTTGTTAACACCAAGTTTCCAGCAGAAGAATCCTCAACCCCATCTCCTACAAAACCAACTGAAGAAGCACATTTAACAAAGTCCTCAGAAGCTCAACCGAAAAAACCAACAGAGGCAACCCAAACAAAACCAGCAGAAGCACCCCCATCCAAGCCCTCTGAAACCCAAAGAACAAATCCAACAGAGGCAACCCAATCTCAACAAGCAGAACCACAAAAGCCTTAGGCCAAGGACAAGGGAAAGTCCACCATGACAGAGGAACCGAAGAAGAAAAAGCCAAAGCATCAACCTACAGAGAAAGTGATGAAGAGCGCTTTTGACGTTTTTGTTACTCCTAAGCCCGAAGAAGAAGACTAGGCTTATGGACTCACTCCTCTGTCAACCAATCTCACAATGGATCCAAAGGCTAAACTTACAGAAGATCGAGTGGCCAAACTAAAAGGTGACTTGGATGCCTTGCGGAAACCGATGCCACTACCTACTGTTCAGCAAAGAAAAATAGAAGACGTAGTGCACAAGTACCTATACAGCAGAGCAGTCAACGATCCTCTGCCACCGTCTAAACTGCACCCTGACTTTCTTAAAGAACTACGAGATCAATTCTACAGAAAGAAAGCCAAATACATCAAAGAAGTCTTCTCAAACTCCAAGATAGACAAGGTCATCTACTATAAGTTGTCCCATACCCACGGAGGAGAGGTTCACTACAACCTCTATAGAGTCAAGAGGATGGACAGATCAGAAACCACATTCTCAGATGCAGATCTGAGAAATCTAAACCTCTATGATCTACCTGATCTTCTGAGTTGGACAAGGCAGAACTACAACCGTAGACTGGAAGTCCAAAGAGCTTACAGAGAAATCAGGATGGCCATTCGCGAAAGACTTCTGATGTATAGCATGACTGACTTCCAACTGGGACTCGACCTTGGGGTAAGAGGTCTGAGTGTCCCACCACCAGAAGATGACCGCCCCCCTTCTGCCAGACCAAACTCTATCATTACCTTTCCAAGGATTGGGTACGTCTTTCAAGATCCCGCTGGAAAGTCGAAGCTATTCCTAGAGGTTGACTGTCAAAAATATGCGACAAGTACTTTGGTAGAGTTCAGAGCCAACCTCTTGGAGCACAGAGGAACAGAGTTCATGGATCAAGCTCTAGCAGACAGATTGATAGAGGTCATTGATTCCGTCATCAACTTCAGAAACCTCTGCATCAGAATATACCGTGAGCTCAGAGATGGAGGACTCGGAGGACACAAGTTCAACGACTTCCCAAACGCAAGAGTCTGACATCCATATCCTTCCTTTGTTTACTTTTCATAGCTTCTGGCACAATCTTAAATGAAGAGTAACTTTCAACAGAGGGCAAAAACCTTCTGTCGTGTACTTAGCCTAGAAAACCATGCATTTTTCCAATTTTTTATTTTTCAATACTTAGGGGGAGATTGTTAGCTCCAACTTCTGTAGTTTAAGAAGTATTGAAAAATAGGCTAAGTATGTAGTCATCGACAGAGGCCTCTGCCAAGTCACCAAGTGGACCGAAGTGAAGAATTAACAGAAGACGTTCTTAGAGGACAAGGCCACAGAGCCTCTGTCATACTTGACAGAGCCTCTGTGGTATGAAGACTGAAGACTTAGAACATTATCTGAAGATCAATACGAAGACGATCGTGCTTCTCACGTTTTCTGCTGTACGAAGATCCTGAAGATCGTTCGTACAAGGCGTGCCCTGACAACTCCACGTGTCAACCTCTGATGGGTTACAGCCTTAGCAGAAGACGGCACACTACATTAACGTTGTACCTGTAGCAGTCCCACGATCGTATCTTGTACCCTTAGTACTTCTTGTCTCCCCTTTGTCCCCTGATGAATAGTATAAATAGAAGGCTCATGTTGAGCTCTTCTTTTAACCTTGCACGACACACACACCCTTTAGAGCATAATTCTATTCAACCTTCAGTGTTCTTAGTGTTCTTATTTAAATCAATATACAGTGAATCTTTGAGATAAAGTTCTTGTGTTATTACTATTTTCACGTATTTGATTGTGTGTCTTTCTACCTTGAATATCTTCTTAGTTCGTTAAAACGCTTTCGCACTCTAATCTGTTTGAACTATAAGATATTTATATAATTGTTAAGCAAAAAGGAACCAAGATATACTACTTTCTAAAAATTGTAAAACGGTTTTTTTCAAGAGTTGGTTTTTCAAGATTACCATTTATTAAGCATAATGTACAACCTATTAAGCTGGTCTCTCCCACACCTCTCAAAAATCAAATAAATTCAATTTCTAAGTTACACTTTATACCCTTAGAATTAGTTTTTCAATTTACTTTTAATCTCTTTCTTTTTCATTTTTTATTTTACACCCTTATCGTTTTAACATAAATAATCGTATATGAATTAGAATGCATTAAAAAAATACATTTCTTTTTTCAAATTACACCGTTGTAATCGTCTCGTCAATACCTTCTAAATGAGCCTAATATTGAATATTTTTGGATTTAATCATGTTATTAAATATCATGAACATGTTCGAATTAATTTGTTTTATATCCCTTACATTATTCATTTTCATTTTACACCCTTATAATATTAATTTATACTTTATACCCTTAGAATTAGTTATCCAAATAACTCTTAATCTCTTATTTTTTCATTTTTTATTTTACATCCTTATCTTATTAACATAAATAATTGTATATGAACAAGAATGAATTAAAAAAATACATTTTTTTTACAAATTATACCATTGTAATCGTCTCGTCAATACCTTCGAAATGAGCCCAATATTGAATATTTGGGATTTAATCGTATGATTAAATATCATGAACATGTACGAATTAATTTGTTTTATATCTCTTACATTATTTATTTTCATTTTACACTCTTATAATATTAAAAATACATAATCATTGTTTAACTAAAACATATTAGTAAATGCATTTTTTACAAATTATATTATTACAATATTCTCGTCAATAATTTCAAACTAAGTTTATTATTAAATATTTTTTTAACTTAATAATATTGTGAAATATCATAAATACGTATCAAGATTTTTCAAGAAATGACGTAAACAGATTTTTTTTTAAACTTGTACATTTTACACTTTTATCTATATTTATCTATTATACTTCTTTAAAAATAATTTCATTTACGGTTATTCTTGAATTTTTAAGAAGTACAAACCTCAATACATCATGTACAAGTTTAAAAGCTTTAAAACCTTCAACGTTCAACATGATAATTAAAAATAAAATTATTTTTTATTTTTAAATTACATTTTATACCATTATAATTAGTTATTTAATTTACTTTATATCCCTTCTTCTTTCATTTTTCATTTTACATCTTTATCATATCAACATACATAAACTAAAATACATTCAAAAAATATGTTTTCCTTTTTTTAAATTATACCATTATAACCGTTCGTCAAAACCTTCAAAATGAGCACAAATGTTATGCGTTTGAAGATCCCCACTATCGAACGGATATTTTTCAATTCTTTTGACCAATTAACCATATTAACCTTTAGTTTTATACACCTGATATGCGATTTAAAAGCGAATAAATATGAACATGAAACAAAATTATTTTTTTGAATTCTCGGCTTTAGATTTGAGATACTTCGCGCCGCATCGCGCGTGGGTACGTATCTAGTTTATATAAATAGTTAACTTTTCAAATGTTTATCTAAATCGTGAGTTCCTACTCATAATTTTCATTCTTATAACTAATCTTTTGGAAGTTACACTTCCATCCCCCATATATTTTGGCTTTTACTAAAAGCTCCAAATATACAATAAGATGTTATAAGTTTGAACTTGGCTTTATGTCAAAACCAATATTTATATATGTCTAAGGGTAATATCTTAAAAACTATTAAGGTATTAAAACATTGAATTTGGCTTCATATACCAAACACGTATTCATTTTGGCCTCATGCCAAAAGCTCTATAATTAACAATGTTATCTTCAAATTAAATAAATCACATGATATCGACTCGATTTTGTCAAACGGGTGTAAATAGCCCTAATGTTTATAGGGACTTAAGAAATCCATATGATTCCACTACTACCTAGACATAGGTTTTTATTCGCAAATTGAAATATTGATGAAGTGTTATCAACAAAATGTAAGCATACATAAATCCAATATTATTATGATAATGAAATTTCATATATAAAATAAATCTATAACCATAATCCATTGTCTTATCAAACATAAAATCGTATATTATCCCTTATATACGTAAATGGTTGAAATAACTCATCCCGAAATCAATGTCGTAAACTCAAAAGAACTTGAGTACCATAAATGAGTATACAAATTTCCTTTGAAAAGGTACAAGGAAATAACTAAAACCCATCAAATGCCCTAAAAATCAACCACGTGAAAAGGTCAAACAAATACCTTTAAGTTTTTGTGATGACATATCAATCATAGCTTTCATAGAGACAACCTTCTACTAGCAATCCCAAAGAACTACGGGCCTAAAACAGAGAATCGGGAGTATTCATGAACAGGTACTTTTCGGATTAATCTTACAGTGGAATAAAACCTACCTACTACAAAAACCTAACTGATTTCAACACATAAATGTTGTGTCTCAAAAGACATATTAATCTTCGTGGCAAGGAACTCACAGAAGATGACGTAATTCATAACATTATTCCATCTTTGCATATATCAGTAAACATTAATGAACCAATATAAATCGAAATATAACCTTTAGACAAATTCATCAACCTACTGCAAGTGGTTGAGAGATATAACTAGGTTATCTTGAATAACAACGATAGGCATGTTGGGACAAAGAAAGTTCTCGAGGTAATGAAATGTTAGAGGTGGAAACAACTCCAAAGGATAGTACGTTAAATAATTATAAAGAATCTCACACATGACATCTATGTACCACGTGGACGAAATAGAGGAAAGTGTCAGTGGCATGACAATAGTTTGGAAGGATTTTCCAATCCTTGTAGCAAAGAAGCAACTACTGCATAGTTGATAAGGGATAGTCAATGAAGATATACATTAATTACCATTCCTTTTTCTTTAAGAAAATGGGGGAATAAAAATTAACTATATCATATTAATTTAAGATTGAATGAGGATAGGTTTCTTTGACACTTATTTTATATAAATTAATTTTTTTATGTAAAACTGAATATATAACCATTATAAATGTAAAGAAATACATCAAAACAAATACAAAAGTCTTAATATTCTCCGTTCCGTGTAGGAATGTATCGAGGAGAATTCTTGACCTCTAATCCTAAGATATAGACTAATATTTATCCACCCCCCCTCCCCCCCCCCCCCCAATCACCATAATACGTAGACGATGGACTATCATTTTCTTGTTAAAACGAGATTATTAGTTACTAAAACACCATAGTAATAGAAACCTTATTAAGATATTTGTATCAATTGAAATCATTTTATAAGAGTGAAAATGGGTATATCATGTCTAATGATATGAAAGGAACATATACCAGAGAAACTAATGTGTCAAATTAATGGATTATCTAGGTCATTAAATCATATTTTGTCACCAAAAGAGAAATTTGGGACATTGACACATATATGGTTTGACATGACCACGTGGGACACCATGGTCATGACATATTGATGTGTGTGATGAAAAACAGACACATTCTCTTTCCATTGAAAGACATAATAAGGCAATTAACTATTGACTTCTGCAGTATAAAAAGCAACACCACCATCGTAATATGCCCTCTCGAATACTTAGAAATTTCGCATACCCTGATCCTTAGCCAATACACGAATGAGACCATCAAAGCTAAGGACATAATACCAAAATATTCCATTCTTACAACGAATACAAGGTGATATTTATGGACATGAACATCCAGAATGCGGACCATTAAAGTACTTTTTGGTTCGAAATTCGACACGATGAACGCATGTCGTAATATTTTCCATATGCAATGTTGCACTTCTAGCACTAGTTATACGTTTAATACCTCACCACCCGGATTGTCTCAACAAGTGTACATATGACTTGGAATGCTCATATTCATCAAGAGGACTTGATAATTATTGCCTATGTATTGGGATCAACGTAGAGTTTTGCTATACCCCATGTATATATGTTGATCCAAACCCTCAGTGATTTGATAATGACCCTGAGAAACACTTAGTGAAAATTGTAAGTAGACAATATGTATTAGAGTTTCACTATCAAAGATATATACTAAGTTTGTTTAGTACCGCTGATAGGAAACTTATGTTCTTTAGATGTATACTTCAACGAACACTGTACATCAGTTAGCCCTGAGCCTGTTCAGTCTCACTGATGATCGTTGATAACTTATGTTGTTTACTTACTATCCCTGAAGACAAGATTCACGTCAACCATGTTCTATGCTGAAGTCGATGATCAAGCCAAAGAACCAACGACTAAGTCTACTAGTGACATGATGCGGATATCAGCGAAGCCAAGAACTGTCCACTCAACGTGAAGTTTCAAGTAGAAGACTTCAGCGAATGCTGAACTTTATCATTCACTGATAAAGGTTCATTCAGTGAACGCTGATCATGAAGCCTGCTCTACAAGATACTTTGTCTTATCCCCTTGCACGCCTCCGTACGATTTTTGTCAGAACGGATATCCCTTTTGTCCAGAATCGTACAACCAACTCTGATTCTGCACTGTTCATCATGCGACCACTAGGTTGTCTACCAAAGTCAAATCATGCAATCAACCAGGGGCTGCCACATGTAAAGGTGTACTGTTGTGCATTAAATGCACGCAGTATATAAAGGAAACCTTACTTCATTTCTTGAAGATCGGACATTCCTTCTCTCGCTGAACTTACTGTGTCGAAGAATACTCTCCTTAGTATTCTTGATTTTCATAATCTCTATTTCTAGTGCAAGAAATCTTAGTGTTGTCATAGTTTGTTTAGATTAGGTTTATTCCTTACTCTTGTTCTGCAACAAACTGTAAATTGTTTGATACACATCAATAAACAATTTAAAAAGATAAAAATCGTGTGTTTGTATTCAACCCCCCCTTCTACAAACTTGTATAACTCCTTTGGGACCAACAAGTGGTATCAGAGCAGACTGTTTAATCTAATAAACAAGATCTTGCTTATACTATCTTTTTTTCTCTTCCTTGCTATTCTTCATTATGGCAAACTCCACAAATACAAACTATATCGATAATGGCCCTCTTGCAAAACCCCCTAGATTCTCCAAAGATAACTTCAATCTCTGGAAGAATAGGATGATGCTCTTCTAGGATGGTGTAGATCCCACTATGCCTCACTATATCGAAAATATACCATATGTCCCTTTCATGATAGATCCTTCAGTTCCAGCCACTGCTACTAGACCTGCCATCCCTGAACGAATCATCCCCAAGGAAATCTCTAACTGGACTGATGAAGACAAGAAGAAGGTGGCCATCGATACTAAGGCCAGATCCATCATCTCAATGGCTCTTCTTGATGAAGTTTACCACTCCGTCATGAACCTGAAGAGTTCTAAAGCCATGTGGGACACTATATGTGTTCAATATGAAGGTACTACTGAAGTCCAGGTGTAACACCTCGAATTTCCATTATATTATATTTGAATATGAATGGGATCGATTTGTAATTTAGTCTAAGTTTGTGGACTAATTGTAAATGTAAACTCCAGGGTTGAAATTGTATTTTGACTAAAGTTTAAGAAAGATTGTGAAATTAGAACTTGAGGGTCTGTTTGGTCATTTCTTGAAAGTTGAGAATACTTAAGAAGTGGGTAAGCTGAATTGAGATAATATCTTAATTCACTTTTGATGGAGTCGGTCAAATACAGAGAGAAAGAAGAGAAGAGAAGAGAAAGAGAAAGAGAGGAGAAGAATTAGAACTATAGTTCTTGTGGTAAGGGTTTTGAACCACCTTACTTATTTTCTTAATCAGTTAGTAATATCAAGTTGGAATCACTCTCCAATAGGTTGTTGAATCAGAAAAGAGAAGGATTGTGATTTCTGGGTCAAAGCTTCATACAGGTGAGTTCATCACTTCATTTAAAATATTTTCAGTTGAAATTGAATCAGATGTTTTGTAGTAAACTGTCTGAATGATTTGGTATATTTGTATGGAAATGAAATCGAGCAACAAACTGAATTTAGATGAGCTTTTAGAGCAAATTTAACGTGTTATCGAATACCCAGTATCGAGGTTCCGAAATGGATCCGGCATGGGTTGAGTTTCGGTATTGAAATCTGGTATGGGTTCCGGATTCGAGTTGTTCCGGTACGGGTTCCAGAAATCAAATAGGATCTGGAAATTTGGTTGGGAATTCGGAATTGATCCCGAATTGTGATGGATCCGGAATTAAGGAGGAACCGGATTTGATCCGGAATCGAATGCGATCCGGAAGTAGATGTGATCCAGAATGGATCCGGTTTCGATGGGGATCCAGAATGGGATCTGGTTTCTTTTAGAATCCAGTTAGGGATCCGGTTTTAATTTAGAATCCGGATTCGAATAGTTTCGTACTTTAAGTTCGGAATACTATTCCGAATATAGTTTCCGGAGGGAGAACATTTGAGGATAAGGATACAATAGGTTATCCGGTATTCTTAGAATTGAAAGTGTTACAGGATGTGATGTGATATGTTATTATACATATACACTAGTAAGTGTAATGGATCCATAGGCACTTGTAGTATTTGTAACGAGGATTAGGCATAAAGTAATTTGTAATTCATGTTGACCTGAAATGTGGAATAGGCATAAAGTAATTATAATTCCCATTTCGTAAAGGTGATATGAAATGAGGAATAGGAATAAAGTAAATTGTAATTCCTATTTCATAGTGTGACGTGAAACGCAGAATAGGCATACAGTAAATTGTAATTCCCGTTTACGTGGAAATGAGGAATAGGCATAAAGTAATTTGCAATTCCCGTTTACGTGGAAATGAGGAATATGCATAAAGTAATTTGTAATTCCCATTTCGTATTGTAGAAATAAGGGAATAGGCATAAAGTAAATTGTAATTCTTTATTTCTATGGGAAGGTAAGAGATAGGCAAAAAGTAAATTGTAATCTCTACTTCCACTCCAAGAAATAGGCATAAAGTAACTTGTAATTTCTTAGATATGAGCGATGATCTAGAATCTATAATGATTCGTAGTAGGCTCTCGAATGTGATGATATGACTTTCTGAACGTTAGTCATACTCATGGGATCGGGTATGCTCCTGTCATTGTGAGATGTGTATGAGTACGGTAAGAATGGTGGCAAACCAGGTTTGTTTATACACTTTGAATATCTGAGTTTTCAAAGTTGTTAACGTTTTAATTTGAAATTGGATGTTCTCACTAGGCGTAAGCCTAATCGTTTCAAATAAAACTTTCTTACCAGGTACGAGCTTGGGAAAGTAACGGGAAGAGGGACGAGTGTATTGGTATACGACTTTGATGCTAAGTGGAGAAGATAGCTTATGCGAGGATACTTTTGATGAATATCTTAGACAACCAATTTAATCTAATCGTAGTTGTCAGGATTAGATTAATAGGTTGTTTTGAGAATTCGAAATATGTATATATCAACCTTATAGTTAATTCTCTACTTATGTATCAAAGTTTGGATGATATTATGATTAACCTTGTTGAATTTTAAGGTTTAAATTGGCCCTGGTTTTTAGGGTGTTACAATATGGTATCAGAGCTGAAGTTTAAGCGAACTAGGTATGATAATGAGATACCTAGACTTAAGCTGAGATGAATTAAGTTATGATTTGTGAGATATGGGCAGAAGTACTAAGATGGGATAGTCTTATAGTCGACGGAAATACGTGAATTAAGGACTGTAACGATGGTAACGAGAATTCTCATGTATGGTATGTTCACAATTGCAATTAGCTACTGTCATTATGAATATATTGTTACACAAGCATACTTGTTTCTAAATTGTTATAGTGACTAACGAACGTTAAAGTATATTTCTTGTGTTTGGGTACATGTAACCATTTCTTATGGTTATTTTCTTGCGTTAAATACAGAACGATGGTGAATACACCAACCAAATCCCCTAATTCTTCGGAAGATAGGGTAGTAACTGATTGGGGGTTGGAAAAGCAACCTGAAATGGGTGGAACACACAAAAGCCCGCTGAGGCCACCTCTAATAAGAGGAGTGGAAAATCAAACGCAAAGAACTAGTACCGGTACCTCTAATCCGGTGACAACCGAGTCTGCAATGGAATCTTGCATGATGGAGAATATGGTGCAAGTGATGAATACAACACTGGCACAACAATCCAAGATGTTCATGAAAGCGTTAAATGGCAGAAGTACTGAGTTACGACGACCGGAGACGGGTACTGGTGTACTAACTCCACCTCGTATTCCAGTAGTGAATGTTAACAGGAGAGTGGAGAGAGTTTGTTCTTATAAAACGTTTCTGAGTTGCAAACGACCGTAGTTTGCTGGAGCAGACAATCCGGTAGCATGTATGAATTGGCTTAGAGAGATGGAACAGGCGTTTCGAGCTTGTGATTGCGATGAGGAATCGAAAGTCAGGTTCGGTTCTCAAATGTTACGAGGTAATGCTTTAACCTGGTGGAATATTGTAACATCGACCATGACAGCTCCAGTCTTGGCTGCTATGACATGGGAGTCGTTCAAAAGAAAGACTTTAGAAGAGTATTGTAACGATCACGAAATGGATCGAATTGAAGAAGAGTTTCAGACTCTTAAGAAGGGTACTTCATCTGTTCGGAAGTACACTGAATTATTCATGGAAAAGCTGAATTTAGTGGGGCATGTGGCTCCGACTGAAAAGGAGAAGATTAAAGCCTATCTCGAGTGCGAAATTCCAAAGCCTCGACACTGAGGGAGACGATCGAAGAAGCCAAAGTCATAGAAGAGGTATATGCCAAAGACAAGGAGGAAAAGATACAAGGGGGAGAGAAACGAAAATGGGAAGGACGATCGGATTGTTCTCAGAAATCTAAATCCTTTGGCAAGAATGTTTGTTATGAGTCTCGTCGGGACCCAAATTGGTGCCAGAAGTGCCGAAGTAAGCATTTTGGCCCGTGCCGGGTGGTAGGAAGTGAATGTTTTAAATGTGGGAAGTCTGGTCATTAAACTGCAAGATGTCCTTTTCAAGGGTTGATCTTTTTCAAGTGTAAACAACCCAGTCACTTTCGAAGAGACTGTCCAAAGCTAAAGAAGGGCGGAGATCAGGGAAAGAAACTAAATGCTCATAAGCCAACGGGTCGGGCATTTCATATGACGACTGAGGAGGCAAAGGAATCCAAAGATGTTGTTTCTGGTACATTTCTTGTTAATTCCATTCCCGCACGAATTTTATTTGATTATGGCGCTAATCTGTCGTTTGTATCAAAATCGTTTTATCACAAGTTACATATGCCTATCACTACCTTGGAAGATGCCTTAGTAGTCGAGATACCTAACGGGGGTCAAGTCTTAGTTCGTGAAAGACTTGAGGGTTGTCTGATTTTGATAGGGGAAACGAAATTTCCGATTGACTTGTTGTTGATGGAAATTGGGGGTTTGATGTAATTGTGGGTATGGATTGGCTGACAATCAATCAGGCAGAAATTCTTTGTGCAAAGAAATTAATTCGGATTCCGATGGCTGATAATGATGATGTATTCATCTTTGGGGAAAAGAGAAAAGGGGAAGTCCCGTTAATTTCTGTTGTTAGGCACGAAAATGTCTGGTAAAAGGATGTTCATCCTATCTAGCATATGTTCTAGACGTGAAGGCAGAAAAGAAACAGGTGGAAGACATAAAGGTAGTACGTGAATTCCTAGATGTATTCCCTGATGATCTTCCAGGTCTACCGTTTGAACGACAACTAGAGTTTCGAATTGATCTTGTCCCTGGATCGGCACCGATAGCGCGTTCACCGTATCGTTTAGCGCCAGCCGAAATGAAAGAGATGATGTCTCAACTACAAGAGCTGCTTGACAAGGGATTTGTTAGGACAAGTTCTTCACCTTGGGGAGCTCCAGTTTTGTTTGTTAAGAAAAAGGACGGCACTATGAGAATGTGCATTAACTATAGGGAGCTGAATAAGGTGACTATTAAGCACAAGTATCCACTTCCAAGGATTGATGATTTGTTTGATCAACTCCAAGGTGCGGGATGCTTTTCAAAGATTGATCTGAGGTCGGGATATTATTAAGTACGAGTAAGGGAAGAAGATGTTCCCAAGACGGCGTTTAGAACGAGATACGGTCATTATGAATTCCTTGTGATGTCGTTTGGGTTGACAAATGCTCCTGTCGTGTTCATGGATCTGATGAACAGAGTATGTCGACCATTCTTAGACAAGTCTGTCATTGTATTCATTGATGGCATACTTGTTTATTCAAGGAATGAAGCCGATCATGAATACCACCTTCGTGAAGTCTTGGAAGTTCTGAGGAAAGAGAAATTGTACGCAAAATTTTCAAACTGTGAATTTTGGTTAAAAGAGGTACAATTTCTGGGGCATGTGATTACTTTGGAAGAAGTTAAAGTAGATCCGGCGAAGATAGAAGCAATGACGAACTGGAAAACACTAAAAAGCGCATCAGAAATAAGGAGTTTCTTGGGTCTAGCAGGTTACTACCGGAGGTTTATCAAATACTTCTCAAAGATTGCTTCTGCCTTGACCATATTGACTCAGAAGAATGTAAAGTTTATATGGACTGAAAAGCAAGAGTTAGCTTTCAGGACATTACGACAGAAGCTGTGTGAATCTCCTATTCTTGCACTACTAGAAGAAACAAAAGATTTGGTTGTATATAGTGACATGTCAAAGATGGGTTTGGGATGTGTGTTGATGCAACGGAGCAAGGTGATTGCTTATGCATCAAGACAACTTAAAGAACATGAGAAGAATTACCCTACCCATGATTTAGAACTTGCAGCGGTAGTGTTTGCATTAAAAAGGTGGCGACATTATCTGTATGGAACAAAGTGCACTCTTTTCACGGAAGTCTGCAATCTTTGGAGATTCCGGAATGGAAATGGGATAATATTACTATATATTTTGTGACGAAGTTACCAAGAACGTCTAAGGGTAACAATACCATATGGGTAATCGTGGATCGGTTGACCAAGAGTGCTGGATTCTTGGCAATGAAAGAAGCATCACCGATAGATAAGTTGGCAAAGCTTTATATTGACGAAGTGGTCTCAAGACATGGTATACCCGTGTCTATAGTTTATGATCGTGACAACCGGTTTACTCCGAGGTTTTGGCAGTCACTACAAGAAGAACTAGGTATAAGAGTAAATTTGAGCACTGCGTACCATCCACAAACGGACGGGCAAAGTGAGAGAACCATTCAGACTTTAGAAGATATGCTCAGGTCGTGTGTGTTAGACTTTGGAGGTAACTGGGATACGCATTTAACTTTTGGAAGAGCACATTTCGAAGCTTTGTATGGACGGAAATGTAGAACTCCAGTATGTTGGTTAGAAGCTGGAGAAAAGCAATTTGCTGGGCCTGAACTCGTGCACCAAACGGCTGATAAAGTGAAAGAGATTCGGAAGCACATGAAAGCAGCTCAAGATCGACAGAAGAGCTACGCCGATCCGAAAAGAAGGCCGAAAGAGTTCCAAGTTGGGGAGCGTGTGATGCTTAAAGTATCCCCGTGGAAAGGTGTGATAAGGTTTGGTAAACGTGGAAAATTGAGTCCTCGTTTTCTAGGACCTTTCACTATAATTAAGAGAGTTGGGCTTCAAGCTTATCAGTTGGATCTTCCACCTGAATTGGAAGGGATCCACAATACCTTTCATGTCTGCTATCTTCAGAAATGTTTAGCTGAAGAGAATGATGTGATTCCACTTACTGAAGTAAGAGTTGATGAGAAGAGTCGTTGTGTGGAGGAACCGGACGCGATTTTAGAAAGATCAGTTAAGAAGTTACGACATAAGGATGTGGTTATGTTAAAAGTACAATGGAAATATCACCGAGGTGCTAATGTGACGCTAGAAGCGGAAGAAGATATGAAGATCAAATATCCTCATCTATTTACCCAGCTTTGATTTCGGGGACGAAATCATTTTCAAGTTGGGGAGATTTGTAGCACCTCGAATTTCCATTAAATTATATTTGAATATGAATGGGATCGATTTGTAATTTAGTCTAAGTTTGTGGACTAATTGTAAATGTAAACTCCAGGGTTGAAATTGTATTTTGACTAAAGTTTAAGAAAGATTGTGAAATTAGAACTTGAGGGTCTGTTTGGTCAATTCTTGAAAGTTGAGAATACTTAAGAAGTGGGTAAGCTGAATTGAGATAATATCTCAATTCACTTTTGCTGGAGTTGGTCAAATACAGAGAGAAAGAAGAGAAAAAGAAAGAGAGGGGAAGAATTGGAACTGTAGTTCTTGTGGTAAGGGTTTTGAATCACCTTACTTATTTTCTTAATCAGATAGTAATATCAAGTTGAAATCACTCTCCAATAGGTTGTTGAATCAGAGAAGAGAAGGATTGTGATTTCTGGGTCAAAGCTTCATACAGGTGAGTTCATCTCTTCATTTAAAATATTATCAGTTGAAATTGAATAAGATATTTTGTAGTAAACTGTCTGAATGATTTGATATATTTGTATGGAAATGAAATCGAGCAACAAAATGAATTTAGATGAGCTTTTAGAGCAAATTTGACGTGATATCGAATACCCAGTATCGAGGTTCCAGAATGGATCCGGTATGGGTTGAGTTCCGGTAATGAAATCCGGTTAGGGTTCCAAATTCGAGTGGTTCCGGTATGGGTTCCGGAAATCAAATAGGATCCGGAAATTTGGATGGGAATCCGGAATTGATCCAAAATTGTGATGGATCCGGAATTGATCCGGAATTAAGGAGGAAGCGGAATTGATCCGGAATCGAATGCGATCCGGAATTGATCCGGAAGTAGATGTGATCCGGAATGGATTCGGTTTCAATGGGGATCCGGAATGGGATCTGGATTCTTTTAGAATCCAGTTAGGGATCCGGTTTTAATTTAGAATCCGGATTCGAATAGTTCCGTACTTTGAGTTGGAATACTATTCCGAATATAGTTTCCGGAGGGAGAACATTTGAGGATAAGGATACAATAGGTTATCCGGTATTCTTAGAATTGAAAGTGTTATGGGATGTGGTGTGATATGTTATTATACATATACACTGGTAAGTGTAATGGATCCACAGGCACTGGTGGTATTTGTAACGAGGATTAGGCATAAAGTAATTTGTAATTCCTGTTGACCTGAAATGTGGAATAGGCATAAAGTAAATTGTAATTCCCATTTCGTAAAGGTGATATGAAATGAGGAATAGGCATAAAGTAAATTGTAATTCCTATTTCATAGTGTGACGTGAAATGCGGAATAGGCATAAACTAAATTGTAATTCCCGTTTACATGGAAACGATGAATATGCATAAAGTAATTTGTAATTCCCATTTCGTATTGTAGAAATAAGGGAAAAGGCATAAAGTAAATTGTAATTCCAGATTTCTATGGGAAGGTAAGAGATAGGCATAAAGTAAATTTTAATCTCTACTTCCACTCCAAGAAATAGGCATAAAGTAACTTGTAATTTCTTATATATGAGCGATGATCTAGAATCTATAATGATTCGTAGTAGGCTCTCGAATTTGATGATATGACTTTATGAACATTAGTCATACTCATGGGATCGGGTATGCTCCTGTCATTGTGAGATGATTATGAGTACGGTAAGAATGGTGGCAAACCAGGTTTGTTTATACGCTTTGAATATCTGAGTTTCCAAAGTTGTTAAAGTTTTAATTTGAAATTGGATGTTCTCACTAGGCGTAAGCCTAATCGTTTCAAATTAAACTTTCTTACCAGGTACGAGCTAGGGAAAGTAACGGGAAGAGGGACGAGTGTATTGGTATACGACTTTTGATGCTAAGTGGAAAAGATAGCTTATGCGAGGATACTTTTGATGAATAGCTTAGACAACCAATTTAATCTAATCGTAGTTGTCAGGATTAGATTAATAGGTTGTTTTGAGAATTCGAAATATGTATATATGAACCTCATAGTTAATTCTCTACTTATGTATAAAAGTTTGGATGATATTATGATTAACCTTGTTGAATTTTAAGGTTTAAATTGGCCCTGATTTTTAGGGTGTTACACCAGGATTCAAGAAAGATCAACCTGGTAAGGCAGTACGAAAGTTTCATCTGTGGTAAGAATGAAACTCTCTCTGAAGTACATCAACGGTTTAACTGGCTAATTATTGACTTAAAAACTGTTGGTAAGGAATATTCTAACTTTGAGATCCTGACAAAATTTCTGGAAAGTCTTCCTGAAAGCTGGGACATTTATTCCTGAAATCAATGACCCCCTCTACCTTATTTGGAACTATGCTCAATCATGAGCAGTCGTGTCACCTAAGAAGAATCTTGTAAAAGATTCCAAAAGCATACCTGTTGCTTTACTCTCTTCAGAGTTGGTACCCACTCAACGTTCTACTGTCACTATCACTGAGTTAGAATCTAACTTTGATGAATCATCAGAAGCTGATCCTTCAGAAATTGATGAGTCACTGGCACTCCTGACTAATACATTCAGGAAATTTGCCAGAAAGAGTAACTTCAGAAGAAATAAACCTCTTTCCCTCACTGACAAGCCCAATCTTCGACCCCTGTAGATAAGGCCACTGCTACCTACTTTAACTGTGAAAAGGACATTTTGCTAATGAATGCAGGTCAAAGAAAGTCTTCAAACCCTCATCTTCTTCTCTCAAGAAATCCTCTAATCCAAGGCTAGAGATGACAAGTACCAGAAGCTGAAAGAAAAGTATGCTAAGCTGAAAGCATACAAAAAGAAAGGAAAATATATGATCGCTGGAGATCATGACTGGGCTGCTTCTGATAAAGAATCATCTGACTCTGAAGATGATGATCAGGCCAATCTCTGCCTCATGGCTCAAATAGAAGAAGAGGAAGAAAAAGATGAAATTCCCTCTACTTCTACCTCTACCACTCAGGTATCAAATTCTCTCACTGATACTTCTACCTCAGCCTTTAATGACGTTGATAGACGATAGACTGTCGATCTTTTGACTTTTGATTTGTATGATGCCTTGAATGGCAAGACCAAAGCTGAAAAATAAAATATTGATCTCGCTGAACAGCTTAATCAATACCATTTGCAAATTGAAAACCTTTCTAAAATAGAAGAAAATCTGAAAGATCAGGTCTGTATAAATCAAATCATTAGTATTGAGCGAGAAGAAGCTATCGCTGCATTAAAAGCTGAAAAGGCTACTGTTGAAGGATGGTGTAAATCCTCAACAACGATCACTGAGATACTAGGTGCTCAGATTCCCCTGATTGACAAACGTGGTCTTGGTTACAAAGCTGACGCTGAAAAACCAACCACTGATCGTTCCATGCTTAAGTTTGGAATGTTCGTGTCTTCTATCCCTGACACCTCTTCGTCTCAGTGATCTTCTTCAAATACTCCCATCCCTGAGGATAAACCTACGTTAATTTCTAAAGGTAAGGAAAAAAATTTTAATCAAAAACCTCAGAAGAGGTACCAATGTACCTAATCTGAAAGTTTCTAAAACTTCAGTGAGTCATCCCTCTACTTCTAAGAACAAGATCCCTGAATTCGTTCAGCGATCTACTCTTAGAATCAGAGTGAATGTAATTGGTAAGAAATCCGAAGAACTGGTTGTTCCTCCAATTTCCAATGCCAAAGGTATAATTGGTGTTGGCCCTGCTAATTTAAAAATCTCTGCTAAGCATGCAAATGGTCCTAAAGCTATTTTTAGCTATAGGAAATGTTATCACTGTGAACTTACCAATCATATTGCCAGTAAGTGCCCTACAACTACCAACGCTGAGAAATTATCCAAGGTAAAGAAGGCTGCCCCAAGGCAAAGAAGACTAATCCTGGTACAAATCAGGTTAAGGTGAAAACAACCACTGAGGTTAAGAAATTGACCAAAGTGAAGACTGTCACTGAAGCTGAATCTTCAAATGCTGCGATGATTGATGAACCTTCCACTTCCTCAACCACCACTGGCAAATGTGGACCCGTAGTAAAATGGGTACCCAAATGAAACTAATCTTCCTTTGTTTGCAGGTCCTGAAGGGTATATGGTATCTCGATAGCGGATGCTCTAGACATATGACTAGCAAAAAGAACCTGCTTGCTGAATACAAGGAAGAGAAAGGTCACTCAGTGACCTTTGGTGGAAATGGAAAAGGCTATACCCGAGGGTTTGGTGTACTCTCTAATGGTACAACAACCTTCAGAAGACTCGCATATGTTGAAGGACTGAAGCATAATCTTCTGAGCATCAGTCAGCTATGTGACAAGGACTACAAAGTGTGTTTCACTAAGGAATCCTGCTTTGTCACTGAGAAAAAGGAGAAAGTCGCTCTCAGCGGATACCATTTGGAAAATGTTCATGTTATAAACATGGACTCGACAACCACTGAGAATTCTTGTTTGTTCTCCAAAGCTTCATCTGATGTCAACTGGCTATGGCATAAGAGACTCTCTCATCTCAACTTCAAGACACTGAATACTCTTTCTTCAAAAGAGTTAGTCACTGGTCTTTCTCAACATTCATATGCTAAGGAATCTCTATGTTCAGCATGTGAAAAGGGAAACAAACCAAAGCAAGCTTCAAGTCTAAGCAAGTTTCCTCAGTGTCATCTTCTCTTCAACTTCTTCACATGGATCTTTTTGGCCCTGTCAACAAACAATCCATCGCTGGAAAAAAATATACACTGGTCATTGTTGATGAATTCTCTCGCTATACATGGGTTATGTTTCTCCGTTCTAAGAGTGACACCCCTGAAGAACTCATCTCTTTTGTCAGGAAAATGGAAGTCCTGAACAATATGACCGCTCTCTCAATAAGGAGTGATCACGGGACTGAAATCTAAAACAGTTCCCTTGATAACTTCTTTGAAAGTAAGGGTATTTCTCACACCTTTTCTTCAGTGAGAACACTGAAACAAAACGGAGTCACTGAAAGAAGAAATCGAACGATCATCGAAGTTGCACGTTCAATGCTCAGTGATTCTCATCTACCTACTCAGTTCTGGGCAGAAGCTGTCAACACTGCTTGTTTTACTCAAAACAGGTCGCTGATTGTCAAAAGATTCAAGAAAACAGCCTACGAACTTTTCAATGGGAGAAAGCCTTCAATTAGCTTTCTTCACATCTTTGGATGTCAGTGTTTTATACTGAACAGAAAGTTTGATCCCAAGGCTGATGATGGAATATTTCTTGGATACTCTTCTATCTCTAAAGCCTTCAGAGTCTTCAATCGAAGAAGACAAATTGTAGAAGAAACAATCCACGTCACTTTTGACGAATCCCGTTCAGCGAACTCGAGACCTTCTACTGATAATGAAGAACTCAATCAATGGATGTTTTCTCATCTTGGGGACTCAGAAAGTATACCCATTCCTCAGGTCAAAATCCCACCGCGGATGATGATCCTACTATCATCCCAAACATGCAGACAAGTGAAGCTGAATCGTCATGGGTTTCAGCTATTCCTCTTAACACTATGCCTGCTTCTGAACCATCTACCTCAGATATCCCATCTACTTCTCAGCAATCAGTGAATGAAATGACATCTGAACCTTTTCCCCTTCTACCTGAAATGCCTGAAGTTGCTGAAGCCTCTTCTTCAGGTCATCCAGAATTTCAAATTGAGTCAGCAAATCATGCTCCGGCTCAGCGATGGACTATCAGTCACCCCATTGATCAAATTCTTGGTGATCCAAACGCTGGTGTTCAGACTCGACGAGGTTCAGGTAACATTATTTATTTGTTAACTTTATTTCTCTGATTGAACCAACGAAAACAGATGATGCCCTCAAACATCCAAACTGGGTCAGCGCTATGCAAGAAGAGCTGACAGAATTTGAAAGAAACAAAGTTTGAAATCTCGTTCCAATACCATCTGACAAGTCAGTGATAGGCACTAAGTGGGTCTATCGAAACAAGTTGGATGAACATGGAACTGTAACCCGCAACAAGGCTCATCTTGTTGCTCAGGGATATAGACAAGAGGAAGGCATAGACTACGACGAAACATTTTCCCAAGTGGCAAGACTCGAAGCAATTCGTCTATTCTTAGCATACGCTGTTGGAAGGCTGAATGAAGAAGTCTATGTTGAACAACCTCCAGGATTCACTGATCCTAAGCATCCAGGTTATGTATATAAGGTGGATATAGCACTCTATGGCTTAAAGCAAGCTCCTCGTGCATGGTATGAAACTCTCTCAACTTATCTCCATATTGAAAAGTTTGATCGTGTCAAAATCGATAAAACTCTATTTTCAGGAAAGTAAAAGGTCATATCATTCTTGTTCAAATATATGTCGATGATATTATGTTTGGTTCTACTAACCCTGAATTATGTACTCGTTTCGCGGAAAGAATGAAAGCTGAATATAAAATGAGTATGATGGGTGAACTGACATATTTCCTTGGTCTTCAAATCAAGTAAACGAAAAAGGCACTTTCATTCACCAAGGTAAGTATGTTAAAGATATGTTGAAAAAGTTTGATTTAACTCATAGCTCAGCTTTGAAAACCCTAATGGCACCACCGCTGACACTTAACAAAGATCCTTCAAGGAATGGATGATCGGCACTCTTCTGTATCTTACAGCTAGTCGGCCTGATATTATGTATGCAACTTGTTTATGTGCACAATATCAATCTGAACCTAAGGAATCTCATTTGATCGCTGTAAATCGTATTTTTCGATACCTTAAAGGTACTCCAAACCTAGGTCTTTGGTATCCCAAAGACTTAGGGTTTGATCTAATCGCCTCTTTAGATAGTGATTTTACAGGATGCAAATTGGATAGGAAAAGCACCACAAGAGGCTGTGAGCTCCTGGGTGGAAAGCTGGTGAGTTGGACAAGTAAAAAGCAAAATTCCGTGTCGACCTCAACCGCTGAAGCTGAGTACGTAGCCGCTGGAAGCTATTGTTCTCAGGACTTATGGATGAGAAATCAACTATTGGAGTATGACCTTCAGCTCTCCAATAATCCAATCTATTGCGACAGCACTAGTGTCATCGCCATAGTAAACAATCCAGTGCTACACTCAAAGACCAAACACATCGAGATCAGGTATCATTTTATCAACGATCATGTGATGAATGGTGATATAGAACTTCATTTTATCCCAACTGACATTCAGTTAGCTGATCTTTTTAACCTTGTTGAATTTTAAGGTTTAAATTGGCCCTGGTTTTTAGGGTGTTACAATATGGTATCAGAGCTGAAGTTTAAGCGAACTAGGTATGATAATGAGATACCTAGACTTAAGCTGAGATGAATTAAGTTATGATTTGTGAGATATGGGCAGAAGTACTAAGATGGGATAGTCTTATAGTCGACGGAAATACGTGAATTAAGGACTGTAACGATGGTAACGAGAATTCTCATGTATGGTATGTTCACAATTGCAATTAGCTACTGTCATTATGAATATATTGTTACACAAGCATACTTGTTTCTAAATTGTTATAGTGACTAACGAACGTTAAAGTATATTTCTTGTGTTTGGGTACATGTAACCATTTCTTATGGTTATTTTCTTGCGTTAAATACAGAACGATGGTGAATACACCAACCAAATCCCCTAATTCTTCGGAAGATAGGGTAGTAACTGATTGGGGGTTGGAAAAGCAACCTGAAATGGGTGGAACACACAAAAGCCCGCTGAGGCCACCTCTAATAAGAGGAGTGGAAAATCAAACGCAAAGAACTAGTACCGGTACCTCTAATCCGGTGACAACCGAGTCTGCAATGGAATCTTGCATGATGGAGAATATGGTGCAAGTGATGAATACAACACTGGCACAACAATCCAAGATGTTCATGAAAGCGTTAAATGGAAGAAGTACTGAGTTACGACGACCGGAGACGGGTACTGGTGTACTAACTCCACCTCGTATTCCAGTAGTGAATGTTAACAGGAGAGTGGAGAGAGTTTGTACTAACTCCACCTCGTATTCCAGTATTGTAACGATCACGAAATGGATCGAATTGAAGAAGAGTTTCAGACTCTTAAGAAGGGTACTTCATCTGTTCGGAAGTACACTGAATTATTCATGGAAAAGCTGAATTTAGTGGGGCATGTGGCTCCGACTGAAAAGGAGAAGATTAAAGCCTATCTCAAGTGCGAAATTCCAAAGCCTCGACACTGAGGGAGACGATCGAAGAAGCCAAAGTCATAGAAGAGGTATATGCCAAAGACAAGGAGGAAAAGATACAAGGGGGAGAGAAACGAAAATGGGAAGGACGATCGGATTGTTCTCAGAAATCTAAATCCTTTGGCAAGAATGTTTGTTATGAGTCTCGTCGGGAACCAAATTGGTGCCAGAAGTGCCGAAGTAAGCATTTTGGCCCGTGCCGGGTGGTAGGAAGTGAATGTTTTAAATGTGGGAAGTCTGGTCATTAAACTGCAAGATGTCCTTTTCAAGGGTTGATCTTTTTCGAGTGTAAACAACCCAGTCACTTTCGAAGAGACTGTCCAAAGCTAAAGAAGGGCGGAGATCAGGGAAAGAAACTAAATGCTCATAAGCCAACGGGTCGGGCATTTCATATGACGACTGAGGAGGCAAAGGAATCCAAA
The DNA here is from genome assembly GCA_033807775.1 of Saussurea involucrata. Classification (NCBI taxonomy): domain Eukaryota; kingdom Viridiplantae; phylum Streptophyta; class Magnoliopsida; order Asterales; family Asteraceae; genus Saussurea; species Saussurea involucrata. The sequence continues at coordinate 91,461,915 of CM066327.1, read as the reverse complement.
GATGTTGTTTCTGGTACATTTCTTGTTAATTCCATTCCCGCACGAATTTTATTTGATTATGGCGCTAATCTGTCGTTTGTATCAAAATCGTTTTATCACAAGTTACATATGCCTATCACTACCTTGGAAGATGCCTTAGTAGTCGAGATACCTAACGGGGGTCAAGTCTTAGTTCGTGAAAGACTTGAGGGTTGTCTGATTTTGATAGGGGAAACGAAATTTCCGATTGACTTGTTGTTGATGGAAATTGGGGGTTTGATGTAATTGTGGGTATGGATTGGCTGACAATCAATCAGGCAGAAATTCTTTGTGCAAAGAAATTAATTCGGATTCCGATGGCTGATAATGATGATGTATTCATCTTTGGGGAAAAGAGAAAAGGGGAAGTCCCGTTAATTTCTGTTGTTAGGCACGGAAATTTCTGGTAAAAGGATGTTCATCCTATCTAGCATATGTTCTAGACGTGAAGGCAGAAAAGAAACAGGTGGAAGACATAAAGGTAGTACGTGAATTCCTAGATGTATTCCCTGATGATCTTCCAGGTCTACCGTTTGAACGACAACTAGAGTTTCGAATTGATCTTGTCCCTGGATCGGCACCGATAGCGCGTTCACCGTATCGTTTAGCGCCAGCCGAAATGAAAGAGATGATGTCTCAACTACAAGAGCTGCTTGACAAGGGATTTGTTAGGACAAGTTCTTCACCTTGGGGAGCTCCAGTTTTGTTTGTTAAGATAAAGGACGGCACTATGAGAATGTGCATTAACTATAGGGAGCTGAATAAGGTGACTATTAATCACAAGTATCCACTTCCAAGGATTGATGATTTGTTTGATCAACTCCAAGGTGCGGGATGCTTTTCAAAGATTGATCTGAGGTCGGGATATTATTAAGTACGAGTAAGGGAAGAAGATGTTCCCAAGACGGCGTTTAGAACGAGATACGGTCATTATGAATTCCTTGTGATGTCGTTTGGGTTGACAAATGCTCCTGTCGTGTTCATGGATCTGATGAACAGAGTATGTCGACCATTCTTAGACAAGTCTGTCATTGTATTCATTGATGGCATACTTGTTTATTCAAGGAATGAAGCCGATCATGAATACCACCTTCGTGAAGTCTTGGAAGTTCTGAGGAAAGAGAAATTGTACGCAAAATTTTCAAACTGTGAATTTTGGTTAAAAGAGGTACAATTTCTGGGGCATGTGATTACTTTGGAAGAAGTTAAAGTAGATCCGGCGAAGATAGAAGCAATGACGAACTGGAAAACACTAAAAAGCGCATCAGAAATAAGGAGTTTCTTGGGTCTAGCAGGTTACTACCGGAGGTTTATCAAATACTTCTCAAAGATTGCTTCTGCCTTGACCATATTGACTCAGAAGAATGTAAAGTTTATATGGACTGAAAAGCAAGAGTTAGCTTTCAGGACATTACGACAGAAGTTGTGTGAATCTCCTATTCTTGCACTACTAGAAGAAACAAAAGATTTGGTTGTATATAGTGACATGTCAAAGATGGGTTTGGGATGTGTGTTGATGCAACGGAGCAAGGTGATTGCTTATGCATCAAGACAACTTAAAGAACATGAGAAGAATTACCCTACCCATGATTTAGAACTTGCAGCGGTAGTGTTTGCATTAAAAAGGTGGCGACATTATCTGTATGGAACAAAGTGCACTCTTTTCACGGAAGTCTGCAATCTTTGGAGATTCCGGAATGGAAATGGGATAATATTACTATATATTTTGTGACGAAGTTACCAAGAACGTCTAAGGGTAACAATACCATATGGGTAATCGTGGATCGGTTGACCAAGAGTGCTGGATTCTTGGCAATGAAAGAAGCATCACCGATAGATAAGTTGGCAAAGCTTTATATTGACGAAGTGGTCTCAAGACATGGTATACCCGTGTCTATAGTTTATGATCGTGACAACCGGTTTACTCCGATGTTTTGGCAGTCACTACAAGAAGAACTAGGTATAAGAGTAAATTTGAGCACTGCGTACCATCCACAAACGGACGGGCAAAGTGAGAGAACCATTCAGACTTTAGAAGATATGCTCAGGTCGTGTGTGTTAGACTTTGGAGGTAACTGGGATACGCATTTAACTTTTGGAAGAGCACATTTCGAAGCTTTGTATGGACGGAAATGTAGAACTCCAGTATGTTGGTTAGAAGCTGGAGAAAAGCAATTTGCTGGGCCTGAACTCGTGCACCAAACGGCTGATAAAGTGAAAGAGATTCGGAAGCACATGAAAGCAGCTCAAGATCGACAGAAGAGCTACGCCGATCCGAAAAGAAGGCCGAAAGAGTTCCAAGTTGGGGAGCGTGTGATGCTTAAAGTATCCCCGTGGAAAGGTGTGATAAGGTTTGGTAAACGTGGAAAATTGAGTCCTCGTTTTCTAGGACCTTTCACTATAATTAAGAGAGTTGGGCTTCAAGCTTATCAGTTGGATCTTCCACCTGAATTGGAAGGGATCCACAATACCTTTCATGTCTGCTATCTTCAGAAATGTTTAGCTGAAGAGAATGATGTGATTCCACTTACTGAAGTAAGAGTTGATGAGAAGAGTCGTTGTGTGGAGGAACCGGACGCGATTTTAGAAAGATCAGTTAAGAAGTTACGACATAAGGATGTGGTTATGTTAAAAGTACAATGGAAATATCACCGAGGTGCTAATGTGACGCTAGAAGCGGAAGAAGATATGAAGATCAAATATCCTCATCTATTTACCCAGCTTTGATTTCGGGGACGAAATCATTTTCAAGTTGGGGAGATTTGTAGCACCTCGAATTTCCATTAAATTATATTTGAATATGAATGGGATCGATTTGTAATTTAGTCTAAGTTTGTGGATTAATTGTAAATGTAAACTCCAGGGTTGAAATTGTATTTTGACTAAAGTTTAAGAAAGATTGTGAAATTAGAACTTGAGGGTCTGTTTGGTCAATTCTTGAAAGTTGAGAATACTTAAGAAGTGGGTAAGCTGAATTGAGATAATATCTCAATTCACTTTTGCTGGAGTTGGTCAAATACAGAGAGAAAGAAGAGAAAAAGAAAGAGAGGGGAAGAATTGGAACTGTAGTTCTTGTGGTAAGGGTTTTGAATCACCTTACTTATTTTCTTAATCAGATAGTAATATCAAGTTGAAATCACTCTCCAATAGGTTGTTGAATCAGAGAAGAGAAGGATTGTGATTTCTGGGTCAAAGCTTCATACAGGTGAGTTCATCTCTTCATTTAAAATATTATCAGTTGAAATTGAATAAGATATTTTGTAGTAAACTGTCTGAATGATTTGATATATTTGTATGGAAATGAAATCGAGCAACAAAATGAATTTAGATGAGCTTTTAGAGCAAATTTGACGTGATATCGAATACCCAGTATCGAGGTTCCGGAATGGATCCGGTATGGGTTGAGTTCCGGTAATGAAATCCGGTTAGGGTTCCAAATTCGAGTGGTTCCGGTATGGGTTCCGGAAATCAAATAGGATCCGGAAATTTGGATGGGAATCCGGAATTGATCCAAAATTGTGATGGATCCGGAATTGATCCGGAATTAAGGAGGAACCGGAATTGATCCGGAATCGAATGCGATCCGGAATTGATCCGGAAGTAGATGTGATCCGGAATGGATTCGGTTTCAATGGGGATCCGGAATGGGATCTGGATTCTTTTAGAATCCAGTTAGGGATCCGGTTTTAATTTAGAATCCGGATTCGAATAGTTCCGTACTTTGAGTTGGAATACTATTCCGAATATATTTTCCGGAGGGAGAACATTTGAGGATAAGGATACAATAGGTTATCCGGTATTCTTAGAATTGAAAGTGTTATGGGATGTGGTGTGATATGTTATTATACATATACACTGGTAAGTGTAATGGATCCACAGGCACTGGTGGTATTTGTAACGAGGATTAGGCATAAAGTAATTTGTAATTCCTGTTGACCTGAAATGTGGAATAGGCATAAAGTAAATTGTAATTCCCATTTCGTAAAGGTGATATGAAATGAGGAATAGGCATAAAGTAAATTGTAATTCCTATTTCATAGTGTGACGTGAAATGCGGAATAGGCATAAACTAAATTGTAATTCCCGTTTACATGGAAACGAGGAATATGCATAAAGTAATTTGTAATTCCCATTTCGTATTGTAGAAATAAGGGAAAAGGCATAAAGTAAATTGTAATTCCAGATTTCTATGGGAAGGTAAGAGATAGGCATAAAGTAAATTTTAATCTCTACTTCCACTCCAAGAAATAGGCATAAAGTAACTTGTAATTTCTTATATATGAGCGATGATCTAGAATCTATAATGATTCGTAGTAGGCTCTCGAATTTGATGATATGACTTTATGAACATTAGTCATACTCATGGGATCGGGTATGCTCCTGTCATTGTGAGATGATTATGAGTACGGTAAGAATGGTGGCAAACCAGGTTTGTTTATACGCTTTGAATATCTGAGTTTCCAAAGTTGTTAAAGTTTTAATTTGAAATTGGATGTTCTCACTAGGCGTAAGCCTAATCGTTTCAAATTAAACTTTCTTACCAGGTACGAGCTAGGGAAAGTAACGGGAAGAGGGACGAGTGTATTGGTATACGACTTTTGATGCTAAGTGGAAAAGATAGCTTATGCGAGGATACTTTTGATGAATAGCTTAGACAACCAATTTAATCTAATCGTAGTTGTCAGGATTAGATTAATAGGTTGTTTTGAGAATTCGAAATATGTATATATGAACCTCATAGTTAATTCTCTACTTATGTATAAAAGTTTGGATGATATTATGATTAACCTTGTTGAATTTTAAGGTTTAAATTGGCCCTGATTTTTAGGGTGTTACACCAGGATTCAAGAAAGATCAACCTGGTAAGGCAGTACGAAAGTTTCATCTGTGGTAAGAATGAAACTCTCTCTGAAGTACATCAACGGTTTAACTGGCTAATTATTGACTTAAAAACTGTTGGTAAGGAATATTCTAACTTTGAGATCCTGACAAAATTTGTCTTCCTGAAAGTTGGGACATTTATTCCTGAAATCAATGACCCTCTCTACCTTATTTGGAACTATGCTCAATCATGAGCAGTCGTGTCACCTTAAGAAGAATCTTGTAAAAGATTCCAAAAGCATACCTGTTGCTTTACTCTCTTCAGAGTTGGTACCCACTCAACGTTCTACTGTCACTATCACTGAGTTAGAATCTAACTTTGATGAATCATCAGAAGCTGATCCTTCAGAAATTGATGAGTCACTGGCACTCCTGACTAATACATTCAGGAAATTTGCCAGAAAGAGTAACTTCAGAAGAAATAAACCTCTTTCCCTCACTGACAAGCCCAATCTTCGACCCCTGTAGATAAGGCCACTGCTACCTACTTTAACTGTGAAAAGGACATTTTGCTAATGAATGCAGGTCAAAGAAAGTCTTCAAACCCTCATCTTCTTCTCTCAAGAAATCCTCTAATCCAAGGCTAGAGATGACAAGTACCAGAAGCTGAAAGAAAAGTATGCTAAGCTGAAAGCATACAAAAAGAAAGGAAAATATCTGATCGCTGGAGATCATGACTGGGCTGCTTCTGATAAAGAATCATCTGACTCTGAAGATGATGATCAGGCCAATCTCTGCCTCATGGCTCAAATAGAAGAAGAGGAAGAAAAAGATGAAATTCCCTCTACTTCTACCTCTACCACTCAGGTATCAAATTCTCTCACTGATACTTCTACCTCAGCCTTTAATGACGTTGATAGACGATGGACTGTCGATCTTTTGACTTTTGATTTGTATGATGCCTTGAATGGCAAGACCAAAGCTGAAAAATAAAATATTGATCTCGCTGAACAGCTTAAGCAATACCATTTGCAAATTGAAAACCTTTCTAAAATAGAAGAAAATCTGAAAGATCAGGTCTGTATAAATCAAATCATTAGTATTGAGCGAGAAGAAGCTATCGCTGCATTAAAAGCTGAAAAGGCTACTGTTGAAGGATGGTGTAAATCCTCAACAACGATCACTGAGATACTAGGTGCTCAGATTCCCCTGATTGACAAACGTGGTCTTGGTTACAAAGCTGACGCTGAAAAACCAACCACTGATCGTTCCATGCTTAAGTTTGGAATGTTCGTGTCTTCTATCCCTGACACCTCTTCGTCTCAGTGATCTTCTTCAAATACTCCCATCCCTGAGGATAAACCTACGTTAATTTCTAAAGGTAAGGAAAAAGTTTTTAATCAAAAACCTCAGAAGAGGTACCAATGTACCTAAGCTGAAAGTTTCTAAAACTTCAGTGAGTCATCCCTCTACTTCTAAGAACAAGATCCCTGAATTCGTTCAGCGATCTACTCTTAGAATCAGAGTGAATGTAATTGGTAAGAAATCCGAAGAACTGGTTGTTCCTCCAATTTCCAATGCCAAAGGTATAATTGGTGTTGGCCCTGCTAGTTTAAAAATCTCTGCTAAGCATGCAAATGGTCCTAAAGCTATTTTTAGCTATAGGAAATGTTATCACTGTGAACTTACCAATCATATTGCCAGTAAGTGCCCTACAACTACCAACGCTGAGAAATTATCCAAGGTAAAGAAGGCTGCCCCCAAGGCAAAGAAGACTAATCCTGGTACAAATCAGGTTAAGGTGAAAACAACCACTGAGGTTAAGAAATTGACCAAAGTGAAGACTGTCACTGAAGCTGAATATTCAAATGCTGCGAAGATTGCTGAACCTTCCACTTCCTCAACCACCACTGGCAAATGTGGACCCGTAGTAAAATGGGTACCCAAATGAAACTAATCTTCCTTTGTTTGCAGGTCCTGAAGGGTATATGGTATCTCGATAGCGGATGCTCTAGACACATGACTAGCAAAAAGAACCTGCTTGCTGAATACAAGGAAGAGAAAGGTCACTCAGCGACCTTTGGTGGAAATGGAAAAGGCTATACCCGAGGGTTTGGTGTACTCTCTAATGGTACAACAACCTTCAGAAGAGTCGCATATGTTGAAGGACTGAAGCATAATCTTCTGAGCATCAGTCAGCTATGTGACAAGGACTACAAAGTGTATTTCACTAAGGAATCCTACTTTGTCACTGAGAAAAAGGAGAAAGTCGCTCTCAGCGGATACCATTTGGAAAATGTTCATGTTATAAACATGGACTCGACAACCACTGAGAATTCTTGTTTGTTCTCCAAAGCTTCATCTGATGTCAACTGGCTATGGCATAAGAGACTCTCTCATCTCAACTTCAAGACACTGAATACTCTTTCTTCAAAAGAGTTAGTCACTGGTCTTTCTCAACATTCATATGCTAAGGAATCTCTATGTTCAGCATGTGAAAAGGGAAACAAACCAAAGCAAGCTTCAAGTCTAAGCAAGTTTCCTCAGTGTCATCTTCTCTTCAACTTCTTCACATGGATCTTTTTGGCCCTGTCAACAAACAATCCATCGCTGGAAAAAAATATACACTGGTCATTGTTGATGAATTCTCTCGCTATACATGGGTTATGTTTCTCCGTTCTAAGAGTGACACCCCTGAAGAACTCATCTCTTTTGTCAGGAAAATGGAAGTCCTGAACAATATGACCGCTCTCTCAATAAGGAGTGATCACGGGACTGAAATCTAAAACAGTTCCCTTGATAACTTCTTTGAAAGTAAGGGTATTTCTCACAACTTTTCTTCAGTGAGAACACTGAAACAAAACGGAGTCACTGAAAGAAGAAATCGAACGATCATCGAAGTTGCACGTTCAATGCTCAGTGATTCTCATCTACCTACTCAGTTCTGGGCAGAAGCTGTCAACACTGCTTGTTTTACTCAAAACAGGTCGCTGATTGTCAAAAGATTCAAGAAAACAGCCTACGAACTTTTCAATGGGAGAAAGCCTTCAATTAGCTTTCTTCACATCTTTGGATGTCAGTGTTTTATACTGAACAGAAAGTTTGATCCCAAGGCTGATGATGGAATATTTCTTGGATACTCTTCTATCTCTAAAGCCTTCAGAGTCTTCAATCGAAGAAGACAAATTGTAGAAGAAACAATCCACGTCACTTTTGACGAATCCCGTTCAGCGAACTCGAGACCTTCTACTGATACTGAAGAACTCAATCAATGGATGTTTTCTCATCTTGGGGACTCAGAAAGTATACCCATTCCTCAGGTCAAAATCCCACCGCTGATGATGATCCTACTATCATCCCAAACATGCAGACAAGTGAAGCTGAATCGTCATGGGTTTCAGCTATTCCTCTTAACACTATGCCTGCTTCTGAACCATCTACCTCAGATATCCCATCCACTTCTCAGCAATCAGTGAATGAAATGACATCTGAACCTTTTCCCCTTCTACCTGAAATGCCTGAAGTTGCTGAAGCCTCTTCTTCAGGTCATCCAGAAGTTCAAATTGAGTCAGCAAATCATGCTCCGGCTCAGCGATGGACTATCAGTCACCCCATTGATCAAATTCTTGGTGATCCAAACGCTGGTGTTCAGACTCGACGAGGTTCAGGTAACATTATTTATTTGTTAACTTTATTTCTCTGATTGAACCAACGAAAACAGATGATGCCCTCAAACATCCAAACTGGGTCAGCGCTATGCAAGAAGAGCTGACAGAATTTGAAAGAAACAAAGTTTGAAATCTCGTTCCAATACCATCTGACAAGTCAGTGATAGGCACTAAGTGGGTCTATCGAAACAAGTTGGATGAACATGGAACTATAACCCGCAACAAGGCTCATCTTGTTGCTCAGGGATATAGACAAGAGGAAGGCATAGACTACGACGAAACATTTTCCCAAGTGGCAAGACTCGAAGCAATTCGTCTATTCTTAGCATACGCTGTTGGAAGGCTGAATGAAGAAGTCTATGTTGAACAACCTCCAGGATTCACTGATCCTAAGCATCCAGGTTATGTATATAAGGTGGATATAGCACTCTATGGCTTAAAGCAAGCTCCTCGTGCATGGTATGAAACTCTCTCAACTTATCTCCATATTGAAAAGTTTGATCGTGTCAAAATCGATAAAACTCTATTTTCAGGAAAGTAAAAGGTCATATCGTTCTTGTTCAAATATATGTCGATGATATTATGTTTGGTTCTACTAACCCTGAATTATGTACTCGTTTCGCGGAAAGAATGAAAGCTGAATATAAAATGAGTATGATGGGTGAACTGACATATTTCCTTGGTCTTCAAATCAAGCAAACGAAAAAGGCACTTTCATTCACCAAGGTAAGTATGTTAAAGATATGTTGAAAAAGTTTGATTTAACTCATAGCTCAGCTTTGAAAACCCTAATGGCACCACCGCTGACACTTAACAAAGATCCTTCAAGGAATGGATGATCGGCACTCTTCTGTATCTTACAGCTAGTCGGCCTGATATTATGTATGCAACTTGTTTATGTGCACAATATCAATCTGAACCTAAGGAATCTCATTTGATCGCTGTAAATCGTATTTTTCGATACCTTAAAGGTACTCCAAACCTAGGTCTTTGGTATCCCAAAGACTTAGGGTTTGATCTAATCGCCTCTTTAGATAGTGATTTTGCAGGATGCAAATTGGATAGGAAAAGCACCACAAGAGGCTGTGAGCTCCTGGGTGGAAAGCTGGTGAGTTGGACAAGTAAAAAGCAAAATTCCGTGTCCACCTCAACCGCTGAAGCTGAGTACGTAGCCGCTGGAAGCTATTGTTCTCAGGACTTATGGATGAGAAATCAACTATTGGAGTATGACCTTCAGCTCTCCAATAATCCAATCTATTGCGACAGCACTAGTGTCATCGCCATAGTAAACAATCCAGTGCTACACTCAAAGACCAAACACATCGAGATCAGGTATCATTTTATCAACGATCATGTGATGAATGGTGATATAGAACTTCATTTTGTCCCAACTGACATTCATTTAGCTGATCTTTTTACCAAACCTCTTGATGAGACAAGATTTAACTTTCTCATCAGCGAGCTTGGAATGCTGAACCTAAAAGAGTAAAATCTTCAGTGGTAAGCATTATATCAGTGATAATATGAGCTTGTATATCCCTATAAATCATCTAATCTCTGAACAAAATTGATTCGCTGATATCCAGGTATGTTCTCTCTCTTAAACGCTGACGTTCGCCTCAGCATGCAGAATTTCAAAATAAATTACATCGCTGAATATCTCTTCCTTTCAGTGGTTCTTTTGAAAATCTCACTGATATTTCTAATCAGTGCTTCTAATTTTTAAAATGTCCCTGAGCTTTTCTAAAATCCTCAGACACCTAAAAATATGAAAGGACGTTTGTGATGTCATACTTCAAATAAACCATGGCACGCTTTTTCGTCTGACACGTTCGCCCGTTTCGTTTCGTTTCCTTGTCCAATAAGATTCAAGGAACATGACACATGTCATCATGAGAAACTTTTCCCGCTCTTAGTTTCTCTCTCTCTACTCTCACTATATAAACCTTTCTAGTTTATATTTTCACCTTTTACACGATCATACTCTCTTAAGGAAATAGAACTCACTTAACTCTCTTGCATTTGGATTATTTTCTCAAGAACCTGTGTTCATCTTCTTCTACTTGACGAAACACGTTAACATTTCTTTTAATTACATTCTTAAAAACTTGTTTGTGATCTTATTATTGTTCTTACAAGATCAAACAAAAGAACTTTCAAACATGAAATCATTTTCTTCATAATTTCATGAACTCAACTTATTTACAAGTTGTTCTTTGAGTTTAAAAATAAAATCTTAAACTTTAAACATTTCATACGTTCTTCCAGAATCCCTTCTTTAAAAGGTAACTGGTAAAACAAGAAAAATCACTAGTTTTTCAACTTCTTTTGAAACTAGAAGCCCTAGTTTACCATTTATATCTCCAAATGGAAACTGCAAAAACTTTCTAAACCCTTATTTTGGAAATCTTTCCATTTTAAGAAATTTTCTTCATCTTCTTCATCTTTGTGTGTTCTGAACAGAAATGGCAACCAACGACAACACCAACGCAGCATCATCTAATGCTTCTGACAGTGCTGAACTTCTTAAGGCACCAAACATGCGCCATTCCCTGGACCAGATCCAGTTTCAGTCTAACAACCCCTACGCTCTCTTGGAATTCCCTAAGAAGAAGAATATTACGCATCTTGATGATGCTGTAAAATTCATCAAGACCTGTCCTCTTGCGACAACCCTGACTATTAAACCACCTGCCCACAAGAACCTACTTTATCAGTTCTGGTACACTGCACACCGTACCCAATCCACCTCCACAAAAAATCCGAACAAAAAGTTCGATGTAATCTCTTTTGAAACCGAGCTTGGTGAAGCCCAAATCACCCCTTCAGCTATAAGTTCAGCCCTAAACCTCCCTACCAGCTCTAAGGACAACAAGTTCGTCCCATTCCCTAACGTCAACTCTGCTGAAGGAAAGGCAGAGATCGTCTCTTTCCTTGACGCCATTAAATACAACTGGAACACAGAGCGTGACAAGCAACCTGAGAAGAAGATCACGATAGTGCTGAAAAGCGAGATGCCGAGTGAGCTGAACTTCATCTTTGCTCACATCATCAGCTACATGTCAGCGAAGACGAGGTCCACTGATCAGGCCTCAAAACCCCAAACTACTATAGGATACACACTGCTGAAGGGTCTGCACGTAGACTGGGCTCGCCTCATCTTTGAGGATCTTATGGAAAGGGTTGAACTCCCTGATCGCCCAGCAGTGGTCCCTTACCCCCGATTCCTCAGTGCCCTCTTTTTGCATGGCCTGAAAGAAAAATATCCGACCGAAGGAGACTTGAGACTCTCTCAGGTTGGCCCAAAGGTGCTCGACTACAAGCCCATCCCCAACGAGGTACGTCTTTCTGAACCCTTACCTCTTTTTCGCTCTCCTTCTTCTTTTACTTCTGCAGCTACCACTATGGCAGCGGTCGACCAAACCGCTGATACCCCGGCTACAACAACCACTTCTTATCGCAAGAGAAAACACTCTGAATCCCCCCTTGGCATCCATAAGTCCAAGAAGACCTCAAAGGAGCAACCCACGCCTTCCTAAGCTGAAGACTCCACGTCGGTCCCTCTGAAGACGAATATGGAAAGTTCCGTGGTACACTCCGCCACATCCGCTGAAGCCACCCCTTCCTCAACCGTTCCAGTGAATCCATTCGCTGAAACTGTCATGGATCAGGACCCCCCACTCTCAGTACCTCCAAGTAATAAAGAGATTTTCCGCAGTGGATCCAACGCTGAATCTGCTACCCACACCCTTTTCACAACCTTTGCTCCTTCTCATTCTTTGGTCTCTTCTAAATTCATTTTCCCCACTGCATCACCTTCAAATGTCATCCATCTAGACGACAACTATGCTGATGAACTACAACGCTTGATGCTCCAGAATCAAGGATCTGAAGGCGCTCCCAGTCGTCGAACGCTGGAAGATGACATGGAACACTTGTTAGGCTATCGTGACATCAACACCTTTTCGAACCCTCCTCCAGGTAACCTAAACACTCCTCTCTCTGAACCCCCAACTTCTGAGCTTTTCTTTTGTTCACAAGTTATTCTCTGTTACAGGTCTTAACTTGGGCACTATTAGCCACTCCCTCACGGAGATTGCTAATAAGGTGGAAACTCTCACCACCTCCATCACCAACAACTCCTCAGCGGTTACAAACGCTGGGGAGACACTAAAGAAATTGGCCGATCCTATGAACGACAAGGCTACCACCGCTGACGTCTCCAAGATTGCAGGCGGTTTATCTAGTGTCGCTGAAGTCATCACCGACAACTCTTCCACTCTCACCGTCCTGAACACTACCAACACGGGCCTCTCCTCCAACTTCTCCACTCTGTCCAGCGAAGTCACATCGATGAAGACAGATGTGTAAAAACTTCAGGGGGAGGTCTCGTCCTTGAACACTGAGGTGGGCTCTCTCATTCAGACGGTCGGCTCCTAAAATACTCTGCTGCAACAAATCCTCGACCGACTGAATGCTTCACTGTCCCTTTGACCCACTTTTCTCAGCTCGATCGAGAAAACTTGGAAAAGGAAGTGGAGCACATCGTGAAGTTAACCCCTGCTATATCTGGCCTGGAAGACAGATTAGCAGCGGTTGAAAACCATTCAGTCATTCCTGGCCTAGAAGATAGGAATACTGAACAGGTAGTTGTTGTTACTACCACTGATGCTGCTACCAACATGCGGAAGAGGGGAGAAGGATAAAGATGAAGGCCTTCCCCATGTTTCTGAGGGGGAGGGTATTGCTGAAAAACCTCAGGGAGATGAAAACCCTGAGGGAACCGAGAAAAATCCTTCTCATTCTGAGGGGGAGCATCTTGAAGAACAGGTCAATTATCCAATGACTGTTGAATCCTTAGAGGACGACGAGGATGCTGACGCTGAAGAAGACGAAGATCTTGATCTAAAAGATGACAAACCATCTTCATCCCCTGATGATGATGATGATGATGGTGACGATGATTATGATGGTTTCGTCTTCCAGCAAAAGCAACCAAGGATCCTTGCTCTGAAGGGAGTTGTTTTTAAAGAACAAGGGAAGGGGACCAGAACCAAGCCTCCAGCGACTGCGGCCAACCAAGGCAAAAACAAACGCCTCGCTGAGGACAACCTTGCTATTCTCCTTAAGAAGCCAGTTTGTCAGGTATGTTACATTCTTTTCCCTTACACTGCATCCCTTCTCTACCCCTTCTCAATAACTATCCTACTCTCACTCAAACCTCTAAACACTTAAACCCATCTTTTTCTATCTCTTCTTCAAATGATCTAATCCATTGATCATTTTGTTTTAGCTAGTCCCCTCCCCTGCTTGAGGGTCAAGCTGAAGCTCCTCTCGACAACCTCGCAAGAATCCCAACAACAAGAGCTGAAGAACAAATAATCCCGGTCCTGAACTTCGATGGGACCGATGACATTTTTTAAGAAGAAGAAGAACTGTCTCCCATCCTGTTAGCTCCACTCTTTCTGTTTATAGAAGTATTGAAAAATAGGCTAAGTATAGAAGTCTTCGACAGAAGCTCTGCCGAGTAACCGAGAAGACCGAAGTAAAGAATCACCAGAAGACTCTTCAATGCGGACAAGACTACAGAGCCTCTGTCATACTTGACAGAGCCTCTGTGATATAAAAGACTAGAGCTCTTTACAAGGACAATCGTGCTTCTCACGATTTCTGCTGTACGAAGATCCTGAAGATCATTCGTACAAGGCGTGACCTGACAACTCCATGTGTCAAACTCTGGTGGGTCTTAGCCTTAGTAGAAGCCGGCGCATTTAATTAACGTTGTACCTACAACAGTACCTGAATAGTGTCTTTGTACCTTCAGTACTTATTGTCTAGAGCTTGTCCCCCTTAGAAGTAGTATAAATAGAAGACTCATGTTGAGTTCTTCTATTAAGCTTTGCACAACACACACACCATCATAATAGAATTCTTGTTATATCATCGGTGTTCTTGGTGTTCTATTCATATCAATATACAGTGGGTTATTGAGCTATTTATCTGTGTTATTTACACTTTACGTATTTGATATTGCGTGTTCTTCTACCTTATTATAACTTTTAGTTCGTTAAAAACGCTTCCGCATTATATCTTGTTTGAACTATTAGATAGAATCAGCATTGTTAAGCAAAACAGGAACCAACAATTGGTATCAGAGCTATTCTTGATTTTCTATATCAGGAAATCTTCACTTACAATGATTTTTGGTAGAAACCTGGAGTAATTTTAACCTGTTCTTCACTTATTTCAAAACAACCTATGTTTTTCTGCCATTCTCGACCTATTCGACTTTGGTAAACTTGGTCTGTTACTTCAGTTAAATCTCCATTTTAGTGCATTATTCAAAGGTTCTAAGCTTATAAACACCATTCGAAACATCCACTTCATCTTCTGAAAGTTTACTATTCATACCCTATTTTCTGGATTTCTCATCCTCTTTCAAAATGACAAACACAAACAACTTCTTCACCGCTGGTTCTTTAACCAAACCACCCACACTACTCAGAGATGAGTACCCTCAGTGGAAGATACGAATGATTCACTTCTTCGAGGGTACTGACAAAGAAGTCGTCTACTATATCAACAACCCTCCTTTCGTACCAATGATCACAGTACCCCGTGTATCTGCCACAGACGACACTCCAGAAATCCCTGAGCACGAGAAACCAAAGACCAAGGACAAGTGGTCAGATCCTGATTGGGAAAAATATGAAGTTGCTCAGAAGACTAAGAGACTTCTGATCATGGCCATACCCAATGACCTTTTCCAATCCCTAGATGCGTATGAATCTGCATACGATCTGTGGAAGGAACTGGAAAAACAACTGGAGGGTGGGGCCAAAACTCAGAAGAACCGCAGAGCCCAATGCATCAACGAGTACTACGCATTCAAAGCTCTGCCGACAGAATCTCTACAGTCAACATATGATCGGTTCAACTCTCTAATCAACAAGTGCAAGAAGTTCGGAATCCACAGAACTTCTGAGGAGAACAATGTCATGTTCCTAAAGAGTCTCAATGAAGAATGGCTCTAGTTGTTGATGTCTCTGCAAACAAATCAGGACTTAGACTCCTGGACTCTGTCAGATCTCTATGGAACGTTGGTAACCCAAGAGCCTCAGATTGCACAAGCAAAAGCTCAAATCAGTGCACCTCTTGCGCTGGTTGGTAAGGCTACACAAGCTAAAGAGAAGCCGAAGAAGGAAAAAGTTGTGGAAGAAAAGGAGAAGAAGAAGAAGACCTTGATCGTTGACAGTGAAGATGAGGAGGTGGTGGAAGAAGAGGAGGCAACTATGGCCTCTATAGCTAAATCGTTAGCCCTTTTGACAAGAGAATTCAGCAGAGGATATCAGAAGAAGTCTGGTAATGAACGCTACGGAAGAGATGATCGTGCAAGAGAAGGGTCAAATGACAAGAACGACAGAGGTGTCGAGCAACAGAGGTTGAATGACAGGAATGACAGAGGTTGTGACCGACAGAGGTCAGATGACAAAGCTGGCAACGCTCCACAGAACCAAGGATGTTACAATTGCGGTAAGCCAGGCCACTACGTCAATGAATGCAGGAGCAAATCAAACCGCCCTCAGAGGGATTCTGCTTTCTACAAAAAGAAAGCAGATTATTATGCTCAGAAGTCACTCATGGTGAATCAAGAAAACTGGCAGTCAGATACATCCTCTGACGAAGGAGAAAAGAAGAACGCCCTGTTCTGTGGCATGGCAGAGGTCATCTCCAACTCCGATAGTGAGGTATCCACTTCTGACTCTTACACAAATCAAGCAGAAGCTGATTTGTTTAAACTTAACATTGAATACACAGAACTTAAAAAGACCTGCGGATGTGTTCAGAAGAAGCTTACCTTCTTTGAGAGAGAAGCTAGACTTCTCACTCAAGAAAAAGCTAAAATCTTTCAAGAAAAGGAAGAAATTGAAACAAACACCTAAATCCTTTGAAAGAAAAAAATTATGAACTTAACTCTGCCTTAAAAGCAAAATCTAAAGAACTTATGGACGCTGAGAGCGACAGAATGAATGTTCTAGCTCTTAAAAATTATTTTCAAAAGGAAAGAGAAGTCCTCTGTCAAGATTTACTCAGAAGAGATCTGTTAATTAAGAAATATCAAGATGCACAGAAGGTGTACGAGAAAACTAATACACAAAAAGGGAGACGGAAAATTTGCTTCTGTGATATAGATCCATACACAGGAAACAAAAGAAACAAATCTCTGTCGTCTCTATTTCATATTGGAAGTACAAGAAAACCCGGTTTTCCAAATTTACTCTCTGTAAGCAAAAGGCGAAAAGTCTCTGGTGAACCTCACACAAGGAAACCTCTGAAAATGGTAAATGTGTGGTTTGAAAACACAGATCTACCATCATCAGCCTCTGTCGAAAGTGCCTCCAAACCTAAGAAATATCTGAAAACAAAAGATCAGATAGGAATCTTTAAGTTTGGTGAACCCGAGACTCAATCCCAGGTTGCCTTTGTGTGCACTATAGATTCTGAGAAGAAACTATCGGCAGAAGCACCTGAGTTCTTGCCTGCTTCAATAGAAGAAAAACTGACTCATATTTCTGAAAAGGAATTATTGGAAATCGGTGAAAACAACTTTTATGAATGCCCCAGTACTCTCAATAATGACCAAAATCTCTCTGATGAAACCTCGATGAAAACTTTTGTTAACTTAGAAGATATCCTTGAAAGAAAGGAAGAAAGCAAGTATGGCACATGCTCTGAAAGTCAAGCCTCTGTCGAAAGAGAACTAAGTGACTCAACCTCTGTATATGAGGACGATTCATCCTCTGACGAATCTGAGACTGATTCTAAGTCAGAGATAGTACCTTGTGACTCAGAGGATTTTAACCTACCCTCCGGAGTTCTTAACAGAACTATTCCTCCCAATGAGAAAATCACAAGATTTCCTATCTGACCAGATTTTTTGGACATGTGTATACAAGCCAAAACCTCTCTTGAGCTTGAGAAGATCAAACAACAAAAGAAAACGTCCTCTCAAAATTCAACAAGTTCAAAGACTTCAAAACCCATAAGGCCTATTAAAGAAAAACTAACATGGCAACAAAAGGGTAAATGGGCTGAAAATAACAAATCTTTTTCTTCTGTGACAGTGAAACCTGCAGAAGTTCACCACAGAAGGGGTCCACATAAGGCTACTCTCAACAAAGGATTTTTCAAACAACAATCTAGCCTACATAGGCCTTCTTGTAATAGGAAGTCAAATGTTAGGATAGAATGTAATGCCTCTGTGCCCCCATTTAATGTTTTCAATGAAAAGTTCAAGCAAATCTCTTCGCACATTCATTATTGTCATTGCTTTGATCTCATGCATCAATTAAGCCAACACTTCTCAAGTCTACACTGTTTCCTCTATTCACCCAAAAAGAATACTAAATTCAAGGGTAAGAAGAAACGAAATGGTTCTTCAAAATAAGCTAAAACCAAACCCAAGAATGCTAAGGCAAACTTGAAGAACCCTAACAAAGCTGGACCCATTTGGATATGGGTATCTAAAACTCTCTGATTGTCTTACAGAAGCAGTATGTGCCAATCTGGTATCTTGACTCCGGATACTCGCGGCACATGACTGGCGACAGAGGTCTACGATCCTCCTACAAAGATAAACTCGATGGAGGATCTGTGACCTTTGGTGACAACAAAAAGGGGTATATAAAAGGCCACGGAGTCATCAAAAAGGAAAACATAACCGTATGCAAAGTTGCATATGTGGATAGCCTTAAGCACAATCTCCTCAGTGTTAGCCAACTCTGCGATACGGGTTTCGACGTAATGTTCAAAAGAACCTTCTGCTCTCTACAAGGAGAGGACACAGGAGTCGAACTTCTTCGAGCCGAACGAAGAGGCGATCTTTACCTCATGAACTTTTGTGCCAAGAACAAGGAAGACAAGCTCTGCCTTGTTGCTTGTAAAAGCGAAGAAGCCTGGTTATGGCATAACAGGTTCTGCCACCTAAACTTTCATACTCTAGATAAGCTTGTTAAACTTGATCTAGTCAAAGGTCTGCCAAATTTTAAATTTAATAAAGATCATTTGTGCTCTGCTTGCGAAAAGGGAAAACTCAAAAGAGCTTCCCATAAAGGCAAGACTGATGTATCCTGCCCTATGCCTCTGTACATGCTTCATGTTAACCTTTGCGGTCCAATCGCTACACAGAGCCTAGGTGGAAAGAAACATATACTTGTTTTGATCGATGAATATTCAAGATTTACATTGGTTGAATTTGTCAGAATGAAATTAGATGTTCCAAACATTCTGATAAATTTAATTAAAAGAATCCAAGTTCTGTATGAGTGCAGGATTCAGAAACTAAGAAGCGACAATGGCACAGAATTCAAAAACTCTGTCATTGAAGCCTATCTTACAAGAGAAGGCATATCACAGAACTTCTATGCTGCACGCACCCCACAACAGAATGGCGTGGTTGAACGAAAGAACCACACACTTGTGGAGGCTGCAAGAACTATGCTGACAACATCAGGATTACCAATGTCTTTTTGGGCAGAAGCAGTATCAACCGCTTGCTACACCCAAAATCGATCAACCATAGTAAAAAGGCACATCAAGACACCGTATCATTTGATCAACAAAAGGCGACCAAACATCAAGTTCTTTCATGTATTTGGATGCAAGTGCTTTGTCTTAAATGATAGAGAAACAAGAGGAAATTTTGAGGTGAAAGCAGATGAAGGAAAGTTCATTGGGTACTCTGCCACCTCTAAGGCATACAGAGTTTATCTTCTGCGATCATGAACCATTGTAGAAAGCATCAATGAGTCTTTTGACGATTCCTTTCAAAAGACTTCTGAACAAATCAGTTCAGAACTTGGTCTAAAGAAGGAATCCTCTGGCATCCCAAAGACAAGAGCAGAAGACTTAAATCTTCTATTTGAAGAGATATTCCATGATGATATTGATCCCTCTGCTGGAGCCGTCAGAGCCTCTGGAGAAACATCTTCTGCCAACCAGACTGAGTCAGGTATATCTCTAACTGGTCCATTAAATACTTCATCCTCTTCTGTGAATCATACAGATGCACGTGCTGAGGGGGAGCGAACATAAGCTGAAGATAATACGACCAAGGACTCAACCACAGAGGCTCCTGAAATATCTACTCCAGCGACTACAGAGGAATCAATGCTAGAGGAAAACGAAGACTCTGTCTCCACTTCCTCAGAGGATCAAATTCCAACTTCAATCCCTATAGTCCCACAAGTTGAAATACCAAGCACAAGCACAGAAGTGCCATCTACAACAGAGGTTGCACCAGAACCACAGTGTGCAACTACAGAGGTTCATCTTGATGACTCAAATGACCATCTTCCAAGAACAACACAATGGACGAAAATCCATCCCCAAGCCTTATAATCGGCGACCCTTCTGAAAAGGTCAAGACAAGATCAGCCACTACTAATTTTTGTTTCTATACAAATTTCATCAGTGTGATCGAGCCAAAAAGAACCTCTGAAGCCCTAGATGATCCAAACTGGGTAGATGCTATGCAAGAAGAGCTTCTACAGTTTGAGAGAAATAAAGTATGGACCCTAGTACCTCTGCCAAGAGGAAAACAAGCAATAGGGACAAAATGGGTCTTCAGAAACAAAAAGGATGAGGATGGGGTGGTCATTAAAACAAAGCGAGATTGGTGGCCAAGGGATATCGCCAAGAAGAAGGCATTGATTACGATGAAACTTTTGCCCCTGTCGCACGGCTCGAAGCAATAAGAATCTTCTTAACCTTCGCAGCCCACAGAGGCTTCAAAGTTTTTCAAATGGATGTAAAATCCGCTTTTCTGAATGGTGAAATCCAAGAAAAAGTATATGTCCAGTAGCCACCAGGGTTTGAAAGTTCCAAGTACCCAAAATACGTGTACTACCTCGACAAAGCTCTGTATGGACTGAAACAAGCTCCAAGAGCATGGTACGAAAGACTTTCAACCTTTCTTCTCAATAATGAATTCGACAGTGGTACAACCGCTACTACTTTGTTTTACAAACGAAAAGGTGATGAGATTCTGCTTGTACAGATTTATGTGGATGACATTATTTTTGGGTCTACAAATGCACAACAATGCAAAGATTTTGAAAAACTCATGCATAGTGAGTTTGAAATGAGTATGATGGGAGAATTAAACTTCTTCCTCGGACTCCAATTAAAACAATCATCAGAGGGAATTTTTATAAATAAAGTTAAATATGTCTCCGACATACTTTCAAAATTCAGTCTCTCTGATGCCTCTGTAATGAAGACCCCAATGGCCACTGGAAATAAATTATTCTCAGATCCAAATGGCACATCTGTAGAGTGCAAGCTCTATAGAGGTATGATTGGGTCTCTGTTATACTTAACCGCAAGTTGGCCTGATATAATGTATGCCACGTGCCTCTGTGCAAGATATCAAGCTAACCCAAAGGAATCCCACTATATCGCTGTAAAGAGGATCTTCAGATACCTTAAAGGGACCAAAAATCTTGGGCTCTTGTATCCGAAGAACTCTGGCTTTAGTCTTAAGGCATACACAGATTCAGATTATGGAGGATGCAAGCTTGATCGAAAAAGCACCTCTGGGAGTTGTCAATTCCTGGGAGGTACACTAGTCAGCTGGACTTCGAAGAAGCAGAACTGTGTGTCCACATCTACAGCAGAAGCTGAATATGTTGCTGCTGCTAGCTGTTGCTCCCAAGTTCTGTGGATGAAAACTCAGCTAAAGGACTATGGCCACAACATATACAAGATACCCATCTTCTGTGATACAAAAAGTGTCATAGCCATCTCTGCCAATCCAGTTCAGCACTCAAAAACAAAGCATATCGATATCCGTTACCACTTTCTGAAGCATCATGTTGAACATGGCACAATCGAAATGCACTTTGTGTCCACTGAATATCAGCTTGCAGACTTATTCACCAAGGCACTAGATGAGAAAAGATTTCTTTTCCTGGTGGGTAAGTTGGGAATGATTAACATGAGTTGAATCCTCTGTAAGTAAGATTTGATCTTCGTGTAAATATGTATATATTTAAACTCTTCTGCATGTAAATTCTTAATCATCAAAAGTTCTGTAACCAACAGAGCCTATGTGGAATTGCTCAGAGCCTCTGACAATCTCCACAGAACCTCTGGTGAGTTTGACATATGTTTTGTGCACTACTTATCTCACTTGATCCAAGCATAGGTCAAGGGGGAACAGAAGGAGACCTTGAATAGATCTACAGAGGTTGATCATTCAAGGGGGAGTCAAAGAAGAATGGTGATCAACCATATCCACAGAAGTCAGGTATTTTTTTTGCCGAACAAAGGAGAGCCAAAGATGAGTATCTCGTACAAATCCTTTTTGAAAACAATTTTCTAGGACACCAATTTCCAAATATGTCCTAGAAACACTGTTTAAGACATTCCAAACCATGGATAATCAAAAGGATTGTTGAGCTGCCTGTTATTAGAAATTTAAGGTCATAGAGCCTCTGTAAGTCAGATCCTCTATAACCGCAAACTTCATACGGAAACTCTATCAATCAACTTTGTTAGCCCCAAGTATCTGTTATGTAAAAGTATTGAAAATAGTTCAAGTCAGAAGACCAACAGAGATCAGACAGAAGACTTGGAAGGAGTTCATCAAGAAGACCAACAGAGCTCTGTCGAATCCAACAGAGCTCTGTCGAAGACTTCCAACAGAACAAGTATTTAAAAGAAGTCCAACAGAGCTCTTTCAACAGAGCTCAGGTGAAGTGAAGACCTCTGTCAGCCTAAGTCTCGTAGGAAATCCCAAGTGTTAGACAAGTGTCCATACTTTGCACGTATGCCCTAAAAATAGGAGACACACTTTCCACGTGTCATTCTAGGGTACGATAGTACACTGCCTTCACTTTTTCAAGGCTATATATAGAGAGGTAGTGGAACAAACAATTGTAAGCTTTGGGAAGAGTAGTTTTTCCACAATTGTTTAAGCACACACTACAGCAATCCCGAGCACTACCTCCGTACGATATTGTTGTCCTATGAGATTTCCGAACACACTCGAACATCTTCTTGGTGTGATTCATTATCAATATATGAGCAGCTTTTATATCTGATCCTGTTATCATTTTACTGTTCAATATTTGATTCTTATAGTTCATTTATCGTTTACACAATCACTCATTTTAATGGTTTTATTTAATATGCTTCCGCTGTCTATTTCACTATCATTAATATGATACAAAGTGAATCTGGGAACCTACAAACTTCAATGTCTTATAGAAGGTTACTAGTCATAGAGTTCACTCCACCACATAACTTATGTTGACTAATCTAGGTATTCAAAGGCTACTCGCACAAAACCTTTTCCCAAACAGTTTTTCTCGGACACTAATTTCCAAATATGTCCTAAAAACAATGTTTAAAACAAGTGAAACGTTGGATGATCAAAAAGTTTTCTAAATTTTTAGTTATGAGAAATTTTCACTCTCAGAGCCTCTGCTGGCTTTGACAGAGCCTCAAAGCCTCTGTAAAAGAAAATTTTGTACTAAAAATCTATCGATCCTCTCCAATGACTTTTCAAACGTTTTTGGTAAAGGTGCAAGCATCAGAGGATATAAAAGGCAGGTTTCAGACTACAGAGCTTCTGTAGTTTCTGATACTTGGCTTTTTAAGGAAATTTTTGTAATAGTACGGGTTATTTACTGCGAGTGACAGACCACAGACAGAAGGATTGCCCACGTGCCAAGCATTAATGAGCCACGCACGACGTCTAATCGTGCTCTGACACATCCAACGTGGCAGATTTTCATTGGATGTGTGTGCCACACGATCCCTCTGAAACGTCTCCCCAGTCGTAAAACTCGAGTGCGGACCCAAATGTTTATTGAATTCACTTTTACCACGGAATTCTATCCGTTTCTACCCTCACTATATAACCCCGTTCCCATTCTTTCTTAAACCTTTTACGAATCTATCTCCATCATCTTCTACGGCGAACTGGGCAAATACCTGCAACTTCCCCGTTCTACTCTATTCTTCAAGAAATCTCAAATGGCTTCTACTTCCAACGCTCCGGTGAACTCCCCATCTCACTCTGAGCACTCCCAGAATCCTGAAATAGCAGGAAACCTAGAACAAGATAACTCCGTCAACGCAGCAGATTTTGCTCCGACAACCCACCTTCAAAACTTCATCGCACATGAACACTTTGAACGTGCTCTCCCCTTAACACCCAATAACCAATACCTGGTTCCCTCCAAAACCGCTTTTGGGGAAGCACATGCCATTCTTCTTCACATTCTAGAAAATCATTATCTTTACCCCCTACTAACCAAAACTGTCCACAAAATCCCTACCAGATATCTCAATCAATTCTAGCAAAGCAGCAGATTTGACCCAGAAGACAGACAGATAAAGGGCTACATCTCCAAACCAGAAAAATCTGAACACCTTGAACTCAAGTTCAACAGAACCATGTTCTCACTTGAGTTCAGTCTACCCACAAGAGGTCTTCTAGGGATAAAGGCATACGCAGAGGAACCTACAGATACCGAGCTCTGCAGATTTGTTGAAATGTTAGGTTACAACACAATATCAGCGTATTCTGGGTGTCCTTCTAGTGCCTCTGCTCCTTCTACAAAAATGGCTAATGGAGGGACCAACGGCCAAAATGTATTCTATGACAAAGAACTCTCCAACAGAGCACGAAGATGGATACGACTTCTGCAGGCCTCTGCCAACCGCACTTCTGGGATATGCAAAATATGAGACCCTTAAGTTAGACTACATACGCGATCATAGGACTCCAGAACCGAGTCCTGTGACACCCCCGCGTCTAGGAGTCCCCTTAGGAACTAGGGTTATAGATAGGATGTCTGACGAAGAATGGGCAGTGGACTTGGCTAAGCACGAACAGGTACAAGGGAACTTTCATGCTCTGAGAAATACAATTCTCTCCCCTACTTCCAAGAGCAAATCCTCTGCCAAGAAGAAGAAGAAAGCTCACAGAAAAAGGAAATCTACAGAAGGCTCCTCAATCAGTGCTGCTGAAACCCGACTGTTCCCTCCTCATGCAACAGAAGTTGGATCCTCTACACCTCCCCCTCCTCCAAAAGACAAAAAGAAGAGAAAACATAAGTCTTCTGAGGAGGGTGCCCCCAAACCAAAGAAAAGGAGGAGCAAGAAGAAATCCAAGAAACCTCACACTCCTCTGCAATCCATTGCAGAGGAAGCAGAAATGGTCGAAGAAACCCAAGACCAAACTCTGCAATCACCTTCACCCATCAATTATGAAGAAGATCAGGGTGATTTTTCTGTCTTCCTCCAACAACCCGGGATTGCACACTCTTTAGACCCTTCTGGATGGACCGCATAAGCCCTATCTCATCATTCAACAGAAGCCTCAGACTTCAAAATCCCTTATGACTTAGATGAAGATGACCAAACCCCACAGAATATTCAGTCTGCGACTCCAGAAGTACTACACAACCCCTTCACACAACCTGGATTTGATGTGCTAAGAGCAAGCCCAGAAGATCTGGTTAAAACTACCACCAAAACCCCACCAGTCTTAGTCTCAGAGGTAGATTCTGATGAAGAAGAAGATACCTAGGTAAACGAAGGACCTCTGCATCTTCATGTACGGCAATTAATTGGCTCTCATCCAATGTACGACTCCTTAGTCATTGGGGCAGAAGCCGCAACAGAAGTTAGGGTAGAAGCAGCAGGCCGTAGGATAGAAAGAGAGGCTGAGACAATAGATGGTGAAGTAGTGATAGGATGCCCAACAGAGCAAGAATCCAAAACAGATGCCTGGAATAATAGAGGCACACAACCCCAGCCAACTCCCAGTGCAACCCACATTTCTATTACCGCCAGTCTAGTGGCAGAAGGTAATATTGAACAAGAGGCGCACAGCTCGAACCCATCCCAAACTAACCGGGCAGAGGAAATTCCTTCCACCTCTGTGCCACTAATAGCCGGGGAAACCATTCCAAGGGAGTCCTCTCTAAAGGACTTGCCTTTAGTTCGTGATTCCTCACCCCGGATCACATCTGACACTCTTGCAGTTGAATTTGTTTCCTCTGCCACACGCACACACGTAAGACCAACCGACCCTTCAGAGGGGCCTAGAGTGCACGAAGACGAAGGGATTCTAGACAATTCCCCAAGTCAACTTAAGGATACTCCTGTACCCACCTCTGGAGTGGATCAGGACAATGTCCTTAACAGAACCTCTATAGAGTCTGAGGCCGGTAAAGCCTCTGCTCGATGATTAGAGTCCTTCCATCCTCAACGTCAATACAGGGACGAAAGAAGGTGTCCAAGGAACAGGGACTCACTCTGGGGATGAATGTATTCCCCCAGAGGTTACACCAAGTCCACATGTATCAAGGGATGAGTTCTAAACCCTTGTCACTTATGTGGACACCGCATTGAAAGAGTTGAAAAGCTCTTTTGATTCTTTTGCAAATACAACTTCCAGGGCCATTACTGATCTGAACACCAAAATGGACAATATGTCCACATAGGTGCAAAATGCACTAGCCCAGATGAGAACAGCTGCGACTACCTCTGCCACCTCTGTTGCTGCTAACTTCGAGAAAGCTACTACCTCGGCTTTTCAAAGCTCTGTGAAAGCCCTACTTGAACAACTGAAGATAGCTCAAACGCCAACTTCTGCGGGCATTACTCCTGAAGAGTTAAAGAAGGCCCTTGAGCTTGTTCAAGAACAAACAACCAAACAAACTCTGGCCATGCAGCCCTCCGACTACATGACCAGAGCACAGCTCACAGAACTTGGGCAAGGGATACTTAATCAGGTCACCGAGTTCATCAGAGCCTTCACTGCTGCCAACGCAAATTACGTCAAGGACTTTCAGAGGAGCGTCGGCAAAATGCCCTTCAACACAGAGGCAGAGGTCCATACCCTACTTGGCCTCTGTGACGACCTATGCGCAAAGATGATCGATGCAGGTGCCACACCGCCCAAAAAGCCATAAGCTTTGTGCAGAGCAGCAGGCACTAAAGATAAGGGCCAGGATGACTCTGATAGTCCATCAGATCATCCTGAGGGGGAGAAACAAAGGGAGAAAGCTGCAAGCAGAGGTCTACCAGCTCCACCGGTATCAGCAGAACCCCTAAACCAAGTTTCCCCAACTCAAACCCAAGGAGGAAACCAACAACAGACCACAGAGGCAACAACCACCTCTGTGGAAATACCCTCTGAAGACGTATCTTACAAAGTGAAGTCATTTAACAAATCCAAATGCTACTCAGAATGTCTGATTCGTCCTTCTAATCTATTCTATGATCACTCGGTGGATAATTCTTCCAAGTATCAATATGCTGATCTTCCTTCATATAAGAAAGTTAACATGCAATGGAGAGTAAAAGGTACGTCAACTGAAAAAGGTGAGCCAAAATCCTCTGTTCCCAACAAGAACACTAATCTGAAAACTAAACCTTTTGCTAATCCTGATTCATTCTATTCCGCAAATAATTTAATCAGGTTAGCACAAAAGAATTTTTGTTGTTCTTATTGTGGTACTAATGATTTTATTAAAAATGAGAGTGTTCAATATTGGTATGGTACTTATCATTTTCCTTCCTATAGAGCTCCGCTTAACAAGCCAGGACCCAAGACACGTTGGGTACCAAAATCTACTTAATCTGTTTTTGCAGATTTAGAAGCAAAGTGTTGAACTCTCGGAAGAAGATTACTTGTACCATTAAGGGGGAGTAAAGAGAAAATGGCTTCTAAACATCTCAGTTTAGAACCCGTGCTTCAACGACAAAGGTTTCTAAACATATCAGTTTAGGACCCGCACTTAAAAGAGACTTTGGTTTCTGAATACATCAATTCAGGACCCGTGCTTCAATGTTTTTGGCTTTTGAACATATCAGTTCAAAACCCGTACTTCAAAGACTAAGACTTCTAAACAAATGAGTTTAGAACTCACACTTCTCAGGTAATATCCTTAACTGTTATATCTTTTTACTTCAAGGAACGTGGTAAAAGGTAACATTGGATTATATTTTGTTTCTACCACTTTGAAAACTTGAATCTTTACAAATTTAATTCAATGAGATAAAATTTTCAATTTTCATTCAATGAATTAAATGTGTGCTAAAAGATGATTTTACAAGTATTTTTGTATTATCTGAGTTAGATTTGTTTCAACTATTCACCTCTGAAATAAATCGAAAGGTCAGCAAAACATGAATGAAATTATGCTGAATGCTCAAAGTTATGTGAATCTGGACTTATATAGAATATAATACTCAAAAAGCCTATTTTGTCAAAATGATGGATGGAAATGAAAATATGGGAGAAGCACTATGTTTTAGAACCAAGTGATTGAGATGCATTATGTTTTTAAATCAAATCATTTAGTTTGAAAGTTTGTACCTGTGGCCTTTCTGGTTTGGGAGAGTAAGTCTTAAGGGGTGATCGACACCTAGTCCCTAAGATCAACTGGTCTGGGATCGGCTGACCCAAATCCTGCAATAGAACCAGATAGAAAGCCATGTTTTACTGGTACAAATGGGTTTAAGATATATCGATGTGGCCTTTCTGGTTTGGGAAATTAAGTTCTAAGGGGTGCTCGACACCTAGCACCTAAGGCCAACTGGTCTGGGATCTGCTGACCCAAATCCTGCTATAGAACCAGATAGAAAGTCATGTTTAACGGTGTATCTTATTCTTACTAAACTTTTTGATCAAAAGATGCCAATGAGCACAAAATCAAAAGATGCCAATGTGCACAAATCAAAAGATGCCAATGAGCACAAAAGAAAAGATGCCAATGAGCACACATCTCTTGAAACTTGGGAAAATACAAAGTCGCGATAAACCCGTAAATTTGTGAAAATTCTGATTTTGGACAAATAGTGTGAGTAGAGCAAAGTATTCTTATATGTTTTAGAATTGCATATGCTTGAAGCTAATCATATTTCGCATGCTAGCACACCAAATAGATTTAATAAAGGGGTTGAAACTGAACATTTTTAACTTGATATACAATGATGATTTGTTCTTGAATCCAAACACATGCATTTGATTTCATTTGATTGAAAAATATGTTAAATTTCATTAAGTTGAATTTCTTTTGTAAAGTTTTCAAATGATCAAATGTTTGTAGTTATAAAATGAAATTCAATGAATTTTATTTTCCTTGTGTAAATTTGTTTTAAAATTTGTGCTACAATTTCAAATACTGTACGTTATTGAAATATATACTGTACGAATTGGGTTGCTCCAGAATTCTTATTTTGAGAGGGAGCAAGGTTATTCTGTAAGGAGGAGATTGTTAGCAATACTCAAAAACACGACTGAAATTGAAAATGGTTTTCGATGATTATGATGCTCACCATCATCGAAAAAGGGGGAAAAAAGTTTAATTTCAATTTCATGTCAAAGAGCTTTCAAATCAAAGATATTTCAAGTCAAAGATTCGTGAACAAAGACTGAAGATTGGGGAGAAGGATCATGTGAAGTCCAAATGTTGCTGAATTTGGTTATCTTAGTTCTGAGTGGTTCTCGGAATACGCTTACACCGAATTTGGTTATCTTAGTTCTGAGTGATTCTCGGAATGCGCTTACACCTAAAAGTTCAACAATGTGGATGGTTTCACATCTTTCTGATCCAAACTCTAATCGTTTCTGATTCATCTTGTTCCATGTTCAAGACTTGAAGACAATTTGTTGAAGATTGTATTGAAGAAGATTGATTTTTCAAAGAAAAAGACAATGACTTTTCATGTTTGTCTGAAGATTCTTCAAAGCTGAGTTCTTAAAGAGTGTCAAAGCATATAGTTCACCGTGAACTAGTGGAGATAAAGCTATTTGAAGATGGTTTGATAGAGTGTCTGTTTGAGAAGATTGACTTTACAAAGAGCTGAAGACTGCTGTCATATTTTTTTAAATCTTGAATCCAAAGGGGGAGATTGTTAGAGCATTGTTGTATTCAAGATTTACTGTAAAGTCAATGTACTGTATTAGTTAGTTGTGCCTTTATACCTTGTATGTTATGGGTATAAATAGGCATGTCTAGTTCTTAGTTAGAAAAGAATCTAGATCTCTTGGAACAACTTGATCATTTTGTCATTTACACTTTGAAGATCAATATATGGATGACTTGTGTACTCTAGATTTTCTCTCTACATCATTCTTGATTTCTTGCTAGATTTGGGATTTCACAGAGACCCCCGTTGACACTGTCACAAGAGCAGAGTTCGAAAGCTTCTGTGACAGTATCAACAACTCTTTGAACGAGTATAAACTTATCAATGAACAAAAGGAGGAGCTGATCCGCAAGGAAAATACTTCTCTTAGGGAAGAACTGCTGAACATCTCAAACCAGCATGCTGAATTAACTCGAAAATATGCCGAAGCTGAAGCACTCAGAACAGAGTCTGAAAGGGTCAGAGGAGAAGAGATTGGAAAGCTGACAACAGAAATAGCCGACCTAAGATCAGTCAGATCAGAGGAAGTTCAAAAGACTTCGACAAATCTTGCAGACCTAAAGCGACTCATAACAGAGAACCACAGAGCGCAGATGAACAGAACTCTTCCCATCCCCACGGTTATTCTTTCAGAATCTAATATCAGAACCTTGACAGAGATAATTACCAACTCTGTTAAGGAATCCATAAAAGAAGCAACCACCTCATCTGCTACTCCACTGAATATCTCCAGCCCTAACCCAAATGACCTACCCATGACAGTTGGACAAATGGGAGACTTCAGAAAATCAATTCTTAGCCGAATGATGACGATCTCATCCAAATTTGTATTGAAAGCTAAGGCAACATAACAACATGTGAAAGCGTCTCTTGATACTCACAAGGTCAACTTCGAGGCTCAAGTAGAAGAGATCAGAGGTGCTGCAACAGAGGTAGAAGATGTGATGACAAAGGAAGCCTCAACATTTACTGATATTATTTTACAGGCCACCTCTACATCAAAAAGACCTGCAGAAGAAGGACCCACAGACGAACCATCAAGCAAGAGACACAAAGATGGTCTGAAGTTTGTTGTTCAGTCCTCACCAAAAGCTCGAATTGACTCCTCTGGCGATGATGATGATTTTGAGGATGCTCAAGAAGGTCAATCAGACGATCAACTGGGTGAGTCCTCAGAACAACAAAAGGGGGAGAAGGAGACGGAGTAGGAGAAGAAGGAAAAGGAGAAGGAGAAGCAGAAGGAGAAAGAGAGAGAGAAGAAGAAAGAGGCAGAGAAGGAGAAAGAGGTTGAAAAAGAAAGAGAAGCCAAGGGTAAAGGGAAAATCACAGAAGCAACTGAGGAAGAGACTACAGAAGGAGAAAAGGGATAACAGAGGAAATCATGACAGATATGACTGAAGTGGCATTTGACTACATGTTCAAAAATAGAGTCATCAAACCGACAGAAGAGTCAACACAAGAACCACCAGAGATCATCTGCCTAGATACCCCTCCTACTTCTCCAACAAAAGAACCAGAGAGGACAGACCCATCCTCTGCTGAAGGACAAATAAGTCAAGCCCAACCTCAAGCTACTCAAAAATCTGCTCACATCCACATTCTTATGGCAGAAACCCATGATGACCCAAACCCAACGGTAACAGAACATAACCCAGAAACCTCTACCTTTCATACCGAAAAACCTGCCTTAGAAACGGTATTTGCATTTCTATATGCTGACAGAGACATCATCCCTGTAAATGTCGTACCCATTAACCCATACCTCAACCCAATCAGAATAAACACCATTTCTGATGCAAGGCTAAAGTTCATCCAAACCAAGTCAAATCAGAACAGAGCCATCAATATAAACTTCGGTATCCGCATAATTCTGGACATCAAGCACAAGAAGTTTCAACACGACAGGGTCACATACCATGAGTATACTGTGGAATCAACAGAAGGCAGAAATGAAATCTTCAATGACAATGATCTCGTCCTTCTGAACCTATATGACCTGATCTTACTCCACGCATATTGCTTGAACTTCTCAGAAAGATACACACCGGCCAGAACTGCACTACCAGAAGTCAGATTCGCTATGCAAGAGCACATCAATCTCAGAATACAGATTGATTATCAGCTAGGCATAGAGTTTGAAGTAGAGACACTAGCGATTGCACCACCAAATGAAAACCTTGAGGGTTATGGCCATCACAGAACTGGAACCGTAGTAGAAGATCCTCCAATCTTTGTCTGCCGACAGAAGGGCATAAAGAAAGCCATCAGAGCAGCTGAAGCCCACAAGTACTCAACTGAGTCGCTAGTATACCTCAAGAACATAATCCAAGATCTCCCAAGAAACAAGTGTCCAGAAGAACAGCAAAAACTCTTCATCGACCAGATTGATCTGATGCTGGACTTCCGTACTCTAATCAGAAGATTCGACAGAATTCTTAGGGGAGATAATTATGCTTAAATGTACTGATCTTTTAATCTTTTTGTAATATTCCAAAAGATTAGTGCAAGGCTTCGACAGAGGTAAAAGTTCTCTGTTCTTTTGTTTAATCTCTTGTCAATTGTAAATTTTTATTTTCAATACTTAGGGGGAGATTGTTAGCCCCAAATATCTGTTATGTAAAAGTATTGAAAATAGTTAAAGTCAGAAGACCAACAGAGATCAGACAAAAGACTTGGAAGGAGTTCATCAAGAAGACCAACAGAGCTCAACAGAGCTCTGTCGGATCCAACAGAGCTCAACAGAGCTCTGTCGAAGACTTCCAACAGAACAAGTATTTAAAAGAAGACCAACAGAGCTCTTTCAACAGAGCGCTGGTGAAGTGAAGACCTCTGTCAGCCTAAGTCTCGTAGGAAATCCCAAGTTTTAGACAAGTGTCCATACTTTCCACGTATGCCCTAAAAATAGGAGACACACTTTCCACGTGTCATTCTAGGGTACGATAGTACACTGCCTTCACTTTTTCAGGGCTATATATAGAGAGGTAGTGGAACAAACAATTGTAAGCTTTGGGAAGAGTAGTTTTTCCACAATTGTTTAAGCACACACTGCAGCAATCCCGAGCACTACCTCCGTACGATATTGTTGTCCTATGAGATTTCCGAACACACTCGAACATGTTCTTGGTGTGATTCGTTATCAATATATGAGCAGCTTTTATATCTGATCCTGTTATCATTTTACTGTTCAATATTTGATTCTCATAGTTCATTTATCGTTTACACAATCACTCATTTTAATGGTTTTATTTAATATGCTTCCGCTGTCTATTTCACTACCATTAATATGATACAACGTGAATCTGGGAACCTACAAACTTCAATGTCTTATAGAAGGTTACTAGTCATAGAGTTCACTCCACCACATAACTTATGTTGACTAATCTAGGTATTCAAAGGCTACTCGCACAAAACCTTTTCCCAAACAGTGTTTCTCGGACACTGATTTCCAAATATGTCCTAAAAACAATGTTTAAAACAAGTGAAACGTTGGATGATCAAAAAGTTTTCTAAATTTTTAGTTATGAGAAATTTTCACTCTCAGAGCCTCTGCTGGCTTTGACAGAGCCTCAAAGCCTCTGTAAAAGAAAATTTTGTACTAAAAATCTATCGATCCTCTCCAATGACTTTTCAAACCTTTTTGGTAAAGGTGCAAGCATCAGAGGATATAAAAGGCAGGTTTCAGACTACAGAGCTTCTGTAGTTTCTGATACTTGGCTTTTTAAGGAAATTTTTGTAATAGTACGGGTTATTTACTGCGAGTGACAGACCACAGACAGAAGGATTGCCCACGTGGCAAGCATTAATGAGCCACGCACGACGTCTAATCGTGCTCTGACACATCCAACGTGGCAGATTTTCATTGGATGTGTGTGCCACACGATCCCTCTGAAACGTCTCCCCAGTCGTAAAACTCGAGTGCGGACCCCAAATGTTTATTGAATTCACTTTTACCACGGAATTCTATCCGTTTCTACCCTCACTATATAACCCCGTTCCCATTCTTTCTTAAACCTTTTACGAATCTATCTCCATCATCTTCTACGGCGAACTGGGCAAATACCTGCAACTTCCCCGTTCTACTCTATTCTTCAAGAAATCTCAAATGGCTTCTACTTCCAACGCTCCGGTGAACTCCCCATCTCACTCTGAGCACTCCCAGAATCCTGAAATAGCAGGAAACCTAGAACAAGATAACTCCGTCAACGCAACAGATTTTGCTCCGACAACCCACCTTCAAAACTTCGTCGCACATGAACACTTTGAACGTGTTCTCCCCTTAACACCCAATAACCAATACCTGGTTCCCTCCAAAACCGCTTTTGGGGAAGCACATGCCATTCTTCTTCACATTCTAGAAAATCATTATCTTTACCCCCTACTAACCAAAACTGTCCACAAAATCCATACCAGATATCTCAATCAATTCTAGCAAAGCAGCAGATTTGACCCAGAAGACAGACAGATAAAGGGCTACATCTCCAAACCAGAAAAATCTGAACACCTTGAACTCAAGTTCAACAGAACCATGTTCTCACTTGAGTTCAGTCTACCCACAAGAGGTCTTCTAGGGATAAAGGCATACGCAGAGGAACCTACAGATACCGAGCTCTGCAGATTTGTTGAAATGTTAGGTTACAACACAATATCAGCGTATTCTGGGTGTCCTTCTAGTGCCTCTGCTCCTTCTACAAAAATGGCCAATGGAGGGACCAACGGCCAAAATGTATTCTATGACAAAGAACTCTCCAACAGAGCACGAAGATGGATACGACTTCTGCAGGCCTCTGCCAACCGCACTTCTGGGATATGCAAAATATGAGACCCTTAAGTTAGACTACATACGCGATCATAGGACTCCAGAACCGAGTCCCGTGACACCCCCGCGTCTAGGAGTCCCCTTAGGAACTAGGGTTATAGATAGGATGTCTGACGAAGAATGGGCAGTGGACTTGGCTAAGCACGAACAGGTACAAGGGAACTTTCATGCTCTGAGAAATACAATTCTCTCCCCTACTTCCAAGAGCAAATCCTCTGCCAAGAAGAAGAAGAAAGCTCACAGAAAAAGGAAATCTACAGAAGGCTCCTCAATCAATGCTGCTGAAACCCAACTGTCCCTCCTCATGCAACAGAAGTTGGATCCTCTACACCTCCCCCTCCTCCAAAAGACAAAAAGAAGAGAAAACATAAGTCTTCTGAGGAGGGTGCCCCCAAACCAAAGAAAAGGAGGAGCAAGAAGAAATCCAAGAAACCTCACACTCCTCTGCAATCCATTGCAGAGGAAGCAGAAATGGTCGAAGAAACCCAAGACCAAACTCTGCAATCACCTTCACCCATCAATTATGAAGAAGATCAGGGTGATTTTTTTGTCTTCCTCCAACAACCCGGGATTGCACACTCTTTAGACCCTTCTGGATGGACCGTATAAGCCCTATCTCATCATTCAACAGAAGCCTCAGACTTCAAAATCCCTTCTGACTTAGATGAAGATGACCAAACCCCACAGAATATTCAGTCTGCGACTCCAGAAGTACTACACAACCCCTTCACACAACCTGGATTTGATGTGCTAAGAGCAAGCCCAGAAGATCTGGTTAAAACTACCACCAAAACCCCACCAGTCTTAGTCTCAGAGGTAGATTCTGATGAAGAAGAAGATACCTAGGTAAACGAAGGACCTCTGCATCTCCATGTACGGCAATTAATTGGCTCTCATCCAATGTACGACTCCTTAGTCATTGGGGCAGAAGCCGCAACAGAAGTTAGGGTAGAAGCAGCAGGCCGTAGGATAGAAAGAGAGGCTGAGACAATAGATGGTGAAGTAGTGATAGGATGCCCAACAGAGCAAGAATCCAAAACAGATGCCTGGAATAATAGAGGCACACAACCCCAGCCAACTCCCAGTGCAACCCACATTTCTATTACCGCCAGTCTAGTGGCAGAAGGTAATATTGAACAAGAGGCGCACAGCTCGAACCCATCCCAAACTAACCGGGCAGAGGAAATTCCTTCCACCTCTGTGCCACTAATAGCCGGGGAAACCATTCCAAGGGAGTCCTCTCTAAAGGACTTGCCTTTAGTTCGTGATTCCTCACCCCGGATCACATCTGACACTCTTGTAGATGAATTTGTTTCCTCTGCCACACGCACACACGTAAGACCAACCGACCCTTCAGAGGGGCCTAGAGTGCACGAAGACGAAGGGATTCTAGACAATTCCCCAAGTCAACTTAAGGATACTCCTGTACCCACCTATGGAGTGGATCAGGACAATGTCCTTAACAGAACCTCTATAGAGTCTGAGGCCGGTAAAGCCTCTGCTCGAGGATTAGAGTCCTTCCATCCTCAACGTCAATACAGGGACAAAAGAAGGTGTCCAAGGAACAGGGACTCACTCTGGGGATGAATGTGTTCCCCCAGAGGTTACACCAAGTCCACATGTATCAAGGGATGAGTTCTAAACCCTTGTCACTTCTGTGGACACCGCATTGAAAGAGTTGAAAAGCTCTTTTGATTCTTTTGCAAATACAACTTCCAGGGCCATTACTGATCTGAACACCAAAATGGACAATATGTCCACATAGGTGCAAAATGCACTAGCCCAGATGAGAACAGCTGCGACTACCTCTGCCACCTCTGTTGCTGCTAACTTCGAGAAAGCTACTACCTCGGCTTTTCAAAGCTCTGTGAAAGCCCTACTTGAACAACTGAAGACAGCTCAAACGCCAACTTCTGCGGGCATTACTCCTGAAGAGTTAAAGAAGGCCCTTGAGCTTGTGCAAGAACAAACAACCAAACAAACTCTGGCCATGCAGCCCTCCGACTACATGACCAGAGCACAGCTCACAGAACTTGGGCAAGGGATACTTGATCAGGTCACCGAGTTCATCAGAGCCTTCACTGCTGCCAACGCAAATTACGTCAAGGACTTTCAGAGGAGCGTCGGCAAAATGCCCTTCAACACAGAGGCAGAGGTCCATACCCTACTTGGCCTCTGTGACGACCTATGCGCAAAGATGATCGATGCAGGTGCCACACCGCCCAAAAAGCCATAAGCTTTGTGCAGAGCAGCAGGCACTAAAGATAAGGGCCAGGATGACTCTGATAGTCCATCAGATCATCCTGAGGGGGAGAAACAAAGGGAGAAAGCTGCAAGCAGAGGTCTACCAGCTCCACCGGTATCAGCAGAACCCCTAAACCAAGTTTCCCCAACTCAAACCCAAGGAGGAAACCAACAACAGACCACAGAGGCAACAACCACCTCTGTGGAAATACCCTCTGAAGAAAGCCCAATCATAACCCAAGTACCTGAAACCAATCAAGATCAACAACAGAAGTTCACAGAGGCAACACCCACCTCTGTGGAAACAACTTCTGTATTCCGAAAAGATGTGCCAATCCGTGAAGAATTCCAAATCCTAACATCCTCCGAAGAAGATCAACCATCCCAATCACCAAAACCAAAATCACTAGAAGAAACACTCCCCTCTCCAACACCAAAAACACCAGAAGAAGCAAAACCTCCATCTCCCACACCCAAAACCAGAACCAAGTCGATTGCTCACAAAAAAAAATCGAGCATGTCTACAGAAGCCTCACCAACCTCCTCACCATCCAAGACATCAAAAACACAAGTGTCAAAACCAACAAAGGCAACCCCCACAAAACCAACAGAAGCACTAACAACCAAACCCATATCTCCTTCAAAGCACTCAAAACCCCAAAAGACAAAACCCACAGAGGCAACCCCATGTCTACAAGAAGATCTATAGCGGAAGGCAAAAGACAAAGGCAAGGGGATAATGACAGAGGAACCTAAGAAGAAGAAGCCAAAGCATCAATCAGTAGAGAAATTGATGAAAAGCTCCTTCGACGCCTATGTGACACCAAAGCCAGAAGAAGAAGACTGGGCTTTCGGTGCTACCCCTCTGTCAAATATACCTGTTCTGGATCCAAAGGCAACACTCACAAAGGATCGAGTGGCCTAAGTTAGGAAACAAATGGATGCTCTGCGCAGGCCCATGCATCCACCCGGTGCACCTCCACCACAGATGGAAGAGGTGGTGTACAGATATCTGTACAACAGAAGTGCCAGAGATCTTCTGCCACCAACCATTCAAGATCCCAACTTCCATGCTGAACTCGAGAACATCTTCACAAGAACAACAACCAAGCCAAAACACCAAGTCTTCTCAGAGTCCAAAATCGACAAGGTCATATACTGTAAGTTTTCTCAAACCAGAACCACACCTAAGGTTTCCTATAACATCTATAAGGTCAAAAGGGAGGACAAAACCGTGACCCAATTCTCATATGCTGATCTGAGAAATCTAAGTCCCTACGACCTACCCGACCTTCTCAAATGGACGAAATAGAACTTCACTACAGATGCAATTCGAAGGGCATACAGGGTGATTAGGAAAGCCATGCGAGAGAAACTTCTGCTATACAGCCTTGTCGACTTCCAATTAGGACGAGATCTCGGAGTAAGAAACCTAAATCTCCGACCACCAGAAAATGATTGCCCATCCTCTGCCATACCAAACTCGATCATTACATATCCAAGAGTCGGGTTAGTTTATCAAGATCCAGCTAGGAAGTCAAGACTATTCGAAGAGATGGACTGTCAGAAGTATGCAACAAGTACTTTGACAGAATTCAGAGCAAGCCTCGTGGAGCATAGAGGAACGAAGCTCGTGAATCAAACTCTCGCAGATAGACTAATAGAGGTCATCGACCAAGTAATCAACTTCAGAACCCTCTACATTAGTTTCTATTAAGAGCTTAGAGAATTAGGATTCGACAACAGAAGTTTCAACGACTTCAAAGACGCCAATGTCTGATATACTCTACCAACCTCTACAAATCTTTCCTTTTATAATGTAATCAAATGTAAGTGCCTCTGGCATAATTTTGTATGAAAGAAAAGTAAAATCTTTTGAGGTATTTTATTTCACCTCTTGTCATGTACTTAGCCTAGAAAACCTTGCACTTTTCAATTTTTTATTTTTCAATACTTAGGGGGAGATTGTTAGCTCCAATCTTTCTGTTTATAGAAGTATTGAAAAATAGGCTAAGTATAGAAGTCTTCGACATAGGCTCTGTCGAGTCACCGAGAAGACCGAAGCATAAAAGTCTTCGACAGAGGCTCTGCCTAGTAACTGAGAAGAACGAAGTAAAGAATCACTAGAAGACTCTTCAATGCGGACAAGACCACAGAGCCTCTGTCATACTTGACAGAGCCTCTGTGATATAAAAGACTAGAGCTCTTTACAAGGAAAATCGTGCTTCTCACGATTTCTGCTGTACGAAGATCTTGAAGATCATTCGTACAAGGCGTGACCTGACAACTCCACATGTCAAACTCTGATGGGTCTTAGCCTTAGTAGAAGTCGGCGTATTTAATTAACGTTGTACCTGCAACAGTACCTGAATAATGTCTTTGTACCTTCAGTACTTATTGTCTAGAGCTTGTCCCCTTTAGAAGTAGTATAAATAGAAGACTCATGTTGAGTTCTTCTATTAAGCTTTGCACAACACACACACCATTAGAACAAAATTCTTCTTATATCATCGGTGTTCTTGGTGTTCTATTCATATCAATATACAGTGGGATATTGAGCTATTTATTTGTGTCATTTACACTTTACGTATTTGATATTGTGTGTTCTTCTACCTTGTTATATCTTTTAGTTCGTTAAAAACGCTTCCGCATTATATCTTGTTTGAACTATTAGATAGAATCATCATTGTTCAGCAAAACAGGAACCAACACATCCCAACAGACCTTCCTTGGCTCTTAAAAAGACAAGGGAAGATGAAACCTCATCGAGAGCAACGATGATCAAGAAGCTGGAAGATCAGCGCATTGTCCCTTCACACCTGAAGATGTTATCGAACAAGGAAATCGCTGAGTCATTTAAAGCTGAAAAACTCCTGGCTGAACGAAAGAAGGCTGAAGAAAAAGATAAAGAATATGCCTTAGAACTCGTTCAACGTTCAGTCAAGGACCCTGCCCTGAAGAAGGTTCCTGTCTCTATTCAGTGAAAGGTCTGGAACGATGCCAAGAAGATAAGAGAAGAGAAAACCAAGGTCTCTGAATCCACTATAGCTTGGTGCAAGGAGAAATATCATTTATGACACCATGGATCCAGAATCAAAACTGCCAACATCAGGGGAAGGACGCTCAACGATGTTCCAATCATCGATATTCAGATCATCAGGAAGAATGGTCACAAGGCAATCATCTACACTTCGTGGCTTGATCAGCTTGGTTTCTCTGAATGGTTAGAGATGCGGATAGCCATTCAGCGGTCGCGTTCAAATTACAAAGCCTTTGTCAAGAAAGCTTTGAACAAGTAGATCGTGTTAGTACACAATGTATCCAAGATTTAGGGCTAATTGTAATTAGTCAATATTAGTCAAAGTCAAGTATCAATTAGGTTTGGTTAAAGGTATATAAACCCCAATTGTAGGGTTTCACTGTCGAGGTCATTGCGAGTCTAGTAGTGTTGGTTTTAACATCTTTTGTGCGAAAATCTTAATTCTGGGCTTGAACACTTAGCTTTTATTCGATGTTCATACTTATCGCAATGTACGTGTATTCAAAAACTCATAACTATCGCAATGGTCAACATTCATACTTATCGCAACCTTGAGTTGCGACAAGATCTTATCGCAACCAATGCGTTGCGATAACCTCTTCTCACATACTTCAAGTTGCGATATCTTCTTGCTTGCGATAAGCCTTTGGTGTGTGTTGCGATAAGCCCATGACTTAGGCATTTTTTTCAAAAAATTTCAAGAAAAATCAATTTTGGCACTATTCTAAAACTGTCAAGTGATTCAGATGGCTCAACATGATGGCAACTCTTCGGATGAAAACACCATCATTCGTTCGCATCGCTCATCCCACCCATCCGTCAATGCTCGTGACCGGGATGAGGAAATTTACCCGAGGGGTTCATTTCTGAGATTCGATGACAATAACCATCATCTGGATCTTGCGGTTCCCTTTGACTATCAAATTATAATAGAGATCATCTGCGGCCATCCTCTACGAACCGCGCTTACAAGAGTTGAACTTGTACCGGCCATTTACCTTCAACAGTTCTGGGGTACACTTCAATTCCATCCCACTCATCGTACACCACATTTCACGGCCAAAGTTGACCATTTTGATGCCAGAATCACACTACGAGGACTTCGTCGTGCACTTAACCTACCTTACTCAGCGAATTTTGAGGATCCGGTTCCAGAAGAACAACTATTCACTGATATCCGCAGTCTTGGATATCAAGCCCCCAACAACCAAGTTCTCACCGATTCATCACAATTCAGACGCACCCATCTTCCACGGATATGGTACACACTGTGTTCAATATTCAACCGTTGCATGACTTCCAAACACACAGGCTTAGACAAGACAAATCAGCCTATCCTACGAATGTTTCATGCCTTTGCGTTCAATCGAAACATCGACTACGCCATCCTGCTCTAGAATGAGCTCATCGAGCTGGTCGAGGACAAGGCTCGCCCTAAGAAGAACCGTACCTTTATGCCATATCAGAGATTCTTCCAGATTCTGATTCATCAGACTATGGAAGATAATCATGAGATTCCACGCCGTGAAAATGATCCACAAGGCCCGAGCCAATACATGCATTACATAAAGATGCCCAAGCACGTGGATTTTGCCCATATTGCCGTCATCAGAGAAGACGTCCTCGCATATGCTGACCAACAGTCTTGGGTAGTTAGGCAATATAGGATAGAAACTGCATTGGTGGTCCAGCCAGAGCCGGAGGGACCTCCCCAAGATGCAAACCTACTAGGAGGTGAGGGTCTTAATGTCGAGGGGGTTCAGGAACACGGGGTTCCTGAACAAAGAGAGGTGAGGAGACCTAAAAGAAAGAGAGTCGGGAGAAGTAAACGGACTGTTGGCCATGCATCTTCTTCAGGACCAGTTCAACCACCACCTCGACCTCCTCCAGTTCAGATTTTTGATGATGATGTATCGTAGAACTCAGTTGATGTCGCTGCTGCATCATCTTCTGATGATGATGTAGCTTCATTCATACCTTTCGGAGCTGATGATGATGATGATGACTCCGACCATGGCCCCGATGCCGATTTAATTCCAAGACATATGGGTCAGAGACCACGTGTTGTGAGTTCTGATGCTGATTCCACACGAGATATCGAACTCTCCGACACTGCTACTGACGTCGCGGGTCCTTCAAATCTAAACAAAGAACAAGAAGTAGAAGTGGAGAATATAGCTAGTGGTGAGGAAAGATAGAGAAAAGAAATGAGTGAAAATGTGATAGAGTCGGAAAAAGTTTTAACTATCGACTCTCCCCAAACCGATGGAAGCCGGGTAGCCACATCTTCTGCCAACGAGCGTTTGTCGCCGTTGCGCATTGAATCAGCCATGGTGGACCCATCCCCGCATAGCACAGCCCAACCAAGCCACTCATCGGTCTCTCAACAGACCGGTGTTTCATTTTCCACAGGGGAATTAGCACAAACTCTATCGGCTGCACACTCGGTGTTTGCCGGTATTGAAACAAGTTGGCTCCCGCCCCGGCCACCGATCTTCATTCAACGTACTTCGAGTCTAGGGCCATTTGGACAAACATCATTTCCTAGGACACGAATGATGGCACCCCACCAAGTTGAGAGCTTCCGTGCTCCAACCGGAACACCCCTAGTTAGGCCGCCATTAGTTGGTGCCTCACGAGGACAGGGTGGAAGTCTTGTCACTGCTAACACCATGCCAGCGGTGAACACAGGACGTATAGTTGCTACAACTACTATGTTAACCGAGAACCTAAGTGGCTCAGGTGTTAGATCAATGTTTCCTTCTTTGACTGTTAATCAGGTGGCTCAGAATCTTGGTCCTTATCCGCACTACATCACTTTGGAGGTTCTGCGAGCTTCACTTGCATCGATTGACACCACTTACAAGAAACATATCGACGAGTTGAGGAAGATTGTTGGTGACCTATCTGTTGAAGTTAAAAGAGCAATAAAAGGAAAAGGCATTGCTGAATCGTCATCAACTCCTCCGAATCAACCATCTCGCGCTGAATCCGATCCACAAACACCACCACTAGTCCCATTACATCAAATCCCAACCGACCAGCTCAAATCAGAGTTGTTAGCCCGACTTTTAGCCCAAGGAAATTTCAACACGGCTGAACAGGTAGACCTTGTTGGATTACTACGCCAACAAACCCAACCTCAAACCCAATCCCAAACTTCAACATCCACAAGCCTAGAATTTCAAACCTTAAACGACTCAATCAAAGAAATGACCAAAGCTGTAATTGCCGGCTACCAAACCTTATCCTCGCGGATCACCGTCGTCGAACAGGCGTGTGGTGTCCAAGCTTAAGCCTCAGCAAAAGAAGACATGCGGATCAGGATGATCCTGATCAGCATGAGGGGGAGAAGAGAGCAAGGGTCAGAGAAACAAGTGGCACTGGTATGGGAAATGAAGGGGGTTCAGTCAGTGAACGGGTAACAAGTGAAGGTGGAACGGTGATTGATGTGGTACAGGTAGAAGAGACTGAAATGGAAGTTCTAGCTGGTGTCTTAACCGGGGTTGAAAAGCCTTCGGTTGTTGACAATAGAACGGCGGACGAGCGGATGGCCGACAAAATGATTATTGATATCATCTACATTGATTC
Organism: Saussurea involucrata; assembly: GCA_033807775.1. Taxonomy (NCBI): domain Eukaryota; kingdom Viridiplantae; phylum Streptophyta; class Magnoliopsida; order Asterales; family Asteraceae; genus Saussurea; species Saussurea involucrata. Next base: position 91,418,759 of record CM066327.1, on the reverse strand, counting down.
AAAGGAAGAGCCAGAGCAGTTGAGCCACAAGATCAAAGAAGAAATAGTTGAAGCTCTGGACAATGAGTTTGACAATACTGGGGATCAGGATATGGAATTTGAATCCGAAGATGATGCTCCTCCACTCCTAGAAACAACAGATCCGGGTACAGGTACTTCAGCTCCACAAGCACTGGTAATTCATGATGGAAAGATCAGAGATCCTGTACTTGAGGCCGGATTTAGACTCTATCAAGAGGTTATTGATGTTGAGCCGAGATATGTGGCCACGGGTGAAAGAGTCGCTATTCTAATTCCCTTCCAAGAAAGCTTAAGGAAAGATTTGTTCGTAAAAGACGTTCAGAGAATAAACTTGGAGAAAGTCTATGGGATAGAGGACTGGCCATCACTTTAGAAGATCGAGTTTCTGCTTGTTATAGGCAACAAAGACAGAGAAACAAGTGCTGTCAGATCGGAAAACATGATAATGAAGGTGCTGAAGGTTGAATCTCAAAAGCTGCTCAATGTCTTTTATCCTGAATTCACTGTCCTAAGATCTGATGGTTCTGAATGTGTGTTCTCCGAGGCTGATTTCAATAGTCTGAAACTAGATGATCTCCAAAGCCTTTACAACCTCCTAGCCACCCTCCCGGAGAAGAAAGTAGAATTGTCTGCCGCAGATCAAAGTGTCAAAAGATTCATGCGGAACATTCTAAAGTTCTCCTATCTCACTGACTTTCAGATGGCTCTTGGGTCTCACCAATCTAATGTAAATCTGAGAGGACCAAACCAACGTCTCGCTGCTATCCAAGGTATTCCTGCTTACACTGTTCTGAAGAAACCAGATCTTGGAGTTGTCTACCTCAATCAAGACTCAAAGAAGTGATTTATGAGAGACATTGAAGTAACCAAGTTCAGCGATGGTACATTTGAGATGATTGTGGCACATTTGAAGATCAAGCTTCATCTGGATGAAAGTGGAGAGGTGAAGCTCAAAGATAAAGAAAGAGACCTGATCAACCAAGTGATTGAAGTTGTTACCTACCTGAAGGAGTACCGACATGCATTACGAAGATTCGAGATCATCTTCGGTATTCAGAAGAAATATGTGACCCCAGTAGACGTCTAAATCTTTTGCCTCTACATTGGTACAAAGGGGGAGATTGTTAGTTCTTAATTATGATTGTACCAAGTAGAGGGACCAAATATGTAATAGTGTCAAACTTTTCATAGGTATATAATGTTTGCTACTTTCCTCTTTAGGAATTAGGTCATTTCATCACACATAGTAGCCACATACACTAGTATTGCATTCCAATTCATCTTGTGAGCTACTTGATCATTATTGAATATAGAGATGGCTTCCTTTGTTGTTTATATGGATTGATTACTTGTTCTGGGATCACAGTGATAGATAGAGTTATACAAGTTCATTTTATAAGCACTGATCAAATGTGAACTAGTGAAGATTTTACTCTTCTAAGTTCAGCATTCCAAGCTCGCTGATGAGAAAGTTGAATCTTGTCTCATCAAGAGGTTTGGTGAACAGATCAGCTAACTGAAAGTCAGTTGGGATAAAATAAAGTTCTATATCACCATTCATCACATGATCTCTGATAAAATGATACCTGATTTCGATGTGTTTGGTCTTTGAGTGTAGCGCTGGATTATTGGCTATAGAGCTGGCACTACTGCTGTCGCAATAGATTGGAATTTTCGAGAGCTGAAGGTCATAGTCCAGTAGTTGATTTCTCATCCACAAGACCTGAGAACAACAACTTCCACCAGCTACGTATTCAGCTTCATCGGTTGAGGTGGACACTGAGTTTTGCTTTTTACTTGTCTAACTCACCAGCTTTCCACCCAGGAGATGACAGCCTCCTGTGGTGCTTTTCCTATCCAATTTCCAACATGCAAAATCACTATCATGCACGAGGAGCTTGCTTTAATCCATAAAGTGCCTTATCCAGTTTATAAACATAACCTAGATGCTTAGGATCTGAGAATTCTGGAGGTTGTTCCACGTAGACTTCTTCATTCAGCTTTCCATTGAGGAACACTGACTTAACATCCATCTAATAAACTTTGAAGTTTCTGTGTACTGCGTAAGCTAAGAATAGAGGAATAGCTTCGAGTCTTGCCACTGGGGCGAATGTTTCGTCGTAATCTATACCTTCCTCTTGTCTGTATCCCTGAGCAATGAGACGAACCTTGTTGCAGGTTACAATTCCATGTTCATCCAACTTATTTTAATAGACCCATTTAGTGCCTATCACTGACTTGTCGGATGGTCTAGAAACGAGCTTCCAAACTTTATTTTTTACGAAATCTGTCAGCTCTTCTTGCATAGCGCTGACCCAGTTTGGATCTCTTAGGGCATCATCTGTTTTCTTTGGTTCAATCAGAGAAATAAAGTTAACAAATAAACAAATATTACCTGCACTTCGTCGAGTCTTAACACCAGCGTTTGGATCACCAAGAATCTGATCAATAGGGTGACTTATGGTCCATCGCTGAGCCGGAGCATGGGTCGCTGGCTCAACCTGAACTACTGGAGGAGCTGAAGATGAGGCTTCAGCAACTTTTGGTATTTCAGCCAAGAGAGGAAGAGGTTCAGATGTCATTTCATTCACTGATTGCTGAGAAGTAGATGGTATATCTGAGATAGAAGCTTCAGAGGCAGGCATAGTGTTAATAGGAACAGCTGAGACCCATGATGTTTCAGCTTCACAAGATTGAATGCTTGGGATGATAGTAGGATCATCATCTTCAGCGGGATGAGTATGAGATGGAGGAGTGGGAGCGTCTTCTGAATCACCAAGATGAGAAAACATCCATTGATTCAGTTCTTCAAAATCGGAAGAAGGTCTGGAGTTCGCTGAACGAGATTCATCAAAAGTAACGTGAATTGTTTCTTCTACAGTCTGTCATCTCCTATTGAAGACTCTGAAGGCTTTGGAGATTGAAGAATATCCAAGAAAGATTCCATCATCAGCCTTAGGATCAAACTTTCAAAGGGCATCTCGGTTGTTCAGTATGAAACACTGATATCCAATGATGTGAAGAAAACTAATTGAAGGCTTTCTCCCATGAAAAAGTTCATAGGCAGTTTTCTTGAATCTTTTGACAATCAGCGACCTGTTTTGAGTAAAACAAGCAGTGTTGACAGCTTCTGCCCAACACTGTTGGTCCCGAAGGGCTATACATGTTTGTAGAAGGGGGGGTTGAATACAAACACACAAGTTGTACTTTTCTAAATTGTTTATTCATAAATCATTAACAATTTACAGCTTGTTGCAGAACAAGATTAAGGATAAACCGAAATCTAAACAAGTTGGAACACTATGTTTCTTGCACTAAGAAAGAGAATGAAATTACTAATAATAACCTATCTCAAGATAAGAAAGATGACTTGTCCAGAGTTAGCAAGTGCTTCAAAAATGAAGTTGGGGTCCTTCTTATATACCGCATGCATTTAATGCACGGCAGTTTACACTTTACACGTGGCAGCAGCTGATTGGTTGCATGTCATTGACCTTTGTAGACAACCTTAGTAGCTGTATGTTTGAACAGTGTAGTATCAGAGTGGTTGTACGATTTCAGACAATAAGGAGGTTCTTTTCTGACATATCGTACGGAGTCGTGCAAGGGTGGTTACGACAAAAGTACTTTGTACGGAGGACTTCATGATCAGCTTTTCGTTGATTCAGTGCTTTACCATTGTTTATCAGTGAATGATAAAGTTCAGTGATAGCTGAAGTCTTGTACTTGATACTTCACGTTGACTGGACAAATCTGAGTCTTCGCTGATCCGCATCAGTTCATTAGGAGACTTGTCGCTGGTTCTTGAGCTTGATCTTCGACTTCAGCGTAGAACCTATGTTGACGTGAAACTTGTCTTCAGGGATCATAAGTAAACAACTAACTTATCAGCGATCACCATAAGGACTGAACAGACTCAGAGCATTATGGTGAACAGTGTTCGCTGAATGTTTAATCTAAAGAGCGAGAGTTCCTATCAGTGGTACTGTAAGATCTTAGTACTTATCAGCGATAGTGAAACTCTGATACATATTGTTTACTTACAATTTTCACTAAGTATTTAAGAGAGGGTCATTATCAAATCACTGAGGGTTTGGATCAACAATCTCCCCCAATTTGATTATGACATAGAAACAGAGAAAATTGCTATTTAATGAAAACATAAGGATAAAAAGAACTCATAAAATATTTGTCCCTTTTACTGTTTTCTGGGATCTTTTCTGTACTGATGGAGTAAAGTACTTTCGCTGAAATCTTTCTTTAAACTTCGAATCTGATTACAAAAGGAAGTGGAAAGATTACAAGTACAAGTGAAATAAAATACAAGTACAAAAGAATAATTGTTACAATAGAAGAATGAGGCGATCCTATCAGTTTATAAAGGTTCTTCCTTAATGAGAAGTTCATCAAGGGTCTTTGATGTGGGAATCATCCAGTCAGGGACATTTACTCCTTGATTCCTTTTGTTCAGCGCTTCTTCAAAAATCAAGGGTTTAAGATACCGTGCCTGAATGTCGTTTTTGAAGTCACACCAGTAGATGAGATCTTTCAGTTGTTCGATGGGAGTGATGTGAAGCTCAGAGATACGTTGAAAATGTTTTCGTCCATCATAGTCAATAAAGAATATCCCATAGGGTTTGCTTATGACTTTCCCAGGGATGAAAGTCTCACCAGGAGGAAGAGATGTGTCAAGTGCAGAAAGGTCAGGTTCTGGACCAATGACTTCATCAAGAGAAAAACCAATACCTGTTTCGTTTCGTATACGAGGACCATCATCTGAAGATTTAGACTTTTTCTTTGGAGAGGCCATTCTTTTCTGACTTTCGAGAGGAGGGGGAGGAGGAGGAATATCCACACAAGAAGAGACTAAGTCGATATGGTTGTTTATCAGCTTTTCAACATGATCCTTGTACTTAGACTGAGACTTCTGGATGGCTAATCTGATCTACAACCATTCAGAGAGACCGTACTTCGTGATGGCTTCAGCATAGAATTTTTCGTACTGTCCATTCTCTCTGAATATCTCGATTTCAGTGATTGAAACTTTGAGGGTTGATCTTCCAGCGATGAGTACCTTGATGATTCTGGCAGGTCGATATCTGAAGTGTACCTTTTCTTTGCACCAGATTAAGGTAGATTGAGACACAGTTCTTTTTTCTTCAACGATCTTCTTGGCGTCTTCCCATAGCTGACGTTGAACTTCGATTGGAGTTATTTTCAGCTTGGGGTCTTTAACTGATTGTTGAGTAAGCTGGATGGTGAGTTTTCTGTCTTTTTCTTTAGCTTCCCTTCTTTCAGCGATTAGACGTTCAACTCTGAGGTGATCCTTGTATTCCTTTTGAGAAAGTTTGAACTTTGGAGGAATAGAAGGAAGTTGATCACGCTTCAGAATGATTCGCTGAGCCTCGAACTTCTTTATTATATCTACTCTTCTTTTCTGATCCTCTTCACTTGGTTTTTGAGGAACCAAGGAAGGTCTGTTTGTATGAGAGATTGTATGTTCTTCAGGTTCATCAGTCTTAGAGATCAAATCCAAGACTGGGATTATTTCTTCAGCGTTGGGAGCTGGGATTATTGTTGGTGAAGTCGCAGCTGTAGGAACTTCAATGATATCCTCAAACAGGGGAGAGGACTAGCTGAAACACAGCGATCGTACGAGTAAGAACTTGGGTAGAACAGAGATAGAGAAAGAATGTGGTTGTGTATAGAAGTTGTGGAGAGGAGAGCTGAATGTGTATAGATAAAGGAGGGATGTAGTGTAAGGAAGATTTAGTTTACCTGACAAACTGGCTTTGGAAGCGAGATCATCAGATTGTCATTGTCTTCAGCGACACCTTTTCCTTTGCCCTTGTCAGCTTCAGATGCTGAAGGCTTTGATTTGGTCCGCTCCACTGAAGGTTCGTTTATCACGATCCCTTTAAGAGTTGTAGTCTTCTGAGCAGGATTGACGATAAAGGAGTCATCATCATCATCATCGTCATCATCACCCTTATCACTGGATGATGGTTCATCGTCAGATTAGTCGACGACTTCATCGTCTTCAGCTTCAGATTCAGATTCTTCAGCATTTTCTTCGAGTTGCTCCCCCTCAGATACAGAGGTAAGCTTCTCGGTTCCCTCAGGGTTTTCATCTCCCTGAGGTCCAGCGGCTGTTTCTTCATTTGTCTTCTCACCCTCTTCAGTAAGGGTAAGGTCTTCACTCTTCTCCCCCTTGATAGATTCATCATGGGGAAGGTATTCAGTCTTCTCCCCCCCCCCCTTCCTCATGATGAGTGCGGGAGGAATGCGGTGACTCAGCCGTTGGTTTTGGTTCCCTGTCTTCTTGGCCAGGGATCCCCATGTAATTTTCAATCTCTGTTACTCTGTCTTCAAGGCCAGTAATAGCAGGAGTGATCTTCAAGAGTTTAGCCCGATCAGCAGTAGTAAAATGCGAAGGTGCAGGAGCAGGGGCGGTCATGTTGTGCAGGATCTGCTGCATCATTGTCTTCATTGAACCTACGTCAGTCTTTACAGAACTCACGTCAGTTTTTAATGAACTTACGTCAGTATTTAAGGAACTCACGTCGGTCTTTACAGCAGACATATCTCCTTCGAGTTTTCCAACCGATGTCTTCAGCATTGTGACCTCGCTGGACATGGATTGAACTGATGTTTTGATAGAGAGGTAGTTTGTGTAGATGTCAGCGAGAACTTTGGCAAAGTTGCTGAGAGTATGATCAACTTTCTCCAAGTCAGCTTTGGAGGCATTCTTTTCAACCACTATTGTTAGCTTTGTAAGATTCTCTCCAGCGTTTGTTACAGCTGAAGAGTTGTGTGAGAGAGTAATGGTGAGACCTGTCAGCTTCGTCTTTATATTCTTCAGAGAGGCGTTGATGTCTCCCAAATTAGGACCTGTAACATATAAGTACTTGTGAACAGAGGAAAGCTCAGAAGTTTGGGGTTCAGTTACAGTGTATATGGGTTGGTGTGTACCTACAGGAGGATTGGTGAATTCATCAAAATCTCTGTGTCCTGAGAAGAGTTCCATGTCATCAGCTAGAGTGCGTGTACGCATGGTCATCTCTGCAGGTCCTACATCCATCATTCCTTGAAGAGTATCAACTTTAGCTTCTAGAGGAATGATAGGTGCTCCAGTGGTGACAACTGGATTAGAGTCCAATAGAGTAGAGAGAGGAGCGAAGGTTGAGAATGTTGGTTGGGTGCAGGGTTCAGCGTTGGATCCGCTGAGAATCACTTCTTCAGTTTATGGAGAGACTGAAGGAGGTTGGGTAGATTCCAAGTTTATAACCTCAGCGTTTAGAGACGCTGAAGCTGGGATGGAATGGGTGGCTTGTTCAGCTGTGGCAGAGCGTACCAGTAAACGTTCCTTCAGCTCTTCGAGATGAGCTGAGGAGTCTTCAGCAAGAGATTGCTGGGGTTGCTCCTTGGTTTTCTTAGTTCTTTTGGAACTAAGTTGGGTAGATGAGTGTTTCCTTTTATTGGAAGGAATGGAGGTTGCAGCTTGGGTATCAGCGATGGGTTTGTCCGCTGAAGGAGCTGCAGAAGTCGAAGAAGTAGGGTTGAGAAGAGTTAAGAGTGTAGAGAGACGTACCTCGTTTTCCAATGGCTTGAAGTCGAGTACTTTAGGGCCAACCTGAGAGAGTTTTAGGTCACCCTCTTTTGGGTAGTTGTCCTTCAGGCCTGTTTGGAAGACGGCGCTGAGGAATCTTGGATATGGAACCCATGGTGATCGGTCAGCGGCAAAGTCTACTCTGAGAACTAGATCATCGTAGATTATTGATGCCTAGTCTATATGTAGACCTTTCAGCAATGCATATCCCATTGCTTGCTGAGGTTGAGCTGCTTGATCAGAGGAGCCGGTCTTTGCAGTCATGCAGCATATTAAGTGAGTGAAGATGAAGTTCATCTCGCTGGGCATTTTTGATTTCTTGATGAGGGTCAGTTTCTTCTCAGGCTTCTTGTCCCTCCCAGTTTCCCAAACATAGCCCATTGCATCAAAGAATGCAGTGATGGCTTCCCTATCAGAATGTTTCTTGTGGTCAGGGACAGGAACAAAAGGTTTTTCTTTAGAGGCGATGGGAAGGCTTAGGGCTTTGCGGATAATGGCAGGGTGTTTTTGAGGAGTCTTTGGTTGATGGTAGCTGAGAGTGTCTGGCAGAGTACCAGAACTGAGAAAGTAGTAGCTGATGTGCAGGAGGTGTTATGGTCAGGGCTGTAGAGAGGCAACAATTTTTCAGGAAATTCACAGCATCATTCAGATGTGTGACTTGCTTTCGAGGAGGAAACTCGAGAAGCGCATAGAGGTTGTTGGTTTTTGTCCAATCAAGTTCGTCAAGAGTCAACTTGACCTGAGGAGCCTTGATGATTTCCAATTACTCAGCAGAAGCAGCAGTGTTCTCAGCAATAGTGTTCTTGGCAGTGGAAATGTCAGTAGATGCCATTTCTGTATTATCAGTTCAACCAAAGATATAACAAATAAGAGTAGTCTTAATGTGGAAAGATTTTCCAATAAGATGGTTCGAATTTTGTCCATCTCATTCAGACAAAAATGTCTTAATAAAGATTAGGGTTTTTCTTGGTTTTGCAAAAGAAATGCAAACCAAAAAAAATCTTGTTTTCCAGTTTCCTTTGAGAATTAGGATTCTGGAAAAACGTATGAAAAACAAGTTTAAGATTTTGCGTTTAAACTTGAAGAACAACCATGAAAGGTTGTGTTCATAAAACCATGAAAGAAATGATTTCATTTTTGAAAGAGTTCTTTTGTTTGATCTTGTACAAACAATGAGAAGATCATTAACAAGTTTTAAGAAACAGGTAAATAACAGAAATATTAACCTGGTTCGTTGAAGAAGAAGAAGTTCTTGAAAAACTTGAGAGCACAAATGCAACAGTAATTTTCTTTTTCTTGCTTGGAGGAGTAGTTTTTCGCGTAAAGGAGAAATATAAACCCAAAAAGTGTTTATATAGTGAGATTAGAGAGAGAGAAAAACTCGAGCGGGAAAGTTTTTCATCATGACACGGACACGTGTTTGCATTTGACTGGAAGGTAAACAAAACGTGCAAACGTGTGTCAGAAAAAGAACGTGTCGGGGCTTATCCGTTGCAATGACGTCACAACCGTCCTTTCATTTTCTAGGATGTCTCTGAGGTTTTGAAAACTCATGGACACTTTTGAAAGCACTGAATAGAAATATCAGTTGTTTTTAGAAATTTCAAAGTATCGCTGATTAAGGAAGAGATATTCAGCAATGCAATTTGTTTTGAAATCTTGCATTCACATGCGATTGTCAGTCAGAGAAAAACATACCTTGATATCAGCGAATCAAGTTTATTCAGAGAGAATGATAGAATGGGTTATACAAGTTGATTTTATCCTATCGATGATCAAATGTGAACCGCTGAAGATTTTACTCTTCATAATTCAGCATTCGAAGCTCGCTGATGAGAAAGTTGAATCTTGTCTCATCAAGAGGTTTGGTGAACAGATCAGCAATCTGATATTCAGTTGGGATAAAGTGAAGTTCTATATCACCATTCATCACATGATCTCTGATAAAATGATACATGATTTCGATGTGTTTGTCTTTGAGTGTAGCACTGGATTGTTGGCTATAGCGATGGCACTTGTGCTGTCGCAATAGATTGGAATATTTGAGAGCTGTAGGTCATAGTCCAGTAGTTGATTTCTCATCCACAAGACCTGAGAACAACATCTTCCAGCGGCTACATACTCAACTTCACCTTTGGAGGTGGACACTGAGTTTTTCTTTTTACTTGTCCAACTCACCAGCTTTCCACCCAGGAGCTGACAGCCTCCCGTGGTGCTTTTCCTATCCAATTTGCAACCTGCAAAATCACTATCTGAATAGGCGATTAGATCGAACCCTGAGTCTTTGGGATACCAAAGACCTAGATTCGCAGTACCCTTAAGGTATCGAAAAATTCGCTTTACAGCGGTCATATGAGATTCCTTATGTTCTGCTTGATATCGTGCACACAAACAGGTTGCGTACATAATATCGGGTCGGCTAGTTGTAAGCTACAAGAGAGAGCCGATCATCCCACGGTACAGCGTGACATTAACAGGAATACCTTTAGTATCCTTTTCTAGTATCAGCGGTGGTGCCATAGGGGTTTTCATAGCTGAACTCCGAGTTAAATCGAATTTCTTCACCATATCTTTAACATACTTTCCCTGATTAATGAAAGTTCCTTTTTCATTTTGCTTTATCTGAAAACCAAGGAAATATGTTACTTCACCCATCATGCTCATTTTATACTCATCTTTCATCCTATCAGCGAAACGAGTACAAAGATCATGGTTAGTAGAACCAAATATAATGTAATCAACATATATCTGAACAAGGATGATATGACCTTTTACTTTCCTGAAAAATAGAGTCTTATCGATTTTACCACGCTCAAATTGTTCGATATGGAGATAAGTAGAGAGAGTGTCATACCATGCACGTGGAGCTTGCTTTAAGCCATAAAGTGCCTTATCCAGTTTATAAACATAACCTGGACGATTAGGATCTAAGAATCCTGGAGGTTGTTCCACATAGACTTCTTCATTCAGCTTTCCATTTAGAAACGCTGACTTAACATCCATCTGATATACTTTGAAGTCTTTGTGTACAGCGTATGCTAAGAATAGATGAATAGATTCTAGTCTTGCTACTGGAGCAAATGTTTCATCGTAATCTATGCCTTCCTCTGGTATGTATCCCTGAGCAACAAGACGACCCTTATTGCGGGTTACAGTTCCATGTTCGTCCAACTTGTTTCGATAGACCCATTTAGTGCCTATCACTGCTTTGTCAGTTGGTCTTCGAACAAGTTTCCAAACTTTGTTTCTTTCGAATTCAGTCAGCTCTTCTTGCATAGCGCTGACCCAGTTTGGATCTTTGAGGGCATCATCTATCTTCTTTGGTAAATCAGAGAAATAAAGTTAACAAATAAACAAATATTACCTGCACTTCGTCGAGTCTGAACACCAGCGTTTGGATCACCAAGTATTTGATCAATTGGGTGATTTACAGTCCATCGCTGAGCCGGAGCGTGAGACGCTGACTCAAACTGAACTGGAGGAGCTGAAGATGAGGCTTCAGCAGCTTCTGGAGTATCAGCCAAGAGAGGAATGGGTGCAGTTGTCATTATATTAACTGATTGCTGAGAAGTAGATAGAATGTCTGAGACATTTGGTTCAGAAGCATGTATAGTGTTTAAAGGAACAGCTGAGACCCACGATGTTTCAGCTTCACTATTATGCATATTTGGAATGATAGTAGGACTATCATCTTCAACTGTATGAGTATGAGGATTGGAAATATCTTCTGAATCACCAAGATGAGAAAACATCCATTGATTCAGTTCTTCAGTATCAGCGGATGGTTTAGAGTTCGCTGAACGGGTTTCGTCAAACGTGACGTGAATAGTTTCTTCTACAGTTTGTCTTCTACGATTGAAGACTCTGAAGGCTTTGGAGATTGAAGAATATCCAAGAAAGATTCCATCATCAACCTTAGAATCAAACTTTCCAAGGGCATCTCTGTTATTCAGTATGAAACACTGACATCCAAAGATGTGAAGAAAGCTGATTGAAGGCTTTCTCCCATGAAAAAGTTCATAGGCTGTTTTATTGAATCTTTTGACTATCAGGGACCTGTTTTGCGTAAAACAAGCAGTGTTGACAGCTTCTGTCCAAAACTGAGTAGGCAGGTGAGAATCGCTGAGCATTGAACGTGCAACTTCAATAATTGTTCTATTTCTTCTTTCAGCGACTCCATTTTGTTGTGGTGTTCTCACTGAAGAAAAGTTGTGAGAAATACCCTTACTCTCAAAGAAGGAATCAAGAGAACTGTTTTTGAATTCAGTCCCATGATCACTCATTATTGAGCGAACGGTCAAGTTGTTCAGGGTTTCCATCTTCCGAACAAAGGTGATGAGTTCTTCAGGGGTTTCACTCTTGGAACGGAGAAACATAACCCATGTATAACGAGAGAATTCATCAACTATGACCAGTATATATTTCTTTCCAGCGATGGATTGTTTGTTAACAGGGTCAAACAAATCCATATGGAGAAGTTGTAGAGGAGATGACACTGAGGAGACTTGCTTTGACTTAAATCTTGCTTTGGTCTGCTTCCCTTTCTCACACGCTGAACATAAAGATTCTTTGGCGTATGAGTGTTGAGGTAGACCAGTGACTAACTCTTTTGAAGAAAGAGTGTTCAGTGTCTTGAAATTCAGATGAGAGAGCCTCTTATGCTATAGCCAGTTGACATCAGATGAGGCTTTTGAGAAGAAACAGGAGTTCTCAGTGGTTGTTGAGTCCATGTTTATTACATAAACATTTTCCAAACGATAACCGCTGAGAGCTATCTTCTCCTTTTTGTCAGTGAAAAAGCAGGATTCCTTGGTAAAGATTACTTTTTTATCCTTGTCGCAAAGCTGACTGATGCTTAAAAGATTATGCTTCATCCCTTCAACATATGCGACTCTTCTGAAGGTGGTTGTACCATTAGAGAATACACCAAACCCTCGGGTATGTCCTTTTCCATTTCCACCGAAAGTCACAGAGGGACCCTTCTCTTCCTTGTATTCAGCGAGCATGCTTTTCTTTCCAGTCATGTGTCTAGAGCATCCGCTATCGAGATACCAGATACCCTTCTTAACCTGAGTTACAGAGGTTGAAGTAGAGGGAATGTCTGAACTTTCTTCCTCATCTTCAATCTTGGCGATAAGACAGAGATTGGCTTCATCATCTTCAGAGTCAGATGATGATTCTTCTTCATCAGAGGCAACCCAATCATAGTTAGCCATCAGGCCTTTTCCTTTCTTCTTAAAGCTTTTCAGCTTCGCATATTTTTCTTTCAGCTTGGCGTATTTGTCATCTTTATTCCTGGGAATAAAGGATTTCTTTGGAAAAGTTGAGGGTCTAGAGACTTTCTTTGACCTGCACTCGTTAGCGAAATATCCTATCTTTTCACAGTTAAAACAAGTAGCATTGGCCTTATCAACAGGAGTTGATGATCTTGGCTTGTCAGTAATGGAAAGAGGTTTATTCTTTCTGAACATTTTCTTTTTGGCGAATCTCCTGAACTTTTTAGTGAGGAGAGCCAAAGATTCATCATCATCTGAAGAGTCAAAATCTGGTGACCTTTCAGAGTTACTCTCCAACTCAGTGATAGTGACCGAGGGTCGCTGAGTGGAAGGTTCCTCTGAGATTAAAGCAACAGGGGTGCTTTTGGAATATTTTACAAGATTCTTCTTAAGATGATTCGATTGCTTATGATTCAGCATCGTGCCATATAAGGTAGAAAGGGTCATTGATTTTAGATCCTTTGACAGCTTGAGACACATAGAATAACTGTCCCAGCTTTCAGGTAAACATTCTAAAAACTTTGTCAGCACTTCAAAGTTTGAATATTCCTTACCAACAGTTTTTAGATCTATTATTAAACAGTTAAAACGTTGGTGAACTTCAGAGAGAGTTTCATTCTTACCACAAATGAAACTTGCGTACTGTCTTACCAGGTTGATCTTTCGAGAGTCCTGGACTTCAGAAGTACCTTCATACTGAACACAGATTGTGTCCCACATAGCTTTTGAGGTTTTCAGGTTCATGACGGAATGGTAGACTTCGTCAGGAAGAGCCATGGAGAGTATGGATCTGGCTTTGGTGTCGATAGCCACTTTCTTCTTATCTTCGTCAGTCCATAAATGAATTTCTTTAGGAATCAGCATTTCTGGAATAGCAGGTCTATTCTCAGCGGCTGGACCTGCAGCATCAATTCTTACAGGAATATATGAGCCGTTTTCAAGATAATAAGGCATAGTAGGGTCTACACCTTCTAAGAAGAGAATCATCCTATTTTTCCATAGATTAAAATTATCTCTGGAGAATCTAGGGGGTTTTGCAAGAGAACCATTGTCAATATAGTTTGTGTTTGTGTCGGTAGCCATTTTCAGAAATAGCAAGGAAGAGAAATCTTTGTATAGATTAGATCTTGTTTATGAGATTAAACAAATCTGCTCTGATACCACTTGTTGGTCTCGAAGGGCTATACAAGTTTGTAGAAGGGGGGGTTGAATACAAACACACAAGTTTTACTTTTCTAAATTGTTTATTGATAAATCATTAACAATTTACAGCTTGTTGCGGAACAAGATTAAGGATAAACCTAAATCTAAACAAGTTGGAACACTAAGTTTCTTGCACTAAGAAAGAGAATGAAATTACTAATAATAACCTATCTCAAGATCAGAAAGATGACTTGTCCAGAGTTAGCAAGTGCTTCAAAAATGAAGCTGGGGTCCTTCTTATATACTGCATGCATTTAATGCATGGCAGTTTACACTTTACACGTGGCAGCAGCTGATTGGTTGCATGTCATTGACCTTTGTAGACAACCTTAGTAGCCGCATGTTTGAACAGTGTAGTATCAGAGTGGTTGTACGATTTCAGACAATAAGGAGGTTCTTTTCTGACATATCGTACAGAGTCGTGCAAGGGTGGTTAAGACAAAAGTACTTTGTACGGAGGACTTCATGATCAGCTTTTCGTTGATTCGGTGCTTTACCATTGTTTATCAGCGAATGATAAAGTTCAGCGATAGCTGAAGTCCTGTACTTGATACTTCACGTTGAGTGGACAAATCTGAGTCTTCGCTGATCTGCATCAGTTTATTAGGAGACTTGTTGTTGGTTCTTGAGCTTGATCTTCGACTTCAGCGTAGAACCTATGTTGACGTGAAACTTGTCTTCAGGGATCATAAGTAAACAACTAACTTATCAGCGATCACCATAAGGACTGAACAGACTCAGAGCATTATGGTGAACAGTGTTCGCTGAATGTTTAATCTAAAGAGCGAGAGTTCCTATCAGTGGTACTGTAAGATCTTAGTACTTATCAGCGATAGTGAAACTCTGATACATATTGTTTACTTACAATTTTCATAAGTATTTAAGAGAGGGTCATTATCAAATCACTGAGGGTTTGGATCAACAAAAACTGAGTAGGTAAGTGAGAATCGCTGAGCATTGACCGTGCAGCTTCGATAATAGTTCGATTTCTTCTTTTACCGACTCTGTTTTGTTGCGGTGTTCTCACTGAGGAAAAGTTGTGAGAAATACCCTTACTTTCAAAGAAGGAATCAAGGGATTTGTTTTTGAATTCAGTCCCATGATCACTTCTTATTGAGCAAGCGATCATGTTATTCAGGACTTCCATTTTCCAGACAAAAGTGTGAGTTCTTCAGGGGTGTCACTCTTAGAACGGAGAAACATTACCCAGATAGCGAGAGAATTCATCAACTATGACCGATGTATATTTCTTTCCAACGATGGATTGTTTGTTAACAGGGCCAAACAAATCCATATGGAGAAGTTGTAGAGGAGATGACACTGAGGAAACTTTCTTATACTTGAAGCTTGCCTTGGTTTGTTTTCCTTTTTCACACGCTAAACATAGAGACTCCTTAGCTTATGATTGTTGAGGTAAACCAGTAACCAACTTTTTAGAAGAAAGAGTATTCAATATCTTGAAGTTTAGATGAGAGAGCCTCTTATGCCATAGCCAGTTGACATCAGATGAGGCTTTTGAGAATAAAACAGGAGTTCTCAATGGTTGTAGAGTCCATGTTTATAACGTAAACACTTTCCATACGATATCCGCTGAGAGCTATCTTCTCCTTTTTGTCAGTGACAAAGCAGGATTCCTTAGTGAAAATCACTTTGTTAACCTTGTCACACAGCTGACTGATGCTTAAATGATTGTGCTTCAGTCCTTCAACATATGCGACTCTTCTGAAGGTTGTTGTACCATTAGAGAGTACACCAAACCCTCGGGTATGGCCTTTTCCGTTTCCACCGAAGGTCACTGAGGGACCCTTCTCTTCCTTGTAATCAGTGAGCAGGTTTTTCTTTCCAGTCATGTGTCTAGAGCATCCGCTATCGAGATACCAGATACCCTTTCTTAACCTGCAAACAAAGGAAGATTAGTTTGACTTGGGCATCCATTTTACTAGGGGCCCACACTTGTCAGTGGTGGTAGAGGAAGTGGAAGGTTCAGCAATCTTCGCAGCATCTGAAGATTCAGCTTCTGAACTATTCTTCACTTTGGTTAATTTCTTAACTTCAGTGGTAGGTTTCACCTTAACCTGATTTGCACCAGGAATGGTCTTCTTTGCCTTGGGGGCATTGATCTTCACCTTAGCTAACTTTTCAGCTTTGGTGATTGTGGGGCACTTACTAGCAATATGATTGGTAAGTCCACAGTGATAACATTTCCTATAGCTAAAAGTAGCTTTAGGACCATTTGCATGCTTAGTCGTTAATTTTTAATGAGCAGGGCCAATACCAAGTATACCTCTGGCATTGGAAATGGGAGGAACAATCAGTTCTTCAGATTTCTTACCAATAATATCCACTCTGATTCTAGGAGTTGATCACTGAATAAATCCAGGGATCTTGTTCTTAGAAGTAGAGCGATAAGTCACTGAAGCTTTAGAATCATTCAGCTTAGGTACAAAGGTACCCTTCTGAGGTTTTTGGTTGAAAACTTTTTCTTTGCCTTTACCTTTAAAGATTAAGGTAGGTGTTTCCTCAGGGATGGGAGTTTTAGAAGAGGAACACTGAGATGAGGAAGTGTCGGGGATAGAGGACACGAACATTCCAAACTTAAGCATGGAATAATCAGTGGTTGGTTCTAGAGAATCAGCTTTGTAACCAACACCACGTTTGTCACTCAAAGGAATCCAAGACTTTATTATCTCAGTGATCGTTGTTGAGGATTTACACCATCCTTCAACAGTAGCTTTTTCAGCTTTCAATGCAGCGATAGCTTCTTCACATTCGATTTTAACTAGTTGATTTATATGAACTTGATCTTTTAAATCTTCTTCAATTTTAGAAAGCTTTTCTATTAGAAGGTGACAGTTTTTAAGCTGTTCAGCGAGATCAAGATTTTGATTTTCAACTAAGGTCTTGCCATTCATGGCATCATATAAATTCATAGTCAGGAGATCGATTTTCCGAAGACTATCAGCTTCATCAATATCTGAAATATTAGTAAAGAAGGAAATTGATACCTTAGAGGTAGAAGTTGAAGTAGAGGGAATGTCAGAATTTTTTTCCTCTTCTTCAATCTTTGCCATGAGGCAGAGATTGGCCTCATCATCATCTTCAGAGTCAGATGGATCTTCTTCATCAGAGGCAGCCCAGTCAAAGTCAGCCATCAGGCCTTTGCCTTTCTTCTTAATGCTTTTCAGCTTTAAATATTTTTCTTTCAGCTTCTTGTACTTGTCATCTCTAGCCCTGGGGTTAGAGGATTTCTTGGAGAAAGCTGAGGGTTTAAAGACTTTCTTTGACCTGCATTCACTAGCAAAGTGTCCTACTTTCTCACAGTTAAAGCAGGTAGCAGTAGCCTTATCAACAGGGGTTGATGTTTTTGGCTTGTCAGTGAGTGCGAGGGGTTTGTTCCTTCTGAAGTTACTCTTTCTAGCGAATCTCCTGAATTTATTAGCCAGGAGTGCTAGAGATTCATCAAGATCTGAAGACTCAGCATCTAATGAACATTCAGAGTTAGTTTCCAACTCAGTGACAGTGATAGTAGATCGCTGAGTGGAAGGTGACTCTGAGAGTAAAGCAACAGGTGTGCTTTTGGAATCTTTTACAAGATTCTTCTTAAGATGACACGACTACTCATGATTTAGCATAGTGCCATATAAGGTAGAAAGAGTCATAGATTTTAGATCCTTTGATAGCTTGAGACACATTGAATAACTGTCCCATCTTTCTGGTAAACATTCTAAGAACTTTGTTAGAACTTCAAAGTTAGAATATTCCTTACCAACGGTTTTCAGATCAATAATTAAACAGTTAAACCGTTGATGTACTTCAGAGAGATATTCATTCTTACCACAAATGAAGCTTTTGTACTGTCTTACCAGGTTGATCTTTCTTGAGTCCTGGACTTCAGACGTTCCTTCATATTGAATACAGATTGTGTCCCACATGGATTTGGAGGTTTTCAGGTTCATGACGAAATGGTAGACTTCGTCAGGAAGAGCCATAGAGAGGATAGATCTGGCTTTAGTGTTGATAGCCACCTTCTTCTTATCTTCATCAGACCAATTGTGAGGTTCCTTAGGAATGATTCTTTCAGGAATGGCAGCTCTAGTAATAGTGCTTGGGACTTCAGGATCAATCCTAACAGGAATATATGGGCCGTTTTCGATGTAATAAGGCATAGTAGGGTCTGCACCTTCTAAGAAGAGTATCATCCTATTTTTCCACAGATTAAAGTTATCTCTGGAAAATCTAGGGGGTTTTGCAAGAGAACCATTGTCAATATAGTTTGTGTTTGTGTTGGTAGCCATTATGAGAAATAGCAAGGAAGAGAAAAGATTAGTATAAGCAAGATCTTGTTTATGAGATTAAACAATCTGCTCTGATACCACTTGTTGGTCCCGGAGGGGTTATACAATTTGTAGAAGGGGGGTTGAACACAAACACACAGATTTTACTTTTCTAAATAGTTTATTGATATTTATCAAACAATTTACAACTTGTTGTGGAACAAGATTAAGGATTAAACCTAATCTAAACAAGTTAAGAGATACACTAAGTTTTCTTGCACTAGAATTAAGTAAGAAAGAAGATAAGAATATTACGAATAATATTCTAACACAAAGTAGTAAGAAGAAGGAATGGCCGAGCACTTCATTTCTGAAGTAGGGTTTCTTTATATACTGCATGCATTAAATGCATATCAGTACAACTTTACACGTGGCAACAGCTGATTGGTTGCATGGTTTGACCTTTGTAGACAACCTAGTAGCCGCATGATGAACTGTGTAGAATCAGAGTTGGTTGTACGATTAAGGACAAAAGGGATGTCATATTCTGACATTATCATATGGAGGCGTGCAAGGGGGAAAGACAAACGTAACTTGTAGAGGAAACTTCATGATCAGCATTCGCTGAGTAGATCTTTATCAGCAAGTTATAAAGTTCAGCATTCGCTGAAGTCTTCTACTTGAAACTTCACGTTAAGTGGACAGGTATTGGCTTCGTTGATATCCGCATCAGTTCATTAGTAGACGTGTCGTTGGTTCTTTGGCTTGATCTTCTACTTCAGCGTAGAACATTTGTTGACGTGAAACTTGTCTTCAGGGATCATAAGTAAACAACAAAAACTATCAGCGATCATCAGTAAGATTGAACAAGCTTAGGGCTTGCTGATGAACAGTTTTGCTGAATGTATAAATTAAAGACCATGAGTTTCCTATCTGCGGTACTATAGAGACATAGTACTTATCAACGATAGTGAAACTCTAATACATATTTTCTACTTACAATTTTTACTAAGTGTTTCTCAGAGAGTCATTATCAAATCACCGAGGGTTTGGATCAACAGAGGCCAACCTCTGCCTCATGGCAAAGATAGAAGAAGAGGAAGAACAAACTGAAATTCCCTCTGCTTCATCTTCTACCTCTAAGGTATCAACTTCTTTCTTTACTAATATTTCAGATATTAATGAAGCTGATAGTCTTCGAAAAATTGAACTCTTGACTATAAATTTATATGATGCCATGAATGGCAAGACCATAGTTGAAAATCAAAATCTTGATCTCGCTGAACAACTTAAAATCTGTCACCTTCAAATAGAAAAACTTTCTAAAATTGAAGAAGATTTAAAAGATCAGGTCCATATAAATCAGATAGTCAAAATCGAACGTGAAGAGCTATCGCTGCATTAAAAGCTGAAAAGGCTACTGTTGAAGGATGGTGTAAATCCTCAACAACGATCACTGAGATAATAAAGTCTCAGATTCCCCTGAGTAACAAACGTGGTCTTTGTTACAAAGCTGATACTCTAGAACCAACCACTGATCATTTCATGCTTAAGTTTGGAATGTTCGTGTCCTCTATCCCTGACACTTCCTCATCTCAGTGTTCTTCTTCAAAAACTATCATCCCTGAGGAAAAACCTACCTTAATCTTTAAAGGTAAAGGAAAAGAAAATGTTTTCAATCAAAAACCTTAGAAGGGTACCATTGTACCTAAGCTGAACGCTTCTAAAGCTTTAGTGACTTATCCCTCTAGTTTTAAGAACAAGATCCCTGGATTTATTCAGCGATCTACTCCTAGAATCAGAGTGGATATAATTGGTAAGAAATCTGAAGAATTGATTGTTCCTCCCATTTCCAATGCCAAAGGTATACTTGGTACTGGCCCTGCTCATTTAAAATTAACTGCTAAGCATGCAAGTGGTCCTAAAGCTACTTTTAGCTATAGGAAATGTTATCACTGTGGACTTACCAATCATATTGCTAGTAAGTGCCCCACAGCCACCAAAGCTGAAAAGTTAGCTAAGGTGAAAATCAATGCCCCCAAGGCAAAGAAGACCAATCCTGGTGAAAATCAGGCTAAGGTGAAACCTACCACTGAGGTTAAGAAATTATCCAAAGTGAAGACTTGTTCTGAAGCTGAATCTTTAAATGCCATGAAGATTGCTGAACCTTCCACTTCCTCTACCACCACTGACAAATGTGGGCCCATGGTAAAATGGGTGCCCAAGTCGAACTAATCTTCCTTTGTTTGCAGGTTAAGAAGGGTATATGGTATCTCGATAGCGGATGCTCTAGACACATGAATGGAAAGAAAAACCTGCTCACTGAATACAAGGAAGAGAAGGGTCCCTCAGTGACCTTTGATGGAAACGGAAAAGGCCATACCCGATGGTTTGGTGTACTCTCTAATTGTACAACAACCTTCAGAAGAGTCGCATATGTTGAAGGACTGAAGCATAATCTTCTTGTTAGGGTCAATTTAATGTTGATTTAAAGTTCAAGGGTTTATTTTGTAATAGTTTAACTTGAGCCTATTTGTAAACGGGCCGTGGGCTTGTTAACCACGGGCCCGCCATATTTAAAGTTAGCTTAGCTTAGAAAATTAAGCTAGTTGTCTCATTTGCTTTCTTGCTCATTATTGTAATTCTCCCTCAATATTGAAAGCTTAATCAGAGATGACCAATTGAAATCGTTACTCTATTGTTTTATCTGTTTGATTTCATAATCGTTGCACGGATCTGGAACTAACAATTGGTATCAGAGCAGACGGACGGATTCGATTCAAAGCATTCATATTGATTTCTGGTAAGATTTGACTTTTTCACGTCTGCCATATTCTTGAATTTTCAAATCCTTGATTCTGGTAAAATTGTTCGATTCTGCTTATTGGGTTATGTTAGTATTATTCCCATTAGTGTATCTGCAAATTTTCACATCCCAATTCGATCGTTTGAGTGGTTAATTTAGCAAATTAAGTTCAAAGTTTTTGATAGTATTCTTCATCAAAAATCGAATTTTTATCATCAAAACTTGTTGTTTTTGCTTCAAAATCGATTGGGTTAGTGTTAGTTTTGTGTTTGGTAGGGTTTATAATTTTTCAGGAACCTTCTTGAGCAACCCTAATCGAAAATCAATCGAATTGGAAAAGGCAGTCGTGGTTTCCGGACAACACAGCCGTAGTTTCCGGACGTTTGTGTTATTCCATCCGGACTCGTCCTCTTTCCGGGTACATCATACTTTCCGGGTAAGTTCAGCATTCCGGGTAAGTATTCTAAACTCCAATCTATCCGGGTAAAACTTGTTTTCGGAAAACCAAAGCTCCCGGTCATAATTTTTCCCGGATATCCTTGCATCCGGTAAGTGCTTTATCCGGAAACTCTTGTTATCCGGAAATCTTAAGTCATCCGGTAAGTATTACATTATTTTTATTCTATTCGGACATTTTAGTCATCCGGTAATCTTGGTTATCCGGAAAACTTAAGCTGTCCGGACTCTTTTCACTTATCTGGACTCTTCTGTATTATTGAACTGTTTTCACTAATTCTGATCCGGACACTTCCAGATCAGACTCTTATTTGGATTCCTATCCAGTAAGATCATTATTAGTTCATACCAGTCGTAGAACCTGCGTTAGGAGTACACTCTTAGTGCCTTGTGTTAGGTTTACACTTTGAATCAATCAACTCGTCTGAAGATCACTACGTTGCAACCAAAGATGTCTACTTCGCGTGAAGTTCTTGAAATCGGCACCAACTCCAAACCACCGTGTCTCTTTCCAAATGAGTACAGCCAATGGCGCGACAGGTTCATGCTCTTCATAGAGTCCAAGGACAACTACGAGTACATCAAGAGAGCTCTTGAAGATGGTCCAATCCCTTGGCCGATGAATGAAATAGCAACAACTGCAACTGCTCTAGCTCGTAGTACGAACAAAGACTATCACCGAAATGACCGAAGATGAAAGAGCCATGATCGAAGGTGAAAAGCATGCAAAGAGATATCTTGTCCAAGCCCTTCCCAGCCCGATCTATACAACTATCGACAGCTACAAAGAAACGGCAAAGGGTATGTGGGATCAAGTGGCCAGAATGATGCATGGGAGCGATGTCGGAAATCAACTAAAGATCAACAGCGCGATAACCAAGTTCGATGGTTTCAAGCAGGGCACCGGCGAATCTCTCACACAGACCTATGAACGGTTTTGCTCACTTCTTAATGACCTGAACAAGAATAAGATCACTCGCTCCAACACAGAAAACGCGCTCAAATTTCTCAATAATCTGTTGCCGGAATGGAAGATGTTTGCTTCTCATGTCAAGCACAACAACTTGATAGAGAATATCGGCATCAATGAACTCTATGAGACACTTCTTCAAGACGAAGATGAAGTGAATGAGCTTCTGAGCGAGAAGAAGACTGAATCAAAGCCAGCTGCTGATCCTATAGCACTCATGTCATCCAAGAAAGGGAAATCTTCGAGCAGTCACTCAAAACATGCTCAAAAGAAAAACTCTTCCGAATCTGAAAAGGAAGACAGTGACTTTAATGATGAAGTATCTGACTTCAAGAAAGCGATAGCTCTGCTTACGAAATCTTTCCAACAACAAAAGTACTATAAGAAGCCTTTGTCCAACAATCAGCGCTACTCCACCTCCTCCAACAAGCGCCATGACCATCAGGACAAGTATGAGGGAAAGAAGAAAGCTGATGAGCAAGGGAAGTCAGAGAAGAAGGAGAAGACTGAGAAATCAGAAAGTAAGAAGAAGGATGAGCCAGTGACATGCTACAACTGCGGAAAGCTTGGTCACTTTGCTAAAGATTGTACGAGGCCTGTGGTAAAGACTTCTCACTACGACAAGGCAAAACTCGCATTGGCTGAGCAAAAGGAAGCTGGAGAAGCCATGTTTGTGGAAAACGACTACTGGTTGGGTCGTTCTGATGATGAAAGCGATACTGATGGTGCAAATGCTTTCATGGGCTATCACTCTCCAGCTGATGAAGAGAAGACAAGTCAGGTATGTGATTCTTCTGAACAAGATTTCCTGAATAAAATGCAATCTTTTACCGACCAGGCAGATTCCTTTAAGGCCACCACTAAAGAACAAAAGCTTAAGATTAGTTCACTAACCGAAAAGCTAGATGTTCAAACAAGAATAACTGAAAAACATAAGTCTGAAAATGCTATGTTAAAGGAAAGATGCAAAATTCTTTCAATAGCACCCAAAGACTTAAGGGCCAAATTATATGATCTTCAGTCTCAGTTTGATCAGTGCATGAATGAGAAAGAAGAACTTGTTTATCAATGTTCCTCTCTTCAAATTCTGCACAAGGAGTTTGTTACTAAAATTCTTGATGTTGAAACCAAACTCCACAAAAGGGGTCAAACTGATCAAACCATCTTTCTGAATAAACCCAAGGAGTTCACTTATTTTAACAAAGAGTGGGGAATCGGATATGATAACCCACGCTATTTGAAAAAGGGAAGATATCAAACTCCTACTCTGTATGATTTTGCATGTTTTGGGTTAGAGAAAACGTATCCGGAATATGCCATTCAATGGACTGGTCCTCTTGAACCCGAAAAAGAAGAGGAAACCGAGGATTATAAACGCGCACACAAACGAGGAATACAGCTTCCGTTTTGTTATGAACCTTTAAATTATTCCTATAAAAAGAACAAAAAGTATCTCTCAAATGACTACTTCGACCCTTACAAGGTTGCTAAGCCCAAGGATTCCTCCAAAAAGGATGAGGACCAAACATCTGCATCCAAGACTGAGACGGACGAGTTTAAATTCTATGTTCCCCCTCTCATCTTGGAAGCAAAGACTGTCGAGTTGGAGGAGTCGTTTGAGAAAGAAAGGTTTGTTTTTCAAAACGAAAAGAAAGCGCTAATATCTGAGATTGAGAAACTCAATTCTGAGAAACTTGAGAATCCACAACCGGTCAAAACCGAAACTGTGTCGGATGGGGGACAGGAGTTCCTTCGGTTTGAAATCAATCGACTCACGTCACAACTGTCCGCTTTGGCAACATAAGTGATGCAAGAGAAAGTGAGTAAAGGTCAACTCTAAGAGCAGTTTGACCAACTCCAATCTGAAAAGAAGATTTCACCCGAACTTTCCTCTAGCTCATCGGATACGTCTTCGTGCAAAGTTTTCTTAGGTAAAATATCTACCACACAAGACGGTAATGATTCTCAAGATGAGTGTGTTAAAATGAATTTAAACTCTGGTTTTTTCCTAGCTTCCGCACCGAATTCCCCAAAGCACACTGACACTAAGTGTTCCTCGCCTTCCTCACCTAATCCAAGTCCTGCAATTCCGGAGATAAACTTTTCTGAATACATGAACTCTGAAGGTAACTCTGATGGAGAGTTTGAGTCGTTCCCTTTCGACAAACCTCTCCCGAGTCACACTGATTTTTTGTCTCCAGTAGTCAATCGCCCGGTCAATTTTTTAAAGGGTAGCAGTTCTAACACAAAGGCCCCAGCTGTGATCAAGATTTCACAATCAAAACCAACTTCTAAACCTGTTTCTAAAAGGTAGTCACAGCCGAGGCAAAAGACCGAGCAATTGCCTACCAAAGATACCGTTCCTTCAAAAGTCACTGACCATTCCGTCCCTGTTGTTTCAGATAAAATTGGTCAAGCAAAACAAGAAAAACCAAAGTGGCTGAACAAGGAACCTATCAAGAAGGAAGCATCAAAGTCTTTCCCTACTGCATTCAATTCTAGAATAAACACAGACAATTGTGTTTGGAATAGTTGGAATCGTTTTGAAGTTTCTTTTCCGATTAAACTTAATTCAGTTCATCAATTGATTCAATTATCGCGTGATTGTTTATGTTGTTCTAGATGTGGTTGGAATGATTTTGATGAAATTAATTTAAATGATTGGGTTAGGTCATATCACATGTATAGTCATAAACCCAAAAATAAACCTCGTAATAATAAACAGAAATACTATAAACAACGGGGTTTCCAATCTGAGGTTAAACCACAGCGGGAGACCAAACCCACTCCTAGATGGGTTGCTCCTACTGAGGTTAAACCGGCACCAAAGAGGCAACCTGCTAAAAATCATGTTCCTCCACAAGGTGTAAAACCTACACCAAGGAGGCAACATGTGCCAAAACCAGTTTCCGCAAACGGTGTACAACCTGCACCTAAGGGGAAAGCTGTGTCAAAGCAAGTTCCTCCAAGAGGTGCCAAACCTAACCCTCCAGGACCCAAACAAATTTGGGTACCTAAAATCCGTTAACTCGATTTTGCAGCACGGTCATGTGTGGTACTTAGATTCTGGATGCTCCAAGCACATGACCGGAAGGAAGGAGCTTCTCACGAACTACAAGGAAGAATATGGTGGAGACGTGAGATTTGGGAACGACCACAAAGCGCCGATCGTGGGCTACTGCGACATTGTACAAGACAAGATCACAATACAGAAGGTTGATAGTCCCAAAATGATCAAACAACATGAATTTCCATATGAATTCTAGAGAGAGAGTAGAGAGAGAAAGCTTAGATCGTATTCATGTCGGCTCTGTATTACAATATGAGAATTATGTCCAAAAGCTTACAATGAAAGTCTAAACAAAGCCTTATATACCCTAAGACTTATTAAGGAAATAAGCTAGCTTTGACTTTCTACACTTGACTAAATACATTGACTTTGACTTTATCAAGAATATTAAATCTTGAAGACATATTTAAACCTAACAATCTCCCCCTTGGATTCAAGATTTAAACATTTGAGAACAACAGTCTTTGGCTTGGCTTGTCAAAGTCAAATTGTCACAAAATCTTCAGACGGGGATCTGACGGAGATTTTCTTTCTTTGAAATGGAGAGCTTGATTCTTAACACAAGGCATTTTGATACAATGTAGCGCAAATCTAAGAAAAATAGATCTTCTTTAGAAACCAAGATGATCAATCGATTTTTCCTAAACTCTTGAAGAATTCTCCCCCTTTTCTTTCTTCGACTTGAGAACTTCAATCTTCAGTAAGGATATTCACCATATAGCACAAGTTTAAGAAAAAGAGATCTTCTTGAAAAAGATGATCAATCGATTTCTCTTAAACTCTTGAAGAATTCTCCCCCTTTTTCTATCTTGAGACGGAATCAGTCTTTATTCTCGAATCTTTGACTTGAAAGCTCTTTGACATGAAATTGAATTAAACATTTATCCCCCTTTTTCGATGATAGTGAGCATCATGATCATCGAAAATCTTCTTCAATTTTAGTCGCGTCTCAGAAAATCACTAACAATCTCCTCCTTAATGAAAAACCTTGCTCCCCCTTGCTCCCCCTCAAAATGAGAATTCTGGAGCAATTTGTTTTCTCCCCCTGAAAATATGCATATATTTCATTACAAGCACAATATTTGAAATTTTAGCACAGATTTAAAAGAATTGATACAAGGAAGATAAAATTCATTGAACTACACTTTATAACTACTAATATTTGATCATTTGAAAACTTTACAAAAGAAATTCAACTTAATGAAATTTAACATATTTTTCAATCAAATGAAATCAAATGCATGTGTTTGGATTCAAATACAAGACATCATTGCATAGCAAGTTAAAAATGTTCAGTTTCAACCCCTTTATTAAATCTATTTGGTGCGATAGCATGCGAAATATGATTAGCACCAAGCATATGCAATTCTAAAACATATAAGAATACTTTGCTCTACTTACACTATTTGTCCAAAATCAGGATTTTCACAAATTTACAGGTTTATTGCGACTTTGTATTTTCCTCAAGTTTCAAGAGATGTGTGCTCATTGGTATCTTTTCTTTTGTGCTCATTGGCATCTTTTGATTTTGTCATCATTGACATCTTTTGATTTTGTGCTAATTGGCATCTTTTAATCAAAAAGTTTAGTAGGAATAAGATACACCGTTAAACATGGATTTCTATCTGGTTCTATAGCAGGATTTGGGTCAGCGGATCCCAGACCAGTTGGCCTTAGGTGCTAGGTGTCGAGCATCCCTTAGAACTTACTTTCCCAAACCAGAAAGGCCACATCGATATATCGTAAACCCATTTGTACCAGTAGAACATGGCTTTCTATCTGGTTCTATAGAAGGATTTGGGTCAGCCGATCCCAGACCAGTTGGCCTTAGGGACTAGGTGTCGAGCACCCCTTAGGACTTAATCTCCCAAACCAGAAAGGCCACAGGAACAAACTTTCAAACTAAATGATTAGATTTAAAACTTAGGGCATCTCAATCACTTGGTTCTAAAACATAGTGCTTCCCCCATGTTTTCGTTTCCATCCATCATTCTGACATCTAGGCTTTTTGAGCATTATATTCTATATAAGTCCAGAAATCCATAATTTTGAGCATTCAGCATAATTCATTCATGTTTTGCTGACCTTTCGATTTATTTCAGAAGTGAAAGATGAAACAGATGTAACTCAGATAATACAAAAATACTTGTAAAATCATCTTTTAGCACACACTTAATTCATTGAATGAAAATTGAAAATTTCATCTCATTGAATTAAATTTGTAAAGATTCAAATTTTCAAAGCAGTAGAAACAAAGTATAATACAATGTTACCTTTTACCACTTGTTCCTTCAAATAAAAAGATATGACAGTTAAGGATATCACCTGAGAAGTATGAGTTCTAAACTGATTTGTTTAGAAGTCTTAGTCTTTGAAGTACGGGTCCTGAACTGAATTGTTCAGAAGCCATTGTCGTTGAAGCACGGGTCATGAACTGATGTATTCAGAAACCATTAACTGTGAAATCCGGGTTCTAAACTGATGTGTTTAGAAACTAATTACGTTAAATGCACAAATACATCTTCTTCCGAGAGTTCAACGCTTTGCTTCTAAATCTGCAAAAACAGATTAAGTATATTTTGGTACCCAACGCGTCTTGGGTCCTGACTTGTTAAGCGGAGCTCTATAGGAAGGAAAATGATAAGTGCCATACCAAAATTGCGCATCATTATTTTTAACAAAATCATTAGTTCCACAATAAGAACAGCAGATATTCTTTTGTGCAAACCTGATTAAATTATTTGTGGAATATAATGAACCAGGTTTAGCAAAAGATTTACCTTTCAGGTTAGTGTTCTTGTTGGGAACAGATGATTTTGGTACATTTTTTTGAGGAATCGTACCTTTCACTCTCCATTGCATGTTGACTTTCTTATATGAAGGAAGATCGGCAGATTGATACTTGGAAGAATTATCCACTGAATGATTATAGAAGAGATTAGAAGGTCGAATCGGACTTTCTGAATAGCTTTTGGATTTGTTAAATGACTTCACTTTGTAAGCTAAGTCATTCCGTTCTTTGGTCACAAAATCAAGCTTCTTCAGAATATCACACTTAACCCTCTTTTCTATCATGATATCTGTTGATAACACAGCCAAATTCCTTGTCAGCTTACGTATTTCTTGCTGATATATCTTCCGTTCAACAGAAAAATCATCTTTAACGCTCCTGGCTTGAAACTCAGCTTTCTTCCTCTTTTCTTGCTCTTGTCTTTCTTCATCTAATTCCTTTTGAAGCTCAGAAATTTGCTTTGACAATTTCACATTGTTTGCTTCAAAGACTTTCCTTTTATTTTAAAATTCAAGCCTTTCCTTCTCCAATTTCTCCTTTTCAAGAAATAAAACCTTCTCAAAGTCTGAATTTTGCTTCGAAAGTTTTATGCATCGGAGTTCAAGAGCTTTCTTTTCTTCATTTTCTTTCTTCTCAGAATTTGAAGTCTTTTCTAGTTCCGAAACTTTCTGAGAAAGAGAAAGAATTTTCTTTCCATAACACTTCTTGTCATTCAAACGATCAGCTTTTTCTTTTCTGAACTTTTCTCTTTCCTCTTTTAGGAACTTTTCCATGTCAGACAGCTTCTTCGTAAGCTCAATAACCTTTTCCTTAAGATCTTCATTTTCAACTTCTGACATGTTCAGTTCAGTATCCTCTTTCTCAACTTTCTTTTCTTCTTCCTTTCTCTTTGTAAATGCAACTTCAGATCCATGCATTCGCTTAGATAATTCGTTCCACATAAGCATTGGATTGTGTTTGAAACAGTCAACACTTTTGTAGATGTGTTTTGGAAGTGCAAGAATCAAGTTGGACGAAGCTTCCGTATCAGCTTTCAACCTTTTCATTTCTTCTTCAGTAAAATCATTCTCCATTTTATTTCTGCTCATTGGACCTTCGGAGAATGATTTTATCATATTCTCTCCATTTTCTCTACTCG
The DNA here is from genome assembly GCA_033807775.1 of Saussurea involucrata. Classification (NCBI taxonomy): domain Eukaryota; kingdom Viridiplantae; phylum Streptophyta; class Magnoliopsida; order Asterales; family Asteraceae; genus Saussurea; species Saussurea involucrata. The sequence continues at coordinate 91,389,145 of CM066327.1, read as the reverse complement.
CAATAAAGTCGATGAACGAAACACTCCATCGTTCAAAATCAGATTCTTTGATCAGCACTGGAAGTCGGTTCATGTTCGCTTGACGATTAAAAGATCTTTATAATGAAAAATCTACTGAATCTGCGGAAAATGAACAATCAGAAAAAAATTATATAAAACTTTTTCTTGAAAAACTCTTAAAGTGTATGAAATACACTATAGAAATTTTTTTCTCAAAATACTCTTTTTTTTTAATACAGTAGTGAACAGTGAACAGTAGCAAAGGTCAGAAACGCAAAGTCTGTTTTGCGCTAGAAGTGAATGGCGCAAAGTATGGTTTGCGCTAGACGTTAGTGGCGCAAAGTAAGGTTTGCGCGAGACGAGGGTGGCGCAAAATGAGGTTTGCGCGAGACGAGGGTGGCGCAAAGTAGAGGCTGGCTCAAAGTGGGGTTTGCGCTAAGAGACAATGGCGCAAAGTGATGTTCTCGCAACACGTTGATGGCGCAAAGTAGAGTTTGCGCTACCCGTTGGTGGCGCAAAGTAGACTTGGCAGAAATCTCAAAAACGAAGATGAACTGGCGCAAACTGTGGATCTGGCGCAAAGTAACAAAAATCGATACAAATCACTCAATTCGCAGAATTACACTACCAAAACTTGCAGAATTGCTCGATATTCAATTTCTAACACGATTACGGAAACCAATTTCGCTGAAAACACTGGATTGATGTCTGAATGATCAACCAGACAGAAACGATCGAACTGAACAAAAACCCCAAAAATCTTCAAATTGACCCTCAAATCTCTGAAATTAGCACTCGAATCTTGAATAGAAATTGCTCAAAATGTGATTTCTAACACCAAAAACTCGATATCCAGACGAATCAAACTCAAAAAATGTAAGAATTTGAGAAAAATAGATTTTCTTGAAAAAATCAAGAAAATTAATCGATTTCTCTCAAAAACCTAACAATTTTGATCTCGATTCGTGTAATTTTATCAGCAGCTCTTCATTAACTTGCTCTGATACCAATTGATAGTCCCAAAATGATCAAACAACATGAATTTCCATATGAATTCTAGAGAGAGAGTAGAGAGAGAAAGCTTAGATCGTATTCATGTCGGCTCTGTATTACAATATGAGAATTATGTCCAAAAGCTTACACTGAAAGTCTAAACAAAGCCTTATATACCCTAAGACTTATTAAGGAAATAAGCTAGCTTTGACTTTCTACACTTGACTAAATACATTGACTTTGACTTTATCAAGAATATTAAATCTTGAAGACATATTTAAACCTAACAAAGGTATCCCACGTCGCGGGATTGGGACACAATCTGTTCTGCATCGGGCAGTTCTGCGACAAAGATCTCGAGGTTAGCTTCAAAAAGACACGGTGTAGAATCCTCAACGACGACGGAGAGGAACTACTGGTTGGAAAACGCAAGACCAACCTCTACACAATCGACCTCGCAGCCCTCAAGATTGATAACCCTGTCTGCCTCATGTCAAAGGCCAATTCCTAGCAAGCTTGGATTTAGCATCGACGTCTTTCGCAACTCAATTTCAAAACAATCAACAAACTGGTGCTGGGCGGACACGTGAAAGGCATGCCCGATCTTCAATTCGTGAAAGATCGTCTCTGCGGGGCATGTGAGATGGGAAAGATGAAGAGAGTTCTACATCAGCCGAAGGCAACTCCGAGCACGTCCCGGACCCTCGAACTTATCCATATGGATTTGTGTGGGCCGATGCGTGTTTCGAGCATTAATAAGCGCAAATACGTCCTCGTGATGGTGGATGACTTCTCGCGCTACACTTGGGTGCTGTTTCTACGCTCAAAGGACGAAACACCAGAGCTGATCATTAATCACCTAAAGACTGTCCAGCTGAACAAACTACAACAAGTTCAGTCTATCAGAACCGACAACGGGACGGAGTTCAAGAATCGAACGGTGGACGACTATCTGACGTCAGTTGGCATCTCGCACACTTTTTCTGCCGCACGCACTCCTCAGCAAAACGGAGTGGTGGAACGACGCAACCGTACCCTGGTCGAAGCAGCTCGCACCATGCTTTCCCAATCCAACCTTCCGCTATTTCTATGGGCCGAAGCGGTGTCTACGGCTTGTTATACGCAAAACCGCTCCATCCTTAACAAGCGGTTCAACAAGACGCCGTACGAGATCATGAACAATCATGTTCCGAACATCAGCTACTTTCATGCATTCGGATGCACGTGCTATATTCTGAATGACAAAGATGATCTTGGCAAATTCAGCCCCAAAGCGGACAAAGGAGTCTTCATCGGATACTCCATGCAGGCTAAGGCGTATCGCGTTTACAACAAACGGACCAAATCCGTTGTTGAAAGCATAAACATGACATTCGACGAAGCCGCAGATTTGGCTTCTGAACAAAACAGTTCAGAACCCGGTTTAACTGGCGTGCTAACTTCCGGACCTTCAAGTTCGGGATCTGTACAAGCGACAATAAATTCAAATCATGCATCTTCATCGAATGCTGACTCTTCTGATTTAGATTTATTGTTTAAATTCTTTTATGATGACATCTTTAATGTTTCCCCTACTGTCTCAGCACAAGCTCGTCTAGAAGCTGCTCGTAATGAGGACTTATCGATCTTATCCGGTCCGCCGTCTTCTACAAGCACGCCATCCATCATTGTGGAGATAGCTCAACCGTCATCATCAACCTCTACCGATACTACTGCTTCCCCGGAGGAACCTGCTATAAACCCGGAGATCACTCCTGGTGATTCGTCATCTGCTACAACCACGGATCAACCTCTGAACTCCTCGGAACCAGAAGTTGTTCAACCCTCGGCGAATCCTCCCCCACTTCCTCCAAGAAACCAGCCTGCTACACTTGAAGCAGTTCAAGACATACATCCTGGTGATTATGTGGACTCGGACGCGTCTCACTCTACTCAACAGCCGCTTCCGCATACCACCAAGTGGACGAAAGCTCATCTGCTTCATCAAATCATCAGTGATCCCTCTACTCCAGTACAAACACGAGGTGCATCCACCAACTTCTGTCTATTTTCCGGCTTCTTAAGCAACATCGAGCCGACGAACGTATGCGAAGCGCTTGAAGATCCGGACTGGGTCATAGCCATGCAAGAGGAGCTCAATCAATTCGAAGCTCTAAAGGTATGGCGACTGGTTCCACGTCCAAAACACAAGACGGTGATCGACACCAAGTGGATTTTCAAGAATAAGAAGGACGAAGACGGTATCGTGGTACGAAATAAGGCGCGCCTCGTAGCCAAGGGGTATTGTCAACAAGAAGGGATAGATTATGATGAGACCTATGCTCCGGTGGCAAGAATCGAAGCCATACGTATGTTCCTTGCGTACGCCGCGCACAAGAACTTCACGGTCTTCCAAATGGATGTGAAGACCGCCTTTCTCTACGGTAATATCGAGGAAGAAGTATATGTGTCTCAACCAGACGGGTTCGTGGACGATTCGAAGCCTGACCATGTCTATATTCTAGACAAAGCGCTTTACGGTCTAAAGCATGCTCCACGAGCATGGTACAAAACACTGACTGAGTTCTTGATAAAGTCTGAATTCACACGAGGTAAAATCGATTCGACCTTATTTATCAAACACGAAAAGGGTCACATAGTTCTTGTTCAAGTGTACGTGGATGACATAATATTCGGCTTTACTAATCCCACATATGCTAAGAACTTTGCCAATCTCATGGGAGAATTTTTTAAAATGTGTATGCTTTGCGAGATGAATTTCTTCCTTGGTCTTCAAGTTAAACAACTGTCGACCGGAATATTCATAAACCAGGCTAAGTACATCAGGGATATTCTCAGGAAATTCCAGTTGGACCAGTCCTCACCAATGAAAACTCCCATGGCACCCAATACAAAGATTCACGCCGATCCTCACGGAACGGATGTGAATCCTAAATTGTATCGCGGGATGATAGGTTCTCTAATGTACTTAACTGCAAGTCGACCGGATATTATGTTCTCAACATTTATGTGTACCCGGTATCAATCAAAACCTAAAGAGTCTCATTTAACTGCTGTCAAACGAATCTTTCGTTATTTACGTGGTACTGCTGATCTTGGCTTGTGGTACCCGAGAAAGACAGGTTTTTTACTATCCGCCTATTCCGATGCGGATCACGCGGGCTGCATGCTGGACCGGAAGAGCACCTCGGTCACATCCAGTTTTTGGGAGATAGCCTGGTGAGTTGGGCGTCCAAGAAGCAGCAATGTGTTTCAACATCAACAGCTGAGGCGGAGTACGTGGCCGTCGCGAGATGCTGCTCACAAGTTATCTGGATGCGGACACAACTCAAAGACTACGGCTTCACGTATGTCAAAGTCCCAATCTACTGCGATTCGAAGAGCGCCATCGCCATATCAAGCAACCCGGTTCAACACACCAAGACGAAGCACATCGACGTTCGGTATCACATCATTAAGGATCACGTCGAAAGAGGTACAGTCGAACTCTACTTCATAAATACTGAACATCAGTTAGCAGACCTATTTACTAAAGCCTTGGACGAAAAACGTTTTAACACTCTTGTGTCCAAGTTAGGTATGCTAAAACTGACGACTTAATCCGATTGTGTGCCCGTTACAAGTTCCATACATCTACGAGTGACTGTCTCCTCGTCATCAGGTGTTTACACTCCTGATGACTGAGTATACACTTCCTCGCACTTGTATTCTACTTGTCTCAGTTACACGGTTAGATTAAGTCTATGTATTTATTTTGTAGATTGCGTTTGTGTTATTTCTTTCTTCGTGTGTTTCTTTTCTTTCATACTGTCGTCTTCTTTTAAATGTCACTATCTGTGCTTTCACGATGTGTTCATGTGTTCAGGGGGAGCACAAGACGGTATCGGGTAAGTTTACTCATCTGTTAAGGGGGAGCGTCACACACAGTTTTTCTTAACAGTCAACAAGTTTTGTGTGTGTGGGCACTCCCATGCGAATTCTACATCATGGTCATCATCTGAGGGGGAGCGGCACAAGTTTTCTATAAAAGTCTAAAAGTTTTTTAGTGTGTCGGACCCCACCGTTGCACTCCACTGCACTATCCGAGGGGGGGCAATGTCCTCCCCCTGCTCAGTTTGAGGCGGAGCGAGAGAATGTCCTCTTACAGTTCCAATCACTGCAAAATTCCCAGGAACAGGACAGTTTTTGAGGTATCCGGACAGTATCCGGTAACCCCATGGTATCCGGACAGTATCCGGACCAGTTCTCTACCCGGGTTGGCTAAGAACACGGATCGCATCCGGACTCATTCTTTTCATTTATCCGGACTTATCACCCAAAACCCTAAACCCTCCTGTTTCTCTCTCGCACACGGACTCCCCTCACACTCCCGATTCTCAGTCGCACTTTCATCCAAAATCAGGTATGATGTTCTCTATTCCCTATCGATCAATATTGGATAAGTGTCTCTTAATCCAACGACCACCTCGACCATCGATTAGGTTGTTTGGTAAAGCCCGAAACCATTTCTTCGAATTCTATGGATTTTGGGTCGATTCGGTGTTCCACGGAACATCTGGATGTTGTTGTATGTTCAAACACGTTCCTCGCACCTTATGTCATGCTTTATAAACTGTTTGGGGTACTAGATTGTATGATTACTGATTTGAAATGTCTTCCGGACACATTCATTGTGTCCGGGAACCATCTTCCGTATAATCATCTGTCCGGGAAGCTTCATTATGTATGATGGTTTATCCGGTAAGCTTCATACCATAGATATTTTACCCGGATTCATCCACTACCCGGAAACCCTAGTTATCCGGAAGCCTCAGGACTTCCGGTAAGTTCAACTACCGGTTAGTGATGTGTCCGGACTCCTGCTTTGACCGGAAACCACTCTCATCCGGATACTCCTTTGTCCGGCTTATCCGATATTACCCGGGAACATTCTACCCATCCGGACACCATGTGTTGTTCGGAAACTTGAGTTGTCCGGACAGTTTTTGGAAATCCATACCTTTATCCGGACTGCCCTGTTTGGTCTATCCCGTACCTGTTTCATCACTGCCAGTCCTTAATCTGTTCCAGATTAGGCCATCAAAAACAAAGGTGCGCGCCGACATTTGTTCATCCATCTCTGTGACTAACTGTGCGTTATTTTCTCAGATACTGAATGGCGGATCAAGATGCACAACAACCTCCGGAAGAGCATATCCCTCAAGAAGAGGAAAACATATACGAAGCAGCGGACAATGCCTTGGTCGACCCTGACCATGGCACTGAAATGGAGGCAAACAATCATTACCTTGATCCAGCTCTATTCCGTCCACTCGAACAACATCGGGTAATCCTCGAAATTCTCATGCGTCACCCTCTCCGTGAGGCCCTCACCGCCACCACTGACGTACCTTTGATCTACATGCTCCAAGTATGGTTTACTGCCCAAGTTCGCACGGCCGGCAACACACAGACCATAATGGCGAGAATAGACAACCAACCGTTCACACTGACGCCTGATTCATTTCGCCGCATGCTTTCACTCCCAGCTGCCGATGCCGCAGGTCATGCACGGTACGATCCTACCGTCAATGATGAAACGTTATGCGCATAAATGCGCACGCTCGGCTACAATTCCGCACTTCCGCGGCCATCGGCGTTCAATCGTAAGTTCCTGGCCCCCATATGGTACACCCTGTTCACAATTCTGAATAGGTGTCTATCTTTTTCACGCCGTCTGCTACAATCGCCATGTCGACTTCGCCATGATCATCTGGCGTGAACTCGTGACGACTATTCGACACATCGGAGGTACCAAGCAGAAGAAGTTCCTCCCATACCCGCGTTTCCTCTTGCTCGCAGCTCGTCAGCACATGGACGCTAATCCGGCGATACCTCGACGTGCTGCACACCCGGTATGTCCCATTAGACACTTACAATACATGGTTATCCGCAACCCATCCAATGCGGTAGCCATGCCCATTCCCGAAGCCCTATTAGCCATCGCCGATCCCACTGCACCAGGGGTAGTAGCATATAGGGAAGAGATAGGGAATCCCATGGTCCAGCCAGCGTCGGAGGGACCTGCCCAGGGACCTAGACCCGAGAGACGTGAGGGTCCAAGAATGAGAGGTGGGAAGGCCCGGCAAGTAGGTGCTACCGGGCGGGGTGTGTTAGTTGTGAGAGGAAGGGGAACGAATGTAAGTGGTGCAGCGGAACTGGGACCCAGCTCTACCCAAGCCCAAGCCGGCCCTTCATCTAGACCTATACTTCATCACTCAACCGAACCATACATTACCGAACCCCCTTCACCCGGTCCACATATTGAGAAAGTGGAATCTGACTCTACGGACTCCGATACCGACCGTACCAAACGCCTGAAAAGCATACCTCACGGTATCGGACCCAACCCTGATTTCACTGTCGGAATCCCACTTGACTCACCTCCACGTGCTGAACAGACTGCTCTAGCAGCTTCTAGGATAACTGAGGGAGAATTAGTTGAAGACTTAGATCATGTGAGACGTAGGGAACTGCGTTCGAAGACGAACCAGGAAAGATTGAGCCGTAAAGATAACGAGGCTCCAGAGCGACCCCACCCAAGTGACATCCGGGTATCCACATCTGCTATCCCGTCTCATACGTTGGGATGGGGTATTGAAGAAGCCTCCGTGGACCCAGCGGAGCAAATGCACAACCCCCTCATCCACTCATCCGTCTCTCAAAAGACGGATGTTTCAGTCTCACACGGGTATATAGCACAACTTCCACCGGTCTATCACTCGGAGAGTACTGGTGTTGAAACAAGAGACCAGCAACCCCTGGTCTCGACTTCTTTCAGTGCACAATTGACTCTAGAGCCACTTGATATTACACATTCTTCGGCTAGGACACCTGATGAGGAACACCACCAAGTCGAGATTCTTCGTGACTCGACCGGAACCACCGTAGTGTCTCCGCCTTTAGGTGGAACGCGAGGATCGGAGGGAAATCCTACCACAGCTATCATCACACCAACTGTGAACATAGGTGGCTCTGCCTCTATGGTAGATGCCTCAACGGGTAATCTAAGTGATCCCGGAGTTATATTTCCCGACTTTGTGTCACCAGGGTCCCTGGACAGCACCCTCAAGGCTGTCCGTGAGGCAATGGAGCAACAAATGCAGCAACATGTAGCCGCTGAACTCGCCAAAGTTATGCGCGCAATCAAGGGCAAAGAAAAGATCGTCGAAGCTGAAACCGCACATGTACCTCCACCGATCCCAGTTCAACCTATCTATTCGGTGGACACCCTAAAGACGATGCTACTGGCCCAACTACTCCAAGAATCCGAAACCAACTCCTCAATTGAAGCAGACCTGATCTTCGTTCTGAAATCCCAGGTCACTGCTCCTTCATCATCCATTACCAATCGTTTAGACGCCATTGACTTGACTCTCAAGGACTACAACCAAGCGCTCACAACGTTGTCCGAGAGAGTCTGCTCACTCGAAGATACATGTAAGAGTCAAGCAGGCGGTCTAAAACGCAAGCACGATGACCAGGATGATCCTGATCACCGTGAGGGGGAGAAACGACAGCGTCTAACCAAGACCGCCGCCCTGATCATATCTGAAATGACTACTGTGGTTTAACAGGAACCTTCAACTGCGGTAGCAACAACCAAAGATGCACCTGAAGTCGAGTTGCCATTAGCCGACATGGTAATAGATATGGAGATATCAGATGATGAAGACCCAACTGTTGAAAAGCCCTAGGGTTCAACACAGTAACTGGTCGACTTTTAGTCATCAGACAGATCGTTATTGGATATGATAGATCCAGACTGCGAAGCCAACCTGGAGACCGAAGATGCATGGTATGAAAAAGCCGCCAGTGCCGTAAATCTCCAGGAAAATTTGGTTTTCCCTACTGATGAAGACGACAACATCGACTATGATCAGTTCCTCCTACAGAATTTGTATGGTACTTCTTCCGTTCACTATGCTCAACCTACTGGAACTTCAACAATACCTGAAACTACTACTGCCGATATTCCGACAACTCCTCTGCAACCGACAGCTTCTGATCTTCCTCCCCCTCCTCAGCAACAAATCCGTTGGGAGAAGATCACGGTACTTATCCCTCATCTGGAGGAATCTTTGAAAAAGCTGTTCGTCCACAAACTTCGCCCGATCGAGCCGGACTTTTGCTTTGGTATTTACAACTTCAACCCCGAATACCAACGGCGTTATATCAGCGCAATGAAGCGGTGTCTTCCAATCATCCAAGTCAGAACCAAGCTGCAAATCACAGAGGTACTCAACATCCATTCAAGCCATTTGATAAAAATCGTTTATCCAGTATTCACTGTCCGACGTGAAGATAGGAATGAATGGAAATTCTCTGAAGCCGACTTCCAGCACCTCCGACCGTTCGACTTCCTGGCTATTCTGAAAGACCTTCGTACTAGAACCATCCGACCGCTTGAAGTTACAAAGGCACTCGAAGCTGTTCGTCGATACCTCGTCCGCACCATTATGATGTCATATCTAACGGACTTTCAAATGGCTATCGAGAACAGGGAAAAGAAGGTAAATCTGATAAAGTTGAATCTGAATGCTCCTGAGTTGAAGATGTATCCCGAGAAGTCTCTGCTTCTAGAACCTGAATTTGGGATAGTCTACAACAACGAACAGAACGAAGAGAAGTTTCTGCGTTTCAATCAGGTAGACGGATTCTGCGACGGTACACTCCTCAAAGTTCGAGATGCTCATCGAAAGATCATTACACACGAGTCTGAAAATCCAAGGTATTCATATGTTCCGAATCCGAATGAAACAACTGCTCGGAATGCTTTGGAAATGGTTGAAGATCGCATCGACTATCGTCGCGCTATCAGATTATTCAAGATTCACTTCGCGCTTCGCAAAAGATATGTTTCAAACTGGCGCGAACTCGAACTTCAAATCAAAGGGGGAGATTGTTAGGGTCAATTTAATGTTGATTTAAAGTTCAAGGGTTTATTTTGTAATAGTTTAACTTGATCCTATTTGTGAACGGGTCGTGGGCTTGTTAACCACGGGCCCGCCATATTTAAAGTTAGCTTAGCTTAGAAAATTAAGCTAGTTGTCTCATTTGCTTTCTTGCTCATTATTGTAATTCTCTCTCAATATTGAAAGCCTAATCAGAGATGACCAATTGAAATCGTTACTCTATTGTTTTATCTGTTTTATCTCATAATCGTTGCACGGATCAGGAACTAACACTTCTAAGCATCAGTCAGTTGTGTGACAAGGATAACAAAGTGATTTTCACTAAGAAATCCTGCTTTGTCACTGACAAAAAGAAGAAGATAGCTCTCAGCGGATACCGTATGGAAAATGTTTATGTTATAAACATGGACTCTACAACCACTGAGAACTCATGTTTCTTCTCAAAAGCCTCATCTGATGTCAACTGGCTATGGCATAAGAGGCTCTCCCATCTAAACTTCAAGACACTGAATACTCTCTCCTCAAAAGAGTTGGTTACTGGTTTACCTCAACAATCATATGCTAAGGAGTCTCTATGTTCAGCGTGTGAGAAAGGGAAACAAACCAAAGCAAACTTCAAATCTAAGCAATTTTCCTCAATGTCATCTCCTCTACAACTTCTCCATATGGATTTGTTTGGCCCTGTTAACAAACAATCCATCGCTGGAAAGAAATATACATTGGTCATAGTTGATGAATTCTCTCGCTATACCTGGGTGATGTTTCTCCGTTCTAAGAGTGACACCCCTGAAGAACTAATCACTCTTGTCAGGAAAATGGAAGTCCTGAACAACTTGACCGTTCGCTCAATAAGGAGTGATCATGGGACTGAATTCAAAAACAGTTCCCTTGATTCCTTCTTTGAAAGTAAGGGTATTTCTCAGAACTTCTCATTAGTGAGAACACCTCAACACAACGGAGTCGCTGAAAGAAGAAATCGAACTATTATCGAAGTTACACGTTCAATGCTCAGCGATTCTCATCTGCCTACTCAGTTTTAGGCAGAAGCTGTCAACACTGCTTGTTTTACTCAAAACAGGTCGCTGATTGTCAAAAGATTCAAGAAGACAGCCTATGAACTTTTCCATGGGAGAAAGCCTTCAATTAGCTTTCTTCACATATTTGGATGTCAGTGTTTCATACTGAACAACAGAGATGCCCTTGGAAAGTTTGATCCTAAGGTTGATGATAGAATTTTTCTTGGATATTCTTCTATCTCTAAAGCCTTCAGAGTATTCAATCGAAGAAGACAAACTGTAGAAAAAACAATTCACGTCACTTTTGACGAATCCTGTTCAGCAAACTCTAGACCTTCTGCTGATACTGAAGAACTGAATCAATGGATGTTTTCTCATCTTGGTGATTCAGAAGATACTCCTCCATCTCATACTCATCCCGCTGAAAATGATGATCCTACCATCATCCCAAGCATGCAGACAAGTGAAGCTGAAACATCATGGGTCTCAGCTGATCCTCTAAACACTATGCCTGCCTCTGAACCTTCTATCTCAGATATACCATCTCAGCAATCAGTGAATGAAATAACATCTGAACCTCTTCCTCTCTTGGCTGATATACCAGAAGTTGTTGAAGCCTTATCTTCAGCTCCTACAGAAGTTCAGGTTGAGTCAACGACTTATGCTCCGGCTCAGCGATGGACTATTAATCACCCTATTGATCAGATTCTTGGTGATCCAAACGCTGGTATTCAGACTCGACGAAGTGCAGGTAACATTTGTTTATTTGATAACTTTATTTCTCTGATTGAACCAAAGAAAACAGTTGATGCCCTCAGAGATCCAAACTGGGTCAGCGCTATGCAAGCAGAGCTGACAGAATTCGAAAGAAACAAAGTTTGGAAGCTCGTTCCACGACCATCTGACAAGTCAGTAATAGGCACTAAATGGGTCTATCGAAACAAGTTGGATAAACATGGAACTGTAACCCGCGACAAGGCTCGTCTTGTTGCTCAGGGGTACAGACAAGAGGAAGGTATAGATTACGACGAAACATTCACCCCAGTGGCAAGACTCAAAGTTATTCGTCTATTCTTAGCTTACGCTGTACACAAAGACTTCAAAGTTTATCAAATGGATGTTAAATCAGCGTTCCTCAATGGAAAGATGAATGAAGAAGTCTACGTGGAACAACCTCCAGGATTCTCAGATCCTAAGCATCCAGGTTATGTTAATAATCTGGATAAGGCACTTTATGGCTTAAAGCAAGCTCCTCGTGCATGGTATGACACTCTATCTTCTTATCTCCATATTGAAAAATTTGAGCGTGGTCAAATCGATAAAACTCTATTTTTCAGGAAAGTAAAAGGTCATATTATTCTTGTTCAAATATATGTCGATGATATCATATTTGGTTCCACTAACCCTGATCTTTGTACTCGTTTCGCTGATAGAATGAAAGCTGAATATAAAATGAGTATGATGGGTGAGCTAACATATTTCCTTGGTCTTCAAATCAAACAGAGTGAAAAAGGAACTTTCATTAACCAAGGAAAATATGTTAAAGATATGCTGAAAAAGTTTGATTTAACTCAGAGCTCAGCTATGAAAACCCCTATGGCACCGCCGCTGACACTAAACAAGGATCCTTCTGGAAAACCTTTTAATGTCACAGCGTACCGTGGAATGATCGGCTCTCTTCTGTATCTTACAGCTAGCCGACCTGATATTATGTACGCAACCTGTTTGTGTGCACGATATCAAGCTGAACCTAAGGAATCTCATTTGATCGCTGTAAAGCGAATCTTTCGTTACCTTAAGGGTACTCCTAACCTAGGTCTTTGGTATCCCAAAGACTCAGGGTTTGATCTAATCGCCTATTCAGATAGTGATTTTTCAGGTTGCAAATTAGATAGGAAAAGCACCACAGGAGGATGTCAGCTCCTGGGTGGAAAGCTGGTGAGTTGGACAAGTAAGAAGCAAAACTCAGTGTCCACCTCAACCGCTGAAGCTGAGTATGTAGCCGCTGGAAGCTGTTGTTCTCAGGTCTTGTGGGTGAGAAATCAACTACTGGACTATGACCTTCATGTGATCCCACAATGACAAGTAATAAGAGTAAATACACGATATATATGAATCAAAGAAGTACACCTCTATATATATGATTGAAGAACTTGCAGCTTACAACTTCACAGAAGGTTGAGAGGTTTACAAAGTGGAAGGAGGCTGCGAAGATAGAGGCGTGTGTATTTGTTGTGGTCTGACCTAAAAATACAGATAGTATACTATATATACTATTCCAAGTTTGACAACATGTCACATTTGGTCCCTCAACTATAATACTACATGGTACAAGATAATGTAACATTAACAATCTCCCCCTTTGTACCAATGTAGAGCCATAAGCTTTAGACATTCATTGGAACCACTTGTGTCTTCCGAAGCCCGAAAATCAACTCGAATCTTCTTAGCGCGTTCCGGTAGTCTACTCGATATTTGACGGCATCCATTACTTCCTTTATCAACGCCTTTTGTTTATTCGACAGCTTCTCTTCTCCTTTAGCATCCAATCGTAATCTGCTCACTAGATGAATCTGAATCATCTTGAAAGTTCCGTCGCTGAATTTATTTGCATCAGTGACTCTCATGAATTTCTTCTCTGAGGCTGAGTCAATGAACACAACTCCAAGATCTGGTTTGCTCAGCACGGTGTAAGCTTGAACACTCTGAATATCTGCCAGATCTAGATTCGGAGGTCTGATGTTGACTCGCTCTTGACGCGCTTCCAAGGCCATTTGAAAATCCTTAAGATATGAAAACTTCAGGATGTTCTTCATGTACCTCTTCAGACTTTGATAAGCATCTGACCATTCTCCCTTCTTTTTAGGATCTCGAGACAGGATTTCATACAAGTTGCAAACGTCATTGAGCTGTAGTTTCTGAAAATCTGCCTCATTAAAGACTAGTTCTGAATCATCTGATCTCTGAACGGTAAATACTGGGTACCAAACCTTTGAAAGCTTTCGCGATTCTATCTTCAGTACTCTTCTGATCGGTTTGTCAGACTTTATTGCATTGGCGTTCAGCGATTCATATCTCATGAAATAGAGATATTCAGTTCTGTGCTTTTCTGGCCAGTCTTCAATCCCGTAGACTTTTTCCCAAGAGATTGGCTGCATGACCCTTACAAACATATTGCTTCGTAATATTTCCTGAAAGGGAGTCATAATTCTGACTCGTAGGCCAGTCGCCACAAATCCTGGTTCATTCTGGATAATGTCTTGGAGAAGTCTGATTTCTGCTTGAAGCTTTGGATCTCTGAGATGTTCAGCAGGTTGTAGGTTGATAACGATCGGAGCTTGCGGTTGAATTACTTGAGCTTGAGCTGGAGTTATTGAAGTATCTGTTTGTTGAATAGAAGATCCTGGAGCTTCAGTCTCTGAATCTAGAGCAACCATCATAGTATCAGAAGAATCAAACACATTTGCAATTTCTTGCTTGATCTGCACCGTTGTTCGTTCGGGCTCTTCATCTGAATCTATGATTATAACGTCTGTCGTCCAATCATCTTCTGTTCTATTGTCACTAGCCGAAGGCTTTTCAACCCCAGCTATGACATCAGCTAGAATATCGAGATTCTCTGAGTCAGTGGCTCCTTTACTTGTATCCTCGGACGCTTTACCGGAAGATGTCTCAGTTTCTTTCTCTACTGCAGTGCTCTCAGAAGCAGCAACTGTACTTGTTCCAACACCTGTACCTGTACCTGTACCTGTACTCTCCCCCTCATGGTGATCTGGATCATCCTGATCATCATGTCTTCTTTTCTGAGCGGTTTCAGCTTGAACACCACAAGCCAGTTCGACTACTTCGACCCTTTTGACAATCGAATGAAAGCCAGCCAAAAAGGAATCTGCCATGTTGGAGATTGAGGTATTTAGCTGCTCAAATTGGGGAACAAGCAGTGGATTTGTGGTTGATGAAGCTTGAGGCGGTGGTGGAGGTGGAGGTGCGGTTTGTTGACGAAGCAAGCTAATAAGATCGACATCCTCACCTGGTCTTGGATCGTGTTTGGCAAGAAGTCGTGCAAGCAGCTCTGACTTGAGTAGATCTTCAGGAGCAAGATTTAACGGGATCGATGTTGGATCTTGTTGAACGGGTTCGGCTCTAGTCAGTTGAGGTTCAGATGTAGAAGATTCAGCCGGTCCTTTACCTTTCACCGCTCTGATTACATCATCACTTAATTTCTGAAACTCTGCTTTCATTTTGTCAGTATGAGCCTGATATGTGTTGTCGATAGATCTGACAAAATGCTTTAGTAGAGTAAGTGGCACGAATCTATTCGGAGGAGGGCCAACCAAACTAAACGCTCGTTCGAGATCAGCACTAACACCCAGACCACTTAGGTTACTGGTTGAAGTATCGGTTGAAGCAACCGTACTGCCTGTGTTCAAAGCTGGCATAGAGTTAGCAATGACAGGACTTCCACCCGATCCTCGTGACGCACCAACAAAGGGTGGCACTCTGGGTGTTCCGGTTGGGGCACGAAAGCTCCCAACAAGGTGTTGTTCAAATAGCGGTGACCTAGGAAAAGAAGTTGTTCCAAAAGGCGCTAGACTCGATGTGCTCTGAAATGAAGTCGGTGGCCGGGGCAGGGGCCTACCTGTTTCAATACCAGCGAACACCGAATGTGTTGCCGATAGACTTTGTGCATATTCCCCTGTGCTGAATGAAACACCGGCCTGTTGAGAGACCGATGAGTGGCTTGGTGGGGGTGTGCACTGCATGGTTGGGCGGACCATGGCTGTTTCAATGCTCAACGGCGACGAACGCACGTTGGCAGAAGATGTGGTTGCCCGGCTTGGATCGGCTTGGGAAGAGTCGGTAGTTATAACTTTTTCCGACTCTTTCACATTTTTGCTCATTTCTTTTCTCCCTCTTGCCTCACCACTAAGTACATTTTCTTCATCTACGTCTACTTCTTCGTGTATAAGTGAAGTATCAACAGCAGCAACTGTAGAAGTAACCATAGGTTCTGGTTGTCTAGATGAACCTGCACCAGGTGTTTCAACTCGAGGCCTTTTTCTTGTTTGCCTTGGTAACAAGTTTACATCTGGATCTGAGTCATATTCATAATCACCAAAATCAACTAGAGGACTGAATGGTTCTGTTCTTTGGCTTGAAGAAGATGTTGCTCGATCGCCAGAGCGTGAAGATGTAGCACGACCAGTACTTCGAGTCCTACCCCCCACTCTCTTTCTTGTTGTTCTTCTCACCACTCGTTGTTCAGGAACCCCTTGTTCCTGAACCCCCTCGACAATAGGACCCTCACCACCTACTGGGTTTGCATCTTGGGCAGGTCCAACCGGATCTGGCTGGTCCATTAATGCGTTTTGCTCCCTATACTGAATCACTACCCAGCTAGCCTGGTCGGCATAATTCAGTACCTCTGGTCGAATAACGGCGGTATGTACGAATGGTTCATGTACTGGCGGTACAAGGCGGTGCATCCAGCTTGCTGGTCCTCGCTCAGCTTCCTCTCTTCTTGGGATTTCCGGTCGGTCTTGCATAGCCTGATGAATCAGGATTTGGAAGAACCGTTGAAATGGCACAAAGTTGCGTCTCATTTTGGGTTTGAGCTGATCTGCAACAATTTCCACCATTTCATTCCAGATAAGGACAGCATAGTCTATATTGCGGTTGAAGGCGAATGCATGAAACATCTTTAGGATCGCTAGATTCGTCTTATCTAGGCCAGTATGCTTAGATGTCATGCAGCGATTGAGGATTGAGCATAGGGTGTACCACACCGGCGGTAGATGTTGTCTTCTGAATTGTGATGAACCGGTGAGTACGGGGACTCTTGGATCTTGATATCCAAGGCTGCGGATATCCGTGAATAATTCTTCAGAAACAGCTGGATCTTCGAAGTTGTCGCGTCTTGGAAGTTCGAGAGCACGACGTAAGCCTTGTAGTGTGATCCTTACTTCGAAATGGTCTATATTAGCATTGAATCGCTGTGGTCGAGCCGTAGGATTGAATCGGAGTGTGTGCCAAAATTGTTGTAAATAAATGGCAGGCACTCTCTCGACCCTTGTCAGTGCAGTGCGAATTGGATGACCACGGATGATCTCTAGAATTATCCGGTGAGAGAAGTTGCTTTCAAGATCCAGGTGATGATTATTTTCACGGATTGCTAGAAAGCTGGCCCTTGGCATGATTTCTTCATCCGGGTCAACAGCATTGACGGATGGATGTGAAGAGCGTTGCGAGGCGATGATGGTGTTGTCATCGGATGCATATTCAGCAGGTTGTTCAGCCATCTGTAAGGTATTTTAACATGTTAGAACAGATTTAAGCAATTCAAACAGAAAGGTATTTTTCTCGAAAAAATATCCCAAAAAAATGCAAAGTGTAAGAAACCTCGCAATGCACGATTGCGAGGCTCGCAGTCAACAGATGTAGAAGATTGCGATGCTCGCAAAACCTGGAAGGTTGCGAGGATCGCAGTCTTAAAGAGTATGTGTTGCGAGGCGTTTGAATGTCAGATGATTGCGAGGCTTATGAACATTAGCAGTAAAACCCATGTGATTTTCCAGATTTTCAAAATTAGCATGTATAGATGTTAAAATTGATACTAGCATGCTCGGTTTTGGTTCGTGAGTAAACCCTAATCATTTAAAACATCTAACAAGCACCAATCAATCAAGTTTTAGCATGTTACAGAGGCCTAACCTAAAACCCTTTAAACCCTAGATGCAAAATCGATTAAAATAGGAGTTTTATCGGATGAAATGTAATAAGAATCGAGAATACATACCTCTTAATCGAATGTAGTCGATTACACGGAATAGAATCAACAAATAATACTCCTTTGGTCGAATCGCAATGTTCAGTATCGAGAGAAAAAAAAACGAGGGTTCTTTATGGAGAGGTTTTTTTTGAAATAATGACTAAGTCATAGATCGCAAGTATATAAACCAATTTGAAATCCGTGACACGTGTCACTCCCTGAATTTCTCAAAATTTAAAAAAATTCGGATCGCAATAAACAAAACCAAACCTCGCAATATAAGATTGCGAGGGAATCTTAGGATCGCAATAAACTACTGCGAGGGAATCTTTGGATCGCAGTTAACAATTGCGAGGGAATCTTTGGATCGCAGTTAACAATTGCGAGGGAATCTTTGGATCGCAGTTAACAATTGCGAGGGAATCTTTGGATCGCAGTTAACAATTGCGAGGGAATCTTTGGATCGCAGTTAACAATTGCGAGGGAATCTTTGGATCGCAGTTAACAATTGCGAGGGAATCTTCGCATCGCAACAGTTTATTGCGATGGAATCTTTCAATCGCAGTCTTCTATTGCGAGGAATTTTGATTAATTTTGACATTTTGACATTTTTGATCTTTTTCCAAATTGTAGCCCACGGGAAGATGTCCAACTTCCAATTGTTTATCTAAACTAGGTAATTTCCAAGACTATTTTTCACTCCCCCTTAAATGATGCATAAGGGTTTGTAAAAAATACACGTTAGAAGCACTTACCTTGTTATCTTCAAGCATTAAGTATTTGGAAATACCTTTTACTTACTCTGTCATGTATGCACACTCCCCCTCTTTTTGTGCATACTCCAATTCCTGTACTCCCCCTGAGACTATGAACAAGTCTTTTGCACACATAGATATCATCACAATTGTATCGATACGATAAAATAAACTTTGAAACATAACAAATACATGAAATTGAAATATCTTATGTTGATAATAGAATGTGATGAAAATATGAATGTATCAATTTAGATAGATTTATCTAGATTGAAAGATACATATTTCCATCCATTAAATGATCAAATTAGATATTACACTTTCATGTTCAACATGCCAAGCTTGGATATTAAGAAATTAAAGCGTTTTTCATCCAAGGCTTTTGTAAACAAATCGGCAAGTTGATGCTCTGTTGGAACAAAATATAATTCAACCGTACCTTTTTCCACATAGTCTTTTATGAAGTGATACCTGACATCTATGTGTTTGGTCTTTGTGTGCTGAACCGGATTTGCTGTAATGGCAATTGCACTTTTGCTGTCACAGTTGATAGGGATCTTCTCGTATCTGAAGCCGTAGTCCTGCAGTTGAGTCCTCATCCACAGAACTTGTGAACAACAACTGGCCGCAGCAACATACTCTGCCTCCGCAGTTGATGTAGAAACACAGTTCTGTTTCCTCGATGACTAACTGACCAACTTTTCCCCTAAAAACTGAACATGACCAGAAGTGCTCTTCCGGTCTAGCAAACTACCTCCATGATCTGCATCTGAGTATGCAGTGAGCTCGAATCCTGATCCCTTTGGGTACCAAAGTCCAAGGTACGGTGTCCCTTTCAAATATCGAAAGATCCTTGTAACAGCACTTCGATGTGATTGTTTTGGTTGTGCCTGAAATCTTGCACATAAACATGTAGAGAACATTATATCTGGACGACTCGCAGTGAGGTACATTAATGAACCTATCATCCCTCGGTAGTTCTTGACATCGACATCTACACCGTTTGGATCAGGACCAACTTTTGATTGGTGAGCCATAGGTGTACCAATCGAAGTACAGTTTTCCATTTTGTATTTCTTCAAAATGTCAAACACGTATTTTGATTGGTTGATGAAGATACCTGTCGAGAACTGCTTGACTTGTAATCCAAGAAAGAAATTAATCTCTCCCATCATACTCATCTGGAATCTGGTCATCATTAAACCCGAAAACCACGTGCATAATCCAGGGTTAGTTGAACCAAAAATAATGTCATCGACGTAAATTTGTACCAAAAGAATATCACCTTCTTGTTCCAGAGTAAAGAGAGTTGTGTCAATTTTACCTTTTCGAAAGCCAGCACCAAGTAAGTAGGTAGATAGGATTTCATACCAGGCGCGAGGGGCTTGCTTCAGACCATAGAGAGCTTTGTCAAGTATGTAGACGTGATCTGGATAATCTGTGTCCACAAAACCCTCTGGTTGAGAAACGTATACTTCTTCTTTCAAAACGCCGTTCAAGAATGCTGTCTTCACGTCCATTTGATAAACAGTGAAGTTTCTGTAGGCAGCGTATGAAAGAAATATCCGTATTGCTTCTAAACGAGCAACCGGTGCGTATGTCTCATCATAGTCTATTCCCTCCTGTTGCCTGTACCCTTTCGCTACAAGGCGTGCTTTGTTTCTTATCACAATCCCTTCACTGTCTTTCTTGTTCTTCAGGATCCATTTTGTACCAATGACCGTTTTACCCTTTGGTCTAGGAACAAGTCTCCATACTTTTAGAGCTTCAAATGAGTTCAGCTCATCTTGCATGGCAATTATCCAATCTGGATCTTCTAAGGCATGTTGAACAGATGTAGGTTCAACTTGACTAAGAAAGAGCGCAAATAGGACCTCGTTTGCCGTTGCCGATCTAGTTTTGACTGGTTCGTTGACTTGACCAATAACCTGAGTAATGGGGTGACTCTGCGTCCATTTCGTTGAGTGTGGGAGAGATGCAGCACTTACATTTGGATCCACCAAGGTAGGGTCTTTATCGAAGTTCAACTGTATTGTCAAGATAGGTTCCGGTGTTTTGACAGGTTCATTGACAGATGTGTCAACAGGAACTGCCTCCGGTTCTGCTTCAGAAGATGACTCTGGTATGTTTGCAGACCCATCATCATTGACATTTGAAGTTGTACCCGACGAAGAAGCACCATGTGTGGATTCACGTTGTCGTCTACTTCTCATGATGATTTCTTGTGTAGAACCCAAATGCCTGTCACTTGAAGAAGTTATCTGAGTCGTTGCATCTGTTGAGGGTTCCGATGAAGGACCCGACAACGAAGCCTGAGCTGGTGTTGCAACCTGACTCCTGTTATTTAAAGATGACGAAGAGTTATCATTATTAAAGTAGTCATCATAAAAGTATTCAAACAATAAATCAAGATCACTGGGCTTTGAGTTAGAAGTGGAAGCTTGATTCTTGTTTGATGTCCTAGTCACCATCGGACGTATTTGTCCGGATGCTAGGATCCCTGATATTGCGGGTTCTGTACTGTTATGGACAGAAGCCATTTCTTCAGATTCGTCGAATTTGACATTGACACTTTCTTTCACATTCTTTGAAGACTTGAGATAGATCCTGTAAGCCTTTGATGTGAGCGAGTATCCGATAAAGAAGCCCTCCAGCCCTTTAGGACTGAATTTGTTCAATTTGTCCTTATCGTTCCGCACAACGCACCTGCAACCAAACACACGAAAGTAGTGTATTACAGGTTTTCTCTTATTCATTAATTCATATGGTGTTTTGCCAAACCGTCGATGTATAATTGAACGGTTTTGTGTGTAGCATGCCGTTGCAACAGCTTCAGCCCACAGATACAGAGGTAGATCAGAATAAGACAGCATCGTTCTGGTCGCTTCAACGAGTGTTCGGTTTCGTCTTTCAACTACACCATTTTGCTGAGGTGTTCTGGCCGCAGAATATTGATGTGAAATTCCTAATGACTGAAAGAAGTCATCAAGAGTTCTGTTTTTGAATTCTGTCCCGTTGTCTGATCTGATATTCTGAACTGATAGTTGTAGATTCACTTGAATCTGTTTGATTAACGAGATGATCAAGTCAGGAGTTTCGTCTTTTGAACGAAGAAACTTGACCCATGTATATCTTGAGAAATCATCAACAACAACTAACACATATCGTTTGGCATTGATACTCTGAGTCTTCATCGGACCACAGAGATCCATATGAAGAATTTCTAGTGCTTTGCTTGTGCTGGGTTCCGGCTTTGGTGGGTGAGGAGCATGCTTTATCTTCCCTGTTTCACATGCAGTACAGAAGTTGTCTTTCTCAAACTTCAGTTCTGGTAGACCAGTAACTAAATCACCTGTCTGCAGCTTTTGAATGTATCGAAAGTTGAGGTGAGATAGTCTTCGGTGCCATAACCAGCTTTTGTCAAACGACGCCTTTGACATCAGACACACATTCATCTTGGGGTTTAGCTTGGATAGGTCAATGGTGTAAAGATTTGAATTGCGCGACCCAACTAGAAGTTCATTTCCGTCATCGGTTAGAACTGCACACCGAGTCTTCTTGAAATGTACTTCTAGGTCTTTGTCACAGAATTGACCTATACTAAACAGGTTGTGTCCCAATCCTTCAACATAGTTAACCTTGGTTATTTTGACCTTGTCTGTTACTATGTCTCCATAACCTAAGATAGGAGAGTACTGATCATTTCCAAATTTGACTCTCCCTCCATCTCTTTCTACAAAGTTGCTCAAGAGTTCCTTTCTTCCAGTCATGTGTTTTGAGCAACCAGAATCCAAGTACCACACATGACGGAGCTGCAAAAAGGAATTTAAACAGTTTTAGGTACCCATTGCCAATTGGGTCCTTTTGGGTTAGGATTCTTTGTAGTTCTAGGTAGCCATTTCAAATTGGCAATGCTCTTTCTATTACCATTGTTAGAGTAATTAGGTGTATACAACCAACAGTTATAGTCAGATTTGCCAATGAAATCATCCACACCACATGAAGCACAACAGATTTTATCATGAGACAAGTTAATCAGTTGTTGCATTGTATAAATCTTGCAAGGTGTTACAAGTTTTCTATTGTCAACAGCATGATTAATTACATTCAAAAACCACTTGTCCTTCTTGAAATTTAAAACATTTAAAGGAACTTTGGATGATTTGATCTTTGTCACTTCTTGTGTGGATGCTTTTATCTTCCACTCAAGTTTCTTGTTGGTTCTTAAATTACGATCTGAAACACCAGACAAAGAAGAGTTGTGAGATTTTGAATATAGAGTTTGAGTAGATTTAGCATGCTTCTTCTGTTTTGGTTTTCTTTTCTTTTTCTGAAATGATTGTTTTGATTTATATTTGGAATAGTAATCATTGACAGAAATTTTCTCTGAAGACTTGGAAGATTCCCCTTCCAAAATGATCTTTTTAGGTTCCTCTTCTTTTATCAAAAAATCAGTGTGATCTGGAAGTTTTGCACTGAAGTCAAATAGAACAGGCAATTCATTTTCAACTTTGCCTTTGCCTTTACCAACATCCATACTATCAATATCAGAATCACTTTCTGATGAAGCATAAAAGAAACCATAAGACTTAGGATAATGAAATTCATTAAATTCTGTTGAAGCATGTTTAACAGATTTTTCCTTTAAATTCCAAAAATCATAACCATGAGATGTTGGTTTACTAAGAAAATCATCTATTTCTTTTTCTTGGTCATCTATTTTACAACCCTTCAAAACAGTTGTTCCCATGAAAGCTTTGCATGAAGAAAGATCTGAATCAGAAGAATGTGTTACGTTTGAAACTTTTTCATCAGATATTTCCTCAAGTTTTCTTTTCATATCAATTAAGTTTTCTAAAAGAACTGTGATCACAACTTCCTTTTCAATCTCAAAAACAAGTCTGTTCTCTCTTTCTTTCCCTATTATTTGTCTTTCAAGAAAAAGCGTTTTCTGTAAAGTAAATAGTTGATCTGAAAGATCCAAACATCTAAGTTCTAGAGATTTCTTTTCTTCAAAGCTTTCAGGTTCATCATTTATGTTATATGACAAAACAGTAAAGATAACTTCTTTTTCAATATAAAAAAGAAGTTGATCTTCGTTTCTTATTTCTTCAACATTAAAAATTATATTCCTTTCGAGCTCCATGAGTTTTTGTTCAAGAACCATTGGTGGAAAATACCTTTTTCCTTCCAAAACAGATTTTTCAGGATTATCCTTTTGAGTATTTTCTTTTTCCTCTGGTTCTTTAACAATATAACTCTCAAAATAATCATTTGGTAAGGTTTTTTCATTATCTAATGCCTTGGCATTCTCTGGACCATACCAAAAAGGAAGTTGCATTCTAACAGTGATTTTTCTTTTTGTTTCTTCCTCAGCCTTTTGTTCTTCCTCATGAAGTTGTTTGATTTGATAGCAAGGATGTGTAACAGGCATAAACCATTCAAATTCATACTGAGTGGGAGTTTTAGTTATGGCATTCCTTAGGTACTGAGGATTGTCATATCCAATACCCCACTTTGCGTTATAGTATCTGAATTTGTTTGGCTTATTCATTTGAATTGTTTGTTCTGTTTGACCTGCTTTGTACAGTTTATCTTCCAGATCTTTGATATTTTCACTCAGCTCTTCATTTCTTTCTTTATAAGCATGTAAAAGACTTTCAAACTCGCTATTCTTTATTTCTGAACTCATTAATTTTTCCGATAGTTCAGATACTCTATCTTGAAAGTACGCATGACCAATATCGAATTCAGTCTTTTTCTTTTTTCAATTCAGTAATTTGACTGTCTTGTTCTATTAGTCTTTCCTTTTGAGTTGAAATTATTTCATTAGCAATGTTCTCATCAGCTTTTAATTCTTCTAACCTTTGTGTTAAGCATGCTTGTTTAGAAATAAATTGATTATAGAAATCGAAATATACCTGTTCTGAAGTAGACTCTGTTCCTTCATCATTGGCTTCTTTGGTCATGAAGCACATCTTTGTTTGAGCAGTAGTCTCATTATTAGCTTCATCATCAGAATGATCAAGCCAGTAATCCTCTTCTACCTTTAGTGCAATACCCGATTGCTTCTTTTCAGCAAGCAACAACTTGTTTTTGTAGTAATTGGTATCTTTCACTATCTGCTTCCAGCACTCCTTCGCGAAATGACCAGGTTTCCCACAGTTGTAACAGGTCTGTAGTTCTTCCTTTTTCTCAAAAATCTTTTTCTCCTCTGGCCTCTTGTAATCATTTGGCCGTCTATACTCAGTAGGCCTTTTATACTCTTCCGGCCTCCTGTATTCTGCTCTTTTGCTTGATTCAACATGCGCCCTATGCTCAAAGTTCTTTGAGCCCGACGCATACCTCTGATTATTAGAACCAGGACGTTTCCCAAATTTTCTCTGAAAAGAACTGGTAAGCAGAGCCAGAGAATCCTTCATTCTCTCTATTTCTTCTATCCCACTTGCTTCCTCCATTTCTCCTTCAGACTGGTTCTCCCCATCCTGGGAGTATCCTCTACTTGAAATCAACGCAAGTGGATCTTGCTCTTCATCCTTCATCCCTCTTTTATCTTCATTCTTCACTTTCCTATTCTTCTTCACTTTCTTCGCTTCAGCATCATCTTCATCCTGCTTCAACGTTTCAAACATCTGTTGTAGAGGTAATTCTGATAGCTTAGCATTCTGCTTCATTCGGTGAGCGTACTTCTTCCATTCTGGTTGAAGAACGGTCAGGAATTTTACGTTGTGCTCAATAACCTTCCTCTCTATTTTGAATCTGCTTAGCTCATTCAATATTGTGGTGAAGCGTACATAAGCAGAGTCAAGAGTCTCTCCTTCTTTCTGTTTGAAGCATTCGTATGAGTTGATGATGGTTGAGATTTTCATTTGATTCTCTACTTCAGATCCTTGAAATAACTTTATCAGTTCATCAAACATGGCTTTACCAGATTGATTTTTGCTGTCTACCCTCCGATAGACATTATCGGTCAAGGCCTGAATAATTAGAGATTTCGCCATTTTATCTCCTTGGTACAATTTCTTCTGTTCAACAGAGTAGTGAATCGGTAGAACAGTAACAATATCTGGAATTGGATCACCATCAATAGCAATCCCTCTTCTTGTTATAGGCTTCATTGGTCCATTATCTAGAGAATTGATAATGAATTCTCCGTTCTCTTGTCTATCTACCCAGTCTAGGAATCTGTCTTTCCAAATTTTGAATTCTGATGTAAAGAGAACCGGAGGTTTGTCTTTGGAACCAATGGATATCACATCTCTTGTAGTCATTTAATTACTTGTCTGATCGTTTTATCTCTTGTTCAGTAGCTTTCTTTTTCAACAAACTCTTTCTGTCTCTGCCTTTGTATGGGTTGCGAGGCTACTGTTTGCGATGCAACAAAAAGTCTCAACAATCTGTTGCGAGGCAAACAAAGTATCGCAATGAAATTGGATCGCAGTGAACAATTGCGATCGAAACTAAGTCTCGCAGTCAACAATTGCGAGGCAAACACCAAACCAACAAATCGCAATAACAGATTGGATTGCGAGGCAAGAAACAGATCGCAATTAAAAATTGCGAGGATCGCAGTCCAAAGATCCTGAAAGTTGCGAAGCTCGCAGTCCAGAATTTTAGAAGGTTGCGAGGCTCGCAGTCTTAATTTCTAGAAGATTGCGAGGGATTTGAATCTTGCGAGAGATATGAATATTAGTTGGTTGCGATGGTTATGATGATTTTTAAGCAGATGTTCAAATGAACTCAAAAATGCTTGAAATTTTGAACGAGTGTTCCTGGGTAATTTCTGGGCACTTTTATAACCTTGAGTTTTGTCTAAAAACCAACCTAACCTTGATTTGATGAGCAAAACAGTGAGTTTTACTCAAAACAGAGACTTCGTGAAAAACAGAGAAGATGCACGTATTGATCTAATTTCCTGGTGATATGCGGAATTAAATACACAGGAAATTTCTATTTTCACTTCTTGATCGATTCCAACCACTAGAAGAACTCCAGAGACCAAAATCAACCAAAAAAATTGAACTTGAAGAATACAGATACGTACAACTTTTAAGAACAAATCTGAACAAAATGATATTAAGCTCTGATACCAATTGTGATCCCACAATGACAAGTAATAAGAGTAAATACACGATATATATGAATCAAAGAAGTACACCTCTATATATATGATTGACGAACTTGCAGCTTACAACTTCACAGAAGGTTGAGAGGTTTACAAAGTGGAAGGAGGCTGCGAAGATAGAGGCGTGTGTATTTGTTGTGGTCTGACCTAAAAATACAGATAGTATACTATATATACTATTCCAAGTTTGACAACATGTCACATTTGGTCCCTCAACTATAATACTACATGGTACAAGATAATGTAACATTAACACTTCAGCTCTCGAAATTTCCAATCTATTGCGACGGCACTAGTGCCATCGCTATAGCCAATAATCCAGCGCTACATTCAAAGACCAAACACATCAAAATCAGGTATCATTTTATCAGAGATCATGTGATGAATGGAGATATAGAACTTCATTTTATTCCAACTGACTTTCAGTTAGCTGATCTGTTTACCAAACCTCTTGATGAGACAAGATTCAACTTTCTCATCAGCGGGCTTGGAATGTTGAACTTAGAAGAGTAAATCTTCAGGGGTTCACATTTGATCACTGATAATAAAATGAACTTGTATAACCCTTTTAATCATATACTCCCTGAACAAAATTGATTCGCTGATATCAAGGTATGTTCTTTCTTACTAGCTGACAGTCACTTATGAATGCAAGATTTCAAAACAAATTGCATCGCTGAATATCTCTTCCTTTCAGTGATACTTTGAGATTTCAAAATCTAACACCTATATTTCTAGTCAGTGCTTCATGTTTACAAAATGTCCCTGAGCTTTCAAAATCCTCAGAGACATCCTAAAATATGAAAGGACGTTGTGACATCATCACAACGGATAGACCATGGCATGCTTTTTCTCTGACACGTTCGCCCGTTTCGTTTTCCTTGACCAATCACATTCAAGGGACGTGTCCGTGTCATCATGAAAAACTTTCCCGCTCATAGTTTTTCTCTCTGTACTCTCACTATATAAACCCAATTGAGTTTATGTTTTTACCTTTTACGCGAACATCATCTCCTTCAAGCAAGAACTCCCTGTTTCATTCAAAATATTTACTCTCGAACCTGTTCATCTTCATCTTCTTCAACACTACAGGTCATTATTTATTTTATTTTGCAACACATAAACTTGTTTTTGATCTTATTCTTGTTCTTAAAAGATCAAACAAACGAACTTTCTTAAAATGAAATCATTTTCTCTTCATGATTTTATGAACACTATCTGGAAACAGATTGTTCTTCAAGTTTAAAACAAAAATCTTAAACTTGACTTTTCATATGTTTTTCCAGAATCCCTTCTTTAAAAGGAAACTAGAAAACAAGATTATTCACTATGTTTTGTACTCTTTTCAAAACTAGAAAAACCCTAATCTCCATTAAGACATCTTTTTCTAAATGGAAAGTGAAAAACCCTATGAACATCTTATTTTGGACATTTTATCCATTTTAAGAACTTCTCTTCATATTCTTCATGTTTACACTTTGATAAACATAGATGGCATCTACTGACGTTCATGCTACTCAATCCCCCACAACCGCTGAAAGTTTTGAACTAACCAAGGCTCCTCATGTTGTATTCAAACTGGAGGAAGTCGCCTTTCATGGAAACAATCCCTATGCTCTATTTGACTTTCCTGCAAAGAAGAAGATTACACACCTGAACGAGGATGTTCTATTCCTTCAGACCTATCCTCTAGCGACAACCCTGACAATCACACCTCCAGCCCACAAACATCTTCTAGCTCAGTTCTGGTATACTGCCAGAAGAGCTCAAGTTCCCTCTGCCAAAGACCCAAGAAAATGGTCGATGTCATTCTCTTTGACACCCAACATGGAACCTCCAAGATAACCCCTGGTACTATCAGGTTTGCCCTGAACCTTCCTGGTAGTACCAAAGAAAAACGCTTTGTCCCTCTACCAAACCCCAAAAACCCCGCTGATAGGGACACCATGATTGCATTCTTTGATGCAATGCAGTACGTTTGGGAAACTGGGAGAGACAAACTCCCTGAAAAGAAGCTGACCGCCATCAAGAAATCAAAAATGCCCAGCGAGATAAACTTCAACTTCGCTCATCTGATCAGCTGCATGACAGCGAAAACTGGATCAACTGACCAAGCAACCAAACCCCAGCAGGCTATGGGGTATGCACTGCTGAAGGGCCTTCACATTGATTGGGAAAAAATCATTTATGACGATATGGTGCTCAGGGTGGATGTCACAGATAGACCGGTAAACGTTCCATATCCACCGTTTGTCAGCGCTCTCTTCCTACAAGGGCTGAAAGACAAATACCCGAAGATGGGCGACCTGAAACTCTCTCAGGTCAGCGTTAAAGTTCTCGACTTCAAGCCCCTGGCAAACGAGGTACGTCTCTCTACTCTCTTACCTCTTCTTAGACGCCCCACTTCTTCTACTTCTGCGGCTACCTCCACGGTAATCCCAACCGCTGGCACCTAGGCTGCAACCTCCACTCCTTCCAAGAAAAGGAAACCCTCTAAATCCCCACTTGGCGCCCCTAAGCCCAAGAAGTCCTCAACAGAGCAACCCCCTAGGCCTTCACAGGCTGAAGACTCCTCGGTTCTCTCTTCTCAAGAGCCGTTGGAAAGTTTAGTGGTACGCTCTGCCACAGTCGCTGAATCCATCCCTTCCATACCAACTTCAGCGTCTCTAAACGCTGAGGTTATTAACTTGGAACAGAACCTCCCTCCCTCAGTACCTCCAAGTACTGTGGAAGTCATTCTCAGCGATTCCAACGCTGAACCTGCTTCCAAATCCCTCTTCTCAACCTTCATTCCTCCTACTATTTCTTTGGTCACTCCACCCGTTTTCCCCCCATTCTCTACAACAAACATCACCCTCGGCGATACAAATGCTGAAACTCTACAGAGGATGATAGAGAAAAACACGGGACCTGCAGGCACTTCTATGCGTCAAGGCTCTTTGGAAGGCGACATGGAACATTATTTAGGTTTTCGAAACTTCGATGAATTCGTCAACCCTCCTACAGGTATACACAAAAACATACACACTCCTCTCTCAAAATCCCCAACTTCTGAGCTTTCCTTTGTTCATAAGTTTTTAACTGTTGCAGGTCCTAATTTGGGAGATATCGACACCTCTCTCAAGGATTTGTCAACAAAGGTGGAATCTCTCACCACCACACTTTCTACGAACTCTTCAGTGGTTACAAACGCTGGAGAGGCTCTCAAGACGCTCACTGATGAAGTGAAAGGCAAAGTTTCCAGTGCTGATCTGGAAAAAGGTGGAAGGTAGTATCGCAAATCTTGCTACTACTCTCGCTGAAAACTCCACCTCCATCAACAATCTCAACTTCACCAACAGCACTCTCTCCACCAACTTCACCACCCTGTCCAATGAAGTCACATCATTAACGACAGTGGTTGGTAATCTTAAGGGAGAGGTGACTACTGTAAAGTCAGAGGTGAGCACTGTGAAGACTCTCCTGCAGTAAATTCTCGACCGCCTAAATGCTCCTACCTGTACTCCCTCACACTTCACTCAGGTAGGTCGAGAAGATCTTCAAAAGATCAGTCATGTTATATCTGGCCTAGAAGACAGAATAGTAGTGATTTAAACCTTCATGGGGATCACTGGCCAAGAAGACAGTGATCCAATGACTGCTGATGCTGCTGCTACTGATGTTACTCTTTCCTCCCCCATCCATCATATGGAAGAGGGGGAGAAGACTGAAGATCTTCCCCATAATGTTGAGGGGGAAAAGAAAACTCAAGAAGACCTTCCCCATAACTCTGAGGGAGGGGCATTATTTCTGATGCTGCTGATAAACCTCAGGGAGTTGAAAACCTGAGGGAACTGAGAAACCTCCCTCTGAATTTGAGGGGGAGCAACTCGATGAGGAAGTTGAAGCTGATGTCACAGAACCTTATGCTGATGAGGAAGAATCTGAAGCTGAAGAAGAAGAAGATGACGAAGATGTCGATATCACTGATGATGAACCATCATCATCCCATAATGATGATGATGATGACGATGATGATGGTATCGACTACTCCTTCCAGCCAATCAAAAGTGCCCCTGCTCAAAAGAGGTCGTCATCAAGGATTCTTCAGGGGAGGGGACAACGAAAAACCCTACAGTGACTGAAACTGACAAAGGCAAGAACAAAGGTGTTTCATCTGAAGACAACTTGGCTATTCTCTTCAGAAAGCCAGTTTGTCAGGTAACATACACTATCTTCCCTTACACTGCATCCCTCCTCTATCCCTTCTCAACCTCAGTTCTCCTCTCCATAAAACCTCTATACACTTAAACCCCATTCTTTTCTCTATTTCCTTCTCCCAAATAATCTTACTTAAATGATCGTTGTGTTTCAGCTAGTCCTCACCCCTGCTTGAGGATCCAGCCGAAGTTCCTCCTGCTGCAACTCCAATAATCCCAGCCCCTAGTGCTAATGAAATAATCCTGGTCTTAGACTTTTGTAATCCCAGATCTAAACAAGTAACAATGATGTAAACACTTTGATCTTCATAGAATAGAGAAAGAATACAAAGATGAGAATGAGATCTACTTTCTCTCTCTAAACTCTCTCTCTAGAAAGTTATCCCTCTATCTTGCTCACTCTCTCTCAATACACACGTATGAGACAATTACGAATGACTTGCTAGAATGAGACTCTCTCCATTACAACTCTATTACACACACATTATATACTCCTTGACTTTCCACATTAGTTACTTTGACTTTGACTTCCATCACCCTTACTTTGACTTTTAACAAGATATTTGACTCTTTACAATTGTACAAATATACAATAAATCTTGAATACCATTTATGCACTAACAATCTCCCCCTATGAATTCAAGATTTAAAAAATTGATGACAATAGTCTTCAGCTCTTTGTGATCTTCAAATCTTCAACATTTTAAGCATTTTGAACAATCTCCCTCTTCGCTTTGAAGGAAGAACAATCTTCGAAAAATAACTCTGAAGAAACTTCAAGTAGGCGTTGTCTTCAGAAATCCAATCTGACTGCTTTAGTCTTCAACTGGATCTTCAAAATCAAATAGTCATCAAAGTATAGAAACACAATCTTCAAATCTTTGTGGTGTTGGTCAAAGTCTTCAAACAGAATCGTCATCTTTTTGAATCTTCGTATCACTGGTCTTTGAATCATTGTAGCATGGATCTTTGCATCTTTGAGATTTGAAATATATCTTCGGTCAATGAACATGAAATGGCTTTTGAGCTTTAACGGGGTTTTGAGCTTTTCGAATATCTTGAACTGCGTATCTTCATCTCTTGAACAATGAACAATCTTTGAACTTTGAATCTTTGTCGAATCATCTCGAAACATCTTGAAAACATCTTGAAACATCATGTACTTTTTATCTCGATCTTCTTGACGTCAATAAAACTTCACTTTATCTTGAAATTGAAGCTTTCATATCATCTCCCCCTTTTTGATGATTGTGAGTATCATGATCATCAAAATTCTCTTTTCAATTTCAGCAATCCTTGAATATCAATAACAATCTCCTCCTTCTGATCTGAATATCCGTCAATTCCAAAAATATTTATCCGAATCTTTTCAAAATCAGACAAAATAAAGTGGTAACCCTGAAACAACGAATGAATCAGTTATAATGCCTGTAAGTTGCACGGAGCCACTTAGTACAACGAATGCACTTTGGAAAGGAGCTTTTTGATGTTCACTCCTCCAGGGCTTCCATTCAATTATCGAAAAACCACAAAGGAAATTCTATGAACGTTATGACAAGAAAACATATTCCTTGTGTGTACGTGCAAGTGTAGAAAGAATGAAGCAACATATGCTTGAAAATTATAGGCTCAAATTGTGTAAACTATTGAGACAGCAACAAGTTTCCACGGACTCAATGTGCATGAATGAAGAGCGAAGGTGGGGCAAACTTCATTCTTTTTCAATATCTAGACCTTCCGAGTGAAGATCAGATAGATGATATGCTGCGTCCCCAAGAAATATGAAACATTTCTTTGTTAAGAAAGAAATGAGTAGCTGGTGGGGTTAATGCAAGAGTTGGCATGGGCTAGTTGCCTATTTCAATGATGGTCACCAAAGAACGTGAACCAATCAGTAATGTGGTTGCCCCGGCTCAGAAAGTGGATAGTGCAGAGTTCTCTTATTCTTTTAACTATGTTCTCACACCCTCTTTCTGTTTTTAATCCGCTCACTTCTAACCAAACTCTCATTTTCATTTTACCTCAGCACAATGAGATACTCAACCGTATGAGTAATCTCCCCCACTCTTTGATTTCGACCCCTCACCCCTCAATCACTCAAGGATAACTTATTGGGTAGGAAACACTGGTTAACGTGGATCCATAGAAGTTTTGTAAATCCTCACACTGATTCCCATGAAATTTTGTCCTAAAATGTTGCGTTGTTCAACAATTTATCTTGAACAATTAAAAGTATCGGCATTTGATAACATTGCCATCAGAAAGTATGCTCCTCAATAATATCATAAAGATTTGAGCATTTGATCTTTGAAGATTTCTCAAAACAAGAATATTGAAAGAATGAAATGAATTCGAAAGACTTGTTTGAGAATCTGACAATGTATCAATCAGATCAAATAACATGAATGATAATCATGTAAGGTTAGGGTATCAAAGAATTCGATATTTTGTTTATATGACCAAATATAAACAATCTTTGAATGAAACGTTTAAGTTGTAACGCTGAAATGAATATGATGCTCAATCAAAATTTGAAAATTCAAACGGGAGTATTACCATCGAAAAATGTTTCATCTTGAGACATGGTAATAACAAAGTCAATATGAAGCTGAACCGATGTGTGTGAATACTTGAAAGTATAGAAAAGATAATACACAAGTATTAATCTTTAGAAACACACGGTCAGAAATGATGTAACGAGAATCCGAGATATATATATATATATATATATGTATATATAGGAAAAACATTTAAAATCGCACTTCTAAAATTCATAAAATCTGTTTGAGAATCGAGAAGTGGTTTGAACATTTAGCAAAATATTTTTCATGCTTGAAAGTCGTTCTTCTTTCAAACAATCTCAGATTGAGT
This sequence comes from Saussurea involucrata, assembly GCA_033807775.1. Taxonomy (NCBI): domain Eukaryota; kingdom Viridiplantae; phylum Streptophyta; class Magnoliopsida; order Asterales; family Asteraceae; genus Saussurea; species Saussurea involucrata. The sequence continues at coordinate 91,355,463 of CM066327.1, read as the reverse complement.
TCAGAAGATACTTACAATTATATGTTTAAGCTCCCCCTCAAATCATGATAGACTGATTAAAAATCATATAAGCTCCCCCTCAAAATCTGCAAGAGATCTTAATGAAACAAGATTAGTATATGAAACCGTCAAAGTATAAAACAATGAAATACGAGTTCTAAACTGATATGTTTAGAAGTCAAACTCGTTGAAGTACGGGTCCTAAACTGATACGTTTAGAAGCCATTGTTTCCTTTGCTCCCCCTTAATGGGACATATAGTCTTCAAAAATTTGCACCGCTTCTCTTCTGTTTTCATTCATGTGTGTGATATATATGTAACATTCAGCACAACACATGATGAATCTGCAAAACAGATTAAGCTGATTTTGGTACCCAATGGGACTTAGGTCCTAGTGTGTTAGGTGCAGATCTCTTTGAAGGAATACTGTAAGTACCGTACCAAAAAAGAACATTTTCTTGCTTAATGAAATCACGAGTTCCACAAGAAGAACAACACAATTTCTTTTGTGCCAACCTAATCAAATAATTTGAAGAATATATAGGATTAGGTTTAGCGAAAGACTTACTTTTGTGAGCATTGTGCTTCTTGCTTACCTTCGGTGGAGGAACAGATGATTTCGGGGCATCTTTCTCAGGAGTAGATCCTTTAACTTTCCAAACCATCTTTACAGGCTTGTAGATAGGTGTATCTGAACTGGTAGTATCACGGTTGTAGAAAGGATTAGAAGGTCGCATCTGATCTTTTGATTTGACAGACGTTGTCGAAGAAACAGAAGAACGTTCATGAACAGAACTAGAAGCAGTCTTTGATGAACAATCAGAATCAGTTGAACCATCATTCGGCGATTGAACAATAGTATCGGCACTAAATTGTTCAGATGACTTAACTCTGATCTTAATTGCTTCCAATTGCTTAACTTTACCAGATAGAACATTCCTTTCTTGAACAGTTAGGTCAAATGCCTTTTGTAGATCACACTGGATCTTCTGCTCTTTCATAACCTCCGTTGCTAAAGCAGATAACTTCCTTGTAAGCTTTGTAATTTCAGCCTTAAAGATGTCTCTTTCTTCATCAAAACTGTTCTTAGATATTTCTTTGAAAATATCCATGTTTTTCTTTTGAAAACACTTCTTTTCACTTTCAAAAATATCTCTCTGTTTAACAAAATCTTTTCTCTCCTTTTCCAACATTATTTCCAACTCAGATATTTTCTTTGAAAGCTCACTATTCTCCGTTTTAAAAGATATGCGTTCAGTTTCAAAAATAGCTTTCTCGTTCTCAATTTTTTCACGCTCAAGAATCAAAACTTTCTCAAAATCAAAAATTTGTTTTGAAAGTTTGATACATTTTAATTCCAAAACATTCCTTTCCTTAACACATTTCTTTGAAAAATCAGAAAACTTTTGTTGAAAAATATTTCTTTCGGTTTCAAAAGTATTTCTTTCTTTTTCAAAAACATGTCTTTTCATTATCATCTCTTCTTTAAAATCATTTAAAGCTTTTGACAAATCAGCATTCTTCTTTTCAAAAGAGATTATCAGGTTTGATTTGGAATCACATTCACATTGCTTCAAATCAGGTTGAGTCTTCAAGTCAGAAAGTTGTTGCTGGAGATCTTGATTATTCTTCTGTAATGTATTGATTTCAGCTTTCAATAAATTCTCTGACACTCTTCTTTCCTTTCTCATTTTTGTTTCCAAAACAGAAAGTTCTTTAGCAGACTCTAAATTCTTCTTCTTTAGATTACTGATCTCAGCATCCTTGTTTTTGATATCTTGAACAATCGTTGAGTTCTCCAACACACTCAATCTTTTGTTCAAATTCTCAATTGTTGTACTATAATTGACTTCTTTTTGTTTAAGTGACTCCCAACCATAATATTCATTTTCATCCATTGTTACCTGAAAAGATTAAAAAAGTTCGTTGTCAGATACTTCGTGAGAAGTAGAATTATGCACACACGATAATCAGATAAAAATCGATTAAAGTCAGAAAAATTTTCAAAAATTAAAATTTGAATAACAAATTATAAAATTTGTCGTTCAAAAATTAATTCCGAAAAATTAATGCAGAATACTGGACTTTAAATCGGCAAACCTGCAAAAGATAAGAAAAATATATCAGTTACGTGCAAAAGCAGGTAAAAAATGATAAAACGGACAAAAATTGAAAAATTACTAAAAATAGGGACTAAAAATGACAAAATACGAAACTAAAACGAAAAATACGGACTAAAAGTGTAAAATACTATCACTTATAAAAGATAAGGACTAAAAATGACAAAAATCTAAAACTTAAGACTCAAAGGATTAAAAATGTAAAAATTCTAAAAGATAAAAGTCTAGGGACTAAAAGTGTAAAATTCTAAGACACTAAGTAGAAGGACTAAAACTGTTAATATGCTAAACTCTAAACTACAAGGACTAAAACTGTAAAAAGCCTAAACTTAAACTATAGGGGCTAAATCTATTAATATCTAAACTGATTAAAATGACTTAACAGAAACACCTAACTGAGGACCAAAAATGTTAAAAATTTAACGAAAAATCTAACAAAATGTTAACTAATTAGACTTAACAAAACTTAACGGACTCTAACAGAATAAGGACTAAAAAAGAAACAAACAATGACGAAACTAACAAAAAAAACTAACGAATCTAACGAGTCCTAACGGAAAAAGGACCAAAATTGTAACCGATTTAACGGACACTTAACGACAGTCCGTTAAATTACTGTTCATCTTCAACCTCAAAAAAACGAAAAACGATCTGATGATTTCTTTTTCAAGTTTCTCTTTCGTTTCTCAACCAAATTCGATGATTTTTCTTTCTATGTGTTCCACAAACAAATACAAATCGAATGGAACGAAATATGTATGATCATGCAAACAAAATCGATGAATGGCATCTCAAGAACGAACTCCGACCATCCGACTAAAAAACTTCAATGGCGTACGACAGTTAATAGCATGCGACTGTCGTATCAGAGTTAATGGTATACGACAGTTATGATGGTGTTATGTACGACAGTTATGAGTCGTAGAGATGTACGACAGTTATGAACTAGTCGTATGAAACTGGTACGACAGTTTTGAGTTTTCCGGCCACAAACCCAGATTCCGGCGAATGAACAGTAACTCCGGCGAGACCTTTTCACACTTCAATCTTCTCGATTTCTCTTCATTTTTCGATTCTGAAACCTGCAAACTGATCGAAATTGTAAATCGAACAGATTTGTGAGGATTTCAGCAACCAAGTCTCGACAAATGGAATCCAAACTCAGATCTGTAATTAAAACTCACGAAGAACATCAAACAATTTACTTTCAGACCTGTAAATGATAAACTGATTAGAATTAATTGATAAATCTATCTGTGTAATCTAGAAGAAACAATCAGTTTTCTTGAAACAAATCAAATCACAACCAAATTTTAACAAAACAAATCACAATCCATTACCAAAAAAATGATGAACAGTACACGATGAACAGTACTATCCATATTTTTGTTTTTAAAAAAAATTCCTCAAAAAAACTTGATTTGTGCTCGAATTTGATTCATAAAAAATAGAATGATATACCATCAATCAAATCACCAAAAACAAACACGAATTCAAACCAAAAGATCAAATTCTTAAGAATTTTAAGAAAAATATCAACAACACCAAAAACTTTCAATTTTCTCAAAAATTGATAAAAACATCTTCAATTTGTGCAAAATTTGATCTGATCTAGCTCTGATACCACTTGTAATCTCAGATCTAAACAAGTAACAATGATGTAAACACTTTGATCTTCATAGAATAGAGAAAGAATACAAAGATGAGAATGAGATCTACTTTCTCTCTCTAAACTCTCTCTCTAGAAAGTTATCCCTCTATCTTGCTCACTCTCTCTCAATACACACGTATGAGACAATTACGAATGACTTGCTAGAATGAGACTCTCTCCATTACAACTCTATTACACACACATTATATACTCCTTGACTTTCCACATTAGTTACTTTGACTTTGACTTCCATCACCCTTACTTTGACTTTTAACAAGATATTTGACTCTTTACAATTGTACAAATATACAATAAATCTTGAATACCATTTATGCACTAACAATCTCCCCCTATGAATTCAAGATTTAAAAAATTGATGACAATAGTCTTCAGCTCTTTGTGATCTTCAGATCTTCAACATTTTAAGCATTTTGAACAATCTCCCTCTTCGCTTTGAAGGAAGAACAATCTTCGAAAAATAACTCTGAAGAAACTTCAAGTAGGCGTTGTCTTCAGAAATCCAATCTGACTGCTTTAGTCTTCAACTGGATCTTCAAAATCAAATAGTCATCAAAGTATAGAAACACAATCTTCAAATCTTTGTGGTGTTGGTCAAAGTCTTCAAACAGAATCGTCATCTTTTTGAATCTTCGTATCACTGGTCTTTGAATCATTGTAGCATGGATCTTTGCATCTTTGAGATTTGAAATATATCTTCCGTCTATGAACATGAAATGGCTTTTGAGCTTTAACAGAGTTTTGAGCTTTTCGAATATCTTGAACTGCGTATCTTCATCTCTTGAACAATGAACAATCTTTGAACTTTGAATCTTTGTCGAATCATCTCGAAACATCTTGAAAACAAATTGAAACATCATGTACTTTTTATCTCGATCTTCTTGACGTCAATAAAACTTCACTTTATCTTGAAATTGAAGCTTTCATATAATCTCCCCCTTTTTGATGATTGTGAGTATCATGATCATCAAAATTCTCTTTTCAATTTCAGCAATCCTTGAATATCAATAACAATCTCCTCCTTCTTATCTGAATATCCGTCAATTCCAAAAATATTTATCCGAATCTTTTCAAATTCAGACAAAACAAAGTGGTAACCCTGAAACAACGAATGAATCAGTTATAATGCCTGTAAGTTGCACGGAGCCACTTAGTACAACGAATGCACTTTGGAAAGGAGCTTTTTGATGTTCACTCCTCCAGGGCTTCCATTCAATTATCGAAAAACCACAAAGGAAATTCTATGAACGTTATGACAAGAAAACATATTCCTTGTGTGTACGTGCAAGTGTAGAAAGAATGAAGCAACATATGCTTGAAAATTATAGGCTCAAATTGTGTAAACTATTGAGACAGCAACAAGTTTCCACGGACTCAATGTGCATGAATGAAGAGCGAAGGTGGGGCAAACTTCATTCTTTTTCAATATCTAGACCTTCCGAGTGAAGATCAGATAGATGATATGCTGCGTCCCCAAAAAATATGAAACATTTCTTTGTTAAGAAAGAAATGAGTAGCTGGTGGGGTTAATGCAAGAGTTGGCATGGGCTAGTTGCCTATTTCAATGATGGTCACCAAAGAACGTGAACCAATCAGTAATGTGGTTGCCCCGGCTCAGAAAGTGGATAGTGCAGAGTTCTCTTATTCTTTTAACTATGTTCTCACACACTCTTTCTGTTTTTAATCCGCTCACTTCTAACCTAACTCTCATTTTCATTTTACCTCAGCACAATGAGATACTCAACCGTATGAGTAATCTCCCCCACTCTTTGATTTCGACCCCTCACCCCTCAATCACTCAAGGATAACTTATTGGGTAGGAAACACTGGTTAACGTGGATCCATAGAAGTTTTGTAAATCCTCACACTGATTCCCATGAAATTTTGTCCTAAAATGTTGCGTTGTTCAACAATTTATCTTGAACAATTAAAAGTATCGGCATTTGATAACATTGCCATCAGAAAGTATGCTCCTCAATAATATCATAAAGATTTGAGCATTTGATCTTTGAAGATTTCTCAAAACAAGAATATTGAAAGAATGAAATGAATTCGAAAGACTTGTTTGAGAATCTGACAATGTATCAATCAGATCAAATAACATGAATGATAATCATGTAAGGTTAGGGTATCAAAGAATTCGATATTTTGTTTATATGACCAAATATAAACAATCTTTGAATGAAACGTTTAAGTTCTAACGCTGAAATGAATATGATGCTCAATCAAAATTTGAAAATTCAAACGGGAGTATTACCATCGAAAAATGTTTCATCTTGAGACATGGTAATAACAAAGTCAATATGAAGCTGAACCGATGTGTGTGAATACTTGAAAGTATAGAAAAGATAATACACAAGTATTAATCTTTAGAAACACACGGTCATAAATGATGTAACGAGAATCCGAGATATATATATATATATATATATGTATATATAGGAAAAACATTTAAAATCGCACTTCTAAAATTCATAAAATCTGTTTGAGAATCGAGAAGTGGTTTGAACATTTAGCAAAATATTTTTCATGCTTGAAAGTCGTTCTTCTTTCAAACAATCTCAGATTGAGTTCAGAAGATACTTACAATTATATGTTTAAGCTCCCCCTCAAATCATGATAGACTGATTAAAAATCATATAAGCTCCCCCTCAAAATCTGCAAGAGATCTTAATGAAACAAGATTAGTATATGAAACCGTCAAAGTATAAAACAATGAAATACGAGTTCTAAACTGATATGTTTAGAAGTCAAACTCGTTGAAGTACGGGTCCTAAACTGATACGTTTAGAAGCCATTGTTTCCTTTGCTCCCCCTTAATGGGACATATAGTCTTCAAAAATTTGCACCGCTTCTCTTCTGTTTTCATTCATGTGTGTGATATATATGTAACATTCAGCACAACACATGATGAATCTGCAAAACAGATTAAGCTGATTTTGGTACCCAATGGGACTTAGGTCCTAGTGTGTTAGGTGCAGATCTCTTTGAAGGAATACTGTAAGTACCGTACCAAAAAAGAACATTTTCTTGCTTAATGAAATCACGAGTTCCACAAGAAGAACAACACAATTTCTTTTGTGCCAACCTAATCAAATAATTTGAAGAATATATAGGATTAGGTTTAGCGAAAGACTTACTTTTGTGAGCATTGTGCTTCTTGCTTACCTTCGGTGGAGGAACAGATGATTTCGGGGCATCTTTCTCAGGAGTAGATCCTTTAACTTTCCAAACCATCTTTACAGGCTTGTAGATAGGTGTATCTGAACTGGTAGTATCACGGTTGTAGAAAGGATTAGAAGGTCGCATCTGATCTTTTGATTTGACAGACGTTGTCGAAGAAACAGAAGAACGTTCATGAACAGAACTAGAAGCAGTCTTTGATGAACAATCAGAATCAGTTGAACCATCATTCGGCGATTGAACAATAGTATCGGCACTAAATTGTTCAGATGACTTAACTCTGATCTTAATTGCTTCCAATTGCTTAACTTTACCAGATAGAACATTCCTTTCTTGAACAGTTAGGTCAAATGCCTTTTGTAGATCACACTGGATCTTCTGCTCTTTCATAACCTCCGTTGCTAAAGCAGATAACTTCCTTGTAAGCTTTGTAATTTCAGCCTTAAAGATGTCTCTTTCTTCATCAAAACTGTTCTTAGATATTTCTTTGAAAATATCCATGTTTTTCTTTTGAAAACACTTCTTTTCACTTTCAAAAATATCTCTCTGTTTAACAAAATCTTTTCTCTCCTTTTCCAACATTATTTCCAACTCAGATATTTTCTTTGAAAGCTCACTATTCTCCGTTTTAAAAGATATGCGTTCAGTTTCAAAAATAGCTTTCTCGTTCTCAATTTTTTCACGCTCAAGAATCAAAACTTTCTCAAAATCAAAAATTTGTTTTGAAAGTTTGATACATTTTAATTCCAAAACATTCCTTTCCTTAACACATTTCTTTGAAAAATCAGAAAACTTTTGTTGAAAAATATTTCTTTCGGTTTCAAAAGTATTTCTTTCTTTTTCAAAAACATGTCTTTTCATTATCATCTCTTCTTTAAAATCATTTAAAGCTTTTGACAAATCAGCATTCTTCTTTTCAAAAGAGATTATCAGGTTTGATTTGGAATCACATTCACATTGCTTCAAATCAGGTTGAGTCTTCAAGTCAGAAAGTTGTTGCTGGAGATCTTGATTATTCTTCTGTAATGTATTGATTTCAGCTTTCAATAAATTCTCTGACACTCTTCTTTCCTTTCTCATTTTTGTTTCCAAAACAGAAAGTTCTTTAGCAGACTCTAAATTCTTCTTCTTTAGATTACTGATCTCAGCATCCTTGTTTTTGATATCTTGAACAATCGTTGAGTTCTCCAACACACTCAATCTTTTGTTCAAATTCTCAATTGTTGTACTATAATTGACTTCTTTTTGTTTAAGTGACTCCCAACCATAATATTAATTTTCATCCATTGTTACCTGAAAAGATTAAAAAAGATTGTTGTCAGATAGTTCGTGAGAAGTAGAATTATGCACACACGATAATCAGATAAAAATCGATTAAAGTCAGAAAAATTTTCAAAAATTAAAATTTGAATAACAAGTTATAAAATTTGTCGTTCAAAAATTAATTCCGAAAAATTAATGCGGAATACTGGACTTTAAATCGGCAAACCTGCAAAAGATAAGAAAAATATATCAGTTACGTGCAAAAGCAGGTAAAAAATGATAAAACGGACAAAAATTGAAAAATTACTAAAAATAGGGACTAAAAATGACAAAATACGAAACTAAAACGAAAAATACGGACTAAAAGTGTAAAATACTATCACTTATAAAAGATAAGGACTAAAAATGACAAAAATCTAAAACTTAAGACTCAAAGGATTAAAAATGTAAAAATTCTAAAAGATAAAAGTCTAGGGACTAAAAGTGTAAAATTCTAAGACACTAAGTAGAAGGACTAAAACTGTTAACAGAAACAGAAACACCTAACTGAGGACCAAAAATGTTAAAAATTTAACGAAAAATCTAACAAAATGTTAACTAATTAGACTTAACAAAACTTAACGGACTCTAACAGAATAAGGACTAAAAAAGAAACAAACAATGACGAAACTAACAAAAAAACTAACGAATCTAACGAGTCCTAACGGAAAAAGGACCAAAATTGTAACCGATTTAACGGACACTTAACGACAGTCCGTTAAATTACTGTTCATCTTCAACCTCAAAAAAACGAAAAACGATCTGATGATTTTTTTTTCAAGTTTCTCTTTCGTTTCTCAACCAAATTCGATGATTTTTCTTTCTATGTGTTCCACAAACAAATACAAATCGAATGGAACGAAATATGTATGATCATGCAAACAAAATCGATGAATGGCATCTCAAGAACGAACTCCGGCCATCCGACTAAAAAACTTCAATGGCGTACGACAGTTAATAGCATGCGACTGTCGTATCAGAGTTAATGGTATACGACAGTTATGATGGTGTTATGTACGACAGTTATGAGTCGTAGAGATGTACGACAGTTATGAACTAGTCGTATGAAACTGGTACGACAGTTTTGAGTTTTCCGGCCACAAACCCAGATTCCGGCGAATGAACAGTAACTCCGGCGAGTCCTTTTCACACTTCAATCTTCTCGATTTCTCTTCATTTTTCGATTCTGAAACCTGCAAACTGATCGAAATTGTAAATCGAACAGATTTGTGAGGATTTCAGCAACCAAGTCTCGACAAATGGAATCCAAACTCAGATCTGTAATTAAAACTCACGAAGAACATCAAACAATTTACTTTCAGACCTGTAAATGATAAACTGATTAGAATTAATTGATAAATCTATCTGTGTAATCTAGAAGAAACAATCAGTTTTCTTGAAACAAATCAAATCACAACCAAATTTTAACAAAACAAATCACAATCCATTACCAAAAAAATGATGAACAGTACACGATGAACAGTACTATCCATATTTTTGTTTTTAAAAAAAAAATTCCTCAAAAAAACTTGATTTGTGCTCGAATTTGATTGATAAAAAAATAGAATGATATACCATCAATCAAATCACCAAAAACAAACACGAATTCAAACCAAAAGATCAAATTCTTAAGAATTTTAAGAAAAATATCAAGAACACCAAAAACTTTCAATTTTCTCAAAAATTGATAAAAACATCTTCAATTTGTGCAAAATTTGATCTGATCTAGCTCTGATACCACTTGTAATCCCATATCTAAACAAGTAACAATGATGTAAACACTTTGATCTTCATAGAATAGAGAAAGAATACAAAGATGAGAATGAGATCTACTTTCTCTCTCTAAACTCTCTCTCTAGAAAGTTATCCCTCTATCTTGCTCACTCTCTCTCTCAATACACACGTATGAGACAATTACGAATGACTTGCTAGAATGAGACTCTCTCCATTACAACTCTATTACACACACATTATATACTCCTTGACTTTCCTCATTAGTTACTTTGACTTTGACTTCCATCACCCTTACTTTGACTTTTAACAAGATATTTGACTCTTTACAATTGTACAAATATACAATAAATATTGAATACATTTTATGCACTAACAACTTTGCTGAGACTGATGACATTTTTGAAGAAGAACAGGAAGAAGAACCGATGTCTCACAAGAAAAGACCTTCCTTGGTTCCTCAAACACCAAGTGAAGAAGAAATGAAAAGAAGAGCAGCTATGATCCAACAACTAGAGGATCAACGACTCGTTCCTACTCATCTTAACATTCTTTCAAAAGATGAAGTCATGGAATCCCTCAGAGCTGAAAAACTCTTCGCTGAAAGAAAGAAGGCTGAAGAGAAAGACAGGGAATATGCCCTTGAGCTCGCTCAGCGTTCTTTCGATGATCCAGACTTGAAAAGATTTCCTGTTGCTGTCCAAAAGAAACTACTGAAAGACGCACAGAAGACCCACCAGGAAAAGACCAAAGTCAGCGGCACCACTCTTGAATGGTGTAAGAAGATGTGCCACTACAGACAACATCCCTCAAGGATAAAAGTTGTAAATGTCATAGGAAGATATGCTCTGAAAAACAATATAAAGGTACCGATCGTTAATGTCCAAATAGTCAGAGAAAACGGCCACAACAGAACTGTCTACATGTCAGCCATAAACACCTTTAGTCTCGCTGAATGGTTGGAGATGAGAATAGCAATTCAAAGATCCCACTCAACTTTCAGGACCTATGTCGTACAAGAAATAAACAAGCAGATCGACTGGGTTTCCTCAGCGGTTGATATTCCTCGTCCTCCACAAATTCAAAAGAAGCGAGCTGTTCCAAAGAAGAAGACCCCTTCCTCTCCTGGCCCGACAATAAGAAACGATACAGGGATTGAATTCTCACGTGAAGCAGTTCTTGGCCATGCCCCTGATCTCTCTGGACTTGACATATCCTTACCTCCTGCTGAAACTTTCTTCCCTGGCAGAGTAATCAGCAATCCTTATGGCATCTTCTTTTATGACTTCAATGGTCGTGAATGCTTTCAACGCATCTCTGAGTTATACAAAACTCCAATCGAACAACTCAGAGATTTACTATACTGGTGTGAGTACAAACAAAGTCTCTTCAGACAACTCCTGAAACCTCACATCTATCGCGAAGCAAAGAAAAGAAGGGATCAGGGAGTCACAGTCCCTGACTGGATGATTCCAGAGATTGACACTCTTGATGAACTCGTCAAGAAAGAACCTGGTTAGCTGATAGGATTCCTTGTAATTCTTCTATCTTTATTAGCTTATATCTTTTGTACTTGTAATTTAATTTGTTGTACTTATAATTTTTCTACTTCCCTTTGTAACTTATACGAAGTTTAAAGAAAAATTTCAACAAATGTACTTTACTCCATCAGTACTTAAAAGATCCCAGAAAACAGTAAAAGGGACAAATATTTTTATGAGTTCTTTTTATCCTTATGTTTTTATACTTAGCAATTTTCTTTTGTTGCTATGTCATAATCAAATAGGGGGAGATTGTTGATCCAAACCCTCAGTGATTTGATAACGACTCTCTGAGAAACACTTAGTGAAAATTGTAAGTAGACAATATGTATTAGAGTTTCACTATCGCTGATAAGTACTATGTCTCTACAGTACCGCTGATAGGAAACTCATGTTCTTTAAATCACATATTCAGCGACACTGTTCATCAGCAAGCCCTGAGCCTGTTCAGTCTTGTTGATGATCGCTGATAATCTTAGTTGTTTACTTATGATCTCTGAAGACAAGTTTCACGTCAACTATGTTCTACGCTGAAGTCGAAGATTTAAGCCAAAGAACCAGCGACAAGTCTACTAATGAACTGATGCGAATAACAGCGAAGCCAAGATTCGTCCACTCAACGTGAAGTTTCAAGTTGAAGACTTCAGCGAACGCTGAACTTTATCACTCGCTGATAAAGATCTATTCGGCGAACGTTGATCATGAAGTTTCCTCTACAAGTTAATTTTGTCTTACCCCTTTGCACGTCTCCGTACGAAATGTCAGAATGGACATCCCTTTTGTCCAGAATCGTACAACCAACTCTGATTCTACATTGTTCATCATGCGGCTACTAGGTTGTCTACAGAGGTCAAACCATGCAACCAATTAGCTGCTGCCACGTGTAAAGTTGTACTGATATGCATTAAATGCATGCAGTATATAAGAAGAAACCCTACTTCAGAAATGAAGTGCTCGGCCATCTCCTTCTTACTATCTCTATGTGTTAGAATATTAGTCTTTAATATTCTTATCTCCTTTCTATCTTATTTCTAGTGCAAGAAATCTTAGTGATTCTCTTAACTTGTTTAGATTAGGTTTACTCCTTAATCTTGTTCTGCAACAAGTTGTAAATTGTTTGATACATATCAATAACCAATTTAGAAAAGTAAAATTTGTGTGTGTTGTATTCAACCCCCCCCCCCCCCCTCTACAAACTTGTATAACCCCTCCGGGACCAACAGTTGTATCCAAGTAGAAGGGTTTATTTTGTAAATTCTAGTCTAGCTATAAATAGCCTAGATAGAGTTAGATTTCATAACTTCTTGATTACTACTTCAAGACACTTTGTCTTTTGCTCTCTACACTTCGTATTTGGATCTTGGAGATTAATGAGAGATGACATAAGTGATTCTTGATCTATCTTGTTTACTTGTTTCTGGGATCACAAGATAAATTGTTGTTCGTTGTTGTGCTGAATAAACACTCTAAATATCATAAAAGGCCATTTTACCCCTTACTTTATACTTTTGTGAATAAAAACACTTCTACGATTGGTAAAAATCTTTTTGTTCAACTTTTTCTTCGGTTTACAATTTTTCTTCAGATTATTACATTTTTGTTCCAGTTTCCTCAACCATTCTTCATTAAATGAAAGCTAGCGTTTGGTGACACATTGTTTGGAGCATTAAAAGCTTCCTAGGGGACATCTAGAGAAAGGGAGCAAGCATAAACCAAGTCGTCAACTCATCTTTATCAACCTAGAAAAGTTTGCTAATTTCTAGATTATTGGCTTAAAACCTAGATTGTGAGTTTCTAAACCTTTGTAAAACTAGACACACGTCATTATATGTTTTCTTATCATCATCCTACATATTTTTGTGAAAATCTCTTATATTTGCTGAAATATTCATATCACCATATTTGGAAAACTCATGGATCTTTTTGGTGGGAAATGTTTTATTTGGTACCTTGACAAAGATGGATGTCATATTTGTAAAATATATTTGTGTTTGACCCTTTTATGAAAATACCCACATTTTAGGGTTTTGACCTGGGTTTTGGCTTAATGGAACTTGATTTGGCTTAATGAAACTAGTTTTGGCTAAATGGAGGTAGTTTTGACTTATCATTGGGATTTTGACTTAAAATAAGGTAAATTACACATATTGATGCATATATGGAATTTGACTTGTGTTCTTATGCACCGTGGTGTGGATATGTTACTTGGAATATTATGTACAAAAAAATATGTTTTTATGTGACTAGTATTAGTGGTCTTAGCATCATCGTGTGGAATTATTTGTCCATTTTAATGGTTGGACCATGATGGTGTCATATGCATACTATATACATCTTACTTGGAGTATTTTGTATATTTATGCATTACAAATTGGATGAACCGTCAAGTTGGCATTATGAGGATATAATTTTAGGTGCCACCTTGGTGGTATGGGCCTAGATCTCTGCCATTCGGGGTAATACCATGGAGGTAGTCCCTAATGTGTCGGGCCTTGTAGTGTGATAACTTCGTTATCCTATGGGTTTTTACCCACCGAATCATCAGTTTACGGCTTGTCTTAAAGTAAGAATTGATATATCGGACTAATATTTTGTGCAAGTATTGTGTAGACATACAAGGTGTCAAGTGGAAGGAAAAATGCTTATTTATACTCCATTTTGGCATCCCGTTTGAAGAAAACATTGAACCAAGTGAACGAGCGAAAAAAACCAAAATCATGAGTCATGCTACTATGCCATGCGACAATGACAATATCATAGTCGCACCATGTGTACCGAGAGATGGTGGACTAGGGCGACAATGCCCCGCGACTATGACATTGTCATAGTCGCATGTCATAGTCGTGGTCGGGGTTTGAGAGTATAAAAAGCTGCAGATTCTTAAGGTTTAGGGTTATCTTGGGATTGTTGGAGGCTAGGCTTCTAGAGGAGCTATAGGAGACGATTTTAAGCTGAAAAGAAGACTTAGCATTGATTGTGAAGGTGGAATCTCATTTTGGAGCTACAAATTGGTAGTGTGTATCAATCATTGAAGGAATTTCTTCATTTCCATTGTCTTTTGATGAGATACAATGTGTTTAGGTGTTCTTATCTTCTCTTCTATGTTGTCTTTTGCTACTAGTAACATGAGCTAAACTCTTTGATGTTGGGGGAATTATGGATTCTGGATTCTTACCGTTAAATATATGAGTATTGCATTTATTTGGTCATTACACCTTGTTGGTTGAAGTTTATCTTACTCATTCTTCTTGTTTGTGAGATTGGTCATCTTACTCATCTTTTGGTTGTATTTCCTCTTGAGAAATTGGTTTTATAACATGATAAAAGTTAGATAAACCTAGGGTGAGATATTGGATAGAGATATACAAAGTAAATCCTAGTTTTGTGTTTGTGATTCTTGTGCTTAATGAGATGGATGTGTATGTTTATTGGTTGAGAGACTTTAATATATATATATATATATTACATGATATATTCTTGCTATTGCTTGAGAGAGAGTAGTAAGTATATATATGGAATTGCTATTGTTAGATCTGAAGTTTTGTCAATAAACCAAGTGTTGAAGATCTGATAAGAGGACTCATATGTTCTGAGTAGAGAAGTCAGAGGTCTGACTGTGAAGACCGAAATATTGATCAGTGGAAAGAGAAGTCAGATGTCTGATTAGAAGATTCAGATGGTCTGAATAGAAGACTCAGACAATCTGAGTAGAGGAGTCAGCGATATGAAAGTCAGAAGATCTGAGAAGCTTTATCAGAAGAATGTTCAGAAGTTCTGAACTACCTGTTCAGAACTTATGACAAGATACTTAGTATTTTATAAACTAATTAGGACACGTGTTATGTTCTTATTAGTCTTTCTTATTTGTACTGTAGCTTTAAGATGTTTGTTGCAGTATAAATAGTAGTTAGCTCTATGTTGCTAACTGATTGATTTTTCCCGTATAACTTTGTATTCATTCTCTGTAATCTTTGAGATTCTCTCTCTCATAGATCTGTATTTCTGTTCATCATTGAGTACAATTGGGCTTGATCATACAACTTCTCAATTACTGCTTTCTATATTGATTGTGAGATTAGATCCTGTTCTTTCATTTGGTATCAGAGCCAATCAACAAACAAATTCGTTCAAGATTGTTATCGCGAAGATCAATTGATAAATTTCTTGAAGATTTCTTGATTCATTCAAAATTCAATTCCGCTGCTAGGGCTAGTTCTTGAATTCTTGTCAATTCTTGAATTACCTGTTAAATTTTGATCAAGAAACTCGAATTTGTCTTTCTGTTGAATTTTCTTACAATCATGTCTTCTAAAGAATATCTAGCCATGGGATCTGAAACCAAACCGCCTGTTCTTATACCAGAAGAGTATCAGCAATGGAAAATCCGAATGATCCAATTCCTAGACAACATTGATGAAAACCTTATGATTTCTATTCGAGAAGGCCCAATTGAAGTATACATCGATGTTGCTGCAACCCCTGCTACAGAGACAACTCCAGAAATTCCAGCGACCAGGGTGAAAAAGAGTTATTCCCAATACACAGCTGAACAGAAAAATAGGCATGCTATTGACAAAAGAGCAATTACTTTGATGACTTTGGCTGTCCCAAATGAGGTTCTTAACAGGATTGACAGTGGATCATCAGCTAAAGAAATGTGGGACGAATTGGAAAGGCAAATGTTAGGAACTGTGAGATCTATTCAGGCAAAGTTAAATCAAAGCATAAATGCTTATGAAAGGTTCAAAGCAAAAGAGTCAGAAAGTTTGACACAGACATACAGTAAATTTTGCACTATTCTAAATGACTTGAGAAGAAATGGACTGAAGAAAACAAAATCAGAAATAAATTACAAATTTCTGAACAGTCTAAATTCAGAATGGTCATCATTTGCCATAAGTCTGCAAATGAACAAGGATATGTGTGAAGAAGACTTAAATGATCTATTCTGTGTTCTTAATCAACATGAAGACTCTGTCAAGTTAGTTGTGGAAGAGAAGAAAAATGTTGCTGATCAGTTAGCGTTCTTATCAAAGTCCAAAGCAATCAAAGCACCCAAAAAGACTGCATATCTATCAGAGATACCTAATCTGGAAGAATCTGACAAGGAAGAAGGATCAGAAGATGATGAAGATATCAAGATAATGGCTGAGAAACTAGCTTTGTTGACAAATACTTTCAATAAAAGGTATGGGAAGGGTAGATTTCAAGGAAATTATAAGAGAGTTGGGAGTTCAGACTATAAGAAGAAAGAAGACAGAGAAGAAAATAAGTTTGAGAAGAGGATAGAGAGAAGTGAAGAAAACAATGAAGAGAAAGATGAAAGAAAAGAAAAGAATTTGTGTTTCAAATGTGGAAAATCTGGCCACTATGCTAAGGATTGCAGAGTTAAAATTGTGAAAGACTATGAGTACTACACCAAGAAGGCTCAGCTTGCAAAGAAGAGAGATGATAAAATTGCTTTGTTGGCTGAACAGGAGAATTGGTTGTACTATACTTCTGATGAAGATGATCACATCAACTTTCCACAGATGCAGAGCTATATGGCAAAAATGAGGAATGAGGATGATTCTGATTTTGAAGATGCTGATTCTGAGTCATCTGCTGAGGTACATTCTTCACTTGAATTAGAGTTAATGACACAGATTGGTGAAATGAAAACTGAATTTGCTAATCTAAGAAAACAGATAAAAGGAGAAAGAAATTTGGTTAACAAATTCAGAATTGAAAAAGAAGTAATAAAAGAACAATATGAAGAATCTGAGGCTGAGAAACAGAAAGTTAAAGATGAAAATTCTGAATTGATGAAAAGGCTTTCTGAACTAAAAGCTGAATTTTCAAAAATAAAGGATGAAAAAGGTGATTTACAAATAAAATTTGATATGTTATTTGAAGAAAGAAAGAATTTATACACTAAAATTAAAGAATTAGAAGATCTGAATTTGAAAAGGGGTCAGACTCAGCAAACACTAAATCTTTTACTAAACAATGTTAAAGATACAAGATTTTACAACCCAAAGAAGGGATTGGGATTGGAAGAAAATGTCACTTTAAAAAGAGCTCCAATTAACTTGTATGAAAAACTTCAAGTTTCTAAGCCAAATATCCCAGAAATTGTTGAAGTTTTCATAAGACCTGCTAGTTCTATAACAAGTTCTGACAATTTGCAAAGACCAAACTCTAAAAAGTCAGATGAGAAAATTTCTGAGTCTAAAACAGAAAAGTCAGTTGGTTCAGAAGAAAAGGTTAAGAAAGAAGTTTCTAAAACAACAGATGAAAAGCCAAGATATAATGATACTAAATTCAAGTATGATTCCTTAAATGTCAGCTACAAAAATAAACAACCAAGTTTTTCATATCATGACATTGAGAGCATATTTGACACAAGTAAAAATTCTGAAACAGTCAATCAGAAGTCTGAAACTTCTAGTCAGGATTCTGAACTTTGTAGTCAGAATTCTGAGTCTAAAGATCAGACATCTGAGTCTGTAAATCAGAACTCTGACTCAGGTAGTCAGAAGTCTGATTCAACTGGATTTTCTGAAACAAAATCAGATCAATTTTTGCAACTTGAAAAGAGATTTAATCGTGTGAGTCAAGAACTTGAGGACTTAAGGAAAGCTTATGATGAACTTGAAAATGATTTCTGTGAGGTGGATATTAAACTTGAAGAAGCTTTGAAAGAAAAGAATATTTTTATTCAGAAAATAACAGAGCTTGAAAAACTGAAGACTGAGTATGATCTTTTTAAAATTAATGCTTCAAGAGAAAATGATAAATTCTTTAATGAATCAAGTACATATGAAAAAGGTGAATCATCTAATTCTTCTAACAAAAAGAACTTGAATTTTTCAGAAAAAGAAGAAAGCAAAAGGAAAGATGATCTTGCAAAGTTGAATGATCTGAAAAGGGAACTTGAGAAGCTTAGAATGAAATCTACTTCTGAACTCAAAGCTAGAAATTCTTGTAATAAGGACAATTGTACTCTGAACAGTATAAATAAAAATGAAATGATCTATGTTTCAGATTTATTGTCACTTGCAAAGAAAAATCTTGTTTGTGTTAGATGTAAAAATGATTCATTCCAATATTCTCATAAATGTCAAGTAAAAATAACTTCTGTTTCATACATAAGAAAAGATATTCAGAAAGTTTCTGTTTCTCAAAATACAGAAAAGAAGAAAATTTCTGTTCCTCAGACTCAGAAGAAAGAAAAGATAAAAGAAAAGAAAGTTGAAAATATAGCAAAACCAAAAGTTACAACTCTCAAAAAGAATTTGAACAAGCTTGTAAGCAGAAAATGGTCTGACTTCATAAAAGTTCAAGGAAAGTGGTGTTTGAAGAAAGATTTTGAGTGGAGAGTAAAAGGTACTAATGTTAAATCCAATGACAAAGCTAACAAAGATGGACCCATTCCAAAATGGGTACCTAAACCTAACTGATCCTTTTGCAGGGCTGTCATGTGTGGTTTTTAGATTCAGGAGCTTCAAGACACATGACAGGTCAGAAGTCTTTTCTATCAAACTTCACAGAAAAGGCTGGAGGAGCAGTAAACTTTGGAAATAACAGCAAAGGACAAGTCAAAGGTTATGGGGATTTAACTAAAGGGGATCTGACTATCCAAAAGGTTTTCTATGTTGAAGGATTACAGCATAATCTTTTCAGCATAAGTCAGTTTTTAGACAGTCTTTGTCAAATTAAGTTTCAAATAACAGGTTGCATGATTTTAACTGAAAATGATGTTAAAGTCTTCTGGGCCAAAAGACATATGGACTTATTTGTAGTTAATTTTTCAAAATTGAAAACATTAAATACAGTTTGTCTTTTATCAAAATCGACTGCAAATGAATGCTGGCTTTGGCACAGAAGATGTTCTCATCTGAATTTCAAAGATCTTAATAATCTTGTTGCAAAACATTTGGTTAAAGGCTTACCAAAGCTTAAATTTGAAAAAGAATCATTATGCTCAGCTTGTGAAATGGGCAAGATGAAAAAGAGTTCTCACAAATTAAAAATGGACTCATCTTGCAAAGCACCATTAGAAATGATTCATACTGATCTTTGTGGTCCAATTTCAGTTCAATCGATGGGAGGAAAGAAATATATGCTTGTGATTGTTGATGAATTATCCAGATACACATGGGTTGAGTTCCTAAGAGCTAAGTCAGAAGCTGCTACTACATTGATAAATTTTATCAAAAGGATTCAAGTTCTCTTACAACTTCAAGTTCAGAAAATCAGAAGTGATAATGGAACAGAGTTCAGAAATGAGACTCTTCAGAATTTTTTAGAAAGTTCTGGGATTTCTCACAATTTTTCTGCTGTCAGAACTCCTCAACAAAATGGTGTTGTTGAAAGGAAGAATAGAACTCTAGTTGAAGCTGCGAGAACAATGCTGGCTTATGCAAATCTTCCTACTTTCCTATGGGCTGAAGCAATTGCAACTGCTTGTTTTACACAAAATAGAACTTTAATCAATAAGAGATTAAATAAGACTGCTTATGAACTGATAAATAAAAGAAAACCATTAATCAAATTCTTTCATGTTTTTGGTTGCAGGTGCTATGTTCTCAGAGACAGAGAAAATCTTGCCAAATTCGATAAAAAGGCAGATGAAGGATACTTTGTGGGTTATTCTTTAACTTCCAAAGCATTCAGAATCTACAATAGAAGAACCAAGAGGATGATGGAGAGTATAAATGTAACTTTTGATGAAGCCAGAATGCGGACTTCTGAACAAGACAGTTCAGAACTCATGCTGAACAAGACAAAAATGACTTCTGATACAAATTCTAATCCTATTTGTTCAGAACTCAATTTACTATTTAAGGATGCTTTTAGTGAACTAATTTCTGATTCTTATGCAGAATATGAAAACCCAAAGATGGTCAAAGAGATGAAAAATAAGACTCCAGAAATAGTTCAATCAACTGTAATTTCTGACAAAGGTCCATCAGAGGAATGTCCAAATCTAATACATACAAGTGGTGAAAATTCTGAACCTTGTAATCAGAATTCTGATTCTTGTACTCAGAACTCTGAACAAGTCACTCTGAATTCTGACTTCATTAATCAGAACCCAAACTTGGATATGACTTCTATTCATACATCAGAAAAAGGGGACAGTTCAGAATTACAAGCAATCATTGATGAGAATGATGCAAACAACAATTATTCAGAGATTGATGTACTTCCTAGTGCAAATAAATGGACTAAAAATCATCCTATTCATCAAGTAATAGGTGATCCTTCAGAAGGAGTAAAAACCAGATCAGCTACAGCAAATGAAGCAATGTTTGCTGGTTTCTTGAGTGTGATTGAACCAAAGAAAGCTAATGAAGCCTTAGAGGATCCAGACTGGATTTCAGCAATGCAAGAGGAATTGCTTCAATTTGAAAGAAATAAAGTCTGGAGACTCATTCCAAAGCCTGAAGGTAAATCTATTATTGGAACTAAATGGGTGTTCAGAAACAAAAAGGATGAATCAGGTGTTGTCATCAGAAACAAGGCAAGATTGGTTGCTAAGGGATACTGTCAACAAGAGGGAATTGATTATGATGAGACATTTGCACCAGTGGCAAGAATAGAGGCAATCAGAATATTTTTAGCCTATGCTGCACATAAAAACTTCAAGGTGTATCAAATGGATGTCAAATCAGCCTTTCTAAATGGCAAACTTAATGAAGAGGTGTATGTCCATCAACCTGAAGGTTTTGTTGATCCAGAATTCCCTGATCATGTTTATATTTTAGACAAAGCTTTATATGGTCTAAAACAAGCACCACGAGCCTGGTATGACACTCTTACTAAACACCTGTTAGGTTCAGGATTCAAGAAAGGTAAGATTGACACAACTTTGTTTTTAAAGAAACAGGGTAATGATTTGATTCTGATTCAGATTTATGTTGATGACATAATATTTGGTTCTACCAGTCCAGAATTATGTGATAATTTTTCAAAAATCATGTCATCTGAATTTGAAATGAGCATGATGGGTGAACTGAATTTTTTCCTTGGTCTTCAAGTCAAACAACTACCAAAAGGTATTTTCATAAATCAAGGAAAATATGTCAGAGATATTCTGAAAAAGTTCAAAATGTCTGATTGTGCTTCTATGAGAACACCTATGGCAACTAACATAAAGTTAGATGCTGATCTCAAAGGTGTTTCAGCAGATATCAAACTTTATAGAGGCATGATTGGATCATTACTTTATTTGACTGCAAGTAGACCAGATATCATGTTTTCTACCTGTTTCTGTGCTAGATTTCAATCTAACCCGAAAGAATCACATATGTTGGCTGTCAAAAGGATTTTAAGATATCTCAAAGGAACACCTGATCTAGGTTTATGGTATCCAAAAGAAACTGACTTCAAATTGACTGCTTTCACTGATGCTGATCATGCAGGAAGTAGGTTGGACAGAAAGAGTACATCTGGTGCTTGTCACTTTTTGGGAGATAAAATAGTGAGTTGGGCATCAAAGAAGCAGAACTGTGTATCCACTTCAACTGCTGAAGCAGAGTATGTTGCTGCTGCTGCTTCATGCTCTCAAACATTGTGGATGAGAACACAACTCATGGACTATGGATATCAGCTTAACAAGATTCCCATCTATTGTGACTCAGAAAGTGCAATTGCTATTACTCAGAACCCTGTTCAACATTCGAAGACTAAGCATATAGATGTGAGGTATCATTTTATAAAGGACTATGTGGAAAAAGGAACTATAGAGATGCACTTTGTGCATACAAAGTATCAATTGGCTGACTTGTTCACAAAGCCTCTTGATCACAAAAGGTTTTCTTTTCTCATATGTAAAATAGGAATGCTAAATCTGCCTAGTTGAAAATATTTTTTTCTTAAAAATTCTAAATTTTTCTAAGTAAACTTGTCTGAGTAGTGTATTCAGAACTTCTGAGTCTTGAGTTCAGAACTTCTGAGTCTTGAGTTCAGAACTTCTGAGTCTTGAGTTCAGAACTTCTGAGTCTTGAGTTCAGAACTTCTGAGTCTTGAGATCAGAACCTCTGAATCTTAAGGTCAGAGACTCTGAGTCAATACTTCAGCAATCTAACTTTCAAAAATTTATTTTTGAGAAATACAAATAACTTCAACTGTATGGATTATGCTTCTTCTATTATCTTTTTATCTCATCTTTATGTATCATTAATAGTCAAATGCATGCTCAAGTCAAGGGGGAGCATCAAAATTCTTTTGGAAATCATTTTGTGATGCTTAAAAGATTTGTTTTCATTTCTAATCTGTTCAAACCTCTTCTGAATAATCAAAATGTTTTATATTGGTCAGAAGTTGATTTTAAAAGACATTTTGGTTACAAGGCAAAATTCTTCTGAGTCATGGAATCAGAACATCTGTGCGTGTTATTCAGATCTTTGACTTGAGTCAAAATTCTATCCACTAACACGTGTCAGCTTCATATTTGTTTGACAATGCCACGTATTTCATTTAAATCCTTTGTGGTATTTCACATGTGTTGACTCCGTTATAACATTGATTTCGCTTTTCCGTTAAACCTTTCAACTTCGCGGATTTTAAATAGGTCTTAAAATCCCTATTTCAAATTTCTTTCAAATTCCAGAGCGAAACGTGAGATACGAATCAAATCCAGAGTTCTTTGAATCTGTTTTCTTCTTAAATCATGTCTGAAATACGAAGAAGTGGTCCAATTTCTCTACATTCTACAAAATCGATAATGGATTCATCCGATTCGGAAAATGATGAAGTACAAAATAGAGTTGCAGAGGAAGGGGCAATAAGAAATGATGAAGAAGATGAACAAATGGATGAATCTGAAAGAAATGCGGATGAGGTAAACATTAATATTGAACATGAACAGAGTGCTGCAGGTTCTATTATGTCAGATAGATCTATTCTAGTGGAAAGAGTTGTTCCTGAGAGTGAATGGTTGAAATTATCTGAAAATAATTGTGTTATATTGTTTGAGGAAAGTCGTTTTAAGCCTGAACACAGAATTATCATGGAGTTATTCAAACATCATCCGTACAGAAAATGGTTTACAAGAAGTAAAAATGTGCCTGTTCAGTACATACAACAATGGTGGAAATATCTTAGGTTAGAAGATAATAAGTTTGTGTCTGAAATTGGAGGAGTGACATTTGTCTTATCTATCTCTGCACTAAGAGAAATGCTGAATCTACCAGAGAAAGATGATGTACAAAGAAGAACAGATTTTGAGGATTTACCCTTAACAGAGGAATTAATAGCAGAGTTTATGAAGTTGGGATACAATGAAGGATTGAGGACTCTCAGTTTGTTCAGAAGAAACAAATTACCACCTATTTGGGCTTGCTTCTTTCATGTGGTAAATAAATGTTTGTCAGGGAAAAATAGTTCTGCTGATCAAGGTTCTAAACAAATTCTTCAGATATTTCAAGGTTTAGTGAAGAATAGGCATTATGACTATACTTTAATACTTTGGGAAGATATGAAGAATACATTTGAGAAGAATCAGAAAGCAATTCAGAAGAAGACAAAGGATGCTCCACTGACATACATTCCCTACATAAGGTACTGGCAAATTGTTATTTGGTATGCCATGCAGGAAAACAGAACAATCTCAAGAAGAACAAATGAAGAGCATGGTCCTACATTTTATTTGGGTAAGATGACCTCAGTAACAAGACTTGAAAACTATCCTAATCATAAACCATTGCCAAAATCACTTAGGAGCTATATTCCAAGGGAGAGTGAGATATTAAAAGCTTATTGCACCTCTATGGGAATTGAATTACCTCAAATCCCTACCCAAGAGGACCAACCTGAGAAGAGAGGTGAGGGGTCTAGTCGAATTAGAGAGGGGGAGGATGTTCAGATGGGTGAACATTCTGAGAGACTTGAGGGGGAAAATTCTGAGAGCTTGGTTAGATTTGGTGAGGAAAACCAGAATGAGAGTGATGAGGATGAGAGATTGTCAACAGAGGTTCAAACAGAAAGAGATGCCTCTGAACCAGCTAATCTTGACCAGGTAACCACAAATGCTATTGGTTCACATCTCTTGGTGTCCAATATTGAAACAAACACCATGGACCTAGTGGTGGATCTTGAACAACCCATCCATACCCACTCAGAAGCATTTCAACATGCTACTGTTTCACACAAATCCGGGGAACCATCCCAAACTCATTTGGAGGGAGGTGATAAATCCCAATTTATTTTTCAACACATTGAGTCTGAATATCACAGTCCTATTCATATTGAGCCTGAAATTCCTTTTGACACTTGCACAAATCAGGAATTTCGTATTCCTGAAACAACATTCATAGACATACCTAATGTTGGGTGTCGAGGATTGGATGGAAGTCCTGGTGAGGTGAACATTACAAAAGCCTCATTCAAACGTGCATCTGTTGTACAAGATGACTGTGTGTTATCTACAGGCCATGAGCTCTCTGGGCACATGAAAACTGGACCATCTGTTGGTTCAGGTTCACTGTTAGAAACTTCTGAATTTGAAAAGATTCAGAAACAAAACAAGGAGATGGGGGAAAAAGTAGAAAATTTGGAGAAGAGGGTGGAGGATTTGAATGATGAAGTATCAGATTTGAAAGTTGTGTTGGAGAAAAAGTTGATTTCTGTTGAAACCAAGGTAGATGATGTAAAGAAATCCTTGGATTCTCACAAAAAGGAGATCGTGGATATAATGTCTGGTTTTCAAAAAGATATGTTAAAACAGATGCAAGGTATGCAGGAATCTATATTGAAAGCACTGAGTGTATCTTTGGCTTCTACTTCAAAGCCTCTTGATCCTGTTCCTATTGCAGAAGCTGAACCTGAAGTTGCTTGTAATCAGAACTTGAAAAGGAAGTTTGATGATAATGATCCTCATGATCATCAAAAGGGGGAGAAAAGACAAAGGTTAAGTTCTGATGATGATATTGGCATAGAAGATTTTGAGATAGCAGACATGCACTTAGCCAATACAAAAAGTTCAGAAGATCAGACACAGGAAAATTTAAAGGAGATGGTTCAGATAGTACAGCTTGATAGTTCAGATACAGAAGAAATGGAGTTGGGAAGTATTGATAGTAATGAATCAGATAAAACAGAGGAATTGAACTTGGATACTGAGATGGAAGGAAACTCAGATGAAACTGTAGCTATTGAGGAATCTGATTTGAGAATAGAAGAAATAGTGGAAAGTACAGTGGTAAACAGGTGTACAGATATTGTGGTCTATAACAGTGAAAGGGCAATGGAGTCTGAATCAGAAGAAAGGAGGTTGAATGAAGAATTGATCAGAAGAATGCATAATGAAGTAGTCAGAGCTTTGAGTGTTCAGAAAATTCATAAAGGGATAAAAGTGATAAGACCCATTGATCTAATGGGAGAAGAAGACAGAACTGTGGATTATACTCAGGATTTTAAAGATGATTTTAGGTTTAACTTTTGTGATGAGTTAAATACAGAAGAAGAGTATGTGAAAGTGAAAGACTTCTTTATGCCTTCTGAATATGTATTCAGAAAACCAATTGAGATTCCAAAGATTAAATTGCAAAGACTAGAAGAACCTGTGTGTGATTTCATTCTAGAGTTAAGTGATGTGCCATTAGCCAGACAATTTCATGATGATATTTTTCCTGAGGAAATTTATGATAATCTCTACTACACAGAAGGAGAGTATGAGCTTTTGGAAAGTAACATTGATGGTTTTATGGATGACAGAGCTCAGATGGTCTACTCAGAAGCTTCTAACATGTTCAGAGTTCCTGACTCAAAACTGCATATTCAGAAAAGAATCGAGAAAGTTCTGATGTTTCAACAAGATGAATTCAGTGGTTTAATGTTTGTTAGAATGGACGTACTGAAAGAAAGAAATACAAAGGTTTTCATGTCTACATTTGATTTTCACAGATTGACTCTTGATGATCAGATCTTTCTAGTCAAGTTCTTTGCTAGCACTGAAGAAGCCTTGATAGAAATTGAATGCAGAAGACTTCTGGGTATTTATGTCAGAAATATATACTTGTATGACTTCCAGTTGGCTATTGAAGAAAGAAAAGAAAAGTGCAATCTGAGTTCTCCCACAAAGAAAACATAAGTTGATTTGCATGTGAAGGGTTTTGTGAATGAAGGAATGGAGACAGAAGGGTTCACATATATGGTTCACGAAAGACTTGAATTGTTCAGATTAAAAGAGTTGGTGAAGTACAGTGATGCAACTCTGAATTGGTTGTTGATTAGAATGGAAGTAAGTATGGATGCAGAAAAAGAGAGTTTAAAGAAGAGATGCATAAACTGTGTGAAGAGGAGATTGGATTTTAGAAGAAAAATCAGAAACAGTAGTGAATGGTTGCTATCTGAGGAGAATCCCAAAAAGATTCTACATAATGATTTTGTG
This sequence comes from Saussurea involucrata, assembly GCA_033807775.1. NCBI lineage: Eukaryota > Viridiplantae > Streptophyta > Magnoliopsida > Asterales > Asteraceae > Saussurea > Saussurea involucrata. The sequence goes on along the minus strand of CM066327.1, from coordinate 91,328,538 downwards.
TTCCCAGCTGAGTATGAAGTGAATGGAATTTTGTCAGATGAAGCTGAAGAAATGCAGAACACAATATCTCAGAATGTGCAGATAACTAGTTTTGATCAAACTAAACAGTCTGAACCAAAAGAAGATGAAATATCCATTGATCTAAATGGATACTTTCTTGAATTTGATTTACCTAAGTTCTTCAAACCAAAAGAGGTACAATTCTTGGATGTGTATTATGATAGACCTAAGGAGACTCAGATCTGGTTGGCTGAAAAATTAAGATGTCTTGGCAAAACAAAGCAAGCTGTTTACTCAGATTTTTTAATCACTGGAATCAGAGAGTTGAGGGTTAAGAAATTCAGAAAGATGGAGTACTTATCTTTTGAAGTTCTGAGAGAAGATGGCAAGGTTTATTACTTTACTGATGCAGATTTTGAGAAACTATCAGTAGTTGACTTCTACAGATTACATAGTTTTCTATGCTTCAAAGAGTCGAGCAAAGACATAAATGAAAGGAAGGCCAGAAGTGTGGTAATTGAGGCCATGTTCTACATCTTAAGGTGGCACTGCTATACAGATTTTCAAATAGCTTTGTACCTACAAAAGTCATGTGTTTATCTGGCAAATCCCAACACAGATCATGAACAGAAAAAGAATTTAAAGACTGGAAGTGTTCACAGATATCCAGAGTTGGGAGTATTTTTGAAAAACAAAAGTGGAAAGATCTTCTTCAGAGCAAAGGAAACCGCAAAATACTGTTCTGGAACTTTAAGAATCATAAAGCACAATTTGGAGAAAAAGATGCTGAAAGTGAAGGAAGCAAACATGATTCAAGAAGCAATTAATCAGCAAGTTGAGATTATTCAAGAAATCATTGACAAAATTGATAAAAGGCTTAATCTGAGAAATATGCTACTTCAGAAGATTGTTCCTGCTCTGAAAGAACTGGATGATGCAAAGTTTAAGTTTATTTGACAAAAAGGGGGAGATTGTTAGATCTGAAGTTTTGTCAATAAACCAAGTGTTGAAGATCTGATAAGAGGACTCAGATGTTCTGAGTAGAGAAGTCAGAGGTCTGACTGTGAAGACCGAAATATTGATCAGTGGAAAGAGAAGTCAGATGTCTGATTAGAAGATTCAGATGGTCTGAGTAGAAGACTCAGACAATCTGAGTAGAGGAGTCAGCGATATGAAAGTCAGAAGATCTGAGAAGCTTTATCAGAAGAATGTTCAGAAGTTCTGAACTACCTGTTCAGAACTTATGACAAGATACTTAGTATTTTATAAACTAATTAGGACACGTGTTATGTTCTTATTAGTCTTTCTTATTTGTACTGTAGCTTTAAGATGTTTGTTGCAGTATAAATAGTAGTTAGCTCTATGTTGCTAACTGATTGATTTTTCCCGTATAACTTTGTATTCATTCTCTGTAATCTTTGAGATTCTCTCTCTCATAGATCTGTATTTCTGTTCATCATTGAATACAATTGGGCTTGATCATACAACTTCTCAATTACTGCTTTCTATATTGATTGTGAGATTAGATCCTGTTCTTTCAGCTATATTTGACCTTATGTACTGATTTATGGACATGTGATGTTTATTTGTTGGTGGAATCCAAATGAAATCCAATCCCAAGCCTTTTCTAATTAACTTGGTAATTTATTTGTGGTGTTTGAATCGTTGTTTAACTTGCTCTTCCGTGCTTACTTCCATTTCTTGAGATAAGTAGTTAATTAGTTATAACTCAAATCATTTTATCAATAGTCCAGTTAAAATTTGTGGTAGCCTTTGTGGTACTTAAACTCGTAGTTCCTTTGATTGATGCTCTACTTCGTACGTATTACTTGATTGACACTGTATACTTGTGGTAAGATTGGAGGGTTGCATAAACCATTTATCATAGTGTTACTCGTGGGAGTAGATGCTAAGGTGTAATGACTTTTGAGGTGAAACTTGATTTGGTGTTATGGGTCTCCCCCATTGATTCCATTTGTTGAACCATCTTCTATCTGTTTATTGTATCATGACTTTATGGTGCTTTACGTTCTTGTTCAACTCACTAGGCTATTTGGCCTAACACTTGTTTGGTGTCGACGTGTATCTTAGGTTCTAGCGACGTCGTCTCTAAGAAGGATTAGACGAGTTTAGTGTGAGCTTGGGGATTGTTTTTGGTACACCTTTCGTTGGAAAGTGTTGCTTGGAGTAGAGATGACACCCTTTTTGTAATCTTATTTCTACTTAGAAATTAGATTAGTAGGTTGTCGTTTATTTCCGTTGAATTACGAACTTGTAATTAAACACGTGTTTGTATTTCCCCATTTTTAGAAGGCTCATGCAATGACATTATATACCACATTTCTGTTTTATGGAATTTTTTGTTTATCCCTGTTTTTGGGGTGTTACACAATTGCTATATATTGTGATTACAAAGTAGTATGTTGATTGTTAATGTGTTTTACTTCTTCAATGAGGTAATGTAAGTGGTATTTCTCTTGGGATGTGGCTCTACCCCATAGCTTTATAATGTGTGAGGTAACTATATTTAACTTGTTGCTGACATTGCAAGTTGTGAGTAAATTCACTCTTTCCAATTGCCACCACACATAGGATGTCAATGGTACCCAAGATTGTGTAACAAACCCACCAAATAGATATATATTCGCAACGTAGATTTTCTCGACTCTGAGTCTGCAGTCGAATTATTTTGGTTGTTGCAGTTTCTAAGGTTGTTTAATTTGATTGATGTAATACAGGTGTACTCCAAGGGAAGCACTTTACTTTGACATTGGTTTAATATATATATTAGAAAAATGATCATGCTAATCGATGCCATTATATTAATTGGATGATGGGTTTGTTAAATTTTGAATTGATTCATGGGTTCGATTTGCCATTGGAGTATACTGGATTTAGGGTTTAGGCATTATATATTAGAAAAATGATCATGCATGCTAATCGATACCACTAATAGAATGATGATGGGTTTGTTAAATTTTGAATTGATTCATGGGTTTGATTGCCATAGAATTATATGGGTTTAGGTGATTTTTATTTACATGAATGAAAAAATATGTGTTTTGGTTAGGAACTGTCCATACTACAATAGGGGTGAGCATCGGTCGGGTCGGACCGAAAACCCCCCAACCCGATCGGGTTTCGGGTGGACAAAACAGGCCCCGAAACCCGTCCTAAGTAAAGTTCGGGTTTCGGACTTCGGGTCTAATTGGGTTTCGGGTTCATCGGGTTGGGCCTGATCCAAGCCCGTTTTCAGCCCAGAAGAGTAAATTGTTAAAATGAAAAAGTTGATTGCTTTAATTTCTGCTAAACCTATTTTAAAGTTCTGGGTTCACATTAGCTTTATTTTCCTTTCTTAAGGTTCTGCTATCAAAGCTTCATACACAGTCTCAATCACAGGTGAAATCTTCTCTCCCAGAAAAATCTAAGAAAATAAGGGAAAGAAAAAAAAACAAGTGGGTCTGAAGGCTGATGCGGACTGCTCTGGCCGAACGATATAATATTTGGTCAGGTGGGTCTGTTCTGTTAAATCTGGTTTGCTCCTCGCAAACAGTAGAGAGGATCATGGCAGTGGCTCTTTTTTTGATATTAGTCTCTGTTAGTCTGTTTGCAAATTGCAATAGGTGTGATATCTAAGTGATGGTGCATGTGGTTTTTGTCATGTGGTTTTTGTCAAGACCTGGTTGTATTGGTATTTTGGTATAATACAATTGCTGCAGTTCCAAAAAAATAAAATAAAAAAATTATATTTTTGTAAAAATTTCGGGTTTCGGACGGGTTTGGGTTTTCCAGTGAAGTTCGGGTTGATCGGGTTCGGGTAATTCGGGTGTCGGGTTGTCGGGTTTAGTGTTTTTGGGTTAGTTCGGGTTTCGAGTCGGTCGGCTTCTTCGGGTCGATCGGGTTTTGCTCACCCCTATGCTCCAATGGAAGAATTATATTTATTAAATTTATATTTATAGATAATTCAAAATTTGATATATATATATATAGAGAGAGAGAGAGAAAAAAGTTCAAATGAAAACTCAATTTTTATTGTGCACGTGAGAATAAATCTCGGCCACTCCATCTCTATTGATCCAACGACTCATATTAAATAGAGTTTTTAATTAGAATTATTAATTAAGGTGATTAGGGGTAAAAATGGAATCTAATTTAAACTCACGCCTACCTGTTTGACTTTTTATTTTATTTTAATTAAAAACTTTTACCCCTCTTAAAGTTTAAAATAAATTATCTTAAAAATTACTAATATTTTAATCAAACAAATTACATAAAAAAAACGAGAATTCCGTGCTCTTCAACATGACATCCATCTCGATATAGTTTTTTTTAACCGTTTTTACGTGAAATGCCATATATGTGTTATATTCATTATGAATATTTATGTACGTTCAAGTGTGTACAACATCTCGACACCGTAAGTCCGTAACTCGACATCACATTCTACAACACTTTCTTCAGCGTCGTAAGGCATCGACTTCTTCATTACTGTAACCCAAACACCCATCGAGATGAATCGGGAACCTATCGAGTTTCGGTTGTGAACCGAGAAACAAAAGAGAGTGTGTCACGTCTCCACACCTTCACGGGTCATTCATGTATTATTCATCATGAATAATACATCATTAAGGGTGAATAATACATAATTCATGAATTTGTGTATTATTCATCCTGAATGTTGTATAATTCATCATGAATACTGTATTATTCATCATGAATAGTGAATAACGTTCACCTTTTTATTCATACTGAATGTGGACCCTCGGAGATATATTCATAATGAATAAAACCAAGTTTCAGTTGTAAATCGGAGAACAAAAGAGTGTGTCATGTGCCCACATCTTCACGGGTCATTCATATATTATTCATCATGAATAATGTATCATTCGGGATGAATAATTCACGATTCATGATGAATAATACATGAATCGTGAATTCTTGTATTATTCATCTTGAATGTTGTATTATTCATTTTGAATACTGTATTATTCGTCATGAATAGTGAATAAACGTTCCCCTTTGTTATTCATGCTGAATATGGACACCAGGAAACGTGCATACATATTCATAATGAATATAACACATATATAGCATTTCACGTAAAAACGGTTAAAATGAAGAAAAAACTATATCGAGATGGATGTCATATCAAAGAGCACGAAATTCTCGTTTTTTATTTAGTTTGTTTGACTAAAATATTAGTAATTTTTAAGATAATTTATTTTAAACTTTTAGGGGGTAAAAGTTTTTTAGTTAAAAAAGAAAATAAAAAGTCAAAGATGGTAGGCGCTGATTCAAATTTCCATATTTATTCATGATCATTTCTCAATTGATTTTATTACGTTTTAACCATAGATTAGTTTTCTAAATTTTGATCAATGGCTAATATTGATCCTCACGTGCACAATGAAAAATGAGTTTTCATTTGAACTCACCCCTATATATATACATATATATATAGTACAATAAACCCTACATATATATCGCATCTTGGATTAGCCAATGACCCTCTTATATAGTGTAACAACCTAACTCAAAGAATAAAGCTTAAGCAACATGAATTAAACAAGTCGCCAAAACGGCTCCAAGATACTATCATAAACATACAAGTACATAACAAGGTTTGCGGAAACAACCCATTACACAGCTGAGATTTCTAAAATACTAAGCTTGGCCTACTAAAAATAATGACATCCTTCGAGACCAAAGCTTCATGCTCACGCCTTCTCCTTGCCCTAACTAGAGCCTTCTACTAAGCGCTTACCTGAAAATGGTTTAGTTTTTAAAAAGCGATGGTTAGACCATGAGGTCTAGTGAGCTCCCTCTAGTGGCAACAATTTCATCAACAAGTATAAAACATTTCATAACCATTATAAACAACAACTTTAAACAATAAGCTTATACATAAACTGCACATGTAAGTGGCACACTGAAGTCCCGCAATGGCGACAACGTGTCAGTCTCACATTGCCGTACTGGGTCACTCCTCCCATGGCATAAACGAGACACCCCCCCCCCCCCCCGTATGAGCACTGGTGGGCCACACCCCCCGACTTAGCCATTACACATCTATCAACAACGTATGCATACACTTTAAGTTAACTTTCCAAACACACATTTTTCATGTCATGTAATTATATCATTTCAACTCCATTTCTTATTTCTGAAATCACGTTTAAAAGCACGTATTTAGATAGGAAAAACTCACCAGGTGCCCTTATCAAATTTTCTTATTTTACCTCTGACCTCCAAGTGGAATACCTGAGTAAATGGATGGGAAAAGTAAGCTGATCGGATACAAAACTAACCGGACACCACTTTCGGATATTAAACCATCCGGACACTACTCACCAGATACTACACTATCCGGATGCTACTTACCGGACTACCCTATCCGGACTTTACTTTCCGGACAACTACCCGGAATCTACTTTTCGGACAAACTACCCAGACTCTACTTTCTGGACAAACTACCCGGACTCTACTTTTCGGACAACTCTTCCGGATACCGAACAATCCGGAAACCTGCACAGGGTCACATAGGGACGCGGGTTCTGTCGACCGATTGGGATATGAAATCCACTGTTAATCCCAAACAAGCTTGATTTCACAAAAATAAAAATCATTACAACAATACTTAACCCTTTCTTAACAATCCCTTTGTTGCTTAAACACAAAGATGATACCCAATAACCACTTAGAGCATCATTTGCAACCATTCAACCACAAAACCCAACTAATCTGATTCCCTCAAAATAAACAAAGAACAAGGATTAGAATATGAGATTACCTGGAAGAATCAATGCAGAAGCTAGCTTTTAAATTCCCACTTCTTTAATTTCTTCAGATGGTGAAATTGATAGCTCGATCTCTTCTCAGCTCTCCTATAGCCGCTCTAATTGAAAATGGTAGAATCTAGGGTTTTGTGCCTAAAACAAGGGTTTTATACCTTCTCCCATAATTACAAAACAGTCCCCAAAGTTATAGCCCCTTAACTTTTCTCACAACATTCTCAAATCTTACCTTTAGAACCCCGGGATATTACATACAGAGGCACCCTTCACACATTTATATCATATATTGATATTATAGATAAATTAATAAAGCTAAAAACCCATGAAATTTATTATAAGATACAAGCCATAATAAATATATGCACTATACAAATCGAACCTATCATTGACCACATATTCGATCTCAATAAAATATTTATAATAGACAAAAAATCACATCTTTGATAGATTTCACAATACTTGATTTTATCTTTCTTGATAGAATTGATATACAAAAAGGGTAGAAGCAGAGTGTTCACAAAGTGAACGCAAAATTAAAGGCTTAACACAATTATAAAACCAACTTGTAATTAAATTGTTGACATCGTGAATTGAACTGTACGGATTTAATTCTGTCCTTAAAGGTTTTATGCGACTACCCTTTTCGATGTGAGTCTCAAAGTCGCAAAGCCCCATGATTTGATACAGTTGAAACTGACTATCAACAACAATTGATAGTCGATTTGAACAAAGATGATGCAGAAAATTGGTACAACTCTTGAAGAAGATGTATATAGAGAGAGATTGAATTTTCTTAGAGATATTGGGAGAGAGTTTTCAACTTGTATTTGTATGGAAAACACCCCCAAAAACCCTAGTTTCCTCCCAAAGAATAGGAAGCCACTAACTAAAAAAACTGGAGACTAAGTCTCCAATGATTTTAATAAATATAAATCCTTTTTAGTAAATAAAAACATTTTTATTTAAACTTTTAATGTAAACTAATTTAAGATGATAATTATCTGAAAAATTCACTTCTCATTTTGTCTATAAATTTCCGTAAAAAGGAAAGCATGAAAGCATGTGTGTTGGACCTCCCACTCACAACCCCCACCATGAGTCCATCAACTACTTGAAGGACCATTTGAGAGAAATGACTTATAATGTTCTTTGTTATTTATTTACCTACCAATGTGGGATGGAATAAAACCTTCCAAGCTCACAAAGTTTAGCTGTGAAAAAAAGCAAGAAATCCTATTAGAGGGTTTAACGAGTAATTAACTAACAGTGTTCTAATTAATATGGGAGTACTAGAGGGGCTAACTAGTAATTAGTCCATACTTGTAACTAGATAATATCAAATTAGTCTAGATAATTATGAGAATTCGATGAGATATTATTTAAAGGGGATTCTAAACACAAAACCCTAACCCTAATTTTGGAATAAGCTCTCTCCCTCTCCTCTCTCTTGATCACGGCACACATAACCTCCCACAAAGGGGCTTTGACCGATTCCATTCACAAGACACAAAAGTGATTCAAGTTTAGTGGTTTTGGAGATCGCGTAGAGAAGAGAAAGGAGGCGATTTCTTGCTACATACAACTACATCTTTGGGGTGTGTTGTTGATGGAGAGATTCCTGTTATTGGATTCTTCATTGTCATCAAAAGAGGTCTTTCTAATCTCTCTTTTGTTATTGTTTGTTACATGTATGCTATTGTCACCTGATCTCCGGAAGATTGTGCGTGTGTTTATGCTTCCGCTATTTTGATTAAAAGTTTTTTTAATACACACAATCCAATAGTGGTATCAGAGCCATAGTTACAATGTACAAGTACATAAAGAATCGTTTTTTTTTTTCATTATAGAATTTGGTTTTGGGTGTGGTTATACATTCAAGTGGGAAAATTGAATGTATAAAACACACACAAAAATAATTCTAAGGTTTTTTCTATTGGATTTTATGTTTTCAACATTAAAGTTTCTAATTTTGGATGTTTAGGGTTTCTAACCCTAAATTTCGAAATTATGGTTTTTGAGAACAATAGATTTTCAAGTTTTGAAATTTTAGGTTTAGAAGTCTTAATTTGAAGGTTTCAAAACATAAAGTTCGCACTTTTGGAAGTCTAGAGTTTTAAAACTTTAAATTAGGTTTTATGAATACATAAAGTTCCCAATTTTGGAAATTTAGGATTTTAATACTCTAAGTTAATATTTGTGAAAACAAGAGATTAGATTTTGGACGTTTAGGGTTTTAAAGCCTAAATTAGGTTTTACAAGACTTATAAGTTCCTTACTTGGGAACTCTAGGGTTTTAAACTATAAAATATTGAAGTTTTACGATTTTGTCTTCGGGAGTGAAAAGTTATCGACTTTATATTTCATTTCACAACCTAGGTAGGCTACTAATAAAATTGATTTTATTTTTCACATTGGTATACACCTTTGCTTTCATGAACCTGTATTAATCTAATTAGTGAACATAGTTGTTGAAAGAAAAGAAAAAAAAGAAACCATAAATGCCAATTGATCTACAAGTTTCAACCTACAAAGCTCCAACAAGTTTGAAAACGTTCACGTGTTTCGTGACCGAAAATATTGGATTTACAACAGTAAATCCAATATTTTCGGTCACGAAACACGTGATTTCTCCGTCATACACTTACACTTGCCAGTTATCCGAAAGTCTTAGCCTCTGGTATTAATAAAGCATTTGGTTAATCAATATGCCATTCAACTTGAGTCAAATTTTTGTTTCTAAATATTTGTGGTGTAAATCATAATTTAATTTACATGCATGACGAGACAGACGTACCTTCTGGTGACATAGTTATCTACTCGAAATACAAGGTTGCCGTTGGAGTCAAACACTGTAAATCCATCGCAACTAAAGAGCATAGACTTCTTCCAAATGGTGAAGACCACCGGATTCTTACCGACGACGGAGGATTTGGGTGGCAAAACCGCAAATGGAGTGGTGGGCGTTGGGTACACCTTTGTCATGATGAATTAAAGCACAAGAAATTGTATGGATTTGAGAAATTTATTCCATTTGTGGAAAAAATAAATATTTTAAACTTATACAACATGAATTTACTTTAATTTGATTTTGTTCAAGTTCCCGAATAAAACCAAATCCAAATATCATGATCATGTCTTGAGTATGTATTTTGTAAAATGGGGTTAATTGGTTCAACCACGTTGACTCAAAGATTTGATAAATTGCAAGGATAACCAAGTGGGTTTGTCACGTTAATTGTCTAAGTGGACAAGTGGGATGGTTTGGTGATTTTCTGTGAACAACATCCATGAGCTCGATCTTCGGAGTGTGCAACAGTGAACAATTGAACACTAGTTTTGTTTTTCAACATACAATTAATTTATAAAGATTGATATTGTGAAATTTTGTTTATTATAAAAGTTATTTTTGCATGAAAACAATGGATTCATTGCATCTTCGGCTTACCCAAATCGTTTACAAAAGTTAATGCAATATTGATTTGAGTTTTGCTTGGGAATAGTAGTTAAAGGGAAACAAAATTTAAGAAATATTATTCACATTTTTGTTATGATAGGTCCAGTGGCGGATTTAGGATTTTTTTCCTAGTGGGGTCACCATTTAAGGTAGATTAAATGCGCGTGAAGTTGCCCGTGTAATTTTAGCCTAAATTCACCGTTTCGAGGAATTTTAAAGTTTTTTTTGCTTGATTTCAAGAAATTTGTTAGATTTTTTATCGATTTCGATAGACTTTTTCGATTTTTTAGTTGATTTCGAGAGTGTTTTTTAATTTTTTTAGTTGGTTTTGATGCACTTTTTTGGTTGATGGATAAAATTAAAAAAAAATTTACCTTAGAAATTACCCATTGTTTTTCTTTTAAATGCCACCCCCCTTATACCATGCTACATCCGCCAATGGATAGGTCTATGTAACTGTTAGATTAGGTTGTGTTAAACATTTTTAAATTTTGTACTTATCGTAACTTTTAACCACCCTGGTTTATTTTGATTATATTTATATTATATTTTGGAATTTTGATATTTTGATATTTTGATATTTTGATTACCTTAGTTGGTCCAAAATTGAGTTCAATTGTTTTTCATTTGTCATCAATTCAATGAACTATAAGGCATCATTTGGTAAAAAAAAAACTAGCTTATATTTTTTGGACACATGTTCGGATGTGCTAGCCTATAAGCTAGCTTTTTTATAAGTTATTTTGAGTAGCTTATGAGTAGCCGTTTAGGACTTTTTTTTCAATTATCTATACTACTTTATAAAAGCATATTCATCAAAAGTCTCAAAAACAACCAACAATGCATAAGGTACTGCTCATTTATCCTTAAAGTCTTAAAAGCAATATATCATCTTCCCAAGATATTGTCTTCCCAAGATGACCACTCCAGGTTATCTTTCCCACCGATTGATCATGTGTATTACTCGCTTGTATTGATCTCATTCCACCTTTTTGCTTGTATCGATCTCCTTAAACCTTTTCAGTGTTTTCCTTCAACTACCTTCTGCTTGTATCAACGCCTTCAATAAATCACGGTGGTTCAAGGTAAGCTTCTTTATGGTTTATGTATGTATTTTGTTCCAAGTATGTTGGTCCACGCTCAAGCTTTATCGATTTGCTCCTCCCTTCTCTTTCCACCTCTTTCATCTTCGCTCAACCTTTATCTGCGATAACCCTTCTTTCTTACACCTATGGCGACCCTTCTTCCTTACCATGCTATCGGATTGTTTTCAAACGATGCCTTTGGGTTTTAGTTTTTGTTAAGTTGTGTTATGTCCAAATATCTGGTTGTTGCTCCCTCTTCGATCTACTCAGCTTCAACAAATGGTTTTGTTTTTCTTTTTGGGCTTCAATCAAATGCTGCTCCATCTCATTTGATTATAGAAATAATGCATTATTTATCGAATAAAATGAAAGTAAGATACATCAAGGGTTATAACATAAATTATATTCCGCTTAAGTTTTTATATAATCAACAATAACAAATTCTCCTTAAGATTCAAGTAAACTGAATAAGATGCGAGGAAAATGTGACATGTTTGTTTACCAAATCAATATGTAAAACCATATTTGGGAAACATGTAGAAAGTATTAAAATGGAAATGTTTTCAACCTCCTTTGATTAATGCACGAATTAGGGGGAGTAGTAGACAAAAGGGGGAGTCTACTATATATGTAATATTGGTATGTTGTGCTCTTTCCTTCAACTAAAAATTTGTTTTTCTCATTAGGTTTTGTTCCTTGGTGTAAGGTTTTAGTGAGGCAACAATTTATATACCATCATGCTTTCTTAACTCTTATAAATAATGTACGTATCTAAGAGAAAATTAGACTAAAGGAAAAGTCTATGTATTGCAAAGAAACTAATGCGTTGTACTCTTTCCTTCGTCCTATTTTATTTTTTCCCACTGGGTTTTTATTTTGGCGTAAGGTTTTAACGAGTTGTGCACCATCACTCCTTTAAATCATCACAATGGGGAATGTTGTAGGATAATTGTGTCATCGTCTAAAGAATATGACGATATAGATAGAAATAAACATATTAGAGATAAGTAAGATCATATATCTCTTGTAATTATCTACTTGTATCTCATCCCTATTTAAAGGGTTTTTGATTAATGAGAACTAGTGTGGTGCCCGCGCGTTGCGCGGTAGCCAGTGACAAATCCAGAAATTTAGTCGACTCGGGATCGTAAGGGTATAAAAAATTTATAACTCACCGAACCAAAACGGTTTAGGTTATTCGGTTTGCTGGTTAAACTGTTCGGTTAATCAAATAGGTAAGTTTTGGTTTCGATTATTTTCTTACAATATCAGTTAACTGTATTATAGGCGAAATGTGTTTATAAATTAATGTTCAATATGGCCACCCATTGATGAGATGTGCATTCAGTATCAAAGATGTTATATAATTTTTTTTATAATAAGAGTATTTTAATAATTCTTTAACAAAATATAATGAAGACGTCGACATTAAATAATAAGTTTGGTTAGCCCTACACATATCGACACACAACATACAACTTAATATAAAGGATGATGTGAATGGAATAAAAGTACTCTTGTGATGATGACACTTATTTGAGATTAACCGGTAAGTGTTTACTGATAAAATTCAACACTATCGCTTACTTACCGGGTAAGATTTTAGTTCACAAAAACGACATCGTATGTAACAATTTACCTTATAACCACTAATCGTGATAAGAGTTATCACTCTCATTTATCAGGTAAGACTCTTGGTTCTTGTCTCGCTCTTACCGGGTAAGATTTTTGGTCCTTACCATATTCAGCCGGAAAGGTAATGTTACTTGGTAAACACTTACCCGGGTAAGCATTTGGTAAACGATTCCTAACCTTTAAATTTTTCTTTATGTGGTAATCATATAGTATTTCTTGAATAGGGTTCAACTATCAACAATTAACTATCAAAGCAGTAAGCAATTGCAGTTTTCGTGAACTCTTGGTCTACGAAAATAACGGTAACTGCAACCAATTTGATTACACTAAACACCCCATGCTCTATTCTAAAAATATACAAATTAACTACGAAACTATAAAAATACTATTTGTTTTCTTCATCTTCAAGCACCACACGTACAGCTCCATATCTATTGATCTTCTTTAGCGTGGCCATCCCTATTGGTGAGCTCTACTCGATCATAAACATCTAAGATGAATCACTCTCCTGGCTGCTGCTACTTTCATTTTTTGTGCAGTTTAGTCGGTCTTTTCAGCATAATATGGAGCCACTTATTTTATATCAACGGTTAACCAACTTCTTTTCTTACCATTTCTACGGAAACTACCGAACTACTCGAGCTGTCGAGCATAAAAATGATCCTCGTTTTCACCTCTCTTCTCTTCTAAGTGCTTCTTTGCCTAGGAATTATACTATGGCATTGCCAACTCCTCGTTCCAATGACCCGACCCTCTTCACATTGCTTCCATGGATTTATACGCTACTTATGCAACCGTTCCAATGACCCTTCTATCGTTGCAACGGTTACACTGAAATGAAACAATGGGTTGATGGGAGACAATGGATAGCATTGACGTAATTAATCCATGTAAAATTACCAAAGAACCGGCTCATTATGGAGTTCAATTACCTTCTTCATACAGGGCAAGCTGAAGAGTTATCAACATATTAAAGTTTTACCAAAAAAATACAATAAATCAGAAAAATCCTTACAAACAATACTGATCCAACAACTTCCGAGTCATTACAACTGAGAGGAACAATTGGCCTTCCAACATTTTGATTAAGGTTGTTGTTGACGTAATCGAGAACATGCTTGATTGGAAAAGTTGATGCAGTTTTCAAATCCTTGAGCCCTCTTAACTTGAATAGAACTTTAATCTAATATCGTTTACTTTGTTTCCATACTTCTATAAATTAATTCGTAATAAGATTTTGAAGTATATATATATATATATATATATATATATTAAAAGACGATGGCTGCTCCAACGATTCCTGGGGAGAACAAATTAAAGTAGTACAAAAATCCAAAAAAAAATGTAGAACAAAAGTTAAAAAAAATCCAGGAGTAAAAGTTACATTTCAGATTAACAACCATGACTTGCTGCTCCTATTTCTCTTTGTTGCCACTGAAATTACCGAACAAAAACCCATCAGCCACTCCGTGACGATTGTACTTCTTCTATGGATCTCGGACCACAACATGAAATCAATCCACATACAGCTCGACCCACCTCTAAACTTTCTGGAATAGTAGCCGGCGAAAAGATTGCCGGGAAAGGATATACTTGGAGAAGACAGGTTAGAGAACAAAGAAACATGGAAGAAGGAAGCAATTTAAGTAAGAATAATGGTGCGTCTCTTCAATAGTGCGTCTCTTCGGTGGTATGTCTCTTCAATTTCATTGTTTTTTTAAGCTAAAACTTAATTAATAGAAGGGAGCTATCTCTGGAGTTCTCAGAAAAAAGAAAACACAGTTTCCAGGCTTCTAATGTTGCCACGTCAATCCTTCTGGGTTTTGTTTTTATATATATATTGATTATAGATCCATTCTCTTTATTCATTGTTGTTGTATTTAGTTTTCCCCTTTAACATAATTTTTTTTATTAAAAGTGTATCTAAAAAATATATATAAAACTTGATATAAAATAATTATGAATTTATTAAAATTAAAAAATAAATATATTTAAAGATATGGTGAGATTTTTAAGGATTTATCCAATTCAAAATGGTAATTATTTTGATTTCTAGAAACATTTTTCAACTTTTATTTATAGTATTTTTTATTTAAAGAATTATGTGGTTCATATTTATTTCTCATCTTCTCACAAATTGACTACATTCTCGTTTAAACTTGCCCATATATATGATTTCATAATGAAATATATCTCTTGCTTCAGAAAAAGATAAAACATATATTCATATTTTATGGACAATGTAGTTTGCTTTCCAACGTTATTTTAATGAGAAATTAATTAAAATACCCCAAGTCAAAGTCAAACTTACCAAAATAACTAAAATCTCTCCCAGTTTGCAAAAATGCCCCAAATACCCGCGATAGGAGCCCGCGATCGCGGCCAGTGGCATTTTGGTAATATTATTATCCCGCGATCGCGGGGGAAACGGCTAAAATACCCGTGATGGACACTTTTGTTTGTATTTCATGATTTTTAAATGAAATTTTACACTTTCACCCCCTATACTAATTTATAAACTTTACTCTATACCTTTTACTTTCATTATTTTAATTTTACATTTAACACATATAATCGTTTATTAACTAAAACACGTTAAAAAATACGTTTTAATTTTAACAAGTTACACCATTATAATCGTCTCTTCGATACGTTCGAAATGAGCTCAATCTTAAATTTTTTTGATTTATATATTTTAATATATATCATATATACTACATAAAAATATTTTTAATATTTACAATTCATACCTTTATAGTTAATTATTTAATTTATGGTACTCTTATAGTTAATGCGATAGGAGTGTAAAACAAAATTGAGAATACGTTAAAAAAATGAATTTCCGCAGATAAAAAATATTTTTAGGTAGTGTATATGATATATATTAAAATATATAAATCAAAAAAATTCAAGATTTGGCTCATTTCGAACGTATCGAAGAGACGATTATAATGGTGTAACTTGTTAAAATTAAAACGTATTTTTTAACGTGTTTTAGTTAATAAACGATTATATGTGTTAAATGTAAAATTAAAATAATGAAACTAAAAGGTATAAAATAAAGTAAGTAAATAAGTATAGGGGTTGAAAGTGTAACATACACTTTCAATTTTTCGACAAAATAGTGATTTTAAATAAAAAGGAAGGGTTAAGATCCGTCATCATGTTCATAATTGAAAATGAGTTTTTATTTGAACTTTCATTTCTCTCTCTCTATATATATATATATATAGTGTAAAATCATATGTGATTTTGCCGTTTTCGTGTTTTCTTAAATAGTTAGTGTTCTCGTTTGAACCTCTCTCTCTCTCTCTCTATATATATATATATATATATATATATATATATATATATCTTCGAATAAATGAAATCGATACATAAAAGAAAGAAGACGCATGAATAATAGGTCGACTTACCAAAGATTAGGCATTGTGAATTGATCATATCGGATGGAAATGGCAAGCTCCATGACTCTTCCTGTAAGAATAGTTGGATCATGTTCCAAATTAATCTCCATTGTATTATATACTTTGGTTAACTAATTTGGATTAGAAAATGTGTTATTACTTGTGAAGATGAAATGAATGAATAGTGGGTGATGCATAGGGTACAAGTGGTATTTGTTCCATATAAACACACGCGCTCACGCGCACTTGGTGGTTCAAAAAGTCATAGTCAGACACATTTAGACCGAATGTGTCGCCCTTTTGCTCGATAATGGTGCTGCCGTGTAAGCTAAAAATCTTTTACAACATGTGTTTTATTTGTTTTTCATTGTTGTGAAAAAATAAATATTTTAAACTTATACGACAAGAATTTACTTTAGTTTGATTTTGTTCAAGTTCTCGAATAAAACCAAATCCAAAGATCATGATCATGTCTTGAGTATATATCTTGTATGTAAATATTTACTTTAGTTTACTTTAAGTAATGGGGTTAATTGGTTCAACGACCCAAAGATTTGACAAGTGCAAGGATAACTAAGTGGATTTGTCAGGTTAATTGTCTAAGTGGACAAGTCGTATGGTTAGGTGATTTTCTGTGAACAACATCCATGAGTTCGATCATCAATGTGTGCAATAGTGAACAATTGAACACTTGTTTTTTTTCCATCATACAATTAATTTATAATGATTGATATTGTGAAAATTTTGTTTATTGAAAAAGTTATTTATGCATGAAAATAATGGATTCATTGAACTCTTCAGCTTACCCGAATCGTTTACAAAAGTAGATGCATTAATGATTTGAGTTTTGGTTGGGAATAGTAGTTAAACGGAAAGAAAACTTGAGAAATATTATTCACATTTATATCACGTAGGTCTATGCTCTACAAGAAAAAATGAGCTTTAGAGAAGAAACTTTTAGAGAAGGTTTTGAAAATGTATCTAAAGATGAGTTTTAGGGATGGAATGAAACGAAAAAAGTGAAAGAGTGTGACCAAAGCTAGGGAGACTATTAGAAAAGGATTTTGAGTCGAATAATACATTATTAAAAATATCTCTAAAGGTTTTAGAGACGCTTCTTAAAAAACGTCTCTAAAAGTAGAAAAAAAAAAGATTTAGCGACGGCTTTTTAAGTGTCCCTGAAAGATTAAAGTTATTTTTAAAGAAATAAAATATAATTAGATAAATCCTTTTGGTGTTGTTCGGTTCATTTTCTATTAAGACTTGAATGAATATAGCTGTCTGTATGAATATAATTGTATGTATGTTAACAAATAAGTTGTTGTTTGATTGTTGTGCTGAATAAACTGTGTGAATGTCATAAATGACCATTTCACCCCCAGTATTTATTTTTGTCTGAAAAAATAACAATTGTTTAATAAAAATGTTGAATAAATGACTTCTAATTATAAAAAAATATCAATGTAAACGTTAAATAAATTATTTTTACAAGAAAACTAGGCATCAGTGACAAAAAATTAGCGAGTGAAAAAATCCCTCACTAATTAGCAAGAGATTAGCGAGGGATTGACCACAAACCCAATCCCTCGCTAATCCCTCACTAATTAGCGACGGATTGGGTTTGTGATTAATCTCTCATTAATCCGTCGCTAATTAGCGAGGGATCGACCACAAACTCAATCCCTCGCTACTCCCTCGCTAATTAGTGAGGGATTAGTGAGGGATTGGGTTTGTGATTAATCCCTTGCTAATCCCTCGCTAATCCGTCGCTAATTAGTGAGGGATTAGTGAGGGATCGGCCACAAACTCAATCCCTCGCTAATCCCTCGCTAATTAGTGAGGGATTAGCGAGGGATTGAGTTTGTGATTAATCCCTTGCTAATCCCTCGCTAATTAGGGAGGGATTTGCAAGGGATTAACCACAAACCCGATCTCTCGCTAATCCCTCACTAATTAGCGACGGATTAGCGAGGGATTGAGTTTGTGGTCAATCCCTCACTAATCAGCGAGGGATTAGCGAGGGACTCATGTAATCCGTCGCTAATTAGTTTCTTGTTTTCTCATTTATATATATGGGTTATGTCTAGACATATATATGTGTATATGTTTTATGTATGTGTTTTATGTATCCGCCGATCCGTATTATATATTGGTATACATGATGTGTGTGTGTTAGTTGATAACGACAATAGAATCTAAAGGTATATTGTTGTGTCTATGTGTTATATATAGATTTATATGCATGTTTATATGTGAATGAGGCTAAGGCACGAAATCAATTAAGTGCTTCTAAAGAAAAGAGGACGACTTAAGACAACAAGAATGGCCATAAGAAGTAAGTCACTTGCAAGTCCACGAAGAATCAAATTCTGATTTATTGGCAAAGAGGCGAAAAAATTAATAGATTCACCATCCCACTCGAATGGATTCAAGAAGGCAAGAACCAACGAATACCTTCTTCAGGTGCTGAATCACAGACAAAGCAACGAAGCCATCATAGTATTTTTTAATTCCTCCGAAAGGAATAGACAATGTGGATGTGTTGTTTGGTAACCACATATGATGTGTATATGTGTTATATATATGTCTAGGCGAAAAATCGTGAAAAGTTTAGATTAACGTGAGAAAATCCGTTTGAAAAGGGCACGAAATATTTTTACACAAAAACTTACAATAACCGTGTAAAAAACATATACATTTTTACACAGTTTTGAAAAGAGGAATCGTGTAAAAAAACCTGAGAGTCATTTTACTCGTTTTTTTAAACCATGTAAAAAAGACTATTTTAATAATTATATACATATTCTATACAATACTTGATTCTATCTTTCTTGATAGAATTGATATACAAAAAGGGTAGAAGCAGAGTGTTCACAAAGTGAACGCAAAATTAAAGGCTTAACACAATTATAAAACCAACCTGTAATTAAATTGTTGACATCGGGAATTGAACTGTACGGATTTAATCCCGTCCTTAAAGGTTTTATACGACTACCCTTTTCGATGTGAGTCTCAAAGTCGCAAAGCCCCATGATTTGATACAGTTGAAACTGACTATCAACAACAATTGATAGTCGATTTGAACAAAGATGATGCAGAAAATTGGTACAACTCTTGAAGAAGATGGAAGGCACAATAGAGAGAAATTATAGAGAGAGAGATTGAATTTTCTTAGAGATATTGGGAGAGAGTTTTCAACTTGTATTTGTATGGAAAACACCCCCAAAAACCCTAGTTTCCTCCCAAAGAATAGGAAGCCACTAACTAAAAAAAACTGGAGACTAAGTCTCCAATGATTTTAATAAATATAAATCCTTTTTAGTAAATAAAAACATTTTTATTTAAACTTTTAATTTAAACTAATTTAAGATGATAATTATCTAAAAAATTCACTTCTCATTTTGTCTATAAATTTCCGTAAAAAAGGAAAGCATGAAAGCATGTGTGTTGGACCTCCCACTCACAACCCCCACCATGAGTCCATCAACTACTTGAAGGACCATTTGATGGAAATGACTTATGTTGATCCAAACCCTCAGTGATTTGATAATGACCCTATCTTAAATACTTAGTGAAAATTGTAAGTAAACAATATGTATCAGAGTTTCACTATCGCTGATAAGTACTAAGATCTTACAGTATTGCTGATAGGAACTCTCGCACTTTTAGATTAAAACATTCAGCGAACACTGTTCACCATATCGCTGAGTCTGTTCAGTCCTTATGGTGATCGCTGATAAGTTAGTTGTTTACTTATGATCCCTGAAGACAAGTTTCACGTCAACAAAGGTTCTACGCTGAAGTCGAAGATCAAGCTCAAGAACCAGCGACAAGTCTCCTAATGAACTGATGCGGATCAGCGAAGACTCAGATTTGTCCACTCAACGTGAAGTATCAAGTACAAGACTTCAGCTATCGCTGAACTTTATCATTCGCTGAATAGTAAATGATAATCGCTGAATCAACGAAAGCTGATCATGAAGTCCTCCGTACAAAGTACTTTTGTCTTAACCTCCCTTGCACGCCACCGTACGAAATGTCAGAAAAGAACCTCCGAAAATCTGAAATCGTACAACCACTCTGATACTACACTGTTCATTCATGCGGCTACTAAGGTTGTCAACAAAGGTCAATGACATGCAACCAATCCGCTGATGACACGTGTAAAGTGTATACTGAATTGCATTAAATGCATGCAGTATATAAAGAGATGAACTCACTTCATTTGAAGCAACTTGCTAACTCTGGACAAGTTCAAATCTCTCAAGATAGGATTTTATTAGTAATCTCCTTATCTTTCTTAGTGCAAGAAAACCTCAGTGTTCCAACTTGTTTAGATTTAGGTTTATCCTTAATCTTGTTTCCGCAACAAGCTGTAAATTGTTAATGATTTATCAATAAACAATTTAGAAAAGTAAAATAGTGTGTTTGTATTCAACCCCCCCCCCCCCCCCCCCTTCTACAAACTTGTTTAGGCCTTTCGGGACCAACAAGTGGTATCAGAGCAGATTTGTTTAATCTCATAAACAAGATCTAATCTAAGATATTTCTCTTCCTTGCTATTATCTGAAAATGGCCAACTCAAACACAAATACTCACTATATTGACAATGGTTCTCTTGCAAAACCCCCTAGATTTTCCAGAGATAACTTCAACTTATGGAAAAATAGGATGACACTCTTCTTAGAAGGTGTAGACCCTACTATACCTTACTATCTTGAAAACGGCCCACACATCCCTGTAACAATTGATCCTGCAGTTCCAGCCACTGCAACTAGGGCTGCTATTCCAGAAAGGCTGATTCCAAAGGAAATCCATCATTGGACCGATGAAGACAAGAAGAAAGTGGCTATAGATACAAAAGCCAGATCCATACTATCCATGGCCCTTCCTGACGAAGTCTACCATTCCGTCATGAACCTGAAATCCTCAAAAGCCATGTGGGACACAATATGTGTTCAGTATGAAGGAACGTCTGAAGTCCAGGATTCAAGAAAGATCAACCTGGTAAGACAATACGAAAGCTTCATCTCTGGTAAGAATGAAACTCTCTCTGAAGTACATCAACGTTTTAATTGCTTAATTATAGATCTAAAAACGGTTGGTAAGGAATATTCTAACTTTGAAGTTCTGACAAAGTTTTTAGAATGTTTACCTGAAAGCTGGGACAATTATTCCATGTGTCTCAAGCTGTCGAAAGATCTAAGATCAATGACACTTGCTACCTTATATGGCACATTGCTGAATCATGAGCAATCTAGCCATCTTAAGAAGAATCTTGTAAAAGATTCCAAAAGCACCCCTGTTGCTTTAATCTCAGAGGAACCTTCTACTCAGCGACCCGTGGTCACTATCACTGAGTTTGTAAGTTTCAGGATACATTCTTACAATCAAATATGAACAATTAAGATCGTATTAACAACAACTGGTCATATGATCTATTAACAATCTGTGAATTACAAGATATTACAATGAATTTCTCTCTCAATAGATCTAACAATTTATGCGTAAAGAGTTATCCAAAAGGTTAGCCAAAGATTCAGTTAGCTACAGTTGCTAACTCCTATATATACTGTAGATAATAGCTAAAGCTACAGTACATATGAGAAACAGACTAATAGAACAATTACACGTGTCCTAATTAGTAACTGAATATAACAGATAATATCCCAAGATATGAATTCTGAACATACTTCTGAATAAGCGCTTCAGAACATTTGTCTTCATAGTCAGAAGTTCTGAGTCTCCTACTCAGAACTCTGAACCTTCTAGTCAGAATCCAACACTTAGAATCTTTTTGAGATTTCTCACTCAGAACTTCTGAGTCTTCTACTCAGAACTTCTGAGTCTTCTGAGTCTTCTTTAGTCTTCTTACTCAGAACTCAACACTTGTGTTTTTGACAAAACTCTAGACCTAACAATCTCCCCCTTTTTGTCAAACACACTTGTACTTTTCACCATCAAATTCTTAGAGCAGGAACAATCTTCAGAAGGAGCTCTTCTGAATGTTTTGACAACTTTTGCTCAGAATTCTGAATAATCTGAGTTAACAACTTCTGGTCAGTCTTTAATCAGCAGCAGCAACGATTTCCAAATTGATTTCTGTTATATATTTGCTTTTTCTTTGCTCCCTCTTGAAATGACAATTCTCATCTTCATTTCAGCTTTCATAAGATTTCTTTATAAGAAACAACCGATCAGTTTCCTTTTCCTCTTCTTCTTCTTAAAATAACATTTCTCTCTTTTGTTATTTCTGTACAAAAACCATATCAATCTTCAAAATCTTTAGCTTTTCTCCCCCTAAAGTTTTGGAAAGCAAAATCATCTTCAAAATCTTTAGCTTTTCTCCCCCTTGATTTTCAAAACTTTAGCGATGCTTTTTCTTCGAATGAAGTCTATGCTTTTTCTCCTCCTTAATGAATAACCTTGCTCCCCCTCAAAATAAGAATTCTGGAGCAGTTTGTTTTCTCCCCCTGAAAGTATGCATATATTTCATTAAAATTATTCATTTCAAATATAGTGCTTTAATGAAAACATTTATACAAGGAGAATAAGATTTACTGAACTACACTTAATAACTACTAACATTTGATCATTTGAAAACTTTACAAAAGAAATCCAACTTAATGAAATTTATCAGATTTTCAATCAAATGAAATCAAATGCATGTGTTTGGATTCAAATACAAGTCATCATTGCATATCGAGTTAAAAATGTTCAGTTTCAATCCCTTTATTAAATCTATTTGGTGTGCTTAGCATGCGAAATATGATTAGCTTCAAGCATATGCAATTCTAAAAACATATACGAATACTTTGCTCTACTCACACTATTTGTCCAAAATCAGGATTTTCACAAATTTACAGGTTTATTGCGACTTTGAATTTTCCCAAAGTTTCAAGAGATGTGTGCTCATTGGCATCTTTTAATTTTGTGCTCATTGACATCTTTTAATTTTGTGCTCATTGACATCTTTTAATTTTGTGCACATTGGCATCTTTTAATCAAAAAGTTTAGTAAGAATAAGATACATCGTTAAACATGACTTTCTATCTGGTTCTATAGCAGGATTTGGGTCAGCATATCCCAGACCAGTTGGTCTTAGGTGCTAGGTGACAAGCACCCCTTGGAACTTAATTTCCCAAACCATAAAGGCCACATCGATATATCTTAAACCCATTTGTACCAGTAGAACATGGTTTTCTATCTGATTCTATTGCAGGATTTGGGTCAGCCGATCCTAGACCAGTTGATCTTAGGGACTAGGTGTCGAGCACCCCTTAGGACTTACTCTCCCAAACCAGAAAGGCCACAGGTACAAATTTCAAACTAAATGATTTTGTATATATATATTGCATCTCAATCACTTGGTTCTAAAACGTAGTACTTCCCCCATATTTTCGTTTCCATCCAACATTCTGACAAATTATGCTTTTTGAGCATTATATTCTATATAAGTCTAAATTTCATAACATTGAGCATTCAGCATAATTTCATTCATGATTTGCTAACCTTTCGATTTATTTCAGAAGTGAAAGTTGAAACAAATATAGCTCAGATAATACAAAAATACTTGTAAAAGCACCATTGACACACATTTTATTCATTGAATGAAAAAAAAAATCATATCATTGAATTAAATTGTTAAGATTCAAACATTCAAAGCAATAGAAATAAAACATAATACAATGTTACCTTTCACCACTTGTTCCTTGAAACAGAAAAATATGACAGTTAAGGATATCACCTGAGAAGTATGAGTTCTAAACTGATTTGTTTAGAAGTCTTAGTCTCTGAAGTACGGGTCCTGAACTGAATTATTCAGAAGCCATTGTCATTTAAGTACGGGTTTTGAACTGATATGTTCAAAAACCTAAAACGTTGAATCACGGGTTTTGAACATTATCTTGAAACAATCAGATCAAATTTTGAGACAATATTCCCTCTCAAATCAAGATAATCCTGCAAAATCAAGAGATTTTGGTAATCATCTTCGATGATTCCTCATTAGATATCAAAAATCCAAATTCTGAGTAGTTGAGTCAGAATTCTGAGTAGAAAAGTCAGAATTCTGAGTAACTTGTTCAAAATTCTAAGTATCAGAGTCAGAATTCTGATTAGTTGAGCCAGAATTATGAGTAGTAGAGTCAGAACTTCTGAGTAACAGAGTCAGAATTCTGATAAAACTATCCAGAGAAAATGCCTTAGAAAAATGTTTGGATTTTGTGATTTTTGAACATTCTGAACTTCAAATCACCATAACTTGCTCAAAAATCAGAATTTTTCAACCAAAATTTGCAGGGTTGCTCAAAATGTGATTCTGAACATATTCTCTGGGAATGTTTTCTACCAAAAACACCCACAACTATGAGTTCGATTACACCACAGTAAGATGAACTTTTTTAAAAAAATGCTTCAAAATCAACAAATTGATCTGTATGAATCAGAAATCCATAGTCACATTCAGACCGAGTTTTGGACTGAATTATCCAAAAATCAATATTCTCAATTTAAGCACAGCATCGGTTTTAAGTCATGTGTCAGTATTATCATTCAACTCTACACATGAATAACCTGCAAAACAGATTAAGTTGTCTTTGGTACCCATATGAACTTGGGTCCAGGTTTGTTAGGTGCAGTGGCATATGCAGATATTCTATAAGAACCATACCAGTGCTGAATAAAATTCTTGTTCACAAAATCATTAGTCCCACAATATGAACAACAAAGTTTCTTTTGTGCAATTCTGACTAATTGATTTACAGAATAAATCACATCAGGTTTAACAAAAGATTTTCTTTGAAATGTATTGTTCTTCTTGACATTTGAATTAGGAACTTTTGATTTTGGCACTTCTTTCTTGGAAGTTGTTCCTTTAACTCTCCATTCCATTTTTATCTTTTTAAAAGAACAATTATAAGATTTATCAATAGCAGAATCATAAAACAGATTAGAAGAACGAATCTGATCTTTTGAACTATGATTTGATTTGTCAACAACTTTTGTTTCAAATTCCCTAAACTTTTTAACATACAAATCAAACCTTGACTGCAAATCAGATTTGGACTTCCTCTCTATCATGATTTTAGTTGATAAATCAGATAATTTCTTAATAAGCCTCCTTATCTCCAAATGAAAAACTTTCTTTTCCTTCTCAAACTCATCTTTTAAGCATTTTTCTTTAAAGCCATTTACCTTCTTCTTTTCAGTCTCTTTCCTTCCATCTTCTAACTCTTTCTCCAACTCATTGATTTTTACAGAAAACTCATTTAACATTCCTGTTTTCTTTTTCTCAAAACCAATCTTTTCTTTTTGAAAAACATTTTTCTTGCATTCAAACTCTTTTCTTTCTTTTGCAAGAATTTTCTCCAAATCAGAAATTTTCAAAGATAATTCAACAGACTTTGTTTCAAAACCTTTCCTCTCAGTTTGAAAGTCTCTTCTCTCTTTCTCAAATTTCACTCTTTCAAGTATAAGAACTTGTTCAAAATCATAGATCTGTTTCAAGAGTTGACAATTTTTCATTTCACATGATTTGATTCTATTTTCAGACTCTGTCAACATCTTTCTTCTAAAATTGCCTTTCTCTTTCAAATCAACATTCTCTTTTTCTAACAACTTTATGTTTTCTTGAACCTTTTCAAAATCCTTTAGAAAATCAGATTTCTCTTTTTGCAAAATCTTTATAACTTTTGCATATTCGTCTTGTTTTGCTTGAAGATTAGCAATCTTGCTTTCAAAATGAACAATCTCAGTTTTTGGTTCAGAAATTGTTTCTTTTGCTTTTACAGGACTTAATTTTTGTAAATTGTCTGAACTGGTTATAGAAATTGCAGGTCTCACAAAAACTTCAATAATCTCAGGCATGATGAAATGACAAATTCGAATATCAACTATGAATTATGATAAAAAATGAGAATCAACACAAATCTAGAACATGCAAGAATTAATCAAATCTGTCACATGCATTTCATCAAACAGTTAGAGTACATGAATTAATGAAATCTTCTTTTCAACAAAAAATTTGAATACTAATCAACATGCAGCAGATATAATCACTTTGATCCAGAAACCAATCAAGAATTTCGAAAACATACCTGTGATCTCTGTTTAATTTCGAGAATTAATCAGCATAGAGAGAAAATCTTTGGATAACTTGATTGTAAGATATCGATTCAACAGAAAGACAAATTCAAATTTCTTGAATCAATGATAGAAACGAATTCAAGAATTGTTAGGAATTCAAGAATTGTTAGCAGCAGCGGAATCAATTGTCGAATTGATCAAGAAACTTCAAGAACGCGATCAAACACACTCTTGGTCGAATTTGTTTGTTGATTGGCTCTGATACCAATTGTAAGTTTCAGGATACATTCTTACAATCAAATATGAACAATTAAGATCGTATTAACAACAACTGGTCATATGATCTATTAACAATCTGTGAATTACAAGATATTACAATGAATTTCTCTCTCAATAGATCTAACAATTTATGCGTAAAGAGTTATCCAAAAGGTTAGCCAAAGATTCAGTTAGCTACAGTTGCTAACTCCTATATATACTGTAGATAATAGCTAAAGCTACAGTACATATGAGAAACAGACTAATAGAACAATTACACGTGTCCTAATTAGTAACTGAATATAACAGATAATATCCCAAGATATGAATTCTGAACATACTTCTGAATAAGCGCTTCAGAACATTTGTCTTCATAGTCAGAAGTTCTGAGTCTCCTACTCAGAACTCTGAACCTTCTAGTCAGAATCCAACACTTAGAATCTTTTTGAGATTTCTCACTCAGAACTTCTGAGTCTTCTACTCAGAACTTCTGAGTCTTCTGAGTCTTCTTTAGTCTTCTTACTCAGAACTCAACACTTGTGTTTTTGACAAAACTCTAGACCTAACAGAGTTAGAAAGTAACTCTGAAAGGTCATCAGATTCTGATTCTTCAGATGATGAATCCTTGGCTCTCCTAACTAAAAAGTTCAGAAGATTCGCCAAGAAGAAAATGTTTAGAAAGAACAAAACTCTTTCTATAGCTGACAAGCCTAAGTCATCAGCTTTTGTTGATAAGGCTACTGCTACTTGTTTTAACTGCGAAAAGACAGGTCATTTCGCTAACGAGTGCAGGTCAAAGAAGATCATGAGACCTTCAGCTTTTACAAAGAAATCCTTTGTTCCAAGGAATAAAGACGACAAATACTTAAAGCTGAAGGAGAAGTATGCAAAGCTGAAAAGCTTTAAGAAGAAGGGAAAAGGCCTGATGGCTGACTATGATTGGGCTGCTTCTGATGAAGAAGCCTCATCATCTGATTCTGAAGATGATGAAGCTAATCAATGTCTCATGGCCAAGATTGAAGAAGAGGAAGAAAGTTCAGACATTCCCTCCACTTCAACATCTGCCATTCAGGTATCACCTTCCTTCTTTACCAATATTGTAAATATTGATGAAGCTGATAGTCTCCGTAAAATCGAACTACTGACTAGAAGTTTATACGAAGCCATGAACGGCAAAGCTGTGGTTGAAAACCAAAATCTTGATCTCGCTGAAAAGCTTAAAAATTGCCACCTTCAAATAGAAAAGCTTTCTAAATTTGAAGAAGATTTTAAAGATCAAGTCCATTTAAATCAGCTAGTCAAAATCGAACGAGCGGAAGCTATCGCTGCTTTAAAAGCTGAACAAGCTACTGTTGAAGGATGGTGTAATTCTTCAACAAAGATCACTGAGATAATTAAGGCTCAGATTCCTCTGAGTGATAAACGTGGTCTGGGTTATAAATATGATACTCCAATACCAACCACTGAACGTTCAATGCTTAAATTTGGAACGTTCGTATCCTCAATAGCTGACACTTCTTCATCTCAGTACTCCTCTTCGATTACACCAATCCCTGAGGAAACTCCTACCTCAAAAGGTAAGGAGAAAATGGTTTATTCAAAACCTACCTCTGTCTCTAAAGATAAAGGTAAAGGAATTGTAATTTATCAAA
The DNA here is from genome assembly GCA_033807775.1 of Saussurea involucrata. Classification (NCBI taxonomy): domain Eukaryota; kingdom Viridiplantae; phylum Streptophyta; class Magnoliopsida; order Asterales; family Asteraceae; genus Saussurea; species Saussurea involucrata. The sequence continues at coordinate 91,300,167 of CM066327.1, read as the reverse complement.
ATCCTCAGAAGGGTACTTTAGTACCTAAGCTGAATGCTTCCAAAGCCTTAGTGATTCATTCATCTGGTTCTAGAAATCAGACCTCTGGATCAGTTCAACGACCTACTCCTAGACTCAGAGTAGATGTCCTTGGTAAGAAATCTGAAGAACTGAATGTTCGTCCTATTTCAAAAACCAATAGTGTACTTGGTGCTGGCACTTCTAATTCCAAATTAAAAGCTCAGCACTCAAGTGGTCCTAGAACTAATTTTAGTTATAGGAAATGTTATCACTGTGGACTTACCGATCATATTGCAAGTAAGTGTCCCACAGCCACCAAAGCTGATAAGATAGCTAAGGTGAAGATAGCACCCAAGAAGACCAAACCAGTTGCAAGTCAGGTCAAGGTGACTCCTACCTCTGAGGTCAAGAAATTGACTAAAGTGAAGAAGGACAAAGCTGAATCTTCAAATGCTGCGAAGACTGCTGAACCCATTCCAACCTCTTCCACTGACAAACAAGTATACATGACGAAGTGGGTACCCAAGCAAAACTAATTTTCCTTTGTATTGCAGGTTAAGAAGGGTATCTGGTATCTCGATAGCGGATGCTCTAGACACATGACTGGAAAGAAAAGCCTGCTCGCTGAATACAAGGAAGAGAAGGGTCCCTCTGTGACTTTCGGTGGAAATGGAAAAGGACACACCCGAGGGTATGGTGTACTTTCAAATGGTACAACATCCTTCAGAAGAGTCGCATATGTTGAAGGGCTGAAGCATAATCTTCTGAGCATCAGTCAGCTTTGCGACATGGATAACAAAGTGATTTTCACTAAGGAATCCTGCTTTGTCTCTGACAAAAAGGAGAAGATAGCTCTCAGCGGTTATCGTTTGGAAAATGTTTACGTTATAAACATGGACTCAACAACCACTGAGAACTCCTGTTTCTTCTCAAAGGAATCTTCTGATGTCAACTGGCTATGGCACAAGAGGCTCTCACATCTCAACTTCAAGACACTGAATACTCTTTCATCCAAAGAGTTAGTCACTGGTCTACCTCAACATTCATACGCCAAAGAATCCTTATGTTCAGCGTGTGAAAAAGGGAAGCAGACCAAGGCAAGCTTTAAGTCCAAGCAAGTTTCCTCAGTGTCATCTCCTCTTCAACTACTCCATATGGATTTGTTTGGCCCCGTTAACAAACAATCCATCGCTGGAAAGAAATATACGTTGGTCATAGTTGATGAATTCTCTCGTTACACATGGGTAATGTTTCTCCGTTCTAAGAGTGACACCCCTGAAGAACTCATCACCTTTGTTCGGAAGATGGAAACTCTGAACAATATGACTGTTCGCTCAATAAGGAGTGATCATGGAACTGAATTCAAAAACAGTTCTCTTGATTCCTTCCTTGAGAGCAAGGGTATTTCTCACAACTTTTCGTCAGTGAGAACACCACAACAAAACGGAGTCGCTGAAAGAAGAAATAGAACAATTATTGAAGCTGCACGTTCAATGCTCAGCGATTCTCACCTGCCTACTCAGTTTTGGGCAGAAGCTGTCAACACGGCTTGTTTTACGCAAAACAGGTCGCTGATAGTCAAAAGATTAAAAAAGACAGCCTATGAACTTTTTCATGGGAGAAAGCCTTCAATCAGCTTTCTTCACATCTTTGGTTGTCAGTGTTTCATACTGAACAACAGAGATGCCCTTGGAAAGTTTGATCCTAAGGCTGATGATGGAATCTTTCTTGGATACTCCTCAGTTTCCAAAGCCTTCAGAGTCTTCAATCGAAGAAGACAAACTGTAGAAGAAACTATTCACGTCACGTTTGACGAATCCCGTTCAGCGAACTCTAAACCGAACGCTGATACAGAAGAACTGAATCAATGGATGTTTTCTCATCTTTGTGATTCAGAAGATGTCCCCACTACTCATACCCATACAATTGAAAATGATGGTCCTACTATCATTCCCAATATGCAGAATAGTGAAGCTGAAACATCTTGGGTCTCAGCTGTTCCTATAAACACTATACCCGCAGTTGATCCAAATGTCTCAGAAATTCCATCTATTTCTCAGCAATCAGTGAATGAAGTGACAAATGCAAGCATTCCTCTCTTAGCTTATAATCCAGAAGTAGCTGAAGCCTCATCTTCAGTTTCTCCAGTTCAGACTGAGTCAGCGACGCATGCTCCGGCTCAGCGATGGACTGTAAATCACCCAATCGATCAAATTCTTGGTGATCCCAACGCTGGTATTCAGACTCGTAGAAGTGCAGGTAATATTTGTTTATTTGTTAACTTTATTTCTCTAACTGAACCAAAGAAAATAGATGATGCCCTTAGAGATCCAAACTGGGTCAGCGCTATGCAAGAAGAGCTGACTGAATTCGAAAGAAACAAAGTTTGGAAACTTGTTCGGAGACCAACTGACAAAACAGTGATAGGCACTAAGTGGGTCTATCGAAACAAGTTGGACGAACATGGTACTGTAACTCGCAACAAAGCTCGTCTTGTTGCTCAGGGATATAGACAAGAGGAAGGTATAGATTATGACGAAACCTTTGCTCCAGTAGCAAGACTTGAATCTATTCGTCTTTTCTTAGCATATGCTGTACACAAAAACTTCACTGTACATCAAATGGATGTTAAGTCAGCGTTTCTAAATGGAAAGCTGAATGAAGAAGTTTATGTGGAACAACCTCCAGGATTCTCAGATCCTAAGCGTCCAGGTTATGTTTATAAGCTGGATAAGGCACTTTATGGCTTGAAGCAAGCTCCTCGAGCATGGTATGACACTCTTTCTACTTATCTCCACCTTGAAAAATTTGAGAGAGGTAAGATTGACAAAACTTTGTTTTTTAGAAAAATAAAAGGTCATATCATTTTAGTTCAAATATATGTTGATGACATTATATTTGGTTCTACTAACCCTGAGCTTTGTACTCGTTTCGCTGATAGAATGAAAGATGAGTATAAAATGAGTATGATGGGTGAATTAACATATTTCCTTGGTCTTCAGATTAAGCAAACTGAAAAAGGAACTTTTATAAATCAGGGAAAGTATGTTAAAGATATGCTGAAGAAATTCGACTTAACTGAAAGTTCAGCTATGAAAACCCCTATGGCACCACCGCTGATACTTGATAAGGACACAAAGGGTGTTCCTGTCAATGTCACGCTGTACCGTGGGATGATCGGCTCACTACTGTATCTTACAGCTAGCCGACCCGATATTATGTTTGCAACATGTCTGTGCGCACGATATCAAGCTGAACCTAAGATATCTCATATGAAAGCTGTTAAGCGAATCTTTCGATATCTTAAGGGTACAGCGAATCTAGGTCTTTGGTATCCCAAAGATTCAGGATTCGATCTAACCGCCTATTCAGACAGTGATTTTGCAGGTTGCAAAATGGATAGGAAAAGCACCACAGGAGGATGTCAGCTCCTGGGTGGAAAGCTGGTAAGTTGGACAAGTAAGAAGCAAAACTCAGTGTCCACTTCCACAGCTGAAGCTGAGTATGTAGCCGCTGGAAGCTGCTGTTCTCAAGTCTTGTGGATGAGAAATCAACTACTAGACTATGATCTTCAGCTCTCCAAAATTCCAATCTATTGCGACAGCACAAGTGCCATCGCTATAGCAAACAATCCAGTGCTACACTCAAAGACAAAACACATAGAAATCAGATATCATTTTATCAGAGATCATGTGATGAATGGTGATATAGAACTTCATTTTATCCTAACTGATTATCAGTTAGCTGATTTGTTTACCAAACCTCTTGATGAGACAAGATTCAACTTTCTCATTAGCGAGCTTGGAATGCTGAACTTTGAAGGATAAATCTTCAGCGGTTCACATTTAATCAGCGATACGTTTATACATTCTTGTATAGGCTCTGGATAAAATAAACTTGTACAATCCATTTCATCATCTTCTCTCTGAATAAATTGGGTTAAACTGATATCAAGGTATGTTTTCTCTGACAAAACGCATGAAAATGCAAGATTTCAAATTCTTTCATCGCTGAATATCTCTTCCTTAACAGCGATATTTTGAAATTTCTTAAAACCCTCACTGATATTTCTATTCAGTGCTTCATATTTTCCAAAGAGTCCCTGAGTTTTTCTTTCAAAACCTCAGAGACAACAAAAGAATGTGAAAGGACAGTTGTGACGTCATTGCAACGGATAACACCAGGCACGCTCTTTTTCTGACACACGTTTGCACGTTTCGTTGTCTATCCAATCAAATGCAAACACGTGTCCGTGTCATGATGAAAAACTTTCCCGCTCAAGTTTTTCTCTCTCTACTCTCTTCCTATATAAACACTCTCAAAGTTTATATTTGTCTTTTACGCGAATCAATCTTTCTCCGCAAGAAAAGAACACTGTTGCATTTTGTGCTTTCAATCTTCAAGAACTGTTCATCATCTTCTTCATCAAACTCAAGGTTATTATGTTCTTATCTATTATCAAATGCGAATAACTTGTTTTCGATCTTATCATTGTTTTACACAAGATCAAACAAAAGAACTCAAAAATAAAATCATTTTCTTTCATGGTTTTATAAACACAACCATTTCATGGTTGTTCTTCAAGTTTTAAATCTAAAATCTTAAACTTGTTCTTCTTTCGTATCCATTTTTTTTAAAAACTGGAATACAAGGCTTATAGGTGTTATATTCGTTTTTTTTTTAAAACAAGAAAACCCTAATCTTCATTAAGACTTTTTTGTCTGAATGAAATGGACAAAATTCGAAAAATCTTAATGGAAATTTTCTTTCCACATTAAGATATTTCTTATTTGTTAACATCTTTGGTTGAACTGATAATACAGTGAAATGGCAACTTCAAAGCTGAATGTTACCGCTGAGTCCATCTCCGCTGATTCTGAGGAACTGGAAATCACCAAAGCTCCTCAGGTTAAGTTTGAGCTGGATCAACTAGACTGGACAAAGGCAAACAACCTCTCAGCGCTTCTCGAGTTTCCTCCTCGGAAGCAGGTATCCCATCTAGACGACGCTGTAAATTTTTTGAAGAATAGCCCCATCTACACAGCACTGACAATCACACCTCCTGCCAGTCAGCGTCTATTATCCCAATTCTGGTACTCTGCCAGACACACCGACCTACCCTCCGCCAAAGATCCATCTAAAACCATCGACTGCATACTCAGCGATACTGAGTATGGCACCATCAAGATAACCCCCGCAATAATCCGCAAAGCTCTGAAATTCCCTAACGCTACCTCAGAAAATCCTTTCATTCCATTTCCTGACCACAAGAAGCACGCTGACAGGGAAGAAATCATTGCTTTCCTTGATGCGATGGGTTACATCTGGGAGACTGGAAGAGACAAGCTACCTGAGAAGAAGCTGACGCTGATAAAGAAATCCAAGATGCCCAGCGAGATGAACTTCATCTTCGCTCACCTGATCAGCTGCATGACAGCGAAATCCGGATCTTCTGATCAAGCCGCTCAACCTCAGCAGGCCATGGGTTACGCACTGCTTAAAGGTCTCAACATTGACTGGGCCTCCATCATCTATGAAGACCTCATTCAACGTGTTGATTCTGCCGCTGACCGACCAGCATGGGTTCCTTACCCACGATTCATCAGCGCCATCTTTCAATATGGCCTGAAGGACAGCTATCCTGAAGAGGGTGATCTGAAACTCTCTCAGATTGGCCCTAAAGTTCTCGACTTCAAGCCTGTCGCCAACGAGGTACGTCTCTCTACCCTTCTCACTCTACTTAATTCTCCGCTTTCTGTGGCTCCTTCAGCGACAATACCCCTCACTGATTCCCAGGCCACAAAATCCATTCCTTCTAAGAAAAGGAAACAATCTCTTACCCCTCTTGATTCCAAAAGGATCAAGAAAACCAAGGAGCAACCCCAGCAATTCCATGCTGAAGACTCCTCAGCTCATTCTGAAGAGCTGAAGGAAAGTTCCGTGGTACGCTCTGCCACACCAATTCAAGCCATCCCTTCTAAACCTACTTCAGCGTCCCTACACGCTGAGGTTAGAACTTTGGAATCTACCCTACCTTCTTCAGTCTCTCAAAAGACTGATGAAGTACTTCTCAGCGAATCCAACGCTGAACTTGCAACCCAACCCCAATTCTTATCCTTCGATCATCCCTCTACTTCTTTGGACACTCCTCCAGTTAAAGCTGGAGATGCCATCATACAAGAAGCCGTTGAAGCTTCTCAGCGAATGACGAAGAAAGGACCTGCAGAGATCTCCACCCCTCACGAAACTTTTGAGGGAGATATGGAACACTATGGAGGGACTCGAAACTTTGATGAGTTCGTCAACGCTCCTGCAGGTACAGATCCCACCTTAAACACTGTAACTAAACCTGAAACTTCTGAGCTTTCCTTTGTTCACAAGTACTTATATGTTACAGGTCCTTATTTGGGAGACATCAACCAGTCTCTGAAGTCCATGGAGATGAAACTTACAGATCTCACCACCGGTCTATCAAATAACTCTACAGCTGTAACAAACGCTGGAGAGAATCTGACGAAGCTGACTACTGTGGTGGAAAAGAAGGCCTCCTCTGATGACATCAAAGACCTTGATAAAACTCTCGCCGACTTTGCCAAAGTTCTCTCCGACATCTACACTGACTACACCAACCTCAAATCGTCAGTTTCCACCGTTTCCAGCGAGGTTACAACGCTGAAGAAATCGGTTGGTACACTCGAAGGTGATATGTCAGTGGTCAAGACCGACTTGGGCTCAGTGAAGACCGACCTTAGTTCTGTCAAGACAATGATCGAGATGCTGGTGAACAAGGCAAACAATCCAGCTCCTGCTCCGGCCCCTGCACCTATTTTGGACTCATTCACCGCAGAGGATCGCCAAGAGCTGAAGAAAATCACGCCTGCTATTTCTGGCCTAGAAGACAGAATAGCTAAGCTTGAAGGTTGTGTGAAAGTCTCTGGCCCAGAAGACAGAGACAACACCAATGCTGAATCTACCCATTCCTCCCCCGCCCATCATGAGAAAGAGGGGGAGAAGAGCGCTGAACAGGAGAAGAGCGCTGAAGATCAAAATAAGAGCGCTGAAGACCTTTCCCATGATGAATCTATCAAGGGAGAGGGTAATGAAGATCTGATTACTGGACCTCAGGGAGATGAAAACCCTGAGGGACCGAGAACCTCGCCTCTGTATCTGAGGGGGAGCAACTCAAAGAAGATGCTGAGGAATCCGAAGCAGAAGAAGACGAAGACATCGACATCCCTGAAGCTGAACCATCCTCCTCTCCAAGGAACGATGATGATGATGATGATGATGATGACGAATTCTTTGTCGTCAAACATGCTCCTCGAAAAGCTCTTAAAGGGATCGTGATAACCGAATCCACAGGGGAGAAGACAAAAACAAAGACAAAGCACTCAGCCTCTGGCGCTGAGAAAAGCAAAGACAAAGGCATCGCTGAAGATGATAATCTGGCGATCCTACTTGCAAAGCCGATTTGTCAGGTACACTAAACTTATTTTTCCTTCCCTGATCATCTCTGAACAATCAGTTATCCATTCCACAAACACCATACACATCCACATTTTTTTCTATCTTTTCTACCCAAGTTCTTCTACCCAGTTCTTATTTGTAAGATCGCTGCGTTTCAGCTAGTCCTCTCCCCTGTTTGAGGATATCGCTGAAAGATCTTCTATTGCGACTTCACCAATAATTCCAGCTACCGCTGAAGACATAATCCCAGTCTTAGATTTAATCTCTGAGACTGATAAATCAGAAGAACAACCTCTCTCGCACAGAAACAGACCTTCCTCAGTTTCTCAAAAGCTGAGTGAAGAAGATCAAAAGAGGAGAGAAGAAATGATAAAGCGATTCGAGGATCAGCGAATCATCCTAAGGCGCGATCAACTACCTTCAGTTCCTCCTAAGTTCAGAATTTCAAAAGCTGAATACCAGGATCATCTCAGAGCTGAACGCCTCATCGCTGAAAGGAAGGAAGCTGAAGATAAAGACAGAGAATACGCCATCAAGCTCACTCAAGAATCTGTCAAAGACCCCAAGCTGAAGCGTATTCCCATTCAAATCCAACGAAAGCTTTGGGAACAAGCCCAGAAGATCGTGGAAAAGAAAGCTGAAGTTTCTCAGACCACCCTGATCTGGTGTAAAGAGAAAATCCACTTCAGATATCGTCCAGCGAAGATCAACAAGGTATTCATCTCTGGAAGAACCTCCATCGGAGTACCTATTGTTGACATCAAACTGTTCAGAGAAGATGGCTCATCTGAAACCTTTCGTGCTGACACTGTAAAAAGGTATGGTCTCTCTGAATGGCTGGAGATGAGGTTAGCTATCCAACCATCAAAATCTAAGTACAAGGATCATTTCGAAAAGCTGATAAACAGACAGATCGATTTGATATCTTCTCGTGTGGATATTCCTCCTGTTCCTGATCTAAAGCCGAAAAGAAAAAGGGGCTCACCAAAGAAGAAACGTCAAGATTCAAACTCAGGTCCTGTCATACGAAATGAAACTGGAATTGGTTTCTCTCGCGCTGAAGTACTTGGTCCTGATCCTGATCTATCTGCCCTTGACATCTCTTTGCCACCATGTGAACTTTTCGTCCCTGGTAAAGTCATCAGTAATCCTTATGGAATATTCTTTCTTGACTACGATGGACGTAAATGCTTTCAACGGATCGCTGAGCTTCCAATCACTCCAATCGAACAGCTCAGAGATCTCATCTACTGGTGCAACTTCAGAAAAGACATTCAGGCACGACACCTAAAACCCTTGATTTTTGAAGCTGCTCTAAAGCTAAAGAATAAAGGAGAAAAGGTTCCTGACTGGATGATTCCAACTGAAAAGACAACCCTTGATGAACTTCTCATTAAGGAAGAACCCTTTGAAGGCTGACAACAATCACCATTTTCTCTATTGTATCAGTCATCCTTCAGTACTTGTAATTTATTTCGCTTGTACTTGTAATCTTTCTTATTCATATTGTAACCTGATTCAAAGATTTAAAGAAAGATTTCAGCGAATGTACTTTACTCCATCAGTACTGAAAAGATCCCAGAAAACAGTAAAAGGGACAAATATTTTATGAGTTCTTTTTATCCTTATGTTTTCATTAAATAGCAATTTTCTTTGTTGCTATGTCATAATCAAATAGGGGGAGATTGTTGATCCAAACCCTCAGTGATTTGATAATGACCCTATCTTAAATACTTAGTGAAAATTGTAAGTAAACAATATGTATCAGAGTTTCACTATCGCTGATAAGTACTAAGATCTTACAGTATTGCTGATAGGAACTCTCGCACTTTTAGATTAAAACATTCAGCGAACACTGTTCACCATATCGCTGAGTCTGTTCAGTCCTTATGGTGATCGCTGATAAGTTAGTTGTTTACTTATGATCCCTGAAGACAAGTTTCACGTCAACAAAGGTTCTACGCTGAAGTCGAAGATCAAGCTCAAAAACCAGCGACAAGTCTCCTAATGAACTGATGCGGACCAGCGAAGACTCAGATTTGTCCACTCAACGTGAAGTATCAAGTACAAGACTTCAGCTATCGCTGAACTTTATCATTCGCTGAATAGTAAATGATAATCGCTGAATCAACGAAAGCTGATCATGAAGTCCTCCGTACAAAGTACTTTTGTCTTAACCTCCCTTGCACGCCACCGTACGAAATGTCAGAAAAGAACCTCCGAAAATCTGAAATCGTACAACCACTCTGATACTACACTGTTCATTCATGCGGCTACTAAGGTTGTCAACAAAGGTCAATGACATGCAACCAATCCGCTGATGACACGTGTAAAGTGTATACTGAATTGCATTAAATGCATGCAGTATATAAAGAGATGAACTCACTTCATTTGAAGCAACTTGCTAACTCTGGACAAGTTCAAATCTCTCAAGATAGGATTTTATTAGTAATCTCCTTATCTTTCTTAGTGCAAGAAAACCTCAGTGTTCCAACTTGTTTAGATTTAGGTTTATCCTTAATCTTGTTTCCGCAACAAGCTGTAAATTGTTAATGATTTATCAATAAACAATTTAGAAAAGTAAAATAGTGTGTTTGTATTCAACCCCCCCCCCCCCTTCTACAAACTTGTTTAGGCCTTTCGGGACCAACAACTTATAATGTTCTTTGTTATTTATTTACCTACCAATGTGGGATGGAATAAAACCTTCCAAGCTCACAAAAATTCCAACATCAACTTGCTAATGACATCATCATGTTTTGTGTTATTGATGTTATATCTGTTGTATGGCGTGCAACTCCCTAATCAATTTTAGAAAATAACGTCCTATCTCGATGCTTATTCGATTTTGAAGTGGATTCTCTTTTGTCTTCCAGTCCCATCTATGTATGTCATATGTTTCATATGTGCTATGTGTTGGAGATACGCTCATTTAACACAACAAAATAGTAATTGTTCCAAAATGCATGGGCCTATTGGGTTGCACACAAAGTTTAGCTGTGAAAAAAAGCAAGAAATCCTATTAGAGGGTTTAACGAGTAATTAACTAACAGTGTTCTAATTAATATGGGAGTACTAGAGGGGCTAACTAGTAATTAGTCCATACTTGTAACTAGATAATATCAAATTAGTCTAGATAATTACGAGAATTCGATGAGATATTATTTAAAGGGGATTCTAAACAAAAAACCCTAACCCTAATTTTGGAATAAGCTCTCTCCCTCTCCTCTCTCTTGATCACGGCACACATAACCTCCCACAAAGGGGCTTTGACCGATTCCATTCACAAGACACAAAAGTGATTCAAGTTTGGTGGTTTTGGAGATCGCGTAGAGAAGAGAAAGGAGGCGATTTCTTGCTACATACAACTACATCTTTGGGGTGTGTTGTTGATAGAGAGATTCATGTTATTGGATTCTTCATTGTCATCAAAAGAGGTCTTTCTAATCTCTCTTTTGTTATTGTTTGTTACATGTATGCTATTGTCACCTGATCTCCGGAAGATTGTGTGTGTGTTTATGTTTCCGCTATTTTGATTAAAAGTTTTTTTAATACACACAATCCAATGGTGGTATCAGAGCCACAGTTACAATGTACAAGTACATAAAGAATCATTTTTTTTTTCATTATAGAATTTGGTTTTGGGTGTGGTTATACATTCAAGTGGGAAAATTGAATGTATGAAACACACAAAAAAATAATTCTAAGGTATTTTCTATTGGATTTTATGTTTTCAACATTAAAGTTTCTAATTTTGGATGTTTAGGGTTTCTAACCCTAAATTTCGAAATTATGGTTTTTGAGAACAATAGATTTTCAAGTTTTGAAATTTTAGGTTTAGAAGTCTTAATTTGAAGGTTTCAAAACATAAAGTTCGCACTTTTGGAAGTTTAGAGTTTTAAAACTTTAAATTAGGTTTTATGAATACATAAAGTTCCCAATTTTGGAAATTTAGGATTTTAATACTCTAAGTTAATATTTGTGAAAACAAGAGATTATATTTTGGACGTTTAGGGGTTTAAAGCCTAAATTAGGTTTTACAAGACTTATAAGTTCCTTACCTGGGAACTCTAGGGTTTTAAACTATAAAATATTGAAGTTTTAGAAATTAAAGTTTCCGTTTTTGGAAAGGCTTTTCTTTTTGAAACTTAGAGTGTTTAAAACTAAAGTTTAGAATTCTAGGGTTTTGAGAAAACTAGGTTTTCGAAACCTTTCGAGAAAAGACCATGAAAAATGATTTCTTTTTTCAATTGTTGATTTATTATATGTGTTTCTCAAACTTTCTGATTCACTTGTATATTTCATGTTTGGATGGTTTTGGCATTGAACCATACTTGCATAAGTATAAAGTGTGCTTGTATGTTCAAGCAAAGATTGATTTAGTTTAAGTGTCATAGTGTATGTTGAAATCAATCTTTATCAAATAGTTGTCACTTGCATGGATTTGGCACTCCATTGCTTTTATATGCACAATTTGTGTTTGTATGGACCCGATAATAGTTTGCCTCGGTTAGACCTATGTGTTGTGATGTTTGGTTGTTGATTGGTATTTTTCAATTGGTTGTAATTTTTAAGCGGCTTGCGAGTCGTTTCCTATTTTTTTTGTATTTGGAAAATAGTATATAAAAGAATAGGAATTTATTTTATTACATAATTGTAAAAGAAGACCGAAGACAACAAACAAGATTCATTAAGATTGAAGTCTTGGCATGGACCCACTCGAGCATTGTAGAAATGGTGAGTTTAGTGGGAGCCGGCACATCATCTTATTGTTATTAGTCCATAGTTTGACCAATTTTTCTCGTGGTGGCTCACGAAATAAACGCACAGGTTTGAAACAAATATTACCATTACTTGCATGTGATTGTGTTTTGTTTATTTGTTATCTAGGTCTTGCATGCTAGATAATCTAAAATAATTTTGAAACACAATAATTTTTTATTAAAGAGTTAATAAAACTTGCAAGTGCATTTTGGCAAATTGATAAAATTGGTTTTATAGTAAAGTTTTAAAATTGTTAAAACGAAATTTTCTAAAATGAAAACAAATAAAAAATGTTTTAATTAAGAAAAAAAAACCGTTTTAATGTAAATCACACGCTACACATTTAAGGCACACATTTGAACTACTAATCTATCGGCGTGGAGAAACGGCTAAAGCCAATGTGTCAGTTAGACGTAGGGATAGTGTTTGTGACATTCGCGATATCCGAGAGTCTTCGGTTAAATGTCGTGTGTCTTAGATTCAATCTGGACTCGTGATCCATGAAAAACTTGTCACGAGAAAGGATTAGCGAGGACACGATTAAAAATCCCAAGGAATAGGAAGCAATTAACTAAAAAAGTTGGAGACTAAGTCTCCAACGATTTTAATAAATAAAAAACATTTTTAATAAATAAATAAAACCGTTTTATTTAAACTTGAAATTTAAAATGATTTAGGATCAGAATTATCTGAAAAATTCACTTCTCATTTTCTCTATAAATTTCCATAAAAAAAACACGAAAGCATGTGTGTTGGACCTCCCACTCACAACCCCCACCATGAGTCCATCAACCTAGTTCAAGGACCATTTGAGGAAAATGACTTATAAAGTTCTTTGTTATTTATTTCCCTACCAATGTGGGATGAAAGAAAAACCTTCCAAGCACACAAAATTCCAACATCAACTTGCTAATGAGATCATCATGTTTTGTGTTATTGATGTTATATATGTTGTATGGGCATACAACTCCCTAATCAATTTTGGAAAATGACGTCCTATTTCGATGCTTATTCGATTTTGAGTGGATTCTCGTTTGTCTTCCTTTAAACCAAGCCAGTTTTGGAGCAGCTTTATGATAATGAAACCAACCAGCAAAAAGCATTAACGCTGCGAAGATTCCTGTCTATGTATGTCATATGTTTGATATGTGCTATGTGTTGGAGGTATGCTCATTTAACACAAATAAATAGTAATTGTTCCTAAATGCATGGTCCTACCGGTCGCACACAAAGTTTAGTTGTGAAAAAGCAAGAACTCCTATTAGAGGGTTTAACGAGTAATTAATTAAAAGTGTTTTAATTAATATGGGATTACTAGAGGGACTAACTAGTAATTAGTCCATATTTTGTAACTAGATAATATCAAATTTGTCTTGATAGTTATGAGAATTCTATGAGATATTATTTAAAGGGGATTCTAAACCCAAAACCCTAACCCTAATTTTGGAATAAACTCTCTCCATCTCCTCTCTCTTGATGACAGCGCACATAACCTCCCACAAAGGGGTTTTGGCCGATTCCACTCACAAGACATAAAAGTGATTCAAGTTTGGTGGCTTTGGAGATTGTATAGAGAAGAGAAAGGAGACGATTTCTTGCTACATACAACTACATCTTTGGGGTGTGCTGTTGATAGAGAGATTCCTATTATTGGATTCTTCATCGTCATCAAAAGAGGTCTTTCTAATCTCTCTTTTGTTATTGTTTGTTACTTGTATTTTATTGTAACCTGGAAGATTGTGTGTGTGTTTATGATTATGCTATTTTGATTAACAGTTTTTGTAATACATACAACCCAACACTATGTTGTTTCCATAACTGAGGTATCAACTTCTCTCTCATTTATTCTCTCTCTTCTTTGTATTAAGTCCTCTTGGGTTGTGAAGGGAATGTAGTAGAAAATCTCATTCACCCTGGTTTCGAATCCAGGCGTTGTCAAAGCATTTATGACCATGGAGGTTCATTTTCGATGACTATAGACCATGTGTGGTCCTCTGAGGGATTAGTCGGTGTGTGTATGTTAGCCTTGAAACCCATAGTTAACAAAAAAAAGTCATCTATGGGTTGCTAATATCTTGTTTCTTCTTTGTTTTATGTCTTGCAGGTTGTAATAACATATCTTGGAACAAAGATTAATATTTGTTGGGAACTGAAGATATGCTAAGTATGGTTAGTACTGCCAGAACAACATTACTACTGCCAGATCAAGTTAGTACTGCTAGTTCAAGAGTTAGTGCTGCCAGAACAAAGATACTACTGCTAGTTCAAGGTTAGTACTGCTGAGATATTAATACTGCTGGAACATTATTAATACTGCTTATGTGAGGTTAGTACTGCTAGGCAAGTTACTACTGCTGGTACATGGTTAATACTGCTGAACAAAGTTAATACTGCTGGTATATTACTACTGCTGGAGATTGTTAGTACTGCTCATGAAGAATGAAGGTTAATACTGCTGAGTTTGTTAAGATTGGTATGCGATACTTTTGGAGACAAAGAAGGAATTGATCAAGATATGTTTAACGAAGAATTAGAAGATCAAGTTACTTTTTGATAGTTATCTTGTAATTATTTTTGTATAAATAGTATTGATAGATAGCTATTAGAAGAGACGAGTTAATATACGTGTGAAATAGAATTCGATATCGTTTTCAGAGAGAATTAACCTCAAGGTGTAAGAACCCTATTTCTAGAGAAGTAGAAGTCGTCTTGTTGAGCCTGTTCAACAAGATTGAGGTTTGGTTGTAATCTTGTGATTCGATTTAGTGAATATACAAAGTGGTGAATTTTCTGTTACATTGTTCTTGATTGTGAGAATTAAAGTTCTTTTCCGCAGATTCTTTAATTCTGAATTCTAAGTGTTTATTGTCTTGTTAAGATTCGATCCTGACAAGTGGTAATATTGGTGAGGTGTTATGTTTCTTGGTTATAAAATTGCTTGCATCACTTACCTAGAGAATTTGAACTTCAACCGCTTCATTTTCCTTGAAATGGACACAGTTTCCTCAAGTTTACGATGTCAAAATAGAAAAATTGGAAGAGTCTACATAAGGCCATAATTCGACTAACAAATTAATGAGAGAACTAAAATTAAATCAAGAGAAAGGGATTATAGGAATGACAAATTTATATTTCCTATTGTTTTAGGTTCTGCTTTGTAAAATTTGTATACAAGTGACTATTGTTTTATTCATTTAAATATGTATTGGTCTTTATTTATGACCATTGATCATCAATGAGTAATGACCGTACGGATGTGTTTAGTCATAGCTCGTACGTCGGAGACAACTTGCGATTGTCGTCAGAAAGTGACGATCGATAGTCTTACGATATTTGGTCGTCAAGACCTGTTCTTAAGGAATACACGATCGTACGAATCTTGCATTGGTCGTGACATTGAGATTTTTTACCAAAACACCTGTACATTGAGCATTTGGCTTAACCGTTTTTCTTTCTTTACGGTAGGTAATCAAAAGGAAACTAAAGAGTAAGAGATGTAGAGTATCCTTATATCTAAAGTGGGTTCTTGATGGCATGTGTAGCAGGGGCGGAGCCAGGAATTTGTATTGGGGGGAGCCTCATATAAAAATAGTCAACAATATGAAAATAGCAAAAACATCGATGTTATATAATATTGATAATATTTGACCTTTACATTTGACCTTTATAGATTTAACATTCAACAAAGAAAGTTACTAAAATGGAACTTCCTAAAATTTCTTATTCTTCTCTTTTAGCAAACAAAAACCACCATTGAACTTCTTCATTCAGAACTTCTTCTTGAGTCTCTTTAAAAACTTTTTTTTGTTAGGAACAGAGCTAGGAGTTAGCTTGAATATAAGAGGTTATGGAAGATTATCAATCTTACTTGTCATTTACAACTCTTTTAATTACTTTATCTACTTTAAAACCACCTTCATATGCCCTTACACTTTATTGAACCCCTACAAAGAAGTTAAGTTAGGGTTTTTTCAACTTGCCTTGAGCATCTACAAGCTTGAGTTTACAGTGAAAAGATACTATGCATAAGTTTAAAGTCAAGATAAGGATTAGAATCAATCAGCAATGGTTTGTAGTTTTATGTAATCATATGGTTAATGGTTTACTAATCAGAAAAAGCTTATAAAGTCAGAGAAAGATACAAAAACATTCTAAACATTTTTACCCAAATTTCAACTCATACAAGAACTGAAGAACAACTAGCAGAGAAGGAGAAGAACTGAAGAAGCTGTCTGTGCTACTGTTCCTTGTGGTCGTCGGCGGTGACTTTCTGTGCCTTGTGGTCGCCGGCGGTGAGGAACAACCAGCAGATCCGGTGGCTGCTGCGGTGCAGCATGCTCGTGCGATTCGTCTCCAGATCGTGGGATTCGATTTCAAGCTACAAGAAAAGTAGGATGTGAGAGGGCAGAGAGGCGATAGATATCAGATTAAATTTTAGAGAGGGACCACCTCAATATTAAATGGGCTATTTTAACTTGGGCTACAATATTTATAAAAAAAAAATTCAGGGGGCACATGGGTGGCTTTTGGCCTCCATGTAGCTCCGCGCCTGTGTGTAGGCTTATCTCATGTCATGAAGCTACTATTGAAAAAATGTTGAAGTATCATTTAAGCCATTTGTCAAATTTGAAGATTTTTATTTTTCAATACGCTTCAAGTGCTTTGTATGCTTCTGTTTGCATTTTATTTTAAATTCGAAGGCAACTTTGATTTTTCGAGCTTAATGTACGCCCATATAAGTGGAGCATGTGCACTACTACACGAAAGACTTTTCCCTGATAAACTTGTCGCTAAAGGGTGATTCGTCACAATCACAAAAGTTGGTGGGTAAACTTTTTGTGGGTAATACAAATCAATGACATATTACCGAGGGATTCTCTAGGTGACCCATGGATATTTTCTCGAAAAATATCGGATTCGACCGAACCATTGGTAATGTTGGATAATCACCGACGGAAATTTTACTGAGTAAATTTTATGGGTAAAAGTGATTTAAAAATATACATAATCTTTTTTACGTACCTTCCTTTTTAGCTATTCTCTCTCTTAGCTTATCCATCTCGCTCTTTCCAATGAATCTCTCTCTTTTAACATGCATTTATACATATATATTAAACTTACGTTGAAGACAATATATTATGATTAGGAGCTCGATGATGCTTGATGCTCGTTTGGAGCTCGATTGTGCTCGGTGGTGATTGAAGGTCATGCTTTAATGTTGTGGTGGTCAATGGCGATTTTGTCTTCGGGAGTGAAAAGTTATCGACTTTATATTTCATTTAACAACCTAGGTAGGCTACTAATAAAAATGATTTTATTTTTCACATTGGTATAAACCTTTGCTTTCATGAACCTGTATTAATCTAATTAGTGAACATAGTTGTTGAAAGAAAAAAAAAGAAACCATAAATACCAATTGATTTACACGTTTCAACCTACAAAGCTCCAACAAGTTTCTTATATGAGATAGAATATTAAACTACCTCTTATTTCATGTTGGTACATATAGAAACTGCTACTAAAATCCACAACAAATGAAATTTCCAAGCACTCGGTATAGATTATTGTCATTGGTTAAGATTGCAAATCTTTATCAAGAAAATAAAAATAATACTTAATTTACCTTCATTTACATGACCTTACCAAAAACGTCCAAAAACAAGTTGAACATAAGTTATAGATCAAGCCTGGTCGAGCAATTATCAAGCAATATCTAGCACCATCGAGCTTCTTCTCATCACATATATGTTTTTCTAGAGAGAGTAATGTGACAGAAATAATAGAGCTTATCTTTTAGCTTAGAAAGACGGTCCAAAGCCAATTTTGTTGTTGGATATTCACAACAGATCCTACAGATAGCAACTCATTCTATTGCTTTCGTCTCCCATTAGCTTAAAAAACACGTCTAGGCGAACCGAACATCTGATCGAGGACGATGACGAGAGCCATAGCGATTGGAGGATCGATCAAAGGTTGCACATCCAAACGGAAAACATCTACGCCAAGAGCAACAACACCTCCCTTGGCTTCCTTAACACAACGTCGTGTATCATCATATACGACGCAAGACCTCTGAGCATATGATCCATCGATCTCATATACATCGGAACTCTTGTATTGTTGTTCTTCGACGATCCTACTTTGCTAACGTAAGCCAGGGACTTTGTGTTGAAAACGTTCACGTGTTTCGTGACCGAAAATATTGGATTTACGGTTGTTTCTCTGTCATACACTTACTCTTGCCAGTTATCCGAAAGACTTAGCCTCTGGTATTAATAAAGCATTTGGTTAATCAATATGCCATTCAACTTGAGTCAAATTTTTGTTTCTAAATATTTGTGGTGTAAATCATAATTTAATTTACATGCATGACGAGACAGACGTACCTTCCGGTGACATGGTTATCTACTCGAAATACAAGGTTGCCGTTGGAGTCAAAACTGTAAATCCATCGCAACTAAAGAGCATAGACTTCTTCCAAACGGTGAAGACCACCGGATTCTTACCGACGACGGAGGATTTGGGTGGCAAAACCGCAAATGGAGTGGTGGGCGTTGGGTACACCTTTGTCATGATGAATTAAAGCACACGAAATTGTATGGATTTGGGAATTTAATGGATGATGCGAAAGGAAGGAAGGATGTTGCACTCTTATAGTTGCCACTCAAATTAAATGAAGAATATATCACATCCAAAGAATTCTATATTATACTTGCAAAACCTAGGGTATAATAGCACATGATGCCAAATCATTTACAACATGTGTTTTATTTAATTTTCATTTTTATGGTAATTGTTATGTTTCTTTTTCTCTTAAAGAAATTTATTCCATTTGTGGAAAAAATAAATATTTTAAACTTATACAACATGAATTTACTTTAATTTGATTTTGTTCAAGTTCCCGAATAAAACCAAATCCAAAGATCATGATCATGTCTTGAGTATGTATTTTGTAAAATGGGGTTAATTGGTTCAACCACGTTGACTCAAAGATTTGACAAATTGCAAGGATAACCAAGTGGGTTTGTCACGTTAATTGTCTAAGTGGACAAGTGGGATGGTTTGGTGATTTTCTGTGAACAACATCCATGAGCTCGATCTTCGGAGTGTGCAACAGTGAACAATTGAACACTAGTTTTGTTTTTCAATATACAATTAATTTATAAAGATTGATATTGTGAAAATTTGTTTATTATAAAAGTTATTTTTGCATGAAAACAATGGATTCATTGCATCTTCGGCTTACCCAAATCGTTTACAAAAGTTAATGCAATATTGATTTGAGTTTTGCTTGGGAATAGTAGTTAAAGGGAAACAAAATTTAAGAAATATTATTCACATTTTTGTTATGATAGGTCCAGTAGCGGATTTATGATTTTTTCCTAGTGGGGTCACCATTTAAGGTAGATTAAATGCGCGTGAAGTTGCCCGTGTAATTTTAGCCTAAATTCAACGTTTTGAGGAATTTTAAGTTTTTTTTGCTTGATTTCAAGAAATTTGTTAGATTTTTTGTCGATTTCGATAGACTTTTTCGACTTTTTAGTTGATTTCGAGAGTGTTTTTTAATTTTTTTAGTTGGTTTTGATGCACTTTTTTGGTTGATGGATAAAATTAAAAAAAAATGTTTTTACCTTAGAAATTACCCATTTTTTTCTTTTAAATGCCACCCCCCCTTATACCATGCTACATCCGCCAATGGATAGGTCTATGTAACTGTTAGATTAGGTTGTGTTAAACATTTTTAAATTTTGTACTTATCGTAACTTTTAACCACCCTGGTTTATTTTGATTATATTTATATTATATTTTGGAATTTTGATATTTTGATATTTTGATTACCTTAGTTGGTCCAAAATTGAGTTCAATTGTTTTTCATTTGTCATCAATTCAATGAACTTTAAGGCATCATTTGGTAAAAAAAAAACTAGCTTATATTTGTTGGACACATGTTCGGATGTGCTAGCCTATAAGCTAGCTTTTTTATAAGTTATTTTGAGTAGCTTATGAGTAGCCGTTTAGGACTTTTTTCAATTATCTATACTACTTTATAAAAGCATATTCATCAAAAGTCTCAAAAACAACCCACATGCATAAGGTACTGCTCATTTATCCTTAAAGTCTTAAAAGCAATATATCATCTTCCCAAGATATTGTCTTCCCAAGATGACCACTCCAGGTTATCTTTCCCACCGATTGATCATGTGTATTACTCGCTTGTATTGATCTCATTCCACCTTTTTGCTTGTATCGATCTCCTTAAACCTTTTCAGTGTTTTCCTTCAACTACCTTCTGCTTGTATCAACGCCTTCAATAAATCACGGTGGTTCAAGGTAAGCTTCTTTATGGTTTATGTATGCATTTTGTTCCAAGTATGTTGGTCCACGCTCAAGCTTTATCGATTTGCTCCTCCCTTCTCTTTCCACCTCTTTCATCTTCGCTCAACCTTTATCTGCGATAACCCTTCTTTCTTACACCTATGGCGACCCTTATTCCTTACCATGCTATCGGATTGTTTTCAAACGACGCCTTTGGGTTTTAGTTTTTGTTAAGTTGTGTTATGTCCAAATATCTGGTTGTTGCTCCCTCTTCGATCTACTCAGCTTCAACAAATGGTTTTGTTTTTCTTTTTGGGCTTCAATCAAATGCTGCTCCATCTCATTTGATTATAGAAATAATGCATTATTTATCGAATAAAATGAAAGTAAAATACATCAAGGGTTATAACATAAATTATATTCCGCTTAAGTTTTTATATAATCAACAATAACAAATTCTCCTTAAGATTCAAGTAAACTGAATAAGATGCGAGGAAAATGTGACATGTTTGTTTACCAAATCAATATGTAAAACCATATTTGGGAAACATGTAGAAAGTATTAAAATGGAAATGTTTTCAACCTCTTTTGATTAATGCACGAATTAAGGGGAGTAGTAGACAAAATGGGGAGTCTACTATATATGTAATATTGGTATGTTGTGCTTTTTCCTTCAACTAAAAATTTGTTTTTCTCATTGGGTTTTGTTCCTTGGTGTAAGGTGTTGGGAACTGAAGATATGCTAAGTATGGTTAGTACTGCCAAGACAATTTTACTACTGCCAGTTCTTCATTAATACTGCTAGACGAAGTTACTACTGCTAGACACAGTTACTACTGCAAGTCAAGGTTACTACTGCTAGACAAGGTTACTACTGCTAGACAAGGTTACTACTGCTAGACAAAGTTACTACTGCAAGTCAAGGTTAGTACTGCTGGTGCATAATTGAATATCTGTTAGTACTGCTCATGATTAATACTGCTGGAGTGATGTTAATACTGCTGGAGATGAAATCGGTTAATACTGCTGAAGATTATTAGTACTGCTCATGAAGAATGAAGGTTAATACTGCTGACTTGATAAGTTTGGTATGCGATACTTTTGGAGACAAAGAAGGAATTGATCAAGATATGTTTAACGAAGATTCAGAAGATCAATTTACTTTTGGTAGTTATCTTGTAATTATTTGTGTATAAATAGACTTCAATAGATAGCTATTAGAGATGACGTGAGAGTTTCAATTTATACATTCTGCAAAAGATATTCTGAGTGTAGATATTGATTCAAGAGAGAATTAACCTCAAGGTTGAAGAACCCTATTTCTAGAGAAGTAGAAGTCGTCTTGTTGAGCCTGTTCAACAAGATTGAGGTTTGGTTGTTAATATTGTGATTCGAAACAGTGAATACAAAATTGTGAATTTTCTGTTACATTGTTCTTGATTGTGAGAATTAAAGTTCTTTTCCGCAGATTCTTTAATTCTGAATTCTAAGTGTTTGTAGTCTTGTTAAGATTCGATCCTGACAAGTGGTATCAGAGCGAGTGTTTCTTAGAATTCTACAGTCATTATGGAAAATTCTTTTGAATCAAACAGTACTCTTGTATCTAAGGTTCCCATGCTCAGACCCAATGAATTTGACATGTGGAAAATTAGAATCAAGCAGTACATTCTGCTTACTGATTATTCCATCTGGGATATCATTGAGAATGGTCCATGTGCTGAAGGAAGAGTAGGAGCAGATGGCAAAAGACCCCCACCAAAGACAGATGCAGAAAGAAAGGTCAGACAGACAGAGATGAAAGCCTTAAGCACTCTGCTTTTGGCTATTCCCAATGAATATCAGCATCAATTCCATCACTGTTCTGATGCTCAAATCTTATGGAATGCCTTGGAGAAGAGATTCACTGGAACAAAGAGCACAAAGAGAAATCAGAAGGCAATTCTCAAGCAACAGTATGAAAACTTTACTTCTACCAAGAATGAGTATATGACTCAAACTTTTGATAGATTCAATAAGTTGATTGGAGAGTTGGCTACGGTTGGTGTTCATATGGAGCCTGATGATGTGAATAGGAAGTTTCTCAGATCCCTAGGTGAGGAATGGACCATGTACACTGTGTCCTTCAGACAGAATGACCAACTGGAAGATAAGGAACTTGATGATCTGTACAATGATCTTAGAGTCTTTGAATCAGAGGTTGAAGCCAAAAGGAAGCCCTTTGGATATGTTCATAATGCTGCACTTCTTTCAGCATCACCTGATTCTACTGCTAACCATGAATCAGTTAGTACTGCTGGTTCAGTTAGTGCTGCTGGTTCAATCAATCAGGAAAAATCAAAAGATTCAGTACTAGAAGCTTTCTTTTCTAGTCATGTAAATTCCTCTTTGATTAATGATGATTTAGAACAGGTTAATGCTGATGACCTTGAAGAGATGGACATCAAATGGCAGATGGCTATGCTGTCTATGAGGGTGAAGAGATTCATTAAGAGGACATGGAGAAACAATTTTTCCCAAAGAAGAGAGGATGGTGCTGGATTTGACAAATCCAAAGTTGAATGCTACAAGTGTCACAAGATGGGACACTTTGCCAGGGAATGCAGAGGAGGAACATCTCACAACAGCCATCAACAAACTCAGGCTGGAAGTTCCAATCAAAACAGAAACTCCATTCAAGCTCTTGTTTCTCAACAAGGAATGGGATTTGACTGGAGTGACCAAGCAGAAGAATCCATCCAAAATCAAGCTCTTATGGCTGAAGTTTCAGATCTTCCCACTGAGGTAAAATCTAATCTCTGTACTCAAACTTGTATAGACACTGTTAAAAGGTATAGAGATCACAATCAGGGTATGTGTGATGATCTTAAAAGGTTAGAAAAGGATAGAAGAGACTATGTGTTGATTGTTGAGAGGTTTGAAGAACAGATTAGGGCCTTTCAAGCCAATGAACTTCAACATTCATATGATACTAACTACTGGAAGTGGGAAAAAGGTGATCTTGAGTTCCAATTAAAAGAGTCTAGGGAAGAGTGTGGGAAATTAACAGAAGAACTTAAGAAAGTTAAAGCTGATGTTGAAAAGTTTTCAAAGGCATCTAAAGCCATGGACACAATAATAAATGCTCAAGTCCATGGTAAGGTGAAAACAGGCCTAGGGTATAATGCCACACCTCCACCCTATAACAACAACTACATCCCTCCTAAGTCAGACCTATTAGAAACCAAGGATAGGAAGGACTTACCTAAAGGAGCCATTGAAGTAGATCCATTAGATAAAGTAGTTGTTGAGGATGAGACTGACAAAGTAGAATCTGATGAGGAATGTGAGAGCCCATGTGTTAAGAACAATGAGATCAAAAGGACTGAAAAGGAAAAAGGGAGTTCATTACACACAGACCACAGTTGTGAACTCCAATACTTGTGAACAGTGTTCTTGCAGGAAATCTAAAGAGAACAAGCCCCAAAAACATGATAATCAGAGGGGAAATCAAAGGAACTGGAATAACCAGTGGGCACTAAGGCAAGGAGTTGATCTGCAAAAGATTAACAGACCAAAACCTTGCTTTATTTGTGGCAAATTGAACCATCTTGCCAAATACTGTTACTTTAATCCTATTAACCAAAAGAGAAGTTTACAAAGAAGTTTTCAAAAATCCTCTGGTTATAGGAAGCCTGCAAAGAAAAATGTGGCCAAGAAACAAGATAAACCCAAAAGCCACATAAAGAAAACGACTGAAAAGGAATGTGGTACTATGTGGGTTCCAAAAGGCACTAAAAACAATACTGCTGCTAGCAGTGTTAGTACTGCTTCAAAAGTTGGTGCTGCTAGCAGTGTTAATACTGCTAGTAATCATTCCAAAGTTAGTGCTGCTAGCAGTGTTAATACTGCTAGTAATCATTCCAAAGTTAGTGCTGCTAGCAATGTTAGTGCTGCTAACACTTTTAGTGCTTCTTCTTCAGATAGTACTGCTGCTAGCAGTGTTAACTCTGTTAATACTGCTTCTAGCAGTGTTAACTCTGTTAATACTGCTACCTCTGTTAGTACTGCTGATACTGCTGCTAACAATACTGCTGCTCCCAGTATTAGTACTGCTAGCACTGTTAGTACTTCTGAGGTTAATACTGTTTCTAGTGCTGCTACACCAATAATTTTGACAAAGTACTCCAGTACTGCAGTACCTAAATTTGAAAATCTCATCAAAACCCAGTGTAAGTACTTTGATGAGCAAGGGAAACCCAAGACCACTTCGGCTTGGGTTCCCAATAAAACTAACTGATTTATCTTAATGTGCAGGGCAACCAACAGCTCAAGGGGAAGAGCATTTGGCATATTGATAGTGGTTGCTCCAGGCACATGACAGGTAACATGGCCTGCCTCAAAAATTTCAAAAAGATTGATGGAGGACATGTTGCATTTGGGAATAATCTTGCTGGTGGAAAGATAAGTGGTAAGGGTGATGTTTCAAAAGGTAAGATGACCTTTGAAGATGTGTACTATGTTGAGCAATTGAGATACAACCTGTTAAGTGTATCACAGGTTTGTGACAAGAAGCATAGCATATTGTTTACTGATTCTGAATGTATTATCCTTGCTCCTGGATACAAAGTGGTTGATGAAAACATGATACTTCTGAGAACTCCTAGGAAGGATAATGTATACTGTTTAGATTTGGAAAGTGTGTCATCTGGTTCATCCCTAAATTGTTTAGTTTCAAAAGCTTCTTTGGATGAATCATCACTTTGGCACAGAAGGATGTGTCACATGAACTTTAAAACAATGAATAAACTTGTTAAGAATAACCTTGTAAGGGGTTTGCCATCCAAAGTCTATTCATGTGATGATCATTGTGTTGCTTGTCTCAAAGGCAAACAACACAAAACTTCTCATAAGACCAAAGAGATAAACACTATCTCAAATCCTCTTCAACTGTTACATATGGATCTGTTTGGTCCTACTAATGTGATGAGTATTGGCAAGAAATCATACTGCTTAGTTATTGTTGATGATTATTCTAGATTTACTTGGGTATATTTTCTTAGAACTAAAGATGAGACAAGTGGACTGATCAAATCTTTTATTCTCAAAATTGAAAACCAATCAAATAAAAGAGTGAAAGTCATTAGATCAGATAATGGAACTGAGTTTAAAATTTTTGATCTAAACACCTTTTGTGAAGAAAAAGGAATTGAGAGACAATACAGTGCTCCTAGGACTCCACAACAAAATGGTGTTGCTGAGAGAAGGAATAGGACACTGATTGAGGCTGCTAGATCTCTGTTAGCTGATTCAAAGTTACCAATTACTTTTTGGGCAGAAGCAGTTAATACTACCTGCTATGTTCAAAACAGAGTTTTAGTTGTAAAACCTAAAAACAAGACACCTTATGAGCTTTTCCATAAAAAGAAACCATATATTGGATTTTTCAAACCATTTGGATGTCCTTGTACTATTCTCAATACCAAATCTCACTTAGGTAAGTTTGATAGCAAAGCAGATGATGGTTTTCTTGTTGGGTATTCATCTCAGAGTAAGGCCTACAGAGTTTTTAATACCTCTTCTAGAATAATTGAAGAAAGTGACAATGTCAAATGCAATGAGAACACACCAAATCCTATTGGTTCAGGTCCTAATTGGCTATTTGACATTGATTCACTCACTAATTCTTTGGGTTTCAGTAGTGATGTATATGCAGAACAAAGGGATACACCAACATCAGAACACAGAATTCAATCTGTGATATTTCCACTCCCTTCCATTGATCCTGTTGAATTCTGTGAACACCAAGAGGAGACTGAACCTATTCAGAATGAAGAAGAGAGGAGAGCAGAGGAAAATCAGTCTTCAGGTCCAAATTCCAGAGAATCTGAGGTGACTGAAGAAGCAGAAACAAATCCAGAATTAAATGAGTCAAATCTGGATGAGAACATACAAGAGGAAGCTGGTCATCCAACAAGAACTCAGAAAAATCATCCTCCTGAGTTGGTGATTGGAGATATTGCATCTCCCATGATGACTAGAAAGCAAAGCAGACTCCAAGAGTTGCAAGAGCAGCAAAATACAGTTAATACTGTTCTTACTTGCTTTCTATCCTAGATTGAGCCCAAGAAGGCTTATGATGCTATGAAAGACCCAAGCTGGATAGAGGCAATGCAAGAGGAGCTGCTACAGTTCAAATTACAGGATGTTTGGGACTTGGTAGACCTTCCAAAAGGTCATAGAGCAATAGGCACCAAGTGGATTTTTAGGAACAAGAAGGATGACAGAGGGATTGTGATCAGAAACAAAGCTAGACTGGTTGCACAAGGGTACACTCAGGAAGAAGGAATAGATTATGAGGAAGTCTTTGCTCCTGTAGCAAGGATTGAAGCAATCAGGTTATTTCTAGCCTATGCCTCATACATGAAGTTCAAAGTGTACCAAATGGATGTCAAAAGTGCATTTCTGTATGGAAGTATTGAGGAAGAAGTATATGTCTGTCAACCCCCTGGATTTGAGAATCCATTGCACCCTGACAGAGTATACAAGCTGAAGAAGGCTCTTTATGGTTTGCATCAAGCCCCAAGAGCATGGTATGACACTCTGTCTACCTATCTCTTGAAAAATGACTTTGAAAGAGGAGTAATTGACAAGACCCTGTTTATCAAGAGGAGAAAGAGAGGTACATTACTTGTTCAGATCTATGTGGATGACATCATCTTTGGATCCACCAATGATCAAATGTGTAAAGAGTTTGAAGAATTGATGCACAAAAGCTTCAAGATGAGTTCCATGGGAGAACTTACATTCTTTCTTGGGCTTCAGGTAAAACAAAGGAAAGATGGGATTTTTATTAGCCAATCCAAGTATGTGAAAGACATCCTGGACAAGTTTGGTTTATCAGACTCAAAGCCAGCAAGCACACCTATGGAGACACACAAACAGCTCACTGCTGATCTTGAGGGGGAGGATGTGGATGTCCATCATTACAGATCAATGATTGGATCTCTCATGTATCTCACAGCCTCTAGACCAGATATTATGTTTTCAGTCTGTGTTTGTGCCAGATTTCAAGTTACACCAAAGCAATCTCATCTTCATGCAGTCAAGAGAATTTTCAGATACCTTAGAGGGCAACCTAGACTAGGTCTCTGGTATCCTTATGAATCATCTTTTGACTTGCTTGCATACTCAGATAGTGACTTGGGTGGAGCTAACATGGATAGGAAGTCTACTTCAGGTGGATGTCAGTTTTTGGGTACAAGACTAGTATCTTGGCAGTGTAAGAAACAAACCACAGTGTCCTTATCTACCACAGAGGCTGAGTACATAGCTGCTGCAAGCTGCTGCTCTCAGGTTCTATGGATTCAGAATCAGATGTTGGACTATGGGGTAACATTTCTTCACACTCCAATCTTCATTGATAACAACAGTGCTATTAGCATTGTTAATAATCCAGTCAAACACTCAAAAACAAAGCATATAGAGATAAGGTATCACTTTATAAGAGATTGCAATGAAAAGAAATTAATTCAGGTTGCTAAAGTTCATACAAATGACCAGTTTGCTGATCTATTCACAAAAGCTTTTGATGTGGGTAGATTCACCTTTTTGGTAACAAGTGTGGGCATGATCAACCTAGAATAAATTCATGACTTTCTGTTTTTATACCTGTATTTCTTCATATATTTGGTGCTACTAACTCTCTTTCTCAGGATCCTCTGTTTCCTTCAGATTACCAAGTGCAGAAAAGTGTAAGTGTAGTTACTACTTTCTGTGCAGCGTTACTACTACTAGTGCAGAGTTAATACTGCTAGTGCAGAGTTACTACTGCCAGTGTTCTAGGTAGTTAATACTGCTAAGTAGTTAATACTGCCCTTGCAGTTAATACTGCTAAGTAGTTAATACTGCCCTTGCAGTTAATACTGCTTTGCAGTTAATACTGCAGGTGTGGTTAATACTGCTTTGCAGTTAATACTGCTCAGTAGTTAATACTGCTAGTGCACAGTTAATACTGCTTTGCAGTTAATACTGCTCAGTAGTTAATACTGCTAGTGCACAGTTAATACTGCTTGTGTAGTTAATACTGCTTGTGTAGTTAATACTGCATATGTAGTTAATACTGCTTGGTAGTTAATGCTGCTAGGTAGTTAATACTGCTAGGTAGTTAATACTGCTTGGTAGTTAATACTGCTTGGTAGTTAATACTGCTCGGTAGTTAATACTGTTGTGTAGTTAATACTGCATATGTAGTTAATACTGCTTGGTAGTTAATGCTGCTAGGTAGTTAATACTGCTAGGAAGTTAATACTGCTTGGTAGTTAATACTGCTTGGTAGTTAATACTGCTCGGTAGTTAATACTGCTGTGTAGTTAATACTGCCTTGCAGTTAATACTGCTCAGTAGTTAATACTGCTTATGTCGTTAATACTGCTTTTGAAAATATAGGGCAAATACTGCTATAAATACCCCTGTTTGCCCGCCAAAGTTCATAACGACTCTTCGCATTAACTTCTTCTCTCTCGTTCTAACCTAGTCTCCCCAGAATCTTTGTGTTTTTCTTTCAAGAATCCTTAGGAATCATGGAGTTTGTTGATGAGCACAATGAAATAGCCATGCTTCAGAAGCCGAAACAAGCTGCGGGATTCCACGATATCGTCGATTTTCTTAAATCCTCGCACATCTCTTATGCCCTAACGGTGAGCCCAACCATCTATATCGAACATCAGACGCAATTTTGGGAGAATGCCACTGTTAGTTTCGAAGAAGGGCAGAAAACCATTCGAACAAGGGTTTGTGATAAACCCTTGAAAGTCACAGAAGAGGTTATTCGCATCTCTCTTCACTTGGATGATGCCTCAGGTATAACCTCTCTATCTTCTGATGACCTATATTCGACTTTACAAAGAATGGGGTATGAAGGTCCCATTGGTGTTTTTAAATTCTACAAGTCAAAATTTTTCAACCAATGGAGATTTCTTGTTCATACCCTGATGCACTGTATTTCCAAGAAAACTACTGGATGGAGTGAGTTCAGCAGTCCCATTGCATATGCCTTGGTCTGCTTATCCACTGCCAGAAAGTACAATTTTTCAGCTATGATCTTTAATGATCTTGTATCAAACCTGGAATCCAAAAAGCGGTTTTATATGTATCCAAGGTTTGTTCAAGAAGTGATAACTAAGGAATTGACGGAATTACCTCAGTTTGATGAGGTATATGTACCAAAATCCCCTAAAGGGAAGGTTTTTTCAAATATGAAAAGACTTCCTAGGGACTCGGAAGGAGTTGACACACCATTGTTCTCTACAATGATGGTTGTGTCCCACACAATTGAAGGTATGGCATCAGGGTCAAGGCCCTCATTAGACACACCCACTGATGACCAATCCCAACCTTCCATCTCAAAAGACATCCCTCAGTCCATTCTTGAACGACCCACTCCCACAATAACCAAAAGGTTTGAAAGAAGAAAGGTACACAAGGTTCCTTCCCTTGATGTATCTCCTAAGAGCCCGAAGCCTTTAAGCCCTCTGTTGGAGCATTCTCCAATGGAGAATATCGAAAGGGAAACCACAGGGGTGTCTCCCAACCCCAAGAAGGTGCTCACTAAGAAGAAGGTTGAGCATGTGAGTCGCAAGGCTGCCACTACTTCTGCTAGCAAAGAGAAGGCCAATGGTAAAATAACTAAGCCCTTCCTCACGGCAACTCAGGGTGAGAAATCATCCAGAGGTCCCAGGTGCCAAGAACCCATGGGGGCAGGTAGTGCTTTTGCTAGGCAAAAGACACCTGCTAAAACTTCCAATGATCCTGTAATGGAGGTAAACTGTTAGATCTGAAGTTTTGTCAATAAACCAAGTGTTGAAGATCTGATAAGAAGGTTCAGAAGTTCTGAGAAGAAGAGTCAGAAGTTCTGAGAAGAAGAGTCAGAGATCTGAGAAAGAGAAGTCAGAAGTTCTGAGAAGCGTGATCAGAAGAATGTTCAGAAGTTCTGAACTACCTGTTCAGAACTTATGACGAGTTTCGTTATTTAGTAATGTGTAAACTAATTAGGACACGTGTTATGTTCTTATTAGTCTTTCTTATTTGTACTGTAGCTTTAAGATGTTTGTTGCAGTATAAATAGAGTGGTTAGCACTACGTTGCTAACTGATTGATTTCCCATATTACTTGTATTCATTCCTTGTAATCTTTGAGGTTATCTCTCTCTTAGATCTGTAATTCTGTGCATCATTGAATACAATTGGGCTTGATCATACAATTTCTCAATTACTTCTTTCTATATTGATTGTAAGAATAGATCCTGCACTTTCAATTGGTATCAGAGCCAATCAACAAACAAATTCGTTCAAGATTGTGATTGCGAAGATCGATTGATCAATTTCTTGAAGATTTCTTGATTCATTCAAAATTCGATTCCGCTGCTAGGGCTAGTTCTTGAATTCTTAGCAATTCTTGAATTACCTGCTACTTTTCGATCAAGAAAATCGAATTTGTCTTTCTGTTGAATTTTCTTACAATCATGTCTTCTAAAGAATATCTAGCCATGGGATCCGAAACCAAACCGCCTGTTCTTATACCAGAAGAGTATCAGCAATGGAAAACTCGTATGATCCAATTCCTTGACAACATCGATGAAAATCTTATGATTTCTATTCGAGAAGGTCCAATCGAAGTATATATCGATGTCGCCGCAACCCCTGCTACAGAGACAACTCCAGAAATTCCAGCGACCAGAGTAAAGAAGAATTATTCCCAATACACTGCTGAACAGAAAAATAGGCATGCTATTGACAAAAGAGCAATTACTTTGATGACTTTGGCTGTCCCGAATGAGGTTCTTAACAGGATTGACAGTGGATCATCAGCTAAAGAAATGTGGGACGAATTGGAAAGGCAAATGTTAGGAACTGTGAGATCTATTCAGGCAAAGTTAAATCAAAGCATAAATGCTTATGAAAGGTTCAAAGCAAAAGAGTCAGAAAGTTTGACACAGACATACAGTAAATTTTGCACTATTCTAAATGACTTGAGAAGAAATGGACTGAAGAAAACAAAATCAGAGATAAATTACAAATTTCTGAACAGTCTAAATTCAGAATGGTCATCATTTGCCATAAGTCTGCAAATGAACAAGGATATGTGTGAAGAAGACTTAAATGATTTGTTCTGTGTTCTTAATCAACATGAAGACTCTGTCAAGTTAGTTGTGGAAGAAAAGAAAAATGTTGCTGATCAGTTAGCGTTCTTATCAAAGTCCAAAGCAATCAAAGCACCCAAAAAGACTGCATATCTATCAGAAATACCGAGTCTGGAGGAATCTGACAAAGAAGAAGGATCAGAAGATGATGAAGATATCAAGATAATGGCTGAAAAGCTAGCTTTGCTGACAAATACTTTCAACAAAAGGTATGGGAAGGGCAGATTTCAAGGAAATTATAAGAGAGCTGGAAGTTCAGATTATAAGAAGAAAGATGACAGAGAAGAAAATAAGATTGAAAAGAGAATAGAGAGAAGTGAAGAAAACAAGGAAGAGAAGGAAGAGAGAAAAGAAAAGAATCTGTGTTTCAAGTGTGGAAAATCTGGCCATTATGCCAAGGATTGCAGAGTTAAAGTTGTGAAAGATTATGAATACTACACGAAGAAGGCTCAGCTTGCAAAGAAGAGAGATGACGAGAGTGCGCTATTGGCTGAACAGGAGAATTGGCTGTACTACACTTCTGATGAAGATGATCATATCAACTTTCCACAGATGCGAAGCTATATGGCAAAAATGAGGAATGAGGATGATTCTGATTTTGAAGATGCTGATTCTGAGTCATCTGCTGAGGTACATTCTTCACTTGAATTAGAGTTAATGACACAGATTGGTGAAATGAAAATTGAATTTGCTAATCTAAGAAAACAGATAAAAGGAGAAAGAACTTTGGTTAACAAATTCAGAATTGAAAAAGAAGTAATAAATGAACAATATGAAGAATCTGAGGCTGAGAAACAGAAAGTTAAAGATGAAAATTCTGAATTGATGAAAAGGCTTTCTGAACTAAAAGTTGAGTTTTCAAAAATAAAGGATGAAAAAGGTGATTTACAAATAAAATTTGATATGTTATTTGAAGAAAGAAAGAATTTATACACCAAAATCAAAGAATTGGAAGATTTGAATTTGAAAAGAGGTCAGACTCAGCAAACATTAAATCTTTTATTAAGCAATGTTAAAGATACAAGATTTTACAATCCAAAGAAGGGATTGGGATTGGAAGAAAATGTCATTTTAAAAAGAGCTCCAATACTTCAAGTTTCTAAGCCAAAAATCCCAGAAATTGTTGAAGTTTTCATAAGACCTGCTAGTTCTATAACAAGTTCTGACAATTTGCAAAGACCAAACTCTAAAAAGTCAGATGAGACAATTTCTGAGTCTAAAACAGAAAAGTCAGTTGGTTCAGAAGAAAAGGTTAAGAAAGAAGTTTCTAAACCAACAGATGAAAAGCCAAGATACAATGATACTAAATTCAAGTATGATTCCTTAAATGTCAGCTACAAAAATAAACAACCAAGTTTTTCATATCATGACATTGAGAGCATATTTGATACAAGTAAAAATTCTGAAACAGTCAATCAGAAGTCTGAAACTTCTAGTCAGGATTCTGAACTTTGTAGTCAGAATTCTGAGTCTAAAGATCAGACATCTGAGTCTGTAAATCAGAACTCTGACTCAGGTAGTCAGAAGTCTGATTCAACTGGATTTTCTGAAACAAAATCAGATGAATTTTTGCAACTTGAAAAGAGATTTAATCTTGTGAGTCAAGAACTTGAGGATTTAAGGAAAGCTTATGATGAACTTGAAAATGATTTCTGTGAGGTAGATATTAAACTTAAAGAAGCTTTGAAAGAAAAGAATATTTTTATTCAGAAAATAACAGAGCTTGAAAAACTGAAGACTGAGTATGATCTTTTTAAAATTAATGCTTCAAGAGAAAATGATAAATTCTTTAATGAATCAAGTACATATGAAAAAGGTGAATCATCTAATTCTTCTAACAAAAAGAACTTGAATTTTTCAGAAAAAGAAGAAAGCAAAAGGAAAGATGACCTTGCAAAGTTGAATGATCTGAAAAGGGAACTTGAGAAGCTTAGAATGAAATCTACTTCTGAACTAAACGCTAGAAATTCTTGTAATAAGGGCAATTGTACTCTGAACAGTATAAATAAAAATGAAATGATCTATGTTTCAGATTTATTGTCACTTGCAAAGAAAAATCTTGTTTGTGTTAGATGTAAAAATGATTCATTCCAATATTCTCACAAATGTCAAGTCAAAATAACTTCTGTTTCATACATAAGAAAAGATATTCAGAAAGTTTCTGTTTCTCAAAATACAGAAAAGAAGAAAATTTTTGTTCCTCAGACTCAGAAGAAAGAAAAGATAAAAGAAAAGAAAGTTGAAAACATAGCAAAACCAAAAGTTACAACTCTCAAAAAGAATTTGAACAAACTTGTAAGCAGAAAATGTTCTGACTTCATAAAAGTTCAAGGAAAGTGGTGTTTGAAGAAAGATTTTGAGTGGAGAGTAAAAGGTACTAATGTTAAATCCAATGACAAAGCTAACAAAGATGGACCCATTCCAAAATGGGTACCTAAACTTAACTGATCCTTTTGCAGGGCTGTCATGTGTGGTTTTTAGATTCAGGAGCTTCAAGACACATGACAGGTCAGAAGTCTTTTCTATCAAACTTCACAGAAAAGGCTGGAGGAGCAGTAAACTTTGGAAACAATAGCAAAGGTCAAGTCAAAGGTTATGGGGATTTAACTAAAGGGGATCTAACTATCCAAAAGGTTTTCTATGTTGAAGGATTACAACACAATCTTTTCAGCATAAGTCAGTTTTTAGACAGTCTTTGTCAAATTAAGTTTCAAATAACAGGTTGCATGATTCTAACTGAAAATGATGTCAAAGTCTTCTGGGCCAAAAGACATATGGACTTATTTGTAGTTAATTTTTCAAAATTGAAAACATTAAATACAGTTTGTCTTTTATCAAAATCAACTGCAAATGAATGCTGGCTTTGGCACAGAAGATGTTCTCATCTGAATTTCAAAGATCTTAATAATCTTGTTGCAAAACATTTGGTTAAAGGCTTACCAAAGCTTAAATTTGAAAAAGAATCATTATGCTCAGCTTGTGAAATGGGCAAGATGAAAAAGAGTTCTCACAAATTAAAAATGGACTCATCTTGCAAAGCACCATTAGAAATGATTCATACTGATCTTTGTGGTCCAATTTCAGTTCAATCGATGGGAGGAAAGAAATATATGCTTGTGATTGTTGATGAATTATCCAGATACACGTGGGTTGAGTTCCTAAGAGCTAAGTCAGAAGCTGCTACTACATTGATAAATTTTATCAAAAGGATTCAAGTTCTCTTACAACTTCAAGTTCAGAAAATCAGAAGTGATAATGGAACGGAGTTCAGAAATGAGACTCGTCAGAATTTTTTAGAAAGTTCTGGGATTTCTCACAATTTTTCTGCTGTCAGAACTCCTCAACAAAATGGTGTTGTTGAAAGGAAGAATAGAACTCTAGTTGAGGCTGCGAGAACAATGTTGGCTTATGCAAATCTTCCTACTTTCCTATGGGCTGAAGCAATTGCAACTGCTTGTTTTACACAAAATAGAACTTTAATCAATAAGAGATTAAATAAGACTGCTTATGAACTGATAAATAAAAGAAAACCATTAATCAAATTCTTTCATATTTTTGGTTGCAGATGCTATGTTCTCAGAGACAGAGAAAATCTTGCCAAATTCGATAAAAAGGCAGATGAAGGATACTTTGTGGGTTATTCTTTAACTTCCAAAGCATTCAGAATCTACAATAGAAGAACCAAGAGGATGATGGAGAGCATAAATGTAACTTTTGATGAAGCCAGAATGCGGACTTCTGAACAAGACAGTTCAGAACTCATGCTGAACAAGACAAAAATGACTTCTGATACAAATTCTAATCCTATTTGTTCAGAACTCAATTTACTGTTTAAGGATGCTTTTAGTGAACTAATTTCTGATTCTTATGCAGAATATGAAAACCCAAAGATGGTCAAAGAGATGAAAAATAAGACTCCAGAAATAGTTCAATCAACTGTAATTTCTGACAAAGGTCCATCAGAGGAGTGCCCAAATCTAATAAATACAAGTGGTGAAAATTCTGAACCTTGTAATCAGAATTCTGATTCTTGTACTCAGAACTCTGAACAAGTCAATCAGAACTCTGACTTCATTAATCAGAACTCAAACTTGGATGCAACTCCTACTCATACGTCAGAACAAGGTGACAGTTCAGAATTACGAGCAATCATTGATGAGAATGATGCAAACAACAATTATTCAGAGATTGATGTACTCCCTAGTGCTAATAAATGGACTAAAAATCACCCTATTCATCAAGTAATAGGTGATCCATCAGCAGGAGTAAAGACAAGATCAGCTACAGCAAATGAAGCAATGTTTGCTGGTTTCTTAAGTGTAATTGAACCAAAGAAAGCTAATGAAGCCCTAGAGGATCCAGACTGGATTTCAGCAATGCAAGAGGAATTGCTTCAATTTGAAAGAAATAAAGTTTGGAGACTCATTCCAAAGCCTGAAGGTAAATCTATAATTGGAACTAAATGGGTGTTCAGAAACAAAAAGGATGAATCAGGTGTTGTCATCAGAAACAAGGCAAGATTGGTTGCTAAGGGATACTGTCAACAAGAGGGAATTGATTATGATGAGACATTTGCACCAGTGGCAAGAATAGAGGCAATCAGAATATTTTTAGCCTATGCTGCACATAAAAACTTCAAGGTGTATCAAATGGATGTCAAATCAGCCTTTCTAAATGGCAAACTTAATGAAGAGGTGTATGTCCATCAACCTGAAGGTTTTGTTGATCCAGAATTCCCTGATCATGTTTATATTTTAGACAAAGCTTTATATGGTCTAAAACAAGCACCACGAGCCTGGTATGACACTCTTACTAAACACCTGTTAGGTTCAGGATTCAAGAAAGGTAAGATTGACACAACTTTGTTTTTAAAGAAACAGGGTAATGATTTGATTCTGATTCAGATTTATGTTGATGACATAATATTTGGTTCTACCAGTCCAGAATTATGTGATAATTTTTCAAAAATCATGTCATCTGAATTTGAAATGAGCATGATGGGTGAACTGAATTTTTTCCTTGGTCTTCAAGTCAAACAACTACCAAAAGGTATTTTCATAAATCAAGGAAAATATGTCAGAGATATTCTGAAAAAGTTCAAAATGTCTGATTGTGCTTCTATGAGAACACCTATGGCAACTAACATAAAGTTAGATGCTGATCTCAAAGGTGTTTCAGCAGATATCAAACTTTATAGAGGCATGATTGGATCATTACTTTATTTGACTGCAAGTAGACCAGATATCATGTTTTCTACCTG
This sequence comes from Saussurea involucrata, assembly GCA_033807775.1. Taxonomy (NCBI): domain Eukaryota; kingdom Viridiplantae; phylum Streptophyta; class Magnoliopsida; order Asterales; family Asteraceae; genus Saussurea; species Saussurea involucrata. Next base: position 91,263,184 of record CM066327.1, on the reverse strand, counting down.
TTTCTGTGCTAGATTTCAATCTAACCCGAAAGAATCACATATGTTGGCTGTCAAAAGGATTTTAAGATATCTCAAAGGAACACCTGATCTAGGTTTATGGTATCCAAAAGAAACTGACTTCAAATTGACTGCTTTCACTGATGCTGATCATGCAGGAAGTAGGTTGGACAGAAAGAGTACATCTGGTGCTTGTCACTTTTTGGGAGATAAAATAGTGAGTTGGGCATCAAAGAAACAGAACTGTGTATCCACTTCAACTGCTGAAGCAGAGTATGTTGCTGCTGCTGCTTCATGCTCTCAAACATTGTGGATGAGAACACAACTCATGGACTATGGGTATCAGCTTAATAAGATTCCCATCTATTGTGACTCAGAAAGTGCAATTGCTATTACTCAGAACCCTGTTCAACATTCGAAGACTAAGCATATAGATGTGAGGTATCATTTTATAAAGGACTATGTGGAAAAAGGAACTATAGAGATGCACTTTGTGCATACAAAGTATCAATTGGCTGACTTGTTCACAAAGCCTCTTGATCACAAAAGGTTTTCTTTTCTCATATGTAAAATAGGAATGCTTAATCTGCCTAGTTGAAAATATTTTTTTTCTTAAAAATGCTAAATTTTTCTAAGTAAACTTGTCTGAGTAGTGTATTCAGAACTTCTGAGTCTTGAGTTCAGAACTTCTGAGTCTTGAGTTCAGAACTTCTGAGTCTTGAGTTCGGAACTTCTGAATCTTGAGTTCAGAACTTCTGAGTCTTGAGTTCAGAACTTCTGAGTCTTGAGTTCAGAACTTCTGAGTCTTGAGTTCGGAACTTCTGAATCTTGAGTTCAGAACTTCTGAGTCTTGAGTTCAGAACTTCTGAGTCTTGAGATCAGAACCTCTGAATCTTAAGGTCAGAAATTCTGAGTCAATACTTCAGCAATCTAACTTTCAAAAATTTATTTTTGAGAAATACAAATAACTTCAACTGTATGGATTATGCTTCTTCGGTTATTTTTTTTGTCTCATCTTTATGTATCATTAATACTCAAATGCATGCTCAAGTCAAGGGGGAGCATCAAAATTCTTTTGGAAATCATTTTGTGATGCTTAAAAGATTTGTTTTCATTTCTTATCTGTTCAAACCTCTTCTGAATAATCAAAATGTTTTATATTGGTCAGAAGTTGATTTAAAAAAAAAAAAAAAAAACATTTTGGTTACAAGGCAAAATTCTTCTGAGTCATGGAATCAGAACATCTGTGCGTGTTATTCAGATCTTTGACTTGAGTCAAAATTCTATCCACTAACACGTGTCAGCTTCATATTTGTTTGACAATGCCACGTATTTCATTTAAATCCTTTGTGGTATTTCACATGTGTTGACTCCGTTATAACATTGATTTCGCTTTTCCGTTAAACCTTTCAACTTCGCGGATTTTAAATAGGTCTTAAAATCCCTATTTCAAATTTCTTTCAAATTCCAGAGCGAAACGTGAGATACGAATCAAATCCAGAGTTCTTTGAATCTGTTTTCTTCTTAAATCATGTCTGAAATACGAAGAAGTGGTCCAATTTCTCTACATTCCACAAAATCGATAATGGATTCATCCGATTCGGAAAATGATGAAGTACAAAATAGAGTTGCAGAGGAAGGGGCAATAAGAAATGATGAAGAAGATGAACAAATGGATGAATCTGAAGGAAATGCGGATGAGGTAAACGTTAATATTGAACATGAACAGAGTGCTGCAGGTTCTATTATGTCAGATAGATCTATTCTAGTGGAAAGAGTTATTCCTGAGAGTGAATGGTTGAAATTATCTGAAAATAACTGTGTTATATTGTTTGAGGAAAGTCGTTTTAAGCCTGAACACAGAATTATCATGGAGTTGTTCAAACATCATCCGTACAGAAAATGGTTTACAAGAAGTAAAAATGTGCATGTTCAGTACATACAACAATGGTGGAAATATCTTAGGTTAGAAGATAATAAGTTTGTGTCTGAAATTGGAGGAGTGACATTTGTCTTATCTATCTCTGCACTAAGAGAGATGCTGAATCTACCAGAGAAAGATGATGTACAAAGAAGAACAGATTTTGAGGATTTACCCCTAACAGAGGAATTAATAGCAGAGTTTATGAAGTTGGGATACAATGAAGGATTGAGGACTCTCAGCTCGTTCAGAAGAAACAAATTACCACCTATTTGGGCTTGCTTCTTTCATGTGGTAAATAAATGTTTGTCAGGGAAAAATAGTTCTGCTGATCAAGGTTCTAAACAAATTCTTCAGATATTTCAAGGTTTAGTGAAGAATAGGCATTATGACTATACTTTAATACTTTGGGAAGATATGAAGAATACATTTGAGAAGAATCAGAAAGCAATTCAGAAGAAGACAAAGGATGCTCCACTGACATACATTCCCTACATAAGGTACTGGCAAATTGTTATTTGGTATGCCATGCAGGAAAACAGAACAATCTCAAGAAGAACAAATGAAGAGCATGGTCCTACATTTTATTTGGGTAAGATGACCTCAGTAACAAGACTTGAAAATTATCCCAATCATAAACTGTTGCCAAAATCACTTAGGAATTATATTCCAAGGGAGAGTGAGATTTTAAAAGCTTATTGCACCTCTATGGGAATTGAATTACCTCAAATCCCTACCCAAGAGGACCAACCTGAGAAGAGAGGTGAGGAGTCTAGTCGAATTAGAGAGGGGGAGGATGTTCAGATGGGTGAACATTCTGAGAGACTTGAGGGGGAAAATTCTGAGAGCTTGGTTAGACTCAGTGAGGAAAAACAGAATGAGAGTGGTGAGGATGAGAGATTGTTAACAGAGGTTCAAACAGAAAGAGATGCCTCTGAACCAGCTAATCTTGACCAGGTAACCACACATGCTATTGGTTCACATCTCTTGGTGTCCAATATTGAAACAAACACCATGGACCTAGTGGTGGATCTTGAACAACCCATCCATACCCACTCAGAAGCATTTCAACATGCTACTGTTTCACACAAATCCGGGGAACCATCCCAAACTCATTTGGAGGGAGGTGATAAATCCCAACTTATTTTTCAACACATTGAGTCTGAATATCACAGTCCTATTCATATTGAGCCTGAAATTCCTTTTGACACTTGCACAGATCAGGAATTTCGTACTCCTGAAACAACATTCATAGACATGCCTAATGTTGGGTGTCGAGGATTGGATGGAAGTCCTGGTGAGGTGAACATTACAAAAGCCTCATTCAAACGTGCATCTGTTGTACAAGATGACTGTGTGTTATCTACAGGCCATGAGCCCTCTGGGCACATGAAAACTGGACCATCTGTTGGTTCAGGTTCACTGTTAGAAACTTCTGAATTTGAAAAGATTCAGAAACAAAACAAGGAGATGGGGGAAAAAGTAGAAAATTTGGAGAAGAGGATGGAGGATCTGAATGATGAGGTATCAAATTTGAAAGGTGTGTTAGAGGAAAAGTTAATTTCTGTTGAAACCAAGGTAGATGATGTAAAGAAATCCTTGGATTCTCACAAAAAGGAGATCATGGATATAATGTCTGGTTTTCAAAAAGATATGTTGAAACAAATGCAAGATATGCAGGATTCTATATTGAAAGCACTGAGTGTATCTTTGGCTTCTACTTCAAAGCCTCTTGATCCTGCTCCTATTGCAGAAGCTGAACCTGAAGTTGCTTTTAATCAGAACTTGAAAAGGAAGTTTGATGATAATGATCCTCATGATCATCAAAAGGGGGAGAAAAGACAAAGGTTAAGTTCTGATGATGATATTGGCATAGAAGATTTTGAGATAGCAGACATGCACTTAGCCAATACAAAAAGTTCAGAAGATCAGACACAGGAAAATTTAAAGGAGATGATTCAGATAGTACAGCTTGACAGTTCAGATACAGAAGAAATGGAGTTGGGAAGTATTGATAGTAATGAATCAGATAAAACAGAGGAACTGAACTTGGATACTGAGATGGAAGGAAACTCAGATGAAACTGTAGCTATTGAGGAATCTGATTTGAGAATGGAAGAAATAGTGGAAAGTACAGTGGTAAACAGGTGTACAGATATTGTGGTTTATAACAGTGAAAGGGCAATGGAGTCTGAATCAGAAGAAAGGAGGTTGAATGAAGAATTGATCAGAAGAATGCATAATGAAGTAGTCAGAGCTTTGAGTGTTCAGAAAATTCATAAAGGAATAAAAGTGATAAGACCCATTGATCTAATGGGAGAAGAAGACAGAACTGTGGATTACTCTCAGGATTTTAAAGATGATTTTAGGTTTAACTTTTGTGATGAGTTAAATACAGAAGAAGAGTATGTGAAAGTGAAAGACTTCTTTATGCCTTCTGAATATGTATTCAGAAAACCAATTGAGATTCCAAAGATTAAATTGCAAAGACTAGAAGAACCTGTGTGTGACTTCATTCTAGAGTTAAGTGATGTGCCATTAGCCAGACAATTTCATGATGATATTTTTCCTGAGGAAATATATGATAATCTCTACTACACAGAAGGAGAGTATGAGCTTTTGGAAAGTAACATTGATGGTTTTATGGATGACAGAGCTCAGATGGTCTACTCAGAAGCTTCTAACATGTTCAGAGTTCCTGACTCAAAACTGCATATTCAGAAAAGAATCGAGAAAGTTCTGATGTTTCAACAAGATGAATTCAATGGTTTAATGTTCGTTAGAATGGAAATACTGAAAGAAAGAAATACAAAGGTTTCCATGTCTACATTTGATTTTCACAGATTGACTCTTGATGATCAGATCTTTCTAGTCAAGTTCTTTGCTAGCACTGAAGAAGCCTTGATAGAAATTGAATGCAGAAGACTTCTGGGTATTTATGTCAGAAATACATACTTGTATGACTTCCAGTTGGCTATCGAAGAAAGAAAAGAAAAGTGCAATCTGAGTTCTCCCACAAAGAAAACAGAAGTTGATCTGCATGTGAAGGGTTTTGTGAATGAAGGAATGGAGACAGAAGGGTTCACATATATGGTTCACGAAAGACTTGAATTGTTCAGATTAAAAGAGTTGGTGAAGTACAGTGATGCAACTCTGAATTGGTTGTTGATTAGAATGGAAGTAAGTATGGATGCTGAAAAAGAGAGTTTAAAGAAGAGATGCATAAACTGTGTGAAGAGGAGGTTGGATTTTAGAAGAAAAATCAGAAACAGTAGTGAATGGTTGCTATCTGAGGTGAATCCCAAAAAGATTCTACATAATGATTTTGTGTTCCCAGCTGAGTATGAAGTGAATGAAATTTTGTCAGATGAAGTTGAAGAAGTTCAGGACACAACACCTCAGAATGTGCAGATAACTAGTTTTGATCAAACTGAACAGTCTGAACCAAAAGAAGATGAAATATCCATTGATCTGAATGGATACTTTCTTGAATTTGATCTGCCTGAGTTTTTCAAACCAAAAGAAGTACAATTCTTGGATGTGTATTATGATAGGTCTAAGGAGACTCAGATCTGGTTGGCTGAAAAATCAAGATGTCTTGGCAAAACAAAGCAAGCCGTTTACTCAGATTTTCTAATCACTGGAATCAGAGAATTGAAGGTTAAGAAATTCAGAAAGATGGAGTACTTATCCTTTGAAGTTTTGAGAGAAGATGGCAAGGTTTATTATTTTACTGATGCAGATTTTGAGAAACTGTCAGTGGTTGACTTCTACAGATTACACAGCTTTCTATGTTTTAAAGAGTCAAGTAAAGACAGAAATGAAAGGAAGGCAAGAAGTGTGGTGATTGAGGCCATGTTCTATATCTTAAGGTGGCATTGCTATACAGATTTCCAAATAGCTCTGTATTTGCAAAAGTCATGTGTTTATCTGGCAAATCCCAATACAGATCATGAGCAGAAAAAGGTGTTAAAGACTGGAAGTGTTCACAAGTATCCAGATCTAGGAGTATTTTTGAAGAACAAAAGTGGAAAGATCTTCTTCAGAGCAAAGGAAACTGCAAAATATTGTTCTGGAACTTTAAGGATCATAAAGCACAATTTGGAGAAAAAGATGCTGAAAGTAAAGGAAGCAAACATAACTCAAGAAGCAATAAATCAGCAAGTTGAAGTTATTCAAGAAATTATTGACAAGATTGATAAGAGGCTTAATCTGAGGAATGTGCTACTTCAGAAAATTGTTCCTGCTCTGAAAGAATTAGATGATGCAAAGTTTAAGTTTATTTGACAAAAAAGGGGAGATTGTTAGATCTGAAGTTTTGTCAATAAACCAAGTGTTGAAGATCTGATAAGAAGGTTCAGAAGTTCTGAGAAGAAGAGTCAGAAGTTCTGAGAAGAAGAGTCAGAGATCTGAGAAAGAGAAGTCAGAAGTTCTGAGAAGCGTGATCAGAAGAATGTTCAGAAGTTCTGAACTACCTGTTCAGAACTTATGACGAGTTTCGTTATTTAGTAATGTGTAAACTAATTAGGACACGTGTTATGTTCTTATTAGTCTTTCTTATTTGTACTGTAGCTTTAAGATGTTTGTTGCAGTATAAATAGAGTGGTTAGCACTACGTTGCTAACTGATTGATTTTCCCATATTACTTGTATTCATTCCTTGTAATCTTTGAGGTTATCTCTCTCTTAGATCTGTAATTCTGTGCATCATTGAATACAATTGGGCTTGATCATACAATTTCTCAATTACTTCTTTCTATATTGATTGTAAGAATAGATCCTGCACTTTCATAAACACTTCTAAACCGGGTGAGGATAGATACACTTATGAGGAATTGATGGATACTATTGCCAATATAAACCTTGATGTCCTAAATCAGCAGCAGGAAATTGAGGAACTCAAAAAGGTGGTCCTCTATCAAAACTCCCAGATAGAGAAGAATAAGAAGATGATCACAAAGCTACTACACAGAAGGAAGAAAGCACAGTTTGTCCTTAGAAGAAGAAACCCAACCAATGATGCTCCCAAAAAGGGGGAGTCAGAGGATGAGTTGAACATGGAGAGTGCACAGGAACAGGGGGAGCAAGTGAATGAATTTGCTGAGGAAAGTACAAAGGAAGCTGAAAATGTTCAAGCAACAGAAACCATAGCTGCAGAAACGACAGCAGCAGAAACTACAACAGCAGCAGAAACCACAGCAGCAGAAACTGTTAATGCTGCTGAGTTTGAACAAGCAGCAGAAACAGTTAATGCTGCTGAAGGCCAAACAGAAAAAGCAGCAGAAACTGAGAAGGAAGCAGTAACTACATCTCAAGCTGAAATTGATGAAGAAGTACACTGGATTGTGAAGAACAGTGTTGAAACAGCATCATTACAATTTCTAAGAGAAGCAGTAACAGCCATAGCAGCAGAAATGGTTATTGCTGCTGAAAAACTTAAAACAGCTGAACCAACTCCTGAAGCTGTTAAAACTCTTAAAAGAACCAAGATGATGTCAAAGAAAAGACCAAGCACCAAGCCCATAACTTCACAGAAGAAAAATGAAAAGAAGCCAAGGGTGGAGCCAACTGCAGAAGAGGCCCAGGAGGAAACAGTGAAAGAAAAATCTGATCCAAAAGTTGCTGAAGAAGAAGTGGCAACTCCATCAGGGCAATCAAGCAATGTACAATCACAAACTGATGCCCAATGTGATTTGTATATTACTGTTGTTGACTCTAACCCAATTCAGGCTGAACCAATATCGTCTAAGGCTCCTGAAATCATCTTTTGGGACACTTTGAAAGATGGTAGAAAGGAGTTCATTAGGATAAAAAGAGCAGATGGAAAATTTGAAGTCTTTTCAACTTGGGGAAAAATTGTCAGAACTTGCTCAAGATCAGACTTAGAAGAGATGTTCAAAGTTGGGATGAGGCTATATGAAAACATGCTGACTGAGCAAGGGATGTCAATCTCTAAAATGGTACTTGAATTCTTGTGCCAAATGTTCAAACCTGAAGCAGTTCAGTATAGGATAAACACACAGTTTCAAACCATTACCAACTGGATGCTCTATGAAAACTGTGGAGTATATGTCATCTCCCTTGACTCTGCGACTCATGAATACTATCTGGTGGATGAAATATACAAACACAGCATGAAGAGGCTGAAAGGAATGCTACATGCTAAGTTGACCTGCAACAAGGATTCAGCAATGGGTAGATTCTTGGTAAAAAGGATTCTCAATCAAAGTCTGGGATTGAATCCTAATCTAGGCATGTATGATTAGGTTTTGGAAGCATCATCTGAAGAACTTGACTTCTTTTCCTAAAAGTCAAGTTAGGGGGAGATTGTTGGGAACTGAAGATATGCTAAGTATGGTTAGTACTGCCAAGACAATTTTACTACTGCCAGTTCTTCATTAATACTGCTAGACGAAGTTACTACTGCTAGACACAGTTACTACTGCAAGTCAAGGTTACTACTGCTAGACAAGGTTACTACTGCTAGACAAGGTTACTACTGCTAGACAAAGTTACTACTGCAAGTCAAGGTTAGTACTGCTGGTGCATAATTGAATATCTGTTAGTACTGCTCATGATTAATACTGCTGGAGTGATGTTAATACTGCTGGAGATGAAATCGGTTAATACTGCTGAAGATTATTAGTACTGCTCATGAAGAATGAAGGTTAATACTGCTGACTTGATAAGTTTGGTATGCGATACTTTTGGAGACAAAGAAGGAATTGATCAAGATATGTTTAACGAAGATTCAGAAGATCAATTTACTTTTGGTAGTTATCTTGTAATTATTTGTGTATAAATAGACTTCAATAGATAGCTATTAGAGATGACGTGAGAGTTTCAATTTATACATTCTGCAAAAGATATTCTGAGTGTAGATATTGATTCAAGAGAGAATTAACCTCAAGGTTGAAGAACCCTATTTCTAGAGAAGTAGAAGTCGTCTTGTTGAGCCTGTTCAACAAGATTGAGGTTTGGTTGTTAATATTGTGATTCGAAACAGTGAATACAAAATTGTGAATTTTCTGTTACATTGTTCTTGATTGTGAGAATTAAAGTTCTTTTCCGCAGATTCTTTAATTCTGAATTCTAAGTGTTTGTAGTCTTGTTAAGATTCGATCCTGACATAAGGTTTTAGTGAGGCAACAATTTATATACCATCATGCTTTCTTAACTCTTATAAATAATGTACGTATCTAAGAGAAAATTAGACTAAAGGAAAAGTCTATGTATTGCAAAGAAACTAATGCGTTGTACTCTTTCCTTCGTCCTATTTTATTTTTTCCCATTGGGTTTTTATTTTGGTTTAAGGTTTTAACGAGTTGTGCACCATCACTCCTTTAAATCGTCACAATGGGGAATGTTGTAGGATAATTGTGTCATCGTCTAAATAATATGACGATATAGATAGAAATAAACATATTAGAGATAAGTAAGATCATATATCTCTTGTAATTATCTACTTGTATCTCATCCCTATTTAAAGGGTTTTTGATTAATGAGAATTATAGATCCATTCTCTTTATTCATTGTTGTTCTATTTAGTTTTCCCCTTTAACATATATTTTTTTTAAAAGTGTATCTAAAAAATATATATAAAACTTGATATAAAATAATTATGAATTTATTAAAATTAAAAAGTAAATATATTTAAAGATATGGTGAGATTTTTAAGGATTTATCCAATTCAAAATGGTAATTATTTTGATTTCTAGAAACATTTTTCAACTTTTATTTATAGTATTTTCTATTTAAAGAATTATGTGGTTCATATTTATTTCTCATCTTCTCACAAATTGACTACCTTCTCGTTTAAACTTGCCAATATATATGATTTCATAATGAAATATATCTCTTGCTTCAGAAATAGATAAAACATATATTCATATTTTATGGACAACGTACTTTGCTTTCCAACGTTATTTTAATTATCAACAAAAATAATTGATACCAACATAAAGTTAAATAATAAGAGGGAAGTTTGATTTTTCGAGCTTATGTACATCCATATAACTAGACCATGCATCAATCTCCCAAATTGCCTCCTTTTTTAGCCTATTCTCTCTAGAGCTTAGTTTAATTTACATGTTTCAACCTACAAAGTGATCTAACAAATTTCTTATACGAGATAACTATAAACTACCTCTTATTTCATGTTTCTTGAAAGAAGAAACAAACATACAAGGGTTATAATTGGAAAAAGAAAATCTCATGGAAAAACATCTAAAATAGATTTTTGAAAAAGTTAGTTTATATATGGTTACCAAAACAATATGTTTTCACAAGACCTAGATAAAAATAACAAACACTAGTTTGTAAACGTTTAAAGGTACTCCTGAAATAATGACCAGTAACACTTGTCGACTCTGTTGTATTAATTATTCCCGACTAGTTTTTGCAATATCTAGAGATTAATCGTTAACCCGACAAGGTAACATAAACATTTATCAAAAGAAAAAACTACATATAGCAACTGTTTCTAATATTTTCATCTCTTATTAGCTTAAAAAACACGTCTTGATGAACCAAACATCTGATCAAGGATGATGACGAGAGCCATAGCGATAGGAGGTTCGATCAAAGGTTGCACAACCAAACGGAAAACATTTACTCCGAGAGCAACAGTACCTCCCTTGGCTTCCTTGCTCCTGATATCAACAACACAACGTCGTGTATCATCATATACAACGCAAGACCTCTGGGCATATGATCCATTGATCTCATACATCGGAACTCTTGTATTGTTGTTCTTCGATGAACCTACTTTGCTAACGTAAGCCAGGGACTTGGTGTTGAAAACGTTCACGTGTTTCGTGACCGAATACCGTGGATTTACTGTTGTTTCTCCGTCATACACTTGCCAGTTATCCGAAAGACTTAGCCTCTGGCAATAATTAATAAAGAATTTGGTTAATCAATATGTAATTCAACTTCAGACAAAATTTTGTTTCTATTTGTGGTGTAAATCATACATAATTTGATTTACATGCATAACAAGATAAACGTACCTTGCGGCGAATGGTGAGGAGAGGGTGGCCGGAGGCATCCATGAGAACAATCTCACCATTCCCTCCGGGGACATAGTTATCTACTCGAAATACAAGGTTGCCGTTGGAGTCGAACACTGTAAATCCATCGCAATTGAAGAGCATAGACTTCTTCCAAACGGTGAAGACCATCGGATTCTTGCCGACAACGGAGGATTTGGGTGGCAAAACAGGAAATGGAGTGATGGGCGTTGGGTACACCTTTGTCATGATGAATTAAAGCACAAGAAATTGTATGGTTTTGAGAATTTAGTGGATGATGCGAAAGGAAGGATGTTACAGTCTTATAGTTTCCACTCAAATGAAGAATATATCCCATCCAAAGAATACTATATAATTGCAAAAACTAGGGTCTTGAGGCCAAATCTTTTACAACATGTGTTTTATTTGTTTTTCATTGTTGTGGTAACATGTTATGTTTCTTATTCTCTTAACACAATTTATTCCATTTGTGGAAAAATAAATATTTTAAACTTATACGACAAGAATTTACTTTAGTTTGATTTTGTTCAAGTTCCCGAATAAAACCAAATCCAAAGATCATGATCATGTCTTGAGTATGTATCTTGTATGTAAATATTTACTTTAGTTTACTTTAAGTAATGGGGTTAATTGGTTCAACGACCCAGAGATTTGACAAGTGCAAGGATAACTAAGTGGATTTGTCAGGTTAATTGTCTAAGTGGACAAGTCGTATGGTTAGGTGATTTTCTGTGAACAACATCCATGAGTTCGATCATCAATGTGTGCAATAGTGAACAATTGAACACTAGTTTTTTTTCAGCATACAATTAATTTATAATGATTGATATTGAGAAAATTTGTTTATTGAAAAAGTTATTTATTAATGAAAATAATGGATTCATTGAACTCTTCAGCTTACCCGAATCGTTTACAAAAGTAGATGCATTAATGATTTGAGTTTTGGTTGGGAATAGTAGTTAAACAGAAAGAAAACTTGAGAAATATTATTCACATTTATATTACGTAGGTCTATGCTCTACAAGAAAAAATGAGCTTTAGAGAAGAAACATTTAGAGAATGTTTTGAAAATGTATCTAAAGATGAGTTTTAGGGATGGAATGAAACGAAAAAAGTGAAAGAGTGTGACCAAAGCTAGGGAGACTATTAGAAAAGGATTTTGAGTCGAATAATACAATATTAGAAATATCTCTAAAGGTTTTAGAGACGCTTCTTAAAAAACGTCTCTAAAAGTAGAAAAAAAAGATTTAGCGACGGATTTTTAAGTGTCCCTAAAAGATAAAAGTTATTTTTAAAAAAATAAAATATAATTAGATAAATCCTTTTGGTGTTGTTCGGTTCATTTTCTATTAGGACTTGAATGAATATAGCTGTCTGTATAATATAATTGTCTGTATGTTAACAAATAAGTTGTTGTTTGATTGTTGTGCTGAATAAACTGTCTGAATGTCATAAATGTCCATTTCACCCCAGTATTTATTTTTGTCTGAAAAAATAACCATTGTTTAATAAAAATGTTGAATAAATGACTTCTAATTATAAAAAAAAATATAAATGTAAACGTTAAATAAATTATTTTTACAAGAAAACACTACAAGAAAACTGGGCATCAGTGACGAAAAATTAGCGAGGGAAAAAATCCCTCACTAATTAGCAAGGGATTAGCGACGGATTGACCACAAACCCAATCCCTCGCTAATCCCTCACTAATTAGCGACGGATTAGCGAGGGATTGGGTTTGTGATTAATCTCTCATTAATCCGTCGCTAATCTGTCGCTAATTAGTGAGGGATCGGCCACAAACTCAATCCCTCACTACTCCCTCGCTAATTAGTGAGGGATTAGCGAGGGATTGAGTTTGTGATTAATCCCTTGCTAATCCTTCGCTAATCCGTCTCTAATTAGTGAGGGATTTGCAAGGGATTAACCACAAACCCGATCTCTCGCTAATCCCTCACTAATTAGCGATGGATTAGCGAGGGATTGAGTTTGTGGTCAATCCCTCGCTAATCCCTCACTAATCAGCGAGGGATTAGCGAGGGACTCGTGTAATCCGTCGCTAATTAGTGAGGGATTAGCGAGGGAAAGGGTTTTTTTTCTTGTTTTCTCATTTATATATATGGGTTATGTCTAGACATATATATGTGTATATGTTTTATGTATGTGTTTTATGTATCTGCCGATCTGTATTATATATTGGTATACATGATGTGTGTGTGTTAGTTGATAACGACAATAGAATCTAAAGGTATATTGTTGTGTCTATGTGTTATATATAGATTTATATGCATGTTTATATGTGAATGAGGCTAAGGCACGAAATCAATTAAGAGCTTCTAAAGAAAAGAGGACGACTTAAGACAACAAGAACGGCCATAAGAAGTAAGTCACTTGCAAGTCCACGAAGAATCAAATTCTAATTTATTGGCAAAGAGGCGAAAAAATTAATAGATTCACCATCCCACTCGAATGGATTCAAGAAGGCAAGAATCAACGAATACCTTCTTCAGGTGCTGAATCACAGACAAAGCAACGAAGCCATCATAGTATTTTTTTAATTCCTCCGAAAGGAATAGACAATGTGGATGTGTTGTTTGGTAACCACATATGATGTGTATATGTGTTATATATATGTCTAGGCGAAAAATCATGAAAAGTTTAGATTAACGTGAGAAAATCCGTTTGAAAAGGGCACGAAATACTTTTACACAAAAACTTACAATAACCGTGTAAAAAACATATACATTTTTACACAGTTTTGAAAAGAGGAATCGTGTAAAAAAACCTGAGAGTCATTTTACTCGTTTTTTAAACCATGTAAAAAAAGACTATTTTAATAATTATATATATATATTCTATACAATACTTGATTCTATCTTTCTTGATAGAATTCATATACAAAAAGGGTAGAAGCAGAGTGTTCACAAAGTGAACGCAAAATTAAAGGCTTAACACAATTATAAAACCAACCTGTAATTAAATTGTTGACATCGTGAATTGAACTGTACGGATTTAATCCTGTCCTTAAAGGTTTTATACGACTACCCTTTTCGATGTGAGTCTCAAAGTCGCAAAGCCCCATGATTTGATACAGATGAAACTGACTATCAACAACAATTGATAGTCGATTTGAACAAAGATGATGCAGAAATTTGGTACAACTCTTGAAGAAGATGGAAGGCACAATAGAGAGAAATTATATAGAGAGAGATTGAATTTTCTTAGAGATATTTGGAGAGAGTTTTCAACTTGTATTTGTATGGAAAACACCGCCAAAAACCCTAGTTTCCTCCCAAAGAATAGGAAGCCACTAACTAAAAAAACTAGAGATCAAGTCTCCAATGATTTTAATAAATATAAATCCTTTTTAGTAAATAAAAACATTTTTATTTAAACTTTTAATTTAAGATGATAATTATCTAAAAAATTCACTTCTCATTTTGTCTATAAATTTCCGTAAAAAGGAATGCATGAAAGCATGTGTGTTGGACCTCCCACTCACAACCCCCACCATGAGTCCATAAACTACTTGAAGGACCATTTGAGGGAAATGACTTATAATGTTCTTTGTTAGTTATTTACCTACCAATGTGGGATGGAATAAAACCTTCCAAGCTCACAAAAATTCCAACATCAACTTGCTAATGACATCATCATGTTTTGTGTTATTGATGTTATATCTGTTGTATGGCATGCAACTCCCTAATCAATTTTGGAAAATAACGTCCTATCTCGATGCTTATTCGATTTTGAAGTGGATTCTCTTTTGTCTTCCAGTCCCATCTATGTATGTCATATGTTTCATATGTGCTATGTGTTGGAGATACGCTCATTTAACACAACAAAATAGTAATTGTTCCAAAATTCATGGGCCTATTGGGTTCCACACAAAGTTTAGCTATGAAAAAAAGCAAGAAATCCTATTAGAGGGTTTAACGAGTAATTAACTAACAGTGTTCTAATTAATATGGGAGTACTAGAGGGGCTAACTAGTAATTAGTCCATACTTGTAACTAGATAATATCAAATTAGTCTAGATAATTATGAGAATTCGATGAGATATTATTTAAAGGGGATTCTAAACACAAAACCCTAACCCTAATTTTGGAATAAGCTCTCTCCCTCTCCTCTCTCTTGATCACGGCACACATACCCTCCCACAAAGGGGCTTTGACCAATTCCATTCACAAGACACAAAAGTGATTCAAGTTTGGTGGTTTTGGAGATCGCGTAGAGAAGAGAAAGGAGGCAATTTCTTGCTACATACAACTACATGTTTGGGGTGTGTTGTTGATAGAGAGATTCCTGTTATTGGATTCTTTATTGTCATCAAAAGAGGTCTTTCTAATCTCTCTTTTGTTATTGTTTGTTACATGTATGCTATTGTCACCTGATCTCCGGAAGATTGTGTGTGTGTTTAAGCTTCCGTTATTTTGATTAAAAGTTTTTTAATACACACAATCCAATAGTGGTATCAGAGCCACAGTTACAATGTACAAGTACATAAAGAATCATCTTTTTCATTATAGAATTTGGTTTTGGGTGTGGTTATACATTCAAGTGGGAAAATTGAATGTATGAAACACACACAAAAATAATTCTAAGGTTTTTTCTATTGGATTTTATGTTTTCAACATTAAAGTTTCTAATTTTGGATGTTTAGGGTTTCTAACCCTAAATTTCGAAATTATGGTTTTTGAGAACAATAGATTTTCAAGTTTTGAAATTTTAGGTTTAGAAGTCTTAATTTGAAGGTTTCAAAACATTAAGTTCGCACTTTTGGAAGTTTAGAGTTTTAAAACTTTAAATTAGGTTTTATGAATACATTTGGAAGTTTAGAGTTTTAAAACTTTAAATTAGGTTTTATGAATACATAAAGTTCCCAATTTTGGAAATTTAGGATTTTAATACTCTAAGTTAATATTTGTGAAAACAAGAGATTATATTTTCGACGTTTAGGGTTTTAAAGCCTAAATTAGGTTTTACAAGACTTATAAGTTCCTTACTTGGGAACTCTAGGGTTTTAAACTATAAAATATTGAAATTTTAGAAATTAAAGTTTTCGTTTTTGGAAAGGCTTTTCTTTTTGAAACTTAGAGTGTTTAAAACTAAAGTTTCGAATTCTAGGGTTTCGAAAAAACTAGGTTTTCGAAACCTTTCGAGAAAAGACCATGAAAAATGATTTCTTATTTCAATTGTTGATTTATTATATGTGTTTTCTCCAACATTCTGATTCACTTGTATATTTCATGTTTGGATGGTTTTGGCATTGAACCATACTTGCATAAGTATAAAGTGTGCTTGTATGTTCAAGCAAAGATTGATTTAGTTTAAGTGTCATAGTGTATGTTGAAATCAATCTTTATCAAATAGTTGTCACTTGCATGGATTTGGCACTCCATTGCTTTTATATGCACAATTTGTGTTTGTATGGACCCGATAATAGATTGCCTCGGTTAGACCTATGTGTTGTGATGTTTGGTTGTTGATTGGTATTTTTCAATTGGTTGTAATTTTTGAGCGGCCTGCGAGTCGTTTCCTATTTTTTTTGTATTTGGAAAATAGTATATAAAAGAATAGGAATTTATTTTATTACATAATTGTAAAAGAAGACCGAAGACAACAAACAAGATTCATTAAGATTGAAGTCTTGGCGTGGACCCACTCGAGCATTGTAGAAATGGTGAGTTTAGTGGGAGCCGACACATCATCTTATTGTTATTAGTCCATATTTTGACCAATTTTTCTCGTGGTGGCTCACGAAATAAACGCACAGGTTTGAAACAAATATTACCATTACTTGCATGTGATTGTGTTTTGTTTATTTATTATCTAGGTCTTGCATGCTAGATAATCTAAAATAATTTTGAAACACAATAATTTTTTATTAAATAGTTAATAAAACTTGCAAGTGCATTTTGGCAAATTGATAAAATTGGTTTTATAGTAAAGTTTTAAAATTGTTAAAACGAAATTTTCTAAAATGAAAACAAATAAAAAATGTTTTAATTAAGAAAACAAAAATCCGTTTTAATGTAAATCACACGCTACACATTTAAGGCACACATTTGAACTACTAATCTATCGGCGTGGAGAAAGGGCTAAAGCCAATGTGTCGGTTAGACGTAGGGATAGTGTTTGGGACATTCGCGATATTCGAGAGTCTTCGGTTAAATGTCGTGTGTCTTAGATTCAATCTGGACTCGTGATCCATGAAAAACCTATCACGAGAAAGGATTAGCGAGGAAACGATTAAAAATCCCAAGGAATAGGAAGCAATTAACTAAAAAAGTTGGAGACTAAGTCTCCAACGATTTTAATAAATAAAAAACATTTTTAATAAATAAATAAATAAAACCGTTTTATTTAAACTTGAAATTTAAAATGATTTAAGATCATAATTATCTGAAAATCACTTCTCATTTTCTCTATAAATTTCCGTAAATAAAACACGAAAGCATGTGTGTTGGACCTCCCACTCACAACCCCCACCATGAGTCCATCAACCTAGTTCAAGGACCATTTGAGGGAAATGACTTATAAAGTTCTTTGTTATTTATTTCCCTACCAATGTGGGATGAAAGAAAAACCTTCCAAGCACACAAAATTCCAACATCAACTTGCTAATGAGATCATCATGTTTTGTGTTATTGATGTTATATATGTTGTATGGGCATACAACTCCCTAATCAATTTTGGAAAATGGCGTCCTATCTCGATGCTTATTCGATTTTGAGTGGATTCTCGTTTGTCTTCCTTTAAACCAAGCCAGTTTTGGAGCAGCTTTATGATAATGAAACCAACCAGCAAAAAGCATTAATGCTGCGAAGATTCCTATCTATGTATGTCATATGTTTGATATGAGCTATGTGTTGGAGATATGCTTGTTGGAACCCAGATACAACAAGTAACAATAATAATAGCAATAATCTTGTATTGATTGAAAAAGAGAAGAGTTTACAATATAGGAAATGAAGAACAACTCACTCTTTGAAGCTTTCTCTTTCTCTGCGTATGACTGATGAAAATGAGAGGCTAGGAGAAATAGAGGCTTAACCTAAAATAACTCTAAAACATGACTTTATAACCAATACAACAATTGGTTGTTTACAATTTTAGCCCTTGACACTCAACAAATACAAATAAGTCCTTGACACTATTCTTTATAAAACATTTATATAAATTAGGGGCTAATAAAGCTAACAATCTCCCCCTAATGTTTTATAAAGAAAGCATCATCTTGTAGTCCCCCCTTGCTTTCTTTAGAGGCGTTGGAGTGTCAATCTTCAAGTCTTGTGAGAGTCTTCTTTTCTGATCTTCCACAATGTCAGTTGCTTCAATTTCTTCTTTAACTCCCCCTTGATCGTTGCATACTCCCCCTTGAATGTTGCTTTGCTTTTCAGATCCCAGTTATCTCCCATAGATTAAACTCAAACAATCAGAGAACGATTTAAAGTGCGGAAGCTTGTATAACCAGTTTTAGTAATAGTCGTTGGTAGATAAACTGATAAGATGGTTGAGTAGCAAGCGTATTCGGCTCATGAGAATCTGCATTAAAGAATAAGTAACCAGGGGTAATCATCTAACATAGAAGCACAATAGCAACTATTATCACAACAATTAAAAAAATTGTGTGGCCTATGCTCAGAGTTGGCAATGATGAAGCTCTGACAGGACTTCCAGTTATCATTGAAGTAAATTAAAAAATAAACTTCTCAAACTGTTCTTGGCAATATCACATAGATAAGCATGTGGAATCACAAAGATTCGTGATATTGTGTGGAAGAAAATAGAATATTATCTATTAAGCTCAAAAGTGTGTAAACTGTTTGGACATAACAGGTTTCCACAGACTCAATGTGCATGAGTGAAGTATGAAGGTGGGGCAACTTTCCTTCTTTTCAATATCTAACCTTCCAAAGAAAGATCAGATAGCATATGTGCTGCTTCCCCGTGGAAAAGCGAAACAGTTCCTTGTGGAGAAGGAAGTGAGTAGCTGGTGGGGTTAATTCAAGAGTTGGCATGGGCTAATTGCCTGTTTCAATGATAATCACCAAAGAGTCGTGATAAATCAGTAATGTGGCTTGCCCGGCTCAGAAAAAGATAGTGCAGAGTTGTATATTTCTTTTGACTCTGTTCTCACACCCTCTTTCTTTTTATCATGTAGCTCACATCTAACCAAACTCTCTTTTTAAATTTTACCTCTTAAGCACGATGAGAAAAACTCAGATGAGTTATCTCCCCCACTCTTTGATGTAGACCCTTCACCTCTCAACCACTCAAGGTTTACTTCTTGGGTAGGAAACACAGGTTTAAGTGATCCATAGAAGTTCTATAAAGCTCACACATTGATCCCATGAAATTGTTGTCCTAGAGGTTGGATTGTTCCACACACTGACTACTTGTAGTCTCAGAAAAGCATTTAAAATCCAAATTTCTATAGCAGATAAAGCATTTTAGCATGTAGAAGTGGTTTGACCATTTGAAAGAGGTTTTATCATTCTAAAGATGGCCTTTCTCTAAAAATGATGAGTTTAAAGGTTTAGAAATTTTACCTTTACACGAACATGGTCAGATCTGATTTGTTTTCTCCCCCTCAAATTGAGCAGTAAATTTCATTTAAGCTCAACTTGAAATCAGATATCCTATAAGAATCAGAAAGTGTTGGTAATCATCTTTGATGATTCCACATTTGTTAGGAATATCCAACAACACAAATAATTCCACTTAAAAAAATACAAGGTGCGGGGGATCAGAGTTTAGAAATTACCGGCCAAAAACTCTGATTTGAACATATCTGAAGTACTGGTCCTGCACTGAATTACGTAGAAGCAATGAGAACACCGTTCTTGAAAGCGGAAGGAGCATGAATTAAATGCAATGCTTTCGGTCCAGCACTTTACAACAGACTTTGAAGCTGATTTTGGCATATCAGCACACATAATTTGAGAAAACTCAAAACATCAAGGTCGTGCGTCTGTGAATTATCTTTCCAATGCAACTGGAATCGAGTAATTTGGAGCACCGAGTCAAAAGTTATGCGCATGTTTCTGAAGCAGCGCAAAGCTGATAGCAAGTAAACATAAATCGGGCTCTGAGGTTGAGTCGCAGAGGTTCAGTCCACAGAGGCTCTGTCGGATTTCACAGAGGTTCTGTGGTGAACAGTACCACAGAGGTTGGTCGGCAGAGGTTGTGTGGCAGAGGTTCCTTAAGAAAGTTGTGTTTCACAAAAATCATCATCAGAGCTCTGTCGGCACTACGAGCAAATGTATACTGACTTTAGCAGAGATTCTGACCAAGAAGAACACTGATTCAGACCAAACTCAAAACATGAAAAAGTTTCATCTTTGTCTTACGAGTTCAACGCAACAGGACTCATCAATTTTGGAGTTTCGAGGAGGGAGTTCTGTTGAAAATACGACAGGTGCGCAAAGCTGACAGCAAGTACTAAGACGTTAGGCTACGGGCTCTGAGGTTCGGTCGCAGAGGTTCAGTCCACAGAGGCTCTGTCGGGTTTCACAGAGGCTCTGTGGTGAACAGTACCACAGAGGGTGGTCGCAAAAATCTTAGCCAAAGCTTATGTTGTCGCTAGAAATTGGTCTGAGTGGTCGTCAAAGAATGATCGCGGCTTGACAAACGCTTGACAAAGGCTCTGCAGAGGTTTTGTCGCTGCTCGACAGAGGTTGTCGCTGCTCGGCAGAGGTTGGTCGCGTGCGGCAGAGGTTTGGTCGTGTGCGGCAGAGGCTTGGTCGCGTGCGGCAGAGGCTTGGTCGCGTGCGGCAGAGGCTTGGTCGTCGCTCGGCAGAAGCTTAACAGAAGTGTTACACTTACTTTGACACTGATTTAGACCATTTTACCTCTAGATTTTGCAAGAACTCAAAAGACAAACATTTTTTATTTCTTTGTTATATATTTAGATCATCTTGAATCACCTCTTTTCGAGCTCGTACGACAAAGATATGGTTGATTTACCACAGTCGCGCAGATATGTCCATCAGCTTTCCATCAGCACACTGTTGTCTACTTCAATGATGCATATGACCCTTATAAATTTCGAATCTCTGATTTCTCAAAACACGAAAATTGTTCATCTGTGTCTTAGGAATCCAGGGCATTTTGAATCGCATCAATCGGTGTCTTAGTCAGTGAGATATGATCAATTTACTACGTCATCGCAAATCTACCAGCATGCTGTCATAGTACTTGATTGTTGTGCACCGAAATCAATTGTCTTTGACGGATGAGTCTTAAACTGAGTGTTTAAGAGTCCATATTGAACTTTGAAGAATGAGTCCTTAACAGATGTATTAAGGAGTCCATGTACCTGCAAAACAGATTAAACAATTTTTGGTACCCATTTCCAAATGGGTCCTATTTTGTTAGGATTTGCATGAAGTGCTTTGCTGATCTTGTTATGTTCAACATAAACAAATGGCTTTCGAACATTTTGAACTAGTGAAGAGCCTTTGACTATCCAAACCATTTTTACTCTTCTAAAAACTTGATTAACTGATTGATCAACACAAGAGTTTGCTAAGTCAAAATCCTTAATCCTTTTAGCTAAAACTTCATTTTCTTTTAAATTCATATCAAACATCTTTTGAAGATCAGATTTATACCTCTTCTCCAACATGATCTTAGTTGACAAAAGAGAAAGTCTTTTTGTCAATTTGGACATTTCAGCTTTAAAAACCTTTCTTTCTTTCTCAAAATCATCTTTCAAACACTTTGTTTGAAATCCTTCAACCTTCAACTTTTCAGACTCTTTTCTTTCAAAATCATGCTCTTTCCTCTCCTTTTCAATAGTTTTCTGTAATTTTGAAATTTTACAAGAAAATTCCATAGATTTTGTTTTAAAAGTAGTTTTCTCCTTTTCAATCTTCTCTCTTTCACAAATCACAAGTTTTTCAAAATCAGAAATCAGTTTAGAAAAACTTAAACATTTAAGTTCAAGTCGTTTCTTCTCTTTTTCAAAAACAGTCTTATCTTCGTCAAACTTCTCTTTCTTCTTTTCACAAAACTTTTCAGACTCAAATAGTTTCCTTTTCAGTTCAATATTCTCATTGGTTAAGAGTTTACCTGCCTCTTCTAGCTTGGAAATTTTATCAGAATCAATAAGAATGCTCTTGTTCCTTTCTTCCAACTCTTTCTCAAGATTAGGAATAATTTTGCGAAAATTAGTACTGAGTTTAGAATAATAATGAAAATCAGCATCAACACTAATTTTTAGTCTTGACATATTGTTACTTGAAAAAAAATGATCGTTAACAGATACTTTGTGAGAAGTAGAATTTGTGCACTTGAGTCAATTTTTTAAATCTTATTGGATTGAGCTGAAATTTGGTACACAGGTTCGTGACACTATTCTGAGAAACTTTAATGCTTGGTGTTTTGTCCAAAAATCAAAAGAAAGTGGTTTTCCGAAGCAAAACAGAGTGCAACAAAATAAAACTCCGAAAATTGATAAAAAAAACAATGGATTGAAGCACAAATTCGAATCTGTTTGGCTCTGATACCAATTGTTGGAACCCAGATACAACAAGTAACAATAATAATAGCAATAATCTTGTATTGATTGAAAAAGAGAAGAGTTTACAATATAGGAAATGAAGAACAACTCACTCTTTGAAGCTTTCTCTTTCTCTGCGTATGACTGATGAAAATGAGAGGCTAGGAGAAATAGAGGCTTAACCTAAAATAACTCTAAAACATGACTTTATAACCAATACAACAATTGGTTGTTTACAATTTTAGCCCTTGACACTCAACAAATACAAATAAGTCCTTGACACTATTCTTTATAAAACATTTATATAAATTAGGGGCTAATACAAGAACTGAAGAACAACTAGCCGAGAAGGAGAAGAACTGAAGAAGCTGTCTGTGCGACTGTGCCTTGTGGTCGCCGACGGTGACTTTCTGTGACTTGTGGTCGCCGGCGGTGAGGAACAACCAGCAGACCCGGTGGCTGCTGCGGTGCTGCCTGCTCGTGCGATTCGTCTCCAGATCGTGGGATTCGATTTCAAGCTACAAGAAAAGTAGGATGTGAGAGGGCAGAGAGGCGATAGATATCAGATTAAATTTTAGAGAGGGCCCACCTCAATATTAAATGGGCTATTTTAACTTAGGCTACAATATTTATAAAAAAAAATTCAGGGGGCACATGGGTGGCTTCTGGCCTCCATGTAGCTCCGCACCTGTGTGTAGGCTTATCTCATGTCATGAAGCTACTATTGAAAAAATGTTGAAGTATCATTTAAGCCATTTGTCAAATTTGAAGATTTTTATTTTTCAATACGCTTCAAGTGCTTTGTATGCTTATGTTTGCATTTTTTTTTAAATTCGAAGGCAACTTTGATTTTCCGAGCTTAATGTACGCCCGTATAAGTGGAGCATGTGCACTACTACACGAAAGACTTTTCCCTGATAAACTTGTCGCTAAAGGGTGATTCGTCACAATCACAAAAGTTGGTGGGTAAACTTTTTGTGGGTAATACAAATCAATGACATATTACCGAGGGATTCTCTAGGTGACCCATGGATATTTTCTCGAAAAACATCGGATTCTACCGAACCATTGGTAATGTTGGATAATCACCGACGGAAATTTTACTGAGTAAATTTTATGGGTAAAAGTGATTTAAAAATATACATAATCTTTGTTACGTACCTTCCTTTTTTAGCTATTCTCTCTCTTAGCTTATCCATCTCGCTCTTTCCAATGAATCTCTCTCTTTTAACATGCATTTATACATATATATTAAACTTAGGTTGAAGACAATATATTATGATTAGGAGCTCGATGATGCTTGATGCTCGTTTGGAGCTCGATTGTGCTCGGTGGTGATTGAAGGTCATGCTTTAATGTTGTGGTGGTCAATGGCGATTTTGTCTTCAGGAGTGAAAAGTTATCGACTTTATATTTCATTTAACAACCTAGGTAGGCTACTAATAAAAATGATTTTATTTTTCACATTGGTATAAACCTTTACTTTCATGAACCTGTATTAATCTAATTAGTGAACATAGTTGTTGAAAGAAAAAAAAAGAAACCATAAATGCCAATTGATTTACACGTTTCAACCTACAAAGCTCCAACAAGTTTCTTATATGAGATAGAATATTAAACTACCTCTTATTTCATGTTGGTACATATAGAAACTGCTACTAAAATCCACAAACAAATGAAATTTCCAAGCACTCGGTATAGATTATTGTCATTGGTTAAGATTGCAAATCTTTATCAAGAAAATAAAAATAATACTTAATTTACCTTCATTTACATGACCTTACCAAAAACGTCCAAAAACAAGTTGAACATAAGTTATAGATCAAGCCTGGTCGAGCAATTATCAAGCAATATCTAGCACCATCGAGCTTCTTCTCATCACATATATGTTTTTCTAGAGAGAGTATTGTGACAGAAATAATAGAGCTTATCTTTTAGCTTAGAAAGACGGTCCAAAGCCAATTTTGTTGTTGGATATTCACAACAGATCCTACAGATAGCAACTCATTCTAATGCTTTCGTCTCCCATTAGCTTAAAAAACATGTCTAGGCGAACCGAACATCTGATCGAGGACGATGACGAGAGCCATAGCGATTGGAGGATCGATCAAAGGTTGCACATCCAAACGGAAAACATCTACGCCAAGAGAAACAACACCTCCCTTGGCTTCCTTAACACAACGTCGTGTATCATCATATACGACGCAAGACCTCTGAGCATATGATCCATCGATCTCATATACATCGGAACTCTTGTATTGTTGTTCTTCGACGATCCTACTTTGCTAACGTAAGCCAGGGACTTTGTGTTGAAAACGTTCACGTGTTTCGTGATCGAAAATATTGGATTTACTGTTGTTTCTCCGTCATACACTTACTCTTGCCAGTTATCCGAAAGACTTAGCCTCTGGTATTAATAAAGCATTTGGTTAATCAATATGCCATTCAACTTGAGTCAAATTTTTGTTTCTAAATATTTGTGGTGTAAATCATAATTTAATTTACATGCATGACGAGACAGACGTACCTTCCGGTGACATAGTTATCTACTCGAAATACAAGGTTGCCATTGGAGTCAAACACTGTAAATCCATCGCAACTAAAGATCATAGACTTCTTCCAAACGGTGAAGACCACCGGATTCTTACCGACGACGGAGGATTTGGGTGGCAAAACCGCAAATGGAGTGGTGGGCGTTGGGTACACCTTTGTCATGATGAATTAAAGCACAAGAAATTGTATGGATTTGAGAATTTAATGGATGATGCGAAAGGAAGGAAGGATGTTGCACTCTTATAGTTGCCACTCAAATTAAAAGTAGAATATATCACATCTAAAGAATTCTATATTATACTTGCAAAAACTAGGGTATAATAGCACATGATGCCAAATCATTTACAACATGTTTTATTTAATTTTCATTTTTATGGTAATCGTTATGTTTCTTTTTCTCTTAAAGAAATTTATTCCATTTGTGGAAAAAATAAATATTTTGTCAGTGTACTCCATAATTGTTTAAGGTATATTGCAGGCACAAGCTCGACTCTGGTCAAAGCAGTTAGTAATGGGTGACCGCGAAGAATCTCGAGAACGACTCCGTAGTCAAAAGGAACCGCGAAGTCTAGATGATGGTTGTTGTGCATAAATTGCACCGTATTAGTACTCGGAAAGATTTCTTCGTCCAGATCATGTGCATTGACCGACGGATGTGATGAACGATGTGAACGGATGATGGTGTTGTCATCCGAGTCATTTCCATCTTGATCAGCCATCTGGAATAGTACACAGTTAAGTAACCAGCCAAGAACAGTTTTGCCTTGAAAAACCCCCTTATTTTTTTTATTTTTTTTAAAAAAAATGCTAAGTGTTGGGCAAGTCGCAATCAACAAGAAAGAGCATGTCGCAGACCATTGCGATGTCGCAATGCAAAGCATAGACATGGTGAAGTCGCAACACAAGGTTGCGATTTGGTCCATGTCGCAACAGACCATTGCGACATGGTTGAATGCAAGACCACTGCGACTTGTTTGAAGGTATGAATGCTAGTGGGTTGCGACTTGTATGAACACCGAAGTAAACCTAAGTGTTCAGGTCCAAAATTTCTAATTTTCGCTCGAAAAAATGTTAAAAGTCATACCACTAGACTCGCAAAACTACCGAGAACAAATCCTAATCATCTAAACTACCTAAAAAACACACATATGCAAAGATTAAAGCAGAGCCAACAAAGTCGAACTTAAACCCTAAAAATCGAAAGTAACATGCGATTTAATGGATGAAAAGGAGTGAGATTAGAGATATGATACATGATCGATGATCTGAGATGAATGAACGGATCAGAAATCACTAAAACAGTCTTGAAAATCGAAGTCGCAAAAGCAGTTTTGAGAGAGAAAAGGGTTTTTCGAGTTGAGATTTGGTTGAAAAGTCAAAACCCTAGATTTTATACGATTCGAAATCGGGGACACGTGGCACAAAATGATTGGTCCAAGGTTTGACCTGCCACGTGTCATCAAGTCGCAGTGAACTAACTGCAATTTGACAAAAGATCATGTCGCAACAGAAGGTTGCGACTTGCAACTGTTCACATGGTCAAGTCGCAATGCACAATTGCGATTTGGCACTGTTCACATGGTCAAGTCGCAATACACAGTTGCGATTTGGCACTGTTCACATGGTCATGTCGCAATACACGGTTGCGACATGGCACTGTTCATGCCTTTAAATCGCAGTGTATTGTTGCGATTTGAAAAAACTTAAGCCCATTGAGATATCGCAATAGAAGGCTGCGATCTCTCACTGTTCACATGTGAAATCGCAAGTGTGGGTTGCGATTTTAATAAAACTTGGACATTTTTCAATTTAAAAAAAATTTGAAAAAATTTATCACATTGGAAGATGTCCAACTTCCAATTGATCAAGCATGCAAGGTATTAAAACATTTTCACTCCCCCTTAAATGATGCAAGTAAGTTTGAAAAAAAAAATTTGATTTTCATCATCTAAGGGTTTGTGGTTGAAAAACAGATTAGAGAACATACCTTGTGATCTTCAAGTAAGGAGCACTGGAAATCAACACTTACAAGCTTAGTCAGAAATGCACACTCCCCCTATTCTTGTGCATACTACTTAGTTTGTACTCCCCCTGAGACTATGAACACACCTCATGCAGGCATAGATATCATAACAAGAAATAGAAAGTAACAAAGAGAATAAACAATGAAAAACAACAAAGACATGAGAATAAAATATTTTAGATTGAGAATAGAATGAGATGAAAATTTGTATGTATCAATCTAGATAGAGATAACTAGATTGAACTACACATATTTCCATCCATTATATGATCAATATAGAATATTAAACTTTCATGTTCAACATGCCGAGCTTGGATACTAAGAAATTAAATCGTTTTTCATCCAAGGCTTTCGTAAAGAGATCGACAAGTTGAAACTCAGTTGTGACAAAGTATAATTCAAACGTACCTTTTTCAACATGATCTTTAATAAAATGATACCTGATTTCTATGTGTTTGGTCTTTGTATGTTGGACCGGATTAGCAGATTTTGCAATTGCACTCTTGCTATCACAGTAAATGGGGATCTTCTCATACTTGAAGCCATAATCCATCAGTTGAGTCTTCATCCACAGAACTTGTGAATAGCAACTGGCCGCAACAACATATTCTGCCTCCGCAGTTGATGTGGAAACACAGTTCTGTTTCCTCGATGACCAACTAACTAGCTTATCACCCAAAAAATGTACATGTCCGGATGTGCTCTTCCGGTCTAGCATACTACCTCCATGATCCGCATCAGAATATACAGTGAGTTCGATTCCTGTTCCCTTCGGATACCACAGACCAAGGTACGGTGTCCCCTTCAAATATCGAAAGATTCTTTTAACAGCACTCCGATGTGATACCTTTGGTTGTGCCTGAAATCTTGCACAGAGACATGTTGCAAACATTATATCTGGACGACTTGCCGTCAGGTACATTAATGAGCCTATCATACCTCGGTAATTCTTAACATCTACATCTTCACCAAGTGGATCCGGACCTATTTTAGATCCAGGAGCCATAGGTGTACCAATAGAGGTACAGTTTTCCATCTTAAATTTCTTCAAGATGTCAAACACATACTTCGACTGGTTGATGAAGATACCTGTTGAGAATTGCTTGACTTGTAATCCAAGAAAGAAATTAATCTCTCCCATCATACTCATCTGGAATCTGGTCATCATTATACTCGAGAACCAAGTACACAATCCAGGGTCAGTTGAACCAAATATAATATCATCAACGTAAATTTGTACTAGAAGGATCTCACCATTTTCATGCAGAGTGAAGAGAGTTGTGTCGATTTTACCTTTTCGAAAGCTAGCACCAAGTAGGTAGGTAGATAAGATTTCATACCAGGCGCGAGGGGCTTGCTTTAGACCGTAGAGAGCTTTGTCAAGAATGTAGACGTGATCTTGTTTATCTTTTCCCACAAAACCCTCTGGTTGAGAAACATATACTTCTTCTTTCAATATACCGTTCAGGAAAGCAGTCTTCACGTCCATTTGATAGACAGTGAAGTTTCTGAAAGCGGCAAATGCAAGAAAAATCCGAATTGCCTCTAAACGAGCCACCGGTGCATACGTCTCATCATAGTCAATTCCCTCTTGTTGCCTATACCCTTTGGCTACAAGGCGTGCTTTATTTCTCACAACAATCCCATCTTTATCTTTCTTATTCTTCAGGACCCACTTGGTACCAATTACTGTTTTACCTTTGGGTCTAGGAACTAATCGCCACACGTTCAATGCTTCAAAAGAATTCAGCTCATCTTGCATGGCAATGATCCAGTCCGGATCTTCTAAGGCTTATCGAACTGTTGTGGGCTCAACTTGACTTAGAAAGAGCGCGTAAAGGACTTCATTAGCCGTTGCAGATCTTGTCTTCACAGGTTCGGAGACGTCACCAATGACTTGTTCAATGGGGTGACTCTTAGTCCATCTTGAAGCATGAGGATGGACAATTATAGCACCATAGTTGGGATCCACTAAGGTAGGATCTTTATCAAAATTCAACTCTATTGTCAAGGTAGGTTCCGGTTGTCGGGCGGGTTCATTGACAGGAGTGTCAACAGGAACTGCCTCCGGTTCTGCTTCAGAAGATGACTCACGCTGAGTTGCAGAATCCTCACCATTGGCGTTAGAAGTTGTACCTGACGAAGAAGCACCATTCGTGGATACATGTTGTGTTGCTTGTGGAGATGCCATATGCGTGTTACTTGAAGACGTAGCAGGAGTTGTTGCACCAGATGAAGGAGTAGTCAGTTCCGGTGAAGGCCCTGACAATGTAGCATTAACTGGTGGTGTGGCAACATTGCCCCTGTTAGATATAGATGAAGTAGGTTTATCACTACCGAAAAAATCATCATAAAAATATTCAAACTAAAAATCAAGATCATTAGGTTTAGAGTTAGAAGTGGATGCTTGATCCTTGTTTGAAGATCTAGTCACCATAGGACGAATTTGTCCAGATGCTAGTACTCCTGATATTGCGGGTTCTGTACTGTTTTGCACAGAAACCATAGTTTCAGTTTCGTCGAATCTGACATTCACGCTTTCCTTCACAGTTCTAGACGACTTGAAATAGACTCTATATGCTTTTGACGTGAGTGAGTATCCGATGAAAACGCCCTCAATACCCTTTGGACTGAATTTGTTCAAATTGTCCTTGTCGTTCAGCACAACACACCTGCATCCAAACACACGAAAGTAGTGTATTACAGGTTTTCTATTATTAATCAGTTCATATGGAGTTTTACCAAACCGACGATGGATTATAGAACGGTTTTGTGTATAACATGTCGTAGCAACAGCTTCAGCCCACAAGAACAGAGGTAAATCAGCATAGGACAACATCGTTCTGGCAGCTTCAACAAGTGTGCGGTTTCGTCTTTCAACGACTCCGTTCTGCTGAGGAGTTCTAGCCGCATAAAACTGATGAGATATTCCTAATGATTTAAAGAAATCATCAAGAGTCTTGTTCTTGAATTATGTCCCGTTGTCTGACCTAACAGTTTGAACTGATTGTTGACGGTTCACTTGAAGTTGCTTGATTAACGAGATGATGAAGTCAGGTGTTTCGTCTTTTGAACGAAGAAACTTGACCCAAGTATATCTCGAATAATCATCGACAATTACTAACACGTATCGTTTGGCACTGACACTCTGAGTCTTCATCGAACCACAGAGATCCATATGAAGGATTTCTAAAGGTTTGTGTGTGCTGGGTTCGGGTTTCGGTGGATGAGGGGCTCGCTTTATCTTCCCCTTCTCACAAGCAATACAGAAGTTGTCTTTCTCAAACTGCAAAACTGGTAGACCTATAACTAAATCACCCAACGTTAGCTTTTGAATGTAACGAAAGTTGAGATGAGATAGTCGTCTATGCCATAACCAACTCTTTTCCATAGTTGCCTTAGTCAACAGACATACGTCATTCTTCGGCTTAACCTTTGATAGATCAAAGGTGTAAAGATTTGACTTTTGCGAACCAACTAGAAGTTCATTTCCTCCATCGGTTAGAATTGCACACCGAGTCTTCTTGAAATGGACTTCTAGGTCTTTATCACAAAACTGACCTATACTAAATAAGTTATGCCCTAAGCCTTCAACATAATTCACTTTAGTTATCCTGACGTTGTCGGCCACAATATCTCCATAACCCATGATTGGAGCGTAATGATCATTTCCAAACTTAACTTTCCCTCCATCGTGTTTCACAAAATTGCTCAACAGCTCCTTCCTTCCTGTCATGTGTTTTGAGCAACCAGAATCCAAATACCACACATGACGGAGCTGCAAAATGGGATTTAAACAATTTTAGGTACCCATTGCCAATTGGGTCCTTTCGGGTTAGAAGAATTAACCTTTTTCTTTGAATTGTAGTGGTTATAATATCTATTTGAATAAAAACGATTTGAACCATATAAGTTATAACCAAACCACGAAGAATAATCAGACTTGCAGATAAAATCATCTACACCACAAGAAGAGCAACAAATTTGATCATGTGCTAAATTAATCAGTTATTGCATTGAAGAAATCTTGTAAGGAATAACAAGTTTTTATTTGTTTGAGGCAACACGATTACTAACATCAGAAACAAAAGTGTTTTTCTTGGAATTAAAAGCGACAGTAGATGATTTTATCTGGGCCACATCGTGTGTGAACTCCTTTATTCTCCACTCTACCCGCGAGTTGTTTCTTAAATTACGATCTGAAATGGAATCAAGATAAGAATTGTAAGCGTAGGAATTTTGAACTTTAGAAGATTTAGATTTGCGCTTATTTTTCTTCTTTTGCTTTTTCTTTTTCTCAACGGTTTTAGAAGATTCCCCCTCGAAGAAATTCTCCTTGGGTTCCTCTTCCTTGACCAGAAAATCAGAATGATCTGGAAGTTTAGCACTAAATTCAAATTTAACATCCTTTTGTTGTACTTGCTTACCCTTCCTTTCACATGGAATGTCAATTACATGATCAACCTTAATGTCATTGGAAGAAGAGTTATGAAAGAAATCACAAGAATTTTCATTAACAGGTTGTTCCTCTATATCAATAGGACCAAAATCATCAAAGTCATCCACCATCATGCTTCTATTTAGAGTATTGCCCATGAAGGCTTTGCATGAGGAAGCATCTGAATCAGAGGAAACTTTGCTAGCAAACTCTGTCATAGCTTCAGTGGATAAATTCGTCAATTTTCCAATAAGTCTTGAGATTTCATTTTGAAAGTATTCTTTATTGGACTCAAGATCATTTCTCTCTTTGATCAGAATGCTTTCTAAATCAGATATTTTCTTTGAAAGAAAAACATTTTCAGTTTCAAAAGAAATTCTTTCGAATTTAAATTTCTCTCTTTCTTTCTCAAAATTTTCTTTTTCAAGAAATAACATTTTCTGAAAATCGGAGACTTGTTTTCTGAAAATGGCTGCTACGCTATATGGAAATAAGTTACGCCTTCTCCACCAGCAATTGCTTTTGGCGTAGTGGTAAGCGCTTGGATCCTAACATGTGGTATCAGAGCAGATCACGGGTTCTAATCCCATGGAGTGCATTTAAAAATGCCAAAGGCATGCTGTGCAGCCATTGACTTCTAGCGAAGCTCTTGTTAGTGCTGGCAGATGCTGGGGGGGGGGGGGGGGGATTGTTGGGTCATTGACCAGCATCTTCCTAATCTTGCTTTAAGGTTTCAAACATTTGTTGTAACGGAAGAGAATCCAGTCGAGAATTTTGTTTCATTCGATGAGCATACTTCTTCCACTCGGGCTGAAGCACGTTCAAGAACTTCACATTAGTCTCCATGATGGATTTTGATACCTTGTAACTGTTGAGATCATTTAAGATAGTTGTGAAACGATCATATGCTTTATCTAAACTCTCACCATCATTTTGCTTGAAATTCTCATACGTATTGAAGACATTTGAGACTCTTAGCTGGTTTTCCACTTCTGACCCTTTGTATAATTTGATAAGTTCATCAAACATACCTTTACCTGTTTCACTCAAACTATCAACCTTTCGATATATGTCGTTGGTTAAGGCTTGCATAACCAATGACCTAGCCGCTTTATTGGCTTTGTATCTCAACAAATTGTCACCCGTGTAGTCCTTTGGCTGAATAACTACGTTGTTACCATCTGGGTCGTCTTCACGAACCTCTCCTAGAACCCCGTTCATCAAGGATTCATGGATAAGAGCTCCATTTTCTTGTCGTTCAACGTAGTCAAGAAATCTGTCTTTCCAAATTTTAAAGTCTTTCGGGAAAAGAACAGGTGGTTTATCTTTTGAACCAATAGTCAACATATCTCTGGCAGTCATTTTGGATTACTTGTTGTTGATCGTTAAAAATCTGATTAATCTGAGTAGGAGTTACTTTTAAAGTTTCAAGTTTATGTCTCAACACACTTAAAGTCGCAACCAAAACCAAGTCGCAATTGCACTGAAGTCGCAACACTGAAGTCGCAACAATCGAAGTCGCAATAACTGAAATCGCAATAATCGAAGTCGCAATAACCGAAGTCGCAACAACTGAAATCGCAATAACCGAAGTCGCAATAACTGAAATCGCAATAACCGAAGTCGCAATAACTGAAATCGCAATAACCGAAGTCGCAATAACTGAAATCGCAATAACCGAAGTCGCAATAACTAAAATCGCAATAACCGAAGTCGCAATAACTGAAATCGCAATAGGTAAAAAATTCACCCGAGTCGCAACCGAGGGTTGCGATTTGGTACTGTTCAAAGTGTAATGGATTGCGATTTGGGGCAAGTCGCAATAGACGATTGCGATTTGGGAGCCAAGTCCCAATAGACGATTGCGACAATGATGAAGGTTAGTGGATTGCGATATGTATGAAGATTCAAGGTCGAATCTTCAAAACAGATCGGATGAGGCTGAAATTTGGTGGGTAGGTTCGCGAGGCTATTTTGAGCAACTTTAGAACTTCAAGTTTTAACCAAAAACCAACAGAAAATGGGTTTTCGATCCAAAACAGTGTGCAGAAAGTTAAAGTACGAAAATGAAGAAAACTATCCAATCTGAGCTTCGATCCTTGTGTTTTTGCCGAATAAAACACACAGGACTATCCTAGAAACAACCCTTGATCAATTCCAATCCATTAGAAGAACTCTAATGGCTAAAATCAATCAAAAATTGAAGAAAATGAAGAACACTCAAAAATGGAAATATTTCACTCAAACCTAATCAAATCAAAGATTTACAAGCTCTGATACCAATTGAGAATGAATCAGGTAACAAGATTAACACATTAAGCTCATTGTATATTGAGTAGAAAATGTAGAAGATGAGAATTAAGAACACTTTCTCTTGGAGGCCACACACACACACTTTTTGGTGGCTATACTCAAAAATGGAAATATTTCACTCAAACCTAATCAAATCAAAGATTTACAAGCTCTGATACCAATTGAGAATGAATCAGGTAACAAGATTAAACCATAAGCTTCATTGATTGATTGAGAAAATGTAGAAGATGAGAGTTTAGCACACTTTCTCTCTTGGAGGCCACACACACACACACACACACACACACCGTGTCTAGATACACTAATGACCTCACTCCACAAACCCTAATAATTAGGGGTTTATATACCCTTTGACCAAACCTAGCTATTTTGACTTTGACATTTGTTGACTAAATACAATTAGACTAAATCTTGGATACATTAGTGTACTAACAATCTCCCCCTATGGATTCAAGATTTAAAAAATTATGATGCTAGTCTTCAGCACTTTAATCTTCAGAAAGGCTTTATCTTCAAGAATCCACTTTGGCAGCTTTAAATCTTCATTTAGGCTCTTTAAAGTCAAATAGTCAACAAGTCTTGAAACACGAACTTCAAATCTGTGTAAGGTTGATCAAGGTCTTCAAAACAAAATCTTTATATCTTTGAATCTTCGATCATTGCAGCAGCTTTTACCTTTTGGAAAATTTCTTCAGTCTTTGAATTATGAACGGGATTTGAGGTTTTAACGGGCTTTGAGCTTTTAGACATTCTTGAATATTCTTTAAGCACGAACTGTCTTTGTATCTTCACATCTGAACAATAATAATCTCTAAACATTGAAGCATCTGGAGTTGAACTTGTTCTTCTTTGACATATATCTCTTTGACTCTTGGAGATTGAGATATTCGAATTATCTCCCTTTTTTCTTCTGTTTGATATTTCTCCCCCTTTCTGATGATTGTGAGCATCATGATCATCAAAATTCTTTTCAATTTCAGCAGTCTTTGAATACCAGAAACAATCTCCTCCTTTTGATCTGTATAACCGTCAATTCCAAAAATGTTTATCCGAATCTTTTCAAATTCAGATAATATAAAGTGGTAACCCTGAAACAACGGATGAATCAGTTAAAATGGTTGTAAGTTGCACAAAGCCACTTAGTACAACGGATGTACTTTGGAAAGGAGCTTTTTGATGTTCACTCCTCCAGGGCTTCCATTCAATCATCGAAAAACACAAAGGAAATTTCTATGAATGTTATGACAAGAAAACTTATTCCTTGTGTGTACGTGCAAATGTAGAAATGATTGAAGCAACTTATGCTTGAAAATAGTTAGGCTCAAATTGTGTAAACTGTTGAGACAGCAACAAGTTTTCCACGGACTCAATGTGCATGATTGAAGTGCGAATGTGGAGCAAACTTCCTTCTTTTTCAATATCCAAGCCTTCCGAGTGAAGATTAGATAGATTATACGCTGCATCCCCAAGGAAATTGAAACATTTCTTTGTTGAGAAAGAAATGAGTAGCTGGTGGGGTTTAATGCAAGAGTTGGCATGGGCTAGTTGCCTGTTTCAATGATAGTCACCAAAGAATGTGAACCAATCAGCAATGTGGCTGCCCGACTCAGAAAGTGGCTGGTGCAGAGTTCTCATATTCTTTTAACTCTGTTCTCACGCCCTCTTTCTGTTTTTTATCTGCTCACTTCTAACCAAACTCGCTTTTTCATTTTACCTCAGCACAATGAGATTACTCAATCGGATGAGTTATCTCCCCCACTCTTTGATTTTGACCCCTCACCCCTCAATCACTCAAGGATAACTTCTTGGGTAGGAAACACTGGTTAACGTGGATCCATAGAAGTTCTTTTAAGCTCTCACACTGATTCCCATGAAATTTTGTCCTAAAAGATATGTTACTCCACAGTTTAGCTTGAACAATTATAAATCTCAGCCTTTTGAAAACATTGTCGTCAAAATATATGCTCCTCAAAAATATTCATGAAATATTTGAGCATTTGAACGTTGAAGATTTCACACAACAAGAATATTGAATGAATGAAATGAATTTGAAAGGCTTGTTTGTGAATCTGACAATGTATCAATCAGATCAAATATGAAGGATATTCATTAACGCTTAGGGTATCAAAGAATTGAATATTTTGTTTATATGAACAAATGTAAACAACCTTTGAATGAAACGCTTAAGTTCTCACGCTGAATGAATGTATGATGCTCAACAAAATTGGAAATTCAAACGGGAGTATTACCATCGATAAAGTTGTTTCGTTTTGAGACGTGGTAATAACAAAGTCAATATGAAGCTGAACCGGTGTGTATGAATACTTGAAAGTATATAGACAAGATAATACGCAAGTATTAATCTTTGGAAACACACGGTCAGAAATAATGATATAACAACCCGAGATATACATGAAAACATTTAAAACACATTTCTAAAATTATAAAATCTGTTTGAATTAGAGAAGTGGTTTGAACATTTAAGAACACGTTTTCATGCTTGAAAGTTGTTCTTCTTTCAAACAATATCAGATTGAGTTCAGAAGATACTTACAGTTATCAGTATTATCTCTCCCTCAAATTATGATCGACTGATTTAAGAATCGGATAAGCTCCCCCTCAAAATCTGCAAAGATCTTAATTTGACAAAATTAGCACATGTAACAGTCAAAAGGGTGGTGGCGTGTTGGCAAGGGCTTGGGGGGATGTGGTGGAATATCCCATCCACCCCGGGTTCGAGTCCAGGCGTCAGCATTCTGTGGCCAGGCTTAGTCTCAGACGGCCGCTTTGTTTGTTTGTTTCCAAATTGCCAAGGATGTAGTCTAGGCAAAGCCTAGATGAACCTTATCCAAAAAAAACAGTCAAAAGGATTTTTTTTTTAAGATTAAGAACGAGTCCTGATCTGATATGATCAGAAGTCAAATCCTCTTTGAAGTACGAGTTCTGAACTGAAGTATTCAGAAACCATAAATCTCATTGAGGTGCGGGTTCTAAACTGATGTGTTTAGAAACCATTATCTCTTTGAAGTCCGGGTTCTAAACTGATGTGTTTAGAAACCATAACTATGTAGAAAGATATATCAATAAGCCCAAAATATAAACCAAACAGTTTAAGAATTTCTCCCCCTGAAATTATGCATATGGTTTCAGCACAAGTACTCTTCTTCAAGTTGCACACTTCTCTTCTGTTTTCCAGTCATGTGTTTGGTAGTAATTAGGCATTCAGCACCGCACATGATAAACCTGCAAAACAGATTAAGTAGATTTTGGTACCCATTGCCAATTGGGTCCTGGCTTGTTATGTGCAGATTTCTTAGAAGAAATACTGTAAGTACCGTACCAATACTGAACATCTTCTTTCTTAACAAAATCATTAGTTCTACAATAAGAACAACATATGTGCTTTTGTGCTAACCTAATCAAATGATTTGCAGAATAGATAAGATTAGGTTTAACAAAAGACTTACCTTTTGGAACGTTGTTCTTCTTGTTCACGGTGGGTGGAGGAACAGATGACTTTGGGGCATTTTTTTCAGGAGTTGAGCCTTTTGCTCTCCAAACCATCTTGACAGGCTTAAAGATAGAAGTATCTAAACTTGTAGCAGCATAGTAATCAAATTTCTTCTGTAGATCAGATTTGATCTTCTGCTCTTTTATAGCTTCCGTTGCTAAAGCAGATAATCTCCTTATGAGTTTTGAGATTTCAGCCTGAAACATCTTTCTTTCATCTGAATAGACATCTTTCACACTTTTGGCTTGAAAATCTTTAATTTTCTTCTTTTCAGATTCTTTTATTTCGATGTCTAATTCATTCTCCAAATTAGATATTTTCAGTGAAAGCTCAACACTTTTTGATTCAAAGACTTTTCTTTCAATGTCAAACTCAGACATCTTTTTCTCAAGCTTTTCCTTTTCTAAAAATAAAACCTTTTCAAAATCAGAAACTTGTTGTGAAAGTTTTAAGCATCTAAGTTCGAGAGATTTCTTTTCTTCAAAGCTTTTTGTTGACGATTCAGAAACAACCTTTTCAGACTTATCTCTCATGCTATTTATCAAAACAGTTAGCATCACTTCCTTTTCAATATCAAAAGCGAGTTGATCGTCATTTCTGACTTCTTCAATTTTGCTTTTAATACTCAACTCAAGATCGACAAGCTTCTGTTCGAGTACCAAAGGAGGATAATATATTTTTCCGTCAGAAACGGGTTTTGACACAGTTCCCTTTGGTGGCTGAACAACATAGCTTTCAAAATAGTCATTAGGCAAGGTTTTCTTTTCTTGCATTGCCTTCCTATTTGCCTGATCATAATAATAAGGAAGTTGCATGGTTACATTTGTCTTTCTTTTGATTTCTTCCTCAACTCCTTGTTCCTCCTCATTAAGCCATTTGATCTTGAATTTAGGATCTTCTAGATACTTAAGCCATTGAAACTTGTATAAACAAGGTGCCTTTTTCAAAGCATTCACCAAATAATGAGGATTGTCATATCCCAAACCCCATTTCGAATTGTAATATTTGAATTTCTTTGGAGTGTTTAGAAAAATTGTTTGCTCAGATTGACCAAGTTTGTACAGCTTCGCTTCTAGATCACTTGCTTTTTCGGTCAATTCGTTGTTAATATCTTTATAGGATTGCAACAATTTTTCAAGCTCAATCTTCCGTTTTTCAGAAACTCTTACTTTTTCTTCCATCTCATCCATTCTTCTTCGGAAAGAAGTTCGAGATTGTTCGATCTCAACTCGTTCCTTTTTCAAATCATCATTTAACTTTTTATGGTCAATGATTGTCTGTCTTTGAAGTTCAATTGTTTTATGCGCATTTTTGAGTTTCTCAGTTAACTCAACTGCTTGTGATTCAACTTTTGCTTCAGGAGCTGACATCTTGTCTTTGAGAGTAGTGATTTCCTATGAGCTTGTCTTGGGTTTGTCTGTTGATGAATCATTCCAACCCATATATTCTAGCACGAGATAATCATCCAATGAATAATCATCCATTGTTACCTGAAAAATTAAAATGTCGGATCGTTAACAGATACTTCGTGAGAAGTAGAATTTGTGCGCTTGTACGATCAAAGAAAACACGATTAAAGTCAGAAAAATATTCTCAAAAATAAATTTTGAAAAACAAATTGTAAATTTGTCTCCAAAAATTAATTCCGAAAAATTAATGCGTTAATTGTCTAAGTGGACAAGTGGGATGGTTTGGTGATTTTCTGTGAACAACATCCATGAGCTCGATCTTCGGAGTGTGCAACAGTGAACAATTGAACACTAGTTTTGTTTTTCAACATATAATTAATTTATAAAGATTGAAATTGTGAAAACTTGTTTATTATAAAAGTTATTTTTGCATGAAAACAATGGATTCATTGCATCTTCGGCTTACCCAAATCGTTTACAAAAGTTAATGCAATATTGATTTGAGTTTTGCTTGGGAATAGTAGTTAAAGGGAAACAAAATTTAAGAAATATTATTCACATTTTTGTTATGATAGGTCCAGTGGCGGATTTGTGATTTTTTCCTAGTGGGGTCACCATTTAAGGTAGATTAAATGCGCGTGAAGTTGCCCGTGTAATTTTAGCCTAAATTCACCGTTTCGAGGAGTTTTAAAGTTTTTTTTGCTTGATTTCAAGAAATTTGTTAGATTTTTTGTCGATTTCGATAGACTTTTTCGATTTTTTAGTTGATTTCGAGAGTGTTTTTTTAATTTTTTTAGTTGGTTTTGATGCACTTTTTTGGTTGATGGATAAAATTAAAAAAAAATGTTTTTACCTTAGAAATTACCCATTTTTTTCTTTTAAATGCCACCCCCCTCCCTTATACCATGCTATATCCGCCAATGAATAGGTCTACGTAACTGTTAGATTAGGTTGTGTTAAACATTTTTAAATTTTGTACTTATCGTAACTTTTAACCACCCTGGTTTATTTTGATTATATTTATATTATATTTTGGAATTTTGATATTTTGATATTTTGATATTTTGATTACCTTAGTTGGTCCAAAATTGAGTTCAATTGTTTTTCATTTGTCATCAATTCAATGAACTTTAAGGCATCATTTGGTAAAAAAAACTAACTTATATTTTTTGGACACATGTTCGGATAGGCTAGCTTTTTTATAAGTTATTTTGAGTATCTTATGAGTAGCCGTTTAGGACTTTTTTTCAATTATCTATACTACTTTATAAAAGCATATTCATCAAAAGTCTCAAAAACAACCCACAACGCATAAGGTACTGCTCATTTATCCTTAAAGTCTTAAAAGCAATATATCAGCTTCCCACGATATTGTCTTCCCAAGATGACCACTCCAGGTTATCTTTCCCACCGATTGATCATGTGTATTACTCGCTTGTATTGATCTCATTCCACCTTTTTGCTTGTATCGATCTCCTTAAACCTTTTCAGTGTTTTCCTTCAACTACCTTCTGCTTGTATCAACGCCTTCAATAAATCACGGTGGTTCAAGGTAAGCTTCTTTATGGTTTATGTATGCATTTTGTTCCAAGTATGTTGGTCCACGCTCAAGCTTTATCGATTTGCTCCTCCCTTCTCTTTCCACCTCTTTCATCTTCGCTCAACCTTTATCTGCGATAACCCTTCTTTCTTACACCTATGGAGACCCTTCTTCCTTACCATGCTATCGGATTGTTTTCAAACGACGCCTTTGGGTTTTAGTTTTTGTTAAGTTGTGTTATGTCCAAATATCTGGTTGTTGCTCCCTCTTCGATCTACTCAGCTTCCACAAATGGTTTTGTTTTTCTTTTTGGGCTTCAATCAAATGCTGCTCCATCTCATTTGATTATAGAAATAATGCATTATTTATCGAATAAAATGAAAGTAAAATACATCAAGGGTTATAACATAAATTATATTCCGCTTAAGTTTTTATATAATCAACAATAACAAATTCTCCTTAAGATTCAAGTAAACTGAATAAGATGCGAGGAAAATGTGACATGTTTGTTTACCAAATCAATATGTAAAACCATATTTGGGAAACATGTAGAAAGTATTAAAATGGAAATGTTTTCAACCTCCTTTGATTAATGCACGAATTAGGGGGAGTAGTAGACAAAAGGGGGAGTCTACTATATATGTAATATTGGTATGTTGTGCTTTTTCCTTCAACTAAAAATTTGTTTTTCTCATTGGGTTTTGTTCCTTGGTGTAAAGGTTTTAGTGAGGCAACAATTTATATACCATCATGCTTTCTTAACTCTTATAAATAATGTACGTATCTAAGAGAAAATTAGACTAAAGGAAAAGTCTATGTATTGCAAAGAAACTAATGCGTTGTACTCTTTCCTTCGTCCTATTTTATTTTTTCCCACTGGGTTTTTATTTTGGCGTAAGGTTTAACGAGTTGTGCACCATCACTCCTTTAAATCGTCACAATGGGGAATGTTGTAGGATAATTGTGTCATCGTCTAAATAATATGACGATATAGATAGAAATAAACATATTAGAGATAAGTAAGATCATATATCTCTTGTAATTATCTACTTGTATCTCATCCCTATTTAAAGGGTTTTTGATTAATTCATTGTTGTTCTATTTAGTTTTCCCCTTTAACATAATTTTTTTTATTAAAAGTGTATCTACAAATTATATATAAAACTTGATATAAAATAATTATGAATTTATTAAAATTAAAAAGTAAATATATTTAAAGATATGGTGAAATTTTTAAGGATTTATCCAATTCAAAATGGTAATTATTTTGATTTCTAGAAACATTTTTCAACTTTTATTTATAGTATTTTTTATTTAAAGAATTATGTGGTTCATATTTATTTCTCGTCTTCTCACAAATTGACTACCTTCTCGTTTAAACTTGCCCATATATATGATTTCATAATGAAATATATCTATTGCTTTAGAAAAAGATAAAACATATATTCATATTTTATGGACAATGTACTTTGCTTTCCAATGTTATTTTAATTATCAACAAAAATAATTGATACCAACATAAAGTTAAATAATAAGAGGGAAGTTTGATTTTTCGAGCTTATGTACATCCATATAACTAGACCATGCGTCAATCTTCCAAATTGCCTCCTTTTTTAGCCAATTCTCTCTAGAGCTTAGTTTAATTTACATGTTTCAACCTACAAAGTGATCTAACAAATTTCGTATATGAGATAACTATAAACTACCTCTTATTTCATGTTTGAAAGAAGAAACAAACATACAAGGGTTATAATTGGAAAAAGAAAATCTCATGGAAAAACCATCTAAAATAGATTTTTGAAAAAGTTAGTTTATATATGGTTACCAAAACAATATGTTTTCACAAGACCCAGATAAAAATAACAAACACTAGTTTGTAAACGTTTAAATGTACTCCTGAAATAATGACCAGTAACACTTGTCGACTCTGTTGTATTAATTATTCCCGACTAGTTTTTGCAATATCTAGAGAATAATCGTTAACCCGACAAGGTAACATAAAAATTTATCAAAAGAAAAAACAACATATAGCAACTGTTTCTAATATTTTCATCTCTTATTAGCTTAAAAACACATCTTGATGAACCAAACATTTGATCAAGGACGATGACGAGAGCCATAGCGATAGGAGGTTCGATCAAAGGTTGCACAACCAAACGAAAAACATTTACTCCGAGAGCAACAGTACCTCCCTTGGCTTCCTTGCTCCTGATATCAACAACACAACGTCGTGTATCATCATATACAACGCAAGACCTCTGGGCATATGATCCATTGATCTCATACATCGGAACTCTTGTACTGTTGTTCTTCGATGAACCTACTTTGCTAACGTAAGCCAGGGACTTGGTGTTGAAAACGTTCACGTGTTTCGTGACCGAATACCGTGGATTTACTGTTGTTTCTCCGTCATACACTTTGTTGGTGCAAGTGTACCCAGCTTTAAATATTGTGATATATTTTTGGTACACATAAAATCACATCTCCATATTTATTTTGATGATTACAAATCACACCGCATTATTTTGTTATCTAACATTTTATCTGAGTGTGCAGATATTTAAATGATCTCGATAAATTTTATCTGAAAAATCCAAGTCTGAAGAGTTTCGTCATTTTATTTTAAAATGATAAACACCCTAAAAATATTTTATCACTTGGATATTTCGTATCTATATAAATATATTTGAATCAAATATATATATACAATATTTTTTATATATATATTAAATCACTGATATATATATATATATGTTATTAAAATCAAATCTTCCTTTTACTGTTGCAAGTAGTGTGATCAGCCGAAGTAACCCTGCGTTGCCATGCTCTCATTGGTCAAAACTTCAGGCGGTATACCGCCAAGGTCTTCGCGGTATACCGCGACACTATTCACCCGTCACATCTTCTGCATGTGAAGCTTCTATTGTCAGCAACTTTTTCAGGCGGTATACCGCCATGTGCAACGCGGTATACCGCGGGTACACAATGCCGTTTGTTTGTGCAGGTTGACCTTCTCCTCTGCTGTACTTTTTCTGACGCAGGTATACCGCGATGGTTTGGCGGTATACCGCGAAATCTCTCAAGACTGATGATCATCCAGTATAAATACAAGCATCCAGCAGCCTTCAAGGCCACACCAACTTCAGCAATAAATTCTCCCTCAGCATTTGATTATTATTCTGCTGCTTTCTTACTCACACTAAATCACTTAAACTGATAAAATTAATTTTTGAGCAAGAAATCTTGAGTTGATAGCAGATTAAAATCTCTCGATTAGTTGAATCAGCAACACAACTCAAGTGATCAAACTCTCTAAAAATATCCAAGTGATAAACCTTATTCAAGAGTGATTATTCATATTAAAATCTATACCCTCTTGTAAGTGTTTGAATTAGAGTGAGTGATCCACATTAATCTCTCAAAGAAGAGTGTTTCGCGTTTGTTGTATTAAGGTTTGTGTTTCTACCGTAAAGAACACGTTTCGTATTGGATCTCCGAGAAGTGTTATTTTCTCGAGGTGGACTAGCCAACTTTGTGTTTGGTGAACCACTTTAAAAATACCGTTGTCAAGTATTCTCTTTCCCTTATCTATTTACATTTCCGCTGTGCATTTAAATTATATCTGTTTATATAATTGTTGTATACTTATTTATTTATCTCTGCTTTATTTATTCTGTATTTATTTGTTCAAAGAATTTTTTGAAAGAAAAAGATTTTAAATACAACCTTACCCCCCCCCTTAGGTTGTCCAACATTTGGTATCAGAGCAGGTCTTTCAAAATATTCTGCATATTTTTCTCTTATTCTTCTAAATGGCTCAACAAACTAATATCGTGTTTTCAAAACCTCCTTTGATAGATACTGAAAAGTTTGGCATTTGGGCCGAGCTATTTGAATGTCACGTGCGTGGCAAAAATCAAAAGATTTGGAATATCATAGAAAAAGGGAATTT
The DNA here is from genome assembly GCA_033807775.1 of Saussurea involucrata. NCBI lineage: Eukaryota > Viridiplantae > Streptophyta > Magnoliopsida > Asterales > Asteraceae > Saussurea > Saussurea involucrata. Next base: position 91,218,987 of record CM066327.1, on the reverse strand, counting down.
TAAACCCACCATTGTGAAAGATGATGTTTATATTGATAAACCTATAGATGACTGGACTACTTCTGATGAAGCTCATTTTTGTTTAAACTTTGAAGCTAAGAATATATTATATGCTGCTTTAACAACTGACGAAATTGAAAGAGTATATACATATAAAACTGCAAATCAAATATGGGAAAGTTTAAATAATACTCATCGTGGAAACACGGAGGTTAAATCTAGTAAAGTAAATATTTTAGTTCACGATTATGAACTATTCGAAATGAAACAAGATGAGTCAATTGACTCAATGTTTAAAAGATTTAACCTTATTGTGACTACTTTGAAAGGTTTGGATCGCACCTATCCTAACGAGGACTATATAAGGAAAATCCTACGAGCTCTTCCTTCGGAGTGGATGCAAAAGATAACATCTTTAGAAGACTCCCGTGACCTTTCCATAATGAAGATAGATGACTTGATCGGTAATCTTAAAGTGCATGAAATTGCACTTAAAAGAAACAAAGATCGGGAGCAAGTTAAAAAGAAATCAATCGCTCTCAATGTCTCAACACCAAAAGATGAGAAGAAAAAGGAGAAAGCTAGCTCCTCGAAAGATCCATCCGAAACTCTCGATGAAGTCGCCATGTTGGTAAGAAACTTTTCCAAATTTCTTAATAATAATAATAAATTTTCTAACAATGGCAGATTTCAAAGAAACGGTAACTACCGTCGTGGTGGTGATAATCGAAGTCGTAAGTTCCATAAACGAGACGAAAAAGTTAAGAAAAATGGCGACTCGAGTGAAGACGATAAAGCTAAGCCAAAGAGAGGCTTTTGCTACTCATGTGGTGACAAAGACCACTACGCCAATGAATGTCCGAAAAAGAACAAGTTCCAAAAGAAGAAGGAGAAAGCCTTCATTGGAGGCGCGTGGAGCGAGAGTGAAGAAGAAGATGACTATCAAGCCATTTGTCTTATGGCCGATAGCGACGACGAGGTAAAATCTTCTTACTCGGATTACGATAGTGATTATGAAAGTGATAGTGAAAATAATCTTGAAGAATTATATGAATCTTTTCATAAAATGGCCGCTCTTGCAAATCGTTACCAAGATGAGAATGCTATGTTAAAAGATACTGTAAATGCATGTAAAAAGGAAATAAAAAATGTTAAACAAAAATCTGAAAATGATATGGATATAATTGCTAAATTAGAAACTAAATTAGGAGAAAAAGATTTTTGTAAATCTTGTGATGCTTTAAATAAAGAAATTGCATGCTTAAATAAAAAATCACATGAAAATATTATTTGTACAAAATGTGATATTCTTGAGAATGAGATTACATGCTTAAAGGCTAAATGTGCTTCATATGAAAAAGATAACATGCTAGCTAAAGCCTTTGAAAGTAGTAATAAAAAGGTTCTTAACATGCTTAATATGCCTAACCGTATAAAATGTAGAAAAGGCATTGGTTCCAATACTTGTGTTGATAAATGTTCATGTATACCCATCAAAAGATTCTATGAATCACCTAAAGTAAATACAAGAAATCAATATGTGCAAAAACCTCCGTATGTGCGTAAAATAAATAATGTAAATTATAATACGAGAAAACCGTATGCTCGCATGTACCATGATAAATATTCTAAACCTAATAATAATGCGAATGTAAATGCTTGTTTTTATGTGTATGATAAATATAATCGCAAAATTAAAATGGTAAATAAATGGATTCCAAAAGGAATGTTTAGTAATGATAATCCCGGTGGTATGCGTTTATGGTTTTAAATGTGTTATGTATATGTGTTATATATTATATATAAGTAAAATATTGTTATTTATACTTTTTATACTATTCATATATATATATACATACGTACTGCACATATACATATACATTTTATTTAATTCTTTTAATTCTTATATATATATATTATGTTTGTTTAATGTGTTATATATATATATATATTAATATGGTTTGATGTATTATATATTGTGTAATGTATTATATATATATATATATTCTGTTTGACTTTATATATATGTATGTTGGTTGACTTTTGAAACTAATTGTCAAGGACCCACGAGAAATGGGGACCATAAAAGTTATATCTTCATTATTGTAGATTGACCTTGATATGGACTGGATACTCGATAGTGGTTGCACACGTCACATGACCGGAAACAATAATCTCTTTTCATCATATAAGTCATGTGATGGTGGACAGGTAATTTTTGGAGGAAACTCCAAAGGAAATATAATTGGTAGAGGTACAGTCTCTTGCAATAATGTTCAATTTCTTAATGTTAATCATGTTGATAATTTACATTTTAATTTGTTAAGTGTTCGCCAATTGTGTAAAAATAATACAACTGTTGTCTTCGAAGAAGATTCTTGTAAAATCATAAAAAATGGTAAAGTTCTTTTAAATGGTTTTGTAAAAGGAAATTTATATATTTGTAAAACTGTTATATCTGAAAATGTATGCTTATCTTCTATTAATGATGTTTCTACTTTATGGCATAGGCGTTTAGGTCACGCTAATCTAAGATTAATGCAAAACTTAAAAAATAAGGAGCTTGTGAGTGACCTGCCAAAATTAAAGTTTGATAATCATTTTTGTGATGCTTGTCGTGTCGGCAAACAACATCACGTTTCTCATAAATCAAAAAATGTTATTTCTACTCAAAGAGTTTTAGAACTTCTACATATGGATCTTTTTGGCCCGATGGCTATTCAAAGTTTTGGAGGAAATTTTTATACTTTGGTTATTGTGGATGATTATTCCCGTTATACTTGGACTTTATTTTTGAGACATAAAAATGAGGCTTTTGAAAAGTTTAAAATTTTGGGAAAACGAATTCAAAACCAACAAGGTTGTACGATTGTTTCCATACGTACGGACCATGGACGAGAATTCGATAATGATGTACAATTTGGTGCCTTTTGTGACAAACATGGTATAACTCATAACTTTTCGGCTCCTCGAACTCCTCAATCTAACGGGGTTGTTGAAAGGAAAAATCGAACGTTGCAAGAAATGAGTAGAACTATGCTAAACGAACATCAAGTTCCCCAAAAGTTTTGGTGTGATGCCGTTGCTACCGCGACCTATGTGCTTAACCGTGTCCTAATTAGAGGTATCCTAAATAAGACACCCTATGAACTTTACCGAGGTAGAAAACCTTCCCTAGCTCACCTAAAAGTTTTTGGTTGTAAATGTTTCATTTTAAACACCAAATCCTACCTAACCAAATTTGACCCCAAAGCCTATGAGGGAGTGTTCCTAGGTTACTCTTGGAATAGCAAAGCCTATAGAATCCTAAATAAGGAGACCATGGTAGTAGAAGAATCCCTTAATGTTAGCTTTGACGAGAGTCCTCCCAAACCGAGTGCACCCTTAGCAAATGACAATGTTTGTGAAGGAGATGTCTTAGCCCAACAACTTAGCAACTTGGATTTAAGTACCCAACCTTCCACAAATAATATTGAATCTAGTGATGCCCCTCCATGCTTTATTCCACAAGGTATAGATGATCCTAACCTTAGAACCGCTCGAGGCCATCCCGTAGATCAAATTATAGGTGACCTAAACCAAAGGACAACTAGATCACAAATCCTTACCCATTGTGCTTTCCATGCCTTTATCTCAACCATAGAACCTAAAACCATAGATGAAGCTTTAGGTGATGAGGATTGGATTATGGCCATGCAAGAAGAGTTAAACCAATTTTCTAGGAATGATGTGTGGGACTTAGTGCCTAGCCCTAGTAGTCAAACCATTATTGGCACAAGATGGGTCTTCCGAAACAAGGTAGACGAGAACGGTGGAGTCACACGAAACAAGGCACGTTTAGTTGCCAAGGGGTACAGTCAACAAGAAGGTATAGATTATGACGAAACCTTTGCACCAGTTGCAAGGTTGGAGTCTATTCAAATGCTAAAGATTTTAAGTTATTTCAAATGGATGTTAAAAGTGCTTTCTTAAATGGTATTATAAATGAGGAGGTATACGTTTCTCAACCTCCCGGTTTTGAAAGTTTTGAAAACCCGACACATGTTTATAAATTAAAAAAGGCGCTTTATGGTTTAAAGCAGGCTCCGCGTGCGTGGTATGATAGATTAAAAACCTTTTTAATTGTTAGTGGTTATATTATGGGTAAAATAGATAATACTTTATTTGTGAAATATGTTCAAAATGATATTGTGGTTGTGCAAGTATATGTTGATGATATTATTTTTGGTTCCACTAATGAAAAACTGTGTAATGAATTTTCTGCGAAAATGACAAGCGAGTTTGAAATGAGCATGATGGGAGAGTTAAAATACTTCTTAGGATTGCAAATAAAACAATGTGAAACTGGTATTTTTATTAGTCAATCTAAATATTGTAAAGATATGTTGAAAAAGTTTAACTTTGAAAATGTCAAACCCGTTGAAACTCCAATGACCACAAATTTGCAATTATCTCGTGACGAGGAGGGAAACGATTTTAATGAAAAGATTTATCGTGGTATGATTGGTAGTTTATTATATTTAACTGCTAGTAGACCTGATATTATGTTTAGTGTATGTTTATGTGCTCGTTTTCAATCTTCACCTAAACAATCTCACTATGAAGCTGTCAAGCGTATTTTTCGTTATTTACGAGGTACTACTAATCTTGGCTTATGGTACGCAAAGAAACCCGAGTTAGAAGTAACGTGTTTCGCCGATTCCGATCTTGGTGGATCTATTGTTGACCGAAAAAGTACTAGTGGGGTATGTGCCTTTATAGGTCTCTCACTTGTATCTTGGTTCTCTAAGAAACAACAATCCGTAGCTTTGTCTACCACCGAAGCGGAATATGTAGCCGCCGCAAGAGCATGTGCTCAAGTCCTATGGATGAAACACACACTTACCGATTTTGAGGTACACCTAACCAAAATTCCAATTATGTGTGATAACTCAAGTGCCATAAACTTAAGTAAAAATCCCGTTTTGCATTCTCGTACCAAACATATTGAATTGAGACATCATTTTTTACGAGATAATGTTCAAAAAGGCAAAATCGTGCTTGAAAAGGTTGATTCGGAAGATAATTTGGCCGATATTTTCACTAAAGCTCTAAACAAGAAGGCGTTCTTTAAATTAAGACTTGGTTTAGGCATGCTTGAGTATAACCCTTGATAAATACTAACTCTCAAATATTTCATATTTTGAGGGGGAGCATCTTTCGAGGGGGAGCATAAGCGACTTTCTTAACCCTTTTTGCTTCGACAAAAGGGGGAGAGAAACCGAGTATGCTCTCGTGTTTAGCGTTGTGTTTGTCATCATCAAAAAGGGGGAGATTGTTGGTGCAAGTGTACCCAGCTTTAAATATTGTGATATATTTTTGGTACACATAAAATCACATCTCCATATTTATTTTGATGATTACAAATCACACCGCATTATTTTGTTATCTAACATTTTATCTGAGTGTGCAGATATTTAAATGATCTCGATAAATTTTATCTGAAAAATCCAAGTCTGAAGAGTTTCGTCATTTTATTTTAAAATGATAAACACCCTAAAAATATTTTATCACTTGGATATTTCGTATCTATATAAATATATTTGAATCAAATATATATATACAATATTTTTTATATATATATTAAATCACTGATATATATATATATATGTTATTAAAATCAAATCTTCCTTTTACTGTTGCAAGTAGTGTGATCAGCCGAAGTAACCCTGCGTTGCCATGCTCTCATTGGTCAAAACTTCAGGCGGTATACCGCCAAGGTCTTCGCGGTATACCGCGACACTATTCACCCGTCACATCTTCTGCATGTGAAGCTTCTATTGTCAGCAACTTTTTCAGGCGGTATACCGCCATGTGCAACGCGGTATACCGCGGGTACACAATGCCGTTTGTTTGTGCAGGTTGACCTTCTCCTCTGCTGTACTTTTTCTGACGCAGGTATACCGCGATGGTTTGGCGGTATACCGCGAAATCTCTCAAGACTGATGATCATCCAGTATAAATACAAGCATCCAGCAGCCTTCAAGGCCACACCAACTTCAGCAATAAATTCTCCCTCAGCATTTGATTATTATTCTGCTGCTTTCTTACTCACACTAAATCACTTAAACTGATAAAATTAATTTTTGAGCAAGAAATCTTGAGTTGATAGCAGATTAAAATCTCTCGATTAGTTGAATCAGCAACACAACTCAAGTGATCAAACTCTCTAAAAATATCCAAGTGATAAACCTTATTCAAGAGTGATTATTCATATTAAAATCTATACCCTCTTGTAAGTGTTTGAATTAGAGTGAGTGATCCACATTAATCTCTCAAAGAAGAGTGTTTCGCGTTTGTTGTATTAAGGTTTGTGTTTCTACCGTAAAGAACACGTTTCGTATTGGATCTCCGAGAAGTGTTATTTTCTCGAGGTGGACTAGCCAACTTTGTGTTTGGTGAACCACTTTAAAAATACCGTTGTCAAGTATTCTCTTTCCCTTATCTATTTACATTTCCGCTGTGCATTTAAATTATATCTGTTTATATAATTGTTGTATACTTATTTATTTATCTCTGCTTTATTTATTCTGTATTTATTTGTTCAAAGAATTTTTTGAAAGAAAAAGATTTTAAATACAACCTTACCCCCCCCTTAGGTTGTCCAACACACTTGCCAGTTATCCGAAAGACTTAGCCTCTGGCAATAATTAATAAAGAATTTGGTTAATCAACATGTAATTCAACTTCAGACAAAATTTTGTTTCTATTTGTGGTGTAAATCATACATAATTTGATTTACATGCATAACAAGATAAACGTACCTTGCGGCGAATGGTGAGGAGAGGGTGGCCGGAGGCATCCATGAGAACAATCTCACCATTCCCTCCGGGGACATAGTTATCTACTCGAAATACAAGGTTGCCGTTGGAGTCGAACACTGTAAATCCATCGCAATTGAAGAGCATAGACTTCTTCCAAACGGTGAAGACCATCGGATTCTTGCCGACGACGGAGGATTTGGGTGGCAAAACCGGAAATGGAGTGATGGGCATTGGGTACACCTTTGTCATGATGAATTAAAGCACAAGAAATTGTATGGGTTTGAGAATTTAGTGGATGATGCGAAAGGAAGGATGTTACAGTCTTATAGTTTCCACTCAAATGAAGAATATATCCCATCCAAAGAATACTATATAAATGCAAAAACTAGGGTCTTGAGGCCAAATCTTTTACAACATGCGTTTTATTTGTTTTTCATTGTTGTGGTAACATGTTATGTTTCTTATTCTCTTAACACAATTTATTCCATTTGTGGAAAAATAAATATTTTAAACTTATACGATTATAATGGTGTAACTTGTTAAAATTAAAACGTATTTTTTAACGTGTTTTAGTTAATAAACGATTATATGTGTTAAATGTAAAATTAAAATAATGAAACTAAAAGGTATAAAGTAAAGTAAGTAAATAAGTATAGGGGTTGAAAGTGTAACATACACTTTCAATTTTTCGACAAAATAGTGATTTTAAATAAAAAGGAAGGGTTAAGATCCGTCATCATGTTCATAATTGAAAATGAGTTTTTATTTGAACTTTCATTTCTCTCTCTCTATATATATATATATATATAGTGTAAAATCATATGTGATTTTGCCGTTTTCGTGTTTTCTTAAATAGTTAGTGTTCTCGTTTGAACCTCTCTCTCTCTCTCTCTATATATATATATATATATATATATATATATATATATATATATCTTCGAATAAATGAAATCGATACATAAAAGAAAGAAGACGCATGAATAATAGGTCGACTTACCAAAGATTAGGCATTGTGAATTGATCATATCGGATGGAAATGGCAAGCTCCATGACTCTTCCTGTAAGAATAGTTGGATCATGTTCCAAATTAATCTCCATTGTATTATATACTTTGGTTAACTAATTTGGATTAGAAAATGTGTTATTACTTGTGAAGATGAAATGAATGAATAGTGGGTGATGCATAGGGTACAAGTGGTATTTGTTCCATATAAACACACGCGCTCACGCGCACTTGGTGGTTCAAAAAGTCATAGTCAGACACATTTAGACCGAATGTGTCGCCCTTTTGCTCGATAATGGTGCTGCCGTGTAAGCTAAAAATCTTTTACAACATGTGTTTTATTTGTTTTTCATTGTTGTGAAAAAATAAATATTTTAAACTTATACGACAAGAATTTACTTTAGTTTGATTTTGTTCAAGTTCTCGAATAAAACCAAATCCAAAGATCATGATCATGTCTTGAGTATATATCTTGTATGTAAATATTTACTTTAGTTTACTTTAAGTAATGGGGTTAATTGGTTCAACGACCCAAAGATTTGACAAGTGCAAGGATAACTAAGTGGATTTGTCAGGTTAATTGTCTAAGTGGACAAGTCGTATGGTTAGGTGATTTTCTGTGAACAACATCCATGAGTTCGATCATCAATGTGTGCAATAGTGAACAATTGAACACTTGTTTTTTTTCCATCATACAATTAATTTATAATGATTGATATTGTGAAAATTTTGTTTATTGAAAAAGTTATTTATGCATGAAAATAATGGATTCATTGAACTCTTCAGATTACCCGAATCGTTTACAAAAGTAGATGCATTAATGATTTGAGTTTTGGTTGGGAATAGTAGTTAAACGGAAAGAAAACTTGAGAAATATTATTCACATTTATATCACGTAGGTCTATGCTCTACAAGAAAAAATGAGCTTTAGAGAAGAAACTTTTAGAGAAGGTTTTGAAAATGTATCTAAAGATGAGTTTTAGGGATGGAATGAAACGAAAAAAGTGAAAGAGTGTGACCAAAGCTAGGGAGACTATTAGAAAAGGATTTTGAGTCGAATAATACATTATTAAAAATATCTCTAAAGGTTTTAGAGACGCTTCTTAAAAAACGTCTCTAAAAGTAGAAAAAAAAAAGATTTAGCGACGGCTTTTTAAGTGTCCCTGAAAGATTAAAGTTATTTTTAAAGAAATAAAATATAATTAGATAAATCCTTTTGGTGTTGTTCGGTTCATTTTCTATTAAGACTTGAATGAATATAGCTGTCTGTATGAATATAATTGTATGTATGTTAACAAATAAGTTGTTGTTTGATTGTTGTGCTGAATAAACTGTGTGAATGTCATAAATGACCATTTCACCCCCAGTATTTATTTTTGTCTGAAAAAATAACAATTGTTTAATAAAAATGTTGAATAAATGACTTCTAATTATAAAAAAATATCAATGTAAACGTTAAATAAATTATTTTTACAAGAAAACTAGGCATCAGTGACAAAAAATTAGCGAGTGAAAAAATCCCTCACTAATTAGCAAGAGATTAGCGAGGGATTGACCACAAACCCAATCCCTCGCTAATCCCTCACTAATTAGCGACGGATTAGCGACGGATTGGGTTTGTGATTAATCTCTCATTAATCCGTCGCTAATTAGCGAGGGATCGACCACAAACTCAATCCCTCGCTACTCCCTCGCTAATTAGTGAGGGATTAGTGAGGGATTGGGTTTGTGATTAATCCCTTGCTAATCCCTCGCTAATCCGTCGCTAATTAGTGAGGGATTAGTGAGGGATCGGCCACAAACTCAATCCCTCGCTAATCCCTCGCTAATTAGTGAGGGATTAGCGAGGGATTGAGTTTGTGATTAATCCCTTGCTAATCCCTCGCTAATTAGGGAGGGATTTGCAAGGGATTAACCACAAACCCGATCTCTCGCTAATCCCTCACTAATTAGCGACGGATTAGCGAGGGATTGAGTTTGTGGTCAATCCCTCACTAATCAGCGAGGGATTAGCGAGGGACTCATGTAATCCGTCGCTAATTAGTTTCTTGTTTTCTCATTTATATATATGGGTTATGTCTAGACATATATATGTGTATATGTTTTATGTATGTGTTTTATGTATCCGCCGATCCGTATTATATATTGGTATACATGATGTGTGTGTGTTAGTTGATAACGACAATAGAATCTAAAGGTATATTGTTGTGTCTATGTGTTATATATAGATTTATATGCATGTTTATATGTGAATGAGGCTAAGGCACGAAATCAATTAAGTGCTTCTAAAGAAAAGAGGACGACTTAAGACAACAAGAATGGCCATAAGAAGTAAGTCACTTGCAAGTCCACGAAGAATCAAATTCTGATTTATTGGCAAAGAGGCGAAAAAATTAATAGATTCACCATCCCACTCGAATGGATTCAAGAAGGCAAGAACCAACGAATACCTTCTTCAGGTGCTGAATCACAGACAAAGCAACGAAGCCATCATAGTATTTTTTAATTCCTCCGAAAGGAATAGACAATGTGGATGTGTTGTTTGGTAACCACATATGATGTGTATATGTGTTATATATATGTCTAGGCGAAAAATCGTGAAAAGTTTAGATTAACGTGAGAAAATCCGTTTGAAAAGGGCACGAAATATTTTTACACAAAAACTTACAATAACCGTGTAAAAAACATATACATTTTTACACAGTTTTGAAAAGAGGAATCGTGTAAAAAAACCTGAGAGTCATTTTACTCGTTTTTTTAAACCATGTAAAAAAGACTATTTTAATAATTATATACATATTCTATACAATACTTGATTCTATCTTTCTTGATAGAATTGATATACAAAAAGGGTAGAAGCAGAGTGTTCACAAAGTGAACGCAAAATTAAAGGCTTAACACAATTATAAAACCAACCTGTAATTAAATTGTTGACATCGGGAATTGAACTGTACGGATTTAATCCCGTCCTTAAAGGTTTTATACGACTACCCTTTTCGATGTGAGTCTCAAAGTCGCAAAGCCCCATGATTTGATACAGTTGAAACTGACTATCAACAACAATTGATAGTCGATGCATTAATGATTTGAGTTTTGGTTGGGAATAGTAGTTAAACGGAAAGAAAACTTGAGAAATATTATTCACATTTATATCACGTAGGTCTATGCTCTACAAGAAAAAATGAGCTTTAGAGAAGAAACTTTTAGAGAAGGTTTTGAAAATGTATCTAAAGATGAGTTTTAGGGATGGAATGAAACGAAAAAAGTGAAAGAGTGTGACCAAAGCTAGGGAGACTATTAGAAAAGGATTTTAAGTCGAATAATACATTATTAAAAATATCTCTAAAGGTTTTAGAGACGCTTCTTAAAAAACGTCTCTAAAAGTAGAAAAAAAAAGATTTAGCGACGGCTTTTTAAGTGTCCCTGAAAGATAAAAGTTATTTTTAAAAAAATAAAATATAATTAGATAAATCCTTTTGGTGTTGTTCGGTTCATTTTCTATTAAGACTTGAATGAATATAGCTGTCTGTATGAATATAATTGTCTGTATGTTAACAAATAAGTTGTTGTTTGATTGTTGTGCTGAATAAACTGTCTGAATGTCATAAATGACCATTTCACCCCCAGTATTTATTTTTGTCTGAAAAAATAACAATTGTTTAATAAAAATGTTGAATAAATGACTTCTAATTATAAAAAAATATCAATGTAAACGTTAAATAAATTATTTTTACAAGAAAACACTACAAGAAAACTGGGCATCAGTGACGAAAAATTAGCGAGGGAAAAAATCCCTGACTAATTAGCAAGGGATTAGCGAGGGATTGACCACAAACCCAATCCCTCGCTAATCCCTCATTAATTAGCGACGGATTAGCGAGGGATTGGGTTTGTGATTAATCTCTCATTAATCCGTCGCTAATTAGTGAGGGATCGGCCACAAACTCAATCCCGCGCTACTCCCTCGCTAATTAGTGAGAGATTAGCGAGGGATTGGGTTTGTGATTAATCCCTTGCTAATCCCTCGCTAATCCGTCGCTAATTAGTGAGGGATTAGTGAGGGATCGGCCACAAACTCAATCCCTCGCTAATTAGCGAGGGATTAGCGAGGGATTGAGTTTGTGATTAATCCCTTGCTAATCCCTCGCTAATTAGTGAGGGATTTGCATGGGATTAACCACAAACCCGATCTCTCGCAAATCCCTCACAAATTAGCGACGGATTAGCGAGGGATTGAATTTGTGGTCAATCCCTCACTAATCAGTGAGGGATTAGCGAGGGACTCATGTAATCCGTCGCTAATTAGTGAGGGATTAGCGAGGGAAAGGGTTTGTTTCTTGTTTTCTCATTTATATATATGGGTTATGTCTAGACATATATATGTGTATATGTTTTATGTATGTGTTTTATGTATGTGTTTTATGTATCCGCCGATCCGTATTATATATTGGTATACATGATATGTGTGTGTTAGTTGATAACGACAATAGAATCTAAAGGTATATTGTTGTGTCTATGTGTTATATATAGATTTATATGCATGTTTATATGTGAATGAGGCTAAGGCACGAAATCAATTAAGAGCTTCTAAAGAAAAGAGGACGACTTAAGACAACAAGAATGGCCATAAGAAGTAAGTCACTTGCAAGTCCACGAAGAATCAAACTCTGATTTATTGGCAAAGAGGCGAAAAAATTAATAGATTCACCATCCCACTCGAATGGATTCAAGAAGGCAAGAACCAACGAATACCTTCTTCAGGTGCTGAATCACAGACAAAGCAACGAAGCCATCATAGTATTTTTTAATTCCTCCGAAAGGAATAGACAGTGTGGATGTGTTGTTTCGTAACCACATATGATGTGTATATGTGTTATATATATGTCTAGGAGAAAAATCGTGAAAAGTTTAGATTAACGTGAGAAAATCCGTTTGAAAAGGGTACGAAATATTTTTACACAAAAACTTACAATAACCGTGTAAAAAACATATACATTTTTACACAGTTTTGAAAAGAGGAATCGTGTAAAAAAACCTGAGAGTCATTTTACTCGTTTTTTTAAACCATGTAAAAAAGACTATTTTAATAATTATATACATATTCTATACAATACTTGATTCTATCTTTCTTGATAGAATTGATATACAAAAATGGTAGAAGCAGAGTGTTCACAAAGTGAACGCAAAATTAAAGGCTTAACACAATTATAAAACCAACCTGTAATTAAATTGTTGACATCGTGAATTGAACTGTACGAATTTAATCCCGTCCTTAAAGGTTTTATACGACTACCCTTTTCGATGTGAGTCTCAAAGTCGCAAAGCCCCATGATTTGATACAGTTGAAACTGACTATCAACAACAATTGATAGTCGATTTGAACAAAGATGATGCAGAAAATTGGTACAACTCTTGAAGAAGATGGAAGGCACAATAGAGAGAAATTATATAGAGAGAGATTGAATTTTCTTAGAGATATTGGGAGAGAGTTTTCAACTTGTATTTGTATGGAAAACACCCCCAAAAACCCTAGTTTCCTCCCAAAGAATAGGAAGCCACTAACTAAAAAAACTGGAGACTAAGTCTCCAATGATTTTAATAAATATAAATCCTTTTTAGTAAATAAAAACATTTTTATTTAAACTTTTAATTTAAACTAATTTAAGATGATAATTATCTGAAAAATTCACTTCTCATTTTGTCTATAAATTTCCGTAAAAAGGAAAGCATCAAAGCATGTGTGTTGGACCTCCCACTCACAACCCCCACCATGAGTCCATCAACTACTTGAAGGACCATTTGAGGGGAATGACTTATAATGTTCTTTGTTATTTATTTACCTACCAATGTGGGATGGAATAAAACCTTCCAAGCTCACAAAAATTCCAACATCAACTTGCTAATGACATCATCATGTTTTGTGTTATTGATGTTATATCTGTTGTATGGCGTGCAACTCCCTAATCAATTTTGGAAAATAACGTCCTATCTCGATGCTTATTCGATTTTGAAGTGGATTCTCTTTTGTCTTCCAGTCCCATCTATGTATGTCATATGTTTCATATGTGCTATGTGTTGGAGATACGCTCATTTAAGACAACAAAATAGTAATTGTTCCAAAATGCATGGGCCTATTGGGTTGTACACAAAGTTTAGCTGTGAAAAAAAGCACGAAATCCTATTAGAGGGTTTAACGAGTAATTAACTAACAATGTTCTAATTAATATGGGAGTACTAGAGGGGCTAACAAGTAATTAGTCCATACTTGTAACTAGATAATATCAAATTAGTCTAGATAATTATGAGAATTCGATGAGATATTATTTAAAGGGGATTCTAAACACAAAACCCTAACCCTAATTTTTGAATAAGCTATCTCCCTCTCCTCTCTCTTGATCACGGCACACATACCCTCCCACAAAGGGGCTTTGACCGATTCCATTCACAAGACACAAAAGTGATTCAAGTTTGGTGGTTTTGGAGATCGCGTAGAGAAGAGAAAGGAGGCGATTTCTTGCTACATACAACTACATGTTTGGGGTGTGTTGTTGATAGAGAGATTCCTGTTATTGGATTCTTCATTGTCATCAAAAGAGGTCTTTCTAATCTCTCTTTTGTTATTGTTTGTTACATGTATGCTATTGTCACCTGATCTCCGGAAGATTGTGTATGTGTTTATGCTTCCGCTATGTTGATTAAAAGTTTTTTTAATACACACAATCCAATAGTGGTATCAGAGCCACAGTTACAATGTACAAGTACTTAAAGAATCATTTTTTTTTTCATTATAGAATTTGGTTTTGGGTGTGGTTATACATTCAAGTGGGAAAATTGAATGTATGAAACACACACAAAAATAATTCTAAGGTTTTTTCTATTGGATTTTATGTTTTCAACATTAAAGTTTCTAATTTTGGATGTTTAGGGTTTCTAACCCAATGTGGGATGAAAGAAAAACCTTCCAAGCACACCAAATTCCAACATCAACTTGCTAATGAGATCATCATGTTTTGTGTTATTGATGTTATATATGTTGTATGGGCATACAACTCCCTAATCAATTTTGGAAAATGGCGTCCTATCTCGATGCTTATTCGATTTTGAGTGGATTCTCGTTTGTCTTCCTTTAAACCAAGCCAGTTTTGGAGCAGCTTTATGATAATGAAACCAACCAGCAAAAAGCATTAACGCTGCGAAGATTCCTATCTATGTATGTCATATGTTTGATATGTGCTATGTGTTGGAGGTATGCTCATTTAACACAAATAAATAGTAATTGTTCCTAAATGCATGGTCCTACCGGTCGCACACAAAGTTTAGTTGTGAAAAAGCAAGAACTCCTATTAGAGGGTTTAACGAGTAATTAATTAAAAGTGTTTTAATTAATATGGGATTACTAGAGGGACTAACTAGTAATTAGTCCATATTTTGTAACTAGATAATATCAAATTTGTCTTGATAATTATGAGAATTCTATGAGATATTATTTAAAGGGGATTCTAAACACAAAACCCTAACCCTAATTTTGTAATAAACTCTCTCCATCTCCTCTCTCTTGATGACGGCGCACATAACCTCCCACAAAGGGGTTTTGGCCGATTCCACTCACAAGACATAAAAGTGATTCAAGTTTGGTGGCTTTGGAGATTGTATAGAGAAAAGAAAGGAGACGATTTCTTGCTACATACAACTACATCTTTGGGGTGTGCTGTTGATAGAGAGATTCCTATTATTGGATTCTTCATCGTCATCAAAAGAGGTCTTTCTAATCTCTCTCTTGTTATTGTTTGTTACTTGTATTTTATTGTAACCTGGTCTCTGGAAGATTGTGTGTGTGTTTATGATTCTGCTATTTTGATTAACAGTTTTTGTAATACATACAACCCAACACTATGTTGTTTCCATAATTGAGGTAACAACTTCTCTCTCATTTATTCTCTCTCTTCTTTGTATTAAGTCATCTTGGGTTGTGAAGGGAATGTAGTAGAAAATCTCATTCACCCTGGTTTCGAATCCAGGCGTTGTCAAAGCGTTTATGACCATGGAGGTTCATTTTCGATGACTATAGGCCATGTGTGGTCCTCTGAGGGATTAGTCGGTGTGTGTATGTTAGCCCTGAAACCCATAGTTAACCAAAAAAAAGTCATCTATGGGTTGCTAATATCTTGTTTCTTATTTGTTTTATGTCTTGCAGGTTGTAATAACATATTTTGGAACAAAGATTAATATTGGTGAGGTGTTATGTTTCTTGGTTATAAAATTGCTTGCATCACTTACCTAGAGAATTTGAACTTCAACTGCTTCATTTTCCTTGAAATGAACACAGTTTCCTTAAGTTTACGATGTCAAAATAGAAAAATTGGAAGAGTCTACATAAGGCCATAATTCGACTAACAAATTAATGAGAGAACTAAAATTAAATCAAGAGAAAGGGATTATAGGAATGACAGATTTATATTTCCTATTGTTTTAGGTTCTGCTTTGTAAAATTTGTATACAAGTGACTATTGTTTTATTCATTTAAATATGTATTGGTCTTTTTTATGACCATTGATCATCAATGAGTAATGACCGTACGGATGTGTTTAGTCATAGCTCGTACGTCGGAGACAGCTTGCGATTGTCGTCAGAAAGTGACGATCGATAGTCTTACGATATTTGGTCGTCAAGACCTGTTCTTAAGGAATACACGATCGTACGAATCTTGCATCGGTCGTGACATTGAGATTTTTTTACCAAAACACCTGTACATTGAGCATTTGGCTTAACCGTTTTTCTTTCTTTACGGTAGGTATTCAAAAGGAAACTAAAGAGTAAGAGATGTAGAGTATCCTAAAATTTCTTATTCTTCTCTTTTAGCAAACAAAAACCACCATTGAACTTCTTCATTCAGAACTTCTTCTTGAGTCTCTTTAAAAACTTTTTTTTGTTAGGAACAGAGCTAGGAGTTGGCTTGAATATAAGAGGTTATGGATGATTATCAATCTTACTTGTTATTTACAACTCTTTTAATTACTTTATCTACTTTAAAACCACCTTCATATGCCCTTACACTTTATTGAACCCCTACAAACAAGTTAAGTTAGGGTTTTTTCAACTTGCCTTGAGCATCTACTACAGTGAAAAGATACTATGCATAAGTTTAAAGTCAAGATAAGGATTAGAAACAATCAGCAATGGTTTGTAGTTTTATGTAATCATATGGTTAATGGTTTACTAATCAGAAAAAGCTCACAAAGTCAGAGAAAGATACAAAAACATTCTAAACATTTTTATCCAAATTTCAACTCATACAAGAACTGAAGAACAACTAGCCGAGAAGGAGAAGAACTGAAGAAGCTGTCTGTGCGACTGTTCCCTGTGGTCGCCGGCGGTGACTTTCTGTGCCTTGTGGTCGCCGGCGGTGAGGAACAACCAGCAGACCCGGTGGCTGCTGCGGTGCAGCCTGCTCGTGCGATTCATCTCCAGATCGTGGGATTCGATTTCAAGCTACAAGAAAAGTAGGATGTGAGAGGGCAGAGAGGCGATAGATATCAGATTAAATTTTAGAGAGGGCCCACCTCAATATTAAATGGGCTATTTTAACTTGGGCTACAATATTTATAAAAAAATTTAAATTTCAGGGGGCACATGGGTGGCTTCTGGCCTCCATGTACTCCGCGCCTGTGTGTAGGCTTATCTCATGTCATGAAGCTACTATTGAAAAAATGTTGAAGTATCATTTAAGCCATTTGTCAAATTTGAAGATTTTTATTTTTCAATACGCTTCAAGTGCTTTTTATGCTTCTGTTTGCATTTTTTTTAAATTCGAAGGCAACTTTGATTTTCCGAGCTTAATGTACGCCCGTATAAGTGGAGCATGTGCACTACTACACGAAAGACTTTTCCCTGATAAACTTGTCGCTAAAGGGTGATTCGTCACAATCACAAAAGTTGGTGGGTAAACTTTTTGTGGGTAATACAAATCAATGACATATTACCGAGGGATTCTCTAGGTGACCCATGGATATTTTCTCGAAAAACATCGGATTCTACCGAACCATTGGTAATGTTGGATAATCACCGACGGAAATTTTACTGAGTAAATTTTATGGGTAAAAGTGATTTAAAAATATACATAATCTTTGTTACGTACCTTCCTTTTTTAGCTATTCTCTCTCTTAGCTTATCCATCTCGCTCTTTCCAATGAATCTCTCTCTTTTAACATGCATTTATACATATATATTAAACTTAGGTTGAAGACAATATATTATGATTAGGAGCTCGATGATGCTTGATGCTCGTTTGGAGCTCGATTGTGCTCGGTGGTGATTGAAGGTCATGCTTTAATGTTGTGGTGGTCAATGGCGATTTTGTCTTCGGGAGTGAAAAGTTATCGACTTTATATTTCATTTAACAACCTAGGTAGGCTACTAATAAAAATGATTTTATTTTTCACATTGGTATAAACCTTTGCTTTCATGAACCTGTATTAATCTAATTAGTGAACATAGTTGTTGAAAGAAAAAAAAAGAAACCATAAATGCCAATTGATTTACACGTTTCAACCTACAAAGCTCCAACAAGTTTCTTATATGAGATAGAATATTAAACTACCTCTTATTTCATGTTGGTACATATAGAAACTGCTACTAAAATCCACAAACAAATGAAATTTCCAAGCACTCGGTATAGATTATTGTCATTGGTTAAGATTGCAAATCTTTATCAAGAAAATAAAAATAATACTTAATTTACCTTCATTTACATGACCTTACCAAAAACGTCCAAAAACAAGTTGAACATAAGTTATAGATCAAGCCTGGTCGAGCAATTATCAAGCAATATCTAGCACCATCGAGCTTCTTCTCATCACATATATGTTTTTCTAGAGAGAGTATTGTGACAGAAATAATAGAGCTTATCTTTTAGCTTAGAAAGACGGTCCAAAGCCAATTTTGTTGTTGGATATTCACAACAGATCCTACAGATAGCAACTCATTCTAATGCTTTCGTCTCCCATTAGCTTAAAAAACACGTCTAGGCGAACCGAACATCTGATCGAGGACGATGACGAGAGCCATAGCGATTGGAGGATCGATCAAAGGTTGCACATCCAAACGGAAAACATCTACGCCAAGAGCAACAACACCTCCCTTGGCTTCCTTAACACAACGTCGTGTATCATCATATACGACGCAAGACCTCTGAGCATATGATCCATCGATCTCATATACATCGGAACTCTTGTATTGTTGTTCTTCGACGATCCTACTTTGCTAACGTAAGCCAGGGACTTTGTGTTGAAAACGTTCACGTGTTTCGTGACCGAAAATATTGGATTTACTGTTGTTTCTCCGTCATACACTTACACTTGCCAGTTATCCGAAAGACTTAGCCTCTGGTATTAATAACGCATTTGGTTAATCAATATGCCATTCAACTTGAGTCAAATTTTTGTTTCTAAATATTTGTGGTGTAAATCATAATTTAATTTACATGCATGACGAGACAGACGTACCTTCCGGTGACATGGTTATCTACTCGAAATACAAGGTTGCCGTTGGAGTCAAACACTGTAAATCCATCGCAACTAAAGAGCATAGACTTCTTCCAAACGGTGAAGACCACAGGATTCTTACCGACGACGGAGGATTTGGGTGGCAAAACCGCAAATGGAGTGGTGGGCGTTGGGTACACCTTTGTCATGATGAATTAAAGCACAAGAAATTGTATGGATTTGAGAATTTAATGGATGATGCGAAAGGAAGGAAGGATGTTGCACTCTTATAGTTGCCAATCAAATTAAATGAAGAATATATTACATCCAAAGAATTCTATATTATACTTGCAAAAACTAGGGTATAATAGCACATGATGCCAAATCATTTACAACATGTGTTTTATTTAATTTTCATTTTTATGGTAATTGTTATGTTTCTTTTTCTCTTAAAGAAATTTATTCCATTTGTGGAAAAAATAAATATTTTAAACTTATACAACATGAATTTACTTTAATTTGATTTTGTTCAAGTTCCCGAATAAAACCAAATCCAAATCCAAAGATCATGATCATGTCTTGAGTATGTATTTTGTAAAATGGGGTTAATTGGTTCAACCACGTTGACTCAAAGATTTGACAAATTGCAAGGATAACCAAGTGGGTTTGTCACGTTAATTGTCTAAGTGGACAAGTGGGATGGTTTGGTGATTTTCTGTGAACAACATCCATGAGCTCGATCTTCGGAGTGTGCAACAGTGAACAATTGAACACTAGTTTTGTTTTTCAATATACAATTAATTTATAAAGATTGATATTGTGAAAATTTGTTTATTATAAAAGTTATTTTTGCATGAAAACAATGGATTCATTGCATCTTCGGCTTACCCAAATCGTTTACAAAAGTTAATGCAATATTGATTTGAGTTTTGCTTGGGAATAGTAGTTAAAGGGAAACAAAATTTAAGAAATATTATTCACATTTTTGTTATGATAGGTCCAGTGGCGGATTTATGATTTTTTCCTAGTGAGGTCACCATTTAAGGTAGATTAAATGCGCGTGAAGTTGCCCGTGTAATTTTAGCCTAAATTCACCGTTTCGAGGAATTTTAAGGTTTTTTTTGCTTGATTTCAAGAAATTTGTTAGATTTTTTGTCGATTTCGATAGACTTTTTCGACTTTTAGTTGATTTCGAGAGTGTTTTTTAATTTTTTTAGTTGGTTTTGATGCACTTTTTTGGTTGATGGATAAAATTAAAAAAAAATGTTTTTACCTTAGAAATTACCCATTTTTTTCTTTTAAATGCCACCCCCCCTTATACCATGCTACATCCGCCAATGGATAGGTCTATGTAACTGTTAGATTAGGTTGTGTTAAACATTTCTAAATTTTGTACTTATCGTAACTTTTAACCACCCTGGTTTATTTTGATTATATTTATATTATATTTTGGAATTTTGATATTTTGATATTTTGATTACCTTAGTTGGTACAAAATTGAGTTCAATTGTTTTTCATTTGTCATCAATTCAATGAACTTTAAGGCATCATTTGGTAAAAAAAAACTAGCTTATATTTGTTGGACACAAGTTCGGATGTGCTAGCCTATAAGCTAGCTTTTTTATAAGTTATTTTGAGTAGCTTATGAGTAGCCGTTTAGGACTTTTTTCAATTATCTATACTACTTTATAAAAGCATATTCATCAAAAGTCTCAAAAACAACCCACATGCATATGGTACTGCTCATTTATCCTTAAAGTCTTAAAAGCAATATATCATCTTCCCAAGATATTGTCTTCCCAAGATGACCACTCCATGTTATCTTTCCCACCGATTGATCATGTGTATTACTCGCTTGTATTGATCTCATTCCACTTTTTTGCTTGTATCGATCTCCTTAAACCTTTTCAGTGTTTTCCTTCAACTACCTTCTGCTTGTATCAACGCCTTCAATAAATCACGGTGGTTCAAGGTAAGCTTCTTTATGGTTTATGTATGCATTTTGTTCCAAGTATGTTGGTCCACGCTCAAGCTTTATCGATTTTCTCCTCCCTTCTCTTTCCACCTCTTTCATCTTCGCTCAACCTTTATCCGCGATAACCCTTCTTTCTTACACCTATGGCGACCCTTATTCCTTACCATAATTGAATATCTGTTAGTACTGCTCATGATTAATACTGCTGGAGTGATGTTAATACTGCTGGAGATGAAATCGGTTAATACTGCTGAAGATTATTAGTACTGCTCATGAAGAATGAAGGTTAATACTGCTGACTTGATAAGTTTGGTATGCGATACTTTTGGAGACAAAGAAGGAATTGATCAAGATATGTTTAACGAAGATTCAGAAGATCAATTTACTTTTGGTAGTTATCTTGTAATTATTTGTGTATAAATAGACTTCAATAGATAGCTATTAGAGATGACGTGAGAGTTTCAATTTATACATTCTGCAAAAGATATTCTGAGTGTAGATATTGATTCAAGAGAGAATTAACCTCAAGGTTGAAGAACCCTATTTCTAGAGAAGTAGAAGTCGTCTTGTTGAGCCTGTTCAACAAGATTGAGGTTTGGTTGTTAATATTGTGATTCGAAACAGTGAATACAAAATTGTGAATTTTCTGTTACATTGTTCTTGATTGTGAGAATTAAAGTTCTTTTCCGCAGATTCTTTAATTCTGAATTCTAAGTGTTTGTAGTCTTGTTAAGATTCGATCCTGACATAAGGTTTTAGTGAGGCAACAATTTATATACCATCATGCTTTCTTAACTCTTATAAATAATGTACGTATCTAAGAGAAAATTAGACTAAAGGAAAAGTCTATGTATTGCAAAGAAACTAATGCGTTGTACTCTTTCCTTCGTCCTATTTTATTTTTTCCCATTAGGTTTTTATTTTGGTTTAAGGTTTTAACGAGTTGTGCACCATCACTCCTTTAAATCGTCACAATGGGGAATGTTGTAGGATAATTGTGTCATCGTCTAAATAATATGACGATATAGATAGAAATAAACATATTAGAGATAAGTAAGATCATATATCTCTTGTAATTATCTACTTGTATCTCATCCCTATTTAAAGGGTTTTTGATTAATGAGAATTATAGATCCATTCTCTTTATTCATTGTTGTTCTATTTAGTTTTCCCCTTTAACATATTTTTTTTAAAAGTGTATCTAAAAAATATATATAAAACTTGATATAAAATAATTATGAATTTATTAAAATTAAAAAGTAAATATATTTAAAGATATGGTGAGATTTTTAAGGATTTATCCAATTCAAAATGGTAATTATTTTGATTTCTAGAAACATTTTTCAACTTTTATTTATAGTATTTTCTATTTAAAGAATTATGTGGTTCATATTTATTTCTCATCTTCTCACAAATTGACTACCTTCTCGTTTAAACTTGCCAATATATATGATTTCATAATGAAATATATCTCTTGCTTCAAAAATAGATAAAACATATATTCATATTTTATGGACAACGTACTTTGCTTTCCAACGTTATTTTAATTATCAACAAAAATAATTGATACCAACATAAAGTTAAATAATAAGAGGGAAGTTTGATTTTTCGAGCTTATGTACATCCATATAACTAGACCATGCATCAATCTCCCAAATTGCCTCCTTTTTTAGCCTATTCTCTCTAGAGCTTAGTTTAATTTACATGTTTCAACCTACAAAGTGATCTAACAAATTTCTTATACGAGATAACTATAAACTACCTCTTATTTCATGTTTCTTGAAAGAAGAAACAAACATACAAGGGTTATAATTGGAAAAAGAAAATCTCATGGAAAAACATCTAAAATAGATTTTTGAAAAAGTTAGTTTATATATGGTTACCAAAACAATATGTTTTCACAAGACCTAGATAAAAATAACAAACACTAGTTTGTAAACGTTTAAAGGTACTCCTGAAATAATGACCAGTAACACTTGTCGACTCTGTTGTATTAATTATTCCTTACTAGTTTTTGCAATATCTAGAGATTAATCGTTAACCCGACAAGGTAACATAAACATTTATCAAAAGAAAAAACTACATATAGCAACTGTTTCTAATATTTTCATCTCTTATTAGCTTAAAAAACACGTCTTGATGAACCAAACATCTGATCAAGGATGATGACGAGAGCCATAGCGATAGGAGGTTCGATCAAAGGTTGCACAACCAAACGGAAAACATTTACTCCGAGAGCAACAGTACCTCCCTTGGCTTCCTTGCTCCTGATATCAACAACACAACGTCGTGTATCATCATATACAACGCAAGACCTCTGGGCATATGATCCATTGATCTCATACATCGGAACTCTTGTATTGTTGTTCTTCGATGAACCTACTTTGCTAACGTAAGCCAGGGACTTGGTGTTGAAAACGTTCACGTGTTTCGTGACCGAATACCGTGGATTTACTGTTGTTTCTCCGTCATACACTTGCCAGTTATCCGAAAGACTTAGCCTCTGGCAATAATTAATAAAGAATTTGGTTAATCAATATGTAATTCAACTTCAGACAAAATTTTGTTTCTATTTGTGGTGTAAATCATACATAATTTGATTTACATGCATAACAAGATAAACGTACCTTGCGGCGAATGGTGAGGAGAGGGTGGCCGGAGGCATCCATGAGAACAATCTCACCATTCCCTCCGGGTACATAGTTATCTACTCGAAATACAAGGTTGCCGTTGGAGTCGAACACTGTAAATCCATCGCAATTGAAGAGCATAGACTTCTTCCAAACGGTGAAGACCATCGGATTCTTGCCGACGACGGAGGATTTGGGTGGCAAAACAAGAAATGGAGTGATGGGCGTTGGGTACACCTTTGTCATGATAAATTAAAGCACAAGAAATTGTATGGTTTTGAGAATTTAGTGGATGATGCGAAAGGAAGGATGTTACAGTCTTATAGTTTCCACTCAAATGAAGAATATATCCCATCCAAAGAATACTATATAATTGCAAAAACTAGGGTCTTGAGGCCAAATCTTTTACAACATGTGTTTTATTTGTTTTTCATTGTTGTGGTAACATGTTATGTTTCTTATTCTATTAACACAATTTATTCCATTTGTGGAAAAATAAATATTTTAAACTTATACGACAAGAATTTACTTTAGTTTGATTTTGTTCAAGTTCCCGAATAAAACCAAATCCAAAGATCATGATCATGTCTTGAGTATGTATCTTGTATGTAAATATTTACTTTAGTTTACTTTAAGTAATGGGGTTAATTGGTTCAACGACCCAAAGATTTGACAAGTGCAAGGATAACTAAGTGGATTTGTCAGGTTAATTGTCTAAGTGGACAAGTCGTATGGTTAGGTGATTTTCTGTGAACAACATCCATGAGTTCGATCATCAATGTGTGCAATAGTGAACAATTGAACACTAGTTTTTTTCAGCATACAATTAATTTATAATGATTGATATTGTGAAAATTTGTTTATTGAAAAAGTTATTTATTAATGAAAATAATGGATTCATTGAACTCTTCAGCTTACCCGAATCGTTTACAAAAGTAGATGCATTAATGATTTGAGTTTTGGTTGGGAATAGTAGTTAAACGGAAAGAAAACTTGAGAAATATTATTCACATTTATATTACGTAGGTCTATGCTCTACAAGAAAAAAATGAGCTTTAGAGAAGAAACATTTAGAGAATGTTTTGAAAATGTATCTAAAGATGAGTTTTAGGGATGGAATGAAACGAAAAAAGTGAAAGAGTGTGACCAAAGCTAGGGAGACTATTAGAAAAGGATTTTGAGTCGAATAATACATTATTAGAAATATCTCTAAAGGTTTTAGAGACGCTTCTTAAAAAACGTCTCTAAAAGTAGAAAAAAAAAGATTTAGCGACGGATTTTTAAGTGTCCCTAAAAGATAAAAGTTATTTTTAAAAAAATAAAATATAATTAGATAAATCCTTTTGGTGTTGTTCGGTTCATTTTCTATTAGGACTTGAATGAATATAGCTGTCTGTATGAATATAATTGTCTGTATGTTAACAAATAAGTTGTTGTTTGATTGTTGTGCTGAATAAACTGTCTGAATGTCATAAATGTCCATTTCACCCCAGTATTTATTTTTGTCTGAAAAAATAACCATTGTTTAATAAAAATGTTGAATAAATGACTTCTAATTATAAAAAAAATATCAATGTAAACGTTAAATAAATTATTTTTACAAGAAAACACTACAAGAAAACTGGGCATCAGTGACGAAAAATTAGCGAGGGAAAAAATCTCTCACTAATTAGCAAGGGATTAGCGAGGGATTGACCACAAACCCAATCCCTCGCTAATCCCTCACTAATTAGCGACGGATTAGCGAGGGATTGGGTTTGTGATTAATCTCTCATTAATCCGTCGCTAATCTGTCGCTAATTAGTGAGGGATCGGCCACAAACTCAATCCCTCACTACTCCCTCGCTAATTAGTGAGGGATTAGCGAGGGATTGAGTTTGTGATTAATCCCTTGCTAATCCTTCGCTAATCCGTCGCTAATTAGTGAGGGATTTGCAAGGGATTAACCACAAACCCGATCTCTCGCTAATCCCTCACTAATTAGCGATGGATTAGCGAGGGATTGAGTTTGTGGTCAATCCCTCGCTAATCCCTCACTAATCAGCGAGGGTTTAGCGAGGGACTCGTGTAATCCGTCGCTAATTAGTGAGGGATTAGCGAGGGAAAGGGTTTTTTTTCTTGTTTTCTCATTTATATATATGGGTTATGTCTAGACATATATATGTGTATATGTTTTATGTATGTGTTTTATGTATGTGTTTTATGTATCTGCCGATCCGTATTATATATTGGTATACATGATGTGTGTGTGTTAGTTGATAACGATAATAGAATCTAAAGGTATATTGTTGTGTCTATGTGTTATATATAGATTTATATGCATGTTTATATGTGAATGAGGCTAAGGCACGAAATCAATTAAGAGCTTCTAAAGAAAAGAGGACGACTTAAGACAACAAGAACGGCCATAAGAAGTAAGTCACTTGCAAGTCCACGAAGAATCAAATTCTGATTTATTGGCAAAGAGGCGAAAAAATTAATAGATTCACCATCCCACTCGAATGGATTCAAGAAGGCAAGAACCAACGAATACCTTCTTCAGGTCCTGAATCACAGACAAAGCAACGAAGCCATCATAGTATTTTTTTAATTCCTCCGAAAGGAATAGACAATGTGGATGTGTTGTTTGGTAACCACATATGATGTGTATATGTGTTATATATATGTCTAGGCGAAAAATCATGAAAAGTTTAGATTAACGTGAGAAAATCCGTTTGAAAAGGGCACGAAATACTTTTACACAAAAACATACAATAACCGTGTAAAAAACATATACATTTTTACACAGTTTTGAAAAGAGGAATCGTGTAAAAAAACCTGAGAGTCATTTTACTCGTTTTTTTAAACCATGTAAAAAAGACTATTTTAATAATTATATATATATATATTCTATACAATACTTGATTCTATCTTTCTTGATAGAATTCATATACAAAAAGGGTAGAAGCAGAGTGTTCACAAAGTGAACGCAAAATTAAAGGCTTAACACAATTATAAAACCAACCTGTAATTAAATTGTTGACATCGTGAATTGAACTGTACGGATTTAATCCTGTCCTTAAAGGTTTTATACGACTACCCTTTTCGATGTGAGTCTCAAAGTCGCAAAGCCTCATGATTTGATACAGATGAAACTGACTATCAACAACAATTGATAGTCGATTTGAACAAAGATGATGCAGAAATTTGGTACAACTCTTGAAGAAGATGGAAGGCACAATAGAGAGAAATTATATAGAGAGAGATTGAATTTTCTTAGAGATATTTGAAGAGAGTTTTCAACTTGTATTTGTATGGAAAACACCCCCAAAAACCCTAGTTTCCTCCCAAAGAATAGGAAGCCACTAACTAAAAAAACTAGAGACTAAGTCTCCAATGATTTTAATAAATATAAATCCTTTTTAGTAAATAAAAACATTTTTATTTAAACTTTTAATTTAAGATGATAATTATCTAAAAAATTCACTTCTCATTTTGTCTATAAATTTCCGTAAAAAGGAATGCATGAAAGCATGTGTGTTGGACCTCCCACTCACAACCCCCACCATGAGTCCATAAACTACTTGAAAGACCATTTGAGGGAAATGACTTATAATGTTCTTTGTTAGTTATTTACCTACCAATGTGGGATGGAATAAAACCTTCCAAGCTCACAAAAATTCCAACATCAACTTGCTAATGACATCATCATGTTTTGTGTTATTGATGTTATATCTGTTGTATGGCATGCAACTCCCTAATCAATTTTGGAAAATAACGTCCTATCTCGATGCTTATTCGATTTTGAAGTGGATTCTCTTTTGTCTTCCAGTCCCATCTATGTATGTCATATGTTTCATATGTGCTATGTGTTGGAGATACGCTCATTTAACACAACAAAATAGCAATTGTTCCAAAATTCATGGGCCTATTGGGTTCCACACAAAGTTTAGCTATGAAAAAAGCAAGAAATCCTATTAGAGGGTTTAACGAGTAATTAACTAACAGTGTTCTAATTAATATGGGAGTACTAGAGGGGCTAACTAGTAATTAGTCCATACTTGTAACTAGATAATATCAAATTAGTCTAGATAATTATGAGAATTCAATGAGATATTATTTAAAGGGGATTCTAAACACAAAACCCTAACCCTAATTTTGGAATAAGCTCTCTCCCTCTCCTCTCTCTTGATCACGGCACACATACCCTCCCACAAAGGGGCTTTGACCAATTCCATTCACAAGACACAAAAGTGATTCAAGTTTGGTGGTTTTGGAGATCGCGTAGAGAAGAGAAAGGAGGCAATTTCTTGCTACATACAACTACATGTTTGGGGTGTGTTGTTGATAGAGAGATTCCTGTTATTGGATTCTTTATTGTCATCAAAAGAGGTCTTTCTAATCTCTCTTTTGTTATTGTTTGTTACATGTATGCTATTGTCAACTGATCTCCGGAAGATTGTGTGTGTGTTTAAGCTTCCGTTATTTTGATTAAAAGTTTTTTAATACACACAATCCAATAGTGGTATCAGAGCCACAGTTACAATGTACAAGTACATAAAGAATCATTTTTTTCATTATAGAATTTGGTTTTGGGTGTGGTTATACATTCAAGTGGGAAAATTGAATGTATGAAACACACACAAAAATAATTCTAAGGTTTTTTCTATTGGATTTTATGTTTTCAACATTAAAGTTTCTAATTTTGGATGTTTAGGGTTTCTAACCCTAAATTTCGAAATTATGGTTTTTGAGAACAATAGATTTTCAAGTTTTGAAATTTTAGGTTTAGAAGTCTTAATTTGAAGGTTTCAAAACATAAAGTTCGCACTTTTGGAAGTTTAGAGTTTTAAAACATTAAATTAGGTTTTATGAATACATTTGGATGTTTAGAGTTTTAAAACTTTAAATTAGGTTTTATGAATACATAAAGTTCCCAATTTTGGAAATTTAGGATTTTAATACTCTAAGTTAATATTTGTGAAAACAAGAGATTATATTTTCGACGTTTAGGGTTTTAAAGCCTAAATTAGGTTTTACAAGACTTATAAGTTCCTTACTTGGGAACTCTAGGGTTTTAAACTATAAAATGTTGAAATTTTAGAAATTAAAGTTTTCGTTTTTGGAAAGGCTTTTCTTTTTGAAACTTAGAGTGTTTAAAACTAAAGTTTCGAATTCTAGGGTTTCGAAAAAACTAGGTTTTCGAAACCTTTCGAGAAAAGACCATGAAAAATGATTTCTTATTTCAATTGTTGATTTATTATATGTGTTTTCTCCAACATTCTGATTCACTTGTATATTTCATGTTTGGATGGTTTTGGCATTGAACCATACTTGCATAAGTATAAAGTGTGCTTGTATGTTCAAGCAAAGATTGATTTAGTTTAAGTGTCATAGTGTATGTTGAAATCAATCTTTATCAAATAGTTGTCACTTGCATGGATTTGGCACTCCATTGCTTTTATATGCACAATTTGTGTTTGTATGGACCCGATAATAGATTGCCTCGGTTAGACCTATGTGTTGTGATGTTTGGTTGTTGATTGGTATTTTTCAATTGGTTGTAATTTTTGAGCGGCCTGCGAGTCGTTTCCTATTTTTTTTGTATTTGGAAAATAGTATATAAAAGAATAGGAATTTATTTTATTACATAATTGTAAAAGAAGACCGAAGACAACAAACAAGATTCATTAAGATTGAAGTCTTGGCGTGGACCCACTCGAGCATTGTAGAAATGGTGAGTTTAGTGGGAGCCGGCACATCATCTTATTGTTATTAGTCCATATTTTGACCAATTTTTCTCGTGGTGGCTCACGAAATAAACGCACAGGTTTGAAACAAATATTACCATTACTTGCATGTGATTGTGTTTTGTTTATTTATTATCTAGGTCTTGCATGCTAGATAATCTAAAATAATTTTGAAACACAATAATTTTTTATTAAATAGTTAATAAAACTTGCAAGTGCATTTTGGCAAATTGATAAAATTGGTTTTATAGTAAAGTTTTAAAATTGTTAAAACGAAATTTTCTAAAATGAAAACAAATAAAAAATGTTTTAATTAAGAAAACAAAAATCCGTTTTAATGTAAATCACACGCTACACATTTAAGGCACACATTTGAACTACTAATCTATCGGCGTGGAGAAAGGGCTAAAGCCAATGTGTCGGTTAGACGTAGGGATAGTGTTTGGGACATTCGCGATATTCGAGAGTCTTCGGTTAAATGTCGTGTGTCTTAGATTCAATCTGGACTCGTGATCCATGAAAAACCTATCACGAGAAAGGATTAGCGAGGAAACGATTAAAAATCCCAAGGAATAGGAAGCAATTAACTAAAAAAGTTGGAGACTAAGTCTCCAACGATTTTAATAAATAAAAAACATTTTTAATAAATAAATAAATAAAACCGTTTTATTTAAACTTGAAATTTAAAATGATTTAAGATCATAATTATCTGAAAAATTCACTTCTCATTTTCTCTATAAATTTCCGTAAATAAAACACGAAAGCATGTGTGTTGGACCTCCCACTCATAACCCCCACCATGAGTCCATCAACCTAGTTCAAGGACCATTTGAGGGAAATGACTTATAAAGTTCTTTGTTATTTATTTCCCTACCAATGTGGGATGAAAGAAAAACCTTCCAAGCACACAAAATTCCAACATCAACTTGCTAATGAGATCATCATGTTTTGTGTTATTGATGTTATATATGTTGTATGGGCATACAACTCCCTAATCAATTTTGGAAAATGGCGTCCTATCTCGATGCTTATTCGATTTTGAGTGGATTCTCGTTTGTCTTCCTTTAAACCAAGCCAGTTTTGGAGCAGCTTTATGATAATGAAACCAACCAGCAAAAAGCATTAACGCTGCGAAGATTCCTATCTATGTATGTCATATGTTTGATATGAGCTATGTGTTGGAGATATGCTTGTTGGAACCCAGATACAACAAGTAACAATAATAATAGCAATAATCTTGTATTGATTGAAAAAGAGAAGAGTTTACAATATAGGAAATGAAGAACAACTCACTCTTTGAAGCTTTCTCTTTCTCTGCGTATGACTGATGAAAATGAGAGGCTAGGAGAAATAGAGGCTTAACCTAAAATAACTCTAAAACATGACTTTATAACCAATACAACAATTGGTTGTTTACAATTTTAGCCCTTGACACTCAACAAATACAAATAAGTCCTTGACACTATTCTTTATAAAACATTTATATAAATTAGGGGCTAATAAAGCTAACAATCTCCCCCTAATGTTTTATAAAGAAAACATCATCTTGTAGTCCCCCCTTGCTTTCTTTAGAGGCGTTGGAGTGTCAATCTTCAAGTCTTGTGAGAGTCTTATTTTCTGATCTTCCACAATGTCAGTTGCTTCAATTTCTTCTTTAACTCCCCCTTGATCGTTGCATACTCCCCCTTGAATGTTGCTTTGCTTTTCAGATCCCAGTTATCTCCCATAGATTAAACTCAAACAATCAGAGAACGATTTAAAGTGCAGAAGCTTGTATAACCAGTTTTAGTAATAGTCGTTGGTAGATAAACTGATAAGATGGTTGAGTAGCAAGCGTATTCGGATCATGAGAATCTGCATTAAAGAATAAGTAACCAGGGGTAATCATCTAACATAGAAGCACAATAGCAACTATTATCACAACAATTAAAAAAATTGTGTGGCCTATGCTCAGAGTTGGCAATGATGAAGCTCTGACAGGACATCCAGTTATCATTGAAGTAAATTAAAAAATAAACTTCTCAAACTGTTCTTGGCAATATCACATAGATAAGCATGTGGAATCACAAAGATTCGTGATATTGTGTGGAAGAAAATAGAATATTATCTATTAAGCTCAAAAGTGTGTAAACTGTTTGGACATAACAGGTTTCCACAGACTCAATGTGCATGAGTGAAGTATGAAGGTGGGGCAACTTTCCTTCTTTTCAATATCTAACCTTCCAAAGAAAGATCAGATAGCATATGTGCTGCTTCCCCGTGGAAAAGTGAAACAGTTCCTTGTGGAGAAGGAAGTGAGTAGCTGGTGGGGTTAATTCAAGAGTTGGCATGGGCTAATTGCTTGTTTCAATGATAATCACCAAAGAGTCGTGATAAATCAGTAATGTGGCTTGCCCGGCTCAGAAAAAGATAGTGCAGAGTTGTATATTTCTTTTGACTCTGTTCTCACACCCTCTTTCTTTTTATCATGTAGCTCACATCTAACCAAACTCTCTTTTTAAATTTTACCTCTTAAGCACGATGAGAAAAACTCAGATGAGTTATCTCCCCCACTCTTTGATGTAGACCCTTCACCTCTCAACCACTCAAGGTTTACTTCTTGGGTAGGAAACACAGGTTTAAGTGATCCATAGAAGTTCTATAAAGCTCACACATTGATCCTATGAAATTGTTGTCCTAGAGGTTGGATTGTTCCACACACTGACTACTTGTAGTCTCAGAAAAGCATTTAAAATCCAAATTTCTATAGCAGATAAAGCATTTTAGCATGTAGAAGTGGTTTGACCATTTGAAAGAGGTTTTATCATTCTAAAGATGGCCTTTCTCTAAAAATGATGAGTTTAAAGGTTTAGAAATTTTACCTTTACACGAACATGGTCAGATCTGATTTGTTTTCTCCCCCTCAAATTGAGCAGTAAATTTCATTTAAGCTCAACTTGAAATCAGATATCCTATAAGAATCAGAAAGTGTTGGTAATCATCTTTGATGATTCCACATTTGTTAGGAATATCCAACAACACAAATAATTCCACTTAAAAAAATACAAGGTGCGGGGGATCAGAGTTTAGAAATTACCGGCCAAAAACTCTGATTTGAACATATCTGAAGTACTGGTCCTGCACTGAATTACGTAGAAGCAATGAGAACACCGTTCTTGAAAGCGGAAGGAGCATGAAGTAAATGCAATGTTTTCGGTCCAGCACTTTACAACAGACTTTGAAGCTGATTTTGGCATATCAGCACACATAATTTGAGAAAACTCAAAACATCAAGGTCGTGCGTCTGTGAATTATCTTTCCAATGCAACTGGAATCGAGTAATTTGGAGCACCGAGTCAAAAGTTATGCGCATGTTTCTGAAGCAGCGCAAAGCTGATAGCAAGTAAACATAAATCGGGCTCTGAGGTTGAGTCGCAGAGGTTCAGTCCACAGAGGCTCTGTCGGATTTCACAGAGGTTCTGTGGTGAACAGTACCACAGAGGTTGGTCGGCAGAGGTTGTGTGGCAGAGGTTGCTCGTAGTGCCGACAGAGCTCTGATGATGATTTTTGTGAAACACAACTTTCTGTCCAGCAGATGTATACTGACTTTAGCAGAGATTCTGACCAAGAAGAACACTGATTCAGACCAAACTCAAAGCATGAAAAAGTTTCATCTTTGTCTTACGAGTTCAACGCAACAGGACTCATCAAATTTGGAGTTTCGAGGAGGGAGTTCTGTTGAAAATACGACAGGTGCGCAAAGCTGACAGCAAGTACTAAGACGTTGGGCTACGGGCTCTGAGGTTCGGTCGCAGAGGTTCAGTCCACAGAGGCTCTGTCGGGTTTCACAGAGGCTCTGTGGTAAACAGTACCACAGAGGGTGGTCGCAAAAATCTTAGCCAAAGCTTATGTTGTCGCTAGAAATTGGTCTGAGTGGTCGTCAAAGAATGATCGCGGCTTGACAAACGCTTGACAAAGGCTCTGCAGAGGTTTGGTCGCTGCTCGACAGAGGTTGTCGCTGCTCGGCAGAGGTTGGTCGCGTGCGGCAGAGGTTTGGTCGTGTGCGGAAGAGGCTTGGTCGCGTGCGGCAGAGGCTTGGTCGCGTGCGGCAGAGGCTTGGTCGTCGCTCGGCAGAAGCTTAACAGAAGTGTTACACTTACTTTGACACTGATTTAGACCATTTTACCTCTAGATTTTGCAAGAACTCAAAAGACAAACATTTTTTATTTCTTTGTTATATATTTAGATCATCTTGAATCACCTCTTTTCGAGCTCGTACGACAAAGATATGGTTGATTTACCACAGTCGCGCAGATATGTCCATCAGCTTTCCATCAGCACACTGTTGTCTACTTCGACGATGCATATGACCCTTATAAATTTCGAATCTCTGATTTCTAAAAACACGAAAATTGTTCATCTGTGTCTTAGGAATCCAGGGCATTTTGAATCGCATCAATCGGTGTCTTAGTCAGTGAGATATGATCAATTTACTACGGCATCGCAAATCTGCCAGCATGCTGTCATAGTACTTGATTGTTGTGCACCGAAATCAATTGTCTTTGACGGATGAGTCTTAAACTGAGTGTTTAAGAGTCCATATTGAACTTTGAAGAATGAGTCCTTAACAGATGTATTAAGGAGTCCATGTACCTGCAAAACAGATTAAACAATTTTTGGTACCCATTTCCAAATGGGTCCTATTTTGTTAGGATTTGCATGAAGTGCTTTGCTGATCTTGTTATGTTCAACATAAACAAATGGCTTTCGAACATTTTGAACTAGTGAAGAGCCTTTGACTATCCAAACCATTTTTACTCTTCTAAAAACTTGATTAACTGATTGATCAACACAAGAGTTTGCTAAGTCAAAATCCTTAATCCTTTGACAAAAGAGAAAGTCTTTTTGTCAATTTGGACATTTCAGCTTTAAAAACCTTTCTTTCTTTCTCAAAATCATCTTTCAAACACTTTGTTTGAAATCCTTCAACCTTCAACTTTTCAGACTCTTTTCTTTCAAAATCATGCTCTTTCCTCTCCTTTTCAAGAGTTTTCTGTAATTTTGAAATTTTACAAGAAAATTCCATAGATTTTGTTTTAAAAGTAGTTTTCTCCTTTTCAATCTTCTCTCTTTCACAAATCACAAGTTTTTCAAAATCAGAAATCAGTTTAGAAAAACTTAAACATTTAAGTTCAAGTCGTTTCTTCTCTTTTTCAAAAACAGTCTTATCTTCGTCAAACTTCTCTTTCTTCTTTTCACAAAACTTTTCAGACTCAAATAGTTTCCTTTTCAGTTCAATATTCTCATTGGTTAAGAGTTTACCTGCCTCTTCTAGCTTGGAAATTTTATCAGAATCAATAAGAATGCTCTTGTTCCTTTCTTCCAACTCTTTATCAAGATTAGGAATAATTTTGCGAAAATTAGTACTGAGTTTAGAATAATAATGAAAATCAGCATCAACACTAAATTTTAGTCTTGACATATTGTTACTTGAAAAAAAATGATCGTTAACAGATACTTTGTGAGAAGTAGAATTTGTGCACTTGAGTCAATTTTTTAAATCTTATTGGATTGAGCTGAAATTTGGTACACAGGTTCGTGACACTATTCTGAGAAACTTTAATGCTTGGTGTTTTGTCCAAAAATCAAAAGAAAGTGGTTTTCCGAAGCAAAACAGAGTGCAGCAAAATAAAACTCCGAAAATTGATAAAAAAAACAATGGATTGAAGCACAAATTCGAATCTGTTTGGCTCTGATACCAATTGTTGGAACCCAGATACAACAAGTAACAATAATAATAGCAATAATCTTGTATTGATTGAAAAAGAGAAGAGTTTACAATATAGGAAATGAAGAACAACTCACTCTTTGAAGCTTTCTCTTTCTCTGCGTATGACTGATGAAAATGAGAGGCTAGGAGAAATAGAGGCTTAACCTAAAATAACTCTAAAACATGACTTTATAACCAATACAACAATTGGTTGTTTACAATTTTAGCCCTTGACACTCAACAAATACAAATAAGTCCTTGACACTATTCTTTATAAAACATTTATATAAATTAGGGGCTAATACAAGAACTGAAGAACAACTAGCCGAGAAGGAGAAGAACTGAAGAAGCTGTCTGTGCGACTGTGCCCTGTGGTCGCCGACGGTGACTTTCTGTGCCTTGTGGTCGCCAGCGGTGAGGAACAACCAGCAGACCCGGTGGCTGCTGCGGTGCTGCCTGCTCGTGCGATTCGTCTCCAGATCGTGGGATTCGATTTCAAGCTACAAGAAAATTAGGATGTGAGAGGGCAGAGAGGCGATAGATATCAGATTAAATTTTAGAGAGGGCCCACCTCAATATTAAATGGGCTATTTTAACTTAGGCTACAATATTTATAAAAAAAATTCAGGGGGCACATGGGTGGCTTCTGGCCTCCATGTAGCTCCGCGCCTGTGTGTAGGCTTATCTCATGTCATGAAGCTACTATTGAAAAAATGTTGAAGTATCATTTAAGCCATTTGTCAAATTTGAAGATTTTTATTTTTCAATACGCTTCAAGTGCTTTGTATGCTTCTGTTTGCATTTTTTTTTAAATTCGAAGGCAACTTTGATTTTCCGAGCTTAATGTACGCCCGTATAAGTGGAGCATGTGCACTACTACACGAAAGACTTTTCCCTGATAAACTTGTCGCTAAAGGGTGATTCGTCACAATCACAAAAGTTGGTGGGTAAACTTTTTGTGGGTAATACAAATCAATGACATATTACCGAGGGATTCTCTAGGTGACCCATGGATATTTTCTCGAAAAACATCGGATTCTACCGAACCATTGGTAATGTTGGATAATCACCGACGGAAATTTTACTGAGTAAATTTTATGGGTAAAAGTGATTTAAAAATATACATAATCTTTGTTACGTACCTTCCTTTTTTAGCTATTCTCTCTCTTAGCTTATCCATCTCGCTCTTTCCAATGAATCTCTCTCTTTTAACATGCATTTATACATATATATTAAACTTAGGTTGAAGACAATATATTATGATTAGGAGCTCGATGATGCTTGATGCTCGTTTGGAGCTCGATTGTGCTCGGTGGTGATTGAAGGTCATGCTTTAATGTTGTGGTGGTCAATGGCGATTTTGTCTTCGGGAGTGAAAAGTTATCGACTTTATATTTCATTTAACAACCTAGGTAGGCTACTAATAAAAATGATTTTATTTTTCACATTGGTATAAACCTTTGCTTTCATGAACCTGTATTAATCTAATTAGTGAACATAGTTGTTGAAAGAAAAAAAAAGAAACCATAAATGCCAATTGATTTACACGTTTCAACCTACAAAGCTCCAACAAGTTTCTTATATGAGATAGAATATTAAACTACCTCTTATTTCATGTTGGTACATATAGAAACTGCTACTAAAATCCACAAACAAATGAAATTTCCAAGCACTCGGTATAGATTATTGTCATTGGTTAAGATTGCAAATCTTTATCAAGAAAATAAAAATAATACTTAATTTACCTTCATTTACATGACCTTACCAAAAACGTCCAAAAACAAGTTGAACATAAGTTATAGATCAAGCCTGGTCGAGCAATTATCAAGCAATATCTAGCACCATCGAGCTTCTTCTCATCACATATATGTTTTTCTAGAGAGAGTATTGTGACAGAAATAATAGAGCTTATCTTTTAGCTTAGAAAGACGGTCCAAAGCCAATTTTGTTGTTGGATATTCACAACAGATCCTACAGATAGCAACTCATTCTAATGCTTTCGTCTCCCATTAGCTTAAAAAACACGTCTAGGCGAACCGAACATCTGATCGAGGACGATGACGAGAGCCATAGCGATTGGAGGATCGATCAAAGGTTGCACATCCAAACGGAAAACATCTACGCCAAGAGCAACAACACCTCCCTTGGCTTCCTTAACACAACGTCGTGTATCATCATATACGACGCAAGACCTCTGAGCATATGATCCATCGATCTCATATACATCGGAACTCTTGTATTGTTGTTCTTCGACGATCCTACTTTGCTAACGTAAGCCAGGGACTTTGTGTTGAAAACGTTCACGTGTTTCGTGACCGAAAATATTGGATTTACTGTTGTTTCTCCGTCATACACTTACACTTGCCAGTTATCCGAAAGACTTAGCCTCTGGTATTAATAACGCATTTGGTTAATCAATATGCCATTCAACTTGAGTCAAATTTTTGTTTCTAAATATTTGTGGTGTAAATCATAATTTAATTTACATGCATGACGAGACAGACGTACCTTCCGGTGACATGGTTATCTACTCGAAATACAAGGTTGCCGTTGGAGTCAAACACTGTAAATCCATCGCAACTAAAGAGCATAGACTTCTTCCAAACGGTGAAGACCACAGGATTCTTACCGACGACGGAGGATTTGGGTGGCAAAACCGCAAATGGAGTGGTGGGCGTTGGGTACACCTTTGTCATGATGAATTAAAGCACAAGAAATTGTATGGATTTGAGAATTTAATGGATGATGCGAAAGGAAGGAAGGATGTTGCACTCTTATAGTTGCCAATCAAATTAAATGAAGAATATATTACATCCAAAGAATTCTATATTATACTTGCAAAAACTAGGGTATAATAGCACATGATGCCAAATCATTTACAACATGTGTTTTATTTAATTTTCATTTTTATGGTAATTGTTATGTTTCTTTTTCTCTTAAAGAAATTTATTCCATTTGTGGAAAAAATAAATATTTTAAACTTATACAACATGAATTTACTTTAATTTGATTTTGTTCAAGTTCCCGAATAAAACCAAATCCAAATCCAAAGATCATGATCATGTCTTGAGTATGTATTTTGTAAAATGGGGTTAATTGGTTCAACCACGTTGACTCAAAGATTTGACAAATTGCAAGGATAACCAAGTGGGTTTGTCACGTTAATTGTCTAAGTGGACAAGTGGGATGGTTTGGTGATTTTCTGTGAACAACATCCATGAGCTCGATATTCGGAGTGTGCAACAGAGAACAATTGAACACTAGTTTTGTTTTTCAACATACAATTAATTTATAAAGATTGATATTGTGAAAAATTGTTTATTATAAAAGTTATTCTTGCATGAAAACAATGGATTCATTGCATCTTCAGCTTACCCAAATCGTTTACAAAAGTTAATGCAATATTGATGTAACAACCCAAACTTCTAGAAATATTGAAAGCTTAGTGGTCAATGTAAGAAAAATGAAAGTTTGTTTAGGGGCTTATCTGCAAAGTATGAAAGATATATATAGGAACCCAAAACCCTAAGAGAAGCATTTCCATTTCATTTGACGGCTGAACATTTTGAGGGAAGAGGAAAAAGGGGTTTTGGAGCTCTTATGCACTTTGGAGAGGAAGGATCATCAATCGTGATTCAGAAGAAAGGGTTAGTTGGAATTCATTTCAGCAAAGTGATTTTCTATCAGGTAATCTCATCATCTCCATCTTTACCTAGCTGTCTTGTGAATTTGATGAACTGTGAGAGTTGTTTAAGGGTAAACAGTATCGTGAGAAAAAGATTAAGCACCTTAATTATGATTAATGGCAAGAGAATGTTAAGAAATGGTTTAATTACATTGTCGCACAAGTTGGGGAGCTTTTAGTATCGTGTCGTGTGCGAACCTAATTCCAGCCGTAGTCCCGGTAAGGTTTTAGTGAAATCCTGGTGGTTTCAAGTATCGGTACGGGGCGACTCCCGGTACCGAGGATTCCCGGTATTATGGTATGCAAGTCCCGGTACCGACCCACCCAAGTCCCGATACACATCTTGGTGTAGTCCCGGTATAATGGACTTTGTAGTCCCGGTAGTGTTTAATTTCATAGTCACTGTATTGGTATTGGGCCGTGGGCAAAGGATTCACTTGGGCCGCGTGCATGACCTTTCCTTGTGGTTTCTATCCGTGATGGGCCGAGAAATAAGGTGGAATGTTGGATTTCCTTATAGACTTCAACATGGAGTTCAACATGGATTTTATGGACTTAAATATGGAATCGTTTATGGATTGGATTAATAAGAGAAATTAGGATTTAAGATAGAAAGAAGTGAATATTAAATTATTAGACTTACGAGTTACATCTCCTACTTTTAGGTGTTCCATCTAGAGGTCGAGAGAGTAAGTAAGAAGTCTTGAGACGAGAAGAAACTACAGCGCCATGTGAGTTTTTCTAACTAAAATACGTGATCTTATGTGTTTTCCAAGGAAAATGATTATATGAAAATGCTCTGTTATTGTACATGACTTTTACGTAAATGAAAGCTTAATATTTTACTGATCAGGGTATGTTTATGAGCATGATATATTTACAAGCTTTTACGAATATTTTCCCATGAAAAGTATGCTCTACTGAAAAGATTATTCAGCAATGAAACGAATTGTAAAGTGTATTCTAAATCTCATGTTTATGACTATGATGGTTTATGTGAATGCAATGTGGAGTCGGTCTGCACTGTGGGATCAGAGATAGATCCTCGGGTTCTGATGATCCCTTGGATATGTATGACAGACTGGTAGGTTGGAATCCTTTTCCTCCTATCCGGTAGAGGGGAGTCCGTGTGGGCTCCGGAAAGGGGAGTCTGCGTAGGCTCCGGGAAGGGGAGTCTGCGTAGGCCCCGATCGCGGAATGTTTATATGATCCATTACACAGTGCAGTACCATGAATGATGTTTATGTGAAGAATGTGAATTGTTTTATAAATGATTTTTATAATGTTGATGTACACTGTTTATGGAGGGAGCTCACTAGACCTCATGGTCTAACCCTCGCTTTTCAAAACTAAAACCTTTTCAGGTAAGCATTTAGTAGGAGACTCAGGTAAGTAAGCAAGCGCATGATAGAGTACTGATGCAGTTAGCGACAGACCCGGTGCCACTTGTAGCTATAGTTGTTCTCAGTTGTGTATTGGTTGTTTCCGCCAACCTTAGTTTATAAATGATGTAACGAGATTTTGGGGACCCAGATTTGAAGAGTGTTATGAGTTATTTCTATGTATGTCCTATTGTGATTTTGGGATGTTACAAATGGTATCAGAGCCATAGTTTAAGGGATTTAGGTGACCGGACGGGCCTAGACTTAAACTTTGGGAGTAGAAATCACAACTGAGAATCACGGAAAAGCTTTAGGAGTGCACTATTGTAGATACAGGAAATGTGTTAGGAGGACACTATTATAGAGATAGGACTAATAAGGTACTGAGGACTGTCATGTAAGGTAAGTTTGAGATTTCACCTGGCCAGTGTAATTGCAAACTTACAGGTACATGTATGTGCTTAACCTGCCTTATTATTACTCCGAAGTGGTAGTCAGAAGCTAGTGTTTATGATGTGTTCCAGTACTTTAGAATGTCAGCAAGAACCCTGAGGGGTAGATTGAGACCCTTGTTGGGGAAGTTTATTGAGAAGTCACTTATGAGGTGATGTATGTATACATCATAGAGAAGAAATGTCGTATAGAGTGTTATGAGTTGTCTAAGGGTAGCTCTTCGTGACCTCGGAGAGGATGAATGTTTGAGTTCGAGTAAGACTCCTGCTTCTGGAGAGTCCCAGTTCTAGAAATCTTGGAATAGATCAGTCAGGATGGTAAGGAAGGACAGTGTCAAAATCTTGAAAGTGTCAATGGAGCCCCGACTTCGTAGTCGAGCTTTTCAATGACAGGGTAAATGAAATAAGATACCTATAGTGAAATGGAAGCAGGTAGAAGTGGAAAGTGAGATAGTTGATCAAGACGAAATAGTATGAAAGGGGTCGAATAAGTGAGATGTGGAAAGCGTGTTCAGCAAGTTATTGCATGACCGAGAGGGCAACCATTGGTCGAAGGTTAAGTGTCAAGGACAAGTTGCGCGAATAAAGCGGTTGACCTAGTTAGTGTGAGTAGCCTTCAATTGCAAGTAGAGTCTCATGCATGGCGTCCTTTTTGTAACATGAATTTTTCACGAATTAAGTTAAGTGTGTAAATATAAATTTTGATCGGAAATGGGTTAGAGTGAGAACGCGTATGTTTAAAGAAAAAGGTGATTTCATTCACATTGAACATGGAAATTTCGAGCTTAACAATTTGCGAAATATCCCATTCTTTTCATGATAAGTCAAATTTGTCGCAAAGGTCAAGAAAATGGTTACCGGCAATTCATTTATAACCAAAATGCTTTTTGACCTATTGATATCATACAAATGAGTGTGAGAATCGACTAGGTTACTTTGTGTCGGTAATTCTTTTAGAATTGTGATATATGAAAGGATTTTTCATTCAACGTATTACTGTCGTAATAACAACGTTTGGAATTGAATAAGATTAAGGTTCACGGAAAGATGCATGCAAACGATTCTCGAATCGTTGTGCAGGGCGTTGATGATATAAAAGTAATGGGGTCATGTGTACCCAAGTGTTTTTTTTTCTAAACGTTGTTTATTCAAAATAATGAAATGTGCGAAAAGATTTATTTACTGTAGTGTCATGCATGGAGGCTATGAACTCACTAAGTCGTAAGATATTACATGTTAAGCTAAGAAAGAACTCCAAAGGTGGGAAAAGTGTCGGACAAATCAGGAAAGAATGTTGTAGCTTTAGTATTTGTGTTCAAGAGGAAAGGTGAACAGTGGTGGAGTCAGAAGTAGATTATAGTAACGGTTGTATGAGGGTTTGCACCCTTGTTCGGTAACTGGAAGTACGGTTGTCAAGGGACGGTCGTGTCCGAAGGAAGGACTTGAATCCCTAAAGGTGATGGTTCTAGCAACTCGTTATGAGTAGTGTGGTGAGGAAGGATGAAATGTCCATGGCGTAGGAATATGAGTTTCGAGGTGAGCTTGTAATGTTGATGTTACATGAGTAGGTTTCGAAAAGAGGGAGACGGATCATGAAGTTTATTATGATATGTTGAAAGGATTAGGTTCCGTAAGGAACCCTTGTTAAAGAATAAGTTAAGGAAGTAGTTACATGTTGTCTGTTGTTGTAGAAATCGACAGTTGGGTAAGGTGGCCGAGGCCGAAGACTTGAACCGGAAGGTTGAAAGTTGATAGAACACCTTATAGGGGTGTTAAGAAGATGAGAAGTTATTGTTTGAATAAGCGTTCTATTTGCGAGGTATGGAGGGTTCGTAGAATGATGAGGTATGCAACTCGAGCGAAGCGAGTGTGTAGATTTTATCGTTCGGTGAGGGACTGTGTCCAGCTTATGCAAGGGCTCGGATTGTAAAGAGCTAGCTAGAATGGTTGTGTTTGAGCTAATTGAGAACTCGGTAGTTATAATTCAACAAGTTGGGAAAGGACTAAGTAGTGAGATAGACTCGTTTATGTATCCGGGAGGATATGAAGGCAAGCTCGAAATGTGCGAATGATCATGAGAGATCTGATCTGCAGTATGATGATATGGGCAAAGAGAGGGTACGGATGTGTAGTGACAGTAATTGTCAAGCTAAAGGTGTCGGCTAGTGTCGTAGTGATGTGATGTTAGGGAGAGAGGAAGCATCAATTGGAAGCTTTTTGTGGGTTTCGGATGAAGTGTACGATTTGTTAACCAGATTGTTGGAATACGTAGGGGGTAAGTTGACGTTGTGGGATGTTTATGTTCAGGAAAGAATGACGGAATGATGATGGGTGGTTACACAAAGGAGAAGCCAGAGTTTTAATTGTAGGAGTCGCTAAGTAAGCATATTTTGGGATCATTGGAAGTTTAAAGAAAATGATGGGTGTGTTAGTCAAAATGTGGCAAAATAGATGCGAGAACCTTAAAGAATGTGAGCTGTTGCTTATGTGTGAAAGAAATTGTCTGAGAAAGTAAAGGTTGGAGATTAAAGAATGTGTAGTGACATCGAATCCCGGTGTCGTTTCAAGACGGCTTGGTTGAATGTCCTAAGTTAGGATCTTGGTACAACTGTTGGTTGTGTAAGTATTGAGAAAATGTTATCAGCATGTGGAAAGGTCGGGAGAGAGGGGCAACTA
Organism: Saussurea involucrata; assembly: GCA_033807775.1. Classification (NCBI taxonomy): domain Eukaryota; kingdom Viridiplantae; phylum Streptophyta; class Magnoliopsida; order Asterales; family Asteraceae; genus Saussurea; species Saussurea involucrata. The sequence continues at coordinate 91,175,423 of CM066327.1, read as the reverse complement.
ATGTTGGGTGGACAGTGCTCCACGCTATCGTGGGGAGATGAAAATAGTATGTCGGAATGAGTGAGTAAATTGGAAGCAGTAAGCTTGACCGTAATGTCGAAAGGGGCAATGTAGTGTAGTTTGTTATTGATAAGTGCGCGAACTTTTGGAAAGAGTATGGAGGAAGGGAATTGTGTATGATTTTGGGGCGTGAAAGAAGTGAAGAAGGGCAATTGAATGAGTCGAATTGGTAATGCTGTGAGGATTGATCAATCGAAGTAGTCGTTCGGTGTTGCACTACTGAGAATAGTATGGTGGGACCGTAGTAACTTTTTCCCCGTTGAGTGAGGAAAGCCGAAGTTATGTTTTGTGTCTGAACGCTTGTACTAAGCACTGAAGGATTGATGCGTTATCAGGATAAGTTCATCCGGATTGATGAACACTTCAAAGAGGGACCGGTGAGAGCTTTGCTTTTAGTTACGTGTAAGTGTGGAGTGGTGAAGTGGTGAAGATGCATGAGGAGCCTTATTTAGGCTATTATTGTCATGACTAATCGAGTAGGAACATTAGTCTACGAGTTAGAGTACCGTAGGAACGGAAGGGAATACGCCCATTGTTCCATGTTTCGAATTTAATGAGGGGGTTGACTGAGTCAGATTGTGGCTTTACCTTGGGAAAGTGTCAGTTTGGTGTGGGCAAGATATCCGCATCTTTTCCAAATAAGGAATTCCGGGGACGGAATTCTTTTAAGGGGGGAGTGTTGTAACAACCCAAACTTCTAGAAATATTGAAAGCTTAGTGGTCAATGTAGGAAAAATGAAAGTTTGTTTAGGGGCTTATCTGCAAAGTATGAAAGATTTATATAGGAACCCAAAACCCTAAGAGAAGCATTTTCATTTCATTTGACGGCTGAACATTTTGAGGGAAGAGGAAAAAGGAGTTTTGGAGCTCTTATGCACTTTGGAGAGGAAGGATCATCAATCATGATTCAGAAGAAAGGGTTAGTTGGAATTCATTTCAGCAAAGTGATTTTCTATCAGGTAATCTCATCATCTCCATCTTTACCTAGTTGTCTTGTGAATTTGATGAACTGTGAGAGTTGTTTAAGGGTAAACAGTATCGTGAGAAAAAGATTAAGCACCTTAATTATGATTAATGGCAAGAGAATGTTAAGAAATCGTTTAATTACATTTTCGCACAAGTTGGGGAGCTTTTAGTATCGTGTGCGAACCTAATTCCAGTCGTAGTCCCGGTAAGGTGTTAGTGAAATCCCGGTGGTTTCAAGTATCGGTACGGGGCGACTCCCGGTATCGAGGATTCCCGGTATTATGGTATGCAAGTCCCGGTACCGACCCACCCAAGTCCCGATACACATCTTGGTGTTGTCCCGGTATAATGTGTTGGTCCCGAAGGGCTATACAAGTTTGTTGAAGGGGGGGGGGGGGTTGAATACAAACACACAGATTTTACTTTTCTAAATTGTTTATTGATAATTCATTAACAATTTACAGCTTGTTGCGGAAACAAGATTAAGGATAAATCCTAAATCTAAACAAGTTGGAACACTAAGTTTCTTGCACTAAGAAGGAGAAGGAAATTACTAATAATAACCTATCTCAAGATAAAAAGGATGAACTTGTCCAGAGTTAGCAAGTTACTTCAAAATGAAGTGAGTTCATCTTCTTATATACTGCATGCATTTAATGCATGGCAGTATACACTTTACACGTGGCAGCAGCTGATTGGTTGCATGTCATTGACCTTTGTTGACAACCTTAGTAGCCGCATGTTGAACAGTGTAGTATCAGAGAGGTTGTACGAATTCAGACAATAAGGAGGTTCTTTTTCTGACATATCGTACGGAGTCGTGCAAGGGTGGTTAAGACAAAAGTACTTTGTACGGAGGACTTCATGATCAGCTTTTCGTTGATTCAGCGATCTATCATTCTTTATCAGCGAATGATAGCGTTCAGCGATAGCTAAAGTCTTGTACTTGATACTTCACGTTGATTGGACAAATCTGAGTCTTCGCTAATCCGCATCAGTTCATTAGGAGACTTGTCGCTGGTTCTTGAGCTTGATCTTCGACTTCAGCGTAGAACCTATGTTGACGTGAAACTTGTCTTCAGGGATTATAAGTAAACAACTAACTTATCAGCGATCACCATAAGTACTGAACAGGCTCAGAGTATTATGGTGAACAGTTTCGCTGAATGTTTAATCTAAAGAGCGAGAGTTCCTATCAGCGGTACTGTAAGATCTTAGTACTTATCAGCGATAGTGAAACTCTGATACATACTGTTTACTTACAATTTTCACTAAGTTTATAAGAGAGGGTCATTATCAAATCACTGAGGGTTTGGATCAACAATCTCCCCCTATTTGATTATGACATAGCAACAGAGAAAATTGCTATATAATGAAAACATAAGGATAAAAAGAACTCATAAAATATTTGTCCCTTTTACTGTTTTCTGGGATCTTTTCTGTACTGATGGAGTAAAGTACATTCGCTGAAATTTTTCGTTAAACTGTGTAAAGATTACAGAGAGAAGTGGAAAAATTACAAGTACAACGAATAGAATTACAAGTACAAAAGATGTAGACAGATAAGGATAGAAAGAATTACAAGGCGATCCTATCCGTCAAAAGGTTCTTCCTTAATGAGTTGTTCATCAAGGGTCATTGATGTGGCAATCATCCAATCAGGGACATCTGCTCCTTGATTCTTTTTCTTCAGAGCTTCTTCAAAAATCAATGGCTTCAGGTGTCTAGCTTTGATGTCGCGTCTGACTTCACACCAGTATAAGAGATCTCTGAGTTGTTCGATGGGAGCGATGTGGAGCTCAGAGATACGTTGAAAGTGATGGTTTCCATTGTAGTCTAGAAATAATATACCATATGGATCACTTACAACTGTGCCAGGAATGAAAGTTTCTCCAGGTGGTAGGGAGGTGTCAAGCGCTTAGAGATCAGCATCAGGGCCAAGAACTTCAGCACGAGAGAAACCAATACCTGTTTCATTCCGTATAGGAGGACCTGAATCAGAGACTTTCTTTTCCTTAGCAGAGACTTTTCTTTGTTGAGGAGGAAGAGGAGGAATATCCACAGCAGAAGAAAGCAGGTCGATCTGTTTGTTTAAGATCTTCTCGACATGACTTTTGAACTTTGAGCGTGATCCCTGAATGGCTAATTTCGTTTCTAACCATTCAGAGAGACCAAACTTTTCTAAGGTAGCAGCATAGAAGTTTGCTTGGTTTTGTCTTCTCTGTAGACATCCACTTCAACAACAGGAACGTCGACGTACAATTTTCCTCTGATGTTTACTTTGATGATTTTGGATGGTCTAGATCGATAGGTCATCATTTGTTTAGCCCATTCCAAAGTCGTATCAGAGACCTTAGTCTTTTCTCTAACGATCTCTTGAGCATCATCCCATAGCTGACGTTGAACATCAATGGGAACTCTTTTCAGCTTGGGGTCTTTTATTGATCGTTGAGTAAGCTTGATGGCGTATTCTCTGTCTTTTTCTTCAGCTTCCTTTCTTTCAGCGATTTGGCGTTCAGCTCTGAGGTGTTCCTTGTATTCCTTTTGGGAAATTCTGAACTTTGGAGGAACGGTAGGAAGTTGATCATGCTTTAGAATGATTCGCTAATCTTCGAGTCTCTTGATCATTGCATCTCTCTTTTCTTGATCCTCTTCATTTAGCTTTTGAGGAGCCAAGGAAGGTCTATTTTTGTGAGAGAGAGTCTGTTCTTCAGGTTCATCAGTCTCAGAGATCAAATCCAAGACTGGGATTATTTCTTCAGCGTTGAGAGCTGGGATTATTGTTGAAGTCGCAGCTGTAGGAACTTCAGCGATATCCTCAAACAGGGGAGAGGACTAGCTGAAACACAGCGATCTTACGAATAAGAACATGGGTAGAACAGAGAGAGAGAGAGAGAGAGAGAGAGAGAGAGAGTGGGATAAAGTGTATGGAGGTTTATGGAGTTTAGAACTGATAGTGTATAGAGGAGGGATTTTCAGCGACATTTTTTCCTTCAGCGACATTTTTTCCTTTGCCCTTGTCAGCTTCAGATGCTGATGGCGTTGTCTTTGTCCGCTCCCCTGAAGGTTCATTTATTCGGATCCCTTTAAGAGCTATTGTTCTCTGAGCAGGCTTGACGATAAAAGAATCATCATCATCGTCATCTTCGTCATCATCATTCTTTGGAGAAGAGGATGGTTCATCATTAGACAAGTCGATGGCTTCTTCATCTTCAGCTTCAGACTCAGTTTCTTCAGCTTCTTCTTCGAGTTGCTCCCCCTCAGATACAGAGGCGAGCTTCTCGGTTCCCTCAGGGTGTTCATCTCCCTGAGGTCCAGCGGCTGCTTCAGCTTCAATATTCTTCTCACCCTCTTCAGTGAAGGTGAGGTCTTCATTCTTCTCTCCCCTGATAGAATCATCATGGGAAAGGTCTTCAGCGCTCTTGGAAGGGTCTTCAGCACTCTTCTCCCCCTCCTTTTCATGATGACTGGGGGAGGAATGGGACGATTCAGCAGCTGTGGTTTTCTCCCTGTCTTCTTAGCCAGGGACCCCAACATAAGTCTCAATCGTTGATAATATGGTTTGACGAGTTCAACACGATCTGCCGGAGTAAAATGCTCAGGTGTAGGAGCAGGGGCAGGTGCAGGGGCGGTTGTGTTGGTCAGGATCTGCGTCAACAAGTTCTTAATTGAAGAGATGTCATTCTTCATCGTGTTGACATCAGTCTTCATAGAACTCATATCAGTTTTTACTGAACTGACATCAGTCTTTACAGCAGACATATCACCTTCGAGTGTGCCAACCGATGTCTTCAGCGTTGTGACTTCGCTGGACATGGTGTCAACTGATTTCTTGATGTCGAGGTAGTCTGTGTAGATGTCAGCGAGAACTTTGGCAAAGTCGCCCAGTGATTTATCAACCTTCTCCACGTCAGCTTTGGAGGCATTCTTTCCGACTTCGGTTGTAAGCTTTAAAAGATTTTCTCCTGCGTTTGTTACAGCTGTAGAGTTGTCGGAAAGAGTAGTAGTGAGACCTGTCAGCGACGTCTCTAGTGTCTTCAGAGAGGCGTTGATGTCTCTCAAATTAGGACCTGTAACATATAAAAACTTGTGAACAGAGGAAAGCTCGGAAGTTTGGGGTTCAGTTACAGTATATAGGGGTTGGTGTGTACCTGCAGGAGGATTGGTGAATTCATCAAAATCGCGGGTTCCTGAGTAAAGTTCCATATCGTCAGCGAGAGTACGTGGACGTATGGTCAGCTCTGCAGGTCCTATGCCCATCACTTCTTGAAGAGTATTTTCTTTAGCTTCTGGAGGAATGACAGGTGCTTCAGTGATAACTGGAGTGGTGTCCAAATGAGTAGAGGGAGAAGCGAAGGGTAAGAATGGAGGTTGGTTACTGAGTTCAGCGTTGGATTCACTGAGAATCACTTCATCGGTCTTTTGAGAGACTGAAGGAGGTTGGGTAGATTCCAAGTTTGTAACCTCAGCGTTTGGAGACGCTGAAGTCGGGATAGAGTGGGTGGCTTGTTCAGCTGTGGCAGAGCGTACCACTGAACTTTCCTTCAGCCCAACAGGAGGAGCTGAGGAGTCTTTAGCAATATATTGTTGGGGTTGCTCCTTGGTTTTCTTAGTTCTTTTGGAATCAAGTTGGGTGTCAGAATGTTTCCTTTTAAGAGGAATAGAGGTTGTAGTTGGGGTATCAGCGGTGGGTTTGTCCGCTGAAGGAGCTGCAGAAGTAGAAGAAGTAGAAGGATTTAGAAGAGTTAAGAGTGTAGAAAGACGTACCTCATTCACCACTGGTTTGAAGTCGAGTATCTTACGGCCAACCTGAGAAAGTTTCAGGTCACCCTCTTGAGGATAGTTGTCCTTCAGGCCTTTTTGGAATATGGCGCTGATGAACCGAGGATATGGAACCCATGGAAGTCTGTCAGCGACGGTGTCCACTCTGAGTACCAGGTCATCATAGATAATCGATGCCCAGTCTATATGTAGACCTTTCAGCAATGCATATCCCATTGCTTGCTGAGGCTTAGCGGCTTGGTCAGAGGAGCCGCTCTTGGCAGTCATGCAGCTGATCACATGGGCGAAGATGAAATTCATCTCGCTGGGCATTTTTGATTTCTTGATAATGGCCAGCTTCTTCTCGGGCTTCATATCCCTTCCAGTTTCCCATACATAGCCCATTGCATCAAAGAATGCAATGATGGCTTCCCTGTCTGAGTTTTTCTTGGGGTCAGGGAGGGGAACGAAGGGTTTTTCTTTGGTTGCGATGGGAAGGCTGAGGGCTTTGCGAATGATGGCAGGGGTGATCTTCATGGTGCCATATTCGATATCGCAAAGGATGCAGTCAATTGTTTTGGAGGGGTCTTTGGCTGATGGTAGCTGAGAGTGTCTGGCAGAGTACCAGAATTGTGATAGCAAAAACTGATGTGCAGGACGGGTTATGGTCAGGGCTGTGGAGATGCAGCAATTCTTGAGGAATTTCACAGCATCATCTAGATGTGTGACTTGCTTTCGAGGAGGAAACTCTAGAAGCGCATAGAGGTTATTCACTTTAGTCCAATCCAGCTTGTCAAGAGAGAACTTGACCTGAGGAGCCTTGAGGATTTCCACTTCCTCAGCAGTATCATCAGCAGCAGTGTTCTCAGCGATGGTGTTCTTGGGAATGTCAGAAGATGCCATTTTCTGTATTATCAGTTCAACCAAATATTAACAGATAAGAATAATTTTAACGTGGAAAGATTTTCCAATAAGATGGTTCGAATTTTGTCCATTTCATTCAGACAACATGTCTTAATGAAGATTAGGGTTTTTCTTGTTTTTGAAAAACGATATTTCAAACCCAATAAAAATCTTGTTTTCCAGTTTCCTTTGAAGATAGGGATTCTGGAAAAACGAATGAAGAACAAGTTTAAGATTTTTGCATTTAAACTTGAAGAACAACCATGAAATGGTTGTATTCATAAAACCATGAAAGAGAATGATTTCATTTTTAAGAAGTTCTTTTGTTTGATCTTGTTAAAACAAAGAGAAGATCAGAAACAAGTTATTTGCATTTGGTAAATAATAAGAACATATTAACCTTTGATGTTTGAAGAAGATGAACAGTTGTTCTTGAAAAAGCGAGAGCAAAATGCAACAGTGAATTCTTTCTTTGCTTGGAGGAGAAGTTCGCGTAAAAGGAAAATATAAACGAATAATTTGTTTATATAAAGAGATTTAGAAAGAGAAAATCTTGAGCGGGAAAAGATTTTCATCATGACACGGACACGTGTTTGCATTTGATTGGCGAGTAAACGAAACGTGCAAACGGGTGTCAGAAAGAAGAACGTGCCAGGGCTTGTCCGTTGTAATGACGTCACAACTGTCCTTTCATATTCATGGTTGTCTCTGAGGTTTTGAAAAACTCAGGGATACTTTTGAAAATATGAAGCACTGAATTTAGAAATATCAGTGAAGGTTTTTAGAAATTTCAAAGTATCGCTGATAAGGAAGAGATATTCAGCGATGTAATTTATTTTGAAATCTTGCATTTACATGCGATTGTCAGAGAGAGAAAAACATACCTTGATATCAGCGAATCAAGTTTATTCAGAGAGAAGATGATAGAATAGGTTATATAAGTTGATTTTATCCCGAGGGCTATACAAGTTTGTATAATCGTATCGCTGATCAAAATGGGAACCGCTGAAGATTTTATTCTTCAAAGTTCAGCATTCCAAGCTCGTTGATGAGAAAGTTGAATCTTGTCTCATCAAGAGGTTTGGTGAACAGATCAGCTAACTGATAATCAGTTGGGATAAAGTGAAGTTCTATATCACCATTCATCACATGATCTCTGATAAAATGATACCTGATTTTGATGTATTTTCTCTTTGAGTGTAGCACTGGATTATTGGCTATAGCGATGGCACTTGTGCTGTCGCAATAGATTGGAATATTTGAGAGCTGAAGGTCATAGTCCAGTAGTTGATTTCTCATCCACAAGACCTGAGAACAGCAGCTTCCAGCGGCTACATACTCAGCTTCAGCTGTAGAGGTGGACACTGAGTTTTGCTTTTTACTTGTCCAACTTACCAGCTTTCCACCCAGGAGCTGACATCCTCCTGTGGTGCTTTTCTTATCCATTCTGCAACCTGCAAAATCATTATCTGAATAGGCGATTAGATCGAATCCTGAGTCTTTGGGATACCAAAGACCTAGATTCGTTGTACCCTTAAGATATCGAAAAATTCGCTTTACAGCTTTCATATGAGATATCTTAGGTTCAGCTTGATATCGTGCACACAAGCATGTTGCAAACATAATATCGGGTCGGCTAGCTGTAAGATACAAAAGTGAGCCGATTATCCCACGGTACAAGGTGACATTAACAGGAATACCCTTAGTATCCTTATCAAGTGTCAGCGGTGGTGCCATAGGGGTTTTCATAGCTGAACTTTCAGTTAAGTCGAATTTCTTCAGCATATCTTTAACATACTTTCCCTGATTAATGAAAGTTCCTTTTTCATTTTGCTTTATCTGAAGACCAAGGAAATATTCTAGTTCACCCATCATGCTCATCTTATACTCATCTTTCATTCTATCAGCGAAGCGAGTACAAAGATCAGGGTTAGTAGAGCCAAATATAATATCATCAACATATATTTGAACAATAATGATGACCTTTTACTTTCCTGAAAAATAGAGTTTTGTCGATTTTACCTCGCTCAAATTTTTCAATATGGAGATAAGTAGAAAGAGTGTCATACCATGCACGTGGAGCTTGCTTTAAGCCATAAAGTGCCTTATCCAGTTTATAAACATAACATGGACGCTTAGGATTTGAGAATCCTGGAGGTTGTTCCACATAGACTTCTTCATTCAGCTTTCCATTTAGAAATGCTGACTTAACATCCATCTGATATAATTTGAAGTCTTTGTGTATAGCGTATGCTAAGAATAGACGAATATATTCTAATCTTGCTACTGGAGCAAATGTTTCGTCATAATCTATGCCTTCCTCTTGTCTGTATCCCTGAGCAACAAGACGATCCTTGTTGCGGGTTACAGTTCCATGTTCGTCCAACTTGTTTCGATAGACCTATTTAGTGCCTATCACTGTTTTGTCAGTTGGTCTTCGAACAAGTTTCCAAACTTTGTTTCTTTCGAATTCAGTCAGCTCTTCTTGCATCGCGCTGACCCAGTTTGGATCTTTGAGGGCATCATCTACTTTCTTTGGTTCAGTTAGTGAAATAAAATTAACAAATAAACAAATATTACCTGCACTTCATCGAGTCTGAATACCAGCGTTTGGATCACCAAGAATTTGATCAATTGGGTGATTTACAGTCCATCGCTGAGCCGGAGCGTGAGACGCTGACTCAACCTGAACAGGAGGAGCTGAAGATGAGGCTTCAGCGACGTATGGAGTATTAGCCAAGAGAGGAATGGATGCAGTTGTCATTATATTCACTGATTGCTGAGAAGTAGATGGAATGTCTGAGACATTGGGTTCAGAAGCAGGTATAGTGTTTATAGGAACAACTGAGACCCATGAAGTTTCAGCTTCACTATTCTGCATATTTGGGATGATAGTAGGACCATCATCTTCAACGGTATGAGCACGAGGAGTGGGAATATCTTCTGAATCACCAAGATGAGAAAACATCCATTGATTCAGTTCTTCAGTGTCAGCGGATGGTTTAGAGTTCGCTGAACGGGACTCGTCAAACGTGACGTGAATTGTTTCTTCAACAGTTTATCTTCTTCGATTGAAGACTCTGAAGGCTTTGGAAACTGAGGAGTATCCAAGAAAGATAACATCATCATCCTTAGGATCAAACTTTCCAAGGGCATCTCTGTTGTTCAGTATGAAACACTGACATCCAAAGATGTGAAGGAAGCTGATTGAAGGCTTTCTCCCATGAAAAAGTTCATAGGCAGTTTTATTGAATCTTTTGACTATCAGCGACCTGTTTTGCGTAAAACAAGCGGTGTTGACAGCTTCTGCCCAAAACTGAGTAGGCAGGTGAGAATCGCTGAGCATTGAACGTGCAACTTCAATAATTGTTCTATTTCTTCTTTCAGCGACTCCATTTTGTTGCGGTGTTCTCACTGAAGAAAAGTTGTGAGAAATACCCTTACTCTCAAAGAAGGAATCAAGAGAACTGTTTTTGAATTCAGTCCCATGATCACTCCTTATTGAGCGAACGGTCAAATTGTTCAGGGTTTCCATCTTCCGAACAAAGGTGATGAGTTCTTCAGGGGTGTCACTCTTGGAACGGAGAAACATAACCCATGTATAACGAGAGAATTCATCAACTATGACCAGTGTATATTTCTTTCCAGCGATGGATTGTTTGTTAACAGGGCCAAACAAATCCATATGGAGTAGTTGTAGAGGAGATAACACTGAGGAAACTTGCTTTGATTTAAAGCTTGCTTTAGTCTACTTCCCTTTTTCACACGCTGAACATAAAGACTCTTTGGCGTATGAGTGTTGAGGTAGACCAGTGACTAACTCTTTTGAAGAAAGAGTGTTCAGTGTCTTGAAATTCAGATGAGAGAGCCTCTTATGCCATAGCCAGTTGACATCAGATGAGGCTTTTGAGAAGAAACAGGAGTTCTCAGTGGTTGTTGAGTCCATGTTTATTACATAAACATTTTCCAAACGATAACCGCTGAGAGCTATCTTCTCCTTTTTGTCAGTGACAAAGCAGGATTCCTTAGTAAAGATTACTTTGTTATCCTTATCGCAAAGCTGACTGATGCTTAAAAGATTATGCTTCAGCCCTTCAACATATGCGACTCTTCTGAAGGTGGTTGTACCATTTGAGAGTACACCAAACCCTCGGGTATGTCCTTTTCCATTTCCACCGAAAGTCACAGAGGGACCCTTCTCTTCCTTGTATTCAGCGAGCATGCTTTTCTTTCCAGTCATGTGTCTAGAGCATCCGCTATCGAGATACCAGATACCCTTCTGAACCTGCATCACAAAGGAAGATCAGTTTTTCTTGGGTACCCACTTAACCATGTGTACACGTTTGTCAGTGGAAGCAGTTGGAATGGAAGGTTCAGCAGTCTTCGCAGCATTTGACGATTCAGCTTTGTCAGTCTTCACTTTAGTTAATTTCTTAACCTCGGTGGTCTTCTTTGCCTTGGGGCAATCTTCACCTTAGCTATCTTATCAGCTTTGGTGGTTGTGGGGCACTTACTAGCAATATGATCAGTGAGTCCACAATGATAACATTTCCTATAACTAAAAGTAGTTCTAGGACCATTTGAATGCTGAGCTTTTGATTTTGAATTAGAAGGACCAGCACCAAAAAAGCTTTTGGCTTTAGAAATTGGAGGAACATTAAGTTCTTCAGATTTCTTACCAAGGACATCCACTCTGAGTCTAGGAGTAGATCGCTGAATAGACCCACGCTGAGTAGATCCAAAGATCTGATTCCTTGATCCAGAGGAATAAATCACTAAAGCTTTAGAAGTATTCAGCTTTGGTACTAAAGTACCCTTTTGAGGATTTTGGTTCAACGCAATTCCTTTACCTTTATCTTTTAAGACAGAGGTAGGTTTTGGATAAACCATTTTCTCTTTACCTTTTGAAGAGGTAGAGATTTCCTCAGGGATAGGCGGTCTAGAGGACGAACACTGAGAGGATGAAGTGTCAGCGACTGAGGATACGAAAGTTCCAAATAAGAGCATGGAACGATCAGTGGTTGGTTCTTGAGTTTCATATTTGTAACCAAGACCACGTTTATCACTCAGGGGTATCTGAGACTTAATTATCTCAGTGATCTTTGTTGAAGAGTTACACCATCCTTCAACAGTAGCTTTTTCAGCTTTCAAAGCAGCGATAGCTTTTGCTCGTTCGATTTTGACTAGCTGATTTAAGTGCACTTGATCTTTAAAATCTTCTTCAATTTTAGAAAGTTTTTCTATTTGAAGGTGACAGTTTTTTAGCTGTTCAGCGAGATCAAGGTTTTGGTTTTCAACTATTGTTTTGCCATTCAAGGCTTCATATAAACTTCTAGTCAAGAGATCGATTTTACGGAGACTATCAGCTTCATCAATATTTGCAATATTTGTAAAGAAGGAAGGTGATACCTGAATTGCAGATGTTGAAGTAGAGGGAATGTCTGAACTTTCTTCCTCATCTTCAATCTTTGCCATAAGACAGAGATTTGCTTCATCATCCTCAGAATCAGATGATGATTCTTCTTCTTCAGAAGCAGCCCAATCGTAAACCATCAGGCCTTTGCCTTTCTTCTTGAAGCTTTTCAGCTTTGCATATTTTTCTTTCAGCTTAGAATATTTGTCATCTTTATTCCTGGGAATAAAGGATTTCTTGGGAAACACTGAGTTTCTCGATACTTTCTTAGACCTGCACTCGTTAGCGAAATGTCCAATCTTTTCGCAGTTAAAACAAGTAGCAGCAGCCTTATCAACAGTAGCTGATGATCTTGGCTTATTAGTTATTGAAAGAGGTTTGTTCTTTCTGAACATTTTCTTTTTGGCGAATTTCCTGAACTTTTTTGTTAGGAGAGCCAAAGATTCATCATCATCTGAAGAGTCAGAATCTGATGACCTTTCAGAGTTACTCTCTAACTCAGTGATAGTGACCGAGGGTCGCTGAGTAGAGGGTTCCTCTGAGATTAAAGCAACAGGGGTGCTTTTGGAGTCTTTTACAAGATTCTTCTTAAGATGACCTGATTGCTCATGATTCAGCATCGTGCCATATAAGGTAGCAAGGGTCATTGATCTTAGATCTTTTGACAGCTTGAGACACATAGATTAACTGTCCCAGCTTTCAGGTAAACATTCTAGAAACTTTGTCAGCACTTCAAAGTTAGAATATTCCTTACCAACAGTTTTCAGATCTATTATTAAGCAATTAAAACGTTGGTGAACTTCAGAGAGAGTCTCATTCTTACCACAAATGAAACTTTCATACTGTCTTACCAGGTTGATCTTTCGAGAGTCCTGGACTTAAGCAGTACCTTCATATTGAACACATATTGTGTCCCACATGGCTTTTGAGGATTTCAGGTTCATGACGGAATGGTAGACTTCGTCGGGAAGAGCCATGGATAGTATGGATCTGGCTTTTGTGTCTATAGCCACTTTCTTCTTATCTTCGTCAGTCCACGTATGAACTTCTTTGGGTACCAGCCTTTCTGGAATAGCAGGTCTATTCTCAGCGGCAGGTACTGCGGCATCAATTCTTACAGGAATAAATGGGTTGTTTTCAAGATAATAAGGCATAGTAGGGTCTACACCTTCTAAGAAGAGAGTCATCCTATTTTTCCATAGATTAAAATTATCTCTGGAGAATCTAGGGGGTTTTGCAAGAGAACCATTGTCGATATAATTTGTGTTTGTGTTAGTAGCCATTGTTCAGAAATAGCAAGGAAGAGAAATCTTAGTATAGATTAGATCTTGTTTATGAGATTAAACAAATCCGCTCTGATACCACTTGTTGGTCCCGAAGGGCTATACAAGTTTGTAGAAGGGGGGGGGGGGGGGGGTTGAATACAAACACACAGATTTTACTTTTCTAAATTGTTTATTGATAATTCATTAACAATTTACAGCTTGTTGCGGAAACAAGATTAAGGATAAATCCTAAATCTAAACAAGTTGGAACACTAAGTTTCTTGCACTAAGAATGAGAAGGAAATTACTAATAATAACCTATCTCAAGATAAGAAGGATGAACTTGTCCAGAGTTAGCAAGTTACTTCAAAATGAAGTGAGTTCATCTTCTTATATACTGCATGCATTTAATGCATGGCAGTATACACTTTACACGTGGCAGCAGCTGATTGGTTGCATGTCATTGACCTTTGTTGACAACCTTAGTAGCCGCATGTTGAACAGTGTAGTATCAGAGAGGTTGTACGAATTCAGACAATAAGGAGGTTCTTTTTCTGACATATCGTACGGAGTCGTGCAAGGGTGGTTAAGACAAAAGTACTTTGTACGGAGGACTTCATGATCAGCTTTTCGTTGATTCAGCGATCTATCATTCTTTATCAGCGAATGATAGAGTTCAGCGATAGCTAAAGTCTTGTACTTGATACTTCACGTTGATTGGACAAATCTGAGTCTTCGCTGATCCGCATCAGTTCATTAGGAGACTTGTCGCTGGTTCTTGAGCTTGATCTTCGACTTCAGCGTAGAACCTATGTTGACGTGAAACTTGTCTTTAGGGATTATAAGTAAACAACTAACTTATCAGCGATCACCATAAGTACTGAACAGGCTCATAGTATTATGGTGAACAGTTTCGCTGAATGTTTAATCTAAAGAGCGAGAGTTCCTATCAGCGGTACTGTAAGATCTTAGTACTTATCAGCGATAGTGAAACTCTGATACATACTGTTTACTTAAAATTTTCACTAAGTTTATAAGAGAGGGTCATTATCAAATCACTGAGGGTTTGGATCAACATAATAGACTTTGTAGTCCCGGTAGTGTTTAATTTCATAGTCACTGTATTGGTATTGGGCCGTGGGCAAAGGATTCACTTGGGCCGCATGCATGAACTTTCCTTGTGGTTTCCATCCGTGATGGGCCGAGAAATAAGGTGGAATGTTGGATTTCCTTATAGACTTCAACATGGAGTTCAATATGGATTTTATGGACTTAAATATGGAATCGTTTATATATTGGATTAATAAGAGAAATTAGGATTTAAGATAGAAAGAAGTGAATATTAAATTATTAGACTTACGAGTTACATCTCCTACTTTTAGGTTTTCCATCTAGAGGTCGGGAGAGTAAGTAAGAAGTCTTGAGACGAGAAGAAACTACAGCGCCAGGTGAGTTTTTCTAACTAAAATACGTGATCTTATGTGTTTTCCAAGGAAAGTGATTATATGAAAATGCTCTGTTATTGTACATGACTTTTACATAAATGAAAGCTTAATATTTTACTGATCAGGGTATGTTTATGAACATGATCTATTTACAAGCTTTTACGAATATTTTCCCATGAAAAGTATGCTCTACTGAAAAGATTATTCAGCAATGAAACGAATTGTAAAGTGTATTCTAAATCTCATGTTTATGACTATGATGGTTTATGTGAATGCTATGTGGAGTCGGTCTGCACTATGGAATCAGAGATAGATCCTCGGGTTCTGATGATCCCTTGGATATGTATGACAGACTGGTAGGTTGGAATCCGTTTCCTCTAATCCGGTAGAGGGGAGTCCGTGTGGGCTCCGGAAAGGGGAGTCTGCGTAGGCTCCTGGAAGGGGAGTCTGCGTAGGCTCCGGGAAGGGGATTCTGCGTAGGCTCCGGAAGAGGCGAGAAGGGAACCTACTGGGACGCCGATCGTGGAATGTTTTTATGATCCATTACACAGTGCAGTACCATGAATGATGTTTATGTGAAGAATGTGAATTGTTTTATAAATGATTTTTATAATGTTGATGTACACTGTTTATGGAGGGAGCTCACTAGACCTCATGGTCTAACCCTCGCTTTTCAAAACTAAAACCTTTTCAGGTAAGCATTTAGTAGGAGACTTAGGTAAGTGAGCAAGCGCAGGATAGAGTACTGATGCAGTTAGCGACAGAGCCGGTGCCACTTGTAGCTATAGTTGTTCTCAGTTGTGTATAGGTTGAACCTTAGTTTATGAATGATGTAACGAGATTTTGGGGACCCAGATTTGAAGAGTGTTATGAGTTATTGCTATGTATGTCCTATTGTGATTTTGGGATGTTACAAATTTGAGTTTTGCTTGGGAATAGTAGTTAAAGGGAAACAACATTTAAGAAATATTATTCACATTTTTGTTATGATAGGTCCAGTGGCGGATTTAGGATTTTTTCCTAGTGGGGTCACCATTTAAGGTAGATTAAATGCGCGTGAAGTTGCCCGTGTAATTTTAGCCTAAATTCACCGTTTCGAGGAATTTTAAAGTTTTTTTTGCTTGATTTCAAGAAATTTGTAAGATTTTTTGTTGATTTCGATAGACTTTTTCGATTTTTTAGTTGATTTCGACAGTGTTTTTTAATTTTTTTAGTTGGTTTTGATGCACTTTTTTTGGTTGATGGATAAAATTAAAAAAATGTTTTTGCCTTAGAAATTACCCATTTTTTTCTTTTAAATGCCCCCCCCCCCTCTATACCATGCTACATCCACCAATGGATAGGTCTATGTAACTGTTAGATTAGGTTGTGTTAAACATTTTTAAATTTTGTACTTATCGTAACTTTTAAATTTCTTTTATTTTGATTATATTTATATTATATTTTTGAATTTTGATATTTTGATATTTTGATTACCTTAGTTGGTCCAAAATTGAGTTCAATTGTTTTTCATTTGTCATCAATTTAATGAACTTTAAGGCATCATTTGGTAAAAAAAAACTAGCTTATATTTTTTGGACACATGTTCGGATGTGCTAGCCTATAAGCTAGCTTTTTTATAAGTTATTTTGAGTAGCTTATGAGTAGCCGTTTAGGACTTTTTTTCAATTATCTATACTACTTTATAAAAGCATATTCATCAAAAGTCTCAAAAACAACCCACAATGCATAAGGTACTGCCCATTTATCCTTAAAGTCTTAAAAGCAATATATCATCTTCCCAAGATGACCACTCCAGGTTATCTTTCCCACTGATTGATCATGTGTATTACTCGCTTGTATTGATCTCATTCCACCTTTTTGCTTGTATCGATCTCCTTAAACCTTTTCAGTGTTTTCCTTCAACTACCTTCTGCTTGTATCAACGCCTTCAATAAATCACGGTGGTTCAAGATAAGCTTCTTTATGGTTTATGTATGCATTTTGTTCCAAGTATGTTGGTCCACGCTCAAGCTTTATCGATTTGCTCCTCCCTTCTCTTTCCACCTCTTTCATCCTCGCTCAACCTTTATCTGCAATAACCCTTCTTTCTTACACCTATGGCGACCCTTCTTCCTTACCATGCTATCGGATTGTTTTCAAACGACGCCTTTGGGTTTTAGTTTTTGTTAAGTTGTGTTATGTCCAAATATCTGGTTGTTGCTCCCTCTTCGATCTACTCAGCTTCAACAAATGGTTTTGTTTTTCTTTTTGGGCTTCAATCAAATGCTGCTCCATCTCATTTGATTAGAGAAATAATGCATTATTTATCGAATAAAATGAAAGTAAGATACATCAAGGGTTATAACATAAATTATATTCCTCTTAAACTTGACTATGTTCTCGTTTAAACTTGCCCATATATATGATTTCATAATGAAATATATCTCTCGCTTCAGAAAAAAGATAAAACATATATTCATATTTTATGGACAATGTACTTTGCTTTCCAATGTTATTTTAATTATCAACAAAAATAATTGATACCAACATAAAGTTAAATAATAAGTGGGAAGTTTGATTTTTCGAGCTTATGTACATCCATATAACTAGACCATGCGTCAATCTTCCAAATTGCCTCCTTTTTTAGCCTATTCTCTCTAGAGCTTAGTTTAATTTACATGTTTCAACCTACAAAGTGATCTAACAAATTTCTTATATGCGATAACTATAAACTACCTCTTATTTCATGTTTCTTGAAAGAAGAAACAAACATACAAGGGTTATAATTGGAAAAAGAAAATCTCATGGAAAAACCATCTAAAATAGATTTTTGAAAAAGTTAGTTTATATATGGTTTCCAAAACAATATGTTTTCACAAGACCCAGATAAAAATAACAAACACTAGTTTGTAAACGTTTAAAGGTACTCCTGAAATAATGACCGGTAACACTTGTCGACTCTGTTTTATTAATTATTCCCGACTAGTTTTTGCAATATCTAGAGAATAATCGTTAACCCGACAAGGTAACATAAAAATTTATCAAAAGAAAAAACTACATATAGCAACTGTTTCTAATATTTTCATCTCTTATTAGCTTAAAAAACACGTCTTGATGAACCAAACATCTGATCAAGGACGATGACGAGAGCCATAGCGATAGGAGGTTCGATCAAAGGTTGCACAACCAAACGGAAAACATTTACTCCGAGAGCAACAGTACCTCCCTTGGCTTCCTTGCTCCTGATATCAACAACACAACGTCGTGTATCATCATATACAACGCAAGACCTCTGGGCATATGATCCATTGATCTCATACATCGGAACTCTTGTATTGTTGTTCTTCGATGAACCTACTTTGCTAACGTAAGCCAGGGACTTGGTGTTGAAAACGTTCACGTGTTTCGTGACCGAATATCGTGGATTTACTGTTGTTTCTCCGTCACACACTTGCCAGTTATCCGAAAGACTTAGCCTCTGACAATAATTAATAAAGAATTTGGTTAATCAATATGTAATTCAACTTCAGACAAAATTTTGTTTCTATTTGTGGTGTAAATCATACATAATTTGATTTACATGCATAACAAGATAAACATACCTTGCGGAGAATGGTGAGGAGAGGGTGGCCGGAGGCATCCATGAGAACAATCTCACCATTCCCTCCGGGGACATAGTTATCTACTCGAAATACAAGGTTGTCGTTGGTTTTATATTTTAATAGAACAGGTTGGAAAAAGGTAAACATATCAAAAGGACTAAAATGCCCTTCACTTAACGACTGAAGTTAACGCCAGTTAGTGTTAGGGACCAAATCGTTACGAAAATACGAACCACGGGGCCTAATTTGGAATAAAAAAATTGTAGGGACCATTTTCGTTTCGTTTTTGAAACCACAGGGACCAAATCCGTAATTTATTCTAGATATTAACATGAGGGACCGGATCCATAACAAAAATAAAACCATAGTGATCATTCTTGTAATTATTTCATTTGAGGGACCCGATCCAAAATT
Organism: Saussurea involucrata; assembly: GCA_033807775.1. Lineage (NCBI taxonomy): Eukaryota > Viridiplantae > Streptophyta > Magnoliopsida > Asterales > Asteraceae > Saussurea > Saussurea involucrata. The sequence continues at coordinate 91,156,612 of CM066327.1, read as the reverse complement.
ACACGAAACCAAGGGGACGAAATTTGTAATTTACTCTATATTATAATTGGTCACATAAAAAGCTACTAGGTGGCCTAAAAGAAAAGGAAATGGTTTTGGAAGATTTTGATGCCTCGATGTCTACTCTTTTGAGGTATAATACAATTTCATGTTTCATGTTATAATTTTATTCAGGGATTGGTTGTTTAGATTCTGAATGATTTTATGTAGAATGATCAAATTAACTATCAAACAATTATTTGGTTATTCGCTAAGTGTAACGGGTGGATAAAAACCCTATAACGTGGAGATATCATCCTATCAATTGTATTAAGCCGATGTAATGATCTCACCATTCCAAACGGTGAAGACCATCGGATTTTTGCCGACGACGGAGGATTTGGGTGGCAAAATAGGAAATGGAGTGATGGGCGTTGGGTACACCTTTGTCATGATGAATTAAAGCACAAGAAATTGTATGGTTTTGAGAATTTAGTGGATGATGCGAAAGGAAGGATGTTACAGTCTTATAGTTTCCACTCAAATGAAGAATATATCCCATCCAAAGAATACTATATAATTGCAAAAACTAGGGTCTTGAGGCCAAATCTTTTACAACATGTGTTTTATTTGTTTTTCATTGTTGTGGTAACATGTTATGTTTCTTACTCTCTTAACACAATTTATTCCATTTGTGGAAAAATAAATATTTTAAACTTATACGACAAGAATTTACTTTAGTTTGATTTTGTTCAAGTTCCCGAATAAAACCAAATCCAAAGATCATGATCATGTCTTGAGTATGTATCTTGTATGTAAATATTTACTTTAGTTTACTTTAAGTAATGGGGTTAATTGGTTCAACGACCCAAAGATTTGACAAGTGCAAGGATAACTAAGTGGATTTGTCAGGTTAATTGTCTAAGTGGACAAGTCGTATGGTTAGGTGATTTTCTGTGAACAACATCCATGAGTTCGATCATCAATGTGTGCAATAGTGAACAATTGAACACTAGTTTTTTTCCATCATACAATTAATTTATAATGATTGATATTGTGAAAAAAAAATTATTGAAAAAGTTATTTACGCATGAAAATAATGGATTCATTGAACTCTTCAGCTTACCCGAATCGTTTACAAAAGTAGATGCATTAATGATTTGAGTTTTGGTTGGGAATAGTAGTTAAACGGAAAGAAAACTTGAGAAATATTATTCACATTTATATTACGCAGGTCTATGCTCTACAATAAAAAATGAGCTTTAGAGAAGAAACATTTAGAGAATGTTTTGAAAATGTATCTAAAGATGAGTTTTAGGGATGGAATGAAACGAAAAAAGTGAAAGAGTGTGACCAAAGCTAGGGAGACTATTAGAAAAGGATTTTGAGTCGAATAATACATTATTAAAAATATCTCTAAAGGTTTTAGAGACGCTTCTTAAAAAACGTCTCTAAAAGTAGAAAAAAAAAGATTTAGCGACGGATTTTTAAGTGTCCCTAAAAGATAAAAGTTATTTTTAAAAAAATAAAATATAATTAGATAAATCCTTTTGGTGTTGTTCGGTTCATTTTCTATTAGGACTTGAATGAATATAGCTGTCTGTATGAATATAATTGTCTGTATGTTAACAAATAAGTTGTTGTTTGATTGTTGTGCTGAATAAACTGTCCGAATGTCATAAATGTCCACTTCACCCCCAGTATTTATTTTTGTCTGAAAAAATAACTATTGTTTAATAAAAATGTTGAATAAATGACTTCTAATTATAAAAAAAATATCAATGTAAACGTTAAATAAATTATTTTTACAAGAAAACACTACAAGAAAACTGGGCATCAGTGACGAAAAATTAGCGAGGGAAAAAATCCCTCGCTAATTAGCAAGGGATTAGCGAGGGATTGACCACAAACCCAATCCCTCGCTAATCCCTCTCTAATTAGCGACGGATTAGCGAGGGATTGGGTTTGTGATTAATCTCTCATTAATCCGTCGCTAATCTGTCGCTAATTAGTGAGGGATCGGCCACAAACTCAATCCCTCACTACTCCCTCGCTAATTAGTGAGGGATTAGCGAGGGATTGGGTTTGTGATTAATCCCTTGCTAATCCCTCGCTAATTTGTCGCTAATTAGTGAGGGATCGGCCACAAACTCAATCCCTCGCTAATCCATCGCTAATTAGTGAGGGATTAGCGAAAGATTGACTTTGTGATTAATCCATTGCTAATCCCTTGCTAATCCATCGCTAATTAGTGAGGGATTTGCAAGGGATTAACCACAAACCCGATCTCTCGCTAATCCCTCACTAATTAGCGATGGATTAGCGAGGGATTGAGTTTGTGGTCAATCCTTCGCTAATCCCTCACTAATCAGCGAGGGATTAGCGAGGGACTCGTGTAATCCGTCGCTAATTAGTGAGGGATTAGCGAGGGAAAAGGGTTTGTTTTCTTGTTTTCTCATTTATATATATGGGTTATGTCTAGACATATATATGTGTATATGTTTTATGTATGTGTTTTATGTATCCGCCGATCCGTATTATATATTGGTATACATGATGTGTGTGTGTTAGTTGATAACGACAATAGAATCTAAAGGTATATTGTTGTGTCTATGTGTTATATATAGATTTATATGCATGTTTATATGTGAATGAGGCTAAGGCACGAAATCAATTAAGAGATTCTAAAGAAAAGAGGACGACTTAAGACAACAAGAACGGCCATAAGAAGTAAGTCACTTGCAAGTCCACGAAGAATCAAATTCTGATTTATTAGCAAAGAGGCGAAAAAATTAATAGATTCACCATCCCACTCGAATGGATTCAAGAAGGCAAGAACCAACGAATACCTTCTTCAGGTGCTGAATCACAGACAAAGCAACGAAGCCATCATAGTATTTTTTAATTCCTCCGAAAGGAATAAACAATGTGGATGTGTTGTTTGGTAACCACATATGATGTGTATATGTGTTATATATATGTCTAGGCGAAAAATCATGAAAAGTTTAGATTAACGTGAGAAAATCCGTTTGAAAAGGGCACGAAATACTTTTACACAAAAACTTACAATAACCGTGTAAAAAACATATACATTTTTACACAGTTTTGAAAAGAGGAATCGTGTAAAAAAACTGAGAGTCATTTTACTCGTTTTTTTAAACCATGTAAAAAAGACTATTTTAATAATTATATATATTCTATACAATACTTGATTCTATCTTTCTTGATAGAATTGATATACAAAAAGGGTAGAAGCAGAGTGTTCACAAAGTGAACGCAAAATTAAAGGCTTAACACAATTATAAAACCAACCTGTAATTAAATTGTTGACATCGTGAATTGAACTGTACGGATTTAATCCTGTCCTTAAAGGTTTTATACGACTACCCTTTTCGATGTGAGTCTCAAAGTCGCAAAGCCCCATGATTTGATACAGATGAAACTGACTATCAACAACAATTGATAGTCGATTTGAACAAAGATGATGCAGAAAATTAGTACAACTCTTGAAGAAGATGGAAGGCACAATAGAGAGAAATTATATAGAGAGAGATTGAATTTTCTTAGAGATATTGGGAGAGAGTTTTCAACTTGTATTTGTATGGAAAACACCCCCAAAAACCCTAGTTTCCTCCCAAAGAATAGGAAGCCACTAACTAAAAAAACTGGAGACTAAGTCTCCAATGATTTTAATAAATATAAATCCTTTTTAGTAAATAAAAACTTTTTTATTTAAACTTTTAATTTAAGATGATAATTATCTAAAAAATTCACTTCTCATTTTGTCTATAAATTTCCGTAAAAAGGAATGCATGAAAGCATATGAGTCCATAAACTACTTGAAGGACCATTGAGGGAAATGACTTATAATGTTCTTTGTTATTTATTTACCTACCAATGTGGGATGGAATAAAACCTTCCAAGCTCACAAAAATTCCAACATCAACTTGCTAATGACATCTCATGTTTTTTGTTATTGATGTTATATCTGTTGTATGGCATGCAACTCCCTAATCAATTTTGGAAAATAACGTCCTATCTCGATGCTTATTCGATTTTGAAGTGGATTCTCTTTTGTCTTCCAGTCCCATCTATGTATGTCATATGTTTCATATGTGCTATGTGTTGGAGATACGCTCATTTAACACAACAAAATAGTAATTGTTCCAAAATTCATGGGCCTATTTGGTTCCACACAAAGTTTAGCTATGAAAAAAAGCAAGAAATCCTATTAGAGGGTTTAACGAGTAATTAACTAACAGTGTTCTAATTAATATGGGAGTACTAGAGGGGCTAACTAGTAATTAGTGCATACTTGTAACTAGATAATATCAAATTAGTCTAGATAATTATGAGAAATCGATGAGATATTATTTAAAGGGGATTCTAAACACAAAACCCTAACCCTAATTTTGGAATAAGCTCTCTCCCTCTCCTCTCTCTTGATCACGGCACACATACCCTCCCACAAAGGGGCTTTGACCGATTCCATTCACAAGACACAAAAGTGATTCAAGTTTGGTGGTTTTGGAGATCGCGTAGAGAAGAGAAAGGAGGCGATTTCTTGCTACATACAACTACATGTTTGGGGTGTGTTGTTGATAGAGAGATTCCTGTTATTGGATTCTTCATTGTCATCAAAAGAGGTCTTTCTAATCTCTCTTTTGTTATTGTTTGTTACATGTATGCTATTGTCACCTGATCTCCGGAAGATTGTGTGTGTGTTTAAGTTTCTGCTATTTTGATTAAAAGTTTTTTTAATACACACAATCCAATAGTGGTATCAGAGCCACAGTTACAATGTACAAGTACATAAAGAATCATTTTTTTTCATTATAGAATTTGGTTTTGGGTGTGGTTATACATTCAAGTGGGAAAATTGAATGTATGAAACACACACAAAAATAATTCTAAGGTTTTTTCTATTGGATTTTATGTTTTCAACATTAAAGTTTCTAATTTTGGATGTTTAGGGTTTCTAACCCTAAATTTCGAAATTATGGTTTTTGAGAACAATAGATTTTCAAGTTTTGAAATTTTAGGTTTAGAAGTCTTAATTTGAAGGTTTCAAAACATAAAGTTCGCATTTTTGGAAGTTTAGAGTTTTAAAACTTTAAATTAGGTTTTATGAATACATAAAGTTCCCAATTTTGGAAATTTAGGATTTTAATACTCTAAGTTAATATTTGAGAAAACAAGAGATTATATTTTGGACGTTTAGGGTTTTAAAGCCTAAATTAGGTTTTACAAGACTTATAAGTTCCTTACTTGGGAACTCTAGGGTTTTAAACTATAAAATATTGAAGTTTTAGAAATTAAAGTTTTCGTTTTTGGAAAGGCTTTTCTTTTTGAAACTTATAGTCTTTAAAACTAAAGTTTCGAATTCTAGGGTTTCGAGAAAACTAGGTTTTCGAAACCTTTCGAGAAAAGACCATGAAAAATGATTTCTTATTTCAATTGTTGATTTATTATATGTGTTTTCTCGAACTTTTTGATTCACTTGTATATTTCATGTTTGGATGGTTTTGGCATTGAACCATACTTGCATAAGTATAAAGTGTGTTTGTATGTTCAAGCAAAGATTGATTTAGTTTAAGTGTCATAGTGTATGTTGAAATCAATCTTTATCAAATAGTTGTCACTTGCATGGATTTGGCACTCCATTGCTTTTATATGCACAATTTGTGTTTGTATGGACCCGATAATAGTTTGCCTCGGTTAGACCTATGTGTTGTGATGTTTGGTTGTTGATTGGTATTTTTCAATTGGTTGTAATTTTTGAGCGGCCTGCGAGTCGTTTCCTATTTTTTTTTATTTGGAAAATAGTATATAAAAGAATAGGAATTTATTTTATTACATAATTGTAAAAGAAGACCGAAGACAACAAACAAGATTCATTAAGATTGAAGTCTTGGCGTGGACCCACTCGAGCATTGTAGAAATGGTGAGTTTAGTGGGAGCCGGCACATCATCTTATTGTTATTAGTCCATATTTTGACCAATTTTTCTCGTGGTGGCTCACGAAATAAACGCACAGGTTTGAAACAAATATTACCATTACTTTCATGTGATTGTGTTTTGTTTATTTATTATCCAGGTCTTGCATGCTAGATAATCTAAAATAATTTTGAAACACAATAATTTTTTATTAAATAGTTAATAAAACTTGCAAGTGCATTTTGGCAAATTGATAAAATTGGTTTTATAGTAAAGTTTTAAAATTGTTAAAACGAAATTTTCTAAAATGAAAACAAATAAAAAATGTTTTAATTAAGAAAACAAAAATCTGTTTTAATGTAAATCACACGCTACACATTTAAGGCACACATTTGAACTACTAATCTATCGGCGTGGAGAAAGGGCTAAAGCCAATGTGTCGGTTAGACGTAGGGATAATGTTTGGGACATTCGCGATATTCGAGAGTCTTCGGTTAAATGTCGTGTGTCTTAGATTCAATCTGGACTCGTGATCCATGAAAAACCTGTCACGAGAAAGGATTAGCGAGGAAACGATTAAAAATCCCAAGGAATAGGAAGCAATTAACTAAAAACGTTGGAGACTAAGTCTCCAACGATTTTAATAAATAAAAAACATTTTTAATAAATAAATAAATAAAACCGTTTTATTTAAACTTGAAATTTAAAATGATTTAAGATCATAATTATCTGAAAAATTCACTTCTCATTTTCTCTATAAATTTCCGTAAATAAAACACGAAAGCATGTGTGTTGGACCTCCCACTCACAACCCCCACCATGAGTCCATCAACCTACTTCAAGGACCATTTGAGGGAAATGACTTATAAAGTTCTTTGTTATTTATTTCCCTACCAATGTGGGATGAAAGAAATACCTTCCAAGCACACAAAATTCCAACATCAACTTGCTAATGAGATCATCATGTTTTGTGATATTGATGTTATATATGTTGTATGGGCATACAACACCCTAATCAATTTTGGAAAATGACGTCCTATCTCGATGCTTATTCGATTTTGAGTGGATTCTCGTTTGTCTTCCTTTAAACCAAGCCAATTTTGGAGCAGCTTTATGATAATGAAACCAACCAGCAAAAAGCATTAACGCTGCGAAGATTCCTATCTATGTATGTCATATGTTTGATATGTGCTATGTGTTGGAGATATGCTCATTTAACACAAATAAATAGTAATTGTTCCTAAATGCATGGTCCTACCGGTCGCACACAAAGTTTAGTTGTGAAAAAGCAAGAACTCCTATTAGAGGGTTTAACGAGTAATTAATTAAAAGTGTTTTAATTAATATGGGATTACTAGAGGGACTAACTAGTAATTAGTCCATATTTTGTAACTAGATAATATCAAATTTGTCTTGATAATTATGAGAATTCTATGAGATATTATTTAAAGGGGATTCTAAACACAAAACCCTAACCCTAATTTTGGAATAAACTCTCTCCATCTCCTCTCTCTTGATGACGGCGCACATAACCTCCCACAAAGGGGTTTTGGCCGATTCCACTCACAAGACATAAAAGTGATTAAAGTTTGGTGGCTTTGGAGATTGTATAGAGAAGATAAAAGAGACGATTTCTTGCTACAAACAACTACATCTTTGGGGTGTGTTGTTGATAGAGAGATTCCTATTATTGGATTCTTCATCGTCATCAAAAGAGGTCTTTCTAATCTCTCTCTTGTTATTGTTTGTTACTTGTATTTTATTGTAACCTGATCTCTGGAAGATTGTGTGTGTGTTTATGATTCTGCTATTTTGATTAACAGTTTTTGTAATACATACAACCCAACACTATGTTGTTTCCATAACTGAGGTAGCAACGTCTCTCTCATTTATTCTCTCTCTTCTTTGTGTTAAGTCATCTTGGGTTGTGAAGGGAATGTAGTAGAAAATCTCATTCACCCTGGTTTCGAATCCAGGCGTTGTCAAAACATTTATGACCATGGAGGTTCATTTTCGATGACTATTGGCCATGTGTGGTCCTCTGAGGGATTAGTCGGTGTGTGTATGTTAGCCCTGAAACCCATAGTTAACCAAAAAAAAGTCATCTATGGGTTGCTAATATCTTGTTTCTTCTTTGTTTTATGTCTTGCAGGTTGTAATAACATATTTTGGAACAAAGATTAATATTGGTGAGGTGTTATGTTTCTTGGTTATAAAATTGCTTGCATCACTTACCTAGAGAATTCGAACTTCAACCGCTTCATTTTCCTTGAAATGGACACAGTTTCCTCAAGTTTACGATGTCAAAATAGAAAAATTGGAAGAGTCTACATAAGGCCATAATTCGACTAACAAATTAATGAGAGAACTAAAATTAAATCAAGAGAAACGGATTATAGGAATGACAGATTTATATTTCCTATTGTTTTAGGTTCTGCTTTGTAAAATCTGTATACAAGTGACTATTGTTTTATTCATTTAAATATGTATTGGTCTTTATTTATGACCATTGATCATCAATGATTAATGATCGTACGGATGTGTTAATCATAGCTCGTACGTCGGAGACAACTTGCGATTGTCGTCAGAAAGTGACGATCGATAGTCTTACGATATTTGGTCGTCAAGACCTGTTCTTAAGGAATACACGATCGTACGAATCTTGCATCGGTCGTGACATTGAGATTTTTTACCAAAACACCTGTACATTGAGCATTTGGCTTAACCGTTTTTCTTTCTTTACGGTAGGTATTCAAAAGGAAACTAAAGAGTAGGAGATGTAGAGTATCCTTATATCTAAAGTGGGTTCTTGATGGCATGTGTAGCAGGGGCGGAGCCAGGAATTTGTATTGGGGGAGCCTCATATAAAAATAGTCAAGAATATGAAAATAGCAAAAACATCGATGTTATATAATATTGATAATATTTGATCTTTACATTTGACCTTTATAGATTTAACATTCAACAAAGAAAGTTACTAAAATGGAACTTCCTAAAATTTCTTATTCTTCTCTTTTAGCAAACAAAAACCACCATTGAACTTCATTCATAACTTCTTTTTGAGTCTCTTTAAAAACTTTTTTTTCTTAGGAACAGAGCTAGGAGTTGGCTTGAATATAAGAGGTTATGGAAGATTATCAATCTTACTTGTCATTTACAACTCTTTTAATTACTTTATCTACTTTAAAACCACCTTCATATGCCCTTACACTTTATTGAACCCCTACAAACAAGTTAAGTTAGAGTTTTTTCAACTTGCCTTGAGCATCTACAAGCTTGAGTTTACAGTGAAAAAGATACTATGCATAAGTTTAAAGTCAAGATAAGGATTAGAAACAATCAGCAGTGGTTTGTAGTTTTATGTAATCAAATTTTTGTTTCTAAATATTTGTGGTGTAAATCATAATTTAATTTACATGCATGGCGAGACAGACGTACCTTCCGGTGACATTGTTATCTACTCGAAATACAAGGTTGCCGTTGGAGTCAAACACTGTAAATCCATCGCAACTAAAGAGCATAGACTTCTTCCAAACGGTGAAGACCACAGGATTCTTACCGACGACGGAGGATTTGGGTGGCAAAACCGCAAATGGAGTGGTGGGCGTTGGGTACACCTTTGTCATGATGAATTAAAGCACAAGAAATTGTATGGATTTGAGAATTTAATGGATGATGCGAAAGGAAGGAAGGATGTTGCACTCTTATAGTTGCCACTCAAATTAAATGAAGAATATATTACATCCAAAGAATTCTATATTATACTTGCAAAAACTAGGGTATAATAGCACATGATGCCAAATCATTTACAACATGTGTTTTATTTAATTTTCATTTTTATGGTAATTGTTATGTTTCTTTTTCTCTTAAAGAAATTTATTCCATTTGTGGAAAAAATAAATATTTTAAACTTATACAACATGAATTTACTTTAATTTGATTTTGTTCAAGTTCTCGAATAAAACCAAATCCAAATCCAAACATCATGATCATGTCTTGAGTATGTATTTTGTAAAATGGGGTTAATTGGTTCAACCACGTTGACTCAAAGATTTGACAAATTGCAAGGATAACCAAGTGGGTTTGTCATGTTAATTGTCTAAGTGGACAAGTGGGATGGTTTGGTGATTTTCTGTGAACAACATCCATGAGCTCGATCTTCGGAGTGTGCAACAGAGAACAATTGAACACTAGTTTTGTTTTTCAACATACAATTAATTTATAAAGATTGATATTGTGAAAAATTGTTTATTATAAAAGTTATTTTTGCATGAAAACAATGGATTCATTGCATCTTCGGCTTACCCAAATCGTTTACAAAAGTTAATGCAATATTGATGTAACAACCCAAACTTCTAGAAATATTGAAAGCTTAGTGGTCAATGTAGGAAAAATGAAAGTTTGTTTAGGGGCTTATCTGCAAAGTATGAAAGATATATATAGGAACCCAAAACCCTAAGAGAAGCATTTCCATTTCATTTGACGGCTGAACATTTTGAGGGAAGAGGAAAAAGGGGTTTTGGAGCTCTTATGCACTTTGGAGAGGAAGGATCATCAATCGTGATTCAGAAGAAAGGGTTAGTTGGAATTCATTTCAGCAAAGTGATTTTCTATCAGGTAATCTCATCATCTCCATCTTTACCTAGCTGTCTTGTGAATTTGATGAACTGTGAGAGTTGTTTAAGGGTAAACAGTATCGTGAGAAAAAGATTAAGCACCTTAATTATGATTAATGGCAAGAGAATGTTAAGAAATGGTTTAATTACATTGTCGCACAAGTTGGGGAGCTTTTAGTATCGTGTCGTGTGCGAACCTAATTCCAGCCGTAGTCCCGGTAAGGTTTTAGTGAAATCATGGTGGATTCAAGTATCGGTACGGGGCGACTCCTGGTACCGAGGATTCCCGGTATTATGGTATGCAAGTCCCGGTACCGACCCACCCAAGTCCCGATACACATCTTGGTGTAGTCCCGGTATAATGGACTTTGTAGTCCCGGTAGTGTTTAATTTCATAGTCACTGTATTGGTATTGGGCCGTGGGCAAAGGATTCACTTGGGCCGCGTGCATGACCTTTCCTTGTGGTTTCCATCCGTGATGGGCCGAGAAATAAGGTGGAATGTTGGATTTCCTTATAGACTTCAACATGGAGTTCAATATGGATTTTATGGACTTAAATATGGAATCGTTTATGGATTGGATTAATAAGAGAAATTAGGATTTAAGATAGAAAGAAGTGAATATTAAATTATTAGACTTACGAGTTACATCTCCTACTTTTAGGTGTTCCATCTATAGGTCGAGAGAGTAAGTAAGAAGTCTTGAAACGAGAAGAAACTACAGTGCCAGCTGAGTTTTTCTAACTAAAATACGTGATCTTATGTGTTTTCCAAGGAAAGTGATTATATGAAAATGCTCTGCTTTTTGTACATGACTTTTACGTAAATGAAAGCTTAATATTTTACTGATCAGGGTATGTTTATGAGCATGATATATTTACAAGCTTTTACGAATATTTTCCCATGAAAAGTATGCTCTACTGAAAAGATTATTCAGCAATGAAACGAATTGTAAAGTGTACTCTAAATCTCATGTTTATGACTATGATGGTTTATGTGAATGCTATGTGGAGTCGGTCTGCACTGTGGGATCAGAGATAGATCCTCGGGTTCTGATGATCCCTTGGATATGTATGACAGACTGGTAGGTTGGAATCCGTTTCCTCCTATCCGGTAGAGGGGAGTCTGCGTAGGCTCCGGGAAGGGGAGTCTGCATAGGCTCCGGAAGAGGCGAGAAGGGAACCTACTGGGACCCCGATCGCGGAATGTTTATATGATCCATTACACAGTGCAGTACCATGAATGATGTTTATGTGAAGAATGTGAATTGTTTTATTAATGATTTTTATAATGTTGATGTACACTGTTTATGGAGGGAGCTCACTAGACCTCATGGTCTAACCCTCACTTTTCAAAACTAAAACCTTTTTAGGTAAGCATTTAGTAGGAGACTCAGGTAAGTAAGCAATCGCAGGATAGAGTACTGATGCAGTTAGCGACAGAGCCGGTGCCACTTGTAGCTATAGTTGTTCTCAGTTGTGTATAGGTTGTTTCCGCCAACCTTAGTTTATGAATGATGTAACGGGATTTTGGGGACCCAGATTTGAAGAGTGTTATGAGTTATTGCTATATATGTCCTATTGTGATTTTGGGATGTTACAAATGGTATCAGAGCCATAGTTTAAGGGATTTAGGTGACCGGACGGGCCTAGACTTAAACTTTGGGAGTAGAAATCACAACTGAGAATCAGGGAAAAGCTTTAGGAGTGCACTATTGTAGATACAGGAAATGCGTTAGGAGGACACTATTATAGAGATAGGACTAATAAGGTACTGAGGACTGTCATGTAAGGTAAGTTTAAGATTTCACCTGGCCAGTGTAATTGCAAACTTACAGGTACATGTATGTGCTTAACCTGCCTTATTAACCTGCCTTATTATTACTCCGAACTGGTAGTCAGAAGCTAGTGTTTATGACGTGTTCCCGTACTTTAGAATGTCAGCAAGAACCCTGAGGGGTAGATTGAGACCCTTGTTGGGGAAGTTTATTGAGAAGTCACTTATGAGGTGATGTATGTATACATCATAGAGAAGAAACGTCGTATAGAGTGTTATGAGTTGTCTAAGGGTAGCTCTTCGTGACCTCGGAGAGGATGAATGTTTGAGTTCGAGTAAGACTCCTGCTTCTGGAGAGTCCCAGTTCTAGAAATCTTGGAATAGATCAGTCAGGATGGTAAGGAAGGACAGTGTCAAAGTCTTGAAAGTGTCAATGGAGCCCCGACTTCGTAGTCGAGCTTTTCAATGACATGGTAAATGAAATAAGATACCTATGGTGAAATGGAAGCAGGTAGAAGTGGAAAGTGAGATAGTTGATCAAGACGAAATAGTATGAAAGGGGTCGAATAAGTGAGATGTGGAAAGCGTGTTCAGCAAGTTATTGCATGACCGAGAGGGCAACCATTGGTCGAAGGTTAAGTGTCAAGGACAAGTTGCGCGAATAAAGCGGTTGACCTAGTTAGTGTAAGTAGCCTTCAATTGCAAGTAGAGTCTCATGCATGGCGTCCTTTTTGTAACATGAATTTTTCACGAATTAAGTTAAGTGTGTAAATATAAATTTTGATCGAAAATGGGTTAGAGTGAGAACGCGTATGTTTAAAGAAAAAGGTGATTTCATTCACATTGAACATGGAAATTTCGAGCTTAACGATTTGCGAAATATCCCATTATTTTCATGATAAGTCAAATTTGTCGCAAAGGTCAAGAAAATGGTTACCGGCAATTCATTTATAACCAAAATGCTTCTTGACCTATTGATATCATACAAATGAGTGTGAGAATCGACTAGGTTACTTTGTGTCGGTAATTCTTTTAGAATTGTGATGTATGAAAGGATTTTTCATTCAACATATTACTGTCGTAATAACAACGTTTGGAATTGAATAAGATTAAGGTTCACGGAAAGATGCATGCAAACGATTCTCGAATCGTTGTGCAGGGCGTTGATGTTATAAAAGTAATGGGGTCATGTGTACCCAAGTGTTTTTTTTTTCCAAACGTTGTTTATTCAAAATAATGAAATGTGCGAAAAGATTTATTTACTGTAGTGTCATGCATGGAGGCTATGAACTCACTAAGTCGTAAGATATTACATGTTAAGCTAAGAAAGAACTCCAAAGGTGGGAAAAGTGTCGGACAAATCAGGAAAGAATGTTGTAGCTTTAGTATTTGTGTTCAAGAGGAAAGGTGAACAGTGGTGGAGTCAGAAGTAGATTATAGTAATGGTTGTATGAGGGTTTGCACCCTTGTTCGGTAACTGGAAGTACGGTTGTCAAGGGACGGTCGTGTCCGAAGGAAGGACTTGAAGCCCTCAAGGTGATGGTTCTAGCAACTCGTTATGAGTAGTGTGGTGAGGAAGGATGAAATGTCCATGGCGTAGGAATATGAGTTTCGAGGTGAGCTTGTAATGTTGATGTTACATGAGTAGGTTTCGAAAAAAGGGAGACAGATCATGAAGTTGATTATGATATGTTGAAAGGATTAGGTTCCGTAAGGAACCCTTGTTAAAGAATAAGTTAAGGAAGTAGTTACATGTTGTCTGTTGTTGTAGAAATCGACAGTTGGGTAAGGTGGCCGAGGCCGAAGACTTGAACCGGAAGGTTGAAAGTTAGTAGAACACCTTGTAGGGGTGTTAAGATGATTAGAAGTTATTGTTTGAATAAGCGTTCTATTTGCGAGGTATGGAGGGTTAGTCAAAATGTGGCGAAATAGATGTGAGAACCTTAAAGAATGTGAGATGTTGCTTATGTGTGAAAGAAATTGTCTGAGAAAGTAAAGGTTGGAGATTAAAGAATGTGTAGTGACATCGAATCTCGGTGTCGTTTCAAGAGGGCTTGGTTGAATGCCCTAAGTTAGGATCTTGGTACAACTGTTGGTTGTGTAAGTATTGAGAAAATGTTATCAGCATGTGGAAAGGTCGGGAGAGAGGGGCAACTAATGTTGGGTGGACAGTGCTCCACGCTATCGTGGGGAGATGAAAATAGTATATCGGAATGAGTGAGTAAATTGGAAGCAGTAAGCTTGACCGTAATGTCGAAAGGGGCAATGTAGTGTAGTTTGTTATTGATAAGTGCACGAACTTTTGGAAAGAGTATGGAGGAAGGGAATTGTGTATGATTTTGGGGCGTGAAAGAAGTGAAGAAGGGCAATTGAATGAGTCGAATTGGTAATGCTGTGAGGATTGATCAATCGAAGTAGTCGTTCGGTGTTGCACTACTGAGAATAGTATGGTGGGACCGTAGTTACTTTTTCCCCGTTGAGTGAGGAAAGCCGAAGTTATGTTTTGTGTCTGAACGCTTGTAGTAAGCACTGAAGGATTGATGCGTTATCAGGATAAGTTCATCCGGATTGATGAACACTTCAAAGAGGGACCGGTGAGAGCTTTGCTTTCAGTTACGTGTAAGTGTGGAGTGGTGAAGTGGTGAAGATGCATGAGGAGCCTTATTTAGGCTATTATTGTCATGACTAATCGAGTAGGAACAGTAGTCTACGAGTTAGAGTACCGTAGGAACGGAAGGGAATACGCCCATTGTTCCATGTTTCGAATTTAATGAGGGGGTTGACTGAGTCAGATTGTGGCTTTACCTTGGGAAAGTGTCAGTTTGGTGTGGGCAAGATATCCGCATCTTTTCCAAATAAGGAATTCCGGGGACGGAATTCTTTTAAGGGGGGTGTTGTAACAACCCAAACTTCTAGAAATATTGAAAGCTTAGTGGTCAATGTAGGAAAAATGAAAGTTTGTTTAGGGGCTTATCTGCAAAGTATGAAAGATATATATAGGAACCCAAAACCCTAAGAGAAGCATTTTCATTTCATTTGACGGCTGAACATTTTGAGGGAAGAGGAAAAAGGGGTTTTGGAGCTCTTATGCACTTTGGAGAGGAAGGATCATCAATCGTGATTCAGAAGAAAGGGTTAGTTGGAATTCATTTCAGCAAAGTGATTTTCTATCAGGTAATCTCATCATCTCCATCTTTACCTAGCTGTCTTGTGAATTTGATGAACTATGAGAGTTGTTTAAGGGTAAACAGTATCGTGAGAAAAAGATTAAGCACCTTAATTATGATTAATGGCAAGAGAATGTTAAGAAATGGTTTAATTACATTTTCGCACAAGTTGGGGAGCTTTTAGTATCGTGTCGTGTGCGAACCTAATTCCAGCCGTAGTCCCGGTAAGGTGTTAGTGAAATCCCGGTGGTGTCAAGTATCGGTATGGGGCGACTCCCGATATCGAGGATTCCCGGTATTATGGTATGCAAGTCCCGGTACCGACCCACCCAAGTCCCGATACACATCTTGGTGTAGTCCCGGTATAATGTGTTGGTCCCGAAGGGCTATACAAGTTTGTAGAATGGGGGGGGGGTTGAATACAAACACACAGATTTTACTTTTCTAAATTGTTTATTGATAATTCATTAACAATTTACAGCTTGTTGCGGAAACAAGATTAAGGATAAATCCTAAATCTAAACAAGTTGGAATACTAAGTTTCTTGCACTAAGAAGGAGAAGGAAATTACTAATAATAACCTATCTCAAGATAAGAAGGATGAACTTGTCCAGAGTTAGCAAGTTACTTCAAAATAAAGTGAGTTCATCTTCTTATATACTGCATGCATTTAATGCATGGCAGTATACACTTTACACGTGGCAGCAGCTGATTGGTTGCATGTCATTAACCTTTATTGGCAACCTTAGTAGCCGCATGTTGAACAGTGTAGTATCAGAGAGGTTGTACGAATTCAGACAATAAGGAGGTTCTTTTTCTGACATATCGTACGGAGTTGTGCAAGGGTGGTTAAGACAAAAGTACTTTGTACGGAGGACTTCATGATCAGCTTTTCGTTGATTCAGCGATCTATCATTCTTTATCAGCGAATGATAGAGTTCAGCGATAGCTAAAGTCTTGTACTTGATACTTCACGTTGATTGGACAAATCTGAGTCTTCGCTAATCCGCATCAGTTCATTAGGAGACTTGTCGCTGGTTCTTGAGCTTGATCTTCGACTTCAGCGTAGAACCAATGTTGACGTAAAACTTGTCTTCAGGGATTATAAGTAAACAACTAACTTATCAGCGATCACCATAAGTACTGAACAGGCTCAGGGTATTATGGTGAACAGTTTCGCTGAATGTTTAATCTAAAGAGCGAGAGTTCCTATCAGCGGTACTGTAAGATCTTAGTACTTATCAGCGATAGTGAAACTCTGATACATACTGTTTACTTACAATTTTCACTAAGTTTATAAGAGAGGGTCATTATCAAATCACTGAGGGTTTGGATCAACAATCTCCCCCTATTTGATTATGACATAGCAACAGAGAAAATTGCTATATAATGAAAACATAAGGATAAAAATAACTCATAAAATAGTTGTCTCTTTTACTGTTTTCTGGGATCTTTTCTGTACTGATGGAGTAAAGTACATTCGTTGAAATTTTTCGTTAAACTGTGTAAAGATTACAGAGAGAAGTGGAAAAATTACAAGTACAGCGAATAGAATTACAAGTACAAAAGATGTAGACAGATAAGGATAGAAAGAATTACAAGGCGATCCTATCCGTCAAAAGGTTCTTCCTTAATGAGTTGTTCATCAAGGGTCATTGATGTGGCAATCATCCAATCGGGGACATCTGCTCCTTGATTCTTTTTCTTCAGAGCTTCTTCAAAAATCAATGGCTTCAGGTGTCTAGCTTTGATGTCGCGTCTGACTTCACACCAGTATAAGAGATCTCTGAGTTGTTCGATGGGAGCGATGTGGAGCTCAGAGATACGTTGAAAGTGATGGTTTCCATTGTAGTCTAGAAAGAATATACCATATGGATCACTTACCACTGTGCCAGGAATGAAAGTTTCTCCAGGTGGTAGGGAGGTGTCAAGCGCTGAGAGATCAACATCAGGGCCAAGAACTTCAGCACGAGAGAAACCAATACTTGTTTCATTCCGTATAGGAGGACCTGAATCAGAGACTTTCTTTTCCTTAGCAGAGACTTTTCTTTGTTGAGGAGGAAGAGGAGGAATATCCACAGCAGAAGAAAGCAGGTCGATCTGTTTGTTTAAGATCTTCTCGACATGGCTTTTGAACTTTGAGCGCGATCCCTGAATGGCTAATTTCGTTTCTAACCATTCAGAGAGACCAAACTTTTCTAAGGTAGCAGCATAGAAAGTTTTGCTTGGTTTGGTCTTCTCTGTAGACATCCACTTCAACAACAGGAACGTCGGCGTACAGTCTTCCTCTGATGTTTACTTTGATGATTTTGGATGGTCTATATCGATAGGTCAGCATTTGTTTAGCCCATTCCAAAGTCGTATCAGAGACCTTAGTCTTTTCTCTAACGATCTCTTGAGCATCATCCCATAGCTGACGTTGAACATCAATGGGAACTCTTTTCAGCTTGGGGTCTTTTATTGATCGTTGAGTAAGCTTGATGGCGTATTCTCTGTCTTTTTCTTCAGCTTCCTTTCTTTCAGCGATTTGGCGTTCAGCTCTGAGGTGTTCCTTGTATTCCTTTTGGGAAATTCTGAACTTTGGAGGAACGGTAGGAAGTTGATCACGCTTTAGAATGATTCGCTAATCTTCGAGTCTCTTGATCATTGCATCTCTTTTTTCTTGATCCTCTTCACTTAGCTTTTGAGGAGCCAAGGAAGGTCTATTTTTGTGAGAGAGAGTCTGTTCTTCAGGTTCATCAGTCTCAGAGATCAAATCCAAGACTGGGATTATTTCTTCAGCGTTGAGAGCTGGGATTATTGTTGAAGTCGCAGCTGTAGGAACTTCAGCGATATCCTCAAACAGGGGAGAGGACTAGCTGAAACACAGCGATCTTACGAATAAGAACATGGGTAGAACAGAGAGAGAGAGAGTGGGATAAAGTGTATGGAGGTTTATGGAGTTTAGAACTGATAGTGTATAGAGGAGGGATGTTGTGTAAGATTAATGTACCTGACAAACCGGCTTGTTAAGCAAGATCATCAGATTTTCATCTTCAGCGACATTTTTTCCTTTGCCCTTGTCAGCTTCAGATGCTGATGGCGTTGCCTTTGTCCGCTCCCCTGAAGGTTCATTTATTCGGATCCCTTTAAGAGTTATTGTTCTCTGAGCAGGCTTGACGATAAAAGAATCATCATCATTGTCATCTTCGTCATCATCATTCTTTGGAGAAGAGGATGGTTCATCATTAGACAAGTCGATGGCTTCTTCATCTTCAGCTTCAGACTCAGTTTCTTCAGCTTCTTCTTCGAGTTGCTCCCCCTCAGATACAGAGGCGAGCTTCTCGGTTCCCTCAGGGTGTTCATCTCCCTGAGGTCCAGCGGCTGCTTCAGCTTCAATAGTCTTCTCACCCTCTTCAGTGAAGGTGAGGTCTTCATTCTTCTCTCCCCTGATAGATTCATCATGGGAAAGGTCTTCAGCGCTCTTGGAAGGGTCTTCAGCGCTCTTCTCCCCCTCATTTTCATGATGACTGGGGGAGGAATGAGATGATTCAGCAGCTGTGGTTTTCTCCCTGTCTTCTTGGCCAGGGACCCCAACATAAGTCTCAATCGTTGATAATCTGGTTTGAAGAGCAGAAATACCAGGATTGATTTTGACGAGTTCAGCACGATCTGCCGGAGTAAAATGCTCAGGTGTAGAAGCAG
Organism: Saussurea involucrata; assembly: GCA_033807775.1. Classification (NCBI taxonomy): domain Eukaryota; kingdom Viridiplantae; phylum Streptophyta; class Magnoliopsida; order Asterales; family Asteraceae; genus Saussurea; species Saussurea involucrata. Next base: position 91,137,453 of record CM066327.1, on the reverse strand, counting down.
GGGCAGGTGCAGGGGCGGTTGTGTTGGTCAGGATCTGCGTCAACAAGTTCTGAATTGAAGAGATGTCATTCTTCATCGTGTTGACATCAGTCTTCACAGAACTCATATCAGTTTTTACTGAACTGACATCAGTCTTTACAGCAGACATATCACCTTCGAGTGTGCCAACCGATGTCTTCAGCGTTGTGACTTCGCTGGACATGGTGTCAACTGTTTTCTTGATGTCGAGGTAGTCTGTGTAGATGTCAGCGAGAACTTTGGCAAAGTCGCCCAGATATTTATCAACCTTCTCCATGTCAGCTTTGGAGGCATTCTTTCCGACTTCGGTTGTAAGCTTTAAAAGATTTTCTCCAGCGTTTGTTACAGCTGTAGAGTTGTCGGAAAGAGTAGTAGTGAGACCTGTCAGCGACGTCTCTAGTGTCTTCAGAGAGGCGTTGATGTCTCTAAAATTAGGACCTGTAACATATAAAAACTTGTGAACAGAGGAAAGCTCGGAAGTTTGGGGTTCAGTTACAGTGTATAGGGGTTGGTGTGTATCTGCAGGAGGATTGGTGAATTCATCAAAATCGCGGGTTCCTGAGTAAAGTTCCATATCGTCAGCGAGAGTACGTGGACGTATGGTCAGCTCTGCAGGTCCTATGCCCATCACTCCTTGAAGAGTATTTTCTTTAGCTTCTGGAGGAATGACAGGTGCTTCAGTGATAACTGGAGTGGTGTCCAAATGAGTAGAGGGAGAAGCGAAGGGTAAGAATGGAGGTTGGTTACTGAGTTCAGCGTTGGATTCGCTGAGAATCACTTCATCAGTCTTTTGAGAGACTGAAGGAGGTTGGGTAGATTCCAAGTTTGTAACCTCAGCGTTTGGAGACGCTGAAGTCGGGATAGAGTGGGTGGCTTGTTCAGCTGTGGCACAGCGTACCACTGAACTTTCCTTCAGCCCAACAAGAGGAGCTGAGGAGTCTTTAGCAATATATTGCTGGGGTTGCTCCTTGGTTTTCTTAGTTCTTTTGGAACCAAGTTGGGTGTCAGAATGTTTCCTTTTAAGAGGAATAGAGGTTGCAGCTGGGGTATCAGCGGTGGGTTTTTCCGCTGAAGGAGCTGCAGAAGTAGAAGGATTTAGAAGAGTTAAGAGTGTAGAAAGACGTACCTCATTCGCTACTGGTTTGAAGTCGAGTATCTTTGGGCCAACCTGAGAAAGTTTCAGGTCACCCTCTTGAGGATAGCTGTCCTTCAGGCCTTTTTGGAATATGGCGCTGATGAACCGAGGATATGGAACCCATGGAGGTCTGTCAGTGACGGTGCCCACTCTGAGTACCAGGTCATCATAGATAATCGATTCCCAGTCTATATGTAGACCTTTCAGCAATGCATATCCCATTGCTTGCTGAGGCTTAGCAGCTTGGTCAGAGGAGCCGCTCTTGGCAGTCATGCAGCTGATCACATGGGCGAAGATGAAATTCATCTCGCTGGGCATTTTTGATTTCTTGATAATGGTCAGCTTCTTTTCGGGCTTCATATCCCTTCCAGTTTCCCATACATAGCCCATTGCATCAAAGAATGCAATGATGGCTTCCCTGTCTGAGTTTTTCTTGGGGTCAGGAAGGGGAACGAAGGGTTTTTCTTTGGTTGCGATGGGAAGGCTGAGGGCTTTGCGAATGATGGCAAGGGTGATCTTCATGGTGCCATATTCGATATCTCAAAGGATGCAGTCAATTGTTTTAGAGGGGTCTTTGGCTGATGGTAGCTGAGAGTGTCTGGCAGAGTACCAGAATTGTGATAGCAAAAACTGATGTGCGGGAGGGGTTATGGTCAGAGCTGTGGAGATGCAGCAATTCTTGAGGAATTTCACAGCATCATCTAGATGTGTGACTTGCTTTCGAGGAGGAAACTCGAGAAGCGCATAGAGGTTATTCACTTTAGTCCAATACAGCTTGTCAAGAGAGAACTTGACCTGAGGAGCCTTGAGGATTTCCACTTCCTCAGCAGTATCATCAGCAGCAGTGTTCTCAGCGATGGTGTTCTTGGGAATGTCAGAAGATGCCATTTTCTGTATTATCAGTTCAACCAAATATTAACAGATAAGAATAATCTTAATGTGGAAAGATTTTCCAATAAGATGGTTCGAATTTTGTCCATTTCATTCAGACAACATGTCTTAATGAAGATTAGGGTTTTTCTTGTTTTTGAAAAACGAAATTTCAAACCCAATAAAAATCTTGTTTTCCAGTTTCCTTTGAAGTTAGGGATTCTGGAAAAACGAATGAAGAACAAGTTTAAGATTTTTGCATTTAAACTTGAAGAACAACCATGAAATGGTTGTATTCATAAAACCATGAAAGAGAATGATTTCATTTTTAAGAAGTTCTTTTGTTTGATCTTGTTAAAACAAAGAGAAGATCAGAAACAAGTTATTTGCATTTGGTAAATAATAAGAACATATTAACCTTTGATGTTTGAAGAAGATGAACAGTTGTTCTTGAAAAATCGAGAGCAAAATGCAACAGTGAATTCTTTCTTTGCTTGGAGGAGAAGTTCGCGTAAAAGGAAAATATAAACGAAGAATTTGTTTATATAGAGAGATTTAGAAAGAGAGAAAATCTTGAGCGGGAAAAGATTTTCATCATGACACGGACACGTGTTTGCATTTGATTGGCGAGTAAACGAAACGTGCAAACGTGTGTCAGAAAGAAGAACGTGCCAGGGCTTGTCCGTTGTAATGACGTCACAACTGTCCTTTCATATTCATGGTTGTCTCTGAGGTTTTGAAAAACTCAGGGATACTTTTGAAAATATGAAGCACTGAATTTAGAAATATCAGTGAAGGTTTTTAGAAATTTCAAAGTATCGCTGATAAGGAAGAGATATTCAGCGATGTAATTTATTTTGAAATCTTGCATTTACATGCGATTGTCAGAGAGAGAAAAACATACCTTGATATCAGCGAATCAAGTTTATTCAGAGAGAAGATGATAGAATATGTTATATAAGTTGATTTTATCCTGAGGGCTATACAAGTTTGTATAATCGTATCGCTGATCAAAATGGGAACCGCTGAAGATTTTATTCTTCAAAGTTCAGCATTCCAAGCTCGTTGATGAGAAAGTTGAATCTTGTCTCATCAAGAGGTTTGGTGAACAGATCGGCTAACTGATAATCAGTTGGGATAAAGTGAAGTTCTATATCACCATTCATCACATGATCTCTGATAAAATGATACATGATTTCGATGTGTTTTGTCTTTGAGTGTAGCACTGGATTATTGGCTATAGCGATGGCACTTGTGCTGTCGCAATAGATTGGAATATTTGAGAGTTGAAGGTCATAGTCCAGTAGTTGATTTCTCATCCACAAGACCTGAGAACAGCAGCTTCCAGCGGCTACATACTCAGCTTCAGCTGTAGAGGTGGACACTGAGTTTTACTTTTTACTTGTCCAACTTACCAGCTTTCCACCCAGGAGCTGACATCCTCCTGTGGTGCTTTTCCTATCCATTCTGCAACCTACAAAATCACTATCTGAATAGGCGATTAGATCGAATCCAAAGTCTTTGGGATACCAAAGACCTAGATTCGTTGTACCCTTAAGATATCGAAAAATTCGCTTTACAGCTTTCATATGAGATATCTTAGGTTCAACTTGATATCGTGCACACAAGCATGTTGCAAACATAATATCGGGTCGGCTAGCTGTAAGATACAAAAGTGAGCCGATCATCCCACGGTACAAAGTGACATTAACAGGAATACCCTTCGTATCCTTATCAAGTGTCAGCGGTGGTGCCATAGGGTTTTCATAGATGAACTTTCAGTTAAGTCGAATTTCTTCAGCATATCTTTAACATACTTTCCCTGATTAATGAAAGTTCCTTTTTCATTTTGCTTTATCTGAAAACCAAGGAAATATGTTAGTTCACCCATCATGCTCATCTTATACTTATCTTTCATTCTATCAGCGAAGCAAGTACAAAGATCAGGGTTAGTAGAGCCAAATATAATATCATCAACATATATTTGAACAAGAATGATATGACCTTTTACTTTCCTGAAAAATAGAGTTTTGTCGATTTTACCTCGCTCAAATTTTTCAATATGGAGATAAATAGAAAGAGTGTCATACCATGCACGTGGAGCTTGCTTTAAGCCATAAAGTGCCTTATCCAGTTTATAAACATAACCTGGACGCTTAGGATCTGAGAATCCTGGAGGTTGTTCCACATAGACTTCTTCATTCAGCTTTCCATTTAGAAATGATGACTTAACATCCATCTGATATACTTTGAAGTCTTTGTGTACAGCGTATGCTAAGAATAGACGAATAGATTCTAATCTTGCTACTAGAGCAAATGTTTCGTCATAATATATGCCTTCCTCTTGTCTGTATCCCTGAGCAACAAGACGAGCCTTGTTGCGGGTTACAGTTCCATGTTCGTCCAACTTGTTTCGATAGACCTATTTAGTGCCTATCACTGTTTTATCAGTTGGTCTTCGAACAAGTTTCCAAACTTTGTTTCTTTCGAATTCAGTCAGCTCTTCTTGCATCGCGCTGACCCAGTTTGGATCTTTGAGGGCATCATCTACTTTCTTTGGTTCAGTTAGTGAAATAAAATTAACAAATAAACAAATATTACCTGCACTTCGTCGAGTCTGAATACCAGCGTTTGGATCACCAAGAATTTGATCAATTGGGTGATTTACAGTCCATCGCTGAGCCGGAGCGTGAGACGCTGACTCAACCTGAACTGGAGGAGATGAAGATGAGGCTTCAGCGACGTCTGGAGTATTAGCCAAGAGAGGAATGGATGCAGTTGTCATTATATTCACTGATTGCTGAGAAGTAGATGGAATGTCTGAGACATTGGGTTCAGAAGCAGGTATAGTGTTTATAGGAACAACTGAGACCCATGAAGTTTCAGCTTCACTATTCTGCATATTTGGGATGATAGTAGGACCATCATCTTCAACGGTATGAGAACGAGGAGTGGGAATATCTTCTGAATCACCAAGATGAGAAAACATCCATTGATTCAGTTCTTCATTGTCAGCGGACGGTTTAGAGTTCGCTGAACGGGACTCGTCAAACGTGACGTGAATTGTTTCTTCAACGGTTTGTCTTCTTCGATTGAAGAATCTGAAGGCTTTGGAAACTGAGGAGTATCCAAGAAAGATTCCATCATCAGCCTTAGGATCAAACTTTCCAAGGGCATCTCTGTTGTTAAGTATGAAACACTGACATCCAAAGATGTGAAGGAAGCTGATTGAAGGCTTTCTCCCATGAAAAAGTTCATAGGCTGTTTTATTGAATCTTTTGACTATCAGCGACCTATTTTGCGTAAAACAAGCGGTGTTGACAGCTTCTGCCCAAAACTGAGTAGGTAGGTGAGAATCGCTGAGCATTGAACGTGCAGCTTCAATAATTGTTCTATTTCTTCTTTCAGCGACTCCATTTTGTTGCGGTGTTCTCACTGAAGAAAAGTTGTGAGAAATACCCTTACTCTCAAAGAAGGAATCAAGAGAAGTGTTTTTGAATTCAGTCCCATGATCACTCCTTATTGAGCGAACGGTCAAATTGTTCAGGGTTTCCATCTTCCGAACAAAGGTGATGAGTTCTTCAGGGGTGTCACTCTTGGAACGGAGAAACATAACCCATGTATAACGAGAGAATTCATCAACTATGACCAATGTATATTTCTTTCCAGCGATGGATTGTTTGTTAACAGGGCCAAACAAATCCATATGGAGTAGTTGTAGAGAAAATGACACTGAGAAAACTTGCTTTGATTTAAAGCTTGCTTTAGTCTGCTTCCCTTTTTCACACGCTGAACATAAAGACTCTTTGGCGTATGAGTGTTGAGGTAGACCAGTGACTAACTCTTTTGAAGAAAGAGTGTTCAGTGTCTTGAAATTCAGATGAGAGAGCCTCTTATGCCATAGCCAGTTGACATCAGATGAGGCTTTTGAGAAGAAACAGGAGTTCTCAGTGGTTGTTGAGTCCATGTTTATTACATAAACATTTTCCAAACGATAACCGCTGAGAGCTATCTTCTCCTTTTTGTCAGTGACAAAGCAGGATTCCTTAGTAAAGATTACTTTGTTATCCTTATCGCAAAGTTGACTGATGCTTAAAAGATTATGCTTCAGCCCTTCAACATATGCGACTCTTCTGAAGGTGGTTGTACCATTTGAGAGTACACCAAACCCTCGGGTATGTCCTTTTCCATTTCCACCGAAAGTCACAGAGGGGCCCTTCTCTTCCTTGTATTCAGCGAGCAGACTTTTCTTTCCAGTCATGTGTCTAGAGCATCCGCTATCGAGATACCAGATACCCTTCTGAACCTGCATCACAAAGGAAGATCAGTTTTTCTTGGGTACCCACTTAACCATGTGTACACGTTTGTCAGTGGAAGCAGTTTGAATGGAAGGCTCAGCAGTCTTCGCAGCATTTGAAGATTCAGCTTTGTCAGTCTTCACTTTAGTTAATTTCTTAACCTCAGTGGTCTTCTTTGCCTTTGGGCAATCTTCACCTTAGCTATTTTATCAGCTTTGGTGGTTGTGGGGCACTTACTAGCAATATGATCAGTGAGTCCACAGTGATAACATTTCCTATAACTAAAAGTAGTTCTAGGACCATTTGAATGCTGAGCTTTTGATTTTGAATTAGAAGGACCAGCACCAAATAAGCTTTTGGCTTTAGAAATGTGAGGAACATTAAGTTCTTCAGATTTCTTACCAAGGACATCCACTCTGAGTCTAGGAGTAGATCGCTGAATAGACCCACGCTGAGTAGATCTAGAGATCTGATTCCTTGATCCAGAGGAATAAATCACTAAAGCTTTAGAAGCATTCAGCTTTGGTACTAAAGTACCCTTCTGAAGATTTTGGTTCAACGCAATTCCTTTACCTTTATCTTTAAAGACAGAGGTAGGTTTTGGATAAACCATTTTCTCTTTTCCTTTTGAAGAGGCAGAGATTTCCTCAGGGATAGGCGGTCTAGAGGACGAACACTGAGAGGATGAAGTGTCAGCGACTGAGGATACGAAAGTTCCAAATAAGAGCATGGAACGATCAGTGGTTGGTTCTTGAGTTTCATATTTGTAACCAAGACCACGTTTATCACTCAGGGGTATCTGAGACTTAATTATCTCAGTGATCTTTGTCGAAGAGTTACACCATCCTTCAACAGTAGCTTTTTCAGCTTTCAAAGCAACGATAGCTTCTGCTCGTTCGATTTTGACTAGCTGATTTAAGTGCCCTTGATCTTTAAAATCTTCTTCAATTTTAGAAAGCTTTTCTATTTGAAGGTGACAGTTTTTTAGCTGTTCAGCGAGATCAAGGTTTTGGTTTTCAACTATTGTTTTGCCATTCAAGGCTTCATATAAACTTCTAGTCAAGAGATCGATTTTACGGAGACTATCAGCTTCATCAATATTTGCAATATTTGTAAAGAAGGAAGGTGATACCTGAATTGCAGATGTTGAAGTAGAGGAAATGTCTGAACTTTCTTCCTCATTTTCAATCTTTGCCATAAGACAGAGATTTGCTTCATCATCCTCAGAATCAGATGATGATTCTTCTTCTTCAGAAGCAGCCCAATCGTAAACCATCAGGCCTTTGCCTTTCTTCTTGAAGCTTTTCAGCTTTGCATATTTTTCTTTCAGCTTAGAATATTTGTCATCTTTATTCCTGGGAATAAAGGATTTCTTGGGAAACACTGAGTTTCTCGATACTTTCTTAGACCTGCACTCGTTAGCGAAATGTCCAATCTTTTGGCAGTTAAAACAAGTAGCAGTAGCCTTATCAACAGTAGCTGATGATCTTGGCTTATCAGTTATTGAAAGAGGTTTGTTCTTTCTGAACATTTTCTTTTTGGCGAATTTCCTGAACTTTTTTGTTAGGAGAGCCAAAGATTCATCATCATCTAAAGAGTCAGAATCTGATGACCTTTCAGAGTTACTCTCTAACTTAGTGATAGTGATCGAGGGTCGCTGAGTAGAGGGTTCCTCTGAGATTAAAGCAACAAGGGTGCTTTTGGAGTCTTTTACAAGATTCTTCTTAAGATGGCTTGATTGCTCATGATTTAGCATCGTGCCATATAAGGTAGCAAGGGTCATTGATCTTAGATCTTTTGACAGCTTGAGACACATAGAATAACTATCCCAGCTTTCAGGTAAACATTCTAGAAACTTTGTCAGCACTTCAAAGTTAGAATATTCCTTACCAACAGTTTTCAGATCTATTATTAAGAAATTAAAACGTTGGTGAACTTCAGAGAGAGTCTCATTCTTACCACAAATGAAACTTTCATACTGTCTTACCATATTGATCTTTCGAGAATCCTGGACTTCAGCAGTACCTTCATATTGAACACATATTGTGTCCCACATGGCTTTTGAGGATTTCAGGTTCATGACGGAATGGTAGACTTTGTCAGGAAGAGCCATGGATAGTATGGATCTGGCTTTTGTGTCGATAGCCACTTTCTTCTTATCTTCGTCAGTCCACGTATGAACTTCTTTGGGTACCGGCCTTTCTGGAATAGCAGGTCTATTCTCAGCGACAGGTACTGCAACATCAATTCTTACAGGAATAAATGGGACGTTTTCAAGATAATAAGGCATAGTAGGGTCTACACCTTCTAAGAAGAGAGTCATCCTGTTTTTCCATAGATTAAAATTATCTCTGGAGAATCTAGGGGGTTTTGCAAGAGAACCATTGTCGATATAATTTGTGTTTGTGTTAGTAGCCATTGTTCAGAAATAGCAAGGAAGAGAAATCTTAGTATAGATTAGATCTTGTTTTTGAGATTAAACAAATCCGCTCTGATACCACTTGTTGGTCCCGAAGGGCTATACAAGTTTGTAGAAGGGCAATTTACAGCTTGTTGCGGAAACAAGATTAAAGATAAATCCTAAATCTAAACAAGTTGGAATACTAAGTTTCTTGCACTAGGAATGAGAAGGAAATTACTAATAATAACCTATCTCAAGATCAGAAGGATGAACTTGTCCAGAGTTAGCAAGTTACTTCAAAATGAAGTGAGTTCATCTTCTTATATACTGCATGCATTTAATGCATGGCAGTATACACTTTACACGTGGCAGCAGCTGATTGGTTGCATGTCATTGACCTTTGTTGACAACCTTAGTAGCCGCATGTTGAACAGTGTAGTATCAGAGAGGTTGTACGAATTCAGACAATAAGGAGGTTCTTTTTCTGACATATCGTACGGAGTCGTGCAAGGGTGGTTAAGACAAAAGTACTTTGTACGGAGGACTTCATGATCAGCTTTTCGTTGATTCAGCGATCTATCATTCTTTATCAGCGAATGATAGAGTTCAGCGATAGCTAAAGTCTTGTACTTGATACTTCACGTTGATTGGACAAATCTGAGTCTTCGCTGATCCGCATCAGTTCATTAGGAGACTTGCCGCTGGTTCTTGAGCTTGATCTTCGACTTCAGCGTAGAACCTATGTTGACGTGAAACTTGTCTTCAGGGATTATAAGTAAACAACTAACTTATCAACGATCACCATAAGTACTGAACAGGCTCAGAGTATTATGGTGAATAGTTTCGCTGAATGTTTAATCTGAAGAGCGAGAGTTCCTATCAGCGGTACTGTAAGATCTTAGTACTTATCAGCGATAGTGAAACTCTGATACATACTGTTTACTTACAATTTTCACTAAGTTTATAAGAGAGGGTCATTATCAAATCACTGAGGGTTTGGATCAACATAATGGACTTTGTAGTCCCGGTAGTGTTTAATTTCATAGTCACTGTATTGGTATTGGGCCGTGGGCAAAGGATTCACTTGGGCCGCGTGCATGACCTTTCCTTGTGGTTTCCATCCGTGATGGGCCGAGAAATAAGGTGGAATGTTGGATTTCCTTATAGACTTCAACATGGAGTTCAATATGGATTTTATGGACTTAAATATGGAATCGTTTATATATTGGATTAATAAGAGAAATTAGGATTTAAGATAGAAAGAAGTGAATATTAAATTATTAGACTTACGAGTTACATCTCCTACTTTTAGGTGTTCCATCTAGAGGTCGGGAGAGTAAGTAAGAAGTCTTGAGACGAGAAGAAACTACAGCGCCAGGTGAGTTTTTCTAACTAAAATACGTGATCTTATGTGTTTTCCAAGGAAAGTGATTATATGAAAATGCTCTGTTATTGTACATGACTTTTACATAAATGAAAGCTTAATATTTTACTGATCAGGGTATGTTTATGAGCATGATCTATTTACAAGCTTTTACGAATATTTTCCCATGAAAAGTATGCTCTACTGAAAAGATTATTCAGCAATGAAACGAATTGTAAAGTGTATTCTAAATCTCATGTTTATGACTATGATGGTTTATGTGAATGCTATGTGGAGTCGGTCTGCACTGTGGGATCAGAGGTAGATCCTCGGGTTCTGATGATCCCTTGGATATGTATGACAGACTGGTAGGTTGGAATCCGTTTCCTCCAATCCGGTAGAGGGGAGTCCGTGTGGGCTTCGGAAAGGGGAGTCTGCGTAGGCTCCGGGAAGGGGAGTCTGCGTAGGCTCCGGGAAGGGGATTCTGCGTAGGCTCCGGAAGAGGCAAGAAGGGAACCTACTGGGACGCCGATCGTGGAATGTTTATATGATCCATTACACAGTGCAGTACCATGAATGATGTTTATGTGAAGAATGTGAATTGTTTTATAAATGATTTTTATAATGTTGATGTACACTGTTTATGGAGGGAGCTCACTAGACCTCATGGTCTAACCCTCGCTTTTCAAAACTAAAACCTTTTCAGGTAAGCATTTAGTAGGAGACTTAGGTAAGTGAGCAAGCGCAGGATAGAGTACTGATGCAGTTAGCGACAGAGCCGGTGCCACTTGTAGCTATAGTTGTTCTCAGTTGTGTATAGGTTGAACCTTAGTTTATGAATGATGTAACGAGATTTTGGGGACCCAGATTTGAAGAGTGTTATGAGTTATTGCTATGTATGTCCTATTGTGATTTTGGGATGTTACAAATTTGAGTTTTGCTTGGGAATAGTAGTTAAAGGGAAACAAAATTTAAGAAATATTATTCACATTTTTGTTATGATAGGTCCAGTGGCGGATTTAGGATTTTTTCCTAGTGGGGTCACCATTTAAGGTAGATTAAATGCGCGTGAAGTTGCCCGTGTAATTTTAGCCTAAATTCACCGTTTCGAGGAATTTTAAAGTTTTTTTTGCTTGATTTCAAGAAATTTGTAAGATTTTTTGTCGATTTCGATAGACTTTTTCGATTTTTTAGTTGATTTCGAGAGTGTTTTTTAATTTTTTTAGTTGGTTTTGATGCATTTTTTTGGTTGATGGATAAAATTAAAAAAAATGTTTTTGCCTTAGAAATTGCCCATTTTTTTCTTTTAAATGCCCCCCCCCCCCCCCCTCTATACCATGCTACATCCGCCAATGGATAGGTCTATGTAACTGTTAGATTAGGTTGTGTTAAACATTTTTAAATTTTGTACTTATCGTAACTTTTAACCACCCTGGTTTATTTTGATTATATTTATATTATATTTTTGAATTTTGATATTTTGATATTTTGATTACCTTAGTTGGTCCAAAATTGAGTTCAATTGTTTTTCATTTGTCATCAATTCAATGAACTTTAAGGCATCATTTGGTAAAAAAAAACTAGCTTATATTTTTTGGACACATGTTCGGATGTGCTAGCCTATAAGCTAGCTTTTTTATAAGTTATTTTGAGTAGCTTATGAGTAGCCGTTTAGGACTTTTTTTCAATTATCTATACTACTTTGAAAAAGCATATTCATCAAAAGTCTCAAAAATAACCCACAATGCATAAGGCACTGCTCATTTATCCTTAAAGTCTTAAAAGCAATATATCATCTTCCCAAGATATTGTCTTCCCAATATGGCTACTCCAGGTTATCTTTCCCACTGATTGATCATGTGTATTACTCGCTTGTATTGATCTCATTCCACCTTTTTGCTTGTATCGATCTCCTTAAACTTTTTCAGTGTTTTCCTTCAACTACCTTCTGCTTGTATCAACGCCTTCAATAAATCACGGTGGTTCAAGATAAGCTTATTTATGGTTTACGTATGCATTTTGTTCCAAGTATGTTGGTCCACGCTCAAGCTTTATCGATTTGCTCCTCCCTTCTCTTTCCACCTCTTTCATCCTCGCTCAACCTTTATCTGCGATAACCCTTCTTTCTTACACCTATGGCGACCCTTCTTCCTTACCATGCTATCGGATTGTTTTCAAACGACGCCTTTGGGTTTTAGTTTTTGTTAAGTTGTGTTATGTCCAAATATCTGGTTGTTGCTCCCTCTTCGATCTACTCAGCTTCGATAAATGGTTTTGTTTTTCTTTTTGGGCTTCAATCAAATGCTGCTCCATCTCATTTGATTATAGAAATAATGCATTATTTATCGAATAAAATGAAAGTAAGATACATCAAGGGTTATAACATAAATTATATTCCTCTTAAGTTTTTATATAATCAACAATAACAAATTCTCCTTAAGATTCAAGTAAATTGAATAAGATGCGAGGAAAATGTGACATGTTTGTTTACCAAATCAATATGTAAAACCATATTTGGGAAACATGTAGAAAGTATTAAAATGGAAATGTTTTCAACCTCCTTTGATTAATGCACGAATTAGGGGGAGTAGTAGACAAAAGGGGGAGTCTACTATACATGTAATATTGGTATGTTGTGCTCTTTCCTTCAACTAAAAATTTGTTTTTCTCATTGGGTTTTGTTCCTTGGTGTAAGGTTTTAGTGAGGCAATAATTTATATACCATCATGCTTTCTTAACTCTTATAAATAATGTACGTATCTAAGAGAAAATTAGACTAAAGGAAAAGTCTATGTATTGCAAAGAAACTAATGCGTTGTACTCTTTCCTTCGTCCTATTTTATTTTTTCCCACTGGGTTTTTATTTTGGCGTAAGGTTTTAACGAGTTGTGCACCATCACTCCTTTAAATCATCACAATGGGGAATGTTGTAGGATAATTGTGTCATTGTCTAAAGAATATGACGATATAGATAGAAATAAACATATTAGAGATAAGTAAGATCATATATCTCTTGTAATTATCTACTTGTATCTCATCCCTATTTAAAGGGTTTTTGATTAATGAGAATTATAGATCCATTCTCTTTATTCATTGTTGTTCTATTTAGTTTTTCCCTTTAACATAATTTTTTTTATTAAAAGTGTATCTAAAAAATATATATAAAACTTGATATAAAATAATTATGAATTTATTAAAATTAAAAAATAAATATATTTAAAGATATGGTGAGATTTTTAAGGATTTATCTAATTCAAAATGGTAATTATTTTGATTTCTAGAAACATTTTTCAACTTTTATTTATAGTATTTTTTATTTAAAGAATTATGTGGTTCATATTTATTTCTCGTCTTCTCACAAATTGACTATGTTCTCGTTTAAACTTGCCCATATATATGATTTCATAATGAAATATATCTCTCGCTTCAGAAAAAGATAAAACATATATTCATATTTTATGGACAATGTACTTTGCTTTCCAATGTTATTTTAATTATCAACAAAAATAATTGATACCAACATAAAGTTAAATAATAAGAGGGAAGTTTGATTTTTCGAGCTTATGTACATCCATATAACTAGACCATGCGTCAATCTTCCAAATTGCCTCCTTTTTTAGCCTATTCTCTCTAGAGCTTAGTTTAATTTACATGTTTCAACCTACAAAGTGATCTAACAAATTTCTTATATGCGATAACTATAAACTACCTCTTATTTCATGTTTCTTGAAAGAAGAAACAAACATACAAGGGTTATAATTGGAAAAATAAAATCTCATGGAAAAACCATCTAAAATAGATTTTTGAAAAAGTTAGTTTATATATGGTTTCCAAAACAATATGTTTTCACAAGACCCAGATAAAAATAACAAACACTAGTTTGTAAACGTTTAAAGGTACTCCTGAAATAATGACCGGTAACACTTGTCGACTCTGTTGTATTAATTATTCCCGACTAGTTTTTGCAATATCTAGAGAATAATCGTTAACCCGACAAGGTAACATAAAAATTTATCAAAGGAAAAAACTACATATAGCAACTGTTTCTAATATTTTCATCTCTTATTAGCTTAAAAAACACGTCTTGATGAACCAAACATCTGATCAAGGACGATGACGAGAGCCATAGCGATAGGAGGTTCGATCAAAGGTTGCACAACCAAACGGAAAACATTTACTCCGAGAGCAACAGTACCTCCCTTGGCTTCCTTGCTCCTGATATCAACAACACAACGTCGTGTATCATCATATACAACGCAAGACCTCTGGGCATATGATCCATTGATCTCATACATCGGAACTCTTGTATTGTTGTTCTTCGATGAACCTACTTTTCTAACGTAAGCCAGGGACTTGGTGTTGAAAACGTTCACGTGTTTCGTGACCGAATACCGTGGATTTACTGTTGTTTCTCCGTCATACACTTGCCAGTTATCCGAAAGACTTAGCCTCTGGCAACAATTAATAAAGAATTTGGTTAATCAATATGTAATTCAACTTCAGACAAAATTTTGTTTCTATTTGTGGTGTAAATCATACATAATTTGATTTACATGCATAACAAGATAAACGTACCTTGCGGCGAATGGTGAGGAGAGGGTGGCCGGAGGCATCCATGAGAACAATCTCACCATTCCCTCTGGGGACATAGTTATCTACTCGAAATACAAGGTTGTCGTTGGAGTCGAACACTGTAAATCCATCACAATTGAAGAGCATAGACTTCTTCCAAACGGTGAAGACCATCGGATTCTTGCCGACGACGGAGGATTTGGGTGGCAAAACAGGAAATGGAGTGATGGGCGTTGGGTACACCTTTGTCATGATGAATTAAAGCACAAGAAATTGTATGGTTTTGAGAATTTAGTGGATGGTGCGAAAGGAAGGATGTTACAGTCTTATAGTTTCCACTCAAATGAAGAATATATCCCATCCAAAGAATACTATATAATTGCAAAAACTAGGGTCTTGAGGCCAAATCTTTTACAACTTGTGTTTTATTTGTTTTTCATTGTTGTGGTAACATGTTATGTTTCTTATTCTCTTAACACAATTTATTCCATTTGTGGAAAAATAAATATTTTAAACTTATACGACAAGAATTTACTTTAGTTTGATTTTGTTCAAGTTCCCGAATAAAACCAAATCCAAAGATCATGATCATGTCTTGAGTATGTATCTTGTATGTAAATATTTACTTTAGTTTACTTTAAGTAATGGGGTTAATTGGTTCAACGACCCAAAGATTTGACAAGTGCAAGGATAACTAAGTGGATTTGTCAGGTTAATTGTCTAAGTGGACAAGTCATATGGTTAGGTGATTTTCTGTGAACAACATACATGAGTTCGATCATCAATGTGTGCAATAGTGAACAATTGAACACTAGTTTTTTTTCCAGCATACAATTAATTTATAATGATTGATATTGTGAAAATTTGTTTATTGAAAAAGTTATTTATGCATGAAAATAATGGATTCATTGAACTCTTCAGCTTACCCGAATCGTTTACAAAAGTAGATGCATTAATGATTTGAGTTTTGGTTGGGAATAGTAGTTAAACGGAAAGAAAACTTGAGAAATATTATTCACATTTATATTACGTAGGTCTATGCTCTACAAGAAAAAATGAGCTTTAGAGAAGAAACTTTTAGAGAAGGTTTTGAAAATGTATCTAAAGATGAGTTTTAGGGATGGAATGAAACGAAAAAAGTGAAAGAGTGTGACCAAAGCTAGGGAGACTATTAGAAAAGGATTTTGAGTCGAATAATACATTATTAAAAATATCTCTAAAGGTTTTAGAGACGCTTCTTAAAAAACGTCTCTAAAAGTAGAAAAAAAAAGATTTAGCGACGGATTTTTAAGTGTCCCTAAAAGATAAAAGTTATTTTTAAAAAAATAGAATATAATTAGATAAATCCTTTTGGTGTTGTTCGGTTCATTTTCTATTAAGACTTGAATGAATATAGCTGTCTGTATGAATATAATTGTCTGTATGTTAACAAATAAGTTGTTGTGCTGAATAAACTGTCTGAATGTCATAAATGACCATTTCACCCCCAGTATTTATTTTTGTCTGAAAAAATAACTATTGTTTAATAAAAATGTTGAATAAATGACTTCTAATTATAAAAAAATATCAATGTAAACGTTAAATAAATTATTTTTACAAGAAAAAATGATGTATATTAAAAACAAAAATTGATTTTCAAATAGAAACTCACACATAGAAACTAATTTACCATATATATAGATAGATACACAAATCGCATCTCTAATTAACCACAACTTTACACAAAAATCGTATATATATGGAAAAACTAGAAAACAAATGTATATATGATTCCCTAAAATTCCAATCCCAATTTCTTTTTCACAACCAATTTAAATTGAAGCAATTTACCCAATGTAGCTATTTCTCATTTACCAAAGCTTTATCCTTGAAAAAGCAACCTTTTTATCTTCCATGGAGCATCAACCCAGCCCAGGAAAGAGAATCCATGATATGGATCAGGGAAAGAGCCCAACATTAAGAACATATGAACCCATGGGCAAAGAAACCCTCCCAAAGCAAAATGTTAGTCATTCAACATCGACGGCTACATGTATACCTCCGATCAATTTGTTACTTGTAGAAAAAAGAAGGAACAAAACACAAACCAAACAAGCAGATTGATCTAAGAACTATCGAAGAATCCATCAATCCCTTCCGTTTTTTCGATTAACCCTCCCGCTTCCCAGATCCTCTCTTACGACTCGATCTTCATATCTCACTTCTGAATCTCTCTTTATACCACGAATCACACTGGAGGGTTAAATGGATCTAGGGGAAGAATCACCATCGATTTATGTAGAAGAACCCAAGAAATTTTTGGAGTAAGATGAAGTGGTTTGCAGAAGTTGGTTCATCATATTCATCCTCATCATGAAGAAGGCGTATCTCTCTCAAAAGGTTTCAAAGAAGTTGTTGGTTTTCCGTTGTGAGATAAAGGGTATTTGTGAAATAATAAGGGCTAAGTGTATATGACTTAAGTTTTTAGCTGAGCGAATAAGCCGCAACCGAACAACTTTCTATAGTTGGGCGGATAAGCTATAAGGCTTATACAGCCCATTAAGACCTGTATGGATAAACATGTCTCTATTGATATCGTTGTTTGTATGATATATAAATTGTTGTTCGGTTGTTGTGCTGAATAAACACTCTAAATGTCATAAAAGGCCATTTTACTCCTTACTGTATACTTTTGTGAATAAAAACACTTCTACGATTGGTGACACTTTGTTTGGAGCATTAAAATCTTCCTAGGGGACATCTAGAGAAAGGGAGCAAGCATAAACCAAGTCGTCATCTCATCTTTATCAACCCGTTTCTAGGGTTTGCTAATTTCTAGATTTTGGCTTAAAACCTAGATTGTGAGTTTTTAAACCTTTGTAAAACTACATACACGTCATTATATGTTCTCTTATCATCATCCCTACATATTTTTGTGAAAATCTCTTATATTTGCTAAAATGTTCATATCTCCATATTTGAAGAACTCATGGATCTTTTTGGTGGGAAATGTTTTATTTGGTACCTTGATAAAGATGCATGTCATATTTGTAAAATATATTTGTGTTTGGCTCTTTTATGAAAATACCCACATTTTAGGGTTTTGGCTTAATGGAACTTGATTTGGCTTAATGAAACTAGTTTTGGCTAAATGGAGGTAGTTTTGACTTATCATTGGGATTTTGACTTAAAATAAGGTAAATTACACATATGGATGCATATATGGAATTTGACTTCTGTTTTTATTTACCGTGGTGTGGATATGTTACTTGGAATATTATGTACAAAAAAAATATGTTTTTATGTGACTAGTATTAGTGGTCTTAGCATCATCGTGTGGAATTATTTGTCCATTTTAATGGTTGGACCATGATGGTCTCATATGAATACTATATCATCTTACTTGGAGTTTTTTGTATATTGATGCATTACAAATTGGATGAACCGTCAAGTTGGCATTATGAGGATATAATTTTGGGTGCCACCATGGTGGTATGTGCCTAGATCTCCATTTGGGGTAATGCCTTGGAGGTAGTCCCTAATGTGTCGGGCCTTGTAGTGTGATAACTTCGTTATCCTACGGGTTTTTACCCTCCGAATCATCAGTTTACGGTTTGTCTTAAAGTAAGAACTGATATATCGGACTAATATTTTGTGCAAGTATTGTGTAGACATACAAGGTGTCAAGTGGAAGGAAAAATGTTTATTTATACTCCATTTTGGCATCCCGTTTGAAGAAAACATCGAACCAAGTGAACGAGCGAAGAAACCCAAAATCAAGCCACTTTCGTTGTTGGATCTTTACAGCATATCCAAACAACAAACTATGAACTTTCGATTTCATGCATGTTGAAGATCTTCTCACTTTCATTTCGATTTCATTTCTGTTTATCCCATTGACTGTTCATTAGTCTACTATTTGTGGTTGTTGTAGGTCGGGGAGATATAGACATAAGATATATTGAAAGAAGAGACAAACATATATATATATATAGGGGTGGGTTCAAATGAAAACCCATCTTTCATTGTGCACGTGAGGACACATAAGAACCGTTGATTAAAAAAACGGTGAAGAGATCAACGTATTAAAAACGCGGTGGCATTTTTGTAAATAAGATGAAAACTTGGTCCATGGCTTAATTAATATTTAGCGCGTAGGGGTATTATTGTAAAAATGTAGCGACGGTTCAAAATCAGATATAGATCATAATCATAAAACTCAGACTGCAATACGGATTCTTCATCATTTCTCGCTGCATATTCTCTCACTAAAAACCTCCATTATCGACGAAGATTCTCTCACTAAAACGCCATTGTCACCGATCGTTTACGCAGATAACATAGTGAAAATAAACAACAAATATGAGCGATTCTAGTGAAGAACAGAGAGATAATATTCCGATTGCTCAAGTTTTTGCTAAAGGTAAGTTATAATGTTTAAAAATCTGTCAATAATGAATAGTTAGGGTTTATATTCAACTTTTACTGATTAAGGATTAGTAGATAAAGTTAGAAGTGACGCAGTAATAAAAGCAAAATCTCATTTATATAAACCCTAAAACGGAAAAATGTAGAACACAATAGATTTTACTGATTTTACTCGTAGAATAAACATCTGTTTATGAGATTAAATTTATAAGAACATATATTGTTAGATTTCGTGAATAAATGTTTGAAGTGAAGAGTAATAATTATGAGTAACAAATACTTTATCATAAAAAATAGATTATCAGTAAAATGATTATTTATAAACATTATTCATGAATTGTTTTTAATAAAAAAACAGAGATATATTGGTAGATCTTTTTTGTTAGGAGTGATATTCATGCTGAATATCTACACTATATTCAGACTGAATAAAAAACAGAGATATATTGGTAGATCTTTGTTACACACTAAATAAATGTTCGATATTCAGTATGAATATAACTTCAACTTCTTAATATATACATATTATTCAGACTGAATAATACAAAAATAAAAAGTGATTGATTATTATTGCTAAAACGTTGTTATTATGTTTGTGAGGAGTGATATTCATACTGAATATTTACCTTTATTCAGACTGAATAAATGTTAGATATTCAGTATGAATATAACTTCAACTTCTTAATATATACCTATTATTCAGACTGAATAATACAAAATAAAAAGTGATTGGTTATTATTGCTAAAATGTTGTTATCATGTTTGTCTGGAGTGATATTCATACTGAATATTTACCTTTATTCATACTGAATAAATGGTAGATATTCAGTATGAATATAACTTCAACTTTTAATATATACCTATTATTCAGACTGAATAATACAAAATAAAAAGTGATTGATTATTATTACTAAAACGTTGTTATCATGTTTGTGAGGAGTGATATTCATACTGAATATCAATCCCTTTATTCAGTCTGAATAAAGGTAAATATTCAGTATGAACAAAACTTCAACTTTTATCTATACCTATTATTCAGACTTATTAAATTCTATTTTTATTAACTGTTTGAATTTAAATAGAAAAGAAACGAAACCATGAAGACAAAGTATCTTCATCAAAGAAAAAAAAAGTCAAAAAAGCTATTATTATGATTCATTTTCAGATATTGATAAAATTTAACAAAATACATATATTAATGATTTTGTTTTGAATATCAAAAATGTTTATAGATAAAAAGAAGAAGAAAACATTAAAAAAAGAACAAGGATGAATCTTCAAGTAAAAATAAAAAGGGTGAAGGTTCAAGAAACAAGAAGAAACAAGAAGAAAAAGAAGAAACTACAAAGAAGACAAAGAAGAATGCAGAATACAGATCTCTTTCAATCCGAACAACTCCGAAGAATTTGATGCTGGTTACTGGAAAAATGAGGTTGCCGCAAATAAACAGCATAAAACAAATGTGTTTTGAGAGTTTATTAAATATGCAGATTGATTCAATACCTGCAAAGCTGACTCACCACATAATCTACAACTTTGACCCAAAGGATATGGTGATAAGAACAAGAAAGGGTCCTATTAACGTTACAACATAGTCTGTGAATCATGCTCTAGGACTGAAGGATGCAGGTGTTGATATCAATAGTATTGACACATACATGCAATGGGATGAGATTATAAAGAGTTGGAGATCACAGTTTCAGAAACCAATGATAAGGCCAAAAGATATTGTGAAGAAGATAATTGATTCAAATAGTGCAGACTGGAATTTCAAGTTAAATTTCATTGTTTTGTTTGTGAATACAATGTGTGTTTGTATGAAGACGGGGACATGCAATCTTGCCATTCTTTCACATCTAGGAAAATATTTGGATTTCAAGAATGTGAATTGGTGTAAATACATTATCGATTGTGCAAAAGAAAGCAAGATAGACTGGAACCATGAATCAGATGCAAGCTTCTATACAGGACCAATAACATTTTTAACAGTATGTAATCAACTTTAATATCTGTTTTTTATTCAAGATTAATATGCTAGTTAGGATTGGGTTAAGCATGAATAACTTCATTATTCATTATGAATAACTTTGATATGCATGGTAATTGATAGTTTATGGATTGGGTTAAGAAGCAATACATTCATTATTTAGTATGAATAAGTTTGAATAACAAAACATATTCAATTTATAAGGTATAGATTAAAAGTTATTAATGTTAGCTCCAACCTCTATCATAGAGAAGTATTGAAAAATAGGCTAAGGAAGAACTCTAGCAGAAGCCTATGCCAGCCACCAAGAACACAGAGCCTCCAATTGATCCATCATCTGAAGACAAAGAGTCCAAGGCCACAGAGCCTCTGCCATCCATGACAGAGCCTCTGTGGAATCAAAGACAGAAGATGAAGATCAAGAATTCTGAAGACAAAGGACAAGTGTGCCACTCACGTGCCTCTGATGTACGAAGATCCTTAAGAGAGGTCGCAACTTTTGCACAGAATGTACAAACGGCGCACTACATTAACGTGTACAAGGATTCGTCTCACGACCTTATCTCTTGTACCATTTGTCCCCTGTGTCTTTAGTATAAATAGAGTGGTCTACCAGACTTTTCTTGTAACGAAGCGCACACACACATACACCTGTTTAGAGCGTATGCATCTGTAAAATACACACTCCACGGTGTTCTTGGTGTAATCCTGGCGATTAAATAGAGATGAATCATTGAGCAATATCTTTGTTATTTACAGCCTTCATTCTCCTATTTGTGTGTTATCTACCATTATTCTCAACTCAAACTGTTCTTAAAACGCTTCCGCACTTTGGCACTTTTATACTCTGTTTTGAACATTTGTTGTTGAAATATCATTGTTGAGTCAAAAGTGGGATCAAAAATTGGTATCAGAGCCGATTGAAGAAATTTTTCTTCAAAATCGGTCATCTATGGCAACAATAGAAGATTAGATGATTTATTTGTTGTTTTGGTGTTTAGATTGATTCAATCACATGAGCCTAAACACAAATATCATTCTAATGTTTATTTTTCTGTTTTGTGCTTATTGGAAATCCAATCTTTGATTTAAATAAGATTTGGATAAGTTTTGACATAAACTTATTGATTCTCTTCACAAAATTTGATTTTGCACACCCCATGTTTGATGAAATGTCTAAGTGAAGATTTGACTCCATTTGGTTTAAATATGATGTGATTTATTTCATGTGTGTGTTTTGATTCTTTCTCGTTTATTGGTCTGATTTGATAAGCACTAAGTAGATGGTTGAATCTATGATCCCATCCTTGTATGTGCTTTAGTCCATAGCAATCTTTGCATCTTGGTAGTAAGGTTGTTGATCCTTGATCTGACCTTTATTTAAATCCAAGATTGGACTCTCTTTGATCAAGATTTTGTTTAATTTCCGCTGCCCATAATCGATTAAAATGAAAACAAATTCATCTGGGTCTTGAAAAAATTGTTTGAGAAAGATTTGGTGTTGTGCTACATAGTCAAAGTCAGATCTGAAACGTTATTTTTGGATCTTTGATTGCTTAAATTTAACTTTCTGAATTGATCAATCAGAAACTTAATTTTCTGCAATCTTTGTTCTAAGAAGATTTATGGAGATCATCTTATCGTTCTATACCAAATCAATTTTGTGAGCATTTGATTCGTTTGGAGATTTTTCACGGTGAACTTTATCGTGTGGATTATATGTTGAATCAAATCTTGAAAGAAAGTATTGATCTGATCTGCAGTTGTTGTTGTTTATCGATTCATAACAGAATTTAATCAAGCAGTTGTCCAAAACAGAAAGTGTAAAAGAAAACTGTTGTTTTGATGTTGTCATGATAGAAAACAGCCATTGTTTGCTGTTGTTTGATGCTATCAAACAACCGTTGTTCAAGAAAGGTTGCTGATTTCAGAAAGCTAGTAGCTGTCACACTAATTGTAAGCTGTCAAAACAGAAAATAGCAAGTTGTTAAGCTGTCAAGCTGTTTGCTGTCAAAAAGGTAAGTTATTTGCTGTTGGGAATGTCCAGAAAACTTCCTGCTGTCCAGAAATGTGTTCGAACTGCAGCTAACATTTTAGTATGCTGTCATGGTTGTTTAAGCTGTCAAAACAGATTAATCATTTTCTGTTTCAGTTAAGCTGTTAGTGTTGTTGCTGTCAAAGTTTGCTGTCAAACAGAAATTTGAGTGATGATTCCAACAAAACAGCAACATGTCGCAGAAAGTTGCTGTCCAGATTAAGCTCATGATAACTGCAGAAGATTGAAACAACTTTCATGTCTAACCTGTGCAGAAGCAGCTCTGAGGACGCAACTCTGAACATGTCAATTCATAACAGAAGCAGTATAAAATGTTCAGAAATATGCAGAGTTATTCTACAGTTTGAAATGAGGATTCATAAATGAAAGATGCTGTTGTGAAAACCGATTTAGCTGCTGTTCTGTCCAGAAATTGTGCAAGATCTGTGTGTGCAGCAGCTTAGAACCTTAAAATTGTGCACTTGCTTGCTGCAGAGATATTGTAAAAGAAGCTCTAAAGAGCAGGCTATTGTGATGCAACAAATTCCAGAAGAAGTTTCAGGCCATCCAGATTGTATACGTGCAAAGTTGTTGACTATTTGTTCTACGACCCAGATCGCTTAATGCAAGATTATCAATCAGATATGTGCAGCAGTAGAAAATAAAAGGTGATTGCTCAAATGGTTCGAACATGACAGGCCATAGAAGTGCGTAGAAACTGCTGATCAGAAGCAACAGATTAAATTAGTTGTTCGAAGTGTAGCAACAGATCAGAGAAATTCCAGAACTCAAGGATCACAAAACTTGCTGATGTCAGTATAGAAGTGCAACAATATGTTGTTACAGAGGACTGTTACGGTCCAGAAACACAGGTTTTGCAACAGATGGTTGTTGCAGATTACAGAAATGTGCAGCAGAAGAAGCTGCAGTCCAGAATTCAACTGCTGGCCAAAAAGAAGATGCAGTCCAGAAGAGGTATTGCGAGGAGTATATATTAGGAAGTGGGTTGGTAGTCTAGCAGTCTTAAATGATTATGTTTTAGAATTTCCGAATTAATGATATAGCTATAGTTATCAAACTTGTTTATCCGTATGAAAAGCTGAAATTGGGTATAGTCAGAATGTTTTTGGTATTCGATGAATTAGTTAAGGGTGCATGATAATTGCTAGAATACCTTATAAGTTCGAATATGGATGACACATACTTGGCGGTACATTATTGTTTTGAGAAATTGGATATCAAATGATTGGTGATTTTAGTATCGGTTGTATAGATGTTTTAATATGGAATATTTGGTATGCAATTCAAATAAATTTAAAGACTTTTAGTTGGGGATATATGATTGCTCAAGTCAAATGTTTCGAATTAGAATTAGAATTTTTTTGGCGATATTAGTTGTGCAATCTTGTATTTAGAACTAAGATATATGTTATATTTTGATGATTTTGGTGGAAAGTTTGTTGCTGTCTTATTATAAATAGAGTTATTCTAATTGAGATGATAAATAGGACTTTGAAGTAATTTTGGTGTTTTATCTCTTGCATTAAGATTAAATTGTAACTTGTGAGTATTGGTAACTATGAGACTTTAGATTATGAATTTGGAAGACCAAATTCTTTAAAGTTTGGTGGATTGTAATAACCTCAGCGTTTGTATAATTTGGAGATTAATATACCTTAATTAAGTATTTAATGATCAATATTTTGATTATTTGTCGAGAACTTACGAGATAAGGTATTGTTGAAGGTTTCCCCAACTCGTGGCATCAGACGTTTCGGTCTCAAAGGAAAGTTGAATCAGATGTATATCGGTCCTTTGAAATTCTGGAAAGGGTTGGAGCTGTGGCTTACCGATTAGCTCTACCGCCGCAATTGTCCCATATACATAACGTGTTCTATGTCTCTTCGTTTTGTGGGTACAACTATCATCCCTTACACGTAATTGAATATCCCTTGGAGCACATAGAACTTGATCTTTCTTATTGGGAAGAGCCTGAAGCGATTCTCGACCGTGATGAGAGAGGTACACGGAATAAAGTGATTCATTTCGTAAAAGTTCTAAGGAAGAATCACTCGGAACATGAAGCGACGTGGGAAACCGAGGACCATATGCGACGGGAGTATCCCGAGTTCATTAATCGATGTAAGTTTCATGTCTAAATTCGATTTCGGGGACAAAATCTCTTTTAAGGGGGGGGGGGGGATAATTGTAATACCCTGCTTTAAAAACGTGTGTTTTAGTTTCCCCAAAATGTATCGTACTTAAATATCAATCAAGTATAGTTGAGGGGTTAAATCCGTCAAGTAACTAAACTCTTATCTATACTACTTTATTAAAAGAATAGTATGCGGTTTATTTCAAGAGCCGTTTTTCTCACCACGTTCTCTTCTCCCCACGTCCTCTCCAAACTTCTCCTTCTCCCCACTCCTTCTGCAATACACCCTGCTCCTCCTCACACGACCTCCCCTCCCCTCTCCTTCTCCGCGATGAAGCACCCCCAATTTTCTCACCCTCCTCCCTCTCAACTACTCCCTATAAGAAGCACACCAGGATTGAAGATTTCAATTTTTTGCGGCTTTTCCCCTCTCCCCGTACGGCTCTTTCGTCTCTCCCTCACTGCTGCCACGATTGCTTTCGGTAAGTTTCCTTAATTAACCTAGAATTTATTGTTGAATTCTACTTCTGAAAGCTAATGAATTTGTTTGTTGAATGTTTTAGGGTTCTTCCTACTGCTTTTCATTCAGGGTGCAACAACATTTGTGCATTTCTCTCCCCATACGCCTCTTTCGTCTCTCCCTCACTGCTACCACGATTGCTTTCGGTAAATTTCCTTAATTACCCTAGAATTTATTGTTGAATTCTACTTCCGAAAGCTAATGAATTTGTTTGTTGAATATTGTTTTAGGGTTCTTCCTACTGCTTTTCATTCAGTTTGAATATTGTTGGTAGTTTTGATTTGATTTTTCGTTTGGTTCTAACTTATGATTTGAGCTCACACTCGTAGTTTTTCAAGTTTCATAGTGTTTATTTTACTTTTGATTTGTTCCATCAGGTTTATATCGTTTCTGGGTTTTTTATCTTCTATTTTATGTTATCGTTTGAATGAACTTCTGTTTATCTTTGTGTTTGACAGCTAAGCATATGGATTCAACCGATCAGATAACCTAAAATCCATGTATGTGAGTTTGTGTGGGTGAAACGGGATGGTAGTTGTGAATTTGGGATAAATGGCATGAAATTTGAGTTGGGTTTTCTCGAGAACTGTAAATGCTTTATTTTCTTGGGTTTTTCCCTGCAAAATGGTAAATAAATTTGTCAATTGGATTTTGGGTTTTTCCTTTGCTTTATTTTATTGTCATGTATTAACTATTTCTGTTTGAATTTGCTTGGTATTGGATTAACAAAACTTGTTCTTTTGTGGTTGATTAAGTCACGTGTTGGATCTTTTCTTAAAGTTGATTGAGATTTTTAGGTTGTCACTACCAGTTTAAACAAAGGGAAGGTGATTCATCTTTTTTTTCCAAGTAGAACTCTCATTTATTTGGCTGTTTATTTGGAGTCGGTGTATATGTGCAAGTTGCAATAAACCACAATTGAAATAAAGTTGTCAAATTGATGAGTTGAAAGAATTAGTATTTCAAAATAAAAATTGAAGATAAACACAATGTTCATCCTTATTTGAAGACCAGATAAGAGAGTTATATTTTTGTTAATTTAGTTTGTAGTCATATGTATTGCTGTCAAAACAATTTTCTTTAAATACCATCCTTTGCTTTTGGCATCCTTGATTATTTTCTATGCCACACTGTAACACCTTATGGTTTGGATCAATGTGCAGGCAGTGAACGCAACTCTTCATTATTGACATTTAATGGTGTTGATGTGATGGGCAACAGATTAGCGAACGATGTTGGTTATCTTCTCTTTTTCCTGCTACCTTTAATAATATTGTTAATCCATTAAAACCTATTTTCTGTGAAGTTATGCCTGGATATCCTCCGTTGGGGGTTGCATATAAAAATTAGAATCTTAAATGATTATATATTTTTGCAGGTGACATCTGTTATAAAACATCATCCTGGTCTTCAGAAGATATCTTTTAACGGTCACTCGCTTGGTGGCTTGGTAGCAAGATACGCTATTGCTAAGCTTTACACACAAGACTCAACAAAATTATCATGTCAAGAAAATGGAGACCCTACAACTGATGCATCTAATAAGCAAAACTCAAAGCATATCTCTAGCGAAAGAATTGCTGGATTATTGTCTATAAACTTTATTACTGTTGCCACTCCACATCTTGGTACAAGTGGACATCGACAGGTGAATTGTAAATTTTGATTTCAAGAATCAAACGCTTTCTTACTGCAATCTATTTACATTTCCGCGATGCTTTTGTCCTAACAGCTTTCAACTATTTCTTTATTCCATCAGGTCCCAATGTTTGGCGGATCTAACACCGTTGAGAAAGTAGCTCATCATATATCATGGGTTCTTGGAAGAACAAGGAGACACTTGTTTTTGACTGATAAGGCTCAAGGGCAGCCCCCTCTATTGCTTCAGATGGTCAAAGATTGTGAAGACTTGAAGTTTTTGTGAGCCTTCATAGCTTACTTTTGAATGAATAAAAGTTTACAATCAATTTTCATTAAACACTAAATTTAACCTTTGTTTCCTTGCTATATGCAGTTCTGCATTGCAGTCATTCAAGCGCCATGTTGTCTACGCAAATGCCCATTTTGACCGTGTCCTATTTCTACTGCAACTTTTGCTCCTCTGTATTACTTTACAACATAATCGAAGATATGAAGCTCTTAAAAATACTTCATTAAGTAGTTTATCTTAATTCAAATATGTGTTCTTAGTTCTTCCCCAAGACTATTCATGAACAACTTTGGGAATTATGACTGTAAGTCAATCCATTCACATGTGAATGTTTCTCTCAACTCAAACCACTATATACAGATATTGTAGGATGGAGCACATCATCTATCCGCCGTAGAAACGAGCTGCCTCAGGTATTAATACTATACTAGATGTCGCAGATTCTATAGTATTTTGACACCTTCTTACCATGTATCTGGTTTCAGCGTAAACATCTCGTAAGAAGTGGTAAATACCCCCATGTTTTAAAGGGAGACACAACAAATACCATAAAACAAGAAGGGTCATCGAATTCACAGGTGAATAGTTTCAAGACAGCCAGAGCCTCCATGGAAGGTAGTAATCCAATCTTTTGATTCATTTCTTGTTCCATTTGTCATTCAATAGTTTTGACTTAATTTTGCAACTGCAGAAGCAATGATTAGAGGGTTGACTAAAATAAGTTGGGAAAGAATTGATGTTAGCTTTAAAGGAAGTAAACAAAGATATTTTGCCCACAACACAATCTAGGTAAGTATGATATGATAATAGCAACAACACATATTAAACATATAAATGTAAAATCATCACATGTGAAATGTGTTGTGTTTGTTATTTATTTAGGTAAATACTCCTTGGATGAATTCTGATGGTGCCGACATTATACAACATATTATCGACAATTTTTCGTCTGTAGCTAGCATGGACACACGGTAACTCATGACTTGGTGTTTGATTTCTATTAAATAGAAGAACGAGTTCGTTTATCGAATAATGAGGCACTTGTAGTTGTATATATAAGCAAGTAAGTAGTGCCATTTTTGTAATCTTCATTGTTGTTGTATCAATTGTTATTTTAATCCACAATGTCTTTGATTATTATCCAAACATTCATTGGCCTTGAGTTGGTCAAGGATTAAAATCTACTTTTCAACTGTCAAATTTCTATATCTTCATATCATGGAATTAAATCAAGGTATTGATTTGACTTGTCTGTATTATATGACTTATTTGGGGTGAAATTAGAGGTGTTCAAAAAAACCATTGAACTGCTTAAACCGGTCGAGCCAAGTCAGACCGAACCGTTTTTGGCGGGTTTAAGTGGTGTGGTTTGGTTTAAAAAATAGCCAAACCGGGCAGTTCAGTCTGCGGGCTGGAACTTTTTTTAGGGGCGCACACACACACACACACACACACACATATATATATATATATATATATATATATATATATATAGTTATTTATTTTAGTATTGCCCTATAGCACAACTTTTAATATTTATATTTATTTATTTTTTATATACTTTTATTAAACTTTGTTTTGTTCAAATCGACAACTCAAGAGCTGCTCACTTAATTTGTTGAGATATTTTGTTTTGTTAAAATAGTTATTTAATCCAAAATTCAAAATTATATATGTTTTTTTAAGTTTAAGCTTTAAATCCCATAAAAGGCCAAAACCGCCAAAACCGATCAGACCAAATTGCCCGAACCACTGTCCGGTTTGACTGGTATGGCCACTTGATGTCACATCGCTTGATTTATAAAGTTAACAAACCGCCACTTACGTTTTGGTTGCTGGAATGGGTCTCAAATAAGGCTGTCTATTTCAACTCAGATGGGTTTGCAAGGACTTTTATGGAATCAATCAAACACCCTATATGTGATGCTATTATGATTTTGTTTTTAGAGCTTTATTTATGATTAAGGTTTCCCAATGGTGTTCTTTCTTGAAATCTATTATGGATCAAAGACTTGTTTGAAAGCCAATGGTAATTGCAACGCACAAGAAAACCTCCAGCCTCTTTAATCTTCATGGTGAGACAATAAATGATGCAAATATTAAATTTATAAACATTGAGGATGCATACATACAAAATACAAGTACCTGCATGTTTATTGGGTTGTTCGAGTAACTTTGATGATGAGTTGCAACCACATGTTTCAAACAGTATAAGTCGAATTTTACACGATTCTCATTTATTTGTTTAACAGGTTTCAAATTTGCCGGGGCTAAGGTTCCATTCATGGATACTGATGTTCTACTGAACCTGTCTTCATAGCTGCAGAGATCACCTTTGTATACAAGAGCATGAGTTTTTAAGGTACGTGATAGTGGTGACATTGTCGGTAAACACTTACCTGATAAGCGTTTGATAAAAAGTTCCCCTAAAAATAGCGACCCAGTTTATGAAGATGTTACATAATCGCTATGGTTGTGCCATAAAAATAAGCATTGGTTTAAATAGTGACATGAGCAGAAAACATTCTTGGTTTCCTTTTCCACTTGGTTGTACCATAAAAATAAACTTTGGTTCCCCACGGCTCCACCCCACAAGTACATGCAGACCTCCAAACCCACCTAGAATACTCCACAATTACATGCAGACCTCTAAACCTACCTCTAAACCCACATGGAATACTTCACTCTTATACAAAATAAGAGCTAATGTTTTTATATTTCTTTTTTCAAGTCTCAAAAGACATAATAAGAACTGAACTATATCAACATATCTATTTAATCCAACAAAATTTGCACATTTGGTCAAAACCAGTGATTAAATTGGTTTGATTTCATCAAACATTCTCATAAATTAAAGGCTTTTAATGTTGGATAATGTTGGATTTATGGTCTTTGTTGTTGATTATCGAGTTAAAAGATCTTTTATGCATTTCTTTAAAAAAACTAATATCTACTCTTGCTTGATTTGTGCTAGGTTAGCTTTTGGTTATTTGACTATATATAAATTAGCCTTTTTATTCTTGCGATTTGAATGACCGCTTTGGGAGCTACAGTAGCAGCAATTAAGCATGAGGACGGTCGAAGGCTCTTTCACAATGCAGCTTTGCGAAAGCGTAGAAACGAAATCGATGACCACAGGGTATGCTTAAATTACACGCTTTCAACATTCGTTAAGTTATAGAGCAGTTATACCCGGTTGTTAGTAAAAGATAGTGACATCAGCAAAATAACATGATTCAAATTTGATTCAATGAGCTTTATCACAATCTTTATGTGTTTGCAATATTAAACCTAATTTAACATGCTGTGCATTATCACATATGTGAATTTAAGCCTTATGATGGTAGCATACCCATAGGTGAACCTTTTGCACAAATCAACTTTAACACTTTCTGTAATAATTTTTGAATATCTTGAAAGTAATGATTTTATTTCCTTGTTTCTCATTTGAAGAATCTTAAAAAAAGTGTACATAGTGGAGTACATCTTTCAGTAAAATCGGATGCCTAATGCACAAGTCTGAACATTTTAGGAAAATGGTGATCTAAGGTGTAAAATATCCATTTACAGTAAATGAGAAGGTTGTAATTAAGGGTCCATTTACCAAAGGCTTACCCGGGTAAACACTTACCAAGTTACGTTACCTTATCAGATGAATATGGTAAGGACCAAGAATCTTTTCTGGCAAGAGCGAGACGATGACCAAGAGTTTTACCCGGTAAAT
The DNA here is from genome assembly GCA_033807775.1 of Saussurea involucrata. Lineage (NCBI taxonomy): Eukaryota > Viridiplantae > Streptophyta > Magnoliopsida > Asterales > Asteraceae > Saussurea > Saussurea involucrata. The sequence goes on along the minus strand of CM066327.1, from coordinate 91,106,038 downwards.
GAGGACGACGACTATTACCACGGTTAGCGCTTTCCAGGTAACTTGTTGCATACAATGCTGTTTTAGTGCTAAAATCTTGCCCGGTAAGTAAATGATAATGTTAAAATGTATAGGTAAGCGCTTACCGGGTAAGATTTTAGAAACGCCCCCTAATGTGAGTTCCTTTTTGGTGTTTTAAAATATTTTCATGACTGTAACTGGTTTTTTTGCTATGCCCAGTCTTACATGACAAACTCTACTATTAATCTTTTGGAGTTGCAATTTGGTTGCTGGAATGGGTCTCAAATAAGGCTGTCTATTTCAACTCAGATGGGTTTGCAAGGACTTTTAGAATCTTCAGTTGCTACCTGTAAAGCCCGTGACCCGGTATGGTTTTTTTTTAATTATTTAGTTATTTGTTTTAATATTTTCAGCTAAACGAAATTGTTAGCGGGTTTCGTTAGGAAAGGCTTAAAATGTTAAAAGTTGGGTTTGGGGGCTTATTGGGAAAACTCCAAACTGCAGGGACCAATGTTGTATTTCTTTAAACCTTGCATGGATCGGCCCATGGAGAGAGGACCGACCCTTCCCCTCCCTTTTGTTCCCCTTCTCGTTTTGTTTCACGTCACACAAATCACCAAAAACCCTAAGAGCACCCCCCCTACCTGTTGTCGTCGAACACCTTCCCCCCCATCCCGTTTTGCTGCTGCCGCCGGACCCCACCCACCGCCACCAGCGCCGCCGCCGGAGCCTTCTGCCGGCGAGAGAGTGAGCGAGAGAGAGAGAGGGAGAGTGAGGAAGAGCCGGCAATCGGAGTCTCGTGAGGGTGCACCTGCGTTCTCCTCAGGTAAAGTCGCTCTCGTTCGTTTCTTTACATCGTTGCTAAGTCTCACGAAACCACCACCTCGGCCATCGCCGCAGCCATGGCTGTCGGCGGTGCGCTGCCGCCATACACCACCTTCCCGGTGGCTGTAACGTGCAGGTCTGGGGTTTCTTGTGTATGTATGCGTGTGGCGGAGTAGGGTAGTCGGGTTAATCCCGTTGGTCTCGTCGGGCTCTTTTGCCAAGCCATCACCACCGTGGGTGGTGGCTGCCGCCGCCGCCACCGACCACCACTGCCGGAGATGGCAGTGGGTGGCGCGTGGTTTGGTATAGCCTTCGTTAACCCTTAATAGCTGAACCATAAGCCCGAATCGCATAAATATTAAACCGTTGCAAAATCGTCATTTTATGTGATAAACGCCTTTCTGCCCAGCTTTTATTTCGCTCATAACTTTTCCGTTTTAACTCGGTTTGAGACGAATCTGGTGCCCACGGTCCACATTCTGTGTCGGGCACACTTTTCGTGTTTCGGCGAAAGCCTGGTTCGGCCTCTAGCTAAGTGCGAAATAGCCATTTTTACAGCAGGTCCGAATCTGACAGATTTGCGGTTCAATCTTAGAATAATTGTATAAAATTGTAGGAAAATCGTTAGAACGCGTATAATATGTCCATGGAAAGCTAAGACCTAGACCCTCCTGTCTGTGGGACTTAATCTCTGGATTAGTGGGGCTAGAGGGGGATAAGCAGGTCCCGAACAGACCTGCAGTTCAGACCGAAAATCTGAAATGTCGCTCGTCTAGTCTTATGTTTATAATTGAGAGTTGGGGCGTCGTGTTGACACGTTGTAGCACTTCTTTAGGTGAAAAGAAGTGAGTTGGAGTTGTCGAGCTCGTGTCGCTGTTCGTGGATATCTGCTTTGCTTTTCGAGGTAAGTTCTCTTACTGCGTAGGATAGGGATTATATATGCACTGCAGTAGTTTGTGTGTATTAACTGAATTATTGTGCGTAGTACTAGTTTGAATTAATGTTTAGTATAATGCCATGGGTGTTGTATACATCTCGGCGGGGCGGAGGGCCCGGTGGGGCCGAGGAATTTTGTATAAGTGTTGTGTGAACTCGGTTGGACCGAGTACTCGGCGGGGCCGAGGAATTGTGTACCAGTGTTGGATGAACTCGGAGAGACCGAGGGATGCCTACACGAGTGTGGTGTGAATTCGGGGAGCCGAAGGATACACGTGCGGGTGTTTCTGCATGAGTTTGCGTATACAATTAGATTTGCTTGTGTTGGATGTCTATCTATGTGTGGATAGGAGTGGTGTATATATGATTGCTACCTGCGTATGTGTTTGAATTCACTAAGATTCATGCTTACCCCTTCCCTATAAATAATGATTTCAGGTACGAGTGGCAGTAAGGCGTGACGGTACACACTGGCGCGTTGAGAAGACTTTTATTATTATTTATTTTGAGACATCAAGTTTAGATTTATTACAATTTCCGCTGTGTTATTTATAATTGGTGATTTAACTTAACGAGGTTTTGATAAACGTTTAATTGGATTTAATTACTTATGGTTTAGTTTTAATAAAATGGTATTTTAAAAAGTTCAAATTTATTGTAATTTTTGGGACGTTACAAGTTGGTATCAGAGCACAGCTTGAGTGAATCAAACACATCTCGGTGTGTTTGATCTCAAATTGCGGCTATGAAATTCTTCTCTTAAATTTTTTGGAAAATAAAAGAAAGGAAAACCCGTTTGAGAAACGGTGATCGAGGGCGCAGTGTGTACAGTCAGCCGGAACCAAGGGAAAAGGTACAGTACTTAGTGTATTTATTGCTTTCTAGATCATAGGGTATGCATGCTAGATTGCTTGTGTTGGTTACACTGTACTGTATGGTTATTGCTTGCTAGTAGGAATTAATGCTAGTCATATTAGGTTGTTAAGTGAATGCCCTATAGGTTGTATGCAGTAAGAATCACATAGCCTTAGAATATTTGATTTAGTTCTATTGCGCAGCTCTTGTTTGAGTCCAACCGTTCTAGGATAGAATCTTGTATTCGAATGTCTATTTGTTTCACGCTGCATGCGACTGGGTATTCGCGAGGCAACTCGTTATGGCTAGTAGGGATTCCGTTGTAGCAAGGGTAGTTGGATGAGATGAAATTCCTAGGGAGCTGGGAAGAGTGTTTACATATGAGTATGTATGCTAGATTGCTTGGTGCTTATTACACTGTACTGCATGTTTGTTGCTTGCTAATAGGAGTTTATGCTAGCCTTGATAGGTTGTTAAGTGAATGCACTATAGGTTGTATGCGGTAGGAACCGAATAGCCTTAGAATGTCGGATTTAGTTCTATTGCGCAGCTCTTGTTTGAGTCCAACCGTTGTAGGATAGAATCTTATATTCGAATGTCTATCTGGTTTTACACTGTGTGCGACTGTGCATTCGCGAGGCGACTCGTCATGACTAGTGGGGATTTCGTCATAGCAAGGGTAGTGGAATTGGGTGAAATTCCTAGGGAGCTAGGAAGGGTGTTGTCATATGTTGGTACGGGCATATGGGATTAATTGTTGGCAAGAAACTACTTGGGCACTTCGGGACGGGACTCGAAACGAGTAGGGATAGGTGTGGAAGGTAGTAATAGAGCTCCTACTATCTGAAGCACAGGATCCGTGTTCGAGTCGGGGAAAGTCACAGGGAACCCGAGGAGTTGAGCGTGAGCATAGATAGCAGGATTTATTGTGCTGAGAACTTGAAGGTTCGCTTCGTGGTGAATCTGTTACGAGACGGAGCGAAAGATTGGTGTGCTACTGCTTTGACGCTTAACGGGCGCACTACTTTGACCTGGGAGGAGTTCGTCGTATGTTTCGTTTAGAGAATGTGCCTCTAGTGGAGATGGAGAGGAGTGCCAAAGAGTTCTTTGAGCTCTCTCAGACTACGGAGGCCATAAAGGAGGTGAACCGAAAGTTCACGGAAATGACATTATTCTGTCCTTAGCATGCTGCTTCTGAGGACATGAAGATGACGCGGTACAAGGATATGTTACGTACCAAGATCAGGGAGTTTGTGAGTACTGCGCAGTATGCTTCACTTGCTGCAGTGATGGAGGCGGCATGAGGTAGAGTTCATCAACTGGGAGTGGTGGAGGCACAAGCTACGTATAAAGTGGTGACAGGTACGTTCTTGGTTAACTCGGTGCTTGCTGTGGTGATGATTGATAGCGGGGCTACTCATCCTTTCGTGTCTCACATAGTTAGTGAGTGTTTGGGGCCGAGTTGTAGGACGGTTAGGCTGTCCACTTGTGGTTGCAGTTGCTGAAGACAGGACCTTGACGGTTATGGACGTGTACCGGGGGTGCACTTTGGAGATCGCTGGTGTGAGGTTCCCGATTGATTTGATTCCGATCGCTATGCGGGAGTTGTGCGTGATTGTGGGCATGGATTGGATGGATGCGTATGATGCGGAGATTGTTTGTTGTCGCAAACAAGTACGAGTTCGAACCCCAAGCGGGGGAGAAATGCTAGTTCAGGGCGACTCGCCCAGGCGGACCTCAGCGATATGTTCGGCTGCGAGGGCTCGGAGGTACTTGCAGCACAGTGGTCAGGGATTTTTGGCGTATGTGATCGACACGTGCGTCGACGGAGAGAAGAAGTCTGCGGAGGATGTGCCAGTTGTACGGGAGTTTGCTGACGTATTTCCCGAGGAGTTACCAGGGATACCTCCCGAGCGACAGGTAGAGTTCCGCATTGATTTGATTCCGGATGCTGCTCCGGTGGCCAAGGCACCTTATCGCCTGGCTCCACCGGAAATGAAGGAGTTGTACACTCGTTGCAGGAACTTATCGAAAAGGAGTTCATCAAGCCGAGTTGTCCACCGTGGGGAGCCCCGATTCTGTTTGTGAAAAAGAAGGACGGGTCCCAACGGATGTGTATAGATTACCGTGAGTTGAATAAGCTTACGGTGAAGAATCGTTATCCTCTGCCAAGGATCGATGACTTGTTCGACCAGCTTCAGGGAGCCTTGTGGTTCTCTAAAATTGATTTGAGGTCGGGATATCATCGACGATATTCTTGTGTAATCGAAGTCGAAGGAAGAGCATGAGATGCATTTGCGAGAAGTTCTGGAAGTTTGGAGGCGGGAGAAGCTGTATGCTAAGCTCTCCAAGTGTGAGTTCTGGTTACGGGAGGTCCAATTCCTAGGACATGTCGTGAACCAGGATGGTATTATGGTCGATCCGGCCAAGATTACGGCAGTGATGCGGTGGGAAGTTCCAAAGACTCCCACTGAAGTACGGAGTTTTCTTGGGTCAGCAGGGTATTATCGGAGATTTAATCAGGATTTCTCCAAGATTACTTTACCTATGACCCGTTTGACGAAGAAATCTGCGGCTCTTAGTTGGGGTGAAGAGCAGCAGAGGGCTTTTGAGGAGCTACGCACGCGTTTATGCGAGGCTCCGGTGTTGACTTTGCCCGAGGGTATGGAGGATTTGGTGGTATATTGTGACACTTCTCACCAAGGTTTGGGCGTCGTGCTCATGTAGCGCGGTAAGGTCATAGCTTATGCTTCGAGGCAGTTGAAGCCTCATGAGGCGAACTACCCGACTCACGACTTAGAGTTGGGAGCAGTGGTGTTTGCACTCTAGAATTGGTGGCATTACTTGTGTGGCGTCAAGTGTATGATATACACTGACCATAAAAGCCTCAAATACTTGATGGACCAGCAAAATCTCAACATGCGTCAGAGGAGGTGGCTTGACGTAGTTAAGGATTATGATTGTGAGATACTTTACCACCCGGGTAAAGCGAATGTTGTTGCGGACGCACTTAGTCGACATCCGGTTGGTGACCCACTTCGGGGTTTGTGTCAACGATTAACGGTGGTTACACCTCCCCTAGAGTCGATAGGTAGTGTTCAGGAAGTGGCAGTTCGGGACGAGAATGCCAAACGCGAGAGAGTTTCGGGGGAAATTCCGAATTTTGTCCGTGATAGTCGGTGTTTATTGATGCGGTATGGTCGAGTTTGGGTTCCTTCCACGGGTGGGAACAGGCAGATATTGTTGGACGAGGCGCATAAGTCCAAGTTTTCTATTCATCCCGGAGCTACGAAGATGTACCGCGACCTGCGGGTGAATTATCGGTGGCCCGGCATGAAGCAGGATGTCGCCTAGTGTGTAGAGGTGTGCTTGACTTGTCGGAAGGTCAAGGCCGAGCACCAGCAGCCGCATGGGAAGTTGCAGCCTTTAGAGATTCCGGTGTGGAAATGGGAACAGATCACGATGGATCTCATTACGAAACTCCCAAGAACTCCACGTGGGATTGATGTTATTCGGGTGATCGTCGATCGTCTGACCAAGAGTGCTCACTTTTTGGCCATCAGGGAGAGCTCCTCGGCGGAGAAGCGGGAGATTGTAGCCAGGCACGGGGTGCCAGTTTCGATTGTCTCTGACAGGGATACCCATTTTACCTCTCGGTTTTGGGAGAAGTTTCAGTCGGAGATGGGTACGCGGTTACATTTTTGCACGGCTTTTCATCCACAGACCGACGGGCAGAGTGAGCGGGCTATTCAGACTCTCGAGGATATGCTTCGGGCTTGTGCTGTTGACTTTGGGGGTAGCTGGGATCAGTACCTTCCTTTGGCGGAGTTTTCCTACAACAACAGCTTCCATTCTAATATTGGCATGCCGCCATACGAGTTGTTGAATGGGAGGAAGTGCAGGACGCCCGTTTGTTGGGGCGAGGTTGGTCAGCGGGTATTAGGAAGCACTGATATCGTGTTGAAGATGACCGAGATGATACGGATGGTGCGGGACCGTCTAGTTACTGCACAGAGTCGGCAGAAGAGTTACGCCGACAAGAGGCGATCAGATTTGAAGTTTCAGGTGGGAGATTATGTTTTGTTGAAGGTCTCGCCCTGGAAAGGGGTGATCCGGTTTCGTAAGCGGGGAAAGTTGGGGCCCCGTTACATTGGACCTTACAAGGTCATTGCGCGTGTGGGGAAAGTAGCTTATCGTTTGGAGTTACCGGACGAGCTGAGTTTGATCCACAACACTTTCCACATGTCTCGGTTGTGGAAGTGCGTGGTGGATGAGTGTGCGGTGATTCCTCTCGAGGAAATTCAGATCGACGAACGGCTTAATTACGTGGAAAAACCGGTTGCCATTCTTGACAGGAGGACGAGGACCTCGCGTAGCAAGGTAACTGGTTTGGTGAAGGTCCAGTGGAAGCACCGAAAGGGTTCCGAGTGGACTTGGGAACCAGAGGCTGAGATGCGGGAGAACTATCCGGAGCTTTTTGCGAACGTGGACTTCGAGGACGAAGTCTAATTCAAGCGGGGGAGAGTTGTAAAGCCCGTGACCCGGTATGGTTTCTTTTTTTTTTTAATTATTTAGTTATTTGTTTTAATATTTTCAGCTAAACGAAATTGTTAGCGGGTTTCATTAGGAAAGGCTTAAAATGTTAAAAGTTGGGTTTGGGGGCTTATTGGGAAAACTCCAAACTACAGGGACCAATGTTGTATTTCTTTAAACCTTGCATGGATCGGCCCATGGAGAGAGGACCGACCCTTCCCCTCCCTTTTGTTCCCCTTCTCGTTTTGTTTAATGTCACACAAATCACCAAAAACCCTAAGAGCACCCCCCACCCTACCTGCTGTCGTCGAACACCTTCCCCCCCCCCCCATCCCGTTTTGCTGCTGCCGCCGGACCCCACCCACCGCCACCAGCGCCGTCACCGGAGAGAGAGTGAGCGAGAGAGAGAGAGGGAAAGTGAGGAAGAGCCGGCAATCGGAGTCTCGTGAGGGTGCAGCTGCGTTCTCCTCAGGTAAAGTCGCTCTCGTTCGTTTCTTTACATCGTTGCTAAGTCTCATGAAACCACCACCTCGGCCACCGCCGCAGCCATTGCTGTCGGCGGTGCGCTGCCGCAATACACCACCTTCCCGGTGGTTGTTACGTGCAGGTCTGCGGTTTCTTGTGTATGTATACGTGTGGCAGAGTAGGGTAGTCGGGTTAATCCCGTTGGTCTCGTCGGGCTCTTTTGCCAAGCCATCACCACCGTGGGTGGTGGTTGCCGCCGCCGCCGCCGCCACCGACCACCACTGCCGGAGATGGCAGTGGGTGGCGCGTGGTTTGGTATAGCCTTCGTTAACCCTTAATTGCTGAACCGTAAGCCCGAATCGCATAAATATTAAACCGTTGCAAAATCGTAATTTTATGTGATAAACGCCTTTCTGCCCAGCTTTTATTTCGCTCATAACTTTTCCGTCTTAACTCGGTTTGAGACGAATCTGGTGCCCACGGTCCACATTCTGTGTCGGGCACACTTTTCGTTTTTCGGCGAAAGCCTGGTTTGGCCTCTAGCTAAGTGCGAAATAGCCATTTTTACAGCAGGTCCGAATCTGACAGATTTGCGGTTCAATCTTAGAATAATTGTATAAAATTGTAGGAAAATCGTTAGAACGCGTATAATATGTCCTTGGAAAGCTAAGACCTAGACCCTACTGTCTGTGGGACTTAATCTCTGGATTAGTGGGGCTAGAGGGGGATAAGCAGGTCCCGAACAGACCTGTAGTTCAGACCGAAAATCTGAAATGTCGCTCGTCTAGTCTTATGTTTATAATTGAGAGTTGGGGCGTCGTGTTGACACGTTGTAGCACTTCTTTAGGTGAAAATAAGTGAGTTGGAGTTGTCGAGCTCGTGTCGCTGTTCGTGGATATCTGCTTTGCTTTTCGAGGTGAGTTCTCTCACTGCGTAGGATAGGGATTATATATGCATTGCGGTAGTTTGTGTGTATTAACTGAATTATTGTGCGTAGTACTAGTTTGAATTAATGTTTAGTATAATGGCATGGGTGTCGTATACATCTCGGCGGGGCCGAGGGCCCGGTGGGACCGAGGAATTGTGTACAAGTGTTGTGTGAACTCGGTTGGACCGAGTACTCGGCGGGGCCGAGGAATTTTGTATAAGTGTTGTGTGAACTCGGTTGGACCGAGTACTCGGCGGGGCCGAAGAATTTTGTATAAGTGTTGTGTGAACTCGGTTGGACCGAGTACTCGGCGGGGCCGAGGAATTGTGTACCAGTGTTGGATGAACTCGGAGAGACCGAGGGATGCCTACACGAGTGTGGTGTGAATTCGGGGAGCCGAAGGATACACGCACGGGTGTTTCTGCATGAGTTTGCGTATACAATTAGATTTGCTTGTGTTGGATGTCTATCTATGTGTGGATAGGAGTGGTGTATATATGATTGCTACCTGCGTATGTGTTTGAATTCACTAAGCTTCGTGCTTACCCCTTCCCTATAAATAATGATTTCAGGTATGAGTGGCAGTAAGGCGTGACGGTACACACTGGCGCGTTGAGAAGACTTTTATTATTATTTATTTTGAGACATCAAGTTTAGATTTATTACAATTTCCGCTGTGTTATTTATAGTTGGTGATTTAACTTAACGAGGTTTTGATAAACGTTTAATTGGATTTAATTACTTATGGTTTAGTTTTAATAAAATGGTATTTTAAAAAGTTCAAATTTATTGTAATTTTTGGGACGTTAGACTACCAGTCTCACATTTGGCCTCTTTGGTATCTACGATTAATTGTTGGAGATATAAGGTGGATATTGTATGGTGGTATACAAACCATTGGTATCAATAATATTGTTTCCCCTCTCAATAATGCTGCTAATTATTATTTTTTTGGGTTTTTTTATGGCAATGGTGATTAGACAATTTATGGAGTTATAAGGATGGTCTTTATTTTGGTAGAGGTGATATAAGGACGGAGATAATTTGCTTGGGGAATATTTTGATGTGTTTAAAAATTGTTAACAAAAATAAGTTTTAATCCTGTTTGTGTTATTAGTGAGCAGGTGGGTGAAACAAAACCTGCTTTGCAAGTTGTGTGCAACAACCAATCTACAGAATTGTCCTTGTTGCCCTTATGACTTGCTCTTTTAGATGGATGCACCTTATCCGGTCACATTATGGTTTTGTGTGGGATATATTGAATATGTTTGATTTTGTTTCTCGATTCCCAAGAAATTTTGACATCCCGCTGCATCGCGCGGGTACGATAACTAGTTAAATAAAATAAAATAAAAAATCAAATGAGTCAAGATTAGAGTAAGCTACATATCATAGTCAAGTTAACTAGTACCGCCATCACACACACACTCTCTCTCTCTCTCTACAAATCTATCATCTCTCTAAAATTTCCTTCAAATTGTTGGAGAAATCGTTAACACGATTACATATTCGGAATCCTCTCGTCAAATCCTTCATAGAGGTATAATTTTCTCCTTATTTTGTTAAGTTTTTGTGTTAGTTCTTGAGATTGATTTATATTATGGTTTAGGTTTAGATTATGAAGTGGTATTGCAAAGTTATGATGATATACATGTTTAGAAATGTGTGGTTTGGTCAAAATTGAAGTAGAAATAAAAAGGAAAAAATTTAGAATCAAAATGGTGAGTTTTGTGTTTATACGGCTACTTGTTCACCAAGTGTTCGGTTAATTATCTAAGAGAATAAAATTTCATGATTAATCTTAAGAGATTAATCATTAAGTGTTTATATTTAGAACGGGATTGATCGAGTAAAAATTGAAGTTTTGATCATAAAACTAAATCGGGAAAAAAAAGTGGGAAATCGGACGTTACGGTATGTGCAGGTTCAGTACTTTGACAGCGCATAAGTCACAAACCGTAAGTCCGATTGAGCTCAAATTTTGCAGGTAGAAGGTACTCGATGTGTACTACAACTCTTATGCAGAGTCTTAAGTCTAGTTGTGACCCTAAGTAGCTCAAAAATGTGTGTTTTTGGGACTGATCACTGTGTACTCGGGATCAGTCCTGTGTTTTTTTTAAATTCATATAAAATCAATGGATGATCCAAATGAGGTGATTTCAATTCGGGTAGAACCGTAAGAGGTCATAGAACAGCTTTCATTAAGATCTTATAATCTGTTTTAGTCTCTAAGTATGATAAAAATGTTCGAAAAGAAGGGGTTTAGGATCTGTCAAGTGCAGTTCCGTAATATGTGTCGAGTTTAGTTTCGAAATGTGTATCGGGCTGTCGTTTTGAAATTTAAGTTGCTTAAATACCATTATAACCGAAATACATTATTAGAATACTTATAATGTGAGTTTTATGTTGTGTGAGTGATAACAATTTATAGTTTAAATAGGCACTCGAGCTCGTACAACTTCTTCGTGAATCTCGTTTGATCGTGTGTTACATCTCTATTCGACTAAGGTATGGATTTCACTTCCTTTGATTCGTGGGCAACTATTTGTTGTAGTTGACCCTTCCTAAAGGTGGTTCACCGCCTTATGATTGATCACGTGAACGTGGTCAATAATATATATATATATATATATATATATATATATATATATATATATATATATATATATATATATATATATATATATATATATATATATGAATTATGAAAGTTTTATCGTAAAACATTGATGTTGGTTTATTGAATCATTTGTTTGAATCTTTTGACGTTTCATTAAAACGTGTCTTATATGAAAGTGATTATGAACTTGTGAACTATATTGAACTTGATTTATGAACGCCATTCGAGTAAGTGGCATATGTGGTTTTCAATGATTTTAGAACAACCCAATTAATAGGCACATTAGTTGGGATGCCTTCTATGGCGGCTTTGTAGTCATGGCGTCTTGCAGGTGGACTCGGTCCACCAGAGTTAGGCCCGATAGTGGCTTCCGTGAACCCGACTCTGTGGACTAGGCCGACTTTGTTGGCTCCAGGACGGATGGATCGATCCTAGAGAGAATATTTACCCACAAAACATGTGACTGTGGTTAAATTCACGGGGGACTCGGGTGTGTGCCCGCACACCGGCCCAATAGTTCGTGTGGTTTGGCCACCCCACGAACACTTGAACAGGAATTGACGGGATCGATTTATATTACGTTTTGAAGTTAACATGTGAACCGTTCTTGAGATTATTTCTTTTCAATATTACTGAACATCTCTTTTGAATTAAACGAATTCCCGACTTGAGTTTTATAAAACACTCTTCAGTTGAATTTTTAAGTCTTCCGCTTGTTATTGATGTTATTATTATTATTTCTGAATTTATATTATAATCCATTCACTGAGCCCTGTGCTCAGCCGTGTTTCTTGTTTTCTGACACGGCAGGTTCCAAGTGACACTGATGGGGACGGGACTTGAGATCGAGAGTGAAATTTTGGAGTCTTTAGACTCGCCTTAATATATAAGCGTTCGAAAGTATAAGTACTGTTTGAGATGTAACATTTTGGGTTGTAAATTATACTTTTAAAGTTGTAAATCATGTTTTTTTTAAGTTTAGTAGTTGCTCTACTCTAGATTAGCTTTTTATTTATGTTAAGTCTCGTTAGTGACATCATTCGTTCCGGATCACGTGGACAGGGGATGTTACAAATTCCCTGGGAAATCTGTCGCTAAAGGGTGATTCATCACAAAACCGTCAGAAAAGTTGGTGGGTAATGCAAATCAGTGACAAATTACCTAGGTATTCTCTGGGTGATCCATGGGTATTTTCTCGAAAAACATCGGATTCTACAAAACCATTGGGCTTTTCTAGTAAAAAAATAACTCTTATTTCCCTAGGTAAAAATTTTATGGGTAAAAGTCATTTATTTTGTAGTGATAGGGATTATTAAAAAAAATCACGATAAATATGGAAATAAGGTTTTATTCTATAAGTAACTATAATAATTATATGAGTAAATTACATATTTGGTCCCTGATGTTTGGTTGCTTTTTGGATTTGGTCCCTATTTCGAAAAAATTAAATGGATCGTCCCTGAGGTTTGACAAAGCGTATGGATATGGTCCCTCCCTCTAAACGCCGTCTATATATCACCGTTAATGTCATAAGGGTCAATATTCAGAGGGGTAAAATTGTCTTTTCACATTTTATCAAACATTTAAATGATTTATTAATCAAATCTCTCTGTATTAATTCAACACAACGGTCTCATACACTTCTTCACTCCTCTGTCGCTCGCTCCCACAATGAAGAGATGCAGTTGTGGATCAGATGCAGTTTTGAGAACTTCTTGGACCTCATCAAACCCAGGAAGACGTTTCTATTGTTGCTCAAGAAAGGTATTTCATTTTGTTCAGCTTTGTGAAACATGTATTGGATTTTCCCTGATTTCTCCATCTTCAATTTCCATGGTAAATAGGCAAGAAGCTGTGGTTTCATTGATTGGTATGACCCAGCTTTGTGTGATCGATCAAAGATGATTATTCCAGGGTTGTTATAGTCGAAGAACAAGGTGGAACAACAAAATCTCAGACTGAAGCAGGTTTTGTGTCTGACATGGTTGGCGATTGGAGTGTTTTTTGTTTTTAGGTTGACCTAAATTGTTGTAATAGGACAAGTATTGGTTACTGTAAGTTTTTGTTGTTTTTGTTGTTGTTTCATGTAATCTCAGATTGGTTATTGTAAGATGAAGTGGTTTAATGGTATATATTTGATTTGTGTACAACCATGTTCAGATTGAGGAATGTATACTAATGCAAATTGCTTAATGTAATAAGTACAACCATGTTCAGATTGAGGAATGTATACTAATGCAACTTGCTTAATGTAATAAGTACAACCATGTTCATAGGCAACAATTGGCATAACCAAGTGGCTGCATAATCAACAGGTATGATTTTCACAGATTTGCATAACCAACAACTAGCAATTTCCATAACCAACAATTTATAGGTACCATAAATAACCATTTCCATAACCAACAATTTACAGGTACCATAAATTGATCCCATTAGTTGTACATCCAAAAAACAACCAAAAAACAGGGGGGTCCCATAAACTATAGTTACTTTGTCTACTATCCAAAAACAACCACCATCATTAAACAACTATTGTTTGCATCACTAATAACCAAAAGCTACTACTAAGCATTAAATTACATAAGAACCACATCATGGGGCTTGTCCCTTGCAGCTCCTAGAGTTATGACCTTGTTGCCTGCACTTCATACATCTTATTGTCTTTCCAACCTTCTTCAGCTTCCTTCCTGAATCAATCAGCTCTCCAACAGCCTTCTTCCTCTTCTTCTTTGGCCTATCAATTTGAGTGTGATGGGTGGGTGGAATCAAAGTGGTTGAGCAAGTAGACTTCACCCACAACATCCTTCCATTAATTGGTTCCAACTTAAAACTATACATATGTTTCCATGTATCCAACCAATAACTTTCATGCACCCACTTCTCAAGAACTTCAGCTTGTTCTCCATTGCTCTGCATATTCCATATACATGCAACAGCATGTTTGCATGGAATTCCAGTGAGCTCCCATTTCCTGCATGAACACCATTTTTCCCTTACATCTACAATGCATTGGTCCATCCATGGACCACTAACCTGGTATCTGCATTCACCATTCCATATGACTTGGTAATCCACAACATCATTCTTGATCTGATCAAGTACTTTTGTCACATTTGGAGTGAGGGGACCTTGTGCTTTGTCAATTAGGGTCTGCACATTTGCTATTCTCTTCATGATGTATTGCCTTATATACTCCAAGCAGGTGATAATGGGTTTGTCCCTTCCTTCCACTAATTGTTTGTTGAATACCTCACAGATGTTGTTCAACAACACATCTGTATGACTTCTTCCTGTTATTAACATGTGTTCACCAATTGTAAGTAACATGTGTTCATCAAACTCCTGGACAGTGGTTGCTGAGGCACACTTCCACAACAAATCCTTGAACAGTTTACCTTTCCATGTCTTCTTCATATTTTCATGGACGTGCCTTAGGCAAAACCTGTGTTCTGCACAAGGGAATACTTGTGCAATTGCAGGTACTATTCCCTACAAGTCACACAAACATATATATATTTAACAATAACTAACAATAACTATCATAATAACTAACAGATGTATAGAATAGAAAAGTACCTTTTGTCTGTCAGTAATGAATGTGAAATTGGAATTTGTTGCCAGATCTAGATCATCCCCTAAGCAACTTAAAAACCACCTCCATGAATCTGTGTTTTCTGCCTCAACCATGGCGTATGCAAGGGGGTATGTGCCATTATTGGAATCAATTCCAACAGCTGTGAGAATCTGTCCAGGAAAAGGACCTTTCATGAAGGCTCCATCCAACCCTAAAAAATCTCTCATGCCAGCCTTGAAACCCCTTTTCAACGCCCCAAGACACACGTACACCCTCTTGAATCTTCTTGTTTGAATTGATGGGTTAGGGTCTACCTCAACCTCTAACTTCACAGTTGTGTCAGCGTTTGTTCTCTGAACTTCAGCAAGGTAGTCCCTCAAACTCTTGTACTGCTCACCATAGTCTCCATGAAGTTTAACCAAAGCCAGTACCTTTGCTCTATGTGATTTCATCCTTGAACAGTTTTGCTCAAACTTTCTCTGCATATCCATTTGAACAGCCTTGACAGGGATATCTGGATTGTGAATAAGGGTCTGAACTAGATTTTGGGATAGGAAAGAAGCAGTACACGCCTTCACAGATCTTGTTTGGAGACAATTATGGGTCTCCACGTATGTTTTGACCACCCAATTAACATAATTTTTCCCTTTGGAAACATGTAAGACCCAAGGACATGAGGGCCCACTTTTTGGTTTTTTTTCCCCTAAGCTTGGACCACATTGACTTTCTTTGTTCAAATCTGGTAGGATGCCATTACAAACAACTCTTATCCTCACTGAATCATTCTTAACTAACTGAATCTGCCTTCTAGTTTGAATTGCATGCATATCAATCATTTTTTTAATGCCATCCTTGCTACCAAATACCTTACCAACATAAAAACCAGGAACCCCTTCTGTTTGTTGACCCACATCCCTTTCCTTCCTAATCTGTTTTAACTTTCTTTTCCTTTCCATCTCCAAATCTGACTCATCTGTGTTGCTTTCAAAATTATCATGATCCAATGCATCAACAACAATGTTGTTTGCATCTCCATCCACTTTTAACTCCCTCCTACCAATCCACTCTGCATCAACATCTGTGTGTATGTGAAAGTCCATGATATCTAAGTCTACTTTGTCAACTTCATCCACAATGTAATCAGTATCATCACTGTCATCACTCTTGCAGTCATCAGTCTGTACATTATTACTATCCTGATCACTTGCATATGCTCTATCAGTTCTATTGGGGTCAAATTGATAATCTCTGAAACCAAAATCTCTCAAATCATTAAATTCCTGTGAAAACAGTCCTTGGCTTTCAAGTTTATCAAACAAATCATTGAAGTGCTCATCTTCCAAAACAACATTAGTAGGACCAATGTGTTGGAAATCCATTACATTGAAATTCTCTTGGACTTGATCAACTATATCAGGGGCATTCTCTTGGACTTGATCACCTATATCAGCGGCATTCTCTTGGACTTGATCACCTAAGTTAGTGGCAGTCTCTTGGACTTGATCACCTATCTCATTGGCATTTTGTTGGACTTGATCAATAGTGTCATGCCATTCAATGAAAAGTTTCTTCCTGCAAGAGATATCAATTCCTTCTTGCACCTTTTTCTGTAGTCTACTAAACTCAGGTTCGTTATTTTCTTCAATCTCTTGTATAACAACATTAGTACCACTAGGACTAGCCAAATAAGTACCCACCCTACTTTTCCATTGTTCAGTGTATACTTCAAACACTCTGCATTCAGGAACATATTTCAACATGTTGATCACGTCCTGATCATTTCCCAAGGCTCTTAGACCAAAGTCCAAGTCCCAACCAGGGAGTCTAAAGTGATAATAAGTAGGGATTGGTTGTCTATACCCTATTTCTGTCATCATGGCATCTAACTCATGTACAGAGAACTCATCCATGTTTACTAAATCAACATAACTTAACTTACCTTGAACATAACTCCTATCAGGTTTCTTAGTGAAAAACCCTCCATGATGAATCTTGAACATAACCAACTGAGGGTAGCAATCTGTGAAAAAAAAAACGATTTTTTCATTAACAAATCCAACTAACAACTGCATGACACTAAAATGGAGGGATGATAAACTGTTAGCTGCAATACATACCATATACGTCAACGTACTCGTTGGTTGATGGGTTGATTCGAATCTGCCACAAAGGACCATCCATTTTGCACGAAGACGAACAATCTTGCTTTGATTTTCACATACACTAAGGTTTGATGAAGAAATGGGTTTTACAGAAGCACAGAGAAGATGAAGATGGTGGCTTTGGTAATGATTAACATAAGAAAAGAAGGGTTAGCACCATAATTACATTTGGTAATACGTAAACGAGAGGAGAATAGTGAATTGACGATTTTACCCCTGTTAATTTGGACGCGGGAAGACATTAACGGTGATATATAGACGGCGTTTAGAGGGAGGGACCATATCCATACGCTTTGTCAAACCTCAGGGACGATCCATGTAATTTTTTCGAAATAGGGACCAAATATGTAATTTACTCTAATTATATATATCTCTACACAGGCGGACCCAAATATTTTTTTCAGGCACCATATAATATAGATAAAAAATAATTACAAAAGCACGGTTTTTATCGACGTGTCTACATCTTTTAACCGACGTTCATATGCTTTTAGCCTAATTTTACCCTTTCAAGGGATTTTTAAAACTTTTTGCTTGATTTTAAGAAGTTTTTAAGTTTTTTTGTATCGATTTTGAGTAGTTTTTTCGGGGTTTTTGTTAATTTCAAGAGGTTTTTTTCCAGTTTTTTGGTTGATTTAAAGAGGTTCTTTTTGGTTGATTCCGAGGCACGGTTGTATCTTCTTGAAGTTTCCAAAATAAAAAGGTAGCACCTTCCAAAACGATACGGTTGCACCTTTTACGAATCTATTTTTTTACTCTTTGCCGGAGAAATAATACGGTGGCATGTGCCACCGTATCCAATATACTAGGTCCGTCCATGTATCTCTATCAATAGGTCATATCTTTTAGACAATAGCACACTTAGGCCATCCGCAGCGCCTTCGGGCTTCCATGCGGGTTCACCTTCGGGCTTCAAGGGCTCCCTCGGGTAGTGGTGGGGGTGTTGCGGGCTTAAGCCTCGGGCTCGGCCAGCGGGCTTTCAAACCCGAGGAACCCGAAAGCTCCAACGGCTATTTGGCATTTTTTTTAAATCTTGAAAATAAATAACTCCCAACGGCTACTTTTATAAAAAAAAATTAATTTTTTTCAATTTAATCACACTATATATATTAATCCAAACCTCTTATTTTTTTACACCAAAATCTCTCAAACTCTCTCATTCTCTTCCATTCTCTATATTTTAAACAATATGGATTCGCCACAACCCGGTTCACCGACCGCATCATCATCATCCGTAGACACCGACGAGTTGTTGAATCTACAAAGAGAAGTTTTTCGACATACTGCACAATGGATTTATGGTAGCACCGCCTCGTTGTCAACAAGAGAGAGGGCCGCGAACATAGAAAGAGTTCGAGTAGCTGCAAACGAGCGGCTTATGCGGGACTACTTTGGCAACAACCCGGTTTATACACCGGATATGTTTAGGCGGCGGTTCAGGATGAGCAGGCAACTATTCGAACGAATAGTTGAAGATTTAGCAGGAGAGTATCTGTATTTTACACTTCGGGTGGACGGCAGACGCAAACAAGGTTTTTCTCCGATACAAAAGTGTATTTCCGCTATTCGGCAATTGGCGTATGGAGTAACTGCTGACGCACTTGACGAGTACATCTGTATGGGAGAGACAACGTCACGAGATTGTCTGTACAAATTCTGCACATGTATTATTGAACTGTATGGTCAAAAATATTTACGCAACCCTACTTTTATTGATATTCAGAAGTTGTACGCCGCGCATGAAGCTAAACACGGATTTCCCGGCATGCTCGGCAGCATAGACTGTACTCATTGGGCGTGGGCAAATTGTCCGAATGCATGGCGAGGTCAATTCATGAGAGGTGATCATGAGCACCCGACAATCATGCTAGAAGCAGTGGCCTCTCAAGATCTATGGATCTGGCACGCATACTTTGGTGTTGCCGGTTCCAACAACGACATCAATGTTCTCAATCAGTCGCCCATCTTGAACGATGTATATGATGGAAAAGCACCCGACTGCCCTTTTGAGGTGAATGGAGCCACCTACGAGCACAGATATTATCTAGCGGATGGGATATATCCGGAATGGGCTACTTTCGTAAAATAATTTACGTGCCCACGGGACCCTAAACGACAAAAATTCAAGTCCGCGCAAGAATCGGCACGTAAAGATGTTGAACGAGCTTTTGGCGTGCTTAAACAACGTTGGCATATACTTCATAACCCGGCACGCGGATGGGAACCGACAAGATTGGGAAACATTATGTACGCTTGTGTCATATTACACAATATGATACTCGAAGACGAATACCATGCTATTTGTGGTGGCGATGAAAACGGCCTTTTCACGGATGATAACGAAACCCAAATCAGTGAGGAACAACGCGCGGCAAATGTTCGAGAAGTCCAAAACCAGGCCACTCATAATAACCTTCGGTCGGATTTGGTCGAACATATTTGGCGTATCCAAGTTCCCAACAATGACGACGAGTAGATTTTTAAATTTATTTTGTAATTTTTAATTTTTTAATGAATGATATGAATTTTTATTTTTATTATTTATCTTATTTTTATTTATTAAAAAATATATAAATATTTTTATTTTGTTAAATAATTAAATGTATAAATAAAAGAATTAAAAAAATGAGGTGGCAAGAGGGCTTTTAGTTATGCGCTGCGGGTCTTTAGGGCTTGAGGGCTTAGCTGATGTGGCGCTGATGGCTTGAGGACTTTTAGTTATGCGCTGAGGATGACCTTATCAATAGGTCATATCTTTAAGACAATAGCACACTTATCCTACAACAAAACATAAATTATACTTGGATTGAAATACAAAAAAAGGGTAAAATTCATTTTTCGTCCATGACGTTTGTAAATTCTAACATTTTTCGTCCCACAACTTCAAAACTCGGATACGGTCCCTCACGTACGTAATTTCGCTTGGTTTTCGTCCCTCCCACTGACGCTCATTAGCTTCTTCCGTTAAATTTTAATTAAATGAGGGATACTTTCGTCATTTTACCCTATTTTCACAATTTTAGTACTAAAAGTTTTCTTTTTGTAATACAAAAGGACCAAGAACGTAATTTACTTTTTCTTTAAAACATATCATCCTAATCATCCACTTTTGAAACCTTCACCACCGGCACCAATTTTTCCGGCGAACCCAACCTCCCACTCCTTCGATGAACTCGTCCCCACACTGTTTTTGGCTGGAGTTCGATAGTCGCTATCTTCCCTGTTTTCTTGTGCCGCCGATGAGGTTTCATTCATGGTGATGTGCGTGCTGCAGTATGTGTGGGGGCAGTGGCGGACATAAGCTATAAAAGGGGGAGGGAGGGAGGGGGGGGGGGGCAAGTCAAAAGTCAAAAAAATTTATAGTTAAGTTAATTTTTTAAATATTTACCATTCAATCCCCCAGTAAAAAAAGCATGGGACCCCATGTTTGATAGAGAGAGACCATAACGTTTCCTGTTTCCATCTTTAGAGACCCATCGACGACTACGAGACTCCAGCCATGAGCCGTCGGCCGACCACCAATCCAGATACAAATCAGGCAATCAGTTGAGGCTTCACGAAATAGAAATCGATTTCTGATTTAGGCATTACAACAAGTAGGAAAAACATTCAATTTAGGCTTTAGGGTTTCTGATTTTGGCGATTTCTTCTCATCAACATTCAACAACATATCTGCGACGGTGCGACCTACCGGTTGGTTTTTCGATTACCTCTTCAGTTCTTTGATTTATGTCTTGATTTTGTTGACTGAATGAATTGTTGATTTCTATCTTGACAGTGGTTCCTGCTAGTTGCTGTTTTGCACTTCAGATTTAATCATGTTTGATTTTTGGGGGTTTGGATTTTGCTGGAAGACACAAGCCGTAAGTAGAGAAGTTAGAAGTAGAACTTACTGGAAGTCTGGACATTTTGGCATTTATGGCTTTATGTTTGTTTCTAGACATTTAGGCATTTAGGTAGCGTTTGGTATGCAGACTGGATGGGACGGGACTGGACTGGACTGGACAGGACGGGACAGGACAGGACAGAACAAAATTAATAGTCTGTCTTGCGTTTGGTACGCCTAGAACAAGACAGAACTAATTATATGTTTTGCGTTTGGTATGCAGGACTGGACGGGACTGGACTGTTAAAATGACCACATTGCCCCTAACATGTTAGTTTTATATTTTTCTTACCGTATAATAGTTTTGAATTACACCAACCAAATTTTTAGAGTAAATTACAACTTTGGGTGAATTTTTTTTATCTTATTTAATTGTGTTATTATTATTTTATTTAGTAAAATAAAACAAACCAAAATAAAAACAAAAGGAAGGTTTAGTCTGACTTTAGTGAATTTTAAGGGTATAATGGTAAATTTGAAAATAGTCCCAACTTGTTCCACATGTTTTGGTGGAACTAAAATTTTTAACTTTTGTCCCAGGTGAAACCATTTTTGTCCCACCTTGTCCCATTTCATTTTTGTTCCACGACTTACCAAACATGGTACTATTTTTTTAGTCCCGTCCTGTCCCAAGTAGTCTGCATACCAAACGCAGCCTTATGGCTTTATGTCTGCTTAAGGGATCTCACTCTATAAATTTCCTGGATCCGCCACTGTGTGGAGGTGATATGTGTATATATATATATATATATATATATATATATTGGATCATGTTTCCTTGTGGAAAGTGTGAGAAAAGCACATTTATAAACAAAGCTAAGGAAAGTGGGTTGTGTGGATGCGAAGGAAGTGTGTCGAATGGTAGCATCGGCACCGTCGTTCTCATCGAGGAAGCTGTGTCTTCCATCATCGCACCGAAAAAGGCACAACACCGATCGGCCATTCTGCTTCCACTGTTCATACGCCTCAAGTTCATCAATTAATGTCTTTTTGTTCAAGAAAACTCATGTATATATATATATATATATATATATATATATATATATATCATGCTCGCCGGTCATCAGTTTTGGATCTGTTTGATTTATCTCTAATCTTCATCAGAACATGTCCTTTTAATTGGTCTTCACCCGAAGAAATCTGAGCAAGGGGAAGAAAGAGAGAAGGGAGGTGGGTTAGGAATGGAGGGACAGTGTTCTGAGAGATGTGTAAGGCCATGCGTACCCCAGCGGGTAAGGCCAGCGGGTAAGGCCAGCGGGTAAGGCCAGGTGGCGCCCGCGGGTTCAGCGGGTTCGGGTACGTCGGGGACGGGTTCAGCGGGTTCGGGGTGCGGGCTCGGCGATCGGGTTCCCAACCCCGCTCCTACCCGAAGAGTTTATCATTTTTTTTAATTCTAACGGTAACATATTCAACGGTTATTTTGCAATTAATTTTTTTTTTCAATTTAAACACTATAAATCAACCTCAAATCTCATCCATTTTTCACACCAAAATTTAAACACTCACCTCAATCCTTAAATATTTTCTTTCATTTCTTTCAATCCGATATAAACTTTATGGATTCGCCACCCGGTTCATCGTCCGGTTCTTCATCATCCATTGACACCGACGAGGAATTCGGTCAACTATTTGATCGTTATGCAGATTTGTTGCAAGAAGCTGTAGATAGACGGTATGGTAGCACCGTCTCATCGTCAAGAAGACCGAGGTCCGGGAACATAGAAAGAGGTCGGGTAGATGCTAACGACCGGCTTTTGCGGGACTACTTTGGCGAAAACCCGGTGTATAATCCGGATTTGTTTAGACGGCGATTTAGGATGACCAGGCAACTATTCGAACGGATAGTTCAAGATTTATCGGGAGTGTATCCGTATTTTACACAACGGATTGACGGACTATGCAAACAAGGTTTGTCTCCGATACAAAAGTGTGTATCCGCTGTTCGACAATTGGCGTATGGAGTAGCTTCCGACGCACTTGACGAGTACTTGAGGATGGGAGAGAAAACGTCACGAGATTGTCTGCACACTTTCTGCACAGGTATTGTTGAACTCTATGGTGACAAATATTTACGCAAGCCTACTTACGATGATATTCAGAAGTTGTTCCACGCGCATGAAGCTAAACACGGATTTTTCGGCATGCTCGGCAGCATAGACTGTACTCATTAGTCGTGGGCAAATTGTCCGAACGCATGACGAGGTCAATTCATGAGAGGTGATCATGAACATCCGACAATCATGCTAGAAGCGGTGGCCTTCCAAGATCTATGGTTCTGGCACACATTCTTTGGTGTTGCCGGTTCCAACAACGACATCAATGTTCTCAATCAGTCGCCCATCCTCAACGATGTCTATGACGGAAAAGCACCCGAGTGCCCTTTTGAGGTTAATGGAGTCACCTACAAGAACGAATATTATCTAACGGATGGGATATACCCGGAATGGGCTACTTTTGTAAAAGCGTTTACGTGCCCACATGATGGTAAACGAATAAAGTTCAAGGCCGCACAAGAATCGGCACGTAAAGATGTTGAACGAGCTTTTGGCGTGCTTAAACAACGTTGGCATATACTTAAGTACCCGGCACGCGGATGGCATAAGAATAAATTGGCGAATATTATGTACACTTGTCTCATATTACACAATATGATACTCGAAGACGAAGGTCATGCCATTTGTGCCGATGGAAACGCTGTGGTAGCGGATGAAACACAAATCACTGAGGCACAACGCGCGACAAATGTTCGAGAAGTCAAAAACCGAGAGACTCATAATAACCTTCGATCGGATTTGGTAGAACATATTTGGCGTATCCGACTTCCCAACAACGACGACGAGTAGATTTTTAATATTTTGTAATTTCTAATTTTATTTTGTAATTTTAATTTTATTTTTAAGAATGTTATGATTTCTTATTAAAAAATTAGATGAGGTGGCATGTGGGTTCAAGAGGTTCAAAAGGTTTGGGTAAGGGATTTATGGGTTCAAAAAGGTTCAAGAGGGTTCAAAGTGGAAAACTGATGTGACGCTGATGTGGCGCTGAGGGTTCAACAGGTTGTGAACCTGGGGTACGGATGACCTAAGAAAGGAGAGCAAGAAATGAGGTAGTTGAGAGAGAGGGGTGTTGTCCCCTAGGTTAAAAGAATAAAGAGTAAACCTCACTTTTGGTCCCTGTGGTTTGTTAAAAATAACGAAAATCGTCCCTACAGTTCATTTATTCCAAATTTGCCCCTGTGGTATGCGTTTTTGCCCGGATTTGGTCCCTCTCACTAACGGAGGTTAACCTTCATCCATTAAATGAAGGGCAAATCTGTCTTTTTATATATTTATTTATTTTAACATTATTTTTCTTATTTTATTTTTGTCTTATATGAATTTATGTATTATACTTTAATATTATATACACATATAATATATATACATATATACACACTCACACACCCTCATCTATCCCTCTCTCTCTCCTACTTCTTCTTCCCCACAACTATAACCTGCAAAAAAAACACACACACACAACATATACGCCACTGGTAAAGGATTAGATTGTTATCAAATTTCTTGGTAAAGGATTCCAGGTTCTTCTCGTATCTTCTACCCTTGAAGATATTACGATTTCAATTTGAAAGCTATTTGTTACTGAACTGTAGGAGAGACAAACGAGGGTCAACAGGTTTCGAGACGAAGACCGGATGAGCAATGGTGGTGACGATCGATTAGAGAATTGCCTGTTCTTTTGGAGAAGAGGAGAGGCGCATAGAATGGAGGAGACGACATCAAATGGGTTGGGCTAAGTTTGGGGTTTCTACTCTTCCTCGCTCCTCCGTCTCACTTCAATCAAACCTACAAAGGGTATCAATCTCTGTTTTTCTCCTGAAGAAACTGAATTATCATCAACATTTGATTAAAAATCAATCAACTAAAATTCACAAACTTATGACGATTGGATAGCGTAAACTACCTAAAACGCTATGATCTTCAATAATTTACCAAGGTGATGACGTACGCCAGCTAATATATCATGAAATTCGTTCAAGAAAATTATAACCCAATTGATCCCTAGAAATTTACAGAAACCCTGATCTTAAAAATCGGTGTTCACCACGAAATTGAGAGACATCAAAGCATACAAACCGACAAGGAATCAAAAAAAAGGTTAAATCTGATGTTATCAGAACTGGAGTTAATTCAGAAATAGCATTAGCTCCATGAATAAATCGAACACAATCACATAAACAATAGAGGGGGAAAGAAAGAAAAAACGGAGGCCGCCACTAGCGAGCTGAGGCCTCTCTCTTAATATAGATAACGAAAATCCTCCCCTTCTCTCGTCGGCCGCCACTAACTCCGGCAGCCGTCCCCCACCGTCCCCCACTGCACCAGTACCGCCGGTCTCCAGTGCCGCCATACACACCAGCGGCGCCAACCCTCTTCTTTTCTGAACCGTCCGCCGACCACCAGCAACGCCAACCTTTACCTTTCCCGTCGCCGCCCCTTCTTCTACCACAGACGTAGTTCTCCTCTGCAAAACCCTAGAAACGCCGCTATTCTCTCTCTCCATCGTAATCAGCAGCCGCCGGAACCCCTCTTCTTCTTCTTCCGTCGACTAGTGGCATATATGTTGTGTGTGTGTGTGTTTTTTTTTGCAGGTTATAGTTGTGGGGAAGAAGAAGTAGGAGAGAGAGAGAGGGATTGATGAGGGTGTATAAAAATAATAAGAAGAAATAGTGTGTGTGCTGTGTGTGTGTGTTTTTGTTGCAGGTTGTAGTTGATGGTTTTGGGAGAAAGAAATGGAGTAAGGGTGGGTGGGGTAGGAAGAGAAGAGACGTAAAAAGGACAAAAGATATAAAATATTAAATGGTAAAATAAATAAATATATAAAAAGATAGATTTGCCCTTCATTTAATGGATGTAGGTTAACCTCCGTTAGTGAGAGGGACCAAATCCGGGCAAAAACGCATACCACATGGGCAAATTTGGAATAAATGAACTGTAGGGACGATTTTCGTTATTTTTAACAAACCACAGGGACCAAAAGTGAGGTTTACTCAAGAATAAATGTATAATTACATAACAGACCCCTAGAGTTTGATGGTTTTTGTAAAAACAGGAAAATTAAGAAAACAGGTAAAATAACCATAATACCCCTCATTTAATACGATTTAACGGAAGAAGTTAACAGACGTTAGTGGAAGGGACGAAAACCAAGCGAAAATACATAGGTGAGGGACTATATCCGAGTTTTTGAAGTTGAGGGACGACAAATGTTGAAATTTACAAACGTTAAGGACGAAAATTGAAGTTTACTCGAATAAAAAATTACGGGGAAGGGGGCATTTACGGTATTTGCCATGGAGATTGTTAGCGGCTTCATTTCCTACTTTTCCTCGCGACGCGGAGACACGTTCTTCCATCTCCATCTTCCTTCCATTTTCACCTCTTACTCCCATTATTTCGCAAACCCAACCCAACCCAACCCTCCAACTTTACTTTGTTAATTACTCCCCTTCAATTCGATAACTTCATCTCCATTTCACCAAAACATTCAACTATTTTTTGATGGTTGACACTTCTAATATCCATATTACATCAAATTAATCTAGATTATTTATTTTGTCTAATATTTTAGCCATTATTTTTTAAATTGAAGATTTGGTTTTATAAAAAATAAAAAATAAAAATTCTTTAGTCACCTACAAGATCCTTTCGTTCATTTTTCTCTAATAATTTCTACCAGCAATTAATCATTTAGTTCCTCGTCAATTCATATGATATTTAATATATGTATGTATATATATATACTGAATTTTATTAAAAAGGGTAAGAATGTTATATAACATCATGGATTTACAAATATGTATCAAAATGTGAATCTAACTTATTTAAATATATTCAACAAGTGGATTAAATAAGTTGAGGAGCTGTTTTGAACTAGTTGGCATAGTTAGGGGACTTTTCCGTACTATTTGATATGACCCTGAAAATTATAGTTGTTGAGAAACTACATGTATTTATAGAGACAGAATTGGTTTAATGATCTGAATTAAGGGAAATTAAAGGCCTGCATTTTAGCCCTGAGAGATCTTGAAAGAGTAAATGGGAAGTTCATGGAAGTTGGCGGATCATCCAAAACTACCCAAAGGAAAGTTGGTGGCGGTGGTGGTTTTGGATGGTTGGGGTGATACTTCTCCAGACAAATACAACTGCATCCATGTCGCAGAAACGCCAGCCATGGATTCTCTCAAAAACGTATATATATATATATACTATTTTTATATTATATATTTAAGAATACGTACCTTCTAGCTGTTTCTAGAATATTTAATAATTCTTTATTAATTATATTATATATAGAGTGCACCAGATAAATGGAGATTGTTGAAGGCTCATGGAACAGCTGTTGGGCTTCCCACGGATGATGATATGGGAAACAGTGAAGTTGGACATAATGCTCTTGGTGCTGGCAGAATCTATGCTCAAGGGTGATACATCGGCTTTTTATATATAATATATATATATCCTTTTATCTTTTTTTCGACCTTCATCATATGTATATATATATATATATATATATATATATATATTTATTTTGTTTTTTGTTATAATAAGATTAAACATATTCAAGATTTCTATCTCCTTTTTCTTCCACGTTTTTATTAGATCTAGTGTGTGTGTATATATATATATATATTTATTTTGTTTTTTGTTCTAATAAGATTAAACATATTCAAGATTTCTATCTCCTTTTTCTTCCACGTTTTTATTAGATCTAGTGTGTGGGAAATTAAGCTCCGTTTTTTGGTGATCTTTTAGATGCCATAAATCCAAGTCATAATGGATAATGGGAAATTAAGCTCCGTTTTTGTGCCCTAATTAAACTATCGAATGTATGTTGTTTTAGGGCAAAACTCGTTGATCGTGCGCTAGGCTCGGGAAAGATATTCGATGATGAAGGTTTCAATTACATCAAGCAATGTTTTGCAAATAACACCTTGCACCTCATTGGATTAATGAGCGATGGGGGTGTTCACTCGCGCCTTGATCAGTTACAGGTATTTAGGGTTAAAACATTGTACATTTTGTGATTGTTTCGATATTGATTTGATCCTAATTTGTTGATCGATCAACTTTTATGTATATTATTGGATTACAGTTGTTGTTAAAAGGGGCTAGTGAGCGTGGAGCGAAGAAGATACGAATCCATGTGCTTACTGATGGTCGGGATGTTCTAGACGGTTCAAGTGTTGGACATGCCGAAACGCTTGAAAAGGACCTCTCCGAGTTGCGTGGTAAAGGTATTGACGCACAGATTGCTTCGGGTGGAGGGAGAATGTATGTCACCATGGATCGTTATGAGGTAAAGCGTAAAAAAAGTTAACATGACAATTTACTTTCTGTGTTCTATTAGGTTGGCTAAATATGTATATAAAAACTTGTTAGTGCATCTAACTTGTTACTAAGAGCCTCCTATAATGCATCTTCAACCCAGCCACTATAAAAGGAAACACTAAAAAAAACATCTTTAATATAATTATATATAAAAACTGAATAGAATATTATTATTTGGTTCTAGAGGTTTACTTTATTGGAGACCACCTTTATTGACCCCAATTGTTTTTAATATTCTAGTGTTAGAGTTAGAGAGGAAAACACTTTCATTTTCTGAGACACCATATCTAAAATATGAACTTATTAACTGGTAGCGTTTGTTTTCTTGCAGAACGATTGGGAAGTCGTAAAACGTGGTTGGGATGCTCAGGTTCTTGGTGAAGCCCCAAACAAATTCAAGAATGCTGTTGAGGCCATCAAGAAACTGAGGGAGGCTCCCAATGCTAACGACCAATATTTACCACCATTTGTGATCGTTGATGATGGTGGGAAGCCTGTTGGTCCAATTGTGGATGGTGATGCTGTTGTCACATTCAACTTCCGAGCTGATCGTATGACAATGCTTGCCCAAGCTCTCGAAAATGAAAAGTTCGATAAGTTTGATAGAGTCCGAATGCCCAAAATCCGATATGCTGGAATGCTTCAGTATGATGGGGAGTTGAAACTTCCAAGCCACTATCTTGTATCTCCTCCATTGATAGAGAGAACATCTGGTGAATATCTAGTGAATAACGGTATTCGCACCTTCGCATGCAGGTAAATACTTGGAAACTAATTTTAGTTCATGTGTTTGTTTTTGTATCGAATAAGTCTAAGAAAAAACCACAAAATTTTTGCAGTTAATTAAGGATAGAAAATATGCATTGAATAGATTTTGATATTCATTGTGAATATAACTTTTGATATTCATTATGAATATAAGTTGAGATTTGGCCTTGTTAATTTGTGTACAATATATATATATATATATATATATATATATATATATATATATATATGTATAGTGAAACCGTGAAGTTCGGGCATGTGACATTTTTCTGGAATGGAAACCGGTCTGGATGTTTCAATTCGGAGAAGGAAGAATACGTGGAAATTCCAAGTGATAGTGGAATTACCTTCAATGCCAAACCAAAGATGAAGGCTCTTGAGGTCGGTGAGAAAGCCCGTGATGCTATCCTTAGCGGAAAATTCGATCAGGTAATTAAACCATTTTATCCCCTCGATCCGTGGAATTTCATCAAATTACTCTGTAAAAGAACACTTGAAGATAATAAAATTGGGTTTATAAATATAAAAAAACGTGTAAGCTTTTATAGGACTTAGGTCTATAGAACCAAAGAGTTGTGTGTTATGTGTAGATCTGTTAAAACCATTTTATTTTTATAGCATGTTTTTTGTCGTTTAACAAGTTTTATTAGGACATTAGAGAAATAAAGCATTAAGCATCTTATTAGCACTTTTATATGACATTTTGGAAAAGTGTCAAATGATCATATCTTTTTGTAGAACACTTGTTTTATAAGGCATTTATAAAATAATGTCATATAAAAAGCGTTTTATTTCAAAATTGTCCTAAAAACCTATAAGGCTGGCAGATGGGTCCTACAAAACTATTGTAATAATTTTACACAAGATGCACAACTATTTGTTCCTATAGACTTCATTAAGACATATAAAGCGGTTTATTCTCACAATTACATGTTTTTTGTGTCCCATAAATCAAATTTGGTTAGGGTAATGTATTAAGAAGAAATTGTTCAAATTAATGTATATGATGTAAAATTTAAAGAAGATTTGAACCTATGATTAGTGTTTTCATGTGGTTAATTAGGTACGAGTGAATATACCAAATGGGGATATGGTCGGACACACCGGTGATATTGAGGCTACAATCGTCGGCTGCAAGGCTGCTGATGAAGCTGTTAAGGTAACAAACTTATTGGTGTTTGATGTTTTATGTCTTTCTACACTACACGTTTGAAAAAGCGTCATATTAATATTTCATATATACACACTTTTTAAAGGGTCATATATATAAACGGGTTATATTATACGACGATTTAATTTTTGTTTCTATCAAATAGCACAATTTCATAAATAAAATTTAATTGTTAGGTCCCTAACTTGGTCTTAACAACTTACTGTGACTCCTTTCAGTAAGTTTCCAGTTTTTGTTTTTACAAACTTAAAATCCTATTAAGTACTTTATTAGAATGCTAAAAGGTACATTTTGTTGTAATGTTTTGAAGTGTTAAATGACTAAACAAATAGCGTGTTTATCATCCATGGTGTGACCTTACGCGGTGTGCTTTGGTGACAGACTATCTTGGACGCAGTCGAGAAAGTGGGTGGAATATATCTAGTCACCGCAGATCATGGTAACGCTGAGGATATGGTGAAACGAGACAAGAAAGGGGAGCCTATTGTTGGCAAGGATGGCAAAGTTCAGATCCTAACGTCACACACTCTTCACCCGGTAAGCAATACGACTCCGGCTCCGAAAAGGATCATATTATGTTTTCTACATGGATTCGACAGCCTTAAACGACTTTAAATACTTAAGAATCTAGGAACTACGTTTTTTGTAAGTATTCATGACAAATATCGACATAAAATATTCATGGTGAATGTCATTATATATAATGATCATGAATATTCACAAAATAAGTGGTTCCTAGCTTTTGAAATATTTAAGATTTCTAAATGGACTTGCCCATGTATGGTTGGGTTTGGTTCCGTTGAAAAGTTAAGGTTAACGTGAGAAGCATGAGAAGTGTTATCAACCCTTCGATGAGAAATTGACCGTACAATGGGATGAAATGCACCGGATCAATTCTCTTTTAAGGTGCAATTCATGAGATTAAAAGTGATCAATGGTTCATATCTACTTTTCACGTTTCGCACGTTAATCTCAATTTTTCACACGATCTTTCGCCTACACACACATAGAGAGAGAGGGAAAACCTCAAAAAATGAAACATTGAGGATCACTTTGTTAACCGTTCATCTAGATGATATGCACATATGCATACAAGTAATTAAGTTGGTTTTATTTGTTTTTATACACATGTGTATGTTACAGATTACGTATATGCAAATGTGCATATTGTCTAGATGAATGGCTACTGAGGTGTTTCTCAGTTTTTCATTTTTTTTTTGTTTTCCCCTGAACCTAATCTAATATATATAGGCTGGGTATATATATATATATATAGTAGTACATGGTTCAAATAAGAAGCCCCCAAGTTTTAAGAATGACTGAAACAATCTCAATCACTACTTTAAAATTTTGATTCTAAGTATCTTTTTCACTAATTAAGATAATTATGGAAAAAATCAAATAACATAATTTGTATCATATTTTTTCTTTTAACATTTTTTGGATATTGATAAATTAATCATCGGTTTTTTATCTAATTTTCTACCTAAAAATTATCTACAATTTTACAATTTAAAAATCAAATTAAATCTCATTTTCTTAAATCTCATATTTGAATATACAAAAATCGATGTTCTTCATTGGTCATTTGAATTATAACCAAACAATAATTCCAACAAACATTTATCAACCGATGATAATTAGGTATATATTGGTTCATACATGCGTGAACCAATTTACAATATAAAGGGTCAGGTTCAAGGGAAAAACTCAAAAAAACGGAAAACTTAAAGAACACCCTAGGAGGCTTTCATCCGGACGGTATGCACTTGTGCATACATGTTATTTGTAACATGCATTTGTGCACAAATGCATAATACACTTGTGCATAAAACCCAAAAGTCAACTATTTACCTGTATGCACAAGTGCATACGTTGAGATGAAGGGCCACCAGGGTGTTCTTCAGTTTTCCGTTTTTTTGAGGTTTTCATTTGAACCTCCCTCTATATATATATATATATATATATATAT
This sequence comes from Saussurea involucrata, assembly GCA_033807775.1. Taxonomy (NCBI): domain Eukaryota; kingdom Viridiplantae; phylum Streptophyta; class Magnoliopsida; order Asterales; family Asteraceae; genus Saussurea; species Saussurea involucrata. The sequence goes on along the minus strand of CM066327.1, from coordinate 91,073,952 downwards.
ATTGAAACACCCATATATTTTTTTTCTTCTCAAAGCTCTCTTTTGAAAATTAATCTAATGGAGTTCCACCAAAATGCATGGATCATATATATCAGGTGCCTGTTGCAATAGGAGGTCCAGGGTTAGCAGGAGGAGTGAAGTTCCGGAAGGACGTACCAAATGGTGGACTTGCGAATGTTGCAGCAACAGTTATGAATCTTCATGGATTTGTGGCTCCAGACGACTACGAGACAACACTTATTGAAGTTGTTGCTTAATTAATTATGTCATGGGAGTTTTGGTCATGAATCTTCGTGGATGGTCAAATAATTTCTGTTTTGTTTAGCAATTAGCATTAATTGCATGAGTTGGATCATATGCATATTAGAAGAGGTGAATCATGTTAGATAAAAAAACACTATTTTTGGACCTACTTGATTACGGTCTTTGGTTTCAAATGTTGCATTCATTTTGTCATATTAAAACGATTAATTACCATATTAAGAGCTATATTCTAGCAAATGAAATTTAAAAATACGTTTGTTTGTTTGTTTGGTAGAAATTGGACTAAAATCTCTCAAAAGAATTAGAACCATTTTTGTTTTTGACGGATGCCGGGTCCATCAAATAATATAAGGAAAATTGCATCAAAATGAAACCAACTTTCACCTGATTTCTATTTTGGAGAATCAACTTTCAGAATCGCCATTTAGGGGTCAGTATCAAACTTTATGTTTATTTAAGGGTCTGGTAACCCGTTCAACAGGTAATGGTAATATTTGATATTATCAAAATGGAACTAACTTTCACTTGATACCTATTTTGGGGAACTAACTTTCAAAATCATCATTAAGAGGTTTGCATCAAACTTTATGTTTATGAAATAATATATTCTAACTGATGGCTATTTACTACCAAGATTATAATAACGGTAAGTCGGGTCGAAACCACAGAGACTCGGTTTAACTTATCACGACTAGATAATTCACACACAAGAACGGAAATTTAAAGTAAATACTGAAAGAGGGGGGGGGGGGGGGGTTGGAATTGATTGATTAAACTAAGCATACGATAAAAACGAATTATAAAGTTGCAATTTAATTAAAAGTCCAACAATAACGAACATCGATAAGAACACAACCACTTATCATCGATCTCTAAATTGTAATGAAACAGACAAATCCAAATTGGCATAAATTGCCAACAAGCTCTGACAATCAAAGTTTTTCCTTAACTAAACATGGATTAAAATAAGCTCATAAATCGAATCTTAATTGCAAATAAGAGGAAAAATAATCTCTTAAGCCATATAAGAGGAAAAATAAGCTCTTAATCCATATAAGAGGAAAAATAAGTTCTTAATCTCCTAGGTGCAATTAGCTTTACCGGATAAGAACAACACCAATTCAAAGTTATAAGCTCGGCTTAAAAAGACTTTGATTGCTAGATTTCATGAACCCATCTCGAAGACCTTACTGAGATCAAGTAGGTTCAATTGTCACTTTATCAAAGTCTCCAAACAACTACGTATTTGAAGATTTGACTAACACACACTCACAAGAACATTAAGAAATTTTCTAAATCACCCAACATTCAAGTGAGATTGAAATTGATAAGAGAATCCAACAAATAAACTTGCCATAATCATTTTACAACAAAATCTCAAAGCAATTGCATCCAAAATCAAATGTTTACTATTGTTGGAATGAGGAAACTAGCCACAAATAGCTAAACTAGGTTAACAACTCAAAATAAGCAAGAATTTACCAAAAGAGAAGAAGAATTGATGATGAAAGCTTCCAAATTCGGTATTGTGTTTTTCTTTGTAATCCTAGAAATTGAACTCTTCCTCCAGTTGATGGTTTTAGACAGGTTTCATACCCCTCACGTGAGAACCCGTTTCCTAGCAGAAATTGACGCACGATTGCAGAATTTTCTAAGACGCCGTGAGTTTGGGGGTGGGTTTACCCGCGTGAGAAGTCGCTACATATCCAAAACAGTGTCTCTCACGAGAAGGTCGCGTGCAAGCCAAAATCGATCGGCTGCTTTTGATGTCTTTCTTCCCGTGCGCTTTTGGATTCCACAAAGAGATGGGTTTTAAACTTGGGCCTTTGACACTCTCTTGGGTCTGATATACAAAATAGAAACATATTTCATAAGTAAAGCCCTTTTAGAAATAAAATGATAAAAGATAATTGGGCTTTTAAACCCAATTTGCAACATAATAATGTAGCTATCAGTTTTTTGGATTCTTTTTGTTGGGGAAGGGGGCGTGGGGGAGTGGTAGTTGTGATGCCAATAGTGGTGGTATGGTGGTCGTGTAGCCCCAAGGGGAGTGGGGTGGGTTGTTAGCTTCAATCCTCCTAATCATAGAAGTATTTAGAAGTAGTGAAAAATAGGCTAAGTGAAGAAAGCCTCTTACAGAGGCTTTGCCGAACTTACCGAGAGATCAAGGTCAAGAAGCTACAGAAGCTAAAGAGGCGCCCTACAGAAGCTCTGTCATACGCGCAAAGAAGACCAAAGACTCGGAATCCGGTGAAGACTGCTCTTCTAAGGACCAAACCGCAGAACCTCTGTGGCACTTCCCAGAGCCTCTGCGGTCTTCAACAAAGACTTAAAAGATATTTATAATATCTTGCTACTGTTACAGGACCTGTTCATCAACTTGCATGGTAGCATGCCCTGTCCAACTGCAACGTGTCAAACTCTGGTTGGATTCAATAGGGCTTAGTACATAATAGACGTCTGCTGCATTAAATGCAATACAGCACGTCCAACTATTCATACCGTCCTTTGTGAATAGTAGCATATGCTTTATGGTCCCCTTAGAGTAGTATATAAGGAAGACTCATGTTGAGTTCTTCCTATCTATCTATCTATCTATCCATCGATCGATCAATCGAACAATCGAAACAAGAATTCAAGAGAGAAAAACATCACAAGCTTTAAACACTTTGAGAGTCATATCTGTTTTAGAAAACTTTGCTTACTCACTATTCTTGAATCTGTTCTTAATATATATATTCAGTAAACTTTGAGATATTATTTCCTGTTCACTGTTTATTTATATTATGTTCTAAATCTATCAAACATATCTGTTAGTTCTTCAAATACGCTTCCGCATCAAACTCAAACTTGAACTAATAGATCTGATAATCTTGTTTAAACAAAACCGGGAACCAACAATTGGTATCAGAGCAAAGGTTGATTTTCTATATCCAGTGATCCTCGTTTTTACAAGATTAGTGATAGAAATCAATTTTTTTATTCCTCATCTCTAGGTTAAAACTCCATTAAAGTATACTCTGGGAACTGTTCAAACCCAGAAAACTTTCCAGATCTTCAGACTCATACTCCTTAAATCATACTATCTTTTCAGAACCTTAAAAAATGACAAATACAAATAACTTCTTTACTGCTGGTTCACTTACCAAGCCTCCTACTCTCCTACGAGATGAGTATCCTCAATGGAAGATAAGAATGGTTCATTTCTTTGAGGGTACTGAAAAAAATCTAGTACAATATCTTTACAACCTTCCTCCTGTTCCCATGATAGCAGTACCACGAGTACCAGCTACTGCTGAATCTCCAGAAATCCCTGAACATCAAAAACCAAAACCAAAAGAAGAATGGTCAAATGAAGATAAGGCAGAAGATGAAGTTGCACAGAAAACAAAAAGAATCCTGATAATGGCTATCCCCAACGAGCTTTTTCAATCCTTAGATGCATGTGAAACTGCGCACGATCTTTGGAAAGAATTAGAAAGACAGTTGGAAGGGGGTGCTAAAACACAGAAGAACCGAAGGGCACATTACATAAATGAATATCATGCATTCAGAGCCTCTGCAACAGAATCTCTACAAACAACGTACGACAGGTTCAACTCTCTCATAAACAAATGTAGAAAGTCTGGCATTCACAGAACCTCGGAAGAAAATAACGTTATGTTTCTAAAGAGTCTGAATGATGAGTGGCTTCAACTGTCTATGTCCTTCCAAACAAACCAAGATCTAGACTCATGGACACTCTCTGATCTCTATGGAACACTAGCTGCACAAGAGCCTCAAATAGCACAGGCTAAAACAATAGCCATTGCACCATATGCATTGGTTAGTAAATCAACAGAGGCTACAGAGAGACCAAGAAATGAGAGAGCAACAAAGGAGAAGAAGAAGGAGAAGAAGAAGATAGTGATGGTTGATAGCGAAGAAGACGAGCTGATAGAGGAAGAAAGAACTCTTGCATCATTAGCTAAATCATTGGCTCTATTGACAAGAGAGTTCAGAGGTAATCAAAGAAATTTTGGAAATGACAGATATAGCAGAGACAACCAGAGAGATAGAAGAGATGATGAAAGAAGAGAAGAATCAAGTGACCGACAGAGGTCAGACTACAGAAGTGACCGACAGAGGTCGAGCGACAGAAACTACAGAGGAAATGACCGACAGAGGTCAGATGACAAGGTAGGCCACACACAAGAATGCTACAAATGTGGTAAGCCTGGTCATTATGCAAACGAATGCCGAACAGAGAAAGGTGGAGACCAACAGAAGTCCGACGATCGAACTGGAAACACCTCCCAAGGTTGCTTCAACTGCGGCAAGCCAGGCCATTTCGCAAAAGATTGCAGAAGTAGACAAAATCGCCCACAGAAGGACTCGGCTTTTTACAAAAAGAAGGTTGAATATTATGCACAAAAATCCCTAATGGCGAACAAAGGGCATTCTGAAGCAAATAAGGAGGACTTCGAGTCAGACTCTACATCTGATGATGAATTCACCACCAATGCCCTGTTCTGTGGCATGGCAGAAGTCGACTCGGGCACTGACAATGAGGTAACCATTTCAAACTCTACCTCTTGTATTAAATATGTAGAAAATGATTCAGTTAGACTTAACATTGAATTGATTGAACTCAAAGAGATAAATGAAAGTATTCAGAAAAGACTCACCTTTAATGAGAGAGAAGTAAGGCTTCTCACTCAAGAAAAAGCCAAAATTTTTGAAGAAAAGGAAAGAGTAGAAAAATGTTGGAGCAAAAATGTAGATCCTTTAAAAAGGCAAATTTCTGAATTAACCTCTGCTTTAAAAGTCAAAACTAAAGAGCTTTCAGTTTCTAGGAGTGAAACAACTGACATAAGAGCTCTCAAAGAATACTTTCAAAAAGAAAGAGAGGTACTTTGGCAAGATCTACTCAGAAGAGAGGTTTTACTTAAAAACTATAAAGATGCACAGAAGGTGTATGAGAAAGTAAACTCACAAATAGGAAGACGAGGTATAGGGTACGATGATATTACTCTAGGTGTTGAAGGCAAAAGACTTAAACCTCTGTCTTCTCTTTTTGTGGTAGGAAAAACAAATAAACCAATTTTTCCAAACTTACTCTCTGTAAGTAAGAGGGTTAAAATCTCTGAAGAACCTCACTTAAGGAAACATACGAAGATGATCAATGTGTGGTTTGAAAACACAGATTCATCATCTTCAACCTCTGTCAACAGAGGAATCAAACCAAAGAAATATCTGAAAACACAAGATCAGATTGGTATCTTTAAGTTTGGTAAACCAGAGACTCAAACACAGGTCGCTTTTGTCTGTATGATAGATGTCAAACAGAAATTATCTGCAAAAGCTCCTGAGTTTAAACCCATCTTTTCAGAAGAAAATCTTAAAAGATCAATTGAAAAAGAAATTTTGGAAGTTTTGAAATCAAATGTTTTAGAAAATCTCTGTACATCTTCTATAGATCAAATTCTCGCTGAAGAGATCTCATCTGAAACCTCTGCCATCTATGAAAGTTTTTCTACAGAGGAAGAAAACTCGTACGATACATGCTCAGAAAATCCAGCCTCTGTCGAAAGAAATGACTCAACCTCTGTATATGAGGACGATTCATCCTCTGACGACTCAGAGACTGATTCTAAATCAGGGATAATTCACTGTGACACAGAGGATGTTAAATTCTCCTCTGAGGTTCTTAACAGAACAATTTCTCCAAAAGAGAAAATCACAGAGATACCTATCTGTCCAGATTTTCTAAAAATGTGTATACAAGTCAAAACCTCTACAGAGCTTGATAATTTGAAAAAGGCCTCTGAAAATCCTAAAAGCTCAAAATTTTCAAAACCTTTAAGGCCTGAAGCTAACAAATATCTTTCCTCTGTGACAGTGAAGACAGACGTTCACCACAGAAGAGACTCACAGAAGGCAGGACCTAAACAAGATTTTTGCAAAAAACATTCTAGTATTTATAGATCTTCTTGTAATAGGAAATCTAATGTTAAGAACGAATGTAATGCCTCTGTGACTCAGTTCAATGAATTCAATGAAAAATTCAAACAAATCACGTCTCATATTAAATACTGTCATTGTTTTGATCTCATGTTCAGATTGAAAAATCACTTCTCAAATCCAGATTGCTTACTCTCCACTAAAATTCAAACTCCAAAGTCAAAACCTAGAGAGATACAATGTATTTCAAGAATGCTAAAGCAAACTTGAAAAATTCTAACAATATTGGACCCATATGGATATGGGTACCTAAGTCTCTGTGATTGTCTTACAGAAGCTGTATGTGCCAATTTGGTATCTTGACTGGCGACAGAAGTTTACTATCCACGTACAAAGAAACACACGATGGTGGATCTGTAACTTTTGGAGACAACAAGAAGGGACACATCAAAGGCTATGGAGTCATACAGAAGGAAAACGTCTCTGTATACAAGGTTGCATATGTGAATGGCCTTAAACACAACCTACTCAGTGTAAGTCAACTCTGTGATACAGGATTTGATGTCTTGTTCAAAAGGACTTTCTGCTCTCTGCAAAGTGAAGACACAGGAATGGAACTTCTGCGAGCCAAAAGAAAAGGTGATCTGTATCTAATGAACTTTTGTTCAACAACCAAGGACAAAGTTTGCCTTGTAGCTTGCGAAAGTAAAGAAGCCTGGTTATGGCATAACAGGTTCTGTCACTTGAACTTTCACACCTTGGATAAATTGGTCAAACTTGATCTAGTTAAAGGTTTGCCTAATGTTAAATTTAATAAGGATCACTTGTGTTCTACCTGTGAGATGGGAAAACTCAGAAGAGCTTCCCACAGAGGCAAAACAGATGTGTCGTGCACTAGGCCTTTGTACATGCTTCATGTCGACCTCTGCGGTCCTATTGCCATACAGAGCCTAGGTGGCAAGAAATATATACTTGTCTTAATTGATGAGTATTCGCGCTTCACATGGGTTGAATTTGTTCGAAAGAAATCGGATGTTCCAATCATCTTGATTAATCTAATGAAAAGAATCCAAGTTCTTTATGAATGCAGAATACAGAAGTTAAGAAGTGACAATGGCACAAAATTTAAAAACTCTGTCATTGAAGCCTATCTTTCTACAGAAGGAATATCACAGAACTTCTTTGCCGCACGCACTCCACAGCAAAATGGCGTAGTCGAAAGGAAGAATCGAACGCTCGTGGAGGCCGCAAGAACTATGCTATCAGCATACGGATTACCGATGAACTTATGGGCAGAAGCAATTTCTACCGCTTGTTACACACAGAATCGGTCAACCATTGTGAAAAGACACATCAAGACTCCTTACGAACTGATCAACAAAAGGCGGCCAAACATCAAGTTTTTCCATGTGTTTGGATGTAAATGCTTTGTTTTAAACGACAGAGATTCAAGAGGAAAGTTTGAAGTAAAAGCTGACGAAGGAAAATTCATTGGATACTCTGCCACTTCCAAAGCCTACAGAGTATATCTTATGTTAGCTCAAATATTCTGAAATATTAGAAGTATTGAAAAATGGCCAAGTACAGAAGAACTTCCACAGAAGCTCTGCTGAGTGCAACAGAAGCTCTGCCGGGCATCTAAGAAGAAGCAAAGGAAGTTTTGATCAAGAGTGATCAAAGACCGAAGAAACTACAGAAGAACGCTACAGAAGATCAAGACCTCAGAACCTCTGTCACCAATAACAAAGCCTCTGCAGACAACTTCAGAAGACAAGGAACCCAGTGAAGACTACTCTACAAAGGACCAGACCGCATAACTTCTGCAACACATTACAGAGCCTCTGTGGTCCTCACAATAAGACTTGAAGATATTTACAATATCTTGCTACTGTTACAGGACCTGTTCATCAACTTGCATGGTAGCATGCCCTGTCCAACGTCGACGTGTCAAACTCTGAGTGGACTCAATAGGGCTTAGTACAACATAGACGTCTGCGACATTTAATGCATGCAGTTTTCCAACTGTTCATACCATCTCTTCTTTCCTGTAGCAACAGTCTCTTGTCTAGAATAGATCTTTTGTAGTAGTATAAAAGGAAGAATCGTGTTGAGTTCTTCCTAAGAATCACCGTTTTTACAATTTACAAGTTTACATAATCACTTAACACACAACACAAAATACTTACACTCAATTAGCGTCAAATCTGTACTAAGTGTTCTTGATATATTAAATACAGTGGGTCTTTGTGCTATAAATCTATTCTCTTCACTGTTTATTTGATAGTGTGTGTTCTAAATCTATCAAACATATCTGTTAGTTCTTCAAATACGCTTCCGCATCAAACATAAATTCGAACTAATAGATCTGACAATCTTGTATAAGCAAAACGGGAACCAACAATTGGTATCAGAGCAAAGCTTGATTTTCAATATCAAGTGATCCTCGTCTTTTCAAAGATTTTTGATAGAAATTGTCTGTTTTTAACCTGTTCTTCATTCCTTCAAACAGATTCTGTTTTACTGCCATTTTCGATTTATTTGATCTGGTAACATCATAGAAACTGTTTCTTTCGTTAAAAACTTCATTTAAAATGTCTAGAATGAAATTTTGTGGTGATGCTGATTCAATTTTTTATTCAAAACTCAGCACAAATTTTCGCAAAATAATTCCTTCTCTTGAAAAAGAACTAGATGAAAAGAACAAAAGCATTTTTATTATTTCTGATAAAATTGCTAAACTTGAAAAATCTGTTAAAAACTTAAACTGTGAAAATCTTGAACTAAAAAGGAACTTATCTTTGTCAGATGAAGAAAATAAAAGACTTGAAATAAAATGTTTAAACTTCTCTAAACTAATTTTCAATTTTGAAAAGATTGTGGTCAATGAAAGAGGAAATTATGAAGAGAAGAAAACGGTTCTTGAAACAAAGTCGATGAAGCTTACTTATAAAATCTCAGAATTGCAGAATATCCTTGAAAAAGAAAGGAAAGAATCTGATTCTGAAAGAAAAGAATCTGAACAGTTGAAGGTTCAAGGATTTCAAGATTTAAGTCAAAAAGATGACTTTGAAAAAGAGAGAAGGATTTTTAAAACAGAAATATCCAAACTAACAAAAGGACTCTCTAATTTATCAACTGAAATCATGTTGGAGAAAAGATGCAAATCTAATCTCCAAAAGATGCTTGAGGAAAATTTAAGGAAAAAGAATATTTTTGCTAAACGGATCAGGAAATTCAAAACTTCAGACCTCAACATCGAAATTTTTGCATGATCATAGGTTGGACAAATTAGTTAATCAAACTTTTAAAAAGGTGAAAAAGGTTTGGATAGTGAAAGGCTCTATACCTGTTCAAAATGCTCAAAAAGACAAAAAGCCTTTCATTTCTGGTATGTATGACAAATGCATAAAGGCGTTTCATACAATAGGACCCATACGGTTATGGGTACCCAAAACCTCTGTAAGTATAACATAGATACTGTATATTTTGTAAATATTTTTGTTTATTTATTATTTTATGTATGTAAATTCTTAAATCTACAATAGTTCTTGATATCACAGAACTTCTGTAAGGTCTGCTCAGAACCTCTGACAACCTTCACAGAACCTCTGATGATCTTGACCTATGTCCTGTGCACAACTTATCTTATTCTGAACCAAGCATAGGTCAAGGGGGAGCAGAAGAAGACACTTGATCTACAGAGGGTGTTAGATCAAGGGGGAGCGAAAAAGGAGACCTTGCTGAATCTACAGAGATTTATAAGTCAAGGGGGAGCTAAGAATGCGACAGAAGAAATCACACTCGCCAAACTAAAAGAACAAAAGGTTGGTATCTCGTACTTTTAGGTTTTTGAAAACAGTTTTCTAGGACAAAAATTGTCAAATATGTCCTAAATATACTGTGAATAACATTTCAAAAATCAAAAGATCAAAAAGTTTCATAAAATTTGAGTTATGAGAAATTTGAGGTCATAGAGCCTCTGCTGAGCTCAACAGAGGCTCTGCCAGAAATATGCTCTATGATCGTAAATTTAACCTCTATCGATCTTTTGGAATGTAATCTCGGAAACCAATTGCACGCACATTGCTACAGAAGTCTTAAGCTACAGATTACTTTCATCCAAAGAACCTCTATAGATAACTCAAATCTTTCAAAAGACTTCTGCTGCACAAAATCTTTGAGATTTACAAATTTCTAGGACACCAACTTTCAAATAGGTCCTAAATACATTGTTAAATCTGATCAAAAACTTGGATGATCAAAAATGTTTATAAATTATTAGTTATTAGAAATTTCCTGTAACAGAGCCTCTGCTGGCTCTGGCAGAGGTCCAAAAACCTCTGTAGGACTATTTCTCTACTAAAGATTTGTCGATCCTCTCCTTGCGTTTTTCAAACAAATTTTCATAAGATACAATCTACAGAGATAAAAGTTTTTCAAAATCACAGAGCTTCTGTACCCACAGAGCTTCTGTAAAGATTTTCACTTAGGAACTTCTGTAACGGTAACTTTTTAACGGTAACTTTTCTGTGGTGAAAATTTAAACCCACGCGCTTTTCATTTATTATGGCCGCCCAAGACGTCTCGTCATCACTGACACTATTGACATGTCGAGTTTTCATTGACGTACATATAACGTCGTCTTGGAAACTTGCTCCACGCCAAATGAACTCGAGTGCGGACCTCAAATTTTATTAACTTTCTCACATTTTCACCGTTCCAAATTCTACCCGTTACCACAGTATAAAACCTAAGTTAAAATAACTTTCAAAACTTTACTATTCTCTCATCTTCTCCGGCGAACTTGCTTATTTCTTTCTGAAAACCTAGAACTTTCAAACTTACAAATGGCTTCCAGTTCCAAAGCTACTCACGTTTCACCGTTGAACTCTCCACCACTCTCTCCAGTACATTCTGAGCACTCCCACAACTCGCATATTGCCGTCGATACCAACAGACATGACTCCGGCGACGAGGCATCCTTTGTACCCACTACCCACCTGCAACAATTTTTCTCTAATGACCATTTCGAGCAAACCCTTCCCATTAAATCGAACAATTGTTATCTTGTTCCTTCTCCTACGGCTTTTGGTAAAGAACATGCCATCCTGCTAAACATCCTAGAGAACCACTTTCTTTACCCTCTTCTTAGCAAAACCGTTGAACAATTACCTGTACGTTACCTACATCAGTTTTGGCAATCTTGCCGTTATGACGCTGACACCGATTTGATAAGAGGCTATATCTCTAAGCCTGACCAAAGTAAGAGTCTTGAACTGATGTTCAACCGCACCATGTTCTCATTAGAATTTGGCCTTCCAACAAGAGGACTCATGGGAATCAAAAAGTATGCCCCCAACCAACAAATGAAGAACTTGTCGACTTTCTGCACATGTTAGGGTACAACCAACAGTTGAAAAAGAGGAACGATTTCCGCAGAGCAAGACTACCCCCTCTGTGGAATACCTTATTCTCCATCCTAAATCGTTGCCTCACTGGAAAAATCGGGAGCATCGATCAAAGCTCACCTCAAATTCTCTCAATCATGTATGGCGTGTACTATGATCTACCACTAGATTATGCCACCATAATGATGCAAGAGATCATCAACACCATCGATCGCAAAATTGCCTCCCAGAAAGCCAAAATATCTGATCACAACTGGTTGCCCCCTCTGCAGTTCCAGCGAATCCTCAGTGTACTTTTCGAACCCCTATTCCTTATCCAAAAATGGCCAATGGACGGTCCCAAACCTAAGCAATTTCCTATGTCCAAAAACACCCCTACAGAACATGAGGACGGCTACCCGCACAGCAGGCCACTGTCAAAGGTAATGTTAGGTTATGCTAGTAATGAAGAACTAGTTAGTGAGTACACACGCGTTTACAGAACTCCTGAACCCAGTTCTGTAACACCCCCGCGTATAGGAATACCCATAGGAGGTAGTGTTGTAGAAAGACTAACAGAGGAAGAATGGAAGATAAAGTTGGCTAAACACAAGGCCAACCAGAAGAACTTCAGAAATATAAAGAAAGACCTTTATCCTTCAAAGAGGAAGTCTTCTGAGGGATCTAAAGAGAAGAAGAAGAAGAAAAAGGGAAAGAAAACCAAGACCCCTACAGAGGAACTACTTGCCTCTGCTTCTGCTATCCAAAAACCCCCTGCAGAACCATCTTCTCCACCCACTGAAAATCCCACAAAACCCTCATCACCACCACAAACCCAAGGTCACTCTGCCCCTCCCTCTTCCAAAAGAAAAAGTAGTCAAAATCTACAGAGGAGAGGGCACCTAAGCCAAAGAAAAGGAAATCAAAGAAGAAGAAATTTTTTTCTCCTCTGCAATCAATTACAGAAGGAATCGAAAAAGAACAACCTCAACCTTCACCTCTGCAAACCCATACAATCACAGAGGGTCTTGATTCACTTCTGCCAAGACAAGAAACTGCAGAAGAAGAGGTCCAAATAGGTAAAATTACTGAAAATAGGTTAGAGGATAGGGTAGAAACTTCTGGAGGAAAAGAAAATGAAAAACAAAAAGATGCCGAAGATGAAGAAGGCACACATCCCTCACCCCCTCCCAGTGCAACCCACACATCTAACTCCGCAGGTCTAGCTATAGAAGGAGTTATTGAAATAGAGCAGCACAACTCGATCCAAACCCAACCCATCCAGCCAGAAGTCACTATTTCGACTTCTGCGCCCACAAAAACCGGGGAATCCATTCCTAGGGAGTCTCCTCAAAGAGACTCACCTTTAGTTCGTGATCAATCGCCCCAGATCACACTAGAACACCCAACAGAGGAATTTGTTTCCTCTGCCACACACTATATAGGGCCAAAACTTCTTTCAAAGAGAAGTAGTAAGCACAAAGACGAAGAGACTCTAGACAAGTCTTCAAGTCAAAAGAAGGACATTCCGATACCCACCTATGGAGTGGATTTGGACACTGTTCTTCACAGAACTTCTGTAGAGTTTGAAGCACTAGATGCTTCTGCTCGAAGATCAGATGGAAATCCTTCCACCCCCAACGTACAAACAAGGGTGAACGAAGGTGTCCCAGGAGCAGGGACTCACTCTGGAGGAGGGGTTGTTCCTCCAGAGGTTACCCAAGAGGAACATGTTACGAAGAATGAGTTCCAAGTCTTTGTAACCTCTGTAACTCAAACATTGAATAAGTTGCAAAGCTCATTCACGACTTTTACTGATTCAACTTCAGGCGCGCTTACAGGATTAAATACCAAAGTGGATACCTTATCCACAGAAGTTAAAGAAGCCCTTGCAGAAATAAAGTCACATACAGAAGCTTCTGATGCTGCTGCAACCACCTCTGCCACTGACATTGCCAAAACAACTGCTGCAGAATTCGAGACTTCGATCGCAATCTACCTTGAAACAATGAAGAAACAAGCAGCAAAGCAAGCAGCTCAAGACACCTGCAGAACAGAAGTTGCTGCTAAAAGAAGGCAGGATGGTCCTGATGATGGTGCATCTGGTCATCCTGAGGGGGAGAGAACAAAGGAAACAACAGAGGCTGCTTCTGCAAAAACTACAGAGAAAACTGCAGAACCCTCTACAACAGAAACCCCGAAGGAAACACAAGGAACTCAACAGAGGCAAAACACCTCTATCTCAGCAGATGATACACCAACCACAGAACCTAAGGTAATCACTCTTGCATCCTCATCCACATAACAAACTCCACCCTCACCCAAAGAAACAACACCAACCCCACAACCAATCCCGCGCAAAACTAGAGTCAAAACCATAGCTCGAAAACCCCAAAGACCAAAACGCTCTGCAGAGTTCATTCTTCGCAGAATGGAATTTGTATCTGCTTTTCAATCAGCAAAGCGTTTTGACATTCCACCTCTAAGACCCTGAAGACTCCTTACTAACAGAGACCTCACAACCCGAAGTATCAAAACCTTCAGAGGCAACAACCAAAACATCAGAGCATCCAACCCCAAAACCCACAGAACCTCTAACTGTCAAATCTACAGAGGTACCACCCACACAAATCCAAAACCCAACCTCTGAAACCTCAAAACCAAAAGATAAAGGCAAAGGAAAAATGACAGAAGAAGAACCAAAGAAGAAGATGCCAGTTGCAACAGAGAAGTTGATGAAAGGTGCCTTTAATGCCTTCATCACTCCTAAACCCGAAGAGGAAGACTGGGCATTCAACTTGAAACCTCTGTCAGAAAACCCAACCCTGGATCCCACAGCTAAGGTAACAGAAGGTAAAGTAGCAGACATCACTCGACAAATGGATAAGATAAGGAGACCAATTCCAAGAACTACTCCAACCATTGAACAAATGGAAGAGCATGTTTACAGTTATCTCTACAGACAGCACTTCCAGAGCGATCTGCCAGCTCATGTCCGAGATCAGAAGCTAAGAGAAGAATTCGATGCCATCTTCACCTCTACAAAGTCAAAACCGGTCAATCAAGTTTACTCCATTCACAAGATAAAGAAGGTAATCTATTGTAGATACTCTAAAATGAGAACCTATCCTCATACGATGTATACAATCTGGAAAGTCAAAAGGTCTGACAGATCAGAGAATCAATTCTCTGATGCTGATATCCGAAACCTCAATCCCTATGACTTACCTGACCTTCTGCAATGGACGAAAGAGAACTTCAATGACGACTGCCACCAAAGATCTTATCGAGTTCTCAGAAAGGCAATGCGTGAAAAGCTCCTAATCTACAACATGCTCGACTTTCAACTAGCCATCGATCTAGGCGTGACTACTCTAAGCATCAGACCACCAGAGGATTTCTGCCCACCCAATGCCATACACAATTCGATCATCAAAACTCCAAGGTACGGGTTAGTATTCAAGAATCCTGCTGATCAACTTAAACTGTTTGTGACAATGGACTGTCAGAAGTACACAAACCGTACTCTGAACATGTTCAGAAAAATACTAGAGGAGAACAAAGCAACATAGCTTATGGATGAAGAATCTGCTCTGATGATGATCAAAGAGATTGATGCTACACTGGGCTTAAGAAATCTCTGCCTCAAATTCTATGAAGAACTCAAGGAAGTAGGAAAAGACAACAGAAAGTACGACGACTTCCCAAATGCAAAAATCTGAGTCTCTTCAAAGAACCTCTGTCAACGTTTTATTTCTGTTCATTTAATGTACTCAAATGTAAATGCCTCTGGCATAAATTCCAAATGAAAGAAATAATCTTCTGAGGTATTGTTTAACCTCTGTCTATCTTAACTTAGCCTAAAAAGTCAAAATTTATTTTTCAATACTTAGGGGGAGATTGTTAGCTCAAATATTCTGAAATATTAGAAGTATTGAAAAATGGCCAAGTACAGAAGAACTTCCACAGAAGCTCTGCTGAGTGCAACAGAAGCTCTGCCGGGCATCTAAGAAGAAGCAAAGGAAGTTTTGATCAAGAGTGATCAAAGACCGAAGAAACTACAGAAGAACGCTACAGAAGATCAAGACCTCAGAACCTCTGTCACCAATAATAGAGCCTCTGCAGACAACTTCAGAAGACAAGGAACCCAGTGAAGACTACTCTACAAAGGACCAGACCGCAGAACTTCTGCAACACATTACAGAGCCTCTGTTGTCCTCACTGAAGACTCAAGATACTTATAATATCTTACCACTGTTAAAGAAATATCTTGCTACTGTTCCAGGATCTGTTCATCAACTTGTATGGTAGCATGCCCTGTCCAACTTCAACACGTGTCAAAATCTGAGTGGACTCAATAGGGCTTAGTACAACATAGACGTCTGCGACATTTAATGCATGCAGTTTTCCAACTGTTCATACCATCTCTTCTTTCCTGTAGCAACAGTCTCTTGTCTAGAATAGATCTTTTGTAGTAGTATAAAAGGAAGACTCATGTTGAGTTCTTCCTAAGAATCACCGTTTTTACAATTTACAAGTTTACACAATCACTTAACACACAACACAAAACACTTACACTCAATTAGCGTCAAATCTGTACTAAGTGTTCTTGATATATTAAATACAGTGGGTCTTTGTGCTATAAATCTATTCTCTTCACTGTTTATTTGATAGTGTGTGTTCTAAATCTATCAAACATATCTGTTAGTTCTTCAAATACGCTTCCGCATCAAACATAAATTCGAACTAATAGATCTGACAATCTTGTATAAGCAAAACGGGAACCAACACCTTACAAGATCTCGCAAAATCGTAGAAAGTATCAATGTTTCTTTTGATGATTCTTTCCAAATGACTTCTGAGCAAATCCGTTCAGAACTCGAACTTAAAAGAGAAACCTCTGGCATCTCGCAAACGAAAGAAGACTTGAATCTTCTATTTTTAGAGATATTCCACGATGACATTGATCCTTCTGTTGGAACCATCAGAGTTTCTGAAGAACCATCCTCTGTTGGACAAAATCCTACAGGTATGAATCTAACTGGTCGAAATAATGCTTCATCTTCTTCTATAAATACTACAGATGCAAATGCCGAAGAAGAAAATGCAGAAGATGAAACATCAAGAAAAACGACCACAGAAGCTGCTGAAAAACAAAATCCACAATCCACAGAAGAACCAATTACAGAGGTAATTGAGGACCGAGACTATACGTCCTTAGAGGAACAAACTCCACCACCACTCATACCAATCATTCCACAAATGGTAGAATCTTCTACCAAGGTAAGAAGAACGACATAGGCTATACAAGAAGAAGATCCACAAGAAGCTTCTGAAGAAAGGTTCGATGACATTGATGACCATCTTCCTCGCACCACTCAGTGGACAAAAAGCCATCCTCCAAGCCAAATAATCGGAGAACCTTCTGACTCAGTAAAAACCAGGTCTGCCACTGCTAATTTTTGTTTCTTTACAAGAGTGTCATTGCTATCTCTGCCAATCCTGTGCAACACTCAAAAACCAAGCATATCGATATAAGGTACCATTTCTTGAAACATCATGTTGAATACGGTACAATCGAGATGCATTTCGTGCCCACAGAATACCAACTCGCGGACTTATTCACCAAAGCTTTAGACGAGAAAAGATTCAATTTCTTGGTGGGTAAGTTAGGAATGATCAATATGACGTAAAAATCCTCTGTAAGTATAGCTTTATCTTATGTAAATATGTATATATTTCTAATTATTTTTTCTTTAATTAATTTATTTCTGTATGTAAGTTCTCAATCTTAAATAGTTCTTAAAATCACAGAGCTTCTGTAAGTCTACTCAGAACCTCTGACAACACCTACAGAACCTCTGGAAAATATGACCTATGTTCTATGCAAAACTTATCATTCTTTGATCCAAGCATAGGTCAAGGGGGAGCAAAAGAAAAAGTCCTGATCTACAGAGGTGATTAGATCAAGGGGGAGCAAAAAGGGATACTGAAATGATCTACAGAGGTAAAACTTTCAAGGGAAAGCCAAAGAAGAATGTCAATGAATCTATATCGACAGAAGTCAGACATCACTGCCGAGAAAAGAAGAACCAAAAGGTATGTCTCTCGCACAAAAGGTTTTTGAAAACAGTTTTCTAGGACACAAATTGTCAAATATGTCCTAAATATACTGTGGATAACATTTCAAAAATCAAAAGATCAAAAAGTTTCATAAAATTTGAGTTATGAGAAATTTAAGGTCATAGAGCTTCTGCTGAGCTCAACAGAAGCTCTGCCAGAAATATGCTCTGAGATCGCAACTTTAACCTCTATCGATCTTTTGGAATGTTATCTCGGAAACCAAACAGACTCACCATGACCTTCTCGAACAAAACTTTTTCCATAACAATTTTGTCGGACACCAACTTTCAAATATGTCCGAAAAATATCTCTTAAAACAGATCAAAAATTGGATGATCAGAAAAGTTAATAGAATTTTTGTTATGAGATTTTTTCCCTCCCAGAGCTTCTGCAAGTTCCAACAGAGCCACAAAACCTCTGCGAGTAAAAACTCTTAACTAAAAATCCTATTTGATCCTCTCCAATGCCTTTACAAAACGTTTTTGGTTAAAAAGGAACCCCACAGAAGTTATGATAACAATGAGATATATGAGAAAGGGATAAACATCAAAGATTTTCAAAATCACAGAACCTCTGTAAACTACAGAAGTTCTGTCAATCTGTTACTTGGGCATTTCTGTAGTAATAACGGTTACTTTTACTGAGAGTGAACTACATGTGGCTAAGAATAACCCCACGCGCCTAGCATTAATGGGCCGCGCACGACGTCCTGTCATCCTCTGACATGGCCTACGTGTCCCATTTTCATTGGGCGTACATGGAACGTTTTCTGTGGAAAGTTGAACCCGCCGTTCTAACTTGAGTTCGGATTCCAAATTTTAATCCATTACCATATATTTTACTCTTTCGAATTCTACCGTTTTACCCTCCTATAAAAACCAAGCTTACCCTCTCATAAACGTTTTACAAACTCTCATTCTTCTCCGGCGAAACCTGCAAATTTCTTATTCTCAGTACCAAATGGCTTCATCTTCTCAAGCTATCTCCCCTGCACACTCTCCGGCGGCCTCACCAGAACATTCACCTGCTCATTCTGAACATTCAGAAAACCCCAACCCTGCCCAAAACATTGAACTAGAAGATTCCGGCGATTCAGCAGACTTTGCTCCAACCACACATCTTCAAAACTTCATAGCAAAGGATCATTTCGAAAAAGTACTACCAATCAAATCCAACAATTGCTATTTAGTCCCCTCACCCACTGCTTTCGGCGAAGCCCATGCCATTCTTCTAAACATAATGGAAAATCATATCCTCTTCCCTTTACTCTCAAGAACCCCAAAGAAAATTCCAGTAAGATATCTGAACTAGTTTTGGCAAAGTTGCCGATTTGATAAAGATGATTCTCTTATCAAAGGATACATTTCTAAACCCGACAAATCTGAGCATCTGGAAATCAAGTTCAATAGAACAATGTTCTCACTTGAATTCAACCTACCAACAAGGGGTCTTCTTGGATTAAAGAAGTACGCAGAGCAACCAACAAACAACGAGATCTGTCGTTTCCTAGAAATGCTTGGGTACAACACACCACTGAGGAAGAGAAATGACTTCCGCAGAGGCAGATTACCACCTCTGTGGAACACCTTGTTCTCAATTCTTAACAGATGCCTGACAGGGAAGATAGGCAGTATTGACCAGAGCTCACATCATATATTGACCATCATGTATGGGGTTTACTATGATCTCCCACTGGATTACGCGACCATAATGATGCAAGAGATCATTAACACCATCGACAGAAAGAACAACACAAGAAGGGTCAAAGAGAACGATCCTAAGTTTCTACCACCTCTGCAATTCCAAAGAATACTGGGAGTCTTGTTCGAACCTCTGTTGCTAATACAGAAATGGCCAATGGAAGGGCCAATTCCCAAACAGTTCCCAATGAGCAAAAATATTCCCACTGATCATGTAGATGGCTACACACACTGCAGACCTTTGTCAAAGAAACTTCTGAGGTATGCCAAGAATAAAACCCTTAAGAAAGAGTATATACGCGATCATATAACTCCAAAACCGAGTCCTATGACACCCTCGCGTTTAGGTGTCCCCCTAGGAACAATGATTGCAGAACCTCTTTCCACTCAAGAAGAAAAAGATAACAAATTAGCAAAACACATGGCTATTCAACTCAGCTTCATAGCCAAACGTGCAGAGCTCATGGGAAAGAAGTCCTCTTCAAAATCAAAAAGGAGGAAAACTGTAGAAGGCACCTCTACAAGCGCTGCAGAAGATCAACCTTTACCTCCTCATGCCACAGAAATTGGCTACTCTGCTCCTCCCTCTTCTCCAAAACAGAAGAAGAAAAGAAAATCAAAAACCACAGAGGAAGGGGCACCAAAACCAAAGAGGAGGAAATCCAAAAAGAAGCATGGTAAACCACTTGAAAAATTGGTTACCATAGAAGAGGAAGCAATCGCAGAAGAAAGAACTGCAGAAGAAGATGCAGAAGAAGAAATGACAGAAGAGGGATATCAATCGCCCCATCAATCCCCAGATCGATTTGCTCACCAAGGAAACATTAACGATTTCCTACAGAACCCCGACATTGCCAACACTTTAAATACAGCAGGGTGGACGGCACAACCTCTCGACCACCATTCCCCAGAAGAACAATACTTCTCTATTTCCAGCATTGACACACATCTGCAAGAAGATGATCTAACACCCAGAGATCAATCAGCTGAGACACCTATTATTCTACAGAACCCCTTCATTCAGCAAGGATTGGACGTTCACAGAAGGAGTCCAAGCCCAACTTCAGAAGAAATAGGAAAAACAGAAGCTCAGTGGAATAGAGATGAAGTAACATAGACAAGAATGGAGGTCTCAGAGATAGATTCAGACGAAGAAGAAGCTGTCTGGATACGAAAAGGTCTCTATCATCCACATGTCATGAAGTTATACGGCTCTCATTAAATGTATGACTTCTTAGGCACAGAGCAAAGAACTTCAACAGTGGATAGGGTAGAAACTTCTGGAGAAAAAGAAAATGAAAAAGAAAAAGATGCCGAAGATGAAGAAGGCACACATCCCTCACCCCCTCCCAGTGCAACCCACACATCTAACTCCGCAGGTCTAGCTGCAGAAGGAGTTATTGAAATAGAGCAGCACAGCTCGATCCAAACCCAACCCATCCAGCCAGAAGTCACTCTTTCGACTTCTGCGCCCACAGAAACCGGGGAATCCATTCCTAGGGAGTCTCCTCAGAGAGACTCACCTATAGTTCATGATCAATCTCCCCAGATCACAACAGAACACCCTACAGAGGAATTCGTTTCTTCTGCCACACGCACACAACTAGGGCCAACCCTTCTTTCAGAGAGAAGTAGTGAGCACAACGACGAAGAGACTCTAGACAAGTCTCCGAGTCAACAGAAGGATAATCTAGTACCCACCTCTGGAGTGGATCTAGACAATGTCGTTCACAGAACTTCTGTAGAGTCTGAAGCACTAGATGCTTCTGCTCGAAGATCAGATGGAAATCCTTCCACCCCCAACGTACAAACAAGGGTGAACGAAGGTGTCCCAGGAGCAGGGACTCACTCTGGAGACGAATGTGTTCCTCCAGAGGTTACACCTGGGACACAAGTATCAAGGGATGAGTTCCAAACCCTTGTCACCTCTGTGAACCAAACCATGAAAGAGTTGCAAAGCTCTTTCACATCTTTTGCAGAGAAAACATCAACGGCCATGCTGAATCTGAACACCAAAATGGACAATCTGTCCACAGAGGTGAAAACAGCCATCACAGAGATGAAATCTTCTGCGCAAACAACTGCAACAACTACAGCCACTTCTGCTGCTAAAGATTTTGGAATTACCGCAACTTCTGCATTCAAGGAATCAGTAAAACATTTCCTTGAACAAATGAACAAGCAATCCAACAAATCACAGAGCATCACACCCACAGATCTACAGAAGGCTCTGCAAAACGTTCAAGCAGAAGCAATGCGCAACACAATACTGATGCAGCCTAAAGACTACATCACCAGAGCACAGCTAACAGAGCTCGGCCAAAATGTCATAAACCAGGTCACTGAAGTCATTGTCTCCTTCACTACTGCAAATGCCAACTACGTCAAAGAGTTCAGAAAAAGTGTCGGCAGAATGCGCTTCAACACAGAAGCAGAGCTTGCAACTCTTTTCTGCCTCTGTGATGATGTATGTGCGAAGTTGATGGCCGCAGGAGCAGAACTACCAAAGAAACCCAAAGCTTCCTGCAGAGCAGAGGGTACTTCTGATAAAAGTCAGGATGATTCTAATGATGACCATCCTGGTCCATCAGATAATCCTGAGGGGGAGAATTTAAGGGAGAAAGCTACGACCAGAGGAATACAAGCTCCACCAATCGCAGCAGAACCAATCAGTTAAGCCCCTCCAGAACAAACCCAAGATCAACAACAAAATCAACAGACCACATAGACAACACCCATCTCTGTGGAATCAAGTCCTGAAGAAACCAATATTCCAGAAGCTGGTCAGCATACCATAGAGGCAACAACCACCCCTGTGGTAATCAACTTGGAAGAAAGTCCTTCAACAGAATCAACAGAAAAACCCCAAACCATACCAAGAAGAAAGTCGATTGCCACCAAACCAAAAAGAGCAACGACCTCTGCGACCTCTGCTTTTTCTATTCTGAGAAAGATGCACAATACAATGACTGATCGAATGTCGCAGAGAGAAGAAGAAAGGCACAGGTTCATATTAGCTTTCAAAATGGCAAGAAGATTCGATGTCCAATCTTCACCAACAGAAATAGAGCTCACAGAAGAAGTCACCAAAGAACCTCCAACAGAGGTTACAGAGCAACTCAAGCCAACAGAACCATCGCCACAAAAGTCCTCTAAAACACAAGTGTCAAAACCTACAGAGGCAACCATCAAGCCAACAGAAGCACCAACCTCCAAACCTACAGAAGAAACAGGTTCTGCACCTCCAAAAGCCAAAGACAAGGGCAAAGCAATATTGACAGAAGAGCCCAAGAAAAAGAAATCATTGCCCAAGCCTACAGAGAAATTGATGAAGAGCGCCTTTGATGCCTTCCAAACTCCAAATCCTGAAGAAGTTGACTGGGCATATGGATTGAAGCCTCTGTCAGACATTCCACTAACAGGTAGAGCTGCAGAAGTTGTTCAACAGATGGAGAGTCTCAGAAGACAAGTACCACAACCTGGTCCAACACATGAAGAGATGGAAGAAGTGGTATACAAATACCTCTATAAACAAACCTTTCAGACCAATCATCCAACAGATCATGTGACAGATTCAAGGATCAGAGAAGAATTTGAGAACATCTTCACAAGGACAAAGCCAAGAACCAAAGCAGATGTCTTCTCAATCCACAAGATCAAAAAGGTAATCTTCTGCAAGTTCTCCTTTACAAGAACCTATCCAAGGGTCAGGTACAATCTTTACAAAGTCAGAAGAGAAGACAATTCAGAAACCACCTTCACTGATGCTGACCTAAGAAATATCAATCCTTATGATCTACCTGACCTTCTGCAATGGACAAAGGACAACTACAACACAGAGGCAAACACCAGAGCCTATCAAGTATTAAGAAAAGCAATGAGGGAAAAGCTTCTGATCTTCAGTATGATAGATTTTCAACTGGGAAAGGATCTTGGTCTCAAACATCTAAATTTACGACCACCAGAAGATCGCTGCCCACCCGACGCCGTGCCCAACTCTATCATTACAGAACCAAGATTCGGGTTAGAATTTCAAAACCCATAAGGCGAAATCAAACTATTTGTGTGCATGGATTGTCAGAAGTACGCAACTAGTACTCTGAACAAATTCAGAGCAAGCCTTGTAAAATACAGAGGTACAGAGAAAATGGATAGAGATGCTGCAGATACTTTCATCAGAGAGATTGATGCCACAATTCGCCTAAGAGAACTCTGCATCAGTTTCTACAAAGAGATCAGAAGAATCAGAAGAGACAACAGAAGCTACAACGATTTCAAAGATGCCAAAATCTGATTCTCAAACCTCAAATCTCTGCAAACCAAGTCAAAAGTTTATCTTTCATTGTACTCAAATGTAAAATGCCTCTGGCATATTTCTGAATGAAAGAACTTTCGAGGTATTGTTTAACCTCTGTCTTATCTAACTTAGCCTAACTAAACTCAAGTTAAATTTTTTATTTTTCACTACTTAGGGGGAGATTGTTATCTTCAATCTTCCTAATCATAGAAGTATTTAGAAGTAGTGAAAAATAGGCTAAGTGAAGAAAGCCTCTTACAGAGGCTCTGCCGAACTTACCGAGAGATCAAGGTCAAGAAGCTACAGAAGCTAAAGAGGCGCCCTACAGAAGCTCTGTCATACGCGCAAAGAAGACCAAAGACTCGGAATCCGGTGAAGACTGCTCTTCTAAGGACCAAACCGCAGAACCTCTGTGGCACTTCACAGAGCCTCTGCGGTCTTCAACAAAGACTTAACAGATATTTATAATATCTTGCTACTGTTACAGGACCTGTTCATCAACTTGCATGGTAGCATGCCCTGTCCAACTGCAACGTGTCAAACTCTGGTTGGATTCAATAGGGCTTAGTACATAATAGACGTCTGCTGCATTAAATGAATACAGCACGTCCAACTGTTCATGCCATCCGTCCAACTATTCATACCGTCCTTTGTGAATAGTAGCATATGCTTTATGGTCCCCTTAGAGTAGTATATAAGTAAGACTCATGTTGAGTTCTTCCTATCTATCTATCCATCCATCGATCGATCAATCGAACAATCGAAACAAGAATTCAAGATAGAAAAACATCACAAGCTTTAAACACTTTGAGAGTCATATCTGTTTTAGAAAGCTTTGCTTACTCACTATTCTTGAATCTATTCTTAATATATATATTCTGTAAACTTTGAGATATTATTTCCTGTTCACTGTTTATTTATATTATGTTCTAAATCTATCAAACATATCTGTTAGTTCTTCAACTACGCTTCCGCATCAAACTCAAACTTGAACTAATAGATCTGATAATCTTGTTTAAACAAAACCGGGAACCAACATGGGTGACTGATAGGCGGGTTTAGACCCCCTAACTCTAACCGCAAGTGTACGGTGTCGAAATCAAGTAATAGTACTGAAAGTACGAGTATCGAACACAGAGAACTAGGAACTAAGTATCACAATGACTATAAGATCTATTAACTGAACGGTCACAATTTTGAGTTGTGGGTATTAAACTAATTAATTGCAAATAATTAAATCAAACACGAGACAATAGACAACCGAAGGATTTTTTGGATAGAGAAAACAGTTGAGGGTTGGAAATCCTAAGGTCTGCACAAATAAATACCTGACTCAAAACAATTACCAGCTATTCCCTTTAATGAATACCCAATCTCAAAAATCATCGTTATTCTTTCTAAAGCAACAACGGGTTTTATTTCGAAAGCACAAGTTTTATCTCTCGATCTCAACCTATGTAATTCAAAACACATTAAACTCAATATTTCAACGGGACTAAGGTATACTTGGTATATCTCTATCCAATTTCTCACCTTAGGCATGCAATTCTAGTTCTAGTTAACAATTAACTCTCTCGAACTTAGTTGATAACAAACAAAACAAATGAAAGTTGGCCAAACTCACAAAAGCATTAAAACCCAAATCACATGCTTCATTAAATAGGAAAAACTGATAAAAGTCTCAAATCAAGTATTCATAAGCTTAAACCAAATTCAAAACAACCCCTAACATCTAAAGATTAGTTCATGTTGGTGGTGGATAAAAACATAAGAAAAGGAAGAGACATAATGTGTGTAAACATAATGATTGTGAACGTGAAGAATGTACGATGAACTCCCTTCTCTCGGCTCTAATCCGCTTTGCGTGGTGAACGTCTCCTCAACCGATCCTCTATCATGGCTCAAAAGTCTATGAAAAACCTCTGAAAATCGCCCCCTCGCTGTCTGCCGTCGTCCGTGTGAGAGTGATAACCTAAAATCCAGAAAACGAGAAATATAGGAATGGAACAGGGACTTACGTGGTTTGTCCCGTGGCTTCAAACCGCACGCTTTCCTGATTGCTCCGGGTCAGGTCTTGGGTCATGGTTTGGGCACGGGTCTTGGGCTTCCGTTGGGCTTCGTTTTGGCTCTCTTTTGGACTCTTTTCTTCTTCTTTTCTCGATGATTGCTGCCTTTTAGATTACCTGTACATTTCACTCGATAAACCATAAAATTCCACCTCTTTGCTTCAACACAAGCCAATCTCATTGGTTTGTAGACTGAAAATAACGCCAAAAAGTGGCGTTATCAACAACCCCAAACCGAGCGTTGCTTGTCCTCAAGCAAATTAGCGATAAAATAGAATCAAAGCATATATCAGTGAAACAATAATTGCATAACTCTCAATCGGCACCACGTAATGCACTGGTGATTTCCCATACCCATGAATGCTTATCTCATCCTCGCCTCATCCTTATTTTGTCTGATCTATGGCCTTCCATTGTGAGTTGAACTCGTGACTGCTCCGATTACATTAAGGTCGTACTAGGTCCAAACATACTAGGGAAAACATTTCGCCTCGACCCTACCTCACGGGATACTCTCATTTCACTCAAACCTAGGTTGTCTCACATGTTGTCATATATAAGGAATTTATGTACAAGAATACTCGATAATTACATGACAACTCTCATGAAAGACGCACAAATGTCCAAAAAGTCGATCTCAGAAGTGAATCAAGTTGCAAGACAGGGGATATTTTGGTAAAGGTGGTCGTATACCCTAATCACATTTTCCAGAAGATCATCCAGGTCTTTACAAGGGTTGTAACGGGGCTAAGGTCATGGCTAAGAACGAAGGGTAAGCGGATCAACAATCCTCGGTGTGTCAACCATTAACAGTTCTGAACTTCTTGACTTCATTTTACTATTACTTGGCCCTCTTTGTCATTGCTGGAGTCGCTTTGACTCTCTTATTTATCTGCTATAAATATTATTTAACTAACTTTTTTTGTGGGGCATCATTGGCCCTCTTTATTCGATTGGGGCTGCATTGTCCCTCTTTTCTATCTATTATTTATTTTCATGACTGGCCTGTATTTCTTCTGGTTGACACACTTTCGGATAAGGGTTGGCTAAGGCTTTTGGCTAGGGTTTAATGGTGGGTCTGAAATGAACAAGGTGGTGAGTGTTTGGCTGCAAAATGGTTATGGGTACACACATAATGGGTCAAAAGGTACGTTAGACAAAAATGGGTTAAAATGCACACAATGCCTGGAATCATCTCTTACGGTCCACACGATCTGGTCTACTATACCCTTACCCAATATCCCGATGGTTGTCTTTTCTACTCTGCAATATTATAGCGAGATCACTCTATAATCACGACAAGGAATTCGAAAAAGTGTATACGAATTAAGTATTTAAATCCCTCGAAATGAAAAACGTATTTTAGGCTCAAATCTCGCTATTGGGTGGTCTCCACTAATGTCCCTAGTCATGTCTTTTCTCGGTCCTTCCCTAATGGTCACGTTACGATCACGAGATTCTTCCCACAATGGTCGGCCTCAATCTTCCAAAACAAAAATTTAGCTACTGTGATCTAAACATTCAGAAGTGCAGGAAATCTTCGTGCATATACGTGGGCCCGATTGGGCAACCCCAAACCTTACCCACACATTGTCCCCAATATGTAAGTGTCGGTGCAGGCGATACACATGTGTGACACGTATCATTGTGCAGTTATTGCAGTTATCAAACAGGAAGACAAAGTATTAACTCGAAACATCAAAGAGCTAGCCCACAATTTTTCTCAAATATGGTCACCCCAAACCTAGGCCGTGGCCTAGGTTTGTCAACTAAAGCCAACCCTAAACCTCGGTAAAACCGAGGTTTACACAGGAGTGAATGTGAGTGTGTAGATGTTGAAAAGTGAGGCACCCCAAACCTAAGTGAAACTTAGGTTTGTTGCATCTTGTTTAACTAATAAGGAAACAAAGCATCATACACCACTTGTTAACATACAGAGTTAGTACATACCTGTCTAACCGAACGAAGGAGATTCTCTTGAAAAATTTGAGCGCCCAGTTGAGAGACACCGGAGAAGACGGAGAGAGAATGCAGAAATAAAAGAAATCAAAGCAAAAGACGAAAGAAAGCAAAGAAGACGAAAAACACAAAGCAAGAAGGGAAAACACTGCACGAGAAACACCCTAGGCGCGTCAGGGGAGCTGCGCGGTTTGGCACGCGGTTATGAAACCACGGGATATCCCGCGGGACCTACTGTTCCCCAACACCATCCAGGGGATTGTGCGGCTTGGGGCGCGGCTTATCCCGCGTAAGTCTCTGTTCTCGTATTTTTTTGTAAATAAACGCACTCAAAAACATAAATTAAAAAGAACGCAAACCTCGGTGGGTTGCCTCCCACCCAGCGCCTTGGTTTCGGTCGTGGATCGACCTTCCTTCTGATCACTCATTCGGCTTTCCGTGATTACCGGGTTCCTCTTCAACTTGACCTCGTACACTATCGAACATCTTGAACGTTTCTTTTTCTCCGCCAACCCTTAAGGTCATCTCGCCTTCTTCCATGTCGATAAGCGCTTTGCTCGTGGCTAGGAATGGTCTCCCCAAAATCAATGGTACCTCAACATCGTCTTCCACATCTAGGACTATGAAATCAGCGGGGAAATAGAACTTTCCAACCTTTATCAACACGTCTTCAATGATTCCATACGGGTACCTCACCGATCTATCTGCAAGTTGAAGTGTCATGTATGTTGGCTTCACTTCCCCCAAGCCGAGTTTCCTGAAAATAGATAGAGGCATAAAATTAATACTCGCTCCTAAATCACATCACACCTTATCAAAACAAAGATCTCCAGTTTGTATAGGTATAGAAAAACTCCCTGAATCTTGAAGCTTCGGGGGAAGCTTGTTCTGAATGATTGCACTACACTCCTCAGTAAGTGCAACTGTAGCCTGTGTTCAATTGCCCTCTTCTTGGATAAGATGTCATTCATGAACTTGAGATATGTTGGCATTTGGGCAAGTGCTTCTGCAAATGGTATGTTGATGTGCAGCTTCTTGAAGATGTCGAGAAATTTCTTGAATTATATCTCATCGTTACGTGCCTTCACTCGATTTGGAAACGGTAGCGGTGGTACATACGGGGTGACTACCGGCTTTGGTAGAGGTGTCACTTCTTTCTCCTTTGGCTCTTCCTGATCAACCAAATCACTAGAAATACCCTCTTTCAGCTCAACATTTGCCTCCTTGATCATCTCCATGCCACTTCTCAGATAAATGGCTTTGCACTATTCCCGGGTTTTCCTTTCGGTTTGACTCGGAAAGGTTCCGGGGGCTCGATTTTGTAGGGCTTCAGAAATTTGCCCCACTTGCCTTTCAAGGAGCTTAATGGAGGCGGTGTTCTGTTCAGTTGCTGCTTTTACCGTACTCACCGTGATTGCCAATCCTTCAATTGTGCTATCCATCTTGGTCATGAACTTCATCATCATATCCTCTAACCCCGATTTCTTCTCCCCGGATGGTCCTTCATCAAATCTCCATTGGTTGTAACCTGGAGGACGGTAAACATTGTTAGAGTTAGGAGAATTAGAAAAATTGGAATGATTACCTTGTTGTTGTTGACCGGGTTGTCCTTGCGGTTGACTCCACGAGAAGTTAGGGTGTTTCTTCCTCGTTATATGTGTTCGAGAAAGGGTCGTTTCTCGGCTGGTTGTTCCGGTTTTGCAAGAATTGAACCTGTTCAGGTTCTTGAGATGTGGGGAACACTTCTGGACCGACCCCCTTTAAATGGTTTGTGATAGCGGCTATTTGAGCTTTCATCACCTTCAACTCCTTTGATTCTTGAACACTTGCAACTTTTGTAACTGCTGATCTTGGAGTAGAAAAACTATGTTCAGACAGATTATCGATCAACTCGCATGCCTCCTCATAAGACTTATCCATTAGGGCTCCACCTGCTGCAGCTGTAATGTCGTTTTTGAACTGCATGTGAAGTCCACTGAAGAACGTTTGGATAATGACCCAACCTTGCAACCCATGATGAGGGCACTTGTTGATCATATCTTTGTACCTCTCCCACGCTTCATACAATGTCTCTTGATCCCATTGAGCAAAATGGGTGATTTCAGCCATAAGTTGGGCGGTTCTGCTTGGTGGGAAGAATTTCTGGAGGAAGGCCGCTTTCAGTTGCGCCCAGGTGGTGATCGAGTCCGGTTGGATACTTTATGTCCAAGTTTCGGCTCTGCCTTTGAGTGAAAAGCTGAACAGCCTCAGCTTGATTGCATCCTCTTCCATCCCATTGATCTTGAACGTGTTGCAAATCCTCTCGAATGCACGAAGATGTGCATGAGGATCTTCTGTTGGGGCTCCTCCATACTGATTTTGTTGTACCATCACGATGGTACTCGGTTTGAGCTCAAAAGAGTTCGCCCCAGTAGTGGGCGGTTGGATGCCTATGCGTGCGGCTGCCACATTTGGATCGGCAAACGACCGCATAGGGCGTCTCTGAGGAGGAGCTTCGCCGCCCATCTTCAGAAGTCTTTTAACTTTAGATTCTTTTCGTAACTTACGGGCGGTCCTTTCGATTTCCGGATCGAGTGGTTCGAGTTCTTCCCCTCGGGTTTTCCTTGGCATAAACCAATTAGTACCTGAAACGGAAAGTAAACAAAATTAGCAATCCAAAAACTGAAAGTGATGAAATAAAATAACAAAAATAAAAATGTTCAATATAATAGCGCTTATAGCTGGTAGTGCTATCAGTTGCAACTAGTTCCCCGACAACGGCGCCAAAAACTTGATAGGCGGGTTTACACCCCCTAACTCTAACCGCAAGTGTACGGTGTTGAAATCAAGTAATAGTACTGAAAGTACGAGTATCGAACATAAGGAACTAGGAACTAAGTGTAACACCCTAAAATCAGGGCTAATTTGGACCTCAAATTATAACCAGTTATGATAGAATACAAACAAACTTTTATATAAGAAGGGAATTAACCGTAAGGAGTTATATTTACAAATACTGAATTCTTCAAATAACCTATTAATCTAATTATGTCACTATAATCAGATTAACTAAGTTATCTAGCAATCCATCCAAAAACCTCCTTTCGTTAATTAACTTCTCCGCTATCTCAAAACGCTCGTCCCACATCCCTTTACTTTCCCGAGCTAGTACCTGGTAAGAAAACATCATTTGAAACGATTAGGCTAATGCCTAGTGAGAACATTCGGTTTCAAAATAATATTTATAAAATCAATGTAAACAAGGCATAACAACCTTGTTTACTCTTCTTCTTACCACACGCGTAACCATCTTTCGATGACGGGATTAAACCCGATTCCATGACAATAACTGACATTAAGTCATTTATGTCATGTCCCAGAGCCCACACTACGAATCTTCACGGATTCTAGATTAATGCTCTTATCCAATAAATCGCAATTACACATGCCCATTTATTGGAAAGGAAGTAGAGATTACAATCACTCATGTCAATCCCCTTTTCTTCCTTAGAAATCGGGAATAACGATTAATACCACACGCCTATTCCATGATTTCCCATACACACTGGAATAACGATTAATCCCACACGCCTATTCCATGTGATTACCAAACACTAGTGCCTATGGATCCATTACCCTTACTACACACCTGCATAGTATCAAACTAAAACAATATTTAAGCCTAACACACTACCATTCAACTGTAAGTATGTTCAAGCTACTAGGGTTGTGTTTCAATTCCTAAATCATACTCTTCTGTAAGTTAGCCAAATCTTAAGTTACTGAGTACTCAAAAGTGACCGGACATCAATAGTTCCCGGACACTTCAAACTATCCGGACACACTATCTTTCCGGATACACCATCTTTCCGGATACGTAAGCCTTCCAGATACTTATCTAATCCGGATGACATCCGGAAATCAAGGTAATCCGGATACCATTCGGTAACTAATTTCGTCCGGAAACTACATGAAATTAAAACTTACCGGATAACTTTGCCTTGTCCGGAATCCTTCATACAGAGGTTTCCGGATACTATCATTTATCCGGAAACTTCGACCTGCAGCTTAGAAATTCAACCCAAATCCATGCCTGTTCCATTCACCTTGTTTTAGACACAACCATACAGTCCCAAAACAGTTTATACAAGCGTCTTAACATTTAATTTGACAGAAAACAAGGATTTAAGTAAAAAGTGAATGAACTCACCTTTGCTTATAAGACCCACTTCTCTGCCCAATCTGATTCCAATTCAAAACAACACCTAGATGAAATCAGATTAAGATATTGATACCATCTGGTTACTGGAATCAAACTTACAAAATCCTTTGATTTCTTACCAAAGTTTTCAGCTTGATTCTTCTTCTTTTTCTCTTCCTTTTTCTCTCCTTTCTCTCTCCTTTCTCTCTACCTTTCTTTCTGTCTCTCTTGCCGACTCCAACACTGAATTGAGATAATATCTCAATTCACCTTAACCCCTTTTCTTAAGTAACCCCCAACTTTCCAAAATAACCAAACACACCCTCAAGTTCCAAACTTCCAAAAATAGCATTTAAACTTTGATCACTTGTGGTTTTAATACAATTGAATTATATAATTACAAAACAATCCAAAGCTTAAACCAAAATATCAATAGACCCCTATTCATATTAAAATAATATTATGGAGAAATTCGAGGTGTTACAATACTCCCCAACTTGAAAATGATTTCGTCCTCGAAATCAAAGTTAGGTAAACAAATGAGGATATCTAATCTTCATATCCTCTTCCGACTCTAAAGTCATATTAGCACCTCGATGATGTTTCCATTGTACCTTTAAAATAACTACTTCCTTACCATTACGTAACTTTCTAACCGATCTTTCCAAAATCGCCTCCGGTTCTTCTACACAACGGCTCTTTTCATCCACTCTTACATCAGTAAGTGGAATCACATCATTCTGTTCGGCTAAACATTTCCGAAGGTAGCAAACATGAAAAGTATTGTGGATTCCTTCCAATTCAGGTGGAAGATTCAACTTATATGCTTGCAATCCAACTCTCTTAGTGATGATGAAAGGTCCTAGAAAATGAGGACTCAACTTTCCACGTTTACCAAACCTTATCACACCTTTCCATGGGGATACTTTAAGCATCACGCGCTCCCCAACTTGGAATTCTTTTTCGGATCAACATAACTCTTTTGTCTATCTTGAGCTGCTTTCTCATGCTTCCGAATCTCTTTCACTTTGTCAGTTGTTTGTTGCACCAGTTCCGGACCAGCAAACTGCTTTTCTCCAGCTTCTAACCAACACATCGGAGTTCTACACTTCCGACCATACAAAGCTTCGAAAGGTGCTCTTCCAATACTGGAATGGTAACTATTATTATATGCAAATTCTACTAAAGGTAGATGCGCATCCCAGTTTCCTCCAAAATCTAATACACACGACCTGAGCATATCTTCTAAAGTTTGAATGGTTCTTTCGCTTTGCCCGTCAGTTTGTAGATGATAAGCAGTGCTCAAATTAACTTTCGTATCCAATTCCTCTTGTAGTGACTGCCAAAACCTCGAGGTAAACCGACTATCACGATCCGACACTATAGACACCGGTATACCATGCCTTGACACCACTTCATCAATATACAGCTTCGCCAATTTATCTATTGGTGACGCTTCTTTCATAGCCAGAAAATGAGCACTCTTGGTCAGTCGATCCACGATTACCCATATAGTGTCGTTACCCTTTTGCGTTCTCGGTAACTTCGTCACGAAATCCATAGTAAACTTGTCCCATTTCCATTCCGGAATTTCCAAAGATTGAAAACTTCCGCAAGGCTTTTGATGTTCCGCTTTTACTAATGAACATGTCCTACACTTTTCTACTATTTGTGCCACATCTACTTTCATAGATGGCCACCAATAGTGTAACCTCAAATCTCTATACATCTTAGTACTCCCAGGGTGTATAGAATACTTAGATTTATGGGCGTCTTCGAGAATTAACTCTCGATTTCCACCAGCTTTAGGCACCCATACACGACCTTGGAATAATTTAATTCCACGACTATCTTCAGTCAATTGAAGATGTTGTTTACTCATAACTTCATCTTTCAGATTTTCTGCCGGTAAAGCTTCCGCTTGTGCCTCCTTTATTCTTTCAATCAAACTTGACGTCACGTCAATTCTAGCGTTAGTCGTTTTCAAGCACCCACTGTATTCTTTTCTACTCAAAGCATCGGCTACGACATTTGCCTTACCGGGATGGTAATGCAATTCACAATCATAGTCCTTAAGTAATTCTAACCAACGCCTTTGCCTCATGTTTAATTCCTTCTGATCAAAGACATGTTGTAAGCTCTTATGATCGGTGAAAAGAGTACACTTGGTTCCATATAGATAATGCCGCCATAGCTTTAATGCAAACACGACCGCTGCCAATTCTAGATCATGGGTAGGGTAATTCTTCTCATGTTCTTTGAGTTGTCTTGATGCATAAGCAATCACTTTGCCTTGTTGCATCAATATACACCCCAAACCCATCTTTGACGCGTCGCTATACACAACCAAATCCTCCGTTTCTTCCGGCAATGCAAGAATAGGAGCTTCACACAACTTCTGACGTAGAGTTCTAAAAGCTGATTCTTGTTTTTCGGTCCAATCAAACTTTACATTCTTTCTAGTCAACACGGTCAAAGCGGAAGCAATCTTTGAGAAGTCTTTTATAAACCTCCGATAGTAACCTGCTAGACCCAAGAAACTTCTTATTTCAGACGCACTCTTCGGTGTCTCCCAATTCGTCATTGCTTTGATTTTTGCTGGGTCTACTTTGACTCCTTCCGAAGTAATTACATGCCCTAGAAATTGTACCTCTTTTAACCAGAATTCACATTTTGAAAACTAAGCGTACAATTTCTCTTTTCTCAACACTTCTAAGACTTCACGGAGATGGCGTTCATGATCGTCTTCATTCTTCGAATAAATAAGTATGTCATCAATGAATACAATGACGAACTTATCTAAGAATGGTCGACATACTCTGTTCATCAGATCCATGAACACGGCTGGAGCATTAGTCAACCCAAATGGCATTACAAGGAATTCATAATGCCCGTACCTCGTTCTGAACGCTGTCTTCGGAATATCTTCATCTCTTACTCGAACTTGATGGTATCCAGACCTCAAATCAATCTTGGAAAAGCATCCTGCACCTTGGAGTTGATCGAACAGGTCATCAATCCTGGGAAGCGGATACTTGTTCTTAATTGTCACCTTATTTAGCTCACGATAATCGATGCACATTCTCATGGTGCCATCCTTCTTCTTAACAAATAAAACCGGAGCTCCCCACGGTGAAGAACTCGGTCTAACAAAACCCTTATCCAACAACTCCTGAAGTTAAGTCATCATCTCCTTCATTTCGGACGGCGCTAGGCGATACGGTGCACGCGCTATTGGTGCCGATCCAGGGATGAGATCAATACGAAACTCTACCTGCCGTTCAGTCGGTAGTCCTGGAAGATCATCGGGAAATACATCCGTGAATTCACGTACCACTTTAATATATTCCACTTGTTTCTTTTTTGACTTTACATCTAAAACATATGCCAGATAGGATGAACATCATTTCATTAAACATTTACGCGCTTTTGCAACAGAAATTAACGGAACTTCCCCTTTTCTCTTTTCCCCAAAGATGAATACATCATCCTTATCGGCCATCAGAATCCGGATTAATTTCTTTGCACAAAGTATTTCTGTCTGGTTGACTGTCAGCCAGTCCATACCCACAATCACATCAAATCCTCCAATTTCCATCAACAACAAGTCGATCGGAAATTTCGTTTCCCCTACTGAAATAAAACAACCCTCAAGTCTTTCACGAACCAAGACTTGACCCCCGTTAGCTACCTCAACTACTAAGGCATCTTCCAAGGTAGTGACAGGCATAACTAACTCGTGGTAGAACGACTTGGACACAAACGACAAAATTTGCACCACAGTCAAATAAAATGCGCGCAAGAATAGAATTAACGAGGAATGTACCCGAAAGGACGTCATTCGATTCTTTAGCCTCATCAGCTGTCATATGGAATGCCCGACCTGTTGGCTTGGGAACATTTGGTTTCTTGCTTTGATCTCCACTCTTTTTCAACTTTAGGCACTCCCGACGAAAGTGACCCGGTTGTTTACATTCATAGCACATTGATCCTGGTACAGGACAGTTGTTCGGAATATGCCCACTTTTACCACATTTGAAACATTCCAACGCTAACACCCGACACGGTCCATAGTGCTTACTCCTACACTTCGGACACCAATTTGGCTCACGACGTGATTCGTAATGAGCACTTTTACCAGCTACCTTTGATTTCTGAGAAGACTCTGACCGGCCCTCCCACTTTCGTTTTTCTCCCACTTGGGTCTTTTCTTCCTTATCTTTGGCATAGATTTATTCCATCACTTTAGCTTCCTCAATTGTTTCTCTCAACGTTGAAGCCTTAGCATTTCGTACACGGTACATCATGTCCGCTGGCAAACCTTTCAAATATTCTTTTATCTTTTCTTTCTCAGTCGGAGCCACATGCCCCACCAAGTTCAGCTTTTCCATAAAAGTTTCAGTATACTTCCTAACCGACATATTACCCTTCTTAGGAGTCCTAAACTCTTCTTCGATCTTATCCATCTCGTTCTCATTAGAGTATTCTTCCAGAATCGTTTTCTTGAATGACTCCCAAGTCATGGCAGTCAAGACTGGAGCAGAGATTGTAGCCGTCACTACATTCCACCAGGTCAGCGCATTACCTCTTAGCATTTGAGATGCAAATCTAACCTTTGACTTTTCATCGCACTCACAAGCTCGAAAAGCTTGTTCCATTTCCCTGAGCCAGTTCATGCAGGCTACTGGATTATCTGCTCCGATAAACTCTGGCGGTTTATAGCTTAGGAACGTTTTATACGAGCAGACTCTTTCCACCCTCCTTTCCGTCTCTATCACAGAGTTACGAATTAGATTTATCACGCAGTATCAGTCTCCGTTCGACGTAACTCCGAACTTCGGTCATTTAGTACTTTCATAAACATTCGGCTTGTTTTTCCATCGTTGTATTCATCATTCTTGTCATGTTCTCCATCATACGAGACTCCACCGTCGATTCCGGCGTTTCCTGATCGGCGGTACTGGTACCCGTTCTGTGTACCTGACTGTCTGTGCCTCCCATAGAAGGTTGCCTCGGCGGACTCTCTTGGGTTCCAGTCCCTTCAGGTTGCTTTTCTTATGACCAATCAATCATGGATCTATCCATTGAAGAAATAGTGGACAATGGCGGCGTATTCACCATCGTTCTGATATAACACAAGAAATGGTTACACATATCCAAACACACGAAACGTATTTTACCGTGCATTAGTCACTGTAACAATTTAGAAATAAGCATGCTTGCGTAACAATATATTCATAATAACAGTAGCTAATTGAAATTGTGAATATACTATACATGAGAATCCTCATTACCATCGTTACAGTACTAATTTCACGTATTTTCGTCGACTCTAAGACTATCCCGTCTTAGTACTTCTACCCATTTCTCACGTATCATATCTTAATTCGTCTTAGCTTAAGTCTAGGTATATCACTTATCATACCTAGTTCACTTAAACTAGTGCTCTGATACCATATTGTAACACCCTAAAATCAGGGCTAATTTGGACCTCAAATTATAACCAGTTATGATAGAATATAAACAAACTTTTATATAAGTA
The DNA here is from genome assembly GCA_033807775.1 of Saussurea involucrata. NCBI lineage: Eukaryota > Viridiplantae > Streptophyta > Magnoliopsida > Asterales > Asteraceae > Saussurea > Saussurea involucrata. Next base: position 91,036,491 of record CM066327.1, on the reverse strand, counting down.
GGGAATTAACCGTAAGGAGTTATATTTACAAATACTGAATTCTTCAAATAACCTATTAATCTAATTATGTCACTATAATAAGATTAACTAAGTTATCTAGCAATCCATCCAAAAACCTCCTTTCGTTAATTAACTTCTTCGCTATCTCAAAACGCTCGTCCCACATCCCTTTACTTTCCCGAGCTAGTACCTGGTAAGAAAACATCATTTGAAACGATTAGGCTAATGCCTAGTGAGAACATTCGGTTTCAAAATAATATTTATAAAATCAATGTAAACAAGGCATAACAACCTTGTTTACTCTTCTTCTTACCACACACGTAACCATCTTTCGATGACGGGATTACACCTGATTCCATGACTATAACTGACATTAAGTCATTTATGTCATGTCCCAGAGCCCACACTACGAATCTTCACGGATTCTAGATTAATGCTTTTATCCAATAAATCGCAATTACACATGCCCATTTATTGGAAAGGAAGTAGAGATTACAATCACTCATGTATATCCCTTTTTCTTCCTTAGAAATCGGGAATAACGATTAATACCACACGCCTATTCCATGATTTCCCACACACACTGGAATAACGATTAATACCACATGCCTATTCCATGTGATTACCAAACACTAGTGCCTATGGATCCATTACCCTTACTACACACCTGCATAGTATCAAACTAAAACAGTATTGAAGCCTAACACACTACCATTCAACTGTAAGTATGTTCAAGCTACTAGGGTTGTGTTTCAATTCCTAAATCATACTCTTCTGCAAGTTAGCCAAATCTTAAGTTACTCAGGTACTCAAAAGTGATCGGACAACAATAGTTCCCGGACACTTCAAACTATCCGGACACACCATCTTTCCGGATACACCATCTTTCCGGATACGTAAGCCTTCCGGATGACATCCAGAAACCAAGGTAATCCGGATACCATCCGGTAACTAATTTCGTCCGGAAACTACACGAAATTAAAACTTACCGGATAACTTTGCCTTGTCCAGAATCCTTCATACAGAGGTTTTCGGATACTATCATTTATCCGGAAACTTCGACCTGCAGCTTAGAAATTCAACCCAAATCAATGTCTGTTCCATCCAGCTTGTTTTAGAAACAACCATACAGTCCCAAAACAGTTTATACAAGCGTCTTAACATTTAATTTGACAGAAAACAAGGATTTAAGTAAAAATTGAATGAACTCACCTTTGCTTATAAGACCCACTTCTCTGCCTAATCTGATTCCATTTCAAAACATCACCTAGATGAAATCATATTAAGATATAGATACTATCTTGTTACTGGAATCAAACTTACAAAATCCTTTGATTTCTTACCAAAGTTTTCAGCTTGATTCTTCTTCTTTTTCTCTTCCTTTCTCTCTTCTTTCTCTCTACCTTTCTTTTTGCCTTTCTTGCCGACTCCAACACTGAATTGAGATAATATCTCAATTCATCTTCACCCCTTTTCTTAAGTAACCCCCAATTTTCCAAAATAACCAAACACACCCTCAAGTTCCAAACTTCCAAAAATAGCATTTAAACTTTGATCACTTGTGGTTTTAATCCCATTGAATTATATAATTACAAAAAATCCAAAGCTTAAACCAAAATATCAATAGACCCCTATTCATATTAAAATAATATTATGGAGAAATTTGAGGTGTTACACTAAGTATCACGATGACTATAAGATCTATTAACTGAACGGTCACAATTTTGAGTTGTGGGTATTAAACTAATTAATTGCAAATAATTAAATCAAACACGAGACAGTAGACAACCGAAGGATTTTTTGGATAGAGAAAACAGTTGAGGGTTGGAAATCCTAAGGTCTGCACAGATAAATACCTTACTCAAAACAATTACCAGCTATTCCCTTTAATGAATACCCAATCTCTAAAATCACCGTTATTCTTTCTCAAGCAACAACGAGTTTTATTTCGAAAGCACAAGTTTTATCTCTCGATCTCAACCTATGTAATTCAAAACACATTAAACTCAAGATTTCAACGGGACTAAGGCTTACTTGGTATATCTCTATCCAATTTCTCACCTTAGGCATGCAATTCTAGTTCTAGTTAACAATTAACTCTCTCGAACTTAGTTGATAACAAACAAAACAGATGAAAGTTGGCCAAACTCACAAAAGCATTAAAACTCAAATCACATGTTTCATTAAATAGGAAAAACTGATAAAAGTCTCAAATCAAGTATTCATAAGCTTAAACCAAATTCAAACCAACCCCCAACATCTAAAGATTAGTTCATGTTAGTGGTGGATAAAAACATAAGAAAAGGAAGAGACATATTGTGTGTAAACATAATGATTGTGAACGTGAAGAATGTACGATGAATTCCCTTCTCTCGGCTCTAATCTGTTTCGCGTGGTGAACGTCTCCTCAACCGATCCTCTATCGTGGCTCAAAGGTCTCTGAAAAACCTCTGAAAATCGCCCCCTCGCTGTCTGCCGTCGTTCGTGTGAGAGTGATAACCTAAAATCCGGAAAACGCGAATTTTTTGGAATGGAACAGGGACTTACGTGGTTTGTCCCGTGGCTTCAAATCGCGCAACAAACCGCGCGCTTTCCTGATTGCTCCGGGTCAGGTCCTGGGTCATGGTTTGGGCACGGGTCTTGGGCTTGGATCTTGGGCTTCCGTTGGGCTTCGTTTTGGCTCTCTTTTGGACTCTTTTCTGCTTCTTTTCTCGATGATTGCTGCCTTTTAGATTACCTGTACATTTCACTCGATAAACCATAAAATTCCGCCTCTTTTCTTCAACACAAGCCAATCTCATTGGTTTGTAGACTGAAAATAACGCCAAAAAGTGGCGTTATCAGTGACGAGGTGGGGGTGAGTAAAGGTGCTCAAAAATCCGATCAACTCAACCAACTCGACCAACCCAATGCGAAATAATCCAACCCAAATCAACCTGGCATCTAATCAAGTTGTAGCATCTTCAACCCGTAGGTATTGGGTTGAAATTGGGTTATGGTCACTTGAACCCAACCTAACCCGATGAAGCCGATACTTTTTTATTTCTTAGATTTAATATAATTGTTAAATCTCTATTAATACGTACATTAGACAAATACACCATCACATACATTGTCCATATACACACACACACACACATTTTCAATCTATTCTCCATCTCTATATAACTCATTCGTATTTATATATGTAAATTGAGAAAAGATAGTTAATTGTGAGATACTTAAGATTTAAGAAGTGCCGATAAGTTATACTAAATTATTCATGATGAAAAAGAAATTATGAGTAGAGATAAAAAAAACATATTTAAGGTTAGGAGAATATTTTTGATGTATCAAAGTATCAACCCGACGAACACGTACATTTGGATTGGGTTGGGTTGGGTTGCGTTTAGATTTTTCAAATCACAAAACATTGGGTTGTGTTGTTTAAATGCCTTCAACCCAACCAATGAGCACCCCTAGTTGTGACGACGACAGTAGTGGCATGGTGGTCATTAGTTGTTTGGGTTAGGGTAGGGTAGGGTGGGGGTAGGTGGTGGTTGTGACTACGACAGTAGTGGTGTGTTGTTGGGTGGGTTTAGGGTGGGTTTAGGGTGGGAGCATGACAGTAACAGTAATACCATGGTCGTGGTGGGGGAAGAGGGTGGGAGCGTGACAGTAACAGTAATATGCCAAGGAATGACAAATTCATTAATTTGTGGAATTCAAAAGATTTCATCCATTTCAATATGTGAACCCAACAAATGAATTGGAATTTGGTCAAAAGAATTGATCATTCCAATTCCTATGAAAATCTTTGAAAATTGTGAACCAAATAGCACCTTAAAAAATATATTATATATGTACACTAGGTAACAGCACCGCGCCTTGCGCGGTGAATACAAATATTATTATAAAGATTAATATACTTTACTAAAAAATTGATTTATAAACAGTTGTTATCTTACTAAAAAACAATAATTTATTAAACTAAGTATTGTTAGCTTACTAAAAGAAAGAATACAAACATTGGTATAAATCTTACTAAAAAATAAAATAATTTAAAAGTTTTGATTTATAATCATTGTTAACTTATTAATAAAAAAATTAAATAAATAAAAAATATATTTTATTAAATAAGTTTTGATTTATAAATATTGTTAGGTTACTCCATAAAAATGTATAAATAAAAACATACAATATTAAAATATTTTTGATTTATAAACATTGTTAACCTACTAAAAGATAAAAAACTCTAACCTATTCAAATAATTGTGAAATCCCAAATCTCTAGCAATAAGATATGAATGTAGTGAGAGAGAATCTAGAGAGCAAATATGTCATCCATGTATTGAGCTCAAAGGATTACAAAAGGTTTCTAAAAGATTACAAAAGCTTTCTAAAGTGTTTTGAAGTGTTACTAACAAATGGTCTAGACAAGCCTATTTATACCCATAACATACAAGGTATAAAGGCATTCACAATACTGTATAGACTCATACAATACATTGACTTTACAGTAAATCTTGAATACAACAATGCTCTAACAATCTCCCCCTTTGGATTCAAGATTTAAAAAAAATAACAGCAGTCTTCAGCTCTTTGTAAAGTCAATCTTCTCAAACAGACACTCTATCAAACCATCTTCAAATAGCTTTATCTCCACTAGTTCACGGCGAACTATATGCTTTGACACTCTTTAAGAACTCAGCTTTGAAGAATCTTCAGACAAACATGAAAAGTCATTGTCTTTTTCTTTGAAAAATCAACCTTCTTCAATACAATCTTCAACAGATTGTCTTCAAGTCTTGAACATGGATTTCATATCTTTATATAGAACCATCAATTCGGAACAAGATAAATCAGAAACGATTAGAGTTTGGATCAGAAAGATGTGAAACCATCCACATTGTTGAACTTTTAGGTGTAAGCGCATTCCGATAACCACTCAGAACTAAGATAACCAAATTCAGCAACATTTGGACTTCACATGATCCTTCTCCCCAATCTTTAGTCTTTGTTCACGAATCTTTGACTTGAAATATCTTTGATTTGAAAATTCTTTGACATGAAATTGAAATTAAACTTTTCTCCCCCTTTTTCGATGATGGTGAGCATCGAAAACCATTTTCAATTTCAGTCGTGTCTTTGAGTATTGCTAACAATCTCCTCCTTACAGAATAACCTTGCTCCCCCTCAAGATAAGAATTCTGGAGCAATTTATTTTCTCCCCCTGAAAGTATGCATATATTTCAATAACGTACAGTATTTGAAATTGTAGCACAAATTTTAAAACAAATTTACACAAGGAAAATAAAATTCATTGAACTTCATTTTATAACTACTAACATTTGATCATTTGAAAACTTTACAAAAGAAATTCAACTTAATGAAATTTAACAATATTTCAATCAAATGAAATCAAATGCATGTGTTTGGATTCAAAAACAAGACATCATTGTATATCAAGTTAAAAAATGTTCAGTTTCAACCCCTTTATTAAATCTATTTGGTGTGCTAACATGCGAAATATGATTAGCATCAAGCATATGCAATTCTAAAACATATAAGAATATTTTGCTCTACTCACACTATTTGTCCAAAATCAGAATTTTCACAAATTTACGGGTTTATCGCGACTTTGTATTTTCCCAAGTTTCAAGAGATGTGTGCTCATTGGCATCTTTTCTTTTGTGCTCATTGGCATCTTTTGATTTGTGCACATTGGCATCTTTTGATTTTGTGCTCATTGGCATCTTTTGATCAAAAAGTTTAGTAAGAATAAGATACACCGTTAAACATGACTTTCTATCTGGTTCTATAGCAGGATTTGGGTCAGCAGATCCCAGACCAGTTGACCTTAGGTGCTAGGTGACGAGCACCCCTTAGAACTTAATTTCCCAAACCAGAAAGGCCACATCGATATATCTTAAACCCATTTGTACCAGTAAAACATGGCTTTCTATCTGGTTCTATTGCAGGATTTGGGTCAGCCGATCCCAGACCAGTTGATCTTAGGGACTAGGTGTCGAGCACCCCTTAGGACTTACTCTCCCAAACCAGAAAGGCCACAGACACAAACTTTCAAACTAAATGATTTGATTTAAAAACATAATGCAACTCAATCACTTGATTCTAAAACATAGTGCTTCTCCCATATTTTCATTTCCATCCATCATTCTGACAAATAGGCTTTTTGAGCATTATATTCTATATAAGTCCAGATTCACATAACTTTGAGCATTCAGCATAATTTCATTCATGTTTTGCTGACCTTTCGATTTATTTCAGAGGTGAAAATTGAAGCAAATCTAACTCAAATAATACAAAGATTCTTGAAAGATCATCTTTTAGCACGCATTTAATTCATTGAATGAGAATTGAAAATTTCATCTCGTTGAAGTAAATTTGTAAAGATTCAAGTTTTCAAAGCAGTAGAAACAAAATATAATTCAATGTTACCTTTTACCACTTGTTCCTTGTAACAGAAAAATGTGACAGTTAAGGATATCACCTGAGAAGTATGAGTTCTAAACTGATTTGTTTAGAAGTCTTAGTCTTTGAAGTACGGGTCCTGAACTGAGTTGTTCAGGAGCCATAGTCTTTGAAGAACGGGTTTTGAACTGATTTGTCCAAAAGCCATACTCTCCTTTAAGTGCGGGTCCTAAACTGATATGTTTAGAAACCATCGTTCTTTGTCTCCCCCTTAATGGTACAAATATTCTTTAAAAAAACAAATCCACCGCTTCTCTTCTGTTTTCAGACATGTGTGTGGTATGTATTTACAAATCAGTACAACACATGATGAACCTGCAAAACAGATTAAGCAGATTTTGGTACCCAATGGCATTTGGGTCCTAGTGGGTTAGGTGTAGATTTCTTACAAGGAATACTGTAAGAACCATACCAATAAGAAGTATAATCTTTATGCACAAAATCATTTGATCCACAGTAAGAACAACAGATTTTCTTATGTGCCAACCTAATCAGATGATTTACATAATGAATAGGATTAGATTTAGCATAAGATTTACCTTTTGGCGTATTGTCCTTCTTTGCATTTGATGTGGATACAGATGATTTTGGCACATCTTTCTTTGGAATTGTTGTGCCTTTGATTCTCCATTCCATCTTCACCCTCTTGAAGACTGGAACTTCTTCAGATTTGGAAGTATTAATTTTAGGCACCTTAAGAATATCATCCGATTTATCAAACAGAGGATTATAGAAAAGATTAGAAGAACGAATCTGACCTTTTGAGAAATCTGTTGATCTTTTAAATTGTTTAGAAGAAATGTTTTTAAAACTTGAACTTGAAGCAGTTTTAAAAGAACATTCAGAATCATTTGAATCAACAAATGGAGTCTGAAAGATAGAATTATGACTAGCCTGCTTTGAGACATCAAATTTAAAAAATGACGTCTTCAAGTTCTTTGACTTTGTTTATTAAAACATTTTTCTCTTTAGAAATTAGATCAAATTTCTTTTGGAGATCAGATTTGATCAACTGTTCCTTCATAATATCAGCTGATAAACCAGATAATCTTTTGGTAAGATTAAGAATCACATCTTCAAAATATACACGTTCCGATTCAAAATCTTTTTCCAAAAACCTTCTTTTATCAGTAATCTCTTTGAAAATTTCCATATTTTTCTTTTTAAGGGTTTTACTTTCCTTTTCAAAGAGATTTTTCTTTTCCGTGAAATCTTTTCTTTCCTTTTCCAAAAGATTTTCTAATTCAGAGATTTTCACGGAAAGTTCAGAACTTTTAATCTCAAAAAATTTTCGTTCAGTTTCAAATTTAGCTCTTTCTTTTTCGAGCTTGTCTTTTTCTAAAAATAAAACTTTCTCAAAGTCTGAAACTTGTTTTGAAAGTTTTATACATTTCAGCTCAGTCTCTTTCTTTTCTTCAAAAACTTTCTTTTCTTCAAAAGAAAAATTAGACAGTTTTCTCTTTAGATCGGCATTTTCACTGTCCAAAATTTTCCCTATATCTTTAACTTCTTTTAATTGAGCATGTAACTTTAAGTTCCACTTCACTCTCTTTTCTTCTCTACTCTTCAAATCGGCATTTTCTTTTTGAAGAGTTGTTACTTTCTCTTGAAGATTCTCGATTTGATCGTGCAGACTTGAGTTGTCTTTCTTTGTTTCAAGATCTGCAATATAAACTTCAAGATCAGTTATTCTTTTAGTAAGTTTAGCATTTGAAGAAGAAATGTCTAAAATTTGTCTTTTCAGATCAACATTTTCTTCTTCCAATGCTTTATTTAAAATAGGAGTTGAAGAATTTGAAGCATTATCTTTAACAGGAGTTTCTGATATAGGAGATGTTTCTGATAAAATAACTTGTTGCAAAATTCCATTATTTGCCTTAGCTTTTTCAAGTGGCTTTGGAGGTGTTTTTGTTATTATGACTTGTTGCAACACTTCATTATTTGGTTTAACAGATACATGTGAATTAACAGATGTTTCTGTTATAATGACTTGTTGCAACTTTACATTTGGTTTAACAAAAACTTTTGCAATTGGAGGATTCTCCTTTTTCAGAGTTTGCTTCAAATCTTCACCACTGCTTTTAACAATAACTTGTTGTAAAACCATTTTGAATATTGCTAGAAATTGATCGTTCAGAAGATCAAGCAGACAGTGTATGAAAATACACAAAAAAAATATATAAAAATTTTTCTTGAAAAGCTCTTACAGTGTATGAAATACACTATAGAATTTTTTTTTTTTTTTTTTTTTTTAATTCACAAGAATTCGGATGAGTAAGGGTTCGAATTCAACGAATTCGGATGAAGAAGGGATCGAATTCACTCAATTCGGATGCTTAAGGGTTCGAATTCAATGAATTCGGATGCTTAAGGGTTCGAATTCTATGAATTCGGATGCTTAAGGGTTCGAATTCTATGAATTCGGATGCTTAAGGGTTCGAATTCAACACTTGGAAAATTTAATCAACTCAATTCGAATCTAACACAGTTCGAATTCTCCTCAATTCGAATCTAACACGGTTCGAATTCTCCTCAATTCGAATCTAGCTGGGTTCGAATTCAATCAATTCGAATCCTTCTTGAGTCGAATTCTACACTTGTATTTCCAAGAACACTCCGAATTCTTCTTTGAATGATCCGAATTCACCAAGAATGATCCGAATTCACCAAGAATGATCCGAATTCTGCACTTCGAACACGAAAATCACTAAATCAGCCATAACTTTTTCAATTCTTGATCAATTGTTATGAAATTTGCACAGATTTGTTCGAAATTTGATTCCACACACTTTCTTAGTTAATCACAAATCCTAATTCGATCAATTTAATCGAATTTTGATCCAAAAATAGTAGAAAAAGTTTTCGAACAAAAATGATATAAAATGATCAGATCTGCAAATTCTGTGCAGATTTTGGTGTTGATCCAAGAATTAAAGATGTTCAGGAATCAAATCCGAGTGCAATGATGTCAAGAATCAATCCAAAAGATCAAAAATTAAAGAAAAGATGAAATCTGGATGAATAGTAAATGAAGAAGGGTCAGAATTCTTGATGAACAGTGATGAATAGTGATGAACACCCAATCCGAATTCTTCAGCTTTAGTGTAAAAAATCTTCAATTTGGTCTTCGATCTGCTTGAATCTTCTGTTTAGCTCTGATACCAATTGTGAAATCCCAAATCTCTAGCAATAAGATATGAATGTAGTGAGAGAGAATCTAGAGAGCAAATATGTCATCCATGTATTGAGCTCAAAGGATTACAAAAGGTTTCTAAAAGATTACAAAAGCTTTCTAAAGTGTTTTGAAGTGTTACTAACAAATGGTCTAGACAAGCCTATTTATACCCATAACATACAAGGTATAAAGGCATTCACAATACTGTATAGACTCATACAATACATTGACTTTACAGTAAATCTTGAATACAACAATGCTCTAACAATAAGTATATTTGATTTATAAACATTGTTATCTATCTTAAAAAATTGGTATAGATAGTACTAAAAAAATAATATAATTTAAAAGTTTTGATTTATAATCATTGTTAACTTATTAAGAAAAACAAAAATTAAATAAATACAAAATATATTTTATTAAATAAGTTTTTATTTATAAGTATTGTTAGGTTATCCATAAAAATGTAAATAAATAAAAACATACAATATTAAAAAGATTTTTGATTTATAAGCATTGTTAGCCTACTAAAATATAAAAAAAATATAACATATTAAAATAAGTATTTAATTTATAAGCATTGTTATCTAATAAAAAAAAGACTTTGATTATTAAGCATTTTGTTAAATTAATAAGAAAAACAAAAAAAAATACAAAATCACTACAAATTGTTAGCCTACTAAAAGATAAAAAAAATATAACATATTAAAATAAGTATTTAATTTATAAGCATTGTTATCTAATAAGAAAAAAGACTTTGATTATTAAGCATTTTGTTAGATTAATAAGAAAAACAAAAAAAAATACAAAATCACTACAAAATATATACACCTTTTATTTATTTATAAGCATTGTTAACTTAAACAAAACAAAATAATACAAAAGAGAATGAAACATTATAGTCAATTAATGCAACATTTTCTTTTTAAAAAAACCAAAACTCTAAAAAAATTCTAAAGTCTCAATGGAGGCTTCTCCTTAATCCTCTCTCCCTACATTCTTCTTTATATATATATATATTGATTGATGTTAGCTTATAAAAAAATATAATAAATTAAATAAAAATAAATTCATTTAATTAAAGTATATTGATTATAAGCATTGTTAGCTTACTAAAAAAGTTATATTTTATTAATTAAACAGAAAAATAATATGTTTATAAATTTAAATAAAAAAATTTGATTGTTAGCTTATAAAGAAATATAAAAAATTATATAAACATAAATATGACGTTAATAAAAGTATATTGATTTATAAATATGTTAGTTTACTAAAAAATTTGTATTATATTATTTAAATAAAAATAATAATAAGTTTATACATTTAAATAAAAAAAATTGATTCAGTTTTCTGTTTCTGAACATCCTGCAACTTTCAGAATTGAAAACCGTCGAGTTTTGAGTGATTTAGTTGGTTGTAAAGAGCTCGCCGGAAAACCGAACTTTCGCCAGAATCTGGAAAACAACGCCGGAAATCATAACTGTCGTACGATTTAAAACTGTCGTACACATTTTGTACGACTTGTTCACAACTGTCGGACGTTGATACTCATAACTCTCGTACACCAAAGCTACCATAACTTCCGCACGCCTTTGACATATTCCTAGTCGTACAACTCTAGTCGGACGATTCTCTAGTCGGATGATTTTTCTAGTCGTACAAAGTCCCTAGTCGTACAACTCTAGTCGTACAGGTGTAGTAGTCGGACAGGTATGGTTAGTCGTACAAGGCCAGTCACACAAAGCTAAGATGTTTGTCGGACAAAAAGATTCTCGCCGGAGTTTGTTCTTGTTCAAGCCACCATTAATTCCGTTTGCATAAGCGTATAATTTTTGTTCCATTCGACTGGTCTTTGTTTGTGGAACACATAGAAACAAAAAAAAATCACTGAGTTTGGTCGAGATTTGAGCGAGATATAGAAACTGAAAACCAACAGATCGTGATTTTGGAAGAGATGATGAACAGTATCATATTTGATACTTTGAGGTTTTGTCAGTTCCAGCCCCTATAGTTATTAGTTAGTTTCTTTTACATTTTTGGTCCTTCTGTTAATTTTTCCGTTAGTTTGTAGTTAAGTCTTTTAGTTAGTTTTAAATTTGTCAGATTTGGTCCCTATAGTTAGTACTTTTAGAATTTATCAATTTCAGTCCCTGTAGTTCATCTTTTAGTGTGTGTCAGTTTTAGCCCCAGTAGTTTTAAATTTGAGGAATTGACAGATTTAGCCCCTGTAATTTTTTTGTTTTTAGTTTGAGTCAATTTTAGTCCTTTGAGTCTTAAGTTTTAGAATTTTGTCATTTTTAGTCCCTATTTTTAGTAATTTTTCATTTTTTGTCAGTTTTATCAATTTTTACCTGCTTTTGCTCGAAACTGATATATTTCTCTTATTTTTTGCAGGTTTGCCGACTTAAAGTCCAGTATTCCGCATTAATTTTTCGGAATTAATTTTTGAACAACAAATTTATTATTTGTTATTCAAAATTTGATTTTGAAAATTTTTCTGACTTTAATCGATTTTTCTCTGATTATCGTGTGTGCATAATTCTACTTCTCAAGAAGTATCTGATAAACGATCATTTTTAATCTTTTCAGGTAACAACGAATGAGTTTTATATGGAAGAATATTTTGATCCACCGAAGGCGAGACTAAGTGCTACATGGTAAAAGGAAAGAGAAGAAAACGCAAATCTGAGTCAAACAATTCTTGATAAATCTATCACAGATCACCAAGAAAAGTTTGATGAGGATAAGAAATTTTCTGATCATCAAATATCCGAGCTTAAAAAGAAAATTAGTGATTTGGAAGAAAAACATAATGAGAGCGAATTATCTTTGACAAATCTTGCAAATCAAAATACAGAATTTTTGGATAAAATTAAAGATTTGGAAAAGAAGCTGTATTTGAGAGGTCAAACTGACCAAACAATTTTCCTGAATAAACCAAGACTTGTAAACAATGTCAACAAGTATTGGGGACTTGGTTACGAAAACCCAAAACATTTGGCCAAAGCTAGCTGTGCATTGCCAACATTGTATAATTTCGAATGTTTAAGATATGCACGATATTGGCCCGAATTTGAAATTTCTTGGACTGGTGTAAAGGAAACTTTGGAAGAGGAAAACAGAAAAAGATTTTTAACAACTCATATTCAACTTCCTTTTTGCTATACTCGTGAGACGGAGAAAATTCTCAAAAATCTAAAAAAACCACTTCCAAATAACTACTTTGACATTTGTGCTACAAAGCCAGTCAACAACCAAGTTTTTGAAACAAAGAAATATGTTCCTACATTGGTTCTCGAAGGGAAAATTGTCGAACTCGAAATCTCCCTTGCAGAACAAATGATCAAATTTGAATATGAAAATGATCTCCTTTCAGCTGTTTATTCAAATAGTTTTAAGGAAATATCATCTAGTTTCAAAGATGAGGTGAAAAAGGAGACTGTCAAAATTGAACATGCTTTGATCAAAAAGTTTTCTGTTTCATCAAAAGCCATTTTTGATGCTAAACAAAAGATTGATCACAAATCTCTCCAACTTTCAAAGAAAGTGGAAGATCTTGAAAGTATTCTTCTCTCTAAGCATACACAATTTGAGAATGAAAATGTCAATTTCATTAATGAAACAAATTGTTTCGAGGAAAAGATTTGTGAACTCTCTCAAAAGATCATGATATTAGAAACTGAATTGCAAAAGGAAAGAAATTTTTCCAATGATAAAAGATAAATATCTGATATTGAGAAAGTTTTAAATCTTGAACGCGAACAATTTGAAAACGAAAAGGTTGTATTTGAAATTGAAAAACATTCATTTGAAGAGAAGTTGACTGTTTTGTTAAAGACAAAAACTGATTTAGAGATTGTCTTAGAAAATGAAAGAAAGGAATTTGCTTTGAAAAACTGGTTCAATCTTGAGGAAAGCAACTTTCTTAAAGAACAAAATTGTGAACTTTCTCAAAAAGTGATGACATTGGAAAAATCTTTGAAAGAAGGAAAAATTAATACAATGTCTGATTTTGAAAACACTTTCAATCTTGAAAGAGCACAGTTTGAATTTGAGAAAGTCAGTTTCGAAAATGAAAAACAATCTTATGAAAAAAGGATAATTGAGCTTTCTCAAGATGTGACTGAGTTAGAAAAGGAATTGGCAAAAGAACGAAGAGAAAATGCTTTCAAAAGATGGAATACACCTGAGTCTACTAAGGATTTTGAAGTTCACAATGTCGATTCTGATTCTGATTCTGTGCCTAATGATCATATTTTCGAAACCAAGTCAAAGCCAAAAGATAATGATAAAGGAAAAGCTTGTTTGTTTGATTTCTCAAGGAAGCTTCAGGACCTTACAGATTTTATCATCACTGAAGAAAAACATTCAAATACTTTTTCTAAAGGTGAGTGTTCAAACACGAAGACACCACCTTTAGAGAAAATAAAGAAGGGTAACAAGTCAAAGACAACTCATGTTCAAAGTTCTCAAGGTTCTAATTCTAAATCTTCTGTTGGTTCAAATACACCTATCTACAAGCCTGTGAAGATGGAATGGAGAGTTAAAGGTACAACACCTTTAAAGAATGATGTACCAAAATCATCTGCTTCCACATCAAATGCCAAGAAGAACAACACTCCGAAAGGTAAATTTTCTTCTACTAAACCTAATCCTATTCATTCTGCAAATCATCTGATTAGGTTGGCACATAAGAAAATTTGTTGTTCTTACTGTGGATCAAATGATTTTGTGCATAAAGATTATACTTCTTATTGGTTCGGTACTTACAGTATTCCTTCAAAGAGATCTACACCTAACACACTAGGACCCAAGTGCCATTGGGTACCAAAATCTACTTAATCTGTTTTGCAGGTTCATCATGGCTTGTGCTGAATGTTACATATATATCACACACATGACTGAAAACAGAAGAGAAGCGGTGCATTTTTTTTGAAGAGTACTTGTGCCATTAAGGGGGAACATAAAAGAAATGATGGTTTCTAAACACATTAGTTTAGAACCCGGATTTCAAAGAATTTGTGGTTTCTAAACACTTCAGTTTAGAACCCGAACATAAAAGAGATTATGGCTTCTAAACATATCAGTTTAGGACCCGCACTTCAACGAGTTTGACTTCTAAACACATCAGTTTAGAACTCGTACTTCATTGTTTTATACTTTGATTGTTTCATATACTAATTGTGTTTCATTAAGATCTTTTGCAGATTTTGAGGGGGAGCTTATCTGATTGTAAATCAGTCTATCATGATTTGAGAGGGAACTTAAACGTTTTAACTGTACGTATCTTCTGAACTTAATCTGAGATTGTTTGAAAGAAGAACGACTTTCAAGCATGAAAAACATTTTGCTAAATGTTCAAACCACTTCTCGATTCTCAAACAGATTTTATGAATTTGGAAGTGTGATTTTAAATGTTTTTCCTATATATATATACATATATAGATCTCGGATTATCGTAACATCAATTCTGACCGTGTGTTCCAAAGATTAATACTTGCGTATTATCTTTTCTATACTTTCAAGTATTCTTACACACCGGTTCAGCTTTTTATTAACTTTGTTATTACCATGTCTCAAAACAAAACATTTTTCGATGGTAATACTCCCGTTTGAATTTTTCTAATTTTGATTGAGCATCATATTCATTTCAGCGTAAGAGCTTAAAAGTTTCATTCAAAGATTGTTTATATTTATTCATATAAACAAAATATCCAATTCTTTGATATCCTAAACCTTACATGATTATCATTCATATTTGATCTGATTGATACATTGTCAGATTTTCAAACAAGTCTTTCAAATTCATTTCATTCTTTCTATATTCTTGTTTTGAGAAATCTTCAAATATCAAATGCTCAAATATTCATGATATTATTGAGGAGCATACTTTCTGATGGCAATGTTAATCAAATGCCGATACTCTTAATTGTTCAAGCTAAACTGTTGAACAAAATCTTTTTAGGACAAAATTTCATGGGATCAATGTGTGAGCTATTAGAACTTCTATGGATCCACGATAACCAGTGTTTCCTACCCAATAAGTTATCCTTGAGTGATTGAGGGGTGAGGGGTCATAATCAAAGAGTGGGGGAGATTACTCATACGGTTGAGTATCTCATTGTGCTGAGGTAAAATGAAAATGAGAGTTTGGTTAGAAGTGAGCAGATTAAAAACAGAAACAGGGTGTGAGAATAGAGTTAAAAGAATAAGAGAACTCTGCACTATCCAATTTCTGAGCCGGGCAGCCACATTACTGATTGGTTCACATTCTTTGGTGACCATCATTGAAACAGGCAACTAGCCCATGCCAACTCTTGAATTTAGCCCCACCAGCTACTCATTTCTTTCTTAACAAAGAAATGTTTCATATTTCTTGGGGACGCAGCATATCATCTATCTGATCTTCACTCGGAAGGTCTGGATATTGAAAAAGAAGGAAGTTTGCCCCACCTTCGCTCTTCATTCATGCACATTGAGTCTGTGGAAAACTTGTTGCTGTCTCAACAGTTTACACAATTTGAGCCTATAATTTTCAAGCATAAGTTGCTTCAATCATTTCTACACTTGCACGTACACACAAGGAATATGTTTTCTTGTCATAACGTTCATAGAATTTTCCTTTGTGGTTTTTCGATGATTGAATGGAAGCCCTGGAGGAGTGAACATCAAAAAGCTCCTTTCCAAAGTGCATTCGTTGTACTAAGTGGCTCCGTGCAACTTACATGCATTATAACTGATTCATTCGTTGTTTCAGGGTTACCACTTTATTTTGTCTGAATTTGAAAAGATTCGGATAAATATTTTTGGAATTGACGGATATTCAGATCAGAAGGAGGAGATTGTTATTGGTGTATTCAAAGACTGCTGAAATTGAAAAGAATTTTGATGATCATGATGCTCACAATCATCAAAAAGGGGGAGATGATACGAAAGTTTCAATTTCAAGATAAAGAGAATTTTTGTTTAAGTCAAGAAGCTCGAGATAAAGTGTCAAGATGTTTTCAAGATGTTTCGAGATGGTACGACAAAGATTTAAAGTTCAAAGATTGTTCACTGTTCAAGAGATGAAGATACGCAGTTAAAGATATTCGAAAAGCTCAAAACCCCGTTAAAGCTCAAAAGCCATTTCATGTTCAAAGACCGAAGATATATTTCAAAGCTCAAAGATGCCAAGATCTGTGCTACAACGATTCAATGATCAGTGATGTGAAGATTCAAGAAGATGAAGTTTTTGTTTGAAGACTTTGACCAACACCGCAAAGATGTGAAGTTTGTGATTCGAGACTTTGATGATTATTTAGTTTTGAAGATCCAGTTAAAGACTAAAGCAGTCAGATTGGATTTCTGAAGACAACGCTTATTCAAAGATTCTTCAGAGTTATTTTTCAAAGACTGATCTTCCTTCAAAGCAAAGAGGAAGATTGTTCAAAGAGCTAAAGTGTTGAAGATCTGAAGATACAAAGAGCTGAAGACTATCGTCATCAATTTTTAAATCTTGAATCCATAGGGGGAGTTTGTTAGTGCATAAAATGTATTCAAGATTTAATATGTAATTGTATTATTTGTAAGAGTGAAATGCAATAGTCAAAAGTCAAAGTAAGGGTGTTAAAGGGTCAAAGTCAAGGCAATTAGAGTGGAAAGTCAAAGTATATAAATAGTGAGCTTGTAATAGAAGTCTTGAGGTTGTCATTGTAGAAGTCATCCATACGTACATTGAGAGAGAGTGGGCAAGATAGAGGGATGACAACCTAGAGAGAGAGTTTAGAGAGAGAAAGTAGATCTAATTCATATTCTTGTATTCTTTCTCTATTCTAATGAAGATCTCTTGAGTTTATCATTGTTACTTGATTAGATCTGGGATCACAATTTATAAGCATTGTTAGCTTACAAAGAAATATAAAAAGTTAATGTAAAGCCCGTATCCCGGTATGTAATTTATTAATCATAACTATTTCTTTTAAGTTCGATTATTGTGGTTTCCGTAAGCGGGGTTAGTCGAGTTGGGTCAAATCGTTAAGTATCGGAATTCTTGGTTAGGGGTGAGAGGCTTGCAAGTTGAAGGGCCAATTGTGACAAAGGCCAAAAACCCATGTTGGGTTTCGGCCCATGCAGTTTTTTTTTGTAGAAAATCCATATTGTTTTTGTTGTGTGTGGGTGCCGTGAAGTGGAAACAATAGAAAAGAGATAAGAAACCCTTAACCCAACCATTCTCGTTCTCATTTTCTGGTTTGTGCCGCACGCAAGGGAGGACGAAGGGCATCAGCCTTCTTTTCTGTTTTCCCTGCCGCCGTGAACCACCCGCCACCACCATCAGCCTTCTTTTCTGGTACTGCCGTCGAGTAGAGAGAAGAAAAACCGAGAAGAAAGTAGAGAAAGCGAGAGTGATCGAGGGTGGGGAGAGAGGAAGACGAGAAGGAAGGGAAGCCACCGGTGCCGCCGCTGAGTTTCGCCGGAGAGAGAGAGAGTGCAGCGAGAAAGAGAGGGGGTGCGAGAGAAAGAGAAAGATCGAGCCGGTGACCGGGATCCCGTCGAGACGCTGCTGGGTTTTCTTGTCGCGAGGTGAGTTTTCTCTCTTTTTGTTTCTTTTCGTTGCCATAGCGCCATCACGAAACCACCACCATGGCTGCCGCCGCAGCCATGGCTGCCGCCAGTGGCCGCCGCCGTGCGCCACCAGCCGGGGGCTGTGTTGGTGGGCTGTTTGAGGGTGGGTCGAACGTGGGTAAAGGGGGTGGACGTGATAGGATTAGTTGGTTTGTTCGTTTTCTCGTTATCGCCAAAGTTTCGTAAACCACCGCCGCCGCCGTCGCCGGCGACCACCACTGCCGGAGGTGGCAGTGGGTGGTGCGAGGTTGACCCAGCCCTTATAACCTAAAATCCTAATCGCGTGAATCTTAGTTGCAAACCCGAATCGCGTAAACCGTTTTATAAAATCATCAATTTATGTGAAAGACGTCCTTCTGCCACTGTTTTGCGTCAACCATAACTTTTCCGTCGTAGCTCCGTTTGAGCGGAAACTGGCGCCCACGGTTCAAGTTCGGGGTCGGGCACGTTTTCCGTGTTTTAGCGGAAAACTGGTTCGGCCTCTAGCTGGGCGAAAAAGTGGTCGTAATTTCTGTGAATCGTCATTTTATGTAAAAGAAACTGCAGTTCTGTCACTGTTTTGCGTAAGCTGTAACTTTCTCTTCGTAACTCGGATTGGGGTGATTTCGGTGCCAAAAGTTCCCTTTTTGAGTCTATAAACTTTTCTCTGTTTTTTGCAAAATCCAGTTCGGAACGTAACTTAGGCCAAATCGTCGTTTTATACTGATAAGTGCTGTTTTTCGCTGTTCTGCGGGCTGATCTTATAAAATCCGTAATTAAATGTAGAAAAATCGTTAGGAGGCGTATAATATGTCTTTGAAACCCTACCTCAGAGTACTTTCTAATCATGAAATAATAATGAGAATTTTCTGGGTTTAAAGAGGTCGAAACAGGTCCCGAACAGACCTGTTTGGCGAGAGCGGAGAATAGTTTTAGTGACGGTTTAAGCGTGTGTCGTGTCGTAGAGTCCGGGTCTCGTATTGACACGTTTTAACATGCGTTTAGGTGCTGGGAAGTGACCGTTATTGTGAAGCTTGAATTGTGTTGTTAAGCTAGGCGCGCTTACGAGGTGAGTTCTCTCACTATATCTAATAACGATTGTTTTATCATTGATGTAGTACGTGTGTGGTAGCTTTATGTGATTGTGTTGTGGAACTAGATAGTGGGGTGTCTAGTTGATACTATGTTGCCATGTTAACTCGGTGGGACCGAGGGTCCGGCGGGGCCGGAGGTTTTATATGCGGGGCATAGAGACTCGGTGGGACCGAGGGTCCGGCGGGGCCGGAGGTTTATTACGCGGGTGGCGTAGAGACTCGGTGGGACCGGGGATTCGGCGGGGCCGAAGATATTATCATGTGGTCGGTGGGACCGACTTGTGCCTTTTAGGCGGATGGTTGTGGATATACGTGTTTATGATTTGTTCGTAGACCTGTATGATCGCTTATGTGTCACTATCTGTTTTAGGGGTAGTGTGGAATAACTGTATTATTTGTGGTGTTTGAATTCACTAAGCTTCGTGCTTACCCTTTCCCAATAAACTGTGGTTTCAGGTCAGAGCGGCTCCAAGGCGTGACGAGTACACACTGGCGCGCGAGGAGGGCTGGTTGTTCTTATGATTTTAACAATTAAATGTTTATTCCGCTGGTTTTTATTATAAATATTTTAATTATGAGTTTGCAAACGAAACGTTGGGATCATTTAATGGTTTGTTATGAATGAAATGTTTATTTTAAAATTTTAAATTTGCTTGTAATTTTTGGGACGTTACAACTTGGTATCAGAGCACGGCTTGAGTGAATCAAACGCACCTCGGTGTGTTTGGTCTCAAGTTGCGGCTGGAAAATTTTCAAATTCTTTATTAAATCTTTTTGGAAATAAAAGAAAAAGTAAAGACCCGTTCGAGGAACGGTGATCGGAGGCGCAGTGTGTACAGTCAGCCGGAGCCAAAGGGAAAAGGTACAGTACTTAGTGTTTTATTGCTTTCTAGATCATAGTGTATGCATGCTAGATTGCCTGTTGTGGACACTATGCTGTATGTTGAACTACTTGCTATTAGGAATTTATGCTAATTATGATAGGTTACTAAGTGGATACCCTCTAGGTTGTATGCAGTAAGAGACTTATAGCCTTAGAATATTCGATTTAGTTCTATTGCGCAGCTCTTGTTTGAGTCCAACCGTTCTAGGATAGAATCTTGTATTCGACTGCCTATTTGTTTCGCACTGCATATGATCGGGTATTCGTGAGGCCACTCGTTATGATTAGTAGGGATTCGGTAGTAGCAAGGGTAGTGGTTGAGATGGAATTCCTAGGGAGCTAGGAAGAGTGAGTACATATGCCGGTGCGGGCATATGTGTTTAGTTTCAGCGAGAAACTACTTGGACCCCTTGGGATGGAACTCGAAACGGGTGATGATAGGTGTGGATGGTAGTAGTAGAGATCCTACTACCGGAAGCACAAGATCAATGCTCGAGTCGGGGAAGTCACGAGGAATCCAAGGAGTTGAGCGTGAGTGTTGTTAGTATGAGTTATTATGTGCTAATAACGCGTTGTATTGTCTACCCAGAATAGCCATCACAAGGAGGAACAACTATAGTAAACCTACTAGTACAGGTGTGTACTCGAAGTGTTTTGAGGTGATGATCGTTGGGGGTAGTGATGAAGGTCCTAAACTAGTAGTCGTTGGAATAGAAAGACGATTCTAATATTAGTCACTTGGAGTGACGATAAGGATGATATTTGTTGTAAGCAGATCATTTCGGGTCAAAAATTGGAAGATTGTGCTAGAGTCATAGGCTCATAGAGCCGACTTTGATTTGAGGAAAACCCGTAAGATGATTTGATGTGATTTCCCAACTTGCCTTAAGAGGTTTAAATGTCTGGATGACAATAGTAGACCGGAGAGTTTCGGAGTAGTATGGGTCGAGACGTTGAATGCCGAATGAGTCATGCACGAAGTTATTTTGAAAATAAGATTGCATTAACAAATTCTTGTGTTTCAAATCTTTGTATGGGCGGTGTTTTGGAATTTTGGGAACTGCTCAGCACACACACAAGATTTTGAAATATGGTTTTGAAAGTGTATGAAATCGTTTTATCACGGGAATGCAAACTGTGTTAGAATTTGTCTCATTTTCGTTATATTTTTCCAACGGTTCTTTCTGGTACGATGTTATCCGTGTTTGGTGGTGGTTAAGATGTTGGGTAAGTGACTACGGATTGAGACTCTAACATTGGAACTCCTCCACATGTGTTAGAGTTGAGACGAAAAGTTACATTCCACGATGTCTGTATAAAGGCTATTTTGGTGATTTGTTAAAATGAGTTTGGAATTCCAGTGTCGCTTAACTTTTCGTTCGAGAGTTTGTATTACTAAGTGTTTTATTGCAAATAGTTCAGTGTGTGGATTGATTCATGCGTGACATAAGTGATGCATGGAGGAATTTTGGTAACATTTCATAAGGAGTTGTTTAGTGCGCTTTTTAGTCAGCTAAAGGTTTTATTGACATTTCCATAAAAATGCGATTTATCGACTTAGGGGTATGCATACTGGGGTAACCTTTGTTCTCGACTTTTTGATGAACGAGTCGTGCATGAAAATGTTTTAGTTCCTTTTTGTCGAAATGAAAGACCATTTGATCCAAGGAGTGTTTTAATGTTGTGAACATCATGCATACGATAAAAATGTGTTATATTTTGGAAATATAGATGCGTAGATTTTTGACATTCGGTTAATTTAGAATTACCGATCATTTTTTTTGGGAAATTAAAAACTTTTGCTTTGGAGGAAACGAGTATTTTGAGCATTTTCGATAAATACATTTTTAAACTATAATGTTTTGACGTTATATGTCCCAAGTACGAAACTTGAGGAAGTGTTACAAGCTTGCATGCCTGCCCCCAGTTTGAGATTGTATGAGGTTTTAGTCGATATTTCCAATTATTAGAAACGGACTGGTTTCTGTCTTCAAGTTTGCAACTTACACGAGACAGTTGTGTTTTAACAAAAATATATTTGTAAACCGTGTCATCGTTTTGTGTGACTAGCTGACGCGCGAAAAATTTGTGGCGAACCCTGTGCCACGTCATTTTATGATTAAAAAGAGGAATTTTTGAATCAAATTTTGAATTATGTGCACACCTTTGTCGCACCCTGTTTAAGGTCAAGCGGTTACTTTAAGTGCACGTCATGAGTCAATCCATACTGGAATCGAGGCGGTTCATTTTAAAGAAATTATTTATTACGCTTTGCTTTTGTGTGAGTAAACTGAACTACAATGAAACGATTTTCAACATGATTTTCCTATGTGGGACGAGCGTGTCCAGTTTTGCGTAACTATCGATCAGGTAATAGTAGTTTTATTACATACGATCTTTTTGAGATGAAAATCATGATGTTGAAAATATTTTGTAAATGATTTTGTTAACCATTTGGGGAAATGTGCTTTTAAGTGTCATGTGTCATTTCGAGAATTTTTTTTTTAGGGTGTGAGTCCTTTTGGAAAACTCTTTTGTTTAACCCGTGTTGAGTCTGGGACTAAGGTTGATTTCAGAGTATTGCTTGCTTAAACTTTGTTTAAACGCATTTTTCCGACCTATGGGTCTAGCAAGCGTGGAGCATTTTGCTTGGTTTTGACTTGGAGTTAGTCATGGGCCAATTGCCCGATTTTAATGGCTCGATGTGGAGTCTAGTTGATGAGTTGTTTTTGTCGCACCGTTTGGCATTCTTTGCACGTTGCATATTTACATATGGGGTGAATGAGTCATCCGGGATAGGCACTTGTGGGTAGGCTGTTTTGCTTTGGATCCTTAGGCACGTTAGTCAGTCGCTGGTAGTGGTCGGTTGGGTATCTCGGGGTGAGGCCCCGGTGTTCAGGTGTTATAGCCTAGGCTTTCTAGTAGGTGCTAGGAGGATATAGTTGTGGACACTGACCTGAGAGGTAGTTCCGATGCGAGGGGCCCTGAGGCGTTACCTGAGAGGTAGGCGTCAAGGTGTATCCTCGGTTCAGATAAATTAGCTTTGTAGAGCGAGTGTGGGGGATACGTCGACGGTGGGAGGTTGGGTATTCCGCGCGTGTTGGTAATGTAGGTCGGGTAGTATTGGTTATGGTGGAATGACCTACGTGTGAGTTAGTTGATTTGGTTGTGGGGGATATCTATTTGTGTTAGTGTCTAGGATAATACCACGCTTATGTTTGTTATTGTACTCGGTTGGACCGATGTTCGGCGGGTGGCCGATGTTTGTTATTGTAATCGGTTGGACCGATGTTCGGCGGGTGGCCGATGTTTGTTATTGTAATCGGTGGGACCGATGTTCGGCAGGGGGTCGATGTTTTGTTAATATAATTTATTGAAAATTTTTGGGAGTCTATAGAACTCATGGAAGTAATCGACAGTTAATGATAGGAATGATCGTAGTCGAGTATCCTGTAGGGTATACTGTGAGCAGCTTTAGAATGGTTAGAGCTTGAGATTTGACTCGGGATCTATGGAATATCTAAGGTTGGGGGACAACCGAAGTCGCTTGGCCAGGAATGATTCCAATTGTTGGGGTGTTCTGCCGATTATAATCTCAGTGTCCAAGAAGGAGTGCGTTAGTTAGAAAAGTATTCGAGAAGTTTTAGAAGGGATTTCAAGTGGACTTAGGAACCTGAGGTTGAGATGAGGGAGAACTATCCGGAGTTATTCGTAGACAGAGACTTCGAGGACGAAGTCTAATCCAAGTGGGGGAGAGTTGTAAAACCCGTATCCCGGTATGTAATTTATTAATCATAACTATTTCTTTTAAGTTCGATTATTGTGGTTTCCGTAAGCGGGGTTAGTCGAGTTGGGTCAAATCGTTAAGTATCGAAATTCTTGGTTAGGGGTGAGAGGCTTGCAAGTTGAAGGGCCAATTGTGACAAAGGCCAAAAACCCATGTTGGGTTTCGGCCCATGCAGTTTTTTTTTGTAGAAAATCCATATTGTTTTTGTTGTGTGTGGGTGCCGTGAAGTGGAAACAATAGAAAAGAGCTAAGAAACCCTTAACCCAACCATTCTCGTTCTCATTTTCTGGTTTGTGCCGCACGCAAGGGAGGACGAAGGGCATCAGCCTTCTTTTCTGTTTTCCCTGCCGCCGTGAACCACCCGCCACCACCATCAACCTTCTTTTCTGGTACTGCCGTCGAGTAGAGAGAAGAAAAACCGAGAAGAAAGTAGAGAAAGCGAGAGTGATCGAGGGTGGGGAGAGAGGAAGACGAGAAGGAAGGGAAGCCACCGGTGCCGCCGCTGAGTTTCGCCGGAGAGAGAGAGAGTGCAGCGAGAAAGAGAGGGGGTGCGAGAGAAAGAGAAAGATCGAGCCGGTGACCGGGATCCCGTCGAGACGCTGCTGGGTTTTCTTGTCGCGAGGTGAGTTTTCTCTCTTTTTGTTTCTTTTCGTTGCCATCGCGCCATCACGAAACCACCACCATGGCTGCCGCCGCAGCCATGGCTGCCGCCAGTGGCCGCCGCCGTGCGCCACCAGCCGGGGGCTGTGTTGGTGGGCTGTTTGAGGGTGGGTCGAACGTGGGTAAAGGGGGTGGACGTGATAGGATTAGTTGGTTTGTTCGTTTTCTCGTTATCGCCAAAGTTTCGTAAACCACCGCCGCCGCCGTCGCCGGCGACCACCACTGCCGGAGGTGGCAGTGGGTGGTGCGAGGTTGACCCAGCCCTTATAACCTAAAATCCTAATCGCGTGAATCTTAGTTGCAAACCCGAATCGCGTAAACCGTTTTATAAAATCATCAATTTATGTGAAAGACGTCCTTCTGCCACTGTTTTGCGTCAACCATAACTTTTCCGTCGTAGCTCCGTTTTAGCCGAAACTGGCGCCCACGGTTCAAGTTCGGGGTCAGGCACGTTTTCCGTGTTTTAGCGGAAAACTGGTTCGGCCTCTAGCTGGGCGAAAAAGTGGTCGTAAGTTCTATGAATCGTCATTTTATGTAAAAGAAACTGCAGTTCTGTCACTGTTTTGCGTAAGCTGTAACTTTCTCTTCGTAACTCGGATTGGGGTGATTTTGGTGCCAAAAGTTCCCTTATTGAGTCTATAAACTTTTCTGTGTTTTGTGCAAAATCCAGTTCGGAACGTAACTTAGGCCAAATCGTCGTTTTATACTGATAAGTGCTGTTTTTCGCTGTTCTGCGGGCTGATCTTATAAAATCCGTAATTAAATGTAGAAAAATCGTTAGGAGGCGTATAATATGTCTTTGAAACCCTACCTAAGAGTACTTTCTAATCATGAAATAATAATGAGAATTTTCTGGGTTTAAAGGGGTCGAAACAGGTCCCGAACAGACCTGTTTGGCGAGAGCGGAGAATAGTTTTAGTGACGGTTTAAGCGTGTGTCGTGTCGTAGAGTCCGGGTCTCGTATTGACACGTTTTAACATGCGTTTAGGTGCTGGGAAGTGACCGTTATTGTGAAGCTTGAATTGTGTTGTTAAGCTAGGCGCGCTTACGAGGTGAGTTCTCTCACTATATCTAATAACGGTTGTTTTATCATTGCTGTAGTACGTGTGTGGTAGCTTTATGTGATTGTGTTGTGGAACTAGATAGTGGGGTGTCTAGTTGATACTATGTTGCCATGTTAACTCGGTGGGACCGAGGGTCCGGCGGGGCCGGAGGTTTATTACGCGGGTGGCGTAGAGACTCGGTGGGACCGGGGATTCGGCGGGGCCGAAGATATTATCATGTGGTCGGTGGGACCGACTTGTGCCTTTTAGGCGGATGGTTGTGGATATACGTGTTTATGATTTGTTCGTAGACCTGTATGATCGCTTATGTGTCACTATATGTTTTAGGGGTAGTGTGGAATAACTGTATTATTTGTGGTGTTTGAATTCACTAAGCTTCGTGCTTACCCTTTCCCAATAAACTGTGGTTTCAGGTCCGAGCGGCTCCAAGGCGTGACGAGTACACACTGGCGCGCGAGGATGGCTGGTTGTTCTTATGATTTTAACAATTAAATGTTTATTCCGCTGGTTTTTATTATAAGGATTTTAATTATGAGTTTGCAAACGAAACGTTGGGATCATTTAATGGTTTGTTATGAATGAAATGTTTATTTTAAAAATTTAAATTTGCTTGTAATTTTTGGGACGTTACAGTTAAATAAAAATAAATTCATTTAATAAAAGTATATATACCTTATTGATTAAATAAAAATAATAATAAGTTAATAAATTTAAATAAAAAATGTTGGATTCATTGTATAATTTAAAATGCAAGGTAAATAATATTTATATAATAATAAATATATATTGGTTAATGGTTTTTAATTTAAATTAAAAAAGAAAATGAAAAGTTTAAGCATTTAATGTGTTGAAATCAATTAAAAATAAATCATAATTATAACAAAAAAGATAAAAGGTCATGGAGGCCTCTCCTTAACTCTCTCTTAAACATTCTCCTTTATATATATATATATATATATATATATATATATATATATATATATATATATATATTTTGAACGGCAAAATTATATTAAAGAACAACTAGCAAGAAGCTAGAAAGAACAATTACAAGTAAGAGATAGACAGAAGAGGGTTTTGTAGCCAACCAACCTAATTAATATTACATTTTCTACTCCTATTTGTAACCCAAAAGAACGACTGAGTTACAATGTTATCCCACAACGTCACATTCTTAGGCTTAGGAAGCCTAAAGAGTGTCCCATTTCGAAAAGACCAAATAGCCCATAACGCCGTCAGAACAACCGCCTCAAAATAGGTCGACTCTGTTTTATTCAAACGCAAAGATAATAACCAGCCAATCCACTCTGAATTTGACCTAAACTCCGGAATATCCAAACTCCACTATCGACCAATTTGCTTCCAAACATCCCGAGCCATTTGACAAGAGAAAAACAAATGACCCACCGACTCAATCTCCATACCGCAAACCGGACATAAGAGGGAATGCACATCAATTCCTCTTTTATCAAGGTTCTCTCGAGTTGGAATCTTGTTCAAACTCAACCGCCAGGCGAAAACATTAATTTTGATAGGAATAAACCGATTCCATCTAGTAGGAGGAGATTCTACCACCAAAATTTTAGAGTCAATGTAATTACGAGCGGAAGCCACCGAAAACTCACCCTACCCGTCAACAGACCAAAACCATCTATCCCTTTGGTCAGAAAGACAGACAGTATCTAGAATCTCCCGTAAAGCTGACATCTGTGACTCCTCTACACCCCCTCTCGGCTCTCTACGCAACATTGATCCCCAATCCCCCAAGTTCAAACGATCTTGTACCAATGCCAATTTGTCCCGCTCCAGCGCAAAAACCCTCGGAAATTGCACTTTAAGAGAGGAATCTCCCAACCAAACCTCATCCCAAAACAAAGTAGAATTTCCATTACCTACTTTTTTCTTGCAAAAAGAAGAGAGGTTAATGTCACTATTCTCCATTTGTTGAATCGCTTTCAAAATACAAATCCAAGGAGAATTGGACATCTTAATGGGTATTTGCGTTCCAACTAGCCCACTCACACCGTAAATCGATTTGACCACTTTGACCCAAAGTGCATTTTGATCCATCTGAAACCTCCAAATCCATTTATAAAGGAGAGCTCTATTGAAAGCAAACAAGCTTCCAATACCAAGTCCCCCATCCTTTTTACTAGCCAAACACTTTTTCCATTTCACCCAACTCATTTTCTTTTCATCGATTTCACCTCCAACAAAGAAACGATTCAGCAACGACTCCAAGACTTGATCAATTGTACTCGGAAGTTTGAAAAGGGACAAATAATAAGTAGGAAGACTACTTAAAACTGATTTAAGCAGCGTAACCCGCCCCCCAGCCGAGAGAGTTCGAACTTTCCAATTAGAAAGCTTAGAAATAAATTTTCGACCACCCCTTTCCAACCATTGCGTTTTTCCATACTACAACCAATAGGCAGACCTAGGTAATTGAAAGGCATGTTCGCAACACCACATCCCACCACTCTAGCCATATTCTCGAGATCCACATTATCAACCCCAACACCAAACATTTTACTTTTTTGGATATTTATTTTAAGCCCAGAGGTCAAATAGAAACATCGGAGAATACGCACTATATTTCTAGCATTAGAAAGAGACCATTCCCCCAGAAAAACTGCGTCATCTACGTAAAAAAGATTAGATAAGGATATTTTACCTTTTCCAATTGTTGCTCCATAAGAAAAAAGTCTCTTTTCTTCCGCTTTTCGAGTAACCGCATGCAAACCTTCCATAGCCAAAATAAAAAGGAATGGAGATAGGGGATCTCTCTGACGAAGACCACGAAAAGTCTTGAATTCCCTAGTTGGAGACCCATTGACTAGCACCGAGGCCGTAGAGTTTTCGAGACACCCAGTAATCCAACCTCTCCATTTACTCCCAAACCCCATCTTTTCAAGTACCAAGTCAATAAAATCCCATCTTAGTGAGTCGTAAGCTTTTTCAAAATCCACTTTTAAAACTAAAAGTTTCTTCTTCCGATTCTTGTACCAATCCAACACCTCATCCAAAATTAGCGGACCATCCAAGATTTGCCTCCCCTTAATGAAAGCAGATTGCTCCAAGCTCACACAATCCCCAATGACCAAGCTTAAACGATTAGTTAATAACTTGCCAACAATTTTATATTGACAACCTATTAAACTAATTGGTCGATAGTCTTTAACGAATTTTGGGTCTTGAACTTTCGGAATTAGAGCAATAAAGGAAGGGTTACACCCTTTGGGAATATAACTATACTAAAAAAAATCGGAGACTAACCTTATCACGTCTTCTTCCACAATGCTCCAAAAACTTTTAATGAATTCAAAAGTAAACCCGTCTGGTCCCGGGGCCCTTTCAACACCACAGTCCCACACTGCCCGCTTAATTTCCTCCCGGGAGAAATGGGTTTCAAGAAACATAGATTGTTCCACCGAAAGAAGATTTGGAAACACCAAATCAAGAGAAGGCCGAGAATGCCTCGCTTGGCCAAAGCGTGCACTAAAATGATCATAAAACTCCTTTCTAACCTGTTCCGGCTCCTCAATCCAATTGCCATCACTCATAATACCCCGAATTGCAAGTTGTCTGCTTTTCTGCTTAAGAACCCCATGGAAGAATTTGGTGTTTTCGTCCCCTTCAATGCCCCACCGTATTTTTACTTTTTGAGCTAAATCCATGGCTTCAACCCGATCTAAATCTCCCAGTTGTTTCAAGTATCTAAATCGCGACTCCATATCTTCATTAGAAGCTTCCCCTTTATCAATTAGGGAATCAATGTCGTTAATCGAATTATGAAGGTCGCACTTGATACCTTTCTCCCGCGCTCGAATTTCCCCGTTCCAAGATCGAAGCACTTTTTTCAAGTTTCTTTTTAAAAGAAACCATCCCATGTGTCTCCCGAATGCCATCATTACACCAAGTGTTACTGACCAGTTGATGAAATCCATCAACCTTGAACCAAGAATGAAATGTCCGGAACGGGGTTGGGCCGTAATCGACCACCAATTCTTTAAGAAGAATAGGTCTATGATCAGAAAGATTTCAGTCCAGGACAATACCCATAAGATTAGGCATCTTTTCACAAAACCCGTCTGACAGTAAGAAGCGATCCAATTTACTCATTTTTTAAGCCCACTTATTAGTCCAAGTAAACGAATACCCCCTAGAGGAACATCAAGAAGCTCTGCATCCCGAATAAATGAATTAAAAGCATCCGCCGAATGCGCATTGAATAAGGACCCATATCTTTCACCCGCTTCCCGAACCTCATTAAAATCACCCATCAAGAGAACTTCTCCCTGCCACTGAACAATCAAGTTCAACAAGTATTGCCACAATATCCGTTTATCATCTAAGCTTTGAGGAGCATAAACCGCAATCACTAGAAGCGGCATGTTATTTGGAACCCAAACACCTTCAACCGCAACAAACGAAACAGAAGAAAAAGCACGACTCTTTTTAAACAACACTTTATCCCAAACATACAATATGCCACCCGACCGACCCCGGGCCGAACTACAAGCGTAGTCAAAACACATATTCCCCCACACATTTCTAACCAAAAAAATATCCAATCTAGTCAACTTAGTCTCTTTAATAGACAAAAAGTTGACCCGATGCACCGAGCACAACTCCTTCACCCATTTCCTTTTACCGACCACCCCTAAACCTTGAACGTTTAAGGATAAAACATTCACTTAAAAACGTCATTTTCTCCAATACCCTTAATGATAGCACGCATATCCTTTTCGCAACCCTTCATGTTGAAACTCATAGCTTTTCCCACATCGATAGTTTCTGCTATCTCCTTGAGAATGGAAAACCCACCCCGTACCGAATTAGAAGATTGAGACCCGTGCTTGCCAAAAGAGTTACTCAAACGACTCGACTGTTTAGACTTAACCTCCCCCTCCGACGAAAGCGGTCTGGGTGGCTGCAAATCAGCTTTGAGCCTCTCTGCGGCCTGCACGTCCTCTTGAAGAGCCCCATCCGCCCCCACCGAATCATCACCTAAAAACCTTTCGTCCCACTGATTTTCGTTGCACTCACGAGCTTTACTCACCCTAATATCATCTTCCAATGGAGTAAAACCCGGTGGATAAAATGGAGTATCGGTCTCCCCAACCTTGTCCGAACCAATGTTTTGTATCGGGTGTTCTTCAAGAAGCTGCATAAAACCGAATGGGTCATTCTTATCTCCTTCCTCCTCAACATCGTCCTTATTTAAGACTTCAACATTGTCTCCATTCAGGAGCTCTTCAATTTGAAAGGAGTCTGGGATATTTTCGGACAAGGCTTCATTCTCATCAATCTTACCGCCGATGCTCGGTTGCCCCTCCACTTGAGCACTTCCTTCCCTTCTTCCTCCTCTGACGCGCTATCATCTTCAACAAACTCTGGAATCTAACCACCCACCTCCTTAACCCGAACAAAATGTGTGCAGCCATCCAAAATCACTTTTACCGTCTTAAAGATTAAAGACGAGTAGCACGATTTAACACAAATCCGAGAACTATATAAATTGTTCCCATCCGAATCTTCCATGAAAATTACATCCCCCCATTTTCTAGCTATCAAAGAGAACGATTTAGAGGTCCATGCCTTAATTGGGACCCCCTATACATCAAGCCAAATTAGTCTCTCCACCACCTTAAAATCATTTGTCCAAGGTTTAATATCCTTGAACCACGTGTTTACACCTTCATGAGCAAGAAATTTGTCACGCGCACTAGAAGACCCAAAATCCAACACAACCCATAACACTCCAACATATTTAATTCCAACGTCGATGAATCCTTCCTTTTTACAAAGACACCGAAGATTAAGAATAATTCGGAAATCCGAGACACATCCGACTAAAGCTAAGGGAAACTCCGAGACAATAGGGCCATCCATATCAAGAATAATTGCCGCCGAATTAGCAACCACCTTATCAATCAATACTTTATCCGGAACAAACCCTTTGACAACATTAGCGTACGAGACCTATCCCAAACCCCTAGACTTCGAGGCACAGGGAGAAGTCACCACAATCGGTTTCGAACCATGGTTATTTCCAGACGCTTTGTTAATCCTTTCAAAACGTGCAACATTAGCATACAACTTCATCTTCCCTACCCAAGTGTTACAAAGGCCATTGATCACGAATTGAGAGTCTTCTACTTTAATAAAACGAACGAAAGCAAACATTTTACCAAACTTTGATTTTTTGCTAGCAATAAAAACATCGACAACCGTACCAAATTTAGCACACGTATTCCACAATTCTCGGGTAGTAAAATGAGGCGGAAAGTTCGTAACGAAAAAGTTCAAGGAGATATCAAGTAAATAAGATTCATTCAAGTACCGATTGAACGAATGGTCATCACGCCCGTCTCGAACCCGCTGATTACATCTTCCCACTTTCTTCCAATGCCCCTCTCTCATCGTTAGAAATTAGAAAGAGACTCCTCGACCGAAAACAAAAACAACCCCGGTACCGCAGTCCCTAAAACTAGAACCCGACAAATCCAAAGAGATTAAGCAAACCACTGCAATCGTGAATCCTTCAAGCCAGGAACGCGTCAATGAGTTGATGGTTGCTGCTGTCGACGGTAGAGGGACTCGAGAATGTCGACGGAGGGGGTTGAACAGGAGAATACCGCCGACTGCTGATGATGGAGAACGAAGACAGGAGCTGAGAGAGACAACCGGAGGCGCATTAGGTGGTTATTTGCAGTGGTCGGCAGTGAAGGAGGTGCGGCGGCGCTTGTTAACAGGACCTGCGGAGGTGGATAATTGCAGTTGTCGGCGGCAGAAAAGCCATCTTAGCGGCTGCTGCTGCTGCTAGCAATGTCATCGTCGAAGCCGAAGAAGTGGCCGGGGGGCCTGAGAGATGGCCGGAGGCCGGAGTGGCTGGCGACCTAGGAAGTGGCGGCTGCAGCTGCTGCTGCTAGCAGTGTCATCGACGGAGCCGAAGAAGTGGTCGGGAGCCTAAGAGATGGCCGGAGGCCGTTGTGGCTGGCGGCCTAGGATGAGGCGGCTGCTACTTCTAGAGAGATTTTAAAACCCTAGGACGATATATGCATATTCTCCTTTATAAATATATATACTATTATTTGGTACCGCGCGATGCGCGGTGACGAAGTTTATGTTAGGAAATGTGTAACCAATTTAAGATGAAACGTAATTTGATAATAAAATGTAATATAAGACGATGAATGTATTAGAGTATTTTTTATTAAAATAAAGCAACATGTGCGATGACGAAGTTATGTTAGGAAATACATAACCAAATTAAGATGAAACGCCATTCGTTAACTGTCAAATAATAAAACGCAATCTCTTGTGACCCGGTGTGGTTCAAACGACTAACATTCTCTAGTCAAATAACTATTGTGCTATTCATTTTTCTCAATAAGAGATCTACTTTTGAACGCAAATTATTTCTTATTTACAATTTAATTTATATTGTTTTGATTAACAAAGAGACCTTCATATATTTTTTTGGTATTGTTACAATAATAATTCCAAAAAGATCACCACATAAGTAAAAATGTCCTTAAGGAAAATGTCCATGAATAACTTTAGGTACATGTTAATATGAAGATAATAAAATGCAGCCAAAGTTCGTAACAATTGAGTTTAACCTGGAAAAGAAGCAACATAAAATAATTACGATAACAATTATTCATTTGTATATATTAATGATTCATAATTGGAAAAAATGAAATGTTTTTTGAATTCATAAGTGGCTTTAATTGTTGAAAATAATCAATATATACTGTAATATTTTTAAAAAAAATAAAAGAATTGCTTATATATATATATATATATATATATTAACAATCGTAGTAACATTCTTGCTTTACTAAAAAAAATAAAGAAATTTAATAGAAGTTTTAAAATATAAACATTGTTAGTTTCAAAAGATTATAAAATTAATCAGTTTATAGAAATGTTGATTTATAAGCATTGTTAGCTTATAAAAAATATAATAAATTAAATAAAAATAAATTCATTTAATAAAAGTATATTGATTTATAAGCATTGTTAGTTTACTAAAAAAATTGTATCTTATTAATTAAATAAAAAAAATATGTTTATAAATTTAAATAAAAAAATTTGATTGTTAGCTTATAAAGAAATACAAACGATTATATAAAAATAAATTCATTTAATAAAAGTATATTGATTTATAAACATGTTAGCTTACTAAAAAACTTGTATCTTATTAATTACATAAAAATAATAATAAGTTTATAAATTTAAATATTTTTTATTTATTTATAAGTATTGTTAGCTTACAAAGAAATATAAAAAGTTAAATAAAAATAATTAAATTCATTTAATAGAAGTATATATACCTTATTGATTAAATAAAAATAAAAATAAATTTATAAATTTAAATAAAAAATGTTGGCTTCATTGTATAATTAAAAAGGAAAGGTAAATAATATTTTATATAATAATAAATATATATTGGTTAATGGTTTTCAATTTAAATTAAAAAAGAAAATGAAAAGTTTAATCATTTAATGTGTTGAAATCAATTAAAAATAAATCAAAAATTTAACAAAAAAGATAAAGGGCCATGGAGGCCTCTCCTTAATCCTCTCTCCCTACATTCTTCTTTATATATACTAGTGTTGCAACCGCGCGTTGCGCGGTAGTGTGAATAACTTGGATAGTAATATAAACATTGTTCATATGATAAATGTTAATTGTTAAATATGATAATCCACAAACATTATACAAATTATTTGTAGAAATCATTAGAATTTAGTTAGTGGAATTTTAATATATATATATATATACACACACACACACATGCACACAAACACCTACATAATAGGTTTTTTGTAATTAATGGTATAAATGAATGATTGACTTAATTTAATCTAAACTTAATTATATATTTTCTAACAAAAATATTGTCTCATTAAACTTGGGGTTTAACTTTGCTAAATATCTTATTATCAATAATTCTTTTTGATTTAATGATAAGTTTCTCCAATTAATGGGAAATTAATTCAGAATATGTTTTATCACAATACTAATAGTTTTGATTATATTGATTGTCATTGAAATAAAGTATAATAAAATTTTTAAAAATGATATTGATTGTTATGTAATAAAATATGAAATTGAAAGGCTTTAGAAATTAATGTGTTGAGTTTAGATTAAAAATAAATCAAAATAAGAGGAAGAAAATATAAAAATGGTTGAACCTTTCCATCAATTATTTTATCATATATATTAATTGAAGTATTAAACTGTCATAAGTATTTCATTTATGTATATTGATTCATAAGAAATAAAAGAAGAATATGAAAGGTTAGATCAATTAATGAGGTATAATTATATTATAATAATCACAATGAAAATTTTAATCAATTAATGAGATATATAGATTTAAAAAACTAAAAATTGGATAAGAATAAAAACAATCATCAAAACATTTTTAAAATGCCAATAAATATTCTTTTACCTTATAATAATATATTTATGTATTGATTGTTGTGTAAATAAAATATGAATGGTAAATAAAGCTAAATTGTTTCCAATTATATTGGTTGTTAAAATAACAAATTAAACTGTAAATAAATATACACATATAAAATAAAAAATAGATTTTAGTTATACTGATTGCTGTAAATTAAAAATAAGGGAAAATAAACGTTACATGTTAAGTTAATAAAAAAACAATAAATTTTTTTATTCATATTTGTTATGTAAATTAAAAAAAATTAGTAATCAAAGTGTTAAGTTTAGAAAATGAAAAGTATATGATATATTTTTAATTTAAATTAATTCATAACTTGAAGAAAATAGTAAATAATATTTCAAATTCTCTCAAAATGCAATATCATCTATGAAAAAATACAACGTAAAACTATTTTTTTAAAGCTTATAAATAAACCACGATTGATCGTGAAAAGAAGTTTGATGAATTTTTTGAGGATGAACTCATAAACATCATAAATTGTCAAAATTTTGACAATATCAATAGATTTTTTTTGAAGTAGTCAAAATTTAACGCAATTACCAATCACGTATAAGTGGTTAATGTCAACAAAGCTTAAATTTGAAAAAAAAAATTTATTTGATCATGTAATCACAAAATATCAAAATTTATTTGAATGTATCTGATTTAAACGTAAAAACAATTGTCGTAGGATAACAACAAACCAAACAATATGTAAAAGAAAAAATATGTAATAACAAATCACATTTGTGTGGAGAATATAATTATACATACCTGATTAAAATCTTTCATGTCTTCTTCAACTTTCATCCGACCAAAACAATTTCTAGGATTTCAATACAATTTTTCTTGAGGTAGTCAAAAAGTAACGCAATTATGAATCACGTATACATGGTTAATTTCAATGGAGCTTAAATTAAAAAAATATCATATCATGTAATCACAAAATATCAAAATTTTACTTGAATCTATATGATTCCGACGTAAACACACATGTTTGATGATGACAACAAATACAAAACATGGAATTGAAAAAACATATAATAACAAATCACATATTTGAGAGATAGAGTATATACATATACCTATCTTAAATCTTCAATGTTTTCTTCAACTTACATTTTCTTCATCTCCCACCAAAGTAATTTGTAGTGTTTTGCATTGTGTGAAAAACAAATTTCATTAAAGAATAAGACAAAGTAAGTGAAGAAGAATATCAAGAGTTGGAGGTTAAACTTAGGCATGCAAAATTACAAAGAAATCCATATTAATATGAATTACACATTTTCCATATAGGGGCAGAAAAGTCTTATTACATATTCAACATTTAAAAAAATCAAAAAATTGAGAAAATAGATAGAAGGTATTCTAAGCCTTAGAGGATGCCACCTCATCCTTCTTGGATTTTGCTTTTATATATATAAAGATATATATATATATATATATATATATATATATATATATATATATATATATATATTGATATATATTGATTGTTAGCTTACAAAGAAATATAAAAAGTTAAATAAAAATAATTAAATTCATTTAATAGAAGTATATATACCTTATTGATTAAATAAAAATAATAATAAGTTTATGAATTTAAATAAAAAATGTTGGCTTCATTGTATAATTAAAAATGAAAGGTAAATAATATTTTATATAATAATAAATATATATTGGTTAATGGTTTTTAATTTAAATTAAAAAAGAAAATGAAAAGTTTAAGCATTTAATGTGTTGAAATCAATTAAAAATAAATCAAAAATTTAACAAAAAAGATAAAGGGCCATGGAGGCCTCTTCTTAATCCTCCCTCCTTACATTCTCCTTTATATATATATATTGATTGTTAGTTTACTAAAAAAATTGTATCTTATTAATTAAAAAATAATAATATGTTTATAAATTTAAATAAAAAAATTTGATTGTTAGCTTATAAAGAAATACAAACGATTATATAAAAATAAATTGATTTAATAAAAGTATATTGATTTATAAACATGTTAGCTTACTAAAAAACTTGTATCTTATTAATTACATAAAAATAATAATAAGTTTATAAATTTAAATATTTTTTTTTGATTTATAAGTATTGTAAGCTTACAAAGAAATATAAAAAGTTAAATAAAAATAATTAAATTCATTTAATAGAATTATATATACCTTATTGATTAAATAAAATAATAATAAGTTTATAAATTTAAATAAAAAATGTTGGCTTCATTGTATAATTAAAAATGAAAGGTAAATAATATTTTATATAATAATAAATATATATATTGGTTAATGGTTTTTAATTTGAATTAAAAAAAGAAAATGAAAAGTTTAAGCATTAAATGTCTTGAAATCAATTAAAAATAAATAAAAAATATAAAGGGCCATGGAGGACTCTCCTTAATCCTCTCTCCCTATATTATTCTTTATATATATATATATATATATATATTGATTGTTAGTTTACTAAAAAAATTGTATCTTATTAATTAAATAAAAAAATAATATGTTTATAAATTTAGATAAAAAAATTTGATTGTTAGCTTATAAAGAAATACAAACGATTATATAAAAAAAATTCATTTAATAAAAGTATATTTATTTATAAACATGTTAGCTTACTAAAAAACTTGTATCTTATTAATTACTTAAAAATAATAATAAGTTTATAAATTAAAATATTTTTTTTTGATTTATAAGTATTGTTAGCTTACAAAGAAATATAAAAAGTTAAATAAAAATAATTAAATTCATTTAATAGAAGTATATATACCTTATTGATTAAATAAAAATAAAAATAAGTTTATAAATTTAAATAAAAAATGTTGGCTTCATTGTATAATTAAAAAGGAAAGGTAAATAATATTTTATATAATAATAAATATATATTGGTTAATGCTTTTCAATTTAAATTAAAAAAGAAAATGAAAAGTTTAATCATTTAATGTGTTGAAATCAATTAAAAATAAATCAAAAATTTAACAAAAAAAATAAAGGGCCATGGAGGCCTCTCGTTAATCATCTCTCCCTACATTCTCCTTTATATATATATATATTGATTGATTGTTAGTTTACTAAAAAAATTGTATCTTATTAATTAAAAAAATGTTTATAAATTTAAATAAAAAAATTTGATTGTTAGCTTATAAAGAAATACAAACGATTATATAAAAATAAATTCATTTAATAAAAGTATATTGATTTATAAACATGTTAGCTTACTAAAAAACTTGTATCTTATTAATTACATAAAAATAATTATAAGTTTATAAATTTAAATAATTTTTTTTGATTTATAAGTATTGTTAGGTTACAAAGAAATATAAAAAGTTAAATAAAAATAATTAAATTCATTTAATAGAAGTATATATACCTTATTGATTAAATAAAATAATAATAAGTTTATAAATTTAAATAAAAAAATGTTGGCTTCATTGTATAATTAAAAATGAAAGGTAAATAATATTTTATATAATAATAAATATATATTGGTTAATGGTTTTTAATTTAAATTAAAAAAGAAAATGAAAAGTTTAAGCATTTAATGTGTTGAAATCAATTAAAAATAAATAAAAAATTTAACAAAAAAGATAATGGGCCATGGAGGACTCTCCTTAATCCTCTCTCCCTACATTCTCCTTTATATATATATATATATATATATATTGATTGATTATATATATATATATATTGATTGTTAGTTTACTAAAAAAATTGTATCTTATTAATTAAATAAAAAAATAACATGTTTATAAATTTAGATAAAAAAATTTGATTGTTAGCTTATAAAGAAATACAAACGATTATATAAAAATAAATACATTTAATAAAAGTATATTGATTTATAAACATGTTAGCTTACTAAAAAATTTTATCTTATTAATTACATAAAAATAATAATAAGTTTATAAATTTAAATAATTTTTTTTGTTTTATAAGTATTGTTAGCTTACAAAGAAATATAAAAAGTTAAATAAAAATAAATTTATTTAATAGAAGTATATATACCTTATTGATTAAATAAAAATAATAATAAGTTTATAAATTTAAATAAAAAATGTTGGCTTCATTGTATAATTAAAAATGAAAGGTAAATAATATTTTATATAATAATAAATATATATTGGTTAATGGTTTTTAATTTAAATTAAAAAATAAAATGAAAAGTTTAAGCATTTAATGTGTTGAAATCAATTAAAAATAAATCAAAAATTTAACAAAAAAGATAAAGGGCCATGGAGGCCTCTCCTTAATCCTCTCTCCCTACATTTTCCTTTATATATATATATATTGATTGATTGTTAGTTTACTAAAAAAATTGTATCTTATTAATTAAATAAAAAATAATGTTAGGGTTAATTTATGTTGAATAGAAGTTCAAGGGGCTGAATTGTATTTGTTTAATTTGAGCCTAGTTAGTGAACGGGCCGTGGGTTTGTTAACCACGGGCCCGTCACATATAAAGTTCATTAGCCTTAGAATTATAGGCTAGTTGTTCATTTTAGCTTTCTAATCTCTATTGTAAACACTCTGCATTATTGAAAGCAAATTGGATGACCAGTTGAAATCATAACCTGTGTTTATTATCTATTGATTTCTTATTGTTCGTTGCACGAATCTGGAACTATCAATTGGTATTAGAGCAGACGGACAAATCGATTCAAAGTTCTCTGTTTGAATTCTGGTAAGTTTTCTGAACAATACGGCTGTGTTCTTGTTTGAAAGTCTATATTTTGATTCTGTTGAAATTGATCGTTTTCGTTTAGTGGATATTGTTAGTATCATTCTTATTAGTGATTCTGCAAATTTTCGTATTCTAATTCGATCGTTTGAGTGAGTTTTAAGCAAATTAAAGTTCAAAAGTTTTGGTTGTGTTCTTGAGAAAAATCGAATTTTTAACGATCAAAACTTGTTGTTTTTGCTTCAAAATCGATCTGGGTAGTGTTATTTTTGTGTTTGGTCTACTTCATAATCTTTTAGGAACGTTTTTTAGCAACCCTAGTCGATTCCCAATCGATTTGAAAAGTCCAGCCGCACTTTCCGGATACCAGCAGCACTTTCCGGACAATCGCTTATTCTTTCCGGACACGACTCTCTTTCCGGGTAAGTTCACTCATTCTCAACCTTTCCGGGTACATTGTTCCGGAAACCCAAAGTTAGCGGTAAAATACTTTATCCGGACAACTCAACGTTTCCGGTAACCGATTTTATCCGGACAACTCGAAGTTTCCGGTCAAGTTGATTCTTTCCGGATTCCAGTCATCCGGTAAGTACCTCATCCGGAAAACATATCATCCGGAAACTCATTTCATCCGGTAAGTACTTGTTTTTACTGTTTTATTCGGAAACCTAGTTTGTCCGGATACCCTTTGTTATCCGAAAACCTAGTTTGTCCGGACACTTCCTTCTATCCGGATACTTCTGTGTCTTGAACTATTTTAATTCAATCTGATCCGGACACTTCCAGATCAGATATCATATCCGGATTCCTATCCGGTAAGTTCATTTTTGTTGAATTCTTACCTGTTTCAAATTCAAATCAGTCGTAGAACCTGCGTTAGGATACCACTCGTAGTGCCTTGCGTTAGGTTATTACTTTGAATCGAACACTTCGTCTGACGTCATTCCAGTGCAAATGAAAATGTCTTCACGCGACGCTCTTGCAGTCGGTACCGACTCCAAACCACCTTGCCTCTACCAAGTTGAGTACAGCCAATGGAGGGACAGGTTCAAAATCTTCATTGAGTCGAATGAAAACTTCGAGTACATTTGGCGAGCCTTAGAAGATGGGCCAATTCCTACACCAATGAAGACCGTTCCACCAGCTCAAGAAGGTGGTGACACACTTACTGTGAAAAAGATTCTCACCGATATGACCGACGACGAAAAAGGCATGCTTTAGGGAGAAAAGCATGCTAAGCGGTACCTTGTTCAAGCTCTCCCCAACACGATCTATACTGCCATCGACAGTTACAAAGATACGGCTAAGGGCATGTGGGATCAGGTGGAAAAGATGATGCGTGGCAGCGAAGTCGGGAATCAGCTGAAGATTAATAGCTCAATAACCAAGTTTGATAGCTTTAAACAGCGCACCGGTGAATCCCTTTCCCAAACTTTTGAACGGTTCTGTCTTCTTCTCAACGAGCTCCACAAGAACAAGATTACTCGTTCCAATACTGAGAACACTCTGAAGTTCCTCAATAACCTTCTGCCTGAGTGGAGAGTGTTTGCATCACACGTCAAGCATAACCATTTGATGGACAAAGTTGACATCCACGAGCTGTATGAGACGCTTCTTCAAGATGAAGATGAGGTGATGGAAATACTCAAAGAGAAGAAGGTCGCATCCAAGCCAGCTGCTGATCCTCTAGCACTCATGTCTTCCAAACGAGGAAAATCTTCTGGCCGACCCTCCAAACGTACTCAAAAGCAAAGTGAATCTGAGTCAGAAACCGAGGAAAAGGAAGACAGTGATTCAGATTCTGAAATAGCTGCCATCAAGAAAGCAATGGCCCTGCTCTCCAAATCCTTCCAACAGAAGTTCTACAAGCAACCGACGTCTAATAATCAGCGCTACTCTACTTCCTCCAACAAGCGCCATGATTATAAGGACAAGTATGAAGGTAAGAAGAAGGCCGATGAGTCCGATCAATCTGAAAAGAAGGAGAAGACAGAGAAAGATGATCGCAAGGAGAATAGGAAAGATGAACCTGTGACTTGTTATAACTGCGGGAAGCTTGGTCACTTTGCGAAAGATTGTCGTAGGCCTGTTGTAAAGAATTCTCATTATTACAAGGCTAAGCTCGCACTGATAGAACAGAAAGAGGCAGGAGCAGCTCTGTTTGTGGAAGACGACTACTGGTTGGGTCGTTCTGATGATGAAAGCGAGCCCGATGGTGTTGATGCATTCATGGGATATCACTCTCCTGCCGATGAAGAAAAGGCAAGTCAAGTATGCGATTCTAACCAACAAGATTTCTTGAATCAAATGCAATCACTTGCTGAAAGGGTAGATTCCGTTACGGCCACCTCTGATGAACAACTGCTTAAGATTAGATCACTATCTGAAAAGCTAGATGTTCAAAAGAGAATAACTGAGAAATATAAGTCTGAAATTGCTAATTTAAAAGACAAATGCAAAAATATTTCAATAGCACCTAAGGACTTAAGGGCCAAATTATCTAAACTTCAGTCTCAGTTTGATCAGTGTATGAATGAGAAAGCAGAAATTGTTTATCAATGTTCTATTCTTCAAATTCAGCACAAGGAAGTTGTTGCTAAAATTCTTGATCTTGAAACCAAACTTCATAAAAGAGGTCAAACTGATCAGACTATCCATATGAATAAACCAAAGGAGTTCACGTATTTCAACAACGACTGGGGAATCGGATATGATAACCCGCACTACCTGAAAAAGGGTATAGCCAAAAGACCTATATTGTATGATTTTAGTCGTCTTGGAATAGCCAAAGAGTATCCGGAATATGCAATTAAATGGACTGGTCCTCTTGAACCTGAAAAGGAAGAGGAAACTGAGGAATACAAGCGCACACGCACATCCAAAATGCAACTTCCATTCTGTTATGGAACTTTAAATTATTCCTATGAGAAAAACAAGAAGTACCTCTCGAATGAATACTTCGATTGCTATAAGGTTGTAACGCCCAAGGATTCCTCCAAGAAGGATGAGGTCCAAGCAACCGAAACCAAGACCGAGACGGATGAGTACAAGCTCTATGTTCCCCCTCTCATCTTGGAAGCAAAGATAGTCAAGCTGGAGGAGTCACTCGAGAAAGAAAGGTCGAATTTTTAAAAGGAAAAGCAAGCGCTAATCCAGGAACTTGAGAATCTTAAATCGGTCAAAACCGAAACTGTGTCTGATGAAGGACAGGAAATCCTTCGGTGTGAAATCACTAAGCTCACATCCAAACTGGCTGCCTTGGCAACAGATGCGATGCAAGAGTATACGAGAAATGGTCAGCTCCAAGAGCAGATTGACCAACTCCAATCTGAAAAGCGAATTTCACCCGACTCTTCCTCCAACTCATCGGACACGTCTTCGTGTAAAGCTTTCATAAGCAAAACCCCTTCAACACAAGACGATAAAGATTCTCAAGACGAGAGTGTGTTAAGGAATTTGAACTCTTATTTTTTCTTAGCTTCCGCATCAAATTCCCCAAAGCACACTGACACTAAGTGTTCCTCGCCTTCCTCGACCGATCCAAGTCCCGTAATTCCGGAAGTCAATTTTTCTGAATATATGAACTCCGAAGGAAATTCTGATGAAGAGTTTGAGTCGTTCCCCTTCGACAAACCTCTTCCGAGTCATACTGATTTTTTGTCACCAATAGTCAATCGACCGGTCAATTTTCTAAAGGGCGACTGTTCTAAAACAAAGGCTCCAGCTGTGATTAAGATTTCTAAATCTAAATCTGTTTCTCAACCACAATCACAACCGAGGCAAAAGACCGAGCGATTGCCTACCAAAAATACTGCTTCCTTAAAAGTCACTGACCGTGCTGTCCCTGTTGTTTCAGATAAAAACGGTCGCGCTAAACAAGAAAAACCAAAGTGGCTAGCTAAGGAACCTTGTTGATCCAAACCCTCAGTGATTTGATAATGACCCTCTCTTAAATACTTAGTGAAAATTGTAAGTAAACAATATGTATCAGAGTTTCACTATCGCTGATAAGTACTAAGATCTTCCAGTACCGCTGATAGGAACTCTCGCTCTTTAAGTTAAACATTCAGCGAAACTGTTCACCATAAATGCTGAGTCTGTTCAGTCATTATGATGATCGCTGATAAGTTAGTTGTTTACTTATGATCCCTGAAGACAAGTTTTACGTCAACAAAGGTTCTACGCTGAAGTCGAAGATCAAGCTCAAGAACCAGCGACAAGTCTCCTAATGAACTGATGCGGATCAGCGAAGACTCAGATTTGTCCACTCAACGTGAAGTATCAAGTACAAGACTTCAGCTATCGCTGAACTCTATCGTTCGCTGATATGAAATGATAGATCGCTGAATCAACGAAAGCTGATCATGAAGTCCTCCGTACAAAATACTTTTGTCTTATCCACCCTTGCACGACTCCGTACGAAATGTCAGAAAAGAACCTCCGAATATCTGAAATCGTACAACCACTCTGATACTACACTATTCATCCATACGGCTACTAAGGTTGTCAACCAAGGTCAATGACATGCAACCAACCAGCTGATGACACGTGTAAAGTATATACTGACTTGCATTAAATGCATGCAGTATATAAAGAGATGAACTCACTTCATTTGAAGTAACTTGCTAACTCTGGACAAGTTCAATCTCTTATCTCAAGATAGGTTATTATTAGTAATTTCCTTATCTCTCTTAGTGCAAGAAACCTTAGTGTTCCAACTTGTTTAGATTTAGGTTTATCCTTA
Organism: Saussurea involucrata; assembly: GCA_033807775.1. Taxonomy (NCBI): domain Eukaryota; kingdom Viridiplantae; phylum Streptophyta; class Magnoliopsida; order Asterales; family Asteraceae; genus Saussurea; species Saussurea involucrata. Next base: position 90,991,884 of record CM066327.1, on the reverse strand, counting down.
ATCTTGTTTCCGCAACAAGCTGTAAATTGTTAATGATTTATCAATAAACAATTTAGAAAAGTAAAATCTGTGTGTTTGTATTCAACCCCCCCCCCCGCCCCCCCCCCCCCCCCCTTCTACAAACTTGTATAGGCCTTCGGGACCAACAAGTGGTATCAGAGCGGATTTGTTTAATCTCATAAACAAGATCTAATCTAAGATATTTCTCTTCCTTGCTATTATCTGAAAATGGCCACCAACACAAACACAAATTATATAGACAATGGTTCTCTTGCAAAACCCCCTAGATTTTCCAGAGACAACTTCAACTTGTGGAAAAATAGGATGACACTCTTCTTAGAAGGTGTAGACCCCACTATGCCTTACTATCTTGAAAACGGCCCATACATCCCTGTAACAATTGATCATTCAGTTCCAGCCACTGCAAATAGACCTGCTATCCCAGAAAGGCTGATTCCTAAGGAAATACACATGTGGACCGACGAAGATAAGAAGAAAGTGGCTATAGATACAAAAGCCAGATCCATACTATCCATGGCCCTTCCAGACGAAGTCTACCATTCCGTCATGAACCTGAAATCATCAAAAGCCATGTGGGACACAATATGTGTTCAGTATGAAGGAACGTCTGAAGTCCAGGACTCAAGAAAGATCAACCTGGTAAGACAATACGAAAGCTTCATTTCTGGTAAGAATGAAACTCTCTCTGAAGTTCACCAACGTTTTAATTGTTTAATTATAGATCTGAAAACTGTTGGTAAGGAATATTCTAACTTTGAGGTGCTGACAAAGTTTCTAGAATGTTTACCTGAAAGCTCGGACAATTATTCTATGTGTCTCAAGCTGTCAAAGGATCTAAAATAAATGACCCTTGCTACCTTATATGGCACGTTGCTGAATCATGAGCAATCAAGCCATCTTAAGAAGAATCTTGTAAAAGATTCCAAAAGCACCCCTGTTGCTTTAATCTCAGAGGAACCTTCTACTCAGCGACCCTCGGTTACTATCACTGAGTTAGAGAGTAACTCTGAAAGGTCATCAGATTTTGATTTTTTAGATGATGAATCTTTGGCTCTCCTAACTAAGAAGTTCAGGAGATTTGCCAAAAAGAAAATGTTTAGAAAGAACAAACCTCTTTCCATAACTGACAAGCCTAAATCATCAGTTTTTGTTGATAAGGCTACTGCTACTTGTTTTAACTGCGAAAAAGTAGGACATTTTGCTAACGAGTGCAGGTCTAAGAAAGTTTCTAGACCCTCAGCTTTTACAAAGAAATCCTTTGTTCCAAGGAATAAAGATGACAAATACTCAAAGCTGAAAGAAAAATATGCGAAGCTGAAAATCTTTAAGAAGAAAGGCAAGGGCTTGATGGCTGACTATGATTGGGCTGCTTCTGATGAAGAAGCATCATCATCTGACTCTGAAGATGATGAAGCAAATCAATGTCTCATGGCCAAGATTGAAGAAGAGGAAGAAAGTTCAGACATTCCCTCCACTTCAACATCTGCCATTCATGTATCACCTTCTTTCTTTACCAATATTGCAAATATTGATGAAGCTGATAGTCTCCGTAAGATCGATCTCTTGACTAGAAGTTTATACGAAGCCATGAACGGCAAAACTGTGGTTGAAAACCAAAATCTTGATCTCGCTGAAAAGCTTAAAAACTGCCACCTTCAAATAGAAAAGCTTTCTAAAATTGAAGAAGATTTTAAAGATCAAGTATATTTAAATCAGCTAGTCATAATCGAACGAGCAGAAGCTATCGCTGCATTAAAGGCTGAAAAAGCTACTGTTGAAGGATGGTGTAATTCTTCAACTAAGATCACTGAGATAATAAAGTCTCAAATTCCACTGAGTGATAAACGTGGTTTGGGTTACAAATATGAAACTTCAAAACCAACCACTGAGCGTTCAATGCTTAAATTTGGAACGTTCGTATCCTCAGTCGCTGATACTTCATCTTCTCAGTGCTCCTCGTCCATTACACCAATCCCTGAGGAAACTCCTACCTCCTCAAAAGGCAAGGAGAAAATGGTTTATTCAAAACCTACCTCTGTCTGTAAAGACAAAGGTAAAGGAATTGTTATTTACCAGAATCCTCAGAAGGGTACCTTAGTACCAAAACTGAATGCTTCTAAAGCTTCAGTGGCTCATCCCTCTGGATCAAGGAAGCAGATATCTGGATTTATTCAGCGATCTACTCCTAGACTCAGATTAGATGTCCTTGGTAAGAAATCTGAAGAACTGAATGTTCGTCCCATTTCTAAAGCAAATAGCTTACTTGGTGCTGGTACTTCTAATTCTAAATTAAAAGCTCAGCTTACAAATGGTCCTAGAACTACTTTCAGCTATAGGAAATGTTATCACTGTGGACTCACTGATCATATTGCTAGTAAGTGCCCCACAGCCACCAAAGCTGAAAAGATAGCTAAGGTGAAGATTGCCCCCAAGGCAAAGAAGACCAACCCTGGTGCAAATCAGGTCAAGGTGAATTCTACCACTGAGGTTAAGAAATTAACCAAAGTGAAGAAAGACAAAGCTGAATCTTCAAATGCTGCGAAGACTGCTGAACCTTCCATTCCAACTACTTCCACTGACAAACGTGTATACATGGTTAAGTGGGTACCCAAGAAAAACTAATCTTCCTTTGTATTACAGGTTAAGAAGGGTATCTGGTATCTCGATAGCGGATGCTCTAGACACATGACTGGTAAGAAAAGCCTGCTCGCTGAATACAAGGAAGAGAAGGGTCCCTCTGTAACTTTCGGTGGAAATGGAAAAGGACATACCCGAGGGTATGGTGTACTTTCAAATGGTACAACCTCCTTCAGAAGAGTCGCATATGTTGAAGGGCTAAAGCATAATCTTCTAAGCATCAGTCAGCTTTGCGACATGGATAACAAAGTAATCTTTACTAAGGAATCCTGCTTTGTCACTGACAAAAAGGAGAAGATAGCTCTCAGCGGTTATCGTTTGGAAAATGTTTATGTAATAAACATGGACTCAACAACCACTGAGAACTCCTGTTTCTTCTCAAAGGCCTCATCTGATGTCAACTGGCTATGGCATAAGAGGATATCTCATCTAAATTTCAAGACACTGAACACTCTTTATTCAAAAGTGTTAGTCACTGGTCTACCTCAGCATTCATACGCCAAAGAGTCGTTATGTTCAGCATGTGAAAAAGGGAAGCAGACCAAAGCAAGCTTTAAATCAAAGCAAGTTTCCTCAGTGTCATCTCCTCTACAACTACTCCATATGGATTTGTTTGGCCCTGTTAACAAACAATCCATCGCTGGAAAGAAATATACGCTGGTCATAGTTGATGAATTCTCTCGCTTCACTTGGGTAATGTTTCTCCGTTCTAAGAGTGACACCCCTGAAGAACTCATCACCTTTGTTCGGAAGATGGAAACCCTGAACAATCTGACCGTTCGCTCAATAAGGAGTGATCATGGAACTGAATTAAAAAACAGTTCTCTTGATTCCTTCTTTGAGAGTAAGGGTATTTCTCACAACTTTTCTTCAGTGAGAACACCGCAACAAAATGGAGTCGCTGAAAGAAGAAATAGAACAATTATTGAAGCTGCACGTTCAATGCTCAGCGATTCTCACCCGCCTACTTAGTTTTGGGCAAAAGCTGTCAACACTGCTTGTTTTACGAAAAACAGGTCGCTGATAGTCAAAAGATTCAATAAAACAGCCTATGAACTTTTTCATGGGAGAAGGCCCTCAATCAGCTTTCTTCACATCTTTGGATGTCAGTGTTTCATACTGAACAATAGAGATGCTCTTGGAAAGTTCGATCCTAAGGCTGATGATGGAATCTTTCTTGGATACTCCTCAGTTTCCAAAGCCTTCAGAGTCTTCAATCGAAGAAGACAAACTGTGGAAGAAATTCACGTCACGTTTGACGAATCCCGTTCAGCGAACTCTAAACCGAACGCTGATACAGAAGAACTGAATCAATGGATGTTTTCTCATCTTGGTGATTCAGAAGATTTTCCCACTCCTCATGCTCAACCAGTAGAAGATGATAGTCCCACTATCATTCCAAACATGCAGAATAGTGAAGCTGAAACATCATGGGTCTCAGCTGTTCCTATAAACACTATACCTGCAGTTGATCCAAATGTCTCAGACCTTCCATCTACTTCTCAGCAATCAGTAAATATAATGACAACTGCATCAATTCCTCTCTTGGCTGATACTCCCGACGTCGCTGAAGCTTCATCTTCAGCTCCTCAAGTTCAAGTTGAGTCAGCGTCTCATTCTCCGGCTCAGCGATGGACTATAAATCACCCAATTGATCAAATTCTTGGTGATCCAAACGCTGGGATTCAGACTCGACAAAGTGCAGGTAATATTTGTTTATTTGTAAATTTTATTTCACTAACTGAACCAAAGAAAGTAGACGATGCCCTCAAAGATCCAAACTGGGTCAGCGCCATACAAGAAGAGCTGACTGAATTTGAAAGAAACAAAGTTTGGAAACTTGTTCGAAGACCAACTGACAAAACTGTGATAGGCACTAAATGGGTTTATCGAAACAAGTTGGACGAACATGGTACTGTAACCCGCAACAAAGCTCGTCTTGTTGCTCAGGGATACAGACAAGAGGAAGGCATAGATTATGACGAAACATTTGCTCCAGTAGCAAGACTTGAATCTATTCGTCTATTCTTAGCGTATGCTGTACACAAGAACTTCAAAGTACATCAGATGGATATCAAGTCAGCGTTTCTAAATGGAAAGCTGAATGAAGAAGTGTATGTGGAACAACCTCCAGGATTCTCAGATCCTAAGCGTCCAGATTATGTTTATAAACTGGATAAGGCACTTTATGGCTTGAAGCAAGCTCCACGTGCATGGTATGACACTCTTTCCACTTATCTCCGTATTGAAAAATTTGAGCGAGGTAAGATTGATAAAACGCTATTTTTTAGAAAAGTGAAAGGTCATAATATTCTAGTTCAAATATATGTTGATGACATTATATTTGGTTCTACTAACCCTGAGCTTTGTACTCGTTTCGCTGATAGAATGAAAGATGAGTATAAAATGAGCATGATGGGTGAACTAACATATTTCCTTGGTCTTCAGATTAAGAAAACTGAAAAAGGAACTTTCATTAATCAGGGAAAATATGTTAAAGATATGCTGAAGAAATTCGACTTAACTGAAAGTTCAGCTATGAAAACCCCTATGGCACCACCGCTGACACTTGATAAGGACACAAAGGGTGTTCCTGTCAATGTCACGCTGTACCGTGGGATGATCGGCTCACTATTGTATCTTACAGCTAGCCGACCCGATATTATGTTTGCAACATGCTTGTGTGCACGATATCAAGCTGAACCTAAGATATCTCATATGAAAGCTGTAAAGCGAATCTTTCGATATCTTAAGGGTACAGCGAATCTAGGTCTTTGGTATCCCAAAGATTCAGGATTCGATCTAACTGCATATTCAGATAGTGATTTTGCAGGTTGCAAAATGGATAGGAAAAGCACCACAGGAGGATGTCAGCTCCTGGGTGGAAAGCTGGTAAGTTGGACAAGTAAAAAGAAAAATTCAGTGTCCACCTCCACAGCTGAAGATGAATATGTAGCCGCTGGAAGCTGTTGTTCTCAAGTATTGTGGATGAGAAATCAGCTACTAGACTATGATCTTCAGCTCTCCAAAATTCCAATCTATTGCGACAGCACAAGTGCCATCGCTATAGCAAACAATCCAGTACTACATTCAAAGACCAAACATATAGAAATCAGATATCATTTTATCAGAGATCATGTGATGAATGGTGATATAGAACTTCATTTTATCCCAACTGATTATCAGTTAGCTTTACCAAACCTCTTGATGAGACAAGATTCAACTTTCTCATCAGCGAGCTTGGAATGCTGAACTTTGAAGGATAAAATCTTCAGCGGTTCACATTAATCAGCGAAAGGATAAAATCAACTTGTATAACCCATTCTATCATCTTCTCTCTGAATAAACTTGATTCACTGATATCAAGGTATGTTTTCTCTCTCTGACAATCGCATGAAAATGCAAGATTTCAAAACAAATTGCATCGCTGAATATCTCTTCCTTAACAGCGATATTTTGAAATTTCTTAAAACCATCGCTGAATATTTTCATTCAGTGCTTCATGTTTTCAAAAGTATCCCTGAGTTTTTCAAAACCTCAGAGACAACCAAGAATATGAAAGGACAGTTGTGACGTCATTGCAACGGATAAACCCTGGCACGTTTTCTCTTCCTGACACACGTTTGCACGTCTCGTTCAAACTTCCAATCAAATGCAAACATGTGTCCGTGTCATGATGAAAATCTTTTCCCGCTTAAGATTTTCTCTTTCTAAAATCTCTATATAAACAAGCTCCTTGTTTATATTTTTCTTTTACGCGATCAATCTTCCTCCGCAAGAAAGAATTCACTGTTGCATTTGTGATTTCAAACTTCAAGAACTGTTCATCATCTTCTTCATCAAACTTCAAGGTTAATATGCTCTTATTTATTACCGAATGCGTATAACTTGTTTCCGATCTTCTCATTATTTTAACAAGATCAAACAAAAGAACTTCGTAAAATGAAATCATTTTCTTTCGTGATTTTATGAACACAACCATTTCATGGTTGTTCTTCAAGTTTAAATGCAAATCTTAAACTTGTTCCTCATTCGTTTCCAGAATCTATTTCTTCAAAGAAAACTGGAAAACAAGAAAATGGGTTTTACATTTCGTTTTAAAAAAAATCAAGAAAAACCCTAATCTTCATTAAGGCATTTATGTCTGAATGAAATGGATAAAATTCGAAACATCTTATTGGGAATTCTTTCCACATTAAGATCATTCTTATTTGTTAACATCTTTGGTTGAACTGTTAAATACAGAGAAATGGCCTCGTCTGACATTCATGCTACCGCTGAGAACATATCCGCTGACTCTGAGGAAGTGGAAATCCTCAAGGCTCCACAAGTCAAGTTTGAACTTGACAAACTGGATTGGACTAAGGTGAACAACCTCTCTGCGCTTCTCGAGTTTCCTCCTCGAAAGCAAGTCACACATCTAGATGATGCTGTGAATTTTCTGAAGAATTGATGCATCTCCACAGCCCTGACCATAACACCTCCTGCACATCATGTTTTGCTCTCACAATTCTGGTACTCAGCGAGACACACTCAATTACCTTCAGCCAAAGACCCCTCCAAACTAATAGATTGCATCCTCTGCGATATCGAATATGGCACCATAAAGATCACCCCAGCCATTATTCGCAAAGCTCTCAGCCTTCCCATCGCTACCAAGGAAAAACCTTTTGTTCCCCTCCCTGACCCCAAGAAAAACTCAGACAGGGAAGCCATCATTGCATTCTTCGATGCAATGGGCTATGTATGGGAAATAGGCAGAGACATGAAGCCCGAGAAGAAGCTGACGATCATCAAGAAATCGAAAATGCCCAGCGAGATGAATTTCATCTTCGCTCATCTGATAAGCTGCATGACTGCAAAGAGTGGCTCCTCCGACCAAGCCGCTAAACCTCAGCAAGCAATGGGTTATGCACTGCTGAAAGGTCTCAACATAGACTGGGCATCGATCATCTATGATGACCTGGTTCTACGAGTGGACACCGTCGCTGACAGACCTCCATGGGTTCCTTACCCACGTTTCATCAGCGCCATTTTCCAATGTGGCCTGAAGGAAACCTACCCAACTGATGGTGACCTGAAACTTTCTCAGGTCGGTCCAAAGATACTCGACTTTAAACCAACCGTAAATGAGTTACGTCTTTCTACACTCTTAACTCTTCTTAACCCTCATACTTCTTCTACTTCTGCAGCTCCTTCAGCGGACAAACCCAACGCTGATACCCCAGTTGCTATTTCCATTCCTCTTAAAAGTAAACACTCTCACACCCCACTTGATTCTAAAAGGATCAAGAAAACAAAGGAGCAACCCCAGCAATCTCATGCTGAAGACTCCTCAGCTCCTTCTGCAGAGCTGAAGGAACGTTCAGTGGTACGCTCTGCCACACCTGAACAAGCCATCCCTTCCATCCCAACCTCAGCGTCTCCAAATGTTGAGATTACAGACTTGGAAACTTCCCAACCTCCCTCAGTCTCTCAAAAGACTGATGAAGTGTTTCTCAGCGATTCCAACGCTGAACTCAGAACCCAACCTCCAATCTTATCCTTCGCTTCTCCCTCCAATCTTTTGGTCTCTCCTCCAGTTATCACTGGAGATGCCATCATTTCTACGGAAGCTAAAGCTGATAATCCAGAAATGATGAAGACAGGACCTGCAGACCAATCCATGGGCACTTTTGAAGATGACATGGAACTTTTTTCAGGAACCCGTGATTTCGATGAATTCACAAATCCTCCTGCAGGTAATCAACAACCCATAAACACTGTGACTAAACCCCAAATTTCTGAGCTTTCCTCTGTTCACAAGTTTTTATATGTTACAGGTCCTAATTTGGGAGATATCAACGCCTCTCTGAAGTCCGTGGAGACAAAGCTGACAGGTCTCGCCACTACTCTCTCAAATAACTCTTCAGCTGTAACAAACGCTGGAGAGAATCTGAACAAGCTGACCACGGTGGTGGAGAAAAAGGCTTCCACAGATGACATGAAGCAACTTGATAAAACTCTCAGCGATTTCGCCAAGGTGCTCGCTGATATCTACACAGAGTACACCTCTCTCAAAAGCTCAGTTTCGTCCATGTCCAGCGAATTTACAACGCTGAAGACATCGGTTGGAACACTAGAGGGAGATATGTCTGCTGTGAAGACAAACGTCAACTCTCTGACGACTGACTTAAGCTCTGTAAAGACTGACGTTGGTTCGATGAAGACTATGATCGAACAGCTGCTGCACAAGGCGAATACCCCTGCTCCTGCCCCTGAACCTGAACATTTTACAGCGACAGATCGCATTGAGCTCGGGAAGATCAATCCAGCTATTTCTGGCCTTGAAGACAGATTAGCAAAGATTGAAGCTTGTGTAGGTCTCTCTGGCCAAGAAGACAGAGAACCTACCAACGCTGCTGAATCTACCCATTCCTCCCCCAGTCATCATGATAAAGAGGGGGAGAAGAGCGCTGAAAACCCTTCCAAGAGCGCTGAAGACCTTTCCCATGATGAATCTATCAGGGGAGAGAAGAACGAAGACCTCACCTTCACTGAAGAGGGTGAGAAGACTGTTGAAGCTGAAGCAGCCGTTGGACCTCAGGGAGATGAAAACCCTGAGGTAACCGAGAAGCTCGCCTCTGTATCTGAGGGGGAGCAACTCGAAGAAGACGCTGAAGAATCTGAAGCAGAAGATGATGAAGTCATCGACATCCCTGATGATGAACCATCTTCTTCTCCAAAGAATGATGATGATGATGACGAAGATGACGATGACTTCTTTATCGTCAAACCTGCTCCGAAGATCAAAGCTCTCAAGGGAATCTCGATAAATGAACCTTCAGGGGAGCGGACAAAGACAAATCCCTCAACCTCTGGAGCTGAGAAAGGCAAAGGCAAAAGCGTCGCTGAAGATGACAATCTGATGATCTTGCTTGAAAAGCCGGTTTGTCAGGTACACTAAACATCTCTCACTCCATCCCTCCTCTATCATACACTATCAGTTCCTTTACCCAAGCCTATACACTTGAACCAATTCTCTCTATCTGATTCTACCCAAGTTCTTACTCGTAAGATCGCTGTGTTTCAGCTAGTCCTCTCCCCTGTTTGAGGATATCGCTGAAGGCTCCACAACTGCGACTTCACCAATAATACCAGCTGCCGCTGAAGAAATAATCCCAGTCTTGGATTTGATCTCTGAGGCTGATGAACATGAAGAACAGACTCTCTCACACAGACACAAACCTTCCTTAGCTCCTCAAAAGCTAAGAGAAGAAGAACAGAAGAAAAGAGAGGAAATAATAAAGCGATTCGAGGATCAGCGAATCATTCTAAGGCGTGATCAACTGCCTTCAGTTCCTCCAAAGTTCAGAATTTCAAAAGCTGAATACAAGGAACACCTCAGAGCTGAACGCCTCATCGCTGAAAGAAAGGAAGCTGAAGAAAAAGACAGAGAATACGCCATCAAGCTTACTCAAGAATCTGTCAAAGACCCCAAGCTGAAACGTGTTCCCATTCAAGTTCAACGAAAGCTTTGGGAAGAAGCCCAGAAGATCGTGGAAAAGAAAACTGAAGTTTCTCAGACCACCCTTATATGGTGTAAAGAGAAAATACACTTCAGATATCGTCCAGCGAATATCAACAAGGTATTCATCTCTGGAAGAACTTCTATCGGAGTACCTATTGTTGACATCAAACTTTTCAGAGAAGATGGCCAATCTGAAACCTTTCGCGCTGATACTGTAAAAAGGTATGGTCTCTCTGAATGGCTGGAGATGAGGTTAGGTATCCAAAATTCACAATCTAAGTACAAGGATCATTTCGAAAAGCTGATAAACAGACAGATCGATTTGATATCTTCTTGTGTGGACATTCCTCCTCTTCCTGATCTTAAGCTGAAAAGAAAAAGGGCCTCTCCAAAGAAGAAACGTCAAGATTCAAACTCAGATCCTGTCATACGAAATGAAACTGGAATTGGTTTCTCACGCGCTGAAGTACTTGGTCCTGATCCTGATCTATCTGCCCTTGACATTTCTTTACCACCATGTGAACTTTTCGTCCCTGGTAAAGTCATCAGTAATCCTTATGGAATATTCTTTCTCGACTACGACGGACGTAAATGTTTTCAACGGATCGCTGAGCTTCCAATCACTCCAATCGAACAGCTCAGAGATCTCATCTACTGGTGTGACTTCAGAAAAGACATTCAGGCACGACACCTAAAACCTTTGATTTTTGAAGAAACGCTGAACAAAAGAAAGCGAGGTGTAACGGTTCCTGACTGGATGATCCCCACTGAAAAGACCCTTGATGATCTTCTCATTAAGGAAGAACCTTTATAAGCTGATATGATCGCCTTTTCTCTATTGTATCAGTTATTCTTCTGTACTTGTAATTTATTTCGCTCGTACTTGTAATCTTTTCATTTTCTTTGTATCCTGATTCAAAGTTTTAAAGAAAGATTTCAGCGAATGTACTTTACTCCATCAGTACTGAAAAGATCCCAGAAAACAGTAAAAGGGGCAAATATTTTATGAGTTCTTTTTATCCTTATGTTTTTCATTAAATAGCAATTTTCTCTGTTGCTGTGTCATAATCAAATAGGGAAGATTGTTGATCCAAACCCTCAGTGATTTGATAATGACCCTCTCTTAAATACTTAGTGAAAATTGTAAGTAAACAATATGTATCAGAGTTTCACTATCGCTGATAAGTACTAAGATCTTCCAGTACCGCTGATAGGAACTCTCGCTCTTTAAGTTAAACATTCAGCGAAACTGTTCACCATAAATGCTGAGTCTGTTCAGTCATTATGATGATCGCTGATAAGTTAGTTGTTTACTTATGATCCCTGAATACAAGTTTCACGTCAACAAAGGTTCTACGCTGAAGTCGAAGATCAAGCTCAAGAACCAGCGACAAGTCTCCTAATGAACTGATGCGGATCAGCGAAGACTCGGATTTGTCCACTCAACGTGAAGTATCAAGTACAAGACTTCAGCTATCGGTGAACTCTATCATTCGCTGATATGAAATGATAGATCGCTGAATCAACGAAAGCTGATCATGAAGTCCTCCGTACAAAATACTTTTTTCTTATCCACCCTTGCACGACTCCGTACGAAATGTCAGAAAAAAACCTCCGAATATCTGAAATCGTACAACCACTCGGATACTACACTATTCATCCATACGGCTACTAAGGTTGTCCACCAAGGTCAATGACATGCAACCAACCAGCTGATGACACGTGTAAAGTATATACTGACTTGCATTAAATGCATGCAGTATATAAAGAGATGAACTCACTTCATTTGAAGTAACTTGCTAACTCTGGACAAGTTCAATCTCTTATCTCAAGATAGGTTATTATTAGTAATTTCCTTATCTCTCTTAGTGCAAGAAACCTTAGTGTTCCAACTTGTTTATATTTAGGTTTATCCTTAATCTTGTTTCCGCAACAAGCTGTAAATTGTTAATGATTTATCAATAAACAATTTAGAAAAGTAAAATCTGTGTGTTTGTATTCAACCCCCCCCCCCCCCCCCCTTCTACAAACTTGTATAGGCCTTCGGGACCAACAAACCTGTCGAGGATGTAGCATCAAAGTCTTTCAATACAGTTTTTTATCCTAGAATGAACAAAAACGATTGTGCTTGGAATCATAGGAATGATTTTGTTAAACGCGATGTTTCTTTTCCAATTAAACTTTATTCCATTTAGCAATTGATTCAGTTATCGCGTGATTGTTTGTGTTGTTCTAGTTGTGGTTGGAATGACTTTGATGATATAAATAATAATGATTGGTTTGGGTCATATCATATATATATAATCATACACCCAAAAGCAAACCCCTTAAAAATAAAAATAAACACCATACTCAACGGGGGTCCCAATCAGAGGTTAAACCACAGCAGGAGAGAAAACCCATTCCCAAACGGGTTTCTCCTACTGAGGTTAAACCGGCACCCAAGAGGCAACCTGCTACAAAACTAGTTCCTCCAAAAGGTGTAAAACGTACACCTAAGAGGCAACCTGTGCCAAAACCAGTTCCTTCAAACAGTGTAAAACCTACACCTAAGGGGAAATCTGTGTCGAAGCAAGTTCCTCCGAGAGGTGTCAAATCCAACCCTCCAGGACCCATGCAAATATGGGTACCTAAAATCCGCTAAACTTGTTTTTGCAGCACGGTCATGTGTGGTACTTAGACTCTGGATGCTCCAAGCACATGACCGGAAGGAGGGAGCTTCTCACGAACTACAAGGAAGAATATGGTGGAGACGTGAGATTTGGGAACGACGACAAAGCGCCGATTGTGGGCTACAGGGACATTGTTCAAGATAAGATCACTATCAAGAAGGTATCACACGTCGCGGGATTGGGACACAATCTGTTCAGTATCGGCCAATTTTGCGACAAAGATCTTGAGGTCCGGTTCAAAGCCAAAAGGTGTAGAATACTCAATGACGACAGATAGGAGCTACTGGTTGGAAAGCGCAAAACCAACCTTTATACCATCGACCTCGCAGCCCTGAATCCCGATAACCTCGTCTGCCTAATGTCAAAGGCCAATTCCGAACAAGCATGGATTTGGCATCGACGACTATCGTACCTGAACTTCAAGAGTATCAACAAGCTGGTGTTGGGCGGACACGTGAAAGGCATGCCCGATCTTCAATTCGTGAAGGATCGTCTCTGCAGGGCATGCGAAATAGGAAAGATGAAGCGTGCGTCGCATCAGCCGAAGGCAGCTCCGAGCACGTCCCGGTCCCTCGAACTTATCCATATGGATTTGTGTGGACCGATGCGTGTTCAAAGCATCAACAAGCGCAAATACGTCCTGGTGATGGTGGATGACTTCTCGCGCTACACATGGGTCAAGTTCCTTCGCTCGAAAGACGAAACTCCGGAGATGATCATTAACCACTTGAAGTCTATCCAGCTAAATCTTCAAAGTCCAGTTCAGACTATCAGGACCGACAAAGGGACGGAATTCAAGAACCAAACGGTGAACGATTATCTGACTTCTGTCGGCATTTCACAAACCTTTTCTGCCGCACGCACTCCTCAACAAAACGGAGTGGTGGAACGACGCAACCGCACCCTTGTCGAAGCGGCTCGTACCATGCTTTCCCAATCCAAACTGCCGCTATTTCTCTGGGCCGAAGCGGTGTCTACTGCCTGCTATACGTAAAACCGCTCCATCATCAACAAGCGGTTCAACAAGACGCCGTACGAGATCATCAACAAACGCATTCCGAATATCAAATACTTCCATGCATTCGGATGCACGTGCTACGTCTTAAACAACAAGGACAATATCGGCAAATTCAGCCCAAAGGCGGACGAAGGAGTTTTCATCGGATACTCCATGCAGGCTAAGGAGTATCGCGTTTACAACAAAAGGACTAAAACCGTTACCGAGAGTGTAAACGTGACATTCGACGAAGCCGTAGATTTGGCTTCTGAACACAACAGTTCAGAACCCAGTTTAACTGGCGTGCTAGCTTCCGAACTTCCAAGTTCGGGATCTGCACAAGCCACAGTGAATCCAAATCATGCATCTTCATCTAATGCTGATCTTTCAGATTTAGATTTATTGTTCAAGTATTTTTATGATGACATATTTAACGCTTCTACCCCTCATGTCTCAGCACAACCACGACTCGAGGCTGCTCGTCTTGAGGATTCGGCGAATCTATCCGGTCCGCCGCCTTCAACAAGCACGCCTTCCATCACTGTGGAGACAACTCAACCGTCATCATCGACTTCCACTGATACTACTGTCCCTCCGGAGGAACCAGTGACAAACCCGGAGATCGCTCCTAATGATTCGTCATCTGCAACAATCAACGATCAACTTCTGAATTCCTCAGAACCAGAAGTTGTTCAACCTGCGACGAATCCTCCCCCGTCTCCTCCGAGAAACCAACCGGCAACACTTGAAGCGGTACAAGATCTTCCATCTGGTAACTATGTGGATCCGAACGCATCCCATTCCACTCAACAACCGCTTCCACACACCACCAAGTGGACGAGAGCTCATCCCCTACATCAAATCATCGGTGATCCCTCCACTCCTGTTCAAACACGAGGCGCATCAGCCAATTTCTGCCTCTTCTCCGGCTTCTTGAGCAAGATCGAGCCGACCAACGTCCGCGAAGCACTCGAAGATCCAGACTGGATCATATCCATGCAAGAAGAGCTCAACCAATTCGAGGCTCTCAAGGTATGGCGACTTGTTCCATGTCCAACTCACAAGACGGTGATCGGAATCAAGTGGATCTTCAAGAACAAGAATGATGGGGACGGCATCGTAGTACACAACAAGGCGCGTCTAGTGGCTAAGGGATACCGACAGCAAGAGGGGATCGACTACGACGAGACCTACGCTCCGGTGGCAAGGATAGAAGCGATACATATGTTCCTTGCATACGCCGCACACAAGAACTTCACAATCTTCCAAATGGATGTGAAGACCGCATTCCTCTACGGCGATATCAAGGAAGAAGTATACGTGTCACAACCAGAAGAGTTCGTGGACGATTTGAAGCCTGATCATGTCTAAGTTCTAGACAAGGCACTTTACGGTCTAAAGCAAGCTCCACGAGCCTGGTATAACACTTTATCCGAGTTCTTGCTCAAATCAGAATTCACACGAGGTAAGATAGATTCAACTCTGTTTATCAAGAACGAAAAAGGTCATATTGTCTTAGTTCAAGTGTATGTCGATGACATAATTTTCGGTTCTACAAATCCTTAGTATGCAAAGAACTTTGCCAACCTTATGGGACAATTTTTTAAAATGAGTATGCTTTGTGAGATGAATTTCTTTCTTGGTCTTCAAGTTAAACAACTGTCGACCGGGATATTCATAAACCACGCTAAGTACATCCGGGATATTCTTAGGAAATTCCATATGGAAGAGTCCTCACCAAGAAAACTCCTATGGGACTCGATACAAAGCTTCACGCCGATCCTAACGGAACAGATGTGAACCCTAAACTGTATCGGGGAATGATCGGTTCTTTGATGTATCTAACCGCAAGTAGACCGGATATCATGTTCTCAACTTTTCTATGCGCCCGATTTCAATCAAAACCAAAGGAGTCTCATTTAATTGCTGTAAAACGATTTTTTCGTTATTTACGTGGTACTACTGATCTTGGATTGTGGTACCCGAAAGAGACAGGTTTTGAGCTATCCGCTTATTCTGATGCGGACCACGCGGGCAGCATGATGGACCGGAAGAGCACATCGGGGCATGTGCAGTTCTTGGGAGATAGCCTGGTGAGTTGGGCATCAAAGAAGCAGCAGTGTGTCTCTACGTCGACTGCCGAGGCGGAGTACGTGGCCGCCGCGAACTGCTGTTCTCAAGTGATCTGGATGCGCACCCAACTCAAGGACTACGGCTTCACATACGTAACGTTGCCCATTTACTGCGACTCAAAGAGCGCAATTGCCATATCTAGCAACCCGGTCCAACACACTAAGACTAAGAACATCGACGTTCGGTACCATTTCATTAAGGATCACGTTGAAAGAGGTACGGTCGAACTCTACTTTGTAAATACTGAGCATCAGTTAGCAGACCTGTTTACAAAACCCTTGGACGAAAAACGTTTTAATACTCTAGTGTCCAAGTTAGGTATGCCAAATCTGAAGACTTGATTCGATTGTGTGCCCGTCACAAGTTCCATACATCTACGAGCAACTGTTCTCTCAGCATCCGGTGCTCACACTCCTGATGATTGAGCATACACTTTCTCGCACTTGTATTCTACTGGTCTCAGTTACACAGTTAGGTCGAGTCTCTGTATTTAGTAGGTAGATTTCGTTTGTTTCCTTTCTTTCCACGTGTGTTCCTTTTCTCTCGTACTATTGTCTATCTTATTTGCTTATATCTGTGCTTTCACGAGTGTTCATGTGTTCAGGGGGAGCACAAACCGGTATCAGGTAAGTTTACTCTATCGTTAAGGTGGAGTGTCACACACAATTTTCTTTAACAGCAATAAAGTTTTTTTTTGTGTGTCGATACTCCCGTGTGCATTTCACACTACGCGTACATTCTGAGGGGGAGCATATCACTTTATGTTCAGCATTTGAGGGGGAGCGACGCAATGTTTTTCTTTAAATGTCAAAAGTTTTTTTTTGTGTCGGACTCTCCATTGCACAATTTTGCACTATTCGAGGGGGAGCAAAGCCATTCTCATGCTCAATTTGAGGGGGAGCGAGAGAAAGTTCTGTCAAAACCCTAAGGTTTTTTTTTGAAATGTCAAAGTGTCCGGACAGGTCTCCGGACACCCATCAATCCGGATAGCTTTCCGGACCAGATGGGTATCCGGGTAGACCCATCCGGATTCATGGAGCAGTATAAAAGAAATCCGGAAACCTTCTTTTCATTTATCCGGAAACATCGTTCAAAACCCCTAAACCTCTCGTACCTTCTCTCTCGTTCGGTCTCACTCGAAATCCACGAATCTCGCTCGTATTATTGCCCCAAATCAGGTTATATTCTCTATAATCCTTATACATCGCATACATTCATGTTTCATCCATTTTAGACCACAAATCGACCTCAGATTTAGTCGATTGCGTGTATCCGAAAACCCCTTTTGGGTCTCTTCGATTTCGGGTCCAATCAGTATAGTACATGTCGATTTAGACAACCTTGAATGTTTATCTGCTTAAATCGACACTACTTGCATGTTTTAACAACTGTTTGGGACTGTATTTTTGTTCGTTTGATGATTTTGGATGTCGTCCGGACACTCCCTTCGTGTCCGGAAACTATCAAGTTAATGATGATTTGTCAGGATTCCCTCTTGAAATAGATATTTTGTCCGGAAATACTCAACATCCGGAAACCTAGTTGTCCGGAAACCTCAGGGTTTCCGGTAAGTTCAACTCCCGGATAGTTGAGGTGTCCGGAACCCTATTTTTCTGGTAACATACGCCATCCGGAAACCTTTTTGTCCGGAATGCTCACGTTGTCCGGAAACTGTCTTCCCAAGCCTTTGATGTCCGGATAATTCTTGTCCGGATAGTATGGTTTGTCCTAAAAGTTGTGTGTTCCATTGTTATGTCCGGACAACCCTGTGTTTATCAGTTAAGTACCTGATTTCTCACTGCATGTCCTCAATCTGTCTCAGATTGAGTCACTTAATGCAAAGGTACGCGCCGTCACTTGTTCATCCGCCTCGATTACTAACTTGGGTTCTTTTTCAGTTATTCCATGGCGGATCAAGAACAACAGCAACATCCCGAAGAACAAATTCCTCCCCAAGAGGAATTTATCGATGCAGAAGCTGATAATGCTTTGGTCGACCCAGACCATGGAATTGAATTGGTAGCCAACAATCACCAACTGTACGCATCTGAGTTCAGACCACTAGAACAACATCGGGTAATCGTGGACATATTACTTCATCACCCTCTCTGTGAGGCTCTCACTGCCATAGCCGACGTCCCGTTACTGTATGTGTATCAAGTGTGGCTTTCTGCCCAAGTTATTATGGCGGCCAATTCACAGACCATCACGGCGCGGATATACAACCATCCTTTCTCGCTCACACCTGACACATTCCGTTGCCTACTTTCACTTCCAGAAGCAAATGCCGGCGGACATCAACGCTACGACCCCGCGCTCAATGACCAGACTCTATGTGCTCAAGTACGTCCACTCGGTTACAACCGCGCTCTCGATCGACCTTCGGCATTCAACCGCAAATACCTGGCGCCCATCTGTTTACAATTCTGAACAGGTATCTTTCATCCAGATGGAAGGGAATAGACCAGTGCACAGGCGATTTCCTGCGTCTATTCTATGCAGTATGCTACAACCTCCACGTCGACGTCGCGATGATTATTTGGCGCGAAATGGTGCAAGCGATTCGACAAATTGGAGGTTCGAAGCAAAAGAAGTTCCTCCCTTACCCTCGATTCCTCTCACTGGATGTGCGCCAACACATGGACGCGAATCCAGCAATACCGCGACGCCTTAACCATCCGGTATGCCTCCCTTTCCATTTATAATATATGGTGATTCGAAACCCGTCCAACGCCATAGCCATGCCATTACCTGAAGCCCTACTGGCACACGCGGATCCCGCTGCACCGAGTGTAGTTGCTTATAGGCGAGAGTTAGCGAATCCCATGGTCCAGCCAGCGCCGGAGGGACCTCCCCAGGGACATAGAACCGAGGGACGTGAGGGTCCTAGGACCAGAGGAGGAAGGGCCCGGGCAGCTGGGGCTCCCGGGCGGGGAATGTTGAGAATTCATGCGAGGGGAACTGGAGCGGGCGGTGCAGTGGATACGCGTACCAGTACTTCCCAACCCGGAACATCATCTCGACCCATGATCCATCATGACTCCGAGCCCTATTTATCTGACCTACCTTCACCTACCCGACACGTTGAAAACGTGGAATCCGACTCCACCGAATCCGATATGGATCGTACCATACGGGCAACACTTATCCCTACCCGTATCGGACCAAACCCAGACTTTACCGAAGGCATCCCATCCAACTCACTGACACCACCCCTGATCCCTTCTACCCAGCCTGGAACGGGAGATACAAGGAGACCTGAGGGAGAATTAGGTGATGAGTTAGAACATGTGAGAAGGAGGGAATTACGGTCGAAAGCAAACCAAGAAAGATTAAGCCGTAAAGATAAAGAGGCTTCTGAGAGACCCCACACCAGTGTCACCCGGGTAGCCACATCTGCTATCCCGTCCCATCCGTTGGGATGGGGTATTGAAGAAGCCGCCGTGGACCCAGCGGCGCAATTGCACAACCTCCTCAGCCACTCACCCGTCTCTCAAAAGATGGGTGTTTCAACTTCTCACGGGGATAAAGCACAACTTCTACTGGTCTCTCACTCGGAGAGTACTGGTATTGAAACAAGAGACCAGCAGCCCCCGGTCTCGACTAAGTTCAGTGCACCATTGAGTCTAGAGCCAATTGAAATATTACATTCTTCGGCTAGGACACAAGATGAGGAAACGAACATCGGTGCTCTTGGTGACCCGATCGGAACCTCCGTAGTGTCTCCGCATTTAAGCGGAACGCGAGGATCGGAGGGAAATCCTACCACGGCTACCCATGTGCCAACCATAAACATAGGTGGCTATGCCTCTAAGGTAGATGCCTCAACGGGTAATCTAAGTGATCCCGGCGTTATTTCCACCGACTCTGTGTCAAAGGGATATCTGGACGGCGCCCTCAAGGCCGTCCGCGAGGCTATAGAACAGCACTTTACCAATGAGCTCGACAAACTGAAGACTCTGATCAAAGGTAAAGAGAAGATGGTCGAACCTGAAACTGCACCAACACCTCCACCGGCTCTCGTACAGCCAACTCTTTCGGTGGATACCCTGAAAACCATGCTTCTAGCTCAGCTGCTCCAATAATCTGAAACCGACGCCTCTACCAAAGCAGACCTCATCTCCGTTCTGAAATCACAGGTCACTGCTCCTTCGTCATCTGTTACATCCTGATTGGACCAGCTTGACACGACTCTTAAGGACTTTCAACAAGCGCTCAACACGCTGTCCGAGAGAGTCAAATCACTCGAAGATACCTTCAAGAGTCAAGCTGGCGGACTCAAGAGAAGGCACGATGACCAGGATGATCCTGATCACCACGAGGGGGAGAACAAGAGACAAAGATTAACTGAGTCCGTCGCCCCAATTATTCCTGAAGCTACTGTAGTTCAACAGGAACCCTCAACTGTGGCAACTACAACTGAAACTGTACCCGAAGCCGAGTTGCCTTTAGTCGAGATGGTACAGGATATGGACATCTCCGATGACGAAGATCGAATGGTTGAAAAGCCTGAAGGAACAACACATGAATTGGTCAACTTTGATACATCAGATGGGTCTATACTCAATCTCATTGATCGAAACACACAGACCGACCCGGAGACCGAAGATGCATGGTATGAAAAGGCCGCCAGTGCCGTAAATCTCCAGGTAAATCTGGTCTTCCCAACTGATGAAGACGATAATGTTGACTACGACCAATTTCTGCTGCAAAATTTGTATGGTACTCCCGTTCACTCAGCTCAAGCCGCCGAAACTTCTGCAAGACCAAAATCTACTTCTGCTGATATTCCAACATCTCCTCAACAACAACCGACAGCTTCTGATCTTCCTCCTCCTCAACAGCAACAAATCCGTTGGGAGAAGATCACAATATTCATTCCTCACCTGGAGGAATCCCTGAAAAGGCTGTTCGTTCACAAGTTATGCACCATCGAGCCTACCTTTTGCCTTGGTATTTACAGCTCCAACCTGGAATACCAACGCCAATACGTAAACGCAATGAAGCGGTGTCTACCAGTTAGCCAAGTCCGAACCAAGCATAAGATCACCGAAGTGCTGAATATCCAAACAGGCAGAATTCTGAAAGTTATGTTTCCCATCTTCACCGTCCGACAAGAAGACGGAAATGAATGGCGATTCTCTGAAGCCGCCTTCCAGCACCTCCGACCGTTCGACTTCTATGCTATACTGAAAGACCTTCGTACCAGAACTATCTGACCGCTTCAAGTAACCAAAGCGCTCGAAGCTGTTCATCGATTCCTAGTCCGTACCATCATGATGTCCTATCTCACGGACTTCCAAATGGCAATCGAGAACAGAGCGAAGAAGGTAAACCTGTTAAAGCCGAATCTGAAAGCGCCCGAGTTGAAGATGTATCCCGAGAACGCACTGCTTCTGGAACCAGAATTTGGGATAGTCTACATCAACGATCAGAATGACAAGAGATTTCTGCGCTTCAGTCAGGTAGACAGATTCTGCGATGGCACGCTCTTCAAAGTTCAAGATGCTCTTCGAAAAATCATCTCTTTCGAATCTAAAAACCAAAGGCTCTCTTATGTTCCCAATCCAAATGAAACTACTGCTCGAAAAGCCTTAGAAATGGTTGAAGAACGCATCGACTATCACCATGCTATCAGAATGTTCGAGGTACAATTTGCGCTCCGTAAAAGATATGTCAGTAACTGGCGCGAACTCGAACTTCAATTCAAAGGGGGAGATTGTTAGGGTCAATTTATGTTGAATAGAAGTTCAAGGGGCTGAATTGTATTTGTTTAATTTGAGCCTAGTTAGTGAACGGGTCGTGGGCTTGTTAACCACGGGCCCGTCATATATAAAGTTCATTAGCCTTAGAATTATAGGCTAGTTGTTCATTTTAGCTTTCTAATCTCTATTGTAAACACTCTGCATTATTGAAAGCAAATTGGATGACCAGTTGAAATCATAACCTGTGTTTATTATCTATTGATTTCTTATTGTTCGTTGCACGGATCTGGAACTATCAAATAATATGTTTATAAATTTAAATAAAAAAATTTGATTGTTAGCTTATAAAGAAATACAAACGATTATATAAAATTAAATTCATTTAATAAAAGTATATTGATTTATAAACATGTTAGCTTACTAAAAAACTTGTATCTTATTAATTACATAAAAATAATAATAAGTTTATAAATTTAAATAATTTTTTTTTTATTTATAAGTATTGTTAGCTTACAAAGAAATATAAAAAGTCAAATAAAAATAAATTATATTAATAGAAGTATATATACCTTATTGATTAAATAAAAATAATAATAAGTTTATAAATTTAAATAAAAAATGTTGGCTTCATTGTATAAATAAAAATGAAAGGTAAATAATATTTTATATAATAATAAATATATATTGGTTAATGGTTTTTAATTTAAATTAAAAAAGAAAATGAAAAGTTTAAGCATTTAATGTGTTGAAATCAATTAAAAATAAATCAAAAATTTAACAAAAAAGATAAAGGGCCATGGAGGCCTCTCCTTAATCCTCTCTCCCTACATTCTCCTTTATATATATATATATATATATATATTGATTATACATATATTGATTGTTAGTTTACTAAAAAAATTGTATCTTATTAATTAAATAAAAAAAATTGATTGTTAGCTTATAAAGAAATACAAACGATTATATAAAAATAAATACATTTAATAAAAGTATATTGATTTATAAACATGTTAGCTTACTAAAAAACTTGTATCTTATTAATTACATAAAAATAATAATAAGTTTATAAACTTAAATAAATATTTTTGATTTATAAGTATTGTTAGCTTACAAAGAAATATAAAAAGTTAAATAAAAATAAATTCATTTAATAGAAGTATATATACCTTATTGATTAAATAAAAATAATAATAAGTTTATAAGTTTAAATAAAAAATGTTGGCTTCATTGTATAATTAAAAATGAAAGGTAAATAATATTTTATATAATAATAAATATATATTGGTTAATGGTTTTTTTATTTAAATTAAAAAATAAAATGAAAAGTTTAAGCATTTAATGTGTTGAAATTAATTAAAAATAAATCAAAAATTTAACAAAAAAGATAAAGGGCCACGGAGGCCTCTCCTTAATCCTCTCTCCCTACATTCTCTTTTATATATATATATATATATATATTGATGATTGATGATTGTTAACTTACAAAGAAATATAAAAAGTTAAATAAAAATAAATTCATTTAATAAAAGTATATATACCTTATTGATTAAATAAAAATAATAATAAGTTAATAAATTTAAATAAAAAATGTTGGATTCATCGTATAATTTAAAATGCAAGGTAAATAATATTTATATAATAATAAATATATATTGGTTAATGGTTTTTAATTTAAATTAAAAAAGAAAATGAAAAGTTTAAGCATTTAATGTGTTGAAATCAATTAAAAATAAATCAAAATTATAACAAAAATGATAAAAAGCCATGGAGGCCTATCCTTAACTCTCTCTTAAACATTCTCCTATGTATATATATATATATATATATATATATATTGATGATTGTTATCTAATAAGAAAAAAAAACTTTGATTATTAAGCATTTTGTTAGATTAATAAGAAAAACAAAAAAAAAATACAAAATCACTACAAATTGTTAGCCTACTAAAAGATAAAAAAAATATAACATATTAAAATAAGTATTTAATTTATAAGCATTGTTATCTAATAAGAAAAAAGACTTTGATTATTAAGCATTTTGTTAGATTAATAAGAACAACAAAAAAATACAAAATCACTACAAAATATATACACTTTTTATTGATTTATAAGCATTGTTAACTTAAACAAAACAAAATAATACAAAAGAGAATGAAATGTTCTAGTCAATTAATGCAACATTTTCTTTTTAAAAAAACCAAAACTCTAACAAAATTCTAAAGCCTTAATGGAGTCTTCTCCTTAATCCTCTCTCCCTACGTTCTCCTTTATATATATATATATACCCTCTCGCCCGAAACTGGAGCCTACGCAAACTCCCCTTCCCGGAGCTTACGCAGACCCCCCTTTCTACTCGAAATAGGAGGAAACGAATTCCAACCTACCGGTCTGTCATAAGCATCCAAGGGATCATCAACCACCGAGTATCTATCTCTGATCCTACAGTGTAGACCGACTCCACATAGCACGTCATTCATTTCATAAAACATGCACCTTTAAAACCTTAGTAAGTCGTCATTCTCAGTTCATCAAGTACAATACATTTTCTCAAGTAAAATAAGTAGTTCATGGAAAACATCCGTAACGGTTATAAACATTTCATGCTCATAAATGAAACCATAATCAGTCAAAATCATGTAACACTTTAAGTCGTAAAAGGTTTAGGGAACTCAACTTGCTTGACGCACAACGCACTTCTTAAATACTGTAACGTCCCAGATTTCATAGCAGGCAAACAACCACAAATAAGCATTCGAATTACATAAACCCTGTCTTTACATCCTCAATAATTCATACTAAACAAAATTGACAGCGGAAGTCTCTAAATCCACAGCCGAGAGCTATTCTATAGTCATCATAGCCAAAACTTGAAGTTACTCTAAGCTTCAAGTACTTCTTATCGCCTCCTAGTTCTTACTGGAAGAACCCTTAACATGCTTACCTGAAAATGGTTTAGTTTTGAAAGCGAGGGTTAGACCAAAAGGTCTAGTGAATTACCTCCGTAAAAGAACATGTATAAACAATATGAAATCCTTTCGTTAAAAAAATGCATCATAAATCATCACATATGGTACTGCACTGTGTAATGGATCCCTTAACCATTCACGATCGGGGCCCAAGCAGACTCCCCTTTCGCCCTCTCGTATCGGGGCCCAAGCAGACTCCCCGATACCCGCCTAGGAGGAAACGAATTCCAACCTACCGTCTCGTCCAACATATCCAAGGGATCATCAGATCCCGAGGCTCATTGATCCCACAGTACAGACCGACATCACATAGCATGCACATACGTTTCATAAAAGTATTTGACTATTTATAAATCATGCGCATCATTTCAACATATCAAACATTCCTTTTCCTTCCATGCATATCATTTCATAAATATTTCATGTGTGTTAAAACCATAATCAGTAAAAGAACCATTTAACATTTACGTCGTAAAAGAGGTTTAGGGAACTCACCTTGATTGACGTACACCGCACCTCTTAAATACTGCCAAGCTAACCCAACCGAACACCTAAGGCAATAGATCCACATCAGATAAATAGTTCAGACCTACTGTCCTGATAGCCCTTTCCGGACACAACACCCTTTTCCGGACAATCACCTTTTCCGGACAATCAGCTTTTCCGGACAATCACCTTTTCCGGACGCAGCATTGTCCGAACACACGACAATCCGGACGCAGCATTGTCCGGACACACGACAATCCGGACGCTAGACTTATCCGGGCAAGACTACCCGGACACTAAACTTATCCGGAAACTTCAGCTACCCGGATACTAAGAAATACCCGGACACCCTCACGGGGCTCTTACCCGGACACCTGCAACCTACCCGGACACCATCGAAGGCTGGTGTCCGGAAAACACGGCTGTTCAAGTTTAATAATTCTAAAACTGATTTCTAACCCGATTTTAGGCATTAGTTTGATTAGATAACCTCAAGGGTTCATTCACTAACCCCAAACACTCACTTAATCCATTTATAACCTCTAAAATCGTTTCATTAAGACCAAAACCCATAAAACCCACTTTTTAGGAAAAATGTTGAAAACTTAAGTAATCACTTGATTTCAATCTTAGAATCCAAACTACAGGGAATACTAAATCATACAGAATGCGAATTTAAGAGGGATTACCTGATTGATTTCTCCTCTCTTATGCTTCCTTCTTCTTCTTCTTCTTCCCTTTCTTTTCTTGCTTCACGCCACCAACACACACTCAAGACCAAAATACTGATTTTGCAAATGGAGGCTGCCCTAGAAGTTTGTGCATATAAATATCTTCCTCAAAATACAGAAATGGCCCCTCAACTTAACTTTCGTTTATTTCACTTTGGCCACCAAACTCTAAAACCTACTAGAATTTGGGTTGTTACAACACTCCCCCCTTAAAAGAATTCTGTCCCCGGAATTCCTCATTGGAAAAGATGCGGGTATCTTGCCCACATCAAAACCGACACTTCCCAAAGCAAAGCTATATCTGACTCAGTCAACCATCTCATCAGACTCGAAACAAGGAACCTTGGGTGCATTCCCTTCAGTTCTTACGGTACTCTAACTCGTAGGCTACTGTTCCTACTCGGTCGATCTTGACTACAGAAGATTTACTAAGGCTTCTCATGCATCAACACTTCATTTAAGGAGGAACTTGGGTAAATCCTCTGCCACAACACGAGATTCATTTACTAAGAGACGGACACACACTTGACCGCTTGACACAAAATCCAAGCCTGAACGTCCCAACAACTCACAACCCAGAGTTCCTTCGTCGAAATACAAGCAATCCTAGATTACTTCTCCTAATCAACAATCGACTATGCGGATAACATTTCCCTTTCTCGGACCACCACGACCACAGCTCGTCAACCATTTCTTACATCCTCACCACTTCATCACTCCATCCTTATACGTAACCCAGGGTAGGAACCTTCAAACCTAACGTTGAAGTGTTCACCTACTAGAATTAAACTTATCCTGAAACACATCAAATCCTCGCTGATTACCACATTCGTTCGGTCATAAAACATAACTCCGGCTACCCTCACCCAACTGGGAGGAATAACCATGGTCACACCATGCTATTCTCACTAGCTTAAACACTATACGACCACATCGTTTACTCATTTCTCACAAGGTCACTAACTTAACTCATTTAGTTGGCTCATCCACTTCTCCCCTGCACAAAAACTTACACAATTTCCTTCCTCAATATTCTTTCCAACGGTCCGCACACTATCAAAGACAATCTACACAATACTGTACCTTTCGGCAATACTGTCAAGTTTACTACTTCCAAATTACTCACTTGTTTCGACATACTATCTACACCTTCCCCACGTTAGCGTGGAGCACTACTCACCACACATTACTTGCCCCTCTCTCCCGACCTTTCCACATGTTGATAACGCTTTCTCATTACTTACACAACCAAACAGTTGTCCCAAGATCTTATCTTAAGGCATTCAACCAAGTCGTCTTGAAACAAGACCAGTGTTCGACGTCACTACACGTTCTTTAATCTCCAACTTTTACCTTCTCAGACATTTCTCTCACACATAAGCAACAATTCACATTCTTTAAGGATTTCACATCAATCCCACCACATTCTGACTAACACAACCCTCATCCTCTTTAACTTCCAATGACCCCGAAGTGTTCCTTAGTGACGTCCCCTATTCACTCTAATAATCCACCCCCTTGGATTCCCTATTACAAACGGATCTATTAAATCAAGAACACCCCGAAACTCGGGTTCCACAGTTCTTTCGACTAACCACTATGATTATAAAATCAGACAGATATATATATACCATCATCCCGGCTTTCTTACTTAGATTTACCTTAAATAATTCTTTAACAATCAGTGTGTTAGTCTCAATAACACTTCCCCAAAATTGTAACACATCCTGTAATAACAAATGAACGTCATTACTTAACAAATCTATAAAATTTAAATCAACCAACCAAAGGCTTATACCTCTATCATGACATTTCAAATCAACTAACGATCATACTACTATTCCGACCCGCAATCATCATCACGTCATTCCTTAAACATAACCAAAATTTCCAACTATTTTCTTCTAGGATCATTCCCTCACGCATAAGGAACAATTTTCATTCTTTAACGATGTCTCCTCTACTATACTACAGCTTGACTAATCTATTCATCATCTTCTTTAAACTTACTTCTGCCCTCAAGAATATACTTAACAACATACATAACCACAAAGCTTGGTCTCATAGATGGGCAATCACCCAATTCTGCCCCGACATTCCATTCCGATAACAGTCAAAAATACACACCTACTTACAACCCACGTACTTCAACAACTGGGATTGCAAAACGTTCACTCTATCCGAAATCCCGAAAGGACTTCCTCCTAATCCTTCATCTTTCTAACATTGCCTTACTACATCATCGGCTGACACAGAAAGCTTGACAAATACTGTCACTACACATCCTTACACTCTTTGCCCATAACATCACACTGCAGACCAGATCTCTCATGATCATCCATACACAGATTAAACTCTCCCTCAAAGTTACCTGCATGAAACCGAGCCTATCTCGCTACTTAGTCCTTTCGCAACTTGCTGACTATAACTCACGAGTTCTCAATTAGCTCAAACACAGACATTCTAGCTAGCTCTTTACGATTCGAGCTTTTACGTAAGCTGGACACAGTCCCTCACTAAACGATAAAGTCTACACACTCGCTTCGCTCGCGCTACTTACCTCGTCATTTGATGAACCCTCCATACTTCACGAATAGAATGCTTAATCAAAACAATAATTTCTCTTACTAATTTAACACCTCTACAAGATGTTCTATTAACTCACACTCATCTGGTTTGAGTCTTCGGCCTCGGCCAACATACACCGTTGCCGACTTCAACAACAAAAGACAACTCTTAACTACTTCCTTAACCTATCCTTTAACATGAGTTCCTTACGGGACCTATTCCTCCCTACACATCGTAGTTAACTTTATAATCCGTCGCCCCCATTTCGAAACTTACTCAAGTAACATCAATATTTCAAGCTCCCTTCGAATCTCATGACCCACATCGTGGACCTTTCATTCCTGCCTCACAACACTACTTATAAAGAGTTGCTAAAGCCAATTCCTTGATGACTCCTAGTCCTCCCTCCGGGCACCATCGCCCCTCGGCAACTGTGTTCTCAGTCATCGAGCAAAGGTACAGACCCTCATACACCCGACACTAAAATCCATTCCCGACTCTTCCAAGGTCCAACTTTTCCTCTTAAACACATATACCAAAGTTATATACGTTCTCCCCTGACTTGACCAACGCCTCTCTGCTCTCAGAGTTCTTCCTTAGCTTGAGGCGTAATACTCTACGACCTAGTAGGTTCATAGCCTTCATGCATGACAATACAGTAAATAAATCTTTTCGCACATTTCATCATTCCCGACTCTTCATTCGAATTGAGTGAATTCGAATCCTTCTTCATCCGAATTCATTGAATTCGAACCCTTATTCATCCGAATTCATTGAATTCGAATCCTTATACATCCGAATTCATTGAATTCGAACCCTTATACATTCGAATTCATTGATTTAAAAAGAAAAAAAAAATATCCCGAAATTTATCCTATAGTGTATTTCATACACTGTAAGAGCTTTTCAAGAAAAAAATTTATATAATTTTTTTGTGTATTTTCATACACTGTCTGCTTGATCTTCTGAACGATCAATTTCTAGCAATATTCAAAATGGTTTTACAACAAGTTATTGTTAAAAGCAGTGGTGAAGATTTGAAGCAAACTCTGAAAAAGGAGATTCCTCCAATTGCAAAAGTTTTTGTTAAACCAAATGTAAAGTTGCAACAAGTCATTATAACAGAAACATCTGTTAATTCACATGTATCTGTTAAATCAAATAATGAAGTGTTGCAACAAGTCATAATAACAAAAACACCTCCAAAGCCACTTGAAAAAGCTAAGGCAAATAATGGAATTTTGCAACAAGTTATTTTATCAGAAACATCTCCTATATCAGAAACTCCTGTTAAAGATAATGCTTCAAATTCTTCAACTCCTATTTTAAATAAAGCATTGGAAGAAGAAAATGTTGATCTGAAAAGACAAATTTTAGACATTTCTTCTTCAAATGCTAAACTTACTAAAAGAATAACTGATCTTGAAGTTTATATTGCAGATCTTGAAGCAAAGAAAGACAACTCAAGTCTGCACGATCAAATCGAGAATCTTCAAGAGAAAGTAACAACTCTTCAAAAAGAAAATGCCGATTTGAAGAGTAGAGAAGAAAAGAGAGTGAAGTGGAACTTAAAGTTACATGCTCAATTAAAAGAAGTTAAAGATATAGGGAAAATTTTGGACAGTGAAAATGCCGATCTAAAGAGAAAACTGTCTAATTTTAAAGTTTTTGAAGAAAAGAAAGAGACTGAGCTGAAATGTATAAAACTTTCAAAACAAGTTTCAGACTTTGAGAAAGTTTTATTTTTAGAAAAAGACAAGCTCGAAAAAGAAAAAGCTAAATTTGAAACTGAACGAAATTTTTTTGAGATTAAAAGTTCTTAACTTTCCATGAAAATCTCTGAATTAGAAAATCTTTTGGAAAAGGAAAGAAAAGATTTCACGGAAAAGAAAAATCTCTTTGAAAAGGAAAGTAAAACCCTTAAAAAGAAAAATATGGAAATTTTCAAAGAGATTACTGATAAAAGAAGGTTTTTGGAAAAAGATTTTGAATCGGAACGTGTATATTTTGAAGATGTGATTCTTAATCTTACCAAAAGATTATCTGGTTTATCAGCTGATATTATGAAGGATCAGTTGATCAAATCTGATCTCCAAAAGAAATTTGATCTAATCTCTAAAGAGAAAAATGTTTTAATAAACAAAGTCAAAGAACTTGAAGACGTCATTTTTAAATTTGATGTCTCAAAGCAGGCTAGTCATAATTCTATCTTTCAGACTCCATTTGTTGATTCAAATGATTCTGAATGTTCTTTTAAAACTGCTTCAAGTTCAAGTTTTAAAAACATTCCTTCTAAACAATTTAATAGATCAACAGATTTCTCAAAAGGTCAGATTCGTTCTTCTAATCTTTTCTATAACCCTCTGTTTGATAAATCGGATGATATTCTTAAGGTGCCTAAAATTAATACTTCCAAATCTGAAGAAGTTCCAGTCTTCAAGAGGGTGAAGATGGAATGGAGAATCAAAGGCACAACAGTTCCAAAGAAAGAAGTGCCAAAATCATCTGTATCCACATCAAATGAAAAGAAGAACAATGCGCCAAAAGGTAAATCTTATGCTAAACCTAATCCTATTCATTATGTAAATTATCTGATTAGGTTGGCACATAAGAAAATCTGTTGTTCTTACTGTGGATCAAATGACTTTGTGCATAAAGATTATACTTCTTATTGGTATGGTTCTTACAGTATTCCTTGTAAGAAATCTACACCTAACCCACTAGGACCCAAGTGCCATTGGGTACCAAAATCTGCTTAAACTGTTTTGTAGGTATATCATGTGTTGTGCTGAATGTTACATATATACCACACACATGACTGAAAACAGAAGAGAAGCGGCGTAATTTTTTGAAGAATATTTGTACTATTAAGGGGGAGATAAATATTTTTGGCTTTTGGACATATCAGTTCAAAACCCGTTCTTCAAAGACTATGGCTTCTGAACAACTCAGTTCAGGACCCGTACTTTAAAGACTAAGACTTCTAAACAAATCAGTTTAGAACTCACACTTCTCAGGTAATATCCTTAACTGCTATATATTTTTGTTTCAAGGAACAAGTGGCAAAAGGTAACATTGGATTATATTTGTTTCTACTGATTTGAAAACTTGAAACTTTACAAATTTAATTCAATAAGATGAAATTTTCAATTTTCATTCAATGAATTAAATGTGTGCTAAAAGATGATTTTACAAGAAACTTTGTACTATCTGAGTTAGATTTGCTTCAATTTTCACCTCTAAAATAAATCGAAAGGTCAGCAAAACATGAATGAAATTATGCTGAATGCTCAAAGTTATGTGAATCTGGATATATATAGAATATAATGCTCAAAAAGCCTATATGTCAGAATGATGGATGGAAATGAAAATATGGGCAAAGCACTATGTTTTAGAACCAAGTGATTGAGATAAAATAGTTGCACTATCATTTAGTTTGAAAGTTTGTGCCTGTGGCCTTTCTGGTTTGGGATAGTAAGTCCTAAGGGGTGCTCGACACCTAGTCCCTAAGATCAACTGGTCTGGGATCGGCTGACCCAAATCCTGCAATAGAACCAGATAGAAAGCCATGTTTTACTGGTACAAATGGGTTTAAGATATATCGATGTGGCCTTTCTGGTTTGGGAAATTAAGTTCTAAGGGGTGCTTGACACCTAGCACCTAAGGCCAACTGGTCTGGGATCTGCTAACCCAAATCCTGCTATAGAACCAGATAGAAAGTCATGTTTAACGGTGTATCTTATTCTTACTAAACTTCTTGATCAAAAGATGCCAATGAGCACAAAATCAAAAGATGCCAATGCGCACAAAATCAAAAGATGCCAATGAGCACAAAATCAAAAGATTCAAATGTGCACAATATTAAAAGATGCCAAAGAGCACATATCTCTTGAAACTTGGGAAAATACAAAGTCGCGATAAACCCGTAAATTTGTGAAATTCTGAATTTGGACAAATAGTGTGAGTAGAGCAAAGTATTCTTATATGTTTTAGAATTGCATACGCTTGATGCTAATCATATTTCGCATGCTAGCACACCAAATAGATTTAATAAAGGGGTTGAAACTGAACGTTTGTAACTTGATATGCAATGATGTCTTGTTTTTGAATCCAAACACATGCATTTGATTTCGTTTGATTGAAATATTGTTAAATTTCATTAAGTTGAATTTCTTTTGTAAAGCTTTCAAATGATCAAATGTTAGTAGTTATAAAATGAAGTTCAATGAATTTTATTTTCCTTGTGTAAATTTGTTTTAAAATTTGTGCTACAATTTCAAATACTGTACGTTATTGAAATATATGCATACTTTCAGGGGGAGAAAACAAATTGCTCCAGAATTCTTATTTTGAGGGGGAGCAAGGTTATCCACTAAGGAGGAGATTGTTAGTAATACTCAGTGACGCGACTGAAATTGAAGAAGGTTTTCGATGATAATGATGCTCACTTTCATCGAAAAAGGGGGAGAAATGTTTAATTCAATTTCATGTCAAAGATATCTCATGTCTAAGAGCTTTCAAGTCAATGATTCGTGAACAAAGACTGAAGATCAGGGGAGAAGGATCATGTGAAGTCTAAATATTGCTGAATTTGGTTATCTTAGTTCTGAGTGGTTCTCGGAATGCGCTTACACCTAAAAGTTCAAAAATATAGATGGTTTCGCATCCTTCATGATTAGAATTGCCCTGATTTCGAACCCTTCATAATTCGAATTGTCCTGATTTCGCACCCTTCATGATTCAAATTGAGTGATTTCGAATCCTTCATGATTCGAATTGCCCTGATTTCGGACCCTTCTTGTTCCAACTTACTTGAATTCGAATCCTACTTGATCCGAATTGAGCTGATTTCGCATCCTCTAGCATCCGAATTGATGGTTTCGGATCTGCCTACATCCGAATTGATGATTTCGGATTCTTAAAGTTAATATGAGAACTAAGGTTCTTGCATCAAGAAGGATACGAGAAGTTACTGTTTGTTAAAGACTGATAAAGCTGTAAAGATCTGTTTTCATGTACAAGGCTTGAAGATAGTTTGATAAAGTGTCTGTTGAAGAAGATTGACTTTACAAAGAGCTGAAGACTGCTGTCAAATTTTTTAAATCTTGAATCCAAAGGGGGAGATTGTTAGAGCATTATTGTATTCAAGATTTACTGTAAAGTCAATGTACTGTATGAGTCTATACAGTATTGTGAATGCCTTTATACCTTGTATGTCATGGGTATAAATAGGGTTGTCTAGTTCATTTGTTAGTAAGCTTTTGTAATCTTTTAGAAACCTTTTGTAATCCTTTGAGCTCAATACATGGATGACATATTTGCTATCTAGATTCTCTCTCACTACATTCATATCTTATTGCTAGAGATTTGGGATTTCACAGCTGTGTTTTTACCTGCTGTGTTTGAAATCATTTTTTAACTTCTTAATACTTAATCTGAACTGGGTATTTTGAACCTCTGTTTTTGTATTAATTTCTGTTTTTTGAATCAATACCATGTTGTCTAACGATCTTTCAAGTAACAATATGTCAAGACTAAGATTTAGTTGTGATGCAGATCATACATACTATTCTAAACTTAGTTCCAACTTTCAAAAAATTATTCCTAATCTTAAGAAAGAGTTGGAGGAAAAGAACAAAAGTATTCTGATTGATTCAGAAAAGATTGTTAAGCTTGAAGAATCAGGTAAACTCCTAAACTATGAAAATCTTGAACTGAAAAGGAATTTATTTGAGTCTGATTTTAAAAAGGTTGTGGTCTGTGAAAGAGAGAATTTTGAAAAGAAGAAATCTGTTTTTGAAACAAAGTTTGTGGAGTTTTCTTACAAAATCTCAAAATTACATAAAACTCTTGAAAAAGAGAGGAAAGTGTCTGATTTTGAAAGAAAAGAATCTGAACAGTTGAAGGTTCAAATATTTCAAGAATTAAGTCAAAAAGATGACTTTGAAAGAGAAAGAAGGATTTTTAAAACCGAAATATCCAAACTGACAAAGAGACTCTCTGATTTGTTAACTAAGATCATGTTGGAGAAGAGATGTAAATCTGATCTCCAAAAGATGTTTGAGGTAAATTTAAAGGAAAAGAATGATTTAGCTAAAAGGCTCAAGGAATTTGACTTTGTAGACTCCAAATGTTCACTTAAAACAACTTCAAGTTCAATAAACAAGAACAGTTCTTCAAAAGGGTTCATTAAGCCAAATAAGTTTTCAAAAAATCAGATCTCCACTTCTAAGTTTTTCCATGATCGTAGGCTAGACAATTCAGTTAATCAAGCTTTTAGAAGAGTGAAAATGGTTTGGATAGTGAAAGGCTCTAAACTTGTTCAAAATGTTCAAAAGTCATTCATTTCTGTTGAGTATGACAAGATCAACAAAGCATTTCATGCAAATTCTAACAAAATAGGACCCATTTGGATATGGGTACCAAAAATTGTTTGATCTGTCTTGCAGGTAAGTGGACTCCTTAATACATCTGTTAAGGACTCAGGCTTCAAAGTTGAAATGGACTCTTAAACAATCAGTTTAAGACTCATCCTTCAAAAGCAATTGATTTCTGTGCACAACAGTACAGAACTCAGTCCTAAATGGCTTATTGGATTTCTGCACATATCTGGATTCAGATCAAGACAGGGTTTTATTGTTCATAACTGTTTATAAATCAATTTGTTGATTTTAAGAAAAAAAAATCTCGAAAAAGTTCAGTTTACTGTGGTGTGATCGAACTCATACTTGTAGGTGTTTTTAGTAGAAAACATTTCGAGAGAATGTGTTCAGAATCACATTTCAAGTAACCCTGTAAAATTTCATTGCAAAATTCTCATTTTTGAGCAAGTTATGGTGATTTGAAGTTCTGAAAGTTCAAAAAAATTCACAAAACCCAAGTTGCAAAATTTAGTTGCAAAATTCTAAGTTTTGAAATAGATTTCATGTCTAATCTAAGCTTAAGCTGAGAAGGAACAACAGCTTAACAAATCAGAAAGAAAGATCTTTCAAAAGTTGCTGTTCCAATGTGCAGAGCTTAACAGACAAGCTGCTGTTCCATTCAAATCAGAAAAGTGAATTCAGAGCTTAACAGATTCTTGTCAATTTTTGTGCAGACTTGAGTCATCAGAACTTCATCAAGGTTGTGCAGACATCAAGCTTTGCTGATTCAGAGAGAACTCATCAGTTACTTTTTCTACAGAGCCCTCTATGGTCCTGTTCACATCGACCCCTCTGTGGCACACCTCGGCTACATCCTCTGTGAAGTTGCACAGAGCCTCTGTGCTCACAAAGAGGTTGTCCAAGTGCATAGCTTAATCAGAAGTAGATCAATCGCTAATGTGTTGATTTTTTTAAGGTTCAGAAACAGATCAAAGGCGCACTGTTGTTCAGATTTTATAGGTGGTTCAAAGTGATCAAACGTGTTTGCAAAGCCATGATCAAGAAGATTCAAATATCAGCAAATCACAGAGCATAAAGTTCAGAGACTCTACAGAGCCTCTGTGAGGCTGTCCAGAGCTTATGTGACTCAAGAAGCTGTAAAAAAAAAGTTGTTCGAATTGTGCAGCAAGCTCTATCGTGTGATTCTAAAGCTTAAATCAATAAAGATGTAGATCAGAAGTGCGCTGTCCAGAGGTTATCTACAGAAGCAGCCATTAAGCTGATCATTAAGCCACTGATTCTATACAGAGGCTGCTACTATTTTTCTGTTGTCCATGATCGTGCAGGAAGATTCAAGTCACTGTTGATGTTATTCACAGAAGTCATCCGATTGCATTTCAGAAAAGTACAGAGGTTGCACCACAGAAGCTTAATCACAGAGCCTCTGTGTAATTACTCAGAGCTTCTGTGCATAGCTGTCAAGTTTTAGAATATGCACACAAGTGACTGTTGTGCTGATATAGCTTAATCAAAAAGTTGAGGTTGTGCAGAACCTCTGTAAGGCAGATCACAGAGGTACACATGGACAGAGCTTAAACAGATCACAGAGGCTAATCACAGAGGTGGTTCATAGTATTCAGAAGCTATTTAGAGTTGGTGCAGAGCCTCCATAAGGCTCTATAGAGGCAGTTGTACACAGAACCAAAAGCACATCACAGAAGCAGCCTCTGTGGGACACCTTGACCAACCTCTGCCGCACGAGACCAACCTCTGCCGCACGAGACAAACCTCTGCCGCACGCGACAAAAACTCTGCCGCACGCGACCAAACCTCTGCCGCACGAGATCAACCTCTGCCGCACGCGACCATCCTCTGCCGCACGCGACCAAACCTCTGCCGCACGCGACCTCTGCTGACCAACCTCTGTGGATCTGTGTCAAAGTCAATAAACGTTTGCTGGATCGAAAGCAACACTTCACTATCTCCATTGCCATAATCAGATCAGATTGAAGTTGCTTCTATACACATCAGTATAGAACTAGGACTTCAACTGAATGTTGTTTCTACACACAAAAGTGTAGGACCAGTACCTCAACAGATCAGACTTTGACTGGTATTTCTAATCTCTAACCCTCAGCACCATGTTTCCTTTTAATTTGAATTAACTGTGCTTCTGGATATTCCTAACAAATGTGGAATCATCAAAGATGATTACCAACACTTTTTTCTTACAGGATATCTGATTACAAATTGAGCCTAAATGAAATTTACTGCTCAATTTAAGGGGGAGAAAACAAATCCGATCTGACCATGTTCGTATAAAGGTAAAATTTCTAAACCTTTAAACTCATTATCATTTTTAGAGAAAGGCCATATTTAGAATGATAAAACCTCTTTCAAATGGTAAAACCACTTCTAGATGCTAAAATGTTTTTTTTAATGTAGAAGTTGGATTTTAAATACTTTTCTGAGACTAAAAATAGTCAGTGTGTGGAACAATACAATCTTTAGGACAACAATTTCATGGGATCAATGTATGAGCTTAATAGTACTTCTATGGATCACTTAAACCTGTGTTTCCTACCTAAGAAGTAAACCTTGAGTGTTTGAGAGGTGAAGGGTCTGCATCAAAGAGTGGGGGAGATAACTCATCTGAGTTTTTCTCATTGTGCTTAAGAGGTAAAAATTGAAAAGAGAGTTTGGTTAGATGTGACCTACATGATAAAAAGAAAGAGGGTGTGAGAACAGAGTCAAAAGAAATATACAACTCTGCACTATCTTTTTCTGAGCCGGGCAAGCCACATTACTGATTTATCACGACTCTTTGGTGATTATCATTGAAACAGGCAATTAGCCCATGCCAACTCTTGAATTAACCCCACTAGCTACTTATTTCCTTCTCAACAGGGAAATACTTCACTTTTCCACGGGGAAGAAGCATATATGCTATCTGATCTTTATTTGGAAGGTTGGATATTGAAAAGAAGGAAATTTGCCCCACCTTCACACTTCACTCATGCACATTGAGTCTGTGGAAACCTGTTATGTCCAAACAGTTTACACACTTTTGAGCTTAATAGATAATATTCTATTTTTCTTCCACACAATATCACGAATCTTTGTGATTCCACATGCATATCTATGTGATATTGCCAGAACAGTTTGAGAAGTTTATTTTTTTAATTTACTTCAATGATAGCTGGAAGTCCAGTCAGAGATTCATCATTGCCAACTCTGAGCATAGACCACACATTTTTTTATAAATTGTTGTGATAATAGTTGCTATTGTGCTTCTATGTTAGATAATTACCCCTGGTTACTTATTCTTGAATGCAGATTCTCATGAGCCGAATATGCTTGCTACTCAACCATCTTATCAGTTTATCTACCAACGACTATTACTCAAACACGTTATACAAGCTTCCGCACTTTAAATCGTTCTCTGATTGTTTGAGTTTAATCTATGGGAGATAACTGGGATCTGAAAAGCAAAGCAACATTCAAGGGGGAGTATGCAACGATCAAGGGGGAGTTAAAGAAGAAATCGAAGCAACTGACATTGTGGAAGATCAGGAAAAGAAGACTCTCACAAGACTTGAAGATTGACACTCCAACGCCTCTAAAGAAAGCAAGGGGGAGACTACAAGATGATGCTTTCTTTATAAAACATTAGGGGGAGATTGTTAGCTTTATTAGCCCCTAATTTATATAAATGTTTTATAAAGAATAGTGTCAAGGACTTATTTGTATTTGTTGAGTGTCTAGGGCTAAACTTGTAAATAACCAATTGTTATATTGGTTATAAAGTCTTGTCTTAAAGTAATTTTAGGTTAAGCCTCTATTTTCTCCTTGCCTCTATTTTCCATCAGTCATACGTATTAAGAGAGAGAGCTTCATGTAAGAGAGAGTTGTTCTTCATTTCCAATATTGTAAACTCTTCTCTTTATCAATCAATACAATATATTGCCATTATTATTGTTACTTGTTATATCTGGGTTCCAACATAAATCATCACATATGGTACTACACTGTGTAATGGATCCATTAACCATTCGCGATCGGGGCCCAAGCAGACTCCCCGATAGCCGCCTAGGAGGAAACAAATTCCAACCTACCGTCTCGTCCAACATATCCAAGGGATCATCAGATCCCGAGGCTCATTGATCCCACAGTACAGACCGACATCACATAGCATGCACATACGTTTCATAAAAGCATTTGACTATTTATAAATCATGCGCATCATTTCAACATATCAAACATTCCTTTTCCTTCCATGCATATCATTTCATAAATATTTCATGCTTGTTAAAACCATAATCAGTAAAAGAATCATTTAACATTTACATCGTAAAAGATGTTTAGGGAACTCACCTTGATTGACGTACACCGCACCTCTTAAATACTACCAAGCTAACCCAACCGAACACCTAAGGCAATAGATCCACATCAGATAAATAGTTCAGACCTACTGTCCTGATAGACCTTTCCGGACACAACACCCTTTTCCGGACAATCACCTTTTCCGGACGCAGCATTGTCCGACCACACGACAATCCGGACGCAGCATTGTCCGGACACACGACAATCCGGACGCTGGACTTATCCGGGCAAGACTACCCGGACACTAAACTTATCCGGAAACTTCAGCTACCCGGATACTAAGAAATACCCGGACACCCTCATGGGGCGCTTACACGGACACCTGCAACCTACCCGGACACCATAGAAGGCTGGTGTCCGGAAAACACAGCTGTTCGAGTTTAATAATTCTAAAACTGATTTCTAACCCGATTTTAGGCATTAGTTTGATTAGATAACCTCAAGGGTTCATTCACTAACCCCAAACACTCACTTAATCCATTTAAGACAAAAACCCATAAAACCCACTTTTTAGGAAAAATGTTGAAAACTTAAGTAATCACTTGATTTCAATCTTAGAATCCAAACTACTGAAGAAGGGAATACTAAATCATACAGAATGCGAATTTAAGAGGGATTACCTGATTGATTTCTCCTCTCTTATGCTTCCTTCTTCTTCTTCTTCTTCCCTTTCTTTTCTTGCTTCACACCACCAACACACACTCAAGACCAAAATACTGATTTTGCAAATGGAGGCTGCCCTAGAAGTTTGTGCATATAAATATCTTCCTCAAAATACAGAAATGGACCCTCAACTTAACTTTCGTTTATTTCACTGTGGCCACCAAACTCTAAAACCTACTAGAATTTGGGTTGTTACAAATACTTCCAAGCTAACCCAAACGAACACCTAAGGCAATAGATTCACATCAGATAAACATTTCACCCTTCTGTCCGGAGAACTCAATCCGAACACATCTATTTTCCGGATACCTCTACTGTCCGGATACACCTTTCCGGATACAGCTATTGTCCGGATACAGCTATTGTCCGGATACACCTTTCCGGATACAACTATTGTCCGGATACGAATCCGGACACTAGACCTATCCGGGCAAACTACCCGGACACTAAACCTATCCGGAGACCTCAGCCACCCGGATACTCAAAAAATACCCGGACACTCACATAAAAATCTACCCGTGAACTAGCATATTTATCCGGACACCACCGAAGCACGAAGAACTGACACTTTTCCGAACACTACGGCTGTTCGACCAAAAAGCTCTAAAAGTTATCATTAAGCCCATTTTCTGCCATTAATTGATTAGATAAACTTAAGGGTTCGTCCACCAACCCTAAACACCCACTTAATCCATCTATAACCCTTTAAATCGGTTCATTTAGACAAAACCAAAAAAAACTCATTTTCAAGGAAAAATGGTGAAAACTCAAGTAATCATCAACATCAACCTTAAGAATTCATAACAAAGAGAAGGAGAAGCATTACCCTAATCAGGAGAACGAATTAGGATGCATTACCTTCCAGATTCTAGCTTGACTCCTCTTTTCTCTTGATTTCTCCTCAAACTCTTCTTTCTCTCTTTCCTTCTTCCTTAGCCGCCAACACCAAGACCACAATACTGATTTGTGATATTGAGGGCTGCCCTATGGATTTGTGCCCTACACCTCTTTCACCAATTGACAAATCAGCCCCTCAAGAATACTTTCTTTTATTTCACTTTGACCACCAAACTCTAAAATCCACAAGAATTTGGGTTGTTACAAAGTATTGTTAGCTTATCCATAAAAATATAAATAAACAAAAACATACAATATTAAAAATATTTTTGATTTATAAGCATTGTTAGTCTACTTAAGGATAAATAAAAATGTAACATATTAAAATAAGTATTTGATTTATATTGATTGGTATCCATCTTATATAATTATAAAATAAAAAATGAAAATTTTTTCTAATTAATTAAAACATGTTATGTATGGTTTGTATTTAAAATAAATCAAAATTGTATAAAAATAGATAAATGGACATGGATGCCTCTCCTTAACCCTTCCCCCTACATTTTGCTTTATATATATATATATATATATATATATTGATTGTTAGTCTACTTAAGGATAAATAAAAATGTAACATATTAAAATAAGTATTTGATTTATATTGATTGGTATCCATCTTATATAATTATAAAATAAAAAATGAAAAGTTTTTCTAATTAATTACAACATTTAATGTATGATTTGTATTTAAAATAAATCAAAATTGTATAAAAATAGATAAATGGACATGGATGCCTCTCCTTAACCCTTCCCCCTACATTTTGCTTTATATATATATATTGATGATTGTTAGTCTACTTAAGGATAAATAAAAATGTAAATAAAGAATACATTTTATTAAATAAGTTTTGATTTATAAGTATTGTTAGCTTATCCATAAAAATATAAATAAACAAAAACATACAATATTAAAAATATTTTTGATTTATAAGCATTGTTAATCTACTTAATGATAAATAAAAATGTAACATATTAAAATAAGTATTTGATTTATATTGATTGGTATCCATCTTATATAATTATAAAAAAATGAAAAGTTTTTCTAATTAATTACAACATTTAATGTATGGTTTGTATTTAAAATAAATCAAAATTGTATAAAAATAGATAAATGGACATGGATGCCTCTCCTTAACCCTTCCCCCTACATTTTGCTTTATATATATATTGATTGTTAGTCTACTTAAGGATAAATAAAAATGTAAATAAAGAATACATTTTATTAAATAAGTTTTGATTTATAAGTATTGTTAGCTTATCCATAAAAATATAAATAAACAAAAACATACGATATTAAAAATATTTTTGATTTATAAGCATTGTTAGTCTACTTAAGGATAAATAAAAATGTAACATATTAAAATAAGTATTTGATTTATATTGATTGGTATCCATCTTATATAATTATAAAAAAAATGAAAAGTTTTTCTAATTAATTACAACATTTAATGTATGGTTTGTATTTAAAATAAGTCAAAATTGTATAAAAATAGATAAATGGACATGGATGTCTCTCCTTAACCCTTCCCCCTACATTTTGCTTTATATATATATATATATATATATTGATTGATTGATAGGATTCATTTGAGCATGATATTTGAATTGGGAATAAGAATTGGTCAAATATTTAATCAACTCGATTAAAACTATATCTAACTAATAACGAGGTAATACAAATGTAAACTTCAATGTAGGGAAATCTATTAGTTTACCTATTACGAAACTCAGATAAAACATCTATCAAGACAACTTTTCTTTATAATCATGGGTGTTCGGTCTAGTTTATGCACATCTTGGCTAATTCTTTAGGGTCGTGATGTTAACAGTCAATAAAACTCTTCGTGGATATGCC
Source organism: Saussurea involucrata (assembly GCA_033807775.1). NCBI lineage: Eukaryota > Viridiplantae > Streptophyta > Magnoliopsida > Asterales > Asteraceae > Saussurea > Saussurea involucrata. The sequence continues at coordinate 90,949,299 of CM066327.1, read as the reverse complement.
ATGTAGATATAAGGGGAATAATTCCTTTCTCTTTTCATTCCTTTAGATACCAATATATACAAAGATTACAAAATGGAAATGCTATTGTCGTTTCCTACGGAAATAAATTGTATAGAAGAGAAGGGTAAGGGAGAAGAAATTGTTGGTCCCGAAGGGTTATACAAGTTTGTAGAGGGGGGGGGGGGGGGGGGGGGGAGGTTGAATACAAACACAAATTTTTATCTTTCTAAATTGTTTATTAATATATATCAAACAATTTACAGTTTGTTACGGAATACGATCAAGTTAAAAACTTAATCTAAACAAACTATGAGAACACACAGATTTCTTGCACTAAGAAATAGAGAGAAAAGAAATAAGAAAACTAAGGAGAGTTTTCTAACACTAAGTAGTTCAGCGGTGGAAGAAGCCGAGCACTTCACAAATGAAGTAGAGTTCTCTATTTATACTGTATGCATTTAATGCAAGTCAGTATACCTTTACACGTGGCAACTCCTGGTTGGTTGCATGAATTTGACTTTAGCAAACATCCTAGTGGCCGCATGATGAACAGTGTAGTTGTAGAGTGGTTTGTACGATCCTGGACAAAAGGGATGTCCGTTCTGACAAAATCGTACGGGGGCGTGCAAGGAGATAAGACAAAAGTTGCTTGTAGAACATGCTTCATGATCAGCGTTCGCTGAAGGAATCTTTATCAGCGAATGATAAAGTTCAGCGTTCGCTGAAGTCTTCTACTTGAAACTTCGCATGAAATGGATAAGTCTTTTCTTCGCTGATATCCGCATCAAGTCACTAGTAGACTTAGTCACTTGTTCTTCAGCTTGGTCTTCGATTTCAGCTTCGAACTTGGTTGACGCGAATCTTGTCTTCAGGGATCATAAGCAAACAATTACAAATACAACTATCAGCGATTATTAGTGAGGCTGAACAGGCTTAAGGCTCACTGATGTACAGTGTTCGCTGAAGTTTAAATTAAAGTGTGTTTTCTATCAGCGTTACTAAACAGACTTAGTATATTTTCTTTGATGGTGAAACACTGATACATATTGTTTACTTACAATTTTCACTAAGTGTTTCTCAGGGTCATTATCAAATCACTGAGGGTTTGGATCAACAATCTCCCCCTATTTGATGATGACATAACAATAACAGAAAATTGCTAATTTAAAAACATAAGGATAAAAAGGACTCATAAAATAGTTGTCCCATTTACTGTTTTTCAGGGATCTTTTCTTAGTACTGATGGAGTAAAGTACTTTCATTGAAAATTTTCATTTAACTTCGTAAAAGATTACAAGGGAAGTGGAAAAATTACAAGTACAATGAAAAATAATTACAAGTTGTAGATCCCATTTTGACAATCAAGTAACAATGAATTGAACAATTATCGTTTATTGAATGATTATAGAGAGATACAAGATTGGAATGATGAACAACACTTTCTCTCTCTATTAGCTGTATCAAACTAATCTGATTAATCCTCTAAGCCCTTAACCTAATTTCTTCCTAAACCACACATTAAATACCTAGGCTTTAAGCCTTAGGCCCATGGCCCATAAACTCTAATTAAGCCCATTTAACCAATTAAAGGCTTTTACAAACAAATAAATAAAACTATTGTTTTCTTTATATCACTTTCTATTTTATTGGACTTTTAGTCCTAACAATCTCTCTATTAGCCGTATCAAACTAATCTGATTAATCCTCTAAGCCCTTAACCTAATTTCCTCCTAAACCACACATTAAATACCTAGGCTTTAAGCCTTAGGCCCATGGCCCATAAACTCTAATTAAGCCCATTTAACCAATTAAAGGCTTTTACAAACAAATAAATAAAACTATTGTTTTCTTTATATCACTTTCTATTTTATTAGACTTTTAGTCCTAACAATCCCCCCCTAAAGTTATATAAAGAAAAAAAAATATGATCTTGGAATCTTCAGGTCTCGATCTTCTCTCCCTCTTGAATCTTTGAAACACTTTAGTGTTGCTTGTATTCATGTATTTCACGCTCCCCCTTGAAATATGCTCTTAGTCTTCATAGGCTTTGAAAAACTTCAGAACTTGTTGAACCAATATGCTAGAAGGAGGAATCAACTTGTTGCGAACACTTCTTGATAAGGGATGAGAAGAACCATGCACTTGTATTCTTTTATGCACAGATCATAACAGTTACTCCCCCTCAACTTGATAATCTGGGTGTTTGAATTTTTAAAACGTTTCTCCCCTCATGATGATGATCTGTGTCTTTGAATCTGTATCAGTTCTCCCCCTCATGATGATTAGGAGCATCCTGAGCATCATGTAACTTCAAAGACAACACTGATGAGTAGCAAAATACCAGATAAGTGTTAAGTAACCAAAATGGGGTAAATATATAACACAGAAACACAAAAGTAACTGTTATTACAACAATTAAGAAAATTGTGTGGCCTATGTTCAGAGTTGGCATCGGGGTATCTCTGATAGGACTTCCAGTTATCACTGAAGTAAAATATTAAAAATTACTTCTCAAACTGTTTCGACAATATCACGAATGTAACACCTCTTGTCCATAAAGTCTGGATATTTTGGAAATTTTAGGGCTAAAGTGTGAGGTGTGCAACTTTAAGGACTCAATGGCAAAATTCTGAAAATAAAAGGGGTAAAACCCTCAAACCCTTCTTCATTTCTCATATGAAACGTATTGGATGCTAAGGGAGGAGGCTAGAGAGGATTTGGGAGCTTTATTGGAAGAATTGAAGAAGGAAGCTGAAGTTGGTGAAGTGTTCTTCTTCTTCAAGGTAAGCAGCCTCACATTTGCTTTCTTTGGTGATGGTGGAATTCTTAGGTTAAAGTATTTGGGGGTTTTCCATTTTTGAAGTGTTTGTAGTTTGAACTCAAAAGGGTTATGGGTTTTATGGAATGATTGTTGGTTTCTTTAAGTTTTGGTCAAGGAATCTCCATTAATGGAGTTATCCTTCAAGGGTTCTTCATTTCTTTGATTTTGGAAAAGATGGTTGTTTTATAAAATGGGTTTTGAATGGATTCCATTGGATTAAATGATGTTTTGATGTTTGGGAATTGTGGGGAAAGGTTTAGAACATCGATTACCTCAAGTTGGAGGCTTAATATCGATTTGGGATGAGTTGGGATTGAGAAAGGGTGAGTTTTCGGCTGAAAATCGGATGCAGGTGCTCCACGCGGTTCTTGGCGCGGGTGGACTAGCGCGAGCATCAGCACCAAAGGCTGTCCAGTGCTCCGCGCGGTTCTTGGCGCGAGGGGACTAGCGCGAGCATCAGCGCTAAGCTCTGTCGCATGTTTTCGACTCTTGTTTCGTGTACTGTTTAAGGCTAGGATTGTGGCATCATCTAAGGGTTGTTTTGGGGTTTATTAGGGATTTTTTGGGATGTAATTAGATAGTTTAACACCACTATTATGACGTCTAATTCAGGTCTTCGGTTTGAGCTAAAACGAGTTTTGGAGTGTGTGTCAATTTGCTAAAGCACAGGTGAGTTTCCTTAACTCTTTTGTGCAAATGAAATGTTTTCCTAAAGTTTTCATAACTGAATTTGGTATTGAGCATGATGGCATGATTATAAACTATGAAAAGCTTTGTTATTACATGATTGGGATTGTTTATAAATACACGCATGTTATGAAAATATTGATAAATGCACATGTTTGGCTTACGTGATATATTCCATTACTTGACATGATGTTTTGGAGCCGGGTTGCACAGTGGGAGTAGTGTACCTTGGGATATCATATATCCCTTGGGAGTTGATTTATTCACCCCGTATGTATGGAATCCGTTTCCTGTGTATGTGGGAATGGGGAGTCTGCTTGGGCCCCGTAGGCGAAAGGGGAGTTGGCTTGGGCCCCGATCGTAGATACAACCGTGTGGTAGAGATTGTCTATGAACACTGTGCAATTACCCATGTGTGATGTTGATTGGTTGAAATGTTTTTGATGGGCCTTTAAGACGGTTTTCATATTGATATATGTGGTTGTTAAACTGTTTTCGGGAGGGAATTCACTAGACCTCATGGTCTAACCCTCGCTTTTCAAAAATTAAAACAATTCTTAGGTTAGAGTTTTTTTTGGGGTTTCATCTAGAGAAGATGGAAAGAGGTGGCGCTGTAAAAGTAGAGTAGTCTAGTGGGGGCTTGTAGTTCACCGTCGAACTTCTTGTAGCATCTCAGTTGTGAATGGGTTTATCCGCTGCGTACTTAGAGTTAGAATCGATGTAATATGTACATTTTAGGACCGTTTTTGGTTGTAACGTTATGATTTATGTTTTATGGATTTTGGGTTGTTACAAATGGTATCAGAGCCATAGTTTAAGGGATTTAGGTGACCGGATGGGCCTAAACTTAATATGTGGAGTAAGGGAGACACAACTAAGATATAGGAAGCTAGTAGGAAAGACCTTAATCATTGAGAACCTTGACAATTATTGAGGACCCTCATGTAAGGTAAATTCAAAATCGCATCTGGCCAATGTTATTATGAATTTACAGGTGCATGGATGTACTCAACCTCTATTGTCGGGATGATTGGTGAGTGTGATAGTATGTAGAAAGTTCTAACCTTGCAATTGATAGCAGAGGGCTGATGTGCATGGGAGATCACTCGTGAAGTCATGTTTATACCTTCTACAAGAAGTGTTGTTTGAAATATTAATGAGTCGGCTGGAGGTATAATTTCTTGGGATTCAAAAGGAATGAATGGTTGGTTAGGGACAAACTCCTAGTTTATAGTGAGTCCCCACTCTTGGAATTGATGTGTCGATCAGTTGGGATAGGAAGTGGGGACTATGTTGGAATCTTGAAAGCTTCAATTCAAGATCGAGTGAGGGAATCTAACCTTTGACTCTTTAGTCAAGCGGTTTAGTGGCAAAGAAAATGAAGGAAAGATATCAGTGTTGGATTGAAGTATGCGACGAGCAGAAGGCGAGGTATTAGGCCAGTTTGGAAACCATGTGGAGTGGTCGAACAGGTGGGTTGTGAAGCACCTGTATAGCGAGTTGTTGCAAGGGTGCGGAAGCGACTGTTGGTCAAAGTAGAGTGACAATGACTAGTCGATGTGAGTACAATGGTTGATCTTGTTAGAGAGAATAGCCTTCAATTGCATATTGAGTCTCATGCATTATGTCATTCAATGTGTTACATGAGTTCTTTCATGTTAAAAGTATGTACGTGCATGATGAATTTATTGTTTTGGGAAATAAGATCATGTGTGCAAGCGTGTGTTTAAAGAAAAAGATAAACTTGTTTACGTTGCACGATAAATTTTGAACTTGGTGATTTGTGAATTATTTCACGTTTTTCTTTATGTTGAGAGAATCTTCGTTGCGAAAATCAAGGGAACGTTTAATTGCAAAGTTTTTATAACCAAAATGAGTATTGACACGCTATTATCATATAAATAAGTGTGGGAGTCGACTAACTCACTTTGTGTATGTGATTTCGTTCAGAACTTTTCTAGTTGTATTAGAAAGGTTTTATTGGATATATTTTGTTGTGCCGACATCGATTTGGTTGGACAAGGGTGTGAATTATCGTAGGGTTGCATGTGAGCGATCCTTGCGGTCGATGTGTTTTACTATTCAGCTTGAGTGGTATTGTGTCATGCATACCCAAGCTTGTTTTTTGATATTGTATCTATTAAATTTTCAAATGCGCAAATGATTTCAATTGTTTTGTCATCATGCATGAAAGCTATGGACTCGCTAGGTCAGGAGGGATATTATAATCGAGATTAAGGAAAGGTTTGGGGAGTTGAAATTGTCGGTTGACCAGAATATGGTCGAGTTATGACCTTCGTGTTTCCATTAGAGGGAGGTGGTGAATAGTGGAAGTCTCGGGCAATGAATTCAGAAATGTTAGTACGATTGAACTTTAGACTCTCGTTTGATTATTTGAGAATGGTTTTAGTTTGGGGTGAAATTCGAGGTTGTCGAAGTGATTCTAATGGTTGCATGTTAATAAGTGGCGTTATGGTTCTTGATGAAATGTTGTCGGTTTTGATCCTAAGTTTTGGGGTGGTCATGTAATTAGATTTTGCATTAAGGAAGTCTTGTGTTTTCCTCAAGTGAGAATGGTGGGATATAAAGTTGGTTATGATGCGTAGGATGGAGTGGATTCCGTTGGAAATCCTGGTTTGTCGGAAATTATGGGAACATCATCATGTTGTCTATTGATGTCGAGGTTTGTGATTGTTTATATTATCCCAAGTTGAAGGCATTGTTAGCAGATAGAAGCTAGAGAAGTATCCCTGTTGGGTGTGGATGTAAGAGGTCGTTCGGGGAAAGGCGTTTACTGCCATGAGGTTGGATCACCTCGTGTGGGCATTAGAAAAACGGAAGATCACCAGTGTGGGATAAGTTTAGGTGTGAATCCTGATTTGGAGATTTATGAGAGGTAATCCAGAATGGCAAGTATGCTTGAATGAAACGTGGAATTGTAGACGGTAATGTGTTTTTGCTGTTTGAGAACAAAAGAGTGAACGGTATTTGGCGACTACCTAAAAGAAGAGCGTGTATTCTTCACGATTCTGTTGGATTTTTGGTGAGCTCATCTAATTTTGAGTGGGTATCGATGAGGACGCCATATTCGATTAGTCTGTGGTGCTGTGTTGTGGATTTAAAATTCATTGGGAAGGTTGAAATATTCCTGAAGTATAAATAAATTCTGGTGAGTAGGTTAACTCATTTGGAGAACGGGAAACGCGTGGTGCTTTCGACCACGGGGTGATGTTTCAAGGATGACTGATCGATTATCGCGGGTGAGAATTGTAGTACGACCGTTTGGTTATGTATAGTAACGTAAGCACTACCGATACGCTTGTAATGGTCAGAAAAAGGAGTGGGTGTTGTTGGGTGGTCGATGTTTCATGCTAGCGTAAAGAGGTGAAGTCAGTATGTCTGAATTAGTGGGTAAACCGAAAGTAAGAATGTTGGTAAGTGGCACCGAAAAAGTGGAGCAATATCTAAAGCAATGTCATTGGCAAGCATATGATCTTCTAGCGAGGGTATGATAAAACAATCATGGTATATGTTATGGTTTAAGTATGAGAAACCGATTTTGTGCGACTGGTCTAAAGCTTACACCTAATAGTGAGCCGCTCTTTGGAAGCACATTTTATGTTTTCGAGAAGAAAGGGAAATATGTGGTCGAATGTAGTGCTCTGGATGAAAGACCATTGGATTAGCCGTAGTATCGTCGGAAAAGAAAATGTTCGAGTGAACTTTGTTTCGGTTTTTAAGAGTATTTGGAATAACTTTGTGTGAGCGTGGTCACTCTTCCTAGTGGGCAAGTGAAGTTTGAGTTTATTTCAAAAGGGTGGGCGGATTTTGCAGATGTTAGATTGTGAAAGCCTTCTTGTTATAATTATGTATGCAAAGAGGGTAATGGTGTGTTGGTTGACATTAGTGTGTGATCAATGGAGTTTCAGAGGAGCGAAGTGCTATTTGTGCCAGGCGTGTGCTGTATTGGAGAGATGTAAATTTTTTTGAAGAGAATGTGGTCCGATTAAGGAACTCGTGATTGTGAGTTTAAAGTGACGATCCAAGGATGACTTTGTGTTATGGTGGCGATTCGAGTGGGTATTCTTTGGTTGGGGATCCGTGTTGTTAGAGAATTAAATTTGTGCGTGAAGCTCTTAATTTAGACACGTTTTAAAAACCGTGAGTCCAGGCGTGGACAAGCAGCTGATACTTATTGCGTTGGTATGGTTGTTTGGGTGTTCATATTTTGCAATGTACCGACATAAGAAAGTCGTTGTTAGTCGGAGGACGATTTCGAAGGATATCGTACGCATATGATTCGATCGAAAATGTTTGGATTATTGAATGGAACTAAGTTGTTTAGATTGAAAACATGAGTCGTTGATCTCAAGTCGGGGGACAACTGGATGCGGAACACATCCCCATAGAAAGGAGTAGCGTGTTTCAAGAGGAAAGTGAAGTTGGACCACGTTTTATTGGACCAATGGCAGTTATAGAAAGAATTAGAGAGATAATGTATGAATTAAATGCACTCGGTTAAGTTATGGAACATTCATGGTGTGTTTTACGTCCCTATTTTGGGGAGTGTTGGTTGGAATTTTGGTAGGGTGTTACCTTTGCAAACAATGCGAATGGATGAGGAGTTGGATTTTGTTGTATCGTTGGAAACGATCATTGGGCTGGAAAGTCGAGAAGTTGAAATACAAAGAAGTTGGTCCGGTGGAGGTGCAATTGCAACTCTTAAAAGTTAATAGCCAATGTAAGATTTGGAATCAGAAGCTATTTCCAAATGCCCGCATTTGTTCAGCAATGGAATTCCGAGGACGCAATTCTTTTGAGGGGAGATATTGTAACACCTCATGTCCATAAAGTCTGGATATTTTGGAAATTTTGGGGCTAAAGTGTGAAGTGTGCAACTTTAAGGACTCGGTGGAAAAAATCTGAAAATAAAAAGGGTAAAACCCTCAAACCCTTCTCCATTTCTCATAGGAAACGTATTGGATGCTAAAGGAGGAGGCTAGAGAGGATTTGGGAGCATTATTGGAAGAATTGAAGAAGGAAGCTGAAGTTGGTGAAGTGTTCTTCATCTCCTTCAAGGTAAGCATCTTCACATTTGATTTCTTTGGTGATGGTGGAATTCTTAGGTTAAAGTCTTTGGGGGTTTTCCATTTTTGAAGTGTTTGTTGTTTGAACTCTAAAGGGTTATGGGTTTTATGAAACGATTGTTGGTTTCTTGAAGTTTTGGTCAAGGAATCTCCATTAATGGAGTTATCCTTCAAGGGTTCTTCGTTTCTTTGATTTTGGAAAAGATGGTTGTTTTATAAAATGGGTTTTAAATGGATTCCATTGGATTAAATGATGTTTTGATGTTTGGGAATTATGGGGAAAGGTTTAGAACATCGATTACCTCAAGTTGGAGGCTTAATATCGATTTGGGATGAGTTGGGATTGAGAAAGGGTGCGTTTTCGGCTGAAAATCGGGTGCAGGTGCTCCGCGCGGTTCTTGGCGTTGGTGGACTAGCCCAAGCATCGGCGCCAAAGGCTGTCCAGTGCTCCGCGCGGTTCCTGGCGTGAGTGGACTAGCGCGAGCATCAGCGCCAAGCTCTGTCGCGTGTTTTCGACTCTTGTTTCGTGTACTGATTAAGGCCAGGATTGTGGCATCATCTAAGGGTTGTTTTGGGGTTTATTAGGGATGTTTTGGGATGTAATTAGATAGTTTAACACCACTATTATGACGTCCAATTCAGGTTTTTGGTTTGAGCTAAAACGGGTTTCGGAGCGTGTGTCAATTTGCTAAAGCACAGGTGAGTTCCCTTAACTCTTTTGTGCAAATGAAATGTTTTCCTAAAGTTTTCATAACTGAATTTGGTATTGAGCATGATGGCATGATTATAAACTATGAAAAGCTTTGTTATTACATGATTGGGATTGTTTATAAATACACGCATGTTATGAAAATATTGATAAATGCACATGTTTGGCTTACGTGATATATTCCATTACTTGACATGATGTTTTGGAGTCGGGTTGCACCGTGGGAGTAGTGTACCTTGGGATATCATATATCCCTTGGGAGTTGATTTATTCACTCCGTATGTATGGAATCCGTTTCCTGTGTATGTGGGAATGGGGAGTCTGTTTGGGCCCCGTAGGCCAAAGGGGAGTGATAGGCGGGTTCACACCCCCCTAAATCTTACCGCAAGTGTACGGGTCGAAATCAAGTAATAGTACTAGAAAGTACGAGTATCGAACACAGGGAACTAGGAACTGAGTATCACAATTACTATAAGATCTATTAACTGAACTTCGCAACTTTGAGTGGTTGATACTTGACTAATTAAATGCAAGCAAAATAAATCAAACACAAAACAGTAGACAGCTTAAGAGACTTCAGATAGAGAAAACAGTTGAGGGTTGGAAATCTTAAGACTTTCACATACAAACGCTTGACTCAAAACAGTTACCAGTTATTCCCCTTAATGAATACCCAACCTTAAAGTCACCGTTGTTCTTTCTCAATCAACAACGAGTTTTATTTTGAAGACACAAGTTTTATCTCTCGATCTTAACTCATGAAACTCAAAACACATTAAAAACAAGATTTAACGGGACTAAAGCTTAATTTGATATCTCTATCCAAATTTCCACCTTAGGCATGCAATTTCTAGTTCTAGATTAACAATTAATTCTCTCGAACTTAATTGTTCACAACAAATCAAATGTAAATTGGCCAAATTCACAAAAGCATTAAGTACTAAATCACATGCTTCATTAAAATAGGAAAAACTGATAAAAATCTCAAGTCATTTGTTCATAAGCTTAAATCAAATTCATTCCAACCCCAACATCTAGAAATTAGTTCATGTTGGTGGTGGATTCAAACACAAGAGAAAGAAAAGCGAAAGTGTATCTAAACATGGTAATTGTAAACGTGATAGATGTGATGATGAACTCCCTTCTCTCGTGCTCGTATCTACTTCGCGTGTTGAACGTCACCTCGATTGGTCCTCTACCTTGGCTCCAAAAGACGTGAAAAGTCTCCAGAAATCGCCCCCAAGCTGCTCCCGTTCGTCGTGTGCGAGATAATGAAAAGTGATAACCTAAAATCCGGAAAAACACTAAAAATACGTATGGAACAGAGAGTTCCGCGGTCTTGCCCGTGGTTTGCAAACCGCGGGGGAAACCGCGCGTGTTTCTGATGTCTTCCGGGTCAGATTCTGGTTCTGGTTCGGGCGCGGGTCTTGGGCTTGGATCTTGGGCTTTCGTTGGGCTTCGTTTTGGCTCTCTTTGAGGCTCTTTTCGGCTTATTTTCTCGATGATTAATGTCTTTTAGATAACCTGCACATTTCACTCGATAAACCATAAAATCCCGCTTCTTTGCTATCAACACAAGACAATCTCATTGGTTTGAAAACCGAAAATAACGCCAAAAAGTGGCGTTATCAACAACCCCAAACCGAGTGTTGCTTGTCCTCAAGCAAATTAGCGATAAAACTAGAATAAAAGCATATATCAGTGAAATATAATAACTGCACAACTCCCAATTGGTACCATGTAATGCACTGGTGATTTCCCATACCCGTGAATTGCTTATCTCACTCTCGCCTCATTCTTATTCTGTTTGATCTATGGCCTTCCATTGTAAGTTGAACTCGTGACTGCTCCGTTTCCATTAAGGTCGTACTAGGTCTAAACATAGTAGGGAAAACATTTCTCCTCGACCCTACCTCACGGGATTCTCTCATTTCGCTCGAACCTATGTTGTCGCACATGGTGTCATGTATAGGAGGTTATGTACAAGAATACTCGAAATTTACATGACAACTCTAATGAAAGACGCACAAATGTCCAAAAGTCGATCTCAGAAGGAATCGAGTAGCAAGACAGGGAATGTTGGCAAAGGTGGTCGTATACCCTAATCACGTTTTCCAGAAGATCATCCAGGTCTTTACAAGGGTTGTAATGGGTCTAGGGTTATGGCTAAGAAACGAAGGGTAAAACGGTTCAAAGATCCTTGGTGTGTCAACTTTAGCAATTCTGAACTTCCTAGCTTTATTTTCTATCATTTGGCCCTCTTTGTCACTGCTGGAGTCGCTTTGACTCTCTTATTTAGCTGTAGATAGCTATCTAAACTATGTTTTTTTAAGCAGCATTGGCTCTCTTTATTCGCTTGGGCTACATTGGCCCTCTTTTCTATTTATTCTCATGACTGGCCTGTATTCTTTCTTTTTCGCTCTATCTTCTGCTATTCATTACCGCTTCTGATTGACACACTTTTTGATAAAGGTTGTCTAAGGCTTTTGGTTGGGGTTTAATTGTGGGTTTGAACTGAACAAGTGGTGAGTGTTTGACTTCAAAAGGGGGTTATGGTTACACACAATATGGGTAAAAAGGTACGATAGCTAAAAACAGGGTTAAACATGCACACAATGCCTGGAATCATCTCTTAAGGTCCACACGATATGGTCTACTACACCCTTACCCAATATCCCGATGGTTGACTTTGCTACTCAATGCAATAATATAGCAAGATCATTCTATATTCACGACAACGAATTCGAAAAAGTGTATATGAATTAAGTGTTTAAATCCCTCGAAATGAAAGACGTCTTTTAGGCTCAAATCTCTCCATTGGTGGTCTCCACTAATGTCCCTAGTCATGTCCTTTCCCGGTCTTTCCCTAATGGTCACGTTACTATCACAAGATTCTTCAAACACTGGTCGGTCTCAATCATTCAAAACAAAAAATTTAGCTAATGCGATCTAAGCATGCAGAGGTGCGGGAAATCTACGTGCATAAACGTGGGCCCGATTGGGCAACCCCAAACCTTACCCACATATTGTCCCCAATGTGCAAGTGTCGGCGTAGGCGATACTAAGACAAGTATCGTTGTGCGGTTATTACATGTATCAGACAGGTGAGACACAACATTAACGCTCAAACCTCAAAGAGCTAGTCTCACTAAAATATGGCCACCCCAAACCTAGGCCGTGGCCTAGGTTGGTCAACTAAAGCCAACCCCAAACCTAGGTAAAACCGAGGTTTGCACAGGAGTAAAAGTGAGTGTGTAGATGTTTGAAAAGCGAGACACCCCAAACCTAAGTGAAACTTAGGTTTGTTGTATCTCGTTTAACTAATACGAAAACAAAACATCATACACCACTCGTTAACAGAGTTAGAACATACCTGTTTGCCCGGATGGAGGAGATTCTCTTAAAATTGGATCGCCCAGTTGGAAGACATCGGAGAAAGCGGAGAAGGGAAGTGCAAAAACAAAAGGAACAAAGAAAAAGACGAAAGAGAGCAAAGAAACGAAACACACAAAGCAGGAAAAGAAAACACTGCACGAGAAACGACTGGAGGCAACAGGAAGCCGCGCGGTTTGGAAACCACGGCACAAACCGCGTAAGTCTCTGTTTCAGAAATTCATCTAGAGACCCCCGCGGTTTTCCGCGCGGTTTGTAAGCCGCGGGAAATCCCGCGGGACCCACTGTTCCAGCCCCTTTTTTGTATTTTTCAATTTTTTTTTTGTAAATAAAATCACTCAAAAACATAAAATAAAAGAAAACGCAAACCTCGGTGGGTTGCCTCCCACCCAGCGTCGTAGTTACAGTCGTGGCACGACTATGTGGCTCTCAACTTGGCTCGGTGTTCGCAGAATTGACTTGCCCACACTTACGGTCTTCCGCAGTCTCTTCCACAGCTGGTTTTACTTGATCCTCGGACTCCTCTTCACTTCTTTCTCTCACCCTCTCGAACATCTTGAATACTAACTTCTCACCACCAACCCTCAGGGTCATCTCTCCTTCCTCCATATCTATCAGTGCTCTGCTCGTGGCCAGAAAGGATCTTCCCAATATCAACGGAACCTTTTCGTCTTCATCCATATCCAGCACCACAAAGTCTACAGGGAAGTAGAACTTGTCAACTTTGATCAGTACGTCTTCTATCACTCCATATGGATATATGATCGATCTATCCGCGAGTTTAAGTGTCATGTATGTAGGTTTCACTTCCCCCAATCCCAGTTTCCTGAAAATAGAAAGAGGCATTAAGTTAATACTTGCCCCTAAATCACATAATACTTTATTGAAACTAAGATTTCCAATATGAGCGGGTATAGTAAAACTCCCTAGATCCTTAAGCTTCGGGGGAAGCTTGTTCTGAATGATGTCACTACACTCTTCAGTAAGTGTAATGGTAGACTAGTGCTCGATTGCCCTTTTCTTGGATAGGATCTCTGTTGCGTAAAAACAATATGTGTATTTCGCAGTGGGTTGCAAACTGTCCACAGTGGGAAGCGCAAGTGTACACTGTCCACTATGATCGTCACAGCAAGTAATAGTCGGTAAAATACCGGAATCGAATCCACAGGGACTGGACAATCAAGACAATATGGTTCTTATGAACTCCTTTTACAAGTTTCGATTAGAGAAGAAAATAATATCTTGAGTTGGTTTGGTGAAATAACTACTTTTAACGATTTTACTAAAGATTTAAAAGATGGAATGTAAGTTAGATTTTCCCTAGATTTTATAGTAAATACTTTATCTCAAAAAGTGATCCTTGTAATTGAAGTCGGTCTTTTCGCTAGAAAAGTCCGGTTACAAAATACTCACACCGTTAAGTGAAAATCCCATACTTGTTGTACTTGTTGTTTTGTCAATGGTAATCTCAGAATGGACCCTCTCGGGCCTCGATGGAATGTGTAGAGACAAATACTCTAAGTGTTTTACATACACAAATTAGCTTGTCTACTACTCCAGTGGGGAGAGATTAGCTCACTGTGCTGACCTCACTCTCGTAAGTGTCATAAGAATTCTTTCGAACTCCCTAGCATTATCCAAGCTCGTGTCACTACGTTCTACCCATTTCTGAGTTGAGAACTAGACTTTTAGATCCTTACAAGTGATCGGCTTGTTCGCATCCTTGGGGTATAATCGAGAATGAATAACCAAAACAACAAATATTCTAAGTATAAAGATTACTCAAGCATTTTCTCTAAAATCTAGGTACTTCTCTTGCCTACATCCCAAAGGATGTTTAGCCTAGCATAACTGAAGTAAATAAAACACAAGATGAAGATTTAGACATGATTGAAAAAGTGACTTTGAATTACTGCTCACAGTGGGGAACGTATGTTGCCCACTGTTCGAGAACTACAACTGAAAGTTAAAATAGAACTTTAAAAACACCAGAAATTAAAGTTACACTACTGCAGAAAATTAAAACTAACAATTGTTCTAAACTTGTGAGAATTTTAATCTACAAACTAAGATGCTTGCTAAAATTAAAGATTGACAATTGATTGATGATGATCCATTTAATGACCCAAGCCCTTCCTTTTATACACCAAGGAAAGATCTTGGGTAATACCCAATGAGATCTTTTGACTTTGCATCAGCTGAATTATGGGAGCACAAGGACCATTTGTGCCCCATGTTTCTTCTTTAACCAAGGGCTTGATGCTTCTAACCATGGGACTCTTCAAAAAGTTGACTTCTAGGCTCTTAGGTATGAATATTAAATTCACTTTGCCATCTTCTTTAGGAGCAAGCCTAGAATAAAATAATCCCCATGCTTGTACTTGTTACTGAACCTTCTAACTGCCCCCACCATGCTGTCTAACTCAGATTTCTTCTTTTTGTCTTTTCCAGCGGCAGCAGTGGGGAGCCGGAGTGAGCACTGTTCACGTCACTGCAGATAAAACGTGAAAACTACCCAAAATCCACCAAATAATTTATTAAACACAAAGGTTTACTCCATTTGCTCATTTTCGACATTTATACTAAGAATGGGGGTTTTTGAGAGGCGGAATGGCTAAATTTGACAAAATAAAATCCGAAATTCAAAGAAATAATAACTCTATAAATAGAGTTATCACAACCTCAAACCTAAACCATTACTTGTCCCCAAGTAATAAAATATATACAAAACAATGCATTTGAAATTTTAGGGACTTACCGACTCTTTACTTTGAATGGACGTTGATCTCCTCCTTTAGATACTTCTTTCGGTTCCAAAATTGAAGTTTCACTTTTGTATTTGACGAAATCTTTCCCTTGTTCACAATTGAAAAATAGGGCTTTTCTTGGGTTCGAAAGGTTTTCGGCTTTGAAGATTTTTCCAAGGGTTTTTGCACGGATTTCCAAACATGGGCCGAAGATCTCGCTTTGAGAATTTTTGATTGAGAAAGTGAGTGGTTTAGATTTTTCGTGGATATACACGCACACTTTCAGGCTTTATTTGGGTATGGCTATTTTTGTGAGAGTGGGCATTCTGATGGTCCAGAAAAGGCACACCATCTTTTTCTGGGAGTGGGCACTTTGATGGTCCAGAAAAGGCACACCATCAACTTTGTTAGTGCAACTCCGTTTTTTTCTTCTGTTTTTGTATTTTTGTATTTTTCTCTTTTTTTTGGGAGGTGGGTAAGGCTTTACCCACCTCAAACTTATGACCTCACAGTGTCCTCACTGTGGACAGACTGGAAGTTACCACCTCAAACTTAAAACTGCACAGTGTCCCCACTGTGACTTGGAAGGATTCAATGAGGTGTGTTGGGGGGGAATATTTTGTGTTTGGATGAAAAAAGGACCTATTTCACCTTGTGGGATAAGTTGAGATATGTACTTACAAAAGGGACCCTTGAATTGTCGGAAACCGAGAGTTGTATCCTAAAAAGGAAAAAAAATCATGCAAGCATTTAAACCAAATAATCAAGTTAGTAACCAAAATTACCTACCTACGGTAGGATTTTCATGCATCGTTAACGGATAGTTTAAAGCAGCAAAAGTGTCAAAATCCTAGCCCTAGGCATCATACAGAAAATTAAATTGTTTTTGGGAACAAACTGGTAAAACCAATGTTTTAACAAACCATTCAGTGGCTCGGGGTGGTACTTGGTGAACTGTCGGCATCATCCTCCGCAAAGTCATCCTCACTAGCATACGTTGCGCAAATATCCTCGGGAAAGCTCGGGAGTTGGGCTGCCAACACCGGGTTGGTTTCATTCACAAACTGCCCCATGACCTCATCCCGTTCCCGCGTGTACATCCAAAAAGAATTCGTGGCCCTTCCTTGGTATCTTTGCTCGGCTTCCATCAAGTCTAAGCGGTAATTGATCTTACGTAAAGCTGCCAAGATTTCGGTCATTTGATTGCTGGAAGGTCCTGCATCGGTAGTGCGCACCGGTGTACAAGGCGTTTTTGCAACGTGCTCCTCAGCTATGAACACAGTGGGGTTAACAGTCCCCACTATGGGGATATCTTCTTCCTGCTCGGGTGGAGGGGTGGTGATGTGCCGTCCCATCTTTCGGATGGTTCCCACATTGATATTACTCGTGGAATCTAACCACTGGTCCTCCACAGCCGACGGTACACCTGCGTCTATCATCAACGAAGTAATAAGGCAAGGGAGGGGCAAAATTACCTTCTTCCGAGTACGCGCTTGATCGATGGCCGCATGCATGAGTGCCCACGTTGATCCTTTTTCCCGTGAGGATGCAGTACAACAGCGCACACTTATGCATCGACAAAGTGGTGTCGTGCGAAGTTGGGGATAATGAAGCACAGAGAAACTGGAACCAAACGGCAGCCTCGGTAATGAGGGAACCAACATTTAGGCACCGTCGTTGACCGTCCTTATTCCATGGTTTCCCTTCAGCTGCTATCTCTCTTAAAATGAGGTCCTCACTTGCGGGAGTCATCTTCTTCAAGAACTGCGCAAACTCACAAATACCCGAATTTCCTCTCCCCAATACTCGGTTAATTTCCCCTGGATTGTAACAAACTTTCCTACCTAGAACTACCACAAATGGGTCTTTACTTTGAGAGGCCTCGGCGTAAAATTCACGCACTAGCGAGGCATTGGCACGTCGATTAGCAGCAGAAATAATCGACCAATCATGCACCAGAATTCTATCCTTGACAAATGAATTAGCTTCAACGAAATCGGGGTCAAAACCCCTCTCTAATTTCAACTTTTGCTTCGCAATGCAGTCAAAGTGGGCAGCCACCTCCGGGGAGGTGAACTGCCTGGGCACCCCACTGGGGGAATGCTCAGTACCCACGATGGATTGATGTGGGTTTTGGGTTTGAATTTGTTCATCCCCATCATCAATTTCCATAGACGATGAACTTAGAGAGGTTGCAGGGTTTTTACCTTTTCGTGAATCTTGCTTAGCAGGCCTCTTTGTCGGTGTTTTTCGTGCCCTGGCCACCGTGGATCTGGTAACCACTCTCCTCTTCTTTTCGGCCTGGGGAATAGGGTTCTCCCCACTGTGGACATCTTCCGAAACAACACTCTTCTCCTTATCAAACTTAAAACCAACATACTGACTCTGATAATTTTCCTCCACTATTCTCTGCAACTCCTCGTTCTCAGCAAACAATTCTGCTTCAGCCTTCTTCCTCTCCTCCTCGAAGATCCTCTCCTTTTCTGCCTTAATCCTTGCATCCTCTAGTTTCTTTTCTTCCTCTTCTTTACGGACTCTTTCCTCCTCTTCTCTACGCCTTCTCTCAGCGTCCTCCTTCCTCTTTCTTATCACTTCCTTTCGTTGAATGTATTCCTCCTCCAATCGCCGTTCTTCCTCTTCGGCTTGCAGAGCCTCGATGTCAAAAAGGCTGGTACTCGTGGTTGAGACGCGTGGAGAGGAAATAGCCTTCGGGCTTTCTTGTTTGGAGGAACCTTCGTCTGGTGCACCAGATGTCATCGGTGCACTAGAAGTCACCGGCTGCTCGCCGGAGACCGGCGGCAGTTCGTTAAGGTCACCGGTGATGGTTTCCGGTGGGGTGTTTTCGGTGTTTCGACGGCGGATTGCCGCTCGAGTAGGTGCTTGAGGGTTCGAAATCGGCCTCTTACTTCTAGCCATTGGATGGATTTTGGTTCTGGTTCGTGAGAGAGAAATGGAGAAGAAAAAGATGGTTTTTGAATATTTGGAAGCAAAAGTGGTTTTTGGAGAGTTAATGATGGTAAAAGTGGTTTAGGGTTGAACCGTCGGTTTTCAGGAGAGAGAGAGAGAAAAGGACAATGATGATTTTCTTGGAAAATGGAGAACTAGGGTTATGTGGCAGCAAAAGTTGAGTAGTTGGCAGAAAAAGTGAAGTCTTGTCAGCATTGGGCCCCACAAATGGTCCCATCATCCGTCAGATTCCAGAGTGGGGAGCGCAGTGACTTGCTCCTTCCCCACTGCGAAGCGTTTTGTTGATTTTTTCTTTTGAAAATTTGGAGCTGTGCCTACACACATGAAATCAGACTACCATGCAATATTAAAAAGAACAAAAAGAATAAAAACACAGCAAATAACAGAAATAAAATATTTACAAGTGGACCCAAAGTTTCTTAATCATAGTGCGGTGGGGAGTGGGCAGGGATGTGGGCACTCTCATGTAGAAAATGCTTTACCCTTTTCCCGTTGACTTTAAAGGTCTGACCAGACTGTGGAGACTTTAATTCCACTGTTCCAAAGGGACTCACCTTCACAATGGTGTATGGTCCCGTCCATCTGGATTTGAGTTTACCTGGGAAGAGCTTGAGACGGGAGTTGAATAGTAGTACCTTTTGTCCTTCCAAAAATTCCCTATGGTTGATCCTACGATCGTGCCACATCTTGGTCTTCTCTTTATACAACTTGCGTTCTCATAGGAGTGATAACGCAACTCCTCTAACTCATGCATTTGTAAACTTCTTTTGATACCCGCAGCATCCTCACTCATGTTAAGCTCTTTAAGGGCCCAAAACGCCTTTTGCTCCAATTCAATCGGTAAGTGGCAAGCTTTGCCAAAAACTAATTTAAATGGAGACATCCCCAAAGGAGTTTTATAGGCCGTTCGGTAGGCCCAAAGAGCATCATCAAGTTTGGTTGACCAATCTTTTCGGTGCGGTTTAACAACTTTTTCCAAAATCCCTTTTATTTCACGATTTGAAAGCTCGGCCAAACCATTGGTTTGCGGATGGTATGCGGTGGCCACTCTATGATGAATATCATATTTAGCAAGAACAGCGGCCATGATTTTATTTACAAAATGGGTACCCTCGTCACTAATCAATGCCCGTGGTGTTCCAAAACGAGTGAAAATATTTTTATGCAAAAATTTCACCACGGTGTTGGCATCATTTGAGTGGCAAGCAATGGCTTCTACCCATTTTGAAACGTAATCTACCGCTACCAAAATATACAAGTTGTTGTTGGAATTTGGAAAAGGTCCCATGAAATCGATTCCCCAAACATCAAAAAGTTCGACCTCGAGAATGTTGTTAAGAGGCATTTCATTTCTTTGCGAAATGTTCCCTGTACGTTGACACTGCTCACAATTTTTCACAAATTCATATGAGTCTTTAAAAACAGTGGGCCAAAAGAATCCACTTTGCAAAATTTTTGCAGCGGTACGGTTTCCACCAAAGTGACCACCGTAGTGGGATGTGTGACAACCATGGAGGATTTGATGTTGCTCACTCCCATGGACACAACGCCTCAATATTTGGTCCGCCCCTATCTTATACAAGAACGGATCGTCCCAAACATATTGTCGTGTGTCGTGTAAAAATTTCTTAAATGGTTGTCCAATCATCCCATCGAGCTTAAGTCCACTAGCTAAAAAGTTTGCAATATCAGCATACCAAGGAACATTATTCTCATGATGCTGAGCGGATAACAATTGTTCATCAGGAAAAGTTTCTTTTACCGGAGTGGGATCAGGAGTGGGATGAACAGTTCCCACTGTCTTCTCAATTCTTGACAGGTGGTCAGCGATCTGGTTACTTGTTCCTTTTCTGTCTACGATTTCCAGATCGAACTCCTGTAGCAATAATACCCATCTAATCAATTGTGGCTTGGAATCGGCCTTGTTGATCAAATATTTAATTGCCGCGTGATTTGTGTGTACTATCACCTTCGTCCCTATCAAGTATGACCTGAAACGATCAAAAGCAAACACCACCGCAAGTAATTCTTTTTCCGTAACAGTGTAATTAATCTGAGCTTCAATCAGTGTTTTACTTGCATAATAAATGGGGTGAAAGACTTTGTTCTTTTTCTGTCCGAGAACAGCCCCCACAGCCCACTCGCTGGCATCACACATTACTTCGAATGGGAGTGACCAATCAGGAGTGGTCACTATGGGTGCTGTGACTAATGCTTCCTTGATTTTTTCAAAAGCCTCTCGGCATGCTTGGGAAAAAATGAAATCTTTTTCGTGTTGTAATAGGTTGCATAGGGGTTTTGTAATTTTCGAAAAATCTTTGATGAACCTCCTATAAAAACCCGCATGACCCAAAAAAACTTCGAATGCCTTTTACCGTGGTGGGTTCGGGAAGTTGTGCTACTACTTCAAGCTTGGCTTTATCAACTTCCAACCCTCTTCTTGAGACAAGATGTCCTAACACAATACCCTCTTCGACCATAAAATGACATTTTTCCCAATTTAAAACTAGGTCGTGGGTTTCACATCTCACTAGGCTTTTCTCTAAATTTCCCAAACAATTTTCGAATGATGTCCCTATCACAGAAAAATCGTCCATAAAAACTTCTATGGTGTCTTCTATCATGTCGGTGAAAATGGCCATCATACAACGTTGAAAAGTGGCGGGGGCATTACATAATCCAAATGGCATTCTCCAGAATGCAAAAGTGCCGTAGGGACAAGTAAAGGTGGTCTTTTCTTGGTCCTCGGGTGCAATGTGGATTTGGTTGTATTCGGAGTATCCATCTAGAAAACAATAAAATTCTTTTCCCGCCAACCTATCAAGCATTTGGTCTATGAATGGTAAGGGAAAATGGTCTTTCTTAGTGGCTAAGTTGAGTTGTCTATAGTCCATGCATATCCTCCATCCCATGACAGTCCTAGTGGGAATGAGCTCGTTCTTTTCGTTCTTCACTACGGTTGTCCCTCCCTTTTTAGGGACACATTGGACGGGGCTCACCCAACTACTACTAGCAATGGGATAGATAATGCCGGCATCTAACCACTTCAAGACTTCTTTCTTAACTACCTCTTTCATGATGGGGTTCAACCTTCTTTGAGGTTGGACTTTCCACGAGCTTTCACTTTCCAAATTGATCTTATGTTGACATAAAGAGGGGCTTATTCCTCTAATGTCCGCTATCGTCCAACCAATTGCCTTTTTATGCTTCATTAACAAATCGATCAGAAGTTGTTCTTGTTTCTCGCTAAGTTTGGAAGATATAATAACGGGAAGTTTGTTATCCTTAGCGAGATAAGCATATTTTAAGTGGGAAGGCAATGGTTTAAGCTCTAACTCGGGGGGCTGTTCTATTGAAGGGGGTTGAACATTTCTATCCATAAAGTCGAGAGGTTCAAAGGCTGCTACTAAGGCGTTACACTCATCCTCAAAAGTGTCTTCACTCCCAGATTCAGAGTGTTCACTCTCACTCCCCACTGTGGGCATTGTTTCAAAACTATGGGTTTCATTAATCAAACTCAAAGCGAAACAGTCCTCGGTATCTATATACTTAAGAGACTTAAAGACATTGAAGGTTACTTCTTGGTCATTGACTCTCATCGTGAGTTCTCCCTTGTGCACATCAATCAAAGTTCGTCCGGTTGCAAGAAACGGACGTCCTAAGATGATTGGGATTTCTTTATCGGCCTCATAATCTAAGACTAGAAAATCGGCGGGGAAGATAAATTTATCCACTTGGACCAAAACGTCTTCTATTTTTCCCTTGGGATAGGCAATGGACCGGTCGGCTAGTTGTAATGTCACGGTTGTGGGTCTAGCCTCTCCAATCCCTAACTTGTTAAAAATGGATAGCGGCATCAAGTTGACACTAGCTCCTAGATCACAGAGTGCTTGACCTACTTCTTGTCCTCCTATTGTGCATGGAATGGTGAAACTACCCGGGTCTTTCAACTTAGGTGGAATCTTGCTAGTAAGGAGGACACTACATTCTTCGGTCAAAGCCACAGTCTCAAATTCACCCAACTTCCTCTTTTTGTTCAAAATATCCTTTAAAAATTTAACATAGCTTGGCATTTGCTCGAGAGCCTCTACCAAGGGTATGTTAATATGAAGTTGTTTAAAAATGTCTAAAAACTTTTTAAATTGAACATCGACATTTTTAGGCTTTATTCTATGAGGAAATGGTATGCTTCGTGGGTCAGTTTGAGCTTGCTGTGGTATTGGCCTTGGAATAGTCGGCTTTGGGTCAGGTCCAGGAGTGAGAAGATCAGGGATGTCGATCCCCACTGTGGGGATCACAGTGACTTGAGGAATGCCCACTGTGGTGCTCACAGTGGGTTTTTGAGGCGAATCATCAGATTCGAAGACGATACCTTGCAGATCCTTTCCACTCCTCAGTGTGATGGACTTGACATGTTCAGGTCCTTTTCCTATCACTCTAGCGTGTTCGGTATCACTAGGTAACGTTCCTGGTGGTCTGTTCTTAACTTCAACGGCTAACTGTCCTACTTGGGTCTCTATATTCCTAATGGCTGCTTGAGTTTGATTCATAAAACCTTTGAGAATTGACTCGATTGATTGTTGTGCCTCAGTGGGTTGAGTAGGGCGTGATTGGTATTGTGAGGATTGGCCTTGGTGAAAATTTGGTGGGTTCTGCCCACTGTGATGTGAGTTCTGCCCACTGTGATGTTGCTGAAATCCAGGTGGGTTGTGTGGTCTTGATTGGCCATGACTCGCCCCGTGGGGTTGGAGTCCTTGATTTCCCGACCAAGAGAAATTTGGATGATTTCTCCAACCTGGGTTATAGGTTTGTGAGTACGGGTTGTTTCTTGGGTTGGTCCCTATGACACTTACGGACTCGGGATTTGCTGGACAAAAGTCAAAAACGTGCTCTTCTCCACAGAGTGAGCAGTTTTCAGGGAGATGTGTTGCGGAATTGACTTGGCCTCTATTTTGGTTCAAAACGATTTTGGTCAAGGCCACTAACTGCGCATTCATGGTTTTAAGTGCCTCGGAGTCGATGGTGTTGGTCTTTGGCATGGGTGCTCTCGGATTGGACCACTCGGTATTGTTGTTGGACACTTTTTCTAAGATTTGATACCCTTCGTTGTAAGTCTTACTTGTGAATGTTCCACCGGCTGTTGCATCTAAGATGATTTTGGCTGCATTGGAAAGACCATTGTAAAAGGTCTCCAATTTGATGCAACATGGGATGCCATGGTGTGGCCATTTGCGAAGCAAATCTTTAAATCGTTCCCACGCATCCGAAACAGCCTCATCTTCTTCTTGTCTAAACAAAATAATATCATTTCGCAATCTTACATTTTTCGTGGGAGGAAAATATTTTTGCAAAAATTTATCGGCAAGTTCATCCCAAGTGGTTATCGAATGAGGTGCATGTGAGTTCAGCCATGACTTTGCCTTATCCCTTAGTGAAAAAGGAAAAAGTCTTAGTCTTAATGCTTCATCACTCACCCCTTGTAACTGAAAGGAATCGGTCATTTCTAAAAAAGATTTTAAGTGCGAGTGCGGATCCTCAGATGGTGATCCCCCAAATTGACCCATGGCTTGGATCATTTGGAACATCACCGGTTTGAGTTCAAAGTGGTTTGTTTCAAGATTGGGCCTTCTAATCCCGGAGCTTAAATCACTGACTCCGGAAGTAGCATAGTCTCGTATTTTTCGATCTCTACTATTGGCAATCGTCACTGTGGTCTCCACTATAGGTGGCGGTACTGCAGCCATGTTCACAGTGGGGATCACAGGGGGTTGTCGATTTTTGTTTCTGCGTCTTTTCCGAAAAGTTTTCTCTATTTCAAGATCGATTGGTAACAAAGGTCCGTGTTGTTGCCTTGGCATACAACACGAACGGTGCTAGAAAAACGAGTTACTCGGGCTCGAACAAAAACTAATGTCTTGAGATTTAAAAAATCACGCTAGTCCCCGGCAACGGCGCCAAAAACTTGTTGCGTAAAAACGATATGTGTATTTCGCAGTGGGTTGCAAACTGTCCACAGTGGGAAGCGCAAGTGTACACTGTCCACTATGATCGTCACAGCAAGTAATAGTCGGTAAAATACCGGAATCGAATCCACAGGGACTGGACAATCAAGACAATATGGTTCTTATGAACTCCTTTTACAAGTTTCGATTAGAGAAGAAAATAATATCTTGAGTTGGTTTGGTGAAATAACTACTTTTAACGATTTTACTAAAGATTTAAAAGATGGAATGTAAGTTAGATTTTCCCTAGATTTTATAGTAAATACTTGATCTCAAAAAGTGATCCTTGTAATTGAAGTCGGTCTTTTCGCTAGAAAAGCCCGGTTACAAAATACTCACACCGTTAAGTGAAAATCCCATACTAGTTGTACTTGTTGTTTTGTCAATGGTAATCTCAGAATGGACCCTCTCGGGCCTCGATGGAATGTGTAGAGACAAATACTCTAAGTGTTTTACATACACAAATTAGCTTGTCTACTACTCCAGTGGGGAGAGATTAGCTCACTGTGCTGACCTCACTCTCGTAAGTGTCATAAGAATTCTTTCGAACTCTCTAGCATTATCCAAGCTCGTGTCACTACGTTCTACCCATTTCTGAGTTGAGAACTAGACTTTTAGATCCTTACAAGTGATCGGCTTGTTCGCATCCTTGGGGTATAATCGAGAATGAATAACCAAAACAACAAATATTCTAAGTATAAAGATTACTCAAGCATTTTCTCTAAAATCTAGGTACTTCTCTTGCCTACATCCCAAAGGATGTTTAGCCTAGCATAACTGAAGTAAATAAAACACAAGATGAAGATTTAGACATGATTGAAAAAGTGACTTTGAATTACTGCTCACAGTGGGGAACGTAAGTTGCCCACTGTTCGAGAACTACAACTGAAAGTTAAACTAGAACTTTAAAAACACCAGAAATTAAAGTTACACTACTGCAGAAAATTAAAACTAACAATTGTTCTAA
This sequence comes from Saussurea involucrata, assembly GCA_033807775.1. Lineage (NCBI taxonomy): Eukaryota > Viridiplantae > Streptophyta > Magnoliopsida > Asterales > Asteraceae > Saussurea > Saussurea involucrata. Next base: position 90,923,919 of record CM066327.1, on the reverse strand, counting down.
ACCTGAGAGAATTTTAATCTACAAACTAAGATGCTTGCTAAAATTAAAGATTGACAATTGATTGATGATGATCCATTTAATGACCCAAGCCCTTCCTTTTATACACCAAGGAAAGAGCTTGGGTAATACCCAATGAGATCTTTTGACTTTGCATCAGCTGAATTATGGGAGCACAAGGACCATTTGTGCCCCATGTTTCTTCTTTAACCAAGGGCTTGATGCTTATAACCATGGGACTCTTCAAAAAGTTTACTTCTAGGCTCTTAGGTATGAATATTAAATTCACTTTGCCATCTTCTTTAGGAGCAAGCCTAGAATAAAATAATCCCCATGCTTGTACTTGTTACTGAACCTTCTAACTGCCCCCACCATGCTGTCTAACTCAGATTTCTTCTTTTTGTCTTTTCCAGCGGCAGCAGTGGGGAGCCAGAGTGAGCACTGTTCACGTCACTGCAGATAAAACGTGAAAACTACCCAAAATCCACCAAATAATTTATTAAACACAAAGGTTTACTCCATTTGCTCATTTTCGACATTTATACTAAGAATGGGGGTTTTTGAGAGGCGGAATGGCTAAATTTGACAAAATAAAATCCGAAATTCAAAGAAATAATAACTCTATAAATAGAGTTATCAATCTCCTTCATGAACTTGAGGTATGTCGGCATTTGAGCGAGTGCTTCTGCGAATAGGATGTTGATGTGAAACTTCTTGAAGATGTCGAGGAATTTCTTGAACTGTTCCTCATCTTTATGTGCCTTCACCCGATTAGGGAATGGTAGTGGTGGCACAAACGGTTTGACTACCGGCTTTGGTGGAGGTGTCACCTCTTTTTACTTCGGTTCTTCCCGATCAGCCATATCATTAGCAGTACCGTCTTTCATCTCGACATTCGTCTCCTTGATCAACTCTTTGCCATTTCTCAGATAAATGGCTTTACATTCTTCTCTTGGATTTCTCTCAGTTTGGCTCGGAAACGTCCCGGGGGCTCGATTTTGTAGGACTTCAGAAATTTGTCCTACTTGCCTCTCGAGAATCTTGATGGATGCGGTGTTCTGATCAGTTGCAGCTTTCACTGTACTCACCGTGCTTGCCAAACCTTCAACTGTGCTGTCCATCTTTGTCATAAACTTCATCATCATATCTTCCAGTCCCGGTTTCTTCTCCATGGATGGCCCCTCATTGAAATTCCTTTGGTTGAAACCTGGAGGACGGTAAACATTGTTAGCATTAGAAGAATTAGAAAAGTCAGAAGAATTACCTTGCTGTTGTTGACCGGGTTGACTCCATGAGAAGTTCGGATGCTTCTTCCACCCCTCATTGTAGGTATTCGAGAACGGGTCGTTCCTTGGCTGATTGTTCCGGTTCTGTAAAAACTGAACTTGTTCGGGTTCTTCCGGATTGCCTCCTTTCAAGTGGTTCGTGATCGCAGCTAGTTGAGCTTTTATTTCATTCAGCTCGTCTGATTCTTGAACACTAGCTACCCGTCTAATAGAAGATCGTGGAGTGGCGTAGCTATGCTCGGCTAAGTTCTCGATCAAGGCGACCGCTTCTTCATATGTCTTCTCCATTAGGGCTCCACCCGCTGCAGCAGTGATATCATTCTTGAACTGCGAGTGAAGGCCTCCAAAGAAAGTTTGGATAATTACCTAGTCGTGCAACCCGTGGTGAGGACACTTTTTCAACATATCCTTGTATCTCTCCCATACCTCGTATAGGGTCTCTTGGTCCCACTGCGCGAAGTGAGTAATGTCGTCCATTAGCTGAGCAGTTCTTCCCGGTGGGAAGAATTTCTGGAGGAATGCGGCCTTCAAGTCTGCCCATGTAGTGATCTGATCTGCTGGTAGGCTCTCTATCCAAATTTCAGCTCTACCCTTGAGTGAGAAGATGAACAGTCTTAGCTTGATGGCATCCTCGTTTACCCCATTGATTTTGAATATGTTGCATATCCTCTCAAATGCACGGATATGTGCATGAGGATCTTCTGTCGGGGCCCCTCCGAACTGGTTTTGTTGTACCATGACAATGGTCCTTGGTTTAATCTCGAAGTAGTTCTCCCCAGTAGTGGGCGGTTGGATGCCTATGCGTGCGGCTGCCACGTTTGGATTGGCAAATGACCGCATCGGAACTCTCACCGGAGGAGGCGGACGTGGGTTGTTAACAGGTCTCTCGTCGCCCATCTTTAATTGTCTTTGAGCTTTTGACGCTTTTCTTATCTGTCGGGCGGTTCTTTCAATCTCCGGATCGAGTGGTTCGATTTCCTTCCCTCGGGTCTTCCTTGGCATAAACCAATTAGTAACTGAACGGAAAGTAGACAAATTTAGCAATCCAAAAACCGAAAGTAATGAAATAAAATAACAATTAAAGAAAATTGTTCAATGTAATAGCGCTTATAGCTGGTAGTGCTACCAGTTGCAACTAGTTCCCCGGCAACGGCGCCAAAAACATGATAGGCGGGTTCACACCCCCCTAAATCTTACCGCAAGTGTACGGGTCGAAATCAAGTAATAGTACTAGAAAGTACGAGTATCGAACACATGGAACTAGAAACTGAGTATCAGAATTACTATAAGATCTATTAACTGAACGTCGCAACTTTGAGTGGTTGATACTTGACTAATTAAATGCAAGCAAAATAAATCAAACACAAAACAGTAGACAGCTTAAGAGACTTCAGATAGAGAAAACAGTTGAGGGTTGGAAATCTTAAGACTTTCACATACAAACGCTTGACTCAAAACAGTTACCAGTTATTCCCCTTAATGAATACCCAACCTTAAAGTCACCGTTGTTCTTTCTCAAGCAACAACGAGTTTTATTTTGAAGACACAAGTTTTATCTCTCGATCTTAACTTATGAAACTCAAAACACATTAAAAACAAGATTTAACGGGACTAAAGCTTAATTTGATATCTCTATCCAAATTTCCACCTTAGGCATGCAATTTCTAGTTCTAGATTAACAATTAATTCTCTCGAACTTAATTGTTCATAACAAATCAAATGTAAATTGGCCAAATTCACAAAAGCATTAAATACTAAATCACATGCTTCATTAAAATAGGAAAAAATGATAAAAATCTCAAGTCATTTGTTCATAAGCTTAAATCAAATTCATTCCAACCCCCAACATCTAGAAATTAGTTCATGTTGGTGGTGGATTCAAACACAAGAGAAAGAAAAGTGAAAGTGTATGTAAACATGGTAATTGTAAACGTGATAGATGTGATGATGAACTCCCTTCTCTCGTGCTCGTATCTACTTCGCGTGTTGAACGTCTCCTCGATTGGTCCTCTACCTTGGCTCCAAAAGACGTGAAAAGTCTCCAGAAATCGCCCCCAAGCTGCTCCCGTTCGTCGCGTGCGAGATAATGAAAAGTGATAACCTAAAATCCAGAAAAACACTAAAAATACGTATGGAACAGAGAGTTCCGCGGTCTTGCCCGTGGTTTGCAAACCGCGGGGTAAACCGCGCGTGTTTCTGATGTCTTCCGGGTCAGATTCTGGTTCTGGTTAGGGCGCGGGTCTTGGGCTTGGATCTTGGGCTTTCGTTGGGCTTCGTTTTGGCTCTCTTTTAGGCTCTTTTCGGCTTCTTTTCTCGATGATTATTGTCTTTTAGATAACCTTCACATTTCACTCGATAAACCATAAAATCCCGCTTCTTTGCTATCAACACAAGCCAATCTCATTGGTTTGAGAACCGAAAATAACGCCAAAAAGTGGCGTTATCAGGGAGTCGGCTTGGGCCCCGATCGTAGATACAACCGTGTGGTATAAATTGACTATGAACACTGTGAAATTACCCATGTGTGATGTTGATTGGTTGAAGTGTTTTTTATAGGCCTTTAAGGCGGTTTTCATATTGATATATGTGGTTGTTAAACTGTTTTCGGGAGGGAATTCACTAGACCTCATGGTCTAACCCTCGCTTTTCAAAAATTAAAACCATTTTCAGGTTAGAGTTTTGTTTGGGGTTTCATTTAGAGAAGATGGAAAGAGGTGGCGCTGTAAAAGAGGAGTAGTCTAGTGGAGGCTTGTACTTCACCGTCGGACTTCTTGTAGCATCTCAGTTGTGAAGGGGTTTATCCGCTGCGTACTTAGAGTTAGAATCGATGTAATATTGTACATTTTGGGACCGTTTTTGGTTGTAACGTTATGATTTATGTTTTATGGATTTTGGGTTGTTACAACGAAGATATGCAATTGGAATAACAAAGACTCATGCATGTGTGAAAGAATTAATATATATCTGTTTGGCTCAAAAATTGATTTACCTTGGGACGCAAGTTTTAGATCAATTGACACAGTGATGAGAATATGAAGTTCGGAGACCGGAGTTGATGTCATCCTTTTTCAATATATAAGACCTCCGATTGAGGAATAGATAGATTATGTGCTAAATCTGTTGTGAGATGCTTAAGTGGCTGGGTGGGATGACACGAGTTATCGACACTGGGTCCATGTCTGTTTCAATATTCATCTCCAAAGAACGAGAATGAATAGATTATGTGGTTACCCGGATAACTGACTCGGTTTGGTAAGGACCAATAATTCTTTTAAGTCCTGTCACAGTCTCACCATTTTTCTTTCCTCTCCAAACTCGTCTATGCATCTAGACCCCTCACTGTTGTCTATAAATGGATGTGTTTCTTGGGTAGGTCCTTCCGGTTCTGGATAGACCATAGAAACAAAATAAATCCTATCACTCATTTCACAATTTTTTTCTTCTTATTATTATTTTTTGTAGAAGTCGTAACTTTTAAGAGCGAGTCCTGATCTGAGATGATCAGAAGTCATAAAAAATTAAGTGTGAGTTCTGATTTGAGGTAATCATAAGTCATTAAATGAAGTCCGGGTTCTGAACTGAATTATTCTGAAACCAATAAATGAAGTCCAGGTTCTGAACTGAATTATTCAGAAGCCGATTAAAATGATAAGGAGTATCAAAGAACAAAGTCAAGTGCGAACAGAATGACTCGATGAGCACAATGTAGTCAAAAATAAACAAAGAATAGAAATTTTAATTGTGAAGAACAAGTCACAATTATTATATCAGAGAAGAAGTGAATCATTAGCAAGAAATGACGAACTTTGAGAAACAAATAGGAATTCAAACGAGTGTATTTCCACCGAAAAATCAACAAGTATACGAGACATGGAAATAACTAAGTCAAGAAAATATAATTCGTGGCATTCATGGAAGTTAAAATTGGAAAATAACAAACACAAGTAAGTTATCCAGAATGAATTACCATGATTCTTTGAATTCACTAAAAATTCGTGCATGTGTCAAATACCTTATACCCCCCCTAAAAAATAGCATAACTTTTGAATGCAGTCATGTGAACGGAATATTCCGAATTATATCGCACATGACATCCCTGCAAAACAGATCATAAAGATTTTGGTATCCATGCTTTGATGGATCCTTGATGGTTAGATGCCTTAACTGTAAAACGGGGATTGGGGATGCTATAAGAACCATACCAACACTTATCATAGTTTTTATTCACAAAGTCACTTGTTCCACAGTAAGAACAACATAGCTTCTGTATAGATAACCTGATCAGCTGATTAACAGAGTAAACACGATCAGGTTTCACAAAAGGTTTAGTATGGAAAGCTTTGTTGTTCTTGTCACTCTTAACAGAGACAAATGACTTTGGAGCAGGATCGGATCCTTTAGCTCTCCAAAACCATCTTTACTTTCTTGAAAGATTGATTATCTGATTTGTCAATAATAGGGTCATAAAACAGATTAGAAGTCCGGATCTGATCTTTCGAAGAACTATTTGATCTAATGCAGGTCTTTGAAGAAACATTTTTGTGAATAGAACTTGGAGAAGTCTGAGAAAAACAAGCTGATTCAGCTGAATCACCGTACAGAGACTAATCAATAGTATCTGGACTAGCAAGATTAGGTGATTCAACATCAGAGTTTTTGGCTTCAAGTTCCTTGTCATTGTTAACCAAAACATTGTTCTTCTCAAATATTAGATCTAGCTTCTTTTGGAGATCGGATTTGAGCCTCTTCTCTATCATAATGTAAGTTGACAAAACAGATAATTTCTTTGTAAGCTTGGAGATCTCAGTCTGAAAGATCTTTCTTTCGTGTGCAAACTCATCTTTCAAACTTTTTCCTTTAAAACCTTCAACCTTTTTTCTGCTCACACTCTTTGCTTATCATGTCTAATTCTTTCTCCAAATCAGTTATTATCAGAAAGTTATCCATTCTTTTCAGTAAAAGATTTGCGTTCATTTTCAAACTTCTCTCTTTCTAAAATCAGAACTTTCTCAAAGTCAGAGATCTGTTTTGAAAGTTTTAAACATATAAGCTCAAGACTCTTCTTCTCTTCAAGAGATTTCTTTGAAAAATCAGATTGCTTTTGTATAAGCAATTGCCTTTCCTTTGCAAAACCTTATTTCTCTTTTTCAAATACCTTTTCAGAAGCAGTTAGTTTATTTTTAAGTTCAAGGTTTTCACAGTTCAAGAGTTTACCTTTCTCTTCAAGTGCCACATTCTTGTCTTTGAGATCAGAAATGTCTTGTTGAGAAATAGGGATAATCTTCTTCATCTCCTCCAGCTCTTTCTTCAGAGTAGCATTTTTATGGAAATATTCGGTATACAGACGTGCATAGTAAACTGCATCTGGATCAGTAAGCACCTTTGGTTCTGGCATATTGTTACTTGAAAGAATATAATCGTGAGACAATTCAAGATATCAATCTAAAAGTGTATCAAATAATACACAAATGTCCCCCTTCGGCGACTTAGCACGGGGGTCCCGGATAGACAATCCGGAAAAGTATTCCGGACTTGTGATCCGGGTGAGGTTTCCCAGATAGACAATCCGGTATGCGACCGGAATCGATGGACGGACCCGGTATTAATTCGGGATCCAGAATGCGATAGCGGGAAATTTAAAAGAATCCGGGACCCAAGATATTAAGTCCCGTATTCAAACGCAGTATTGGAAAAACACGTACCTGGAAGAGAAAAAACCACGATTTGAACGAGATTTCTACGAGAGACTTCCTGGAAACAATTTTAACACCACAAAAACAACGAAGAAGACACAAACCAACGAACCAAATCGAATCTAACCCCACTTTTTAAAAAAAATCAAGAAATTTTGTAGAACATAGACTTACTAACCCAGAATTTCAAAATTTCAAAATTGATGATTAAAACTTATCAAAGTGAACCAAGAATTTGTGATAAACTCTAGGAACACAATACCAACAAATCCTTAAACACCAATTTCGATATTAGCTCAGAAATCAAACATTTAAAAGTTTAACCTTTTCATGCAACAGTCGACAATACTGGAATGACTCAAAAATTAAGATTTTACCTTTTGATCGATAGCTTTGTCCCTCTGCTCTGATACCACATGTAGATCCCAGTTTGACAATCAAGTAACAATGAATCGAACAATTATCGTTTATTGAATGATTATAGAGAGATACAAGATTGGAATGATGAACAACACTCTCTCTCTATTAGCCGTATCAAACTAATCTAATTAATCCTCTAAGCCCTTAACCTAATTTCCTCCTAAACCACACATTAAATACCTAGGCTTCAAGCCTTAGGCCCATGGCCCATAAACTATAATTAAGCCCATTTAACCAATTAAAGGCTTTTACAAACAAATAAATAAAACTATTGTTTTCTTTATATCACTTTCTATTTTATTGGACTTTTAGTCCTAACACAAGTACAAGAAGATACAAGCTGATAAGATAGAAGAATACAAAAGGTGATCCTATCAGCTACTCAGGTTCTTTCTTGATGAGAAGTTCATCAAGAGTATCAGTTTCTGGAATCATCCAATCAGGGACTATTACTCCCTGATCCCGTCTAACTTTTGCTTCGCAATAGATGAGGGGCTTTAGGAAGGATCCAAGGAGGTTACCAATGTAGTCGCACCAATAGAGTAGATCTCTGAGTTGTTCGATGGGAGTTTTGTATAACTCAGAGACACTTTGAAAGCATCTGCGACCGGTGTAATCATAGAAAAAGATGCCGAAGGGTTCACTGTTAACTTTACCAGGTACAAAGTCTTCAGCTGGAGGTAAGGAGATATCGAGACCAGAGAGATCAGGATTGGGACCAAGAACTGCTTCACGAGAGAATTTAATCCATGTCTCGTTTCTTATTGTCGGGCCTGAAGAGGATGAAGTCTTCTTCTTTGAATCGGTTCTTTTCGGCTGAATGGGTGGAGGAGGTGGAATATCGACCGCTTTCTGTTTTTCAGCGAGGATTTCTTCACTTTTCAAGGCTTCAGCAAATTCCCTGGATGACAAGCATTTAAGGTGAGGAGGAACCAAGCGTTGGCTTTCGAGTCTTTGGATCATCGCTGCTTTCTTTCTTTGTTCATCTTCACTTGACCTTTGAGGAGGCAAGGAAGGTCTTCTTGGGTGAGAAAGCAGTTCTTCTTCTTCAGCTTGAGCTTCAGTCTCTTCCAGACAGAGACTGGGATTATTGGTTCTTCAACGTTGAGCGCTGGGATTATTTGTTGTTATAGAGGAGCTTCAGCGGTAGCCTCAAGCAGGGGAGAGGACTAGCTGAAACAAAACGATCAATGGAGTTAGATCATTTGAGGAAAAAAGATAGAGAAAGAAGATAGCTAAGTGTTTAGGGGTTTTAAAAGGAGAAGGGTTGAGATTGAGAAGGGGTAGAGGAGGGATGCAGTATAGGGAAAAAGAATGTAATGTACGTGACAAGTTGGTTTCTTTAAAAAAATTGTCAAGTTGCCTACAGTGGCAAGTCCCTTTTGTTTTCCTTGAGGAGCTTTCTTAGCAAGAGACTTTTCCCTGGTCCCCTCTCCTGGTTCGTTTATATATACCCCTTTGAGAGTTGGGGTCTTAATCACTTCTGGATGAAAGAAGTAGTCATCCTCGTTGTCATCATCATCATCCTTTGGGGAGTATGTTGGTTCATCGTCATTCAGCTCAACATCTTCTTGATCCGCTTCCTCATCCTCATCCTCTGAAAGGATTTCAACAGTAGTGTTCAAGGGAGAGTGAGGAGTGACATCACCTTACTCCCCCTTAGATGGAGAGGGACTTTCAGCGGTTCCCTTAGAATTCTCATCTTCCCGAGGATTGTCTTCTTCAACGTTCAATTCCTCCCCCTCAATATTCTGGGGAAGGTCTTCGTTTGTCTTCTCCCCCCTCTTTCGCTGAATGAGTGGGGGAGGCAGCAACAGTAACAGTAGTATCGGCCTCAGGAACCCTGTGTTCTTGGCCAGGGTTCCCTACATGTTGTTCCACCACAGCCATTCTGTCTTCAAGGCTAGAAATGACAGGTGTACTTTCAAGAATAAATTCCACTGCCATCTCCATCTTCTCCCGATCATTCTGAGAGAAGTGAGATAGAGGGACAATGGAGGCGTCCAACCTTTAGAGGATCTTGGTGAGCAGGTCATTATTGTCAGCGACCTGTTTGGTAAGGCTGCTCACCTCACCTTGTAGACCTGAGAAGTTGGTCTTCAGAGAACTCACCTCACTGCTGAGGCTTGAAAACAGTTCGATAGATCAGTGATGGCGGTGTTGAGTTTGGAGATGGTGGATGTGTTGTTGATGATGGCGGTTTTGACAGTGTTCATTCCCCCATCGACTTTGGAGACGTCACTGTTGGAAGCCTTGTCAGCTACAGCAGTTGAGATGGCCTTCAGCGTTGCTCCAGCGTCTGTAACTGCTGAAGTATTGTTGGAGAGTGTAGTGGAAAGGTTGTCCACTTTTGCAGCTATATCCGTAAGGGACGAGTTGATGGTGCGCAAATTTGGACCTGTAAAAGATAATAACTTGTGAGCAAGGAAATCTCAAAAGTTGTAGGTGCAGAGAGAGATGAAGAAGTAGATGTAGATGGGATACCTGTAAAAGGGTTGGAAAAGGTGTTGAAGTCTCGGATCCCTGAAAAGTGTTCCATGTCATCTTCAAGAGATCAAACATGAACAGACGTACCTACAGGTCCAGTGGCGTTCTATTGAATCAGGTTCTGTAGGGCGGCAGTATTGGTGCTATCAGTTGAAATGATGGCATCGTTGGGGCGATCGTGTAGAAGAATGATGTAGTAGGAGAAGCGACGGATGAGAGAGGATTGGAGGTCGTTGCAGCTTCAGCGTTGGATCCGCCGGAAATAATCTCAGCAGCGCTTTGAGGCACTGTAGATTCAGGGTTCTCATCCATGTTGACTTCAGTGATCTGAGTTACTGAAGCGGTGGTGAAAGGGGTGGCTTCAACAGATGTGGAGAAGTGAGCCACGAAATCATCCAGCGTTCCCTATGAAGAGGCGAACGTGGAGTCTTGAGCCTGAGAAGGCTTGGGGATATCCGTTGAGGATTTCTTGGTCTTACGGCTGCCAAGGTTGGATGAAGAGTGTTTCCTCTTTTTAAGAGAGGAGGTGGTTGTGGCATGGGCATCAGCGGTGAGTGTTGCCGCTGTAGAGGTAGCCACAGAAGTAGAAGAAGTAGGGGTGCGAAGACGAGAGAGGAGAGTAGAGAGACTTACCTCGTTTTTCACCGGTTTGAAGTCGAGGACTCTTGGACTGACTTGGGAGGGCTTGAAGTCTCCTTGTTTGGGGTAGAGGTCATTGAGGACGTGCTGAAAGATAGCACTGAGGAACCTTGGGTATGGCACAGTGTTGGAGCGGTCAGATTTCTCGACCCGGTCCATCAGGTCTTCGAAAATGATCTTGGCATAGTCGACATGCAGGCCTTTGAGCAGGGCATAGGCCAGAGTGGCCTGAGTTTTGGAGGTCTGGTTAGTAGAGCATGTTTTCGCGGTCATGCAGCTAATCACATGCGCGAAGATGAAGTTGATCTCTGAAGGCATTTTGTTTTTCAGAACCGTGGTGCTCTTCTTCTCGGGTTCACCGTCTCGGCCGGTGTTCTAGAGGTAGTTGTTGGTCCCGAAGGGCTATACAAGTTTGTAGAATGGACAAGATTAAGGATAAACCTAATCTTAACAAGTCTTGAGAAACACTAAGTTTCTTGCAGTAGAAAGAGTTAAAGAGATTACGAATAATAACTTAACAATAAGAGAGAAATAAGAAGATGGTCCGAGCACACTTCAAAACTGAAGTAAGGTTCTTCTTATATACTGCATGCATTTAATGCATTGCAGTATGGCTTTACATGTGGCAGCAGCTGAGTGGTTGCATGTCATTGACCTTTGTAGACAGCCTTAGTAGCCGCATGGTGCACAGTGTAGAATCAGAGTTGTTGTACGATTACAGACAAAAGGGATGTCCGTTCTGACAGTTCGTACGGAGACGTGCAAGGGAGGTAAGACAATAGTAACATCCAGAGAGACTTCATGATCAGCTTTCGTTGAGTCAGATCTTTATCAGTGAATGATAAAGTTCAGCGATTGCTGAAGTCTTGTACTTGATACTTCACGTTGAATGGACAGGTCTTGCTTCGCTGATATCCGCATCAGTTCATGAGTAGACTTGTCGCTGGTTCTTGAGCTTGATCTTCGACTTCAGCGTAGAACTTTGGTTGACGTGAAACTTGTCTTCAGGGATCATAAGTAAACAACTAACTTATCAGCGATCATCTCATAGACTGAACAGGCTCAGAGCTATAAGATGATGAACAATGTTCGCTGAATATCTAATCTAAAGAGTGAGAGTTCCTATCAGCGGTACTGTAAAGTCTTAGTACTTATCAGCGATAGTGAAACTCTAATACATATTGTTTAAAAGAGGGTCATTATCAAATCACTGAGGGTTTGGATCAACAATCTCCCCCGATTTGATTATGATATAGCAACAGAGAAAATTATTATTTAATGAAAACATAAGGATAAAAAGAACTCATAAAATATTTTTCCCTTTTACTGTTTTATGGGATCTTTTCAGTACTGATGGAGTAAAGTACATTCGCTGAAATTTTTCTTTAAACTTCGTAAAGATTATAGAGGGAAATGGAAAAATTACAAGTACAACAAATAAAATTACAAGTACAGAAGATGTAGACAGATAAGGATAGAAAGAATTACAAGGTGATCCTATCCATCAAAAGGTTCTTCCTTGATGAAAAGTTCATCGAGGGTCTTTGATATGGGAATCATCCAGTCAGGGACAGTGACACCTTGATCCTTTTTGTTCTTTGCTTCTTCAAAGATCAGGGGCTTGAGGTGACATGCCTTAATGTCGCGTCTGACTTCACACCAGTATATGAGATCTCTGAGTTGTTCAATGGGAGTGATTGGAAGCTCAGAGATGCGTTGAAAGTGATGATTTCCTTGGTAGTCTAGAAAGAATATACCATAGGGATCACTTACGACTTTGCCAGGGATGAAAGTTTCACCAGGTGGTAGGGAGGTGTCAAGCGCTGAGAGATCAGCATCAGGGCCAAGAACTTCAGCACGAGAGAAACCAATACCTGTTTCATTCCGTATAGGAGGACCTGAGTCTGAGACTTTCTTTTCCTTTGCAGAGATTCTTCTTTGTTGAGGAGGAAGAAGAGTGGAAGGAGGAATATCCACAGCAGAAGAAACCAAGTCGATCTGAGTATTTAAAATTTTCTCGACATGGCTCTTGAACTTTGAGCGCGATCGCTGAATGGCTAATTTCACTTCCAACCATTCAGAGAAACCAAACTTCTCTAAAGTAGCAGCATAGATGGTTAGCTTGGTTTTGTTTTCTCTAAATACATCAACTTCAACAACAGGAACGTCTACGAATAGTCTTCCTCTGATGTTTACTTTGATGATTTTGGATGGTCGAGATCGATAATTCAGCATTTCTTTACACCATTCCAAAGTCGTATCAGATACCTTAGTCTTTTCTTCAACGATCCTTTGGGCATCATCCCATAGCTGACGTTGGACATCAATGGGAGTTCTTTTCAACGCGGGGTCTTTCACCGATTGTTGGACAAGCTGGATGGCGAGAGCCTTATCTTTTTCTTCAGCTTTCTTCTTTTCGGCGAGTAATCTTTCAGCTCTTAGATGATCCTCGTATTCTTTCCTTGAGATCCTGAACTTTGTGGGAGCAGGGATTTTGTCACGAGAAAGAATGATTCGCTTATCTTCAAGCTGTTTGATCATTGCATCTCTCTTTTATTGATCCTCTTCACTTAGCTTTTGAGGAGCCAAGGAAGGTCTGTTTTGGTGAGAGAGCAGCTGTTCTTCAGGTTCATCAGTCTCAGTGGTTAAATCCAAGACTGGGATTATTTCTTCAGCTCTTGTGGCTGGGATTATTCCTGGTGTAGTCGTGGGAGTTTCAGTGGGATCCTCAAACAAGGGAGAGGACTAGCTGAAACACAGCGATTGTTTAAGTAAGAAAAGTTGGGAAGAAAGAGATAGAGAAAAGAATGTGGTTAAGTGTATAGAGGTTTTAAGGATAGAAGGATTGAGATTGAGAAGGGATAGAGGAGGGATGCAGTGTAAGGGAATAGAAGGTAGTGTACCTGACAAACTGGCTTTTGAAGCAAGATCGTCAGATTGTCTTCTTTAGCGAGGCCTTTGTTTTTGCCTTTGTCAGCTTCAGACGCTACAGGCTTTGTCTTGGTCCGCTCCCCTGAAGGTTCTTTTATCTTGATCCCTTTTTGAGCAGAGGCTTTTGCAACAGGCTGGACGTAGAAGAAGTCGTCATCATCATCATCTTTGGGGGATGATGATGGTTCTTCATCAGAGATGTCGACAGGTTCATCATCTTCAGTTTCTTTTTCAGACTCGACCTCTTCAGCATAAGGTTCAGTCACGTCAGCAGCAGCTTCCTTATCTTGCTCATTGAGTTGCTCCCCCTCAGATACAGAGGAGGGTTTCTCGGTTTCCTCAGGGTTTTCAACTCCCTGAGGTCGTGAAGTAGAAGTACCAGCAGTAGTTTCAATACCCTCCCCTCAGCATTATAGGGAAGGTCTTCTTTAGTCTTCTCCCCCTCTTCCACCCAGGAGCTGACAGCCTCCTGTGGTGCTTTTCCTATCCAATTTGCAACCTGCAAAATGACAATCTGAATAGGCGATTAGATCAAACCCTGAGTCTTTGGGATACCAAAGACCTAGGTTCATAGTACCCTTAACGTAATGAAAGATTCTTTTTACAGCGGTCATATGAGATTCCTTAGGTTCAGCTTGATATCGTGCACACAAATAGGTTACGTACATAATATCGGGTCGGCTAGCGGTAAGATACAAGAGAGAGCCGATCATCCCACGGTACAGCGTGACATTAACAGGTATTCCATTTGAATCCTTGTTTAGTGTCAGCGGTGGTGCCATAGGGGTTTTCATAGCTGAACTCTGAGTTAAATCGAATTTCTTCAGCACATCTTTAACATACTTTCCCTGATTAATGAAAGTTCCTTTTTCATTTTGTTTTATCTGAAGACCAATGAAATATGTTAGCTCACCCATCATGCTCATTTTATACTCTTCTTTCATCCTTTCAGAGAAACGAGTACAAAGATCAGGGTTAGTAGAACCAAATATAATGTCATCAACATATATCTGAACAAGAATGATATGACCTTTCACTATTCTGAAAAATAGAGTTTTGTCGATTTTACCTCGCTCAAATTTTTCAATTAGGAGATAAGAGGATAGAGTGTCATACCATGCACGTGGAGCTTGCTTTAAGCCATAAAGTGCCTTATCCAATTTATAAACATAACCTGGACGCTTAGGATATGAGAATCCTGGAGGTTGTTCCACATAGACTTCTTCATTCAGCTTTCCATTGAGAAATGCTGACTTAACATCCATTTGATATACTTTGAAGTCTTTGTGTACAGCGTATGCTAATAATAGACGAATAGATTCTAGTCTTGCTACTGGAGCAAATGTTTCGTCGTAATCTATGCCTTCCTCTTGTCTGTATCCCTGAGCAACAAGACGGGCCTTGTTGCGGGTTACAGTTCCATGTTCGTCCAACTTGTTTCGATAGACCCATTTAGTGCCTATCACTGTCTTGTCAGTTGGTCTTCGAACAAGTTTCCAAACTTTGTTTCTTTCGAATTCAGTCACCACTTCTTGCATGGCGCTGACCCAGTTTGGATCTTTGAGGACATCATCTATTTTCTTTGGTTCAATCAGAGAAATAAAGTTAACAAATAAACAAATATTACCTGCACTTCGTCGAGTCTGAACACCAACATTTGGATCACCAAGGATTTGATCAATTGGGTGATTTACAGTCCATCGCTGAGCAGGAGCATAAGTCGCTGACTCAAATTGGACTGGAGGACCTGAAGATGAAGCTTCAGCAACTTCTGGAATATCAGCCAAGAGAGGAGTAGGTGCAGATGTCATCTCATTCACTGATTGCTGAGAAGTAGATGGAATGTCTGAGACATTTGGTTCAGAAGCAGGTATAGTGTTTAAAGGAACAATTGAGATCCATAATGTTTCAGCTTCACTATTCTGCATGTTTGGGATGATAGTAGGACTATCATCTTCAACGGTATGAGTATGAGGAGTGGGAATGTCTTCTGAATCACCAAGATGAGAAAACATCCATTGATTCAGTTCTTCAGTATCAGCAGAAGGTCGAGAATTCGCTGAACGGGATTCGTCAAAAGTGACGTGAATAGTTTCTTCAACAGATTGTCTTCTTCGATTGAAGACTCTAAAGGCTTTGGAGACTGAAGAGTATCCAAGAAGGATTCCGTCATCAGCCATAGTATCAAACTTTCCAAGGGCATCTCTGTTGTTCAGTATGAAACACTGACATCCAAAGATGTGAAGAAAGCTAATTGAAGGCTTTCTCCCATGAAAAAGTTCATAGGCTGTTTTATTAAATCTTTTGACTATCAGCGACCTATTTTGCGTAAAACAAGCAGTGTTGACAGCTTCTGCCTAAAACTGAGTAGGCAGGTGAGAATCGCTGAGCATTGAACGTGCAGCTTCAATAATAGTTCTATTTCTTCTTTCAGCGACTCCGTTTTGTTGCGGTGTTCTCACTGAAGAAAAGTTGTGAGAAATACCCTTACTCTAAAAGAAGGAATCAAGAGAATTGTTTTTGAATTCAGTCCCATGATCACTCCCCTTTCGCCCTCTCGTATCGGGGCCCAAGCAGACTCCCCGATACCCGATTAGGAGGGAAACAAATTCCAACCTACCGTCTCGTCATACGCATCCAATAGATCATCGGATCCTAAGGCTCTCTGATTCCACAGTGCAGACCGACATCACGTAACATGCATATACATTTCATAGGCATGAAAATATAATCTTTAAAAGTCCCGGTGTCTCATTTCATCATATCAAGCTTTCATTCGACATAAAAGTATGTGTGTATGAATCAAGCATTTCAGTTGTAAACATTTCATGCGCTTTAAGAACCATAATCAGTAAAGAAAACGTTTAATATTTTAAGTCGTAAAAAGGGTTTAGGGAACTCACCTTGATTGACGCACAATGCACTTCCTAAACACCTTCAAGCTACACCCACAGAACACCTAAGGCAATAGATCCACATCAGATAAATAGCTCATCCCTACTGTCCGGATACCCCTTCCCGGACACAACACTTTTCCGGACACAACACTTTTCCAGACACAAAAATCCGGACGCTAGACTTATCCGGGCAAAACTACCCGGACACTAAGCTTATCCTGAGACTTCAGCTACCCGGATACTAAGAAACACCCGGACACACTCACGGGGCATTTACCCGGACACTTGCATCATATCCGGACACCACCGAACACTGGTGTCCGGAAAAACGGTTGTTCGAACTTAACAAGTCTAAAACTGATTTATACTCCGATTTTTGCCATTAAGCCGATTAGATATACACAAGGGTTCATCCACCAACCTCAAATACTCACTTAATCCATTTATAAACTTCTAAATCGGTTTAACAAGACAAAAACCCTTAAACCCATTTTGAAGGAAAAGAGGTAAAAACTCAATGAATCACTACAATAAATCTCAAGAATCCAAACCAGAAGAACTCGAACACAAGAATTAACAAGGAAAAAGAGTTACCTTACTGATTTCTTCTTTGATTCCTCTATGATTCTTCACTCTCTTGATTTCTTTCCAAAAACCTCTTTCTTCTCCCTTTTCTCTCTTGGTCGCCAACCTCATACCAAAAATACTGATTTCAAAGAATGGAGGCTGCCCTAGAAGTTTGTGCACTTATATACCTTCATCAAATGACAGAAATTTCCCCTAAACTTAACTTTCGTTTCTTTTATTTTGACCACCAAACTCCAAGACTCACTAGCATTATGGGTTGTTACAACACTCCCCCCTTAAAAGAATTTCATCCCGGAATTCCTCATTGGAAGAGCTGCGGGTACCTCGACCTCATTTCCGATTCCAACTCCCACGTAAACTCCGGGCCCTTGTGGTGCCGCCATTGTACCTTTACCAGTTTAGTCTCTTTGTTCCGTGACTTCCTCACCTTAAAGTCTGTGATGGCTTCGGGTTCTTCCACGAAATCTAACTTTTCGTCCACCTTAATGTCATTTAACGGAACCGTTTTAGTCACGTCGGCTAGACATTTTCTTAGATTAGACACATGAAACGCATTGTGGATGCTGCGCAGTTCTTCCGGTAGATCCAACCTATACGCCACTTCCCCAATCCACTCCGTGATCTCGAATAGTCCGATGTAACGTGGGCTTAGCTTCCCCCGTTTCCCAAATCGTACCACTCCCTTCCACGGGGACACCTTTAACAATACAAAATCTCCGACCTGGAATTCTATGTCTCTTCGTCTTTTATCCGCATAACTCTTTTGGCGGTCGCGAGCGACCTTCAGCCTTTCACGTACTTAGACTATCTTTTCCGAAGTCAGCTGTACCAATTCTGGTCTGGCTAACTGCCTTTCACCCACCTCGTTCCAACACAACGGTGTCCGACACTTTCTACCATAGAGTGCCTCAAACGGCGCGGCCTTGATGCTCGAATGGTAGCCGTTATTATAAGAGAATTCGATCAATGGTAGGTGCTTTTCTCAAGAGCCTTGGAAATCTAAAGCACATGCTCTCAACATGTCTTCCAATGTTTGGATCGTACTCTCACTCTGACCGTCGGTCTGAGGGCGATAAGCGGTACTCATCTTGATCTGCGATCCCATTTCTCTTTGGAAACTTCTCCAAAAGTTAGAGGTAAACCTGCTATCTCGGTCAGATATTATCGATGAAGGGACGCCATGGAGGGTTACGATCTCATCAACGTATAACTTGGCTAACTGCTCCAACGAGTAAGACTCTCGTATAGTCAGAAAGTGGGCTGACTTTGTGAGTCGATCCACGATCACCCAAATAGCATCATAACCCTTCGGAGTTCTAGGCAAATGGGTCACGAAATCCATTGTGATCTGATCCCACTTCCACATTGGTATGTCTAGTGACTGAAGCTTTCCGTACGGTCTTTGATGTTCGATCTTCACGCGCGAACACGTTACACAGGTCTCAACAAAATGAGCCACATCCTTTTTCATTTCGGGCCACCAATAGTCTCGTCGCAAATCTCCATACATCTTATTAGTTCCAGGGTGAATCGTATACTTTGATTTGTGAGCCTCTTCTAAAATCATTTTCCTAAGTTCCCCGAATCTCGGGACCCAGATCCTCCCACAGAAACACTTCACCCCTCGACTGTCGTCCACTAACGAGGACGCTTGTCCGACCAACCTTTCTTTCTTGAGATTATCAGTTCCGAGGGCCTCAGCTTGACATTTCTTTATTTCGGCTAACAGATTGAACGTTACCTCGGCTCTCATAGCCACAATGTTGGGGATTTCGCTTCTTTCTTTACGACTCAAAGCGTCCGCTACTACGTTCGCCTTACCTGGGTGGTACTCGATCTTACAATCGTAGTCGGTCAACAGTTCAATCCATCTCCTTTGGCGCATATTCAAATCCTTTTGATCAAAAAGATGGCATAGGCTTTTGTGGTCCGTGAAGATCTGGCACTTCGTCCCGTACAGGTAATGTCGCCAAATCTTCAGAGCGAAAACCACGGCCGCTAATTCTAAATCGTGAGTGGGATAACGGACCTCGTGATCCTTTAACTGTCGAGAGGCATAAGCGATCACCTTACCTCGCTGCATAAGTACACAACCCAAACCCAGTTTCGATGCGTCACTGAATACTACGAAATCATCAGTATCGTCAGGTAAGGACAACACCGGAGTGCTGCTCAACATATCTTTTAGCTTTTGAAAGGCTTCCTCCTGCTTTTCCAACCAGGCGAACTTGACATTCTTCTTGGTTAAAGAGGTCAGTGGCGTGGCGATACGCGAAAAGTCCTTGATGAACTTTCGATAGTAACCTGCCAGTCCGAGGAAGCTTCTAACTTCCGACGGATTCTTAGGCTGCTCCCAATCTTGAATGGTTTCGATCTTTGCCGGATCAACCATGATCCCCTTCTCAGACACCACGTGCCCGAGAAACTGTACCTCTCTCAACCAAAATTCGCATTTGGAGAATTTCGTATACAGTTTCTCTTGTTTTAGCAGTTCAAGAATCGTACGAAGGTGATTTTCGTGCTTCGCTTCCGATCTTGAGAATATCAGGATGTCATCTATGAACACTATCACGAACTGGTCTAAATAGGGTTGGCACACCCTATTCATTAGGTCCATGAATGATGCCGGGGCGCTGGTTAATCCAAACGGCATCACCAGAAATTCGTAGTGTCCATATCTGGTTCTGAAGGCAGTCTTCGGCACATCCTCCTCTCGTACCTTGAGCTGATGATAACATGACCTCAAGTCTATCTTTGAAAAGTAATTAGCTCCCTGTAACTAATCGAATAGGTCATCAATCCTCGGTATCGGGTACTTGTTCTTGATCGTGACTCTATTGAGTTCTTGATAATCAATACACATTAGCATAGTGCCGTCCTTCTTCTTCACGAAGAGCACAGGTGCTCCCCATGGTGATGTACTTGGTCTGACGAATCCCTTGTCTAACAGTTCTTGCAACTGAGTCATCATTTCTTTCATTTCGGATGGCGCCAATCTATATGGTGCGCGGGCAATCGGTGCAGCTCCGGGCATCAAATCGATCCTGAACTCGATCTGACGATCCGGGGGTAGACTGGTCAAGTCGTCCGGAAATACTTCCGGGTACTCATTTACTACCCGCACATCGCCCACCCCACGCTTCTTGTTGGGTCTAGAAAGCCACAATTATATAGAAAGTTTTATAAAGTCCATGTAAAGTCAAATGCGTTGTAATTAGCTTTGTAAGTATTTTGGGCTTTGGGAGTTTAAAGGGAGTTAAATGGGCTTGGGCCCATGTCTTGTATTTTGGACACTATAAATAGGTGTCTTGGGCTTACATTTTCATTTGAGACTTTGAGAGTCATTTAAGAGATCAGTATACTTTGAGAGAGTCGTATACTTTCAATTCTCCCTCCATTGTATTGTAAAGCATATGAATAGAGAGCATTCAACAAATTGTTCTTCTTGCCTATTTCTATTCAATCTTTATGGAGTATTCTTGATTGTTGCTTCAATTATGGGACTTACAATTGGTATCAGAGCCACATCGAATCAATTTACATTCGATACGATTATTTTTGCAACAATTCAAGAATTCAAGATCTAATTTGAAGATTTGGAGATTCAAGATCGTTCTTAATCGTGTGCTTAATTTCAAGGTAATTTTTCTATGATTTCTTTCATCTTGAAGATTGATTTTGAGTTTTGAAGAAGATCTTTGCAATCTTGATGGTTCTTGGTGAAGAAAAGAGATTAGATGTTGTAGATCTTCTAGTAAATCAGTTTCTGCACGCCAAATGCTCGATGAATTGTCTGAGAAAGGTTTGATGAAATATTAATTGTTCAAAGTCAGATCTGAAACGACTTTTAGATCTTTGATTGCTTAAATTCAACTTTCTGAACTGATCAATCAGAAACTTAAGTTTCTGCAATCTTTGTTCTAAGAAGATTTATGGAGATCGGCTTATCGTTCTACATCAAATTAAATTGATAAGCATTTGATATGATTTGGAGGATTTTTGATTAATCAGGATTCTGGAAAGATAACATGATTGTGAGACAGCAAGATCGCAGATCTGTCCATGTTCAATTCGAATTAATGTTGATGCAAATATGGATGTTAAGTTGATTTTATGAACAGCAAATCTGAACAGATTCATAGTAGTCGAAATGGTCTTATTAATTCAAGAGGGATGCTGTTCAGATTCATTGATGCAACATGAGTGTTTAAATCAAAGTCTGAGTTGTCCAGTAATGTCTAAACTAATCAATTCAGATTTGATTAAGTTGTGGTTTCAACAGTCCAATTCAAGTCTAAATCAAAGAAGTTTGATGTGCAGAATTTTAGAAGTTTGATGTGCAGAATTCAAGTCTAAATTAAAGAAGTTTGATGTGCTTTTGGGGCTGTTTGTTGCTGTCAAATTGATGTTGTCCAAAACAGAATTTAGTAAGCTTTTGGGGCTGTTTATTGTTGTCAAACAGCACATGTTCAAACAGCAAGCTGTCATGGATGTTTATGTTGTCAATATAGCTTAATCATGTTGCTGTCCACATATCTGAATTGATTAAGCTGTCCAGAATTTGAAGTTGTCACTGCTGTTTGTTGCTGTCCAAACAGAAAGATGCAGCGTTTCAGTTCAAAAATGTTGCTGATGTGCGAGTTTAAGATCTGATTAACTAGAGTTATGCTAAATTCGAATTCAATTCAAAGTTTGTGTAAGATTTAATGTGCAGCAGGTTAGATCATGGAGTGTCAAAGTTATTAAGGGATTGTTGTGTTGAGACATACTTTCGGCTGCTTAAAATCAGATTGTTTGTGATCAGAACTTCGTTCAAAACAACTCAGAATTTGTTCAACGACTATTCAGAACTTCTGATCATGTTATTCAGAAGAGTTTGCTCAGACCATTCAGAAGTGTTCAAGTTTAGAATTCTGATCATGTTTATTGAGGCTATTCAGAATTCAGAAGTTAGATCGTGAAATGTCAAAAGTTAATCAGAAATCAATACTCAAATGATGGTTCAGAACTAAGTCTTCGAAGCTTAATCAGAATTCTGACTCCAATAGTCAGAACTTTATCGTGTGGAATCAGAACTTTGGAGTTAGAATTTTTTCAGAAAGTTCTTCATGTTCAGAATTTTGATTGACTTACTCAGAATTCTGAGTGGTCTTCTCAGAACTTTTACTTAGTTTATTTCGAAGTAAAGGTGCAACTTCAGAATTGTTCGACAGCTTTGCGCACCTGTCGTATTTTGATCAGAACTTCCTCCTCGAAGCTCCAAATTTGACGATTTCAGATGCGCTGGATTCCTAAGACACAGATAAACATTTTTCATGTTTTGAGTTTTTTCTGAATCGATGTGCTTATTCGTCAGATTCTGTGTCGAAGTCGGTGTATAGCTGCTGGACCGAAGCAATGTTTTTCACGATATTTCTCCCAACTTTCAGAAAGATGTTCTATCTTCTATTTTTTTGTGGATCCAAGCTGAGTTATTGAAGTATGTTAAGACACTCCCTCCTCTGATCTTAATGGATTAAGCTCTTGAGCTTAATGGTCATACAACTCGAATTTCAAGGACGAATTCTTTATTATAAACTGAGGTGGTTTCAGTCGAGCTTATTGCACATTGAATTCGATTTTAAAGTTGTAATTTGTGAAGAAGAAGAGCAAATTTTTAGGGGGAGCTTGGATAGATTTGCAAGGCGTGAAGATATGCAACATTAAAGTTTTCAAAGAAATCAAGGGGGGGATCATTTTAAGATGCTTTCTTTATAAAACTTTAGGGGGAGATTGTTGGGTCTAGAAAGCCCCAATTATATAGAAAGTTTTATAAAGTCCATGTAAAGTCAAATGTGTTGTAATTAGCTTTGTAAGTGTTTTGGGCTTTGGGAGTTTAAAGGGAGTTAAATGGGCTTGGGCCCATGTCTTGTATTTTGGACACTATAAATAGGTGTCTTGGGCTTACATTGTCATTTGAGACTTTGAGAGTCATTTAAGAGATCAGTATACTTTGAGAGAGTCATTTAAGAGACACTATAAATAGGTATCAATCTTCCTTCTATATCAATGACACAATCCTCTATCATCTCCTTAACATACACCAAACCATCGTTGGCAGTTTCCACTTCTAGAGCTCTCCCTAAACGTCTAGGCCTCACCCCCAAACATTTCATAAATTCATGCGATACAAAAGAGCGGTTTGCTCCTGAATCAAATAACACCTTGGCACATAGAGAGTTCACTAGAAACGTACCTGCCACAACATCTGGAGTTTCCTCCGCCTCCTCCGCAGTCATGCGGAATGGGCGTCCCTTCGGACGCGTCGGCTCTGCTCCTTTATCACCGCCCTTTCCTCGCTGACGTTCCCCATACTGAGTTGATCCTCCCTTCGTAAACTGCATACAATCATACTTGGTGTGACCAGTAGCTCCACATTGAAAACATGATTTCCCTTTGGGGCAGTCCCTTGACATGTGACCAGGCAAGCCACACCGGTA
The DNA here is from genome assembly GCA_033807775.1 of Saussurea involucrata. NCBI lineage: Eukaryota > Viridiplantae > Streptophyta > Magnoliopsida > Asterales > Asteraceae > Saussurea > Saussurea involucrata. The sequence continues at coordinate 90,900,502 of CM066327.1, read as the reverse complement.
GCATGAGTTTGAACCTGCCATGCAATCACCCCGGTGCACCTTGTTGCATTTTGTACACGGTTTCCCCACGATATCCTTGTTTGCACGGTTATCCGGTCAGAACACCTTCCCCTTCCTGGAGCCATTCCCCGGCCCATCCCATTTACGCTTGTCGCCACCCTTTTCGAAAGTCTGACGGTTCTTTTACATCTCAATCAGCTCGGCCGTATTGATGGCCGCCTGAAAGGTAGTGGGGTTTCTCGTCAGAACTAGCTCCCGAATGTTACTTCTCAGACCATGGATGAAGTGATTCACCTTTCGCCCTTCCATTGGTACATACAAGTCAGCAAAACGGGACTTCTCAATAAACTTAGAAGTGTACTCCTGTACCGTCATTCCTCCTTGTTCTAAACCCATAAACTCTTCTTCCAGCTTTTTCACTACCGCGAGTGGGCAGAACTGCTCTTTAAACCTGTCAACAAACGATTCCCACAACATCCCCTTTCCCATCGCAGAACCCTTCCCTCCAGTTTCGGCTTCCCACCAATAAACTGCATCAGACTTCAACATGGACAAGGCAAACATCACCCTGTCCCCATCAGCACATTTGCATGTATCGAAAACCAGCTCCATCTCCTTCACCCACTTCATTGCCAAAACCGGGTCACACTCGCCCTTGAACGTAGGGGGCTTGCATGAGGCAAAGACCTTGAAGTTACAACCCTTAGCTGCTGACTCATTCACCACCAAGGATAAAGCTTTCGAGTGGCTCCCAGTACCAGTCTCTACCGGGCTTGACAATTCTGCACTCTCCTTGTTCTCAGTCGGCTCTTTGCTTACCGAAACTTACTCATTCTGTTTAGTAAGAAGAGTCTGCAAAGTTTCTTGAATCTTACCCAGCTCAGCAGCCAAATTTTCTCGAGTGACAAATGTGGAACCCCGGCCTCGACCACGTCCCCTCGTCGGGTTCCCCCTTCCTACAGTAGCAGAACTTTCCTGAACAGAGTCTTCTTGATTAACAGGAATTTCCACACTCCTTGTCCTTCCACAACCTCTTCCACGACCTCTTCCGCGACCTCTCCCGCGACCCCTTCCGCGGTTAACCGGTCCGTTCTCTAGGACCTCTTCCTCTTGATTCCTTGGTACAGCAGGTACCGACTTACTCCTCAAATTTCTCCCAGCCATTCGCGGATACTGAAAGAAAGCAATAATTAACCTTTGCTAGACATGACATCACAAAATGCTATATAAGGTAATGTAAGCATGCGCATGTACCTGTAAGTTCACAATTGCACTGGCCAGGTGTAATCTCAAACTTACCTTACACGTTTGTCCTTGGCACCTTATTCTTAAACGCAATTATAGTGATCGTTCCTATAGGCAATCCTATGTCTCGGTTGTGTTCTTCGTCTTACAGTTTAAGTTTAGGCCCTAAAGGCAACCTAAATCCCTTAAACTAAGGCTCTGATACCACTTGTAACGTCCCCTAAACTTGACATGCATGAAATCATAGAAACTGAGCGTTTTACATTACAAAATTTAACTTGTTCAATACATCAATAAAAGAGCTTAACAAAATGACAGCGGAAGTCTACAAAATCCACAGTCGAGCTCTAACTATGTCATTAGTCTAAGTCTTGGAGTCGCTCTAATCTCCAAGTATGCCATGCCTCTCCTATTTCTTCCCCGAGGAACTCGCGGAACGCTTACCTGAAAATGGTTTAGTTTTGAAAATGCGAGGGTTAGACCAAAAGGTCTAGTGAATTCCCTCCGTAAAACAACACGTATGGACCACCAGAAATCATTTTAGAATAATTCATGAACTATCACACATATGGTACTGCACTGTATAGGGAATCACATAAACATCCGCGATCGGGGCCCAAGCATACTCCCCTTTCGCCCTCTCGTATCGGGGCCCAAGCAGACTCCCCGATACCCGATTAGGAGGGAAACAAATTCCAACCTACCGTCTCGTCATACGCATCCAAGGGATCATCGGATCCCAAGGCTCTCTGATTCCACAGTGCAGACCGACATCACGTAACATGCATATACATTTCATAGGCATGAAAATATAATCCTTAAAAGTCCTGGTGTCTCATTTCATCATATCAAGCTTTCATTCGACATAAAAGTATGTGCGTATGAATCATGCATTTCAGTTGTAAACATTTCATGCGCTTTAAGAACCATAATCAGTAAAGAAAACGTTTAATATTTTAAGCCGTAAAAAGGGTTTAGGGAACTCACCTTGATTGACGCACAATGCACTTCCTAAACACCTTCAAGCTACACCCACAGAACACCTAAGGTAATAGATCCACATCAGATAAATAGCTCAGCCCTACTGTTGGTCCCGAAGGGCTATACAAGTTTGTAGAACGGGGGGTTGAATACAAACACACAGATTTTACTTTTCTAAATTGTTTATGGATAAATCATTAACAATTTACAGCTTGTTGCGGAAACAAGATTAAGGATAAATCCTAAATCTAAACAAGTTGGAACACTAAGTTTCTTGCACTAAGAAGGAGAAGAAAATTACTAATAATAACCTATCTCAAGATAAGAAGGATGAACTTGTCCAGAGTTAGCAAGTTACTTTAAAATGAAGTGAGTTCATCTTCTTATATACTGCATGCATTTAATGCATGGCAATATACACTTTACACGTGGCAGCAGCTGATTGGTTGCATGTCATTGACCTTTGTTGACAACCTAAGTAGCCGCATGTTTGAACAGTGTAGTATCAGAGAGGTTGTACGATTTTAGACAATAAGGAGGTTCTTTTCTGACATATCGTACGGAGTCGTGCAAGGGTGGTTAAGACAAAAGTACTTTGTACGGAGGACTTCATGATCAGCTTTTCGTTGATTCAGCGATCTATCATTCTTCATCAGCGAATGATAGAGTTCAGCGATAGCTGAAGTCTTGTACTTGATACTTCACGTTGATTGGAAAAATCTGAGTCTTCGCTGATCCGCATCAGTTCATTAGGAGACTTGTCGCTGGTTCTTGAGCTTGATCTTCGACTTCAGCGTAGAACCTATGTTGACGTGAAACTTGTCTTCAGGGATCATAAGTAAACAACTAACTTATCAGCGATCACCATAAGTACTGAACAGACTCAGAGTATTATGGTGAATAGTTTCGCTGAATGTTTTAATCTAAACAACAAGAGTTCCTATCAGCGATACTGGAAGATCTTAGTACTTATCAGCGATAGTGAAACTCTGATACATATTCTTTACTTACAATTTTCACTAAGTATATAAGAGAGGGTCATTATCAAATCACTGAGGGTTTGGATCAACAATCTCCCCCTATTTGATTATGACATAGCAACAGAGAAAATTGCTATATAATGAAAACATAAGGATAAAAAGAACTCATAAAATATTTGTCCATTTTTACTATTTTCTGGGATCTTTTCTGTACTGATGGAGTAAAGTACATTCGCTGAAACTTTTCTTTAAACTTTGTAAAGATTACAGAGGGAAGTGGAAAAATTACAAGTACAGCGAATAAAATTACAAGTACAAAAGATGTAGACAGATAAAGATAGAAAGAATTACAAGGCGATCCTATCCGTCAAAAGGTTCTTCCTTAATGAGTTGTTCATCAAGGGTCATTGATGTGGCAATCATCCAATCAAGGACATCTGCTCCTTGATTCTTTTTCTTCAGAGCTTCTTTAAAAATCAAGGGCTTCAGGTGTTTAGCTTTGATGTCGCGTCTGACTTCACACCAGTATAAGAGATCTCTGAGTTGTTCGATGGGAGCGATGTGGAGCTCAGAGATACGTTGAAAGTGATGGTTTCCATCGTAGTCTAGAAAGAATATACCATATGGATCACTTACAACTGTGCCAGGAATGAAAGTTTCTCCAGGTGGTAGGGAGGTGTCAAGCGCTGAGAGATCAGCATCAGGGCCAAGAACTTCAGCACGAGAGAAACCAATACCTGTTTCATTCCGTATAGGAGGACCTGAATCAGAGACTTTCTTTTTCTTAGCAGAGACTTTTCTTTGTTGAGGAGGAAGAGGAGGAATATCCACAGCATAAGAAAGCAGGTCGATATGTTTGTTTAAGATCTTCTCGACATGGGTTTTGAACTTTGAGCGCGATCCCTGAATGGCTAATTTTGTTTCTAACCATTCAGAGAGACCAAACTTTTCTAAGGTAGCAGCATAGAAAGTTTGCTTGGTTTTGTCTTCTCTGTAGACATCCACTTCAACAACAGGAACGTCGGCGTACAGTCTTCCTCTTATGTTAACTTTGATGATTTTGGATGGTCTAGATCGATAGGTCAGCATTTGTTTAGCCCATTCCAAAGTCGTGTCAGAGACCTTAGTATTTTCTCTAACGATCTCTTGAGCATCATCCCATAGCTGACGTTGAATATCAATGGGAACTCTTTTCAGCTTGGGGTCTTTTATTGATCGTTGAGTAAGCTTGATGGCGTATTCTCTGTCTTTTTCTTCAGTTTCCTTTCTTTCAGCGATTAGGCGTTCAGCTCTGAGGTGTTCCTTGTATTCCTTTGGGAAATTTTGAACTTTGGAGGAACGGTAGGAACTTGATCACGCTTCAGAATGATTCGCTGATCCTCGAGTCTCTTGATCATTGCATCTCTCTTTTCTTGATCCTCTTCACTTAGCTTTTGAGGAGCCAAGGAAGGTCTGTTTTTGTGTGAGAGAGTCTGTTCTTCAGGTTCATCAGTCTCAGAGATCAAATCCAAAACTGGGATTATGTCTTCAGCGTTGAAAGCTGGGATTATTGTTGAAGTCGCAGTTGTAGGAACTTCAGTGATATCCTCAAACAGGGGAGAGGACTAGCTGAAACACAGCAATCTTACAAGTAAGAATTTGGGTAGAACAGAGAGAGAGAAGGAATGGGATAGTGTATGTAGGTTTGCGGAGGTAGAGAGCTGATAAAGTGTATAGAGGAGGGATGTGGAGTAAGGAGTTAGTGTACCTGATAAACCGGCTTTTTAAGCAAGATCGTCAGATTTTCATCTTCAGCGACACCTTTTCCTTTGCCTTTGTCAGCTTCAGATGTTGATGGCTTTGTCTTTGTCCGCTCCCCTGAAGGTTCATTTATCAGAATCCCTTTAAGAGCTTTAGTTCTCTGAGCAGGCTTGACGATAAAAGAATCATCATCATCGTCATCTTCGTCATCATCATTCTTTGGAGAAGAGGATAGTTCAGCATCAGACAAGTCGATGGCTTCTTCATCTTCAGCTTCAGACTCAGTTTCTTCAGCTTCTTCTTCGAGTTGCTCCCCATCAGATACAGAGGCGAGCTTCTCGGTTCCCTCAGGGTGTTCATCTCCCTGAGGTCCAGCGGCTGCTTCAGCTTCAATTGTCTTCTCACCCTCTTCAGTGAAGGTGAGGTCTTCATTCTTCTCTCCCCTGATAGATTCATCATGGAAAAGGTCTTCAGCGCTCTTGGAAGGGTCTTCAGCGCTCTTCTCCCCCTCTTTATCATGATGAGTTGGGGAGGAATGTGATGATTCAGCAGCTGTGGTTTTCTCCCTGTCTTCTTGGCCAGGGACCCCGACATAAGTCTCATTCGTTGATAATCTGTTTTGAAGAGCAGAAATACCAGGATTGATTTTGACGAGTTCAGCATGATCTGCCGGAGTAAAATGCTCAGGTGCAGGAGCAGGTGCAGGGGCGGTTGTGTTGGTCAGGATCTGCGTTAACAAGTTCTGAATTGAAGAGATGTCATTCTTCATCGTGTTGACATCAGTCTTCACAGAACTCATATCAGTTTTTACTGAACTGACATCAGCCTTTACAGCAGACATATCACCTTCGAGTGTGCCAACCGATGTCTTCAGCATTGTGACTTCCCTGGACATGGTGTCAACTGATTTCTTGATGTCGAGGTAGTCTGTGTAGATGTCAGCGAGAACTTTGGCAAAATCACCGAGTGTTTTATCAACCTTCTCCACATCAGCTTTGGAGGCATTCTTTCCGACTTCGGTTGTAAGCTTTAAAAGATTCTCTCCAGCGGTTGTTACAGCTGAAGAGTTGTCGGAAAGAGTAGACGTGAGACCTGTCAGCTTTGTCTCTACAGTCTTCAGAGACGTGTTGATGTCTCGCAAATTAGGACCTGTAACATATAAAAACTTGTGAACAGAGGAAAGCTCAGAAGTTTAGGGTTTAGTAACAGTGTTTAGGGGTTGTTGTATACCTGCAGGAGGATTGATGAATTCATCAAAATCGCGGGTTCCTGAGTAAAGTTCCATATCGTCAGCGAGAGAACCTGAACGTATGATCATCTCTGCAGGTCCTACTTCCGTCGTTCGTTTAGCTTCTGGAGGAATGACAGGTGCATCAGTGATAACTGGAGTTGTGTCCAAATGAGTGGAGGGAGAAGCAAAGGGTAAGAATGGAGGTTGGTTACTGAGTTCAGCGTTGGAATCGCTGAGAATCACTTCATAAGTCTTTTGAGAGACTGAGGGAGGTTGGGTAGTTTCCAAGTTTGTAACCTCAGTGTTTGGAGACGCTGAAGTCGGGATAGAGTGGGTGGCTTGTTCAGGTGTGGCAGAGCGTACCACTGAACTTTCCTTCAGCTCAATAGGAGGAGCTGAGGAGACTTTAGCAGGAGATTGCTTGGGTTGCTCCTTGGGTTTCTTAGTTCTTTTGGAACCAAGTTGGGTGTCAGAATGTTTCCTTTTAACAGGAATGGAGGTTGCAGTTGGGGTATCAGCGGTGGGTTTGTCCGCTGAAGGAGCTGCAGAAGTAGAAGAAGTAGAAGGATTTAGAAGAGTTAAGAGTGTAGAAAGACGTATCTCATTCGCCACTGGTTTGAAGTCGAGTATCTTAGGACCAACCTGAGTGAGTTTCAGGTCGCCCTCTTGAGGATAGTTGTCCTTCAGGCCTTTTTGGAATATGGCGCTGATGAATCGAGGATACGGAACCCATGGAGGTCTGTCAGCGACGGTGTCCACTCTTAGTACCAGGTCATCATAGATGATCGATGCCCAGTCTTGGTGATCCAAACCCTCAGTGATTTGATAATGACCCTCTCTTATATACTTAGTGAAAATTGTAAGTAACAATATGTATCAGAGTTTCACTATCGCTGATAAGTACTAAGATCTTACAGTACCGCTGATAGGAACTCTCGCTCTTTAAATTAAACATTCAGCGAAACTGTTCACCATTAATACCGAGTCTGTTCAGTCATTATGATGATCGCTGATAAGTTAGTTGTTTACTTATGATCCCTGAAGACAAGTTTCACGTCAACAAAGGTTCTACGCTGAAGTCGAAGATCAAGCTCAAGAACCAGCGACAAGTCTCCTAATGAACTGATGCGGATCAGCGAAGACTCAGATTTGTCCACTCAACGTGAAGTATCAAGTACAAGACTTCAGCTATCGCTGAACTCTATCATTCGCTGATATGAAATGATAGATCGTTGTATCAACGAAAGCTGATCATGAAGTCCTCCGTACAAAGTACTTTTGTCTTAACCTCCCTTGCACGACTCCGTACGAAATGTCAGAAAAGAACCTCCGACTGTCTGAAATCGTACAACCACTCTAATACTACACTGTTCATCCATGCGGCTACTAAGGTTGTCAACCAAGGTCAATGACATGCAACCAACCAGCTGATGATACGTGTAAAGTGTATACTGACTTGCATTAAATGCATGCAGTATATAAAGAGATGACCCCACTTCATTTGAAGTAACTTGCTAACTCTGGACAAGTTCAATCTCTTATCTCAAGATAGGTTATTATTAGTAATTTCCTTATCTCTCTTAGTGCAAGAAACCTTAGTGTTCCAACTTGTTTAGATTTAGGTTTATCCTTAATCTTGTTTTCGCAACAAGCTGTAAATTGTTAATGATTTATCAATAAACAATTTAGAAAAGTAAAATTTGTGTGTTTGTATTCAACCCCCCCCCCCCCCCCCCCCCTTCTACAAACTTGTATAGGCCTTCGGGACAAACAAGTGGTATCAGAGCAGATTTGTTTAATCTCATAAACAAGATCTAATCTAAGATATTTCTCTTCCTTGCTATTATCTGAAAATGGCCACCAACACAAACACAAATTATATAGACAATGGTTCTCTTGCTAAACCCCCTAGATTTTCCAAAGATAACTTCAACTTATGGAAAAATAGGATGACACTCTTCTTATAAGGTGTAGACCCTACTATGCCTTACTATCTAGAAAATGGTCCATTCATCCCTGTAAGAATTGATGCTGCTGTTCCAGCCGCTGAGAATAGACCTGCTATTCCAAAAAGGCTGGTACCTAAGGAAATCTTTCAATGGACTGACGAAGATAAGAAGAAAGTGGCTATAGATACAAAATCCAGATCCATACTATCCATGGCTCTTCCTGACGAAGTCTACCATTCCGTCATGAACCTAAAAACATCAAAGGCCATGTGGGACACAATATGTGTTCAGTATGAAGGAACGTCTGAAGTCCAGGACTCAAGAAAGATCAACCTGGTAAGACAATACGAAAGCTTCATTTCTGGTAAGAATGAAACTCTCTCTGAAGTTCACCAACGTTTTAATTGTTTAATTATAGATCTGAAAACTGTTGGTAAGGAATATTCTAACTTTGAAGTACTGACAAAGTTTCTAGAATGTTTACCTGAAAGCTGGGACAATTATTCTATGTGTCTCAAGCTGTCAAAGGATCTAAAATCAATGACCCTTGCTACCTTATATGGCACGTTGCTGAATCATGAGCAATCGAGCCATCTTAAGAAGAATCTTGTAAAAGATTCCAAAAGCACCCCTGTTGCTTTAATCTCAGAGGAACCTTCTACTCAGCGACCCTCGATCCCTATCACTGAGTTAGAAAGTAACTCTGAAAGGTCATCAGATTCTGATTATTCAGATAATGATGAATCTTTGGCTCTCCTAACTAAGAAGTTCAGGAGATTTGCCAAAAAGAAAATGTTTAGAAAGAACAAACCTCTTTCCATAACTGACAAGCCTAGATCATCAGCGTTTGTTGATAAGGCTACTGCTACTTGTTTTAACTGCGAAAAGACAGGACATTTCGCTAACGAGTGCAGGTCAAAGAAAGTTTCTAGACCCTCAGCTTTTACAAAGAAACCCTTTGTTCCTAGAAATAAAGATGACAAATATTCAAAGCTGAAAGAAAAATATGCAAAGCTGAAAATCTTTAAGAAGAAGAATAAAGTCTTGATGGCTGACTATGATTGGGCTGCTTCTGATGAAGAAGCATCATCATCTGACTCTGAAGATGATGAAGCAAATCTATGTCTTATGGCCAAGATTGAAGAAGAGGAAGAAAGTTCAGACATTCCCTCCACTTCAACCTCTGCTATTCAGGTATCACCTTCTTTCTTTACCAATATTGCAAATATAGATGAAGCTGATAGTCTCCGTAAGATCGATCTCTTGACTAGAAGTTTATACGAAGCCATGAACGGCAAAACTGTGGTTGAAAACCAAAATCTTGATCTCGCTGAAAAGCTTAAAAACTGCCACATTCAAATAGAAAAGCTTTCTAAAATTGAAGAAGATTTTAAAGATCAAGTATATTTAAATTAGCTAGTCAAAATCGAACGAGCAGAAGCTATCGCTGCATTTGTTGATCCAAACCCTCAGTGATTTGATAATGACCCTATCTTAAATACTTAGTGAAAATTGTAAGTAAACAATATGTATCAGAGTTTCACTATCGCTGATAAGTACTAAGATCTTACAGTACTGCTGATAGGAACTCTCGCACCTTTAGATTAAACATTCAGCGAACACTGTTCACCATATCGCTGAGTCTGTTCAGTCCTTATGGTGATCGCTGATAAGTTAGTTGTTTACTTATGATCCCTGAAGACAAGATTCACGTCAACAAAGGTTCTACGCTGAAGTCGAAGATCAAGCTCAAGAACCAGCGACAAGTCTCCTAATGAACTGATGCGGATCAGCGAAGACTCAGATTTGTCCACTCAACGTGAAGTATCAAGTACAAGACTTCAGCTATCGCTGAACTTTATCATCTGCTGAATAGTAAATGATAATCGCTGAATCAACGAAAGCTGATCATGAAGTCCTCCGTACAAAGTACTTTTGTCTTAACCTCCCTTGCACGCCACCGTACGAAATGTCAGAAAAGAACCTCCGAAAATCTGAAATCGTACAACCAATCTGACACTACACTGTTCATTCATGCGGCTACTAAGGTTGTCATCAAAGGTCAATGACATGCAACCAATCCGCTAATGACACGTGTAAAGTATATACTGGATTGCATTAAATGCATGCAGTATATAAAGAGATGAACTCACTTCATTTGAAGTAACTTGCTAACTCTGGACAAGTTCAAATCTCTCAAGATAGGATTTTATTAGTAATCTCCTTATCTTTCTTAGTGCAAGAAAACCTTAGTGTTCCAACTTGTTTAGATTTAGGTTTATCCTTAATCTTGTTTCCGCAACAAGCTGTAAATTGTTAATGATTTATCAATAAACAATTTAGAAAAGTAAAATAGTGTGTTTGTATTCAACCCCCCCCCCCCCCCCCTTCTACAAACTTGTTTAAGCCTTTCGGGACCAACAAGTGGTATCAGAGCAGATTTGTTTAATCTCATAAACAAGATCTAATCTAAGATATTTTCTCTTCCTTGCTATTATCTGAAAATGGCCAACTCAAACACAAACACTCACTATATCGACAATGGTTCTCTTGCAAAACCCCCTAGATTTTCCAGAGACAACTTCAACTTATGGAAAAATAGGATGACACTCTTCTTAGAAGGTGTAGACCCTACTATACCTTACTATCTTGAAAACGGTCCACACATCCCTGTAACGATTGATCCTGCCGTTCCAGCCACTGCAACTAGAGCTGCTATTCCAGAAAGGCTGATTCCAAAGGAAATCCATCATTGGACCGATGAAGACAAGAAGAAAGTGGCTATAGATACAAAAGCCAGATCCATACTATCCATGGCCCTTCCTGACGAAGTCTACCATTCCGTCATGAACCTGAAATCCTCGAAGGCCATGTGGGACACAATATGTGTTCAGTATGAAGGAACGTCTGAAGTCCAGGATTCAAGAAAGATCAACCTGGTAAGACAATACGAAAGTTTCATCTCTGGTAAGAATGAAACTCTCTCTGAAGTACATCAACGTTTTAACTGCTTAATTATAGATCTTAAAACGGTTGGTAAGGAATATTCTAACTTTGAAGTTCTGACAAAGTTTTTAGAATGTTTACCTGAAAGCTGGGACAATTATTCCATGTGTCTCAAGCTGTCAAAAGATCTAAGATCAATGACACTCGCTACCTTATATGGCACATTGCTGAATCATGAGCAATCTAGCCATCTTAAGAAGAATCTTGTAAAAGATTCCAAAAGCACCCCTGTTGCTTTAATCTCAGAGGAACCTTCTACTCAGCGACCCGTGGTCACTATCACTGAGTTAGAAAGTAACTCTGAAAGATCATCAGATTCTGATTCTTCAGATGATGAATCCTTGGCTCTCCTAACTAAAACGTTCAGGAGATTCGCCAAGAAGAAAATGTTTAGAAAGAACAAAACTCTTTCTATAGCTGACAAGCCTAAGTCATCAGCTTTTGTTGATAAGGCTACTGCTACTTGTTTTAACTGCGAAAAGACAGGTCATTTCGCTAACGAGTGCAGGTCAAAGAAAATCATGAGACCTTCAGCCTTTACAAAGAAATCCTTTGTTCCAAGGAATAAAGACGACAAATACTTAAAGCTGAAGGAGAAGTATGCAAAGCTGAAAAGCTTTAAGAAGAAGGGAAAAGGCCTAATGGCTGACTATGATTGGGCTGCTTCTGATGAAGAAGCCTCATCATCTGATTCTGAAGATGATGAAGCAAATCAATGTCTCATGGCCAAGATTGAAGAAGAGGAAGAAAGTTCAGACATTCCCTCCACTTCAACATCTGCCATTCAGGTATCACCTTCCTTCTTTACCAATATTGTAAATATTGATGAAGCTGATAGTCTCCGTAAAATCGAACTACTGACTAGAAGCTTATACGAAGCCATGAACGGCAAAGCTGTGGTTGAAAACCAAAATCTTGATCTCGCTGAAAAGCTTAAAAATTGCCACCTTCAAATAGAAAAGCTTTCTAAATTTGAAGAAGATTTTAAAGATCAAGTCCATTTAAATCAGCTAGTCAAAATTGAACGAGCGGAAGCTATCGCTGCATTAAAAGCTGAACAAGCTACTGTTGAAGGATGGTGTAATTCTTCAACAAAGATCACTGAGATAATTAAGGCTCAGATTCCTCTGAGTGATAAACGTGGTCTGGGTTATAAATATGATACTCCAATACCAACCACTGAACGTTCAATGCTTAAATTTGGAACGTTCGTATCCTCAGTAGCTGACACTTCTTCATCTCAGTACTCCTCGTCGATTACACCAATCCCTGAGGAAACTCCTACCTCCTCAAAAGGTAAGGAGAAAATGGTTTATTCAAAACCTACCTCTGTCTCTAAAGATAAAGGTAAAGGAATTGTAATTTATCAAAATCCTCAGAAGGGTACTTTAGTACCTAAGCTGAATGCTTCCAAAGCCTTAGTGATTCATTCATCTGGTTCTAGAAATCAGACCTCTGGATCAGTTCAGCGACCTACTCCTAGACTCAGAGTAGATGTCCTTGGTAAGAAATCTGAAGAACTGAATGTTCGTCCTATTTCAAAAACCAATAGTGTACTTGGTGCTGGCACTTCTAATTCCAAATTAAAAGCTCAGCACACAAGTGGTCCTAGAACTAATTTTAGTTATAGGAAATGTTATCACTGTGGACTTACCGATCATATTGCAAGTAAGTGTCCCACAGCCACCAAAGCTGATAAGATAGCTAAGGTGAAGATAGCACCAAAGAAGACCAAACCAGTTGCAAGTCAGGTCAAGGTGACTCATACCGCTGAGGTCAAGAAATTGACCAAAGTGAAGAAAGACAAAGCTGAATCTTCAAATGCTGCGAAGACTGCTGAACCCATTCCAACCACTTCCACTGACAAACGCGTATACATGGTGAAGTGGGTACCCAAGCAAAACTAATCTTCCTTTGTATTGCAGGTTAAGAAGGGTATCTGGTATCTCGATAGCGGATGCTCTAGACACATGACTGGAAAGAAAAGCCTGCTCGCTGAATACAAGGAAGAGAAGGGTCCCTCTGTAACCTTCGGTGGAAATGGAAAAGGACACACCCGAGGGTATGGTGTACTTTCAAATGGTACAACATCCTTCAGAAGAGTCGCATATGTTGAAGGGCTGAAGCATAATCTTCTGAGCATCAGTCAGCTTTGCGACATGGATAACAAAGTGATTTTCACCAAGGAATCCTGCTTTGTCTCTGACAAAAAGGAGAAGATAGCTCTCAGCGGTTATCGTTTGGAAAATGTTTACGTTATAAACATGGACTCAACAACCACTGAGAACTCCTGTTTCTTCTCAAAGGCATCTTCTGATGTCAACTGGCTATGGCACAAGAGACTCTCACATCTCAACTTCAAGACACTGAATACTCTTTCATCCAAAGAGTTAGTCACTGGTCTACCTCAACATTCATACGCCAAAGAATCCTTATGTTCAGCGTGTGAAAAAGGGAAGCAGACCAAGGCAAGCTTTAAGTCCAAGCAAGTTTCCTCAGTGTCATCTCCTCTTCAACTACTCCATATGGATTTGTTTGGCCCCGTTAACAAACAATCCATCGCTGGAAAGAAATATACGCTGGTCATAGTTGATGAATTCTCTCGTTATACATGGGTAATGTGTCTCCGTTCTAAGAGTGACACCCCTGAAGAACTCATCACCTTTGTTCGGAAGATGGAAACTCTGAACAATATGACTGTTCGCTCAATAAGGAGTGATCATGGAACTGAATTCAAAAACAGTTCTCTTGATTCCTTCCTTGAGAGCAAGGGTATTTCTCATAACTTTTCGTCAGTGAGAACACCACAACAAAACGGAGTCGCTGAAAGAAGAAATAAAACAATTATTGAAGCTGCACGTTCAATGCTCAGCGATTCTCACCTGCCTACTCAGTTTTGGGCAGAAGCTGTCAACACGGCTTGTTTTACGCAAAACAGGTCGCTGATAGTCAAAAGATTCAAAAAGACAGCCTATGAACTCTTTCATGGGAGAAAGCCTTCAATCAGCTTTCTTCACATCTTTGGTTGTCAGTGTTTCATACTGAACAACAGAGATGCCCTTGGAAAGTTTGATCCTAAGGCTGATGATGGAATCTTTCTTGGATACTCCTCAGTTTCCAAAGCCTTCAGAGTCTTCAACCGAAGAAGACAAACTGTAGAAGAAACTATTCACGTCACGTTTGACGAATCCCGTTCTGCGAACTCTAAACCGAACGCTGATACAGAAGAACTGAATCAATGGATGTTTTCTCATCTTGGTGATTCAGAAGATGTTCCCACTACTCATACTCATACAACTGAAAATGATGGTCCTACTATCATTCCCAATATGCAGAATAGTGAAGCTGAAACATCTTGGGTCTCAGCTGTTCCTATAAATACTATACCCGCAGTTGATCCAAATGTCTCAGAAATTCCATCTATTTCTCAGCAATCAGTGAATGAAGTGACAAATGCAAGCATTCCTCTCTTAGCTGATTATCCAGAAGTAGCTGAAGCCTCATCTTCAGTTTCTCCAGTTCAGACTGCGTCAGCGACGCATGCTCCGGCTCAGCGATGGACTGTAAATCACCCAATCGATCAAATTCTTGGTGATCCCAACGCTGGTATTCAGACTCGTAGAAGTGCAGGTAATATTTGTTTATTTGTTAACTTTATTTCTCTAACTGAACCAAAGAAAATAGATGATGCCCTCAGAGATCCAAACTGGGTCAGCGCTATGCAAGAAGAGCTGACTGAATTCGAAAGAAACAAAGTTTGGAAACTTGTTCGGAGACCAACTGACAAAACAGTGATAGGCACTAAGTGGGTCTATCGAAACAAGTTGGACGAACATGGTACTGTAACTCGCAACAAAGCTCGTCTTGTTGCTCAGGGATACAGACAAGAGGAAGGTATAGATTATGACGAAACCTTTGCTCCTGTAGCAAGACTTGAATCTATTCGTCTTTTCTTAGCATATGCTGTACACAAAAACTTCACTGTACATCAAATGGATGTTAAGTCAGTGTTTCTAAATGGAAAGCTGAATGAAGAAGTTTATGTGGAACAACCTCCAGGATTCTCAGATCCTAAGCGTCCAGGTTATGTTTATAAGCTGGATAAGGCACTTTATGGCTTGAAGCAAGCTCCTCGTGCATGGTATGACACTCTTTCTACGTATCTCCACCTTGAAAAATTTGAGAGAGGTAAGATTGACAAAACTTTGTTTTTTAGAAAAATAAAAGGTCATATCATTTTAGTTCAAATATATGTTGATGACATTATATTTGGTTCTACTAACCCTGAGCTTTGTACTCGTTTCGCTGATAGAATGAAAGATGAGTATAAAATGAGTATGATGGGTGAACTAACATATTTCCTTGGTCTTCAGATTAAGCAAACTGAAAAAGGAACTTTTATAAATCAGGGAAAGTATGTTAAAGATATGCTGAAAAAATTCGACTTAACTGAAAGTTCAGCTATGAAAACCCCTATGGCACCACCGCTGATACTTGATAAGGACACAAAGGGTGTTCCTGTCAATGTCACGCTGTACCGTGGGATGATCGGCTCACTACTGTATCTTACAGCTAGCCGACCCGATATTATGTTTGCAACATGTCTGTGCGCACGATATCAAGCTGAACCTAAGATATCTCATATGAAAGCTGTAAAGCGAATCTTTCGATATCTTAAGGGTACAGCGAATCTAGGTCTTTGGTATCCCAAAGATTCAGGATTCGATCTAACCGCCTATTCAGACAGTGATTTTGCAGGTTGCAAAATGGATAGGAAAAGCACCACAGGAGGATGTCAGCTCCTGGGTGGAAAGCTGGTAAGTTGGACAAGTAAGAAGCAAAACTCGGTGTCCACTTCCACAGCTGAAGCTGAGTATGTAGCCGCTGGAAGCTGCTGTTCTCAAGTCTTGTGGATGAGAAATCAACTACTAGACTATGATCTTCAGCTCTCCAAAATTCCAATCTATTGCGACAGCACAAGTGCCATCGCTATAGCAAACAATCCAGTGCTACACTCAAAGACAAAACACATAGAAATCAGATATCATTTTATCAGAGATCATGTGATGAATGGTGATATAGAACTTCATTTTATCCCAACTGATTATCAGTTAGCTGATTTGTTTACCAAACCTCTTGATGAGACAAGATTCAACTTTCTCATCAGCGAGCTTGGAATGCTGAACTTTGAAGGATAAATCTTCAGCGGTTCACATTTAATCAGCGATACGTTTATACATTCTTGTATAGGCTCTGGATAAAATAAACTAGTACAATCCATTTCATCATCTTCTCTCTGAATAAATTGGGTTAAACTGATATCAAGGTATGTTTTCTCTGACAAAACGCATGAAAATGCAAGATTTCAAATTCTTTCATCGCTGAATAATATTTTGAAATTTCTTAAAACCCTCACTGATATTTCTATTCAGTGCTTCATATTTTCCAAAGAGTCCCTGAGTTTTTCTTTCAAAACCTCAGAGACAACGAAAGAATGTGAAAGGACAGTTGTGACGTCATTGCAACGGATAACACCAGGCACGTTTCTTTTTCTGACACACGTTTGCACGTTTCGTTGTCTATCCAATCAAATGCAAACACGTGTCCGTGTCATGATGAAAAACTTTCCCGCTCAAGTTTTTCTCTCTCTACTCTCTTCCTATATAAACTCTCTCAAAGTTTATATTTGTCTTTTATGCGAATCAATCTTTCTCCGCAAGAAAAGAACACTATTTGCATTTTGTGCTCTCGATCTTCAAGAACTGTTCATCATCTTCTTCATCAAACTCAAGGTCAATATGTTCTTATCTTTTATCAAATGCAAATAACTTGTTTTCGATCTTATCATTGTTTTACACAAGATCAAACAAAAGAACTCAAAAATAAAATCATTTTCTTTCATGGTTTTATAAACACAACCATTTCATGGTTGTTCTTCAAGTTTTAAATCTAAAATCTTAAACTTGTTCTTCTTTCGTATCCATTTTTTTTTAAAAACTGGTATACAAGGCTTATAGGTGTTATATTCGTTTTCTTTAAAAACAAGAAAAACCCTAATCTTCATTAAGACTTTTTTGTCTGAATGAAATGGACAAAATTCGAAAAATCTTAATGGAAATTCTCTTTCCACATTAAGATATTTCTTATTTGTTAACATCTTTGGTTGAACTGATAATACAGTGAAATGGCAACTTCAAAGCTGAATGTTACCACTGAGTCCATCTCCAGTGATTCTGAGGAACTGGAAATCACCAAAGCTCCTCAGGTTAAGTTTGAGCTGGATCAACTAGACTGGACAAAGGCAAACAACCTTTCAGCGCTTCTCGAGTTTCCTCCTCGGAAGCAGGTATCCCATCTAGACGACGCTGTGATTTTTTTGAAGAATAGCCCCATATACACAGCACTGACAATCACACCTCCTGCCAGTCAGCGTCTATTATCCCAATTCTGGTACTCTGCCAGACACACCAACCTACCCTCAGCCAAAGATCCATCTAAAACCATCGACTGCATACTCAGCGATACTG
Source organism: Saussurea involucrata (assembly GCA_033807775.1). Classification (NCBI taxonomy): domain Eukaryota; kingdom Viridiplantae; phylum Streptophyta; class Magnoliopsida; order Asterales; family Asteraceae; genus Saussurea; species Saussurea involucrata. The sequence goes on along the minus strand of CM066327.1, from coordinate 90,882,843 downwards.
AGTATGGCACCATCAAGATAACCCCCGCAATAATCCGTAAAGCTCTGAAATTCCCTAACGCTACCTCAGAAAATCCTTTCATTCCATTTCCTGACCACAAGAAGCACGCTGACAGGGAAGAAATCATTGTTTTCCTTGATGCGATGGGTTACATCTGGGAGACTGGAAGAGACAAGCTACCTGAGAAGAAGCTGACGCTGATAAAGAAATCCAAAATGCCCAGCGAGATGAACTTCATCTTCGCTCACCTGATCAGCTGCATGACAGCGAAATCCGGATCTTCTGATCAAGCCGCTCAACCTCAGCAGGCCATGGGTTACGCACTGCTGAAAGGTCTCAACATTGACTGGGCCTCCATCATCTATGAAGACCTCATTCAACGTGTTGATTCTGCCGCTGACCGACCAGCATGGGTTCCTTACCCGCGATTCATCAGCGCCATCTTTCAATATGGCCTGAAGGACAGCTATCCTGAAGAGGGTGATCTGAAACTCTCTCAGATTGGCCCTAAAGTTCTCGACTTCAAGCCTGTCGCCAACGAGGTACGTCTCTCTACTCTTCTCACTCTTCTTAATTCTCCGCTTTCTGTGGCTCCTTCAGCGACAATACCCATCGCTGATACCCCGGCCACAAAATCCATTCCTTCTAAGAAAAGGAAACAATCTCTTACCCCTCTTGATTCCAAAAGGATCAAGAAAACCAAGGAGCAACCCCAGCAGTTGCATGCTGAAGACTCCTCAGCTCATTCTGAAGAGCTGAAGGAAAGTTCTGTGGTACGCTCTGCCACACCAATTCAAGCCATCCCTTCTAAACCTACTTCAGCGTCCCTAAACGCTGAGGTTAGAACTTTGGAATCTACCCAACCTTCGTCAGTCTCTCAAAAGACTGATGAAGTACTTCTCAGCGAATCCAACGCTGAACTTGAACCCCAACCCCAATTCTTATCCTTCGCTCCTCCCTCTACTTCGTTGGACACTCCTCCAGTCAAAACTGGAGATGCCATCATTCAAGAAGCCGTTGAAGCTTCTCAGCGAATGACGAAGAAAGGACCTGCAGAGATCTCCATTCCTCACGGAACTTTTGAGGGAGATATGGAACACTATGGAGGGACTCGAAACTTTGATGAGTTCGTCAACGCTCCTGCAGGTACAGATCCCACCTTAAACACTGTAACTAAACCTGAAACTTCTGAGCTTTCCTTTGTTCACAAGTACTTATATGTTACAGGTCCTTTTTTGGGAGACATCAACCAGTCTCTGAAGTCTATGGAGATGAAACTTACGGATCTCACCACCGGTCTATCAAATAACTCTACAGCTGTAACAAACGCTGGAGAGAATCTGACGAAGCTGACTACTGTGGTGGAAAATAAAGCCTCCTCTGATGACATCAAAGATCTTGATAAAACTCTCGCCGACTTTGCCAAAGTGCTCTCCGACATCTACACTGACTACACCAACCTCAAATCATCAGTTTCCACCATTTCCAGCGAAGTTACAACGCTGAAGAAATCGGTTGGTACACTCGAAGGTGATATGTCAGTGGTCAAGACCGACTTGGGCTCAGTGAAGACCGACCTTGGTTCCGTCAAGACAATGATCGAGACGCTGGTGAACAAGGCAAATAATCCAGCTCCTGCTCCGGCCCCTGCACCTGTTTTGGACTCCTTCACCGCAGAGGATCGCCAAGAGCTGAAGAAAATCACGCCTGCTATTTCTGGCCTAGAAGACAGAATAGCTAAGCTTGAAGATTGTGTGAAAATCTCTGGCCCAGAAGACAGAGACAACACCAATGCTGAATCTACCCATTCCTCCCCCGCCCATCATGAGAAAGAGGGGGAGAAGAGCGCTGAACAGGAGAAGAGCGCTGAAGACCTTTCCCATGATGAATCTATCAGGGGAGAGGGTAATGAAGATCGGATTACTGGACCTCAGGGAGATGAAAACCCTGAGGGAACCGAGAACCTCGCCTCTATATCTGAGGGGGAGCAACTCGATGAAGATGCTGAGGAATCTGAAGCAGAAGAAGACGAAGACTTCGACATCCCTGAAGCTGAACCATCCTCCTCTCCAAGGAACGATGATGATGATGATGAAGATGACGATGATTTCTTTGTTGTCAAACCTGCTCCTCGAACCAAAGCTCTTAAAGGTATTTCAATAAAAGAACCTTCAGGGGAGAAGACAAAGACAAAGCACTCAGCCTCTGGCGCTGAGAAAAGCAAAGACAAAGGCATCGCTGAAGATGATAATCTGGCGATCCTACTTGCAAAGCCGATTTGTCAGGTACACTAAACTTATTTTTCCTTCCCTGATCATCTATGAAAAATCAGTTATCCATTCCACAAACACCATACACATCCACATTTTTTTTCTATCTTTTCTACCCAAGTTCTTCTACCCAGTTCTTATTTGTAAGATCGCTGCGTTTCAGCTAGTCCTCTCCCCTGTTTGAGGATATCGCTGAAAGATCTGTTGCGACTTCACCAATAATTCCAGCTAACGCTGAAGACATAATCCCAGTCTTAGATTTAATCTCTGAGACTGATGAACCAGAAGAACAACCTCTCTCGCACAGAAACAGACCTTCCTCAGTTGCTCAAAGGCTGAGTGAAGAAGATCAAAAGAGGAGAGAAGAAATGATAAAGCGATTCGAGGATCAGCGAATCATCCTAAGGCGCGATCAACTACCTTCAGTTCCTCCTAAGTTCAAAATTTCAAAAGCTGAATACCAAGATCATCTCAGAGCTGAACGCCTCATCGCTGAAAGGAAGGAAGCTGAAGATAAAGACAGAGAATACGCCATCAAGCTCACTCAAGAATCTGTCAAAGACCCCAAGCTGAAGCGTATTCCCATTCAAATCCAACGAAAGCTTTGGGAACAAGCCCAAAAGATCGTGGAAAAGAAAGCTGAAGTTTCTCAGACCACCCTGATCTGGTGTAAAGAGAAAATCCACTTCAGATATCGTCCAGCGAAGATCAACAAGGTATTCATCTCTGGAAGAACCTCCGTCGGAGTACCTATTGTTGACATCAAACTGTTCAGAGAAGATGACTCATCTGAAACCTTTCGTGCTGACACTGTAAAAAGGTATGGTCTCTCTGAATGGCTGGAGATGAGGTTAGCTATCCAACCGTCAAAATCTAAGTACAAGGATCATTTCGAAAAGCTGATAAACAGACAGATCGATTTGATATCTTCTTGTGTGGATATTCCTCCTGTTCCTGATCTAAAGCCGAAAAGAAAAAGGGATTCTCCAAGGAAGAAACGTCAAGATTCAAACTCAGGTCCTGTCATACGAAATGAAACTGGAATTGGTTTCTCTCGCGCTGAAGTACTTGGTCCTGATCCTGATCTATCTGCCCTTGATGTCTCTTTGCCACCATGTGAACTTTTCGTCCCTGGTAAAGTCATCAGTAATCCTTATGGAATATTCTTTCTTGACTACGACGGACGTAAATGCTTTCAACGGATCGCTGAGCTTCCAATCACTCCAATCGAACAGCTCAAAGATCTCATCTACTGGTGCGACTTCAGAAAAGACATTCAGGCACGACACCTAAAACCCTTGATTTTTGAAGCTGCTCTGAAGCTAAAGAATAAAGGAGAAAAGGTTCCTGACTGGATGATTCCAACTGAAAAGACAACCCTTGATGAACTTCTCATTAAGGAAGAACCCTTTGAAGGCTGACAACAATCACCATTTTCTCTATTGTATCAGTCATCCTTCAGTACTTGTAATTTATTTCGCTTGTACTTGTAATCTTTCTTATTCATATTGTAACCTGATTCAAAGATTTAAAGAAAGATTTCAGCGAATGTACTTTACTCCATCAGTACTGAAAAGATCCCAGAAAACAGTAAAAGGGACAAATATTTTATGAGTTCTTTTTATCCTTATGTTTTCATTAAATAGCAATTTTCTCTGTTGCTATGTCATAATCAAATAGGGGGAGATTGTTGATCCAAACCCTCAGTGATTTGATAATGACCCTATCTTAAATACTTAGTGAAAATTGTAAGTAAACAATATGTATCAGAGTTTCACTATCGCTGATAAGTACTAAGATCTTACAGTACTGCTGATAGGAACTCTCGCACCTTTAGATTAAACATTCAGCGAACACTGTTCACCATATCGCTGAGTCTGTTCAGTCCTTATGGTGATCGCTGATAAGTTAGTTGTTTACTTATGATCCCTGAAGACAAGATTCACGTCAACAAAGGTTCTACGCTGAAGTCGAAGATCAAGCTCAAGAACCAGCGACAAGTCTCCTAATGAACTGATGCGGATCAGCGAAGACTCAGATTTGTCCACTCAACGTGAAGTATCAAGTACAAGACTTCAGCTATCGCTGAACTTTATCATCTGCTGAATAGTAAATGATAATCGCTGAATCAACGAAAGCTGATCATGAAGTCCTCCGTACAAAGTACTTTTGTCTTAACCTCCCTTGCACGCCACCGTACGAAATGTCAGAAAAGAACCTCCGAAAATCTGAAATCGTACAACCAATCTGACACTACACTGTTCATTCATGCGGCTACTAAGGTTGTCATCAAAGGTCAATGACATGCAACCAATCCGCTAATGACACGTGTAAAGTATATACTGGATTGCATTAAATGCATGCAGTATATAAAGAGATGAACTCACTTCATTTGAAGTAACTTGCTAACTCTGGACAAGTTCAAATCTCTCAAGATAGGATTTTATTAGTAATCTCCTTATCTTTCTTAGTGCAAGAAAACCTTAGTGTTCCAACTTGTTTAGATTTAGGTTTATCCTTAATCTTGTTTCCGCAACAAGCTGTAAATTGTTAATGATTTATCAATAAACAATTTAGAAAAGTAAAATAGTGTGTTTGTATTCAACCCCCCCCCCCTTCTACAAACTTGTTTAAGCCTTTCGGGACCAACAGCATTAAAGGCTGAAAAAGCTACTGTTGAAGGATGGTGTAATTCTTCAACAAAGATCACTGAGATAATAAAGTCTCATATTCCCCTGAGTGATAAACGTGGTTTGGGTTACAAATATGAAACTCCAAAACCAACCACTGAGCGTTCAATGCTTAAATTTGGAACGTTCGTATCCTCAGTCGCTGATACTTCATCTTCTCAGTGCTCCTCGTCCGTTACACCAATCCCTGAGGAAAATCCTACCTCCTCAAAAGGCAAGGAGAAAATGGTTTATTCAAAACCTACCTCTGTTCTTAAAGACAAAGGTAAAGGAATTGTTATTTACCAGAATCCTCAGAAGGGTACCTTAGTACCAAAGCTGAATGCTTCTAAAGCTTCAGTGGCTCATCCCTCTGGATCAAGGAAGCAGATATCTGGATTTATTCAGCGATCTACTCCTAGACTCAGATTGGATGTCCTTGGTAAGAAATCTGAAGAACTGAATGTTCGTCCCATTTCTAAAGCCAATAGTTTACTTGGTGCTGGCACTTCTAATTTGAAATTAAAAGCTCAGCATTCAAATGGTCCTAGAACTACTTTTAGTTATAGGAAATGTTATCACTGTGGACTTACCGATCATATTGCTAGTAAGTGCCCCACAGCCACCAAAGCTGAAAAGATAGCTAAGGTGAAGATTGCCCCCAAGGCAAAGAAGACCAACCCTGGTGCAAATCAGGTCAAGGTGAATTCTACCACTGAGGTTAAGAAATTAACCAAAGTGAAGAAAGACAAAGCTGAATCTTCAAATGCTGCGAAGACTGCTGAACCTTCCATTCCAACTACTTCCACTGACAAACGTGTATACATGGTTAAGTGGGTACCCAAGAAAAACTAATCTTCCTTTGTATTGCAGGTTAAGAAGGGTATCTGGTATCTTGATAGCGGATGCTCTAGACACATGACTGGAAAGAAAAGCCTGCTCGCTGAATACAAAGAAGAGAAGGGTCCCTCTGTGACTTTTGGTGGAAATGGAAAAGGACATACCCGAGGGTATGGTGTACTTTCAAATGGTACAACCTCCTTCAGAAGAGTCGCATATGTTGAAGGGCTGAAGCATAATCTTCTAAGCATCAGTCAGCTTTGCGACATAGATAACAAAGTAATCTTTACTAAGGAATCCTGCTTTATCTCTGACAAAAAGGAGAAGATAGCTCTCAGCGGTTATCGTTTGGAAAATGTTTATGTAATAAACATGGACTCAACAACCACTGAGAACTCTTGTTTCTTCTCAAAGGCCTCATCTGATGTCAACTGGCTATGGCGTAAGAGGCTATCTCATCTAAATTTCAAGACACTGAACACTCTTTCTTCAAAAGAGTTAGTCACTGGTCTACCTCAGCATTCATACGCCAAAGAGTCGTTATGTTCAGCGTGTGAAAAAGGGAAGCAGACCAAAGCAAGCTTTAAATCAAAGCAAGTTTCTTCAGTGTCATCTCCTCTACAACTACTCCATATGGATTTGTTTGGCCCTGTTAACAAACAATCCATCGCTGGAAAGAAATATACGCTGGTCATAGTTGATGAATTCTCTCGCTTCACTTGGGTAATGTTTCTCCGTTCTAAGAACTCATCAATTTTGTTTGGAAGATGGAAACCCTGAACAATCTGACCGTTCGCTCAATAAGGAGTGATCATGGGACTGAATTCAAAAACAGTTCTCTTGATTCCTTCCTTGAGAGTAAGGGTATTTCTCATAACTTTTCTTCAGTGAGAACACCACAACAAAATGGAGTCGCTGAAAGAAGAAATAGAACAATTATTGAAGCTGCATGTTCAATGCTCAGCGATTCTCACCTGCCTACTCAGTTTTGGGCAGAAGCTGTCAACACTGCTTGTTTTACGCAAAACAGGTCGCTGATAGTCAAAAGATTCAAAAAGACAGCCTATGAACTTTTTCATGGGAGAAAGCCTTCAATCAGCTTTCTTCACATCTTTGGATGTCGGTGTTTTATACTGAACAACAGAGATGCCCTTGGAAAGTTTGATCCTAAGGCTGATGATGGAATCTTTCTTGGATACTCCTCAGTTTCCAAAGCCTTCAGAGTCTTCAATCGTAGAAGACAAACTGTTGAAGAAACTATTCACGTCACGTTTGACGAATCCCGTTCAGCGAACTCTAAACCGTCCGCTGATACTGAAGAACTGAATCAATGGATGTTTTCTCATCTTGGTGATTCAGAAGATATTCCCACTAATGCTCATCCAGTAGAAGATGATAGTCCTATCATTCCAAATATGCAGAACAGTGAAGCTGAAACTTCTTGGGTCTCAGCTGTTCCTATAAACACTATACCTAACGCTGAACCAAATGTCTCAGACATTTCATCTACTTCTAAGCAATCAGTGAATATAATGACAACTACATCCATTCCTCTCTTGGCTGATACTCCTGACGTCGTTGAAGCTTCATCTTCAGCTCCTCCAGTTCAAGTTGAGTCAGCGTCTCACGCTCCGGCTCAGCGATGGACTATAAATCATCCAATTGATCAAATTCTTGGTGATCCAAACGCTGGGATTCAGACTCGACGAAGTGCAGGTAATATTTGTTTATTTGTAAATTTTATTTCACTAACTGAACCAAAGAAAGTAGATGATGCCCTCAAAGATCCAAACTGGGTCAGCGCCATGCAAGAAGAGCTGACTGAATTCGAAAGAAACAAAGTTTGGAAACTTGTTCAGAGACCAACTGATAAAACAGTAATAGGCACTAAATGGGTCTATCGAAATAAGTTGGACGAACATGGTACTGTAACCCGCAACAAAGCTCGACTTGTTGCTCAGGGATACAGACAAGAGGAAGGTATAGATTATGACGAAACATTTGCTCCAGTAGCAAGACTTGAATCTATTCGTCTATTCTTAGCATATGATGTACACAAAAACTTCAAAGTACATCAGATGGATGTTAAGTCAGCATTTCTAAATGAAAAGCTGAATGAAGAAGTGTATGTGGAACAACCTCCAGGATTCTCATATTCTAAGCGTCCAGGTTATGTTTATAAACTGGATAAGGCACTTTATGGTTTGAAGCAAGCTCCTCGTGCATGGTATGACACTCTTTCTACTTATCTCCATATTGAAAAATTTGAGCGAGGTAAGATTGACAAAACTCTATTTTTTAGAAAAGTGAAAGGTCATATCATTTTAGTTCAAATATATGTTGATGACATTATATTTGGTTCTACTAACCCTGAGCTTTGTACTCGTTTCGCTGATAGAATGAAAGATGAGTATAAAATGAGCATGATGGGTGAACTAACATATTTCCTTGGTCTTCAGATTAAGCAAACTGAGAAAGGAACTTTCATAAATCAGGGAAAATATGTTAAAGATATGCTGAAGAAATTCGACTTAACTGAAAGTTCAGCTATGAAAACCCCTATGGCACCACCGCTGACACTTGATAAGGACACTAAGGGTGTTCCTGTCAATGTCACGCTGTACCGTGGGATGATCGGCTCTCTATTGTATCTAACAGCTAGCCGACCCGATATTATGTTTGCAACATGCTTGTGTGCACGATATCAAGCTGAACCTAAGATATCTCATATGAATGCTGTAAAGCGAATCTTTCGATATCTTAAGGGTACAGCGAATCTAGGTCTTTGGTATCCCAAAGATTCAGGATTCGATCTAACCGCCTATTCAGATAGTGATTTTGCAGGTTGCAAAATGGATAGGAAAAGCACAACAGGAGGATGTCAGCTCCTGGGTGGAAAGCTGGTAAGTTGGACAAGTAAAAAGCAAAATTCAGTGTCCACTTCTACAGCTGAAGCTGAATATGTAGCTGCTGGAAGCTGTTGTTCTCAAGTCTTGTGGATGAGAAATCAGCTACTAGACTATGATCTTCAGCTCTCCAAAATTCCAATCTATTGCGACAGCACAAGTGCCATCGCTATAGCAAACAATCCAGTACTACATTTAAAGACCAAACATATAGAAATCAGATATCATTTTATCAGAGATCATGTGATGAATGGTGATATAGAACTTCATTTTATCCCAACTGATTATCAGTTAGCTGACTTATTTACCAAACCTCTTGATGAGACAAGATTTAACTTTCTCATCAGCGAGCTTGGAATGCTGAACTTTGAAGGATAAAATCTTCAGCGGTTCACATTGATCAGCGAAAGGATAAAATAAACTTGTATAACCCATTCTATCATCTTCTCTCTGAATAAACTTGATTCACTGATATCAAGGTATGTTCTCTCTCTGACAATCGCATGAAAATGCAAGATTTCAAAACAAAATGCATCGCTTAATATCTTTTCCTTAACAGCGATATTTTGAAATTTCTTAAAACCTTCACTGAATATTTTCATTCAGTGCTTCATGTTTTCAAAAGTATCTCTGAGTTTTTCAAAACCTCAGAGACAACCAAGAATATGAAAGGACAGTTGTGACGTCATTACAACGGATAAAACCCCGGCACGTTTTCTCTTTCTGACACACGTTTGCACGTCTCGTTCAAACTTCCAATCAAATGCAAACACGTGTCCGTGTCATGATGAAAATCTTTTCCCGCTCAAGATTTTCTCTTTCTAAAATCTCTATATAAACAAATTCTTTGTTTATATTTTTCTTTTACGCGATCAATCTTCCTCCGCAAGAAAGAATTCACTGTTGCATTTGTGAGTTCAAAAACTTCAAGAACTGTTCATCATCTTCTTTATCAAACATCAAGGTTAATATGTTCTTATTTATTACCAAATGCGTATAACTTGTTTCCGATCTTCTCATTGTTTTAACAAGATCAAACAAAAGAACTTCGTAAAATGAAATCATTTTCTTTCGTGGTTTTATGAACACAACCATTTCATGGTTGTTCTTCAAGTTTAAATGCAAAATCTTAAACTTGTTCTTCATTCGTTTCCAGAATCTATTTCTTCATAGAAAACTGGAAAACAAGAAAATGGGTTTTACATTTCGTTTCAAAAATCATGAAAACCCCTAATCTTCATTTAGACATTTGTGTCTGAATGAAATGGATAAAATTCGAAACATCTTATTGGAAATTCTTTCCACATTAAGATTATTCTTATTTGTTAACATCTTTGGTTGAACTGTTAATACAGAGAAATGGGCTCGTCTGATATTCCTGCTATCGCTGAGAACATCTCCGCTGACTCTGAGGAAGTGGAAATCCTCAAGGCTCCACAAGTCAAGTTCAATCTTGATCAACTAGACTGGACTAAGATAAACAACCTTTCTGCGCTTCTCGAGTTTCCTCCTCGAAAGCAAGTCACACATCTGACAGATGCTGTGAATTTCCTGAAGAATTGCTGCATTTCAACAGCCCTAACCATTTCACCCCCTGCAAGTCAGCTGCTACTATCTCAGTTCTAGTACTCTGCCAGACACTCTCAGCTACCATCCGCCAAAGATCCCTCCAAAACAGTTGATTGTATCCTCTGCGATACTGAATATGGCACGATAAAGATCACACCCGCCATCATTCGCAAAGCTCTGAACTTTCCCATCGCTACAAAGGAAAAACCTTTTGTTCCTTTCCCTGACCATAAGAAGATCGCTGACAAAGAAGCTCTTATTACATTTTTTGATGCAATGGGCTATGTATGGAAAATGGGCAGAGACAAGAAGCCTGAGAAGAAGCTAACACTGCTGAAGAAATCGAAAATGCCCAGCGAGATGAACTTCATCTTCGCTCACCTTATCAGCTGCATGACTGCCAAGACCGGCTCTTCTGATCAATCCGCTCAACCTCAGCAAGCTATGGGATACGCTCTACTGAAAGGTCTACACATTGACTGGGCATCTCTCATCTATGATGACTTGCTGCAAAGAGTAGACTCTGCCGCTGACAAGCCTGCTTATGTTCCCTACCCCCGATTCATCAGCGCTATCTTTCAATATGGCCTGAAGGACAGCTACCCGCAAGAGGGCGATCTAAAACTCTCTCAGATTGGCCCTAAGGTACTCGACTTCAAACGTGTTGAAAATGAGGTACGTCTTTCTACCCTCTTAACTCTTCTCAACCCTTCTTCTTCTACTTATGTGGCTCCTTCAGCGACAATACCCATCGCTGATACCCTGGCCACAAAATCCTCTCCTTCTAAGAAATGGAAACATTCATCTACCCCACTTGATTCTAAAAGGATCAAGAAAACAAAGGAGCAACCCCAGCAATCTCATGCTGAAGACTCCTCAACTCTTTCTGCAGAGCTGAAGGAACGTTCAGTGGTACGCTCTGCCACACCTGAACAAGCCATCCCTTTTATCCAAACTTCAGCGTCTCTAAACGCTGAGGTTACAAACTTGGAACCGACCCAACCTCCTTCAGTCTCTCAAAAGACTGATGAAGTGATTCTCAGCGAATCCAACACTGAACTCATAACCCAACCCCCATTCTTATCCTTCGCTCCTCCCTCCACTCATTTGGTCTCTACTCCAGATCTAACTGGAGCTGCCATCATTTCCTCGGAACATAAAGATGATTCTCCAGGAATGATGAAAACAGGACCTGCAGAAAAATCCATGGGCACTTTTGAAGATGACATGGAACTTTACTCAGGAACCCGTGATTTCGATGAATTCACCAATCCTCCTGCAGGTAAACAACAACCCATAAACACTGTGACTAAACCCCAAACTTCTGACATTTCCTCTGTTCACAAGTTTTTATATGTTACAGGTCCTAATTTGGGAGATATCAACGCCTCTCTGAAGTCCATGGAGACAAAGCTGACAGGTCTCACCACTACTCTCTCCAATAACTCTACAGCTGTAACAAACGCTGGAGAGAATCTGAACAAGCTGACAACGGTGGTGGAGAAGAAGGCTTCCACAGATGACATGAAGCAAGTTGATAAAACTCTCAGCGACTTCGCCAAGGTGCTAGCTGATATCTACACAGACTACACCTCTCTCAAAAACTCAGTTTCGTCCATGTCCAGCGAATTTACAACGCTGAAGACATCGGTTGGAACACTAGAGGGAGATATGTCTGCTGTGAAGACAAATGTCACCACTTTGACGACTGACTTAAGCTCTGTAAAGACTGACGTTGGTTCGATGAAGACTATGATCGAACAGCTGCTGCACAAGGCGAATACTCCTGCTCCTGCCCCTGTCTGTTAGATCTAGAGTTTTGTCAAAAACACAACTGTTAAGATCTGATCTGAAGAATCAGAGTTCTGAGTAAGAAGACTCAGAAGTTCTGATCAGAGAATAATGAAAAGATTACAAATATGGAAGTTGGTTAGAAGACTCAGAAGTTCTGAGTGAGAAATCTCAAAGGATTCTAAGTGTTGGATTCTGACTAGAAGGTTCAAAGTTCTGAGTAGGAGACTCAGAACTTCTGACTATGAAGACAAATGTTCTGAAGCGCTTATTCAGAAGTATGTTCAGAATTCATATCTTGGGATATTATCTGTTATATTCAGTTACTAATTAGGACACGTGTAATTGTTCTATTAGTCTGTTTCTTATATGTACTGTAGCTTTAGCCTTTCTTATACAGTATATATAGGAGTTAGCAACTGTAACTAACAGAATTTTTGGAGAATCTTTGAAATAGTCTTTGGTGAATCCATTTAGAGAAATTCATTGTAATATCTTGTAATTCACAGATTGTTAATAAATCATATGACCAGTTGCTGTGAATACGATCTTAATTGTTCATATTTGATTGTAAGAGTGTATCCTGGACTTTCAATTGGTATCAGAGCCAATCAACAAACAAATTCGTCCAAGAGTGTGTTTGATCGCGTTCTTGAAGTTTCTTGATAAATTCGACAATTGATTCCGCTGCTGCTAACAATTCTTGAATTCCTAACAATTCTTGAATTCGTTTCTATCATTGATTCAAGAAATTTGAATTTGTCTTTCTGTTGAATCGATATCTTACAATCAAGTCATCCAAAGATTTTCTCTCTATGCTGATTAATTCTCGAAATTAAACAGAGATCACAGGTATGTTTTCGAAATTCTTGATTGGTTTCTTGATCAAAGTGATTCTATCTGCTGCATGTTGATTAGCATTCAAATTTTTTGTTGAAAAGAAGAATTTCATTAATTCAAGTACTCTAACTGTTTGATGAAATGCATGCGACAGATTTGATTAATCCTTGCATGTTCTAGATCTGTGTTGATTCTCATTTTTGATCATAATTCATAGTTGATATTTGATTTTGTCATTTCGTCATGCCTGAGTTTGTTGAAGTTTTTGTGAGACCTGCAATTTCTATAACAAGTTCAGACAATTTACAAAAATCAAGTCCTGTAAAAGCAAAAGAAACAATTTCTGAACCAAAAACTGATTTTCTAAAGGATTTTGAAAAGGCTCAAGATGACATAAAGTTGTTAGAAAAAGAGAATGTTGATTTGAAAGAGAAAGTTAATTTTGAAAGAAAGATGTTGACAGATTCTGAAAATAGAATCAAATCTTGTGAAATGAAAAATTGTCAACTCTTGAAACAGATCTATGATTTTGAACAAGTTCTTATACTTGAAAGAGAGAAATTTGAGAAAGAGAGAAGAGACTTCCAAACTGAGAGGAAAGGTTTTGAAACAAAGTCTGTTGAATTCTCTCTGAAAATTTCTGATTTGGAGAAAATTCTTGCAAAAGAAAGAAGAGAGTTTGAATGCAAGAAAAATGTTTTTCAAAAACAAAAGATTGGTTTTGAGAAAAAGAAAACAGGAATGTTAAATGAGTTTTCTATAAAAATCAATGAGTTGGAGAAAGAGTTAGAAGATGGAAGGAAAGAGACTGAAAAGAAGAAGGTAAATGGCTTTAAAGAAAAATGCTTAAAAGATGAGTTTGAGAAGGAAAAGAAAGTTTTTCATTTGGAGATAAGGAGGCTTATTAAGAAATTATCTGATTTATCAACTAAAATCATGATAGAGAGGAAGTCCAAATCTGATTTGCAGTCAAGGTTTGATTTGTATGTTAAAAAGTTTAGGGAATTTGAAACGAAAGTTGTTGACAAATCAAATCATAGTTCAAAAGATCAGATTCGTTCTTCTAATCTGTTTTATGATTCTGCTATTGATAAATCTTATAATTGTTCTTTTAAAAAGATAAAAATGGAATGGAGAGTTAAAGGAACAACTTCCAAGAAAGAAGTGCCAAAATCAAAAGTTCCTAATTAAAATGTCAAGAAGAACAATACATTTCAAAGAAAATCTTTTGTTAAACCTGATGGGATTTATTCTGTAAATCAATTAGTCAGAATTGCACAAAAGAAACTTTGTTGTTCATATTGTGGGACTAATGATTTTGTGAACAAGAATTTTATTCAGCACTGGTTTGGTTCTTATAGAATATCTGCATATGATACTGCACCTAACAAACCTGGACCCAAGTTCATATGGGTACCAAAGTCAACTTAATCTGTTTTGCAGGTTATTCATGTGTAGAGCTGAATGAATGATCCATACCGACACATGACTGAAAACAGATGTTGTGCTTAATTGAGAATTTTGACTTTTGGATACTTCAGTCCAAAACTCGGTAAGAATGTGATTATGGATTTCTGATTCATACAGATCAATTTGTTGATTTTGAAGCATTTTTTTAAAAAAAGTTCAGTTTACTGTGGTGTAATCGAACTCATAGTTGTGGGTGTTTTTAGTAGAAAACATTTCCAGAGAATGTGTTTAGAATCACATTTTGAGCAACCCTGCAAATTTTGGTTGAAAAATTCTGATTTTTGAGCAAGTTATGGTGATTTGAAGTTCAGAATGTTCAAAAATCACAAAATCCAAACATTTTTCTAAGGAATTTTCTCTGGATAGTTTTATCAGAATTCTGACTCTCTTACTCAGAAGTTCTGACTCTACTACTCAGAATTCTGACTCAACTATTCAGAATTCTGACTCTGATACTTAGAATTTTGAACAAGTTACTCAGACTTCTGACTCTACTACTCAGAATTCTGACTCAACTAATCAGAATTCTGACTCTGATACTTAGAATTTTGAGCAAGTTACTCAGAATTCTGACTCTTCTAATCAGAATTCTGACTCTACTACTCAGAATTTTTTTTGATAACTAATGAGGAATCATCGTAGATGATTACCAAAATCTCTTAATTTTGCAGGATTATCTTGATTTCAGAGGAAGTATTGACTCAAAATTTGATCTGATTGTTTCAAGATAATGTTCAAAACCCGTGATTCAACGTTTTAGGTTTTTGAACATATCAGTTCAAAACCCGTACTTAAATGACAATGGCTTCTGAATAATTCAGTTCAGGACCCGTACTTCAGAGACTAAGACTTCTAAACAAATCAGTTTAAAACTCATATTTCTCAGGTGATATCCTTAACTGTCATATTTTTATGTTTCAAGGAACAAGTGGTGAAAGGTAACATTGCATTACGTTTATTTCTATTGCTTTGAATGTTTGAATCTTAACAAATTTAATTCAATGATATGAATTTTTTTAATTTTCATTCAATGAATAAATGTGTGTCAAAGAGTAATTTTACAAGTATTTTGTATTATCTGAGCTATATTTGTTTCAACTTTCACTTCTGAATTAAATCGAAAGGTAAGCAAAACATGAATGAAATTATGCCGAATGCTCAATGTTATGAAATCTATACTTATATAGAATATAATGTTCAAAAAGCCTAAATGTCAGAATGTTGGATGGAAACAAAAATATGGGGGAAGTACTACGTTTTAGTACCAAGTGATTGAGATGAAATATAAATATATATAAAATCATTTAGTTTGAAAGTTTGTACCTATGGCCTTTCTGGTTTGGGAGAGTAAGTCCTAAGGGGTGCTCGACACCTAGTCCCTAAGATCAACTGGTCTGGGATCGGCTGACCCAAATCCTGCAATAGAACCAGATAGAAAGCCATGTTCTACTGGTACAAATGGGTTTAAGATATATCGATGTGGCCTTTCTGGTTTGGGAAATTAAGTTCCATGGGGTGCTTGTCACCTAACACCTAAGACCAACTGGTCTGGGATATGCTGACCCAAATCCTGCAATAGAACCAGATAGAAAGTCATGTTTAACGATGTATCTTATTCTTACTAAACTTTTTTTAAAAGATGCCAATGTGCACAAAATTAAAAGATGCCAATGTGAACAAAATTAAAAGATGCCAATGAGCACACATCTCTTGAAACTTTGGGAAAATTCAAAGTCGCAATAAACCTGTAAATTTGTGAAAATCCTGATTTTGGACAAATAGTGTGAGTAGAGCAAAGTATTCGTATATGTTTTTAGAATTGCATATGCTTGAAGCTAATCATATTTCGCATGCTAAGCACACCAAATAGATTTAATAAAGGGATTGAAACTGAACATTTTTAACTCGATATGCAATGATGACTTGTATTTGAATCCAAACACATGCATTTGATTTCATTTGATTGAAAATCTGATAAATTTCATTAAGTTGGATTTCTTTTGTAAAGTTTTCAAATGATCAAATGTTAGTAGTTATCATGTGTAGTTCAGTGAATCTTATTTTCCTTGTATAAATGTTTTCATTAAAGCACTATATTTGAAATGAATAATGAAATATATGCATACTTTCAGGGGGAGAAAACAAATTGCTCTATAATTCTTATTTTGAGGGGGAGCAAGGTTATTCATTAAGGAGGAGAAAAAGCATAGACTTCATCGCTAAAGTTTTGAAAATCAAGGGGGAGAAAAGCTAAAGATTTTGAAGATGATTTTGCTTTCCAAAACTTTAGGGGGAGAAAAGCTAAAGATTTTGGAGATTGATATGTTTCTGCTTTACAAAACTTTAAGGGGAGAAGAAAATAGAAAATGATTGTACAGAAACAACAAAAGAGAGAAATGTTATTTTAAGAAGGAGAAGAGGAAAAGGAAACTGATCTATTGTTTCTTATAAAGAAATCTTATGAAAGTTGAAATGAAGATGAGAATTGTCATTTCAAGGGGGAGCAAAGAAAAAGAAAATATATAACAGAAATCAGTTTGGAAATCATTGCTGCTGCTGATTAAAGACTGACCAGAAGTTATTAACTCAGATTATTCAGAATTCTGAGCAGAAGTTGTCAAAGCATTCAGAAGATATCCTTCTGAAGATTGTTCCTGCTCTAAAAATTTTGATGATGAAAAGTACAAGTGTGTTTGACAAAAAGGGGGAGATTGTTAGATCTAGAGTTTTGTCAAAAACACAACTGTTAAGATCTGATCTGAAGAATCAGAGTTCTGAGTAAGAAGACTCAGAAGTTCTGATCAGAGAATAATGAAAAGATTAGAAATATGGAAGTTGGTCAGAAGACTCAGAAGTTCTGAGTGAGAAATCTCAAAGGATTCTAAGTGTTGGATTCTGACTAGAAGGTTCAGAGTTCTGAGTAGGAGACTCAGAACTTCTGACTATGAAGACAAATGTTCTGAAGCGCTTATTCAGAAGTATGTTCAGAATTCATATCTTGGGATATTATCTGTTATATTCAGTTACTAATTAGGACACGTGTAATTGTTCTATTAGTCTGTTTCTTATATGTACTGTAGCTTTAGCCTTTCTTATACAGTATATATAGGAGTTAGCAACTGTAGCTAACAGAATTTTTGGAGAATCTTTGAAATAATCTTTGGTGAATCCATTTAGAGAAATTCATTGTAATATCTTGTAATTCACAGATTGTTAATAAATCATATGACCAGTTGCTGTGAATACGATCTTAATTGTTCATATTTGATTGTAAGAGTGTATCCTGGACTTTCACTGTCCCTGAATCTGAACATTTTATAGCGGCGGATCGCATTGAGCTCGGGAAGATCAATCCTGCTATTTCTGGCCTTGAAGACAGATTAGCAAAGATTGAAGTTTGTGTAGGTCTCTCTGGCCAAGAAGACAGAGAACCTACCAACGCTGCTGAATCTAGCCATTCCTCCCCCAGTCATCATGAAAAAGAGGGGGAGAAGAGTGTTGAAGACCTCGCCAAGAGCGCTGAAGACCTTTCCCATGATGAATCTATCAGGGGAGAGAATACGAATACTAAAGAAACCACCGCTGGACCTCAGGGAGATGAAAACCCTGAGGAAACCGAGAAGCTCGCCTCTGTATCTGAGGGGGAGCAACTCGAAGAAGAAGCTGAGAAAACTGAATCCGAAGCAGAAGATGATGAAGCCGTTGACATCCCTGATGATGAACCATCTTCTTCTCCAAAGAATGATGATGATGATGACGAAGATGACGATGACTTCTTTATCGTCAAACCTGCTCCAAAGATCAAAGCTCTTAAGGGAATCTCGATAAATGAACCTTCAGGGGAGCGGACAAAGACAAAGCCCTCAGCCTCTGGAGCTGAGAAAGGCAAAGGCAAAAGCGTCGCTGAAGATGACAATCTGATGATCTTGCTTGAAAAGCCGGTTTGTCAGGTACACTAATCATCTCTCACTCTATCCCTCCTCTATCATACACTATCAGTTCCTTTACCCAAGCCTATACACTTGAACCAATTCTCTCTATCTGATTCTACCCAAGTTCTTACTTGTAAGATCGCTGTGTTTCAGCTAGTCCTCTCCCCCGTTTGAGGATATCGCTGAAGGCTCCACAACTGCGACTTCACCAAAAATACCAGCTGCTGCTGAAGAAATAATCCCAGTCTTAGATTTAATCTCTGAGACTGATGAACCAGAAGAACAACTACTCTCGCACAGAGGCAGACCTTCCTTAGCTCCTCAAAAGCTAAGTGAAGAGGGTCAGAAAAGAAGAGAGGAGATAATAAAGCGATTCGAGGATCAACTAATCATTCTGAGGCGTGATCAACTTCCTTCAGTTCCTCCAAAGTTCAGAATTTCCAAAGCTGAATACCAGGAACACCTCAGAGCTGAACGCCTACTCGCTGAAAGAAAGGAAGCTGAAGAAAAAGACAGAGAATACGCCATCAAACTTACTCAACGATCAATAAAAGACCCCAAGCTGAAAAAAGAGTTCCCATTGATGTTCAACGTCAGCTATGGGATGATGCTCAAGAGATCGTTAGAGAAAAGACTAAGGTCTCTGATACGACTTTGGAATGGGATAAACAAATGCTGACCTATCGATCTAGACCATCCAAAATCGTCAAGGCAAACATCAGAGGAAGACTGTACGCTGAAGTTCCTGTTGTTGAAGTGGACGTCTACAGAGACGACGAAACCAAGCAAACTTTCTATGCTACTACCTTAGAAAAGTTTGGTCTCTCTGAATGGTTAGAAACAAAATTAGCCATTCAGGGATCGCGCTCAAAGTTCAAAATCCATGTCGAGAAGATCTTAAACAAACAGATCGACCTGCTTTCATCTGCTGTGGATATTCCTCCTACTCTTCCTCAACCAAGAAAAGTCCCTGATAAGAAAAAGAAAGCCTCTGGTTCAGGTTCTCATATTCGGAATGAAACGGGCATTGGTTTCTCTCGTGCTGAAATTGTTGGCCCTGATGCCGATCTCTCAATGCTTGACACCTCTCTACCACCTGGAGAAACATTCATTCCTGGCACAGTTGTAAGTGATCCCTATGGTATATTCTTTTTAGACTACTATGGAAATCATCACTTTCAACGTATCTCTGAGCTAGACATCGCTCCCATCGAACAACTCAGAGATCTCGTATACTGGTGTGAAGTCAGACGCAACATCAAAGCTAGACACCTGAAGCCCTTGATTTTTGAAGCAGCTCTGAAGAAAAAGAATCAAGGAGAAGATGTCCCTGACTGGATGATCCCCACATCAAAGACCCTTGATGAACTTCTCATCAAGGAAGAACCTTTATAAACTGATATGATCGCCCTTTTCTCTATTGTATCAGTTATTCTTCTGTACTTGTAATTTATTTCGCTCGTACTTGTAATCTTTCCATTTCTCTTTGTAACCTGATTCAAAGTTTTAAAGAAAGATTTCAGCGAATGTACTTTACTCCATCAGTACTGAAAAGATCCCAGAAAACAGTAAAAGGGACAAATATTTTATGAGTTCTTTTTATCCTTATGTTTTCATTTAATAGCAATTTTCTTTGTTGCTATGTCATAATCAAATAGGGGGAGATTGTCGATCCAAACCCTCAGTGATTTGATAATGACCCTCTCTTATATACTTAGTGAAAATTGTAAGTAAACAATATGTATCAGAGTTTCACTATAGCTGATAAGTACTAAGATCTTACAGTACCGCTGATAGGAACTCTCGCTCTTTAAATTAAACATTCAGCGAAACTGTTCACCATTAATACTGAGTCTATTCAGTCATTATGATGATCCCTGATAAGTTAGTTGTTTACTTATGATCTCTGAAGACAAGTTTCACGTCAACAAAGGTTCTACGCTGAAGTCGAAGATCAAGCTCAAGAACCAGCGACAAGTCTCCTAATGAACTGATGCGGATCAGCGAAGACTCAGATTTGTCCACTCAACGTGAAGTATCAAGTACAAGACTTCAGCTATCGCTGAACTCTATCATTCGCTGATATGAAATGATAGATCGCTGTATCAACGAAAGTTGATCATGAAGTCCTCCGTACAAAGTACTTTTGTCTTAACCTCCCTTGCACGACTCCGTACGAAATGTCAGAAAAGAACCTCCGACTGTCTGAAATCGTACAACCACTCTAATACTACACTGTTCATCCATGCGGCTACTAAGGTTGTCAACAAAGGTCAATGACATGCAACCAACCAGCTGATGACACGTGTAAAGTGTATACTGACTTGCATTAAATGCATGCAGTATATAAAGAGATGAACCCACTTCATTTGAAGTAACTTGCTAACTCTGGACAAGTTCAATCTCTTATCTCAAGATAGGTTATTATTAGTAATTTCCTTATCTCTCTTAGTGCAAGAAACCTTAGTGTTCCAACTTGTTTAGATTTAGGTTTATCCTTAATCTTGTTTCCGCAACAAGCTGTAAATTGTTAATGATTTATCAATAAACAATTTAGAAAAGTAAAATTTGTGTGTTTGTATTCAACCCCCCCCCCCCCTTCTACAAACTTGTATAGGCCTTCGGGACCAACAAGTCTATATGTAGACCTTTCAGCAATGCATATCACATTGCTTGCTGAGGTTTAGCGGCTTGGTCAGAGGATGAAATTCATCTCGCTGGGGGAAGATGAAATTCATCTCGCTGGGGAACATGGGGGAAGATGAAATTCATCTCGCTGGGCATTTTCGATTTCTTCATAATGGTCAGATTCTTCTCGGGTTTCATATCCCTTCCAGTTTCCCATACATAGCCCATTGCATCAAAGAATGCAATGATGGCTTCCCTGTCTGAGTTTTTCTTGGGGTCAGGGAGGGGAACGAAGGGTTTTTCTTTGGTTGCTATGGGAAGGCTGAGGGATTTGCGAATGATGGCAGGGGTGATCTTCATGGTGCCATATTCGATATCGCAAAGGATGCAGTCAATTGTTTTGGAGGGGTCTTTGGCTGATGGTAACTGAGAGTGTCTGGCAGAGTACCATAATTGTGATAGCAAACGCTGATATGCGGGAGGGGTTATGGCCAGGGCTGTGGAGATGCAGCAATTCTTGAGGAATTTCACAGCATCATCTAGATGTGTCACTTGCTTTCGAGGAGGAAACTCGAGAAGCGCATAAAGGTTGTTTACCTTAGTCCAATCCAGCTTGTCAAGAGAGAACTTGACCTGAGGAGCCTTGAGGATGTCCACTTCCTCAGCAGAATCATCAGCAGCAGTGTTTTCAGCGATGGTGTTCTTGGGAATGTCAGAAGATGCCATTTTCTGTATTATCAGTTCAACCAAATATTAACAAATAAGAATAATCTTAATGTGGAAAGATTTTCCAATAAGATGGTTCGAACTTTGTCCATTTCATTTAGACAGAATGTCTTAATGAAGATTAGGGTTTTTCTTGTTTTTGAAAAACGAAATTTCAAACCCAATAAAATATTGTTTTCCAGTTTCCTTTGAAGATAGGGATTCTGGAAAAACGAATGAAGAACAAGTTTAAGATTTTTGCATTTTAAACTTGAAGAACAACCATGAAATGGTTGTGTTCATAAAACCATGAAAGAGAATGATTTCATTTTTGAGAAGTTCTTTTGTTTGATCTTGTTAAAACAATGAGAAGATCAGAAACAAGTTATTTGCATTTGGTAAATAATAAGAACATATTAACCTTTGATTTTTGAAGAAGATGAACAGTTGTTCTTGAAAAATCGAGAGCAAAATGCAACAGTGGATTCTTTCTTTGCTTGGAGGAGAAGTTCGCGTAAAAGAAAATATAAACGAAGAATTTGTTTATATAGATAGATTTTAGAAAGAGAAAATCTTGAGCGGGAAAAGATTTTCATCATGACACGGACACGTGTTTGCATTTGATTGGCGAGTAAACGAAACGTGCAAACGTGTGTCAGAAAGAAGAACGTGCCAGGGCTTATCCGTTGTAATGACGTCACAACTGTCCTTTCATATTCATGGTTGTCTCTGAGGTTTTGAAAAACTCAGGGATACTTTTGAAAATATGAAGCACTGAATTTAGAAATATCAGTGAAGGTTTTTAGAAATTTCAAAGTATCGCTGATAAGGAAGAGATATTCAGCGATGTAATTTATTTTGAAATCTTGCATTTACATGCGATTGTCAGAGAGAGAAAAACATACTTTGATATCAGCGAGTCAAGTTTATTCAGAGAGAAGATGATAGAATAGGTTATACAAGTTGATTTTATCCCGAGGGCTATACAAGTTTGTATAATCGTATCGCTAATCAAAATGTGAACCGCTGAAGATTTAATCTTCAAGGTTCAGCATTCCAAGCTCGCTGATGAGAAAGTTGAATCTTGTCTCATCAAGAGGTTTGGTGAACAGATCAGCTAACTAATAATCAGTTGGGATAAAGTGAAGTTCTATATCACCATTCATCACATGATCTCTGATAAAATGATACCTGATTTCGATGTGTTTTGTCTTTGAGTGTAGCACTGGATTATTGGCTATAGCGATGGCACTTGTGTTGTCGCAATAGATTGGAATATTTGAGAGCTGAAGGTCATAGTCCAGTAGTTGATTTCTCATCCACAAGACCTGAGAACAGCAGCTTCCAGCGGCTACATACTCAGCTTCAGCTGTAGAGGTGGACACTGAGTTTTGCTTTTTACTTGTCCAACTTACCAGTTTTCCACACAGGAGCTGACATCCTCCTGTGGTGCTTTTCCTATCCATTCTGCAACCTGCAAAATCACTATCTGAATAGGCGATTAGATCGAATCCTGATTCTTTAGGATACCAAAGACCTAGATTCGTTGTACCCTTAAGATATCGAAAAATTCGCTTTACAGCTTTCATATGAGATATCTTAGGTTCAACTTGATATCGTGCACACAAGCATGTTGCAAACATAATATCGGGTCGGCTAGCAGTAAGATACAAAAGTGAGCCGATCATCCCACGGTACAAAGTGACATTAACAGGAATACCCTTAGTATCCTTATCAAGTGTCAGCGGTGGTGCCATAGGGGTTTTCATAGCTGAACTTTCAGTTAAGTCGAATTTCTTCAGCATATCTTTAACATACTTTCCCTGATTAATGAAAGTTCCTTTTTCATTTTGCCTTATCTGAAGACCAAGGAAATATGTTAGTTCACCCATCATGCTCATCTTATACTCATCTTTCATTCTATCAGCGAAACGAGTACAAAGATCAGGGTTAGTAGAGCCAAATATAATATCATCAACATATATTTGAACAAGAATGATATGACCTTTTACTTTCCTAAAAAATAGAGTTTTGTCGATTTTACCTCGCTCAAATTTTTCAATATGGAGATAAGTAGAAAGAGTGTCATACCATGCACGTGGAGCTTGCTTTAAGCCATAAAGTGCCTTATCCAGTTTATAAACATAACCTGTACGCTTAGGATCTGAGAATCCTGGAGGTTGTTCCACCTAGACTTCTTCATTCAGCTTTCCATTTAGAAACGCTGACTTAACATCCATCTGATATACTTTGAAGTCTTTGTGTACAGCGTATGCTAAGAATAGACGAATAGATTCTAATCTTGCTACTGGAGCAAATGTTTCGTCATAATCTATGCCTTCCTCTTGTCTGTATCCCTGAGCAACAAGACGAGCCTTGTTGCGGGTTACAGTTCCATGCTCGCCCAACTTGTTTCGATAGACCCATTTAGTGTCTATCACTGTTTTATCAGTTGGTCTTCGAACAAGTTTCCAAACTTTGTTTCTTTCGAATTCAGTCAGCTCTTCTTGCATGGCGCTGGCCCAGTTTGGATCTTTGAGGGCATCATCTACTTTCTTTGGTTCAGTTAGTGAAATAAAGTTAACAAATAAACAAATATTACCTGCATTTCGTCGAGTCTGAATACTAGCGTTTGGATCACCAAGAATTTGATCAATTGGGTGATTTATAGTCCATCGCTGAGCCGGAGCGTGAGACGCTGACTCAACCTGAACTGGAGGAGCTGAAGATGAGGCTTCAGCGACGTCTGGAGTATCAGCCAAGAGAGGAATGAATGCAGTTAACATTATATTCACTGATTGCTGAGAAGTAGATGGAATGTTTGAGACATTCATTTTAGAAGCAGGTATAGTGTTTATAGGAACAGCTGAGACCCATGATGTTTCAGCTTCACTATTCTGCATATTTGGAATGATAGTAGGACCATCATCATCAACTGTGTGAGCACGAGGAGTGGGAATATCTTCTGAATCACCAAAATGAGAAAACATCCATTGATTCAGTTCTTCAGTATCAGCGGACGGTTTAGAGTTCGCTGAGCGGGATTCGTCAAACGTGACGTGAATTGTTTCTTCAACAGTTTGTCTTCTTCGATTGAAGACTCTGAAGGCTTTGGAGACTGAGGAGTATCCAAGAAAGATTCCATCATCAGCCTTAGGATCAAACTTTCCAAGGGCATCTCTGTTGTTCATTATGAAACAGTGACATCCAAAGATGTGAAGAAAGCTGATTGAAGGCTTTCTCCCATGAAAAAGTTCATAGGCTGTTTTATTGAATCTTTTGACTATCAGCGATCTGTTTTGCGTAAAACAAGCGGTGTTGACAGCTTCTGCCCAAAACTGAGTAGGCAGTTGAGAATCGCTGAGCATTGAACATGCAGCTTCAATAATTGTTCTATTTCTTCTTTCAGCGACTCCATTTTGTTGCGGTGTTCTCACTGAAGAAAAGTTGTGAGAAATACCCTTACTCTCAAAGAAGGAATCAAGAGAACTGTTTTTGAATTCAGTCCCATGATCACTCCTTATTGAGCGAACGGTCAAATTGTTCAGGGTTTCCATTTTCCGAACAAAGGTGATGAGTTCTTCAGGGGTGTCACTCTTGGAACGGAGAAACATAACCCATGTATAACGAGAAAATTCATCAACTATGACCAGTGTATATTTCTTTCCAGCGATGGATTGTTTGTTAACAGGGCCAAACAAATCCATATGGAGTAGTTGTAGAGGAGATGACACTGAGGAAACTTGCTTTGATTTAAAGCTTGCTTTGGTCTGCTTCCCTTTTTCACACGCTGAACATAAAGACTCTTTGGCGTATGAGTGTTGAGGTAGACCAGTAACCAACTCTTTTGAAGAAAGAGTGTTCAGTGTCTTAAAATTCAGATGAGAGAGCCTCTTATGCCATAGCCAGTTGACATCAGATGAGGCTTTTGAGAAGAAACGGGAGTTCTCAGTGGTTGTTGAGTCCATGTTTATTACATAAACATTTTCCAAACGATAACCGCTGAGAGCTATCTTCTCCTTTTTGTCAGTGACAAAGCAGGATTCCTTAGTAAAGATTACTTTGTTATCCTTGTCGCAAAGCTGACTGATGCTTAGAAGATTATGCTTCAGCCCTTCAACATATGCGACTCTTCTGAAGGTGGTTGTACCATTTGAGAGTACACCAAACCCTCGGGTATGTCCTTTTCCATTTCCACCGAAAGTCACAGAGGGACCCTTCTCTTCCTTGTATTGAGCGAGCAGGCTTTTCTTTCCAGTCATATGTCTAGAGCATCCGCTATCGAGATACCAGATACCCTTCTGAACCTGCATCATAAAGGAAGATTAGTTTTTCTTGGGTATCCACTTAACCATGTGTACACGTTTGTCAGTGGAAGCAGTTGGAATGGAAGGTTCAGTAGTCTTCGCAGCATTTGAAGATTCAGCTTTGTCAGTCTTCACTTTAGTTAATTTCTTAACCTCAGTGGTCTTCTTTGCCTTGGGGGAAATCTTCACCTTAGCTATCTTATCAGCTTTGGTGGCTGTGGGGCACTTACTAGCAATATGATCAGTGAGTCCACAGTGATAACATTTCCTATAACTAAAAGTAGTTCTAGGACCATTTGAGTGCTGAGCTTTTGATTTTGAAAAAGAAGGACCAGCACCAAATACGCTTTTGGCTTTAGAAATGGGAGGAACATTTAGTTCTTCAGATTTCTTACCAAGGACATCCACTCTAAGTCTAGGAGTAGATCGCTGAATAGACCCACGCTGAGTAGATCCAGAGATCTGATTCCTTGATCCAGAGGAATAAATCACTAAAGCTTTAGAAGCATTCAGCTTTGGTACTAAAGTACCCTTCTGAGGATTTTGGTTCAACGCAATTCCTTTACCTTTATCTTTAATGACAGAGGTAGGTTTTGGATAAACCATTTTCTCTTTACCTTTTGAGGTAGAGATTTCCTCAGGGATAGTCGGTCTAGACGAGGAACACTGAGAGGATGAAGTATCAGCGACTGAGGATACGAAAGTTCCAAATAAGAGCATGGAACGATCAGTGGTTGGTTCTTTAGTTTCATATTTGTAACCAAGACCACGTTTATCACTCAGGGGTATCTGAGACTTAATTATCTCAGTGATCTTTGTTGAAGAGTTACACCATCCTTCAACAGTAGCTTTTTCAGCTTTCAAAGCAGCGATAGCTTCTGCTCGTTCGATTTTGACTAGCTGATTTAAATGCACTTGATCTTTAAAATCTTCTTCAATTTTAGAAAGCTTTTCTATTTGAAGGTGACAGTTTTTAAGCTGTTCAGCGAGATCAAGGTTTTGGTTTTCAACTATTGTTTTGCCATTCATGGCTTCATATAAACTTCTAGTCAAGAGATCGATTTTGCGGAGACTATCAGCTTCATCAATATTTGCAATATTTGTAAAGAAGGAAGGTGATACCTGAATTGCAGATGTTGAAGTAGAGGGAATGTCTGAACTTTCTTCCTCATCTTCAATCTTTGCCATAAGACAGAGATTTGCTTCATCATCCTCAGAATCAGATGATGACTCTTCTTCTTCAGAAGCAGCCCAATCGTAAACCATCAGGCCTTTGCCTTTCTTCTTGAAGCTTTTCAGCTTTGCATATTTTTCTTTCAGCTTAGAATATTTGTCATCTTTATTCCTGGGATTAAATGATTTCTTGGGAAACGCTGAGTTTCTCGATACTTTCTTAGACCTGCACTCGATAGCGAAATGTCCAATCTTTTCGCAGTTAAAACAAGTAGTAGTAGCCTTATCAACAGCAGCTGATGATCTTGGCTTATCAGTTATTGAAAGGGGTTTGTTCTTTCTGAACATTTTCTTTTTGGCGAATCTCCTGAACCTTTTAGTTAGGAGAGCCAAAGATTCATCATCATCTGAAGAGTCAGAATCTGATGACCTTTCAGAGTTACTTTCTAACTCAGTGATAGTGACTGAGGGTCGCTGAGTAGAAGGTTCCTCTGAGATTAAAGCAACAGGGGTGCTTTTGGAATCTTTTATAAGATTCTTCTTAAGATGGCTTGATTGCTCATGATTCAGCATCGTGCCATATAAGGTAGCAAGGGTCATTGATCTTAGATCTTTTGACAGCTTGAGACACATAGAATAACTGTCCCAGCTTTCAAGTAAACATTCTAGAAACTTTGTCAGCACTTCAAAGTTAGAATATTCCTTACCAACAGTTTTCAGATCTATTATTAAGCAATTAAAACGTTGGTGAACTTCAGAGAGAGTCTCATTCTTACCACAAATGAAACTTTCATACTGTCTTACCAGGTTGATCTTTCGAGAGTCCTGGACTTCAGCAGTACCTTCATACTGAACACATATTGTGTCCCACATGGCTTTTGAGGATTTCAGGTTCATGACGGAATGGTAGACTTCGTCAGGAAAAGCCATGGATAGTATGGATCTGGCTTTTGTGTCGATAGCCACTTTCTTCTTATCTTCGTCAGTCCACGTATGAACTTCTTTGGGTACCAGCCTTTCTGGAATAGCAGGTCTATTCTCAGCGGCAGGTACAGCGGCATCAATTCTTACAGGAATAAATTGGCCGTTTTCAAGATAATAAGGCATAGTAGGGTCTACACCTTCTAAGAAGAGAGTCATCCTATTTTTCCATAGATTAAAGTTATCTCTGGAGAATCTAGGGGGTTTTGCAAGAGAACCATTGTCGATATAATTTGTGTTTGTGTTAGTAGTCATTTTTCAGAAATAGCAAGGAAGAGAAATGTTAGTATAGATTAGATCTTGTTTATGAGATTAAACAAATCCGCTCTGATACCACTTGTTGGTCCCGAAGGGCTATACAAGTTTGTAGAAGGGGGGGGTTGAATACAAACACACAGATTTTACTTTTCTAAATTGTTTATTGATAAATCATTAACAATTTACAGCTTGTTGCGGAAACAAGATTAAGGATAAATCCTAAATTTAAACAAGTTGGAACACTAAGTTTCTTGCACTAAGAAGGAGAAGGAAATTACTAATAATAACCTATCTCAAGATAAGAAGGATGAACTTGTCCAGAGTTAGCAAGTTACTTCAAAATGAAGTGAGTTCATCTTCTTATATACTGCATGCATTTAATGCATGGCAGTATACACTTTACACGTGGCAGCAGCTGATTGGTTGCATGTCATTGACCTTTGTTGACAACCTAAGTAGCTGCATGTTTGAACAGTGTAGTATCAGAGAGGTTGTACGATTTCAGACAATAAGGAGTTTCTTTTCTGACATATCGTACGGAGTCGTGCAAGGGTGGTTAAGACAAAAGTACTTTGTACGGAGGACTTCATGATCAGCTTTTCGTTGATTCAGCGATCTATCATTCTTCATCAGCGAATGATAGAGTTCAGCGATAGCTAAAGTCTTGTACTTGATACTTCACGTTGATTGGACAAATCTGAGTCTTCGTGTAAAGCCCGTATCTCGGTATGTAATTTATTAGTATTAATTCCTTTTTATTTAGGTTTTATTTAATGTGGTTTCCGTTAACGGGGTTAGACGAATTGGACCTAATCGTTAAATATTTCGGAACTTTAGTTAGCTTGCGAGAAAAAGATAGTTGGGGGACCAAAACTGTAAAAGGGCCAAAAATATGGTGTTCGGCCCATGCAGAGTCCACAACCGAAATCCATGTTTTCTTTTTGGGGTGTGTTGTGTTCGTGAGAAGCAAGCAAGGAAGAAGTGTGAAAAAAAAGAAATAAAACCCTAAGGTCTCCCTCACATTTTGTTCTCTCGGTTGCGTTCCCCCCCCCCTAGTCGGTTCACTTCTGGTCGCTGTCGTGCAACAGCCACCATCGGCGCCCCAGCGCTGTCCCGTCAGAGAAAAGGAAGGGAGTTCGAGAGAGAGAGAGAGGTGCGAAGAAAGAGAGAGTGAGCTGAGAGTAGAGAGAAAGAGTTCGCCGGAGAAGAGAGAGTTCGCCGGAGAAGGGAGAGTGACGCCGGAGAAGAGAGGGAGACGTCGTCGTTGCTGCCGGAAGCGGGGAGAAGGAAGAGTCGCACCGAGGTAGGTTCGTTTTCTTCTTGTCGTTGTCAATTGCCATTTTTCTGTCGTGAACCGCTGCCACCACCGCCGCAGCCACGGCTGCCGGCGGTGGGGCCGCCGCTGCACGCCGCCGGGGTGGCGGCAGAGGGGTGGGTGCAGGTGTGTGCAGGCGCGGGTGTGTGCGGGGTGAGGTTGCGGGTGTGTCGTTTCGGTGGATGTTGGGAGGTTCCGCCGGAGGGTGTTACCGTAACCACCGTCGCTGCCGCCAACCACCACCACCGCCGGAGGCGGCAGTGGGTAGTGCGGTTGTTGTCCAGCGTAGTTTAGCCCTTTCCAGTAAGCTTGTAGGCTGTTCGGGTCTGTTTGGGTTAAGCTATGGCTTAATGGGTTAATAAGCATTATTTTGTCATTTCATGTGAATTACACGGTTTCTGCCACTGTTTTGGGAAAGCCATAACGTTTTATAGGAACGTCGTATTGGGGTGAAACCAGTGCTAAAAGCTCCCATTCTGAGTCTAGTAAGTTTCTTATGTTTTACGGAAAAACCAGTTCGGACCATAGCTGGTGCCAAATTGCTGTTTTGAACTGAAAGGTCCTGTTTTTCACTGTGCTGCAAGTCGGTTTTGTAAAATCCATAGTAAATTGTAGAAAAATCGTTAGAGCGCGTGCGATATGTCCCAGGAACCCTAAGACATGGGACTTTATGATTATGGAAAAATATTTCTGGATTTATCAATTTATAAGGGGTTAAACAGGTCCCGAACAGACCTGTGTGTTGAGAGTAAAAACTGGAAAATGTATTTTTAAATTTAGTAGTCGTGGCTTTGGGTTGGGGCGTCACTTTGACAATTGTTAACACTTATTTAGGTGGAAAATGGTGAACTGGTGTTGGCCGGTTCGTGTTGTTGTTGAGGTCATAAGCTTTGCGTTTGAGGTGAGTTCTCTCACTATATAGGATGGGAATTATATTTGTGTTGCTATAGTTCGAGTGTGTTGATATTATTGTGTTATGGAATATATATATATTTGTGTATATATATTGATCTGTGATTGATGTACTTCTTGATGGTTGTTCCAAGAAGTATATGCGTTTGTATAATGAGTTGTGATTATATCTTCTTGATGGTCGTTCCAAGAAGTATAAGGCTACTTCTTGATGGTTGTTCCAAGGAGTATACGTGTTGGTATAATGTGTTGTGATTATGTCTTCTTGATGGCCGTTCCAAGGAGCATAAGGATTATTATTAATCGTGATATATTTTCTTGATGGATGTTCCAAGAAATTTATGTGCTGGTATGTTTAAGGGTGATGCTGATATAATTGCGATCCTATGTATGGATTGAATACACTAAGCTTCGTGCTTACCCCTTCCCAATGACTTATGTTTTCAGGTGCGAGTAGCAGTCGGGCATGACGGTACACATGGGCGCAAGGCGAAGACTGTTTAAGTTAAATTTTTATTAAATGGGGATTTAATTATATAACTTTTCCGCTGCTTAACTTTGTTTGACGGTTTAAATCAACGACGTTTATTTTTATTGTAATGGGATTTGTTAACTTGTGGTTTGATTATAGTGAAATGCATTGTTTTTGAAAATTTAAATTCCTTGCAATTTTTGGGACGTTACAACTTGGTATCAGAGCACAGCTTGAGTGAATCAGACACATCTCGGCGTGTTTGGTCTCAAGTTGCGGCTATGAAATTTTAAATCCTTTTACTAAAATCTTTTCGAATGAAAGAAAAAGGAAAACCCGTTTGGGAAACGGTGATTGAGGGCGCAGTGTGTACAGTCAGCCGACGCTAAGTGGGAAGGTACAGTACTTAGTGTATTTATCGCTTTCTAGATCATAAGGTATGCATGCTAGATTGCCTATGTTGTTTACACTGTACTGTATGATGATTGCTTGCTAGTAGGAATCAATACTAGTTATAGTAGGTTGTTAAGTGAAGGCCCTATAGGTTGTATGCAGTAAGGATCATATAGCCTTAGAATATTTGATTTAGTTCTATTGCTTAGCTCTTGTTTGAGTCCAACCGTTCTAGGATAGTATCTTGTATTCGAATGTCTATTTGATTCACGCTGCATGCGGCTGGGTATTCGCGAGGCAACTCGTTATGGCTAACAGGGATTCCGTTGTAGCAAGGGTAGTGGGATGAGATGAAATTCCTAGTGAGCTGGGAATAGCGTTTACATACGAGTACGTATGCAAAATTGCTTTCTAGAACATAGGAGTATGTATGCTAGATTGATTGGTGCTTAATACACTATATTGTATGGTTGTTACTTGCTACTAGGAACTTATGCTAACTTTGATAGGTTGTTAAGCGAATGCACTATAGGTTGTATGCGGTAGGAACCGAATAGCCTTAGAATGTTGGATTTAGTTCTATTGCGAGCTCTTGTTTGAGTCCAACCTTTGTAGGATAGAATCTTATATTCGAATGTCTATCTGGTTTCCACTGTATACGACTGTGCGTTTACGCGGCGACTCGTCAGGGTTAGTGGGGGTTCCGCCCTAGCTAGGGTAGTGGGGTGTTATGTTTATTCCTAGGGAGCTAGGAAGAGTGGGTATATGCGTCAGTATAGACATACGTGTATGGTTGTTGTTTGGGCGAGCAACTACTTGGACCCATCGGATGGAACTCGGAACGATTGATGATAGGTGTGGAAGGTAGTAGTAGAGCTCCTACTATCGGAAACACAGGATCAATGCTCGAGTCGGGGAAAATCACGAGGAATCCAAGGAGTTGAGCGTGAGCGTTATTAGTGTGAATTATTATGTGCTAATAACTCGTTGTAATATCTACCCAGAATAGCCATCACAAGGGGGAACGACTATAGTAAACCTACTAGTACAGGTGTGTACTTGATTTGCGTTGATGGGATGATCGTTGGGGTAGTGACGAAGGTTATAAATTAGTAGTCGTTGGAATAAAAGGACGATTCTAGTATTAATCACTTGGAGCGACGATGAAGATGATGGTTGTTTCGGGCCAAGATGGATGATTGTGTTAGAATCATAGGCTTATAGAGCCGACTTTGATTTGAGGAAAAATCGTAGGGATTATTTGACGTAATTTCCCAACTTTCCTAAGAGGTTTAAATGTCCGGATGACGTTAGTGGACCGGATAGATTTGGAGAAGTAGGAGTCGAGGCGTAAAATGCCGACTAAGTCATGCACAAAGTTTGATTTTGAAATAGATTGCATTAACAAATTCTTGTGTTTCAAATCATTTTATGGATGGTGTTTTGGAATTTTGGGAAATGTTCAGCACACACACAAGATTTTGAAATATGGTTTTGAAAGTGTATGAAATCGTTTTATCACAGGAGTGCAAACTTTGTTAGAATTTGTCCCATTTCTTTATTTTTCCAACGGTTCTTTCGGGTAAGATGATATCCGTGTTTTGTGGTGTTTAAAATGTTGGGCAAGTGACTACGGCTTGTGACTTTAACATTGGAACTCCTCCACATATGTTAGAGTTGAGACGGAAAGTTACATTCCACGATGTTTGTATAAAGCTATTTGAGTGATTTGGTTAAAATAAGTTTTGTTTTACGGCATGTTGAGTCGTGTGGGTTTAATTTCACGAGGTGCATATCTTATTTGTTATGTGACCATTTGGGGAAATCAATTTAAAGAACCCTACCTTTTGAGATTTTATGAGATTTTAGTCGATATTTTCAAATGATGGAAACGGATTGGTTTTTATCTTTAAGTTTGAAACTTACACGAGACAGTTGTGTTTTAACAAAAATATATTTGTAAACCGTCTCATCGTTTTGTATGACTAGCCGACGCGCGGGAGATTTGTTGGTGAACCCTGTGCCACGACATTTTATGTTAAAAAAAAAATTGGGGTCAAATGTCGTGGAACTGATTTTGAAATTATGTGCACACTTTTGTCGCACCCGGTGTAAGGTCGAGCGGTTACTTTAAATACATGTCATGAGTCAATTCATACTAGAACCGTGACGGTTCATTTTCAAAGAAATTATTTATTTCGCTTTACGTTTTGTGAGTAAACTAAGCTGCAATGAAATGATTTTCAACATGATTTTCATATGTGGGACGAGCGTGTCCATTTTTGCGTAACTACTGACCTGGTAATAGTAGTTTTATTGCTTACGGTCTTTTTGAAATGAAAAATCTTGACGTTGGAAATATTTTGTAAATGATTTTGTAAACCATTTGGGAAGTGCGCTTATAAGTGATATGTGTCATTTTGAGGATTTTAAGGGTGTTAGTCCTTTTGGAAAACTCTTTTGTTTAACCCGTGTCGAGTTTGGGACTAATGTTGATTTTAGAGTATTGCTTGCTTAAACTTTATTTAAACGCGTTTTTGACCGACTTATGGGTCTAGCAAGTGTGGAGCATTTTGCTCGGTTTTGACTTTGAGATAGTCATGGGTCAATTGCACGGTTTTTAATGGCTCGATGTGGAGTTTTGTTGATGGGTTGTTTTGTTGCACAGTTTTGCACTTATTGCACATTGAGTATTTACATGTTGGGTGAGTGAGTCATTCCGGGATAGGCATGTGGTTGGTAGACTGTTTTGCATTGGATCCTTGGTCACGTCAGTCAGTCGTTGGTAATGGTCGGTTGGGTATCTCGGAGTGGGACTCCGGTATTCATGTGTTATGACTTTGACTTTTCAGTAGGCACTGGGAGGATATAGTCTTGGGCACTTACCTGGGAGGTAGTCCCGATATGCCGGGCCTTGAGACGTACTTGGGAGGTAGACGTTAAGGTGTATCTTGATGCGGTGTAACTAGGCTTCGTAGAGCGAGTGTGGAGGATAAGTAGACGGTGGAAGGTTGGGTATTCCACGCGTGTTGGTAAGGTAGGCAGAACAGTATTGGTTAATGGAATGAAGCCCTTTGTAATTAAGAGCATGAATGCGCAGTAACCTTTTTGAGGTAAATAGTATATTTAGGTGTCGACTTTTGGGCTTAAGGCCAAACACCTTTAGTGTAATCGGAGATTTGTAGCCGATTTTAAATTAATTACGGTGATGGTAGTAGTACCCCTGAGATGCTTAATTGTGATGAATGGTTATGGTGGAATGACTTTCGTGGGTGATTATAAGTTTACTAGTTTGATGATCCGTGTGAAATAAATTATGGGAGTCTATTAGAACTCGTGGAAGTTAATCGGCAGTAATGGTAGGGATGATTGGATTCGAGTATCCTGTAGAGTATATTGGTGAGCACCTTGAGAATGGTTAGAGCTTGAAAGTTGAATCGGGATGTAGGGAACATCTAAGGTTGGGAGGCAACCGAAGTCGTTTGACTAGGAATGAATCCAGTTGTTGGAGTGTTGTTCCGATCATAATTTTCAGTGTCCTTGAAGGAGTTTTGTTAGCAAAAAGAGTATTCGAGAATTTCTAGGCGGGGTGAGAAATCTAGATTCTAGTTGAGGAAAGACCAGTGGCCGCACCGAAGGGGTTCGAGTGGACGTGGGAACCCGAAGCGGAGATGCACGAGAACTATTCCGAGTTATTCGCCGGTCTAGACTTCGAGGACGAAGTCTAATCCAAGTGGGGGAGAGTTGTAAAGCCCGTATCTCGGTATGTAATTTATTAGTATTAATTCCTTTTTATTTAGGTTTTATTTAATGTGGTTTCCGTTAACGGGGTTAGACGAATTGGACCTAATCGTTAAATATGTCGGAACTTTAGTTAGCTTGCGAGAAAAAGATAGTTGGGGGACCAAAACTGTAAAAGGGCCAAAAATATGGTGTTCGGCCCATGCAGAGTCCACAACCGAAATCCATGTTTTCTTTTTGGGGTGTGTTGTGTTCGTGAGAAGCAAGCAAGGAAGAAGTGTGAAAAAAAAAGAAATAAAACCCTAAGGTCTCCCTCATGTTTTGTTCTCTCGGTTGCGTTCCCCCCCCCCCCCCCCCGGTTCACTTCTGGTCGCTGCCGTGCAACAGCCACCACCGGCGCCCCAGCGCTGTCCCGTCGGAGAAAAGGAAGGGAGTTCGAGAGAGAGAGGTGCGAAGAAAGAGAGAGTGAGCCGAGAGTAGAGAGAGAGAGAGTTCGCCGGAGAAGAGAGAGTTCGTCGGAGAAGGGAGAGTGACGCCGGAGAAGAGAGGGAGACGCCGTCGTTGCTGCCGGAAGCGGGGAGAAGGAAGAGTCGCACCGAGGTAGGTTCGTTTTCTTCTTGTCGTTGTCAATTGCCATTTTTCTGCCGTGAACCGCTGCCACCACCGCCGCAGCCACGGCTGCCGGCGGTGGGGCCACCGCTGCACGCCGCCGGGGTGGCGGCAGAGGGGTGGGTGCAGGTGTGTGCAGGCGCGGGTGTGTGCGGGGTGAGGTTGCGGGTGTGTCGTTTCGGTGGATGTTGGGAGGTTCCGCCGGAGGGTGTTACCGTAACCACCGTCGCTGCCGCCAACCACCACCACCGCCGGAGGCGGCAGTGGGTAGTGCGGTTGTTGTCCAGCGTAGTTTAGCCCTTTCCAGTAAGCTTGTAGGCTGTTCGGGTCTGTTTGGATTAAGCTATGGCTTAATGGGTTAATAAGCATTATTTTGTCATTTCATGTGAATTACACGGTTTCTGCCACTGTTTTGGCAAAGCCATAACGTTTTATAGGAACGTCGTATTGGGGTGAAACTAGTGCCAAAAGCTCCCATTCTAAGTCTAGTAAGTTTCTTATGTTTTACGGAAAAACCAGTTCGGACCATAGCTGGTGTCAAATTGCTGTTTCGTACTGAAAGGTCCTGTTTTTCACTGTGCTGCAAGTCGGTTTTGTAAAATCCATAGTAAATTGTAGAAAAATCGTTAGAGCGCGTGCGATATGTCCCTGGAACCCTAAGACATGGGAATTTATTATTATGGAAAAATAGTTCTCGATTTATCAGTTTATAAGGGGTTAAACAGGTCCCGAACAGACCTGTGTGTTGAGAGTAAAAACTGGAAAATGTATTTTTAATTTTAGTAGTCGTGGCTTTGGGTTGGGGAGTCACTTTTACAATTGTTAACACTTATTTAGGTGGAAAAAGCTGAACTGGTGTTGGCCGGTTCGTGTTGCTGTTGAGGTCATAAGCTTTGCGTTTGAGGTGAGTTCTCTCACTATATAGGATGGGAATTATATTTGTGTTGCTATAGTTCGAGTGTGTTGATTATGATTGTTTGTTGATATTATTGTGTTATGGAATATATATATATTTGTGTATATATATTGATCTGTGATTGATGTACTTCTTGATGGTTGTTCCAAGAAGTATATGCGTTTGTATAATGAGTTGTGATTATATCTTCTTGATGGTCGTTCCAAGAAGTATAAGGCTACTTCTTGATGGTTGTTCCAAGGAGTATACGTGTTGGTATAATGTGTTGTGATTATGTCTTCTTGATGGCCGTTCCAAGGAGCATAAGGATTATTATTAATCGTGATATATTTTCTTGATGGATGTTCCAAGAAATTTATGTGCTGGTATGTTTAAGGGTGATGCTGATATAATTGCGATCCTATGTATGGATTGAATACACTAAGCTTCGTGCTTACCCCTTCCCAATGACTTATGTTTTCAGGTGCGAGTAGCAGTCGGGCATGACGGTACACACGGGCGCAAGGCGAAGACTGTTTAAGTTAAAATTTTATTAAATGGGGATTTAATTATATAACTTTTCCGCTGCTTAACTTTGTTTGACGGTTTAAATCAACGACGTTTATTTTTATTGTAATGGGATTTGTTAACTTGTGGTTTGATTATAGTGAAATGCATTGTTTTTGAAAATTTAAATTCCTTGCAATTTTTGGGACGTTATGTTAGCTTTTATTTTATATTGTATTCAAGATTACTTGGTTAAATTGTAAAAGCCCAAATTAAATATGTAGGCTTTAGTGGCTTATGGGCTTAGGCCTTAAAACCTAAGTATTTAATGTCTAATTTGTTAGAGTTTTAGGTTAAGCCTCTAAAGCCTCCTAGCCTCCGTTTTGAGAGAGTCAGACGTATAGAGAAAGAGAGCTTCAAGAGTGAGTTGTGCTTATTTCATATATTGTAAACTCCTCTTTATCAATCATATACAAAGATTATTGCTATAATTATTGTTACTTGTTATATCTGGGTTCCTACAATTGGTATCAGAGCCAAACAGATTCGAATTTGTGCTTCAATCCATTGATTTTTATCAATTTTCGGAGTTTTAAACTTTTATTTTTCTGCGCTCTGTTTTGCTTCAGAAAACCACTTTCTGTTTGTTTTTGGACAAAACACCAAGCATTAAAGTTTCTCAGAATAGTGTCACGAACCTGTGTACCAAATTTCAGCTCAATCCGATCATTTTTGAAAAAATTTGACTCAAGAACATTTGAATCTTCATCCTTAACTTTTGTTTTGCTGCACATGTTTTTGCTTCGAAAAACCATTTTCTGTTGGTTTTTGGACAAAACTCGAAGAATTAAAGTTGTCCAGAATATCCTCGTGCACCTACCTACCAAATTTCAGCTCAATCCGACAAGATTTAGGCTGAGACAGGTTAGTGCATTGAGACAAAAGACTGTAACAATTAATTCTTCTTAGCACAAAGTATATGTTAACGATCTTTCAAGTAACAATATGTCAAGACTAAGATTTAGTGCTGATGCTGATGCTCATTATTATTCTAAACTCAGTACTAATTTTCGCAAAATTATCCCTAATCTTGAGAAAGAGTTGGAGGAAAAGAACAAAAGCATTCTGATTGATTCAGATAAGATTGCTAAGCTTGAAGAATCAGGTAAACTCCTAAACTGTAAAATTATTGAACTGAAAAGGAATTTATCTGAGTCTGAACAAGAGAAGAAAAGACTTGAACTTAAATGTTTAAATTTTTCTAATCTAATTTCTGATTTAGAAAAGACTCTTGAAAAAGAGAGGAAAGAGTCTAATCTTGAAAGAAAAGAGTTTGAGAAGAAGAAGATTGAAGGATTTCAAACAAAATGTTTGAAAGATGATTTTGAGAGAGAAATAAATGTTTTTAAAGCTGAAATGTCCAAATTGACAAAAAGACTATCTGATTTATCAACCAAGATTATGTTGGGGAAGATGTATAAATTAGATCTTCTAAAGAAGTTTGATTTAAATCTTAAAGAAAAAGATGTTTTAGCTAAAAGGCTTAAGGATTTTGACTTAGAAAACTCTCGTGTTGATAATACAGATAATCTTGTTTTCAAAAGAGTGAAAATGGTTTGGAAAGTCAAAAGCTCTACTCCTGTCATAAATGCTCCAAAGCCATCTGTTTCTGTTAAACATTCATCTCTTCATTCTCATAACTGTAAATGCTTTGATCTTCTGTTTAAATTAAAGAACCATTTCTCTAGTTCTAACTATGTTCCTAATGGGTCATTTCATAAGAAAAATTCAAAGACCCAATATAAGAAAAAGCATAGAAAGGAACCTGGCAAACCAGCAAAAACTGGCAAGCCAGAGGACCTGAAGACAACTCCAAATCCTAACAAAATAGGACCCATTTGGAAATGGGTACCAAAATGTCTTTAATTTGTTTTGTAGGTACTTGGACTCCTTAATACATCTGTTAAGGACTCACACTTCAGTGGATAATGGACTCTTAAACACTCAGTTTAAGACTCATCCTTCAAAGGCAATTAATTTATGTGCACAACAGTACATAACTTAAGTAATATGACAGCATGCTGACAAATTTGCGATGCTGTAGTAAATTGATCATATCTCACTGATCAAGACACCAATTGATGCGATTCAAAAGGCCCTAGATTTAAACACATTGATGAACAACTTTCATGTTTTAAGATTTCAGATATTCGAAATTTATAAGGGTCATATGCATCGTCGAAGTTGACAACAGTGTGCTGATACAAAGTTGTTGGACAGATCTGCGCGACTATGGTAAATCAACCGTATCTTATTCGTCCGAGCTCCAAAAGAGGTGACTCCAGATGATCTGAAAATATAACAAACCAATGCACACTCTTTATGTTTTGAGTTTTTGCAAACTCCAGAGCTATCATGGTGTAAAGTAGTGTCGAAGTTGGTGTAAAACTGCTGGCAGAGGACTTAGAAGAAATTAGCAAGAGTTCACCAGAGCTCTGTCAGACCTCATCAGAGATCTGTTAGAAAACTTCGGTTCCAACAGAGGCACTGTTCACAACAGAGGCACTGTTCACAACAGAGGAACTGTTCACCAGAGCAGAAGCACCAGAGCAGAGGTACTTGCTGTCAGCTTTGCGCACCTGTCGTAATTTCAACAGAACTCCCTCCTCGAAGCTCCAAATTTGATGAGTCCAGATGCGTTGGATTCCTAAGACAATGATGAACAACTTTCGTGTTTTGATCTTGGTCTGAATCAGTGATATTATTGGTCAGAATCTCTGTTAAAGTCCGTATACATCTGCTGGACAGAGTTGTGTTTCTCTCAACTCATCACCAGAGCTCTGTTGATTTATCAGAGGTTATTCAAAAAAAAAAATCAGAGGCAATTGACAGAGCTATCTCTGTTGATTTTTAACAGAGACATATACCAGAGCTCTGTTGATTTGTCAGAAGTTGTCCAGAGCCCGAAAATTTGGAGTTTGTTTGACAGCTTTGCGCTGCTTCAGAAACATGCGCATAACTTTTGACTCGGCGCTCCAAATTACACAAGTCCAGTTGCATTGGAAAGTTAATTCACAGACGCACGACTTTGATGTTCTGAGTTTTCTCAAATTCAGGGATCTGAT
Organism: Saussurea involucrata; assembly: GCA_033807775.1. NCBI lineage: Eukaryota > Viridiplantae > Streptophyta > Magnoliopsida > Asterales > Asteraceae > Saussurea > Saussurea involucrata. Next base: position 90,842,535 of record CM066327.1, on the reverse strand, counting down.
ATGCCTAATTCACTGTCAAAGTCAGTAGATACTTGCTGGATCGAAAGCATCACTTCACTCTCTCCATTGCCATAATCAGATCAGATTGAGGTTGCTTCTATACACATCAGTATAGAACCAGGACTTCAACTGAATGTTGTTTCTACATAATTCAGTGTAGGACCAGTACTTCAGATATGTTCAAATCAGAGTTTTGTCTGGTAATTTCTAAACTCTGATCCCCCGCACCTTGTATTTTTTTTAAGTGGAACTATTTGTGCTGTTGGATATTCCTAACAAATGTGGAATCATCAAAGATGATTACCAACTTTCTGATTCTTATAGGATATTTGATTTCAAATCAAGCTTAAATGAAATTTACTTCTCAATCTGAGGGGGAGAAAACAAATCAGATCTGACCATGTTCGTGTAAAGGTAGAATTTCTAAACCTTTAAACTCATCATCATTTTTAGAGAAAGGCCATCTTTAAAATGATAAAACCTCTTTCAAATGGTCAAACCACTTCTAGATGCCAAAATGCTTTTTCAAATATAGAAGTTGGATATTAAATGTTTTTCTGAGACTTCAAAGAGTCGGTGTGTGGAACAATCCAACCTCTAGGACAACAATTTCATGGGATCAATGTGTGAGCTTTATAGAACTTCTATGGATCACTTAAACCTGTGTTTCCTACCAAAGAAGTAAACCTTGAGTGTTTGAGAAGTGAAGGGTCTACATCAAAGAGTGGGGGAGATAACTATATGAGTTTTTCTCATTGTGCTTAAGCGGTAAAATTTAAAAAGAGAGTTTGGTTAGATGTGAGCTACATGATAAAAAGAAAGAGGGTGTGAGAACAGAGTCAAAAGAATTATACAACTCTGCACCATCTCTTTTCTGAGCCGGGCAAACCACATTTATGATCTGTCACAACTCTTTGGTGATAATCATTGAAACAGGCAACTAGCCCATGCCAACTCTTGGATTAACCCCACCAGCCACTCACTTCCTTCTCCACAAGGAACTGTTTCACTTTTCACGGGGAAGCAGCACATATGCTATCCGATCTTTCTTTGGAAGGTTGGATATTGAAAATAAGGAAGTTTGCCCCACCTTCACACTTCACTCATGCACATTGAGTCTGTGGAAACCTGTTATGTCCAAACAGTTTACACACTTTTGAGCTTAATAGATAATATTCTATTTTCTTCCACACAATATCACGAATCTTTGTGATTCCACATGCTTATCTATGTGATATTGCCAAGAACAGTTTGAGAAGTTTATTTTTTAATTTACTTCAATGATAACTGGAAGTCCTGTCAGAGCTTCATCATTGCCAACTCTGAGCATAGGCCACACAATTTTTTTTATAAATTGTTGTGATAATAGTTGCTATTGTGCTTCTATGTTAGATGATTACCCCTAGTTACTTATTCTTTAATGCAGATTCTCATGAGCAGAATGTATTTGCTACTCTTCATCTCCTAGTTGTTTATCTACTATCGGTTACTACTCAAACTGGTTATACAAGCTTCCGCACATCAAATCGTTCTCTGATCGTTTGAGAGATAACTGAGACCAGAAAAGTTGTTAGAGCATTATTGTATTCAAGATTTATTGTTAAAGTCTTGTAATGGTCAAACTATGTAAAAGTCAAAGATAGTCAAAGTCAAAGTAGCTTTAATTGAAAAGTCAAAGTAGATTAGATTTAATGCTTTGTAATCCTAGGTATAAATAGAATTAGTTAGCTTAGATGTTAAGCAAGTCTCAAGAAAGTCTAGAGAGAGCAATTCATTAGTGATCTTAATTGTAATATTCTAGAGAGAGAAGTGAGAGCATTCTAGAGAGAGAAAGTGCATCAATTCCTATGTAAATCTCTATTATGTTCAAGATAAATGGATGATTTGATGATTACCTAATAGAAACTGGTTTCACAATTGGTATCAGAGCTTTGGGAGATTGAATTGTGTGCAAATTCGTCCAATTTCTTGAAGATTTGAAGATTTTTAAAGAAAATCTCCATTGTTGAAGAACTTGAAGAACACAAATGGGTTATGCATTTCTTGTTCGTTTTTTGATTTGATTTTGATTGCAAAGTGTTTCTCCATCATTCTAAATCTGTTTTGCATCATCAATTTCACAAAAACGTTTCAAGAATTGAGGAATTTGAAGATTTTTGAAAAAATTGTATTCTTGATAAATAAGTGGGCTGTGAAAATTTTGGAGTTTGATTTTGCAATTTGTTGATGTTTTGATCCATTTCTGTGCAAAATCATTTCCAAAAAGTGTTTTTGAACATATATCAATCATAAATTTCAAGTTTTAATCCATAGAAATCACTTTTGAAATTTTTTGAATGAATGTGTTCTTGAGGTGTTCTTGAGAATCTTCAAAGTGTTCTTGATGAAAAGTTTAGATCTTGAATTTTGATCCATTTTTGTTGTTAAGTGTTGTTAGAAATGTGTTTTTGAATTTGTTTGATCTTAAAATCTAGATTTAATATTTGTTTGTGAGTGTTTGTATGTGCAGAAAATCAACAGAAGAAAAGAAAAGAAGAAAGCTGATTGTGTGTGTGCTTATTAGAGGAATTCGGACCCTTCTTGACCAAGAATTCGAACCCTTCTAGATTCGAATTCCTTGAATTCGAACCCTTCTGCATTCGAATTCTTTGAATTCGAACCCTTCTTCATCCGAATTCATTGAATTCGAACCCTTCTGCATTCGAATTCCTTGAATTCGAACCCTTCTTCATCCGAATTCATTGAATTCGAACCCTTCTTCATCCGAATTCATTGAATTCGAACCCTTCTTCATCCGAATTCATTGATTTCGAATCCTTCTTCATCCGAATTCATTGATTTCGAATCCTTCTTCATCCGAATTCATTGAATTCGAATCCTTCTTCATCTGAATTCATTGAATTCGAATCCTTATACATCCGAAATCTTGTGAACTTTTTTTTTGATTCGACTTGTGTCAACTCATCAGTGTTAAAAAAAAATTATTCCGAAATTTTTTCTATAGTGTATTTCATACACTGTAAGGGCTTTTCAAGAAAAAAAATTTATATAATTTTTTTTTAAGAGTGTGCACATAATTCTAACTTCTAAGCGAAGTTTCTCTTGACGATCACTCTATTAGGTATATTTTTGTTAATATTTTTTGTATTTTTCATCTAATTTTTTTGTGTTTCTTTTCAGGTTTTCTTCAAGATGTCTACTTATACAGAAGATGGGGTTTTAAGATTGAAGCAAACTATTATAAAGGAGATACCCCCAATTGCAAAAGTTCTGGTTAAATCATCAAATGAAAGCTTGCAACAAACAATTTTGCAACAATTTATTATACCAGAAATAACTCCTAAACCACAAGTTTTTGTTAAGTCAAATAATGGAATTTTGCAACAAGTTCTTTTAACAGAAACATCTCCAATATCACAAACTCCTATTAAAGACAATGCTTCAAATTCTTCAACTCCTATTTCAAATCCTTCAGTTCCTATTTTAAATAAAGCATTGGAGGAAGAAAATGTTGATCTGAAAAGACAAATTTTAGACATTTCTTCTTCAAATGATAAACTTACTAAAAGAATAACTGATCTTGAAGTTTATATTGCAGATCTTGAAACAAAGAAAGACAACTCAAGTCTGCACGATCAAATCGAGAATCTTCAAGAGAAAGTAACAACTCTTCAAAAAGAAAATGTCGATTTGAAGAGTAGAGAAGAAAAGAGAGTGAAGTGGAACTTAAAGTTACATACTCAATTAAAAGAAGTTCAAGATAAAGAAAAGAATTTGGACAGTGAAAATGCCGATCTAAAGAGAAAACTGTCTAATTTTTCTTTTGAAGAAAAGAAAGTTTTTGAAGAAAAGAAAGTACTTGAACTGAAATGCATAAAACTTTCAAAACAAGTTTCTGACTTTGAGAAAGTTTTATTTCTTGAAAAGGAAAAGTTGGAGAAGGAAAGGGTCGAGTATGAAAAAGAAAGGAAAAGCTTTGAAGCGAAGAATGCGAAACTGTCAAAGAAAATTTCTGATCTTCATAAGGACTTAGAAAAGGAAAGACAAGAGCTAGATAAAGAAAGTCAAGAGCTAGAAAAGATGAAGAAAGCTGACTTTCAGGCTAGGTGTGTTAAAGACGAATTTTCTAAAGAAAGGAAGATATTTCGGCAGGAAATTCATAAATTGACAATGAATTTGGCTGCATTATCGACTGACATCATGAAAGAGAAGAGGGTCAAGTCTAATATTCAGAAGAAGCTTGATTTGGTGACCAAGGAACGGAATGAATTATCTTACAAAGTGAAGTCATTTAACAAATCCAAATGCTATTCAGAATGTCTGATTCGTCCTTCTAATCTATTCTATGATCACTCGGTGGATAATTCTTCCAAGTATCAATATGCTGATCTTCCTTCATATAAGAAAGTCAACATGCAATGGAGAGTAAAAGGTACGTCTACTGAAAAAGGTGAGCCAAAATCCCATGTTCCCAACAAGAACACTAATCTGAAAGCTAAATCTTTTGCTAATCCTGATTCATTCTATTCCGCAAATCATTTAATCAGGTTAGCACAAAAGAATTTTTGTTGTTCTTATTGTGGTACTAATGATTTTATTAAAAATGAGAGTGTTCAATATTGGTATGGTACTTATCATTTTCCTTCCTATAGAGCTCCGCTTAACAAGCCAGGACCCAAGACACGTTGGGTACCAAAATCTACTTAATCTGTTTTTGCAGATTTAGAAGCAAAGCGTTGAACTCTCGGAAGAAGATTACTTGTACCATTAAGGGGGAGCAAAGACCCATGGTTTCTAAACATATCAGTTTAGGACCCGCACTTAAAAGAGACTTTGGTTTCTGAATACATAGGACCCGTGCTTCAATGTTTTTGGCTTTTGAACATATCAGTTCAAAACCCGTGCTTCAACGACTTTGGCTTTTGAACATATCAGTTCAAAACCCGTGCTTCAACGACTTTGGCTTTTGAACATATCAGTTCAAAACCCGTGCTTCAACGACTATGGCTTCTGAACAATTCAGTTCAGGACCCGTACTTCAAAGACTAAGACTTCTAAACAAATCAGTTTAGAACTCACATTTCTCAGGTGATATCCTTAACTGTTACATCTTTCTGTTTCAAGGAACGTGGTGAAAGGTAACTTTGGATTATATTTTGCTTCTACTGCTTTGAAAACTTGAATCTTTACAAATTTAATTCAATGAGATGAAATTTTCAATTTTCATTCAATGAATTAAATGTGTGCTAAAAGATGATTTTACAAGAATTTTTGTATTATCTAAGTTAGATTTGTTTCAACTCTCACCTCTGAAATAAATCGAAAGGTCAGCAAAACATGAATGAAATTATGCTGAATGATCAAAGTTATGTGAATCTTGACTTATATAGAATATAATGCTCAAAAAGCCTAAATGTCAGAATAATGGATGGAAATGAAAATATGGGAAAAGCACTATATTTTAGAACCAAGTGATTGAGATAAAATTGTTGCACTATCATTTAGTTTGAAAGTTTGTGCCTGTGGCCTTTCTGGTTTGGGAGAGTAAGTCCTAAGGGGTGCTCGACACCTAGTCCCTAAGATCAACTGGTCTGGGATCGGCTGACCCAAATCCTGCAATAGAACCAGATAGAAAGCCATGTTCTACTGGTACAAATGGGTTTAAGATATATCGATGTGGCCTTTCTGGTTTGGGAAATTAAGTTCTAAGGGGTGCTCGTCACCTAGCACCTAAGGCCAACTGGTCTGGGATATGCTGACCCAAATCCTGTTATAGAACCAGATAGAAAGTCATGTTTAACGGTGTATGTTATTCTTACTAAACTTTTTGATCAAAAGATGCCAATGAGCACAAAATCAAAGGATGCCAATGAGCACAGAATCAAAGAATGCCAATGAGCACAAAATCAAAAGATGTCAATGTGCACAAATTCAAAAGATGCCAATGAGCACACATCTCTTGAAACTTGGGGAAAATACAAAGTCGCGATAAACCCGTAAATTTGTGAAATTCTGATTTTGGACAAATAGTGTGAGTAGAGCAAAGTATTCTTATATGTTTTAGAATTGCATACGCTTGATGCTAATCATATTTCGCATGCTAGCACACCAAATAGATTTAATAAAGGGGTTGAAACTGAACGTTTGTAACTTGATATGCAATGATGTCTTGTTTTTGAATCCAAACACATGCATTTGATTTCATTTGATTGAAATATCTGTTAAATTTCATTAAGTTGAATTTCTTTTGTAAAGCTTTCAAATGATCAAATGTTAGTAGTTATAAAATGAAGTTCAATGAATTTTATTTTCCTTGTGTAAACTTTTTTAAAATTTGTATATTGTGCGTTATTGAAATATATGCATACTTTCAGGGGGAGAAAACAAATTGCTCCAGAATTCTTATCTTGAGGGGGAGCAAGGTTATCCACTAAGGAGGAGATTGTTAGTAATACTAAGAGACGCGACTGAAATTGAAAATGGTTTTCGATGATTATGATGCTCACCATCATCGAAAAAGGGGGAGAAAAGTTCAATTTCAATTTCATGTCAAAGAGCTTTCAAATCAAAGATATTTCAAGTCAAAGATTCATGAACAAAGACTGAAGATTAGGGGGAGAAGGATCATGTGAAGTCCAAATGTTGCTGAATTTGGTTATCTTAGTTCTGAGTGGTTCTCGGAATGCGCTTACACCGAATTTGGTTATCTTAGTTCTGAGTGGTTCTCGGAATGCGCTTACACCTAAAAGTTCAACAATGTGGATGGTTTCACATCTTTCTGATCCAAACTCTAATCGTTTCTGATTCATCTTGTTCCGAATTGATGGTTTTATACAAAGATCGGAATTTCATGTTCAAGACTTGAAGACAATCTGTTGAAGATTTTATTGAAGAAGATTGATTTTTCAAAGATAAAGACAAAGACTTTTCATGTTTGACTGAAGATTCTTCAAAGTTGAGTTCTTAAAGAATGTCAAAGCATATAGTTCGCCGTGAACTAATGAAGATAAAGATGTTTGAAGATTATCTTAGCCTCAAAGTTTAAAGTGATCAAAGTTAAAGTTTTGAAGATCAAGAGCTGAAGACTACTGTCATATTTTTTAAATCTTGAATCCAAAGGGGGAGATTGTTAGAGCATTATTGTATTCAAGATTTATTGTTAAAGTCTTGTAATGGTCAAACAATGTAAAAGTCAAAGATAGTCAAAGTCAAAGTAGCTTTAATTGAAAAGTCAAAGTAGATTAGATTTAATGCTTTGTAATCCTAGGTATAAATAGGATTAGTTAGCTTAGATGTTAAGCAAGTCTCAAGAAAGTCTAGAGAGAGCAATTCATTAGTGATCTTAATTGTAATATTCTAGAGAGAGAAAGTGCATCAATTCCTATGTAAATCTCTATTATGTTCAAGATCAATGGATGATTTGATGATTACCTAATAGAAACTGGTTTCACAAAAGTAATGCGACAGAATTCTAAGGGGAGTACACAAAGATCAAGGAGGAGTATGCAACGATCAAGGGGGAGTCAAAGAAGGAATTGAAGCAACTGACCTTGTGGAAGATCGGGCTATTTTTAATCTTGAATACAAAGGGGGAGATTGTTAGCTTTTATTTTATATTGTATTCAAGATTACTTGGTTAAATTGTAAAAGCCCAAATTAAATATGTAGGCTTTAGTGGCTTATGGGCTTAGGCCTTAAAACCTAAGTATTTAATGTCTAATTTGTTAGAGTTTTAGGTTAAGCCTCTAAAGCCTCCTAGCCTCCGTTTTGAGAGAGTCGGACGTATAGAGAAAGAGAGCTTCAAGAGTGAGTTGTGCTTATTTCATATATTGTAAACTCCTCTTTATCAATCATATACAAAGATTATTGCTATAATTATTGTTACTTGTTATATCTGGGTTCCTACACGTTACAACTTGGTATCAGAGCACAGCTTGAGTGAATCAGACACATCTCGGCGTGTTTGGTCTCAAGTTGCGGCTATGAAATTTTAAATCCTTTTACTAAAATCTTTTCGAATGAAAGAAAAAGGAAAAACCGTTTGGGAAACGGTGATTGAGGGCGCAGTGTGTACAGTCAGCCGACGCTAAGTGGGAAGGTACAATACTTAGTGTATTTATCGCTTTCTAGATCATAAGGTATGCATGCTAGATTGCCTATGTTGTTTACACTGTACTGTATGATGATTGCTTGCTAGTAGGAATCAATACTAGTTATAGTAGGTTGTTAAGTGAAGGCCCTATAGGTTGTATTGTAACGTCCCAAAAATTACAAGCAAATTTAAATTTTTAAATAAACAATTCATTTATAACAACTCATTAAATGAATCCCAACGTTTCGTTTGCAAACTCATAATTAATAACTTTATAATAAAAATACAGCGGAATAAACGTTTAATTAATAAAACCATAAAACAACCAGCTCTCCTCGCGCGCCAGTGTGTACTTGTCACGCCTTGAAGCCGCTCGGACCTGAAACCACAGTTTATTGGGAAAGGGTAAGCACGAAGCTTAGTGAATTCCAACACATGCGCAGATAGGAATTATATACACATCACCCCTATCCGCACATAAGCAACAACATCACAGCTACATAAAACGAGTAAGCGTCTACAAGTAATTATGTATCCAACACCTCAGTACCATCGAGGCCTCGGTCCCACCGAATTGTAATGTATCCAACACCTCAGTACCATCGAGGCCTCGGTCCCACCGAATTGTAATGTATCCACACCTCAGTACCATCGAGGCCTCGGTCCCACCGAATTGTAATGTAACCAACACCTCAGTACCATCGAGGCCTCGGTCCCACCGAATTGTAATGTAACCAACACCTCAGTACCATCGAGGCCTCGGTCCCACCGAATTGTAATGTAACACATTTATACCAAGCATTCAAACCAATCAAATATTACACACCACAAACAACTAGTTCGCACCACAAAGACAATAGTACATACAAACTATTATGACATGCATACAACCCCTAACTACACAGTGAGAGAACTCACCTCGAATGCACGCCCAGCTTAATAACACAATTCAAGCTTCACAATAACGGTCACTTCCCAGCACCTAAACGCATGTTAAAACGTGTCAATACGAGACCCGGACCCTATGACACGACACACGCTTAAACCGTCACTAAAACTAAATTCCGTTCACCCAAAACAGGTCTGTTCGGGACCTGTTTCGACCCCTTTAAACCCAGAAAATTCCCAATATTATTTCATGACCAGAAAGTACTCTGAGTTAGGGTTCCAAGGACATATTATACGCCTCCTAACGATTTTTCTACAATTTACTACGGATTTTACAAAAACAGTTTCCGGAATAGCGAAAATCAGCACCTTTCAGTATAAAACGACAAATCGACCCATGCTACGTCCCGAACTGGGTTTTGCACAAAACACAGAAAAGTTTCTAGACTCAAAAAGGGAACTTTTGACACCGGTTTCACCCCAAACCGAGTTACGAACAGAAAGTTATGGTCTACGCAAAACAGTGGCAGAACTGCAGTTTCTTTTACATAAAATGACGATTCACAGAACTCACGACCACTTTTTCGCCCAGCTAGAGGCCGAACCAGTTTTCCGCTAAAACACGGAAAACGTGCCCGACCCCGAGCTTGAACCGTGGGCGCCAGTTTCGGCTCAAACGGAGTTACGACGGAAAAGTTATAGCCGTCGTAAAAACAGTGGCTGCACCATTTTCCACATGAATTGATGATTATAAAAACGACGGTTTTAACGAAACGGCTTAAACGATTAAGTCAAGGCTTAACGGATTCTACGGTGATTATTAATAAGACATGGCCACGCACTACCCTCTGCCCTCCGGCAGTGGTGGTCGTCGACGGCGGCCGGCGGCGGTTCATCGACGAGGAAATAAAACAACCCGCAAACCACCGCGAGACTACTACCCTCTCGATCACCCTACCGCGTGCACCAACGACTCACACCACCACCGCCACCCGACACCCAGCCACCACAGTGGCGGCGCGGCAGCGGCGGCCGGCGGTGGTCCTCCGGTGACGAAAACGAAAAGAAAAGAAACGTCGAGTGAAACCTTACCTCGATGACGACACAACGACGAACCCGACACCTTCACTCTTCTTCTCCGACGGACACGACAACGACGGCGACGACCTCCACACTTTCCGGCGAACTCCCTCTCTCTCTCTCCTCGCCGCTCTATCTCTCTCGGTTTCTCTCCTCCTCTCTCACTTCTCGTTTTCTCTCTCTACGGCCGAACACAACACAAAAAAAAAAGATGGATCGATTGTAGGGTTTCTTTTGGTTGCTTGGTTGGCTTGCGATGGAAACAAAAACAAAATGAGAGGGAGTCGGTTCCTACACATGGGCTGACCCCAAGCATACACTTTGCCCAAAAAGCCAAATAGGTCCCTATACTATAAAACTAAAACGCTATTAATCCCAAAATTATATGTTTGGTCAACCGAGTCTAAACCCGTTAAAAAGTTCCGCTAGGAGAAAAATATAAAACAATTAAATAAAATTCAAACCTGGACACGGGCTTTACATGTATGCAGTAAGGATCATATAGTCTTAGAATATTTGATTTAGTTCTATTGCGCAGCTCTTGTTTGAGTCCAACCGTTCTAGGATAGAATCTTGTATTCGAATGTCTATTTGATTCACGCTGCATGCGGCTGGGTATTCGCGAGGCAACTCGTTATGGCTAACAGGGATTCCGTTGTAGCAAGGGTAGTGGGATGAGATGAAATTCCTAGTGAGCTGGGAATAGCGTTTACATACGAGTACCTATGCAAAATTGCTTTCTAGAACATAGGAGTATGCATGCTAGATTGTTTGGTGCTTAATACACTATATTGTATGGTTGTTACTTGCTACTAGGAACTTATGCTAACTTTGATAGGTTGTTAAGCGAATGCACTATAGGTTGTATGCGGTAGGAACCGAATAGCCTTAGAATGTTGGATTTAGTTCTATTGCGAGCTCTTGTTTGAGTCCAACCGTTGTAGGATAGAATCTTATATTCGAATGTCTATCTGGTTTCCACTGTATACGACTGTGCGTTTACGCGGCGACTCGTCAGGGTTAGTGGGGGTTCCGCCCTAGAAAGGGTAGTGGGGTGTTATGTTTATTCCTAGGGAGCTAGGAAGAGTGGGTATATGCGTCAGTATGGACATACGTGTATGGTTGTTGTTTGGGCGAGCAACTACTTGGACCCATCGGATGGAACTCGGAACGAGTGATGATAGGTGTGGAAGGTAGTAGTAGAGCTCCTACTATCGGAAACACAGGATCAATGCTCGAGTCGGGGAAAGTCACGAGGAATCCAAGGAGTTGAGCGTGAGCGTTGTTAGTGTGAATTATTATGTGCTAATAACTCATTGTAATATCTACCCAGAATAGCCATCACAAGGGGGAACGACTATAGTAAACCTACTAGTACAGGTGTGTACTTGATTTGCGTTGATGGGATGATCGTTGGGGTAGTGACGAAGGTTATAAATTAGTAGTCGTTGGAATAAAAGGACGATTCTAGTATTAATCACTTGGAGCGACGATGAAGATGATGGTTGTTTCGGGCCAAGATGGATGATTGTGTTAGAATCATAGGCTTATAGAGCCGACTTTGATTTGAGGAAAAATCGTAGGGATTATTTGACGTAATTTCCCAACTTGCCTAAGAGGTTTAAATGTCTGGATGACGTTAGTGGACCGGATAGATTTGGAGAAGTAGGAGTCGAGGCGTAGAATGCCGACTAAGTCATGCACAAAGTTTGATTTTGAAATAGATTGCATTAACAAATTCTTGTGTTTCAAATCATTTTATGGATGGTGTTTTGGAATTTTGGGAAATGTTCAGCACACACACAAGATTTTGAAATATGGTTTTGAAAGTGTATGAAATCGTTTTATCACGGGAGTGCAAACTTTGTTAGAATTTGCCTCATTTCTTTATTTTTCCAACGGTTCTTTCGGGTAAGATGATATCCGTGTTTTGTGGTGTTTAAAATGTTGGGCAAGTGACTACGGCTTGTGACTTTAACATTGGAACTCCTCCACATATGTTAGAGTTGAGACGGAAAGTTACATTCCACGATGTCTGTATAAAGCTATTTGAGTGATTTGGTTAAAATAAGTTTTGCTTTACGGCATGTTGAGTCGTGTGGGTTTAATTTCACGAGGTGCATATCTTATTTGTTATGTGACCATTTGGGGAAATCAATTTAAATAATCCCACCTTTTGAGATTTTATGAGATTTTAGTCGATATTTTCAAATGATGGAAACGGATTGGTTTTTATCTTTAAGTTTGAAACTTACACGAGACAGTTGTGTTTTAACAAAAATATATTTGTAAACGGTCTCATCGTTTTGTATGACTAGCCGACGCGCGGGAGATTTGTTGGTGAACCCTGTGCCACGACATTTTATGTTAAAAAAAAAATTTGGGGTCAAATGTCGTGGAACTGATTTTGAAATTATGTGCACACTTTTGTCGCACCCGGTGTAAGGTCCAGCGGTTACTTTAAATACATGTCATGAGTCAATTCATACTAGAACCGTGACGGTTCATTTTCAAAGAAATTATTTATTTCGCTTTACGTTTTGTGAGTAAACTAAGCTGCAATGAAATGATTTTCAACATGATTTTCATATGTGGGACGAGCGTGTCCATTTTTGCGTAACTACCGACCTGGTAATAGTAGTTTTATTGCTTACGGTCTTTTTGAAATGAAAAATCTTGACGTTGGAAATATTTTGTAAATGATTTTGTAAACCATTTGGGAAGTGCGCTTATAAGTGTTATGTGTCATTTTGAGGATTTTAAGGGTGTGAGTCCTTTTGGAAAACTCTTTTGTTTAACCCGTGTCGAGTTTGGGACTAATGTTGATTTTAGAGTATTGCTTGCTTAAACTTTATTTAAACGCGTTTTTGACCGACTTATGGGTCTAGCAAGCGTGGAGCATTTTTCTCGGTTTTGACTTTAAGATAGTCATGGGTCAATTGCACGGTTTTTAATGGCTCGATGTGGAGTTTTGTTGATGGGTTGTTTTGTTGCACAGTTTTGCACTTATTGCACATTGAGTATTTACATGTTGGGTGAGTGAGTCATTCCGGGATAGGCATGTTGTTGGTAGACTGTTTTGCATTGGATCCTTGGTCACGTCAGTCAGTCGTTGGTAATGGTCGGTTGGGTATCTCGGAGTGGGACTCCGGTATTCATGTGTTATGACTTTGACTTTCCAGTAGGCACTGGGAGGATATAGTCTTGGGCACTTACCTGGGAGGTAGTCCCGATATGCCGGGCCTTGAGACGTACTTGGGAGGTAGACGTTAAGGTGTATCTTGATGCGGTGTAACTAGGCTTCGTAGAGCGAGTGTGGAGGATAAGTAGACGGTGGAAGGTTGGGTATTCCACGCGTGTTGGTAAGGTAGGCCGAACAGTATTGGTTAAGGGAATGAAGCCCTTTGTAATTAAGAGCATGAATGCGCAGTAACCTTTTTGAGGTAAATAGTATATTTAGGTGTCGACTTTTGGGCTTAAGGCCAAACACCTTTAGTGTAATCGGAGATTTGTAGCCGATTTTAAATTAATTATGGTGATGGTAGTAGTACCCCTGAGATGCTTAATTGTGATGAATGGTTATGGTGGAATGATCTTCGTGGGTGATTATAAGTTTAGTGGTTTGATGATCCGTGTGAAATAAATTTTGGGAGTCTATTAGAACTCGTGGAAGTTAATCGGCAGTAATGGTAGGGATGATTGGATTCGAGTATCCTGTAGAGTATATTGGTGAGCACCTTGAGAATGGTTAGAGCTTGAAAGTTGAATCGGGATGTAGGGAACATCTAAGGTTGGGAGGCAACCGAAGTCGTTTGACTAGGAATGAATCCAGTTGTTGGAGTGTTGTTCCGATCATAATTTTCAGTGTCCTTGAAGGAGTTTTGTTAGCAAAAAGAGTATTCGAGAATTTCTAGACGGGGTGAGAAATCTAGATTCTAGTTGAGGAAAGACCAGTGGTCGCACCGAAAGGGTTCGAGTGGACGTGGGAACCCGAAGCGGAGATGCACGAGAACTATTCCGAGTTATTCGCCGGTCTAGACTTCGAGGACGAAGTCTAATCCAAGTGGGGGAGAGTTGTAAAGCCCGTATCTCGGTATGTAATTTATTAGTATTAATTCCTTTTTATTTAGGTTTTATTTAATGTGGTTTCCGTTAACGGGGTTAGACGAATTGGACCTAATCGTTAAATATGTCGGAACTTTAGTTAGCTTGCGAGAAAAAGATAGTTGGGGGACCAAAACTGTAAAAGGGCAAAAAATATGGTGTTCGGCCCATGCAGAGTCCACAACCGAAATCCATGTTTTCTTTTTGGGGTGTGTTGTGTTCGTGAGAAGCAAGCAAGGAAAAAGTGTGAAAAAAAAAGAAATAAAACCCTAAGGTCTCCCTCACGTTTTGTTCTCTCAGTTGCGTTTCCCCCCCCCCCCCCTCGGTTCACTTCTGGTCGCTGTCGTGCAACAGCCACCACCGGCGCCCCAGCGTTGTCCCGTCGGAGAAAAGGAAGGGAGTTCGAGAGAGAGAGAGGTGCGAAGAAAGAGAGAGTGAGCCGAGAGTAGAGAGAGAGAGTTCGCCGGAGAAGAGAGAGTTCGCCGGAGAAGGGAGAGTGACACCGGAGAAGAGAGGGAGACGCCGTCGTTGCTGCCGAAAGCGGGGAGAAGGAAGAGTCGCACCGAGGTAGGTTCGTTTTCTTCTTGTCGTTGTCAATTGCCATTTTTCTGCCGTGAACCGCTGCCACCACCGCCGCAGCCACGGCTGCCGGTGGTGGGGCCGCCGCTGCATGCCGCCGGGGTGGCGGCAGAGGGGTGGGTGCAGGTGTGTGCAGGCGCGGGTGTGTGCGGGGTGAGGTTGCGGGTGTGTCGTTTCGGTGGATGTTGGGAGGTTCCGCCGGAGGGTGTTACCGTAACCACCGTCGCTGCCGCCAACCACCACCACCGCCGGAGGAGGCAGTGGGTAGTGCGGTTGTTGTCCAGCGTAGTTTAGCCCTTTCCAGTAAGCTTGTAGGCTGTTCGGGTCTGTTTGGATTAAGCTATGGCTTAATGGGTTAATAAGCATTATTTTGTCATTTCATGTGAATTACACGGTTTCTGCCACTGTTTTGGGAAAGCCATAACGTTTTATAGGAACGTTGTATTGGGGTGAAACCAGTGCCAAAAGCTCCCATTCTGAGTCTAGTAAGTTTCTTATATTTTACGGAAAAACCAGTTCGGACCATAGCTGGTGTCAAATTGCTGTTTTGTACTGAAAGGTCCTGTTTTTCACTGTGCTGCAAGTCGGTTTTGTAAAATCCATAGTAAATTGTAGAAAAATCGTTAGAGCGCGTGCGATATGTCCTTGGAACCCTAAGACATGGGACTTTATTATTATGGAAAAATATTTCTGGATTTATCAGTTTATAAGGGGTTAAACAGGTCCCGAACAGACCTGTGTGTTGAGAGTAAAAACTGGAAAATGTATTTTTAAATTTAGTAGTCGTGGCTTTGGGTTGGGGCGTCACTTTGACAATTGTTAACACTTATTTAGGTGGAAAAAGGTGAACTGGTGTTGGCCGGTTCGTGTTGCTGTTGAGGTCATAAGCTTTGCGTTTGAGGTGAGTTCTCTCACTATATAGGATGGGAATTATATTTGTGTTGCTATAGTTCGAGTGTGTTGATTATGATTGTTTGTTGATATTATTGTGTTATGGAATATATATATATTTGTGTATATATATATATTGATCTGTGATTGATGTACTTCTTGATGGTTGTTCCAAGAAGTATATGCGTTTGTATAATGAGTTGTGATTATATCTTCTTGATGGTCGTTCCAAGAAGTATAAGGCTACTTCTTGATGGTTGTTCCAAGGAGTATACGTGTTGGTATAATGTGTTGTGATTATGTCTTCTTGATGGCCATTCCAAGGAGCATAAGGATTATTATTAATCGTGATATATTTTCTTGATGGATGTTCCAAGAAATTTATGTGCTGGTATGTTTATGGGTGATGCTGATATAATTGCGATCCTATGTATGGATTGAATACACTAAGCTTCATGCTTACCCCTTCCCAATGACTTATGTTTTCAGGTGCGAGTAGCAGTCGGGCATGACGGTACACACGGGCGCAAGGCGAAGACTGTTTAAGTTAAATTTTTATTAAATGGGGATTTAATTATATAACTTTTCCGCTGCTTAACTTTGTTTGACGGTTTAAATCAACGACGTTTATTTTTATTGTAATGGGATTTGTTAACTTGTGGTTTGATTATAGTGAAATGCATTGTTTTTGAAAATTTAAATTCCTTGCAATTTTTGGGACGTTACACTTCGCTGATCCGCATCAGTTCATTAGGAGACTTGTCGCTGGTTCTTGAGCTTGATCTTCGACTTCAGCGTAGAACCTGTGTTGACGTGAAACTTGTCTTCATGGATCATAAGTAAACAACTAACTTATCAGCGATCACCATAAGTACTAAACAGACTCAGAGTATTATGGTGAATAGTTTCGCTGAATGTTTTAATCTAAACAACAAGAGTTCCTATCAGCGGTACTGGAAGATCTTAGTACTTATCAGCGATAGTGAAACTCTGATACATATTGTTTACTTACAATTTTCACTAAGTATATAAGAGAGGGTCATTATCAAATCACTGAGGGTTTGGATCAACACCTACTGTCCGGATACCCCTTCCCGGACACAACACTTTTCCGGACACAACACTTTTCCGGACGCTAGACTTATCCGGGAAAAACTACCCGGACACTAAGCTTATCCGGAGACTTCAGCTACCCGGATACTAAGAAACACCCGGACACACTCACGGGGCATTTACCCGGACACTTGCAACATATCCGGACACCACCGAACACTGGTGTCCGAAAAACACGGTTGTTCGAACTTAACAAGTCTAAAACTGATTTATACTCCGATTTTTGCCATTAAGCCGATTAGATATACACAAGGGTTCATCCACCAACCTCAAATACTCACTTAATCCATTTATAAACTTCTAAATCGGTTTAACAAGACAAAAACCCTTAAAACCCATTTTAAAGGAAAAGAGGTAAAAACTCAATGAATCACCACAATAAATCTCAAGAATCCAAACCAGAAGAAATCGAACACGATAATTAATAAGGAAAAAGAGTTACCTTACTGATTTCTTCTTTGATTCCTCTATGATTCTTCACTCTCTTGATTTCTTTCCAAAAACCTCTTTCTTCTCCCTTTTCTCTCTTGGTCGCCAACCTCACACCAAAAATACTAATTTCAGAGAATGGAGGCTGCCCTAGAAGTTTGTGCACTTATATACCTTCATCAAATGACAGAAATGGCCCATTAACTTAACTTTCGTTTCTTTTATTTTGACCACCAAACTCCAAGACTCACTAGCATTATGGGTTGTTACAGTCATATCCGATACAAAGCTTCGGGGTTGGGTCCCATCGGGTTCAGGTTGTCGGGTTCATCAAATTCGGCCTGGTCGGGTGTCGGGTCGGTCGGGTTCCTCGGGTTGGGCGGGTTTTGCTCACCCCTAGCTGCATATATATAGATATTTTAAATTTACTAGTTTTATCTCTTAGACTTATGTAGAAAATAGTTATTATATAAGTCAACATCGATATTAATTGTGTCTTTTAAATTTTAAACTCTTAACTTTTACAAAAAGGAGTTATTAGATAAGTATCCCTATAAATAAGGCTATGATGAGTATGATCTATTCCATTCTTATCTTAATATCTCTTATAATTAGGTAAGGCTTTAAGCCCTATATATAAATAAGGCGATGATATGTTCCATATCTCATTCTTCTCCCTCAAGGATTTAAGCCCTATAAATACAACCTCTCTCATTCTTCTCCCTCACGACTTTAAGCCCTTAAACACCTATCTCTTCTCTCTTCTTGTTGTTAACTTGTTGCATTGGAGGCGTGTATTTGTTGCATTGGAGGCTTGTACTATGCAAGTATGTTCACTAGTTTTTTTATATGGTAGTGTCTTCTGTAATTATGTTTAACTTTTGTCTTCTGCTTAACTGCTGCTTAAGTTATAATTTTTGTTGTAACGTTGCTTAAACATACAAGAGCTTGTTAAGTGTTAAAGGCTGCCTTTTTTTTAAACATACACACATACAGCTTGTTAAGGCTGTCATTTGTTTAAACATACACACATACACATACAGTAATGTACAAACATACATTACATACAGGTTGTTAACTGTTAAGGATGTAATTTTTTCTTTTTTTTTTGTAAAAACATACACACATACATGTTGTTAACTGTAAAGGCTGTTTTTTTTCCTGAAAAAACATACAACAATGAGCAGTCTACTTAGTTGTTATTTACTTGTGACGGCAGTCTGTTTTTTCCCAGAATCACAGATTATTCACAGCTACCATTTTTTGCATTCTATTTTTGAATTATGTTAAGTGTTATAAGTTTTGATTAGAAGCAATATTTAGGTATGGATTCTCAAAATAAATCACAATCAAGCGGTAGCGGAGATCCGGCTTGGAAGTATTGCACAAAAGGTACACGTCTCGACACCATAAAATGTAACTTTTGTGACGTTGTTACAAAGTACAAACAGAGGAATATACCTGAAAAAACAACGTATTGCCGGTGGATATCGAAATACCAATGGATGCACAAGAGTATCGGTTCATGTACGAGAGGAATTAGAGACTATATGAACGATAAAGAAAAACGTAAACGTGAGAGGTGTGGTTTTTTCCGATTTTGAAGAGATTGATACATACGGTGCTAACGAGGACGATGATGTTCAAGAAGTTGGTGGACCTCATCAAGTTAGTAGACAAGACCAATAATCTAAAAAGCAGAATGGCATTAAAGGCCCCATGGATATGTATTTCACCCCTCCACCGGAACAAGTTGTCCAAAATAGAAAAAGAAAGACGACGTAAAAAAAAATACTAATAATTTCTTATAAGAGTTAAGACTTGATTTTATAGTTAATTATCTAACAATATATTATATATGTATAGGACGTTTATAATTAATTATCTAACAGTATATATATAGTCGCCACAGTCCGACAGCAGCCATAGTTACCACAGCCACAATCGCCATAGCCACAGCAGCCACAGAAACTTAAGAGAAAACATCAGGATAAGAATGAAGAATATATAGACCATGTGAATAAAGTTACGGGGAAAGATAGCATCCGCCATCCGATGTAAAGAAGGTTGAAATGGAGTGCCAAAATAAGTATGATAATTTTCATATTGGATATAAAAAGAGGACTATCCATTAATTTACTGAGGCTATGGAAGTAGTTCCTACTTCAAAAAGGTACGTCTAGTCTAGAGAAGAAATGTGGGATCAAAATGACGCATTGATTGAGGTATATAAGAGAAGGACATCACTGATTAATGAAACCATTCAAGCTGTAAAGTCATCACCTTTTGAGGATTTTAGGTATGACAACTACTTTCTCCTTACTGTTTTTTTCTTATTCTTTTTTGTGATTGAATGTGTTGTTGGTTTTGACTAATAAATTTGAAATTAGAAATTAAAAAAAAAAATGATAATTGTGCACGAACAATAGAGTTTTAGTTGGACATTTGCAGAGAAGTTGAAAATGAAAATGAGGTAACCCCACCCACAGCCACAATCTCCACAGCAACAGCTGGCGTAGCCATAACAGCCGCAACCACAGTCCGACAGAAGCCATAGTAGAAACTTAAAAGAAAACACAATGATAAGAATGAAGCAATAGAGCAGGTGAAAAGATAAGGGGAAGAGAGTAGCATCCGATGTGAAGAAGGTTTCAGATTGAATATATAAAAAGGAGTGTCGTTTAATATACAGCTTTGTTGTTACACCTCATGCTAATCCATATGTTGATTGGGAGTTTAGGTGACACAAAACAAAACAAAACATTATAAATTAATTCCCTTTTCACATATATCAAAATCACACTTTATTTCTACTTTATCCATACATTGAAGTAACCTTATAAGGGAAAATGGCTCGTTATTCCAGTTTTTCTATTAAACCCATGCGTCATTTAAGGGCTACTTACCAAATGTTTAGCCGGTAAGTGTTTACTGGACGTCACATACCTTACTGGATGAGCATGACAACGACTGAAGATCTTACCAGATAAGAAGCATAGCAAAGACCGAGATTTTACCCGTGGAAAGAAAATTCTTAACTTTATACCAACAATCTCTTTTTTATGGTTGAGAATGTTACCTGGTAAGGTAAGTTAGGGTGGTGACTTTTGCAGAAAATTAAGTATTTGATAAACGACCCTATCTTTTCCTAATAATTTGTATAAAAAAAAAACAATTTTGAGGACAACTTTTAGAAACGAAATAAAAAACAATTGTGAAAAAATTGACCTCGATGACGATTATGGGGTTTAGGATTATTAATTCAAATCAAATAAATAAAATTATATAAGATAAAGTGAAATGAAAGTTTATGATAACGAATTTGGAAATATATCTAAATGTTAACTTAATAAAATAAAATAAAAACACTTGTGTTTTTTATTTTTAGAGTAACTACAATTACAAATTGGTCATTATGGTATGCAAAAGTGACTGATTTAAAATCTGCTAAGTTAGCAGTATGTTAGTCTTTCCCTCTTTTATCTCATTTTAGATTAATAAATAAAGTAGTAAATATGCAAGTTAGATTATTACAGGGACTAAAAGTATAATTTTCGATTGACAAGGACGAAAACCCTGTGAGGTCATCGTTGCCTCTCTCTTCTGCGACAGTCAATTGTCATCATCGATCAACATGTAAAGCCTTGACATGCATTTGACACTCCCAACCGATACCACCATTCACACTTCCTAGTAGGGATGGTAACGCGGTGGGTTTCACAATACGTAACCCCGACCACGGTTTATGGTAAAGGTATCTGGCCCCGGTCATCCCCCGTCCCTCTTAAAAACCCGGTTGACATATTAACGGTTCTCATAGAACTACAAAACTAAAGTGCATTGACATATTACGGGTCTGTGTTCGATGGTGCAACAGAGTCACAGAGGTGAGAGTCTGAGAAATGGTGATACTCGACGGAGGTAGAGGGGCAGAGGCCGACGATCTGTGACTGTGGATTGTGTTTGTGCCAATCGTGGACTCGTGGTCGTCGTGGATATGTGGACGAATATTATATATATATATATATACACCGGGTACTGGGCTGGTCGGGGGTATGTCACCCGACCCCGGCCCTGGACCCATTTTGGCGGGGATTCCCTGGCCGAGTCGGGTGAACCGGGTTCCCTGGGTCGGGGCAAATCAGCATCTCTACTTGCTAGCTTCGTTCACCCACACTCTCGGTTTTATCACATAACGTCGGCCCATGTGACTTTTTGTGCTCCCCACCCTTCTCCCTCCCTTTTTTATCTCCGACGAACCCCATTGCATAGGCCACAAATCTTGAGCTCCCACCAGTATCCCTCTCTTCTCTATCCCCGGCGAACCTTTTGACATAAACAACATATCTCGAGTGCCCCCCAACCCGACGAAATAGGCTACATATATCCACAGATGTCGTTCGATCACACGTTGCTCCTTGATCTTCCAAACCGAGGGTTTATTTTAGGTTTTTTAAATAGATTTTTTAGGGTTTGATTTAGGTTTTTAGGGCTTGATTTAGATATTTAGGTTTAGATTAGTGTCTGAGTTGTATCTTGATTTATGGTTTGAGTTGTATGTTGATTTACGGTTTGAGTTTGTATCTTGATTTTTTGGATGTCCTTGTTCATTTTTTTTTAATGTGGTTTGGTTTCTGTTCAATGCATCTGAACTTTTTGGAATGTCATTGATTTTTGGATGTTCTTATTCAATTTATTTGAATGAGTTGTATTTGAATTTTTTTTGTGTATGTGATAGTGAAGGGTGGTTGTAACGGTGGAGATTATAACTAGGGGTGAACATGGTATGGTACCATGATTTCTTTTCATATACCATGTACCAATCAATTACAATTGGTACACAAAATCTTATACCATGTACCAACCAATTATACTTGGTACCAACTAAATTGGTACCAACTTTTTTCGGTTGGTACGGTTTTGTACCAACATCTAAAAAATTGAATTATGAATTAATTAGATTGATATCTTTATCAAATCTAGATGCACTAAACACGTCGAGCATTAGCATGTTGATATGTGTTGTACCATTTATCCTTACCTATACAAACATTCAAATGATCTTCATATAACACAAACATTCACTAACAGTCTAATACAAACGATAATTAAGAGGCGAGAATGGACCATGAAGAGTGGAGGTGTAGGCGAGTTATCAAAGTTATTAAGTATAAACAAATTAATTCAATCAAGTTCTATATATCAATTTGTATTACAATTTAACAAAATGTAAAACAAGATAATTTAAAACTTTATAAATCAAAATATGTTGTATTATTACTTAATTAAAAAATAAGTCGGTACGGTACGGTATTACCGTGATACACGACTTCTAATACCACGTACCAACCAAGTTTATATAGTTGGTACGGTATACCAACCAACTAGATTTGTACCAACTAAATTGGTACCAATTAAATTAATACGGTTGGTACAGGAATTGGTTGGTTTATCTCGGTACAAAATTGACGCCCTTAACTATAACTGAATGTTTGACTAGAGATGATGACTAGAGTTTTATTTGTCGGCGAGAGATGTTTCATGGGGAGGTAAATGAACCATGTGGTTCTTGAAAAGTAATATGTGGGATATGGCACTATTTTAACGAACAATATAAAAAGACACAAATGAGAAAAAAAATTAAAGACTAAAATGCTATTCATTTAACATAGTTTTTTAACGGTCGTTAGAGGAGTAATCAAATCTGGTCGTTTCTACATAACACAATGACAACTTATATTTTTAAAATTATAGGGACCAAAAGTGTTATAACCAACAAAACACAAGGACCAAACTTATAGTTGTTGGATTGTGTGTATTATAAAACTTTTAAATCAAAACTAGCGGAACCAAAACAACACACAATCTTACAGAGATCATGTTACAATCAAATACAACTATACAAGTAACAAAAAGATAAGAGAAGGACTTGAAAGACCTTTTATGATGATGAAGATTCCAATAGTAGGAATCTCTCTATGCGGAGCGCACCCCAAAGATGTAGTAGTGTATGTTGCAAGTAAACGCCTCCTCTTTTCTATGCGATCACCAAAACCACAACACTTGAATTCCTTCGTTTTACTTGTGAAGAAATCAGCCAAAAGCCCTTCGAATGGGTTTTGCGCCGTGAATTAGAGAGAGAAGAGGGAAGAGATCGATTTCTTATGGTTAGGGTTATTTTGTGATCAAAATCATATCTAAATAATATCTCATTTAAATCAAATAATTATCTAGACCCTTTAAGATATTATCTAATAATATCTTATTTTAGTCTAATAATTATCTAGACTTTTAGATATTATTTAGCTACAAGCATCGACTAATTACTAGTTAGTCATAGTAATCTCATATTATTTAAAACACTTTTAATCAATTACTTGTTAAACCCTTTAAAATGATTTCTTGTTTTTACACAAATGTGTGTGTGGCCAATAGGCCCATGCATTTTAAGAATCATTACTATTTTGTTTTGTTAAATATTTGAATGGGCATGTCTCCAACAATAGTTTACTCTTATTTTTATTTCAAGAAATTACTCATTCCGTCACAAAACAAGTGTCTACATTTCTATTTATGTTTGTCCCAAAATAAGTATCCACTTTCAAAAGTAAATAAAAGCATTCACAGAAGTGGAACCTCTAAGGCCAATCGTACCGCCATCGGGTACCACGGCCGGGTTCACATCGGGTTGGGGCGGGTAGCCCGGGTACACGGTACGGGTACCACGGGTTCGGTGGGTGCGGGTAAGAGTGGGTTTGGGAACCCGGTCCTAATTTTATTTTATTTTATTTTTATTTATTTTTAAATATAATCGGTGGGTGCGGGTAAGAGTGGGTTCAGAGGGTATGATAGGAAACGGTACTCCACTTTAGGGTAAGAAGGGTATGAAAGAGAAAAGCTGATGTGGCGCTAAGGTGGCATCAGGGTTCAGAGGGTAAGATAGGAAGCGGTACTCATGGTCTAAGAACCTCAGTTGCCATATTTTTTTTCCTACCCCGTCATTGTCACCTTAACAAAGTAAGAACCTCAATTAAACTCCACAATGGAGGTTCTTACAAAAAAAAACCCCACTTTTCTTTTTTCTATTTATAATATATAATTTTATTTATAATTTATCATATAAATTTAATATATATATATATATATATATATATATAATGAAATTATCAAAAAGTTCAAATATAACTTATTAATTTTCAATTTATATTAATTTTAATTATTCAATTTTCACGTTAATGTCATTACGTGATCCACCAAGCCCAAAAATGCATGTCACATCCACAAATCTATAGATGCAACGACTTCAAATATAAATGTCGAGTCCCATGATCACCACGAGCAAATTGGAGAATGGATTATAGATGTAACCTATATATAACAATTTGGTATATTTTTGAAAATTAGAAAATATATTTTATAATTAATAATTTATGATTTATAAATTAACTAATTTTAATTTACATATTTAAATATATTTTAAAATAATCTAAACATAATAATTTAATGAGATAATTAAAAGTTATATTTACTAAAACAGAATACAACATTTGTATAAAACTGTATAAGAAACATAAACTAAAAACAAAATTAAAAAAAAATATTTTATAATAATTTATATATTTTGTATCAATTTTTTTTTGAGAAAGATTTCTTAGGCTATGCCTAGACCAATCCATTGGCAAATTATGACTGTAACACATCAACCCTGATTAAACCTCAGTGGTCACAATTGTTGTGTAGATTTATTAATAAAAAATAAAATGGTTAAGAAACAATAAAAATAATAAACAAAATAATAACATAAAAGAAAAGTATTATAAGAACTTGTGTTTTTGTTCAAGCATCTGGGTTCTAATAAGAACCTGTGATTGGATAAGAACCTATGTCCTACGGTGGAGGTTCTTGTAAGACCCCACGAAGAACCTCCATTGCGGATGCTCTAACCAAATTCTCAAATTTACTCTTAATTAATGCACAAATATTTAATTGTTCTAAAAAGAAAAAAAAAATAGGGATAAATATATCATTTGATTAAAAAAATTATAATAATTATGCATGACTAAAATCATGTCATTTCAATTACGAACACTTATTTTAGGACGAATGAAATATTAATTAAAGCATTTGTTTTAAGAAAAATGATTCAAACCTTTTTTTAATATCCGGTAATCAAATTCATCTAAGCTATTTTATAAATTATTTAGCCAACAATATTAAAAACAATCTATAAAACACAAGGAACCATATTTTAAAGAATAAGAGTAAATTACCTATTTGTTACATGTGATTCACACATTTTACACATATTATTTCCTAATCAAAACAAAAACAAATATAAGACTCGGTTTACATTTTCACATGCATTGTGGTTTACATATTACAAGAGGAGGTGATGTTTAGTTATGGCAACTAATAGGGTTGACTAATTTTAATCGAACATTTTTTTATATAAAAGTTTGCTCAAACCCTTCGTAACAATAGTGATATGGTTATAGAACATGTCGTTTGAATTCTAAATAATATAATAACAAAATTATTACTGATACATCTCAAACTCAATATGAAAATGAACCACTTATAGAAATATATTCATTTATTTTAAAATGTATCTAATTAATTATTAACCGAGAAATTAATTTTATCATACCTTGGTCAAGTACTTTCTTAAAAGGTTTATTGCTATCATGAAATGCATATGGCCCATAATCGTAATAATAAAATAAGAAATCTAGTGAGTGTATATAATGTATAAATATAATGAATCTTGTAACGACCCAATTTTCATAAAATAACATTAAACAATATTACAACCAAAAACGGTCCCAACACAAATAATTTACATAAGTTCTACTCTAAACTTGCAGTGGAAACACCTTCACAACCGAGATACTACAGGAAGCCCAACGGTAATCTACAAGTCTTCACTAGCCTCTAGCTCTTCTACCACGACACGACCTTCCATCATCATCAGATGAAGTCCCAAACACGACGGTCACCTGAAAATGGTTTTTGTTTTTGAAAAGCGAGGGTTAGACCATAAGGTCTAGTGAATTCCCTCTTTAAAACAGTTCCACCCAATAACAGTATAAAATATTTAACCGTTATAAAAATACTCGGAAATCCAGTTTAAATACTTGACTCCACGTGAGGGAATAGCACAGTGGTCGCAACTTTCATCACCTTATTAAGCCAGGTACGACATTATTATCACCTTACTAAGCCAGGCACGACATTATTATCACCTTACTAAGCCAGGCACGACATTCGGATAAATCCATATCCGTGAGCACACGAAACGAATTCGAGGCACACGGTCTAACTTGTCCACTAGAGATTTTCAAACATCCATGCCGACCCACTGTGCAATCCAACTCTACACATAGCAGCATCATTACAAGAACATGCAATCAACATATCGTATAAATAAACGTGTAAACAACTTGCATGCATTTG
This sequence comes from Saussurea involucrata, assembly GCA_033807775.1. Lineage (NCBI taxonomy): Eukaryota > Viridiplantae > Streptophyta > Magnoliopsida > Asterales > Asteraceae > Saussurea > Saussurea involucrata. The sequence goes on along the minus strand of CM066327.1, from coordinate 90,815,906 downwards.
TAAACATTTCCATGTCATATACAATAAAACCTTTCAAATATTTGAATCATGTCAACATGCTCGAAACCATAATCAGTTATGAAAACATTTCGTAAAACATTCCATTCACACAAAGAAGGTAAGGGAACTCACCTTAGCCTTAGCACCTCGACACACGCTTCAGGACACACTTTAGTTCAAACCGAACACCTGAATTTAACATCATAAGAGTGGTGTTAAACCATCTAATTACATCCCAAACCATCCTTAACAAACCCCCAAAACAACCCTCCAATCGACGCCTCGATCCTAGACCCGAACGAACAACAAAACGGAAAGAAGGTTTGGGGGCCAGAGCTTGGCGCCCCTGGTGGCGCGCCTCCAAACGCGCAGCCAGGCGTGCAGAGCACTGGTCTGCCCCCTTCACGAGATTTCTTCCCAAAATCAAGGGTTTCTCACCCCCAAACTTTCCCAAACCAGTTCTAAGTCTCCCAAATCGATATTTTAACTACCATAAACATTAAGAATCAATAACCAACACTTTAAACAACATAAAACCCAACAAATTCATCTAATGATTCATGAATTCAAACCTCAAAACCCAAAAACTCAATCCATAGAAAATGGAGATTATCAAGCACACAAGAAGAAGTTTCCTATTGAATTGATCAAAACTCATAGGGAATCAATCCCAAAATCATTTGCCTTCTTTCTTCCATTGATTAAGACTTAACCAACAAATGGATTATCAAATCCCCAACCACAAACTAGCCTAATCAACATAGAGAAGAAAAGAAGAAGAAATCAAACCTTGAAGAAGATGACTCAAACCATGTTGCAACTCTTCCCCTACACTTCCAATTGGATTCTCCTTCTCTCTCAATTCTCCTCTCAAAACGCATCCACCAAATGAGAATGAAGAGAGTAGGGTTTTTCATCTATTTAAACTCTTGATTTCACCCCCCTTGAGCACTAAGGTTTCAATCTTCTCACTTTGGCCACCAAACAATTCCATTTTATTCCAAAATACTACAAAAGAAAATATGGGATGTTACAAATCTTCTATGATGAAAACTTGTAAAAAGAATTACATTATTGATTTGGTTGTTCATGAAAAACTTTCGTTGATATAACTTAGTTATATAAAATTTCAATTATTAAGTAATGAAATTGATATATTTATGTTTGAACTACGTACTTCTAATTTTACTATTATGCAAAGGCTACAATTAACATTTGGGCGATTAATATTATAGCATCATATGTCGTTTAAACATGAAACTGACATTTATATTCATAATGTATAAAAACATTACGTAGAAAATTAAATTGTGTAAACAGAAAAAAAATCCCCCATTGGGGTGGGGATGAGAATGAAATCGTATTTATCGATGGGAATGAGGATGGGGATTAGGGATAGGGATTGCGACTCCGATACCTCTGACCCCGTTGTCATCACTAATTTATAGCAAACGAAAAGTTTGGAAACAATATTATTAAAGGTAATAATACAAGCAATAGTTTTCAATCGGTTTTCAAGAAAACTTGATTATCAACCATGTTTAGTGTGTATGTAATCATATAATGTATATATCAACGAAACCTTATAAGTTAGCGACGGGTTAGTGGGTCGAGTTGGGATGTGTCGGGTCTAACCCATTCTCAACCCTATTAATTGACGGATTAACGATTTAACGGTCTTACAAGTTGGGTTATTGGCAAGTTCGCTTGGATCTGGATTGTGTGGTTTTTAGTCGGGTTTTTGTACAACCCTACTCCTCACCCCCCTTAACCATTACACTCTCTACTCTCCTCCTATCAATACATACATAAACAATTTTACTTGAAGAAAAGAAAACTGAAAAAATGCTTGAATGTGAACAACCGATAGAAAGCAGCATTCTACTAATTGGATTACCTTCTTCCCTTCCTTATAGTCCTTTTCCCATGCTTTGTGGCAGCTAAACATGCCGCCTATTCCTTTGTTCGCAAATTCCGAAATGAAATAAAGTAAAGTGAAGCAAAACTCAGAGGAAGCAGTTGTACACTCCCTTCGTTCTACGAACCCTTGTTGATTCTGAACTCCTGAGCCGGGGGGTGCTTGTGGGAGGGGTGTGCCACGACGAAACAAGGGAATGAAAGGACCGTCCCACTCTCCGGACCTAACCTCTGCTTTTTTGGACTTGTCACATTCCTATCGAGTTCTTGTGCTTGAACGAGGTGGCGTTCCCTATGGCAACCCCAATTTGATGACCCAAGAAAGATTCTTGGCCACACCCACTGAGGTTTATACATTCGACTCCCATGCCCAAGCCGAGGATGGGGTCCCCAACGCCAGAGGACACATTATTGGTGGCAACAGTTCCATAAATGCCGGCCCGCTCATTCAATTCCCAACCCCAACCCTTCCAATGCATTTTCAAGAATCGCCATGCTTAAAACCAAACAAAATAGTCATGTACTGAACACCTACCGCATCTTACTAGGTAAGGTAACCAAACACTTGTTGACTCTAATCCTGTAAGAGACGCTTAACCAGTCAAAGATGATAGCCTTTACTAGCAATCCAATTGTGCCTTTCGTTGACCAAGAATCTTACCCATTTATTACCCTATAAGAGACGTTTATACAATGTCATTTTGACTGAGAATCCTACCCGGTAAATGAGGGTGGCGACTTTTTTCCAGTTTATATGCCGCTCAAAAGTAGGATATGGGGTGAGGATGTACACAAATATCTCTTATAGCCCAAATGATAGAGCACTTGCAAGACATAATTACTCCTTAGGGTTGGATTCCATTGAGAAATGTCAAATTTGTTAAGAAACATGTAAAAAGAATTACATTATTGATTTGGTTGTTCATGAAAAACTTTCGTTGATATAACTTAGTTATATAAAATTTCAATTATTAAGTAATGTAATTGATATATTTGTGTTTGAACTACGTTCTTCTGATTTTACTATTATGCAAAGGCTACAATTAACATTTGGGAGATTAATATTATAGCATTATATGTCATTTAAACGTAAAACTGACATTTATATTCATAATATATAAAAACATTACGTAGAATACTAAATTGTGTAAACGTGAAAAAAAAATCCCCAATTCCCCAATAGGGATGAGAATGAAATCTTATTCGTTGAAGGGAATGGGGATGGGGATTAGGGATAGGGATTGCGACCCGTGGTACCTTCGACCCCGTTGTCATCACTATTTATAGCAAACAAATAAATTTAGAAACAATATTATTAAAGGTAATAGTACAAACAATAATTTTCAATAGGTTTTCAAGAATACTTGATTATCAACTATGGTTAGTGTGTATGTAATCATATAATTTATATATCATCAAAACCTTATAAGTTAGCGGCAGGTTAGCGGGTTGGGTCAGGATGGGATGTGTCAGGTCTAACCCGATCTCAACCCTTTTAATTGACAGGATAGTGATTTGATGGTTTTACATGTTGGGTTATTGGCAGGTTGGATTGGGTGTCTAGATTGGGCGGTTTGACAGTTTAGTAGGGTTTTTGTATAACCCTACTCCTCACCCCCCCCCCCCCCCCCCCTTTAACCATTACACTCTCTACCCTCCTCCTATCAACACATACATAATCAATTTTGCTTAAAGAAAATAAAACTACAAAAGCAATCTTTCCTCTTATTCAATTCCCAACCCCAAGTCCCCAACCCTTCCAATGCATTTTCGAGAATCACCACGCTTAAAACCAAACAAAATAGTCATGTACTGAACACCTACCGCATCTTACTAGGTAAGGTAACCAAACACTTGTTGACCGACTCTAATCCTGTAAGAGGCGCTTAACCAGTCAAAGATGCTAGTCTTTACCAGCAATCCAATTGTGCCATTTTGTTGACTGAGAATCTTACCCGGTGATTACTGGGAAAGAGACATTTATACTATGCCACTTTGATCAACCGAGAATCCTACCGGATAAATGAGGATGGCGACTTTTTCCCAGTTTATATGCCGCTCAAAAGTAAGGTTCATAAAATTGCATTTATCATTCAATTCTGCAACTGGGCCCCTATAATAAGCCCGCATACTCAATGTAGAAGGTAACACTATACACATATATAGATATTATTCGTCCTAAGAACACACAACACACATATTATGTACCTAGAACAGAGATAACTATCGATGTCATGTATGTATGTAAGTAAACTCTGCCACAACATATCATTCATGTTCCATCTTTCAGTTGGACCAAACATGAACCAAACCGTTACTGTTACCTGTATAGATTTCATTGCGCTCTTCATCATAGTAGAGGGATGTTATGTCTTCTAGTGCCTCTTCAACCATGTTCACTTCAACCTGCCTTTGATTTGATGACCTTCCATCTTCATCATCATCCTGCTTCGAGGAAACCGCATTGCTTGCATTTATTTTTGCTATGCATTTCCCAGTCCATATGTTACTGATATTTATCGAACCAGCTGCATTCAGAGATAGATAGATAGATGTTAAGACTTCACAATACACAAGTATATGTGCAGTTTTGAGCTTTGAAAACAACAAAACATACAGGATAAGGTACTAAAGCCCAGTTCAAATGAGAACCGCAAATATTTTGAGAACCAAAGAAATACATTTTTAGTGTATATATTCATTAGTGAATATACTCATTGACAGAACACAAATACAACTAAATATATTCATCAATGAATATATAGTATATATTCATTGATGAATATACTCATTGACATACATAAATGAAAATGTTAAGGTGTATATTTTTCAATGAGTACACACTATAGATTCTCAAATTATTTGCAGTACACATTATAGATTCTCAAATTATTTGCAGTTCTCACATGAACCCTCCCTTAAGGTACTAAAAAACTGTATGGGTAACAAACTAATCTACTTGCTTGTTACACTTTACTATTTTGTGCAGTATGCAACAGGAGATAGCATCAAAGAGAAATATTAGGTATCTATTTGTTTACATTTTCATCTCTTCATTTAAAAGCTTTTTGACTTTATGCATAAAGAACGTGTTTCATTTGTTTAAATTTACGACATCTTAACGATTATGTTGAGAAAACAGAGAGACACGTCCACATAGTTCACTACGTGCATGGCAGTACAGTCTTATGGACTACACACACATTTTACATTCTTGCACAGCAGAAACTGGCCCTTTATGTTTCGATTTCTAACAGCTGGTTCATATGTTGAGTTAAGTTGGTCATTCAATTGTATCTATTCAACACCCATAAATTTCTCCCTCAGGTTTATTAGTTGTTTTAGATGGCAAAGCTACCAGAGCACAGGAAATACCAGATTTATCCTTCCCTAGTTTTTTTGTGACGATATCTCTTTAAAAATAGCACCATGCCCTTTCTAAACCAATTTGATGCATAAAATACATCAAGGAAGATCCATGTATTGACGTCAAAAAGGCAGAATAACTTTCCATTAATGTATATTTAGCAGACATTTACCATTAATACCCGTAAAGATTCATGTTCGGTTTAAACTTGTGATTATTAAACTTCATAGATGCACCGGATTATAATAAGATTATAGTTAAAGAGTGTGTGTGTTGTTGAAATGTACGTAAAAAGGGCATAAAAATGTACCTCTTCTATCAGTCAACGGTTCGTTATCTGCCTTGCAGAAGGAAACTATGAGGTCTTGATCGCTAGTTATATAGATGTTGTTAGTGTTGCAGTCTGGATGCGATAGTACATGGTCCTCAAATGACGTAACAAGTTCCCCCCGGAAGTTCCAAACAGAGACAGTTTGATTTCTAAATGTTAGAAAAAGCTGATTCTCATACAGAAATATAAACGCTGATGGAGTCATAAACTCGGTGCTAGCAACTTCTTTCACCTCCGCATTGCGGACCTACAAGAAAAGATGTATGTAATTAAGGTGGAGATACATAAGGCTACAAATAAGATGCATAGTGGTAAGGAACTTGAGTTTGAACTTACATCAAGAATCTGGAGATTCTCATTGTCTTGCTTAACAAGAAGCTTTTCATTGAATTGTTCAATAAAATCCACCTTCTTATTGCGATGCAATAAATGATGGAAATCTTTTAGAACTGTGCCATCTTCGATAGATAATATCTTCAGAGGAACATGGCTCTGACTCCTACTGAAAATCAGTAACATGATGCCAGGGCTGTTCCAGGTACATAGGATTTTAGAAGAAATAAAAACCTTAACTAGAAAAAGGTAAGCGAACAGGAATAATTGAATATACATGAACAGATACTACTCCAAAGTTTATAGAAGAAATAAAGACCTTGACTAGAAAAAAGTTCAAGTCACGAAGTCCATTAATAAATGTCCTACTTTCCTTATTAAAGCATTCACCTTACAGAAATATAGTTATTTAAATGAAACTGTTAATCTTTTTAAATGTCATCGTAGCACGTATAACTGTAACATCGACATGGATGACACTAATATATGAAGAATGTGGATAGATACGAGCTTGCACATGGGCCACTAAAAAGGGGAGACAATAGAAGCAACCATGTGTAAATGGTAAGGCACAAATATCTCTCAAATTGTGGTGAGTAATAAGCTAATAGGTAAGATAGAAGCATTGATTGTAACTCCCTCCCTCCATCCTAAAAGAGTAGAACACGATTTTGGAGCATGAAATAGGAAAATGTGACATGGATGATATTTGTTTTTACTTTTTAGAGAAAAACATTTGTAGGCTAAACTTCGAAAGTCACATGTACAAGCTTATACCCCCCAAGTCTAGTTGCTCACAGTTTATATTTTCACAAGCAAAATCACATCGGAAGGCTGGATTTCTGCTCAAAGAAAGGATATCTTATCATCTTATGTCTGGCAAGAGTCTCCACAAGTATATTTGCCACCAAAAGAAGCTTACGAGATATAAGTCTAACATGCCATTTTTGTTTCTGGGTGACAGAGCTGGAATAGTTTCAATGAGATAAACCCTATTGTGTGTTGAACTTCTATCTATTTGTTGCTTAATATATATATATATATATATATATATATCTAGAGGGATAATAAATTGTAAACCATCATTTTCGTGTAAACCGTGTAAACCCTCGATTTCATAGGTTTTTTTGATAATTTTTTTTATGGAATTGTTTATTTTGATGAAATTGTTTCATATCATTCATTTCTTGATGAATTTTTTTTATGAAATTTGTAGTTTCATAGGTGAAAACGAAAATATATGAAACAGTTTCATAAGAATGAAAAAAACCTATGAAACTACAAATTTCATAAAAAAACTTTCATCAAGAAATGAATGATATGAAACAATTTCATCAAAAAAACCTATGAAATCGACGGTTTACACGGTTTACACGAAAATGATGGTTTACAATTTATTAGGACTATATATATATATATATATATATATATATATATCCTTATGTACGGATTGTCGGAAAAACAAACTATTTTCTTTTAGTTATTTATTAATAAGTAATTTAATGAATATTGCTATGGTTTCCTTTAGAAACTTGATCTTGAAGGGAGGGAAGGAGAGGGAGTGAGTGAGTGAAAGAAATTACCTGATCTTGATTTCTTCAACCTGTTGGTCAGCTATTGAGTATAACAATGTATAGTTCTTCAGGTCAAAGACCTTGTATATGCTGAAGTAAAGAGAATAAGAATCAGAATCAGAAGCAGCAACATCAAGTATCAAGTATTATTTGAAAGATAAGGAAACATACCTATCCTGTGCAGAGAAGGTAAGCACCTTTTCATTCACATCATCGAACTCCACAAAGCCAGGCCATTTCAAAGACTCTGTCTCAAAAAGCGGAAACCCTTCATCAGGTTTGCCTCTTTGTATGTATCTACCATTAAGGACGAATTGGGTGTCAATTAACAAGTTCATGTACTTTGTTCAAGTATTATGACACAAGTACAGAAAAAGGAAACGCTTAAAAGAAATGAGTAATAGATGGACCCACTCTATTCTTATTGATCGGCATTTCAATGAACTGAAGTTATCTGAAGCATATACAGACACTGTAATTAATGACTCATTATTTTTATTATAAAACAAGCTCCGAATGACTTCATCTGGATATATATTCAAGAAACATATCCTCTTGTTCGTATCTGCATTTAGAGTGCCAATCAAGAAAAAACTTTAAGTTAGTCTCGCTATACACATAATTTTTAAGTAAAACAATAAATTGTTGACGATAAGACATCAGCGTCATCACCTCTACTAAAAGCTGCACAAACACCAGAACTTGCAAGAGCAAAGACAATATCATGTACCACCACGATTTCAATGACTTTTGCTCTTTTCATCAACAATGGCAATACTAATGAACATTGTCCCACAGGATAATGGATATCGTATCTCTCCTGATACAACTAAAAAAAATTAACAAAAGGTGTAACATAAAGTTTAGGTCAAACCAAATACAGACATCACTATAACTTATATGCCCAATATGGCAAATTGCCCTTAATCAATGATAAAGACAACCTATTAATAGTTCAATGTATGGAAGGAAAAAAAAATTAAACCATCCAAAAGATTTATTAGCAGGAAGAAGCAAAGAGTACTTGCCTAAAAAATAGATTGATTATAGTGTGCCTGTGTCTTCCCAAAGGAAAAATTGTTCAAAGTACAATAAAATTCATAGACTAGCCATATTAAGATATTAGATATGAATATCGTTTAATATATCTAATATAAGTATTTGCATAAAAATATATATACATACGTCACCATAAACATACAAGTATATTTACGAAAAGATAGCTTTTCCAATATCGTTGTGAAAGTTCCTCTCTCTCTCTCTCTCTCTCTCTCTCACACACACACACACACATGCATGTGTCGTTTTATCCTGAATTGTTAACTTGGTTATAACGTGTGGGCATAGTCAAGGCTTAATCTCAATAATTTGTGAGAAGATGTTTATGACAAAATTTTAGACAAGGCATAGTTGTGTCGAGTTGAAATGCAAAAAGAAGCTTTAGATATCATGCTATTTATAAATTTACCCATTAATAATTAGAATTAATGCGTTATGTCACCTCCATATCACTGTCTAAATTTATTGAAGGTAAGAAAGTTACTTGATCTTGAGTATTATCTGAAAGCAATTTAACTTTACTATGAGGAACCAAATTTCTTAATACATTCATATATAACAGGCTAACATAAAACATGAAAATTAAGTGAACGGAACAAAGAACACATCAAGCTTAAACCAACAGAAAATATTGTCAACATATTAACTATGGAAAAGAATTTGCCTTGTCTACGAACAGGGGCGGATGTACTACTAGAGGAGGGGGGTCAGCTGACCCCCATAAGCTTGCAATAAGAAGAAGATTTTATACTGAAAAGTTAACTTTTTATCAATATATATCCTTTTTGACCCCCTTATAGATTGGATTTTACTCCATATTCTTAAAAAATTGTCCAACCATTCCATACTTTTATCTTCTATGGCTTCTTTTTATTGGCCAAAAGAAACGGTGCCCATCTGTCTTTCCTGGGTAGTTGCTTCTTTGGGTTCACGGTCAAATTTTTTACTTAGTTTTTATCTATTTTATTATAAGTGAAAGTGGAACTATAATATAGATGTATCACATCTTAATCTTGTCTATCTCACTTACATTTTACAAATTTGTATATTGTTTTGAGAGACCAATTAAAGAAAATTTTATTAATATGTCTTACCGTTTATCTTTATTTAAAAAAATTATTTGCATGTTAGTTATAAGTTAGATTTATAAAGTTCAAATGTGTTATTAAGTTGTAGGTATGTAATAACATTTGTATTTTTAGGTAAAACGTAAATAGGTTATAACATTGTACAAATATTTGTGTTATTTAAATTCCGACGCCCGTTATTAAAATTTCTGAATCCGTCACTGTCTACGAAGATGAAAACATCAGTTAATACTCTGAAAGAGTTATATGGTTTCAAAAATAAATGTGGATATTTCGCAGATCTATGCAGGCATACTTTCACAGGCCTCTGTAAAACATTTCTCTTGATTACAAGACCTGATGGTCCAGTGTTCCATGTAAATGTTCAGGATTCACAAGCATGTATAGATTAACAAGTGAAACCCATCAATATACAATGTACATAAAATGGGGCAGCAGGTATGCAGAAAGAGACGTATGACAACCAAACTAAACCCTAATTCTGATTCTTATCTTCTCATGCTCCCTAATTGGAGAATAAACATCATATTCCAAATTTGGAAACCAAAACAAAATAGAAGCATCATAAAAATAAATTGTTCATATATCATGCTTAAGTTTTAACCCTTTCATTGGATCACATGTTTGGTTCCCCATCCCCTTTAGGAATAAAGATTCTTAGACTGGACAAGAAACAACCAATAAGCTTATCTTACAAAACAATAAACATGCACATATTTGTTGCACGGCATTTAATAGCTAAGATCACAAGTGTACCTTGCCTGAAACACAGATTAGATCAATACACACAACCAAAATTTATAATGTCTATATCTTAATCAAATTTATGCAAAATTGGAAGTATAATCAAATTATTTTAGAAATATCAAATGATCATAATATATCACAGCAAATCCTGAAAATTTTGCTGCGATTGATTAAGCTTAACTAAAACTCAGTCCAGTCAATCATGGCCATTAGGGATTCCAGCATCCAACTTGAAAGAAATAAAAAGGACTAGTTGTGAGTTCTGTTTGATTTAAACGCATAAGAAAGGAACCCTAAAATACGTATCTGTACTGTATCCCAAATTATGTCACTGAATTTTCAAAGAATTTAGTTGCATAATAATGGACAGGAGAAAATTGAAGAACAAAATAGGTGAGGTGGGAGGGGACTACCGTCAATCTAAAGTTGCAAAATCTGTGTAGAGATTTTGTGATTGAAGAGGAACGGTGAGGTTTGGAACAAATCTCCCTTCGGTGAATTTTGTTGACGGTGTTGTTGACCGCCAGTGGGTTGGTCCAGCCACGCTTTTTCGTAGCAACAACCCTCCTCCGACCACCGCACAGCGGTGGCCGCCTATTTCCGCCACTAGCGGTGCTATTAGACATTGTTATTCTACGATTCCTACCGCCGAACACATCCATAATCTTTCATTCAATTTTGCAAAATCCGCAATTCAAGTTATTCAATTGCAGTTCCAGTAGCAGTGGTTAGCAGCAGCTGGTTCTGATTACGACCAACTTGATTATGATAGTGACAACAAGGAGAGGAGGTGTTGTTCACCTCTTGAAAACAACTCAACTGAAGTGGAGTTCAATTGGGGATTTCCTTCTGTAATGGCTGCATTCAATTCAATTTTATATAAATGGTCCCTAGACTACTTAAAACCTTCCTTTTGTGGTCCTTTAACTTGTTTTTACCTAAAAGTCTAGAGCATCTCTAACAAATTCTCTATATATATTTTTAAAATAAAGACTTAAAAGTAAAAATCTCTAAAAAAATTATATTTACCTCCAACAAATTTTCTATTTTAGATATTTCAACATCTAAAATATTATTAAAATATTATTAAAATATTATTCATACTTATCATTCCAATACATCTTTTAAAAATAATTTGTAAAAAATAATAATAACTCAACCCTATTGGTGGTAATTAATAAAAAAATAATTTCTCTCTCCATCTACCAAGTTTTAGAGAACTCTCTAAATTTGGATTTTTCCTAGTTTTCTCTATTTTATAGAATATTATAGAGAAGTTGTTGGATCAATTTAGGGTGCATTTGGTTTGAAGACGATTTCTGATCGAATGGAATCTATCAAAGGAATTGGAATGAAATGTTATCAAGTTTGACCAAGTGTTAGGTTGGCAGAAAATGGAATGTAATCTGTTAAATGAATTAGAATCTGTCTGTTTGATTACAAATGAATTGGAATGGATTAATGAAAATTGACAAAAATTACCTTCTTTAATATATATCCAGGTTAGAGTTGTTTTTTTTTGTATTTTGCAACAGATTCCAAAGGAATGGATTTGAATTCTTTCCTCAACACGAAGGATTAATCAATTTTGTGGGAATCTAGAGATTCCAACTCTTAACAAAAACTAACCAAGCATAACGTTGGAATTCGGTCAATGGAATTGACCATTCCAATTCCGCTCAATTCCATTGTAATCCGACGAACCAAACGCACCTTTAAAAAATAAAATGTCAATTTTCTCTATCTTAAAAAAGTTGTTGAAGGTGCTCTTAAAATTTAGATTTCTATTTATGTAATCCCTTCAATATCATAAATAATATGGGTTTGTTAGACCATCCACATCCCTGCAATTCAATTTACACTTTCAATTGTGCCACATCAGCTTTTGCAATTACCTTCTACACACATGCAATCCACCTACACTTTCAAAAGTGGTCTCCACTACAACATTTATTAATTACTTTATAAATTATTATATACATTCTATTTTTTAATTAATATAAAATGATATATAAAATTCTTTATTTTAATTTAATGTTAATTAAAATATAAATATAAATTTCAAATAAATGATTAATATATGATATAATAATATAATACAATCATTTTTTTTATAATTCATTGTTTTAATTTAATATATAAATAAATTAATATTTTTAATTTATAAAGTTTATTGTTTTAAAAACCCATTTTATTTATGTAAATAATTAAAATAAATTGAGACGATATGGTGCAATATTTAAATAATTGTAATATTTAATTAAATTTGCAATATTTATTGTTTTAAATAACCATTTAACTTATTCAAATAATTAAAATAAATCAGGGGTTTCATGTGATGATGTGGCTTGCAAATGGAATTGCAAGAAGTGCAATCCATATCCCATGTGGCATTGAAATTCTGACACCACATGGCTTTGCAATTGGAAATGCAAGCCGTGTGTAGATGCCCTTAGGATGCGTTTTAATATGCAAATAGTACAGAGGATGAGATGTTGGAAATGTTTACATGTATATTGTTAAAAGTATTTAATTAAAAATAAAAGAAAATATTAAAATCAAGATGTATGGTATTGTATTGTATGAGTATAATTAGAGTATTATATAATATATTATTATAGTGGGGGTTTTAAATAATTCGTAAGAACTATACAAACCAATCAATTGATGTATTTATGAAAACAATTAAATTAATTTATTATGATATGGATATTTATGAAAGACGAATAAATTTTAGGGAAATTAATTAAAATACCCTAACTTTGACCATCACTTACCAAAATGCCACAAATCTCTCTCATCTTACAAAAATGCCCCAAAAATTCACGATGGAGCCCGCGGTCGCGGGCCCCAGGCCACGTGTCACCAAACTTTGCCCACTTTGCCCACGTTGGTCCCTCAAGAATGCCTGCGGTCCAGATTTCCCCCCTCAAGAATGCCCGTGTTGGCAGTTTTGGTCCCTGCCCGCATTTGACTTCCTTTGACCCCCGCGATCGCGGGCTGACGTGGCACGAACTTTGGCCAAAATTGCCCCGCAGTGCACATTTGGCCCCTACCCGCGATCGCAGCCCGCGATGGACCAAATTTTACAGTTTTGGTCCCTGGAAATTTACACTTTTGGTCCCTGGAAATTTACACTTTCAACCCCTGTACTTAAACGAATTTTGCATGTTTTTACTGTTTTTTTCCACAATTATTGTACTTTGAAGACCGATTTGTGGTTGAAATTCATTTGCATGTTTGAATCAATGTTAAATCAGTGTTTTTGGAATACCAGTTTGTGGATGAAATGAGAGATTGGTTGTCATCAATGTTGGTTGTTTCATTGATAAATAGATGTAAAATGCAAGCCATAATCCACACACCGATTTCATACTTCTTTCTTGGCGGTTGCCATGGACGGGGATAACTCCATCGTTCCAGTAGCTTTCGGCGTAGGCAAGTCTGAAACCGGGGACGAGTGGACTTGGTTTATGTCCATGTTGAGACAAGCTATCGGAGACCCGCAAGGGTTGGTGTTTATGTCTGACAGGGCTCCTTCCATAAGCGCCGCAATCTCTGCCATGTACCCAAACGCCCCTCACGCCATCTGCTGTCGACATTTGGAGATGAACGCCAAATCCAAGGACAAACGTATTACCACCTACAAGGATGTCTATTAGGCGGCATGCAGAGCATATACGGATCGGGAGTTTAACAAGTACATGAATATGCTACGATATAGTGCCAATGAAGCAGCCAAAGTCTTTGACGAAGCTGGACCAGAGAGGTGGTCCGCGGCCCATTTTCCTGGACAACGGTATGACATTCTGACCTCGAATAGTGCAGAGTCTGTGAATGCACTCTCCCGTTTTGCGCGTAGATGTCCGATTGTTAATCTTATGGACTACTTTCGGGCCTTTCAACAAGAGTGGTACCAAATTCGACGCCTAAAAGGAGCTGAGATACAAAATGCACTCACACCAACGGTGGAGAATATCGTTCAGTACAGGGCGCGTCGTGCGGCGACATGGACGGTAAGAGCAATCGGGTATGGGAAGTACGAGGTGCATGATGACTATATTCACGCGATTGTGAATATGGAAGACCACCTTTGTTCGTGTCGCGAATGGGATAAATCTGGGTTACCGTGCGGCCATGCCATCGCTGCAGCAACATATATGGGTCGTATAGATTGCAGCGACTTGGCTGTACCTTTCTTCACGTCCGAATATTACCGGAAAACATACGTGGAGGTAATAAACCCAGCTGGACCCCCTGCAGCATGGGTGTATCCACCCGACCCGCTTCCACCATGCTATCCACCTTTAATGGATAAGAACAGGGCCGGGAGACCGAGAAAGAACGACCGACGTCCATCACGTGGTGAAAGTTCGATACAACGAAGATGTACTCGGTGCCAATGCGTAGGACACACTCGTGGAGAGTGTCCAAATCCCGCCCCTTCAACCGTGCCAATGAGACATTCAGTCAGTCACACCCCGGGCCCGTAACAACTTGAACCATATGGAACAAACACATATGATATTGTTGATCTAAACGCTGATTTGTAATATATATATATATATATATATATATATATATATATATATATATATATTCATATTATATATATACACACATACATATGCTTCTAAATGAACATTGATAACACAGCTAGTTTGTAAATGATATATATATTTATATTATATATATACACACATACATATGCTTCTAAATGAACATTGATAACACAGCTAGTTTGTAAATGATAAATATATTCATATTCCTATATGAGAGCTTCGAAACGATATATATAATGCGTCCAAAATGGAGTATGTGTGAAAGAGATATCGATACTCAAAGTTGAGTAATTGGATGAAATTAACAAAAACCAAATGAAGTAAACACTAAGTCAACCACAATACTTTAACAAAATAAGTTAATACTAAAAATAACAATTATTTAATGTTACATAAACAACCTAACTTTGATTTATTTGACAATGCGCATAAATGGACTCCGCCATATGTATGTGAAATGCCTTGGCCTCGGCCTCGGTCTGGTCAGGGTGTACAAATACCACATCATTATTTATCAAGATGCTGGCATTACGACATACCCAGACACCGCAATCCGCATTCATCCCGGCCTGCTGGGGTGTATTCTTGGCGAACTTATGGCGAAAGAGCTCTGACCTATCGCGACGCCTCGTGTCCTTGACCCGACAAAAGAAGTCAAATAGCACATCTTTAAACCTTCTCATCTGGTCTTCCAATTGGTCTCTGAAGAGACTGGCACTATCGCTGTCATATATGGTCATTGTCATAGCGTCAAGCTCAAACACTCCGAGCAGCCAATGTTTGGGATGAATGCATATAGGGATGTACACCTGAAATATTACAATAGTAGACAACTTAGTTAGCAACAAAACAACTTAAATAAAATAAGAGTAAAACGATTTACATACCACATCGAGGGAAGCCCAAGAAACCCCTTCCACGTCGTTGCATGAGTTGGCCACGGAAGCGGGACCTTGATGGGGGAGCACCAGGTAGGCAAAGAAAATACTATACATTATGGTCCACCTGGTGTCTGTTCCACGATGTCTTTGCAACAGCGAGACCCAACAATCGATGTGCTATACATAAAAAATAGATGGTTAGACATGTAATATAAATATATTTGATTATATGACTATAGTTAAACTTCATACTAACCACATCCTGTAACTCAGACTCCAAAGGGTCATCCGCCAGCAATACTTGGAAAAAGCGGGGGGTAATTTCCAGGCTCAAGTAAGGGATGAATATCATGGGGGAGAGGTGACCAGTCCGACACATCCTCAATATTTCCGATGCCGGTTGAGGCTCCGGTGAAGGGACCTTTCCCTTTTTCTTTCCTCCCTTCTTTCCCCCCCGCTTTCTTTGCTTGTTTTTTAGCGGCCGGTGGTGTCGTAGATCCTTGTTGGCCAAACGGGTGACGAAACCATTGTGAAATTTTATGCGACCGCTTGTGAGGGAGCGGGGTCACCTGTGGTGGTGGATCTACAACCTCCATCGGGTCATCTTCCGGCTCCGAGAAGTGCTCCGAGAAGTGATCCTGGATAATAGGAGACCCCGTCTGAAAATTAAGTTATTAGATGTTTTAAGTACAATTTAGGAAATGTTCACAATTAAACCAAAACTACCAAAATAACTTACAGTATGCATTTCCGGCCTGTAATAGTCTCCGGCCGAACCGCCAAAGATGTCCGTGATTGCTGTGGTGGCGAACGTCGTTTGGGACATCCCGGCCCCCGACATCCCGGCCTGCGTGACATTGATCATTAAAATAGTTACAAAATTAGGAACAAACATATAACTATAATGGTTTCTCAGTGTCACTTACACTCTCCGGGATAGTAGAATAGGATGTGGTGGCGAACGTCGTTTGGGACATCCCGGCCCCCGACATCCCGACCTGCGTGACATTGATCATTATAAGAGTTACAAACTTAGGAACAAACATATAACTACAATGGTTACTCAGTGTCACTTACATTTTCAGGGAATGACGGATAGGATGTGGTGGCAAACGTCGCATGTGCCCCCTGTCCGAACGGAGCGGGGATCGGTGTCGTACTCGACATCTAAAACAAATTTAGAACGTAATATTAATATACAAACTAAATAAACGTGGCCAACAAATTAAGTTAAACACTAACATGGACAGCGCTAAACTGTCTGTAGACTCCCTCCAGAAACTGTACACGTGACTCTAGCGGCCCGTGGACGTAGTCCCACAGGTACTCATGACAGCCACGTTGTGGCTCGTAGGAAGGGGCCGCCTGATATGGATCGTAAGGGGGCGGCTGGTAGGAGGAGGAAGGGGGCCGCGGATAGGGAGGGGGTGGCGGATAGGAGGAGGTAGGGGGTGGCGGATAGGAGGAGGAAGGGGGCTGCTGATATCCACCGGAAGGGGGCCTGTCGTCGCCTTCCTCATCTTCGTCAGATGTGGAAGGAGAGGGACGTCGAGCCCTTGCCACCTCTGCGTCAATAAAGGCCACGCTGTCTCTGTACCAATCCGTGTCCATCTCGTCGGCAGTAGGCTCAAGGCGAGCGAAAGGCAAGAGTGGCAGCTAAATATATGATAAAACATAAAAAAAATTAATAAGCGGGACTAACGTATGCAAATTGTAAACATAGTAAAAGAACATACATGTCTAGATTCATTGAAGAACTGAACCCAAAGCGACCTACTTAGGGTAACACGCTTGTCCCAACGGGTTCCCCTAAGTACTCGGTCGTCGCGCTTGACGAAATATCGGATTGATGCGGGAAACATCTCCAAGATCCATATCTGGAATTAGACAAGAAGAGCAAGTACGCAAAAAGAAAAGCCAAACAGTTTGTATGTATTATTAACAATTGTTATACTACGTATCTAACCTTCAAGGCGTATGTAAAACCACAAAGGTTCATCTTTCCATGTCGATCGGAGTCGCGTCTGGTTATGGCTCGGTGCAAGATTGAGTAGCAATGTGTCCAGATATGGCTACCCCACGGGTAGCTGTTAAACAGCTCAAGGTCCTCGACGGCCCTAAGGACCGTCGAGGAAGCATACTGGCTATACTCACGGCCCATGAAGCCCATATCCACGATCACCACCAAGCATACACGGACAGCATCGGCGTCGCTTAGGGCACTAAGGCCCTCTTTCATCATGTCCCAGACTGCTTTCAGCTTCAAACGAGATGCTGAAATGCCCCAAACCCTAGGAACGAAGGAGCAGTCTGCTAAGGGAGGAAGGGGGAGCCTCTCCAAAACGTAGTCCTGTAATTAGACAGAACTCACGACGCCCAAAATGCAATCGATCGCCGAAGAAATCAAAATGCATCTCCTCCGGCTCAGCGTTGGCGTCCTCGACCTCCAACTGTAGAAACATGTGTACTAGCGTAGGGTCGCCAGCAGAGTAAGACACATCCATCCATGGCCCGAACGGTGTCCCTCTAAAGATAACCTCAAGGGTATCCGCGCGATCACCTAATCCCCTAAAGCGGTTTCTTAAGTCCTCGATGTAGGCAACTTTGCACTTTAGCGTCAAGTCGATGTTAAAGAAATCCCTCTACATAGTCATTCACAGATGTTATAGTTAGTGTTATATATAGATGTTGCGGTTTATTTTATTTCAACGTATAATAGTGTTATAAATAGATAAAGTGTGGTTTATTTTATTTCAACGTATAATAGTGTTATATATAGATGTTGCAGTTTATTTTATTTCAACGTATAATAGTGTTATAAATAGATAAAGTGCGGTTTATTTTATTTCAACGTATAATAGTGTTATATATAGATGTTGCGGTTTATTTTATTTCAACGTATAATATTGTTATATATAGATGTTGCGGTTTATTTTATTTCAACGTATAATAGTGTTATATATAGATGTTGCGGTTTATTTTATTTCAACGTATAATAGTGTTATAAATAGATAAAGTGCGGTTTATTTTATTTCAACGTATAATAGTGTTATATATAGAGGTTGCGGTTTATTTTATTTCAACGTATAATAGTGTTATATATACATGTTGCGGTTTATTTTATTTCAACGTATCATATTGTTATATATACATGTTGCGGCTTATTTTATTTCAACGTATCATATTGTTATATATACATGTTGCAGTTTATTTTATTTCAACGTATCATATTGTTATATATACACACTTTTAAGAAATTATTTTTATAAAAACACACTCTTAACAAATATTTTTATAAAAAAACACATTCTTAACATTTTTTTATAAAAACACACTCTTTAGAATTATTTTTATAAAAACAATCTCTTAACAATTTTTTTATAAAAAACATTTTTAACAATGTTTTTTTATAAAAATACAACGTATCAATTTTTTTATAAAAACACAGTTTTAAGAATTATTTTTATAAAAACACACTCTTAACAATTTTTTTAAAAAACACATTTTTAACAATTTTTTATAAAAACACATTCTTAACAATTTTTTTATAAAAAATACATTCTTAACAATTTTTTTATAAAAACACACCCTTAACAATTTTTTATAAAAAAACACATTTTTAACAATTTTTATAAAAACACACTCTTAACAATTTTTTATAAAAAACTGTTTTTATAAAAAATTGTTAAGGTGTGTTTTTATAAAAATTTTGTTAAGAGTGTGTTTTTATAAAAAAAAACACATTTTTAACAATTTTTTTATAAAAACACACCCTTAACAATTTTATTATAAAAAACACGTTTTTAATTTTTTTTATAAAAACACATTGTTAACATTTTTTTTATAAAAACACACTCTTAACAATTTTTTTATAAAAGAACACTCTTAACAATTTTTTATGAAAAAACACATTATAACAACATACACATTATAACATACAAATATCAAATTCAAACATAAAACCATAAACTATAACAAATTTTTATAAAAACACACTCTTAACAATTTTTTATAAAAAAACACATTTTTAACATTTTTTTATAAAAACTGTTTTTATAAAAAAAAAATTAACAAATTTTTTATAAAAAAACACATTATAAAAACCATAAAACTATAACATTTTTTTATAAAAACACACTCTTAACAATTTTTTATAAAAAACTGTTTTTATAAAAAATTGTTAAGGGTGTGTTTTTATAAAAGAGTGTTTTTATAAAAAAAACACATTTTTAACAATTTTTTTATAAAAACACACTCTTAACAATTTTTTTATAAAAACGCGTTTCTATTTTTTTTATAAAAACACATTGTTGTTAACAATTTTTTTTATAAAAACACACTCTTAACAATTTTTTTATAAAAAAACACTCTTAACAATTTTTTTATGAAAAAACACACTATAACAACATACACATTATAACATACAAATATCACATTCAAACATAAAACCATACATATCATGTTAAACATACAACATATTCAAACATAAGTTATAAACACTCTAACAACCTACAAATCATATATCTTAACTTAAAATAACATACAAAAAATAACAAAAAACATAAAAGAAACATACCATAGAGGTAATACGAGACATCTTCACAAAACGCGAACGTGTTCCACACGACACAATTGAGAGAGTGGGAGAAAATTGAGAGAGAGTGAGAGTAAAAAATTGAGAGTGTTATAAAAAAATGAGATGGAGCCGAATTGGTCCCCCCCTCCACATTTATAGTGCGGCCGAAGAAAAGAATTAGGGTTTTGGTCCTCAAAGTCATTTTAGGGTTAACCCTGTGCCGACACGTGGCACTTTAGCCCGCGATCGCGGAGGTCAAAGGAAGTCAAACGCGGGCAGGGACCAAAACTGCCAACACGGGCATTCTTGAGGGGGGACACGTGGCACTTTAGCCCGCGATCGCGGGGGTCAAAGGAAGTCAAACGCGGGCATGAACCAAAACTGCCAACACGGGCATTCTTGAGGGGGGAAAGCGGGATCGCGGGCATTCTTGAGGGGGGACACGTGGCACTTTAGCCCGCGATTGCGGGGGTCAAAGGAAGTCAAACGCGGGCAGGGACCAAAACTGCCAACACGGGCATTCTTGAGGGGGGAAAGATGGACCGCGGGCATTCTTGAGGGACCAACGCGGGCAAAGTGGGCAAAGTTTGGTGACACGTGGCCTGGGGCCCACGATCGCGGGCTCCGTCGCGGATTTTTGGGGCATTTTTGTAAGATGGGAGAGATTTGTGGCATTTTGGTAACTCGAAGTTGGACTTTTGACATTTTAATTAATTTCCCTAAATTTTATTAATTACGATCAATGTTTTATAATTAAAAAATAATTGATATATTTATGAAGCCACATATTTATTATACTAGATGGATGACTGAGATTAATTTATAAAATTTATAACAATATATTGTCTTGTATAATAAACTATCTCATTATTATAATATTGTACAATAAAATAAAATAATATAATATGGTATGATATGATATGATATGGTATAATATAGTATAGTATAGTATTATTATATTATATATATGTATATATATATATATATATAGAGAGAGAGAGAGAGAGAGAGAGAGACTTACATGTTTTTGTCCATGTGGTTTGTTAAAATTTATGGGTATTATTTGTGTGGTTCGTTTATTATATTTTATAGTCCTTGTGGTTTGTAAATTATTACAGATTAGGTCTCTGTTATTAACATTGTTTAAAAAGCCCATTAACTCAACAACATTTTGACTTTTTAAAATGTCACTCTCATTTTCTACTAAAAGTTTCATAAAATAATGTGCTGATATATATATATACATAGAAGGAGTTTCAAATACAATATTAGGCCATCCGCAGCGCATTAATAAAAGCCCTCAAGCCCTCAACGCCACATCAGCTAAGCCCTCAAACCCTAAACACCCCCAACGCATAACTAAAAACCCTCAAGCCCTCAATGCCACATTAGCGCCACATCATTTTTTTAATTCTTTTATTTATACATTTAATTATTTAACAAAATAAAAATATTTATATATTTTTGAATAAATAAAAATAAGATAAATAATAAAAATAAAAATTCATATCATTCATTAAAAATAAAAATTACAAAATACAAAACACTAACAATTATGAAATTTTTTAATTTGCTCTTTTCTCTTTAAAGTAACCCTCAAAACGTCTCCCGTAAGGTGATCATGCGAGGTCATGAAAACTCGAAGTCTTTCTCAAATCGTTTTGAGCGTTCGATTTCGAGTTCTTGTTCCAACCTATCTCGTTCGAGTTTTGAGCGTTCGATTTCGAGATCGAGTTTTTTCATTTTGTATTCCATTGTATCATCAATCTTGTCGTTGAACGTCGTCAACAACTGAGTAACATTTTCGTTCGTATTCGACCCGGACGTATTACTCGTTGATGTTTTTTTTGCCTTGTTTCTCCCGATGGGTCGTTGAAGTTGCTCGATGGAGTTGTCGTCATCGTCATCATTGGAAGGGTTGGTACGTTTTGAACCCCGCGATGAAGTTGTCGTCATCGTTGGAACGACTCCCCGTTTTGGACATTTTTTGAGGACTTCCCAAGCTTGTTCTTTAGAGAAAGCAAACTCTTGTTGTGCTTGGTACCGTTCGTGTGCCACTCGTGAAATGTCGGCATCACTCATTCCGCTTGATCTATTATTGACCAAGTTGTTGTAGATGCCGCCAAAAAGAGCAATTTTTTTATTCAGGTCGTTGAACTTGGTGTTGAGTTGATGAGTTGTTCTATAATTGGCGCGACCCATCAAACTATAGAACACTTCCCCGATTCGGGTCCAAAAACCTTCTACATTTATGTAAATTCAAGTATAAGAATATTAACAATAATAATAATAATAATAATAATAATAATAATATTAATAATAACAATAATAATAATAATAATAATAACAATAAAAATATTACCATGGGTTTGTGCGCTACCGATAACGGGGTCCTCCGAAACGTCAACCCACGCCGACACTAACGCGAGTTCCTCCTCGTTAGTCCACATCTGTTTGGGGGCTCTATTTTCATATTGTTTGCTTTTTCCTTTTCTCGATGGTCTCGGGTTTGATGGTTCCGGGTTTGATGGTTGTGTGTAGATGGATTGTGGTGTGTGCGGGCTAGTATGTTGGGTTTCCGGAACAATGTCGTCGGCGAGATTGATTGCGGGTGAAGGAATATTGTAGTTGCCCGGAGTAAAACCTTGTTCAATCAAACCGGGACATGTAAATTGGTAAGGAAATTGTTGGTGAAATTGTTGGGGAAATTGTTGCGGATATTGTGGCGGATTTTGTTGCGACCATTGTGGCGGAATTTGTTGCGACCATTACGGACGATAACCTTGTTGTGTAAACGCTTGGAAACCAAGCTCCGGGTCTTCTTGCGGTTGTGGTGTATCCGGTCGTTTACGACGGGATGTAGGTGTTTTGTTTGGATTCATGATGAAATTTGAGAGAGTTTGAGAGAGTTTGAGAGATTGTTGGTGTGAAAAAATAAGAGGTTGAGGGTTAATATATATAGTGTGATTAAATTGAAAAAAAAAATAAAAAAAATTAAATAAAAAGTAGCCGTTGAAAGAGAGCCGTTTGAATAAAAAAATTTGTCACACCCCGCTAAAGCGGAAACACGAGGTATGACAGCGTAGAGTTTCATTAAAAAGGTAACAGACAACACCAACCACAAGTTTAATACAGTAGTACAAAATATTACATTACAACGTCTTTGACCCAAAAAGTTCCAAAAGGAAAGACGACAAATACAAAAAAATTAACAATATAAGTTTTAAGAGTCTTGATGTTGATGTCATCAAACAAAATGCACCCTATGTGCCTTCACTTACTTCTTATTCCCTGAAAAGCATGTTTAAAACGAAAAGGTCAACTACAAAGAGTTGGTGAGTTCACAGGTTTTTCATATCCAAACAGTTTTCAACCAAAGATTATTTTCGTGAGTCTTTTGTCACGACAAGCTTTAAATTTAAATTCTTATGAGTACACCTTACAATAAATGACTTTCGCAGATTGTTGAGCCACTACTAAGCCTCCGACAACTTACGCCCCGCGGACTACCTCAGAGGTGGTATGATGGCCACATGAGTAGAACATTATTATCAGATAAAGTGCACCCCTACTCGACAGTTTAAGGTGGGTTTGTCAAACCAAATAGCGCTATCCACAAATATCACCGGCTCGTTATGAGTTAATAAGTAGTGTACCTATTGGGGACTTAACATTTTTATTATCACTCAACATATCTTGTCACTTATGTAAATTTGTACATTCATTTGTACTCATTTCTTAATTCATAAATATCCACAATTTTACCATCATGAATCATTTAGCATTTTAAAATCATAACATGCTTTTCACCCCAAACATTTAAACAAGTAAAACGGGGCTGTGAAAACTCACCTTTTAGCGTAGATGCGCAAGTAGTGAAAGCTTGTTCACTTAATCCTCTTTACGGGCTCCCTATAAGGTCAAACAATCTCTATGAGTCCTTCATAGCTAACCCCAAAGTTAAACTTACCTAACTTAATCCACGTCTTGTGAAATGCCTTATCTTTAGTAATTAAGTTGAAATGCACAAATTAGCATTGTTCAAGTGTTTTTAATCATCAATATGAATGGTTATAAGAAAGACTCAGCAGTTTCCAAAATACTCAAGCTGACAGAAACTTCATACTACAACAGTGACTATTTTACAACACTTTCCAGGATGACAAATTTACCCATTTTTTATATGTGGTACTATACTGAGTTAAGGAAGTTTTGACCAAATTTCGTAATATTTGGAGGTGTTTAAGGGGTTCAAATAATTTTTATAAAACAGTGCAACACAGTACCTAAAACAGTTTGCACCCTTCTGTGGAAACAGGATTTTGGAGGGTCAAAACATAATCTTTTTCAGAGTTTTTACATGTTTTGAAAACCTAACACATAAAGGTATCTTATGGAAAAAGTTTCACGAATTTTTGATGGGTTTTGAGTGAGTTATGGTCGAATGAAGTTGCATGTACCAATCTGCCAATTCTGGACAGCTTGACACACTTGGCTTGCATAAAATATTTGAGTGACCAAAACTCCATATTTTTGAATGAAACCAATTTCATGTAGATCCTAACTCAACTAAGGAACTTCCAGAAGAAAAATGAGAAACGTTTATTCATTTTACAGAGAGTTATAAGCAAAACCAAGTGACACAACAATCTGACAGACCATCTGCTGCACATCAAATTGGTTCTAAGGAGTTGAAGGCTCAAAACTCAATATTTTCGTATGAGACCAGTGGGGTTTGAACCCCAACTCATTAAACTTTACTCCAGAAGAAAAATCAAGGAATTTGGACATGAATTGACCAAGATATGGTCGTCCAAGGCACATGCAACAATTCTGCCAGATTCTTAACTCAACCATTCTTAAGAAAACTTCATTTTTAAGCATCCCACCATTCATAGATGTGGATTCCTTTGATAGGGATTCAATCCCCACATCATATAACATGATATTTAAAAGAAATACTTAGAACTTACAAGAAATATGCATGCAAAAAGGTTTCCAAACTCAGATTTTATTTCAAGAACAAAACCCTCTTTTCTTGATGATTTTGCTTAAAAAAAATGGAGAAGATGACAAGTTTAGAACTCTTACCTTTTGAGAGATGTTGTAGGCACTTTAACTTTGAACCTTTTTGCTTTAACTTCGAAATCTATGGCTGATTTTCTGCTGGATTTTGAAGAAATCTTGATGAAGGTGATGAAGATGAATATGAGGGACACTTTAGAGTGGGAGAGAGAATGGGGAGATGAAGAGTTGTGGTAATTTTTTTTTTAAAATGAAACAAAATGTAAAAATGAGGGAATAAGGGGGGGGGGGGGGGGAGGCCGGCCCTTCATGGGCCCCAACCCTTGTGGTAAAATTTTTTTTTTATAAAAATTTTAGCCCACAACCTTTCTTTGTAAAACCCTTTTTCATTTTTATGAATAAATTGCAAGATACACTCTTAAAATACCTTTTGGTTTAAATAAATTTCAAATAAAAGAAAGTTTATGTAGGAGGGTAAAAACCCTATATTTTATATATATTAAATGTTATTTGAAGCATTTTGGCATTCCACAAGGTGTTTCGGTTAGTCCCGGGTAGAAACCGGGTCTTTTAGGCAACTACTGGGAATTCTAGCGAATTTTCGCCTTAAATTATTCTGAGTGGGTCTTAACAAGGTATGTTCCCTATGTTAACACTTGAAATGGTTAAATGATGCTAACCTGAAAGTTTTGATTTTTTTGTCGGATGTTACAGCTTTCCCCCGTTAGAGAAATTTCGTCCCGAAATTTAATGATTGGCATTCTCGATAGGTTCCTTGGCGAACAGCTGAGGATACTTACCCCTCATAAAGTCCTCTCGTTCCCAAGTGTATTCAGGTCCGTGCCTTGCATTCCAACGAACTTTTACGATCGGGATCTTGCTACGTCTTAACCGCTTAACATCTCGGTCAAGTATTTCCACGGGTTCCTCTACGAAACGTAACTGCTCGCTTACTTGTATGTCTTTCAACGGTAGGACCAACGATTCATCCGATAAGCATTTCTTCAAGTTCGACACGTGGAATGTGTCGTGAATGGCGCTTAACTCTTGTGGTAGCTTGAGTCTATATGCGACCGGTCCAATCCTTTCCAGTATCTCAAATGGACCGATGTATCTTGGACTTAACTTGCCTCTCTTCCCAAATCGTACCAAACCTTTCCATGGCGATACTTTGAGTAGTACCCTATCGCCCACCTGAAATTCCAATGGCTTCCTGCGATTATCTGCATAACTCTTCTGACGAGTCCTGGCTACTTTAAGTCTTTCTTGTATGGTTACGATCTTGTCCGTAGTCTCCTGAATTATGTCGGGTCTTATCAGTTGTCTGTCTCCGACCTCCAACCAACTGAGTGGGGATCTACACTTGCGTCCATACAAGGCTTCGTACGGCGCGCACTTCAAGCTGGTATGGTAGCTATTGTTGTAGGAGAATTCGACTAGCGGTAAAGGAGTATCCCAACTTCCACCAAAATCCATCACACAGGCCCGCAACATGTCTTCTAGTGTTTGAATAGTTCTTTCTGTCTGACCGTCCGTCTGCGGGTGGTAGGCAGTGCTCAAATCCAAACGCGTGCCCAATGCTTTCTGAACTGATCGCCAAAAGCGTGACGTAAAACGACTATCCCTGTCCGATATTATTGCAGTAGGTACTCCATGACGCATAACGATCTCGTTGATGTAAATCTGAGCAAGCTTTTCCACCTTGAAGTCTTCCCGAATAGGCAGAAAATGTGCAGATTTCATAAGCCGATCCACAATAACCCAGATTGAATCATGCCCTTTTCCGGTTCTGGGTAACTTAGTTATGAAATCCATGCTTATCTGTTCCCATTTCCATTCGGGAATCTCAGGTCGCTGAAGAAGGCCGGATGGTTTCTGATGTTCAGCCTTAACCATTGCACAAGTTTTGCACGTGCTTACATACAAAGCAACATCTTTCTTCATTCCTGGACACCAGTAGTATTCCTTCAGGTCCTTGTACATCTTATCGGCACCGGGGTGAATTGAATATCTTGATTTATGGGCTTCATCCAAGATGATTGATCGTAGTCTGACAACCTTAGGTACCCAAACTCTATTTCGGAAGTACTGCACCCCGTCTGGTTGTGTTTCAAATTCCTTTTCCAGATGATGTAGAGTTTCGTTTTTCAAATTCTCCTCTTTTAATGCCTCTTCTTGAGCTTCGAGGATTTGATCCTTAAGACTCGTCCGGACCATTGCTCCCACAGCTCTTGCCCTCGATGGCTTCACCCTTTCTTTTCGACTTAAAGCATCAGCTACAACATTAGCCTTGCCTGGATGGTACTTTATCACGCAATCATAGTCGCTAAGCAGTTCAACCCATCTCCGTTGTCTCATATTCAGCATTTTCTGATCAAAAATGTGCTGTAAGCTCTTGTGGTCGGTAAAGACGGTACATTTAGTGCCGTAGAGATAGTGTCTCCAAATCTTGAGTGCGAACACTACGGCTCCTAGTTCCAAATCATGGGTGGTATAATTCTTTTCGTGAACTTTAAGTTGCCTTGAGGCGTAGGCAATAACCTTGTCTTTTTGCATTAGTACACACCCCAATCCTTGGTGTGAGGCATCGCAGTAAACCACAAAGTTGTCAACTCCCTCTGGTAAAGCTAAGATCGGTGCATTGCATAACTTATGCTTAAGCGTCTGAAAGGCTTCCTCTTGTTTTTCTCCCCAATCGAACTTCTTATCCTTCTGGGTTAAGGCCGTCAATGGTTGCGCAATTTTGGAGAAATTTGCAATGAAACGCCGATAATAACCCGCTAAACCAAGAAACGAACGAATTTCTGTCGGAGTCTTTGGGGCTTCCCACTTCTTGATGGCTTCTATCTTGGCCGGATCGACATGAATTCCATCTTCATTAACTACATGTCCAAGAAATTGCACTTCACGAATCCAAAATTCGCATTTGGACAGTTTAGCATACAGCTTCTGGTCTCTGAGCAGTTCTAATATTAGCTTTAAATGTTGCTCATGCTCCTTCTTGCTTTGTGAATAAATCAATATATCATCTATGAACACAATTACGAATTTGTCCAAGTACGGTCGACATACTCTGTTCATTAGATCCATAAAGACTGCTGGAGCGTTTGTCAGACCAAAAGGCATGACTAGGAACTCATAATGTCCATATCGAGTCCTAAACGCTGTTTTCGGAATATCCTCCTCACGAACTCTCATTTGATGGTATCCGGACCGAAGATCGATCTTTGAAAAGTAAGTAGCGCCTTGAAGTTGGTCGAACAGGTCATCGATTCGAGGAAGAGGATATCGGTTCTTGATGGTCAGCTTGTTGAGTTCTCTGTAGTCGATACACATTCGAAAAGAACCATCTTTCTTTTTAACGAATAAAACTGGAGCTCCCCAGGGTGAGCAGCTGGGTCTGATGAATCCTTTATCGAGTAGCTCCTGAAGTTGGCCTGACAACTCCTGCATTTCTGAAGGTGCTAACCGGTAAGGTGATTTCGCCACGGGTGCCGCTCCCGGAATTAAGTCAATATGAAATTCCACTTGTCTTGGTGGGGGTAATCCAGGTAATTCATCTGGGAATACTTCGGGAAAATCTCGTACTATTGGAAAGTCTTGAATATTCTTCTCCTTGATCTCCTTATCCACCACGTGTGTCAGAAACGCAACACAATCTTTCCGCAAATACTTTCGCATCTTCATACTCGACACCGTTTTGAATTTTCTCCCGGAGTTTTCTCCCTGTATTTCAAGTACTCTTCCTTCCGGTTGTGGTATTCGGACGATCTTTTCGGAGCAAACGATTTCAACGCGATTTTTCGATAACCAATCCATACCTACTACTATATCGAAGCTTCCTAGTTTGATTGGGATTAAATCTATGCTAAAATCTTTTCCCGCCAGTTTTAGGGTACAATTATTAATTACATCTCTGGCCCTAACTTCCTGCCCATTAGCAAATTCAATAACATATATCTCTTCCAACTTTCGGGTTCTCGAGTTTAATTTCAACCTAAAGTCTAACGATACAAAACTTTTATCTGCTCCAGAATCAAATAACATAGATGCACGATGGTTGTTCAAGAGAAACGTACCTGTGACTACATCCGGGTTCCGTCTTGCTTCATCGGCCCCAATCTCAAATACTCGACCCCGTGCCTGACCTCCTTGATTCCCTTGATTGACTGGTCGCGCTTGATTTGCATTAGGCCTTCGGTTCAGTCTCGGACATGCGCTCCGAAAGTGATCTGGACTACCACACTCGTGGCAGGTTCGTTTTCCTCCACTCTTGCAATCCTTGGCGACATGGCCTCCTTTGTTACACTTGAGGCAAATGATGCATCTTCCAAGGTGACGATTATTGCACTTGCTGCATCTTGGGCATGGCCCTTTTTCTTTCTCCTCGGCCTGTGCTTGAATTCCAAAATTTCCTGTTACTCTCTGACCCTTGTCTGATCTTCCCCCAAATTGCCTTCTCGCAGGCTCCTCTATCTTTCTTTTCCCTGCGGCTTTGTCATTCCCAGTTGTTCTCGAACGATTTGCGTTGTTGGTGAGTCTCGTTGCTACATTCACTGCTTCTTGAAGAGTCTTCGGGTCAGCTGAAGTCACATCTCCTCTGATTTCTTCAGATAAACCCCACACATATCTATCCACTCGGTTTTCCTCGGGCGTCACCAAGTGTGGCACCAGCTTTGCCAGCTCATGGAAACGGGCAGTGTAAGAATCTATGTCGTTTCCTTTCATTTCATGGTTCCACAGTTCTGCTTCCAGCTTCTGGATCTCACTCCTTGGGCAGTACTCCTCTTTGAGCATCTTTTTGAACTCATCCCATGTCAGTCTATTGGCCACATCCCGGCCTCGGGTTTGTACTTGAGTGTTCCACCATGTTAATGCCCGTCCTTGCAGAAGGCAAGCGGCATATTCCACCTTGTTTCCTTCAGTACATTTACTGATATTGAGAACAGACTCCATACCTTCTACCCAAGCCAATAATCCAACGGCTCCCTCAGTTCCGTGGAATTCCTTAGGGTTGCAGCCCCTGAAAGTCTTGTATGTGCATTCCCGATTTCCGGCCGTTCCCGCATTGTTTGGATTAGCATTCAGTCCAACTGCTACTTGGCTGACAATGTTCGGAAGTGCAGCCATAATTTGCTCAACCACTAACCGTGCAACTTCAGGATCCTCTCTTCTTGGAGGCATAGTCCTACAGTTATGGTTTTAGTTAAGGATTTAGTCGCATGGTCACTAATACTGTCATTTGATTAAACTTCCTACTTGTTATGTGATTCTAAGTTATGGTACTTCTTCAGGCATACTATCATTATTATCTACACGTACTGTCATAACAACATACCACAATTTCATAATCATGCATTAGAAGTACTTGAGATATATACACATTAACCAAGCATTTCATTCATAAGCCGTACATATTCAATTCCCCAAAAGAAAAAGTTAACAAAACATGCAACGTTTGAAATTTAAACGGCTAAATGCCCCAAAAATATGAGTTTAAGTTTAAATAAATCCCAAAAGTTCCACAATCAATGGTCTTCTAGTGCATCATCATCCAAATCAGCACCCCTATCATCAACACCAGTGCTCCTATCACCCACATCCAGCACATATACAGGGTCCTCATCTCCCTCCTAGTGGCATCAACTACCTCCATGGTTCTATCGGAGACCTCATCATGTGCATTTAAGACCCCCATTATTGCATTCAGGTGTTCATGCTGTATGTCCAACCTCTCCTTATGAAGTTGCACATCTCGTGACATCAGTAGAACCCACTGACTCTGCCGAGCAGTCATACCGGGAGGATGAGCCACAGGAACCCCGGTTACCACTTGGGTGGCTCCGGATTGCGCCCCCTGCCGAGACGACTCTCCTATGTCTCTTGATGGGTTTGTGAATCTCACACATCTAGGTAATGGTACGCTCTTCCTTGCCGTGGTTATTACTCTTGGACCACGAAACGTAGTCAGATGGGGTCGAATGAGTGATGCATAGTTTATTTCAAGGTCGTCATCGTACAGGTCTCTTTCCACTTCAGCAGGTCTACGGTCCCTAGGTCGGCTAGTGACGTAGCCGGATGGGTCGGCCGAGTACGAGTGCTCTGAGGGAGTGTGCTCCGATGGGTCGTGTTCGGATGGGTCGTGTTCGGATGGGTCGTGTTCGGATGACATAGTGAGCTGCGATAATGGTAGACTTTGTTATTATGTGTATTATTGTAAGTGCCTAAAATGTGCAATGTTTATGCAGACACACACAAAATCATGTTTTCCCATTTCAAGTAGAAAATTTATTTTAAGCATACTTCCATTATGACCAACCCGAGTCTCTCATTATATTTACCCGAATTAAACATAGGTGATCAGGCTTTGTTTAATTGAGGTATAATAATGTGACATTCGACTTGGTTATATTAGCAACATACTCCAGATTTTAGACAATCCTTTCGAAAACCGTTTTGAAAATAGTTTGCGTTATGGTTGGGTTATAGTTTGTGGTTCCCATAAGAGAACCAACATTCTCTATAACCTTAGGCTCTGATACCAAATCTATCACACCCCGCTAAAGCGGAAACACGAGGTATGACAGCGTAGGGTTTCATTAAAAAGGTAACAGACAACACCAACCACAAGTTTAATACAGTAGTACAAAATATTACATTACAACGTCTTTGACCCAAAAAGTTCCAAAAGGAAAGACGACAAATACAAAAAAATTAACAATATAAGTTTTAAGAGTCTTGATGTTGATGTCATCAAACAAAATGCACCCTACGTGCCTTCACTTACTTCTTATTCCCTGAAAAGCATGTTTAAAACGAAAAGGTCAACTACAAAGAGTTGGTGAGTTCACAGGTTTTTCATATCCAAACAGTTTTCAACCAAAGATTATTTTCGTGAGTCTTTTGTCACGACAAGCTTTAAATTTAAATTCTTATGAGTACACCTTACAATAAATGACTTTCGCAAGATATATGATTGTTGAGCCACTACTAAGCCTCCGACAACTTACGCCCCGCGGACTACCTCAGAGGTGGTATGATGGCCACATGAGTAGAACATTATTATCAGATAAAGTGCACCCCTACTCGTCAGTTTAAGGTGGGTTTGTCAAACCAAATAGCGCTATCCACAAATATCACCGGCTCGTTATGAGTTAATAAGTAGTGTACCTATTGGGGACTTAACATTTTTATTATCACTCAACATATCTTGTCACTTATGTAAATTTGTACATTCATTTGTACTCATTTCTTAATTCATAAATATCCACAATTTTACTATCATGAATCATTTAGCATTTTAAAATCATAACATGCTTTTCACCCCAAACATTTAAACAAGTAAAACGGGGCTGTGAAAACTCACCTTTTAGCGTAGATGCGCAAGTAGTGAAAGCTTGTTCACTTAATCCTCTTTACGGGCTCCCTATAAGGTCAAACAATCTCTATGAGTCCTTCATAGCTAACCCCAAAGTTAAACTTACCTAACTTAATCCACGTCTTGTGAAATGCCTTATCTTTAGTAATTAAGTTGAAATGCACAAATTAGCATTGTTCAAGTGTTTTTAATCATCAATATGAATGGTTATAAGAAAGACTCAGCAGTTTCCAAAATACTCAAGCTGACAGAAACTTCATACTACAACAGTGACTATTTTACAACACTTTCCAGGATGACAAATTTACCCATTTTTTATATGTGGTACTATACTGAGTTAAGGAAGTTTTGACCAAATTTCGTAATATTTGGAGGTGTTTAAGGGGTTCAAATAATTTTTATAAAACAGTGCAACACAGTACCTAAAACAGTTTGCACCCTTCTGTGGAAACAGGATATTGGAGGGTCAAAACATAATCTTTTTCAGAGTTTTTACATGTTTTGAAAACCTAACACATAAAGGTATCTTATGGAAAAAGTTTCACGAATGTTTGATGGGTTTTGAGTGAGTTATGGTCGAATGAAGTTGCATGTACCAATCTGCCAATTCTGGACAGCTTGACACACTTGGCTTGCATAAAATATTTGAGTGACCAAAACTCCATATTTTTGAATGAAACCAATTTCATGTAGATCCTAACTCAACTAAGGAACTTTCAGAAGAAAAATGAGAAACCTTTATTCATTTTACAGAGAGTTATAAGCAAAACCAAGTGACACAACAATCTGACAGACCATCTGCTGCACATCAAATTGGTTCTAAGGAGTTGAAGGCTCAAAACTCAATATTTTCGTATGAGACCAGTGGGGTTTGAACCCCAACTCATTAAACTTTACTCCAGAAGAAAAATCAAGGAATTTGGACATGAATTGACCAAGATATGGTCGTCCAAGGCACATGCAACAATTCTGCCAGATTCTTAACTCAACCATTCTTAAGAAAACTTCATTTTTAAGCATCCCACCATTCATAGATGTGGATTCCTTTGATAGGGATTCAATCCCCACATCATATAACATGATATTTAAAAGAAATACTTAGAACTTACAAGAAATATGCATGCAAAAAGGTTTCCAAACTCAGATTTTATTTCAAGAACAAAACCCTCTTTTCTTGATGATTTTGCTTAAAAAAATGGAGAAGATGACAAGTTTAGAACTCTTACCTTTTGAGAGATGTTGTAGGCACTTTAACTTTGAACCTTTTTGCTTTAACTCCGAAATCTATGGCTGATTTTCTGCTGGATTTTGAAGAAATCTTGATGAAGGTGATGAAGATGAATATGAGGGACACTTTAGAGTGGGAGAGAGAATGGGGAGATGAAGAGTTGTGGTAAATTTTTTTTTAAAATGAAACAAAATGTAAAAATGAGGGAATAAGGGGGGGGGGGGGGGGGGGGGAGGCCGGCCCTTCATGGGCCCCCAACCCTTGTGGTAATTTTTTTTTTTTATAAAAATTTTAGCCCACAACCGTTCTTTGTAAAACCCTTTTTCATTTTTATGAATAAATTGCAAGATACACTCTTAAAATACCTTTTGGTTTAAATAAATTTCAAATAAAAGAAAGTTTATGTAGGAGGGTAAAAACCCTATATTTTATATATATTAAATGTTATTTGAAGCATTTTGGCATTCCACAAGGTGTTTCGGTTAGTCCCGGGTAGAAACCGGGTCTTTTAGGCAACTACTGGGAATTCTAGCGAATTTTCGCCTTAAATTATTCTGAGTGAGTCTTAACAAGGTATGTTCCCTATGTTAACACTTGAAATGGTTAAATGATGCTAACCTGAAAGTTTTGATTTTTTTGTCGGATGTTACAAATTTAAAAAAAATAAATAAATAAAACACCATCGGGTTCCTCGGGTTTTCAAACCCGCACCCCGAGCCCGAGCCCGAGCCCCAAGCCTGCGTACCCCGCACCGCTGCCCGCAGGAGCCCGCAGGCGAGCCCGAGCCCAAGCCCGAGGCGGTGCGGATTGCCTTAGAAAACTTACAAACATATATATATATATATATATATATATATATATATATATATATATATATATATAAACCATAATCAATGTTTATATTATAAAATAATTAATTTATAATTCATTAATTATGACCCAAATATTTGGGAGATGTTAGACTTCATTCATTATTGATTATTGTTTTAAATTAGAAAATAATATAGATGCTTGTTGAACCAAATATTTATTAGGCTAGATGGACAATTAAGAATTAAGATTGGTTTGTATACTTTGTATTTGAAACTCCATCTACACATACACATACATACACGTATAGGAAAAGATATAGAGAGAACAATGAAAGAAGAAAGAACCGGAGAACCATAAAAAACGGATGAAAAATATATCAAAATGGATGTCAATTTAAAGATAACAAAGTGATATTTTTTTGTGAATTTGTATTGCAAAACTTTTTTTGTATTTCGCTAATTTTCAATTTAAAAATTAAAAGAAAGATTTGTATCTTTTAAGAGAGGTGGTTATAACCACCTTTTTAATTAATTTTGTTTGATTATCTTAATCCAAAAGGGATGAGTTCATTGTTTCTTCCATGGTTCTCCCTCTCTCTCTCTCTATATATATATGGTCAATTTTAAGGAAAAACCTCAAAATTTAGAAAACAAAGGAACACCCTAGTAGTCATTCATCCGGACGATATGCACTTATGCATACACATATTTTGTAAAACTGACACGACATGCTAACCCGACACGAAATCGACACGAAATAAACGGTTTGGGTAATACATTTCAACCCGTTTAAGTAAACGGGTTGACACGACACGAAAATTAAACGAGTAAGGTCAGAGTCAAAAATTTCAACTCGAAAATGACCCGAATAACCCGTTTATATATATATATATATATATATATATATATATGACTTGAGATCATGTGAGACCAAGCCATTTCCGTGAGACAAAAAATACAACACTAAACCTTCACAGTAAAAGACTGTGAAGGTATTGTGAAGGTAAACCTTCACAGTGTTTTTGTTGTGAATGTTCGTTGTTTTGCTTACCTTCACAAGGAATCATTGTGAAGTTTTAGTGTTATTTTGTGGTCTCATGGTCTAACGAAAACAGGTTGGTCTCACGTGAACCCAACCCCCCTACATATATATATATATATATATATATATATATATATATTATAGGTTTTTTTAATGCTTTGGACTTTTAATGTTTTGGATTTGTTTAGAACTAATAAATTTGAACTATAAAATCTATATTTCTAATGTTTTCATTTGATTTTGGATTTGTATTTTTTTGTGAATTCTCGATATTTTTTTTTGGATAAGGTTCATCTAGGTTTTGCCTATACTACATCCTTGGCAATTTGGAAACAAACAAAGCGGCCGTCTGAGACTAAGCCCGACCACAGAATGCTGACGCCTAGACTCGAACCCGGGGTGGATGGGATATTCCACCACATCCCCCAAGCCCTTGCAAACACGCCACCACCCTTGTGGTTCTCGATATTTAATTTTTAGTTTTTTATAAATGTTAAACAGGTTAGGCGGGTCGTGGCGGGTTAGGCGGATCAGGTTAGGGTTGAGATTTTCTGACCCGTTTATTAAACGGGTCGGGTTTGGGTTAGGCACTCTCAACCCGTTTAACTTTGAACTCGACACGAGACGACACGTTTTCCAGGTCTATTCTTCCATGGTTCTCCCTCTTTCTATATATATAGGGTCAATTTCAAGGGAAAACCTCAAAAATTTAGAAAACTAAGAAACGCCCTAGTAGTCATTCATCTGGACGATATGCACTTATGAATACACATATTTTGTAACATACACATGTGTATAAAAAATATAAAACAACTTAATTTACTTGTATGCAGAAGTATATACCGTCTAGATGAATTGTTACTAGGGTGTTCCTCACTTTTCCATTTTTTAGGTTTTCCCCTAAACCTCTCTCTCTCTCTATATATCTATATGTATATATATAGGGTCAGGTTCAGGTTCATGGGAAAACCTAAAAAAAATGAAAAACTAAGGAACATTATAACACCCATATTTTTGCCATTGGAAATGTTACGTAAGCTGAAACAATTATTCTAAAGATACTCCAAAATTTCGGCTAAATTAAAACTTTAGACTGTTTACAGCGAAAGACTTTAAAACAATAAATATGTAACTTAATGCTAATCCGCCCCATACCGGATTGCGCTACAAATTTATCTATCATAGATGCCTGAACATAAATGTTGAACTTAAACGGGCTAGACAAGTCTCTATGTGTGCCCTTTTCTCTTGTCCAACCTGAAACCTTTTGTCCATGAGATGCATACTATAGTCAGCTTATAAAGCTCAACGAGTTCATGGTTTGTCTGAATAAAAATCATTTCACATCATACATATCAATTTGAAAACTCTGTACAAAATAGTATGCATTTTCTGAAAAACATGAAACACCGTAAGAAAAGAGACATCTCATAAACTGTTTCATCGGGTATGGGTCATTTTGTCACTGTGTAACAACCCAAAAAGTCAACATGCAAACGACATAAAATCAAATCCCAAAATGGGTCCCAAATACAAGGCAACAATTCAATCTCTAAATATTACAGGATCCGAAAAACAAAACTGGCAGCGGAAACATCCTTCCACAGCCGAGAACCCTTCTAACTAACATAGCTACTAAGTTTTAACTAGTTTGCTTGATCCGAACACGCCTCCAGGTCAGGCCTTCACATTTTCTCCTTACCCTTACCCGAAGCACCACTAGAATGCTTCCCTGAAAATGGCTTAGTTTTGAAAAGCGAGGGTTAGACCATGAGGTCTAGTGAATTCCCTCAGATACAGTTTGAACAACATGTGTAAAAAAACAATACATTAAAATCACAAGGCATAACACTACTCCATACATACAAGGGTATTTCACAGTGTTCAAATATCACACGACTCAGAACCACGATCGGAGCCCAAGCAGACTCCTATCTCGCCTCATATCGGGGCCCAAGCAGACTCCCCCTTACCGAGCAGGAAGGAAACGAATTCCATCCTACCGGTTCATAACAAACTCCCAAGGGATCCTGGATCCCGAGGTACATTGATCCTACTGTGACACTCGACACCACATAGCATATTAGTAAAACTATCAGTCAACCAGTAAGGCACGTAATCTTTATAAACAATTCGATAAGTTTCTCTAAAACATACTTTCATGTGAGGGGTTGATAAAAGCTGATAATTTCCATACTCACAAGGCATACCATGATAGCAATAAAATATTTAACACTTCATTTTACATAAATAGGGGTTAAGGGAACTCACCTGTTAGTTACGGTTTGATGTGAACGCTACTCACCTCTGAACAACCCTAACTGAGCACCTAAGATTAGCCAACAGTTTATCGTTAACCAAGGTCCATATTGCACTAATCGGTTACACATTCAACCCGATGAAACTAATCCGAAAGCTCCTATTCGGATAACCAAGACAATCCGGCCAGATGCCTTTTCTGGAAACCCACAAATCCGGACCCTCAAGTATCCGGAAACTCCCGGACTCGGTATCCGGATTACTTCCGGTATCCGGACAATTCTGGTATCCAGGTTACTTCCGATATTCAGACAATTCCAGTACCCACAAACTCTATTCCGAAAACCGGGGTAGTCCGAAAATTACACGGAAAACCAATTTATCCGGAATCCGGACTAATCCCTATCCGGACTATAATTATCCGGATACTTCCGGAAATCCAATGAATCCGGATTATACTCTCGTCCGGAAAACAGAGACTTCCGGATGCATGCATAGTGAAAACCCAAGGTCCCTCAATTCGATTTTTGAGCAGCGATTTATTCTAAAACTCAATAAAACGGTTGTTTGGGTTAACATTCCAACCTTAATCCTCCATTTAATCCAATCAACCAGCCATTACTAATTTCTTGATGCAATAACATAGGTTTTCTCATTACAAATGACACAGACCAACATTTCAAGTGATTTCTCTTTCTCAAGCAACAATACACAATATAACAGGTGTGAGGAGGTTAACAACTTACTTGAAATCGAAGTTTTCCAATGAGATTTCTTGCTGATTTCTAGAAGCACTTCAATCCTCTTCTTTTCTCCTTCTAGCTCCTAACTTCTTCAGCCGCAATAAATGACCCAGAGTGAAGAATTTCCTAGGGATTGCTTCCCTTAAATATCTTTCAACAACATACTACTTTGGTCCCTCCCCTTTCTAGCTTTAGGCTTTAGTCACTAATCCCACCATCTTTTACTCTTTAACCACAACTTCCCCATTTTATTAAAATCAGGGCACGATTGTTACAACACTCCCACCTTAAAATAGGTCCATCCCAGGAATTCCTTGGTCGAAAAGATGCGGGTACTTGGCCCTCATCTCGAATTTCATTTCCCATGTCGCCTCTTGACCCTTGTGAAATTGCTAATGCACCTTCACTAGGTTAATCTTCTTATTCCTCAACTTCTTCACTTTGTGATCCATAATTGCGTCGAGCTCTTCTACAAAGTTTAGTTTTTCGTCCATTCTTACGTCTTTCAGTGGAACGGCCTTATCCACGTCCGCTAGGCACTTCCTCAGGTTAGAAACGTGGAACACATTATGGATGCCCCATAATTCATTGGGCAGATCAACCCTATACGCCACTTCCCCAATCCGCTCTGTGATTTCGAACGGTCCGATATAACGTGGACTTAGCTTTCCCCATTTCCTAAAATATACAACTCCTTTCCATGGGGATACCTTTAACAACACATTATCCCCGACTTGAAATTCTATGTCCTTCCGTCTCTTATCTTCATAACTCTTCTGTCGCTCGCGAGCGACCTTCAACATTTCTCGCACTTGGAGTATCTTGTCTGAGGTTATTTGTACAATCTCTGGCCCAACCAACTTTCTTTCTCCGACCTCATTCCAACACAGAGGGGTTCGGCATTTCCTACCAAAGAGCACCTCATAAGGCACTGCCTTGATGCTCGCATGATAACTGTTGTTGTAAGTGAACTCGATCAATGGCAAGTGTTTCTCCCACGAACCTTGAAAATCTAGGGCGCATGCTCTTAGCATGTCCTCCAAGGTATGAATCATCCTCTCACTCTGACCGTCGGTCTGAGGGTGATACGCGGTACTCATCTTGATTTGCTACCCCATTTCCCTTTGGAAGCTTCTTCAAAATGCAGAGGTAAATCTTTTATCTCGGTCCAACACTATTGAAGACGGTACACCGTGACGGGTTACAACCTCATCTATGTACAACTTTGCTAGTCGTTCAAATGAGTAAAATTCCTTTATAGGCAAGAAATGCGCCGATTTCGTAAGTCGATCCACGATCACCCATATCACGTCATAACCCTTTGGGGTCCTAGGCAAGTGGGTTACAGAGTCCATCGTAATCTGATCCCACTTCCACATCGGTATTTCTAAGGACTGAAGTTTCCCATATGGTCGCTGATGTTCGATCTTCACCCGTGAACATGTCATACATTTTTCCACAAAATGTGATATGTCTTTCTTCATACCAGTCCATCAATAGTCATGACGTAGATCCCCGTACATCTTGTTAGTTCCTTGATGAATAGAATACTTTGACTTGTACGCTTCTTCCAAAATCACATTCCTAAGCTCCCCGAGCCTCGGAACCCAAATCCTCCAATTGAAACACTTAATCCCTCGGCTGTCCTCCACTAAATAGGTTGTTTTCCCTACCATTCTTTCTTTCTTAAGATTCTCCATTGCCAACGCGTCAACTTGACATCTCTTAATCTCGGCCATTAAATTAAACGTCGCATCGGCCCTCATGGCCACAATCCTTTCTTTTCGACTCAGGGCGTCGGCCACCATATTGGCTTTCCCTGGGTGATACTCGATCTTACAATCATAGCCCGTTAACAACTCGATCCACCTTTTTTGACGCATGTTTAGGTCCTTTTGATCGAAGAGATGACAAAGACTCTTGTGATCCGTGAAGATCTGACATTTCGTCCCATAGAGATAATGCCTCCAAATCTTCAAAGTGAAGACGACGACCGCCAATTCCATGTCATGGGTGGGGTATCGTGTCTCGTGATCCTTCAGTTGTCGAGAGGCATACGCGATCACCTTTTCGCGCTGCATTAGAACACACCCTAAACCCAACTTCGATGCATCACTGTAAACCACGAAATCGTCCGAACCATCGGGTAAGGACAATACCGGCGCACTACTTAGCATATCCTTCAACCTCCGAAACGCCTCGTCCTGAGCCTCCGTCCAGAAAAACTTAACGCTCTTCTTGGTTAACGAAGTCAACGGAGTGGCGATACGCGAAAAGTCCTTGATAAACTTCCGGTAGTATCCCACCAATCCGAGGAAACTTCAAACTTCTAACGAATTCTTAGGTTGCTCCCAATCTCGAATAGCTTCTATCTTAGATGGATCCACCATTGTCCCCTTCCTAGATACCACGTGCCAGAGGAATTGCATTTATGTTAGCCAGAACTCGCACTTGGAGAATTTTGCGTAGAGTCTCTCTTGTTTCAACAACTCCAAAATAGCCCGGAGATGATCGTCATGCTCCTTCTCGGATCTCGAAAATACTAAGATGTCGTCTATAAAAGCTGATGGGGCGTTGGTTAGCCCGAATGGCATCACCAGAAACTCGA
The DNA here is from genome assembly GCA_033807775.1 of Saussurea involucrata. Lineage (NCBI taxonomy): Eukaryota > Viridiplantae > Streptophyta > Magnoliopsida > Asterales > Asteraceae > Saussurea > Saussurea involucrata. The sequence goes on along the minus strand of CM066327.1, from coordinate 90,774,376 downwards.
AATGCCCATACCTAGTCCTGAAAGCGGTTTTCTGTATGTCTTCATCTCTTACCTTAAGTTGGTGATAACCCGACCTTAAGTCTATCTTCGAGAAATAACTAGCACCTTGCAACTGATCGAATAGGTCATCAATCCTTGGTATCGGATACTTGTTCTTTATCGTAACTTTGTTGAGCTCACGGTAATCTATGCACATCTGCATAGTCCCGTCCTTTTTCTTCACGAAGAGCACTGGCTCCCCACGGTGAGGTACTCGGTCTAATAAATCCCTTATCTAAAAATTCCTGCAATTGCGCCATCATTTCTTTAATTTCGGAAGGCGCTAACCTATAAGGTGCGCGGGCTATCGGTGCAGCTCCAAACACCAAATCGATGTTGAACTCGATCTGATGATCTGGGGGTAGACTCGTTAAATCATCCGGGAATACCTCCGGGTATTCACTTACTACCCTCACGTCCTCCACCCCACGCTTCTCTTTCTTAGCATCTACTACATAGGCTAAGAATCCTCGAAAACCTTTCCTCAAGCATCTAGTAGCCTTAATCATCGAAATAAGACTAGTCCTCCTATCTCCCCGGTTCCCATAGATCACTACAGAACCTTGTTCGGGTAGTTGTATTCGAACTAGCTTCTTATTACAAACAAAACTAGCATTATTCTTAGCTAGCCAATCCATACCCAACACCACATCAAACTCTCCCATTGCCATAGGGTACAACTGCATAGGCATTGGACTTCCCTCTATGTCTATAACACAGTCCTCTACGACTTCTCTAATAGACACCCGATTATCATCGGTGATTTCGACTTCTAATGCTCTCTCCAACCGTCTAGGTTTCACCACCAAGCATTTCACAAAAGCATGTGATACAAAAGAGATATTCGCTCCTGAATCAAATAACACCTTGGCACACAAAGAGTTTATCAGAAAGGTACCTGTCACAACGTACGGAACTTCCTCTGCCTCCTTCGCTGACATGTGGAATGCACGTCCTTCGGACGCGCCAGTTCCGCTCCTTTCTCGCTCCCCTTACTCCCCTGACATTCACCAAACTGTGTTGATCCCCCTTTCTTCAGCTGCGGACAATCGTACCGCATATGACCAGCTGACCCACACTGAAAGCACGATTTCCCACTAGGACAATCCCTCGAAACATGACCGAGCAACCCACACCGGTAACATGACCTGGAGTCAGCCATACATTCTCCCCGATGCACACGATGACACTTCTCACAAGGCTTGTTGAATACTCCCCGTGTTCTGCGGTTCTCCGACCAAAAAGTTTTTCCCTTCCTCGTGTCATTCCCTGGTCCATCCCATTTCCCTTTCTCTCCTCCTCTTTCTGATACCTGACGGTTCTTTTCCTTCTCGATCAACTCAGCCGCATTGATGGCCGCTTGAACAGTAGCGGGATTCCTTGTCAAGACCAATTCCCTAATGCTACTTTTCAACCCATAAATGTATCGCTCCACCCGTCGCTCCTCAGTTGGCACATACAATTCTGCAAAACGGGATTTCTCTATAAACTTAGAGGTATATTCCCGCACTGTCATTTCCCCCTGCTCCAAACTCAAGAACTCATCTTCTAACTTTTTCACTGTTGTAAGCGGGCAAAACTGAGCTTTGAACTTGCCCACAAAAGTTTCCCAGACCATCTCTTTAGCCATCGACGACCCCTCACCACCGTCTCCGCATCCCACCAATACACCGCATCAGACTTAAGCATGGATAGGGCAAACATCACCCTATCTCTACCCGCACACTTGCAGGTGTCAAAAACTGTAACGACCCGGTTTCCCAAACATACAACAAATAACATATATTGCATAACATCGTTACATTCATAACAAAAGATACTTAATAATTCACATACGGTCCCATAGTCTCAAAACTATACAATAAAAACATAAGCATTTCCTAATCTTCGCCAGCTATCAACCGCATCCTACACTTTATCCTTCTCTTTATACCTTCCTGAACCTGGAATATATATTTTTGAAAACAAAATGAGGGTTAGACCAAACGGTCTAGTGAGATAATCCCTGTCAGTTTAGTAAACCTTTTTGTAAAAACACACATATATCACATATAATTTAAATACCAAGCAAGACTCGTGCATTGTGTATATCTCCTCATTTCCCTTGGCCATATTAGTTGGTTGCAAGCCAACTAATCAATTACTCCACCGTACGACAATTACAGCCAACACCACCGTACGACAATTACAGCCAAAACTCCACCGACTATTAGTTCGGCTAACGTATACTCGTGTAGTGCAATATACATATAAATACAATATATATCTCAATATACCATATTGTCATTTATAAAAACGTCATCACTTTTAAACCACATATCCATTTTAATATAAACACATAATCACACATCTATCACATACCCAATCCACACATATACGTATTCCAGTTTGAAAACGTTTTAAAGTAAAACTCACCTTGATCACTTATCCAATAACACTTCCAAGCCTTTTCCAAAAGATTAGTCTTTCACCCAAATCCACAGAGTCTGAAACAGATTAAATACAAATATCCCCTTACTAAAAGAACACATAAGACCTACTAGTAGACTAAGGACTCTAGATAACTTAAATCCTCAAAAGTGACCAAACAGCTAAAACTATCCGGACAACCCAAACAATCCGGTCAAAACAACTTCCCGGACAGCATAAGCAATCCGGACACATAACTTTCCGGATAATATCAATAATCCGGACGCCATCCGGAAACCGAAGTAACCCGGATACCACCCGGTAACATAAATCATCCGGAAACTATAGAAAAAGAGCACTTACCGGGTAATCGAATCGTCCGGACACCATCGAAAGGAATTACCGGACACTATCAACAAGACTACCGAACACTATCTTGTTTTGTCCGGAAACCTTCGTCTGTTCATTAAAATCCCTACCCATAAATCGATTTAAATCCCTTTCTTTCCAACCAAACATACCAGTGTTTTACAAGTGAGTTTTCTAACCTATTCCAAACATCAATTTTATACTAAAAACAGTTTACATAAGAAAATAGAGTAAACTCACCTTATGGAGATAAAACCCACTTTTCTTGCACAAAGATCTTTGTTTCCACAGATTGTTCTCAATCCCTCCAGCTGAAAGAATCTGCTTCTTCCTCTTCTTTCTTCTTATCAGTTATATCTCTCTTTTTTCTCTCTTCTCTCTTGCCGAAAATCACACACACACACACACACACACACACACACACACAAAAGCTTGAAAAATCAAAACAAATATCTTTTCATCCTCTTTTGTTCTAAATGTGGCGGTGGTGGAAAGGTATTAACCAAACAGCCCCCTCTACTTTCATCCTTTGGCAATTTCCACCCTCAAACTTATAATTAAAAGTTAAGTTTACCCCTTAACTTATAACTTCTTAAAACTAATCCCAAACTTACCTTAAAACTAAAATAATAAAAATTAAATAAATCAACAACGTACCCGGTTATTACAAAACCCAACTCCATCTCCCAAATCAACCCATGGTTTGATCACTATCGAAACCAACAAAATCTCCAAATCCACTTGTTTCCGCTGCTGAACTGTCACTTAATTCTAATGAGCCCCACTAGACTCCAAAACAGACGGTCGTCACTGACCCATCGATTATACAACTTCAAGAATACGTCCAATTACCAATCATTCTATCGACAGATTCTTTCACCATTCAAGGAAGGTCATCCCACTAAATCTACTTACCACAATTGAACTTCTTAAGACCACTACAACCGGTATCACTATCCTTTAAAATTGGGCTACAACCCTCCAAATACACTAATGATTCTTGACCTCAAAACCCAAAAGTTGACACCTAGTCATACCACCAAGCTTTGAACCATAGCAAAACTCCACACACGAGTTTCATTCGTCGAGCATCCCCACAAAACCAAGGTTATCCACATGGTGTCTGAAGGGTCCTATACGTCCTTTATGCAAAAACTGACAAACCTAAAACAAGGTTGCTGAAAAGAACGGTTACCATAAGCATTAATAAAAGATACCACGAGTCTAACCCTCTAGTTACACAAGTACGCCGACTCTACAAACGATACTACTTGGCCTACGGTACCATCACGCGTCGGATTACCCAACCTTCCAATATCGAAGTTCTATACGTGTTTACTCTTAACCGAGATTACTTAACCTTTCCAAGGTTATGATGAGTTCAAGGTTTTCAAGTGAAATACTCAACAAATATGCCAATTGAAAACTTTTATAGAAATTTTCAACACGAAAGTTTTCATATCAATTTAATCGTACGTATAAAATCTACTACTACCTACTCGGTAGTTGTGCAAAAATGGACACACTCGTCCCACATATGAAAATCATCTTGAAAGCTATTTCATCATAATTCAAGTTACTAACGAAACGCAAAAGCATGCTCATCAACTTTTTTAAAATGAACCATTATGGTCCTAGCATGGATTTATTTATGCCATGCACGTAAAACAATTTCCTACTTTAAATTAGTGTGCAACATAACGTTCGTACGAAACTTCGAAAATAGTTTTAAAATGACATCAAACCTCAAAGTTTTCTTCTTTAGCCCAAAATGACATGCACTAAAATTCACCAACAAAAGTCGCATGTGTCAATGTATTTCGTAAAATGGCTTAATGATATATGTATATATATATATATATATATATATATATATATATATATATATATATATATATATACGCCTTGGTTAAAATGTGAAATGATTTGTGCCGGTTTCAAGTTTAAAGCAAAATAACAACATGCTTTCATCATTTGGGAACATCGGTTAAAATATCGTGAAGGAATCTCAAATCATAATATGCATGCAACTTTGTAACACTCTCCTAGTAGTCTTTCTGAAATAATAAAACATGTAACAAATAGTCCATACTAAATTTTCAAAGTAGAAAATTCATTAAATCAATTTTCAAATTTTTTTCATTTAGTCATATAATGACATAGGAGTAAAACCTTTTTGACAAGACTCACACACATTAATGTATTTTCTCAAAACTTAGTAAAATAGTGAGTGTTTGTAATTGGTTGACACCTAAAAGGATTTAAATCGATTTCAAATTTCGAATCATACAAACAATGCACATCAATGTTCCAAAAACATAAATAACTCCACACAACTCTAGGTTAAGACAAATAATTTTCCAGAACCCCCATCACGGTGCATTTATACCAATAGATTTACACTCGTAAGATAAATCGTTAAAATATCAATACCTAAGATTTACTCATCAAAATACTCAAAATACATCTTTTCTCCAAAACCAAAAACGTTTACAATTTCCAAAATGTTCATCAAGCCAAGATTGACCAAATTCCAACGACTCACACATTCGTATTTTCAAAATGTACCGTATCGTAAACCGCGCATAATCCCCACAATACTAAAACATATTTTGACCAAACGACCTCCATTTATGCAATCAATTAATAAAACACCTTCAATCATGATTGATTTATCAAAGTATCAAGAATTAGTGGCTACCAAGTTATGCATACCTCTAGATCAATATAATGCATTTGCGTGAAATGATAATAAAATAATCAATTAACCGAAAGCGCATAAAGCAAATAATTAAGAATAACCATCAGAATGCTCTTACATGCATTACTCGCGACACGTATAAATCCATCCGTACACTGAACAAGTTGCAACGAAATGTGCTAACACAAATCTTAAAAAGAGAAATTATGCGACAACAAAATTCCAAAAACCATTCCTTTTGGTTGTCTTACGACATAAAATAATAGTTCTCAACAAAACCCGCATGAGACAAGATGCCCAATATAACTCATAAATAAAGTCACATAATAATTAAAGCATGCACATTTCAAAGTTGTACCCACGCGACACAAAACACTGTGAAATAAAACTCCATAAAACTCAATAGAGCTCAATGGCCTCAAATCAACCAAATGGTGCCAAACTTTTCGCTTCCAAAAATCAAATTGCATAAAGCAAAATCATGACTAAATTTTCATAATTCCGAAAATTCCCTTTTTGTTGTAATTACGATATAAACAACATTTTTCAGCAAAACTCGCATTAAATAAATTTTTTAATAAAGCTCAACATCAAATTAACGGGAGGTAACTCTCTTTCCAAACCTTAACATATATGGAGGAGATCAAATGTTAAAGTCATAAGCCGTAGTTACTTTACCAACATCCTAAACAACATTAAAATATGGATATCACTATATCCGAAAGTAACGTTGGACAACAACAAAAATAAAGCAAGTTCCGACAAAGTTTGCAATTCCCGCAATAAAATAATTTCATGCATGTTCAAAATCATGATTTAAAATCTTGTGCGTGCTAAACGTTTTTTCGAGATTTCGTAACACCATTCACATGACGATTTGAAACACAAGACAATTGATGTTATTTATTTCAAAAATTATTTTGTGCATGATTTTAGTCAGCACTCAACATCTCAAAACCATACTTTTCAAATCCCTCCGGTCACACTATCATCATCCGGGGGTTCAAACATCTTAGGGCAAATTGAAAGATACAACGGTTAACCTTACAATTTCTCCTCGAATTAAAGTCGATTCAATAAGCCTATGGTTCTAATCCGACCTGAAATGGTCCACTTAATGCAATCACCATGCTTACTGCCACTCCGAATGGCAAAAGCTAAAATCATCAACCTCTTCTAACGGTTACTCGCTTAAAAACTTCTTCACTACCCCCAACGGCCATCACATCAGAGTCGTCCAAGTACTCACATGTAACTTGTAGGTTCACCATAACACTGGCCAGGTGCAATTATGAACGCACCGTACATGATCATCCTTGCTACCCTAGACGTGATTTATCGTTTCTAGTGACTCCACCAACCGCGAAATATCTTATCTTAAAGTGCCTAAGAATGCTAGTTTGAGTCTAGGTATCCGAAATCAACACCTAATTCTCTCAAACTTATGCTCTAGTACCAACTTGTAACACCCTCAAAATTGGAAAGAGCAAGTAAATAAAATTTTCAATAATACATCCAAAAAGCATAGAATTTCTTCCTATAAACCAATACTGGAAATATCTCAATATAAATTCTATGGTTAACCTCAAACAATTTATAACCCAAGTCTTATTACAAAGACTAAATCCATATCGGGTGTTACTTAACCCATGTATAAATTGCTATTCCCAAAAAAATAAATGCGGAAGACTTCACTTAATCAATTCACTTGTCGAGCACACTACTAGCACTTATCTCTTCGCAGTATCACTAGAACTACTCCCAACCTGAACCTGTTGCACATGTCGACAAATAAAAAGGTTAGACTAACGCCTAGTGAGTTCAAGAGTTTACAACATGATTTAAATAATTCGTTGAATGAAAGATTGCAACTTAAATCATGATTTCCAAAAGAGTTTATGATAAGGATGTAAACAACTCATTTTCCAACGCACACAAAATCTATGAGGAAAGTTCCCAAAATGTATATAACATTTTCCAAAATGAAATCCAATCCAAACTCACTAAAAACGTGAATAAATCTATATTATGCAAAACACTCAAACATGGATGAGACATAATACTCAACCCACAAATCATTTAAGAACAATCCATATAAGTATAATACTTCACTGAAAACATGATACGAAACCCAATACTCACACGAGCATAAAATGGAATGAAGTTCAAATACCAAAAATATAGAAGTGACATGCTTCATTCAAACTTTAATATACATGGAGGGAACTCAAATATTAAAGTCATCAATTGCAGTCAATCGTACAAGACCAACGATAATAAAGCAAGGACATTATAATATCCAAAGTAATGTTGGCCGACAACGGGGGAGACCCGTATCCATTGAGACTTGAGAGTGGAGGAACACAAAGTATGCCACTCATACAACATTAGTCATATGACACTTTACGACATGAAAGCCCAAGTGTCCCTACGACTCCTTTTAATTCACACCCGAAGAGACAACTGACCTTAGTGAATATTACCATGAATACCACCAAAGGCCTGGCACAAGCGGGGTTACAACCATGGCATTGCCCCGACATGGTGAATGTCATAAACGCCCATCAATCATGATAGCACAACTGGACTCAGCCCTCCTAGTGTACCCTTGCAAGGTAAAGGTCATAAAACACGGGGCTCGGTCAAATCCCGCAACACCTAGTAGACCATCAAATAAAGACTGACTTACGTACCTATGGATCCAATGCGACGCAGTCTAAAATTACATGACTATACAGGAATGACTAAAGCACTCGAGCATGTAATTATCAATAATATGCAATAAGATGCAATAAGTTGCAATAAATGCAAACCATAAATAGGACTCTACATTGAGCCATCAAAATCGGACAAGATGTCCCAAAGACTCCTTTAAAGTAAAAACCGAGCAAAATGCTCAAAACCCATTAGACCAATAAATAACAGTCCTCATAATGTAAAATGCATTTAAACATCACTTAGGTAAACGTATACCTCAAAGACATTATTCACCCAAAACTCATCACAGATTAGGACAAATGGTTTCCCAAATGGACTCATACCCTTTATAATTCCAAAATGTCTCATAACACGAAAATGTGCATTTTCCAAATGGTTTATAAAATCAATTACACCAACATGCTTAAACCATTGAATGAACTCCATTTGGGCAATAAATCATTTAAGGACATATTTATGATTTCTACTTATCAAAATATCCGAAAATGCCAAATATTGGTGTTTTACAAAGTTTATAAAGTTAAACACTTCAAAAGACCTAAGGTATGGACTTTTCTCTCTCTGGGGATGCAGCCGTGGACTTCCATGGGTGCTAGGGTTTTTTCACGGCGGCATATCGGAGAAGACGGAGGAAGGGCTCGGCGAGGACAACAAGGCTTTCAGATCAGCAAGACGATTATAGGGATACCATTCTCGGCGTGGTTCACCCGCCGTTAGTGGTTTTCTTGACTAGGGTTTGCGTAGGGGTTCTAGTGCGGCGACAGTCTTTGTTGGCGTACTCCCTCGTGGACTATAAGGTTTCATTGGACGGTGGTCTCACAAGTCAACGACCAAGATTCTGTGACGGCGACGGTCAAAGATTCTGGCGGCGGCGGCTTTCTAAGATTCCTTTGGCGGCGGCGAATCTCCCAAGTTCTCGGAGCAACAACATCCGGTGAGTTTTTTATTCCTCGTATCATTACTCTTACTTAGGAGGTGTGTTTCCAAGAACTTCGTTCCTTCCGGTGAGGTGATCGGTCTGAGGTTTCAGCGTCCCAGTGGTAGGGTTTCAGAGCCGGTGACCTTCGTTACCTCAGAAGGGTTGTCTCTAAGGGGGGGGGGGGGAGCTTCTTGGCTTCACCTTCAATAGTGTGGGTAATGGTGGGGGTGGATTGTGGTGCCCCCTTGCAGCACCTGGCTGCCATGCACGGTGATGGCAGCAGTTCGTCGCAGGTCCTGCAAGGTGTAGGTTGGAAGGATTTGCATGGGGAGATGATCGCTGAGGATGTAGTCACTATCCAGGATGGTGATGGGTTGGACGAAGAAAATGATGACTGGACAGAGGAGAACTCGGCAACGGCGGCTAACGAGTCGGGGAAGTCAATCCCCATGCATAGCTCCAGTGTGTGCTGCGATGAAGAAGTGGCAGCCAAGAATCGCGATCTGGTGTATGGAGGAGTATCCATTCTACGAAAGAATCATGACATGCCTCAGGTACAAGGAGAAACAGGTGTAAAACGAGTTTCGGTGTTTGATCGTCTCTCCGGAAACACGTCGGACGAAAGACTGAAATTCGGAGTTGGGGAGAAGAGTAAGCTGCAGTTTGCGGCGGCTGTGGGGGGACAACAATCTGCACTCCAATTCTATCCTCTTGAGGATAAAGCTCAATCTAAGATCAAAATCCCACTAGAACTTGCAAAGGAGGCGGCAATAGCTTATCGTACCACGCTCTATGGATACTTCCTCGGACCGAGACTGCATTTTTCGATCATTCAAAGGTATGTTAAATCAGCTTGGGGAAAATTTGGGTTCTGTGACATAATGATGAACGAAAATGGGGTATATTTTTTCAAGTTTAACAATGAGGGTGGGTGTACCCAAGTAATTGAGGAGGGACCGCTTATGATTCGAGGGGTGCCTCTTTTCGTGTTTCCATGGGATCCCTCTAAGGGACTGTCAAGGCCTGTCCATACCACTTGCCCCCTTTGGGTCAAACTGCACAATGTTCCGTTAGTTGCCTTCAACAGAGAGGGCATTAGTCGAATTGCTAGTGCAATTGGAATACCTAAACAGATGGAATCGTGTACGGCCGCCATGTGTGACAAGGCTTGGGGTAGACCCGGATTTGCTAAGGTGTTAATCGAGACTTGGGCGGTGGGGGAGCTAAAACGAGAGCTGGAAGTGGAAATCCCGAGCGTAAACGAAGGGGAAGAGTTGAAGGTGAAAATAGGAGTGGAGTATATATGGGAGCCAATCCAATGCTCCCATTGTCTAGTGTTTGGGCATAAAAGAAATTCTTGTGCAAAGGTGGTGACAGCTCGAAAAGACTCTAGTAAAAAACCGATTGTAGATGCGGAGGAGTTCACAATGGTGGTCAAGAAACAATGGAAACCAAAGATTGGTCAAGGCAGGAGTGGTACACAAAATGATATTCCCGAGGTGAATACAAGGTTTAAACCCGCCATGCACCAAGCTAAAAACAAACAGCCGGCTGGACAGGACGAACCGAGTGCCCATCCACAAACCATGCAGAAAGTCACGCATGTGGAACCGGCTGATAGTCACAATCTTGATGGAAACACTTCTACCACTGAAGGTGGGACTGGAACCGATGAGGACGGGATCCTTGAAGATCAGATAATTGGGAATGATAATGTAAAAAAGAAAGCAAGGGAGACTAGCGATAGAAAGAAGGACCCGTGCAAAATTCCAACGGTGGGGACACCACTTAAAGCAAAGGCGCCCACGGCTTCAGCTGTTCTCAAATCGTTTCGCACGATGAACAAACCCATTAGAGGGATACTAAAGACCTCTAATCGGTTTAATGGGTTGGAAGAGAATTGTAACAACCCGGTTTCCCAAACATGTTTCAAATAACATATATTGCATCACATCGTTACATTTATAAAAAGAAATTACCAAACAAATCACGTACGGTCCCAGCAGTCTCGAAACGATATAGCATAACATCTATTCAGTTCCTAATCCTTGTCAGCTATTAACCCCGCCTTACACATTAATTCTTCCCTTTGCTAACGAACGATCCTCAACCTGGAATACATATTTTTAAAACAGAAATGATGAGGGTTAGACCTAATGGTCCAGTGAGAAAAATCCCTGTCAGTTGAAACTTGCCAAGAATCCAATTAAATAAAACCTTTTTAATACAAACACACATATATTACACGTAATTAAATACCAACCAAGACTTGCGTTTCGTATCCACTCATTCCCCCTTATTCCTCCACAATTGGCCAAACTAGTGGTTGCAAGCCAACTAGTCAATTCACTCTGCTGTACAACATCTACAGTAAACACGCTTGTCCGCTTACCGGAACCCGGCAACACACCGGTCCGAACCTCGGATCCCGGCCCCGTATTCTCGCAGAATACTCATATAATTACAGTATATCATCACGTATATAAACATTTCAATAAAAACGCATAATCACATTATGTATCACATTCTCAATCCATACATATCCATTTCATATAGATATAAATCACATATATATGTATTCCAGTTGAAAAACGTTTTTAAATAAAACTCACCTGAATGCTTTTCCAATAGTTCTCCAAAAATCTCTTCAACAAGTCCCACTTTTATCTTTGAATTTTACTATCTGAAATAGTTAATTAACAAGAATACACCTCATTAATAAATATTCATTTTAACACTTTTCGCAACCCACAGCTTGCGAATTCCTCACTTTTTGCAACCCACTATTGCGAAAACCTCAGAACTCGCAACCCACTATTGCGAAAACCTCAGAACTCGCAACCCACTGTTGCGAAAACCTCACTTCTCGCAACTTACTGTTGCGAAAGCCTCACTTCTCGCAACCTACTGTAGCGAAAACCCCACTTCTCGCAACCTACTGTTGCGAAAACCTGAAAAATTACTGTTCACCGTCTTTTTTAATAAGCTCAGCAAAAACGACTTTCAGTCCAATATTTACCCAGAAATCGTACTTTTAAGCTTAGATTTCCCAAAACATCCATTTTTAACAAAACCCACCTAAAACTTAACTAGCAAACTCAAGAACACTTTTAAGAAATTAAAACACATACAAGGATGGATTTGTTACCTTGCTTACTTCAGTTTGGTCCTTTAAATCACAGCAGCAAACTCTGGATTTCCTCCTTCTTCTTTCCCTTAATTCCTCTCTCGATTTCCTTCTCTCTCTCTCTAAACCGAACACACTACACACATTAACACTTAGGATATTTTCCCTTAATTGAAAAATGGACACCTATCCTTACTAAAATAGGAAGTCGGTTTTGGCTAAAGAGGTTTGGATAAAAGACCAAACAAACCTTAAACTTATCTCACTTGGCAATAAATACCCCTAAACTTTCAAATAAAAATTAAAACTTACCCCTTAACTTCTTACTCTATAAAACACTAACATAAAACTTATAAAATTTTCAAATTTAAATTAGATAAAATACCTGGTTATTACAACATCTCCCCCTTAAAAGAATTCCGTCCCGGAATTCACTCAAGCAACGAACTAGGGTAACTACTGTTGAAAAGATATCAAATTCTATGAACACATCAAAGGACTTTTTACTAGACCCACCGCTTTACTGCTTCTAGTTTACCATTTGTTCCCACTTCAATATTTCAACCCAAAACATCAAGAGTTTTAATTTCTCACAAGAAATCCGCCCCTCTAAAACAACGATACACAGTCGATAATCAAATCCTACGAAGGTTCAAATTAACTCGAAAATTCACTTATCTCTTAGAAAGAAATAACTTATACTCATATGAATCTAATCCAAATAACAGAACAGTATATGCTTACTCGGGACATTTACCACGCTAATACTATTTTTAACCTCACCGGCCTTTTACTACAAACGTCGTGTTCTACACTTTTACAATACTAACTCTAAAACGTAAACATATACTTTCAAATAAAATTTGCTTAGTAAATACTACCTATTTCTTATACTCTTTCATGGAATAGAATATACTCAACACGAATCACTTTATATCACGGAAAAATTTCTTAATTTTATCAAACCCGTAAACTTTATCCTACCATTTCCATTTCCCATGAAAGCATAGCATAATTACTATAATCACACAACCATACTTAATTGCACCTGACACCAATTCATCCATCAAATTAAAACAAAGTCTAAATAGCAACTTAATTTCTCGAATATCAGCAAAACACAATTTCAAACATTTCAATTATCTCAATAACCTCACCACCATAACTCATACCGACTTCCATCCAAATATCAATACTAATTCATTCCTTAATAAAATAACAAACTCGCTATCACATCAATTCCTTACATCTCCAACTTAGCACAAAAATACTAACACAAATCTTTAGACATTTGTTTCACTTAAACCACTCCGCAATTGAAATTATCAACACCGGTCTCACCTTACCTAACTAAAATAATTACCAAATCATCACATAATAATTTCACTACAAAACTAAGCCGAAAAGAATTCATCACAACTCCGCTAAAAATTTCATGTCACTAATCATATAACTCATTAACGACTTAACATGCAAAGTCCAGCACCAAGTTTAAAACAACTCTTTATCTTAAACAACTCCATAAAGAAGGTTCATCACACGACCATCAAAATATTTATTGATCATTGCTTTCTTCCCACTAATCATAACACTTAATATAAATCCCTTTTCAACTTAAATTCTCCAATCCATGGGAAGTATTAGGTAAACATCCAACCCATTGAACCATTTTTCTATATCCAGCAAACTCTCAAGCATCAATTTCTTATACTTATTATCATAGTATGCATATTCTCTTTCAGTTAAGTCCAGGTTATCATCAACCTAGTTTTCTAACCTTGCGACCCACTATCGCCAACGCTTCCCCCACATCATTCCACCTTTGATCCAATCCGGTGTTTTCTAACGGTACAACCTTACTTGCTTCGGCTAAGCCCTTCCGCAGAATCGACACGGGAAAGGCTGAATGAACTCTCACTATGCGTAACCCTTCAATACCAAGGCGCATACCAACAATTTAGTACCCTCCTAACTACAACAACTCTTACTCCAAGAGGAAAACCCGCGTGATACAAACAAGGTATAATATCCCAGATCAATCATACCAATATCATCCACAAATCCAGACTCCAGGTTCACCTCATCCTACTACCCTTGCTATGACGGAATCTCCACTAGTCATGACGAGTCGCCTCGCGAATGCACAGTCGCATACAGTGTGAAATCAGATAGACATTCGAAATAAAGATTCTATCCCACAACGGTTAGACTCAAACAAGAGCTGCGCAATAGAACTAAATCAAATATTCTAAGGCTATTTAGTTCCTACTGTATACCACTTATAAGGCAGTCACTTAACAACCTATCAGGACTAGCATAAATTCCTACTGGCAAGTAATAGTCATGCAACAAAGTGTAATAAACACCAGGCAATCTAGCATACATACTCCTATGTTCTAGAAAGCAATAAATTATACTAAGTACTCTACCTTTTCCCTTGGCCTCGGCTGACTGTACACACTGCGCCTTCGATCACTGTCTCTAAAATGTCCCAACAATCCAACACTCAAAAAAATAACGACATTCTACTCCCCAATAGATTACAAAATCAACTTGGAGTATCACCTTAACCCGTAGTTGAACTTTTCTCCATAGGTCATCCCCAACTCTACCGTCACTTCTCTAATCCAAAATATATCTAAGACAGACAACACTTTCTTGCATTAATTACACCGACCCCGAACCTTAGATTACAATTGATTTCCACACTTGCCACAACATCACTCTCATACTACTACCACGTCCTATCCCATGGTCCTTCACCCCGATCATTACATTCGACTATTTTCTTCTACTCTTTCCTCAACATAAAATACGTTTCCCCAAGGATAGCTCACTAGGAGGTGCTTACTCTAGACCGATCCTATGAGCTAGCTTTCTTTCACCTCCAAACCAATCGCACACACCCAATTCCCACAATTACTATACTTAACCAATAATTTCACCACACCTCATATCAGGAATTTAACCGAGTTAATCCGAAATCACATCCATTGCCCGAAACAACCACACACTTTTTCATTTTTCAAATATCGTTAACATATTCTTTCAAAACGATAATAAACAAATTGGATCTACACTATACACCCATCCCCAAAATATAACAACAATAAAAACATCTTTATAACAAAATCAGTACATCTTTATTTCACCTCGTGCCTCTTTCAGCACAAAATATGTCATCGTGCCTCTTTCCACGTACAATATTTCACCGTGCCTCTTTCAGCACAAGGTTATATATATATACATATATTTTTATATATCACAAATCATTTAACACGTTTAAAATTTTATTCATAACATAAACTTTAACATTTGGAGGCATAACCTAGCGTTTGAAATACTGAATTATACATAACGCCACATTCTACACTTTCGAAATAACTTTCCAAAATTCTAACATGCACCTTAAAAAAAAATTGTAAACAATTGCAAGTGTTAGATCATTCATTCCAATTTAAACTACCATCCACTTTCGTTCTCATACAATAAATTTTACTACCACCTTGATAAATCTTTCAAATCCAAACACATATGATAACGGGTTATCACCTTGATCACTAATAGCTTTTCCTTACTAATCACTCCCAAAAACAATCTTCACTTTCTAGTTCAATTATCCCTGATTTCTCACTTAAATTTATCCCAAGCAATATCATAATGAATAAGCATACTAAATTCGATATCATCCAAAATATTTGTTACACTCTTACTAAATTAGAACCAACCTCTTTTCACACCAAATGCTTCCAAACCTACACTCTTACTAAGCCTTATCGAAATTAATTCATATATCCTTAATATAAAACTTGTTAACAAATGGAAACTTTAAATCAATCACTCGATAATCTCTTCTTTCATCATAACTACTTATTCCAATATATACCGAATTACCGTGGATCACTTATCATTACCTAATCGACAATTTTAACAAAAATCAAGTTCCAACACCATCCTATACTTACTACTACCTCAAATTCCGATAACATTATCAAAAATAACTTAATAGGCACTCCACTCCTATCTATATTACCAATACAATTATCAAATTCTTTTCTAACGCATATAAGCAACAAAAGATTGAAAATACAATTAATCAGTCTGTACCGAAGTCAAATAGCACTTTAGCACGTGTAGAGTTTATATAAATATACCTGTCTTCGTCTCTATCCATACGTCGAGACCGACTTGCCACTCTGTAGATTTCAACAAGGTTAATATACACATAGGCACATACCCCATATAATAAGGTATTCCAGTCCAATCATGTAACTGTAAGTTCACAATTACACTGGCCAGGTGTAACTCGAATTTACCTTACATGATGTTCCTTCTACCTTGTTATACTTAATATCCCAAGGTTCTAAAATAATAGGGACATCCTACTTCACATGCAGTTTAAGTCTAGGTACATATACTAATACCTAAATCCCTTAAACTAGGGCTCTGATACCATCTGTAACAACCCGGTTTCCCAAACATGTTTCAAATAACATATATTGCATCACATCGTTACATTTATAAAAAGAAATTACCAAACAAATCACGTACGGTCCCAGCAGTCTCGAAACGATACAACATAACACCTATTCAGTTCCTAATCCTTGTCAGCTATTAACCCCGCCTTACACATTAAATCTTCCCTTTGCTAACGAACGATCCTCAACCTGGAATACATATTTTTAAAACAGAAATGATGAGGGTTAGACCTAATGGTCCAGTGAGAAAAATCCCTGTCAGTTGAAACTTGCCAAGAATCCAATTAAATAAAACCTTTTTAATACAAACACACATATATTACACGTAATTAAATACCAACCAAGACTTGCGTTTCGTATCCACTCATTCCCCCTTATTCCTCCACAATTGGCCAAACTAGTGGTTGCAAGCCAACTAGTCATTTCACTCTGCTGTACAACATCTACAGTAAACACGCCTGTCCGCTTACCGGAACGCGACAACATACCGGTCCGCACCTCGGATCCCGGCCCCGTATTCTCGCAGAATACTCATATAATTACAGTATATGAGTATATCATCATGTATATAAACATTTCTATAAAAACGCATAATCACATTATGTATCACATTCTCAATCCATACATATCCATTTCATATAGATATAAATCACATATATATGTATTCCAGTTGAAAAACGTTTTTAAATAAAACTCACCTGAATGCTTTTCCAATAGTTCTCCAAAAATCTCTTCAACAAGTCCCACTTTTATCTTTGAATTTTACTATCTGAAATAGTTAATTAACAAGAATACACCTCATTAATAAATCTGCATTTTAACACTTTTCGCAACCCACTATTGCGAAAACCTCAGAACTCGCAACCCACTGTTGCGAAAACCTCACTTCTCGCAACGTACTGTTGCGAAAGCCTCACTTCTCGCAACCTACTGTTGCGAAAACCCCACTTCTCGCAACCTACTGTTGCGAAAACCCCACTTCTCGCAACCTACTGTTGCGAAAACCTGAAAAATTACTGTTCACCGTCTTTTTTAATAAGCTCAGCAAAAACGACTTTCAGTCCAATATTTACCCAGAAATCGTACTTTTAAGCTTAGATTTCCCAAAACATCCATTTTTAACAAAACCCACCTAAAACTTAACTAGCAAACTCAAGAACACTTTTAAGAAATTAAAACACATACAAGGATGGATTTGTTACCTTGCTTACTTCAGTTTGGTCCTTTAAATCACAGCAGCAAACTCTGGATTTCCTCCTTCTTCTTTCCTTTAATTCCTCTCTCGATTTCCTTCTCTCTCTCTCTAAACCGAACATACTACACACACTAACACTTAGGATATTTTCCCTTAATTGAAAAATGGACACCTATCCTTACTAAAATAGGAAGTCGGTTTTGGCTAAAGAGGTTTGGATAAAAGACCAAACAAACCTTAAACTTATCTCACTTGGCAATAAATACCCCTAAACTTTCAAATAAAAATTAAAACTTACCCCTTAACTTCTTACTCCATAAAACACTAACATAAAACTTATAAAATTTTCAAATTTAAATTAGATAAAATACCTGGTTATTACAAGAATGAAGAAGACTCCACTCACAATTTGGAACAAAAGAAGAATGTGGAAAAGAACACTAGCAGCCCAGAGGGGCGAATGGACGAGACACATACAAACCCCAAAGTATGTAATGATTAATTTTGCTGTTTGGAATATAAGGGGTTTAAATGCCCCGCAAAAGCAACGGGTGGTTTGGGAGTTCATTCATAGTAACGGTATTAATGCATGTGCCATCATTGAAACACATGTCCAAAGAGGGGCACTAGAATCCGTGTGCAATCGTACGTTTGGAAGATGGACTTGGGTGTCGAATCAAGTGCTGTGTATGTCGGGCACGAGGATAGTTCTTGCATGGGACTTAAGGATGATGGATATTATGGTGGTGGAAACTCACAATCAATACATGCATTGTGAGGTTCGAATTCGGGTGAACCGAGTTCTTTCTTTATGACAATAACGTATTGGGCTAATGATGATACGTGCCGAAGGGAATTATGGACGGGCTTATGCAGATTTAAAGCTATAATGGGTAATGCACCGTGGACGATTATGGGGGATTTTAACACAATGTTATTCCCTCATGATGGGTTAGGAGGGTCCTCGAGACGGAGTAGAGGGATGGAGGAGTTCTTCAATTGTGTGGAGGACATAGAGGCGTTTGATATCTCTTATTCGGGGATCCAATATACGTGGTATCAAAAACCGAGCGACGAAAGTGGCATAAGACGTAAACTGGATAGAGTTATGGCAAATATGGAATTTACAACCTTGTTTTATGATGCTAGCGTCCGATTCATGGCCCGAAGTGTTTCGGATCATACGCCAGCCGTGTTGTCGTTTAAGGGTGGCTCAAGAAAGAAAGTTTGGGGATTTAAATTTGATAACTTCCTTGTCGAGCATCCGTCTTTTTTGCAGGTGGTTAAACACGAATGGAGCTTGCAGGTTGAAGGCTCCTTTATGCATCGTGTGACATGCCGTTTGAAAGCCTTAAAAACACCGTTGAGGAACCTACGATCTTCATATGGGAATTTATCTACTCGTGTGGAGGCTTTAAAATCTGAATTGGAAATCATTCAAACTTGTTGTGATAAGAAACCTGACAATATGGAGCTTATGGAAGATTTGTGCCACATACGGTTTGCTTACCAACAAGTGCTGTGGGACGAAGAGGTGGCGGCCCGACAAAGGGCAAAGGTAAAATGGTTAAATGAAGGGGACTCAAACACACGTTTTTTCCATAACGTTGTTAAGGAAAAGCGTCACTTGCACCACATCCATTCCATTAGTACAACAGCTGGTACCTTCGTGCATGGCGAGGAGGTGCAGGAGGTTTTTGTGGAGCACTTTCGGTCATACTTTGGGAACAAAGACGAGACAGTGGATGCTCATATGCCTTTGGAGTTGTTTGACAAGAGGCTTTCGATAACTGATGCTTTATACATGATTCGGCCCATATTGGATGATGACATTCGAAAGGCGATGTTTGAGATTGGTAATGATAAAGCCCCGGGTTCAGATGGCTTTTCCTCTAAATTTTTCAAAGCAGCGTGGGGAATTGTGGGGGGTGATGTTTCCATAGCGATTCATAATTTTTTCTACCGT
The DNA here is from genome assembly GCA_033807775.1 of Saussurea involucrata. Classification (NCBI taxonomy): domain Eukaryota; kingdom Viridiplantae; phylum Streptophyta; class Magnoliopsida; order Asterales; family Asteraceae; genus Saussurea; species Saussurea involucrata. The sequence goes on along the minus strand of CM066327.1, from coordinate 90,754,455 downwards.
GCCTCATTATGCCGGGAGTTGAATCACACCCTTATTTGCCTCATTCCCAAGGTCTCTAATGCGTCGAGGGTCACGAAATTTAGACCAATTGCTTGCTGTACGGTTTTGTATAAGTGCATTAGCAAAATCATTGTGGAACGTATGAAGGACTATTTGAGTGGTCTAGTTGGGGAGGAGCAGTCCGCTTTTATACCGGGGAGACGCATCTCGGATAATATCCTATTGGCTCATGAGCTTGTTTCGGGATATCATAAGCATTCTGGTCCACCAAGGTGTGCTTTTAAAATCGACATCCACAAAGCATACGACACTGTTGATTGGACTTATCTTCTTAACATGTTGACGGGATTTGGCTTTCACCCGGTGATGGTCAAGTGGATAAAGGAGATGGTTACCACTCCCTCGTACTCAGTGGCGCTAAATGGTGACTCGTATGGGTTCTTTAAAGATGGGTGAGGAATTCGTCAAGGGGATCCTCTTTCGCCTTATCTTTTCACAATTGTGATGGAGGGGTTTGCTATGCTTTTTAAGCAATGTATTCGTGAAGCGCAATCGTTTGGGTACCACAAAGGGTGTGAGGAATTGGGAATTACGCACCTTTGTTTTGCGGATGATTTGTTTGTTTTCACATATGGAGATGTGGCTTCGGTTGAAATTCTTAAGAAAGCCCTTCACTTATTCAAATCTCATTCGGGGCTTTCACCAAATATAGAAAAGAGTGAGATTTTTTTCGGCAATGTTTCGGAGGATGCTAAACATGCTATTGTGGAGTGTTTGCCTTTTAAGTTGGGTTGTTTTCCCATCCGCTACCTTGGAGTTCCGTTGTCTCCTTTGAGGCTAAAAGTTATTGATTTTAATGGCGTTATTGCTAAAGTGAAGGCGAGAATCCAAAATTGGAAAACAAAGTTCTTATCTTTTGGTGGCCGCCGTCAACTAATTATATCGGTTCTCCAATCGCTCCAGCTCTATTGGATGGCGATCTACATCTTTCCTTCGGGAGTAATCCATGAGATTGAAGGCCTCTTTAGGGATTTCTTATGGGCTCAAGGTGAGTCTTCGAAGGGTAAATGCAAGGTTGCTTGGAAGGACGTGTGTCAACCAAGGGTGTGCGGTGGCCTTGGATTCCGTAGATTGGCAATGTGGAATCGAGCTTTGATTGCGAAGCATATATGGGATTTGTTGACCAAACATAATACACTGTGGGTGAGATGGGTGCACCACTTTTATATACGGTCCGAGCAATTTTGGTTAATTCGGAAGAGTACTCGGTGGTCGTGGGTCTTAACCAAAATCTTAGAGTTACGGGCTCATGTGAGGCAGTTCTTTGTGAAATGTATTGGTGATGGAATGAGCACAAATGCATGGGAGGATACTTAGCTTTCTTGCGGTCGGCTCTCTATGGTTCTTACGTATAGATTCATCCATGCTCATGGGTTTACCAAGCATACAACGGTTCGGGAATTAGTGGAGGGTGTACATGGTGTTTGGCCCGTTGATTGGCTCCAACGGTATCCTACCCTTGTTGCGAATTCGTTGCCTTTTTTAGAGGATGCGTCTCTTGATCAATGGAAATGGCGTGATGGTTCAGATGGCTTGGTTGATTTTTCGGTAAAGGTGGCGGTTAAGGGGCTCATGGGTTCGGTGGAGGAGGTTACGTGGTCGCGTACGGTTTGGTGTAAGGGACATATACCCAAACACGCCTTTTACCTTTGGACGACATGTTTATCGCGGCTTCCTACGCATGATCGAATCCTTGCATGGTTGCACGATCCCCCGGACTTGAAATGTACGCTGTGTTTGATGTGTGCTGGTTCACACACCCATTTATTTTTCCAATGCTCATTCTCGAGTAAGGTTTGGAAAAGTGTTTTGCGTAAGGTTAATTGGGAGGGTTTTCCCGATTCGTGGGATGATACTATGATGGTTCTTTCAGACAGACAGAGGGCGCCGAAGAGGATGTTATATTGTTTGACGCTTGCGGCGTCGGTCTATTTTATTTGGCAGGAACGAAATAAGAGAATGTTTACTGACCAGAGGAGAACGGCGGAACAGCTTGTGAAAGAAATTGTGGATGTGGTCTTGCTTAGGGACACTTGGAAAACGAAAAGAAGGCCTATGATTGCTGATGATGAGGAACACGGCTCGTGAGTGACAACTTGATGTGGAGGTCTTTTGGTGGCTCTTTTGGAGGCATTGGTTTTTAATTCTGTTTTGCTCTTTGTATTATTCTGTTAGCCTTTGCATGTTCTGGCTCCTTGTTGCTTGGTTTGGCATTGTTTTGGCCTTTTATTTCTTTTTTTTGGCTTTGGAACTGGCGGTTTGCCTCCCTTTTGTTTCTTTTTCGGTTGTTATAATATTTGCCTGGAGTTTTCCTCTAAAAAAAAACACTTCAAAAGATCAAACTCACCAAATAACTCAATAATTGATAAGTAAACACACAAATACTTGAAAAATAACATTTTTAGCATGTAAAACGTTTTCATAAATCAACTTGAACTCACCTTGCTAGATTTAGGCTAAATCTAGATTTTGCCCAAACTTGAGCTTCTTTGAAGAAACTTGAATCCTCAAGCCAAATCTTCCAAAAAACCTAGATCCATAAGTTTCCAACCATAAATATTCACATCCAACCATAAAGAATCATTCCCCAAACATTTTTGCATCAAGATCTCAACTTATACCAAAACTCTAATTTCCATAGATGAAGATGTAACACCTCGATATTTCCATAATTATCGTTCATTTTGGGAGAATGTTTAAAATATTAAGGGGACTTATTTTAAACAAGTGTATGATTTAATGTCGAAGGGTCAAAGTGTAATTGACCGAAGTTTATGTAAATTGTGAATGTTGAAACTCTGGGGTTGGTTTAGTCATTCTTCGACAGTTAATTATGTATTTAAAGTGGAGTCGGCTGAATTGAGATGTATCTTAATTCTGATTTGGGTGAAGTCGGTTAAAGTAGAGAAATTCAATAGCAGCTTTCATACGGTAAGAAATCGTTCATCTTCTTCAATTCAATCTCTTAAGAATTGATAAGCAGGTTAAGTTGGTTTCGATTAGGTTATTAAAAATTGTTGGTGGAGAAGATTTGAGTAGGAGTGCAGACTTGAAATCGGAATTGTTCAGGTGAGTTCATCTACCTGTTTTTGCTTTAATAAAATTTATCTGTGAGTTGAAATGTGTTAGCTCCAACTTCTATGTAAAGAAGTATTGAAAAACAGGCTAAGTGTAAAAACATCGACAGAGCCTCTGCCAAGACACCGAGTGAAGATTCAAGTGAAGACTCTACAGAAGACATTCTCAAAGGACAAGGCCACAGAGCCTCTGTCATACTTGACAGAGCCTCTGTGGTAAGAAGACTTAGAAGATTGAAGATGTTCTGAAGATCAAGACAAAGACGATCGTGCCTCTCACGATTTCTGCTGTACGAAGATCCTGAAGATCATTCGTACAAGGCGTGCCCTGCCAACTCCACGTGTCAACCTCTGATGGGTTACAACCTTAGCAGAAAACGGCGCACTACATTAACATTGTACCTGTTGCAGATCACGATGCTGTCTCTGTACCCTTAGTACTTCTTGTCTACCAATTGTCCCCTGTAGAATAGTATAAATAGAAGGCTCATGTTGAGCTCTTCTATCAACTTTGTATAACACACACACACACCCATTAGAGCCGATTATTATTCATACCTTCGATGTTCTTGGTGTTCCTGTTAAATCAATATACAGTGAATCTTTGAGATAAAACTCTTGTGTTATTATTGTTTCACGTATTTGATTGTGTGTTTTTCTACCTAGAATATCTCTTTAGTTCGTTAAAACGCTTCCGCACTCTTATTTGTTTGAACTAATAGATATTTATATCATTGTTGAGTAATATCGGGATCAACAATTGGTATCAGAGCCTTCCTTGATTTTCTATATCAAGAGATCCTCTCTGACAATGATTTTTGGTAGAAACTTGGATTGAGTTTAACCTGTTCTTCGTTTATTTCAAACAACCTCTGTTTTTCTGCCATTCTCGACCAGTTCGACTTTGGTAAACTTACAGAACCTGTTTCTACGGTTAAAACTCTCCATTTTAGTGCATTGTTCAAGGTTTTAAGCTTATAAACTCTTGTAGAAAGATCCACTCCATCATCTGAAAGTTTGCTGTTCATACTCTGTTTTTCTGATATTTCTCTATCAAACTACTTTCAAAATGGCAAACACGAACAACTTCTTCACCGCTGGTTCTTTAACCAAGCCACCCACTCTACTCAGAGATGAGTACCCTCAATGGAAGATACGATTGATTCACTTCTTCGAGGGTACTGACAAAGAACTCGTCTACTATATCCACAATCCTCCATTCGTTCCTATGGTCACAGTACCACGTGTACCTGCCACAGATGACACTCCAGAGGTTGCTGAGTACGAGAAACCAAAGACAAAGGACAAATGGTCCGCTACAGACTGTGAGAAGTACGAGATTGCTCAGAAGACCAAGCGACTTCTGATAATGGCCATACCCAATGACCTCTTCCAATCCCTAGATGCGTGTGAATCTGCATACGATCTATGGAAGGAACTGGAGAAACAATTGGAGGGAGGGGCCAAGACTCAGAAGAAGCGCAGAGCCCAATGCATCAACGAATACTACGCATTCAAAACTCTGCCGACAGAAGCTCTGCAGTCAACATACGACAGGTTCAACTCTCTTATCAACAAGTGTAGGAAGTTCGGAATTCACAAAACTTCTGAAGAGAACAACATCATGTTCCTAAAGAGCCTTAATGAAGAATGGCTCCAGTTGTCTATGTCTCTGCAAACAAATCAGGACCTAGACACCTGGACTTTGTCAGATCTTTACGGAACACTGCCTGCCCAAGAACCTCAGATTGCACAAGCAAAAACTCAAACCGGTGGGCCTCTTGCACTTGTTGGTTAAGGCCTCAGAAGCAAAGGAGAAACCAAAGAAGGAGAAGTCTGTGGATGAGAAGAAAGAGAAGAAGAAGAAGGTGTTAGTAGTTGACAGTGATGAAGAGGAGTTGGTGGAAGAAGAGGAGGCAACAATGGCCTCAATAGCTAAATCTTTAGCTCTATTGACAAGAGAGTTCAGTAGAGGTTACCAGAAGAAGACAGGCTATGAACGCAATGGGAGAGATGATCGTGGTGATTCAAGGAATCAGGGAAGAGAAGGATCGAATGACCAACAGAGGTCAAATGACAAAAATGACAGAGGTGACAGAGGTGGTGACCAACAGAGGTCAGGCGACAGAGCTGGGAATGCACCCCAGAATCAGGGTTGTTTCAACTGTGGCAAGCCAGGCCACTATGCTGCAGACTGCAGGAGCAAACCAAACCGCCCTCAGAGGGACTCTACTTTCTACAAAAAGAAAGTAGAATACTATGCTCAGAAATCGCTCATGGTGGAGCAGGAAAACTGGCTGTCAGATGAATCCTCTGACGAAGGTGAAAAGAAGAATGCCCTATTCTGCGGTATGGCAGAGGTCAGCTCCTCTGATTCTGACAGTGAGGTATCCACTTCTGACTCTTCCTCTAATGAAACAGAAGCTGATTTGCTTAAACTGACTATTGAATACACTGAACTTAAAAAGACCTTCGAAAACATCCAAAAGAAGCTTGCATTCTTTGAGAGAGAAGCCAAACTTCTCACTCAAGAAAAGGCAAAAATATTTCAAGAAAAGGAAGAGATTGAAACTAACTGGAATAAACATCTAAATCCTTTAAAAGAAAAGATTTCAGAACTCAGCTCTGCCTTGAAAGCTAAATCTAAAGAACTTATGGATGTTGAGAGCGATAGAATGAATATTCTTGCTCTCAAACACTATTTTCAAAAAGGAAAGAGAAGTCCTTCATGAAGACCTACTCAGAAGAGACCTTTTAATTAAAAAATATCAAGATGCACATATGGTATATGAAAAGGTGAATACATAAATAGGGAGACGGGGAATTGGCTTATGTGATATAGATCCTTACACTGGAACCAAAAGAGACAAGTCTCTGTCCTCTCTATTTTGTATTGGAAGTACAAGAAAACCCGTTTTTCCTAATTTACTCTCTGTAAGCAAAAGGAAGAAAACCTCTGGGGAACCACACAAGAGGAAACCTCTGAAGATGATAAATGTGTGGTATCAAAACACAGATTTGTCACCTTCAGCCTCTGTCAAAAGAGCCTCCAAACCCAAAAGATATCTGAAAACTCAAGATCAGATAGGAATCTTCAAGTTTGGTGACCTAGAGACACAAACCCAGGTTGCTTTTGTCTACACAATAGACTCTGAAAAGACTCTATTGGTAGAGGCACCTGAGTTCATGCCTGCTTCTTCAGAAGAAAAACTGAAACACATTTCTGAAAATGAATTGATGGAAATAGGCAAAAACAACTTTTATGAGAACCTTTGTACATCCTCTGTCGAACAAAAACTCTCTGAGGAAATCCTGATAAACACTTCTGCTAATTTGGAAGATAGTCCCAAAGAAAAGGAAGAAAGTGAGTATGGCACATGCTCTGAAAGTCCAACCTCTGTCGACAGAGATCTTAGTGACTCAACCTCTGTATATGAGGACGATTCATCCTCTGACGAATCTGAGACTGACTCAATAGAGTCAGAGATAGTTCCTTTTGGTATAGAGGAAATTAAACTTCCCTCTGGAACTCTTAACAGAACCATTCCTCCTAAAGAGAAAACCACAAAGATTCCTATCTGTCCAGACTTTTTGGACATGTGTATACAAGCCAAAACCTCTCTTGAGCTTGAGAAAATCAAATATCAAAAGGAAATATCTTCTCATAATCCAACAAGTTCAAAAACTTCAAAACCCTTAAGGTCTCTTAAAGAAAAATTAACTTGGCAACAAAAGGGTAAGTGGGCTGAAAATAACAAATCCTTTTCTTCTGTGACACTGAAACCTGCAGAAGTTCACCACAGAGGAAGGGGTCCACAGAAGGCTACTCTCCACAGAGAATTTTCAAAACAACAATCTAGTCTACATAGGTCTTCTTGTAATAGGAAGTCAGATGCTAGGATAGATTGTAAAAATAAAGCCTCTGTACCCTGTTTCAGTGTTTTTAATGAGTAGTTCAAGAAATTTTTTCGCATATTCATTATTGTCATTGTTTTGAACTTATGCATCAATTGAACCAACACTTCTCTAGTCCACACTGTTTCCTCCCTAGACCCAAAAAGAATGCAAAATTCAAGGGTAAGAAGAAACAAACTCGTTCTTCATCAGAAGCTGTAACGACCCAGTTCTCAAACATGTGTCAAATAACATATATTGCATAACATCGTTACATAATCAAAAGATACATCACATAACAACTTCGGTCCCTTAGTCTTTACAACTATATTACGGATTTCATTACAAACTTTTTGCTATTTAATTTACATTATAACTAATAACGGAGTTATAACTACAAAATATATCATGGTCTTCAAAACATACATCTTCCAAAAGCTAAGCACAGATTACCCTTCTCATTTGCTCTTATTTGATCCCCGACCTGGAACAAAATGAGGGTTAGACCTAGTGGTCTAAGTGAGAAAATCCCTGTTAGTTTAAAACCATTTACACAAACACCATATACATCATTCAAATATAAATACCAATTATAACTCATGCATCGTGTACTTTCCTGTATTATTTCCATGGCCATATTAGATGGTTGCGAGCCAACTAATAAATTTACTCCGTTGTACTAAAATACAGCCAACACCGCTGTCCCTCCGTACAACCAAACTCCACCGGTCCTAAGCCCGACTAACGTGCTCTCGTGTAGTGTAATACTCGTATAAATATAATATACACCTCAATATATCATACTTCATACATATGCACATAATCACACTACTTATCACATACTCAATCCACATATATGTATTCCAGTTTGAAAACATTTTTAAAGTAAAACTCACCTATTTGCTTATCAAAACGCTCCCCAAATTCACCGAATCTGAAACAATTAGATACAAACATCTCTTTACCAAAAGGAACACATAAGACTTACTAAGGCTAAGAACTCTAGATAAATCTATCTAACTCTTATCCTCAAATGTTTCCCCCAAACCCGAACTTAAGTCGAGTCCACAATATTTCCAGTCCTCATACATACTCTATCCAAGAGTCGACAAAACACAAAGCTACTGGATACTCAAAAGTATCTGAAATCTCAAAAAGGACCAAACAGCTAAAGTTTCCGGATACTACAATACTATCCGGACAACACAACTTTCCGGACAACCTATACAATCCGGACAATACAACTTTCCGGACAACAAAAACAATCCGGACAATACAACTTTCCGGACAACAAAAACAATCCAGACGTCATCCGGAAACCAAAGTAATTCGGACACCATCCGGTAACTAATTTCAACCGGAAACTATAGAAAGAGGAACTTACCCGGACACTTCATCTACCGGATACCTGCAAGGAAGAACTACCGGACACCACCAAAAGAAACTACCGGACATATTCATATTGTGTCCGGAAACCTCTGTCGGTTTGCCTATTTTTAACCCAGAATCGACAGATTTTAACACTAGACATGAAATTGATGATTCTACTCCGATGGAAACTATCTACTAGAAATTACAAACATAAAATGCAAAGAAACATACCTCAATTTCACTTCCAAATACACCAATTTGAATCCCTAGCCACAAGACCCTTCTTTCTTCTTCTACTCTTCTCAAAACACACACACACACACACACACACACACACACACACACACACACACACACACTTAAACTGATATTTTTCTGCTCTATGAAATATCTGGAATCCTAAAGGGGTAATATCAAACCCAATTTTACCATTTTAGACCTTGCACTATTCAATAAAGACCCAAACACCCCTAAACTTATAAATTTACCCAAACGTACCCTAAACATCAATTATAGAGTTAAATAAATTTAACGGAACTAGAATTTAACTAACGAACTTACCCGGGGTATTACATCATCTCCCCCTTAAAAGAATTCCGTCCCGGAATTCGGTTAGGCAAAAAGGTACGGGTACTTAGTTTTCATTTCTGATTCCGATTCCCAAGTAGCATCCTGCCCTTTATGATGTCGCCAATGAACTTTTACTTGCTTGATCTCCTTACCATTCCGCAAGACTTTGATTTTACTGTCTACAATGGCTTCAGGTTCCTCCACGTAATTCAGCTTTTCATCAACTTGTATATCTGGTAGAGAAACTGCCTGATCTGGTGTAACCAAACACTTTAGAAAATTTGATACGTGAAAGGCGTTATGGATACTGCTTAACTCTGGCAGAATATCCAACCTGTAGGCTACTTCACCGATCCTTTCTGTGATTGCAAACGGTCTAATGTACCTTGCGCTCAGTTTACCTTGCTTCCCAAATCGAATGACTCCTTTCCAAGGCGAGACTTTTAACATTACGAAATCTCCAACTTGACATTCTAACAGTTTTCGGCGTCGGTCAGCGTAGCTTTTCTGTCTGTCTTGAGCTACTTTTAATCTTTCCAGAATCTGAGTAATCTTATCTGCGGTCAACTGAACTATATCTGGCCCTGCTAATTGTTTCTCTCCCACTTCGTTCCAACACAGAGGAGTTCAACATTTTCTACCATACAGAACTTCGAACGGTGCCGCTTGTATGCTGGAATGATAACTGTTATTGTAGGCAAATTCAATCAACGGCAAATGCTTATCCCACGACCCCCCAAAATCAACAATGCAGGCCCGTAGCATATCTTCCAAAGTCTGAATTGTACGTTCACTCTGGCCATCAGTTTGAGGATGATACGCTGTACTTAACTTTATTTGCGTGCCCATTTTTTTTGAAAACTCCTCCAGAATCTTGAAGTAAAACGACTATCACGATCAGAAATTATCAAGATTGGATTTCCATTTCGAGTTACTATTTCGTCGATGTATAATTTGGCTAGTCTTTCCAACGAATAGGTTTCTTTTATTGGCAAGAAGTGAGCAGACTTCGTTAATCTGGCAACGATCACCCAAATGGCATCAAATCCTTTCGGAGTCCTTGGTAACTTCGTGATGAAATCTGTAGTAATCTGATCCCATTTCCACATAGGTATTTCTAGCCGTTGCAATTGACCAAAAAGCTTTTGATGTTCAATCTTTACCTTTTTACACGTAGAACAACCCTCCACATGCTGAGCAATACTTCTTTTCATTCACAGCCACCAGTAAAATTGTCGTAGATCTTTATACATCTTATTAGTACCTGGATGAATAGAGAAACGAGATTGATGAGCTTCTTGTAGTACCCGATCACGTAGACCACCCAAACGAGGCACCCAAATTCTGTTTCCCAGACACAATAACCCACAATCATCTTTTACGAGTGATGCTGATATACCCACTAACCGTTCTGGTTTCAAGTGTTCTTCTTGAAAGGCTTCTACTTGACACTTCTTTAATTCGTCAAAGATGTTAGGTAGGAGTTCGGCTCGTAGTGCAATGGCTTTTATTGTTCTACTTCTTTCTTGACGACTCAGTGCATCAGCTCCACATTTGCCTTTCCCGGATGATAGAGAATTTCACAGTCGTAGTCATTCACCAGTTCTAACCATCTTCTTTGCCTCATATTCAATTCCCGCTGATCGAAAAGATGCTGGAGACTCTTATGATCGGTATAAATTTGACATTTAGAGCTGTATAAATAATGTCTCCAAATCTTTAGCGCGAAAACAACTGCTGCAAGTTCCATGTCGTGTGTAGGATATTGCCGTTCATGATCCTTCAGTTGACGAGAAGCAGAAGCTATAACTTTCCCACGCTGCATTAGTACACATCCCAATCCTAGTTTGGAAGCATCACTGTAAACAACGAAGTCGTTGGAACCTTCACGTAGTGACAGTATCGGCGCGCTACAGAGTTTCTCTTTCAATATTCGGAAAGCTACATCCTGTTCTGCTTTCCAGTCGAACTTTATATTCTTTCGGGTCAGCTTGGTCAAAGGCGTAGCGATACGAGAGAAGTCTTGTATAAACTTTCGATAGTAGCCGGCTAAACCCAGAAAACTTCGTACTTCCGTTGGCGTTCTCAGCGGTTCCCACTTTTCAATTGCTTCTACTTTCGTCGGATTAACTTGAATGCCTTTCTCGGAAACTACATGCCCAAGAAATTGAACTTCCCATAGCCAGAATTCACATTTAGAAAATTTAGCATACAACTGTTCCTTTTTCAATAATTCCAGAATCAAACGAAGATGTTGTGCGTGCTCTTCTTTGGATCGGGAGTAGATAAGGATATCATCGATAAACACAATAACAAATTTATTGAGATACGACTTATATACCCGATTCATTAAATCCATAAAAGCAGCTGGGGCATTCGTCAGATCGAAGGGCATCACTAAGAATTCGTAGTGGCCATACCTTGTGTGGAAAGCAGTTTTCAGAACGTCTTCTTCTTTAACCTTCAGCTGATGATAACCAGATCTTAGATCAATCTTGGAGAAATAGCAAGCTCCAACTAATTGATCGAAGAGATCATCAATTCTGGGAATCTGATAGGGCGGGTTTACACCCCCTAAATCTAACCGCAAGTGTACGGTGTCGAAATCAAGTAATAACGTACGGTAAGTACGAGTATCGAATCCACGGGAACTAGGACCTAAGTATCACACTTACTACAAGCTCTATTAACTGAACTGTCGAATATTGGAAGATTGGTTTGATTTAAAACTACTTAATTGCAACGAATACGAAATCACAACGAAACAGTAAACGACTTAGAAACTTCGATAGAGAGAGAAGTTGAGGGTTGGAAATCCTCAAGTTCTACACATGCAAACAACTGACTCAAAACAGTTACCAGTTAATCCCCTTAATGATTCCCAAATCTTTTAAGATCACCGTCGTTCTCTTTCGAACAACAACGGGTTTTATTTTGAAAAGGATAAGTTTAATCTCTCGAGCTCACCTATGGATTCCAAAACACATTAAGTACACGATTTATGTTTAAACTGGCTAGATTTTATCTCTCGATATCAACCTAACGGTTTAATTGAGACTAAAGCTTACTCGGTATATCTCTATCACATTTCGGACTTTAGACATGCAATTCCTAATTCTGAATAGCAATCAATTCTCTCGAACTTAATTACTAACAACAAATCAATTGTAAATTGGCCAAATTCACAAAAGCATTAAGAACGAAATCACATGCTTCATTAATTAAGGAAAACTGATAAAAGTTCAAATCGTTTGTTTACATGCTTAATAAACCGAATTCATTCCAACCCCCAACACGAACTGGTTTGTTCATGTCGGTGGTGGATTCAAACATAAGAGAAATAGATGCGAAAGTGTATGTAAACATGATTAAGCGTAAAAGATGAAATCGTGAAAGGTAAGATGATGAACTCCCTTCTCTCGTGCTCGTCTCTACTTCGCGTGTTGAACGTCTCCTTGATCGGCTCTCGATCGTGACCTTGAAAGCTCCGAAAAGTCTCCAGAAATCGCCCCAAAATTGCCCCTGGCCGTCGTGTGAAATTTGCCTCTTCAATGAATGACCTAAAAATCGGATTTAAAGCTGGAATTCGCGAAACAGTGGGTTACGCCACTTGCCACGTGACTTGCAAGTCGCGTGGTAAGTCGCGCGTATCATTTTTGCAGCGTGGGTCGTCGTCTGGTTCGCGAATCGGGTCCTGGTTCGGTCGTGGGTCTTGGGCTTACGTTAGGCTTCGTTTGGACTCATTTTGGGCTCTTTTTAACTTCTTTTCCCGAGGAATGTCGCCTTTTAGATAACCTGTATCAAACACTAGATAAACCGTAAAATACACGCCTTTTTACTTGAATACAAGCCAATCTCGTTGGTTTGAGAACTGAAAATAACGCCAAAAAATGGCGTTATCAGAAGCGGATACCTATTCTTGATCGTGCGCTTATTCAGTTCCTGATAATCAATACACATCCTCATCGACCCGTCTTTCTTTTTCACAAACAGCATTGGTGCTCTCCACGGTGAAAAACTGGGTCTGATGAAGCCCTTATCGGATAGATCTTGCAGTTGCGCCATCATTTCTTTCATCTCTGGAGGTGCCAAACGATACGGTGCACGGGCTACAGGAGCGGCTCCAGGAATCAGATCTATGCCAAACTCTACTTGTCTAACGGGCGGAAGGCTAGTCAAATCTTCTGGGAAAACTTCCGGAAATTCACACACGACCGGAATATCTTCCAATTTACTCTTTTCTAGCTTAGTATCTATCACATAAGCTAAATAAATCGGGCAACCTTTACTAACACATTTACGAGCTTTCAACATAGAGATAAGGCAAGACTGATGATTTCTACGGTCACCATAAATCACTACTGGTCCCTTCTCAGGTAAGACAACATTAATCAACTTCTTATCGCAAACTATACTTGCATGATTCTCGGCTAACCAATCCATTCCCACTACTACACCAAACTCAATTAGAGCTATAGGAAATAACTGAATAGGCACTCCACACCCATCTATATTTATAACACACCTATCAAATACCTCTTTAACTGGTACTTGATTATCATTTGCAGTATCTACCATTAAAGCACGATCTAACACTTTAGGCTTTAAATGCATAAAAGCAGCAAAGGAAGGAGACACAAACGATCGGTTCGCACCGGAGTCAAATAACACCTTAGCACGTGTAGAGTTTATTAAGAATGTACCTATAACCACATCAGGAGTTTCCTCCGCTTCTTGTGTTGTCATCTGAAAGGCACGACCCCTAGCTCTTGGTAACTCTGGCCTTGGTACTACCGGTCTAACACCCGTTGGACTAACTGACGTACCACCCTGCTGTACTCTCCCCCGTGGACAATCAGACTGAATGTGATCAGGAGAATTGCATGTGAAACAAAATCGAGTTACCCAACAGTCTTTAGCAATATGGCCGGTCTTTCCACACCAGTAACAAACTTGAGGATCAACTTGACAATTTCCTTGATGAATACGATTGCATTTTGGACAAGGTCTTTCCGCTGGTCTGAAAGGTGTTCGACTATCAAATCTCTGAAATATGGACTTCTTTAGATCGTACTGCGGTCCTTCCCATTTTCTTTTCCCATTACTCTTATTACCAACATCTCTTCCTCTATCCCGTTCCACATTTTCCGCGACATCTACTGCGGCTGAGAAGGTTTTCGGCCCCTTTGCAATCACTAGACTTCGGATTTCTGACTTTAACCCGAAGATAAACCTTTCCATCTTCAGTGCCTCCGTGGCAACATAGTACTCTGCGAAACGAGACTTTTCCAGGAAACGAGCAGTATAATCCCTAACCGATAAACTACCCTGTTGCAGATTCATAAATTCCTCTTCCAGTTCTCTAACTGCTGCTTGAGGACAAAACTGTCTTTTGAAAGCTGTTGTGAATTCGTCCCAAGAAAAAGTAGAATATACATCAGATCCTATAGAGGTAATGAGAGCTTCCCACAAATATAGAGCATCTGCTTTCAACATCGCAGTTTCGTATAGCACTCTATCTTCTTCAACGCACTTACTGGTCTTGAAGACAGCTTCTATCTCTTTTAGCCACCTCATGGCCTTCACTGGATCTCTTTCTCCTGCTTAGGTTGGAGGTTTGCAACTTAGAAACATCTTATAGTCACACTTCCTCGGCACTGGTATGACAGTAGGTGTAATGGGCATCTCGTCTTCCAGACTAGGATCTGGTATTTCAGTTTCAGTATTACGAGTTCGGTCGAACATAGCCTGTATACTTGCTTGCAGTCTTCCCATTTCAGCCGTCAAGTCGTTTCTTATAACAAATTCATTACCCCGCGGGTGAACTCTGCCTCCAGTTATGCCTCTGCCTCTTTCTCCCCCTCTTCCCCTTGTCCCTACTGTTGGATTATTTCTACTAGGGTTTCCTTCTTCCTCCCTATTTGTACGTCGAGTACCACTTGCCATTCTTTAAATTTCAACAAGGTTAATATACACATAAGCACATACCCCATATAATAAGGTTTTCCAGTTCAACATGTACCTGTAAGTTCATGATTACACTGTCCAAATGTAATTTGAAATTACCTTACATGATGTTCCTTCTACCTTTTATATTTAACATCCCAAGGTTCTAACATATTAGGGACATCCTACTTCACATGCAGTTTAAGTCTAGGTACAGATACGTATACCTAAATCCCTTAAACTAGGGCTTTGATACCATCTGTAACGACCCGGTTCTCAAACATGTGTCAAATAACATATATTGCATAACATCGTTACATAATCAAAAGATACATCACATAACAACTTTGGTACCTTAGTCTTTACAACTATATTACGGATTTCATTACAAACCTTTTGCTAATTAATTTACATTATAACTAATAACGGAGTTATAACTACAAAATACATCATGGTCTTCAAAACATACATCTTCCAAAAGCTAAGCACAGATTACCCTTCTCATTTGCTCTTATTTGATCCCCGACCTGGAACACATAATTTTAAAACAAAATGAGGGTTAGTGTTGATCCAAACCCTCAGTGATTTGATAATGACCCTCTCTTAAACACCTAGTGAAAATTGTAAGTAAACAATATGTATTAGAGTTTCACTATCGCTGATAAGTACTAGGACTTTACAGTACCGCTGATAGGAACTCTCGTTCCTTAGATTAGACATTCAGCGAACACTGTTCATCCAGTAGCTCTGAGCCTGTTCAGTCTCTGTGATGATCGCTGATAGTTTAGTTGTTTACTTATGATCCCTGAAGACAAGTTTCACGTCAACAAAGGTTCTACGCTGAAGTCAAAGATCAAGCCCAAGAACCAGTGACAAGTCTACTAATGAACTGATGCGGATATCAGCGAAGCAAGACCTGTCCACTCAACGTGAAGTATCAAGTAGAAGACTTCAGCAATAGCTGAGCTTTATCATTCACTGATAAAGAACCGTTCAACGAACGCTGATCATGAGGTCTACTCTACAAGTTACTTTTGTCTATCCCCTTGCACGTCTCCGTACGAAATCTCAGAACGGACCTCCCTTCTGTCTAGAATCGTACAACAAACTCTGATTCTACACTGTGCACCATGCGGCTACTAAGGTTGTCTACAAAGGTCAAAACATGCAACCACTCAGCTGCTGCCACGTGTAAAGTAACACTGCTATGCATTAAATGCATGCAGTATATAAGAAGAACCCTACTTCAGAATTGAAGTGCTCGACCATCTTCTTCTTTCTCTCTTAGTGTTAGAATATTATTCGTAATATTCTTATCTCCTTTCTATCTTATTTCTAGTGCAAGAAACTTAGTGTTCTTAACTTGTTTAGATTAGGTTTATCCTTAATCTTGTTCCGCAACAAGTTGTAAATTGTTTTAAGATTTATCAATAAACAATTTAGAAAGTAAAAATCGTGTGTTTGTATTCAACCCCCCTTCTACAAACTTGTATAACCCTTCGGGACCAACAAGTGGTATCAGAGCAGATTTGTTTAATCTCATAAACAAGGTCTTATCTATACTAATCTCTTCTTCCTTGCTATTTCTTAAAATGGCTACCAACACAAACACTAACTATATTGACAACGGTTCTCTTGCAAAACCCCCTAGATTCTCCAGAGATAACTTTAATCTGTGGAAAAATAGGATGATTCTCTTCTTAGAAGGTGTAGACCCTACTATGCCTTACTATCTTAAAAACGGCCCATATATTCCTGTTAGAATTGATCCTGAAGTTCCAGCCGCTGAGAATAGAGCTGCTATTCCAGAAGGTTGGTTCCCAAGGAAATTCATATGTGGACTGATGAAGATAAGAAGAAAGTGGCTATCGACACTAAAGCCAGACCCATTCTTTCCATGGCTCTTCCTGACGAAGTCTACCATTCCGTCATGAACCTGAAAACCTCCAAAGCCATGTGGGACACAATATGTGTTCAGTATGAAGGTACATCTGAAGTCCAGGACTCACGTAAGATCAACCTGGTAAGATAGTATGAAAGCTTCATTTGTGATAAGAATGAATCTCTCTCTGAATAACATCAACGTTTTAACTGCTTAATAATAGATCTAAAAACTGTTGGTAAGGAATATTCTAACTTTGAAGTACTGAAAAAGTTCTTAGAATGTTTACCTGAAAGCTGGGACAGTTATTCAATGTGTCTCAAGCTATCAAAGGATCTAAAATCCATGACTCATTCTACCTTATATGGCATGATGGTTAATCATGAGCAATCGAGTCATCTTAAGAAGAATCTTGTAAAAGATTCCGAAAGCACACCTGTTGCTTTAATCTCAGAGTTACCTACCACTCAGCGATCTACTATCGCTATCACCGAGTTGGAGACTAACTCTGAATGCTCATCAGATTCTGACTCTTCAGATCTTGATGAATCTATGGCTCTCCTTTCTAATAAGTTCAGGAGATTCGCAAATAAGAAAAATTTCAGAAAGAACAAACCTCTTGCTATTACTGACAAGCCAAGATCTTCAACTCCTATTGATAAGGCTACTGCTACTTGCTATAACTGTGAAAAGATAGGACATTTTGCTAGCGAGTGCAGGTCAAAGAAAGTCTCTAGATCCTCAGCTTTTCCCAAGAAAAACTTTACTCCCAAGACTAGAGATGAAAAATACAAAAAGCTGAAAGAAAAGTATTCAAAGCTAAAAACCATTAAGAAGAAAGGCAAAGGCCTGATGGCTGACTATGATTGGGCTGCTTCTGATGAAGAAGAATCTTCTGACTCTGAAGATGATGATGAAGCCAATCTCTGTCTCATGGCCAAACTTGAAGATGAGGAAGAAAAGTCTGACATTCCCTCTACTTCAACCTCTGCTACTAAGGTATCACCTTCCTTCTTTACCAATATTTTAAATATTGATGAAGCTGATAGTCTTCGAAAAATAGATTTGGTGACCAGAAGTTTATATGAAGCCATGAATGGCAAAACGGTTATTGAAAATCAAAACCTTGATCTCGCTGAACAGCTTAAAAACTGTCACCTTCAAATAGAAAAACTTTCTAAAATTGAAGAAGATTTTAAAGATCAAGTTTATATAAATCAGCTAGTCAAAATCGAGCACGAAGAAGCTATCGCTGCTTTAAAAGCTGAAAAAGCTACTATTGATGGATGGTATAAATCCTCAACAACGATCACTGAGATAATTAAGTCTCAGATTCCCCTGAGTGATAAACGTGGTCTTGGTTACAAATATGAAACTCTAGAACCAACCACTGACCGTTCCATGCTTAAGTTTGGAATGTTCGTATCCTCTATCCCTGACACTTTCTCTTCTCAGTGTTCCTCTTCAAAACCTCCCATCCCTGAGGAAATCTCTACCTTAACTTCTAAAGGTAAAGAGAAAATTGTTTATCCAAAACCTACCTCAGTCTCTAAAGACAAAGGTAAAGGAATTGCTTTTAACCAAAAACCTCAGAAGGGTACTTGTGTACCTAAGCTGAATGCTTCTAAAGCTTCAGTGGCTTATCCCTCTACTTCTAAGAACAAGATCCCTGGATTTATTCAGAGATCTACTCCTAGACTTAAAGTGGATATAACTGGTAAGAAATCTGAAGAACTGGTAGTTCCTCTCATTTCCAATACCAAAGGTATACTTTGTGCTAGCCCTGCTCATTTAAAACTAACGGCTAAGCATGCAAATGGTCCTAGAACTACTTTTAGTTATAGGAAATGTTATCACTATGGACTTACGAATCATATTGCTAGTAAGTGCCCTACAGCCACCAAAGCTGAAAAGATAGCTAAGGTGAAGATTATTGCCCCCAAGGCAAAGAAGACCACTAAGGTTAAGAAATTAACCAAAGTGAAGACTGAAAACAAAGCTGAATCTTCAAATGCTGCGAAGACTGCTGTACCTTCCATTCCATCTACCTCCACTGACAAGTGTGTACACATGAGAAATGGGTACCCAAGTCAAACTAATCTTCCTTTGTGATACAGGTTAAGAAGGGTGTCTGGTATCTAGATAGCGGATGCTCTAGACACATGACTGGTAAGAAGAACATGCTCACTGAGTATAAGGAAGAGAAGGGTCCCTCTGTGACTTTCGGTGGAAATGGAAAAGGACATACCCAAGGGTTTGGTGTACTCTCTAATGGTACAACAACCTTCAGAAGAGTCGCATATGTTGAAGGGCTGAAGCATAATCTTCTAAGCATCAGTCAGCTTTGCATCATGGATAACAAAGTAATCTTTACTAAGGAATCCTGCTTTGTCGCTGACAAAAAGGAGAAGATAGATCTCAGCGGTTATCGTTTGGAAAATGTTTATGTAATAAACATGGACTCAACAACCACTGAGAACTCCTGTTTCTTCTCAAACTCCTCATCTGATGTCAACTGGCTATGGCATAAAAGGCTCTCTCATCTAAACTTCAAGACACTGAATACTCTATCTGCTAAAGAGTTAGTTACTGGTCTACCTCAACGCTCATACGCCAAAGAGTCATTATGTTCAGCGTGTGAGAAAGGCAAGCAGACCAAAGCAAGCTTCAAGTCAAAGCAAGTCTCCTCAGTGTCATCTCCTCTACAACTTCTACACATGGATTTGTTTGGCCCTGTTAACAAACAATCCATCGCTGGAAAGAAATATACACTGGTCATAGTTGATGAATTCTCTCTCTATACCTGGGTAATGTTTCTCCGTTCAAAGAGTGACACCCCTGAAGAACTCATCACCTTTGTCAGGAAAATGGAAGTCCTGAACAATATGACCGTTCGCTCAATAAGGAGTGATCATGGGACTGAATTCAAAAACAGTTCTCTTGATTCCTTCTTTGGGAGTAAGGGTATTTCTCACAACTTCTCTTCAGTGAGAACACCGCAACAAAATGGAGTCGCTGAAAGAAGAAATAGAACTATCATTGAAGCTGCATGTTCAATGCTCAACGATTCTCACCTGCCTACTCAGTTTTGGGCAGAAGCTGTCAACACTGCTTGTTTTACGCAAAACAAGTCGCTGATCATCAAAAGATTCAAAAAGACAGCCTATGAACTTTTTCATGGGAGAAAGCCTTCAATTAGCTTTCTTCACATCTTTGGATGTCAGTGTTTCATACTGAACAACAGAGATGCCCTTGGAAAGTTTGATCCTAAGGCTGATGATGGAATCTTTCTTGGATATTCTTCTATCTCCAAAGCCTTCAGGGTCTTCAATCATAGAAGACAGACTGTAGAAGAAACGATTCACGTCACCTTTGACGAATCCCGTTCAGCGAATTCTAGACCTTCTGCTGATACTGAAGAACTAAATCAATGGATGTTTTCTCATCTTTGTGCCCACTCCTCATACTCATCCTGTTGAAGATGATGGTCCTACTATCATCCCAAACATGCAGACTAGTGAAGCTGAAACTTCATGGGTCTCAGCTGTTCCTCTAAACACTATGCATGCTTCTGAACCAAATGTCTCAGACCTTCCATCTACTTCTCAGCAATCAGTGAATGTAATGACTTCTGCACCTACTCCTTTCTTGACTGATATACCAGAAGTTGCTGAAGCCTCATCTTCTGCCCCTCCAGTTCAGGTTGAGTCAGCGACTCATGCTCCAGCTCAGCGATGGACTATTAATCACCCAATTGATCAAATACTTGGTGATCCAAACGCTGGTGTTCAGACTCGACGAAGTGCAGGTAACATTTGTTTATTTGTTAACTTTATTTCTCTGATTGAACCAAAGAAAACAGATGACGCCCTCCAAGATCCGAACTGGGTCAGCGCTATGCAAGAAGAGCTGACTGAATTTGAAAGAAACAATGTTTGGAAGCTTGTTCCTCGTCCATCTGACAAGTCAGTGATAGGCACTAAATGGGTCTATCGAAACAAGTTGGATGAACATGGAACTGTAACCCGTAACAAGGCTCGACTCGTTGCTCAGGGATACAGACAAGAGGAAGGTATAGATTACGACGAAACCTTTGCTCCAGTAGGAAGACTAGAAGCTATTCATCTATTCTTAGCTTATGCTGTACACAAAGACTTCAAAGTGTATCAAATGGATGTCAAGTCAGCGTTCCTTAATGGAAAGCTGAATGAAGAAGTCTACATGGAACAACCTCCAGGATTCTCAGATCCTAAGCATCCAGGTTATGTTTATACACTGGATAAGGCACTTTATGGCTTAAAGCAAGCTCGTCGTGCATGGTATGACACTCTCTCTACTTATCTCCATATTGAACAATTTGAGCGTGGTCAGATTGACAAAACTCTATTTTTCAGAAAAGTAAAAGGTCATATTATTCTTGTTCAAATATATGTCGATGATATTATATTTGGTTCTAATAACCCTGACCTTTGTACTTGTTTCTCTGAAAGGATGAAAGCAGAGTATAAAATGAGTATGATGGGTGAGCTAACATATTTCCTTGGTCTTCAGATAAAACAAAATGAAAAGGGAACTTTCATTAATCAGGGAAAGTATGTTAAAGATATGCTGAAGAAATTTGATTTAACTCAGAGTTCAGCTATGAAAACCCCTATGGCACCACCGCTGACACTAAACAAGGATTCTTCTGGAATACCTGTTAATGTCACGACGTACCATGGGATGATCGGCTCTCTTCTGTATCTTACAGCTAGCCGACCTGATATTATG
This sequence comes from Saussurea involucrata, assembly GCA_033807775.1. Lineage (NCBI taxonomy): Eukaryota > Viridiplantae > Streptophyta > Magnoliopsida > Asterales > Asteraceae > Saussurea > Saussurea involucrata. The sequence goes on along the minus strand of CM066327.1, from coordinate 90,732,885 downwards.
TACGCAACCTGTTTGTGTGCACGATATCAAGCTGAACCTAAGGAATCTCATATGATCGCTGTAAAGCGAATCTTTCGTTACCTTAAGGGTACTCCTAACCTAGGTCTTTGGTATCCCAAAGATTCAGGGTTTGATCTAATCGCCTATTCAGATAGTGATTTTGCAGGTTGCAAGATGGATAGGAAAAGCACCACATAAGGATGTCAGCTCCTAGGTGGAAAGCTGGTGAGTTGGACAAGTAAAAAGCAAAACTCAGTGTCCACCTCCACCGCTGAAGCTGAGTACGTAGCTGCTGGAAGCTGTTGTTCTCAGGTCTTGTGTGAGAAATCAACTACTGGACTATGACCTTCAGCTCTCGAAAATTCCAATCTATTGCGACAGCACAAGTGCCATCGCTATAGCCAACAATCCAGTGCTACACTCAAAGACCAAACACATCGAAATCAGGTATCATTTTATCAGAGATCATGTGATGAATGGTGATATAGAACTTCACTTTATCCCAACTGATTTTCAGTTAGCTGATCTTTTCACCAAACCTCTTGATGAGACAAGATTTAACTTTCTCATCAGCGAGCTTGGAATGTTGAAATTTGAAGAATAAACTCTTCAGCGGTTCGCATTTGATTAGCGACAGGATAAAACCAACTTGTATAACCCATTCTATCATCTTCTCTCTGAACAAACTTGATTCGCAGATGTTAAGGTATGATTTCTCTTTACTCGCCGACGTTCTCAAATGAATGCAAGATTTCAAAACAAATTGTATCGCTGAATATCTCTTGCTTATCAGCAATACTTTGAAATTTCTAAAACCTAACACTGATATTTCTATTCAGTGCTTCATGTTTTCGAAATGTCCCTGAGTATTTCAAAAACCTCAGGGACATCCTAAAATGTGAAAAGACGTTTGTGACGTAATCAAACGGATAAACCCTGACACGTTCTTTTTCTGACACACGTTTGTACGTTTCTTTTACTCATCCAATCAAACGCAAACATGTGTCCGTGTCATGATGAAAAACTTTCCCGCTCTAGTTTTTTCTCTCTCTATTCCCACTATATAAACCCCCTGCCCATAAATTCCTTTTATCACAGTTCTGGTATACTGTCCTTCATCCAAAGACCCTGAGAAACTACTTGATGTCATTCTCTGTGACACCAAATTTGGCACCACCAAAATCAAACCCGCCATTATCAGGCGTGCACTCAGCCTACCCATAGCTACCAAAGTAAAACGCTTTGTCCCTCTGCCAAACCATAAAAACCATGCTGATAGGGAAGCAATCACTGCCTTCTTTAATGCAATAGGTTACACACGGGACACATGGAGGGATAAATTGCCTGAGAAGAAACTGACCCTGATCAAGAAATCAAAGATGCCCAGCGAGATGAACTTCATCTTCGCTCACTTGATAAGCTGCAAGACAGCGAAGTCCGGCTCCTCTGATCAAGCCGCTCAACCTCAACAAGCAATGGGCTATGAATTGCTGAAATGTCTCCATGTTGACTGGGCCTCGATCATCTATGACGATCTTGCGTTCAGAGTAGATATGGCTGATAGACCATCATAGGTTCCATATCCCAGGTTCATCAGCGCCGTCTTTCTACAAGGACATGGGGACAAATACCCAAAAGAGGGTGATCTGAGACTCTCTCAGGTTGGCCCTAAGGTGCTCGACTTCAAGTCTATGCCAAACGAGGTACGTCTCTCTACTCTCTTACCTCTTCTCAATCCTCCTTCTTCTACTTCTGTAGCTACTTCAGCGGAAATCCCCACCACTGATACCCAGGCTGCACCCTCCACTCCTTCTCGTAAAAGGAAACACTCATCTTCTCAACTTGATTCCAAAAGGATCAAGAAAACCAAGGAGCAACCCTCCAAGCCATCAACGGCTGAAGACTCCACGACTCATCTTATACAAGAGTCGCTGGATAGTTTCGTGGTACGCTCTGCCACAGCTGCTCAAGCCACCTCTTGCATCCCAACCTCAGCATCTCTAAACACTGAGGTTATAAACTTGGAACTGAACCCACCTCCTTCAGCCTATCTACAGACAGAAGTGATTGTCAGCGGATCCAACGCTGAACCCCGCACCCAACAAATCTTCTCATCCTTCACTCCTCCCACTTTTTCTTTAGACACTCCACAAATTTTCCCACCGTTCTCAGGAACCAACGTCATCGTTCATGATTCAGCTGCTGATACTCTACATGCGATGATGGAAACAAACTTAGGATCTGTAGGCACATCCATGCGCCAAGGCACTCTCGAAGGCGTCATGGAATACCATTCAGGGTTACAAGGTTTCGACAACTTCGCCAACCCGCCTACAGGTATACACATAACTTAACCTACTCCTCTCTCAAAACCCCAAACTTCTGAGCTTTCCTCTATTCATAAGTTAATAACTTTTTCAGATCCTAATTTGGGAGATATCAACAACTCCCTGAAAGAAATGGAAACTAAAGTGGAATCTCTCACCACTACTCTCTCCACCAACTCTTCAGCGGTTACAGACGCTGGAGAAAATCTGAAAAAGTTGACTAAGATCGTTGATAAGAAAGCCTCCGGTGCTGATCTGGAGAAGGTGGATGGCAACATTGCAAGTTTTGCTGCTACTCTTGCTGAAAACTCTACTGCCATCAACAATCTCAACCTTTCCCATACTAACCTGTCTAGCGAAGTCACAACGCTGAAGACAGAAGTGTCCTTCTTAAGGACAGATGTCAGCACCGCCACCAATCTACTGCAGCAAATCCTCGAGCGTCTGAATGCTCCAACTTATACTCCATTGCATTTTACTCAGACGGATCGAGAGGATCCTCAAAGCCTCCATCCTGCTATATCTGGCCTAGACGACAGATTAGCAGTGGTTGAATTATGCATGGGACTCACTGGCAAAAAAGACAGTGATTCTCATACTGATGCTGATATTCCACTATCCCCCCAATCCATCATGTAGAAGAGGGGGAGAAGGATCAAGACCTTCCCCATAATGTTGAGGGGGAGAAGAAATCTCTTGAAGACCTTCCCCTAGCTGAGGGGGAGACAAGTTCTACTACTGCTGCTGCTGAACAACCTCAGGGAGTTAAAAACCCTGAGGGAACCGAGAAAACTCCCTCTGCTCTTGAGGGGGAGCAACTCGATGAGGAAACTGAAGCTGCTGCTGATGTGGCCGAACCTTACGCTGATGAGGACAAGTCTGAAGAAGAAGCTGAAGACGATGAAGCTGTCGACATCTCTGACGACGAACCATCATCATCTCATAAAAATGATGATGATGATGACGATGATGATGATGACTTCTTCTTCGTTGAGCCCAAGAAGGTCCCTGTGAAAGGGATTTCGATAAATGAACCATCAGGGGAGATGACTAAGACAAAGCCTGCAGCGTCTGAAGCTGATAAAGGCAAAAACAAAGGCCTCACTGCAGAAGGCAATCTGGCCATCCTTCATATAAAGCCAGTTTGTCAGGTACAATATCTTCTCTTCCCTTACACTGCATCCCTTCTGTATCCCTTCTCAATCTCAGTTCTCCTCTCCATAAAACCTCTATACACTTAACCACATTCTTTTCTCTATCTGTTTCTTCCCCAACTCTTCTTACATAAACGATCGCTGTGTTTCAGCTAGTCCTCTCCCCTGCTTGAGGATCTAGCTGAAGTCCCCACTGCTGCACCAACAATAATCCCAGCCACAAGAGCTGAAGAAATAATCCCGGTCTTGGATTTAATGTAATGCCCCGGATAAGTTCGTTAGTTAAAAGTTAGTTCCGTTAAAATTATTTGACTTTATAATTAATGTTTAGGGTGAATTTGGGTTAAATTAGGAGTTAAGGGTATTTTGGGTCATTAAGGGATAGCTTAGGGTTTAAAGGGTAAAAATGGGTTAGATATTATCCCTTAGTTAATCTGATATTTCAAAGCAGCAGATATTATCTAGATAAGCAATTTAGTGTGTGTGTGTTTTGGAAGAAAAGAAGAAAGGAAGAAAAGCTAGCTTAAGGCATCATTTGGTGTACTTGGAAGAGATTACAGGTATGTTTCCTTTACAATTTATGTTTGTAATTGCTAATAGGAAGTTTCTGTCGGATTAAAATCATCAAAATCGATCTGGTATAAATCACAGTCGGATTCTGGGTAGAAATAGGGCAAACCGTCAGAAGTGTCCGGACACTATGAATGTGTCCGGGTGATTTTGTTGGGAGTGTCCGGGTAACTTTGTTGGTGGTGTCCTGATAGTGTTCTGCAGATGTCCGGACGAGTTATTTATCCGGGTAAGTCTTCTTTTCATTAAGTTTCCGGTTAAAAATGAGTTGCCGGATAGTATCCGTAATTCTTTAGTGTCCGGATGCTAATCGGATTAGTTGTGCTGTCCGGATTAGGGGTGCTGCCCGGAAAAGTTATGCTGTCCGGAAAAGTAGTGTTGTCCGGATAAACTTTGGTTTCCGGATACTTTGGCTGATTCGTCAAATTGATGAGTGTAGATGCTTTTAAGTGTCCAGTAGCCTGAGTCTTGTTAATTCGCGTATAGGAACTGAATAAGGACCGAAAGTACTGTGGACTTGACTTGAGTTCGGATTGGGGAAGACAATTGAGGATAAGAGTTAGATAGAGTTATCTAAAGCTCTTAATCCTAGCAAGCTCTATGTGTTCAAAGTGGTAAAACAATATTTGTACATGATTGTTTCAGATACTGTGAATCGAAGGTGAAAGCAGAATTCTTTGTGGAGGACTGAAAAGAGTGTTGTTAAACAAACAGGTGAGTTTTACTTGAAAATGTTTTTAAACTAGAATACATATATGTGTGGAATGGATATATGATTAAGGTGTGAATATTATGTGTTTATAATATAGTAAGGTATTATATCCATATGTGCATTACACTACGCAAGTGTACATTAGTCGGGTTCTGGTGTGCGGACCGATGGGTAGCCGGGTTCCGGTGTGCGGACCGGTGAGTAACCGGGTTCCGGCGTGCGGACCGGTAACGTTGATTTTTATTAGTTGGCTTGCTACCAACTAGTATGGCCAGTTGTGGAGGAATAAGGTGGGATGAGATGTACGAGTCTTGAATGGTATTGATATATGTATAGTATATGGATGTGTATGAAAAGTTTTATATAAATGGTTTTGATAAAAAGGTTTACTAAACTGACAGGGATTTCCTCACTAGACCATTAGGTCTAACCCTCATTTCTGTTTTAAAATATGTATTCCAGGTGGCGGATCGGGTAAGAGCAAGTAATTAGGACTCTTGAGGGATAACTTTTGTGAAGAAGTTGGTTATGAAGTTATGGATGTATTTTGTACTTATGACTTTGTTATTAGTCAACATGTAATTTAATTCGCAAAAGGTTTGTACGGATTTACTTATTATGTTTACCATGACTATGGGACCGAATGTGAAATACGATGTATCTTTTGATCATTTTATGATATAAAATGTATGTTATTTGTCTATATGATTCGCGGGTTGTTACAGATGGTATCAGAGCCCTAGTTTAAGGGATTTAGGTATTAGTACTTGTACCTAGACTTAAACTGCATTTGAAGTAGGGTGTCCCTATTGTTTTAGAACCTGGGGATGTTAAGTATAAAAAAGTAAAAGGAACATCATGTAAGGTAATTTCAGAGTTACACCTGGCAGTGTAATTGTGATCTTACAGGTACATGTTGAACTAGAATACCTTGTTATATGGGGTATATGCTTATGTGTATATTAACCTTGTCTGAATCAACAGAATGGCAAGTGGTACGAGACAAACAAATCGGGAAGGAAGAGGAAGCCTGAATAGAACCAATCCAACAGCCGGAGGAAGGGGGAGAGGGGGAGAAAGAGGCAGGGGCAGGACTGGAGGCAGAGTATAGGGACGAGGCACAAAGTTTGTTACGAGAGACGACTTGGTTGCTGAGATGGGAAGATTACCAGCCAATATTCAAGCCATGTTTAACCAGACGCATAATACTAAAACGGAAAGACCATATCCTAACTTGGAAGACGAGATGCCTATCACACCTACAGTCGTATCAGTACCAAGAAGGTGTGACTATAAGATGTTTTTAAGCTGTAAACCACCAACTTATGGAGGGGATAGAGATCCAGTGAAGACGATGCGTTGGCTGAAGGAAATTGAAGTTGTATTTGAAACCAGCAAATGTGCGGAAGAGGATAAGTTGTTATACGGAACTGCAATGTTGAAGGCAGATGCTTTATATTGGTGGGAGGCCCTTATTGACTCCAAGGAATCTGATGTATACTCAACCTTTACTTGGGGCGAATTCTCAAGGGCATTCAAAGAACAGTTTTGTCCCCAAGCAGCAGTCAGACAATTGGAGGAGGAATTCCTGAGCCTACATCAAGAGAATTTATCAGTTAGAGACTATACTGCTTGTTTCCTAGAGAAGTCGCATTTTGGAGAATATTATGTTGCCACAGAGAAAATGAAGATGGAAAGGTTCATATTTGGATTGAATTCGGAAATTCGAAAGTTAGTGACTGCAACGAGACCTGATACCTTTTCAGCAGCAGTAAATGCCGCAGAAAATGTAGAGCGGGATAATAGGAGGGATGCTGGTGATAAAAGTATGGGAAAGAGAAAATGGGAAGGACCACCACATGATCCGAAGAAATCTAGATTTCAGAGATTCGATAATCGTCCACCTTTCCGACCAATGGAAAGACCTTGTCCGAAGTGCCACCGTATCCATCAAGGAAACTGTCAAATTGAATCGCGGGTTTGTTATAGGCTTGGGAAGACCGGGCATGTTATTAAAGATTGTCGATTAACGCAGTTTTGTTTCTTGTGTAATTCTCCGGATCACCTTCAGTCAGATTGTCCGCGAGGTAGAATACCACAAGGGGGCACATCAGGGAAACCAGTAATTGCTAGACCAGTAGTTCCAAGAATAGAACCACCTAGAACAAGGGGTCGTACATTTCAAATGACAGCTAAAGAGGCGGAGGAAACTCTGGATGTGGTTACAGGTACATTTTTCATAAACTCTACACGTGCTAAATTGTTGTTTGACTCCGGTGCAAACCGTTCTTTTGTGTCTCCTTCATTTGCTGCTCACATGCATTTAGAGCATAAAATGTTAGAACATGCCTTACTGGTAGACACTGCAAATGATAACCAAGTGTCAGTTAAAGAAATTTTTGATTGCTATGTGATAAATATAGAGGGGTGTGGAGTACCGATACAACTATATCCTATAGCCTTGATCGAGTTTGATGTGGTAGTAGGGATGGATTGGTTAGCTGAGAATCAGGCTAAAATAGTTTGTGATAAGAAAATAATCAATGTCGTTTTACCTGATAAGAGGTCAGTAGTGATTTATGGTGATCGTAAGAATCATCAGTCTAGCCTAATATCTATGGTAAAAGCCCATAAATGTGTCAGCAAGGGTTGCTCGAGTTACTTAGCCTATGTGATAGATAGTAGGCATGAAAAGATAAAGTTGGAAGATATCCCTTTTGTTAGTGAATTTTCTGAAATATTCCCTGAAGACTTGAATAGTCTTCCGCCCATTAGACAAGTAGAGTTTGGTATAGATCTGATTCCTGGAGCCGCTCCTATTGCCCGTGCACCGTATCGTCTGGCACCTCCAGAGATGAAAGAGATGATGACACAACTACAAGACCTATCCGACAAAGGCTTCATCAGACCTAGTTCTTCGCCGTGGGGAGCGCCAGTTTTGTTTGTGAAAAAGAAGGACGGTTCAATGAGAATGTGTATTGACTACCGGGAGCTGAATTAGCGCAAGATCAAGAACAAGTATCCACTTCCAAGAATTGATGATCTTTTTGATCAATTAGTTGGAGCTTGTTATTTCTCCAAGATTGATCTCAGATCTGGCTACCATCAGTTGAAGGTTAAAGAAGAAGATGTTCTAAAGACTGCTTTTCGTACAAGGTACGACCACTACGAATTCTTAGTAATGCCGTTTGGACTGACGAACGCTCCAGCTGCTTTATGGATTTAATGAATCGGGTATGTAAGTCGTATCTTGATAAATTCGTTATTGTATTTATTGATGACATCCTTATCTATTCCCGATCCAAAGAGGATCACGCACAACATCTTCGTTTGATTCTGGAGTTGCTGAAGAAAGAAAAGTTGTACGCTAAGTTCTCTAAATGTGAATTCTAGTTGCGGGAAGTTCAGTTTCTGGGGCATGTCGTTTCAGAAAAAGGCATTCAAGTAGATCCGATGAAAGTGGAAGCGATTGAAAGATGGGAACCGCCAAAGACGCCAACCGAAGTACGTAGTTTTCTGGGTCTAGCTGGCTACTATCGGAAATTTATAAAAGACTTCTCTCGAATCGCGACGCCATTGACTAAGCTGACTCGAAAGAATCTAAAGTTTGAATGGAGAGCAGAACGGGATGAAGCATTCAGAATATTGAAAGAGAAACTCTGCAGCGCGCCAATATTAGCATTGCCAGAAGGTTCTGATGATTTTGTTGTCTACAACGATGCTTCCAAACTAGGATTAGGATGTGTACTTATGCAACGTGGAAAGGTGATTGCTTATGCTTCTCGTCAACTGAAGGACTGTTGGTTCCCGTTTTGTTTTAAACAAGATTATCAGATCTATTAGTTCAAGTTTATGTTTGATGCAGAAGCGTATTTGAAGAACTAACAAATATGATTGATAGATTTAGAACACAATATAAATAAACAGTGAACAGGAAATAATATCTCAAAGTTTACTGAATATATATATATATATCAAGAACAGATTTAAGAACAGTGAGTAAGCAAAGCTTTAAAACAGATATGACTCTCAATGTATATAAGCTATATGTTCTTGATGTTTTTATCTCTTAATTCTCGATTAGGAAGAACTCAACATGAGTCTTCCTTATATACTACTCTAAGGGGACCATAAAGCATAAGCTACTATTCAGAACGGACGGTATGAATAGTGGAACGGATGGCATGAACAGTTGGACGTGCTGTATTGCATTTAATGCAGCAGACGTCTATTATGTACTAAGCCCTATTGAATCCAATAAGAGTTTGACACGTTGAAGATGGACAGGGCATGCTACCATGCAAGTTGATGAACAGGTCCAGTAACAGTAGCAAGATATTATAAACATCTTCAGGTCTTTTAGAGCGGACCACAGAGACTCTGTAAAGTGTTACAGAGGTTCTGCGGTCTGGTCCTTTGTAGAGCAGTCTTCACCGGATTCCGAGTCTTTGGTCTTCTTTGTGCGTATGACAGAGCTTCTGTAGGACGCCTCTTTAGCTTCTGTAGCTTCTTGACCTTGATCTCTCGGTAAGTTCGACAGAGCCTCTGTAAGAGGCTTTCTTTACTTAGCCTATTTTTCATTACTTCTAAATACTTCTATGATTAGGAAGATTGAAGCTAACAATCTCCCCCCAAGTAGTGAAAAATAAAAAATTTGAACTTGAGTTAAGTTAGGCTAAGTTAGATAAAATAGAGGTTAAACAATACCTCGAAAGTTCTTTCATTTAGAAGTATGCCAGAGGCATTTTATATTTGAGTACAATGAAAGATAAACTTTAACATGGTTTGCAGAGATTGGTTGTTTGAGAATCAGATTTTGGCGTCTTTGAAATCGTTGAAGCTTCTGTTGTCTCTTCCGACTTCTCTGATCTCTTTGTAGAAACTGATGCAGAGTTCTCTTAAGCGTATTGTAGCATCAATCTCTCTGATGAGGGTATCTGCAGCGTCTCTATCCATTTGCTTGGTATCTCTGTATTTTACAAGGTTTGCTCTGAACTTGTTCAGAGTACTAGTTGCGTACTTCTGACAATCCATGCTTACAAAAAGTTTGACTTCGCCTTGTGGGTTTTGAAATACTAACCCGAATCTTGGTTCTGTAATGATTGAGTTGGGCACGACGTCAGGTGGGCATCGATCCTCTGGTGGTCGTAGATTCAGATGTTTAAGACCAAGATCCTTTCCCAGCTGAAAGTCTGTCAGACTGTAGATTAGAAGCCTTTCCCTCATTGCTTTTCTCAACACTTGATAGGCTCTGGTGTTTGGCTCTGTGTTGTAGTTGTCCTTCGTCCATTCCATAAGTTCAGGTAGATCATAGGGATTCAGATTCCTTATGTCAGCATCAGTGAAGGTGGTGTCTGAATTGTTTACCCTTTTGACTCTGTAAAGATTGTACCTGACTCTTGGATAGGTTCTTGTTAAGGAGAACCTGCAGAAGATTACCTTTTTGATTTTATGAATTGAGAAGACTTCTGCTTTGGTTCTTGGCTTTGTTCTGCTGAAGATGTTCTCAAATTCTTCTCTGATGTTCGGATTTGTGATTTGGTCTGTTGGATGGAGGTTCTGAAAGGGTTGTTTGTAGAGATATTTGTACACCATTTCTTCCATTTCTTCATATGTTGGACCATGTGGTGGTACTTGTCTTCTGAGACTCTCCATCTGTTGAACAACTTCTGCAGCTCTGCCAATAAGTGGAATGTCTGACAGGGGCTTTAATCCATATGCCCAGTCCTCTTCTTCAGGCTTTGGAGTTTGAAAGGCATCAAAGGAGCTCTTCATCAATTTTTCTGTAGGATTGGGCACTGATTTCTTTTTCTTGGGCTCTTCTGTCATTTTTGCCTTTCCCGTGTCTTTGGCTTTTGGAGGTGCAAAACCTGTTGCTTCTGTAGGTTTGGTTGTTTGTGCTTCTGTTGGAATGATGGGAGTTGCCTCTGTAGGTTTTGACACTTGTGTTTGAGAGGACTTTTGTGGCGTTGGTTCTGTTGGCTTGATTTGCTCTGTAACCTCTGTTGGAGGTTCTTTGGTGACTTTTTCTGTGAGCTCGGTTTCTGTTTGTGAAGGTTGGATATCAAATCTTCTTGCCATTTTGAAAGATAATGTGAACCTGTGCCTTTCTTCTTCTCTCTACGCCATTCGTTCAGTCATTGTTTTGTGCATATTCCTTAGAACAGAAGAAGCAGAGGTCGTTGCTCTTTTTGGTTTGTGGGCAATAGACTTTCTTCTTGGGATGGATTGGGATTTTTCTGTTGGTTTTGTAGTTTGGGAGGGAAGATCTTCTTCTGTGGAGGATGACAGATGTTGAACATCTACTCCAAACCTTGTAGGGAATTCCACAGAGGTGGGTGTTGCCTCTGTGGTCTTTTGAGCTTCTGGTACATGGGTTTCTTTAGCGGTTGATTCCACAGAGATGGGTGTTGTCTCTGTGGTCTGTTGAGTTTGTTGATCTTTGGTTTGTTGTGGAGGGTCTTGGCTGATTGGTTCTGCTGCGATTGGTGGAGCATGTAGTCCTCTGGTCGTAGCTTTCTCCCTTATATTCTCCCCCTCAGGATGATCTGATGGACCAGGATGGTCATCATCAGAGTCATCCTGACTCTTATCAGAAGTACCCTCTGCTCTGCAGGAAGCTTTGGGTTTCTTTGGTAGTTCTGCTCCTGCGGCCATCAACTTCGTACATACATCATCACAGAGGCCGATTAGAGTTGCAAGCTCTGCTTCTGTGTTGAAGCGCATTTTGCCGACATTTTTTCTGAATTCTTTAACGTAGTTGGCATTTGCAGAAGTGAAGGAGACGATGACTTCTGTGACCTGGTTTATCACATTTTGCCCGAGCTCTGTTAGCTGTGCTCTGGTCATGTAGTATTTTGGCTGCATCAGTATTGTGTTGCGCATTGCTTCTGCTTGAACTTTTTGCAGAGCCTTCTGTAGATCTGTAGGTGTGAGGCTCTGTGATTTGTTGGATTGCTTGTTCATTTGTTCAAGGAAATGCTTGACTGATTCCTTGAATGCAGATGTTGCAGCTATTCCGAAATCTTTAGCAGCAGAAGTGGCTGTAGTTGTGGCAGTTGTTTGAGCAGAAGACTTCATCTCTGTTATGGCGGATTTCACCTCTGTTGTAACGTCCCAAAAATTACAAGGAATTTAAAATTTTAAAACATGCATTTCATTATAAAACAATCACAATTTAATAATTCGTAACTCAAATGAAGTTAACGTCGTTAACTCGAAAAGTCAATAAAGTTTATGCCGCGGAAATTTCATAAAATAAAATCCAAAGGTTTGAAAGTGAAACTTAAACAATTCTCGACACTCCGCGCCTAGTGTGTGTACCGTCAAGCCCGACTGCCGCTCGCACATGAAATCACAACATATTGGGAAAAGGGTAAGCTAAACGCTTAGTGAATCCTATCACACACGCAGGTAGCAACCCCACGTATGTCGCCCCTACTCGCCAGTAGGCAACATCACCATCACCACGGATATAAATCCACATAATAATTAACGTATAAATACGAACCTCGGTCCCACCGAGCACACCAAAAATATATCGACACAAGCTCAGTCCCACCGAGCCCTCGGTCCCACCGAGTAAAGACATTGATACAAGCTCAGTCCCACCGAGCCCTCGGTCCCACCAAGTAAAGACATTGATACAAGCTCAGTCCCACCGAGTCCCCGGTCCCACCGAGTAAAGATAATACAATTGTACTAGCTCAGTCCCACCGAGCCTCCCAGTCCCACTGAGGTGTACACAAGCATACATAATTCACATACACATTCAACAGATCACAACTAGATATCACATCCCAACTAATTCACGTAAACACGTAATAACACATAATAACACGTAGCACAAAATAACGATATGCATGAAATTCCTAACTACGCGGTGAGAGAACTCACCTCAAAACAACGCGACGCGCTCCCGAGCCGCAACACCAGCACGTCAACCTTCCTCACTTTTTCCCACCTAAATACGCACTAAGAACGTCAACGGAAGGTCCCAACTCACGACACTTTTACTAGTTTAACAAAACTAAAATTCCAGCTTTTATACTAAAAACGCAGGTCTGTTCGGGACCCATTTTACCCCTGCTAAACTAATCAAACCAAAAATCTAATTCCACATTCAGGAAGTTCAATGTCTTACGGTTCCAGGGACGTATCGCACGCGTCCTAACGATATTCCTAGCACTCTATATGAATTTTACAAAAACACCTCTCAGAGCAGCTAAAACAGGACCTGTCCGTATAAAATGGCAATTTGACACTAGCTATGGCCCGAACTGGTTTTTCCACAAAACAAATAAAAGTTACTAGACTCAGATTGGGAACTTTTGGCACCAGTTCCATCCCAATACGACATTCCTAACAGAATATATAGCTTATACAAAACAGGACAGAAACTGCACGATTTACATAAAATGATAACTTTTGAACTTGAACCCAATAAGTTATCTTAATCCAAACAGACCCACGAAGAAACATGACTTACTGAATTAGGGTTAACATGGGCTGAACAAACCATGCACCACCCACTACCGCCTCCGGCGGTGGTGGTGGCTGGCGGTATTCTCGCGACGAACAAAACGAAAAGACACGGAAAGGAAAACGAACGATTACCTCGCTGCAACTCCTCCTTCTTCTCGATTCCGGTAGCAAGCAGCGGCGTTCCTCTCCTTCCCGCCGTCTCTCACTCTCCGGCGAACACTCTCCCTCTCTCTTCTCTCGCCGGCGACCACACTCCCTTTCCCTCTCGATTTCCCTCTCTCTCTCTCTCTCCGGTTTCCCTCTCTCTCGGCCGAACACCACCAAAAGGGGGAGGGGGATGACTAAAGGGTTCTTGGGGAGTTACTAGCATGAAACCGAAGGGGAAGAGGAAGGGGGGGGGGGGACGGTCCAAGGGTCTACTCCAAGCAAGTTTGGGGTTTACCCCACTTTAGTCCCTCAACTATTCCCTAACTCACAATCTATACCACAAGACACCTATGCTAACCTTTGGTCCGACTCGACTAACCCTGCTAACGGAACCCACGTTAAACATAAAAGCTTTTCCCACAAGAAATAAACAAATAAAATACGTACCGGGGTACGGGCTTTACAACTCTCCCCCGCTTGAATTAGACTTCGTCCTCGAAGTCTATGCCCGTGAATAGCTATAGATAGGTCTCTCACATCTCAACCTCAGGTTCCCAAGTTCACTCGGAACCCTTTCGGTGTTTCCACTGGACCTTCACTAACTGGAATTTAAGATTTTCCACACTGCCTAAAAATCTCTCGAATACTTTTCTTACCACAAAACTCCTTCAAGTACACCGCAAGTATGATTGGAGGAACACTCCAACAACTGGATTCATTCCTAGTCAAACGACTTCGGTTGTCTCCCAACCATAGATAATCCAAACATCCCGATTCAAATTTCAAGCTCTAACCATTCTAAAGTTGCTCACCAATATACCCTACAAGATACTCGAATTCGATCATTCCTATCATTAACTGTCGATTAACTTTCACGAGTTCTAATAGACTCCCACAATTTATTTCACATGAATTATCAAACCAGTAAATTTATAATCATCCACGAAGGTCATTCCACCACAACCATTCACCACAAGCAAACATCTCAGGATTTCTACTACCATCAACATAATTTCCTTAAAATCGGCTACAATTCCCCAATTACACTAAGGCATTTGGCCTCAAGCCCAAAAGTCGACACCTAAGTATACTATTTACCTCAAAAATTCTACGCATTTATCCTCTTTATTACAAAGGGCATCATTCCCTAACCGATACTATTCGGCCTACAGTACCCACACGCGTGGGATACCCAACCTTCCACCATCGACGTATCTTCCACACTAGCTCTACGAAGCCTAGTTACACCCCAACGCCTACCTCTCAGGTACGTCTCAAGTCCCGGCACATCAGAGCTACCTCTCAGGTAAGTGCCCAAGACTGTATCCTCTTAGTGCCTACTGGAAAGTCAAGGTCATAACACATGAATAACGGAGTCCCACCCCGAGATACCCAACCGACCATTAAGACCGAGCAATTGACCCATGACTATCACGGACAAAATTCGGAATTTCCCCCGAAACTCTCTCGCGTTTGGCATTTTCCTCCAAAACTGCCACCTCCTGAGCACTACCTATCGACACGAGAAGAGGTGCAACCACTGTTAACCGTTGACACAAGCCCCACGGTGGCTCACCATCCAGATGTCGACTAAGTGCGTCCGTAACAACATCCGCTTTACCGGGGTGGTAAAGTATCTCACCATCCTAATCCTTGACCACGTCAAGCCACCTCCTCTGACGCATGTTGAGGTTTTGCCGGTCATCAAGTACTGGAGGCTTTTATGGTTAGTGTATACACTTGACGCCATACAAATAGTGCCTCCAAATCTTGAGAGCAAACACCACCAAATCTTACATACCCTCGCTCAAAGTCAACATCGGAGCCTCGCATAACGCCTGCGTAGCTCCTCAAAGCCCTCTGCTGCTCTTCACCCCAACTAAAAGCCGCAGATTTCTTCGTCAATCGGGTCATCGGTAAAGCAATCTTGGAGAAATCCTGAATGGATCTCCGGAAGTACCCTGCTAACCCAAGAAAACTCCGTACTTCAGTGAGAGTCTTTGGCACTTCCCACCGCATCACAGCCGTAATCTTGGCCGGATCCACCATAATACCATTCTGGTTCACGACATGCCCTCGAAAGTGGACCTCTCGTAACCAGAACTCACACTTGGAGAGCTTAGCATACAGCTTCTCCCGCCTCAAAACTTCCAAAACTTCTCGCAAATGCATCTCATGCTCTTCCTTCGACTTCGATTACACAAGAATATCGTCGATTAACACGATCACCGATCGATCCCACATAGGGCTACATACCCGGTTCATGAGGTCCATGAACGCTGCGGGTGCATTGGTGAACCCGAGAGGCATCACCACCAACTTGTAAATGGCCATAATGCGAACGAAAGGCCGTCTACTCCGTATCCTCTCTCCTCACCCGCATCCGATGATACCCCGATCTCAAATCAACCTTAGAGAACCACGAGGCTCCCTGAAGCTGATCGAACAAGTCATCAATCCTTGGCGGAGGATAACGATTCTTCACCGTAAACTTATTCAACTCACGGTAGTCTATACACATCCGTTGGGACCCGTCCTTCTTTTTCACAAACAGAATCGGGGCTCCCCACGGTGGACAACTCGGCTTGATGAACTCCTTTTCGATAAGTTCCTGCAACGAGTGTACAACTCCTTCATTTCCGGTGGAGCCAGGCGATAAGGTGCCTTGGCCACCGGAGCAACATCCGGAATCAAATCAATGCGGAACTCTACCTGTCGCTCGGGAGGTATCCCCGGTAACTCCTCGGGAAAATACATCGGCAAACTCCCGTACAACTGGCACATCCTCCGCAGACTTCTTCTCTCCGTCGACGCGCGTGTCGATCACATACGCCAAAAATCCCTGACCACTTTGCTGCAAGTACCTCCGAGCCCTCGCAGCCGAACATATCGCTGAGGTCCGCCTGGGCAAGCCGCCCGGAACTAGCATTTCTCCCCCGCTTGGGGTTCGAACTCGTACTTGTTTGCGACGACAAACACCAGAGATCTCCAAAGTGCACCCCCGGTACACGTCAGTAACCGTCAAGGTCCTGTCTTCAGCAACTACAACCACAAGTGGACAGCCTAACCGTCCTACAACTCAGCCCCAAACACTCACTGACTATGTGAGACACGGAAGGATGAGTAGCCCCGCTATCAATCGTCACCACAACAAGCACCGAGTTAACCAAGAACGTACCTGTCACCACTTTATACGTAGCTTGTGCCTCCTCCACTCCCAGTTGACAAACTCTACCACAGGCCGCCTCCATCACTACAGCAAGTGAAGCATACTGCGCGGTACTCACGAACTCCCTGATCTTGGTACGTAACATATCCTTGTACCGTGTCCTCTTCATGTCCTCAAAGCAGCATGCTAAGGATAGAATAATGTCATTTCCGTGAACTTTCGGTTCACCTCCTTTATGGCCTCCGCAGTCTGACAGAGCTCCAAGAACTCTTTGGCACTCCTCTCCATCTCCACTAGAGGCACATGCTCTACACGAAACATACGACGAACTCCTCCCAGGTCAAGTAGTGCGCCCGTTAAGCGTCAAAGCAGAAGCACACCAGTCTTTCGCTCCGTCTCGTAACAGATTCACCGCGAAGCGAACCTTCTAGTTCGCAGGACAACCACCGGTAAGGAATGTGCACTCCATAATCGATCCCGACTCTCTTGTTCGGGGCTGCCCACCCGCAGGGGGTGGAATCGCCGCGATGCGCTCCTCCATCGACATTATTACCTCATCACGAATGGCGGTAATAATTTCGGGGATCGCCTCCTCAAAACATGTGTCACCTCGACCGCAAACATCTCACGAATCTGATCAGCAATAATTCCAGCATCAGCATCTGGATCAACATTATTGTTCCTCCTTAACGAGCTACTAGCACACATTAAAACCTGCTAACTACGCTCACACTCAACTCTTCGGATTCTCCGTGACTTTCCCCGACTCGAGCACGGATCTTGTGCTTCAGATAGTAGGAGCTCTGCTACTACCCTTCACACCTATCCTTACTCGTTTCGAGTCCTGTCCCGGGATGTCCAAGTAGTTGCTTACCACAAACAAACACATATGCCCATTCCAGAATATGCAAACACTTTTCCTAGCTCCCTAGAAAAGTCGTAATACCCCACCACCCTTGCTAGAACGGAACCCCCACTAGCCCTGACGAGTCGCCTCGTAAACGCACAGTCGTATACAGTGAAACCAGATAGACATTCGAATATAAGATTCTATCCTACAACGGTTGGACTCAAACAAGAGCTGCGCAATAGAACTAAATCCAACATTCTAAGGCTATTCAGTTCCTACTGCATACAACCTAAGGTGCATTCACATAACAACCTATCAAGGCTAGCATGAGTTCCTAATAGCAAGTAACAAGTATACAGTACCACAAAATCCACGTAAGCAATCTAGCATACATACTCCTATGTTCTTGAAAGCAATCTAGCATACGTACTCATATGTAAACGCTATTCCCAGCTCACTAGGAATTTCATCTCATCCCACTACTCTTGCTACAACGGAATCCCTGTTAGCCATAACGAGTTGCCTCGCGAATACCCAGTCGCACGCAGCGTGAATCAAATAGACATTCGAATACAAGATTCTATCCTAGAACGGTTGGACTCAAACAAGAGCTGCGCAATAGAACTAAATCAAATATTCTAAGGCTATATGATTCTTACTGCATGCAACCTATAGGGCCTTCACTTGACAACCTACTATAACTAGCATTGATTCCTACTAGCAAGCAGTCATCGTACAGTACAGTGTAAACAACCTAGGCAATCTAGCATGCATACCCTATGCCTAGAAAGCAATAAATACACTAAGTGTTGTACCTTCCCAATTGGCGTCGGTTGATTGTACACACTGCGCCCACGATCACCGTTTCCCAAACGGGCTTTCTCCGTTCATTTATTTTCAAAGATTTTAATAAGAGAGTTTAAAAAACTTCATAGCCGCAACTTGAGACCAAACACACCGAGATGTGTTTGATTCACTCAAGCTGTGCTCTGATACCAAGTTGTAACGTCCCAAAAATTACAAGGAATTTAAAATTTTAAAACATGCATTTCATTATAAAACAATCACAATTTAATAATTCGTAACTCAAATGAAGTTAACGTCGTTAACTCGAACAGTCAATAAAGTTTATGCAGCGGAAATTTCATAAAATAAAATCCAAAGGTTTGAAAGTGAAACTTAAACAATTCTCGACACTCCGCGCCTAGTGTGTGTACCGTCAAGCCCGACTGCCGCTCGCACCTGAAATCACAACATATTGGGAAAAGGGTAAGCTAAACGCTTAGTGAATCCTATCACACACGCAGGTAGCAACCCCACGTATGTCGCCCCTACTCGCCAGTAGGCAACATCACCATCACCACGGATATAAATCCACATAATAATTAACGTATAAATACGAACCTCGGTCCCACCGAGCACACCAAAAATATATCGATACAAGCTCAGTCCCACCGAGCCCTCGGTCCCACCGAGTAAAGACATTGATACAAGCTCAGTCCCACCGAGCCCTCGGTCCCACCAAGTAAAGACATTGATACAAGCTCAGTCCCACCGAGCCCCCGGTCCCACCGAGTAAAGATAATACAATTGTACTAGCTCAGTCCCACTGAGCCCTCGGTCCCACCGAGCCTCCCAGTCCCACTGAGGTGTACACAAGCATACATAATTCACATACACATTCAACAGATCACAACTAGATATCACATCCCAACTAATTCACGTAAACACGTAATAACACATAATAACACGTAGCACAAAATAACGATATGCATGAAATTCCTAACTACGCGGTGAGAGAACTCACCTCAAAACAACGCGACGCGCTCCCGAGCCGCAACACCAGCACGTCAACCTTCCTCACTTTTTCCCACCTAAATACGCACTAAGAACGTCAACGGAAGGTCCCAACTCACGACACTTTTACTAGTTTAACAAAACTAAAATTCCAGCTTTTATACTAAAAACGCAGGTCTGTTCGGGACCCATTTTACCCCTGCTAAACTGATCAAACCAAAAATCTAATTCCACATTCAGGAAGTTCAATGTCTTACGGTTCCAGGGACGTATCGCACGCGTCCTAACGATATTCCTAGCACTCTATATGAATTTTACAAAAACACCTCTCAGAGCAGCTAAAACAGGACCTGTCCGTATAAAATGGCAATTTGACACTAGCTATGGCCCGAACTGGTTTTTCCACAAAACATATAAACGTTACTAGACTCGGATTGGGAACTTTTGGCACCAGTTCCATCCCAATCCGACATTCCTAACAGAAGATATAGCTTATACAAAACAGGGCAGAAACTGCATGATTTACATAAAATGATAACTTTTGAACTTGAACCCAATAAGTTATCTTAATCCAAACAGACCCACGAAGAAACATGACTTACTGAATTAGGGTTAACATGGGCTGAACAAACCATGCACCACCCACTACCGCCTCCGGCGGTGGTGGTGGCTGGCGGTATTCTCGCGACGAACAAAACGAAAAGACACGGAAAGGAAAACGAACGATTACCTCGCTGCAACTCCTCCTTCTTCTCGATTCCGGTAGCAAGCAGCGGCGTTCCTCTCCTTCCCGGCGTCTCTCACTCTCCGGCGAACACTCTCCCTCTCTCTTCTCTCGCCGGCGACCACACTTCCTTTCCCTCTCGATTTCCCTCTCTCTCTCTCTCTCCGGTTTCCTTCTCTCTCGGCCGAACACCACCAAAAGGGGGAGGGGGATGACTAAAGGGTTCTTGGGGAGTTACTAGCATGAAACCGAAGGGGAAGAGGAAGGGGGGGGGGGGGGGGACGGTCCAAGGGTCTACTCCAAGCAAGTTTGGGGTTTACCCCACTTTAGTCCCTCAACTATTCCCTAACTCACAATCTATACCACAAGACACCTATGCTAACCTTTGGTCCGACTCGACTAACCCTGCTAACGGAACCCACGTTAAACATAAAAGCTTTTCCCACAAGAAATAAACAAATAAAATACGTACCGGGGTACGGGCTTTACATCTGTGGACAGATTGTCCATTTTGGTGTTCAGATTTCGTAAGGCTGTTGATGTTGTCTCTGCAAAAGATGTGAAAGAGCTTTGCAACTCTTTCATGGTTTGGTTCACAAAGGTGACAAGGGTTTGGAACTAATCCCTTGATACTTGTGTCCCTGTTGTAACCTCTGGAGGAACACATTCGTCTCCAGAGTGAGTCCCTGCTCCTGGGACACCTTCGTTCACCCTTGTTTGTATGATGGGGGTGGAAGGATTTCCATCTGATCTTTGAGAAGAAACAAGAGTTTCAGTCTCTACAGAAGTTTTGGGAAGAACAGTGTCCAAATCCACTCCAGAGGTGGGTATCAGAATGTTCTTCTGTTGACTTGGAGACTTGTCTAGAGTCTCTTCGTCTATGTGCTCACTACTTCTCTCTGAAAGAAGCGTTGGCCCTAATTTGTGCGTGGCAGAGGAAACGAATTCCTCTGTAGGGTGTTCTGATGTGATCTGGGGCGATTGATCATGAACTATAGGTGAGTCTCTCTGAGGAGACTCCCTAGGAATGGATTCCCCGGTTTCTGTGGGCGCAGAAGTCGAAAGAGTGACCTCTGGCTGGATGGGTTGGGTTTGGATCGAGCTGTGCTGCTCTTTTTCAATAACTCCTTCTGCAGCTAGACCTGCGGAGTTAGATGTGTGGGTTGCACTGGGAGGGGGTGATGGATGTGTGCCTTCTGCAACTTCGGCATCTTTTCTTGTTTCTTCCTCTGTTAAGCATCCAAGCATCACTTCATTATCAATCATTTCAGCCTCTATCGCTATCCTTTGGTTTGGTGCTTCTTCCCTAGCTTCTGTTAAAGTTCCTTGCTCTGTGACTAAGAAGTCATACATTGGATGAGAGCCGTATAATTGCATGACATGTGGATGATATAGACCTTTCCGGATTTGGTCAACTTCTTCTTCATCAGAATCTACCTCTGAGACCTCTATACCTTCGACATCTTTTTCTTTTTCTTTTTCTTTTCCTCCTATTCTTTCTAAAACCTCTGTAACCTCTTCTCTATTCCACTCAGCTTCTGAGTCCTGGTTTGGACTCCTTCTGTGGACGTCCAGTCCCTGTTGGATGAAGGGGTTCTGTAGAATGTTAGGGGTTTCAGATGGTTGATCTCTGGGGGTTTGATCATCTTCTTGCAGATTGGTGTCAATTCCAGAGATAGAGAAGTCTTGTTCTTCTGAGGTGTGGTGGTCAAGTGTTTGTGCCGTCCACCCAGCTGTATTTAGGGTGTTGGCAATTTCAGGGTGTTGAAGAAAATCATTCAAGCTGCCTTGATGAGCGAATCGATCTGGGGATTCATAAGGTGATTGATATCCCTCTTCTGCAACTTCGACTTCTGCAGTTTCTTCTTCTGCAGTATGTTCGACCCGGGTTCCTGCGACCTCTTCTTCAACCACTTCTGCAGCTGCCTCTTCTGCGATGGTAACCATTTGATCAAGTGATTTTCCATGCTTCTTTTTGGTCTTCCTCCTCTTGGGTTTTGGTGCTCCTTTTCTTCTGTGGGTTTTGAGTTTATTTTCTTTGGTTTTGGAGAAGAGGGAGGAGCAGAGGAGCCAACTTCTGTGGCACGAGGAGGTGAAGGTTGATCTTCGGCAATGTTTGTAGAGGTGGCTTCTGCAGTTTTCCTCTTCTTTGTTTTTGGGGTAGAGGCAGAGGCTTTAGAAGAAGATCTCTTTCCCATGAGCTCGTCACGTTTGGCCATAAAACTTCGTTGGATTTCCAAATGTTTTGCCAGTTTCTTCTTCTTCGATTTTGTAGAGAGGGGTTCTACAACTATTGTTCCTAAGGGGACATCTAAACGCGGGGGTGTCACAGGGCTTGGTTCTGGAGTCCTGTGATCGCGTATATACTCTTGCTTAAGGGTTTTGTTCGTGGCATATTTCAGAAGCCTTTTTGAAAGAGGTCTGAAGTGGTTGTAGCCTTCTGCATGATCGGTGGGGATGTTCTTGTTCATCGGGAACTGTTTGGGAATTGGTCCTTCCATTGGCCATTTCTGTATCATTCGCAGAGGTTCGAACAAAACACCCAAGATTCTTTGGAATTGCAGAGGCGGTAGATATGTGGGATCAGTCTCTTTAGCCTTTAGGGTGTTGTTCTTTCTGTCGATTGTATTGATGATCTCCTGCAGCATGATGGTCGAGTAATCGAGTGGGAGATCGTAGTAGACCCCATACATGATGGTTAAGATCTGATGCGAGCTTTGATCAATGCTGCCTATCTTCCCTGTCAGGCATCTGTTGAAGATCGAAAACAAGGTGTTCCACAGAGGTGGTAGTCTGCCTCTGCGGAAGTCATTTCTTTTCCTCAGGTGGGTGTTGTACCCAAGCGTTTCTACAAAACGACAGAGCTCGTCGTCTGTAGGTTGTTCTGCATATTTTTTCAATCCCAGAAGACCTCTAGTTGGTAAATTGAACTCCAGAGAGAACATTGTTCTATTAAATTTGAGTTCCAGATGCTCTGAGTTGTCCGTCTTTGAGATGTACCCTTTGATCAAAGAATCATCTTTATCATATCTGCAGCTCTGCCAAAATTGGTTCAAATACCTAACAGGTATTTTCTTTGGGGTTCTTGAAAGTAGAGGGAAGAGTATATGATTTTCCATTATGTGCAGAAGAATGGCATGGACTTCGCCGAAAGCAGTGGGTGAGGGGACCAAATAGCAATTGTTGGATTTGATTGGCAGTACCTTTTCGAAATGATCCTTTGCTATAAAGTTTTGAAGATGTGTGGTCGGAGCAATATCTGCTGTGTCGCCGGAATCTTCTTGTTCAATATTTTTGGCGAGATGGGGGTTTTCTGAATGTTCAGAATGAGCAGGTGAGTGTTCTGGTGAGTTCACCGGAGAGTGTGCAGGGGAGATAGCTTGAGAAGATGAAGCCATTTGGTAAGAAGAATAGGATTCTTGCAAGCGTTTGCAGGGTTTCGCCGGAGAAGAATGAGAGTTTGTAAAGGTTTTATGAGAAGGTAAGCTTGGGTTTTATATGAGTGTAAAATGGTAGAATTTGGAAGAGTGAAAATACATGGCAATGGATAGATATTTGGAATCCGTACTCGAGTTAGAACGGTGGGTTCAACTTTTCATAGAAAACGTTCCATGTACGCCCAATGAAAAAGAGACACGTAGGCCATGTCAGAGGATGACATGACGTCGTGCGCGGCCCATTAATGCTAGGCGCGTGGGGTTGTTCTTAGACATATGAAATTCACTCTCAGTTAAAAGTAACCGTTATTTTTACAGAAATGCCCAAGTTGCATATTGACAGAACCTCTGTGTTTTACAGAAGCTTCTGTAATTTTGAAAAACTTGATGTTCATTGCCTCATATATCTCATTGTTATCATGACTCTGTAGGTTCTTCTTTAACCAAAACATTTGTAAAGGCATTGGAGAGGATTAATAGGATTTTAGTGAAGAAATTTCGTTCAGAGGTTTTGAGGCTCTGTAGGAACTTGCAGAAGCTCTGTCAGGGCCAGCATAAGCTCTATGAAAGAAAATTTCTTATAACTAAAAATCTATCAACGATTTTGATCATCCAAGTTTTGATTTGTACTTAGAAACGTTTTTCGGACATATTTGAAAGTTGGTGTCCGAAAAAAAACTGTTATGGAAAAAGTTTTGTTCGTGAAGGTCATGGTGTGTGTAATCGGTTTCCGAGATAACATTCCAAAAGATCGATAGAGGTTAAATTTGCGATCACAGAGCATATTTCTTGCAGAGCCTCTGTTGAGCTCAGTAGAGGCTCTATGACCTCAAATTTCTCATAACTTGAATTTTATGACACTTTTTGATCTTTTGATTTTTGGCATGTTATTCATAGTATATTTAGGACATATTTGACAATTTGTGTCCCAGAAAACTGTTTTCAAAAACCTTTTGTACGAGAGACATACCTTTTTGGTTCTTCTTTTCTCGGCAGTGATGTTTGACTTCTGTCGATATGGATTCATCGACACTCTTCTTTTGTCCCCCCTTGAAAGATTAACCTCTGTAGATTATTTCAAGGTCCCGTTTGCTCCCCCTTGATCTAATCACCTCTGTAGATCAAGTAATTTCCTTTTGCCCCCCTTGACCTATGCTTGGATCAAAAAATGATAAGTTTTGCATACAACATAGGTCATGTTTTTACAGAGGTTCTGTGGGGGTCGTCAGAGGTTCTGAGCAGACCCACAGAAGCTCTGTGATATCAAGAACTATTTAAGATTGAGAATTTACATACAGAAAGAAATCAATCAAAGCATTTAAACAAAGTAGTAGAAATATATACTTACTCACAGAAGATAAAGCTATACTTACAGAGGATTTTCACGTCATATTAATCATTCCTAACTTACCCACCAAGAAATTGAATCTTTTCTCGTCTAATGCTTTGGTGAATAAGTCCGCGAGTTGATATTCTGTGGGCACGAAATGCATCTCGATTGTACCGTGTTCAACATGATGTTTCAAGAAGTGGTACCTTATATCGATATGCTTGGTTTTGGAATGTTGCACAGGATTGGCAGAGATGGCAATGACACTTTTGGAATCACAGAAGATGGGTATTTTGAATAGAATGTGGCCGTAGTCTTTTAGCTGAGTCTTCATCTACAGAACCTGAGAACAACAGCTAGCAGCAGCAACGTATTCAGCTTCTGCCGTAGATGTTGATACATAGTTCTGCTTTTTGGAGGTCCAACTGACTAGCTTACCACCTAGGAATTGACAACTCCCAGAGGTACTCTTTCTGTCGAGCATGCATCCTCCATAGTCTGAATATGTATAAGCTTTAAGACAAAAGCCAGAGTTCTGTGGATACCAGAGACCAAGATTTTTGGTCCCCTTTAAGTATCTAAAGATTCTCTTAATAGCATCATAATGTGATTTTTTAGGATTAGCTTGATAACGTGCACAAAGACATGTGGCATGCATAATGTCAGGCCTACTTGCAGTTAAGTATAACAGAGATCCAATCATGCCTCTTTAGAGAGTGCATTCTACAGAGATGCCATCTGGATCTAAGGATAACTTATTTCCAGTGGCCATTGGAGTTTTTATTGCAGAGGTATCAGAAAGGCTATATTTGCAAAGAATGTCAGAGACATATTTGGCCTGATTTATAAAAATTCCTTCTGATGATTGTTTGACTTGGAGTCCGAGGAAGAATGTTAATTCTCCCATCATACTCATTTCAAACTCACTCTGCATGAGTTTTTCAAAACTTTTGCACTCCTATGTATTAGTAGACCCAAAAATTATGTCATCCACATAGATTTGTACAAGCATTATTTCACTGTTTTTACGTTTATAGAATAAGGTAGTATCTGTTGTACCTCTGTCGTAGCCATTGACTAGAAGAAAAGTAGAAAGTCGTTCGTACCATGCTCTTGGAGCCTGTTTCAGTCCGTACAGAGCCTTTTCAAGGTAGTATACATGTCTTGGGAACTTTGAGCTTTCAAACCCTGGTGGCTGATTTACGTAAACCTCTTCTTGGATTTCACCGTTGAGAAAAGCTGATTTTACGTCCATCTGATAAACTTTAAATCCTCTGTGGGCTGCGAAGGCTAAGAATATTCTTATTGCTTCGAGCCGTGCGACAGGGGCAAAAGTCTCATCGTAGTCTATGCCTTCTTCTTGTCTATATCCCTTGGCCACTAATCGTGCTTTGTTTCTTATGACCACTCCATCTTCATCCTTCTTATTTCTGTAGACCCACTTAGTCTTAATGGCCTGTTTCCCTCGTGGCAGAGGTACTAAAGTCCATACTCTGTTACGCTCAAACTGTAGAAGCTCTTCTTGCATGGCGTCTACCCAGTTTGGGTCATCTAGGGCTTCAGAAATCTTCTTTGGTTCTATCACACTAATAGAATTTGTAAAGAAACAAAAATTAGCAGTGGCAGACCTGGTTTTTATCGTGTCAGAAGGTTCGCCGATTATTTGGCTTGGAGGATGGCTTTTTGTCCACTTAGTTGTGCGTGGAAGGTGGTCACCAATGTCATCGAATCTTTCTTTAGAGGCTTCTTGTTGTTCTTCTTCTTCTTGTATAGCCTCTGTAGTAGTGCGTGCCTTTGTAGTTGATCCTACAGCTTGTGGAATGATTGGTATGAGAGGTGGTGGAGTTTGTTCCTCTGAGGATGTATAGACTTGGTCCTCTATATCCTCTGTAATTGGTTCCTCTGTGGATTGTAAAGTTTGATTTTCAGCAGCTTCTGTGGTCGTTTTCCTTGTTGTTTCATCTTCTGCGATCTCTACCTCGGCATTTGCATCTATAGTATTTACAGAAGAAGATGAAGCATTATTTGGTCCAATTAGAGTCATACCTGTTGGATTTTGACCGATGGAAGATGGTTCTTCAGAAGCTCTGATGGTTCCAACAGAGGGATCAATGTCATCGTGGAACATCTCTAAAAATAGAAGATTTAAGTCTTCTTTTGCTTGTGAGATGCCAGAGGATTCCCCTTTAAGTCCGAGTTCTGAACTGATTTGTTTAGAAGTCTTCTGGAATGAATCATCAAAAGAAACATTGATGCTTTCTACAATTTTGCGAGACCTTGTAAGGAATGCTCTGTAGGCTTTGGAGGTGGCAGAGTATCCAATGAATTTGCCTTCGTCAGCTTTTACCTCAAACTTTCCTCTGGACTCTCTGTCGTTTAAAACAAAGCATTTACATCCGAACACATGGAAAAAGTTGATGTTTGGCCGCCTTTTGTTGATTAATTCGTAAGGAGTCTTGAGGTGTCTTTTCACAATGGTTGAATGATTCTGTGTAAAACAAGTAGTAGAAATCGCTTCTGCCCAAAAGTTCATCGGTAATCTGCATGCTGATAGCATAGCTCTTGCGGCCTCCACAAGCGTTCGATTCTTTCTTTCGACTACGCCGTTCTGCTGTGGAGTGCGTGCGGCAGAGAAGTTCTGTGATATTCCTTCTGTAGAAAGATAGGCTTCAATGACAGAGTTTTTAAATTCTGTGCCATTGTCACTTCTTAACTTCTGTATTCTGCATTCATAAAGAACTTGGATTCTTTTCATTAGATTTATCAAGATGATTGGAACATCTGATTTCTTTCGAACAAATTCAACCCATGTGAAACGCGAATACTCATCAATTAAGACAAGTATGTATTTCTTGCCACCTAGGCTCTGTATGGCAATGGGACCGCAGAGGTCAACATGAAGCATGTACAGAGGTCTAGTGCAAGACACATCTGTTTTGCCTCTGTAGGAAGCTCTTCTGAGTTTTCCCATTTCACAGGCAGAACACAAGTGATCTTTATTAAATTTAACATTAGGCAACCCTTTAACTAGATCAAGTATGACCAGTTTATCCAAGGTGTGAAAGTTCAAGTGACAGAACCTGTTATGCCATAACTAGGCTTCCTCACTTTTGCAGGCTACAAGGCAAACTTTGTCCTTGTTCTTGGAACTCAAATTCATTAGATACAGATCACCTCTTCTTTCGGCTCGCAGAAGTTCCATTCCTGTGTCTTCACTTTGTAGAGAGCAGAAAGTTCTTTTGAATAAGACATCAAATCCTGTATCACAGAGTTGACTTACACTGAGTAGGTTGTGTTTAAGGCCATTCACATATGCAACTTTGTATACAGAGACGTTTTCCTTCTGTATGACTCCATAGCCTTTGATGTGTCCCTTTTTGTTGTCTCCAAAAGTTACAGATCCACCATCGTGTGTTTCTTTGTATGTGGATAGTAAACTTTTGTCGCCAGTCATGTGCCTTGAGCATCCGGAGTCAAGATACCAAATTGGCACAAACTGCTTCTGTAAAATAATCACAGAGACTTAGGTACCCATATCCACATGGGTCCAATATTGTTAGAATTTTTCAAGTTTGCCTTAGCATTCTTGAAATACATTTTATCTTTTGTAGAAGAATCAGATTGTTTCTTTCTAGGTTCTGACTTTGGAGTTTGAATTTTAGTGGAGAGAAAGCAATCTGGACATGAAAAGTGATTATTCAATTTGAACATAAGATCAAAGCAATGACAGTATTGAATATGAGACGTGATTTGCTTGAACTTTTCATTGAATTTATTGAACTGAGCCACGGAGGCATTACATTCTTTGTTAACATTAGATTTCCTATTACAAGAAGATCTATGAGTACTAGAATGTTGATTACAAAAGCTTTGTTTAGTTTTTGCCTTCTGTGAGTCTCTTCTGTGGTGAACATCTTTCTTCACTGTCACAGAGGAAAAAGATTTGTTAACTTTAGGCCATGTTCCCTTTTGTTGCCAAGTGGGATTTTCGTTAATTTGCCTTAAAGGTTTTGAAAATTTTGAACTTTTTGGATCTACAGAGGTCTTCTTTAACCTATCAAGCTCAGCAGAGGTTTTGACTTGTAAATACATGTTCAGAAAATCTGGGCAGATAGGTATCTCTGTGATTTTCTCTTTTGGAGAAATAGTTCTGTTAAGAACTTCAGAGGAGAATTTAACATCCTCTGTGTCATAGTGAACTATCCCTGACGTAACATCAGTCACTGAGTCATCAGAAGATGAATCGTCCTCATATACAGAGGTTGATTCATCTCTTTCGACAGAGGATGGA
This sequence comes from Saussurea involucrata, assembly GCA_033807775.1. Taxonomy (NCBI): domain Eukaryota; kingdom Viridiplantae; phylum Streptophyta; class Magnoliopsida; order Asterales; family Asteraceae; genus Saussurea; species Saussurea involucrata. The sequence goes on along the minus strand of CM066327.1, from coordinate 90,703,893 downwards.
GTTTCCGAGCATGTATCGTACGAGCTTTCTTCCTCTGTAAAATAATTTTCATAGATGGCAGAGGTTTATGATAAGATCTCTTCAGCGAGAATTTTATCTACAGAAGATGTACAGAAGTTTTCTACAACGTTTGTTTTCCATACCTCCAAAATTTCCTTTTCAATTGTTTCTGTAAGTTTTTATTCTGAAAAAGTGGGTGTAAACTCAGGAGCTTCTGCTGATAATTTCTTTTCAACATTTATCATACAGACAAAAGCAACCTGCATTTGAGTCTCTGGTTTACCAAACTTAAAGATACCAATCTGATCTTGCGTTTTCAGATATTTCTTTGGTTTGATTCCTCTATTGACAGAGGTTGAAGATGATGAATCTGTGTTTTCAAACCACACATTGATCATCTTCGTATGTTTCCTTAAGTGAGGTTCCACAGAGATTTTAGCCCTTTTACTTACAGAGAGTAAGTTTGGAAAATCTGGTTTGTTTGTTTTTCCCAACACAAACAGAGAAGACAGAGGTTTAATTCTTTTGCCTTCAACACCTAGGGTAATATCATCGTACCCTATACCTCGTCTTCCTATTTGTGAGTTTACTTTTTCATAAACCTTCTGTGCATCTTTATAGTTTTTGAGTAAAACTTCTCTTCTGAGTAGATCTTGCCAAAGTACCTCTCTCTCTTTAAAAGTATTCCTTGAGAGCTCTTATGTCAGTAGTTTCACTCCTGGAAACTGAAAGTTCTTTTGTTTTGATTTTTAACTCCGAGGATAATTCAGAAATTTGTTTTTTTAAAGGATCTAGATTTTTGTTCCAATTCTTTTCTATTCTCACTTTTTCTTCAAAATTTTTGGCTTTTTCTTGAGTGAGAAGCCGTACTTCTCTCTCATTAAAGGTGAGTCTTTTCTGAATGCCTACATTTAATTCTTTTAGTTCAATCAGTTCAATAAGTTTAAGTGAATCATCATCTACAGAATTAGTACAAGAGGTAGAGTTTGAAGTGGATACCTCAGTGTTAGTGCCGCAGTCGACTTCTGCCATGCCACAGAATAGGGCATTGGTTGTGTATTCTTCGTCAGAGGTAGAGTCTGACTCGAAGTCCTCTTTGTTCACCTCAGAATGCCCTTTGTTCGCCATTAGGGATTTTTGTGCATAATACTCAGCCTTCTTTTTGTAAAAAGCTGAGTCCTTCTGTGGGCGATTTGATCTGCTTCTGCACTCATTAGCGAAATGGCCCGGCTTCCCGCAGTTGAAACAGCCTTGGGAAGTGTTTCCAGCACGATCGTCGGATTTTTGTCGGTCTCCACCTTTCTCCGATCGGCATTCGTTTGCGTAATGACCAGGCTTGCCACATTTGTAGCATTCTTGTTGTATGTGGCTCATCTTGTCATTTGTCCTCTGTCGGTCACTACTTCTGTAGTTTCTATCGCTTGACCTCTGTCGGTCACTTCTATCATCTGACCTCTGTCGGTCACTTGATTCTTCTCTTCTTCCGTTATCTCTACTGTCACCTTGGTTGTCTCTGCCATATCGATCATTTCTTGAACCTCTTTGGTTTCCTCTGAACTCTCTTGTCAACAGAGCTAAGGACTTAGCTAATGACGCAAGAGTTATCTCTTCTTCTATCAGCTCGTCTTCTTCGCTATCAATCATCACTATCTTCTTCTTTTCCTTTTTCTTCTCCTCTGTTGCTTTCTCATTTCTTGGTCTCTCTATAGCCTCTGTAGATTTACTAACCAATGCATATGGTGCAATGGTTAGTGTTTTAGCCTATGCTATTTGAGGTTCTTGTGCGGCTAGTGTTCCATAGAGATCAGAGAGAGTCTAGGAGTCTAGATCTTGGTTTGTTTGTAAGGACATAGACAGCTGGAGCCATTCATCATTCAGGCTTTTTAGAAACAAGACATTATTTTCTTCTGAGGTTCTGTGAATACCAGACTTTCTACATTTGTTTATGAGAGAGTTGAACCTGTCGTACGTCGTTTGCAGAGATTCTGTTGCAGAGGCTCTGAATGCATGATATTCATTTATGTACTGTGCCCTTCGGTTCTTCTGCGTTTTAGCACCCCCTTCCAACTGTCTTTCTAATTCTTTCCAAAGATCGTGCGCAGTTTCGCATGCATCTAAGGATTGAAAAAGTTCGTTGGGGATAGCCATTATCAATATTCTTTTTGTTTTCTGTGCAACTTCATCTTCTGCCTTATCTTCATTTGACCATTCTTCTTTTGGCTTCGGTTTTTGATGTTCAGGGATTTCAGGAGATTCAGCAGTAGCTGGTACTCGTGGTACTACTATCATGGGAACAGGAGGAAGGTTGTAAAGATATTGTACTAGATTTTTTTCAGTACCCTCAAAGAAATGGACCATTCTTATTTTCCATTGAGGATACTCATCTCGAAGAAGAGTAGGAGGCTTGGTGAGTGAACCAGCAGTAAAGAAGTTATTTGTATTTGTCAATGTAAAGGTTCTGAAAAGATAGTATGATTAAAGAGTATGAGTCTGATGATCTGGAAAGTTTTTTGGGTTTAAACAGTTCCCAGAGTACACTTTAATGGAGTTTTAACCTAGAAATGAGGAATAGGTTAAAAAGGAATGATGTCTATCACCAATCTTGTAACAAAGAGGATCACTTGATATTGAAAATCAAGGTAGGCTCTGATACCAATTGTTGGTTCTCGTTTTGTTTTAAACAAGATTATCAGATCTATTAGTTCAAGTTTATGTTTGATGCGGAAGCGTATTTGAAGAACTAACAAATATGATTGATAAATTTAGAACACAATATAAATAAACAGTGAACATGAAATAATATCTCAAAGTTTACTGAATATATATATATATATCAAGAACAGATTTAAGAACAGTGAGTAAGCAAAGCTTTAAAACAGATATGACTCTCAATGTATATAAGCTATATGTTCTTGATGTTTTTATCTCTTAATTCTCGATTAGGAAGAACTCAACATGAGTCTTCCTTATATACTACTCTAAGGGGACCATAAAGCATAAGCTACTATTCAGAACGTACGGTATGAATAGTGGAACGGATGGCATGAACAGTTGGACGTGTTGTATTGCATTTAATGCAGCAGACGTCTATTATGTACTAAGCCCTATTGAATCCAATCAGAGTTTGACACGTTGAAGATGGACAGGGCATGCTACCATGCAAGTTGATGAACAGGTCCAGTAACAGTAGCAAGATATTATAAATATCTTCAGGTCTTTTAGAGAGGACCACAGAGACTCTGTAAAGTGTTACAGAGGTTCTGCGGTCTGGTCCTTTGTAGAGCAGTCTTCACCGGATTCCGAGTCTTTGGTCTTCTTTGTGCGTATGACAGAGCTTCTGTAGGACGCCTCTTTAGCTTCTGTAGCTTCTTGACCTTGATCTCTCGGTAAGTTCGGCAGAGCCTCTGTAAGAGGCTTTCTTTACTTAGCCTATTTTTCACTACTTCTAAATACTTCTATGATTAGGAAGATTGAAGCTAACAAGGACCATGAAAGACAGTATCCTACACATGATATGGAGCTTGCAGTAGTTGTCTTCGCGTTGAAAATTTGGAGACATTATCTTTACGGTTCTAAGTGCCAAATATTTACCGATCATAAGAGTCTCCAACATCTTTTCGATCAGAATGAATTGAATATGAGGCAAAGAAGATGGCTGGAATTGGTGAATGATTACGACTGTGAAATCCTTTATCATCCGGGAAAGGCGAACGTGGTAGCAGATGCACTGAGTCGTCAGGAAAGGAGTGGAACAATAAGAGCTATTTCACTACGGGTTGAACTGTTACCGAACATATTTGAAGATTTGCAAAAGTGTCAAATAGAAGCGTTTCAAGAAGAACATCTGAAGTCAGAACAATTAGTGGGGGTATCAGCATTGCTAGAAAAAGATGATCGTGGATTATTATGTTTGGGAAGCAGTATTTGGGTGCCTCATATGGGTGGGTTACGTGATCGGGTACTACAAGAAGCTCATCAGTCTCGTTTTTCCATTCATCCGGGTACGAACAAGATGTATGTGGAAAAGTGTGATACTTGTAAGAAAGTGAAGATTGAACATCAAAGGCCGTTTGGTCAGTTACAACGTTTGGAGATACCAATGTGGAAATGGGATCAGATCACTACTGATTTCATTACCAAGCTACCTAGAACTCCGAAAGGATTTGATACTATTTGGGTGATTGTCGATAGATTAACGAAGTCTGCTCACTTCTTACCGATAAAAGAAACTGATTCGATGGAACGCTTAGCCAAATTGTACATTGATGAAATAGTAACGCGACATGGAGTACCAATCTCGATTATTTCTGATCGAGATAGTCGTTTACTTCTAGATTCTGGAGAAGCTTTCAAAAAGAAATGGGAACACAGATAAAGTTAAGCACAACATATCATCCTCAAACGGACGGTCAGGGTGAAAGAACAATTCAGACTTTAGAAGATATGCTCCGGGCTTGTATTATTGACTTTGGGGGATCATGGGATAAACATCTACCATTGATCGAATTTGCTTACAACAATAGTTATCATTCCAGCATACAAGCGGCACCGTTTGAAGTTCTGTATGGTAGAAAATGTCGAACACCCTTATGTTGGAACGAAGTGGGGGAGAAACAGTTAGCGGGGCCAGATATAGTACAGTTAACAGCAGATAAGATTACTCAGATTCGGGACAGATTGAAAATGGCTCAAGACAGACAGAAAAGCTATGCTGACCGACGTCGGAAACCGTTAGAGTTTCAAGTTGGAGATTTTGTAATGTTGAAAGTCTCACCTTGGAAAGTAGTCATTCGATTTGGAAAGCAAGGTAAACTTAGCCCAATGTATATTGGACCGTTTGCAATAACGGAAAGGATCGATGAAGTGGCCTACAGATTGGATCTTCCGTCAGAGTTAAGCAGGATTCACAAAGCGTTTCATGTATCGAATTTTCGAAAGTGTTTGGCTGCACCAGATCAGGCCGTCTCTCTACCAGATATACAAGTGGATGAAAAGATGAATTATGTGGAAGAACTGGAAGCCAGTTTAGACAGCAAAGTTAAAATCTTACGTAGTGGGAAGGAGATCAGACAAGTGAAAGTTCAGTGGAGACATCATAGGGGCCAGGATGCTACTTGGGAATCGGAGTCAGAGATGAGAACTAAGTACCCGCATCTTTTTGCTTAAACCGAATTCCGGGACGGAATTCTTTTAAGGGGGAGATGATGTAATACCCCGGATAAGTTCGTTAGTTAAAAGTTAGTTCCGTTAAAATTATTTGACTTTATAATTAATGTTTAGGGTGAATTTGGGTAAAATTAGGAGTTAAGGGTATTTTGGGTCATTAAGGGATAGCTTAGGGTTTAAAGGGTAAAAATGGGTTAGATATTATCCCTTAGTTAATCTGATATTTCAAAACAGCAGATATTATCTAGATAAGCAATTTAGTGTGTGTGTGTGTTTTGGAAGAAAAGAAGAAAGGAAGAAAAGCTAGTTTAAGGCATCATTTGGTGTACTTGGAAGAGATTACAGGTATGTTTCCTTTACAATTTATGTTTGTAATTGCTAATAGGAAGTTTCTGTCGGATTAAAATCATCAAAATCGATCTGGTATAAATCACAGTCGGATTCTGGGTAGAAATAGGGCAAACCGTCAGAAGTGTCCGGACACTATGAATGTGTCCGGGTGATTTTGTTGGGAGTGTCTGGGTAACTTTGTTGGTGGTGTCCGGATAGTGTTCTGCAGATGTCCGGACGAGTTATTTATCCGGGTAAGTCTTCTTTTCATTAAGTTTCCAGTTAAAAATGAGTTGCCGGATAGTATCCGGATTTCTTTAGTGTCCGGATGCTAACCGGATTAGTTGTGCTGTCCGGATTAGTGGTGCTGTCCGGAAAAGTTATGCTGTCCGGAAAAGTAGTGTTGTCCGGATAAACTGTGGTTTCCGGATACTTTGGCTGATTGGTCAAATTGATGAGTTTAGATGCTTTTAAGTGTCCAGTAGCCTGAGTCTTGTTAATTCATGGATAGGAACTGAATAAGGACCAAAAGTACTGTGGACTTGACTTAAGTTCGGGTTGGGGAAGACAATTGACGATAAGAGTTAGATAGAGTTATCTAAAGCTCTTAATCCTAGCAAGCTCTATGTGTTCAAAGTGGTAAAACAATATTTGTACATGATTGTTTCAGATACTGTGAATCGAAGGTGAAAGAAGAATTCTTTGTGGAGGACTGAAAAGAGTGTTGTTAAACAAACAGGTGAGTTTTACTTGAAAATGTTTTTAAACTGGAATACATATATGTGTGGAATGGATATATGATTAAGGTGTGAATATTATGTGTTTATAATATAGTAAGGTATTATATCCATATGTGCATTACACTACGCAAGTGTACATTAGTCGGGTTTCGGTGTGCGGACCGATGGGTAGTCGGGTTCCGGTGTGCGGACCGGTGAGTAACCGGGTTCCGGTGTGCGGACCGGTGAGTAACCGGGTTCCGGCGTGCGGACCGGTAACGTTGATTTTTATTAGTTGGCTTGCTACCAACTAGTATGGCCAGTTGTGGAGGAATAAGGTGGGATGAGATGTACGAGTCTTGAATGGTATTGATATATGTATAGTATATGGATGTGTATGAAAAGTTTTATATAAATGGTTTTGATACAAAGGTTTACTAAACTGACAGGGATTTCCTCACTAGACCATTAGGTCTAACCCTCATTTCTGTTTTAAAATATGTATTCCAGGTGGCGGATCGGGTAAGAGCAAGTAATTAGGACTCTTGAGGGATAGCTTTTGTGAAGAAGTTGGTTATGAAGTAATGGATGTATTTTGTACTTATGACTTTGTTATTAGTCAACATGTAATTTAATTCGCTAAAAGTTTGTACGGATTTACTTATTATGTTTACCATGACTATGGTACCGAATGTGAAATACGATGTATCTTTTGATCATTTTATGATATAAAATGTATGTTATTTGTCTATATGATTCGCGGGTTGTTACATTTAATCACCGAGACCGATGAACCTGAAGAACAACTTCTCTCTCACAAAAACAGACCTTCCTTAGCTCCTCAAAAGCTAAGTGAAGAGGATCAGAAAAGGAGAGAAAAAATGATCAAGAAGTTCGAGGATCAGCGAATCATCCTCCCTCGCTCCAAAGTCCCTGTTCCCACAAAGTTCAGGTTATCAAAGAAAGAGTTCGCTGATCATCTTAGAGCCAAAAGATTACTCGCTGAAAAGAAGGAAGCTGAAGAAAAAGATAAGGCCCTCGCCATCCAGCTTGCCCAAGAATCGGTGAATGACCCAAACTAAAAAGAACTCTCATCGAAGTCCAACGTCAGTTATAGGAAGACGCCCAGAAGATCGTTGAAGAAAAGGCCATGGTATCTGATTCTACCTTGGAATGGTGCAAAGAAAGATTGGACTATCGATATCGGGCTGCCAGAATTCACAAGGTATTCATCAGAGGAAAATCGACCATAGATGTTCCAGTTGTTAAGGTCGATCTATTCAGAGAAAACGGTACCAAGGAAAACATCTACGCTGCTACGATCAATAAGTATGGTTTCTCTGAATGGTTGGAGATGCGAATAGCCATTCAGCGTTCTAGCTCACAATATAAGAGCCATGTCGAGAAAATCATAAATTCTCAGATCGACTTGGTTTCTTCTGTTGTGGATATTCCTCCTCATCCTCCTCTTGCGACTCAACAAAGAAGGGCCTCTGCAAAGAAAAAGTCCAAACCATCAGATTCAGGTCCTCCTATCCGGAACGAAATAGGTATTGGTTTTTCACGTGCTGAAGTACTTGGTCCTGATCCTGATCCTGATCTCTCAGCGCTGGATACCTCTCTGCCACCTGGTGAACGTTTCGTCCCTGGTAAAGTCATAAGCGAACCTTATGGTATCTTCTTTCTCGACTACGATGAAGGACAACGTTTTCAACGTGTCTCTGAGCTTCCCATCACTCCCATTGAACAGCTCAGGGATCTCATCTATTGGTGTGAATTTAGACGCGATCTTCAGGCACGATATCTCAAACCCTTAATCTTTGCAGAAGCAAAGAATAAACGAGATCAAGGAGTAACGGTCCCTGACTGGATGATACCCACAACAAAGACCCTTGATGAACTTCTCATTAAGGAAGAACCTTTTGAAGGCTGATAGGATTTCCTTGTAATCTTTCTATCTTTATCAGCTTACCTCTTTTGTATTTGTAATTTAAATTTGTTGTACTTGTAATTTTTTTTACTTCCCTCTGTAATCTTATACGAAGTTAAAAGAAAAATTTCAGCGAATGTACTTTACTCCATCAGTACTTAAAAGATCCCAGAAAACAGTTATAATCATATTTTATGAGTTCTTTTTATCCTTATGTTTTCATACTTAGCAATTTTCTTTGTTGCTATGTTATAATCAAATAGGGGAAGATTGTTGATCCAAACCCTCAGTGATTTGATAATGACCCTCTCTTAATCACTTAGTGAAAATTGTAAGTAAATAATATGTATTAGAGTTTCACTATCACTGATAAGTACTAGGACTTTACAGTACCGCTGATAGGAACTCTCGTTCTTTAGATTAGACATTCAACGAACACTGTTCATCTAGTAGCTCTGAGCCTGTTCAGTCTCTGTGATGATCGCTGATAGTTTAGTTGTTTACTTATGATCCCTGAAGACAAGTTTCACGTCAACAAAGGTTCTACGCTGAAGTCAAAGATCAAGCCCAAGAACTAGCGACAAGTCTACTAATGAACTGATGCGGATATCAGCGAAGCAAGACCTGTCCACTCAACGTGAAGTATCAAGTAGAAGACTTCAGCAATCGCTGAGCTTCATCATTCACTAATAAAGAACTGTTCAGCGAACGCTGATCATGAGGTCTACTCTACAAGTTACTTTTTTCTATCCCCTTGCACGTCTCCGTACGAAATCTCAGAACGGACCTCCCTTCTGTCTAGAATCGTACAACAAACTCTGATTCTACACTGTGCACCATGCGGCTACTAAGGTTGTCTACAAAGGTCAAAACATGCAACCACTCAGCTGCTGCCACGTGTAAAGTAACACTGCTATGCATTAAATGCATGCAGTATATAAGAAGAACCCTACTTCAGAATTGAAGTGCTCGGCCATCTTATTCTTTCTCTCTTAGTGTTAGAATATTATTCGTAATATTGTTATCTCCTTTCTATCTTATTTCTAGTGCAAGAAACTTAGTGTTCTTAACTTGTTTAGATTAGGTTTATCCTTAATCTTGTTCCGCAACAAGTTGTAAATTGTTTTAAGATTTATCAATAAACAATTTAGAAAGTAAAAATCGTGTGTTTGTATTCAACCCCCCTTCTACAAACTTGTATAACCCTTCGAGACCAACAGTTAGACCTAGTGGTCTATGTGAGAAAATCCCTGTTAGTTTAAAACCATTTACACAAACACCATATACATCATTCAAATATAAATACCAATTATAACTCATGCATCGTGTACTTTCCTGTCTTATTTCCATGGCCATATTAGATGGTTGCGAGCCAACTAATAAATTTACTCCACTGTACTAAAATACAGCCAACGCTGTTGTCCCTCCGTACTGCCAAACTCCACCGGTCCTAAGCCCGGCCAACGTGCTCTCGTGTAGTGTAATACTCGTATAAATATAATATACACCTCAATATATCATACTTCATATATATGCACATAATCACACTACTTATCACATACTCAATCCACATATATGTATTCCAGTTTGAAAACATTTTTAAAGTAAAACTCACCTGTTTGCTTATCAAAACGCTCCCAAGCTTTTCTCAAAACGATTCAGCTTTCACCCCAAATTCAGCGAATCTGAAACAATTAGATACAAACATCTCTTTACCAAAAGGAACACATAAGACTTAGTAAGGCTAAGTACTCTAGATAAATCTATCTAACTCTTATCCTCAAATGTTTCCCCCAAACCCAAACTTAAGTCGAGTCCACAATATTTCCAGTCCTCAAACATACTCTATCCAAGAGTCGACAAAACACAAAGCTACTGGATACTCAAAAGTATCTAAAATCTCAAAAAGGACCAAACAGCTAAAGTTTCTGGATACTACAATACTATCCGGACAACACAACTTTCCGGACAACCTATACAATCCGGATAATACAACTTTCCGGACAGCACAAACAATCCGGACGTCATCCGGAAACCAAAGTAATCCGGACACCATCCGGTAACTAATTTCAACCGGAAACTATAGAAATAGGAACTTACCCGGACACTTCATCTACCGGATACCTGCAAGGAAGAACTACCGGACACCACCAAAAGAAACTACCAGACACATTCATATTGTGTCCGGAAACCTCTGTCGGTTTGCCTATTTTTAACCCATAATCGACAAGTTTTAGCACTAGACATGAAATTGATGATTCTACTCCGATGGAAACTATCTACTAGCAATTACAAACATAAAATGCAAAGAAACATACCTCAATTTCACTTCCAAATACCCCAATTTGAATCCCTAGCCACAAGACCCTTCTTTCTTCTTCTTCTCTTCTCAAAACACACACACACACACAAACACTTAAACTGATATTTTTCTGCTATATGAAATATCTGGAATCCTAAAGGGGTAATATCAAACCCAATTTTACCATTTTAGACCTTGCACTATTCAATAAAGACCCAAACACCCCTAAACTTATAAATTTACCCAAACGTACCCTAAACATCAATTATAGAGTTAAATAAATTTAACGGAACTAGAATTTAACTAACGAACTTACCCGGGGTATTACAGAAGTTAAAACCAAACCCAAGGATGCTAAGGCAACCTTGAAGACCCCTAACAGAGCTGGACCCATTTGGATATGGGTACCTAAAAATCTCTGATTGTGTTACAGAGGAAGTATGTGCCGATCTGGTATCTAGACTCCGGATGCTCGCGGCACATGACTGGCGACAGAGGTCTACTATCCTCCTTTAAAGATAAACTCGATGCAGGATGTGTGACCTTTGGCGACAACAAAAAGGGGTATATTAAAGGCTATGGAGTCATCAAGAAGGAAAACATAACCGTTTGCAAAGTTGCATATGTGGATGGCCTTAAACACAACCTACTCAGTGTTAGCCAACTTTGTGATACGAGTTTTGACGTCATATTCAAAAGAATCTTCTGCTCTCTGCAAGGTGAAGATACAGGAGTCGAACTTCTGCGAGCCGAACGTAAGGGAGATTTGTACCTCATGAACTTTAGTGCCATGAACAAGAAGGACAAGCTTTGCCTTGTTGCCTGTAAAAACGAAGAAGCCTGTTATGGCATAACAGGTTCTGCCACTTAAACTTTCATACTTTAGATAAGCTTGTTAAACTTGATCTTGTTAAAGGTTTGCCAAATGTAAAATTCAGTAAAGATCATTTGTGCTCTGCCTGCGAAATGGGTAAACTCAAAAGAGCTTCCCATAAAGGCAAGACTGACGTGCCTTGCCCAAGGCCTCTGTATATGCTGCATGTTGACCTCTGCGGTCCAATCGCTACACAGAGCCTTGGTGGCAAGAAGTATATACTTGTCTTGATTGATGAATACTCAAGATATACATGGGTGGAATTTGTCAGAAAGAAATCAGATATTCCTAACATTATGATAAACCTAATGAAAAGAATCCAAGTTCTGTATGAGTGCAGGATTCAAAAGTTGAGAAGCGACAATGGCACAGAATTCAAAAACTCTGTCATTGAAGCTTACCTCACAAAAGAAGGCATATCTCAGAACTTCTCTGCAGCACACAACCCACAACAGAACGACGTGGTTGAACGAAAGAACCGCACGCTTGTGGAGGCTGCAAGAACTATGCTGACAGCATCTGGATTGCCTATTTCTTTCTGGGCAGAAGCAGTATCAACCGCTTGCTATACCCAAAATCGATCAACGATAGTAAAAAGGCACATCAAGACACCTTATCACTTGATCAACAAAAGGCGACCAAATATCAAGTTCTTCCATGTATTTGGATGCAAGTGCTTTGTCCTGAATGATATAGAAGCTAGAGGAAAGTTTGATGTAAAGGCGGATGAAGGCAAGTTCATAGGGTACTCTGCCACCTCAAAGGCCTACAGAGTTTACCTTCTGCGATCCTAAACCATTACAGAAAGCATCAATGTCTCTTTTGACGATTCCTTTCAGAAGACTTCTGAACAAATCAGTTCAGAACTCGGTCTCAAAAAGGAATCCTCTAGCATCTCCTCCACAAGAGAAGCAGACCTAAATCTGCTATTTGAAGAGATGTTCCATGATGATATTGATCCCTTTGCTGGAGCCGTCAAAGCCTCTGTAGAAACATCTTCTGCAAACCAGACTGAGTCAGGTATATCTCTAACTGGTCCATTAAATACTTCATCCTCTTCTGTAAATCGTGCAGATGCAAGTGTTGAGGGGGAGCGGACAGAAGATGCTACCACAAAGGATTCTACTACAGAGGCACCGGAAATACCAACTCCAACATCTACAGAGGAAGCAATACCAGAGGAAAACGAGGATTCAGTCTCTACATCCCCAGAGGAACAAATTCCAACTCTTATCCCAATACCCCCACAAGCTGCAACACCAAGTTCAAGCACAGAAGTACCTTCCACTACAGAGGTTCCATAGGAACCAACAAATGCAACCACAAAGGTTCAAGTATATGATGCTAATGACCATCTTCCAAGAACGACAAAGTGGACGAAGAGCCATCCTCAGAACCTAATTATTGGCAATCCTTCTAAAAAAGTCAAGACAAGATCAGCCACTGCTAACTTTTGTTTCTTTACATATTTTATCAGTGTGATCGAGCCAAAACGTGTCTCTGAAGCCCTAGATGATCCAAACTGGGTAGATGCAATGCAAGAAGAGCTTCTACAGTTTGAGAGAAACAAGGTATGGACCCTAGTTCCTCTGCCTAGAGGGAAACAAGCAATAGGGACAAAATGGGTCTTCAGAAACAAGAAGGATGAGGATGGGGTGGTCATAAGAAACAAAGCGAGATTGGTGGCCAAGGGATATTGCCAAGCAGAAGGCATTGATTACGATGAAACTTTTGCCCCTGTCGCACGACTCGAAGCAATAAGAATCTTCTTAGCCTTCGCAGCCCACAGAGGTTTCAAAGTTTTTCAAATGGATGTAAAATCTGCCTTTCTGAATGGTCAAATCCAAGAAGAAATATACGTCCAGCAGCCACCAGGGTTTGAAAGTGCCAAGTACCCAAACTACATTTATTATCTTGACAAAGCTTTGTATGGACTGAAACAGGCTCCAAGAGCATGGTACGAACGACTTTCAACCTTTCTTCTCGATAATGATTTCGACAGAGGTACAACCGATACTTCTTTGTTTTATAAAAGAAAAGCTGATGAGATTATGCTTGTACAGATCTATGTGGACGACATTATTTTTGGTTCTACAAATGCACAACAATGCACAGATTTTGAAAAACTCATGCAGAGTGATTTTGAAATGAGTATGATGGGAGAATTAAACTTCTTCGTAGGACTCCAAGTCAAACAATCATCAGAGGGAATTTTCATAAATCAAGCTAAATATGTCTCTGACATTCTTTCAAAATTCAGGCTCTCTGATGCCTCTATAATGAAGACCCCCATGTCCACTGGAAATAAGTTACACTCAGATCCAGGTGGTAAATCTGTAGAGTGCAAGCTCTACAGAGGCATGATTGGGTCCCTTTTATACTTAACAATAAGTAGACATGATATAATGTATGCTACATGCCTCTGTGCAATATATCAAGCTAACCCAAAGGAATCCCACCTTCTTGCTGTAAAGAGGATCTTCAGATACCTTAAGGGAACCAAAAATCTTGGGCTCTGGTATCCGAAGAACTTTGGCTTTGATCTTAAGTGTTAGATCTGAAGTTTTGTCAAAAGTTACAAGTGTTGGATCTGGATAGAAGACTCAGAGTTCTGAGTAAGAAGACTCAGAAGCTCTGGCTGAGAAGTCTTGAAAAGATTACAAGTGTGAAAGTCTGAACAGAAGAATCAGAGTTCCGAGTAGGAGACTCAGAACCTCTGAAGATGAAGTTGGAAAACGTCCAAGTGCTTGAAGGAAGTTCTGATGTGCTTAGTCAGAAGAATGTTCAGAAGTTCTGAACAACATGTTCAGAACTTATGACAGGATATTTTCCTTTATATTCTGTCAGTTAAATAGGACACGTGCAATAGTTCTATTAGTCTTTCAGTTATATGTACTGTAGCTTTAGCATTTCCTTACAGTATATATAAAAGTTAGCACTGTTAAGCTAACTAACTTTCCCGCATAACTTTGTATTCACTTTTGTAATCTTAGAGAGATTCTCTCTCTAGATCTGTAATCTGTTCATGATTGAATACAAGTTTGTTTGATCCAATTCTCTATCATTTACTATTTGATTGTTCATATTTGATTGTAAGATTGAATCCTGGACATACAATTGGTATCAGAGCAAATCAACAAACAAATTCGTTCAAGATCGTGTTCTTGAGGGTTTCTTGATCGCATTCTTGAAAATTTCTTGATCAATTCGTCAATTGATTCCGCTGCTACTCGCAATTCTTGAATTCTTAGTAATTCTTGAATTCGTTCTGTTTTGATTAAAGAAATTTGAATTTGTCTTTCTGTTGAATCGATTCAATTCAATTTTACAAATCATGTCTTTGAAAGAATTTCTCTCTATGGGATCGGAAACGAAGCCACCTGTTCTTATTCCGGAAGAATATCAACAATGGAAGATTCGTATGATTCAATTCTTGGATAACATTGATGAGAACTTGATGATTTCTATTCGCGAAGGTCCAATTGAAGTCTACGTGGATGTTGCTGCTACACCTGCAACTGATACTACTCCGGAGATTCCTGCTACCAGGGTGAAGAAGAATTTCTCACAATATACAGAAGCTCAGAAACAGAGACATGCAATAGACAAAAAAGCTATTACTTTGATGACTTTGGCAGTTCCTAATGAGGTTTTCAATAGAATTGACAGTGGAACATCTGCAAAGGAAATGTGGGATGAACTGGAAAAGCAGATGTTGGGAACACTCAAATCAATTCAAGCAAAGTTGAATCAAAGCATCAATGCTTATGAAAGATTCAAAGCAAAGGAGTCAGAAAGTTTAACCCACACTTACAGTAAATTTTGCACAATATTGAATGACCTTAGGAGGAATTGGCTGAAGAAGACTAAGTCTGAGATAAACTACAAGTTTCTAAATAGTCTTAATTCAGAGTGGTCGTCTTTTGCAATTAGTCTTCAGATGAACAAGGATATGTGTGAGGAAGATCTAAATGATCTATTTTGTGTTCTGAATCAACATGAGGATTCTGTTAAGCAAGTGGTTGAGGAAAAGAAAAGTGTTTCTGATCAATTAGCTTTGCTTTCAAAATCCAAAGTCACCAAATCATCCAAATCATCTAAGAAATCTGGGTTTTTCTCTGAAATTCCAAAGATAGAGGAAGAGTCTGCTGAGGAAGAGGAATCTGATGAAGATGCTGATATCAAGCTGATTGCTGAGAAACTGGCCTTATTGACCAATAGTTTTAATAAGAGATATGGGAAGAATAAGTTTCAGGGCAAGTACAGAAGAGAACAGGGGAGTTTAGAAGAGAAATTCAAGAAGAAGGAAGATAGAGAAGAAAGTAAGAATGAGAAGAAAGAGGAGAAGGAAGAAAGAAAAGAAAAAGATATTTGTTTCAAGTGTGGAAAACCTGGACATTTTGCCAGAGATTGCCGAGTGAAAGTAGTTAAAGATTATGAGTACTATACAAAGAAGGCTCAACTGGCTAAAACTAAAGATAGTGGAATTGCAATGTTAGCAGAACAAGAGAACTGGCTATACTATTCTTCTGATGAGGAAGATTGCATTCATTTTTCTCAGATGCAAAGCTATATGGCTAAGATGAAGAATGAAGATGATTCTGACTATGAGGATGCAGGTTTTGAATCTTCAACTGAGGTACATTCTGCCCTTGAAATTGATTTAATGACTCAGATTGGAAATATGAATGCTGAATTTGTTAAACTTAGAAAACAGATAAAAGGTGAAAGGATTTTGGTTAACAAATTCAGAACAGAAAAGGAAATAATTAAAGCACAACTTAAAGAGTCTGAGGTTGAGAAACAAAAAGTCAGAAAAGTGAATTCTGAATTAAAAACTCAATTCTCAGAAATAAAAGATGAAAAGATTGATTTGCAAATTAAATATGATATGTTACTTGAGGAAAGGAAAAATATTTATACAAAAATCAAGGAGTTGGAAGACCTTAATCTGAAAAGAGGTCAAACTCAACAAACCTTGAATCTTCTCACAAGCAATGTTAAAGACACAAGATTTTATAATCCAAAAATGGGATTAGGTTTGGAGGAAAATGTGGTTTTGAAAAGAGCACCAACAAATCTTTATGATTTTGATAAACTACAAGTTCCTAAACCACAAATCCCAGAAAATGTTGAAGTTTTTGTGAGACCTGCAAGTTCTATAACAAGTTCAGATAGTTTGCAAAAATCAAGTCCTGTAAAAGCGAAGGAAACAATTTCTGAATCAAAAACTGAGAAGTCAGAAGTTTCAGATGACAAGGTTAAGAAAGAAATTTCTAAACCAACAGAAGAGAAACCAAAATATAATGATGCTAAATTCAAATATGACTCTCTGAATGTCAGTTACAAAAATAAACAACCAAGTTTTTCATATCCTGACATTGAAAGTATATTTGATGCAAGTAAGGTCTCTGAAACAGTCAGTCAGAAGTCTGAGTCTACTAGTCAGAATTCTGACTCCATTAGTCAGAACTCTGAGTCTGAAGGTCAGAATTCCGAGTCAACTGAAAATTCTCAATTCACTTCAGAAAGTTTTTCAGAACTTGAAAAGAGGTTTAAACTTGTTAGTCAAGAACTTGAGGACTTAAGGAAAACTTTTGATGAGCTTGAAAATGATTATTGTGATGTAGATTTTAAACTGGACCAAGTTTTAAAGGAAAACGACACTTATGTTCAGAAAATAACAGAGCTTGAGAAGTTAAAGGCTGAGTATGATCTTTTCAAGATTAATGCTTTAAAGGAAAACAACAAATTCTTTGATGAATCAAGTACATTTGAAAATGGTGAATCATCCAAATCATCTGCTAATTCTGTGAAATTGAATGTTTCAGAAAGAGAGGAAAGCAAAAGGAAAGATGATCTGAAAAAGATTTCTGAGAAGATTGGATTGAATTTTACTTCTGAACCTAAAGCTAGTACTTCTTGTAATGATTGCAATTGTAATCTGAATACTATAAATAAAAGCAAAAAGACTTATGTTTCAGATCTATTGTCACTTGCAAGAAAGAATCTCAAATGTGTTCAATGTGGTAGTCATTCATTTCAATCATCTCAGAAAAGTAAAGTTATAATAACATATGTTTCTTATATAAACTAAGCATATCAGAATTCAGAAAAGAAAACTGTTTTGATTCCTCAAACTCAGATAAAAGGAAAGAAGATTGAAAACATTTCTCAATCTAATTCAAAAGAAAAGAAGAATGAAATAATGTTTCAAACTAAAGAAAAGAAGACTGAAAATGTTTCTCAGTCTCAACCAAAAGTTTTCAAAAAGAAAAGAAACAATTTTGTGAACAGAAAATGTTCTGACTTCATAAAAGTACAAGGAAAGTGGTGCTTAAAAGAAGATTTTGAATGGAAAGTCAAAGGAACTTTTGTTAAATCAGATACCAAAGCTAACAAAGATGGACCCATTCCAAAATGGGTACCTAAATCTAACTGATTGTTTTTGCAGGGCTGTCATGTGTGGTTTTTAGATTCTGGAGCATCAAGACACATGACAGGTCATAAGTCTTCTCTGTCAAATTTTACAGAAAAGGTTGGAGGAGCAGTAAACTTTGGTAACAACAGTAAAGGATAGGTTAGAGGTTATGGGGATTTAACAAAGGGAGATCTGACTATTCAGAAGGTTTTCTACGTGGAAGGCTTACAACATAATTTGTTCAGCATAAGTCAGTTTTTGGACAGTTTTTGCCAAATCAAGTTCAGTATAACAGGTTGTTTAATTCTAACTGAGAAAGATATAAAGGTGTTTTGGGCCAAAAGACATATGGACTTATTTGTGGTTAACTTTTCAAAGATTCAAGCTTTAACTCCAGTATGTCTATTGTCAAATGCCGTGGCAAATGAATGTTGGCTCTGGCAGAGAAGATGTTCTCATTTGAATTTTAAGGATCTGAATAATCTGGTTAGCAAACATCTAGTTAAAGGGTTACCAAAGATCAAGTTTGAGAAGGAATCATTATGTTCAGCACGTGAATTGGGTAAAATGAAGAAAACTTCTCATAAGATGAAAATGGATTCTTCATGCTTGTCACCATTAGAAATGATTCACACAGATCTATGTGGTCCAATTTCAGTTCAATCAATGGGAGGGAAGAAATATATACTTGTCATTGTGGATGAATATTCAAGATACACATGGGTTGAATTCTTAAGAGCAAAGTCAGAAGCTGCTATAACAATGATTAATTTCATCAAAAGAATTCAAGTATTCTTACAACTTCCAGTCCAGAAAAGCAGAAGTGACAATGGAACAGAGTTCAAAAATGACTCTTTAGAACTTTTTACAAGCTCTGGGATTTCTCATAATTTTTCTGCTGTCAGAACTCCTAAACAAAATGGTGTTGTTGAAAGGAAGAACAGAACTCTGGTTGAAGCTGCAAGAACCATGTTGGCTTATTCAAATCTTCCAACCTTCCTATGGGCTGAAGCAATTGCTACTGCTTGTTTTACACAGAACAGAACTTTGATTAATAAGAGATTGAATAAAACTGCTTATGAACTGATTAACAAAAGAAAACCACTGATTAAATTTTTTCATGTTTTTGGTTGCAGATGCTATGTTCTCAAAGACAGAGAAAATCTTGGTAAATTTGATAAAAAGGCAGATGAAGGATACTTTGTTGGTTACTCACTAACTTCCAAAGCATTCAGACTCTACAACAGAAGAACCAAGAGGATAATGGAAAGCATTAATGTGACATTTGATGAGTCAAGAATGAAGACTTCTGAACAGCACAGTTCATAACTCAAACAGGATAAGACAAAAATGACTTCTGAAACAGCTTCTAATCCTAACTGTTCAGAACTCAATTTATTGTTTAAGGATGCATTTCTGGAACTAACTTCTGAATCTTATGCAGATTTTGAGAATCCAAAAATGATTCAAGAAATAAAGAAGGGAACTTCAAAAGTGGTTCAAACAATTGTAATTTATAATACTGGTCAATCTGAGGAATGTCCAACTTTGATCAATATAAGTGATGAAACTCCTGAGCCTAGTATTCAGAATTCTGGACAAGGAACTCAGAATTCTGAACAAGACAATCAAAATTCTGAACAAGGTAATCAGACTTCTGGTCCAGAGACTCAGAACTCTGAGCAAGTCAATCAGAATTCTGACTCTACTACTCAGAATCTAAACTTGGATGTTTCACCTCAACGAGTACTAGAACAAGGGGACAGTTCAGAATTACAAGCTATTATAGATGAGAATGATACAAACAACAATTTTTCAGAGATTGATGTGCTTCCTAGTTCAAACAAATGGACAAAAGACCATCCTATTCATCAAGTGATTGGAGATCCATCAGTGGGAGTACAGACTAGATCAGCAACAACAAATGAAGCAATGTTTGCAAGAATTTTAAGTGTGATTGAACCTAAGAAAGCCAATGAAGTCCTAGAGGATCCAGATTGGATTTTAGCAATGCAAGATGAATTGCTATAGTTTGAAAGAAACAAAGTCTGGAGACTTGTTCCAAAACCTGAAGGAAAATATGTTATTGGAACAAAATAGGTATTCAGAAACAAGAAAGATGAGTCAGGTGTTGTAGTCAGAAATAAGGCTAGATTGGTTGCAAAGGGATATTCTCAACAAGAAGGAATAGATTATGATGAGACATTTGCAACTGTGGCAAGAATAGAAGCAATCATAATTTTCTTGGCATATGCTGCATATAAGAACTTCAAAGTATACCAAATGGATGTCAAATCAGCTTTTCTGAATGGTATACTTAATGAAGAGGTTTATGTCTACCAACCAGAAGGTTTTGTTGATCCTGAATTCCCAGATCATGTTTATATTTTAGATAAAGCATTATATGGTCTAAAACAAGCACCAAGAGCCTGGTTTGACACTCTAACTCAGCATTTATTAAACTCTGGCTTCAAGAAAGGTAAAATTGACACTACTCTGTTTCTAAAGAAAAAAAGGTGATGATTTGATCTTAATTCAGATATATGTAGATGATATCATATTTGGTTCTACAGGTGCAGAATTATGTACTGTATTCTCAAAAGTCATGGAATCAGAATTTGAAATGAGGATGATGGGAGAATTGAACTTTTTCCTTGGTCTTCAAGTAAAACAATTGTCAAATGGAATTTTCATAAATCAAGGAAAATATGTAAAAGATATTTTTAAAAAGTTTAAGATGTCTGATTGTGCTTCTATGAGAACACCAATGGCAACAAATATCAAGTTAGATGCTGATCTCTCTGGAGTCTCAGTAGATAACAAGTTGTATAGAGGCATGATTGGTTCTCTGCTTTATCTGACTGCAAGTAGGCCAGATATCATGTTTGCTACATGTTTCTGTGCTAGATTTCAATCTAATCCAAAAGAATCTCATATGCTAGCTGTTAAAAGGATCTTAAGATATCTCAAAGGTTCACCTGATTTGGGCCTTTGGTATCCAAAAGAAACTGATTTCAAACTGACTGCTTTTACAGATGCTGATCATGCAGGAAGTAGACTGGACAGAAAAAGTACTTCTGGTACTTGTCACTTTCTGGGAGACAAGATAGTGAGTTGGGCTTCAAAGAAGCAAAACTGGGTATCCACATCCACTGCTAAAGCAGAGTATGTAGATGCTGCTGCCTGTTGTTCTCAAACCTTGTGGATGAGAACACAACTTATGGATTATGGATATCAACTCAACAAAATTCCCATATATTGTGATTCAGAAAGTGCTATTGCAATTACTCAGAATCCTGTTCAGCACTCAAAGACCAAGCATATTGATGTAAGGTATCATTTTTTTAAGGACTGTGTGGAAAAGGGAACAATAGAAATGCACTTTGTGCATACAAAGTATCAATTGGCTGACTTGTTCCCAAAGCCTCTTGATCATAAAAGGTTCACTTTTCTCATATGTAAAATAGGGATGCTTAATCTAACTAATTGAGTATATTTGTTATTTTTTCAGAAATGAAAATTTTTCTAAGTAAGATTTTCTGAGTAGTGTACTCAGAACTCTGACTCTTGAATTCAGAATTCTGACTCTTGAGTTCAGAACTTCTGAGTCTTGAGTTCAGAACTTATGAGTCAATACTTCATAAATCTAACTTCAAATTCTTTACTTCTGATTAGGTTAATCAAAACTTCTGACTACCTTTCAGAAAACATTTCTGAGAATTATAAATGTTTCAATATGTTGTTAAGTTCTTTCTGTTTTATTTTTTTTCTCTTTCCTTATGTCTAATATGTGTTTGAGTATATGCTAAAGTCAAGGGGGAGCATTGAAATCATTCAGATATCGTTCTGAGGTGCTTATAAGGTTTATATATTCTTTTCTCATCACTAATCATTCTAAGGGGAACAAGCTTTCAATGATAAACCTTTTTCACTTGTTCAAACTACTTCTGAACCCTTAAAATGGTTTTCAAGGTCAGATGTTAGATTTTAAATGTTTTTCAGAAATTCCAAATCATCAAAAGAAGGACATAATTTTGATGATAAAATAATTTTCTATCTGTTCAAACTACTTCTGGATGATTAAATGTTTTATATTAATCAGAAGTTGATTTTAAATGAATTTTTGCTCTAAGGGAATTTTCTTCTGAACTGTGTACTCAGAACTTCTGAGTATGCATACTCAGAACTCTGAGCGTGTTATTCAGAACTTTTAACTTGTGTTAATTTCAATCCAATAACACGTGTCAGCTTCTCATTCAGTGAACTTACCGCGTTTCATTTAAATATCTTTTGTGGTACTTCACAGTGTTTAAATTCGTTATAACTCTGACAAAAAGCACTTTTCACCGTTAAATCCCTTCAGCTTCGCGGAGTTTAAATAGACCTTGAAATCCCTCTTTCAAATTTTATTTGAATTCCAAGAGCGAAAAGTGAGATACACATAAATCTAGGGTTATTTGATCTTATTTTCTTTCAATATTCCACATTACAATCATGTCTGGTTCGAGAAGAAGTAAACCTATTTCTTTACACTCTGCAAAATCATTGATGGAATCTTCGTCCGATTCAGAGGATGATGAAGTACAGAGGCCTGAGAATAGAGCCGTAGAAGAAGGGGCAATAGGAGAAAACATTGTGCAAGGAAATGTTGAAGGGGAAGCAGGGGATGAACATATGGTTGAATCTGAAGGAGATGTAGATGGGGGAAATGACAACGTCCAACATGAACAAAGTGCGGTTAGGTCAGTAATGTCTGGAAGATCTAATTCTGGTGAGAGGATTGTTCCTGAGAGTGAGTATTTGGAGTTGATTGAAAACAACTATGTGTTAATACTTGATGAAACTAGGTTAAAAAAGGAACATAGGATAATCATAGAGTTGCTGAAGTACCATCCTTTTAAGAAATGGTTAACAATGAAGAAATCGGTTCCTGTTCAGTAATACCAACAGTGGTGGAAGTATTTGCAGTTACAAGGTAACAATTTTGTATCTGAAATAGGGGGAGTCACTGTAACTTTGAATATACAGTTTATGAGAATAATGCTAAGGCTATCAGAAAAGGATGATTTACAGGGGAGATCAGATTTTGAAGATTCTCCATTAACAGAGGAATAAATTGCCACCAATTTGGGCATGTTTTTTCAATATAATCAACAAATGTCTTTCTCGGAAGAACAGTTCACTAGATCAAGGTTCAAAGCAAATTTTGCAGATCTTTCATGGGTTAGTGAAAAATAGGCATTATGATTATACTTCTATTCTATGGGAAGATATGAAGAATACTTTTGAGAGGAATCAAGAGGCAAAAGAAGGAAGAACAAAGGATAGGATACTCACTTATATACCTTATCAGAGGTATTGGTAGTTGGTGATCTGGTTTGCAATGGATCAAGACAGAAATATACCAAGAAGATCAAATGAAGAGCATGGACCAATCTTCTACATGGGTAAAATGATTTCTGCTCTTAAACTTGAAAATTTTCCAAATCACAGACCTCTTCCAAGGTCTCTTAGGCAATATATTCCAAGGAAGAGTGAGATATTAAAAGCATATTGCACCTCAATGGGACTTGATCAGCCTCAAGCCCCTACCCATGAGGAACAACCTGAGATGAGAGGTGAGGGGTCTAATCAAAAGAAAGAGGGGGAGAATGTTCAAGGGAGAGAAGATTCTGAGAGAATAGAGAGGGAAAATTCAGAGAGATTGGTTAGAATGGAAAGTGAAAAACAGAAAGAGAGAGGTGAGGATGAGAGAATGTTAACAGAATTAGAAACAGAAAGAGACAATTCTGATCCAGCCATCTTAATCCGGGCAACCACATCTACTGTTGGTTCACAACCCTTGGTGACCAACATTGAAGAAAATACCATGAAGCCCATGGTGGAACTTGAACAACCCATCCCTAGCCACTCAGAATCATTTCAACATGTTACTGTTTCTAAACAAACAGGGGAACCATCCCAAACTCATTTGGAGGGAGGTGATAAATCCCAAGATTTTATTCAACACATAGAGTCTAAATTGCACAGTAAATTCAATTTGAGCCTAAAAATCCTTTCAACACTAGCACATCACAGGAATTTCGTATTCATGTAACAACATCCATAGACACTCCTAATATTGGTTGTCAAAGATTGGATGGAAGTCCGGGGGAGGTGAACATCCTATAAGCCTCCTTACATAGTGCATATGTTGTACATGATGTCTTTGTGGCATCTACATGCCATGAGCTCCCTGAGCACATGAAAACTGGAACATCTGTTGTTTCAGGTTCATTGTTAGAAAATTCTGAATTTAAAAAGATTCAGAAACAAAATCAGGTGTTGGGGAAGAAAGTTGAAAAATTGGAGAGTACGGTTAATTCTTTGAAAAATGAGGTAAAGGAGCTCAAAATTATGTTGGAAGGCAAAGCAAACTCAGTTGAGACAAAAGTGGATAGAATGAAAGAATCCTTGGATGCTCACAAAAAGGAGATCAAGGATGAAATGTCAGAATTTCAAAGGAAGCTTTTCAAGAATATGGAGAATTTGAAATATTCATTGTTACAAGCTGTCAGTTCAACTTTGGCTAGTGTTTCAAAGCCATTAGCCATTATGCCTGTATCTGTAGCTGAACCTAAATTAGAATCAACTCAACACTTAAAAAGAAAGTTTGATGATAATGATCCTCATGATCATCAAAAGGGGGAGAAAAGGCAAAAGCAAAGTACTGAGGTTGCAAATCAAAGCACTGACGAGATAGAAAATGTTGTAAAGTCAGCAGATATTGAGTTAGCAGATTTTGAGTTTGCAGATATGCAGCTTGCAGATGCAAAGGTTCAGAATTCAGAGGTTCGGATTTCAGAGAATGTTCAGAATTCACAAGATATTGGAAAGATGGTTGATGAATCAGCAGATGTAGAAAAATCAGTGGAGGTTCACGAAATAAGTTCAGACACTGAAGAAGCTATGGAAACTGAGAATGTGGGAAAAGAAAACTCTTCTGATAATGCAACTGATAAAACAGAGGAATTGGTGTTAAATACTGAGATGAAGGAAAATTCTGATGGGACTAAAGTACTTATGGCTGATAAGGAGGTTATAGCTGATGAAAATATTGAAACAGTTGATATGATGATAACATATCAGAATTTTAATGTAGATGTAACAAGTATTATTTGGTCAGATGAAGTTATAATGACATATCAGAATGTGATGACAGAAGAAGTAGTGACATATTCTTCTGAAGAAGGTTGTGAAATAAGTATGGCAGATATTTCTGAGGAAAGTTTGATTGAAAGTTCTGAAGTGAACACTTGTACAGAGATTGTTCCTTATGCCAGTGGTGAGCTTCTCAATTCTGAGTTAGAAGAAAGAAGGTTGAATGAGATTCTGATAAGAAGAATGCATAGTGAGTTGATCAGAGCTCTTAATATTCATAAAGTTCAAAGAGTTATCAGAACAGTGAAGCCAATAGATTTGTTAGGACAAGAAGATCATTCTGTTGATTATTCAAAGAAGTCTCAAATGGATTTTCAAGAGGATTTTGGTGATGAATTGGGAGAAAATGATGCAGAGTATGACAGATTTAAAGATTTCTTCATGCCTTTGGGTTATGTGTTCAGAAAACGCATTGTGATTCCTAGAATTGAGCTGCCAGTTCTGAAAGAACCCTTGTGTGATTTTATTCTTGATATGAGTGACACTCCACTTGTCAAGCATTTTTTCAAAGATGTATTTCCAGAAGAAACATATAAGTATCTTTACTGCACAGGAGATGATCATGTGATTATAGAGAATTTTATTGATGGATTCATGGATGAAAGAGTTCAGATGGTTTATGTGGAAGCCTCTAATAGATTCAGAAAGCCTGATGAAAGACTACATGTTCAGAGAGCAATTGTGAAAGTTCTGGAGTTTCAGACTGATGAATTTGATGGGTTAAAATATGTGAGCCTAACAGTTCAGAAGGAAGGGAATCTGAAAGTAAGCATGACCAGTTTTGACTTCCATAGACTATTTCTGAATGATCAAGTGTTTCTAGTGAAGTTCTTTGCTAGTACTAAAGAATCTTGGATAGAACTTGAATGCAGAAGGATTTTGGGAATATATGTGAGAAATATGTACTTCTATGATTTCCAGTTGGCAATTGAAGAAAGAAAGGAGAAATGTAACTTGAGCAAACCAATTAGAAAGCCTATTCATGAAATTGGAGGTCGTGGATTTATTGCTGAAGGAGTTGAAAATGAGGGTTTTGCATATATAGTTTGTGGAATAAGAAATTTTTTCAGGCTAAATGATTTGATAAAGTACAGTGATGCTACTTTACAATACTTGTTGCAAGATATGGCAGTAAATGCTGAGGGTGAGAAAGCAGTTCTGAAAGAAAATGCAAAAGGCATATCATAGAGAGGTTGGATCTCAGAACAAGAATCAAAGATTGTAGTGAATGGATGCTCTCAGAAGAAAACCCAAAGAAACTGTTACACAAAGACTTTGTATTCCCTGCTGAGTATGAAGTAAATGTAGTTTATTCAGAAGAAGTTGAAGAAGATATTCCTGATGTGTCATCACAAGATGTTCAAATGAAAGATGCAGATCAACCAGAAAAGTCTAAGGCTAATGAAGAAGAAATACCTGTTGATGTTAATGGTTACTTTCTGGAGTATGCTCTTCCTAACTTCTTTCAACCAAGAGAAGTCAACTTTCTAAGTGTGTATCATGACAGAACAGATGTACATAAATGGCTTCGTAGACAGATGTCAAGATGCTTAGCAAAACCAAAAGAGGCAGTGTACTCAGATTTCTTAATCACTGGAATAAGAGAATTGAGTGTTAAGAAGTTCAGAAAACATGAGTATTATTCGTTTGAAGTATTAAGAGAAGATGGAAAAGTCTACTACTTCACTGAAGCAGACTTTGACAAGATCTCAGTAACAGATTTCTACAGGCTGTATAGTCTTTTGTCAAATAAAGACTGTAGTAAACATAAAAAGGAGAGAGGAGCATTGGCTGCAGTGAGAGATGCTATGTTTTACATTCTGAGATGGTATGCATATACAGATTTTCAGATTGCTCTGTATATACTAAGACCATGTATATATCTTTCCAAGCCAAACAATGATCATGAACAATTGAATCTTCTGTAGAGTGGAAATGTTGTAAGACATCCAGAGTTGGGAGTTTTCTTAAGGAATGACAGAAAAGAAAAGATTTTCTTCAGACCATAAGAACTAGCAAAATATTGTTCTGGAACTCTAAGGTTCATCAAACACAGCTTGGAGAAAAAGTTAACAAGAGGAAAACAAGTTGAAGAAATACAAGAGATCATAGAAAAGATTGAAAGAAGGCTTAATCTGAGAAATGTAATTCTTTTGATGATTGTACCTGCTTTGAAAGAGTTCAATGTTGATAAGTACATGACTGTTTGACAAAAAGGGGGAGATTGTTAGATATGAAGTTTTGTCAAAAGTTACAAGTGTTAGATCTGGATAGAAGACTCAGAGTTCTGAGTAAGAAGACTCAGAAGCTCTGGCTGAGAAGTCTTGAAAAGATTACAAGTGTGAAAGTCTGAATAGAAGGATCAGAGTTCTGAGTAGGAGACTCAGAACCTCTGAAGATGAAGTTGGAAAACGTCCAAGTGCTTGAAGGAAGTTCTGGTGTGCTTAGTCAGAAGAATGTTCAGAAGTTCTGAACAACATGTTCAGAACTTATGACAGGATATTTTCCTTTATATTCTTTTAGTTAAATAGGACACGTGCAATAGTTCTATTAGTCTTTCAGTTATATGTACTGTAGCTTTAGCATTTCCTTACAGTATATATAGAAGTTAGCACTGTTA
Organism: Saussurea involucrata; assembly: GCA_033807775.1. Lineage (NCBI taxonomy): Eukaryota > Viridiplantae > Streptophyta > Magnoliopsida > Asterales > Asteraceae > Saussurea > Saussurea involucrata. The sequence continues at coordinate 90,676,331 of CM066327.1, read as the reverse complement.
AGCTAACTAACTTTCCCACATAACTTTGTATTCACTTTTGTAATCTTAGAGAGATTCTCTCTCTAGATCTGTAATCTGTTCCTGATTGAATACAAGTTTGTTTGATCCAATTATCTATCATTTACTATTTGATTTTTCATATTTGGTTGTAAGATTGAATCCTGGACTTACATTAAGGCCTACACAGATTCAGATTATGGAGGATGCAAGCTTGACCGAAAAAGTACCTATGGGAGTTGTAAATTCCTGGGTGGTAAACTAGTCAGCTGGACTTCAAAGAAGCAGAATTGTGTGTCGACATCTACAGCAGAAGCTGAATATGTTGCTGCTGCTAGCTGTTGCTCCCAGATTCTGTGGATGACAACTCAGCTAAAGGACTACGGTTATAACATATACAAAATACCCATCCTCTGTGATTCAAAAAGTTCCATTGCTATCTCTGACAACCCTGTACAGTACTAAAAAACAAAGCATATCGACATCCGTTACCACTTTCTGAAGCATCATGTTGAACAAGGCACAATTGAGATGTACTTTGTGTCCACTGAATACCAGCTTGCAGACTTATTCACCAAGGCACTAGAGGAGAAAAGATTCATTTTCTTGGTGAGTAAGCTGGGTATGATAAGCATTAGTTGAACCCTCTGTAAGTAAGACTTGATCCTCTTGTGAATATGTATATATTTAAAACTCTTGTTGGTCCCAAAGGGCTATACAAGTTTGTAGAAGGGGGGGGGGGGGGGGGGTTGAATACAAACACAAATTTTACTTTTCTAAATTGTTTATTGTTAAATCATTAACAATTTACAGCTTGTTGCGGAACAAGATTAAGGATAAACCTAAATCTAAACAAGTTGGAACACTAAGTTTCTTGCACTAAGAAAGAGAAGGAAATTACTAATAATAACCTATCTCAAGATAAGAAAGATGACTTGTCCAGAGTTAGCAAGTGCTTCAAAAATGAAGCTGGGGTCCTTCTTATATACTGCATGCATTTAATGCATGGCAATTTACACTTTACACGTGGCAGCAGCTGATTGGTTGCATGTCATTGACCTTTGTTGACAACCTTAGTAGCCACATGTTTGAACAGTGTAGTATCAGAGTGGTTGTACGATTTCAGACAATAAGGAGGTTCTTTTCTGACATATCGTACGGAGTCGTGCAAGGGTGGTTAAGACAAAAGTACGTTGTACGGAGGAATTCATGATCAACTTTTCGTTGATTCAGCGCTTTACCATTGTTTATCAGCGAATGATAAAGTTCAGCGATAGCTGAAGGCTTGTACTTGATACTTCACGTTGAGTGGACAAATCTGATTCTTCGCTGATCCGTATCAGTTCATTAGGAGACTTGTCGCTAGTTCTTGAGCTTGATCTTCGACTTCAGCGTAGAACATATGTTGACGTGAAACTTGTCTTCAGGGATCATAAGTAAATAACTAACTTATCAACGATCACCATAAGGACTGAACAGACTCAGAGCATTATGGTGAACAGTGTTCACTGAATGTTTAATCTAAAGAGCGAGAGTTCCTATCAGCGGTACTGTAAGATCTTAGTACTTATCAGCGATAGTGAAACTCTGATACATATTGTTTACTTACAATTTTCACTAAGTATATAAGAGAGGGTCATTATCAAATCATTGAGGGTTTGGATCAACAATCTCCCCCTATTTGATTATGACATAGCAACAGAGAAAATTGCTATATAATGAAAACATAAGGATAAAAAGAACTCATAAAATATTTGTCCCTTTTACTGTTTTCTGGGATCCTTTCTGTACTGATGGAGTAAAGTACTTTCGCTGAAATCTTTCTTTAAACTTCAAATCTGATTACAAAAGGAAGTGGAAAGATTACAAGTACAAGCGAAATAAATTACAAGTACAAAAGAATAACTGATACAATAAAAGAATGAGGCGATCCTATTAGTTTATAAAGGTTCTTCCTTAATGAGAAGTTCATCAAGGGTCTTTGATGTGGGAATCATCCAGTCAGGGACATTTACTCCTTGATTCCTTTTGTTCAGCGCTTCTTAAAAAATCAAGGGTTTAAGATGTCGTGCCTGAATGTCGTTTTTGAAGTCACACCAGCAGATGAGATCTTTCAGCTGTTCGATGGGAGTGATGGGAAGCTCAAAGATACGTTGAAAACACTTTCGTCCATCATAGTCGATAAAGAATATCCCATAGGGTTTGCTTAAGACTTTCCTAGGGATGAAAGTCTCATCAGGAGGAAGAGATGTGTCAAGTGCAGAAAGGTCAGGTTTTGGACCAATGACATCATCAAGAAGGAAACCAATACCTATTTCATTCCGTATCTGAGGACAATCATATGAAGAATTAGACTTTTTCTTTGCAGAGGCCCTTCTTTTCTGACTTTCGAGAGGAGGAGGAGGAGGAATATCCACACAAGAAGAGACTAAGTCGATCTGTTTGTTTATCAGCTTTTCAACATGATCCTTGTACTTAGACTGAGATTTCTGGATGGCTAACCCGATCTCCAACCATTCAGAGAGACCGTACTTCGTGATGGCTTCAGCATAGAATTTTTCGTACTGTCCATTCTCTCTGAATATCTCGATTTCAGCGATTGAAACTTTGAGGGTTGATCTTCCAGCGATGAGTACCTTGATGATTCTGGAAGGTCGATATCTGAAGTGTACCTTTTCTTTGCACCAGATTAAGGTAGATTGAGACACATTTCTCTTTTCTTCAACGATCTTCTTAGCGTCTTCCCATAGCTGACGTTGAACTTCGATTGGAGTTCTTTTCAGCTTGGGGTCTTTCACTGATTGTTGAGTAAGCCGGATGGCGAGTTTTCTGTCTTTTTCTTCAGTTTCCCTTCTTTCAGCGATTAGACGTTCAGCTCTGAGGTGATCCTTGTATTCCTTTTGAGAAAGTTTGAACTTTGGAGGAATAGAAAGAAGTTGATCACGCTTCAGAATGATTCACTGAGCCTCGAAGTTCTTTATTATCTCTTCTCTTCTTTTCTGATCCTCTTCACTTGGTTTTTGAGGAACCAAGGAAGGTCTGTTTTTGTGAGAGAGCATCTGTTCTTCAGGTTCATCAGTCTCAGAGATCAAATCCAAGACTGGGATTATTTCTTCAGCGTTGGGAGCTGGGATTATTGTTGGTGAAGTCGCAGCTGTAGGAACTTCAGCGATATCCTCAAACAGGGGAGAGGACTGACAAACTGGCTTTGGAAGCGAGATCATCATATTGTCATTGTCTTCAGCGACACCTTTTCCTTTGCCCTTGTCAGCTTCAGACGCTGAAGGCTTTGTCTTGGTCCGCTCCCCTGAAGGTTCTTTTATTACGATCCCTTTAAGAGCTGTAGTCCTCTGAGCAGGATTGACGATAAAGGAGTCATCATCATCGTCATCATCATCATTCTTTGGAGAATAGGATGGTTCATCATCAGACAAGTCGATGTCTTCTTCATCTTCAGCTTCAAATTCAGATTCTTCAGCATCTTCTTCGAGTTGCTCCCCCTCAGATACAGAGGTAAGCTTCTTGGTTCCCTCAGGGTTTTCATCTCCCTGAGGTCCAGCGGTTGTTTCTTCATTTGTCTTCTCACCCTCTTCAGTAAGGGTGAGGTCTTCAGTCTTCTCCCCCTTGATAGATTCATCATGGTGAAGGTCTTCAGAGTTCTTCTCCCCCCCTTCCTCATGATGAGTGGGGGAGGAATGAGATGACTCAGCAGTTGGTTTTGGTTCCCTGTCTTCTTGGCCAGGGATCCACATGTAATTTTCAATTGCTGCTACTCTGTCTTCTAGGCCAGTAATAGCAGGATTGATCTTCAAGAGTTCAGCACGATCCGCCGTAGTAAAATGCATCGGTGCAGGGGCAGGGGCGGTTATGTTATTCAGGATCTGCTGCATCATTATCTTCATTGAAGTCACGTCAGTCTTTATTGAATTGACGTCAGTCTTCACAGAACTCATGTCAGTCTTTACTGAACTGACTTCAGTCTTTACAGCAGTCATCTCTCCTTCGAGTTTTCCAACCGATGTCTTCAGCGTTGTGAACTCGCTGGACATGGATTGAACTGATGTTTTGATAGAGAGGTAGTCTGTGTAGATGTCAGCGAGCACTTTGGCAAAGTTGCTGAGAGTATGATCAACCTTCTCCAAGTCAGCTTTGGAGGCATTCTTTTCAACCACTGTTGTTAGCTTTGTAAGATTCTTTCCAGCGTTTGTTACAGTTGAAGAGTTGTCGGAGAGAGTAGTGGTGAGACCTGTCAGCTTCGTCTCTATGTTCTTCAGAGAGGCGTTGATGTCTCCCAAATTAGGACCTGTAACATATAAGTACTTGTGAACAGAGGAAAGCTCAGAAGTTTTGGGTTTAGTTACAGTGTTTATGGGTTTGTGTATACCTGCAGGAGGATTGATGAATTCGTCAAAATCTCTGTGCCCTGAAAAGAGTTCCATGTCGTCAGCTAGAGTGCGTGTACGCATGGTCATATCTGCAGGTCCTACATCCATCATTCCTTGAGGAGTATCAGCTTTAGCTTCTGGAGGAATGATAGGTGCTCCAATGGTGACAACTGGATTAGAGTCCAATAGAGTAGAGAGAGAAGCGAAGGTTGAGAATGTTGGTTGGGTGCGGGGTTCAGCGTTGGATCCGCTGAGAATTGCTTCTTCAGTCTGTGGAGAGACTGAAGGAGGTTGGGTAGATTCCAAGTTTATAACCTCAGCGTTTAGAGACGCTGAAGCTGGGTTGGAATGGGTGGCTTGTTCAGCTGTGGCAGAGCGTACCACTGAACATTCCTTCAGCTCTTCGAGATGAGCTGAGGAGTCTTCAGCAAGAGATTGCTGGGGTTGCTCCTCGGTTTTCTTAGTTCTTTTGGAACTAAGTTGGGTAGTTGAGTGTTTCCTTTTATGAGAAGGAATGGAGGTTGCAGCTTGGGTATCAGCGATGGGTTTGTCCGATGAAGGAGCTGCAGAAGTCGAAGAAGTAGGGTTGAGAAGAGTTAAGAGTGTAGAGAGACGTACCTCGTTTTCTACTGGCTTGAAGTCGAGTACTTTAGGGCCAACCTGAGAGAGTTTCAGGTCACCCTCTTTTGGGTAGTTGTCCTTCAGGCCTGTTTGGAAGACGACGCTGATGAATCTTGGATATGGAACCCATGGAGATCGGTCAGCGGCGGAGTCTACTCTGAGATCTAGATCATCGTAGATTATCGATGCCCAGTCTATATGTAGACCTTTCAGCAACGCATATCCCATTGCTTGCTGAGGTTGAGCGGCTTGATCAGAGGAGCCTGTCTTTGCAGTCATGCAGCTTATCAAATGTGCGAAGATGAAGTTCATCTCGCTGGGCATTTTTGATTTCTTGATGAGGGTCAGCTTCTTCTCAGGCTTCTTATCCCTCCCAGTTTCCCAAACATAGCCTATTGCATCAAAGAATGCAGTGATGGCTTCCCTATCTGAGTGTTTCTTGTGGTCAGGGAGGGGAACAAAAGGTTTTTCTTTAGAGGCGATGGGAAGGCTCAGGGCTTTGCGGATAATGGCAGGGGTGATCTTTATTGTGCCAAAATCAGTATCACAGAGGATGCAATCAATTGTCTTTGATGAGTCTTTGGTTGATGGTAGATGAGAGTGTCTGGCAGAATACCAGAACTGAGAAAGTAGTAGCTGATGTGCAGGAGGTGTTATGGTCAGGGCTGTAGAGAGGCAACAGTTTTTCAGGAAATTCACAGCATCATTCAGATGTGTGACTTTCTTTCGAGGAGGAAACTCCAAAAGCGCATATAGGTTGTTTGTTTTTGTCCAATCAAGTTCTTCAAGAGTGAACTTGACCTGAGGAGCCTTGATGATTTCCAATTCCTCAGTAGCAGCAGTAGTGTTCTCAGCGGTGGTGTTCTTAGCAGTGGAAATGGCAGTAGATGCCATTTCTGTATTATCAGTTCAACCAAAGATATAACATATAAGAATAATCTTAATGTGGAAAGATTTTCCAATAAGATGGTTCGAATTTTGTCCGTTTCATTCAGACAAAAATGTCTTAATGAAGATTAGGGTTTTTCTTGGTTTTGAAAAAGAATTGCAAACCAAAAAAAATCTTGTTTTCCAGTTTCCTTTGAGAATTAGGATTCTGGAGAAACGTATGAAGAACAAGTTTAAGATTTTGCGTTTAAACTTGAAGAACAACCATGAAAGGTTGTGTTCATAAAAGCATGAAAGAAATGATTTCATTTTTGAAAGAGTTCTTTTGTTTGATCTTGTAAAAACAATGAGAAGATCATTAACAAGTTTTAAGAAACAGGTAAATAACAAAAATATTAACCTGGTTCGTTGAAGAAGAAGAAGTTCTTGAAAACTTGAGAGCACAAATGCAACAGTAATTTTTTTTTCTTGCTTGGAGGAGAAGTTTTTCGCGTAAAGGAAAAAAATATAAACCCAAAAAGTGTTTATATAGTGAGATTAGAGAGAGAGAAAAACTCGAGCGGGAAAGTTTTTCATCATGACACGGACACGTGTTTGCATTTGATTGGATGGTAAACGAAACGTGCAAACATGTGTCAGAAAAAGAACGTGCCGGGGCTTATCCGTTGCAATGACGTCACAACTGTCCTTTCATTTTCTAGGATGTCTCTGAGGTTTTGAAAACTCAGGGACACTTTTGAAAACAAGAAGCACTGAATAGAAATATCAGTGCTGGTTTTAGAAATTTCAAAGTATTGCTGATTAATGAAGAGATATTCAGCGATGCAATTTGTTTTGAAATCTTGCATTCACATGCGATTGTCAGAGAGAGAAAAACATACCTTGATATCAGCGAATCAAGTTTATTCAGAGAGAATGATAGAATGGGTTATACAAGTTGATTTTATCCTATCGCTGATCAAATGTGAACCGCTGAAGATTTTACTCTTCATAATTCAGTATTCCAAGCTCGCTGATGAGAAATTTGAATCTTGTCTCATCAAGAGGTTTGGTGAACAGATCAGCTAACTGATAATCAGTTGGGATAAAGTGAAGTTCTATATCACCATTCATCACATGATCTCTGATAAAATGATACCTGATTTCGATGTGTTTTGTCTTTGAGTGTAGCACTGGATTGTTGGCTATAGCGACGGCACTTGTGCTGTCGCAATAGATTGGAATATTTGAGAGTTGTAGGTCATAGTCCAGTAGTTGATTTCTCATCCACAAGACCTGAGAACAACAGCTTCCAGCGGCTACATACTCAGCTTCAGCTGTGGAGGTGGACACTGAGTTTTGCTTTTTACTTGTCCAACTCACCAGCTTTCCACCCAGGAGCTGACAGCCTCCTGTGGTGCTTTTCCTATCCAATTTGCAACCTGCAAAATCACTATCTGAATAGGCGATTAGATCGAACCCTGAGTCTTTGGGATACCAAAGACCTAGATTCGCAGCACCCTTAAGGTATCGAAAAATTCTCTTTACAACGGTCATGTGAGATTCCTTAGGTTCAGCTTGATATCGTGCGCACAAACAGGTTGCGTACATAATATCGGGTCTGTTAGATCTGAGTTTTGTCAATAAACCAAGTGTTAAAGATCTGATGAGAAGGCTCATATGTTCTGATATGAAGGGTCAGAGTTCTGACTAAGAAGGCTCAGAAGTATTGCTTTGAAAGTTTACCAAGTACAGAAGTTCTGAGAAGCCTTGTCAGAAGAACGTTCAGAAGTTCTGAACAACCTGTTCAAAACTTATAACTAGATACTTTCCTTAGTGTTTAGTTAACTAATTAGGACACGTGTATTGTTCCTATTAGTCATTCATATTTGTACTGTATCTTTAATATTTCCGTTGCAGTATATATAGTGGTTAGCACTACATTGCTAACTGATTCTTCCCGCATATATTTGTACTCATTTTCTGTAATCTTTGAGATACTCTCTAAGATCTGTAATTCTGTTCTTCATTGAATACAAACCAGTTTGATCATATTACTTATCAATTACTATTACATACATTGATATATTGATTGTAAGAGTGAATCCTGGACTTACAATTGGTATCAGAGCCTCTCAACAAACAAATTTGTTCAATATCATGATCGCGAAGGTTTATTGATCAATTTCTTGAAGATTTCTTGATTCGTTCAAAAATCGATTCCGCTGCTAGTTCTAATTCTTGAATTCTTGGCAATTCTTGAATTAATTGTTGTCTTTCGATCAAGAAATTCAAATTTGTCTCTCTGTTGAAAATTCTTACAATCATGTCTTCTAAAGAATATCTCGCTATGGGATCTGAAACAAAGCCACCTGTTCTAATTCCTGAAGAGTACCAGCAATGGAAAATACGAATGATCCAATTCTTGGATAACATAGATGAGAATCTGATGGTCTCTATTCGAGAAGGTCCTATCGAAGTCTACATCGATGTGGAAGCAACTCCTGAAACAGAAACAACTCCAGAAATTCCGGCAACGAGGGTGAAGAAGAACTATTCTCAATACACAGCAGAACAGAAAAATAGGCATGCAATAGACAAAAGAGCGATCACATTGATGACACTTGCAGTTCCGAATGAAGTTCTTAACAGAATTGATAGTGGTTCATCAGCCAAGGAAATGTGGGATGAATTGGAAAGACAAATGTTAGGAACTGTCAGATCGATACAAGCCAAGTTAAATCAAAGCATAAATGCTTATGAAGGTTCAAGGCTAAAGAATCTGAAAGCTTGACTCAGACATATAGTAAATTTTGTACTATACTGAATGATTTGAGAAGGAATGGGCTGAAAAAGACAAAGTTAGAAATTAATTACAAATTTCTGAACAGTCTAAACTCTGAATGGTCATCATTTGCTATAAGTCTATAAATGAATAAGGACATGTGTGAAGAAGATCTAAATGATCTATTTTGTGTTCTTAATCAGCATGAGGACTCAGTTAAAATTGTGGTTGAAGAAAAGAAAAATGTTGCAGAACAATTAGCTTTTCTGTCAAATTCCAAAAGTGTGAAAACACCCAAGAAGGCAGTGTATCTATCTGAGATACCAAATCTGGAGGAGTCTGATAAGGAAGAGGGGTCAGAAGAAGATGAGGATATCAAAATGATTGCTGAAAAGTTGGCCTTGTTGACTAATACTTTCAACAAGAGGTATGGAAAAGGAAAATATCAGGGCAAGTTCAGGAAAGAGCAAGGAAGTTCAGATTTCAAGAAAAGAGAAGAGAGAGGAGAAAGTAAGTATGAAAAGAAGGAAGAAAGAAGAGAAGAAAATAGAGAAGAGAAGGAAGAATGAAAAGAAAAGAATCTGTGCTTCAAGTGTGGAAAGTCTGGCCACTTTGCAAAGGATTGCAAAGTGAAAATTGTGAAAGATTATGAGTACTATACAAAAAAGGCTCAACTGGCGAAGAAAAGAGATGATGAAGTGGCATTGTTAGCTGAACAAGAAAACTGGTTGTACTACACTTCAGATGAAGATGACTGCATACACTTTTCACAGATGCAGAGTTATATGGCAAAGATGAAGAATGAGGATGATTCTGACTTTGAAGATGCTGATTCTGAGTCATCTGCTGAGGTACATTCTGCACTTGAAATAGACTTAATGACACAGATTGGTGAAATGAAAACTGAATTTGTTAAACTAAGAAAACAAATAAAAGGAGAAAGAAATTTAGTTAACAAATTCAGAATTGAAAAAGAAGTAATAAAAGAACAATTTGAGGAATCTGAGGTTGAGAAACTGAAAATTAAAACTGAAAATTCTGAATTGATGAAAAACCTTTCTGAATTAAAAATTGAGCTTTCAAAAGTTAAGGATGAAAAGGGTGATTTACAAATAAAGTTTAATATGCTATTTGAGGAAAGAAAGAATTTATACACCAATATCAAAGAATTAGAAGATCTTAACTTGAAAAGAGGTCAGACTCAGCAAACATTAAATCTTCTTACAAGCAATGTAAAAGATACAATATTTTATAATCCAAAGAAGGGATTGGGATTGGAAGAAAATGTTGTCTTAAAAAGAGCTCCAGTAAACTTGTATGATTTTGATAAGCTTCATGTTCCTAAACCAAAAACTCCAGCAGTTGTTGAAGTCTTTATAAGACCTGCAAGTTCTATCACAAGTTCTGACAGCTTACAGAAATCAAGTTCTAAAAAGCCCAAAGAAATAGTTTCTGAGTTAAAAACAGAAAAATCAGATGTTTCAGAAGAAAACGTTAAGAAAGAAATTTCTAAACCAAAAGAAGAGAAACCAAAATATAATGATACTAAATTCAAATACGACTCTTTAAATGTCAGCTACAAAAATAAACAACAAAGTTTTTCTTATTCTGACATAGAAAGTATATTTGATACTAGTAAGGTTTCTGAAATAGTGAGTCAGAAATCTGAATCTTCTAATCAGAACTCTGATTGTTCTAATCAGTTTTCTGATTCTGAAGGTCAGAAATCTGAGTCTATTAATCAGAATTCTGATTCAAAGAGTCAGAATTTTGAGTCAACTGAAAATTCTGAAACAAAGTCAGAAGACTTTCTAGAACTTGAAAATAGATTTAATCTTGTAAGTCAAGAACTTGAGGACCTAAGGAAAGCTTATGATGAACTTGAAAATGACTTGTGTGATTTGGATTTTGATCTTAAAAATGCTTTAAAAGAAAAGAATGTTTTTATTCAGAAAATAACAGAGCTTGAGAAACTGAAAGTTGAATATGATCTGTTCAAGATTAATGCTCTAAAAGAAAATGATAAATTCTTTAATGAATCAAGTACGTATGAAAAAGGTGAATCATCTAATTCATTTTCTAACAAAAATAAGTTGAATTTTCCAGAAAAAGAGGAAAGCAAAAGGAAAGATGATCTGAAAAGAGTTCCTGAGAAGACTGAATTGAATTCTGATTCTGTACCAAAAGCTCATAGTTTCTGTAATAAATGTACATGTACTTTGAAAAATAGAAATAAAAATGAAAGGACTTATGGTACAGACTTGTTGTTACTTGCACAGAAAAATCTGACTTGTGTTCAATGTAAAAGTGATTCTTTTCAATATTCTCAGAAATGTCCAATAACGATAACATCTGTTTCATTCATAAGAAAAGATATTCAGAATACAGAAAAGAAGAATGATTCTGTTCCTCAAACTCAGAGAAAAGAAAATATAAAAGAAGTGAATCATCAAGTTAAAGTCAAAACAAAGTATGAGAAAGTGAGTAGTGTGAAAGAAAAGAAAGTTGAAAACATTGCAAAATCAAAAGTTACAACTTTCAAGAAGAAATTGAATAAATTTGTGAACAGAAAATGTTCTGACTTCATAAAAGTTCAAGGCAAATGGTGTTTAAAGAAAGATTTTGAATGGAAAGTAAAAGGCACTTTTGTTAAATCAAATGACAAAGCTAACAAAGAAGGACCCATTTCAACATGGGTACCTAAAACTAACTGACTGTTGTTGCAGGGTTGTCATGTGTGGTTTTTAGATTCAGGAGCTTCAAGACACATGACAGGTCATAAGTCTTTTCTATCAAACTTCACAGAAAAGGTTGGAGGAGCAGTAAACTTTGGAAATAACAGCAAAGGTCAAGTTAAAGGTTATGGGGATTTAACAAAAGGAGATCTGACAATTCAAAAAGTTTTTTATGTTGAAGGATTACAACATAATCTTTTCAGCATAAGTCAGTTTTTAGACAGTCTTTGTCAAATCAAGTTCCAAATAACAGGTTGCGTGATTTTAACTGAAAAGGATGTTAAAGTCTTCTGGGCCAAAAGACATATGGATTTATTTGTGGTTAACTTTTCAAAATTACAAACATTAAATCCTGTTTGTCTTTTATCAAATTCAACTGCAAATGAATGCTGGCTATGGCACAGAAGATGTTCTCATCTAAATTTCAAAGATCTTAATAATCTTGTTGCAAAACATCTGGTTAAAGGTCTACCAAAGATTAAATTTGAAAAAGAATCATTATGCGCAGCTTGTGAAATGGGCAAGATGAAAAAGAGTTCTCACAAATTAAAAATGGACTCATCTTGCAAAGCACCATTAGAAATGATTCATACTGATCTTTGTGGTCCAATTTCAGTTCAATCTATGGGAGGAAAGAAATACATGCTTGTAATTGTTGATGAATATTCCAGATACACATGGGTTGAGTTCTTGAGAGCTAAGTCAGAAGCTGCTACTACATTGATAAACTTTATCAAAAGAATTCAAGTTCTCTTACAACTTCCAGTTCAGAAAATCAGAAGTGATAATGGAACAGAATTCAGAAATGAGACACTTCAGAATTTTTTAGAAAGTTTTGGGATTTCTCATAATTTATCTGTTGTCAGAACTCCTCAACAAAATGGTGTTGTTGAAAGGAAAAACAGAACTCTAGTTGAAGCTGCAAGAACCATGCTGGCTTATTCAAATCTTCCAACCTTCCTATGGGCTGAAGCAATTGCAACTGCTTGTTTTACTTGTAGTTTGTAAGAAGTGAATTCATTAATACAAGATGTAGATCTCTAATCACTTTGTGTTCTCTCTAGGTTAGATTTCCTTTTCAATAATGTTCTTCATCATCTTGTTACACAATATGTTAGAGCATTGTTGTATTCAAGATTTACTGTAAAGTCAATGTACTGTATTAGTTAGCTGTGCCTTTATACCTTGTATGTTATGGGTATAAATAGGCATGTCTAGTTCATTTGTTAGTAAGCTTTTGTAATCTTTTAGAAACCTTTTGTAATCCTTTGAGCTCAATACATGGATGACATATTTGCTCTCTAGATTCTCTCTCACTACATTCATATCTTATTGCTAGAGATCTGGGATTTATCAATTGGTATCAGAGCTAAACAGAAGATTCAAGCAAATCTAAGAGCAAATTGAAGAAATTTTACACTAAGTGCTCAAGAATTCGGACCACTCATTCTTTACTGTTCATCTGAAGTCTTATCATTAAGACATAAATTTTTCTTAAATTTTGATCTTTTGATTCGATTTCTTGCATCACTGAACTCGGAATTGATCACTGATCATCTTTAATTCTTGAATCAACATAAAAAACTGCACAGAATCGACAGATCTGATCAATTTTTGAAGTTTTTTCAAAAAAGTTCAAAATCACTGTTTGGATCTTAATCTGGTTAAATTGTCCGAATTGTGAATCGTGATTAACAGGAAAAGTGTGCGGATTTGAATTACGAGCATTTTGATATAAGATTCATCAAAATTGATCAAGAATTGAAAGAGATATGGCAAATTAAGTGATTCTGAAGTTCGAAGTGGTGAATTCGGATCATTCTTGGTGAATTCGGATCATTCTTGGTGAATTCGGATCATTCAAAGAAGAATTCAGATTGTTCTTGGCATCATAAGTGTAGAATTCGACTCAAGAAGAATTCGAATTCATAGAATTCGAATCCTATTAGATTCGAATTGTAGAGAATTCGAACCCTTGTGGATTCGAATTGGATGAATTCGAACCCTTATGGATTCGAATTGGATGAATTCGAACCCTTATGGATTCGAATTGGTTGAATTCGAACCTAAGTACATTCGAATTGAGTGAATTCGAACAAAGTTAAGTCCGAATTGGGTGAATTCGAACCAAGTTAAGTCCGAATTGGGTGAATTCGAACCAAGTTAAGTTCGAATTGAGTGAATTCGAACCCAGTTACATCCGAATTGAGTGAATTCGAATCCTTCTTCATTCGAATTGAGTGAATTCGAATCCTTCTTCATCCGAATTCATTGAATTCGAACCCTTATTCATCCGAATTCATTGAATTCGAATCCTTATACATCCGAATTCATTGAATTCGAACCCTTATACATTCGAATTCATTGATTTTGAAAAAAAAATTTATCCCGAAATTTTTCCTATAGTGTATTTCATACACTGTAAGAGCTTTTCAAGAAAAATTTTATATAATTTTTTTTGTGTATTTTCATACACTGTTTGCTTGATCTTCTGAACGATCAATTTCTAGCAATATTCAAAATGGTTTTACAACAAGTTATTGTTAAAAGCAGTGGTGAAGATTTGAAGCAAACTCTGAAAAAGGAGATTCCTCCAATTGCAAAAGTTTTTGTTAAACCAAATGTAAAGTTGCAACAAGTCATTATAACAGAAACACCTGTTAATTCACATGTATCTGTTAAACCAAATAATGAAGTGTTGCAACAAGTCATAATAACAAAAACACCTCCAAAGCCACTTGAAAAAGCTAAGGCAAATAATGGAATTTTGCAACAAGTTATTTTATCAGAAACATCTCCTATATCAGAAACTCCTGTTAAAGATAATGCTTCAAATTCTTCAACTCCTATTTTAAATAAAGCATTGGAAGAAGAAAATGTTAATCTGAAAAGACAAATTTTAGACATTTCTTCTTCAAATGCTAAACTTACTAAAAGAATAACTGATCTTGAAGTTTATATTGCAGATCTTGAAGCAAAGAAAGACAACTCAAGTCTGCACGATCAAATCGAGAATCTTCAAGAGAAAGTAACAACTCTTCAAAAAGAAAATGCCGATTTGAAGAGTAGAGAAGAAAAGAGAGTGAAGTGGAACTTAAAGTTACATGCTCAATTAAAAGAAGTTAAAGATATAGGGAAAATTTTGGACAGTGAAAATGCCGATCTAAAGAGAAAACTGTCTAATTTTTCTTTTGAAGAAAAGAAAGTTTTTGAAGAAAAGAAAGAGACTGAGCTGAAATGTATAAAACTTTCAAAACAAGTTTCAGACTTTGAGAAAGTTTTATTTTTAGAAAAAGACAAGCTCGAAAAAGAAAGAGCTAAATTTGAAACTGAACGTTTGTAACTTGATATGCAATGATGTCTTGTTTTTGAATCCAAACACATGCATTTGATTTTATTTGATTGAAATATTGTTAAATTTCATTAAGTTGAATTTCTTTTGTAAAGCTTTCAAATGATCAAATGTTAGTAGTTATAAAATGAAGTTCAATGAATTTTATTTTCCTTGTGTAAATTTGTTTTAAAATTTGTGCTACAATTTCAAATACTGTACGTTATTGAAATATATGCATACTTTCAGGGGGAGAAAATAAATTGCTCCAGAATTCTTATTTTGAGGGGGAGCAAGGTTATTCTGTAAGGAGGAGATTGTTAGCAATACTCAAAAACACGACTGAAATTGAAAATGGTTTTCGATGATTATGATGCTCACCATCATCGAAAAAGGGGGAGAAATGTTTAATTTCAATTTCATGTCAAAGAGTTTTCAAATCAAATATATTTCAAGTCAAAGATTCGTGAACAAAGACTGAAGATTGGGGAGAAGGATCATGTGAAGTCCAAATGTTGCTGAATTTGGTTATCTTAGTTCTGAGTGGTTCTCGGAATGCGCTTACACCTAAAAGTTCAACAATGTGGATGGTTTCACATATTTCTGATCCAAACTATAATCGTTTCTGATTTATCTTGTTCCGAATTGATGGTTCTATATAAAGATATGAAATCCATGTTCAAGACTTGAAGACAATCTGTTGAAGATTATATTGAAGAAGGTTGATTTTTCAAAGAAAAAAACAATGACTTTTCATGTTTGTCTGAAGATTCTTCAAAGCTGAGTTCTTAAAGAGTGTCAAAGCATATAGTTCACCGTGAACTAGTGGAGATAAAGCTATTTGAAGATGGTTTGATAGAGTGTCTGTTTGAGAAGATTGACTTTACAAAGAGCTGAAGACTGCTGTCATATTTTTTTAAATCTTGAATCCAAAGGGGGAGATTGTTAGAGCATTGTTGTATTCAAGATTTACTGTAAAGTCAATGTACTGTATTTGTTAGTTGTGCCTTTATACCTTGTATGTTATGGGTATAAATAGGCATGTCTAGTTCATTTGTTAGTAAGCTTTTGTAATCTTTTAGAAACCTTTTGTAATCCTTTGAGCTCAATACATGGATGACATATTTGCTCTCTAGATTCTCTCTCACTACATTCATATCTTATTGCTAGAGATGTAACACCCCGTTTCCCAATTTACGTGAATTAACTGTCTCTTTTGGGGTTGAGTTAATTTTTGGGTCGTTATGTACGTGTTCAGGAATCTAGGGGCCAGTTTATCAATTTTGTAAGATGAGGGTGTGTTTTGGCATGTATGTAAAGGGATGGAAACCCTAAACACCCTCATTTGCAGCCATTTGTTTCTTTAGCAAAGAAGAGAGAAAAGAGAAAGGGATTTTCGGAGTTCTTGTGAGCTGCTGTGAAAGATCGATCGATTCTCCTTCGTTAACCGTTTGATCGTCGTGCATTTTGGACAGCGACTTCACGACCCTCTAATATACATTCTGACCGGAGGGATTTGGCATCGGATTTCCCAGTAGAGAGAACCAAGTGTCCGAAGTTGCTGTATTTTTCCAGGCGGAGTTCTTGTGAGCTGCTGTGAAAGATCGACCGATTCTCCTTCGTTAACCGTTGGATCGTCGTGAAATTTGGACAGCGACTTCACAACTCTCTAATATACATTCTGACTGGAGGGATTTGGCATCGGAGTTCCCAGTAGAGAGAACCAAGTGTCCGAAGTTGCTGTATTTTCCAGGCGAAAGATTTGGTGATTTTGGAAGATTCAAGTTGTGAAAGGTTCTAGGAGGATTTTTGTTCGCGGTCTAGAATTGCAAGGTATGTGTATTATGTTTAGAAATCAATAGAAATGGGGCGTATGAAATTGGATGTTTGGCAAAGTTTTAGGGTATTTGGACTATCCTAGCTATGTCATTTCGGGATGAGAGTTGGGATAGAATTAGAGTTCCATTTTTGGGCTTGTTATGATATGTGTATGTATGAATGTTATAGGTGGTACGAGGTGATTATTATACACTGTGAAGTACTTGGTAATTGACATCTTGACAGGTGAGTACTCTACCTATATTATGTAAGTTATGTGTATGTAGTTGGATTGCATGTGTGATTATGTGTATGTTGGCTTTGCCAAAGGAAAGAGTACCTATGGTGGTAGTAATACCCCTAGGGAATATGTTATGTATGAAGAGGCCTGGTACCAGTGTCTAGTTATGACCTTCCTTATTGGCTTTGTGCCTTGAGGAATGGAAGGATGTTACATGTATGTGATTGCTATGTTTATGCAAGTATGTATGCATGATGATATGTGGTATAGGTGCGTGCTCACTAAGCGTAAGCTTACCCCGTTGTTATTCATCTTTTAGTGGCAGGTACATCTTCAAAGAATAAAGGAAAGGCTCCAGCTTGAAGCTTTTGGATTTGGGGCAGCTCAGCAGCTTATATTTTCTTTTGATGAATGATAGTTTTGGATTCTCTAAGCTTTTCAGTTGAATATTGTTTTTCTCAAACTTATTGGTTTTAAGTTGCAAACTTGTACTCTTTTCTATAAGATTATGGGATTTTATCTAAATGTTTTAATTACAAATCTTCCGCTGTATTTTAAGGTTACTTTCCGTTAAATGAGTGTTTTAAAGATAAGGGATGTTACAGTTGGTATCAGAGCCTTGGTTTAAGGGATTCGGGCATTCACAAGTGGTGAGTGTTTGAACTTAAACCCAAGTGCTCAAGTTTTCAAATAAGTAACCTTTAAAAAAAAACTGTTTCGTGTAAGAAAATGGTTTATAAGGAAAGGGTGTTTTAAAAGAAAAAGTTTTCACGGCTGAGCTGCGGTCCAGAGCATCAAGACGGGGGTGAGCACACTATTCCATATTAGGATTTATGATAAAGCATGTTCAGTTTTTGTGAAAGACCAATTTTATAACTGTATTGGATGAGTAATTATGTTTATGTATGCTAGATATGGTCAATGTGACAAGGTTATGGTTTCAAGTATGTTTTGTTTGATGCATAATGTGAATTAGAATATGATTATAATGTTTATATGATAAGTGGTAGATATGGAAAATGTTGTGATATATATGTTAAAGGTACCAACTAAGCTGGGAATTGGAACCTTAGTGACGGTGTTGAGTCTAAACATGGAGGGTGTAATTATAATGGTATAAGGGCCCATACCATTGCAATTACATTGCACATGCCGGGACTTGATATAGTTGCAAAAGAATTCTATGAACCAGACAAGGTTGAGGGTTGTGTAGTAACATGCTAGAAAGGGATTTTGTTAAGAGAGTATAAGCAGAGGGTTTCTAAGGAGCATGTTAGAAAGAAAGACAACTAAGCTAGGACTTCTGGACTATGCTAGGAGTTTGCTCAGGGGGGGGGGGGGGGGGGGATGTAGATGAATTATTCTAAAGTAGCATGTTTATGTATCAGAATGGTGAACACTAGGAGGCAAGGCAAGAGACCGATTATTGAAGAGGATCAGGAAATTCCTGATCTGAGAGGTGTGATCGCTGCTGAGGTCGGGGAGGTTCTTCACGAGTTACTCCCAAGTCTCTTTGAGCAGGTAAAGCAGGAACTGGCTAATGAAATTCGTAGTCAGGTAGAGGCAGCTGTGGCCAGCAGGGCCAGTGGATCAGGGGGCTTGTCAGGCGTACAACCACGGGGGACAAGCTACATAGATTTCTCGGCCTGTCAGCCGCCACAGTTTGAGGGGCAGAAGGACCCCGTAACCAGCACTCGTTGGATAGATGAGGTGGAGGGTGCTTTCCGCACCAGTTTTTGTGCCGAGGAAGTCAAGGTTCGCTACGCATCGAACCTTCTGAGGAAGGCAGCGAAAGACTGGTGGAACCTTATTGTTCGTGCTCGGACGACAGAACAAGTGGATAACATGACTTGGGAACAGTATGTGCCCCAAATTGAGGTAGAGAGACTCACAAATGAGTTTCTATCTATGGAGCAAACTACGGAGTCAGTGAACGAGATCACTGACAAATTTTTGGAGCGGTCCCTTTTCTGTCCTGAGTATGTCAGGAATGAAAAGGCCAAAATGTACAGATATGGGAGAGTTTTGAAACAGGAGATTAGAGAATTTGTTGTTATGGCAAGGTGCACTGATTTTCAGCAGATGCACGAGGCGGCTCGGGCTAGAGAGCTCGAATTAGAGAGCCAAAGAAAGACAAGAAGGGCAGAAACGGTTCAGACTCAACCTCAGCAGACTAAGAGGTTCAAAACTGGGAGTCATAAACCGGAGGTAAAGAAAGAGTTCAAGAGAGAGCATCCCCGCTGTGGGAAGTGTGGACGACAGCATCCGGGAGAATGCCGTATGGGCTCCGGAACCTGTTACAAATGCGGGCAACCGGGTCATATCAGTCGAGACTGCAAGGCGACCGCAAAGATATGTTTTAAGTGCTACAAGCCGGGCCATTTTGCTGACGAGTGCCCAATGAATACCGGGTCGGTCCAGAACTCGGGAACCGCACCGGTGAGGATGCTAGAGGGTGGATTGGGAAAGAAGAACGACGCACCCAGGACTCGGGGGCGAGTGTTCCAGATGACTGTAGATGAAGCAAAGGAGGAGCCAGATGTCGTGACAGGTATTTTTCCTGTTAATGCATCACCTGCCCTTGTCTTATTTGACTCGGGAGCTACTAAATCTTTTGTTTCTTTATCGTTTTGTAAAGACTTTGCTATTGTAAAGGACAAGTTAGAGAGTCCGCTAGAAGTAGAAATAGCGGACGAGGAGTTTCGTTTTGTGAGTGATGTGTATAAAGGTAATGTAATAGAGATAGCCGGAGTGAAGTTTAGTATAGATCTTATTCCTATTGCGATGAGGGAAATAAATGTAGTAGTTGGGATAGATTGGCTTAGTCGGAATGGTGCGCGCATTGATTGTGAAAAACAGCAGGTAGTGATTCGAACCCCAAGTGGGGGAGAATTAACTATCTCGAGTGAAGGAAGAAAAAGGGTACCAAAGGTGTGCACTTTGGCCAAAGCTAGAAGATATGTGCACCATGGTGGTAGCAGTTACTTGGCGTATATTATTGATGAGCGGGAGGAGAAATAGAAGAGAACAGTGGCAGATGTACCAGTGGTCAGCGAGTTTCCGGATGTTTTCCCGGATGACTTGCCTGGCATTCCTCCCGAGAGGCAAGTGGAGTTCCGAATAGACTTGATTCCGGGGGCGGCACCGGTAGCAAAGGCTCCTTACCGTTTGGCACCTCCGGAGATGCATGAACTGTCTAAGCAGCTGGAGGAATTGTTGGATAAGGGTTTCATCCGCCCCAGTAGTTCACCTTGGGGAGCCCCTATCCTTTTCGTGAAAAAGAAGGACGGGTCGATGCGGATGTGCATCGGCTATAGAGAGCTTAACAAGCTTACGGTGAAGAACAGATACCCGTTGCCGAGGATCGACGATCTCTTCGATCAACTTCAGGGAGCCGTTTGGTTCTCTAAGATAGATCTTCGCTCAGGGTACCACCAGTTGAAGGTCAGGGAAGAGGATGTTCACAAGACAGCGTTCAGAACCAGGTACGGGCATTTCGAGTTCATCGTGATGCCATTTGGACTGACGAACGCACCGGCGGCATTCATGGATCTTATGAATAGAGTTTGCAGACCGATGTTGGATAGGTCAGTCATCGTGTTTATAGACGATATACTGATCTACTCCAAGCCGAAGGAGGATCATATGGAGCATCTACGAGAGGTTTTGGAGATTTTGCGTAAGGAGCAGTTATATGCAAAGTTCTCCAAGTGTGATTTCTGGTTACAAGAGGTTCAATTTCTTGGACATCTTGTGAACCGAGAGGGTATCAAGGTAGACCCAGCGAAGGTGGAGGCAGTGATGAAGTGGGAAACCCCGAAGACTCCCACTGAGATTAGGAGTTTCCTTGGATTAGCCGGGTACTACCGCCGGTTCATCCAGGATTTCTCCAAGATAGCAGTTCCGTTGACGAAGCTGACGAGGAAGAACGAACGTTTCGTTTGGGGAGAGGAACAGAAAACAACGTTCGAAACCTTAAGGAGAAAGTTATGCGAGGCTCCGGTGTTGACACTACCGGAGGGAGTTGAAGACATGACAGTCTACTGTGATGCGTCTTATCACGGGCTAGGCTGCGTTCTTATGCAGAGGGGAAGGGTGATTGCCTATGCGTCTCGTCAACTGAAGACGCATGAGGTGAATTACCCGACTCACGATTTGGAGCTTGCGGCAGTGGTGATCGCTCTCAAGTTATGGAGGCACTACCTGTATGGGGTGAAGTGTACTATCTATACGGACCACAAGAGTCTTCGTTATTTCATGGATCAACAGAATTTGAACATGAGACAGCGGAGGTGGTTGGATGTGGTGAAAGATTATGATTGCGAGATTCTTTATCACCCGGGGAAGGCAAATGTCGTAGCGGATGCCTTGAGCAGAAGAGCGAGTAGTGTTCTACTTCGGGTACCGTTGATGAGACTAACAGTATCAACGTCGCTTCACGACTTGGTAAGAAGGTCTCAAGAGGAAGCGATCAAGGGTGAGAACCAGAAGAAGGAACGGATAAAGGGACAGGTGGATCAGTTAGTGCCCGACAGTCGAGGTCTATTGACTCGGTACGGTCGGGTATGGGTTCCAGTATCGTGTGAGGCAAGGCAGACACTTCTGGACGAGGCGCATAAGTCAAGGTTCTCTATCCATCCCGGTGCTACTAAGATGTATAGAGATCTGAAGACTGACTACTGGTGGCCGGGGATGAAGAGGGACGTGGCTAAGTACGTGGAGAAATGTTTGACTTGTTTAAGGGTCAAAGCAGAGCATCAGAGACCGCACGGGAAGTTACAGCCATTAGAGATACCAGAGTGGAAGTGGGAGCATATAACAATGGATCTGATTACCAAGTTGCCTCGAACACCTAGGAATCATGATGCCATTTGGGTGGTTGTAGATAGGCTGACAAAGAGTGCCCATTTTATCGCGATCCGTGAAAGTTCATCTGCAGAAAAGTTAGCTGACATCTATGTCAGTGAAATTGTAGCAAGGCATGGGGTACCGGTAACAGTGATATCTGACAGGGATGTTCGGTTTACGTCGCGGTTTTGGGGGAAGTTCCATGAAGATTTGGGTACGAGACTTCAGTTCAGTACAGCCTTTCACCCACAGACGGACGGGCAAAGCGAGAGAACAATTCAGACTCTTGAGGATATGTTGAAAGCCTGTGTTTTGGATTTTGGGGGCAGCTGGGATACGTATTTACCGTTGGCTGAGTTCTCATACAACAACAGTTTCCATGCCAGTATTGGCATGCCTCCGTATGAGATGTTGTACGGGAGAAGGTGTAGGACTCCTATCTGTTGGGGAGAGGTAGGCCAGCGGGAGTTAAGCAGCACAGAAGTGGTTCAGAAAACGACGGAAAGTATTGAGATGATTCGGGATAGGCTACGAACCGCACAGAGTCGTCAAAAGAGTTACGCCGACAAGCGAAGGTCGGATTTGGAGTTCAACGTGGGAGATAATGTTTTGTTGAAGGTGTCACCTTGGAAAGGGGTGATCCGATTCCGGAAGAGGGGCAAGCTAGGCCCTAGGTTTATCGGACCTTTCAAGGTGATAGCACGGGTTGGGAAGGTTGCGTACCGGCTGGAGCTTCCGCCGGAACTCAGTCTGATACACAACACCTTCCACGTGTCTCAGTTGAGGAAGTGTTTAGCTGACGAGTCGGCGCATGTCCCTATAGATGACATACAGGTCGACGAACGGTTGAATTATATTGAGAGACCGATAGCAATCTTGGAAGGGAAGACCAAATCCTTGCGAAACAAGGAGATCAGCTTAGTGAAAGTTCAGTGGGAACACCGAAAAGGATCAGAATGGACATGGGAACCCGAAGCTGAGATGAGATCGAATTATCCGGAACTCTTCCAAGTCTGATCGATTTCGAGGACGAAATCCTGGTAAGTGGGGGAGAGTTGTAACACCCCGTTTCCCAATTTACGTGAATTAACTGTCTCTTTTGGGGTTGAGTTAATTTTTGGGTCGTTATATACGTGTTCAGGAATCTAGGGGCCAGTTTATCAATTTTGTAAGATGAGGGTGTGTTTTGGCATGTATGTAAAGGGATGGAAACCCTAAACACCCTCATTTGCAGCCATTTGTTTCTTTAGCAAAGAAGAGAGAAAAGAGAAAGGGATTTTCGGAGTTCTTGTGAGCTGCTGTGAAAGATCGATCAATTCTCCTTCGTTAACCGTTGGATCGTCGTGAAATTTGGACAGCGACTTCACGACCCTCTAATATACATTCTGACCGGAGGGATTTGGCATCGGAGTTCCCAGTAGAGAGAACCAAGTGTCCGAAGTTGCTGTATTTTTCCAGGCGGAGTTCTTGTGAGCTGCTGTGAAAGATCGACCGATTCTCCTTCGTTAACCGTTGGATCGTCATGAAATTTGGACAGAGACTTCACGACTCTCTAACATACATTCTGACTGGAGGGATTTGGCATCGGAGTTCCCAGTAGAGAGAACCAAGTGTCCGAAGTTGCTGTATTTTCCAGGCGAAAGATTTGGTGATTTTGGAAGATTCAAGTTGTGAAAGGTTCTAGGAGGATTGTTGTTCGCGGTCTAGAATTGCAAGGTATGTGTATTATGTTTAGAAATCAATAGAAATGGGGCGTATGAAATTGGATGTTTGGCAAAGTTTTAGGGTATTTGGACTATCCTAGCTATGTCATTTCGGGATGAGAGTTGGGATAGAATTAGAGTTCCATTTTTGGGCTTGTTATGATATGTGTATGTATGAATGTTATAGGTGGTACGAGGTGATTATTATACACTGTGAAGTACTTGGTAATTGACATCTTGACAGGTGAGTACTCTACCTATATTATGTAAGTTATGTGTATGTAGTTGGATTGCATGTGTGATTATGTGTATGTTGGCTTTGCCAAAGGAAAGAGTACCTATGGTGGTAGTAATACCCCTAGGGAATATGTTATGTATGAAGAGGCCTGGTACCAGTGTCTAGTTAAGACCTTCCTTATTGGCTTTGTGCCTTGAGGAATGGAAGGATGTTACATGTATGTGATTGCTATGTTTATGCAAGTATGTATGCATGATGATATGTGGTATAGGTGCGTGCTCACTAAGCGTAAGCTTACCCCGTTGTTATTCATCTTTTAGTGGCAGGTACATCTTCAAAGAATAAAGGAAAGGCTCCAGCTTGAAGCTTTTGGATTTGGGGCAGCTCAACAGCTTATATTTTCTTTTGATGAATGATAGTTTTGGATTCTCTAAGCTTTTCAGTTGAATATTGTTTTTCTCAAACTTATTGGTTTTAAGTTGCAAACTTGTACTCTTTTCTATAAGATTATGGGATTTTATCTAAATGTTTTAATTACAAATCTTCCGCTGTATTTTAAGGTTACTTTCCGTTAAATGAGTGTTTTAAAGATAAGGGATGTTACAAGAGATCTGGGATTTATCACAATACTTGGATTGTATGAAGATCATGGACTTAACATAACACGTGTGTGACATCATTCTGATATTCAGCTTGCCACATACATTTAGCAACTGTCAAAGTTTAAAAGAGCTCAAGTCTTTCAAGATTTTCAGAAGTTGATTGTTGGAGTTCAGTCTTTGATTGGATTGGAAGAGACGCTTGAATATTTGCAATCATTATTCTGAAGTTTTGTTGACGATGCTAGACCTTTGAGTGCTCTTTATCATTCTTCTGACTTGATCAACCAGAATTGTGAGAGCTTGCAATCATTGTTCTGGTGCTTTGGTTGTGATTCAGACTTTTGAGTGCTTATAATCATCCAGCTATTTCTTGAAGATTGAAGTTCTGGATTCTCTTCATTCAGTGGCTTGAAGTATTTTGAAGACGAGCATTTCTCTACAGTTGCTGAACAATGTTATTTGCTTCGGTCGTCTCATCCCTACCGAGTAGCGCGTGTTTTTACCGTTCCTTCTTCGAGCAAATTCGTACCAAGTTCTTAAGCTGAATTCCTACTCAACTCATGATAAAACGACGGATTCCTTGTATTACACTAAGAATGCATTTGGTTTTTCATTCAAAACTCACTCGTTATCATTCTTGTGGGCTTATCGGAACGAGCTCGAGTTTCTACATTTTGGAGATGTTGTTCGTGCACTTAGTGGAGTACATTGGATCTAAGTTTACTCAAGGTTGATAATATGATGAATAAGAGCAACATTCAAGGGGGAGCCAAGCCTACATTAGAAGAATGCACCGCTAAAGTTTTTACAAGGAAATCAAGGGGGAGAGGAGCTAATGATTTGAAGATGATTTGCTTTCCAAAACTTTAGGGGGAGAATGTTAGGACACTGAAGTTGTCCTTTATAATAGAAAGTTTTGTAAAGCAATAGTTGTGTTAAAGGGCTTATGCTTAATTGTTGTAGCAAGTGATGAAGACTATAAATAGGTCTTTACTTGTAGTTTGTAAGAAGTGAATTCATTAATACAAGATGTAGATCTCTAATCACTTTGTGTTCTCTCTAGGTTAGATTTCCTTTTCAATAATGTTCTTCATCATCTTGTTACACAATACTTGGATTGTATGAAGATCATGGACTTAACAAAAACCATTAAACAAATTCTTTCATGTTTTTGGTTGCAGATGCTATGTTCTTAAAGACAGAGAAAATCTTGCCAAATTTGATAAAAAGGCAGATGAAGGATACTTTGTTGGTTATTCATTAACTTCCAAAGCATTCAGAATCTACAATAGAAGAACCAAGAGAATGATGGAAAGCATCAATGTAACATTTGATGAAGCCAGAATGAAGACTTCTGAACGAGATAGTTCAGAACTCATGCAGAACAAGACAAAAATGACTTCTGACACAAATTCTAATCCTATTTGTTCAGAACTCAATTTACTGTTTAAGGATGCTTTTCTAGAACTAATTTCTGATTCTTATGCAGAA
Source organism: Saussurea involucrata (assembly GCA_033807775.1). Taxonomy (NCBI): domain Eukaryota; kingdom Viridiplantae; phylum Streptophyta; class Magnoliopsida; order Asterales; family Asteraceae; genus Saussurea; species Saussurea involucrata. The sequence continues at coordinate 90,650,669 of CM066327.1, read as the reverse complement.
TATGAAAACCCAAAGATGGTAAAAGAGATGAAAAATAGAACTCCATAAATAGTTCAATCAACTGTAATTTCTGATAAAGGTCCATCTGAGGAATGTCCAAATTTGATAAATACAAGTGGTGAAAATTCTGAACCTTGTACTCAGAATTCTGATCCTTGTATTCAGAACTCTTAACAAGTCACTCAGAATTCTGACTTCATTGCTCAAAATCCAAACTTGGATGCAACTCCTACACATACATCAGAACAAGGGGACAGTTCAGAATTACAAGCCATCATTGATGAGAATGATACAAACAACAATTTTTCAGAGATTGATGTGCTTCCCAGTGCAAATAAATGGACTAAAAATCATCCTATTCATCAAGTAATAGGTGATCCATCAGCAGGAGTAAAGACCAGATCAGCTACAACAAATGAAGCAATGTTTGCTGGTTTCTTAAGTGTGATTGAACCAAAGAAAGCTAATGAAGCCCTAGAGGATCCAGATTGGATTTCAGCAATGCAAGAGGAATTGCTCCAATTTGAAAGAAACAAAGTTTGGAGACTCATTCCAAAGCCTGAAGGTAAATCTATTATTGGAACTAAATGGGTATTCAGAAACAAAAAGGATGAGTCAGGTGTTGTTATCAGAAACAAGGCAAGATTGGTTGCTAAGGGATACTGTCAACAAGAGGGAATTGATTATGATGAGACATTTTCACCAGTGGCAAGAATAGAGGCAATCAGAATATTTTTGGCCTATGCTGCACACAAGAACTTCAAGGTATATCAAATGGATGTCAAATCAGCCTTTCTAAATGGCAAACTCAATGAAGAGGTGTATGTTCATCAACCTGAAGGTTTTGTTGATCCAGAATTTCCTGATCATGTTTATATTTTAGACAAAGCTTTATATGGTCTAAAACAAGCACCAAGAGCCTGGTATGACACTCTTACTCAACACTTGTTAGTTTCAGGGTTCAAGAAAGGTAAGATTGACACAACTTTGTTTTTAAAGAAACAGGGTGATGATTTAATTCTTATTCAGATTTATGTTGATGACATAATATTTGGTTCTACTAGTCCAGAATTATGTGATAATTTTTCTAAAATCATGTCATCTGAATTTGAAATGAGCATGATGGGTGAGTTGACTTTTTTCCTTGTTCTTCAAGTCAAACAATTACCAAAAGGTATTTTTATAAATCAAGGAAAATATGTCAGAGATATTCTGAAAAAGTTCAAAATGTCTGATTGTGCTTCTATGAGAACACCAATGGCAACAAACATAAAGTTAGATGCTGATCTCAAAGGAGTTTCAGTAGATAACAAACTCTATAGAGGCATGATTGGATCATTACTTTATCTGACTGCAAGTAGACCAGATATTATGTTTTCTACTTTTTTCTGTGTTAGATTTCAATCTAACCCAAAAGAATCACATATGTTGGATGTCAAAAGGATTTTAAGATATCTCAAAGGATCACCTGATCTAGGATTATGGCATCCAAAAGAAACTGACTTCAAATTGACTGCTTTCACTGATGCTGATCATGCAGGAAGTAGGTTGGACAGAAAAAGTACTTCTGGTGCTTGTCATTTTTTGGGGGATAAGATAGTGAGTAGGGCATCAAAGAAACAGAATTGTGTGTCTACTTCAACTGCTGAGGCATAGTATGTTGCTGCTGCTGCTTCATGCTCTCAAACTTTGTGGATGAGAACACAACTCATGGATTATGGATATCAGCTCAACAAAATTCCCATCTATTGTGACTCAGAAAGTGTAATTGCTATTACTCAGAATCCTGTTCAACATTCAAAGACTAAACACATAGATGTGAGGTATCATTTTATAAAAGACTATGTGGAAAAAGGAACTATAGAGATGCACTTTGTGCATACAAAGTATCAATTGGCTGACTTGTTCACAAAAGGTTCTCTTTTCTCATATGTAAAATAGGAATGCTTAATCTGACTAATTGAAAATATTTGTGTTTCTTAGAAAATGATAAATTTTTTCAAGTAAAATTGTCTGAGTAGTGTACTCAGAACTCTGAGTCTTAAGATCAAATGATCTGATTCTTGAGTTCAGAACTTCTGTGTCTTGAGTTCAGAACTTCTGAATCTTAAGGTCAGCAATTCTGAGTCAATACTTCAGAAATCTAATTTTCAAGAATTTATTTCTGAGAAATACAAATACTTCAAATATGTGGATCATTTCTTTTCTATTTTTTTACCTCATCTTTATGTATCATATATGGTCAAGTACATGCTAAAGTCAAGGGGGAGCATCAATATCTTTTGCAAATCATATCATGATGCTAAAAAAGGTTTGTATTCATTTCTTATCTCTGATCATTGCAAGAAGAACAAGCTTCTAATGATATTTTTTTTCTTGTTCAAACTATATCTGAATTAACAAAATTTTATATTCAGATATAAGAGTTTAAATGAATTTTTTTTAAAATCATCATTATATGAACAGAATTTTGATGATAAAATGTGTTTCTATCTGTTCAAACCTCTTCTGAATAACTAAAAGTTTTACATTTGTCAGAAGTTGATTTTAAATAAATTTTTGTTACAAGGTAAAATTCTTCTGAATAATGGAATCAGAACTCTGAGTAGAACAATCAGATATCTGATAAAGGAAAGTCAAATCTTCTGAGCGTGTTATTCAGATCTTTGACTTGAGTCAATATTCTATCCAATAACACGTGTCAGCTTCATATTTGGTTGATTATGCCACGCATTTCATTTAAATCCTCTGTGGCATTTCAAATGTGTTGACTCCGTTATAACATTGATTTCGCTTTTCCGTCATACCTTTCAACTTCGCCAATTTTAAATAGGTTTTAAATTCCTATTTCCAATTCTTTCAAATTCTAGAGCGAAAAGTGAGATACGAATCAATCCAGAGTTCTTTGAGTTTGTTTTCTTCTTAAATCATGTCTGGATTCCGAAGAAGTGGTCAAATTTCTCTACATTCTACTAAGTCTTTGATGGATTCATCTGATTCGGATAATGATGAAGTACAAAATAGATCTGTTGAGGAAGAAGCAATAAGGGATGGTGAAATAAATAAAGAAGATGAACAAATAGCTGAATCAGAAGGAAATGCAGATGAAGTAAATATAAATGTTGAACATGAACAGAGTGCTGCAGGGTCGATTATGTCGAATAGACCAATTTTAGTGGAAAGGGTTGTTCCTGAAGGAGAATGGTTGAAATTATCAGAAAACAATTGTGTTTTATTATTTGAGGAAAGTAGATTTAAGCCTGAACACAGAATCATCATGGAGTTATTCAAATATCATCCTTACAGAAAGTGGTTTACAAGAAACAAAACAGTTCCTATTCAGTACATTCAACAATGGTGGAAACATCTTAGGTTAGAAGACAACAAGTTTGTATCCGAAATTGGAGGAGTCACAATTACCTTATCAATCTCTGCACTAAGAGAAATGCTGAATCTTCCAGAGAAAGATGATGTACAAAGAAGGACAGATTTTGAAGATTCACCATTAACAGAGGAGTTAATTGCAGAGTTTATGAGATTAGGATATAATGAAGGATTGAGGACCCTTAGTTTGTTCAGAAGGAACAAATTGCCACCTATTTGGGCTTGTTTCTTTCATGTGGTGAATAAGTGTTTGTCAGGGAAAAATAGCTCAGCAGATCAAGGTTCAAAACAGATTCTTCAGATCTTTCAGGGTTTAGTGAGGAATAGGCATTATGATTACACTGCTATACTTTGGGAAGACATAAAGAATACTTTTGAAAAAAAATCAGAAAGCTATTCAAAAGAAGACAAAGGATACTCCTCTGGCATACATACCTTACATAAGGTATTGGCAGATTCTAATATGGTATGCAATGCAAGAAAACAGAACCATTTCAAGAAGATCAAATGATGAGCATGGTCCTACTTTCTATTTGGGTAATATGTCTTCAGTTACTAAACTTGAGAATTATCCTAATCATAAACTGTTACCAAAATCACTTAGGAATTACATACCAAGGGAGAGTGAGATTTTAAAAGCATATTGCACCTCTATGGGAATTGAAATACCTCAAATCCCTACCCATGAGGACCAACCAGAGAAGAGAGGTGAGGGGTCTAGTCCAGTAAGAGAGGGGGAGGATGTTCAAATGGGTGAACATTCTGAGAGAAATGAGGGGCAAAATTCTGAGAGCTTGGTTAGAATAAGTGAGGAAAAACAGAATGAGGGTGGTGAGGATGAGAGATTGTCAACAGAGGTTCAAACAGAAAGAGATGCCTCTGAACCAGCTAATCTTAACCAGTTAACCACACCTGCTATTGGTTCACATTTCTTGGTGTCCAATATTGAAACAAACACCATGGACCTAGTGGTGGATCTTGAACAACCCATCCATACCCACTCAGAAGCATTTCAACATGCTACTGTTTCACATAAATCAGGGGAACCATCCCAAACTCATTTGGAGGGAGGTGATAAATCCCAACCTATTTTTCAACACATTGAGTCTGAATATCACAGTCCTATTCAATTTGAGCCTGAAATTCCTTCTAATACTGGCACAAATCAGGAATTTCGTATTCCTGACACAACATTCATAGACATACCTAATATTGGGTGTCGAGGATTGGATGGAAGTCCTGGTGAGGTGAACATTACAAAAGCCTCATTCAAACGTGCATTTGTTGTACAAGATGACTTTGTGTTATCTACAGGCCATGAGACCTCTGGGCACATGAAAACTGGACCATCTGTTGGTTCAGGTTCACAGTTAGACCATTCTGAATTTGAAAAGATTCAGAATCAAAACAAGGTGATGGGGGAAAAGGTTGAAAAATTGGAGAAAAAGGTGGATGATTTGAATGATGAGGTGACAGGATTAAAAGATATGTTGGAGGGTAAATTGAAATCTGTTGAAACTAAAATAGATACTGTGAAGGTATCCTTGGAATCTCATAAAAAGGAGATCAAGGATATAATGTATGAATTTCAAAAAGATCTGTTGAAACAAATGCAGAGTATGCAGGAATCCGTATTGAAAGCACTGAGTGTATCTATGGCTTCTACCTCAAAACCTCTTGATCTTGTTCCACTTGCAGAAGCTGAACCTGAAGGTGTTTCTGGTCAGAACTCCAAAAGAAAGTTTGATGATAATGACCCTCATGATCATCAAAAGGGGGAGAAAAGGCAAAGGTTGAGTTCTGATGATGACATTTGCATAGAGGATTTTGAAATAGCAGATATGCACTTAGTCAGTACAAAGAATACAGAAATTCAGATAGTTCAGATTGATAGTTCAGATACAGAGGAAATGGAGGTGGAAAGCATAGATGGTGGTGATTCAGATAAAACAGAAGAATTGAATTTAGAAACAGAGATGGAAATCAATTCTGATGAAACTGAAGTTGTTGAGGAACCTGTGTTGAGGTCAGAGGAAACAGTGGAGAGTTTAATTGTTGACAACACTTGTACATATATTGTTCTTTATGACAGAGATAGTGTGATGGATTCTGAATCAGAAGAAAGAAGATTAAATGAGAATTTGATCAGAAGGATGCAAAGTGAGTTAGTCAGAGCACTTAATGTCCAGAATATTCAACAAATTGTAAAACTGATAAGGCCTATTGATCTATTGGGAGAAGAAGATAGAACTGTTGATTATTCTCAGAAATTTAAACATGAGTTTCGATTTAACTATGCTGATGAGATGAATACAAAAGAAGAATATGAGAGAGTGGAAGATTACTTTATGCCTTCTGAGTATATATTCAGAAAACCAATTGAGATCCCTAAGATTAACTTGCAAATTTTGGAGGAGCCTGTATGTGATTTTATCCTGGAGTTGAGTGATGTACCACTGGCTAGACAATATCATGATGACATTTTTCCTGAGGAAATATATGAGAATCTCTATCACACAGAAGGAGATTATGAACTTTTGGAGAGCAATATTGATGGATTTATGGTTGACAGATCTAAAGATGATTTATACAGAAGCCTCAAACAGATTCAGAATTCCTGATTCAAGACTACACATTCAGAAGAAGATTGAGAAAGTGTTGATGTTTCAACCAGAAGAGTTCAATGGTCTGATGTTTGTTAGATTGGAAGTGCTGAAAGAAAGAAGTACAAAGGTTTCCGTGTCTAGTTTTAATTTTCACAGATTAACTCTTGATGATCAAATCTTTCTAGTTAAGTTCTTTGCCAGTACTGAAGAAACCTTGATAGAGATTGAGTGCAGAAGAATTCTGGGGATTTATGTCAGAAATATGTACATGTATGATTTTCAATTGGCAATTGAAGGAAGAAAAGAGAAATGCAACTTGAATTGTCCAACAATGATTTCAGGGTTTGGTGTATATTTGAAGGGATTTATAAATGAAGGAATGGAAACTGAAGGGTTTGCATATCCAGTTCAAGGAAGACTTGAAATATTCAAACTGAAGGAATTGGTGAAGTATAGTGATGCAACTTTGAGTTGGTTACTAACTGAAATGAAAGTTAATGTTGCTACTGAAAGAGAAAATCTAAAGAAAAAATGTGTAAATTCTGTGGAAAGAAGATTAAATCTCAGAAGAAAAATCAGAAGCTGTGGTGAATGGTTATTATCAGAGGTTAATCCTAAAAAGATGCTGCATAATGACTTTGTGTTTCCTGCTGAATATGAAGTGAATGAAATCCTTTCAGATGAAGTTGAAGAAGTTCAGGACACAACTCCTCAGAATGTGCAAATAACAAGAGTTGATCAAGCTGAACAATCTGAACCAAAAGAAGATGAGATGTCAATTGATTTGAATGGATACTTTCTTGAGTTTGATCTACCTGAGTTTTTCAAGCCTAAAGAGATACAATTTATGAATGTATATTATGATAGACCAAAAGAGACTCAGATCTGGTTGGCAGAGAAATCAAGGTGTCTTGGGAAATCAAAACAGGTTGTATATTCAGATTTTTTAATCACATGGATCAGAGAATTAAAAGTTAAACAATTTAGAAAGTTGGAATACTTGTCTTTTGAAGTTTTGAGAGAAGATGGCAAGGTATACTATTTCACTGATGCAGATTTTGAAAAGCTATCAGTAGTGGATTTGTACAGATTACACTGTATGTTGTGCTTCAAAGAATCAAGCAAAGATAAGACTGAAAGGAAGGCAAGAAGTGTGGTGATTGAAGCTATGTTTTACATCCTAAGATGGCATGGTTATACAGATTTTCAAATAGCTCTGTATTTGCAAAGGCCATGTGTTTATCTGGAAAAACCCAACACAGATCATGATCAGAAAAAGGTGTTAAAGACTGGAAGTGTTCTCAAACATCCAGATTTGGGAGTCTTTTTGAAAAACAAGAGTGAAAAGATCTTCTTCAGAGCAAAGGAGACTGCAAAATACTGCTCTGGAACTTTGAGATTCATCAAGCATAATTTGGAGAAAAAGATGTTGAAAACAAAGCAATCCAACATAACTCAGCAAGTGATGACTCAGCAAGTTGAAACTATTCAAGAAATTATTGTCAAGATCGACAAAAGGCTTAATCAAAGAAATGTGCTCTTACAGAAGATTGTTCCTGCCTTGAAAGATTTGGATGATGCAAAGTATCAGTTTATTTGACAAAAAGGGGGAGATTGTTAGATCTGAGTTTTGTCAATAAACCAAGTGTTAAAGATCTGATGAGAAGGCTCATATGTTCTGATATGAAGGGTCAGAGTTCTGACTAAGAAGGCTCAGAAGTATTGCTTTGAAAGTTTACCAAGTATAGAAGTTCTGAGAAGCCTTGTCAGAAGAACGTTCAGAAGTTCTGAACAACATGTTCCGAACTTATAACTAGATACTTTCCTTAGTGTTTAGTTAACTAATTAGGACACGTGTATTGTTCCTATTAGTCATTCATATTTGTAGTGTATCTTTAATATTTCCGTTGCAGTATATATAGTGGTTAGCACTACATTGCTAACTGATTCTTCCCGCATATATTTGTACTCATTTTCTGTAATCTTTGAGATACTCTCTCTAAGATCTGTAATTCTGTTCTTCATTGAATACAAACCAATTTGATCATATTACTTCTCAATTACTATTACATACATTGATATATTGATTGTAAGAGTGAATCCTGGACTTACAGGGTCGGCTAGCTGTAAGATACAAAAGAGAGCCGATCATCCCACAGTACAGCGTGACATTAACAGGTATTCCTTATAAATCCTTGTCTAGTGTCAGCGGTGGTGCCATAGGGGTTTTCATAGCTGAACTCTGAGTTAAATCGAATTTCTTCAGCATATCTTTAACATACTTTCCCTGATTAATGAAAGTTCCTTTTTCATTTTGCTTTATCTGAAGACCAAGGAAATATGTTAGTTCACCCATCATGCTCATTTTATACTCATCTTTCATTCTATCAGCGAAACGAGTACAAATATCAGGGTTAGTAGAACCAAATATAATGTCATCAACATATATCTGAACAAGAATGATATGACCTTTTACTTTCCTGAAAAATAGAGTCTTATCGATTTTACCACGCTCAAATTGTTCGATATGGAGATAAGTAGAGAGAGTGTCATACCATGCATGTGGAGCTTGCTTTAAGCCATAAAGTGCCTTATCCAGTTTATAAACATAACCTGGACGCTTAGGATCTGAGAATCCTGGAGGTTGTTCCACATAGACTTCTTCATTCAGCTTTCCATTTAGAAACGCTGACTTAACATCCATCTGATATACTTTGAAGTCTTTGTGTACAGCGTATGCTAAGAATAGACGAATAGATTCTAGTCTTGCTACTAGAGCAAATGTTTCATCATAATCTATGCCTTCCTCTTGTCTGTATCCCTGAGCAACAAGACAAGCCTTGTTGCGGGTTACAGTTCCATGTTCGTCCAACTTGTTTCGATAGACCCATTTATTGCCTATCACTGTTTTTTCAGTTGGTTTTCGAACAAGTTTCCAAACTTTGTTTCTTTCGAATTTAGTCCGCTCTTCTTGCATGGCGTTGACCCAGTTTGGATCTTTGAGGGCATCATCTACTTTCTTTGGTTCAGTCATAGAAATAAAGTTAACAAATAAACAAATATTACCTGCACTTCGTTGAGTCTGAACACCAGCGTTTGGATCACCAAGAATTTGATCAATTGGGTGTTTCACAGTCCATCGCTGAGCCGGAGCGTGAGACGCTGACTCAAACTGAACTGAAGGAGCTGAAGATGAGGCTTCAGCAGCTTCTGGAGTATCAGCCAAGAGAGGAATGGGTGCAGTTGTCAATATATTCACTGATTGCTGAGAAGTAGATGGAATGTCTGAGACATTTGGTTCAGAAGCAGGTATAGTGTTTAAAGGAACAGCTGAGACCTATGATGGTTCAGCTTCACTATTCTGCATGTTTGGAATGATAGTAGGACTATCATCTTCAACTGTACGAGTATGAGGAGTGGGAATATCTTCTGAATCACCAAGATGAGAGAACATCCATTGATTCAGTTCTTCAGTATCAGCGGACGGTTTAGAGTTCGCTGAACGGGATTCGTCAAACGTGACGTGAATAGTTTCTTCTACAGTTTGTCTTCTACGATTGAAGACTCTGAAGGCTTTGGAGATTGAAGAATATCCAAGAAAGATTCCATCATCAGCCTTAGGATCAAATTTTTCGAGGTCATCTTTGTTGTTCAGTATGAAACACTGACATCCAAAGATGTGAAGAAATCTGATTGAAGGCTTTCTTCCAAGAAAAAGTTCATAGGCTGTTTTATTGAATCTTTTGACTATCAGCGACCTGTTTTACGTAAAACAAGCAGTGTTGACAGCTTCTGCCCAAAACTGAGTAGGCAGGTGAGAATCGCTGAGCATTGAACGTGCAGCTTCAATAATTGTTCTATTTCTTCTTTCAGCGACTCCATTTTGTTGCGGTGTTCTCACTGATGAAAAGTTGTGAGAAATACCCTTACTCTCAAAGAAGGAATCAAGAGAACTGTTTTTGAATTCAGTCCCATGATCACTCCTTATTGAGCGAACGGTCAAGTTGTTCAGGGTTTCCATCTTCCGAACAAAGGTGATGAGTTCTTCAGGGGTGTCACTTTTGGAACGGAGAAACATAACCCATGTATAACGAGAAAATTCATCAACGATGACCAGTGTATATTTCTTTCCAGCGATGGATTGTTTGTTAACAGGGCCAAACAAATCCATATGGAGAAGTTGTAGAGGAGATGACACTGAGGAGACTTGCTTTGACTTAAAGCTTGCTTTAGTCTGCTTCCCTTTCTCACACGCTGAACATAAAGACTCTTTGGCGTATGAGTGTTGAGGTAGACCAGTGATTAACTCTTTTGAAGAAAGAGTGTTCAGTGTCTTGAAATTCAGATGAGAAAGCCTCTTATGCCATCGCCAGTTGACATCAGATGAGGCTTTTGAGAAGAAACAGGAGTTCTCAGTGGTTGTTGAGTCCATGTTTATTACATAAACATTTTCCAAACGATAACCGCTGAGAGCTATCTTCTCCTTTTTGTCAGTGACAAAGCAGGATTCCTTAGTAAAGACTACTTTGTTATCCTTATCGCAAAGCTGACTGATGCTTAAAAGATTATGCTTCAGCCCTTCAACATATGCGACTCTTCTGAAGATGGTTGTACCATTAGAGAGTACACCAAACCCTCGGGTATGTCCTTTTCCATTTCCACCGAAAGTCACAGTGGGGCCCTTCTCTTCCTTGTATTCAACGAGCACACTTTTCTTTCCAGTCATGTGTCTAGAGCATCCGCTATCGACATACCAGATACCCTTCTTAACCTGCATTACAAAGGAAGATTAGTTTTTCTTGGGTACCCACTTAACCATCTGTACACGTTTGTCAGTGGAAGTAGTTGGAATGGAAGGTTCAGCAATCTTCGCAACATTTAAAGATTCAGCTTTGTCAGTCTTCACTTTGGTTAATTTCTTAACCTCAGTGGTCTTCTTTGCCTTGGGGGCATTGATCTTCACCTTAGCTATCTTTTCAGCTTTGGTGGTTGTGGGGCACTTACTAGCAATATGATCAGTAAGTCCACAGTGATAACATTTCCTATAACTAAAAGTAGTTCTAGGACCATTTGAATGCTGAGCTTTTGATTTTGAATTAGAAGTACCAGCACCAAGTAAGCTATTTGCTTTTGAAATGGGAGGAACATTTAGCTCTTCGGATTTCTTACCAAAGACATCCACTATGATTCTAGGAGTAGATCACTGAATAGATCCACGCTGAGTAGATCCAGAGATCTGATTCCTTGATCCAGAGGGATGAATCACTAAAGCTTTAGAAGCATTCAGCTTAGGTACTAAGGTACCCTTATGAGGATTTTGGTTAATAGCAATTCTTTTACCTTTGTCTTTAAAGACAGAGGTAGGTTTTGAATAAACCATTTTCTCTTTACCTTTTGAAGAGGTAGAAATTTCCTCAGGGATAGGCGGTCTAGAAGAGGAACACTGAGAGGATGAAGTATCAGCGACTGAGGATACGAAAGTTTCAAATAAGAGCATGGAACGATCAGTGGTTGGTTCTAGAAGATCAGCTTTGTAACCAAGACCACGTTTATCACTCAGGGGAATCTGAGACTTAATTATCTCAGTGATCTTTGTTGAAGAATTACACCATCCTTCAACAGTAGTTTTTTCAGCTCTTAATGCAGCGATAGCTTCTTCGCGCTCGATTTTGACTAGCTGATTTAAGTGTACTTGATCTTTAAAATCTTCTTCAATTTTAGAAAGTGTTGATCCAAACCCTCAGTGATTTGATAATGACCCTCTCTTAAATACTTAGTGAAAATTGTAAGTAAACAATATGTATCAGAGTTTCACTATCGCTGATAAGTACTAAGATCTTACAGTACCGCTGATAGGAACTCTCGCTCTTTAAATTAAACATTCAGCGAACACTGTTCACCATAAAGCTCTGAGTCTGTTCAGGCCTTATGGTGATCGCTGATAAGTTAGTTGTTTACTTATGATCCCTGAAGACAAGTTTCACGTCAACAAAGGTTCTACGCTGAAGTCGAAGATCAAGCTTAAGAACCAGCGACAAGTCTACTAATGAACTGATGCGGATCAGCGAAGACTCAGATTTGTCCACTCAACGTGAAGTATCAAGTACAAGACTTCAGCTATCGCTGAACTTTATCATTCGCTGAATAGTAAATGATAATCGCTGAATCAACGAAAGCTGATCATGAAGTCCTCCGTACAAAGTACTTTTGTCTTAACCTCCCTTGCACGCCGCCGTACGAAATGTCAGAAAAGAACCTCCGAAAATCTGAAATCGTACAACCACTCTAATACTACACTGTTCATCTTTACGGCTACTAAGGTTGTCAACCAAGGTCAATGACATGCAACCAACCAGCCGATGACACGTGTAAAGTGTATACTGAATTGCATTAAATGCATGCAGTATATAAAGAGATGAACTCACTTCATTTGAAGTAACTTGCTAACTCTGGACAAGTTCAAATCTCTCTCAAGATAGGATTTTATTAGTAATCTCCTTATCTTTCTTAGTGCAAGAAACCTTAGTGTTCCAACTTGTTTAGATTTAGGTTTATCCTTAATCTTGTTTCCGCAACAAGCTGTAAATTGTTAATGATTTATCAATAAACAATTTAGAAAAGTAAAATAGTGTGTTTGTATTCAACCCCCCCCCCCCCCCCCCCCCCCTTCTACAAACTTGTATAGGCCTTTCGGGACCAACAAGTGGTATCAGAGCAGATTTGTTTAATCTCATTAACAAGATCTAATCTAAGATATTTCTCTTCCTTGCTATTATCTGAAAATGGCCTCCCACACAAACACAAATTATATAGACAATGGTTCTCTTGCAAAACCCCCTAGATTTTCCAGAGACAACTTCAACTTATGGAAAAATAGGATGATGCTCTTCTTAGAAGGTGTAGACCCCACTATGACCTACTATCTTGAAAACGGCCCACACATCCCTGTAACTATTGATCCTTTAGTTCCAGCCACTGCAACTAGAGCTGCTATTCCTGAAAGGCTGATTCCAAAGGAAATACACATGTGGACCGATGAAGATAAGAAGAAAGTGGCTATAGATACAAAAGCCAGATCCATACTATCCATGGCCCTTCCTGACGAAGTCTACCATTCCGTCATGAACCTGAAATCATCAAAAGCCATGTGGGACACAATATGTGTTCAGTATGAAGGAACGTCTGAAGTCCAGGATTCAAGAAAGATTAACCTGGTAAGACAATACGAAAGCTTCATTTCTGGTAAGAATGAAACTCTCTCTGAAGTTCATCAACGTTTTAATTGCTTAATTATAGATCTAAAAACGGTTGGTAAGGAATATTCTAACTTTGAAGTGCTGACAAAGTTTCTAGAATGTTTACCTGAAAGCTGGGACAATTATTCCATGTGTCTCAAGCTGTCAAAGGATCTAAGATCAATGACCCTTGCTACCTTATATGGCACATTGCTGAATCATGAGCAATCTAGCCATCTTAAGAAGAATCTTGTAAAAGATTCCAAAAGCACCCCTGTTGCTTTAATCTCAGAGGAACCCTCTACTCAGCGACCCTCAGTCACTATCACTGAGTTAGAAAGTAACTCTGAAAGGTCATCAGATTCTGATTCTTCAGATGACGATGAATCCTTGGCTCTCCTAACTAAAAAGTTCAGGAGATTCGCCAACAAAACTCTTTCCATAGCTGACAAGCCTAAGTCATCAGCTTTTGTTGATAAGGCTACTGCTACTTGTTTCAACTGCGAAAAGACAGGTCATTTCGCTAACGAGTGCAGGTCAAAGAAAATCATGAGACCTTCAGCTTTTACAAAGAAATCCTTTGTTCCAAGGAATAAAGATGACAAATACTCAAAGCTGAAGGAGAAGTATGCAAAGCTGAAAAGCTTTAAGAAGAAAGGAAAAGGCCTAATGGCTGACTATGATTGGGCTGCTTCTGATGAAGAAGCCTCATCATCTGATTCTGAAGATGATGAAGCAAATCAATGTCTCATGGCAAAGATTGAAGAAGAGGAAGAAAGTTCAGACATTCCCTCCACTTCAACATCTGCCATTCAGGTATCACCTTCCTTCTTTACCAATATTGCAAATATTGATGAAGCTGATAGTCTCCGTAAAATCGATCTTCTGACTAGAAGTTTATACGAAGCCATGAACGGCAACGCTGTGGTTGAAAACCAAAATTTTGATCTCGCTGAAAAGCTTAAAAACTGCCACCTTCAAATAGAAAAGCTTTCTAAAATTGAAGATGATTTTAAAGATCAAGTCTATTTAAATCAGCTAGTCAAAATCGAACGAGCAGAAGCTATCGCTGCATTAAAAGCCGAACAAGCTACTGTTGAAGGATGGTGTAATTCTTCAACAAAGATCACTGAGATAATTAAGGCTCAGATTCCTCTGAGTGATAAACGTGGTCTGGGTTATAAATATGATACTCCAAAACCAACCACTGAACGTTCAATGCTTAAATTTGGAACGTTCGTATCCTCAGTCGCTGACACTTCATCATCTCAGTACTCCTCGTCGGTTACACCAATCCCTGAGGAAACTCCTACCTCCTCAAAAGGTAAGGAGAAAATGGTTTATTCAAAACCTACCTCTGTCTCTAAAGACAAAGGTAAAGGAATTGTTATTTATCAAAATCCTCAGAAGGGTACCTTAGTACCTAAGCTGAATGCTTCCAAAGCCTTAGTGATTCATTCATCTGGTTCTAGAAATCAGACCTCTGGATCAGTTCAGCGACCTACTCCTAGACTCAGAGTAGATGTCCTTGGTAAGAAATCTGAAGAACTGAATGTTCGTCCTATTTCAAAAACCAATAGTGTACTTGGTGCTGGTACTTCTAATTCCAAATTAAAAGCTCAGCACTCAAGTGGTCCTAGAACTAATTTTAGTTATAGGAAATGTTATCACTGTGGACTTACCGATCATATTGCAAGTAAGTGTCCCACAGCCACCGAAGCTGATAAGATAGCACCCAAGAAGACCAAACCAGTTGCAATTCAGGTCAAGGTGACTTGTACCGCTGAGGTCAAGAAATTGACCAAAGTGAAGAAAGACAAAGCTGAATCTTCAAATGCTGCGAAGACTGCTGAACCCATTCCAACTTCTTCCACTGACAAACGCGTATACATGGTGAAGTGGGTACCCAAGCAAAACTAATCTTCCTTTGTATTGCAGGTTAAGAAGGGTATCTGGTATCTCGATAGCGGATGCTCTAGACACATGACTGGAAAGAAAAACCTGCTCGCTGAATACAAGGAAGAGAAGGGTCCCTCTGTGACTTTCGGTGGAAATGGAAAAGGACACACCCGAGGGTATGGTGTACTTTCAAATGGTACAACATCCTTCAGAAGAGTCGCATATGTTGAAGGGCTGAAGCATAATCTTCTAAGCATCAGACAGTTTTGCGACATGGATAACAAAGTGATTTTCACTAAGGAATCCTGCTTTGTCTCTGACAAAAAGGAGAAGATAGCTCTCAGCGGTTATCGTTTGGAAAATGTTTACGTTATAAACATGGACTCAACAACCACTGAGAACTCCTGTTTCTTCTCAAAAGCATCTTCTGATGTTAACTGGCTATGGTACAAAAGGCTCTCACATCTCAACTTCAAGACACTGAATACTCTTTCATCCAAAGAGTTAGTCACTGGTCTACCTCAACATTCATACGCCAAAGAGTCTTTATGTTCAGCGTGTGAAAAAGGGAAGCAGACCAAGGCAAGCTTTAAGTCAAAGCAAGTTTCCCCAGTGTCATCTCCTCTACAACTACTCCATATGGATTTGTTTGGCCCCGTTAACAAACAATCCATCGCTGGAAAGAAATATACGCTGGTCATAGTTGATGAATTCTCTCGTTACACATGGGTAATGTTTCTCCGTTCTAAGAGTGACACCCCTGAAGAACTCATCACCTTTGTTCGGAAGATGGAAACTCTGAACAATATGACTGTTCGCTCAATAAGGAGTGACCATGGAACTGAATTCAAAAACAGTTCTCTTGATTCCTTCCTTGAGAGCAAGGGTATTTCTCACAACTTTTCGTCAGTGAGAACACCACAACAAAATGGAGTCGCTGAAAGAAGAAATAGAACAATTATTGAAGCTGCACGTTCAATGCTCAGCGATTCTCACCTGCCTACTCAGTTTTGGGCAGAAGCTGTCAACACTGCTAGTTTTACGCAAAACAGGTCGCTGATAGTTAAAATATTCAAAAAGACACCCTATGAACTTTTTTATGGTAGAAAGCCTTCAATCAGCTTTCTTCACATCTTTGGATGTCAGTGTTTCATACTGAACAACAGAGATGCCCTTGGAAAGTTTGATCCTAAGGCTGATGATGGAATCTTTCTTGGATACTCCTCAGTTTCCAAAGCCTTCAGAGTCTTCAACCGAAGAAGACAAACTGTAGAAGAAACTATTCACGTCACGTTTGACGAATCCCGTTCAGCGAATTCTAAACCGAACGCTGATACAGAAGAACTGAATCAATGGATGTTTTCTCATCTTGGTGATTCAGAAGATATTCCCACTCCTCATGCTCACACCGTAGAAAATGATGGTCCTTCTATCATTCCAAATATGCAAAATAGTGAAGCTGAAACATCTTGGGTCTCAGTTGTTCCTATAAACGCTATACCTGCAGTTGATCCAAATGTCTCAGAAATTCCATCTATTTCTCAGCAATCAGTGAATGAAGTGGCAAATGCAAACATTCCTCTCTTAGCTGATAATCCAGAAGTAGCTGAAGCCTCATCTTCAGTTTCTCCAGTTCAGACTGAGTCAGCGACGTATGCTCCGGCTCAGCGATGGACTGTAAATCACCTAATCGATCAAATTCTTGGTGATCCCAACGCTGGTATTCAGACTCGTAGAAGTGCAGGTAATATTTGTTTATTTGTTAACTTTATTTCTCTAACTGAACCAAAGAAAATAGATGATGCCCTCAGAGATCCAAATTGGGTCAGCGCTATGCAAGAAGAGCTGACTGAATTCGAAAGAAACAAAGTTTGGAAACTTGTTCGTAGACCAACTGACAAAACGGTGATAGGCACTAAATGGGTCTATCGAAACAAGTTGGACGAACATGGTACTGTAACTCGCAACAAAGCTCGTCTTGTTGCTCAGGGATACAGACAAGAGGAAGGCATAGATTATGACGAAACTTTTGCTCCAGTAGCAAGACTTGAATCTATTCGTCTTTTCTTAGCATATGCTGTACACAAAAACTTCACTGTACATCAGATGGATGTTAAGTCAGCATTTCTAAATGGAAAGCTGAATGAAGAAGTATATGTGGAACAACCTCCAGGATTCTCAGATCCTAAGCGTCCAGGTTATGTGTATAAACTGGACAAGGCACTTTATGGCTTAAAGCAAGCTCCACGTGCATGGTATGATACTCTCTCTACTTATCTCCATATTGAAAAATTTGAGCGAGGTAAAATTGACAAAACTTTGTTTTTTAGAAAAGTGAAAGGTCATATCATTTTAGTTCAAATATATGTTGATGACATTATAATTGGTTCTACTAACCCTGAGCTTTGTACTCGTTTCGCTGATAGAATGAAAGATGAGTATAAAATGAGCATGATGGGTGAACTAACATATTTCCTTGGTCTTCAGATTAAGCAAACTGAAAAAGGAACTTTTATAAATCAGGGAAAGTATGTTAAAGATATGCTGAAGAAATCCGACTTAACTGAAAGTTCAGCTATGAAAACCCCTATGGCACCACCGCTGATACTTGATAAGGACACAAAGGGTGTTCCTGTCAATGTCACGCTGTACCGTGGGATGATCGGCTCACTATTGTATCTCACAGCTAGCCGACCCGATATTATGTTTGCAACATGTCTGTGCGCACGATATCAAGCTGAACATAAGATATCCCATATGAAAGCTGTAAAGCGAATCTTTCGATATCTCAAGGGTACAGCGAATCTAGGTCTTTGGTATCCCAAAGACTCAGGATTCGATCTAACCGCCTATTCAGACAGTGATTTTGCAGGTTGCAAAATGGATAGGAAAAGCACCACAGGAGGATGTCAGCTCCTGGGTGGAAAGCTGGTAAGTTGGACAAGTAAGAAGCAAAACTCAGTGTCCACTTCCACAGCTGAAGCTGAGTATGTAGCCGCTGGAAGCTGCTGTTCTCAAGTCTTGTGGATGAGAAATCAGCTACTAGACTATGATCTTCAGCTCTCCAAAATTCCAATCTATTGCGACAGCACAAGTGCCATCGCTATAGCAAACAATCCAGTGCTACACTCAAAGACAAAACACATAGAAATCAGATATCATTTTATCAGAGATCATGTGATGAATGGTGATATAGAACTTCATTTTATCCCAACTGATTATCAGTTAGCTGATTCGTTTACCAAACCTCTTGATGAGACAAGATTCAACTTTCTCATCAGCGAGCTTGGAATGCTGAACTTTGAAGGATTAAATCTTCAGCGGTTCACATTTAATCAGCGATACGTTTATACAATCGTGTATAGCCTTCGGGATAAAATCAACTTATATAATCCATTTCATCATCTTCTCTCTGAATAAACTTGGTTAAACTGATATCCAGGTATGTTTTCTCTCTCTGACAATCGCATGAAAATGCAAGATTTCAAAATAAATTGCATCGCTGAATATCTCTTCCTTAACAGCGATATTTTGAAAATTTCCTTAAATCTTCACTGATATTTTCTATTCAGTGCTTCATGTTTTTCAAAAGAGTCCCTGAGTTTTCAAAACCTCAGAGACATCCTAAAAGAATGTGAAAGGACAGTTGTGACGTCATTGCAACAAATTACACTCGGCACGATTTCTTTCTGACACACGTTTGCACGTTTTGTTCAAACTTCCAATCAAATGCAAACACGTGTCCGTGTCATGATGAAAACCTTTTCCCGCTCAAGGTTTTCTCTCTCTAAAAATCCCTATATAAACAACTCTTGGTTTATATTTGTCTTTTACGCGAACAATCTTTCTCCGCAAGAAAAGAATCCTCTGTTGCATTTGTGCTCTCAAAAACCTCAAGAACTGTTCATCATCTTCTTCATCAAAACTTCAAGGTTAATATGTTCTTATCTTTTATCAAATGCGTATAACTTGTTTTCGATCTTCTCTTTGTTTTAACAAGATCAAACAAAAGAACTTTATAAAATAAAATCATTTCTTTCATGGTTTTATGAACACAACCATTTCATGGTTGTTCTTCAAGTTTTAAATCTAAATCTTAAACTTGTTCTTCATTCGTATCCACTTTTCTTTTAGAAACTGGAATACAAGACTTTATGGGTTTTACTTTTCTTTTAAAAATCAAGAAAAACCCTAATCTTCATTAAGACATTTTTTGTCTGAATGAAATGGACAACATTCGAAAAATCTTAACGGAAATTTCTTTCCACATTAAGATAATTCTTATTTGTTAACATCTTTGGTTGAACTGATAATACAGTGATATGGCATCTTCAAAGCTGAATGTTACCGCTGAGTCCATCTCCACTGACTCTGAGGAAATGGACATCTTCAAAGCCCCCCAGGTTAAGTTCGAGCTGGATCAACTCGATTGGACTAAGGCCAACAACCTCTCAGCTCTTCTCGAGTTTCCTCCTCGGAAGCAAGTATCACATCTGGACGATGCTGTAAGTTTTCTGAAGAACAGCCCCATCTACACAGCCCTGACCATAACACCTCCTGCCAGTCAGCGGCTCTTATCCCAGTTCTGGTACTCTGCCAGACACACTGAGCTACCCTCTGCCAAAGATCCATCCAAAACCATAGACTGCATACTCAGCTATACTGAGTATGGCACCATCAAAATTACACCCGCCATTATCCGCAAAGCCCTAAACTTCCCAAATGCCACCAAAGAAAAACCCTTCATTCCATTCCCTGACCATAAAAAGCATGCTGACAGAGAAGCAATCATTGCTTTCCTTGACGCAATGGGTTATATCTGGGATATTGGAAGGGACAAGAAGCCTGAGAAGAAACTGACGCTGATAAAGAAATCCAAGATGCCCGGCGAGATGAATTTCATCTTCGCTCACCTGATCAGCTGCATGACAGCAAAATCCGGATCTTCTGATCAAGCCGCCCAACCTCAGCAGTCCATGGGATACGCACTGCTGAAAGGTCTAAATATTGACTGGGCCTCCATTATTTATGAAGACCTGATTCAACGTGTCGATTCTGCCACTGACAGACCAGCATGGGTTCCTTACCCACGATTCATCAGCGCCATCTTTCAATATGGCCTGAAGGACAGCTATCCTGAAGAGGGTGATCTGAAACTTTCTCAGATTGGCCCTAAGTTTCTCGACTTCAAGCCTGTCGCCAATGAGGTATGTCTCTCTACTCTTCTCACTCTTCTAAATTCTACGCTTTATGTGGCTCCTTCAGCGACAATACCAATCGCTGATACCCCGGCCACAAAATCCTCTCCTTATAAGAAAAGGAAACCCTCACACACCCAACTTGATTCCAAAAGGATCAAGAAAACCAAGGAGCAACCCCAGCAATTCCATGCTGAAGACTCCTCAGCTCATTCTGAAGAGCTGAAGGAAAGTTCCGTGGTACGCTCTGCCACACCCGGGCAAGCCATCCCTCCAATCCAGACTTCAGCGTCTCTAAACGCTGAGGTTAGAAACTTGGAAACTACCCAACCTCCCTCAGTCTCTCAAAAGACTGATGAAGTGATTGTCAGCGATTCCAACGCTGAACTCAGAACCCGAACCCCAATCTTAACCTTCGCTTCTCCCTCCACTCACTTGGACACTCCTCCAGCGAACACTGGAGATGCCATCATTCCAGAAGCCGCCGCTGATGCTTCTCAACAAATGATGAAGAAAGGACCTGCAGAGATCACCATACCTCACCGTACTTTCGAAGAGGATATGGAACACTATTCAGGAACTTGCAACTTTGACGAGTTCATCAATCCTCCTGCAGGTACAAATCCCACCTTAAACACTGTAACTAAACCTGAAACTTCTGAGCTTTCCTTTGTTCACAAGTACTTATATGTTACAGGTCCTAATTTGGGAGACATCAACGCCTCTCTGAAGTCCGTGGAAACAAAGCTGTCCAGTCTCACCACCACACTCTCCAACAACTCAACAGCTGTAACAAACGCTGGAGAGAATTTGACAAAGCTGACAACGGTGGTGGAGAAGAAAGCTTCCACTGATGACATCAAGAGTCTTGATAAGACGCTCAACGATTTTGCCAAGGTGCTCTGTGACATCTACACTGACTACACAAGCCTCAAAACATCAGTTTCGACCATGTCCAGCGAAGTAACAACGCTGAAGACATCGGTTGCAAAACTCGAGGGTGATATGTCAGAGGTCAAGACTGACTTAGGCTCTGTAAAGACCGACGTTGGTTCTATGAAGACGATGATCGAGACGCTGGTAAACAAGGCAAATAGTCCAGCTCCTGCTCTTGCCCCTGTCCCTATTTTGGAATCTTTCACAGAGGAGGATCGCACATAGCTGAGGAAAATCACGCCTGCTATTTCTGGCCTAGAAGACAGAATAGCAAATCTTGAAGGTTGTGTGAAAATCTCTGGCCCAGAAGACAGAGATAACACCAATCCTGAGTCTGCCCATTCCTCCCCCAGTCATCATGAGAAAGAGGGGGAGAAGAGCGCTGAACATTCCAGGGAGAAAAGCGCTGAAAATCTTGAGAAAAGCGCTGAAGATCTGAGCAAGAGCGCTGAAGACCTTTCCCATGATGAATCTATCAGGGGAGAGAGGAATGAAGATCTGACCACTGGACCTCAGGGAGATGAAAACCCTGAGGGAACCGAGAAGCTCGCCTCTGTATCTGAGGGGGAGCAACTCGAAGAAGATGCTGAGGAATCCGAAGCAGAAGAAGATGAAGACATCGACATCCCTGAAGACAAACCATCCTTCTCTCCAAGAAAGGATGATGATGATGCTGAAGATGACGATGATTTCTTTCTCGTCAAACCTGCCCCAAGGATCAAAGCTCTTAAAGGAATCTCAATAAAAGAACCATCAGGGGAGAAGACAAAGACAAAGCCCTCAGCCTCTGGCGCTGAGAAAAGCAAAGACAAAGGCCTCGCTGAAGATGAAAATCTAGCGATCCTATTTGAAAAGACGGTTTGTCAGGTACACTAAAACTTTACTTATATTCCTTCCCTGAACATCTCAATACTCAATCAGTTCTCTACTCAACAACCTCTCTACACATCCACAATCTTTTTCTATCTTTTCTACCCAAGTTCTTCTACCCAGTTCTTATCTGTAAGATCGCTGCGTTTCAGCTAGTCCTCTCCCCTGTTTGAGGATGTCGCTGAAGGTTCTACTGTTGCGACTTCACAAATAAAGCCAGCTGCTGCTGAAGAAATAATCCCAGTCTTGGACTTGATCTCTGAGACTGATGAACCAGAAGAACAACCTCTCTTGCACAATAAGAGACCTTCCTCAGTTCCTCAAAGGCTGAGTGAAGAGGATCAAAAGAGAGGAGAAGAAATAATAAAGCGATTCGAGGATCAGCGAATCATTCTAAGGCCTGATCAACTGCCTTCAGTTCCGCCCAAGTTCAGAATTTCAAAAGCTGAATACCAGGACCACCTTAGAGCTGAACGCCTCATTGCTGAAAGGAAGGAAGCTGAAGAGAAAGACAGAGAATACGCCATCAAGCTCACTCAAGAATCTGTCAAAGACCCCAAGCTGAAGCGTGTTCCCATTCAAATCCAACGAAAGCTGTGGGAAGAAGCCCAGAAGATCGTGGAAAAGAAAACTGAAGTTTCTCAGACCACCTTGATCTGGTGTAAAGAAAAAATTCACTTCAGATATCGTCCAGCGAAGATCAACAAGGTATTCATCTCTGGAAGAACCTCTATCGGAGTACCTATTGTTGACATCAAACTGTTCAGAGAAGATGGCACATCTGAAACCTTTTGCGCTGACACTGTAAAAAGGTATGGTCTCTCTGAATGGCTGGAGATGAGGTTAGCTATCCAACCATCACAATCTAAGTACAAGAATCATTTCGAAAAGCTGATAAACAGACAGATCGACTTGATATCTTCTTGTGTGGATATTCCTCCTGTTCCTGATCTAAAGCCAAAAAGAAAAAGGGGCTCTCCAAGGAAGAAACGTCAAGATTCAAACTCAGGACCTGTCATACGAAATGAAACTGGAATTGGTTTCTCTCGCGCTGAAGTGCTTGGTCCTGATCCTGATCTATCTGCCCTTGACATCTCTTTGCCACCATGTGAACTTTTCGTCCCTGGTAAAGTCATCAGTAATCCTTATGGAATATTCTTTCTTGACTATGACGGACGTAAATGCTTTCAACGGATCGCTGAGCTTCCAATCACTCCAATCGAACAGCTCAGAGATCTTATCTACTGGTGTGACTTCAGAAAGGACATTCAGGCACGACACCTAAAACCCTTGATTTTTCAAGAAGCGCTGAATAAAAGAAAACGAGGTATAACGGTTCCTGACTGGATGATTCCCACTGAAAAGACGACCCTTGATGAACTTTTCATTAAGGAAGAACCTTTTGAAAACTGATATAATCTCCTTTTTCTCTATTGTATCAGTTATCCTTCTGTACTTGTAATTTATTTCGCTTGTACTTGTAATCTTTCTGTTCTTCATTGTAATCTGATTCAAAGATTTAAAGAAAGATTTCAGCGAATATACTTTACTCCATCAGTACTGAAAAGATCCCAGAAAACAGTAAAAGGGACAAATATTTTATGAGTTCTTTTTATCCTTATGTTTTCATTTAATAGCAATTTTCTTTGTTGCTATGTCATAATCAAATAGGGGGAGATTGTTGATCCAAACCCTCAGTGATTTGATAATGACCCTCTCTTAAATACTTAGTGAAAATTGTAAGTAAACAATATGTATCAGAGTTTCACTATCGCTGATAAGTACTAAGATCTTACAGTACCGCTGATAGGAACACTCGCTCTTTAAATTAAACATTCAGCGAACACTGTTCACCATAAAGCTCTGAGTCTGTTCAGTCCTTATGGTGATCGCTGATAAGTTAGTTGTTTACTTATGATCCCTGAAGACAAGTTTCACGTCAACAAAGGTTCTACGCTGAAGTCGAAGATCAAGCTCAAGAACCAGCGACAAGTCTACTAATGAACTGATGCGGATCAGCGAAGACTCAGATTTGTCCACTCAACGTGAAGTATCAAGTACAAGACTTCAGCTATCGCTGAACTTTATCATTCGCTGAATAGTAAATGATAATCGCTGAATCAACGAAAGCTGATCATGAAGTCCTCCGTACAAAGTACTTTTGTCTTAACCTCCCTTGCACGCCGCCGTACGAAATGTCAGAAAAGAACCTCCGAAAATCTGAAATCGTACAACCACTCTGATACTACACTGTTCATCTTTACGGCTACTAAGGTTGTCAACCAAGGTCAATGACATGCGACCAACCAGCTGATGACACGTGTAAAGTGTATACTGAATTGCATTAAATGCATGCAGTATATAAAGAGATGAACTCACTTCATTTGAAGTAACTTGCTAACTCTGGACAAGTTCAAATCTCTCTCAAGATAGGATTTTATTAGTAATCTCCTTATCTTTCTTAGTGCAAGAAACCTTAGTGTTCCAACTTGTTTAGATTTAGGTTTATCATTAATCTTGTTTCCGCAACAAGCTGTAAATTGTTAATGATTTATCAATAAACAATTTAGAAAAGTAAAATAGTGTGTTTGTATTCAACCCCCCCCCCCTTCTACAAACTTGTATAGGCCTTTCGGGACCAACAGAAAGCTTTTCTATTTGAAGGTAACAGTTTTTAAGCTGTTCAGCGAGATCAAGGTTTTGATTTTCAACTACAGTTTTGCCATTCATGGCTTCATATAAACTTCTAGTCAAGAGATCGATTTTACGAAGACTATCAGCTTCATCAATATTTGCAAAATTTGTAAAGAAGGAAGGTGATACCTGAGTAGCAGAGGTTGAAGTGGAGGGAATGTCTGAACTTTCTTCCTCATCTTCAATCATGGCCATAAGACAGAGATTGGCTTCATCATCTTCGGAGTCAGATGATGATTCTTCTTCATCAGAGGCAGTCCAATCATAGTTAGCCATCAAGCCTTTGCCTTTTTTAAAGCTTTTCAGCTTCGCATACTTTTCTTTCAGCTTGGCGTATTTGTCATCTTTATTCTTGGGAATAAAGGATTTCTTGGGAAACGTTGAGTTTCTCGAAACTTTCTTAGACCTGCACTCATTAGCGAAATGTCCTATTTTTTCACAGTTAAAACAAGTAGCATTAGCCTTATCAACAGGAGGTGATGATCTTGGCTTGTCAGTAATGGAAAGAGGTTTATTCTTTCTGAACATTTTCTTTTTGGCGAATCTCCTGAACTTTTTAGTGAGGAGAGCCAAAGATTCATCATCATCTGAAGAGTCAGAGTCTGATGACCTTTCAGAGTTACTTTCCAACTCAGTGATAGTGACCGAGGGTCGCTGAGTGGAAGGTTCCTCTGAGATTAAAGCAATAGGGGTGCTTTTGGAATCTTTTACAAGATTCTTCTTAAGATGACTCGATTGCTCATGATTCAGCATCGTGCCATATAAGGTAGAAAGGGTCATTGATTTTAGATCCTTTGACAGCTTGAGACACATAGAATAATTGTCCCAGCTTTCAGGTAAACATTCTAAAAACTTTGTCAGCACTTCAAAGTTAGAATATTCCTTACCAACAGTTTTCAGATCTATTATTAAACAGTTAAAACGTTGGTGTACTTCAGAGAGAGTTTCATTCTTACCACAAATGAAACTTTCGTACTGTCTTACCATGTTTATCTTTCGAGAGTCCTGGACTTCAGAAGTACTTTCATACTGAACACAGATTGTTTACCACATAGCTTTTAAGGTTTTCACGTTCATGACGGAATGGTAGACTTCGTCAGGAAGAGCCATGGATAGTATGGATCTGGCTTTGGTGTCGATAGCCACTTTCTTCTTATCTTCGCCAGTCCACATATGAACTTCCATAGGAATCAGACTTTCTGGAATAGCAGGTCTATTCTCAGCGACTGGAACTGCAGCATCAATTGTTACAGGAATATATGGGCCGTTTTCAAGATAATAAGGCATAGTAGGGTCTACACCTTCTAAGAAGAGAATCATCCTATTTTTCCATAGATTAAAATTATCTCTGGAGAATCTAGGGGGTTTTGCAAGAGAACCATTGTCAATATAGTTTGTGTTTGTGTTGGTAGCCATTTTCAGAAATAGCAAGGAAGAGAAATCTTAATATAGATCAGATCTTGTTTATGAGATTTAACAAATCTGCTCTGATACCACTTGTTGGTCCCAAAGGGCTATACAAGTTTGTAGAAGGGGGGGGGGGGGGGGTTGAATACAAACACAGATTTTACTTTTCTAAATTGTTTATTGATAAATCATTAACAATTTACAGCTTGTTGCGGAATAAGATTAAGGATAAACCTAAATCTAAACAAGTTGGAACACTAAGTTTCTTGCACTAAGAAAGAGAAGGAAATTACTAATAATAACCTATCTCAAGATAAGAAAGATGACTTGTCCAGAGTTAGCAAGTGCTTCAAAAACGAAGCTGGGGTCCTTCTTATATACTGCATGCATTTAATGCATGGCAGTTTACACTTTACACGTGGCAGCAGCTGATTGGTTGCATGTCATTGACCTTTGTTGACAACCTTAGTAGCCGCATGTTTGAACAATGTAGTATCAGAGTGGTTGTACGATTTCAGACAATAAGGAGGTTCTTTTCTGATATATCGTACGGAGTCGTGCAAGGGTGGTTAAGACAAAAGTACATTGTACGGAGGACTTCATGATCAACTTTTCGTTGATTCAGCGCTTTACCATTGTTTATCAGCGAATGATAAAGTTCAGCGATAGCTGAAGTCTTGTACTTGATACTTCACGTTGAGTGGACAAATCTGAGTCTTCGCTGATCCGCATCAGTTCATTAGGAGACTTGTCGCTGGTTCTTGAGCTTGATCTTCGACTTCAGCGTAGAACCTATGTTGACGTGAAACTTGTCTTCAGGGATCATAAGTAAACAACTAACTTATCAGCGATCACCATAAGGACTGAACAGACACAGAGCATTATGGTGAACAGTGTTCACTGAATGTTTAATCTGAAGAGCGAGAGTTCCTATCAGCGGTACTGTAAGATCTTAGTACTTATCAGCGATAGTGAAACTCTGGTACATATTGTTTACTTACAATTTTCACTAAGTATATAAGAGAGGGTCATTATCAAATCACTGAGGGTTGGATCAACAACTCTTTTATGGAAATTCCTTATCATCAAAAGTTCTGCACCCAACAGAGCTTCTGTGGGAATTCCCAGAACCTCTGACAATCTCCACAGAGCCTCTGGTGAGTTTGACCTATGTTCTATGCATTACTTATCTCATTTGATCCAGACATAGGTCAAGGGGGAGCAGAAGGAGACCTTGAATTAGTCTACAGAAGTGGCTAATTCAAGGGGGAGCCAAAGAAGAGAAGTGATCAGCCAAATCCAAAGAAGTCAGGAAGTTTACCGAGCAAAGGAAAATCAAAAGGAGAATTTCCAAATATGTCCTAAAACATTGTTTAAAACAATTAAAACTTTGGATGATCAAATTTTTTTATGAATTTTTAGTTATAAGAAATTTTCACTCATAGAGCCTTTGCTGAGTTCAACAGAGCCTCAAAGCCACTGTGAATGCAAACTTTGTACTAAAAGTTCTATCGATCATATCCAATGTATTTTCAAATGTTTTGGTAAAGGTGCAAGCTCAAAGGAGATAAAAAGCAGGTTTCAGACCACAGAGCTCATTTCACCACAGAGCTTCTGTAGATTCTAATACTTGGATTTTTATGGAAACTCTGTAACATGCGGGTTATTTCTGTAAGTGACAGTCATCTGGAAGTAGAAACGCCCACGCACTCAGCATTAATGGGTCACGCACGACGTCTAATCGTGTTCTGATACCTCTGACATGGCAGATTTTCATTGGACGTGCATGCCACACGTTCCTCTGAAACGGGGCTCCAACAGTAGAACTCGAGTGCGGACCCCAAGCCATCATTGAATTCACTTTTTAACCACGGAATTCTATCCGTTTCTACCCCACTATATAACCCCGTTTACCTCCTTTCCTATTCCTTTTACGAATTTACTGTTATCTTCTTCTCAGGCGAACCTTGCAAAACCTGCAACTCCTAGTTTCTACTCACTTTCTTCAAGATTAAAGCAATGGCTTCCACCTCCAACTCTCCGGCGAACTCCCCAGCACATTCTGAGCACTCACAGAACCCAACCGTGGCCGAAAACTTAGAACAAGATAACTCAGGTGAATCAGTGGCCTTTACTCCGACAACCCACCTTCAAAACTTCCTGGAACATGAACACTTTGAACGTGTTCTTCCCCTTAAACCCAACAATCACTTTCTTGTTCCCTCAAGAACTGCATTTGGGGAAGAATATGCCATTTTATTAAACATTATGGAAAACCATTATCTTTTCCCTCTGCTAACAAAGAATGTTAAGAAGATCCCTGCCAGATACATAAACCAGTTCTGGCAGAGCTGCTTTTATGATCAAGACAATAGGCAAATAAAGGGCTACATATCCAAACCTGGCCAATCAGAATACCATGAAATAAAGTTCAATAGAACTATGTTCTCCCTTGAGTTTGGCCTACCAACCAGGGGACTTCTAGGCATAAAGAAGTACTCAGAGGAACCCTCAGATTCAGACCTCTGTAGATTCGCAGAGATGTTGGGCTACAATACCCAATTGAAGAAGAGGAACGATTTCAGAAGGAACTGGTTCCCCCCTTTGTGGAATACTCTCTTCTCCATCATCAACAGATGCCTGACTGGAAAAGTAGGCAGCCCAGACCAAACATCTCACCAGATCTTGGCAATCATGTATGGGGTGTACTATGATTTGCCTCTGGACTATGGTACTCTCATGCTGTAGGAGATAGTCAACACCATCGACTATAGGATCTCCTCACAGAGGGCAAAAGGACCCACAAGCAAAGATCTTCCCCCACTATAATATCAGAGGATCCTAGGTGTACTTCTGGTACCCCTGCTCCTCATCGAAAAATGGCCAATGGAGGGACCAGTTATCAAAACCTACCCTATGGTGAAGAACACCCCAACAGAGCACGTGGACGGATACAACTTCTGCAGACCTCTACCAGCATCTCTTCTGACATATGCTTCTGATGAGCAACTTAGGTTAGCATACATACGCGATCACCGGACTCCAGAACCGAGTCCTGTGACACCCCCGTATTTAGGAGCCCCCATAGGAACTCAGGTAGTTGATAGGATGAGCGATGAAGAATGGGCAGAGGCATTAGCTAAGCACGAGCAAGTACAGGCAAGATTTCACCTTCAGAGGAGCCAACTAGACACCTCTGCTTCCAAGAGCAAAACCTCTGCTACATACCCCAAAAGGAAGAAAGCCCCCAAATCAAACAAAACCACAGAGGGCACCTCTACAAGTATCGCAGATCCCCAACAATCACCACCAGCATAAACCATGGTTGAATCCTCTGCACCTCCATCCCCTCCTAAAGAAAAGAAGAAGAAACGAAAATCCAAGTCTTCTGAGGAGGGTGCCCCCAAACCAAAACGCAAGAAGAGCAAGAGGAAAACCAATAAACCCCACACACCTCTGCAAACCATCGCAGAGGAAGCTGAAATGGAAGAAGAAGCTCTTGCACAACCTCTGCAATCTCCCACTCCAATACAATATGTAGAGCACACTGACTTATCTGCGTTTCTTGAAAGACCTGATATTGCAGAATCCTTAGATACCTCAGGGTGGAACTGTGAAGCCCTCTCAAATTGGTCAACTGAAAACCCAGACTTCAGAGTCACAGACGTTGATTCTGATTTGGAAGAAGATGACAGAACCCCTGAGGGCATTCAGGCAAATACTCCAGAAGTAATCCAGAACCCCTTCCTCCATTCCCCTTATCCTGGATATGATGTACTAAGGAAAAGCCCGGAGTATATGGTAGAAGCCGAAGGAAATCGGGCAGAGGTAGAGGCTGCGGACACTGAGAGTGAGATAGTGTTAGGTTGTATGACAGAAGACGAGTCACGAAAAGATGCCAAAGATAGTAGAGGCACACAACCCTAACCAACTCCCAGTGCAACCCTTATTTCTGACACCGCCAGTCTAGTGGCAGAAGGTGTCATTGAAACAGAGCAGCACAGCTCGAGCCTAACCCAAGCAAACCGGACAGAGGAAACTCTTTCCATCTCTGTGCCACTGATAACCGGGGAAACCATTCCAAGGGAGTCCTCTCCAAAGGACTTGCCTTTAGTTCGTGATAAGTCGCCCCAGATCACAACAGAAATCCCTGCAGAAGTATTCGTTTCCTCTGCTACATGCACACACCTAAGTCCAATTGGCTCTTTAGAGGATCCTAGAGAGCACAACGACGAAGGGACTCTAGACAAGTCCCCAAGTCAACTTAATGATACTCTTGTACCCACCTCTGGAGTGGATCAAGACAATGTTCTTAACAGAACCTCTATAGAGTCTGAGGCTCAAAAGGCCTCTGCTCGAGGATTAGAGGGAAATCCTTTCGTCCTCAACCTCAATACAGGGACGAAAGAAGGTGTCCAATGAACAAGGATAAACTCTGGGGATGAATGTGTTCCCCCAGAGGTTACACTTAGTCCACATGTCTCAAGGGATGAGTTCCAAACCCTTGTCACCTCTGTGGACAACACGTTGAAGGGTTGAAAAGCTCTTTTGACTCTTTTGCAGAGACCTCTACAAGGGCAATTACAGATCTGACCACCAAAGTGGACAACCTGTCTACAGAGGTAAGAACTGCCATGGCTCAAATGAAAACAACTGCAACAACCTCTGCTGCCACTACCGCCTCTGAATTCGAGAAAGCAACAAGCTCTGCCTTCCAGGCTTCTATCGAAGATATACTTGAACAGCTGAAGAAAGAGCAATCTACAACCTCTAAGGCCCTTACACCAGATGATCTAAAGAAGGCCCTAGAGCAAGTCTAGGAACACACTACCAGAGAAACTCAGGCCATGAAGCCCTCCGACTACATGACCAGAGCACAACTTACAGAGATTGGACAATGGGTACTTGATCAAAGGACAGAGTTCATTAGAGCCTTCACCACAGCTAATGCAAACTATGTGAAGGATTTTCAGGCAAGTTTGGGCAGACTCAAATTCAACTCAGAAGCAGAGGTTACCTATCTGCTCGGTATTTGTGATGATCTATGTGCTAAGATGATAACAGCAGAGGCCACCCAACCAAAGAAGACACCTACGTCATGCCGAACAGAGGGTGAATCTACCATAGGACAGGATGATTTTGATGATGATTCACACGGACCATCAGATCATCCTGAGGGGGAGAAGATAACCGATAGAGAGCTGCAAACAGAGGTTTACCTGCACCACCAGTATCAGCAGAACCAATATCCCAAGTACCCCATCTAAAACCCAACAAAAAACCACATAGGACACACCCACCTCTGTGGAAACATCCCTCATAACTGAAGAAATCCAAACCCAAGTACCTTCAACCCCTGAAGCTCAACAACAGACACAAACCACAGAGAAAATACCCACCTCTGTGGAAACTACTCAAGAGGAGAATCTCCCAAAGACTGTAGCTGAGCATGTTCAAATCCTTACATCTTCTGAAGAAGACCAACCATCCCAATCACCAAAACCAACAGAAGACAAACTCCCCTCACCAACACCAAAAACACCAGAAGCTGAAAAGCCAAAATATCCGTCTCCCAAACCCAAAACAACAGAACAACCCAAAACCAGAACCAAGACCTTAGCTCATAAAAGAAAATATCTGAGCAAATCCACCGAAGCCTCACCAACCAAACCCTCTGACAAACCTGCTGAAGCACCCCCATCCAAGCCCTCAGAAACCCTATAGCTCAAACCAACAGAGCCAACCCCACCAAAGACCTCAGAGGCTCAACCGCTAAAACAAACAGAGGCAACCCAATCCCAACAAGCAGAACCACAAAAGCCGAAGGCCAAAGACAAGGGAAAAGAGACAGTGACAGAGGAACAAAAGAAGAAAAAGCCTAAGCATCAACCCACAGAGAAGCTGATGAAGAGTGCCTTTGACGCCTTTGTCACCCCTAAACCTGAAGAAGAAGATTGGGCTCATGGACTCACTCCTCTGTCAACAAATCTCACAATAGATCCAAAGGCAAAACCTACAGAAGACAGGGTGGCACAAATAAAAAGCAAAATGGATGCTCTACGCAGGCCCATGCCTCCACCCATTGCACCTCCATGCCAAATGGAAGAGGTGGTGTACAAGTATTTGTACAGCAGAGCCATCAATGACACTCTGCCAAAATCCGTTCTGCCACCTGATCTCCTCAAGGAATTAAAAGAAGCCTTCTACAGAACAAAAGCCAAACCTGCCAAAGAAGTCTTCTCAAATTCTAAGATCACAAAGGTCATATACTGCAAGCTCTCCAGCACCAAAGGCAAAGAGATACACTACAACCTCTATCATGTCAAAAGGGCTGACAGAACAGAGACCAAATTCTCAGATGCTGATCTGAGGAACATGAGCCCTTATGACCTGCCCGACCTTCTGAGCTGGGCCAGACAGAACTACGGCACAAGACTCGAAGTATAGAGAGCGTATCGTATAATCAAGAAGACCATGCGTGAAAAGCTACTTATGTATAGCATGACTGACTTCCAAGTGGGACTTGACCTCAGAGTAAAACAAATAAGTCTCCCACCACCAGAAGATGACTGCCCACCTTCTGCCAGACCAAACTCTATCATTACATTTCCAAGGATTGGGTACGCCTACAGAGATCCTGCTGGAAAGTCAAGATTATTCCTAGAGGTTGATTGCCAGAAATATGCAACAAAGACTCTCATCGAGTTCAGGGCCAACCTCATGGAGCATATAGGAACAGAGTTCATGGATCAAGCACTCGCCGACAGATTAATAGAGGTCATCGACTCCATCATCAACTTCAGAAACCTCTGCATCAAGATCTATCGTGAACTCAAGGATGGGGGAATCGACAACAGAAAAATCAATGACTTCCCAAATGCCAGAGTCTAATTTCCATATCCTTCCTCTGCTTACTCTTGCATACTTATGCAATCAAATGTAAATGCCTCTGGCATAATCTTATATGAAGAGTAAACTTTCAACAGAGGTCAAATACCTCTTGTCGTGTTCTTAGCTTAGAAAACCATGCATTTTCCAATTTTTTATTTTTCAATACTTAGGGGGAGATTGTTAGCTCCAACTTCTATGTAAAGAAGTATTGAAAAATAGGCTAAGTGTAAAAACATCGACAGAGCCTCTGCCAAGACACCGAGTGAAGATTCAAGTGAAGACTCTACATAAGACATTCTCAGAGGACAAGGCCATAGAGCCTCTGTCATACTTGACAGAGCCTCTGTGGTAAGAAGACTTAGAAGACTGAAGATGTTCTGAAGATCAAGACAAAGACGATCGTGCCTCTCACGATTTTTGCTGTACGAAGATCCTGAAGATCATCCGTACAAGGCGTGCCCTGCCAACTCCACGTGTCAACCTCTGATGGGTTACAGCCTTAGCAGAAAATGGCGCACTACATTAACGTTGTACCTGTTGCAGATCACGAAGCTGTCTCTGTACACATAGTACTTCTTGTCTACCAATTGTCCTCTGTAGAATAGTATAAATAGAAGGCTCATGTTGAGCTCTTCTATCAACTTTGTATAACACACACACCCATTAGAGCAGATTATTATTCATACCTTCGGTGTATTTGGTGTTCCTGTTAAATCAATATACAGTGAATCTTTGAGATAACACTCTTGTGTTATTATTGTTTCACGTATTTAATTGTGTGTTTTTCTACCTAGAATATCTCTTTAGTTCGTTAAAACGCTTCCGCACTCCTATTTGTTTGAACTAATAGATATTTATATCATTGTTGAGTAATATCGGGATCAACAAAATGGTTTATTAAGCTTATTGTTATATTTAAGAGATGGATACTAAACGATTTTGAAATTTTGGGTAAGAATCGATTGAAACAGATAAAGAATTTGATATATCCGGAAGATGAGTATTTCGGATTAGACCGGACTTGATTTTCCAGATAATTCCGGATGTGCTTTTCTGGATACTTTCCGGATTTAGTTTACTAGATAATATACCGGATAGTTCCGGAGTCCAGAAGGTGTTCCGGATTAATTTACCGGATACCGGATGCGGATTCTGGATAGTGTTCCAGATTGTTTTACCGGATGTGGTTTCCGGATGTTTCCGGACTTGGGTCCAGATACTTATTCCGGATATTACCAAATTTATTTGGATTCCAGATGGTTCCTGGACTTGGTTCCAGATTAGGTATCATACAAGTTTTCCTGGATATTTTCTGTGCAATGTGGTACTGTTCAAGCATTTTTTCTGAAAATGAAATATATCTTGATCTTAACAGTACGAATGTAATTAGAAGTCAACTCCGAATAAGATATGAGTTGTTATATGTTTAGAATTGGTATGCACTAATGCTAGGAAGTGTAATGGATCCATAGGCACTAAAATTATTTGATAACGTAGAATAGGCAATGTATAATTGCTATTCTCGTCTGTATTTGGGAATGAGGAATAGACAAGGTATAATTGTTATTCCCTTTTATTGTGCTGCGAAGCGGTGAAATAGGCAAAGTATAATTGCTATTTCCGTTTTATATTGGGAGATGAGAAATAAGCAAGGTATAATGGCTATTTCCGCTTTAATTGAAAGGTTAGGAATATGTAAGGTATAATTGCTATTTCTATTTCCATTCCAAGAAATAGGCATAGTTAAATTGTAATTTCTTGGACATGAGCTGTAATCTAGAATCCATAGAGATTCATAGTAGCGCTCTGGAACATGAGACTATGACTTACTTAGTGTTTGTCATACTCATGGAATCGGGTATGATTCATGTCATCGAAAGATGCTATATGTACGGTAAGAAAGTTGGGAACAGATTAATTTATACGCTTTGTTTACAATTTTGATTTTCAAAGCTTATAAAGATTTTGATTTGAAAATTGGATGTTCTCACTAGGCGTAAGCCTAATCTTTTCAAATTAAATTTCTTACCAGGTACTAGCTCGGGGAAGGTTACAAAGAGATGAGTGAAGAGGGACATCCGAGTTATGTTTTGGAAGTATAATGGAGAAGTTAGTAATACGAAGATATTTTGAAGGAATCGCCTAGACAACCCGTATAATCTGATCTTAATGTTAAGGGTTAGATTAGTAGGTTGTTTTGATAGTTCAGATGTATATATGAATCTTCGTAACTAATTCTCCATTTATGTATTAAAGTTTGAAAGATGGTGTAGAATACTCTTTTATTTTAGGTTCAAATTTATTGTGTTTTTGTGTGTTTCAGTTTGGTATAAGAGCCCTAGTTTAAGTGAACTAGGTATGATCTTGAGATACATAGACTTAAGATGAGATGATTAAGATATGATTTGTGAGATTGGGTAGAAGTACTAAGACGGGATAGTCTTAGAGTCGACGGAAATACGTGAATTAAGAACTGTGATGATGGTAACGAGGATTCTTATGTATAGTATGTTCATAATTCCAATTGGCTACTGTTATTATGAATTTATTGTTACGTAAGCATACTTGTTTTTAAATGGCTATGGTGATCAATGAACGTTAAAGTATGTTTCTTGTGTTCAGGTATGTATTGCCATTTCTTATGGTTATTTTTATGTACATCTATACAGAATTCGATGGTAAATACACCAAATCGATCTTCTACTTCTTCAGAAGATAGGGTGGCAAATGAAGTTGCTGAGAGTCCACCAAGGCCACCTATCCTGGGAGAAGGAGGAAGTCAAGTATACCGAACTAACATCGGTACTTCCAATCCGGTGACCACGGAATCCACTATGGAATCCCGTATGATGGAGAACATGATGCGAGTCATGAATAACACACTGACTCAACAGCATGAGATGTTTATGAAGATGTTTAATGACAGAAATGCCGAAGTACAAAGACCGGAGTTGGGTATTGGGACTGAAAATCCGCCTGTTAATCCAGTACATAATGTTAACAGGAGGATGGAGAAAGTTTGTTCTTATGGAACATTTTTGAGCTGCAAGCCACCGAAATTTGCTGGTTCCGATACTCCAATTGCGTGCATGAATTGGATGAGAGAAATGGAACAAGCCTTTAGAGCTTGTGAGTGCGATGAATAATCAAATGTCAGATTCGGGTCCCAGATGTTACGTGGAAATTCTTTGACCTGGTGGAATATCGTGACATCAACTGTGACGGCTCCAGTTTTGGCAGCCATGACCTGGGAATCGTTTAAAAGGAAGATTCTAGAAGAATACTGCAATGAAAATGAAATGGACCGAATCGAGGAAGAATTTCGAACGCTAAAGAAGGATAATTCGTCTGTAAGAGAATATACTTGAATATTTTTAGAGAAGTTGAACTTAGTGGGGCATGTGGCCCCAACTGAAAAAGAAAAGATCAAAGCTTACCTGAAAGGTTTGCCGGCATATATGATGTCAAGAGTCAGAAATTCCAAAGCTTTGACATTAAGGGAAACGATTGAAGAAGCAAAGATATAGAGGAAGTATATGCTAAAGATAAAGCGGAGAAAGCTCAAGTGGGGGAAAAGAGAAAGTGGGAAGGTCGATCAGAATTTTCTCAGAAATCCAAGCCATTTGCTAGAAACCCTCGTTTTAAACCTCGCCGGGAACCGAGCTAGAGCCAGAAATGTAGAAGTAAACACTTCGGTCCGTATCGAGTGACTTCACTGGAATGGTACAAGTGCGGAAAGAGTGGTCATCGGATTGAGGATTGTCCCATACAAGGACCAATGTGTTTTGAATGTAAGAAGCCCGATCATTATCGAAGAGATTGCCCGAAGTTAAGGAAAAGCGGAAATCAAGAGAGGAAGCCTATTACTCCAAACCCGACAGGCAAAGCATTTCACATGATGGCGGAAGAAGCAAAGGAATCGAAGGATGTAGTTTCTGGAACATTCCTTGTTAACTCTATTCCTGCACGAGTATTATTTGATTGTGGTGCCAATATGTCTATTGTGTCACGATCTTTTTATCAAAAGTTAGCTATGTCGGTCACTACCTTGGAAGATGCCTTAGTAGTTGAAATAGCTAACGGGGGTCAAGTCTTAGTTCGAGAAAGACTTGAGGGTTGTACGATTGTGGTAGAAGGAAAAGAATTTCCTATTGATTTGATTTTGATGGAAATTGGTGGGTTTGATATAGTCGTTGGTATGGATTGGTTGACGATCAATCAAGCAAAAATTCTTTGTGCCAAGAAACTAATTCGGATCCCTATGCCCGAAAATGATGTTGT
Source organism: Saussurea involucrata (assembly GCA_033807775.1). Taxonomy (NCBI): domain Eukaryota; kingdom Viridiplantae; phylum Streptophyta; class Magnoliopsida; order Asterales; family Asteraceae; genus Saussurea; species Saussurea involucrata. The sequence continues at coordinate 90,613,268 of CM066327.1, read as the reverse complement.
ACGCATCTTTGGGGAAAAGAGAAAAGGGTAGGTTTCGTTAATTTCTATTGCCAAAGCGCGTAAGTGTCTAGTAAAAGGATGTTCATCCTATCTAGCATATGTTTTCGATGCTAAGGTTGAAAAGAAGCGAACGTAAGATATAAGGGTAGTACGTGAATTTCCAGATGTGTTCCCTGATGATCTTCCAGGCTTACCGCCAGAACGATAAGTAGAGTTCAGAATTGATCTTGTTCCCGGAGCGGCACCGATAGCACGAGCACCGTATCGTTTAGCATCGACTGAAATGAAAGAGATGATTTCTCAACTGCAAGAGCTGCTCGAAAAGGGATTTGTTAGGACAAGTTCTTCACCTTGGGGAGCTTCGGTGTTATTTGTCAAGAAAAAGGATGGCACTATGAGAATGTGCATCGACTACAGGGAATTGAATAAGGTGACCATTAAGAATAAGTATACGCTCCCAAGGATTGATGACTTATTCGACCAACTTCAAGGCGCGGGATGCTTTTCAATGATTGATTTGAGGTCGGGATATCACCAAGTACGTGTAAAGGATGAAGATGTTCCCAAGACGGCGTTTAGAACAAGATATGGGCATTATGAATTTCTAGTGATGCCTTTTGGATTGACAAATGCTCCTGCAGTGTTCATGGATTAATGAACAGGGTGTGTCAACCATTCTTAAACAAGTCATTCGTCGTTTTCATTGATGACATACTTGTTTATTCAAAGAATGAAGCTGATCACGATTATCACCTTCGGGAAGTCTTAGATGTTTTGAGAAAGGAGAAATTGTACGCAAAATTTTATAAGTGTGAATTTTGGTTAAAGGAGGTACAGTTCCTCGGTCATGTGATTACTTCTGAAGGAGTTAAAGTGGATCCGGCTAAAATAGAAGCAATGGCGAATTGGGAGACACCAAAGAACGCATCAGAGATATGGAGTTTCTTGGGTTTGGCAAGCTATTACCGGAGATTTATAAAGGATTTCTCTAAGATCGCCTCTGCCTTGACAATTCTTACACGGAGGAATGTAAAGTTTATATGGACTGAAAAGCAAGAATCAGCCTTTAGACAAAGTTTATACAAAAGAAGCTATGTGAAGCTCCCGTTCTTGCACTACCGAAAGGAACAGAAGATTTGGTAGTATACAGTGATGCGTCAAAAATGGGTTTAGGGTGTGTATTGATGCAGCATGGCAAAGTGATTGCTTACGCATCAAGACAACTTAAGGAGCATGAAAAGAATTACCCTACCCATGATCTAGAACTGGCAGCGGTGGTATTTTCTTTGAAGTTATGGCGGCATTACTTATATGGAACGAAGTGCACGTTGTTCACTGATCATAAGAGTCTGAAACACGTCTTTGATCAGAAAGAGCTAAATATGAGGCAACAACGTTGGTTAGAACTTCTTAAGGACTATGATTGTGAATTGCATTACCATCCTGGTAAAGCAAATGTTTTTGCTGATGCCTTGAGTAGAAAAGAATACAGTGGATGTTTGAAAACAACTAACGCCAGAATTGATGTGATGTCAAGTCTGATTGAAAGAATCAAAGTGGCACAAGCGGAAGCATTATTAGATTAAAATCTAAAAGAGGAAATCATGGTTAAGCAACGTCTTCAACTGACGGAAGATAGTCGCAGAGTCAAATTATTTCAAGGCCGTATTTGGGTGCCAAAGATTGAGGGAAACCGACAGTTACTTCTTGAAGCCCACAAATCTAAATATTATATACATCCTGGAAGTACTAAGATGTATAGAGATCTGAAACTATACTATTGGTGGCCAGCTGTGAAGTTAGATGTGGCACAATGTGTAGAGAAATGTGTGACATGTTCGTTGGTAAAGGCTGAACATCAACGACCTTATGGGAGTCTGCAATCTTTGGAGATTCCTGAATGGAAATGGGATAAGATTACCATGGACTTTGTGACTAAGTTGCCAAAGACGTTGAAGGGTAACGGTACTATTTGGGTAATCGTGGATCATTTAACTAAAAGTGCTCACTTCTTAGCTATGAAAGAATCTTCACCAATAGATAAGCTAGCCAAGTTGTACATTGATGAAGTGGTGTCAAGACATGGTATACATGTGTGTATGGTTTCTGACCGTGACAGCTGATTTACTTCAAGATTTTGGCAGGCACTACAAGAAGAATTGGGTACAAGAGTGAATTTGAGCACTGCATATCATCCACAAACGGACGGGAAAAGTTAAAGAACCATTAAGACTTTGGAAGACATGCTCAGGTCCTCTGTAATTGATTTTGGAGGTAACTGGGATACGCATTTATCCTTAGTGGAGTTTGCGTACAATAACAGTTAGAGAGAAACAATTCGCTGGTCCCGAAATTGTACAACAAATGGCCGATAAAGTGAAAGAGGTACATAAACATATGAAGGCGGCTCAAGATCGACAAAAGAGTTACGCCGATCCAAAAAGAAGACCGAAAGAATTTCAAGTTGGGGAGCGAGTAATGTTAAAAGTATCTCCGTGGAAAGGTATTTTAAGATTTGGGAAGCGTGGAAAGGTGAGTCCTCGTTTTCTTGGACCTTTCACTATAGCCAAGACAGTGGGATTTCAAGCTTATCAGTTATATATTCCACCTGAGTTGGAAGGAATTCATAATACTTTCCATGTTTGCAATCTTCGGAAATGCTTATCCGAATAGGAAAATGTTATACCACTTTCTGAAATCAAAGTGGATGAGAAGAGTCGTTGTGTGGAGGAACCTGAAGCAATTTTAGAAAGGACGACTAACGTGACATGGGAAGCCGAAAAGGATATGAAGAATAGAAATCCTCATTTATTTAACTAACATTGATTTCGGGGACGAAATCATTTTCAAGTTGGGGAGATTTGTAACACCTCGATATTTCCATAATTATTGTTCATTTTGGGAGAATGTTTAAAATATCAAGGGGACTTATTTTAAACAAGTGTATGATTTAATGTCGAAGGGTCAAAGTGTAATTGACCGAAGTTTAAGTAAATTGTGAAAGTTGAAACTCTGGGGTTGGTTTCGTCATTCTTCGATAGTTAATTATGTATTTAAAGTGGAGTCGGCTGAATTGAGATTTATCTCAATTCTGATTTGGGTGAAGTTGGTTCAAGCAGAGAAATTCCATAGCAGCTTTCATACGGTAAGAAATCGATCATCTTCTTCAATTTAATATCTTAAGAATTGATAATCAGGTTAAGTTGGTTTCGATTAGGTTATTGAAATCGTTGGTGGAGAAGATTTGAGTAGGAGTGCAGACTTGAAATCGAGAATTGTTCAGGTGAGTTCATCTACCTGTTTTTTCTTTAATAAAATTTATCTGTGAGTTGAAATGTTTTATTAAGCTTACTATTATATTTGAGAGATGGATACTAAACGATTTTGAAATTTTGGGTAAGAATCAATAGAAACAGATTAAGAATTTTATGAATCTGGAAGATGAATATTCCTGATTAGTCCGGACTTGATTTTTTGGATAATTCCTGATGTGCTTTCCGGATACTTTACGGATTTAGTTTATCGAATATAATACCGGATAGATCCGGATTCCGGAAGGTGTTTCGGAATAATTTACTGGATACCGGATGCAGATTCCAGATAGTGTTTCGGATTGTTTTATCGGATGTGGTTTCCGGATGGTTCCGAACTTGGGTCCAAATACTTATTCCGGATATTACCGGATTTCTTTGGATTCCGGATTGTTCCTGGACTTTTTTTCCGGATTAGTTATCATACAAGTTTTCCAGGATATTTTCTGTGCAATGTGGTACTGTTTAAGCGTTTTTATGAAAATGAAATATATCTTGATCTTAACAGTACGAATGTAGTTAGAATTCAACTCCGAATAAGATATGAGTTGTTATGTGTTTTAAATTGGTATGTACTAATGGTAGGAAGTGTAATGGATCCATAGGCACTAGCATTATTTGATAAAGTAGAATAGGCAAGGTATAATTGCTATTCTCGTCTGTATTTGGGAATGAGGAATAAACAAGGTATAATTGTTATTCCCTTTTATTGTGATGCGAAACGATGAAATAGGCAAGGTATAATTGTTATTTCCGTTTTATATTGGGAGATGAGAAATAGGCAAGGTATAATTTCTATTTCCGCTTTCATTTGCAAGTTTAGGAATAGGCAAGGTATAATTGCTATTTCTATTTCCATTCCAAGAAATAGGCATGGTTTAATTGTAATTTCTTGGACATGAGCTGTAATTTAGAATCCGTAGAAATTCGTAGTGGCGCTTTGGAACATGAGACTATGACTTACTTAGTGTTTGTCATACTCATGGAATCGGGTATGATTCCCGTCATCGAAAGATGCTATATGTACGGTAAGAAAGTTGGGAACAGATTAATTTATACGCTTTGTTTACAGTTTTGATTTTCAAAGCATAAAAAGATTTTGATTTGAAAATTGGATGTTCTCACTAGGCGTAAGCCTAATCTTTTCCAATTAAATTTTCTTACCAGGTACTAGCTCGGGGAGGGTTACAAAGGGATGAGTGAAGAGGGACATCCGAGTTATGTTTTGGAAGTATAAGGGAAAAGTTAGTAATACAAAGATGTTTTGAGGGAATCGCCTAGACAACCCTTATAATATGATCTTAAGTTAAGGGTTAGATTAGTAGGTTGTTTTGATAGTTCAGATGTATATATGAATCTTCGTAACTAATTGTCCATTTATGTATTAAAGTTTGAAAGATGTTGTAGAATACTCTGTTAATTTAAGGTTCAAATTTATTGTGTTTTTAGGTAGTTTCAGAAGAGAAGAGAAGATTACCTTCACCATAACTTGAATCCACTAACCAAAACACCTCTAGATCACCAACAAAACACCAGAAGCTCCAACTCTTTAAAATGGACAAAAAGGTTGGATGAAATCATAGACAGCTTTGGGTGAAGAAGATCCGTTGTGATGACGTCACAAACGTCCTTTCATATTTTAAGGTGTCTCTAAGGTTTTTGAAAACTCAGGGACATTTTTAAACACGAAGCATTGATTAGAAATATCAGAGAGTTTTAGAATTTCAAAATATCACTGAAAGGAAGAGATATTCAGCGATGTAATTTGTTTTGAAATCTTGCATTCTTAGGCGAACGTCAGCGAGTAAGAAAGAACCTACCTTGATATCAGCGAATAAATTTTGTTCAGAGATAGGGTGAGTAATAGAGTTATACAAATTCATTGTATCACTGATTAAATGTGAACCACTGAAGATTTTACTCTTCTAAGTTCAGCATTCCAAGCTCGCTGATGAAAAAGTTGAATCTTGTCTCATCAAGAGGTTTGGTGAATAGATCAGCTAACTGAAAGTCGGTTGGGATAAAATGAAGTTCTATATCACCATTCATCACATGATCTCTGATAAAATGATACCTGATTTCGATGTGTTTGGTCTTTGAGTAGCACTGGATTATTTGCTATAGCGATGGCACTAGTGCTGTCGCAATAGATTGGAATTTTGGAGAGCTGAAGGTCATAGTCCAGTAGTTGATTTCTCATCCATAAGACCTGAGAACAACAGCTTCCAGCGGCTACATACTCAGCTTCAGCGGTTGAGGTGGACACATAGTTTTTCTTTTTACTTGTCCAACTCACCAGCTTTCCACCCAGGAGCTGACAGCCTCCTATGGTGCTTTTCCTATCCAATTGGCAACCTGCAAAATCACTATCTGAATAGGCGACTAAATCAAACCCTTAGTCTTTGGGATACCAAAGACCTAGGTTAGGAGTACCTTTAAGGTATCGAAAAATACGCTTTACAGCGATCAAATGAGATTCCTTAGGTTCAGCTTGATATCGTATACACAAATACGTTGCGTACATAATATCAAGACGACTAGCTGTAAAATGCAGAAGAGAGCTGATCATCCCACGATATGCTGTGACATTAACAGGTTTCCCAGAAGGATCCTTATTTAGTGTCAGCGGCGGTGCCATAGGGGTTTTTATAGCTGAGCTTTGAGTTAAATCAAACTTTTTCAGCATATCTTTAACATACTTACCTTGGTGAATAAAAGTACCTTTTTCATTCTGTTTGATTTGAAGACCAAGGAAATAAGTTAGTTCACCCATCATACTCATTTTATATTCAGCTTTCATTCTTTCAGCGAAACGAGTACACAAGTCAGGGTTAGTAGAACCAAATATAATATCATCGACTTATATTTGAACAAGAATGATATGACCTTTACTTTCCTGAAGAATAGAGTTTTATCAATTTGACCACGCTCAAAATTTTCAATATGGAGATAAGTAGATAGAGTGTCATACCATGCACGAGGAGCTTGCTTTAAGCCATACAGTGCCTTATCCAGTTTATAAACATCACCTGGATGCTTAGGATAAGTGAATCATGGAGGTTGTTCCACGTAGACTTCTTCATTCAGCCTTACATTTAGGAATGCTGATTTAACATCCATTTGATAAACCTTGAAGTCTTTATGTATAGCGTAAGCTAAGAATAGACGAATGGCTTTGAGTCTTGCTACTGGGGCGAAAGTTTCGTCATAATCTATACCTTCCTCTTTTCTGTATCCCTGAGCAACAAGACGAGCCTTGTTGCGGGTTACAGCTCCATGTTCATCCAACTTGTTTCGATAGACCCAGTTAGTGCCTATCACTGACTTGTCAGATGGTCGTGGAGCGAGCTTCCAAACTCGGTTTCTTTCAAATTCTGTCAGCTCTTCTTGCATAGCGCTGACCCAGTTTGGATATTTGAGGGCATCATCTGTTTTCTTTGGTTCAATCAGAGAAATAAAGTTAACAAATAAACAAATATTACCTGCACTTCATCGAGTCTGAACACCAACGTTTGGATCACCAAGAATTTGATCAATGGGATGATTTACAGTCCATCGCTGAGCCGAAACATGATTGGCTGACTCGATTTGAACTTCTGGAGGAGCTGGAGAAGAGACTTCAGCAACTTCAGGTATTTCAGGTATAAGAGGTAGAGGTTCAGATGTCATTTCATTCACTGATTGCTGAGAAGTAGATGGTATATCTGAGGTAGATGGTTCAGAAGCAGGCATTGTGTTAAGAGGAACAACTGAGACCCATGAGGATTCAACTTCACTTATCTGCATGCTTGGGAGGATAGTAGGATCGTCATCTTCAGCGGTATGAGTATGAGATGGAGGGTCTAGAGTTCGCTGATCGGGATTCGTCAAAAGTGACGTGGATTGTTTCTTCTACAGTTTGTCTTCTTCGATTGAAGACTCTGAAGGCTTTGGAGATAGAAGAATATCCAACAAAGATTCCATCACCAGCCTTAGGATCAAACTTTCCAAGGGCATCTCTGTTGTTCAGTATGAAACACTGACATCCAAAGATGTGAAGAAAGCTAATTGAAGGCTTTCTCCCATTGAAAAGTTCATAGGCTGTCTTCTTGAATCTTTTGACAATCAGCGATCTGTTTTGAGTGAAACATGCAGTGTTGACAGCTTCTGCCCAAAACTGAGTAGGCAGGTGAGAATCGCCGAGCATTGAACGTGCAACTCTATGATAGTTCGATTTCTTCTTTCAGCGACTCCATTTTGTTACGGTGTTCTCACTGAGGAAAAGTTGTGAGAAATACCCTTACTTTCAAAGAAGGAATCAAGGGAACTGTTTTTGAATTCAGTCCCATGATCACTTCTTATAGAGCAAACGGTCATATTGTTCAGGACTTCCATTTTCCTGACAAAAGCGATGAGTTCTTCAGGGGTGTCACTCTTAGAACGGAGAAACATTACCCAGGTATAGCGAGAGAATTCATCAACTATAACCAATGTATATTTCTTTCCAGCAAGGGATTGTTTGTTAACAGGGCCAAACAAAATCCATATGGAGGAGTTGAAGAGGAGATGCCACTGAGGAAACTTGCTTAGACTTGAAGCTTGCCTTGGTTTGTTTCCCTTTCTCACACGCTGAACATAAAGATTCCTTAGCATATGAGTGTTGAGGTAGACCAGTGACTAACTCTTTAGAAGAAAGAGTATTTAGTGTCTTGAAGTTGAGATGAGAGAGCCTCTTATGCCATAGCCAGTTGACATCAGATGAGGCTTTTGAGAAGAAACAGGAGTTCTCAGTGGTTGTCGAGTCCATGTTTATAACATAAACACTTTCCAAACGGTATCCGCTGAGAGCGATCTTCTCCTTTTTGTCAGTAACAAAGCAGGATTCCTTAGTGAAAATCACTTTGTGATCCTTGTCACACAGCTGACAGATGCTTAGAAGATTGTGCTTCAGTCCTTCAACATATGCGACTCTTCTTATGGTTGGTGTACCATTAGAGAGTACACCAAACCCTCGGGTATAGCCTTTTCCATTTCCACCGAAGGTCACTGAGGGACCCTTCTCTTCCATATATTCAGCGAGCAGGTTCTTTTTTCCAGTCATGTGTCTAGAGCATCCGCTATCGAGATACCAAATACCCTTCAAGACCTGCACACAAAGGAAGTTTTGATTGACTTAGGCACCCATTTTACCATGGGTCCACATTTGTCAGTGGTGGTAGAGAAAGTGGAAGGTTCAACAATCTTCGCAGCATTTGAAGATTCAGCTTCAGGACTAGTCTTCACTTTGGTTACTTTCTTAACTTCAGTGGATGGTTTCACCTTAACCTGATTTGCACCAGGATTGGTCTTCTTTGCCTTGGAGGCATTGATCATCACCTTAGCTAACTTTTCAGCTTTGGTGGCCGTGGGGGACTTACTAGCAATATGATTGGTAAGTCCACAGTGATAACATTTCCTATAGATAAAAGTAGCTTTAGGACCATTTACATGCTTAGCCGAGATTTTTAAATGAGCAGGGCCAGCACCAAGTATACCTTTGGCATTGGAAATTTGAGGAACAATCAGTTCTTCGGATTTATTACCAATTACATCTACTCTGATTCTAGGAGTAGATCGCTAAATAAATCCAGGGATCTTGTTCTTAGAAGTAGAGGGATGAATCACTGATGTTTTAGAAACATTCAGGTTAGATACAAAAGTACCCTTCTGAGGTTTTTGATTAAAAACTTTTTCGTTACCTTTACCTTTCAGTTTAGAACTTGAGGTAGAGGTTTCCTCAGGAGTGGAAGTTTTAGAAGAAGAACACTGAGATGTAGAAGAGTTAGGGATTAAGGATACGAACATTCCAAACTTAAGCATGGAACGATCAGTGGTTGGTTCTAGAGTATCAACTTTATAACCAAGACCACTTTTATCACTCAGGGGAATCTGAGCTTTCAATATCTCAGTGATCGTTGTTAAGGATTTACACCATCCTTCAACAGTAGCCTTTTCAGCTTTTAGTGCCTCGACTGCATCTTCTCGTTCGATACGAATGATATGATTTATACTGTTAGCTCCATATATTCATAATATTAGAAGTATTGAAAAATAGGCCAAGTAAAGAAGACTTCCACAGAAGCTCTGCGGAGTGCCACAGAAGATCTGCCAAAGTAAACAAGATCATTCAAGAAATACCAAGACCCAAGACAGACAGAAGACTACTCACAAAAGACCGAAGAAGGATCTACAGAAGGATGCTCACAAAGGACCAAGCCACAGAACCTATGTCACCCTTGACAGAGCCTCTGTGGTTCAGACTGAAGACTTGGAAGATATTTATAATATCTTGCCACTGTTCCAAGAATATCTTACCACTGTTACAAAAATATCATGCTACTATTCCAGGGTACTTTCATCAACTTGTACAAGGCATGGTCCGACAACAACACGTGTCAAACTCCGATAGGAATCCTTACAAGTTGATATTAGCGCATTTAATGCATGCAGGTTTCCAACTGTTCATTCCATCCCTTCTTTGCTGTAGCAATAGTCCTTTTGTCTAGAATAGATCTTTTGTAGTTGTATAAAAGGAAGAATCATGTTGAGTTCTTCCTTACCAACTAATACACACACAACACACGAAAACACTTGCACACAGTTAACGTCAAATCTGTTCTTAGTGTTCTTAATCAAATACATTAATCGTTGAGATATTCATCTGTTCTTCATATACTGTTTATTTGATATTTTGTGTTGTTTCTATATCTGTTAGTTCTTCAAATACGCTTCCGCAACACATCTTATTTGAACTAATAGGTTAGATAATCTTTGTTAATCAAATACGGGAACCAACAATTGGTATCAGAGCAAAGCTTGGTTTTCAATATCAAGCGATCCTCGTATAACAAGATTATTGGAAGAAACATGGTCTGATTTTAACCGGTTATTCATTCCTTCAAACAGATTCTATTGTTCAGCCATTTTCGATTTATTAGATATTTGGAAAATCTAGAGAAACTATTTCTTTAGTTGAAACTCCATAAAAGTGCACTGTTAAGAGCTTCCAAACCCATAAAATCTTTCCAGATCATTCTTTCACATACTTTTGTGTCATATCTTCATTCTGAAACTTTCTACTCTTAAAATAGCAAGCGCACAAAATTTCTTCACAGCTGGCTCATTAACCAAACCACCATATCTTCTACGAAATGAGTACCCTCAGTGGAAAATAAGAATAATCCATTTCTTTGAGGGTACTGATAAAGAGCTCGTACAATACCTTTATAATCCTCCTCTGTTGGTCCCGAAAGGCCTAAACAAGTTTGTAGAAGGGGGGGTTGAATACAAACACACTATTTTACTTTTCTAAATTGTTTATTGATAAATCATTAACAATTTACAGCTTGTTGCGGAAACAAGATTAAGGATAAACCTAAATCTAAACAAGTTGGAACACTAAGGTTTTCTTGCACTAAGAAAGATAAGGAGATTACTAATAAAATCCTATCTTGAGAGATTTGAACTTGTCCAGAGTTAGCAAGTTACTTCAAATGAAGTGAGTTCATCTCTTTATATACTGCATGCATTTAATGCAATTCAGTATACACTTTACACGTGTCATCAGCGGATTGGTTGCATGTCATTGACCTTTGTTGACAACCTTAGTAGTCGCATGAATGAACAGTGTAGTATCAGAGTGGTTGTACGATTTCAGTTTTTCGGAGGTTCTTTTCTGACATTTCGTACGGTGGCGTGCAAGGGAGGTTAAGACAAAAGTACTTTGTACGGAGGACTTCATGATCAGCTTTCGTTGATTCAGCGATTATCATTTACTATTCAGCGAATGATAAATTTCAGCGATAGCTGAAGTCTTGTACTTGATACTTCACGTTGAGTGGACAAATCTGAGTCTTCGCTGATCCGCATCAGTTCATTAGGAGACTTGTCGCTGGTTCTTGAGCTTGATCTTCGACTTCAGCGTAGAACCTTTGTTGACGTGAATCTTGTCTTCAGGGATCATAAGTAAACAACTAACTTATCAGCGATCACCATAAGGACTGAACAGACTCAGCGATATGGTGAACAGTGTTCGCTGAATGTTTAATCTAAAAGAGCGAGAGTTCCTATCAGCAGTACTGTAAGATCTTAGTACTTATCAGCGATAGTGAAACTCTGATACATATTGTTTACTTACAATTTTCACTAAGTATTTAAGATAGGGTCATTATCAAATCACTGAGGGTTTGGATCAACAATCTCCCCCTATTTGATTATGACATAGCAACAAAGAAAATTGCTATTTAATGAAAACATAAGGATAAAAAGAACTCATAAAATATTTGTCCCTTTTACTGTTTTCTGGGATCTTTTCAGTACTGATGGAGTAAAGTACATTCACTGAAATCTTTCTTTAAATCTTTGAATCAGGTTACAATATGAATAAGAAAGATTACAAGTACAAGCGAAATAAATTACAAGTACTGAAGGGTGACTGATACAATAGAGAAAAAGGTGATTGTTGTCAGCCTTCAAAGGGTTCTTCCTTAATGAGAAGTTCATCAAGGGTTGTCTTTTCAGTTGGAATCATCCAGTCAGGAACCTTTTCTCCTTTATTCTTTAGCTTCAGAGCAGCTTCAAAAATCAAGGGTTTTAGGTGTCGTGCCTGAATGTCTTTTCTGAAGTCGCACCAGTAGATGAGATCTTTGAGCTGTTCGATTGGAGTGATTGGAAGCTCAGCGATCCGTTGAAAGCATTTACGTCCGTCGTAGTCAAGAAAGAATATTCCATAAGGATTACTGATGACTTTACCAGGGACGAAAAGTTCACATGGTGGCAAAGAGATGTCAAGGGCAGATAGATCAGGATCAGGACCAAGTACTTCAGCGCGAGAGAAACCAATTCCAGTTTCATTTCGTATGACAGGACCTGAGTTTGAATCTTGACGTTTCTTCTTTGGTGAGCCCCTTTTTCTTTTCGGCTTTAGATCAGGAACAGGAGGAATATCCACACAAGAAGATATCAAATCGATCTGTCTGTTTATCAGCTTTTCGAAATGATCCTTGTACTTAGATTTTGATGGTTGGATAGCTAACCTCATCTCCAGCCATTCAGAGAGACCATACCTTTTTACAGTGTCAGCACGAAAGGTTTCAGATGAGTCATCTTCTCTGAACAGTTTGATGTCAACAATAGGTACTCCGATGGAGGTTCTTCCAGAGATGAATACCTTGTTGATCTTCGCTGGACGATATCTGAAGTGGATTTTCTCTTTACACCAGATCAGGGTGGTCTGAGAAACTTCAGCTTTCTTTTCCACGATCTTCTGGGCTTGTTCCCAAAGCTTTCGTTGGATTTGAATGGGAATACGCTTCAACTTGGGGTCTTTGACAGATTCTTGAGTGAGCTTGATGGCGAATTCTCTGTCTTTATCTTCAGCTTCCTTCCTTTCAGCGATGAGGCGTTCAGCTCTGAGATGATCCTGGTATTCAGCTTTTGAAATTCTGAACTTAGGAGGAACTGAAGGTAGTTGATCGCGCCTTAGGATGATTCGCTGATCCTCGAATCGCTTTATTATTTCTTCTCTCCTCTTTTGATCTTCTTCACTCAGCTTTTGAGAAACTGAGGAAGGTCTGTTTCTGCGCGAGAGAGGTTGTTCTTCTGATTCATCAGTCTCAGAGATTAAATCTAAGACTGGGATTATGTCTTCAGCGGTAGCTGGAATTATTGGTGAAGTCGCAATAGAAGATCTTTCAGCGATATCCTCAAACAGGGGAGAGGACTAGCTGAAACGCAGCGATCTTACAAATAAGAACTGGGTAGAAGAACTTGGGTAGAAAAGATAGAAAAAAAATGTGGATGTGTATGGTGTTTGTGGAATGGATAACTGATTGTTCAGTGATGATCAGGGAAGGAAAAATAAGTTTAGTGTACCTGATAAATCGGCTTTGCAAGTAGGATCGCCAGATTATCATCTTCAGCGATGCCTTTGTCTTTGCTTTTCTCAGCGCCAGAGGCTGAGTGCTTTGTCTTTGTTTTTGTCTTCTCCCCTGTGGATTCGGTTATCACGATCCCTTTAAGAGCTTTTCGAGGAGCATGTTTGACGACAAAGAATTCGTCATCATCATCATCATCATCATCATCATCGTCGTTCCTTGGAGAGGAGGATGGTTCAGCTTCAGGGATGTCTTCTTCTGCTTCGGATTCCTCAGCATCTTCTTCGAGTTGCTCCCCCTCAGATACAGAGGCGAGGTTCTCGGTTCCCTCAGGGTTTTCATCTCCCTGAGGTCCAGTAATCAAATCTTCATTACCCTCTCCCCTGATGGATTCATCATGGGAAAGGTCTTCAGCGCTCTTAATTTGATCTTCAGCGCTCTTCTCCTGTTCAACGCTCTTCTCCCCCTCTTTCTCATGATGGTCGGGGGAGGAGTGGGTAGATTCAGCATTGGTGTTGTCTCTGTCTTCTGGGCCAGAGACTTTCACACAACCTTCAAGCTTAGCTATTCTGTCTTCTAGGCCAGAAATAGCAGGCGTGATTTTCTTCACATCTTGGCGATCCTCTGCGGTGAATGAGTCCAAAATAGGTGCAGGGGCCGGAGCAGGAGCTGGATTGTTTGCCTTGTTCACCAGCATCTCGATCATTGTCTTGACAGAACTAAGGTCGGTCTTCACTGAGCCCAAGTCGGTCTTGACCACTGACATATCACCTTCGAGTGTACCAACCGATTTCTTCAGCGTTGTAACCTCGCTGGAAACGGTGGAAACTGACGATTTGAGGTTGGTGTAGTCAGTGTAGATGTCGGAGAGCACTTTGGCAAAGTCGGCGAGAGTTTTATAAAGGTCTTTGATGTCATCAGAGGAGGCCTTCTTTTCCACCACGGTAGTCAGCTTCGTCAGATTCTCTCCAGCGTTTGTTACAGCTGTAGAGTTATTTGATAGACCGGTGGTGAGATCTGTAAGTTTCATCTCCATGGACTTCAGAGACTGGTTGATGTCTCCCAAATAAGGACCTGTAACATATAAGTACTTGTGAACAAAGGAAAGCTCAGAAGTTTCAGGTTTAGTTACAGTGTTTAAGGTGGGATCTGTACCTGCAGGAGCGTTGACGAACTCATCAAAGTTTCGAGTCCCTCCATAGATTTCCATATCTCCCTCAAAAGTTCCGTGAGGAATGGAGATCTCTGCAGGTCCTTTCTTCGTCATTCGCTGAGAAGCTTCAACGGCTTCTTGTATGATGGCATCTCCAGCTTTAACTGGAGGAGTGTCCAAAGAAGTAGAGGGATGATCGAAGGATAAGAATTGGGGTTGGGTTGCAAGTTCAGCGTTGGATTCGCTGAGAAGTACTTCATCAGTCTTTTGAGAGACTGAAGAAGGTAGGGTAGATTCCAAAGTTCTAACCTCAGCGTTTAGGGACGCTGAAGTAGGTTTAGAAGGGATGGCTTGAATTGGTGTGGCAGAGCGTACCACGGAACTTTCCTTCAGCTCTTCAGAATGAGCTGAGGAGTCTTCAGCATGGAATTGCTGGGGTTGCTCCTTGGTTTTCTTGATCCTTTTGGAATCAAGAGGGGTAAGAGATTGTTTTCTTTTCTTAGAAGGAATGGATTTTGTGGCCTGGGAATCAGCGAGGGGTATTGTCGCTGAAGGAGCCACAGAAAGCGGAGAATTAAGTAGAGAGAGAAGGGTAGAGAGACGTACCTCGTTGGCGACAGGCTTGAAGTCGAGAACTTTAGGGCCAATCTGAGAGAGTTTCAGATCACCCTCTTCAGGATAGCTGTCCTTCAGGCCATATTGAAAGATGGCGCTGATGAATCGTGGGTAAGGAACCCATGTTGGTCGGTCAGCGGCAGAATCAACACGTTGAATGAGGTCTTCATAGATGATGGAGGCCCAGTCAATGTTGAGACCTTTCAGCAGTGCGTAACCCATGGCCTGCTGAGGTTGAGCGGCTTGATCAGAAGATCCGGATTTCGCTGTCATGCAGCTGATCAGGTGAGCGAAGATGAAGTTCATCTCGTTGGGCATCTTGGATTTCTTTATCAGCGTCAGCTTCTTCTCAGGTAGCTTGTCTCTTCCAGTCTCCCAGATGTAACCCATCGCATCAAGGAAAGCAATGATTTCTTCCCTGTCAGCGTGCTTCTTGTGGTCAGGAAATGGAATGAAAGGATTTTCTGAGGTAGCGTTAGGGAATTTCAGAGCTTTGCGGATTATTGCGGGGGTTATCTTGATGGTGCCATACTCAGTATCGCTGAGTATGCAATCGATGGTTTTAGATGGATCTTTGGCGGAGGGTAGGTCGGTGTGTCTGGCAGAGTACCAGAATTGGGATAATAGACGCTGACTGGCGGGAGGTGTGATTGTCAGTGCTGTGTAGATGGGGCTATTCTTCAAAAAGTTTACAGCGTCGTCTAGATGGGATACCTGCTTCCGAGGAGGAAACTCGAGAAGCGCTGAGAGGTTGTTTGCCTTTGTCCAGTCTAGTTGATCCAACTCAAACTTAACCTGAGGAGCTTTGGTGATTTCCAGTTCCTCAGAATCAGCGGAGATGGACTCAGCGGTAACATTCAGCTTTGAAGTTGCCATTTCACTGTATTATCAGTTCAACTAAAGATGTTAACAAATAAGAAATATCTTAATGTGGAAAGAAAATTTCCATTAAGATTTTTCGAATTTTGTCCATTTCATTCAGACAAAAAAGTCTTAATGAAGATTAGGGTTTTTCTTGTTTTAAAAAAAAAACGAATATAACACCTATAAGCCTTGTATTCCAGTTTTTAAAAAAAATGGATACTAAAGAAGAACAAGTTTAAGATTTTAGATTTAAAACTTGAAGAACAACCATGAAATTGTTGTGTTTATAAAACCATGAAAGAAAATGATTTTATTTTTGAGTTCTTTTGTTTGATCTTGTGTAAAACAATGATAAGATCGAAAACAAGTTATTCGCATTTGATAATAGATAAGAACATAATAACCTCGAGTTTGATGAAGAAGATGATGAACAGTTCTTGAAGATTGAGAGCACAAAATGCAACAGTGTTCTTTTCTTGCGGAGAAAGATTGATTCGCGTAAAAGACAAATATAAACTTTGAGAGTGTTTATATAGGAAGAGAGTAGAGAGAGAAAAACTCGAGCGGGAAAGTTTTTCATCATGACACGGACACGTGTTTGCATTTGATTGGATGGACAACGAAACGTGCAAACGTGTGTCAGAAAAAGAGCGTGCCTGGTGTTATCCGTTGCAATGACGTCACAACTGTCCTTTCACATTCTTTCGTTGTCTCTGAGGTTTTGAAAGAAAAAACTCAGGGACTCTTTGGAAAATATGAAGCACTGAATAGAAATATCAGTGAGGGTTTTAAGAAATTTCAAAATATCGCTGTTAAGGAAGAGATATTCAGCGATGAAAGAATTTGAAATCTTGCATTTTCATGCGTTTTGTCAGAGAAAACATACCTTGATATCAGTTTAACCCAATTTATTCAGAGAGAAGATTATGAAATGGATTGTACAAGTTTATTTTATCCAGAGCCTATACAAGAATGTATAAACGTATCGCTGATTAAATGTGAACCGCTGAAGATTTATCCTTCAAAGTTCAGCATTCCAAGCTCGCTAATGAGAAAGTTGAATCTTGTCTCATCAAGAGGTTTGGTAAACAGATCAGCTAACTGATAATCAGTTGGGATAAAATGAAGTTCTATATCACCATTCATCACATGATCTCTGATAAAATGATATCTGATTTCTATGTGTTTTGTCTTTGAGTGTAGCACTGGATTGTTTGCTATAGCGATGGCACTTGTGCTGTCGCAATAGATTGGAATTTTGGAGAGCTGAAGATCATAGTCTAGTAGTTGATTTCTCATCCACAAGACTTGGGAACAGCAGCTTCCAGCGGCTACATACTCAGCTTCAGCTGTGGAAGTGGACACTGAGTTTTGCTTCTTACTTGTCCAACTTACCAGCTTTCCACCCAGGAGCTGACATCCTCCTGTGGTGCTTTTCCTATCCATTTTGCAACCTGCAAAATCACTGTCTGAATAGGCGGTTAGATCGAATCCTGAATCTTTGGGATACCAAAGACCTAGATTCGCTGTACCCTTAAGATATCGAAAGATTCGCTTTACAGCTTTCATATGAGATATCTTAGGTTCAGCTTGATATCGTGCGCACAGACATGTTGCAAACATAGTATCGGGTCGGCTAGCTGTAAGATACAGTAGTGAGCCGATCATCCCACGGTACAGCGTGACATTGACAGGAACACCCTTTGTGTCCTTATCAAGTATCAGCGGTGGTGCCATAGGGGTTTTCATAGCTGAACTTTCAGTTAAGTCGAATTTCTTCAGCATATCTTTAACATACTTTCCCTGATTTATAAAAGTTCCTTTTTCAGTTTGCTTAATCTGAAGACCAAGGAAATATGTTAGTTCACCCATCATACTCATTTTATACTCATCTTTCATTCTATCAGCAAAACGAGTACAAAGCTCAGGGTTAGTAGAACCAAATATAATGTCATCAACATATATTTGAACTAAAATGATATGACCTTTTATTTTTCTAAAAAACAAAGTTTTGTCAATCTTACCTCTCTCAAATTTTTCAAGGTGGAGATAAGTAGAAAGAGTGTCATACCATGCACGAGGAGCTTGCTTCAAGCCATACGGTGCCTTATCCAGCTTATAAACATAACCTGGACGCTTAGGATCTGAGAATCCTGGAGGTTGTTCCACATAAACTTCTTCATTCAGCTTTCCATTTAGAAACGCTGACTTAACATCCATTTGATGTACAGTGAAGTTTTTGTGTACAGCATATGCTAAGAAAAGACGAATAGATTCAAGTCTTGCTACTGGAGCAAAGGTTTCGTCATAATCTATACCTTCCTCTTGTCTGTATCCCTGAGCAACAAGACGAGCTTTGTTGCGAGTTACAGTACCATGTTCGTCCAACTTGTTTCGATAGACCCACTTAGTGCCTATCACTGTTTTGTCATTTGGTCTCCGAACAAGTTTCCAAACTTTGTTTCTTTCGAATTCAGTCAGCTCTTCTTGCATAGCGCTGACCCAGTTTGGATCTCTGAGGGCATCATCTATTTTCTTTGGTTCAGTTAGAGAAATAAAGTTAACAAATAAACAAATATTACCTGCACTTCTACGAGTCTGAATACCAGCGTTGGGATCACCAAGAATTTGATCGATTGGGTGATTTACAGTCCATCGTTGAGCCGGAGCATGCGTCGCTGACTCAGTCTGAACTGGAGAAACTGAAGATGAGGCTTCAGCTACTTCTGGATTATCAGCTAAGAGAGGAATGCTTGCATTTGTCACTTCATTCACTGATTGCTGAGAAATAGATGGAATTTCTGAGACATTTGGATCAACTGCGGGTATAGTGTTTATAGGAACAGCTGAGACCCAAGATGTTTCAGCTTCACTATTCTGCATATTGGGAATGATAGTAGGACCATCATTTTCAGTTGTATGAGTATGAGTAGTGGGAACATCTTCTGAATCACAAAGATGAGAAAACATCCATTGATTCAGTTCTTCTGTATCAGCGTTCGGTTTAGAGTTCGCTGAACGGGATTCGTCAAACGTGACGTGAATAGTTTCTTCTACAGTTTGTCTTCTTCGATTGAAGACTCTGAAGGCTTTGGAAACTGAGGAGTATCCAAGAAAGATTCCATCATCAGCCTTAGGATCAAACTTTCCAAGGGCATCTCTGTTGTTCAGTATGAAACACTGACAATCAAAGATGTGAAGAAAGCTGATTGAAGGCTTTCTCCCATGAAAAAGTTCATAGGCTGTCTTTTTGAATCTTTTGACTATCAGCGACCTGTTTTGCGTAAAACAAGCCGTGTTGACACCTTCTGCCCAAAACTGAGTAGGCAGGTGAGAATCGCTGAGCATTGAACGTGCAGCTTCAATAATTGTTCTATTTCTTCTTTCAGCGACTCCGTTTTGTTGTGGTGTTCTCACTGACGAAAAGTTGTGAGAAATACCCTTGCTCTCAAGGAAGGAATCAAGAGAACTGTTTTTGAATTCAGTTCCATGATCACTCCTTATTGAGCGAACAGTCATATTGTTCAGAGTTTCCATCTTCCGAACAAAGGTGATGAGTTCTTCAGGGGTGTCACTCTTAGAACGGAGAAACATTACCCATGTGTATCGAGAGAATTCATCAACTATGACCAGCGTATATTTCTTTCCAGCGATGGATTGTTTGTTAACGGGGCCAAACAAATCCGTATGGAGTAGTTGAAGAGGAGATGACACTGAGGAAACTTGCTTGGACTTAAAGCTTGCCTTGGTCTGCTTCCCTTTTTCACACGCTGAACATAAGGATTCTTTGGCGTATGAATGTTGAGGTAGACCAGTGACTAACTCTTTGGATGAAAGAGTATTCAGTGTCTTGAAGTTGAGATGTGAGAGCCTCTTGTGCCATAGCCAGTTGACATCAGAAGATGCCTTTGAGAAGAAACAGGAGTTCTCAGTGGTTGTTGAGTCCATGTTTATAACGTAAACATTTTCCAAACGATAACCGCTGAGAGCTATCTTCTCCTTTTTGTCAGAGACAAAGCAGGATTCCTTAGTGAAAATCACTTTGTTATCCATGTCGCAAAGCTGACTGATGCTCAGAAGATTATGCTTCAGCCCTTCAACATATGCGACTCTTCTGAAGGATGTTGTACCATTTGAAAGTACACCATACCCTCGGGTGTGTCCTTTTCCATTTCCACCGAAAGTCACAGAGGGACCCTTCTCTTCCTTGTATTCAGCGAGCAGGCTTTTCTTTCCAGTCATGTGTCTAGAGCATCCGCTATCGAGATACCAGATACCCTTCTTAACCTGCAATACAAAGGAAGATTAGTTTTGCTTGGGTACCCACTTCGCCATGTATACGCGTTTGTCAGTGGAAGTGGTTGGAATGGGTTCAGCAGTCTTCGCAGCATTTGAAGATTCAGCTTTGTCCTTCTTCACTTTAGTCAATTTCTTGACCTCAGAGGTAGGAGTCACCTTGACCTGACTTGCAACTGGTTTGGTCTTCTTGGGTGCTATCTTCACCTTAGCTATTTTATCAGCTTTGGTGGCTGTGGGACACTTACTTGCAATATGATCGGTAAGTCCACAGTGATAACATTTCCTATAACTATAATTAGTTCTAGGACCACTTGAGTGCTGAGCTTTTAATTTGGAATTAGAAGTGCCAGCACCAAGTACACTATTGGTTTTTGAAATAGGACGAACATTCAGTTCTTCAAATTTCTTACCAAGGACATCTACTCTGAGTCTAGGAGTAGGTCGCTGAACTGATCCAGAGGTCTGATTTCTAGAACCAGATGAATGAATCACTAAGGCTTTGGAAGCATTCAGCTTAGGTACTAAAGTACCCTTCTGAGGATTTTGATAAATTACAATTCCTTTACCTTTATCTTTAGAGACAGAGGTAGGTTTTGAATAAACCATTTTCTCCTTACCTTTTGAGGTAGGAGTTTCCTCAGGGATTGGTGTAATCGAAGAGGAGTACTGAGATGAGGAAGTGTCAGCTATTGAGGATACGAACGTTCCAAATTTAAGCATTGAACGTTCAGTGGTTGGTATTGGAGTATCATATTTATAACCCATACCACGTTTATCACTCAGAGGAATCTGAGCCTTAATTATCTCAGTGATCTTTGTTGAAGAATTACACCATCCTTCAACAGTAGCTTGTTCAGCTTTTAATGCAGCGATAGCTTCCGCTCGTTCGATTTTGACTAGCTGATTTAAATGGACTTGATCTTTAAAATCTTCTTCAAATTTAGAAAGCTTTTCTATTTGAAGGTGGCAATTTTTAAGCTTTTCAGCGAGATCAAGATTTTGGTTTTCAACCACTGCTTTGCCGTTCATGGCTTCGTATAAACTTCTAGTCAGTAGTTCGATTTTACGGAGACTATCAGCTTCATCAATATTTACAATATTGGTAAAGAAGGAAGGTGATACCTGAATGGTAGATGTTGAAGTGGAGGGAATGTCTGAACTTTCTTCCTCTTCTTCAATCTTGGCCATTAGACATTGATTTGCTTCATCATCTTCAGAATCAGATGATGAGGCTTCTTCATCAGAAGCAGCCCAATCATAGTCAGCCATCAGGCCTTTTCCCTTCTTCTTAAAGCTTTTCAGCTTTGCATACTTCTCCTTCAGCTTTAAGTATTTGTCGTCTTTATTCCTTGGAACAAAGGATTTCTTTGTAAAAGCTGAAGGTCTCGTGATTTTCTTTGACATGCACTCGTTAGCGAAATGACCTGTCTTTTCACAGTTAAAACAAGTAGCAGTAGCCTTATCAACAAAAGCTGATGACTTAGGCTTGTCAGCTATAGAAAGAGTTTTGTTCTTTCTAAACATTTTCTTCTTGGCGAATCTCCTGAACTTTTTAGTTAGGAGAGCCAAGGATTCATCATCTGAAGAATCAGAATCTGATGACCTTTCAGAGTTACTTTCTAACTCAGTGATAGTGACCACGGGTCGCTGAGTAGAAGGTTCCTCTGAGATTAAAGCAACAGGGGTGCTTTTGGAATCTTTTACAAGATTCTTCTTAAGATGGCTAGATTGCTCATGATTCAGCAATGTGCCATATAAGGTAGCAAGTGTCATTGATCTTAGATCTTTCGACAGCTTGAGACACATGGAATAATTGTCCCAGCTTTCAGGTAAACATTCTAAAAACTTTGTCAGAACTTCAAAGTTAGAATATTCCTTACCAACCGTTTTTAGATCTATAATTAAGCAATTAAAACGTTGATGTACTTCAGAGAGAGTTTCATTCTTACCAGAAATGAAGCTTTCATATTGTCTTACCAGGTTGATCTTTCTTGAATCCTGGACTTCAGACGTTCCTTCATACTGAACACATATTGTGTCCCACATGGCTTTTGAGGATTTCAGGTTCATGACGGAATGGTAGACTTCGTCAGGAAGGGCCATGGATAGTATGGATCTGGCTTTTGTATCTATAGCCACTTTCTTCTTGTCTTCATCGCTCCAATGATGGATTTCCTTTGGAATCAGCCTTTCTGGAATAGCAGCCCTAGTTGCAGTGGCTGGAACTGCAGGATCAATTGTTACAGGGATGTGTGGGTCGTTTTCAAGATAGTAAGGTATAGTAGGGTCTACACCTTCTAAGAAGAGTGTCATCCTATTTTTCCATAAGTTGAAGTTATCTCTGGAAAATCTAGGGGGTTTTGCAAGAGAACCATTGTCAATATAGTGAGTGTTTGTGTTTGAGTTGGCCATTTTCAGATAATAGCAAGGAAGAGAATATATCTTAGATTAGATCTTGTTTATGAGATTAAACAAATCTGCTCTGATACCACTTGTTGGTCCCGAAAGGCCTAAACAAGTTTGTAGAAGGGGGGGTTGAATACAAACACACTATTTTACTTTTCTAAATTGTTTATTGATAAATCATTAACAATTTACAGCTTGTTGCGGAAACAAGATTAAGGATAAACCTAAATCTAAACAAGTTGGAACACTAAGGTTTTCTTGCACTAAGAAAGATAAGGAGATTACTAATAAAATCCTATCTTGAGAGATTTGAACTTGTCCAGAGTTAGCAAGTTACTTCAAATGAAGCGAGTTCATCTCTTTATATACTGCATGCATTTAATGCAATTCAGTATACACTTTACACGTGTCATCAGCGGATTGGTTGCATGTCATTGACCTTTGTTGACAACCTTAGTAGCCGCATGAATGAACAGTGTAGTATCAGAGTGGTTGTACGATTTCAGTTTTTCGGAGGTTCTTTTCTGACATTTCGTACGGTGGCGTGCAAGGGAGGTTAAGACAAAAGTACTTTGTACGGAGGACTTCATGATCAGCTTTCGTTGATTCAGCGATTATCATTTACTATTCAGCGAATGATAAATTTCAGCGATAGCTGAAGTCTTGTACTTGATACTTCACGTTGAGTGGACAAATCTGAGTCTTCGCTGATCCGCATCAGTTCATTAGGAGACTTGTCGCTGGTTCTTGAGCTTGATCTTCGACTTCAGCGTAGAACCTTTGTTGACGTGAATCTTGTCTTCAGGGATCATAAGTAAACAA
Organism: Saussurea involucrata; assembly: GCA_033807775.1. Lineage (NCBI taxonomy): Eukaryota > Viridiplantae > Streptophyta > Magnoliopsida > Asterales > Asteraceae > Saussurea > Saussurea involucrata. The sequence continues at coordinate 90,589,905 of CM066327.1, read as the reverse complement.
CTAACTTATCAGCGATCACCATAAGGACTGAACAGACTCAGCGATATGGTGAACAGTGTTCGCTGAATGTTTAATCTAAAAGAGCGAGAGTTCCTATCAGCAGTACTGTAAGATCTTAGTACTTATCAGCGATAGTGAAACTCTGATACATATTGTTTACTTACAATTTTCACTAAGTATTTAAGATAGGGTCATTATCAAATCACTGAGGGTTTGGATCAACATCCTCATGTCCCTATGTTAACAGTACCTCGTGTACCAGCTACAGCTGACACTCCTGAAATCCCTGAGCATCAAAAACCTAAAACCAGGGATGGTTGGTCAGATCAAGATAAGGAAAAAGATGAACTCGTGCAGAAAAAAAAAGAATTATGATCATGGCAATCCCCAACGATCTCTTCCAGTCTTTAGATGCATGCGAATCTGCGTATGATCTTTAGAAAGAACTGGAGAAACAACTTGAAGGGGGAGCTAAAACTCAGAAAAATCGAAGGGCTCAATACATAAACGAATATTACGCTTTTAAAGCCCTGACAAATGAATATCTGCAAACAATGTATGACAAGTTCAACCTTCTGATCAATAACTGCTAGAAGTTTGGCATCCACAGAACTTCTGAAGAGAATAACGTCATGTTTCTCAAAAGTCTGAACGAAGAATGGCTCCAGTTATCTATGTCTTTACAAACCAATCAAGATTTAGATTCCTGGACTCTTTCAGACCTCTACGGAACATTAGCTGGTCAATAGCCTTAAATAGCTCAAGCAAAGACACTAACCATTGCACCTCTTGCTTTGGTTGGCAAATCTACAGAAGACACAGAGAGGCCGAGGAAAGAAAGGGCGCCAGAAGAAAAGAAGAAGGAGAAAAAGAAAAAGGTGGTGGTAGTTGACAGCGAAGACGAAGAGAGTATAGAATAGGGAGAGATCACTTTGGCATCAATAGCAACATCCTTAGCTCTATTGACAAGAGAATTCAGACGAAACCAAAAGAGTTCTGGAAATGATAGATATGGCAGAGATAATAGAGAAAGAAGAGAATAATCAAATGACCGACAGAGGTCAGACGACATAAGTAACGACCAACAGAGGTCGAGTGAAAGGTACAACAGAGGAAATGACCGACAGAGGTCAGATGACAAGGCGAGCTACACACCACAAGAATGCTACAAGTGTGGTAAGCCTGGTCATTATGCAAATGAATGCAGATCGGAAAAAGGTGGTGACCGACAGAAGTCCGACGATCGTGCTGATAATACTTCCCAGAACCAAGGTTGCTACAACTGTGGGAAGCCAGACCACTTTGCCAATGAATGATGAAGCAGGCCAAATCGTCCACAGAAGGACTCAGCTTTTTACAAAAAGAAAACTGAGTATTATGCTCAAAAATCACTCATGGCAAACAAAGTGGTGAACAAGGAAGATTGGGAGTCAGATACAACCTCTGATGATGAATACACCAACAATGCCTTTTTTTCTGTGGCATGGCAGAAATCAGCTCAGATTCTGACACTGAGGTATCCACTTCAAACTCCACCTCTAGTACTACAGAAGTTGATTTACTTATAATTAAAACTGAAAATATTGAACTGAAAAAGACTTGTGATGATATTCAGAAAAAGCTCACTTTTTATGAAAGAGAAGCTAGACTTCTTACTGAAGAAAAAGCAAAAAATTTCAAAGAAAAGGAAGAATTAGAAGCATACAGGAACAAAAATCTATTCCCTTTGAAAGACAAAATTTCTGAATTAAATACATCTTTAAAATCCAAAACAAAAGAACTTTCAGATTCTGAGAGCGACAGACTAAACATTTTTGCTCTTAAGGAACATTTTCAAAAGGAAAGAGAAGTCCTTTGGCAAGATCTACTTAGAAGAGATGTTTTATTTAAAAATTATCGTGATGCACAAAAGGTGTATGAGAAAATAAATACTCAAATAGGAAGGCGAGGTATTGGGTACAGTGATATTTTGGTCCCGAAGGGTTATACAAGTTTATAGAAGGGGGGTTGAATACAAACACACAGATTTTACTTTTCTAAATTGTTTATTGATAAATCATTAACAATTTACATCTTGTTGTGGAAACAAGATTAAGGATAAATCCTAAATCTAAACAAGTTGGAATACTAAGTTTCTTGCACTAAGAAGGAGAAGGAAATTACTAATAATAACCTATCTCAAGATAAGAAGAATGAACTTGTCCAGAGTTAGCAAGTTTCTTCAAAAAGAAGTGAGTTCTTCTTCTTATATACTGCATGCATTTAATGCATTGCAGTTTATACTTTACACGTGGCAGCAGCTGATTGGTTGCATGTCATTGACCTTTGTTGACAACCTTAGTAGCCGCATGTTGAACAGTGTAGTATCAGAGTGGTTGTACGATTTCAGACAATAAGGAGGTTCTATTCTGACATATCGTACGGAGTCGTGCAAGGGTGGATAAGACAAAAAGTACTTTGTACGGAAGACTTCATGATCAGCTTTTCGATGATTCAGCGATCTATCATTCTTTATCAGCGAATGATAGAGTTCAGCGATAGCTGAAGTCTTGTACTTGATACTTCACGTTGAGTGGACAAATCTGAGTCTTCGCTGATCCGCATCAGTTCATTAGGAGACTTGTCGTTGGTTCTTGAGCTTGATCTTCGACTTCAGCGTAGAACCTATGTTGACGTGAAACTTGTCTTTAGGGATCATAAGTAAACAACTAACTTATCAACGATCACCATAAGTACTGAACAGACTCAGAGTATTATGGTGAACAGTTTCGCTGAATGTTTAATCTAAAGAGCGAGAGTTCCTATCAGCGGTACTGGAAGATCTTAGTACTTATCAGCGATAGTGCAACTCTGATACATATTGTTTACTTACAATTTTCACTAAGTATATAAGAGAGGGTCATTATCAAATCACTGAGGGTTTGGATCAACAATCTCCCCCTATTTGATTATGACATAGCAACAGAGAAAATTGCTATATAATGAAAACATAAGGATAAAAAGAACTCATAAAATATTTGTCCCTTTTACTGTTTTCTGGGATCTTTTCTGTACTGATGGAGTAAAGTACGTTCGCTGAAATTTTTCTTTAAACTTTGTAAAGATTACAGAGGGATCTGGAAAAATTACAAGTACAGCGAATAAAATTACAAGTACAAAAGATGTAGATAGATAAGGATAGAAAGAATTTCAAGGCGATCCTATCCGTCAAAAGGTTCTTCCTTAATGAGTTGTTCATCAAGGGTCATTGATGTGGAAATCATCCAATCAGGGACATCTACTCCTTGATTCTTTTTCTTCAGAGCTTCTTCAAAAATCAAGGGCTTCAGGTGTCTAGCTTTGATGTCGCGTCTGACTTCACACCAGTATAAGAGATCTATGAGTTGTTTGATGGGAGCGAGGTGGAGCTCAGAGATACGTTGAAAGTGTGGTTTCCATCGTAGTCTAGAAAGAATATACCATATGGATCACTTACAACTGTTCCAGGAATGAAAGTTTCTCCAGGTGGTAGGGAGGTGTCAAGCGCTGAGAGATCAGCATCAGGACCAAGAACTTCAGCACGAGAGAAACCAATACCTGTTTCATTCCGTATAGGAGGACCTGAATCAGAGACTTTCTTTTTCTTAGCAGAGACTTTTCTTTGTTGAGGAAGAGGAGGAATATCCACAGCAGAAGAAAGCAGGTCGATCTGTTTATTTAAGATCTTCTCGACATGGCTTTTGTATTTTGAGCGCGATCCCTGAATGGCTAATTTTGTTTCTAACCATTCAGAGAGACCAAATTTTTCTAAGGTAGCAGCATAGAAAGTTTGCTTGGTTTTGTCATCTCTGTAGACATCCACTTCAACAACAGGAACGTTGGCGTACAGTTTTCCTCTGATGTTTGCTTTGAGGATTTTGGATGGTCTAGATCGATAGGTCAGCATTTGTTTAGCCCATTCCAAGGTCGTGTCAGAGACCTTAGTCTTTTCTCTAACGATCTTTTGAGCATTATCCCATAGCTGACGTTGAACATCAATGGGAACTCTTTTCAGCTTGGGGTCTTTTATTGATCGTTGAGTAAGCTTGATGGCGTATTCTCTATCTTTTTCTTCAACTTCTTTTCTTTCAGCGATTAAGCGTTCAGCTCTGAGGTATTCCTTGTATTCCTTTTGGGAAACTCTGAACTTTGGAGGAACGGAAGGAAGTTGATCACGCTTCAGAATGTTTCGCTGATCTTCAAGTCTCTTGATCATTGCATCTCTCTTTTCTTGATCATCTTCACTTAGCTTTTGAGGAGCCAATGAAGGTCTGTTTTTGTGAGAGAGAGTCTGTTCTTCAGGTTCATCAGTCTCAGAGATCAAGTCCAAGACTGGGATTATTTCTTCAGCGTTGAGAGCTGGGATTGTTGTTGAAGTCGCAGCTGTAGGAACTTCAGCGATATCCTCAAACAGGGGAGAGGTCTAGCTGAAACGCAGCGATCTTACAAGTAAGAACAAAGATGGAAAGAATGGGATTGTGTATAGAGGTTTGCGGAGGTGGAGAACTGATAAAGTGTATAGAGGAGGGATGTTGTGTAAGATTAATGTACCTGACAAACCGGCTTGTTAAGCAAGATCATCAGATTTTCATCTTCAACGACACCTTTTCCTTTGCCTTTGTCAGCTTCGGATGCTGATGGCTTTGTCTTTGTCCGCTCCCCTGAAGGTTCATTTATCAGAATCCCTTTAAGAGCTTTAGTTCTCTGAGCAGGCTTGACGATAAAAGAATCATCATCATCGTCATCTTCGTCATCATCATTCTTTGGAGAAGAGGATGGTTCAGCATCAGACAAATCGATGGCTTCTTCATCTTCAGCTTCAGACTCAGTTTCTTCAGCTTCTTCTTCGAGTTGCTCCCCCTCGGATACAGAGGCGAGCTTCTCGGTTCCCTCAGGGTTTTCATCTCCCTAAGGTCCAACGGCTGCTTCAGCTTCAATTTTCTTCTCACCCTCTTCAGTGACGGTGAGGTCTTCAGTATTCTGTCCCCTGATAGATTCATCATGGGAAAGGTCTTCAGCGCCCTTCTCCCCCTCTTTATCATGATGACTGGGGGAGGAATGAGAAGATTCAGCAGCACGTGTGGTTTCCCTGTCTTCTTGGCCAGGGATCCCTATTATCATTTCAATCGCTGATAATCTGTTTTCCAAGTCAGAAATACCAGGATTGATCTTCACAAGTTCAGCACGATCCGCCGTAGTAAAAGATGGAGGTGCAGGGGCAGGTGCAGGGGCAGGTGCAGGGGCGGTCGTGTTGGTCAGAATCTGCTTTAACAAGTTCTGAATTGAAGAGATGTCATTCTTCATCGTGTTGACATCAGTCTTCACATAGCTCATATCAGTTTTTACTGAACTGACATCAGTCTTTACAGCAGACATATCACCTTCGAGTGTGCCAACCGATGTCTTCAGCATTGTGACTTCGCTGGACATGGTGTCTACAGATTTCTTGATGTCGAGGTAGTCTGTGTAGATGTCAGCGAGAACTTTGGCAAAGTTGCTCAGTGAGTGATCTACCTTCTCCATGTCAGCTTCGGAGGCATTCTTTCCGACTTCGGTTGTAAGTTTTAAGAGATTTTCTCCAGCGGTTGTTACAGCTGAAGAGTTGTCGGAAAGAGTAGACGTGAGACCAGTCATCGTTGTCTCTACTGTCTTCAGAGACGTGTTGATGTCTCTCAAATTAGGACATGTAACATATAAAAACTTGTGAACAGAGGAAAGCTCAGAAGTTTGGGGTTTAGTAACAGTGTATAGGGATTTGTGAGTACCTGTAGGAGGATTGGTGAATTCATCAAAATCACGGGTTCCTAAGTAAAGTTCCATATCGTCAGCGAGAGTACGTGGACGTATGGACAGCTCTGCAGGTCCTACTTCCGTCGTTCCTTTTGTTCCTGGAGGAATGACAGGTGCAGCTGTGATAACTGGAGTGGGGTCCAAATGAGTGGAGGGAGAAGCGAAGGATAAGAATGGAGGTTGGTTACTGAGTTCAGCGTTGGAATCGCTGAGAATCACTTCATCAGTCTTTTGAGAGACCGAGGGAGGTTGGGTAGATTCCAAGTTTGTAACCTCAACGTTTGGAGATGCTGAGGTCGGGATTAAAGGGATGGTTTGTTCAGGTGTGGCAGAGCGTACCACTGAACTTTCCTTCAGCTCAACAGGAGGAGCTGAGGAGTTTTTAGCAGGAGATTGCTTGGGTTGCTCCTTGGTCTTCTTAGTTCTTTTGGAACTAAGGTGGGTTTCAGAATGTTTCCTTTTAAGAGGAATGGAGGTAGCAGCTGGGGTATCAGCGGTGGGTTTGTCCGCTGAAGGAGCTGCAGAAGTAGAAGAAGTATTAGGGTTAAGAAGAGTCAAGAGTGTAGAAAGACGTACCTCATTCGCCACTGGTTTGAAGTCGAGTATTTTAGGGCCGACCTGAGAGAGTTTTAGGTCACCCTCTTCTGGGTAGCTGTCTTTCAGGCCTCTTTGGAAAATAGCGCTGATGAACCGAGGATATGGAACCCATGGAGGTCTGTCAGCGACGGTGTCCACTCTGAGAACCAGGTCATCATAGATAATCGATGCCCAGTCTATGTTGAGACCTTTCAGCAAAGCATATCCCATTGCTTGCTGAGGCTTAGCGGCTTGGCCAGAGGAGACGCTCTTGGCAGTCATGCAGCTGATCAAATGGGCGAAGATGAATTTCATCTCGCTGGGCATTTTCGATTTCTTGATAATCGTCAGCTTCTTCTCGGGCTTCATGTCTCTGCCGATTTCCCATACATAGCCCATTGCATCGAAAAATGCAATGATGGCTTCCCTGTCTGAGTTTTTCTTGGGGTCAGGGAGGGGAACAAAGGGTTTTTCCTTGGTGGCGATGGGAAGGCTGAGAGCTTTGCGAATTATGGCAGGGGTAATCTTCATGGTGCCATATTCGATATCGCAGAGGATGCAATCGATTGTTTTGGAGGGGTCTTTGGCTGAGGGTAGCTGAGAGTGTCTGGCTGATTAACAGAATTGTGAGAGCAAAAGCTGATGTGCAGGAGGTGTTATGGTCAGGGCTGTGGAGATGCAGCAATTCTTTAGGAAGTTCACAGCATCAGCTAGATGTGTGACTTGCTTTCGAGGAGGAAACTCGAGAAGCGCATAGAGGTTGTTCACCTTAGTCCAATCCAGTTTGTCAAGGGCAAATTTGACTTGAGGAGCCTTGAAGATGTCCATTTCCTCAGCAGTGTCATCAGCAGAAGTGTTTTCAGCGTTGGTGTTCTTGGGAATGTCAGAAGATGCCATTCTCTGTATTATCAGTTCAACCAAAGGATTAACAAATAAGAATAATCTTAATATGGAAAGAAATTTTCCAATAAGATGGTTCGAATTTTGTCCATTTCATTCAGACAAAAATCTTGTTTTCCAATTTCCTTTGAAGATAGGGATTCTGAAAAAAAAACGAATGTGTGAAGAACAAGTTTAAGATTTTCGCATTTAAACTTGAAGAACAACCATGAAATGGTTGTGTTCATAAAACCATGAAAGAAAATGATTTTATTTTTAAGAAGTTCTTTTGTTTGATCTTGTTAAAACAAAGAGAAGATCAGAAACAAGTTATTTGCATTTGGTAAATAATAAGAACACATTAACCTTTGATGTTTGAAGAAGATGAACAGTTGTTCTTGAAAAATCGAGAGCCAAATGCAACAGTGAATTCTTTCTTTGCTTGGAGGAGAAGTTCGCGTAAGAGAAAAATATAAACGAAGAATTTGTTTATATAGAGAGATTTTAGAAAGAGAAAATCTTGAGCGGGAAAAGATTTTCATCATGACACGGACACGTGTTTGCATTTGATTGGTAAGAAAACGAAACGTGCAAACGTGTGTCAGAAAGAAGAACGTGTCTGGGTTTATCCGTTGCAATGACGTCACAACTGTCCTTTCATATTCTTGGTTGTCTCTGAGGTTTTGAAATCTCAGGGACACTTTTGAAAACATGAAGCACTGAATAGAAATATCAGTTGGTTTTAAGAAATTTCAAAGTATCGCTGATAAGGAAGAGATATTCAGCGATGAGATTTGTTTTGAAATCTTGCATTTACATGCGATTTGTCAGAGAGAAAAACATACCTTGATATCAGCGAATCAGGATAGAGAGGAGGATAGAATGGGTTATACAAGTTGATTTTATCCTATCGCTGATCAAATGTGAACTGCTGAAGATTTTATCCTTCAAAGTTCAGCATTCCAAGCTCGCTGATGAGAAAGTTGAATCTTGTCTCATCAAGAGGTTTGGTGAACAGATCAGCTAACTGATAGTCAGTTGGGATAAAGTGAAGCTCTATATCACCATTCATCACATGATCTCTGATAAAGTGATACCTGATTTCGATGTATTTTGTCTTTGAGTGTAGCACTGGATTATTAGCTATAGCGATGGCACTTGTGCTGTCGCAATAGATTGGAATATTTGAGAGTTGAAGGTCATAGTCCAGTAGTTGATTTCTCATCCACAAGACCTGAGAACAACAGCTTCCAGCGGCTACATACTCAGCTTCAGCTGTGGAAGTGGACACTGAGTTTTGCTTTTTACTTGTCCAACTTACCAGCTTTCCACCCAGGAGCTGACATCCTCCTGTGGTGCTTTTCCTATCCATTCTGTAACCCGCAAAATCACTATCTGAATAGGTGATTAAATCGAATCCTGAGTCTTTGGGATACCAAAGATCTAGATTCGCTGTACCCTTAAGATATCGAAAAATACGTTTTACAGCTTTCATATGAGATATCTTAGGTTCAGCTTGATATCGTGCACACAAGCATGTTGCAAACATAATATCGGGTCGGCAAGCTGTAAGATACAATAGTGAGCCGATCATCCCACGGTACAGCGTGACATTGACAGGAACACCCTTAGTGTCCTTATCAAGTGTCAGCGGTGGTGCCATAGGGGTTTTCATAGCTGAACTTTCAGTTAAGTCGAATTTTTTCAGCATATCTTTAACATACTTTCCCTGATTAATGAAAGTTCCTTTTTCATTTTGTTTTATCTGTAGACCAAGGAAATATGTTAGTTCACCCATCATGCTCATTTTATACTCTTCTTTCATTCTATCAGCAAAACGAGTACAGAGATCAGGGTTAGTCGAGCCAAATATAATATCATCAACATATATTTGAACAAGAATGATATGACCTTTTACTTTCCTGAAAAATAGAGTTTTGTCTATTTTGCCTCGCTCAAAATTTTCAATATGGAGATAAGTAGAAAGAGTGTCATACCATGCACGTGGAGCTTGCTTTAAGCCATAAAGTGCCTTGTCCAGTTTATAAACATAACCTGGATGCTTAGGATCTGAGATTGCTGGAGGTTGTTCTACATAGACATCTTCATTCAGCTTTCCATTTAGAAACGCTGACTTAACATCCATCTGATATACTTTGAAGTCTTTGTGTACAGCGTATGCTAAGAATAGACGAATAGATTCTAATCTTGCTACTGGAGCAAATGTTTCGTCATAATCTATGCCTTCCTCTTGTCTGTATCCTTGAGCAACAAGACGAGCCTTGTTACGGGTTACAGTTCCATGTTCGTCCAACTTGTTTTGATAGACCCATTTAGTGCCTATCACTGTTTTGTCAGTTGGTCTTCGAACAAGTTTCCAAACTTTGTTTCTTTCGAATTCTGTCAGCTCTTCTTGCATGGCGCTGACCCAGTTTGGATCTTTGAGGGCATCTTCTACTTTCTTTGGTTCAGTTAGTGAAATAAAATTTACAAATAAACAAATATTACATGCACTTCGTCGAGTCTGAATACCAGCGTTTGGATCACCAAGAATTTGATCAATTGGGTGATTTATAGTCCATCGCTGAGCCGGAGCGTGAGACGCTGACTCAACCTGAACTGGAGGAGCTGAAGATGATGCTTCAGCGACGTCTGGAGTATCAACCAAGAGAGGAATGGATGCAGTTGTCATTATATTCACTGATTGCTGAGAGGTGGATGGAATATCTGAGATATTGGTTTCAGACGCAGGTATAGTGTTTATAGGAACAGCTGAGACCCATGATGTTTCAGCTTCACTATTCTGCATATTTGGAATGACAGTTGGACCATCATCTTCAACTGTGTGAGCACGAGGAGTGGGAATTTCTTCTGAATCACCAAGATGAGAAAACATCCATTGATTCAGTTCATCAGTATCTGCGGACGGTTTAGAGTTCGCTGAGCGGGACTCGTCAAACGTGACGTGAATTGTTTCTTCAACAATTTGTCTTCTTCGATTAAAGACTCTGAAGGCTTTGGAAATTGAGGAGTATCCAAGAAAGATCCCATCATCAGCCTTAGGATCAAACTTTCCAAGGGCATCCATGTTGTTCAGTATAAAACACTGACATCCAAAGATGTGAAGAAAGCTGATTGAAGGCTTTCTCCCATGAAATAGTTCATAGGCTGTTTTATTGAATCTTTTGACTATCAGCGACCTGTTTTGCGTAAAACAAGCAGTGTTGACAGCTTCTACCCAAAACTGAGTAGGCAGGTGAGAATCGCTGAGCATTGAACGTGCAACTTCAATAATTGTTCTATTTCTTCTTTCAGAGACTCCATTTTATTGTGGTGTTCTTACTGAAGAAAAGTTGTGAGAAATACCCTTGCTCTCAAAGAAGGAATCAAGAGAACTGTTTTTGAATTCAGTCCCATGATCACTCCTTATTGAGCGAACGGTCAAATTGTTCACGGTTTCCATCTTCCGAACAAAGGTGATGAGTTCTTCAGGGGTGTCACTCTTGGAACGGAGAAACATAACCCATGTATAACGAGAGAATTCATCAACTATGACCAGTGTATATTTCTTTCCAGCGATGGATTGTTTGTTAACAGGGCCAAACAAATCCATATGGAGTAGTTGTAGAGGGGATGACACTGAGGAGACTTGATTTGATTTAAAGCTTGCTTTGGTCTGCTTCCCTTTCTCACATGCTGAACATAAAGACTCTTTGGCATATGAGTGTTGAGGTAGACCAGTAACTAACTCTTTTGAGGAAAGAGAGTTCAGTGTCTTGAAATTCAGATGAGAGAGCCTCTTATGCCATAGCCAGTTGACATCAGATGAGGCTTTTGAGAAGAAACAGGAGTTCTCAGTGGTTGTTGAGTCCATGTTTATTACATAAACATTTTCCAAACGATAACCGCTGAGAGCTATCTTCTCCTTTTTGTCAGTGACAAAGAAGGATTCTTTGGTAAAGATTACCTTGTTATCCTTGTCGCAAAGCTGACTGATGCTTAACAGATTATGCTTCAGCCCTTCAACATATGCGACTCTTCTGAAGGTGGTTGTACCATTAGAGAGTACACCAAACCCTCGGGTATGTCCTTTTCCATTTCCACCAAAAGTTACAGAAGGACCCTTCTCTTCCTTGTATTCAGCGAGCAGACTTTTATTTCCAGTCATGTGTCTAGAGCATCCGCTATCGAGATACCAAATACCCTTCTGAACCTGCATCACAAAGGAAGATTAGTTTTTCTTGGGTACCCACTTAACCATGTGTACACGTTTGTCAGTGGAAGCAGTTGGAATGGAAGGTTCAGCAATCTTCGCAGCATTTGAAGATTCAGCTTTGTCAGTCTTCACTTTGGTTAATTTCTTAACCTCAGTGGTCTTCTTTGCCTTGGGGGCAATCTTCACCTTAGCTATCTTATCAGCTTTGGTGGCTGTGGGGCACTTACTAGCAATATGATCAGTGAGTCCACAGTGATAACATTTCCTATAACTAAAAATAGTTCTAGGACTATTTGAATGCTGAGTTTTAGATTTTGAATTTGAAGGACCAGCACCAAATAAGCTTTTGGTTTTAGAAATGGGAGGAACTCTTGGTTCTTCAGATTTCTTACCAAGGATATCCACTCTGAGTCTAGGAGTAGATTGTTGAATAGACCCACGCTGAGTACATCCAGAGATCTGATTTCTTGATCCAGAGGAATAAATCACTAAAGCTTTAGAAGCATTCAGCTTTGGTGCTAAAGTACCCTTCTGAGGATTTTGGTTCAACGCAATTCCTTTACCTTTATCTTTAAAGACAGAGGTAGGTTTTGGATAAACCATTTTCTCTTTACCTTTTGAAGAGGCAGAGATTATCTCAGGAATAGGCGGTCTGGAGGACGAACACTGAGAGGATGAAGTGTCAGCGACTGAGGATACGAAAGTTCCAAATAAGAGCATGGAATGATCAGTGGTTGGTTCTTGAGTTTCATATTTGTAACCAAGACCACGTTTATCACTCAAGGGTATCTGAGACTTAATTATCTCAGTGATCTTTGTTGAAGAGTTACACCATCCTTCAACAGTAGCCTTTTCAGCTTTCAAAGCAGCGATAGCTTCTGCTCGTTCGATTTTGACTAGCTGATTTAAATGCACTTGATCTTTAAAATCTTCTTCAATTTTAGAAAGCTTTTCTATTTGAAGGTGACAGTTTTTAAGTTGTTCAGTGAGATCAAGGTTTTGGTTTTCAACTATAGTTTTGCCATTCATGGCTTCATATAAGCTTCTAGTCAAGAGATCGATTTTGCGGAGACTATTAGCTTCATCAATATTTGCAATATTTGTAAAGAAGGAAGGTGATACCTGAACAGCAGAGGTTGAAGTAGAGGGAATGTCTGAACTTTCTTCCTCATCCTCAATCTTTGCCATAAGACAGAGATTGGCTTCATCATCTTCAAAGTCAGATGATGATTCTTCTTCTTCTGAAGCAGCCCAATCATAAACCATCAGGCCTTTGCCTTTCTTCTTGAAGCTTTTCAGCTTTGCATATTTTTCTTTCAGCTTAGAATATTTGTCATCTTTATTCCTGGGAATAAAAGATTTCTTGGGAAACGCTGAGTTTCTCGATACTTTCTTAGACCTGCACTCGTTAGCGAAATGTCCAATCTTTTCGCAATTAAAACAAGTAGCAGTAGCCATATCAACAGTAGCTGATGATCTTGGCTTATCAGTTATAGAAAGAGGTTTGTTCTTTCTGAACATTTTCTTTTTGGCGAATCTCCTGAACTTTTTAGTTATGAGAGCCAAAGATTCATCATCATCTGAAGAGTCAGAATCTGATGACCTTTCAGAGTTACTCTCTAACTCAGTGTTGGTGACCCAGGGTCGCTGAGTAGAAGGTTCCTCTGAGATTAAAGCAACAGGGGTGCTTTTGGAATCTTTTACAAGATTCTTCTTAAGATGGCTTGATTGCTCATGATTCAGTATTGTGCCATATAAGGTAGCAAGAGTCATTGATTTTAGATCTTTTGACAGCTTGAGACACATAGAATAACTGTCCCAGCTTTCAGGTAAACATTCTAGAAACTTTGTCAGCACTTCAAAGTTAGAATATTCCTTACCAACAGTTTTCAGATCTATTATTAAGTAATTAAAACGTTGGTGAAATTCAGAGAGAGACTCATTCTTACCACAAATGAAACTTTCATACTGTCTTACCAGGTTGATCTTTCGAGAGTCATGGACTTCAGCAGTGCCTTCATACTGAACACATATTGTGTCCCACATGGCTTTTGAGGATTTCAGGTTCATGACGGAATGGTAGACTTTGTCAGGAAGAGCCATGGATAGTATAGATCTTGCTTTTGTGTCGATAGCCACTTTCTTCTTATCTTCGTCAGTCCACGTATGAACATCTTTGGGTACCAGCCTTTCTGGAATAGCAGGTCTATTCTCAGCGGCAGGTACTGCGGCATCAATTCTTACAGGAACAAATGGGCCGTTTTCAAGATAATAAGGCATAATAGGGTCTACACCTTCTAGGAAGAGAGTCATCCTATTTTTCCATAGATTAAAATTATCTCTGTAGAATCTAGGGGGTTTTGCAAGAGAACCATTGTCTATATAGTCTGTGTTTGTGTTGGTGGCCATTTTTAGAAATAGCAAGGAAGAGAGATCTTAGTATAGATTAGATCTTGTTTATGAGATTAAACAAATCTGCTCCGATACCACTTGTTGGTCCCGAAGGGTTATACAAGTTTGTAGAAGGGGGGGGGGGGTTGAATACAAACACACATATTTTACTTTTCTAAATTGTTTATTGATAAATCATTAACAATTTACAGCTTGTTACAGAAACAAGATTAAGGATAAATCCTAAATCTAAGCAAGTTGGAACACTAAGTTTCTTGCACTAAGAAGGAGAAGGAAATTACTAATAATAACCTATCTCAAGATAAGAAGAATGAACTTGTCCAGAGTTAGCAAGTTTATTCAAAAAGAAGTGAGTTCTTCTTCTTATATACTGAATGCATTTAATGCATTGCAGTTTATACTTTACACGTGGCAGCAGCTGATTGGTTGCATGTCATTGACCTTTGTTGACAACCTTAGTAGCCGCATGTTGAACAGTGTAGTATCAAAGGGGTTGTACGATTTCAGACAATAAGGAGGTTCTATTCTGACATATCTTACGAAGTCGTGCAAGGGTGGATGAGACAAAAAGTACTTTGTACGGAAGACTTCATGATCATCTTTTCGATGATTCAGCGATCTATCATTCTTTATCAGCGAATGATAGAGTTCAGTGATAGCTGAAGTCTTGTACTTGATACTTCACGTTGAGTGGACAAATCTGAGTCTTCGCTGATCCGCATCAGTTCATTAGGAGACTTGTCGCTGGTTCTTGAGCTTGATCTTCGACTTCAGCGTAGAACCTATGTTGACGTGAAACTTGTCTTCAGGGATCATAAGTAAACAACTAACTTATCAGCGATCACCATAAGTACTGAACAGACTCAGAGTATTATGGTGAATAGTTTCGTTGAATGTTTAATCTAAACAGCGATAGTTCCTATCAGCAGTACTGGAAGATCTTAGTACTTATCAGCGATAGTGCAACTCTGATACATATTGTTTACTTACAATTTTCACTAAGTATATAAGAGAGGGTCGTTATCAAATCACTGAGGGTTTGGATCAACATGATATTAATCAAGGTACAGAAAACAAAAAGAATAAACCTCTGTCATCTCTATTTACTGTAGGAAAAATCAACAAACCTAATTTTACAAACTTAATCTCTGTAAATAAGAGAGTAAAAGTCTCTGGGGAACCTCACTTAAGGAAACCCATGAAGATGATAAATGCGTGGTTTGAAAACACAGATTTATCACCTTCAACCTTTGTCAAAAGAGGATCCAAACCAAAGAGATATCTGAAAACTCAAGATCAGATAGGAATCTTCAAGTTTGGTAAACCAGAGACTCAAACTCAAGTTGCTTTTGTCTGCACTATTGATTCTGAAAAGAAATTATCTGCAGAAGCACTTGAGTTCAAACCAATCTTTTCAGAAGAAAAACTAAGAAATATAATTGAAAAGGAAATAATAGAAATCAGGAAAATAGATTTTTTGAAAAATCTTTGTACACCTTCTACAGATCAAAAACTCTCTGAAGAGATCTTATCAGACACCTCTGTTGACTTAGAAAATAATTTTTCAGATGAAGAAAGCAAGTATGACACATGCTCGGAAAGTCCATCCTCTGTCGAAAGAAATATTGATGACTTAACCTCTGTATATGAGGACGATTCATCATCTGACGAATCAGAGACTGAAAGAATAGAAAAGGATCCTTGTGACTCGGAGGTTATTAAACGAACCTCTGAAGTTCTTAACAGAACTATTTCTCCAAAGGAGAAAATCACTGGAATTCCAATCTGTCCAGACTTTTTGGATATGTGCATATAAGCCAAATCCTCTATTGAGCTTGAAAATTTCAAAAAACAGAAGTTATTGTCCACTCAAAATCCAAAAGATTCAAAGTTTTTAAAACCCTTACAAATTAAAGAGAAACCAACATGGCAACAAAAAGGCAAGTGGCCAAAACCTAACAAATCTTTTTCTTCTGTGGCAGTGAAATCAACAGAAGTTCACCACAGAAGGGACTCACAGAAGGCTGCTACAAACAAATATTTTTGCCAACAATCTAATCTACATAAATCTTCTTGAATTGGAAGCCATATGCTAGAATAGAATGTAATGCCTCTGTGGCCTAGTTTAAAGCTTTCAATGATAATTTCAAGCAAATCACTTCTGATGTTCAATACTGTCATTGCTTTGATCTAATGTTCAAGTTGAATAATCATTTATGTAGTTCAAATTGTTTTCTCTATGCATCTAAATCAAAATTTAAAGAGAAACAAACTGATTCTTCGACAAAAGATAAAATGTATTTCAAGAATGCTAAGGCAAACTTGGAAAATTCTGACGAAACTGGACCCATATGGATATGGGTACCTAAAACTCTATGATTGTCTTGCAGAAGCAGTATGTGCCAATATGGTATCTAGACTCCGGATGCTCACGGCACATGACTGGCAACTGAAGTCTTTTATCCACATACCAAGAAAAACAAGATGGTGGATCAGTGACTTTTGGAGACAACAAAAAGGGGCATATTAAAGGCTATGGAGTCATAAAGAAAGAAAATATCAGCGTTCACAAAGTTGCATATGTTGATGGCCTAAAACACAACATACTCAGTGTCAGTCAACTTTGTGACACGGGATTCGATGTACTGTTCAAAAGAACATTTTGCTCTCTTCTAAGTGAAGACACCGGAATAGAACTTCTGCGAGCCAAAAGAAAAGGTGATTTGTATCTAATGAACTTCAATGCCAAAAACAAGGACCACATTTGTCTTGTTGCAAGCAAAAGTGAAGAAGCCTGGCTATGGCACAACATGTTCTGTCACTTAAACTTTCATACTCTAGATAAACTGGTAAAACTTGATCTGGTCAAAGGTTTACCTATTGTTAAATTTAATAAGGATCATTTTTGTTCTGCCTGTGAATTAGGAAAACTCAAAAGAGCTTCCCACAGAGGCAAAACTGATGTGTCTTGTCCTAGGCCTCTGTACATGCTTCACGTTGACCTCTGCGGTCCAATCGCTATACAGAGCCTAGGTGGCAAAAAATATATACTTGTCTTAATTGATGAGTATTCACGATTTACATGGGTTGAATTTGTCAGAAAGAAATCAGATGTTCCATGCATCCTGATTAATCTAATGAAAACAATCCAAGTTCTTTATGAGTGCAGAATTCTGAAGTTACGAAGTGACAATGGCACAGAATTCAAAAACTCTGTCATTGAAGCCTATCTCACAGAAGAAGGAATATCTCAGAACTTCTCTGCCTCTCGCACCCCACAACAGAATGGCGTGGTCGAACGAAAGAACCGCACGCTCGTGGAGGCTGCAAGAACCATGCTTTCTGCATGCGGATTACCAATGACCTTTTGGGCAGAAGCAATTTCAACTGCTTGCTATACCCAAAATCGTTCAACAATCGTGAAAAGACATATCAAAACTCCTTATGAATTAATCAACAAACGGAGACCAAACATCAAGTTTCTCCATGTGTTTGGAAGCAAATGCTTTGTCTTAAATGACATAGACTCAAGAGGAAAGTTTGAAGAAAAGGCTGACCAAGGCAAGTTCATCGGGTACTCTGCCGCTTCCAAAGCCTATAGAGTTTACCTTCGGAAGTCGCGCACAATAGTAGAAAGCATCAATGTGTCCTTTGATGACTCATTCCAAAAGATTTTTGAACAACTCAGTTCAGAACTCGGGCTAAACAGGGAATCCTATGGTATCTCAAAACCAAATGAAGATTTACGTCTTCTATTTCAAGAGATATTCAATGACGATGTCGATTCCTCTGCTAGAACCAACAGACCCTCTGAAGAATCACATTCTGTAAACGAAGTAAGTATCTCTTTGTCTGATCCATTTAATACCTCTTCTGCAACTACTACAGGTACTGAAAATCAAACAGAAGATACAACAAAAGATTCAACAATAGAGGTAATCCAAATACTAATAAATCCAACAGAGGAAGCAACACCAGAAGAAACACCAGAGGGAAGTGAAGATGAAATCACAATGCCTACAAAGAAGGAAATTCCAACTTTGACACCCATTCCTACAGAAGCTGAACTAAACACATGGGCAGAACCATCAACCACTTCAACCACAGAAGTTCAACTTGATGACTCAAATGATCATCTTCCACGAACAACTCAATGGACAAAAAGCCATCCTCCAAGCCAAATCATCGGTAATCCCACTGATAAGGTAAAAACAAGATCAGCTTCTTCAAATTTTTGTTTCTTTACCAACTTTATTAGTGTGATCGAACCAAAAAAGATATCTGAGGCCCTAGAAGACCCAAACTGGGTGGATGCTATGCAAGAAGAACTTCTGCAGTTTGAGCGAAACAAGGTCTGGACTCTAGTACCTCTGCCACGAGGGAAACAGGCCATAGGGACCAAGTGGGTCTTCAGAAACAAAAAGGATGAGGAGGGAGTGATCATTAGAAACAAATCAAGACTGGTGGCCAAGGGATATCGCCAAGAAGAGGGCATAGATTACGATGAAACTTTTGCTCCTGTTGCACGGCTCGAAGCAATAAGAATTTTCTTAGCCTTCGCAGCCCACGGAGGTTTTAATGTATATCAAATGGATGTAAAATCTGCTTTTCTCAATGGTGAAATTCAAGAAGAAGTATACGTCCAACAACACCAGGGTTTGAAAGCTCAAAGTACCCAAGGTATGTCTATTACCTCGATAAAGCTCTATATGGACTGAAACAGGATCCAAGAGCATGGTACGAAAGACTTTCTACCTTTCTTCTAAATAACGACTACAAAAGAGGTACCACTGATACAACTCTGTTCTTTAAAGGAGAAGGAAATGAGCTTATTCTTGTACAAATATATGTAGATGACATCATTTTTGGGTCTACAAATGCACAAAAATGTAAAGATTTTGAAAAACTCATGCAGAGTGAGTTTAAAATGAGTATGATGGGAGAATTAACCTTTTTCCTCGGACTTCAAGTCAAACAAACATCAGAAGGAATTTTCATAAACCAATCAAAATATGTCTCTGACATACTTGAAAAATATAGCCTCTCTGATGCCTCTGTCATGAAAACCCCAATGGCCACTGGAAATAAACTATTTTCAGATCCAAATGGCATTTCTGTCGAGTGCACGCTTTACAGATGAATGATTGGGTCTTTATTATACTTAACAGCCAGTAGAACTGACATAATGCATGCCACATGCCTCTGTGCAAGATATCAAGCTAATCCTAAGAAGTCACATTATATTGCTGTAAAGAGAATCTTCAGATACCTCAGAGGGACAAAAAATCTTGGCCTCTGGTATCCACAGAACTCTGGTTTTGGACTAAAGGCATACACAGATTCAGATTATGGAGGATGTAAACTCGACATAAAGAGTACCTCTGGGAGTTGTCAATTCCTAGGTGGGAAATTAGTAAGCTGGACTTCAAAGAAACAGAATTGTGTCTCAACATCTATGACAGAAGCTGAATACGTTGCTGCTGCTAGCTGTTGCTCTCAAGTTCTATGGATGAAAACTCAACTGAAAGACTTTGGTCACATCATCTGCAAAATTCCCATCTTCTGTGATTCCAAAAGTGCAATTGCCATCTCTGCAAATCCAGTACAGCATTCAAAGACAAAGCACATAGATATCAGGTATCACTTTCTGAAGTATCATGTTGAAAATCAAACCATCGAGATGCATTTTGTTCCAACAGAATTTCAGCTTGCTGATTTATTCACTAAAGCACTTGATGAGAAAAGATTCCTATACTTAGTGGGTAAATTAGGAATGATAAATATGGATTAACCTCTGTAAGTTTCTTATCTTCATTTTAAAAGCATGTATAAATTCTTTTTGTAAATTATTAAAATAATAAGTTTTTCTGAAAAATGTATAAGTTTCATAGCTTACTGATTTATAATACTTTATTTTTATTTTTATTTTAGAAAATAATTTGCTTTTGTATGTAAATTCTAAAAATCTGAATTCTGAAAACAACAGAGATTCTGTAGGACTCCTCAGAACCTCTGAAGATCCTTACAGAACCTCTAATACACTTGACCTATGTTATATACATTTACTTCTGATTATTTAAACCAAGCATAGGTCAAGGGGGAGCAGAAGGAGACCTTGCTTAATTTACAGAGATTTATAAGTCAAGGGGGAGCAGAGGAAGAGATGACAACAAAAGAGGGAAAGATCTCTACCGCACAAAGAAGAACAAAAAGGTTGGTATATCGTACAAATTCTTTTTGAAAATAATTTTCTAGGACACAAATTTATAAATATGTTCTAGAAACATTATTAAAAACATTCCAAATAAAATTTGATCAAAAAGAATATTGAGTTTTCCATTATTAGAAATTTAAGGTCACAGACCCTCTGCTGAGTCCAACAGATGTTCTGCAGGCAAAAACTATATGATCTTAAATCAATAATCTTGGCAACTCTGTCGATCACCACGAAAGTCATTAGTTACAGAGTTCTCTCCACAAGATAGAACTTCTGTAGACCCACTTGTTTTAAAAGACTTTTTGCTGCACAAAACCTTTTTCAAAAACAATTTTCTAGGACACCAGCTTTCAAACATGACCTAAAAACATTGTTAAAAACAATCAAAAACTTGAATTATCAAAAATGTTTATAAATTATTAGTTATGAGAAATTTCTTGTCTCAGAGCCTTTGTTGGCTCTGACAGAGGTCCAAAAACCTCTGTAAAGGAGTTTCTATACTAATAACTTATCGATCCACTCCATGGACTTTTCAACCATTTTTTTGTGAAAATACAACCTACAGAGGCAACAAAAACAAAGTTTCCAAAATCACAGAGCCTATGTCAGTTTTTACTTTGGGCATTTCTGTAACAGTAACGGTAACTTGTTAGGACACTGAAGTTGTCCTTTATAATAGAAAGTTTTGTAAAGCAATAGCTGTGTTAAAGGGCTTATGCTTAACTGTTGTAGAAAGTGATGAAGACTATAAATAGGTCTTTACTTGTAGTTTGTAAGAAGTGAATTCATTAATACAAGATGTAGATCTCTAATCACTTTGTGTTCTCTCTAGGTTAGATTTCCTTTTCAATAATGTTCTTCATCATCTTGTTACACAATACTTGAATTGTATGAAGATCATGGACCTAACATTTGGTATCAGAGCTAAACAGAAGATTCAAGCAGATCGAAGACCAAATTGAAGATTTTTTACACTAAACACGAAGAATTCGGATTGGGTGTTCATTACTGTTCATCTGAACACTTATCATTAAGACATAGATTTTTTCTAAATTTTGATTTTTTGGATCATTTTTTTGCATCACTGAACTCGAAATTGATTACTGATCATCTTTAATTCTTGGATCAACATCAAAAACTGCACAGAATCATCTGATTTGATCGATTTTATGGTTTTTGTTCGAAAACCCAAAATTCACTGTTTTGGATCAAAAGTTGTTTAAATCGATCAAATTACGAGTTGTGATCAACAAGAAAAGTGTGCGGATTTCAATTTCGAACAAATCGATACAAGTTTCATCTCATATGATCAAGATTTGAAAAAGTTATGGCTGAATTAGTGATTTTCGTGTTCGAAGTGCAGAATTCGGATCATTCTTGGTGAATTCGGATCATTCATACACAATTCGGATCATTCAAAGGGAATTCGGAGTGTTCTTGGCATCACAAGTATAGAATTCGACTCAAGAAGCATTCGAATTGAGTTGAATTCGAACCCTTATGGATTCGAATTGAGTTGAATTCGAACCCTGTTAGATTCGAATTGAGAAGTTATGGATTCATCTGAGTTGGTTTAATTTTCCTAGTAAAGAATTCGAACCAAGTTAAGTCCGAATTGGGTGAATTCGAACCCAGTTAAGTCCGAATTGGGTAAATTCGAACCCTTCAGCATCCGAATTCATTGAATTCGAACCCTTCAGCATCCGAATTGGGTAAATTCGAACCCTTCAGCAACCGAATTCATTGAATTCGAACCCTTCAGCATCCGAATTCATTGAATTCGAATCCTTCTTCATTCGAATTCATTGATTTCGAATCCTTCTTCATTCGAATTCATTGATTTCGAATCCTTATACATCCGAATTCTTGTGAAAAAAAAAATTTCAAACACTTTAAAAGCTTTTCAAAAAAAAAATTTATATAAAATTTTTCTGCTTGATTTTCTGAACGATCAATCTTCTAGCATTCTTCAAAATGTATCATATAGAGAAAGAGAGAAAATGGACTCTTCTTGAAGCTAAGGATGAGATCAAGCGCCTTGATTGTTTGGTTTCTAAATACATGAGATATTCTGATGAGGAGGGAATGAAAAACATAAAGCTCAAGTCTGAAAAAGCTTCATTAGAAGACAAAGTCTCTTCTTTTGAATCCGAGCTGAAATATGTGATTCGCAAGATTGTAGTTCTTGAAGAGAAGAACAAGACACTTGATATCTCAACTCATCAAGAAAATATGAAAGAGCTTCAAGGGAGTAAAAAGGCATTGGAAGAAGAAAATGCTGATCTGAAGAGACAAATTTTTGACATTTCTTCTTCAAATGAAAATTCTATTTTGAAAGAACAAAATGCTGAACTTACTAAAAGAATTACTGATCTTGAAGTATATATTGCAGGTCTTGAAACAAAGAAAGACAAAGACAACTCAAGCCTGCACGATCAAATCGAGAAACTTCAAGAGAAAGTAACAACTCTTCAAAAAGAAAATGCTGATCTGAAGAGCATTGAAGACAAGAGAGAGAAAATTCTTAAAGAAAAGGAAGTAATTGAACGTAATTGTATAAAACTTTCAAAACAAGTTTCGGACTTTGAGAAAGTTTTATTTCTTGAAAAGGAGAAGTTGGAGAAGGAAAGGGTCGAGTATGAAAAAGAAAAGAAAAGCTTTGAAGCGAAGAATGCGAAACTGTCAAAGAAAATTTCTGATCTTCATAAGGACTTAGAAAAGGAAAGACAAGGGCTAGATAAAGAAAGTCAAGAGCTAGAAAAGATGAAGAAAGCTGACTTTCAGGCTAGGTGCGTTAAAGACGACTTTTCTAAAGAAAAGAAGATATTTCGGCAGGAAATTCATAAATTGACAATGAATTTGGCTGCATTATCGACTGACATCATGAAAGAGAAGATGGTCAAGTCTAATATTCAGAAGAAGCTTGATTTGGTGACCAAGGAACGGAATGACTTATCTTACAAAGTGAAGTCATTTAACAAATCCAAATGCTACTCAGAATGTCTGATTCGTCCTTCTAATCTATTCTATGATCACTCGGTGGATAATTCTTCCAAGTATCAATATGCTGATCTTCCTTCATATAAGAAAGTTAACAAGCAATGGAGAGTAAAAGGTACGTCAACTGAAAAAGGTGAGCCAAAATCCTCTGTTCCCAATAAGAACACTAATCTGAAAACTAAACCTTTTGCTAATCCTGTTTCATTCTATTCCGCAAATAATTTAATCAGGTTAGCACAAAAGAATTTTTGTTGTTCTTATTGTGGTACTAATGATTTTATTAAAAATGAGAGTGTTCAATATTGGTATGGTACTTATCATTTTCCTTCCTATAGAGCTCCGCTTAACAAGCCAGGACCCAAGACATGTTGGGTACCAAAATCTACTTAATCTGTTTTTGCAGATTTAGAAGCAAAGTGTTGAACTCTCGGAAGAAGATTACTTGTACCATTAAGGGGGAGTAAAGAGAATATGGCTTCTAAACATCTCAGTTTAGAACCCGTGCTTCAACGACAATGGCTTCTAAACATCTCAATTCAGGACCCGTGCTTCAATGTTTTTGGCTTTTGAACATATCAGTTCAAAACCCGTACTTCAAAGACTAAGACTTCTAAACAAATCAGTTTAGAACTCACACTTCTCAGGTGATATCTTTAACTGTTACATCTCTCTGTTTCAAGGAACGTGGTAAAAGGTAACATTGGATTATATTTTGTTTCTACCACTTTGAAAACTTGAATCTTTACAAATTTATTTCAATGAGATAAAATTTTCAATTTTCATTCAATGAATTAAATGTGTGCTAAAAGATGATTTTACAAGTATTTTTGTATTATCTGAGTTAGATTTGTTTCAACTTTCACCTCTGAAATAAATCGAAAGGTCAGCAAAACATGAATGAAATTATGCTGAATGCTCAAAGTTATGTGAATCTGGACTTATATAGAATATAATGCTCAAAAAGCCTATTTATCAGAATGATGAATGGAAACGAAAATATGGGGGAAGCACTATGATTAAGAACCAAGTGATTGAGATATCATTCATATTTTGTGATGGAAATTTGAACTTATATAGAATATCATTTAGTTTGAAAGTTTGTGCCTGTGGCCTTTCTGGTTTGGGAGAGTAAGTCCTAAGGGGTGCTCGACACCTAGTCCCTAAGATCAACTGGTCTGGGATCGGCTGACCCAAATCCTGCAATAGAACCAGATAGAAAGCTATGTTTTACTGGTACAAATGGGTTTAAGATATATCGATGTGGCCTTTCTGGTTTGGGAAATTAAGTTCTAAGGGGTGCTCGTCACCTAGCACCTAAGGCCAACTGGTCTGGGATATGCTGACCCAAATCCTGCTATAGAACCAGATAGAAAGTCATGTTTAACGGTGTATCTTATTCTTACTAAACTTTTTGATCAAAAGATGCCAATGAGCACAAAATTAAAAGATGCCAATGTGCACAAATCAAAAGATGCCAATGAGCACAAAAGAAAAGATGCCAATGAGCACACATCTCTTGAAACATGGGAAAATACAAAGTCGCGATAAACCCGTAAATTTGTGAAAATTCTGATTTTGGACAAATAGTGTGAGTATAGCAAAGTATTCTTATATGTTTTAGAATTGCATATGCTTGAAGCTAATCATATTTCGCATGCTAGCACACCAAATATATTTAATAAAGGGTTTGAAACTGAACATTTTTAACTTGATATACAATGATGACTTGTTCTTGCATCCAAACACATGCATTTGATTTCATTTGATTGAAAAATCTATTAAATTTCATAAAGTTGAATTTCTTTTGTAAAGTTTTCAAATGATCAAATGTTTGTAGTTATAAAATGAAATTCAATGAATTTTATTTTCCTTGTGTATATTTGTTTTAAAATTTGTGCTACAATTTCAAATACTGTACGTTATTGAAATATATGCATACTTTCAGGGGGAGAAAATAAATTGCTCCAGAATTCTTATTTTGAGGGGGAGCAAGGTTATTCTGTAAGGAGGAGATTGTTAGCAATACTCAAAGACACAACTGAAATTGAAAATGGTTTTCGATGATTATGATGCTCACCATCATCGAAAAAGGGGGAGAAAAGTTTAATTTCAATTTCATGTCAAAGAATTTTCAAGTCAAAGATATTTCATGTCAAAGAACTTTCAAGTCAAAGATTCGTGAACAAAGACTGAAGATTGGGGAGAAGGATCATGTGAAGTCCAAATGTTGCCGAATTTGGTTATCTTAGTTCTGAGTGATTCTCGGAATGCGCTTACACCTAAAAGTTCAACAATGTGGATGGTTTCACATCTTTTTAATCCAAACTCTAATCGTTTCTGATTCATCTTGTTCCGAATTGATGGTTTTATACAAAGATCGGAATTTCATGTTCAAGACTTGAAGACAATCTGTTGAAGATTTTATCGAAGAAGATTGACTTTTTCAAAGAAAAAGACATTGACTTTTCATGTTTGTCTGAAGATTCTTCAAAGCTGAGTTCTTAAAGAGTGTCAAAGCATATAGTTCACCGTGAACTAGTGGAGATAAAGCTATTTGAAGATGGTTTGATAGAGTGTCTGTTTGAGAAGATTGACTTTACAAAGAGCTGAAGACTGCTGTCATATTTTTTAAATCTTGAATCCAAAGGGGGAGATTGTTAGAGCATTGTTGTATTCAAGATTTACTGTAAAAGTCAATGTACTGTATTAGTTAGCTGTGCCTTTATACCTTGTATGTTATGGGTATAAATAGGCATGTCTAGTTCTTTGTTAGAAAAGAATCTAGATCCCTTTAGGAACAACTTGATCATTTTGTCATTTACACTTTGAAGATCAATATATGGATGACTTGTGTACTCTAGATTTTCTCTCTACATCATTCTATGCTCGTCTGTGTACGTGATGACAAGCATCTTCGGTTTCCTCTTATTTGGTGATGGAACACTTGATGATGTGCTTGCAAACTTTGACAAGAATCTTGGAATCCCGTATAGCTCGTTGCTAAATGATGCGGTTCGTGTTAGTTATGCGGCCCATTTGATGCTCGTTTTTCCCATCGTGTTCTTTCCGTTAAGGCTGAATTTAGACGGGCTACTTTTTCCGCGGAAAGGGGCATTGGTGTTGGATAACTTTAGGTTTGCATCAATCACAATTGGCCTAATTGGTGTCATCTTTTTGGGTGCAAATTTTATTCCCAGCATTTGAGATGCTTTTCAGTTCACTGGAGCAACTGCTGCTGTTTGTATTGGCTTCATCTTTCCTTCTGCCATCACTCTTGGGGACCGATATGGGATCTCGAGTAAGAGGGACAAGATCTTATGTGTGTTCATGATCGTTCTTGCGGTTTTCTCGAACGTGGTGGCTGTTTATAGCGATGCGTTGACTTTGTTCAAGAAGAATGGAGCGACGTCCGAATGATGGCCGTTTCTGAAGCTACTTTTCATGTCGATAAAACTCGAGTCACTCGAGATCTGAGTTGTATAGACGTGTGCTTATGATTTTGTTATTGTCATATTGTTCAATCGTGTCTCCTTATCGTGTGTTCAATTCAATACACATGGAAATCGATTTAATGTTACAACGGTCATTGTAGCAAGAAACAACTGCTTTATCCTCTGTGTTGGGCTATCGAATTTTCGAAGGAAATAAAATAAAGGAAATTGAAGGAAAAAAAAGAGCTAATGATTTGAAGATGATTTGCTTTCCAAAACTTTAGGGGGAGAATGTTAGGACACTGAAGTTGTCCTTTATAATAGAAAGTTTTGTAAAGCAATAGTTGTGTTAAAGGGCTTATGCGTAACTGTTGTAGCAAGTGATGAAGACTATAGATAGGTCTTTACTTGTAGTTTGTAAGAAGTGAATTCATTAATACAAGATGTAGATCTCTAATCACTTTGTGTTCTCTCTAGGTTAGATTTCCTTTTCAATAATGTTCTTCATCTTCTTGTTACACAATACTTGGATTGTATGAAGATCATGGACCTAACAAGTGGTATCAGAGCCAAATCGAAGAATTTTTCATCGATACGATCATCGAATCTTCACAATTCAAGCATTTTTAGCCCTATTTTGCTCAGATTTCGGATTCTTATGGTGTTTGTTCAAGAAAAAGTCGAACTCACTTCTTGGATCAAAAGTATGCCAAATCGATCGAATTACATGTTTTGATCAACTAGAAATCTGTTCATCTTCATTTTTCGAATAAGTCTGCGAAAGAATCACTGAAATTGGTCAAGAATTGAAGAAGTTATGATGATTTTAGTGATTTTCGGATGCTGTTACTTGAATTCGGATTATTCTTGATGAATTCGGATTATTCTTGATGAATTCGGATCCTTCATCGTTTACTGTTCATTGATGAATTCGGATCCTTCATCGTTTACTGTTCATTGATGAATTCGGATCCTTCATCATTTACTGTTCATTGATGGTTTCGAATCCTTCATGCTTTACTGTTCATGGTTTCAGATGCTACTACTGTTTGGATGGCTTAGATGGTTTCGAATCATTCTGAGTTGATTATTTCGAATCTTGTGAAGTTCAAAATATCTCTGAACTTGGTCATCTTAGTTCTGAATTTCGGAATGTGCTTACACCTAAAGGTTCAAAGGTATGGATGGCTTCGCATCTTTCTAATCCTCATTCTAATGGTTTCGAATTCCATTTATTCAAGATAGGCATGGTTTCGCATCCAACATGACACGAAATTGCCATGATTTCGAACCCTTCATGATCCAAATTGTCTTGATTTCGAACCCAACATGATCCGAATTGAGTGAATTCGTACCCAGCATGATCCGAATTGAGTGAATTCGCACCCAGCATGATCCGAATTGAGTGAATTCGCACCCTACTTAATCCGAATTGAGTGAATTCGCACTCAACATGATCCGAATTGAGTGAATTCGCACCCTACTTAATCCGAATTGAGTGAATTCGCACTCAACATGATCCGAATTGAGTGAATTCGCACCCTACTTAATCCGGATTCATTGGTTTCGGATGCTTCATGGTCCGAATTCTGATGGTTTCGGATCCAAGAAATTTATTGAAAAATATTTCTCATTAGCGGAACCCCCGTGCTAAGTCTCAGGAGGGGGACATTGTTCATGGATTTTAGCATAACGCGTGTGTGACATCATTCAGATATTCAGCTTGCCACATACATTTAGCAACTGTCAAAGTTTAAAAGAGCTCAAGTCTTTCAAGATTTTCAGAAGTTGATTGTTGGAGTTCAGTCTTTGATTGGATTGGAAGAGACGCTTGAATATTTGCAATCATTATTCTGAAGTTTTGTTGACGATGCTAGACCTTTGAGTGCTCTTTATCATTCTTCTAACTTGATCAACCAGAATTGTGAGAGCTTGCAATCATTGTTCTGGTGCTTTAGTTGTGATTCAGACTTTTGAGTGCTTATAATCATCCAGCTATTTCTTGAAGATTGAAGTTCTGGATTCTCTTCACTCAGTGGCTTGAAGTATTTTGAAGAAGAGCATTTCTCTACAGTTGCTGAACAATGTTATTTGCTTGGGTCGTCTCATCCCTACCTAGTAGTGCGTGCTTATTACCGTTCCTCCTTCAAGCAAGACGGATTCTTTGTTTTTCACTAAATGCATACACTTTGAAGATGATTTTAGTGCATTTAGTCGAGGCTAAGAGCAACTTTCAAGGGGGAGCCAAGCCTACATTTGAAGAATGCACCGCTAAAGTTTTTACAAGGAAATCAAGGGGGAGAGGAGCTAATGATTTGAAGATGATTTGCTTTCCAAAACTTTAGGGGGAGAATGTTAGGACACTGAAGTTGTCCTTTATAATAGAAAGTTTTGTAAAGCAATAGCTGTGTTAAAGGGCTTATGCTTAACTGTTGTAGCAAGTGATGAAGACTATAAATAGGTCTTTACTTGTAGTTTGTAAGAAGTGAATTCATTAATACAAGATGTAGATCTCTAATCACTTTGTGTTCTCTCTAGGTTAGATTTCCTTTTCAATAATGTTCTTCATCATCTTGTTACACAATACTTGGATTGTATGAAGATCATGGACCTAACATAACTTTTCTGCGAGTGAAAATCATGTGGAGGTAAAGAGGCCCACGCGCCTAGCATTGAATAAGGCCGCCCACGACGTCTCGTCATAACTGACACAGATGACGTGTCATCTTTTCCTTGGACCTACATGGAGTACGTGCCTCTGGAAAGTTGAACCCGCCGTAACCACTCAAGTGCGGACCCCAAATATTATTTACCTCAAAATATTAACGTTTTAGATTCTACGGTTACATACTCAGTATAAAACCCAAGTTACCTTTCTTCACAAAAACTTTACTTACTTTCTTCTCCGGCGAACCTGCAACTATACTCAAATCTTCATTTTTCCTTGCAAAAATGGCTTCCAGTTCCCACGCTGCTCAGAACTCTCCGGCGAACTCTCCTCAACAATCCCCAGTACATTCAGAGCACTCCCACAACCCAAACATCGTCATAAATGTAGAAACAGAAAACTCCGGCGACTCTGCAAATTTTGCACCAACCACCAACCTTCAACATTTTCTGAACAAATAACATTTTGAGGATGTTCTTCCATTAAAGTCCAACAACTGCTACCTTGTGCCCTCACCAACAGCCTTCGGCGAAGCCCATGGTCTTCTCCTCAACATAATGGAAAACCATATCCTATACCCCCTCCTTTCCAAAACCCCAACCAAAATCCCTGCTCGATATCTGAATCAATTTTGGCAAAGTTGCCGTTTTGATTCAGATGATTCTCTGATAAAAGGCTACATTTCGAAGCCAGACAAATCTGAATACCTCGAACTCATGTTCAACAGAACAATGTTCTCGCTTGAGTTCAACCTGCCAACCAGAGGTCTTCTTGGAATAAAGAAATATGCTGAGGTTCCGACGGACGAGGAGCTCTGTCGCTTTGTAGAGATGTTAGGGTATAACACAGCCCTAATGAAACACAATGATTTCCGCAGAGGCAGACTACCACCTCTGTGGAAGACACTCTTCTCCATCCTGAATCGTTATCTAACAGGGAAAACGGGCAGCCCTGACCAGAGCTCACACCAGATCCTGACCATCATGTATGGGATCTATTACGATATTCCACTTGATTATGCCACCATAATGATGTAGGAGATAGTGAATACGATCGACAGAAAACTCGCAACCCAAAAGGCAAAAAAGAATACACCAGGATATCTGCCACCTCTGCAATATCAAAGAATTCTAGGAGTCATTTTCGAGCCTTTACTTCTTATGCAGAAATGGCCAATGGAAGGGCCAACTGTAAAACTTTATCCAATGAACAAAAATACTCCTACAGAGCATGAAGACAACTACCCCCACTGCAGACCTCTGTCGAAGAACCTTCTGTCATATGCAAGCGATGAAGATAGAAAGGTAGAATATATACGCGCCCACATGACTCCAGAACCAAGTCCTGTGACACCCCCGTGTCTAGGAGCCCCCTTAGATTTAGATGTAGTAGAGAGGATGACAGAAGAAGAATGGGCCAGAGCTTTAGAAAAACATCATTCATTACAAAGACCGTTTCAAAGCCCAAAGAGAGAGTATATACCCCTCTTCTCCCAAAAGAAAAACCTCTGCAGCAACACCCAAAAAGAAGAGCAAGAAAAGGAAAACCACAGAGGAAGATCTTCTGCACCTCCCTCCCCTCCAAACCAAAAGAAACGAAAAACCAAATCCCCAGAAGAGAGAGCTCCTAAACCAAAGAAGAGGAAGTCAAATAAGAAGAAACCAACATCACCTCTGCAAGTCATTACAGAGGAAGTCGAACAAGAAGAGAAAGACCAGACTACACCTCTACAACCTCCCTCCCCAATAGTATATACAGATCAACAGGGAGACTTTAATGCCTTCCTCAACAATCCCGACATTGCTCACACCTTAGATCCATCAGGATGGGTCGCAGAACCATTGGATCAGAACATTCAGACTACAGAGGTTTTGCGCACAACAGAAGAAATTTCCCCACCTCATTCCAGTTTTGACACTCAACGTCGAACCCCTCAACATACAATAAAAGTCATTTCTGCAGCTCAAGGTACACAACCCTTACGTTAGAAAGCTTATAGGATCTCATTTTATATATGATTCCTTAAGAACAGAAGTAGAAAAGACTATTATGGATACTGAAGAAGAGGTAGACAGAGAAATTTCCATAGAGGAAGAGGTTAGGGTAGAAACCACAAAGGGTTCTAAGGAAAAAGATGCCGCAAAAGTAGAAGGCACACATCCCCAACCCCCTCCCAGTGCAACCCACA
The DNA here is from genome assembly GCA_033807775.1 of Saussurea involucrata. Taxonomy (NCBI): domain Eukaryota; kingdom Viridiplantae; phylum Streptophyta; class Magnoliopsida; order Asterales; family Asteraceae; genus Saussurea; species Saussurea involucrata. The sequence continues at coordinate 90,558,510 of CM066327.1, read as the reverse complement.
TTTCTGATACCACCGGTCTAGCGGCAGAGGGTATCATTGAAAAAGAGCAGCACAGCTCGATCCCAACCCCACCAAGCCATCCAGAGGTTACTCTTTCAACCTCTGTGCCTATTATAACCGGTGAAACCATTCCTGGGGAGTCCTCTCGAAAGGACTCACCCAATGTTCGTGATTTATTGCCCTAAATCACACCTGACATCCTAGCAGAGGAATTCGTTTCCTCTGCCACGCACACTACAATAGGGCCAAACCTCCTTTCAGAGAGGAGTAGCGAGCACATAAACGAAGAGACTCTAGACAAGTCTCCAAGTCAACAGAAGGACATTCCAATACCCACCTCTGGAGTGGATTTAGACACTGACCTTCACAGAACTTCTGTAGAGGTTGAAACACAAGTTTCTCCTCGAGGATCAGAAGGAAATCCTTCCACCCTCAACGTACAAACAGGGGTGAACGAAGGTGTCCAAGGAACAAGGACAAACTCTAGAGACGAATGTGTTCCTCCAGAGGTTACAACGAGTTCACACGTATCAAGAGATGAGTTCCAAACCCTTGTCACCTCTGTGAACCAAACATTGAAGGAGTTGGAAAGCTCTTTCAAATGTTTTGCAGAAATAACTTCAAGAGCCATCACAAGCATAAATACCAAAATGGACACCTTGTCCACAGAGGTACAACAAGCTCTGTCAAAGATGAAGTCTGCCACAGAAACTTCTGTCACAACCTCTGCCAAACTACATGCTGAAGAATTCGAAAGAAGTGCAACCTTTGCATTCAACAACTCTGTACAAAACTTCCTGCAAAAACTCAAAGATCAATCCTCCACATCTAAGGGCCTTACACCTGAAGACCTAAAGAAGGACTTAGAAGAAGTTCAAGAGCAAACACTACAAAACACTCAAGCCATGAAGCCTTCTGACTACATGACCAGAGTTCAGCTCACAGAACTTGGGCAAGGAATCCTTGATCAAATGACAGAGTTCATCAGAGCCTTCACAGCTGCCAACGCGAACTACGTCAGAGAGTTTCAAGCTAGCGTCGGCAAAATGCGCTTCAACACAGAAGCAGAGGTTGAAACACTGCTCGACCTCTATGATGACTTGTGCACGAAGATGATAGCTGCAGGGGCTGTTCCTCCAATGAAATTAGATACTTCATGCAGGGCAGAGGGTACGTCACACATAAATCAGGATGACTCTGATGATGACCATCATGGTCCATCAGACCATCCTGAGTGGGAGAAACAAGGGGAGAAACGAAGGAATATAGCTGCAAGCAGTCCACCAATACCAGCAGAACCAATTTCCTCTGCACCCCCATCCCAAACCCAAACTCAGGGAACTCAACAGAGACCCACAGAGGAAACACCAGCCTCTGTGGAAACCACCTCTGTGGTTGAAAAAGATGCCCCTCAAGTTCAAATACTGACATCTTCATCCTCAGAAGAACTTCCCATTTCTCCACCAATATCAAAAACCCAACCCAAAACACACCTAAGAAAAAAATCCATTGCCCACAAACCAAAAAGATCTAAACGTTCTGCTACTTATGTCCTAAAGAGAATGGAATTCGTATCCACTTTCAGAGCTGCAAGACATTTTGATATCCCTCCACAAACCACAACCGAGCTTACAGAAGAAAAATCCACAGAACCATACCCACCAAAGTCCTCAGAAACTGAGAAGTCAAAAACTATAGAGGCAATCCCCTTCATACCCACAGAAACCTCTTCACCCAAACCAACAGAAGCAATCCCAGAAAGTCCAAAACAGGCAACAGGTTTTGAGCCTCCTCAAGCCAAAGATAAAGGAAAGGATATCATGACAGAAGAACCAAAGAAGAAAAAGCCAATGCCTCAGACGACAGAGAAGTTGATGAAGAGCTCATTCGATGCCTTTGTCACTCCTAAACCTGAAGAAGACTAGGCATTCATTTCAGATCCTCTGTCAGAAATTTCGATCCTTGATCCAAAAGCAAAGGCAATAGAGGGTAGGGTTGCAGAGATAAAACGAAAAATGGATGCTCTGCGAAGACCAATACCACCACCGACTACACGACATGCAGAAATGGAAGAGGTGGTGTATAGGTATCTTTACAGACAACAATATCAGAACAATCCTCTGCCACACATTGAAGATCCTCAACTCAGAGCTGACCTTGATAACACCTTCACCAGAACAAAGCCAAAAGCAAGGGCAGAAGTTTTCTCAGAGTCCAAAATTGAAAAGGTAATTTACTGCAAATTCTCTCAAACAAGAACCTTTCCAAAGACCAGGTACAACATCTACAAAGTCAAAAGGGAGAACATATCCGAAAATCAATTTTTAGATGCCGATATAAGGAACTTGAACCCCTACGATCTGCCAGAACTTCTACTTTGGACGATGCTAACAGAAGGGCCTATCAAGTATTCAAGAAAGCAATGAGGAAAAAGCTTCTGCTATATAGCATGATAGACTTTCAACTGGGAAGAGATCTTTGAGTCAGAAATCTAAGTCTGAGACCACCAGAGGATCAGTGCCCACCTTCTTCCATACCCAACTCAATCATAACAACACCAGGGTACGGGTTAGTATATAAGGATCCTGCTGGTCAAGTAAGACTCTTTGTGGAAATGGACTGTCAGAAGTATGCAACCAATACTCTGAAGAAATTTAGATCAATCCTAGAAGAGAACAGAGGTACGAAGCTCATGGATCAAGAATCAGCAGAAAGAATGATCAGAGAAATAAAAGCTACAATTGGCTTAAGAGAACTCTGCATCAAATTCTATCACGAGCTCAGAGAAGTGGGATTCGACAACAGAAGTTTCAACGACTTCAAAGATGCAAATGTCTGAGTCTTATTTTTCATATCTCTGTAAACTTTAAAAGGAAATGAAATGAATCTTTTGAGGTATTGTTTAACCTCTGTCTATTTTACTTAGCCTAATCATGCATAAAGTCAAATTTTCATTTTTCAATACTTAGGGGGAGATTTTTAGCTCCATATATTCATAATATTAGATGTATTGAAAAATAGGCCAAGTAAAGAAGACTTCCACAGAAGCTCTGCGGAGTGCCACAGAAGCTCTGCCGAAGTAAACAAGATCATTCAAGAAATACCAAGACCCAAGATAGACAGAAGACTACTCACAAAAGACCGAAGAAGGATCTACAAAAGGATGCTCACAAAGGACCAAGCCACAGAACCTCTGTCACCCTTGACAAATCCTCTGTGGTTCAGACTGAAGACTTGGAAGATATTTATAATATCTTGCCACTGTTCCAGGAATATCTTACCACTGTTACAAAAATATCCTGCTACTATTCCAGGGTACGTTCATCAACTTGTACAAGGCATGGTCCAACAACAACACGTGTCAAACTCCGACAGGAATCCTTACAAGTTGATATTAGCGCATTTAATGCATGCAGGTTTCCAACTGTTCATGCCATCCCTTCTTTGCTGTAGCAATAGTCCTTTTGTCTAGAATAGATCTTTTGTAGTAGTATAAAAGGAAGACTCATGTTGAGTTCTTCCTTACCAACTAATACACACACAACACACGAAAACACTTGCACACAGTTAACGTCAAATCTGTTCTTAGTGTTCTTAATCAAATACAGTAATCGTTGAGATATTCATCTGTTCTTCATATACTGTTTATTTGGTATTTTGTGTTGTTTCTATATCTGTTAGTTCTTCAAATACGCTTCCGCAACACATCTTATTTGAACTAATACGTTAGATAATCTTTGTTAATCAAATACGTGAACCAACATATACATACCTGATATTTTAAGTTTTCTTCTATTGTAGAAAGATTTTGAATTTCTAAATGACAATTCTTAAGCTGTTTAGTAAGATCAATATTTAGTTTTTCAGCTTTGATCTTGCCATTCATGGCATCATATAAATAAACAGTCAAAGGATCGACGGTCCGACGTCTTTCGATATCACTAAGAGCTGAAGTTTGAGTATCAGTGGGAGAGTTTGATACCTGAGAGGTGGATGCAGAAGTAGAGGGAATTTTAGTTTGTTCTTCCTCTTTTCTATTTTGGCCATGAGGCAGAGATTGGCCTCATCATTATCTTCAGAGTCAAACGATTCTTCATTAGAAAGAGCCCAGTCATGATCTTCAGCGATCATGCCTTTGCCTTTCTTCTTAAAGCTTTTCAGCTTTGCATACTTTTCTTTCAGCTTCTTGTACTTATCTCTAGCCCTGGGGTTAGAGGATTTCTTGGAAGAATACGAGGGTTTGAAGACTTTCTTAGATCTACATTCACTAGCAAAGTGACCGATCTTTTCACAGTTATAGCAAGTAGCAGTAGCCTTATCAACATGGGTTGACGATTTTGGCTTATCAGTGAGTGCGAGAGGTTTGTTTCTTCTGAAGTTACTCTTTCTGGTGAATCTCTTGAAAGAATTAGTCAGGAGGGCCAAAGACTCAAACATTTTTGAAGGATCAGCTTCAGATGAGTCATTAGAGTTAGATTCCAACTCAGTGATAGTAACAGTGGATCGCTGAGTAGGCACCAACTCTGAAGAGAGTAAAGCAACAAGTGTGCTTTTGGAATCTTTTACAAGATTCTTCTTAAGATGACACGACTGCTCATGATTGAGCATAGTGCCATATAAGGTAGAAAGGGTCATAGATTTTAGATCCTTTGAGAGCTTGAGACACATTAAATAACCGTCCCAGCTTTCAGGAAGACATTCTAGAAAATATGTCAGGATCTCAAAGTTAGAATATTCCTTACCAACGGTTTTTAAGTCAATGATTAAACAGTTAAACCACTGATGTACTTCAGAGAGAGATTCATTTTTACCACAAATGAAGATTTCATACTGTCTTACCAGGTTGATTTTTCTTGAGTCTTGGACTTCAGATGTACCTTCATATTGAACACGGATTGTATCCCACATGGATTTGGGGGATTTCAGGTTCATGACAGAATGGTACACTTCGTCAGGAAGAGCCATAGAAAGGATGGATCTGGCCTTAGTGTCGATGGCCACCTTCTTCTTGTCTTCCTCAGTACATGTATGAGGTTCCCTGGGAACGATTCTTTCAGGAATGGCAGCTCTAGTAGCAGTGCCAGGAACTTCAGGGTCAATCATAACAGGGATATATGGACCATTCTCGATATAGTAAGGCATAGTGGGATCTACACCTTCCAAGAAAAGCATCATCCTATTTTTCCATAGATTAAAGTTATGTCTGGAAAATCTAGGGGGTTTAGCAAGAGAACCATTATCAATGTAGTTTGTGTTTGTGTTGTTAGCCATTTTAGAAAATTGCAAGGAAGAGAAAAGATTAGAGTATAAGCAAGATCTTGTTTATGAGATTAAACAATCTGCTCTGATACCACTTGTTGGTTCCGAAAGGGTTATACAACTTTGTAGAAAGGTGGGGGGGGGGGGGGGGGGGTTGAATACAAACACACAATTTTTACTTTTCTAAATTGTTTATTGATATGAATCAAACAATTTACAACTTGTTGCGGAACAAGATTAAGGAATAAACCTAATCTAAACAAGCTATGAGAATCACTAAGATTTCTTGTACTAGAATTAAGATAGAGAGAAAATAAGAATACTACGAATAATATTCTAACACACAGATTAGCAAGGAGAAGGAAATGGCCGAGCTCTTCATTTCTGAAGTAGGGTTTCCTTTATATACTGCATGCATTTAATGCATGCCAGTACAACTTTACATGTGGCATCGTCTGATTGGTTGCATGGTTTGACCTTGGTAGACAACCTAGTAGCCGCATGATGAATAGTGTAGAATCGTAGTTGGTTGTACGATTATGGACAAAAGGGATGTCCGTTATGACATTATCGTACATAGGCGTGCAAGGGAGGTTTAGACAAAAGTTACTTGTAGAGGAGGCTTCATGATCAGCGTTCGCTGAAGGAATCTTTATCAGAGAATGATAAAGTTCAGCGTTCGCTGAAGTCTTCTACTTGAAACTTCACGTTGAGTGGACAGGTCTTGGTTTCGCTGATATCTGCATCAGTTCATTAGTAGACTTGTCGCTGGTTCTTTGGCTTGATCTTCGACTTCAGCGTAGAACATGATTGACGTGAAACTTGTCTTCAGGGATCATAAGTAAACAACATATTTTATCATCGATCATTTGTGAGACTGAACAGACTCAGGGCTCACTGATGAACAGTATCGCTGAATGTAAAATTAAAGAGCGAGAGTTCCTATCAGCGGTACTAAACAGACTTAGTATTTTTCCTTGATAGTGAAACTCTAATACATATTGTCTACTTACAATTTTCACTAAGTGTTTCTCAGAGTCATTATCAAATCATTGAGGGTTTGGATCAACAAGAAATAGTATTCTTAACACATCTAAAGTCTTATTAAGATACGTTAACATAAACTGGCAACTATGGTTAGATCTCATGAAATGGAGGAATTAGGGTTTTGACCCAAGAGTTTATATACTTGTTAAATGTTGCTGAAATGAATTATCGACTAAGCTTCGCTCAATCTACATGGCTTAATGAGTGCCATTGGCTTTGCATGAGACTATGTACGTTTTATAAGTGTCAAATGTGCATGAAAATGGTTGATAAACATCATTTAAGATTCTATGGAGATTCCTTGTGTTAACATTTATTTATAACCATGTGTTTTCTATGATAATCTTGATATTGGTTATAGATGCTTGTGAGCCTTATGGTCAAATTGAGCTTTTAAATGAATCAAGTTAAGTGTTCAATAGAAGGACATAGTCTTGGGCACCACCATGCAGGTATGTGCCTAGACCCCCGCCATTTGGGGCAATGCCATTGTTGTATCCCCGAGTGTGCCAGGCTTTTGGTGTCGCTTTTATGCGTTTGGCATCAAGGTATCTCGACTCTTTGGGTGGAACTTCTTAGTGTTATGGGTCTCCCCCATTGACTTCAAATGAAAAATGTGGAAATTGGACAACTTTGTTTCCATATATGTGCTTTTCCTATATGTTATTATTTGTTCAAGCTCACTAGGCTTTTGGCCCAACACTTGTTTGATGTCGACGTGTATCTCAAGTTCTAGCGGAGCCGTCATTAAGAAGGCTTAGGTGGGAGGGTGTGAGCTTGGGGAAATACTTTTTGGGATGCCGACATTATAAGACTTACTCGGATTAGAAATGACACCCCTTTTGTAATCTTATTTCTACGTTAGAAAATAGATTAGTCGGTTGTCATGTACTTTCCGTAAAAATACAATTGTAATTATACAGGAATTTGTATATTCCCTTTTTGGGAAGCTCGTGCTATGGCATTATATACCGCTCTTCCGTTTTATGGAGGTTTTTGTTTACACCATTTTTTAGGGTGTTACACACCGCCAGTACCTCCACCATCACCTGTCGTCGCCACTGCATGTCGTTGTTGCCACCACCACCACCTATTTCCACCACTCCACCTGTCTTCATCGCAACCGTCGTTGCCTCCATCATCGTCGTTACGGCCTTCACCCCCACCGCTCGCCACCAACCGTGCACCGTCGTCGCCGCCATCACTACCGCCTCCACCCCACCACAACTATAATATTTGATAAACTAACCATACAAATTTAAATGTTTTTGAAAGATTTCATTCCAATTCCTGCCAACCAAACACATGGTCAAACATGATTAAATTCTATTCCAATTCCGACAGATTCCAATTTCTTTGATAGACGCCACCTAAAATGCTCTTCTAGTAAACTGAACTAATGTAATTGTTTTAACAAAATAACAGTATTAATAAAAAAGACCATGATCATGATAAATTTAATACCACTTGGACCAAATCCATAATAATCGTAGTATTTAAAACCAGAGTTATAAAAAAACATTAAAGCATAGTGACATAATCCACACATCACTCCAAAAGTTATTATTAGATAAAGAGTATGTTACATTATTAGATAAACCCAAGAATGTAGTTTTAAGGAATTTCGTATTTATTTTGGAAAAGTAACTAGTTGTATCCTTATGGTTGTGATTCTTTTGATTGCACATTTAACAAGCTAGGTCGTTACAAAGAGACTCAACTCGTTAATTTATTTAACGAATGGGCTTGTTAAACATTTGCAAATACTGAGCACCAACTCCTTACAATAATGCAACCACATCGACCCATTCTGTTAAAAAAAATGCAACCATAAGGGCACGTTCAGTTAGTTTTCCAAATTGGGACAAGATTCACTAAAATACCAAACCACATTGACGAAAAATATAATTTACTAAGTAAACTACATTATTGTTTACGTTATTTACACAAAATAATACTTTAGGTATTTAAAATATAATAATCATGAATTATCCTCGTGATATGCATTTTATAATGTCTTTGCTCCCTCGTCCTAGCTTTGTTAAATAGGCCAAGTCGTGGGGTATTTTTATCATTTTATATATTAATTAGAATGAATATTTTAAAGAACCAATAAACTTTTTCCATGCGTCCCTCCTTCCCTCCAATCTTCTCATGTGAACTTCCTCTTCCCATATTCTTTGGGAATTTGTCCCTTCGTCGTCGTCTTTGTGTGTCCCAAAATGATCAATCAACCAAGAATTCACACAATATCTAGAGAGAGAGTGTAGATAGAGAAAGTTGATCTTGTATTATTAGCTCTCTGTATTTTACAAGATATGAGTTATGCTCTCTTAGTTAGTTACATGATTAGTCTAAACAAAGCTATTTATACCTAAGATCTATAAAAGACATTAAGCTAAGTTTGACTTTCACTAACACATAATACATTGACTTTGACTTTGACTTTATCATTAAATCTTGAAGACATATTTTAGACTTAACAGTCTTCTTCGGTGACGCCCCTCTCCCATCTTCTCTAGTAACTTCTCCACTCCACAACGAACCCAGCTCGAAAAAACCTGCAAAAATCAACCGAGATAACACGACATATATTCCATACAAAATCAGGCCAAACAACATCTATTGGATTGAAATTGGGTTAGGCCGAAGGTAACCTGACCAACCTAATAACGCGATGAAATAATTTACGTTTTTACTTTATTTAGCGGCTTATCTAAAATTACTTTCCGTAGTATTCTCATGTTAATAGAGTTAATATAATTGATATTGCTACCTTTATTTTTATATATTCACTTTTGATAATGAAATTGCTATTGATGCCTATATCGAGTTAAAACAGAATGTCGAAGATATTGTTCTCTTGCTATTAGAGTTAATAAAATTTCTATTGCTACCTTTATTTGTCTTTTATTAACTTCTTGATGATGAATGCAAGTTCTTTTAAGTTAATAACACTGTCTATTTTGATGATTGGTTTTATTTCAATGGAAGGTTTCTGTTGATCCCACTTTAGCTCAACAATGATGTTTAAGTCAATAAGTTAATAAAACAAGGTATAAGAAATAGTTATGCAGAAGCGATTTAAAACAGATTAACGTGAAAGATAAGGTAGATTCACACACACGAGATAATGAACTACTTGAACTAAATGACCACAATATGCTTAATGATTCATCTTTATTAATATCTCAATAATTACACCAAGAACACATAGAAGTGTGTTTTTCTCTCTAAAAGCTCTCTTTTCTACTGGGGTGTGTGTGTGATATGCTTCATTACGAGAAATGTCTGGTTCAGCTAACTATATATACAAGACAACGGGACAGTAGTACAAGAAACCAGATCATGGGATGCATTGGGGTACAGTGTTGTGTTTATGCGCCGGTGATAGTACTCTGCAAAAGCTGCTTCCTCTAAGAAGATGACACGTGGAAAGTAGAGGACACATCTTGTACTATATGATCTTCAGAATCTTCGTACACCAGAAGCACGTAAGAGACACACTTGTCTTGGACTGCAGGAGCCTTGATCTTCATCTTAAGTCTTCAATTCCATAGAGGCCCAATCAGGTATGGCAAAGGCTCTGTGGTCTTGGTCTTTGTTCTTCGCGGATGTTGATCAACATAGGCTTTGTGGTCTTGGTTTATCCGGCAGAGGCTTCTGCCAGATTTGTTCTTAGCCTATTTTTCAATACTTCTAAGATTTACATTGTTGGAGTTAACAATCTCCCCCTAAGTATTGAAATAATTAAAAAATGAAAGTTGCATGGCTCTTAGGCTAAAAGAACAAGAGGTGAAAAGTTCAATCTCTGTAAAAAGAGATATTTTCATTAAGATTTATGCCAGAGGCATTTACAGAAGCATTTTCAAATTAAAAATTACAAGACTTGAAAGAAAAGTACAAGATTAAATCATAGAGCTTATATTCTGGCATCTGGAAAATCGTTGATCTTCTTTCCCCATCCTCCTTCCTTTTTTAGCTGTTGATAGAAAACATGCATAAGTCTCTAAAACGAAATGTTGCATCTATGGCCTCTATCAGTCTGTCAGCATCCTCAAGGTTTACAAACTCTGAGCCACTGCTGTTGAGTAGATCCATCTTGAACTGAAGAAGAGTCTCTGTAGCATACTTCTGACAGTCGTACTCCATAAACAGCTTCTTTCTTCCTTGAGGAGCGAGGAAGACATATCCAACTCTAGGGTTTCGAATGATAGTGTGTGGTTGAATGTCAGCAGAAGAAGTACATCCATCATATGGGGCATAATAGTTATTTTCTTGACTCCAAGGTCCAGAGCCACTTGGAAGTCAAGTACACTGAAGTATAGAAGCCTTTCCGTCATAAACTTCCGGACATCGTCATAGGCTCTTTGATATTCAATTTTGTGCAGGTAGAGACCTTATGCCTATGTGTACAGTTCTGCGAGATCAAATGGATGAAGATTTCTCATATCTGTGTCTGTTAACTTCATTTTAGACCCGTCCTCTCTCATCACATTATAGATGTGGTGCCAGAAGTTTTTGCAGGTTGTGTGCAAGAGTTTAACACTTAGAACTTGTTTGATTTTTGAATTGGAGAACACATGCTTGACGTTTTGTGCCTTGGTTATGTAGAACTTGTCTGTGACCTCTTCAAGGATATCCATGCTTAGGGTAGGCTTTGGCAGAGGGTCGTTGATGGCTCTGTTGTATAAGTAGTTATATACTACTGCTTCCATATCTCTTATGGGGGCAGGGGGAGGAGGCATGGGTTTCCTCATTGCATCCATATCTCTGAGGACCTGAGCAACTCTGTCTTCAGAGGGTTTGGCTTTTGGGTCAAGGGTAGGAATGGCTAACAGAGGAGGCCCAAACGCCCAGTCCTCTTCCTTTGGTTTGGGAGTGATGAAAGAGTCGAAAGCACTCTTCATCATCTTTTCAGTTGGTTGAGGCTTAGGTGTTTTGGGTTTGGGATCCTCTGTGGTAATGGATTTACCCTTGTCTTTGGTTGAGGGTTTTGGTTTGGATGCCTTTGTTGAGCTCTTGGTTTTGGTTTGAGGTGGGGGAACTTCTGTTGTTGGTTTAGTTGGGGGTGTTGGTTTGGTTGGGGGATTGATGGTTGCTTCTGTTGTAGTGGATACTTCTGTTGTGGTTTTGGTGGTTGCCTCTGCTGTGGTAGGTGTCTTCATGTATGTCCTTAGTTTTTGGGCTATGGTTTTTGTTAGGGATAAAATCCGTTGAATAGAAGTTCAAGGGATTAATATGTAAAAGGTGTATTCTGGGCTTAATTGTGTAAACGGGCCATGAGCCTTAGTGTATTAGGCCTAGATATAAATAGCCTATTATGTTTAGAAAATTAGGCTAATCGTCACAATCGTCATGATCATTCATATTATCATATTGTAATTCTCTGAAAGCATTAAGCAATATATGGATGACCAGTTGAAATCTTATTGATTGTTTCTACTTATTGATTTCTACTGATTGTATGCACTAATCTGGAACTCTCAATTGGTATCAGAGCATACGGACGATTCGATTCAAAGTGATTCAAAGCTTTATGGCAAGATTTTTCATTATAGTTGACTGTTTCTTGGCTTAAAACTCCATATTTTGATTTGGTTAAAATTGCTCGTTTTCGTTTATTTCATTCGATTCACATCATCTTTATAAACGTTTCTGCAATTTTTCGTCTCCTAATTCGATCATCTGAGTTGTTTTTAAGCAAAATCAAGTTAGTGGTTTTTGGTCTCTGTTCATATCAAAATCAAATTTTTTTCATCAAAAACGTGTTATTTTGCTTGAAAATTGATTAGGGTAGTGTTATTTTGCTATTTTGGAAAGTTTCCAACTTTCAGGAGAGTTATTGTCAACCCTAATCGCATTCCAGTCGATCAATTGAACCTCAGCCGCACTTTCCGGACAACTGCAGCAGTTTCCGGAACATCGCTTTTACTTTCCGGGTAAGTTCTATTATTTCGCTACTTTCCGGATAAACTCATCCGGTAACCTAAAGTTTCCGATAAATTCCATTTATCCGGACAACTCAAAGTTTCCGGTTGATCTTTCTTTCCGGACACAATTTTATCCGGTAAACCAATCATTCCGGACACATCATCCGGACACTCAGCTATCCGATAAGTCTTTCATCCGGTAAGTTTATTCAATTTCACCCGGTAAGTTTGTTCAATTTCATTCATCCGGTAACTATTATCTATCTGGTAAGCTAATTTTTATACGGTAACTTCCTGCTATCCGATAACCTTAGCTTGTCCAGACACTTCTGCTTACCTGGACACTTCTGCTATCTGAACAGTGTCACACACATCTGATCCGGACACTTCCAGATCAGACACTTTTCATCCGGATTCCTATCCGGTAAGTTCTGATTAGCTAGTTTCTTACCTATTTAGTCTAAATCACTCTTAGAACCTGCGTTAGGACATCAGTCTTAGTGCCTTGCTGATAACTCTCATTTTTGAGAGTTTATTATTACTCTTTTTCTAGGATATTATATCATTTTTATACCCACTTTGCTTCTTTCCCCTTCGTTTGGTCTAAAATGTGGAAAAAGGATGATCTGTTTCAAAAGTTTAATTTTCTTGGGATTTTTCTGCACTCTCGGACAATGGACATAATGTGCCCACTGTGGGCAGCGTGTGCTCACTGTGGGCAGGGCGGATAATACTTTTACCCAGTGGACAAAGCTTTTAACTGGGTAATAAAGGACAACTATGGGCTGGCATTCCTGGACAGCAGAGCTCAGCAAAACCAGGGGCTGAAGTGGTGGTATTGCTATTGACCTTTGGATAATAATCTTTTATCCATTGGATTTAAGGATGCTTGGAGGCTATTTAAGGAAGGGTTTGGCTGCTCATTGAAGAGATCATCCAACGAATTTCCAGCTTTCTTTATTGCTTTGACATAGTTAATTTCTTCTTGCTTACTTCAAGAGCTTTGTAGTAGTTAAATTAATTCTCTAGCTTTTACTTGCTCTATTAGTTAACAATTTATTGCTTTCTAGTTAATAGTTATCTAGCTTTTAATTAAGTTCTAGTTAATTTCTTGCATTGTACTTTAAATTCCATCGCATCTTTAATTTTATGCAAGTAATTATTATGCATTTCTTTTATATTATTATGTCGTTTAATTTAATTATGAGCTAAGCACCCCTCGGGTGTGGATGTGAACAAACTTGAGACTAGTAGGCAACACTTGGGTGTGACCATTTGTTACTAACTCTTGAGATTGGTCACTTGAGTCGGGACTTAAACTCAACGCAGATAAGCCGATCACTTTGATGTGTTAATATTAGATCTTAGACCTCGAGAGGGGCGGATTTGACATACGGCTTAAGTGATGCACAAAGATTTGAGAGAGTCTTTGATAACCACGTCGAGAGGCGGGTTTTGTATGAATTATTAAGGTTCAAACGCCGGTCGAGATTTATATCACAAAGAGATTTGGGTGTAAATCTCCATATTGGTAGAACTTGACGTTTAGAGTCAAACTTATTTAATTCGGCAAAGTCGAGAGTTGGTAACAATGGAAACTTTATGGAAACTTTGTAGGACTGGTCTATAAATCGCATTTATTTCGAGAGATCAGGCTTTTTATAAATATTTCGTCCTACAAAGCAACTAACCATCTTGTTACTACGAAAATCTCAAGGGAATTCACATCCATACCCATTTTTAATTATTCAAGAGTTTAATTATTTTCCAACAAACCAACAATCTTTTCAAACCGAGACTTGTGAAAAGAAGTTCGTGACATTCTCTGATTCTCAGTAGTTCAGTCCTTGTGGGATCGATACTTGGTAAATACTTGCCATTTTTATTACTTATAGCGATCATAGTTGTGGTGTATACTTGCACCCCCTCTGTGGGTACATTGTGACCATACGATTTTCTGCTATCAAGTTTTTGGCGCCGTTGCCGGGGATTGGCGTATTTCCAAGGTTTCTTGAGTTATAAGTTGAGTTTTTCATTGGTTTTTCTTCCACCAAAATGGAAGGTTTTAGTTGGGATGCCCCGTATTTTAATTTTTCCAATTATTCATGGGAACAACATCCTAATTTTTTACAAAATATTCAAGATGATGATACCTACACTTCATTTTCACCTCCCCGTCAAGATTGGAATGACACGTTTATAAATACATTTGACCAATCATGGGAGGGGAATTTTGATGATTTTTGTGATTTTCAAGGGAGTGATCCTCACCATAGATTTACCTCCTTTGTTTCCAACAACGCACCCGGGAATGTTTTTGAACAACCCGAACCTTCTCACTCTTTTGAAACTTTTTCCCCAAGCTTAACAGAAAATTTTACAACATTTTTGGGAAATTTCACATCCTCTTTTGAAGCCTTAAATACTAAGATGGGACAACTAGTCGACGAGTTGAAAAATCAAAGTCAAGGTTCCTTACCAAGTGATAATGAAAAATCAAAATGTGTTGGTAAGGATGAGAGTGATGTTGAGAAAGAGTTGGAGATTTTTGAGGCAAATTTCAAGCACAAGAGCAAGCCTTCTTTACTTCCTAATAGTAAAGAGGTGCTTCAAGATGCTAAAGTTCCTAACTTAATTATTTTTGCTCATATTGTGCAGCCTTCTTTTTGTGACCACAATGCTCCTACCGGGATCATGCCATGGACCGTTGGGAGGATTTATGTGATCAAGAGCTCGGGGATTTTGCCTAGATCGTGTTCTTTGGGTGGTGGGATTGTTGGAAGAAACTTTGGTATGGTGGAGGTGTCTATTATCTTGAAACCACTTCACTTTTTGAAGATGCACATGTGGGGTGGTGAACCACATCCTACATAACTTTGATGCAAACTTATCTTCTTACTCTCAACTCCAATTTTGTGTCTTTTATTTTACACTTTTTTGTGTGTGATTTGAGTCTCTTCATTTTCGACTAGTATCATGAGTTTTTTGGATCAAAAAAAAAATCAAAAAAAAAGAAAAAAAAATATCATGCATCTTATATCCTTAGATTTTAAGTTTCATAGTTTGAATAATTTTTTTCACCACTCGCAGATTTCTAGAACTAAGCAACTAATTCCCCGGTATACAAATTGATTAAACTTTCAAACTCTAGAAATGACATGGGCCTTTCTTTCTAAACACTTGGCCGAAACACTTTTCCCTTCGTTCCCACAACCGAGCCGATTACAAAGCCAATGCGGACATTGTCCATCTTTAAGTTTGGGGATGGGGAAATTGCTTGATCATTATTTTTAGGATCCGAAAAAAAGAATAAATAAAAGTCTTCGAAAAATTGGAAGACCACCTTCGAAAAATCGGAAGGAAAGACATAACCCAAAAAGCTCGTAGAAAAAATGAAAAATGAAAAAGCTTGGGTTTTTGTGATTGAAATAGAACTCAAAGGAAAAAGCGACAAATATATATCCAAATTCCTTTTGTAGTTTAGTCCAAGTTTGGGGGGGAATTTTTTTTTAGCCACAAACACTAACCCTTCAAAGTCCTGTGGATCTAAGTTTTCAAAGTCAATTATCATAAGATAGGTGAATTATAGCTTAGCCTATGGAAATCAAAGTGCAATAAAAAAGGACGAAGTGGAAAAATTACGAAAAACTATGGATATTTTCAATCAAGGGATTTAAGATGCAAAATAAAAAAAATAAAAACAAAAAAAAGAGAAAAATTGAAGATTCTAGTTGTGATACTTAGTCTTTTTGCGTATTTTGAATCTTCAGTTGTTTTTATATTTGTCATTTTCGTTACTTGGGGACAAGTAACAAGTTAAGTTTGGGGGTGTGATAACTCTCATTTTGAGCGTTATTTACACATCATTTGTGTGAGTTTTTCTTCCGTTTTAGTTGTGTTTTATGTTTATGTGTTCGTGTTTTTCATTTTGTTAATTTATTTTTATTTGGAGTTGTTGAGGACGTTTTATGGTTATTTGCATCAATATTTGGGGTTTTATGTTGTGCAGCGATGCCCACTGTGGGCACAGTGTGCCCACTGTGGGCACGAGCGGATTTTGCTTCGGACCAGCAGATAAAGCGATTAACTGGACAAAGGAGAGCATCTAAGAGCTGACATTCTAGTGCAGAAAAACTCAGCAAAACCATGGGCTCTAGAAGGTGGTTTTGGTATTACCCTTTGGATAATGTGAACTTTGTCCATTGGGTAATACCCATTCTTGGGGTTATAAAAGAAGGAGCTTGGGTCACTTGCAAAGGAGCTCCAAATAAAATGTAGAAGTTAATCTTTAGCTTGCATTTTGTTATCTTAGTTGTAGTTTAATTTATTGTCTTTAACTTTCTTGCATTTAATTTCCGCATTTACTTTCCGTCTAAGTTTGTAGTTTATTTTTATCTTAATGCAAGTAGTTAACAAGTATTTCATTTCTTACATTATGTCTTTTACTTTAATTATTAGCTAAGCACCATTGGGTGTGGGTGTGAACAAACTTGAGACTAGTAGGCAACACTTGGGTGTGGCTATTTGTTACTAACTCTCGAGATTGGTCACTTGAGTCGAGACTTAAACTCAACGCGGATAAGCCGATCACTTTGATGTGTTAATATTAGATCTTAGACCTCGAGAGGGGCGGATTCGAAATACGGCTTAAGTGATGCACAAAGATTTGAGAGAGTCTTTGATAACCACGTCGAGAGGCGGGTTTTGTATGATTTACTAAGGTTCAAACGCCGGTCGAGATTTATATCACAAAGAGATTTGGGTGTAAATCTCCATATTGGTAGAACTTGACGTTTAGAGTCAAACTTAATTAAATCGGCAAGATCGAGAGTCGGTAACAATGGACACTTTATGGAAACTTTGTAGGACCGGTTTATAAATCGCATGCATTTCGAGAGATCGGGCTTTTTATGAACTTTTGGTGCTATAAAGCAACTAACCATCTTGTTACTACAAAAATCTCAAGGGAACTCACATCCATACCCATTTTTTATTATTATTCTAGAGTTTAATCATTTTCCAAACCAACCAACAATATTTTCATTGAAATCGGTGTATTCTCGACTTAGGACTCGAAACTTTGAAGTCCAATCCCTGTGGATACGATCTCGGTATATTTACCACTTTATTACTTGTAGCGATCCCATTGTCGGTATATACTTGTGCCTTCATTGTGGAATTATTGTGCCCATATTTTGGATACACGATATTTAGCTATCAAGTGTGTGTGACGGCATCGGCGGAGATGGCGAGGAGGAGCTCATAGGCGGTGTGCACGATGGTCGGCGGCGACGGTGGTCCTGACGTGGTGGCGGCGGTGGCGCGACAGAGGGATTGCCTCGTCGGCCGTCCCGGTATGTGAGCTGGAACTTTCTTTCTAGCCATTGTTGGAGGAGGAGTTTGAAAAAAAGAAACTTTTGGGGTTCTTGCTGGGTTTTGTGGTTTTGAGGAAGGCGACTTCAAAAAGGAAAGAAGTGAATGTGTTCTAATTTATTCAACGCCTCCTATCCACACGATTTAAAACAAAATTAATGAACAACCCACATGGACTTGGCTTGACCCTTGATTAGAGATTTTTCATGATTGTAAAGTCCTTGGTCTGCCATTTATAGCTGGTTTTGAGGTGATGCAAGCCAAACCAAGTACAACCAAATCCTTAAAAAAATTCTATAGGTCTAAAAGGGGAGTACTTGCTGTACCATGTGAAGTGCAAATTACTGCATGCACACCCATCTTTTGTTTTCTTAAAAACCAGCCCCAACTTAACCAGAAAATTACATTTCTCCCCCTCCAAACTTATCTGTTCGAGATTAGAAGGACTGTGGGCACTGCTTGTCCACAGCGGGCAGACCGGCACTTTTGATTCAGAAAAATAAAATAACACAACAGCTAAGAAACAATATTTACACTATGTACAAGGTGGTACTCGTCACAGATTATTCGTTGTTACCCGTGGGTATGGGCACTTCATTTGGAATAAAGTGCTTGACCCGGTGACCGTTAACCCTGAAAATGCTTCCGTCTTGTGGGTTAATTAAATCGACTGTTCCAAACTTACCGACATCCGCAATGGTAAATGGCCCCGACCAACTTCGATTTTAACTTTCCGGGAAACAACTTCAACCGAGAGTTAAAAAGGAGTACTTGTTGATTTTTCTCAAAATTTCTTTTGTTAATACGCCGATCATGCCATACTTTTGTCTTTTCTTTATAAAGTTTGGCGTTCTCGTAGGCATGATGGCGTATTTCCTCTAACTCGTTTAGTTGGAGTTTTCTCTTCTTTCCGACCACTTCTTCATTGAGGTTTAATTCTTTCACGGCCCAAAATGCTTTGTACTCAAGTTCCAAGGGTAAATGACATGCTTTGCCGAAAACCAGTTTATATGGTGACAATCCTAGTGGCGTTTTAAAAGCTGTTCTATAAGCCCAAAGCGCGTCATCCAACTTAAGGGACCAATCCTTTCTATCGGGTTTTACCACTTTTTCCAAAATCGATTTTATTTCCCAATTTGAAAGTTTGGCAAGCCCGTTTGTTTGCGGGTGGTAAGCCGTTGATACCTTATGATGGATGTTGTATTTGCTCAAAACTGTGCTTAACATCTTGTTGACAAAATGAGTTCCCTCGTCACTAATTAAAGCGCGAGGTGTTCCAAAACGAACAAAGATGTTTTTATGCAAAAAGTTAATCACAGTTTTAGCATCATTTCTTGGACACGCAATGGCTTCTATCCATTTTGAAACATAATCTACCGCCACCAAAATATACTGATTATTAAAGGACATAGGAAATGGTCCCATAAAGTCGATGCCCCAAACATCAAAAAGTTCGACTTCCAAAATATTATTTAAGGGCATCTCGTTTCGTTGGGACAAATTCCCGGTCCTTTGGCATTCGTCACAACTCTTTACGAACTCAAATGAATCTTTAAAAATTGACGGCCAAAAGAAACCACATTGAAGAATTTTTGCGGCCGTTCGTTGACCACCAAAATGGCCCCCCGTAAGGTGAAGCGTGACAATCCCGCAAAATACTTTTTATTTCAAAATCCGGAACGCATTTCCTCAAAATTTGATCCGATCCTAATTTATACAAAAAAGGATCATCCCAAAAATATTGTTTACAATCATGAAGAAACTTTTTAAACTTTTGCGAGTTCATGTGGTATGGCCGAATTCCACTTGCAAGGTAATTTGCAATATCGGCATACCACGGCAATTCCTTTTCAACATGTTGTATGGCTAAAATACGTTCATCCGGAAAAACTTCTTTGATTTCATGTTTTCCCCCACTTGACACGTTCATTTCAACTCTCGAAAGATGATCGGCAACTTGGTTATTAATTCCATTTCTATCAACTATCTCAATGTCAAATTCTTGTAAAAGAAGAACCCAACGGATAAGCCTTGGCTTAGCGTCGGTTTTGTTAAAAAGATACTTGATAGCGGAGTGGTCCGTATGAACAACGACTTTTGTGCCGATCAAATAAGAACGAAAACGGTCAAAAGCAAATACTACGGCAAGTAACTCTTTCTCGGTTGTTGTATAATTTATTTGAGCTTCGATAAGAGTTTTACTTGCGTAGTAAATGGGGTGAAAAATCTTTTCTTTGTTTTGTCCCAAAACGGCACCTACCGCCCAATCACTAGCATCGCACATTACCTCGAAAGGTTTTGTCCAATCCGGTGCTATTACAATAGGTGCAGAGACAAGAGCTTCTTTAATTGTTGAAAAAGCCGTTTTGCATTCGGAAGTAAAATTAAAGGTTTGGTCAACATGCAGTAAATTACACAACGGTTTTGCAATTTTAGAAAAATCTTTTATAAAGCGTCGGTAAAATCCCGCATGTCCCAAAAAACTTCTAATGCCTTTAACCGAAGTAGGTTCGGGTAATTGCATTATTACTTCTAATTTAGCCTTATCAACTTCCAAACCTTGTTTAGAAACCATATGACCCAACACAATTCCCTCTTGAACCATAAAATGACATTTTTCCCAATTTAAGATTAAATCGTGCGTTTCACATCTTTCTAAACTTTTTCTCAAGTTATCAAGACAATTATCAAACGATGTCCCAATTACCGAAAAATCATCCATGAAAACTTCCATGGTATCCTCAATCATGTCCGAAAAAATAGACATCATGCAACGTTGAAAAGTCGCGGGAGCATTGCACAACCCAAATGGCATTCGCCAAAAAGCAAAAGTTCCGAAAGGACACGTGAAAGTTGTTTTTTCTTGATCCTCGGGAGCTATGTGAATTTGATTATAGCCCGAGTATCCATCCAAAAAGCAATAAAATTCTTTTCCGCCCAATCGATCTAGCATTTGGTCTATAAAAGGCAAAGGAAAATGGTCTTTTTTCGTGGCTAGGTTCAATTGCCTATAATCCATGCATATTCTCCACCCGGTGACGGTCCTAGTAGGGATGAGTTCATTTTTCTCATTTTTTATAACCGTGGTTCCTCCCTTTTAGGAACGCATTGCACCGGGCTAACCTAACCACTACTCGAAATGGGATAAATAATACCCGCATCGAGCCATTTCAAAATCTCTTTCTTAACGACCTCTTTCATGATGGGATTTAGTCGTCTTTGTGGTTGCACTTTGCCAATACTATTCTCTTCCAAAATAATCTTATGTTGGCAAATAGATGGACTAATCCCCTTAATATCCGCTAGGGTCCAACCTATGGCTTTCTTGTGACTTTTCAACAATTCTAACAATTTTTCCTCTTGGTCATCACTTAACTTGGAAGAAATAATTACGGGTAATTTTTCTTCCTCCATGAGATATGCATACTTAAGGTGACTAGGGAGAGGTTTTAAATCCAAGTCTGGAGCCTTAAGAATTGATGGCATTTGTGGAGGTCGATCATTAAAATCTAAATGTTCAAAAGCATCTATAACCTCCATCAAATCTTCTTCCGAAACATCATCTTCCAAGCCTATGATTGGTTCTTCATGAAAGTCTCCTAAAAGGCTAGGCTCAAAATCATCACCTAAAGTTTCAATGGCGGAACAATCTTCTAAATCACCGGTGAATTTTAGTGACTTAAAGACGTTGAAGGTTATTTGTTGGTCATTCACTCGCATGGTTAGCTCACCTTTTTGGACATCAATTAAAGTTCGGCCGGTCGCAAGAAAAGGTCTTCCTAGGATGATGGGAATATTCTTATCGGCCTCAAAGTCCAAAACTAGAAAATCGGCCGGAAAAATGAATTTATCAACTTTGACCAGAATATCTTCAATTTTTCCTTTCGGATAAGCAATGGATCTATCCGCGAGTTGCAAAGTGACAGTAGTGGGTCTTACTTCACCAATTCCTAGCTTGTTAAAAATTGACAAGGGCATGAGATTTATGCTTGCACCCAAGTCACATAGTGCATTTCCGACCTCTTGACCGCCAATGGAGCATGGGATGGTAAAACTTCCCGGGTCCTTGAGTTTCGGAGGGATTTTACAAGTAAGAATTGCACTACATTCCTTGGTTAAAGCAACCGTCTCATATTCTCCTAGTCTTCTCTTTTTGTTGAGAATGTCTTTTAAAAACTTAACATAGTTTGGCATTTGCTCGAGAGCTTCTACCAAAGGAATGTTAATATGGAGTTGTTTGAAAACGTCTAAAAACTTCTTAAACTGAACATCCATCTTTTTATCTTTAAATCTTTCAGGAAAAGGCAACTCACGTAGATCCAAGCTTGTTTGCTTTTTGCTGGGTGTGGACACAGGCTGCCCGGCATTTTTGACAGCACCAGACGGATCTGCTGTTGTAGACACAAAAACAGGGTCCTGCGGTTTTTCAACAGTAGAGAACAGTCCAGGAAAATTTTCTCTATCGAAGAGATGTGATTCTTTTTGCACATTAGGTGTGGTAGAAGATTTATCGTTTTTACGCGAGTCCTCTACGTTACCTATTTCCATTATGCTAATGGCCTTGACATGTTCCTTGTGTGGTCCTTTTGGGTTCTCGGTGTCACTAGGAAAACTCCCTTGTGGTCTATTTTTGAGCTCGGTCGCAAATTGACCAAGTTGGGTCTCAAACCCTCTCAAGGTTGCATTGGTTTGGTTTATAAAACCTTTAAGCAATGATTCGAGTGAACCGTTACCTTCCGATGCGTTTTGTTGCCTAGGAGCATGCGATTGTGAAGATTGACCATGTTGGTAATTGGATTGTTGGTTTTGATAAAATCCCGGGGGATTTTGTGGTCGGTTTTGCGGTTGACTTGCCCCGGGGGGTTGAAGTCCTTGATTTCCCGACCAAGAAAAATTCGGGTGATTCCGCCAATTCGGGTTATAAGTTTGAGAAAAAGGGCTATTTCTAGCATTTCCCAAATAATTTACCGCAGCGGGATTACCTGGACAATTATCATAATTATGACTTTCCCCACAAAATGCACACGACTCATTAATAGCTTGCGCTTGGTTTTTCTCTCCATTGATGTTTAAGTTATTTTTAACCAAGTTAGTCAAAGCAATAATTTGCGCATTTAAAGAAGTGATGGCATCAATTTCATGAACTCCCGATGCATTTGGCGTGGTGATGGCACGAGCATTTTGCCATTCGGTGTTATTGTTGGCAACTTTTTCTAAAATCTCAAATGCCTCGTTGTAAGTTTTTGAAACAAAAGCACCACCGGCCGTAGCATCGAGAATAATTTTAGCAGCATTAGAAAGACCATTATAAAATGTTTCTAATTGGATGCAATAGGGAATTCCATGATGAGGACATTTTCGAATTAAATCTTTAAATCTTTCCCATGCATCCGAGACTGCCTCGTCATTCTCTTGCCGAAAGTTCATGATATCGTGCCTAAGCTTTACATTTCTAGTTGGAGGAAAATATTTTTTTAAAAACTTTTCGGCTAAACTCGACCAAGTGTCGATGGATTCCGGTGGTTGAGAATTTAGCCATGCTTTAGCTCTATCTCTTAACGTGTAAGTGAAGAGTGTCAAACGTAAGGCTTCCGGTGTTACGCCGGGAATGCGAAAATGATCCGTCATTTCTATAAATGATTTTAAATGAGAGTGCGGATCCTCCGAAGGTAATCCTCCAAATTGACCCATTGCTTGGATCATTTGAAACATTACGGGTTCGGGTTTAAAAGCTTGTGCATTCATGTTGGGCCTAATAATACCCGACTTTAATTGCTCAAATTCGGGTGTTGCGTAGTCCCTTATTTTCCTATCTTTACTATCGGCAATACCTACCGTCGTTTCAACCGGTGGAGGTGGCGGCGGAGCTGCCATGTTTCGGTTTAAAGGTGGTGGGTTTTGCCGATTACCTCTTCTTCGTCTAGCAATAGTTCTTTCGATTTCGTTATCAAGAGGTAAAAGTTCTCCGCGTTGCAACCGTGGCATACAACACGAAGACGGTGTTTTGAAACAAGTGACACGGGCTCAAGTGATTATTCAATATCTCAGGATCTATGATCGCGCCAGTCCCCGGCAACGGCGCCAAAAACTTGATAGCTAAATATCGTGTATCCAAAATATGGGCACAATAATTCCACAATGAAGGCACAAGTATATACCGACAATGGGATCGCTACAAGTAATAAAGTGGTAAATATACCGAGATCGTATCCACAGGGATTGGACTTCAAAGTTTCGAGTCCTAAGTCGAGAATACACCGATTTCAATGAAAATATTGTTGGTTGGTTTGGAAAATGATTAAACTCTAGAATAATAATAAAAAATGGGTATGGATGTGAGTTCCCTTGAGATTTTTGTAGTAACAAGATGGTTAGTTGCTTTATAGCACCAAAAGTTCATAAAAAGCCCGATCTCTCGAAATGCATGCGATTTATAAACCGGTCCTACAAAGTTTCCATAAAGTGTCCATTGTTACCGACTCTCGATCTTGCCGATTTAATTAAGTTTGACTCTAAACGTCAAGTTCTACCAATATGGAGATTTACACCCAAATCTATTTGTGATATAAATCTCGACCGGCGTTTGAACCTTAGTAAATCATACAAAACCCGCCTCTCGACGTGGTTATCAAAGACTCTCTCAAATCTTTGTGCATCACTTAAGCCGTATTTCGAATCCGCCCCTCTCGAGGTCTAAGATCTAATATTAACACATCAAAGTGATCGGCTTATCCGCGTTGAGTTTAAGTCTCGACTCAAGTGACCAATCTCGAGAGTTAGTAACAAATAGCCACACCCAAGTGTTGCCTACTAGTCTCAAGTTTGTTCACACCCACACCCAATGGTGCTTAGCTAATAATTAAAGTAAAAGACATAATGTAAGAAATGAAATACTTGTTAACTACTTGCATTAAGATAAAAATAAACTACAAACTTAGACGGAAAGTAAATGCGGAAATTAAATGCAAGAAAGTTAAAGACAGTAAATTAAACTACAACTAAGATAACAAAATGCAAGCTAAAGATTAACTTCTACATTTTATTTGGAGCTCCTTTGCAAGTGACCCAAGCTCCTTCTTTTATAACCCCAAGAATGGGTATTACCCAATGGACAAAGTTCACATTATCCAAAGGGTAATACCAAAACCACCTTCTAGAGCCCATGGTTTTGCTGAGTTTTTCTGCACTAGAATGTCAGCTCTTAGATGCTCTCATTTGTCCAGTTAATCGCTTTATCCGCTGGTCCGAAGCAAAATCCGCTCGTGCCCACAGTGGGCACACTGTGCCCACAGTGGGCATCGCTGCACAACATAAAACCCCAAATATTGATGCAAATAACCATAAAACGTCCTCAACAACTCCAAATAAAAATAAATTAACAAAATGAAAAACACGAACACATAAACATAAAACACAACTAAAACGGAAGAAAAACTCACACAAATGATGTGTAAATAACGCTCAAAATGAGAGTTATCACTTGCGTTAGGTTTACACTTTGAATCGAACAAGCGTCTAACGATCACATTAGTGCAATCAACAAAGATGTCTCGTGACGCACTTGATTTCGGCACCGACTCCAAGCCGCTGACGCTCTACCAAGGAGAATACAGCCAATGACGAGACATATTCGATATCTTCATCGAGTCGAAGGATAACTTCGAGTTCATCTGGCGCGCTCTAACTAATGGCCCGCAACCTAAACCCATGAAGACTGTACCATCACCATAAGAAGGTGGTCAAGTTCAATATGAGGCCAAGACATACTCGGAGATGAGCGAGGACGAAAAGGGCATACAAGATGGTGAAAAGCATGCCGAGAGGTATCTTGTTCAGGCTCTACCGAATCCGATCTACACAACCATAGATAGCTACAAGGACACAGCAAAGGTCCTGTGGGATTAGGTAGAGAAAATGATGAGTGGGAGCAAAGTCGGCAACCAACTGAAGATCAATAGCTGCATTACAAAGTTTGACAGCTTCAAGCAGCGCGCCGGCGAATGTCTCTCCCAGACCTATGAACGGTTTTGTCTACTAATGAACGAGCTCCACAAGAACAAGATCAATCGCTCAAATACGGAGAATACGCTCAAATTCTTGAACAACCTCCTTCCTGAATGGAAAGTGTTTCCTTCTCAAGTCAAACACAACCACTTGATGTAGGACGTCCCAATTCACGAACTCTATGAGATGCTTCTCCAGGACGAAGATGAAGTGATGGAGATTCTGAGCAACAAGAAGTCCGCTCCCAAGTCACCTACTGATCCACTTGCTCTTGTTTCTTCAAAACGAGGCAAATCCTCCAGCCGTCGTTCCAAACGTGCCCAAGAGCCAAGTGAATCTGAGCCAGAATCTGAGGAAGAAGAGGAGAGTGATTCTGATCCTGAATTGACTGCTGTGAAGAAAGCAATGGCCTTCCTCTCTAAATCTTTCCCGCAAAAGAAGTTCTTCAAGAAGCCTACATCCAATAATCAGCGCTACTCCACTTCCTCCAACAAGCGCCATGATTATCAGGATAAATACAAAGGCAAGAAGAAAGCAGATGAGCACAAGCAGCCTGACAAGAAGGAGAATGGTGAGAAAGAAGACCGCAAGCCCAAAACGAAGAAGAAGGATGAACCCGTCACCTGCAACAACTGCGGGAAACTGGGTCATTTTGCAAAGGACTGTAGGAAGCCTGTCGTGAAGAACGCACATTACTACAAGGCCAAACTCCTGCTGGCAGAACAGAAAGAGGCAGGAGAAGCTCTCTTTGTCGAAGATGACCATTGGCTGGCTCGTTCTGATGATGAAAGCGATTCAGAAGATGGCGACGCTTTCAGGTATGTGACCCTATTTATCAAGGCTTAATCAAACAGTTTAAACCTATAGTTGGACGAATAGATTCCTATAAGGCCATCACTAATGAACAACTGCTTGAAATTAAATCATTAACTGAAAAGCTACATGTTCAAAAGCGAATAACTGAAAAGTATAAGTCCGAAAATGCTAATTTAAAAGAAAAATGTACAAGTCTTTGAATAGCACCTAAGGAGTTAAGGGCCAAAATATCTGAACTGAATCTACAGCTGGATCAGCGTAAGAATGAGAACCCAAAGATTGTTTATCAATGCTCTTCTCTTCAAATTCAGCACAAAGAAATGGTTTCCAAAATAACAGATCTTGAAACCAAACTCCACAAAAGAGGTCAAATAGACCAGACTATTCACATGAATAAACCCAAGGAACTCACATACTTCAACAAGGAATGGGGTATCGGATACGACAACCCTCAGTATTTGAAAAAGGGTATAGCCAAAAGACCGACACTTTGTCACTTTAATTGTCTTGGTATGGCTAAGAAGTATCCTGAATACCAAATCAAATGGACCGGTCCTGTTGAACTAGAGAAAGAAGAGGAAACTGAGGAATACAAGCGCAAACATACCACCAAAATGCAACTTCCTTTTTGCTACGAGCCTATGAACTACTCGTACAAGAAAAATCCAAAGAAATACCTCTTGAATGACTACTTTGATGGCTATAAGGTTGCAACGCCCAATGATTCCTCCAAAAAGGATGAGGCCCAAGCAACTGAACCCAAATCTGAGACGGACGAGTTTAAACTCTATGTCCCGCCTCTCATTTTGGAAGCAAAAATAGTTGAATTAGAGGAGTCACTCGAGAAGGAAAGATCATGTTTTCAAAAGGAAAAGCAAGCGCTCATAACCGAACTTGAGGAACTTAAATCCGTAAAAACCGAGTATGTGTCAGATGAAGGACAGGAATTCCTTCGGAACAAGATCGATCGGCTCACATCAAAACTGTCTGCTTTGGCAACAGAAGCGATGAATGAGCATGTTAGAAACGGTCAACTTCAAGAGAAGATTGACCTACTCCAAGAAGAAAAGACGATTTCACCCGAATCTTCCTCGGACTCGTCTGACACATCCTCGTGCAAAGCTTTCATTGGCAAGACATCTTCACTAAACGGTAAAGGGTCACAAGATGAGTGTGTTCCTCACCTCCCTCGATAAGCACACCGACACAAAGTGTTCCTCACCTCCCTCGACCAATCCAAGTCCATCAATTGCGGATATAGATTTTTCCAAATTTATGAATTCCGAGGGTAGTTCTGATGAAGAGTTTGAATCGTTTCCTTTCGACAAACCTCTTCCAAGTCATACCGACTTTCTTTCGCCTGCGGTAAATCGCCCGATCAATTTTCAAAAAGGCGAATGTTCTACAAAACCAACGACCCCGGCTGTGATCAAGGTTTCTAAAAATAATTCTTGTTCTAAAAAACAATCACAACCGCAGCAAAAGACCGGTCGATCGACTGATAAACGTCATGTTAACTCAACCTCTGTTGACCATACTGTTAATGATGTTTCAGATAAAAATGATCGGGCTAAACAAGACAAACCAAAGTGTGTAGGCAAGGAATCTATAGAGGAAAATGCAGCATCAAAGTCATTTAATACTGTCTTTTATCCTAGAATGAACAAGAATGATTGTGCTTTGAATTATAAGAATCGCTTTGTTGAACAAGAAGTTAATTTTCCTATTAAACTTTATTCTATTCAGCAATTAATTCAATTATCGCATGATTGTTTGTGTTGTTCTAGTTGTGGTTGGAATGACTTTGATGACATTAGAAATTTAACTGATTGGTTTGGTTCTTATCACGTCTATAATTCAAAAGTAACTCGCAAACCCCGTAAAAACAAACAGAAGCCCAATTCAAAATGGGGTCCCCAATCAGAGGTTAAACCTAAACAAGAAAGGAAACCCATTTCAAAATGGGTTCCCAAAACAGAGGTTAAACCTACACCCAAAAGGAAGCCTGCTTCAAAACAGGTTCCTCAGCCAGGTGTCAAACCTAACCCTCCAGGACCCATTTTCAAATGGGTACCTAAAGTCCGTTAATCTCTTTTTGCAGGACGGTCATGTGTGGTACTTAGATTCTGGATGCTCCAAGCACATGACCGGGAGGAAGGAGCTGCTCACAAACTACAAGGAAAAATACTGCAGAGACGTGAGATTTGGGAACGATGACAAGGCGCCGATTCTGGGCTACGACGACATTGTCCAAGACAAGATCACAATAAAGAAAGTCTCATACGTCGCGGGATTGGGACACAACTTGTTCAGCATCGGCCAATTCTGCGATAAAGATCTTGAGGTCAGATTCAAAGCCAAAAGGTGTAGCGTCTGCACTGACGACGGAACTGAACTACTGGTTGGTACGTGAAAGACCAACCTCTACACCATCGACCTCTCAACCCTGAAGACCGATGATTCTGTCTGCCTGATGTCAAAGGCTAATTCTCAGCAAGCGTGGATTTGGCACCGACGTCTCTCGCACCTGAACTTCAAGAGTATCAACAAACTAGTGCTAGGCGGACACGTGATAGGCATGCCCGAACTTTAATTCGTGAAGGATCGACTCTGCGGGGCATGCGAGATGGGGAAGATGAAGTGAGCGACGCTCAAGCCGAAGGCCGCTCCGAGCACGTCCCGGTCCCTCGAACATATCCATATGGATTTGTGTGGACCGATGCGTGTTCAAAGCATCAACAAACGAAAGTACGTCCTGGTGATGGTGGATGACTTCTCACGCTACACTTGGGTAAAGTTCCTGCGCTCGAAGGTCGAAACCCCGGAGCTGATTATCAACCACTTGAAGACCATACAACTGAACCTTCGACAGCAGGTTCAGACCATCAGGACCGACAACGAGACAGAATTTAAGAATCAAACGGTGAACGAATACCTGACATCCGTCGGTATCTCGCAAACCTTCTTGGCCGCACGTACTCCTTAGCAAAATGGAGTGGTGGAAAGACGCAACCGTACCCTCGTCGAAGCCGCTCGCACGATGATGTCACATTCAAAGCTGCCTCTAATTCTCTGGGCTGAAGCAGTGTCAACTGCCTGCTACACGCAAAACTGCACGATCGTCAACAAGCGGTTCAACAAGACGTCGTACGAGATCATGAACAATCACATTCCGAACATCAAGTACTTCCACGCGTTCGGATGCACGTGCTACGTCCTCAGCGATAAAGATGATCTCGGGAAATTCAGTCCGAAGGCAGACGAAGGAGTTTTCATAGGATACTCCATGCAGGCTAAGGCGTATCGCGTTTACAACAAACAGACAAAAACCGTTCTTGAGAGTGTAAACGTGACATTCAACGAAGCCACGGATTTGGCTTCTGACCAACTCAGTTCAGAACCCGGTTTAACTGGCGTGCTAGCTTCTGAACTTTCACGTTCGGGATCTGCATAACCAATAGTAAATCCAAATCATGCATCTATGTCGAATGCTCAACTTTCTGATTTAGATTTACTGTTTCAATATTTTTAGGATGATTTGTTTAACGTTCCTACCCTTCGTGTCTCAGCGCAACCATGAATTGAAGCTGCTCAAATCGAGGACTCGGCGAAAATCTCCGGTCCGCCACCTTCGACGAGCACTCCAACGATCACTTTGGAGACACCTCAGCCCTCAAATGCCACATCATCATCAACTGATACAACCATCCCCCCGGAGGAACCATTATAAAACCTGGAGATCGCTCCTGACGATTCGTCCTCGACTACACTAGTAGATCAACCTCTGAATTCCCTGGAACCAGAAGTTGTTCAAACTTCGACGAATCCTGCCAAGTCTCCTCTGAGAAACCAACCTGCTACACTTGAAGTTGTTCAAGACCTTCCAACTGGTGGCTACGTGGATCCGAACACCTCACACTCAACTCAACAGCCGCTTCCACACACCACCAAAAGGACCAAAGCTCATCCCCTACACCAGATTATCGGTGATCCCTCTACACCAGTAACCACGCGAGGCGTATCGGCCAACTTCTGCCTCTTCTCTGGATTCCTGAGTAGATCGAGCCTACAACCGTCTCCGAAGCATTAGATGATCCGGAACGGGTCATGGCCATGCAAGAGGAACTCAATCAATTTGAGGCTCTCAAAGTATGGCGACTTGTCCCACGTCCAAAGCACAAGACGGTGATCGACACAAAATGGATCTTCAAGAACAAGAAGGACGAGGATGGTATCATCGTGCGGAACAAGGCGCGTCTTGTGGCTAAAGGATACCGTCAACAAGAAGGGATAGACTACGATAAGACATATGCTCCGGTTTCCATAATCGAAGCCATATGTATGTTCCTTGCTAACGCCGCGCATAAAAACTCCACAGTCTACCAAATGGATGTGAAGACCGCGTTCCTCAATGGCGAGATCAAGGAAGAGGTGTACGTATCGCAATCGGACGGGTTCGTGGACGACAAGAAGCCTAATCATGTCTACATTCTAGACAAGGCACTATACGGCTTGATGCAAGCTCCACGGGCCTTGTATGATACATTGTCTAAGTTTTTAATAAAATCGGGATTTTAAAGAGGTAAAATCGATACAACCCTATTTATTAAAAGCGAAAAAGGTCATATAGTGTTGGTTCAAGTGTATGTCGATGACATAATTTTCGGTTCTACTAATCCACTGTATTGTAAGAACTTTGCCACGTTAATGGGACAATATTTTAAAATGAGTATGTTGTGTGAGATGAATTTTTTCCTTGGTCTTCAAGTTAAACAACTATGGACCGGGATATTCATAAATCAGGCTAAATACATCCGGGATATTCTTCAGAAATTCCTGATGGAACAGTTCTCACTAATGAAAACTCCCATGGCACCCGGTACAAAGTTACACGCCGATCCTAATGGAAAGGATGTGGACACAAAAACGTACCGGGGAATGATCGGTTCTTTAATGTACCTAACTTCTAGTAGACCGGATATCATGTTTTCAACATTTCTCTGCGCCCGGTTTCAGTCAGAACCTAAGGAGTCTCATTTAATAGCTGTTAAACGAATATTTCGTTATTTGAGAGGTACTACTGATCTTGGCTTGTTGTACCCGAAAGAGACAGGTTTTGAACTTTCCGCATATTCCGACGCGGACGACGCGTGCAACATGATGGATCAGAAGAGCACATCGGGACACGTGCAATTCTTGGGCGACAGTTTGGTGAGTTGGGCATCCAAGAAGCAGGAATGCGTCTCTACGTCGACTGCCGAGGCGCAAAACATGGCCGCCGTAAGCTGTTGTTCACAAGTTATCTGGATGCGCACGCAACTCAAGGATTACGGTTTCACATACACCAAGGTGCCCATCTACTGCGAATCAAAGAGCGCCATTGCAATATCCAGCAATCTGGTCCATCATACAAAGACGAAGCATATAGACGTTCGGTACCATTTTATCTAGGATCACGTCGAAAGAGGTACAGTCGAACTCAACTTTGTGAATACAGAACAACAGTTAGCAGACCTGTTTACCAAACCCCTGGATGAAAAACGCTTTAATTATCTAGTGTCCAGGTTAGGTATGCTGAATCTGAAGATTTGATCTGATTGTGTACCCGATACAAGTTCCATACATCTACGAGAAACTGTCTATTCATCATCTATTGGTTACACTCCAGATGATTGATTATACACTTTCTCGCATCTGTATTCTACTTGTATCAGTTAAATCTATGTATTAATTATGTAGATTTCGTCTGTTTGCTTTCTTTTAACGTGTGTTTCCTTTTATGTTTATTGTTGTCGTCTACTTTCTGTGATTATATCTGTGCTTTTGCATCTTTGTTCATGTGTTCAGGGGGAGCACGAACAAGTATCAGGTAAGTATATTCTACTTTTGAGGGGGAGTGTCACACAACTGTTTTAACTTCCTAAAGATTCTTCTAGTGTGGCAACTCCATTGTGCTTCCTATCACACTACGTGCACATTCCGAGGGGGAGCAAATTTCCATTTGTTCATCATTTGAGGGGAAGCGACACACAGTTTTTCTTTAAATGGGTCAAAGTTTTTTATGTGTGTTCGTCTCTCCATTGCACTCACATGCACTATCCGAGGGGGAGCAGAGAAATCCCCAATGTCAGTTCGAGGGGGAGCGAGAAAAGGTTATCTCAAAGCCAAAATGAAATAATTTTTAAAGAAATTTGAATGAACAAGGGAAATTTTATCAGAAATCACCAAGTGTCCGGACGGGTTCCCGGAAACCAATCTGTCCGGCTAGGTTTCCGGACCGGACACTATCCGGACGGGATAGGTTTTCAGGTAAGACCCATCCGGATTGTTTGACCCTATATAAAGGAATCCGGAACAATCCCTATTCATTATTTCTGGAAAGTTCAAAATATCACAAAACCCTCTCGCACACCCATCACTCGGAAACCCTTTGTTTTTGCCATTTTACATCGACTTCGACATCTAAACACAGGTATGGTCCTCTTTTCTATATCTCGATCTCGATTATGCTTGCTTCACGCACTTACTCGCACAAAGCGACCACTGGTATGGTCGATTAAGGGTTTCCGAAACCTATTTTGACATCGATTTAGGTTCGACTTGTTCTATGCATGTTTAGTCTCTAATCTTCTTATTGTGTGGCATATTACATCGATTCGACCTTGATAGAATACATCTATTTAGGTTTGGGGCTTGATTTAGACAGATTGAACAAAACCGGATGTCGTCCGGATAGTTTCAAACTATCCGGACACATTCAAATCATCCGGAAAGCCACATAAGATTAGATATTTTATCCGGACACATGTCACATCCGGTAACCCTAGTTGTCCGAAAACCTCAGGGTTTCCAGTAAGTTCAACTATCCGGTTTGTGAGTGTTGTCCGGAAACCTTTCTCATCCGAAAACCCTAATTGTCCGAAAACTCTCATAGTTTCCGATCAGTCTAACCTATCCGGTAACCCCATTTGTCCGGATACTCTTGTTGTCCGGATTGTCTCACTTTGTCCAGATTCCATGTTTGTCCGGAAACTTCACCTTGTCCGGACACCTTGCCTTATCTGGAAATAAATGCTAAGTCTTGATACTATGTGTGTCCGGATACTTTGTGTTTCCATATGATTTATGTCTGGACACTTCTACTTCCAACAGTCCAGTACCCTGTTTGTACCTGCCAGTCCTCAATCAGATTCAGATTGAGCCGATATTTTGCAAAGGTACGCATCGACTGTAAATTGATCCGTCCACACACTAATATTGTTTCTTTCAGGTATACTAATGGCAGATCAACAAGAACAACCACCACAGAATATTCCTCCTTAAGAGGAATTCATCGACGAGGAAGCTGACAATGCTTTGGTCCAACCAGACCATGGCATTGAAATCGAGGCCAACAATCACCAATTGGACGCTTCCGAGTTCCGACCACAACACCGTGTGGTCGTAGACATTCTTCTCAGTCACCCTCTCCGCGAGGCACTCACCGCAACGGCCGACGTTCCCGTTCTTTACATATACCAAGTCTGGCTCTCAGCTCAAGTCGTCACGACTGCCAACTCTCAGACTATCACAACAAGGATCGACAATCACCCTTTCATGCTCACACCTGAGTCGTTTCGCCGTCTGCTATCACTGCCTGAAGCCACTGCCGGCGGTCATCAAGCCTACGACCCCGTGATCAATGACACGACGCTATGTGCCGAAGTCCGAGCACTCGGATACAACCATGCCCTCGATCGTCCATCAGCATTCAACCGCAAGTTTCTAGCACTCATCTGGTACATGTTGTTCACAATACTGAATATGTGTCTTTCATCCAGATGGAGGGGCATAGATCAATGTACAGGCGACTTCCTACGGCTCTTCCATGTCGTATGCTATAATAGGCACATACACTATGCGATGGTGATATGGCGCGAATTAGTTCAAGCCATCCGACAGATCGGTGGGACAAAGCAGAAAAAGTTCCTACCATTCCCACGATTCCTCTCGCTGGCTGTTCGATAGCACATGGACGCGAATCCAGGGATACCGCGACGCCTTAACCATCCGGTATGTCCTCCTTTTCATTTACGTCATTTTGTGATTCGAAACCCGTCCGAAGCCAGAGCCATTCCCTTACCTGAAGCCTTACTGGCACATGTGGACCCCAATACACCGAGTGTGTTAGAATATAGGAGAGTGTTAGGAGCTCCCATGGTCCAGAGCCGAAGGGACCTCCCCAGGGACATAGACCTGAGAGGCGTGAGGGTCCAAGGACTAGAGGAGGTAGAGTCCGGGTAGCTGGGGCTCCCGGTCGGGGTGTGTTGAGAGTACATGGGAGGGGAACCGGCTCGGGCGGTGCATTGGGTACGCATGCTAGTACCACCCATTCCAGCTAAGCCGGAACTACCCAACAACCCCTCGTTCAACCCACCAGAACCACAACTGAAGCCGGACCGTCGACTAGATTACACGAGGTCCCGGTTGTCACTGCCCCTCTACTCGAAGAGGATCCCGACACAGACACAATAGAACTGATGTCACCATTTACCCAGGTCAAAATTGTCGAATCCGACACTGACACCGATACAGATCTAGCCATCCGTGCATCCCTGATTCCACCCCGTATCAGTCGTCGACCTCCAATGACTGAAGGATCTCCTTCTGCCTCACCCACACCCCCATCGTTCCTATATCCCAGCCTATTACGGGAGACACAAGGAGAGAGGAGGGAGTATTAGTTGAAAATCTTGAACAGGCAAGTCGAAGAGAATGGGGATCAAAACAAAATCAAGAGAGAACGAGCATTAGGACTTGAGAGGCTTGTGAGCGACCCCAAACCAGCGTTAGCCAGGTAGCTACATCTGCTATCGTGTCTCATCCGTTGGGACACAGCATTGAAGAAGTCGCCATGGACCTAGCGGCGCAATTGCACAACCTCCCAAGCCACTCACCCATCTCTCAACAGATGGGTGTTTCACTTTCGCACGGGGATTTAGCACAACATCTACCGATCTCTCACTCGGAGAGTATTGGTATTGAAACAAGAGACCAGCCTCCCCCGGTCTCGACTTTTTTCGATGCACGTTCGAGTCTAGAGCCACTTGATTTTATACATTCTTCGGCTAGGACACAGGACGAGACAACGACCATCGGTGTTCCTCATGACCCGATCGGAACTTCCGTAGTGTCTTTGCCTTTAAGCGGAACGTAAGGATCGAAAGGAAATCCTACCACGGCCACACCATTACCATCCATGAACGTAGGTGGTACTACCTCAACGGTAGCTACCTTAACGGGTAATCTAAGTGATCCCGGAGTTAAGTTACCGACGTTTTGTCAAGGGAATCTCTGGACGGCGCCCTAAAGGCTGTCCGCGAGGCAATGGAGCAGCGATTCACCGACGAGCTCGACAAAATAAAGAGCTTGATCAAAGGAAAGGAGTAGATCTTCGAAACCGAAACCGCTCCAACACATCCACCGGCTCCCGTTCAACCATCTTACTCGGTGGATACTCTAATAACAATACTTCTAACTCAACTGCTTCAACACACTGACACCGACACATCAACTGAAGCAGACCTGGTAGCAGTTCTACGCTCCCAGGTATCTGCTCCAACCTCATCCATGACTAACCGCTTAGACCAGCTTGATTCGACTCTCAAAGACGTTAAGAAATCCTTAGACCTTTTGTTCGAAAGGGTCACCTCACTCGAAGATACATGTAAGAGTCAGGCTGGCGGACTCAAGAGACGACACGATGACCAGGATGATCCTGATCACCGTGAGGCAGAGAACAAGAGACAAAGACTGTCTGAGTCCGAGCCAATCCTCACTGAAACAACAGCAACGGTTCAACCAGAACCATCAACTATGGCAACTGCAACCGAAGACCAACCTGAAGCCTAGTTGAGTTTAGCTGAAATGGAGATAGACCTGGATATCTCAGACGAAGAAGACCCGATGGTTGAAAAGCCCGAGGGAGACTCTCAGGCGCTGATCGTATACACTGCTCCAGAAGGGGATGCTCTTTACCTGATTGATCCAGATTCAGAGATTGACACAGAAGCTAAAAACGCATGAAATCAAAAAGCCACCAGTGCGATAAACTTCGAGGTAAATCTCATATTTCCCACCGATGCCGACGACGATATCGACTACAACTAGTTCCTGCTACAAAATCTGTACGGTACACCTGCCCACACTTCACAAAACCTCGAGACTTCTACTGCTATACCTCCGACATCTCTTCAACAACCGGCAGCTTCTGATCAACCTCCTCCTCCACAGCAACAAATCCGATGGGAGAAGATTATGATCCTTATTCCTCACCTGGAGGAATCTCTGAAGAAGCTATTTGTTCATAGGTTACGCCCGATCGAGCCAACTTTCTACCTTGGGATTTCCATGTTCGACAAGGAATACCAAAGCCAGTACGTTAATGCAATGAAACGGTGTCTACCAGTTAGCCAAGTCCAAACAAAGCACAAAATCACTGAAGTGCTCAACATCCAAACCGGACGAATCCTTAGAGTCATGTTTCCAGTATTCACCGTACGGCGGGAAGACGGAAATGAATGGAGATTTTCCGAAGCTGACTTTAAGAACCTCAGACCGTTCGACTTTCATGCTATACTGAAAGATCTCCGAACCAGAACCATCCGACCACTTCATGTTACCAAAGCGCTCGAGGCTGTTCGTCGATCCAACTCCACAAAGTAATGATTTCTTACATCACAGACTTCCAAATGGGAATCGAGCACAGAACCAAGAAGATAAACCTGCTGAAACCGAATCTGAAAGCACCCGAGCTGAAGATGTATCCCGAGAACTCACTCCTTCTAGAACCAGAATTTGGGATAGTATACCTCAATGATCAGAAAGAAAAGAGGTTTCTCCGCTTCAGCCAGGTCGACAGATTCTGCGATGGTACGCCCCAGAAAGTCAGAGATGCTCTTCAAAACATCATCACCCACGAATCCAAAAATCGAAAATCATCGTTTGTCTACAACTCAAATGAGATAACCTCTCAAGAAGCCTTATAAGTAATTGAAGACCGCATCGACTACCGCCGAGCCATCCAAAGTTTTGAGATCTACTTTGCGCTCTGAAAGAGATACGTCGAGAACTGGCGCGAACTCGAATTTCAATTCAAAGGGGGAGATTATTAGGGATAAAATCTGTTGAATAGAAGTTCAAGGGCTTAATGTGTAAAAGGAGTATTCTGGGCTTAATTGTGTAAACGGGCCATGGACCTTAGTGTATTAGGCCTAGATATAAATAGCCTATTATGTTTAGAAAATTAGGCTAATCGTCACAATCGTCATGATCATTCATATTATCATATTGTAATTCTTTGAAAGCATTAAGCAATATATGGATGACCAGTTGAAATCTTATTGATTGTTTCTACTTATTGATTTCTACTGATTGTATGCACTAATCTGGAACTCTGGAACTCTCAGTTTTAACCCTAGGTGTTTTGGGTAGTTCTTCAGGGGGTGTTGGTGAGTGTAGGTTAGGTTTTGCTTGAGGTGATCAGGGTGTTGGGGATGGGATATCTTCAGATTGTTTAGTTTCCACAGAGGTGGGTGTTGCCTATGTGGTCTTCTTAGGTGAGTTGGTTGGTGAGTTGGTTGGTTGGGATTGTATCTACTGAAGGGGCTGGATTGCCAGAGGTTGGCTTATAGATGATCTGCCCTTGTTCTCCTTGCTCTCCTCCTCATGATGGTGTGAGGATCCATCAGAACCATCCTCAGAGTCATCATGCTTCCTCTGATCTTTCTTTTCCTCAGTTTGACAGGTGGTTGGAGGCGTTTTGGGTTGACCTGGCTCTGCTGCAATCATCTTTGCACACAAGTCATCGCAGATTCCAAGAAGGTAGGTGACCTCTGCCTTGGACTTGAAACGAAGATTGCCAACACTCGCTTGAAAGTCTTTGACGTAGGAGTCGTTTACTGCTGGGAATGCTTTAATAAACTCGGTGATCTCAATTAGTACACCCTGGCCCAACTCTCTCAGATGAGCTCTGGTAATATAATCTTGAGGCTTCAGAGCTTGCATTTGCTATGTCATAGTTTCCTTCACTTGCTCCAAAGCTTTGCGTAGATCAGCAGGAGTTAAGGCTGGAGTGACAGAGAATGGTGGCTTTGGCAGGGCTTCTGCAATAGCTCTGGCTTCCTTCAACGTTTTAGGTAACTGCTCGATAGAAGCTTAAGTGGCAGAGGAAGCGGCGTTCTGAGCAGAGGTACTCTTTAATGAATTGAGCATTGAAGTGTGACCCTGAACTTCTGTGGATATGTTCTGGAGTTTGCTTGACAGATCTTCCAGGACCTTCTCTGAGTTATCTGCAAGAGAACTTACTAAGTTTTTCAACTCAGTAATTTGGTTGGTCATAGAGGTGACGAAGGTTTGGAACTCATCCTTCGTGACATGCAAACCTGGTGTAACCTCTGCGGGAACACATCCTTCCGTAGAGTGGATCTCTGTTCCTGAGGTGCCTGCTTTCGATCCTGCATTGAAGTTGAGATGACAGGACTTCCATCCAATCCTCAAGAAGAGGCTTTATAAGTCTCTACCTCTAAGGATGTTCTGTCAAGGATCTTACTCTGATCTACTCCAGAGGTAGGGACAGAGGGAACCTTGTGTTGACTCGGGGATTTGTCTAGAATCTTTTCGTCTTTGTGCTCTCTACGATCCTCTAAAAAGCGGTTTGTTTCTATATGCATGTGTGTGTCAGAGGAAACGAATTCCTCTGTACAGATTTCTTGTGTGACATGGGGCGACTTGTCACTTGAAAGATTAGTGTCCTTTTGATAGGACACCATCTGTTGGGTTTCCCCGGTTTGTGTGGGCATAAAGGATGAAAAAGGTTCCTCTGGCTAGTTGGCTTGGGGAGGGTTCGAGCTGTGCGACTCTTGTTCAATAATCTCTTCTGCCACTAAACTGGCGAGATTAGCAATGTTGGTAGCACAAGGAGGGAGTAAGGGGTATGTGCCTTTGCTAACACCAACATCTTTTTCACTCATGTCTACTCCTAAGTGTCCTAGTACTTCTGGGGTAT
Source organism: Saussurea involucrata (assembly GCA_033807775.1). Classification (NCBI taxonomy): domain Eukaryota; kingdom Viridiplantae; phylum Streptophyta; class Magnoliopsida; order Asterales; family Asteraceae; genus Saussurea; species Saussurea involucrata. The sequence goes on along the minus strand of CM066327.1, from coordinate 90,519,033 downwards.
TTATGCGGGACTCTACCTCTTTATCCCATAATTCCTCTATAGCCTCTATTTCTTCTGTCTTCTCAAGATTTGGATCATATTCTGTTATAGGAGAGGCAATAGGTTCTGTTCTAGCAGAGGTGTCTGGAGTCTCTACTATTGGGTCTTCACGAGGTTCCTCTGCTAGTTCGACATCTTCGTCGATGTCTGCGATTGTGAAGTCTGGGGCATTGAAGATCGGGGCATCATTTGCATTCTACCCAGAGGTATCCAAGGTGGTGTCCATTTGGGTTCTCTCTAATAATGAAGCAAAGGTTTCAACAAGAGGTTCCTCTGTCAATTCTGGGATGGTGGAGGGTTGAGTTTCAGCTTTTGCAAATCGCAGAAGGGTTGGGGAACGTAGTTCAGGTTCTGCTTGGATCACATCCTCTACAGTTGTTTGCAGAGGTGACTTGGGTTTGTGGGTCTTTCTCTTCATTGCCTTGGATGCACCTTCCTCAGGGGTTTTGGTTTTCCTCTTTTTCTTTTTCTCCCTCTGAGGAAAGGGAGCAGAGGATTCAACGACCGTTTGTTTTGGTGGTGGGTTGGCAGGGATTGCAGAGGTTGCTTCTTCTGTGGGTTTGGCCTTAGTGGCTTTCTTCTTTTTGGCAACTTGCTTGGGTGGTTGAGGAGGTTGTTCAGTCACTTGGGTTGGGGCGGCAGAGGTTGCTCCCTTGGACCTATCTCTCATCACTCTCTCTACCTTAAGCATATGCTTCTCGAAGGCTACTTTCCACTCTTCCTCTGTCATTCTTTCCACTACCTCTGTACCTACGGAGACACCTAGGCGTGGGGGGGTCATAGTTCTTGGTTTTAGAGTCCTATGTACACGTATGTACTCTTCGGCTAACTCTCTGTCGGTTGCATACACCATCCTTTTCTCACTAAGGGGTCTGCAGTGTGGGTAACCAGTAACATGCTTGGTGGGGATCATCCTCTGGAGAGGATAGGTTTTTACCATTAGTCCTTCAAGTGGCCTTATTTCACCATCGAGCAGAGGTTCCAGGATAATCCCAAGTATCCTTTAGAACTATAGTAAAGTAAGTTTTCCCTTTGCCTTTTGTGTGTATTGTTTGTGTTCCACTGTGGCAACCAATTCCTGCAGAATTAGTCCTGTGTAGTCCAAAGGAAGGTCATAGTAGACACCATACATGATAGAGAGGATTTGATGCGAGCTCTGATCAGGACTCCCAGCCTTTCCTGTCAGGCATCGGTTTAGGATTGAGAATAGGGTGTTCCACAAAGGAGGGATGCAGTGTATTCGGAAATCGTTCCTCTTAGTCAATGGTTCATTGTATCCTAGCATAAGTGCAAAGTCATAGAGCTCTGCATCGGTTGGTTCTTCTGCATACTGCTTGATTCCTAGCAGACCTCTGGTGGGTAGTTTAAATTCGAAGGAAATCATTTTTCTGTTGATTCCTATTGTCAGGTTCTTGGAATTGTCAGGTTTTGATACATATCCTATCACATAGTTCAGTTCTTCGTCAAAATGGCAGCTCTGCCAGATCTGGTTCAGGTATCTTGCAGGGATGTTTTTCATGTTTCTGGTTAAGAGGTGTCTTAGAGGGTGGTTTTCCAGAATATTGATAAGGATGGCTTGTTCTTGTCCAAAGTTATTTTTGTTTAGAACCACATAGTGGTTGTTTGGTTTCAGGGGTAAGGGGTTTTCAAACCATTGATTGTCGATGAAGTTTTGCAGGTGGGTTGTTGGTTAATGATGAATTGAGTCTGCACTATTTGAATGCTGTTCCTGGTTCTTAGCTACAGATGGTGTTTGGGAATGCTCAGATGGAGCTAGGGAGTTAGCAGGTGAAGTGTTGGAAGCCATTGGAGCTTGTTCTTGAAAAAATCTTGAAGAAATAAGAAGGAAAATGCAGGTTTGCACATTAGAATTGCAGGTTCGCCAGAGTAATTAGAGAGAGAAATGCTTGGAAAGTAGGAGAAGAAGGGTAAAATTGGGTTTTATAGAGGGCTAAATGGTTAAGTTTTAGGCGGTAAAAACTTTATTACATAACCCTTTGGCATTCGTACCGAAGTGTGTAGTCGTTTGGCGACGGTTCAGTACAGGCGATACGACTCAAGTCCAATCAGAGGGTGCCACGTCACAGAAGGCGGTGCACGATGGAACGTCGTGCGCCTCCCATTAACTCCACGTGCGTGGCAGTTGATAAACCCAAATGGCTGTCATTCAGGAAATGACCCACACCTCAAACTCTTTCAGAACACATAAGTGTTTGAATTCACATTAGCTCTGTGGTGGAGTGAGCTTCTGTGGTCTGAGGTCTTTTTCAACTTTCACAAGATTGCACCTTTGCTTTACCAAAAAACATTTGAAAAGGTAATGAGATGATCAAGAGAGTTTCCACATGTAATTGTTAATCACGGAGATCTCTATGGCACATAGGCTCTGTCAAACTTGACAGAGGCTCTATGACCAAAAATTTCTATTTATGGACATCGCTCAAAATATTTTGATCATCCAAAATTTTGACTAGTTTAAATAGGATTTCAAGGACATATTTGGAAAATGGTGTCTAAGAAAAATGTTTTGGAAAAGGGTTTGTGCAATGGACTTACTAAAGGTTTCTCTCTTCATTCGGCTTGATCTCTTTCATCTGTGGATTTGTTCGAACACTATAGTTTTTTGGCCCCCCCTTGAATGATCAGCTTATGTGGATCATTGGAAGGTCTTTTTCTGCTCCCCCTTGATCTATGCTTGGGTCAAAATGGTGATAAGTAGTGCATAGAACATAGATCAGTTGCTAAGAAAGCTATGTGGCAGAACAAAGGCTCTATGATATGTCACAGAGGCTCTGTTGATTTCAAAGGTCTTTAAGAAAGATTTTTACATACTGAAAGTCAAAAAATATTTACATATATACAACAGGAAGTATTTACACTTACATAGGATTCATTGATCATCTCATATTTAGCACGCCCAACTTACCAACCAAGAATAGAAATCTTTTCTCGTCTAAGGCTTGGTGAATAAGTCGGAAAGCTGAAATTTTGTGGGCACGTAGTACATTTCAAGAAATGGTACCTGATGTCTATATTCTTTGTTTTTTAGTGTTGTACAGGATTGGCAGTGATTGGTATTGTGCTTTTGGAATCACAGAGGATGGGTATCTTATCAATACTTAGACCATAGTCTTTTAGCTGAGTTCTCATCCACAGAACTTGTGAACAGCAGCTAGCAGCAACAACGTATTCAGCTTCTGTGGTAGATGTAGACACACAATTATGCTTCTTTGAAATCTAGCTTACTAGCTTACCACCTAGGAATTGACAACTCCCAGAGGTACTTTTACTGTCTAACTTGCATCCTCCATAGTCTGAATGTATATAAGTCGTTAGATCAAAGCCAGAGTTCTTTGGATACCATGGACCAAGATTCTTGGTGCCTTTAAGGTATCTAAAGATTCTCTTGACAACATAGAGGTGAGATTCCTTGGGATTTGCTTGGAATATTGCACAAAGGCATGTGGCATACATGATATCTAGCCTACTAGCAGTTAAGTTTAGAAGTGACCCGATCATGCATCTGTAGGGTTTGCACTCGACAGAATTTTCCTCTAGATTTGAGTGTAACTTAGATCCAGTGGCCTTGGGGGTTTTCATGACAGAGCAATCAGAGAGTTTGAATTTCAAAATAATGTTAGAGACATATTTTGATTGATTGATGAAAATTCCATCTGATGATTGTTTGACTTGAAGCCCGAGGAAGAAAGTTAATTCTCCCATCATGCTCCTTTCAAACTCACTTTGCATGAGTTTTTCAAATTCTTTGCATTGATTTGTATTAGCAGAGCCAAAAATAATGCCATCCACATATATTTGGACAAGTAGGATCTCATCACCTTTTCTTTTATAAAACAAAGAGGTGTCAGTAGTACCTCTTTCGAAACTATTGACAAGAAGGAAGTTTGAGAGTCTTTCATACCATGCTCTTGGGGCCTGTTTAAGTCCATAAAGAGCCTTATCCAGATAGTAGACGTAATTGGGATATTTTTCACTCTCAAATCCTGGTGGCTGTTGAACGTAGACTTCTTCTTGAATCTGCCCATTTAGGAAGGCATATTTGACATCCATTTGATATACCTTAAATCCTATATGGGATGCGAAAGCTTAGAATATTCTTATAGCTTCGAGCCATGCGACAGGGGCAAAGGTATCATCGTAGTTGATGCCTTCTGCTTGATAGTATCCTTTAGCCACCAATCTTGCCTTGTTTCTTATGACCACTCCATCCTCATTCTTCTTGTTTCTAAAGACCATTTAGTCCCTATAGCTGTTTTGCCTCTTGGCAGGGGTACTAGAGTCCATACTTTGTTTCTCTCAAATTGAAGAAGCTCCTCTTGCATTGCTTCTACCCAATTTAGATCATCTAGGGCCTCAAAAACATTATTTGGTTCGATCATACTGATAAAATTTGTGAAGAAACAAAAGTTAGCAGTTGTTGATCAAGTCTTGACATCGTCGGAAGGACTTCCAATAATTTGGCTTTAAGGATGATCCTTTGTCCACTTGGACATTCTTGGAATATGGTCATTTGAAGCATCGAGTTGAACTTCTGTAGGGATGCTTGATTGTTCATGCTTACCCTCTATCGTTGTAGGGACTTCTTTTGTACTTGTGGGTTGTATCTCCATGAGAGTTGGGACAAAATCCTCTGTAGATGTAGAATTGGAATCCTCATTCTTCTCTGGTGTTGATTCCTCTCTAGTCACAAGATTTGGATCCTCTTGATCTTCTGTTGTGGAGATTTTGTTTATAGTATCCTCTGCGTGCTTCCCCTCAATAGTTGTACATGCACAATTAGTGGAAGAGTGTGAAGTATTCGAGGGACCAGTTAAAGATATACCTTGTGTTGCCTGGTCTGCAGAGGGTGGTTCTCCAGAGGTTCTGTGACTCATTATAGAGGAATCATCTTCGCCATTGAACCTGTCTTTAAATAACAGTTTTAACTCTGTTTGTTGTGAAGTTGAGACGCTAGAGGCTTCATTGCTTATCCCGAGTTTTGAACTGATTTGTTCAGAAGTCTTCTGGAATGAATAATCAAAAGAGACATTAATGCTTTCCACAATAGTTCGAGTATCCAATGAATTTCCCTTCATATTCCTTTCTGTCGAACTTTCCAAGGTGTTCTCTGTCGTTTAGGACAAAGCACCTACATCCAAACACATGAAAGTACTTGATATTTGGTTTTCTCTGGTTTAACAAATGATAAGGTGTCTTGATGTGCCTTTTCACTAGGGTTGATCGATTTTAAGTGAAGCAAGCAGTTGAGATAGCTTATGCCCGGAAAGATGTTGGTAATCCAGATGGTGTTAGCATAGTTCGTGCAACCTCCACCAGCGTGCGGTTTTTACATTCGATCACGTCATTTTGCTGTGGAGTTCATGCGATAGAGAAGTTCTATGAGATGCCTTCCTCTGTAAGGTATGTTTCAATGACAGAGTTTCTGAACTCTGTGACATTGTCGCTTCTCAGCTTCTGCACCCTGCAGTCGTAGAGAACTTGGATTCTTTTCATTAGATTAATCAGAATGTTTGGAACATCTGATTTCTTTCGGACAAACTCTACCCAAGTATATCTTGAGTATTCATCAACTAAAACAAGCATATACTTTATGCCACCAAGGCTCTATGTAGCAATTGGACCGCAGAGATCGACATGGATCATGTACAGAGGCCTTGTGCAAGATACATCAGACTTGCCTTTGTGGAAAGCTCTTTTGAGTTTACCCATTTCACAAGCAGAGCATAGATGATCTATGTAGAATTTAACATTTGCAAACCACTTACCAGATCAAGTTTTACGAGTTTATCAAGGGTGTGAAAGTTTAGATGACAGAACTTGTTGTGCCATAACCATGCTTCTTCATTTTTGCTTGAAACATGGCAGAGCTTGTCATTTTGGCTTTTGGCCTTGAAATTCATGAGATACAGATCACCTCTTATTTCAGCTCGCGGAAGTTCTAAGTCTGTGTCTTCTCCCAGTAGAGAGCAATAAGTTCTTTTTAACTTTACATCGAAACCAGTGTCGTGGAGTTAGCTTACGCTTAGTAAGTTGTGCTTGAGGCCATCCATATATGGAACTTTGCACACAGTTACATCTTCTTTCTTTATAACTCCATACCCTCTTATGTACCCTTTCTTATTGTCACCAAAGGTTATTGATCCTCCTCCAAGTTTTTTTTATACGAGGATAGTAGACCTTTGTCGCCAGTCATATGCCTAGAGCACCCGGATTCTAGGTACCAAATAGGCACATGTAGCTTCTGCAATACAGTAGAGAGATTTAGGTACCCATTTCCAAACAGGTCCATTCTTGTTAGGGGCTTTTAAGGCTGCCTCAACGATTCTCATCTACCTACTCAGTTATGGGCAAAAGCTGTCAACACTGCTTGTTTTACTCAAAACAGGTCGTTGATTGTCAAAAGATTCAAGAAGACAGCCTATGAACCTTTCCATGGGAGAAAGCCCTCAATTAGCTTTCTTCACATCTTTGGATGTCAGTGTTTCATACTGAACAACAGGGATGCCCTAGGAAAGTTTGACCCCAAGGCTGATGATAGAATATTTCTTGGATATTCCTCTATCTCTAAAGCCTTCAGAGTCTTCAATCAAAGAAGATAAACTGTAGAAGAAACAATCCACGTCACTTTTGACGAATCCCGTTCAACGAACTCAAGACCTTCTGCTGATACTGAAGAACTGAATCAATGGATGTTTTCTCATCTTGATGATTCAGAAGCTGCTCCTATTCCTCAAGTTAATACTCCTACCGCTGATGATGATCCTACTATCATCTCAAGCATGCAAACAAGTGACGCTGAATCTTCATGGGTTTCAGCTGTTCCTCTCACCACTATGCCTGCTTCTGAACCATGTACCTCATATATCCCATCTACTTCTCAGCAATCAGTGAATGAAATGACGTCTGAACCTCTTTCTCTCTTGCCCAAAATACTAGAAGTTGTTGAATCCTCTTCTTCAGCTCCTCCAGAAGTTCAGATTGAGTCAGCGAATCACGCTCCGGCTCATAGATGGACTATAAATCACCCCATTGATCAAATTCTTGGGGATCCAAACGCTGGTGTTCAAACCAAGTGCAGGTAATATTTGTTTATTTGTTAACTTTATTTCTCTGATTGAACCAAAGAAAACAAATGATGCCCTCAGAGATCCAAACTGGGTCATCGCTATGCAAGAAGAGCTGACAGAATTTGAAAGAAACAAAGTTTGGAATCTCGTTCTAAGACTATCTGACAAGTCAGTGATAGGCACTAAATGGGTCTATCGAAACACGTTGGGTAAACATGGAACTGTAACCTGCAACAAGGCTCATCTTGTTGCTCAGGGATACAGACAACAGGAAGGCATAGACTACGACGAGACATTTACCCCAGTGGCAAGACTCGAAGATATTCGCCTAAGGATGTTAAATCAACAAAGACTTCAAAGTATATCAGATGGATGTTAAATCAACATTTCTCAATGGAATGCTGAATGAAGAAGTCTATGTTGAACAACCTCCAGGATTCACTGATCCTAAGCATCCAAGTTATGTATATAAACTGGATAAGGCACTTTATGGCTTAAAGCAAGCTCCTCGTGTATGGTATGACACTGTCTCTACTTATCTCCATATTGAAAAAATTGAGCGTGGTAAAATCTACAAAACTCTATTTTCAGGAAAGTAAAAGGTCATATCATTCTTGTTCAAATATATGTCGATGATATTATATTTGGTTCTACTAACCCTGACTTATGTACTCGTTTCGCTGAAAGAATGAAAGCTGAATATAAAATGAGTATGATGGGTGAACTGACATATATCCTTGGTCTTCAAATCAAGAAGAATGAAAAAGGAACTTTCATTCACCAAGGTAAGTATGTTAAAGATATGCTGAAAAAGTTTGATTTAACTCAAAGCTCAGATAGGAAAGCCCCAATGGCACCGCCGCTGACACTTAACAATAATCCTTCAGGGAAACCTGTTAATGTCACAGCCTACCGTGGGATGATCGGCTCTTTTCTGTAGCTTACAGCTAGCCGTCCTGATATTATGTATGCAACTTGTTTATGTGCACGATATCAAGCTGAACCTAAGGAATCTCACTTGATCGATGTAAAGCATATTTTTCGATACCTTAAAGGTACTCCTAACCTAGGTCTTTGGTATCCCAAAGACTCAGGGTTTGATCTAATCGCCTATTCAGTTAGTGATTTTGCAGGATGCAAATTGGATAGGAAAAGCACCACAGGAGGCTGTCAGCTCCTAGGTGGAAAGCTGGTGAGTTGGACAAGTAAAAAGCAAAACTCAGTGTCCACCTCAACCGCTGAAGCTGAGTACGTAGCCGCTGGAAGCTGTTGTTCTCAAGTCTTGTGGATGACAAAACAACTACTTGACTATGACTTTCAGCTGTCCAAAATTCCAATCTATTGCGACAGCACTTGTGCCATCGCCATAGCAAACAATCCAGTGCTACACTCAAAGACCAAACACATCGAAATCAAGTATCATTTTATCAGAGATCATGTGATGAATGGTGATATAGAACTTCATTTTATTCCCACTGACTTTCAGTTAGTTGATCTTTTCACCTAACCTCTTGATGAAACAAGATTCAACTTTCTCATCAGCGAGCTTGGAATGCTAAACCTAGAAGAATAAAATCTTCAGCGGTTAGCATTTGATCAGTGATAAAATGAACTTGTATAACCCTATTAATCATCTAGTCTCAGAACAAATTGATTCGTTGATATCAATGTATGTTCTCTCTCTTAATCGCCGACGTTCGCCTCAGCATGCAAGATTTCAAAAACAAATTACATCGCTGAATATCTCTTCCTTTCAGTGATTCTTTTGAAACTCTTAAATATCACTGATATTTCTAATCAGTGCTTCTTATTTTTAAAATGTCCCTGAACTTTTCAAAACCCTCAGAGACACCTTAAAAAATTGAAAGCACAGTTGTGACGTCATCACAACGGATAAACCATGACACGCCTTTTTGTCTGACACGTTCGCCCGTTTCGTTTCCTTGTCCAATAAGATTTAAGGGACGTGTTCGTGTCATCAGGAAAACTTTTCCCGCTCTTAGTTTTTCTCTCTCTACTCTCACTATATAAACCCTTTGAGTTTATATTTTTACCTCTTACGCGAACTTAGTCTCTAAAGCAAAAACTCACTGTTGCATTCAGATTATTGTCTCAAGAACTTGTGTTAATCTTCATCTTCATTTACGAAACAGGTTACATTTCTCTTCTTTAATCCATCTTAAACCACCTTTTTGATCTTATTCTTGTTATTACAAGATCAAACAATGTACTTTTCTAATGTTTAAAATCATCTTCTTCATGGTTTTAAAAGACACGATCTGTTTATAGGTTATTCTTCGAGTTTATAATCAAAAATCTTAAACTCGACACTTTCATATGTTTTCCAGAATCCTTTCCATAAAAGGAAACTGGAAAACAAGATTTTTCACTACGTTTTGTACTTCTTTTCAAAACTAGAAAACCCTAATTTCCATTTCTTTCTCTAAATGGAAACTGTAAAACCCTAAAACCCCTTATTTCGGAAACTTTTCCATTTTAAGAATTGTTCTTTATCTTCTTCATCTTTGTGTTCTAAACAGAAATGGAAACTACTGACTCTACCAACGCTGCATCCCCTACCTCTTCAGACAAGACTGAAATAATCAGGGCTCCTAACATGGTTCACTCAATGGACAAGATTACATTCCATGGTAACAACCCTTACGCCCTATTCAACTTCCCTCTAAAGAAACAGGTCACTCATCTTGATGACGATGTTAACTTTCTGAAGACCTGTCCTATGGCGACAGCCTTGACAAACAAGCCCCCAGCCCACAAGAACCTACTTGCCCAATTCTGGTACACTCCCAGAAGATCTCAGGTTGGGGGCTTGTTTGTCAAGGCTGTCGCCATCCCTCCGCTATCCTTTCTCAACATCGGTTCTACTCTCCATAAAACCTCTATACACTTAACCTCATTTTTTCTCTATCTCTTCTCCCAAATGATCTTACCTATGTAATCGTTTTGTTTTAGTTAGTCCTCTCTCCTGCTTGAGGGTCAAGCTGAAGCTCCTGCTACAACTCCAATAATCCTAGCCCCAAGTGCTGATGAAATAACTCTGGTCTTAGACTTCACTGAGACCGATGACCTTTTTGAAGAAGAAGAAGAAGAAGAGCTGCTCACACACGATAAAAGACCTTCCTTCGCTCCTCAAAAACCAAGTGAAGAAGAAATGAAAACGAGAGCAGCTATGATTCAAAAGCTTGAAGCTCAGCGCATTGTCCCTTCTCACCTAAGATCATTCTCAAACAAGGAAATCGCTGAGGCCTTCAAAGCTGAAAAACTTCTCACCGATCGAAAGAGAGCTGAAGAAAAAGATAAAGAATATGCTATCTAGCTCGTCCAACATTTGGTGAAGGGTCCTGAATTGAAGAAGACTCCTATCTCTGTTCACTGACAATTGTGGAAGGACGCCAAAAAGATCATCGAGAGCAAAACCAAGGTCTCTGATTCCACAGTTACATGGAGCAAAGAGAAACTTCACTTTTGATATCACGGCTCCAGGATCAAAACGATCAACATTCAGGGAAAGACATACAATGACATTCCTGTCATTGATATTCAGATCATCAAGGAAAATGGTCACAAGGCAATCATCTATACCTCGTGGCTTGATTAGCTTGGTTTCTCAGAATGGTTGGAGATGCGGATAGCCATTCAGCGCTCACGTTCTAAGTATAAACACTTTGTTGAGAAATCTCATGGAAAGAAGATTGACTTGGTAACATCAGCCATTGATATCCCTTCTCCTCTAGTTCAAAATAGAAGGCCTACTGCAAAGAAAAAAAAGAATCCTTCAGCTTTAGGTCATCCTATCAGAAATGAAACCAGCATCGGCTTTTCTTGAGAAGAAGTTCTTGGTCCTGACCCTGACCCTGATCTCTCAGTACTCGATGTCTCGCTGCCCCCCTGGAGAACGCTTTATCCCTGGAAAAGTCCTAGTGAACCCTATGGTATTTTCTTCAATGACTGCACTGGACGAAAATGCTTTCAACGCATCTCTGAGCTATGCATAGCCCCTATCGAACAGCTCAGGGATCTCATCTATTGGTGCGGATTTAGAGATGATCTACAAGGACACTTCATGAAGCCCCTGATCTACAAAGAAGCACAGCGAAGAAGGGAACATGGAGAAAAAGTCCCTGATTGGATGATCCCTACCACAAATACCCTTGATGAACTTCTTGTCAAGGATGAACCTGAATAGTTGATAGAATTCCTTTTGTAAATTCTTCTTCATTTTATCAACTGTAACTTTTGTACTTGTAATTATTTATTCACTGTACTTGTAATTTTTCCACTTCCCTCTGTAACTGATACGAAGTTTAATGAAAAATTTCAGTGAATGTACTTTACTCCATCAGTAATTAAAAAGATCCCTGAAAACAGTAAATGGGACAAATATTTTATGAGTCCTTTTTAACCTTATGTTTTCTTACTTAGCAATTTTCTTTTATTGCTATGTCATAATCAAATAGGGGGAGATTGTTGATCCAAACCCTCACTGATTTGATAATGACCCTGAGAAACACTTAGTGAAAATTGTAAGTAGACAATATGTATTAGAGTTTCACTATCGCTGATAAATACTATGTTTGTTTAGTATCGCTGATAGGAAACTCATGTTCTTTAAATTATACATTCAGCGAACACTGTTCATCAGTGATCCTTGAGCCTGTTCAGTCTCACCGATGATCATTGATACCTTATGTGGTTTACTTATGATCCCTGAAGACAAGATTCATGTCAACTATGTTCTACGCTGAAGTCGAAGATCAAGCCAAAGAACCAGCGAGTAAGTCTACTAATGAACTGATGCGGATATCAGCGAAGCCAAGACTTGTCCACTCAACGTGAAGTTTCAAGTTGAAGACTTCAGTGAACGCTGAACTTTATCATTCGCTGATAAAGAATCATTCAGCGAACGCTGATCATGAAGCCTCCTCTACAAGTTACTTTTGTCTTATCCCCTTGCACGCCTCCATACGATTTTGTCAGAACGGACATCCCTTTTGTCCAGAATCGTACAACCAACTCTGATCTTACACTGTTCATCATGCGGCTACTGGGTTGTCTATTGAAGTCAAAACATGCAACCAACTAGAGGTGTAAAGCCCGTGTTCCGGTATGGTTTTATTCCTATTTTATTTATTTAATTATTTGCTTTCCTCCTTTTAATTGCTTTTAACGTAAGGTAACACCATTAGTCTAGCGTTAGAGTTTTTAGGATTTGGGTGTTAATTGTTATAGTAGGGTTGTCGAGGGGCTAAATGTGGATTTTTGGCAAAATTTTAGCATGATTCGGCCCATGCAAGGGGGGGGGGGGGGGCGAACCCTCCTCTTTTCTTTCTTCCTCATTGCCTTGCGACACACATAATACTCTCAACCTTAATCCCTTCTTTCTCCCCTTTGCCGTCGATCACCATCTTTCCCCTTTTCTTTTGCCGCTGTCGCCACCGGAAGAGTCCCTCCCCGCCGCTGCCATTGTTGTGTTCAGTCAAAGAAAGGGAAAAAGTCGAGTTAAGGTAAGTCCTCTCCTCTCGTTGTTTTCCGTTTTGCCGTCGCCGGAGTTTTCCGGTCACCGCCGCCATCTCCACAGGCGGCCTTGGCCGCTGCCGGCGGTGGCCGCCGTGGTCCCCCTCGTGTGGTGGTTACTCTGGTCGGTAGGAGGTAGGTGTGTGTGTGCGTTAGGGATGGTGAGGTGTACGTAGGGTGGTGCACGGTTGCAGCCATTGCCGGAGCGCCGTCGCCACCGCCGCCGTGACCCACTGTCGGAGGTGGAAGTGGGTGGAGGCCGCGGCAAAACCCTAGTACCATCCTCTGGCGGAACCCAAAAACCGCTAGGTCTAAACCCTAACCCGCTAGCGGCAAACCGGAAACCATCTTTATGATTTTATGTAAACTATATGGTTCTGCCCAGTTTTTATTTCGCTCATAACTTTTTCGTCGTAACTCGGTTTGAGACGAATCTGGTTCCCACGGTTCACATTCTGTGTCGGGCACATTTTTCGTGTTTCGGCGAAAGCCTGGTTCGGCATCTAGCTAAGTGCAAAATAGCCATTTTTACAGCAGGTCCGAATCTGTCGGAATGACGTTTCAGTTTTAGAAAAATCATATAAAATCGTAGGAAAATCGTTAGAACGCGTATAATATGTCCCTGGAAAGCTAAGACCTAGACCTATCTGTTTGAAAAAAGTGATTTCTAGAATTGTGGGTCTAGAAGGGGCTAAGCAGGTCCCGAACAGACCTGCAGTTTAGGCCGAAAAGGCGAAATATCACCCGTTTAATCTTATGTTTATAATTAAGGATCACGGGCTTCGAGTTGACACTTTATAGTACTTATTTAGGTGTCGAGAAGTGATTTTGGAGTTGGCTAGCTCGTGTGATCGTTCGAGATTTCTACATCGCTTTTGAGGTGAGTTCACTCACTACATAGAACTATGGTTATATTTACATTATTGTAGCTCGCGTGTGCTAATTGGTATTACTTGTTGTGTGGTACTAGATTGTGTTGTGTCTAGTATGGACCTTGGGTGTCGTGTAAACTCGGTGGGACCGAGGACTCGGTGGGACCGAGGATTGTGTACACGAGTGGCGTAGGAACTCGGTGGGACCGAGGGATACGTGCACGGTTATCGTGTGTCATCGGGGAGACCGATGAATGCTTGTTTAGGCGGGTTGGTGTGAGTATGCTTGTTTAGGATGCGTTCTTAGACTTGCATGCATGGTTATGTGGATCTACCTGTTTTAGGGGTAGTGTTATATAATTGTGTTGTATATGGTGTTGAATTCACTAAGCTTCGTGCTTACCCTTTCCCTATAAACTGTGGTTTCAGGTACTAGTGGCTCCAAAACGTGACGGTACACACTGGCGCGTACGAAGGGCTCTTTGTAGTCATGAGATTTAATTTATACTTAAAAACAATTTAATTCCGCTGTTTAGTTTTAATGAGAATGTTTATTATTTAAATTTGCAAACGAAACGGTTATTTGGATTATTAATGGTGTCTTATGCAATTAAATGATTATTTTAAAAAGTTCAAAATTTTTGTAATTTTTTGGGACGTTACAAGTTTGTATCAGAGCACAGCTTGAGTGAAGAAACACCTCTCGGTGTGTTTGATCTCAAGTTGCGGCTATGAAAATTTTCCTTTTTTAAAATTTTTGGAGAATAAAAGAAAGGAAAACCCGTTTGAGAAACGGTGATTGAGGGCGCAGTGTGTACAGTCAGCCGAAGCCAAGGGAAGGGTACAGTACTTAGTGTATTTACTGCTTTCTAGATCATAGGGTATGCATGCTAAATTGCTTGTGTTGTTTACACTGTACTGTATGGTTATTGCTTGCTAATAGGAATTACTGCTAATCATATTAGGTTGTTAAGTGAATGCCCTATAGGTTGTATGCAGTAAGAATCACATAGCCTTAGAATATTGATTTAGTTCTATTGCGCAGCTCTTGTTCGATTCAACTATTCTAGGATAGAATCATGTATTCGAATGTCTATTTGTTTCGCGCGGCATGCGACTGGGTATTCGCGAGACAACTCGCTATGGTTAGTAGGGATTCAGTGGTAGCAAGGGTAGTGTTTTGGGATGGAATTCCTAGGGAGCTAGGAAGAGTGTGTACATATGCCGGTGCGGGCATATGTGTATAGTTTTCGGCGAGAAACTACTTGGACACTTCGGGATGGGACTCGGAACGGGCAATGATAGGTGTGGATGGTAGTAGTAGAGCTCCTACTACCGGAAGCACGGGATCAATGCTCGAGTCGGGGAACGTCACGAGGAATCCAAGGAGTTGAGTGTGAGCGTTGTAGTGTGAGTTATTATGTACTAATAACTCGTTGTAATTTCTACCCCAGAAATGGCCATCACTAGGAGGAACAACACTGCTGAGCCAGAGACTGGCGCCGGGATCACTGCATAACAGATCCGGGAGATGATTGCTGCCGAGGTGGCACATGCGATCGGGGAGGCGATCCCTGAGATTATCACTGCCATCCGCGACGAGGTGGTAGTTCTGATGGAGGAACGCATTGCGGCGATTCCACCATCGGCGGGTGGATAACCGCGTGCTAGAGAATTTCAGTACCGAGACCTCTCTGCTAGTGCTCCGCCTGAGTTCAAGGGAGACCCGAATCCGATCATCAGCATGCGATGGATATCGGACATGGAGTGCGCATTTTTGACCAGTGGTTGCCCCGACAACTTGAAGGTTCGCTTCGTGGTGAACTTACTAAGTGACGGAGCGAAGGATTGGTGTGCTACGGCGTTGACGCTGGCTGAGCATACTACTTTGACCTGGGAGGAGTTTGTCACCTGGTTCCGTGCAGAGTACGTGCCCCCGGTGGAGATGGAGAGGATCGCAAAGGAGTTTCTAGAGCTCACTCATACGACAGAGACTGTGAAGGATTTGAACCGGATGTTCACAGTGATGGCGCTGTTCTGTCCTCAGTATGCTGCTTTGGAGGACATAAAGATGTCTCGGTACAAGGACATGTTAAGTACCGAGATTAGGGAGTTCGTGAGCACTGCGCAGTATGCTTCACTTACTGCGATGATGGAGGCTGCCCGGAGACGGGAACTCGAGTTAGAGACTCAAGCGAAGAAGAGAAAGGCGGCACAGGCGGTGACGCCAATCTCTGTTGTACCGAAGAAGTCAAGGTTCACGGACTTACGCTCGAGTCCAAGTTGCGGTGGGTTTAAGCCCAGGGATGCTAGTGGGAAGAGAACTGACGGATGCTTCAAGTGTGGGCAGGCCGGTCATTTCAGTCGAGATTGTAAAGTGCCGTTGATGGTCTGCTTTAACTGCAAGCAGACGGGTCACGTGAAGGCCAACTGTCCGAACGCGAGGGTAGCTGATGGGAGTGGGGCACAGAGGGCTCATGCGAATGCCCCACTGCGTATTACTGATGGTCGAGCGGGTCAGCCGGGGACGGAGGCAGCCCGAGGTAGAGTCCACCAGCTGAAGGTGGACGAGGCGCAGGCGACGCCTAAGGTGGTGACAGGTACATTTCATTGCTTTTTCCTCTTTGTCTTTCCTATCTCTGCGGTATGTATTTATATGTTGTTAAATTGCATGATAGGTACGTTCCTAGTTAACTCGGTGCCTGCGGTAGTGATGTTTGATAGCGGGGCTACTCATTCGTTTGTGTCTCGCACTTTTAGCGAGAGTTTGGGCCGAGTTGTAGGACGGTTAGGGTGTCCTCTGGTAGTCGAGGTTGCTGATGACAGGACCTTGATGGTTACGGATGTGTATCGGGGTTGCATATTGGAAATCTCGGGGGTGAGGTTTCCCATCGACCTGATTCCGATTGCTATGCGTGAGCTATGTATGATTGTGGGCATGGATTGGATGGATACGTTTGATGCGGAGATTGTTTGTCGTGACAAACAAGTGCGAGTTCGAACCCCAAGCGGGGGAGAACTGTTGGTTCAAGGAGACTCACCTAGACGGAATTCAGCGATATGTTCAGCTGCGAGGGCTCGGAGGTATTTACAGCATAGTGGGCAAGGATACTTGGCATATGTGATAGACGAGCGACTTGACGAAGGGAAGGAGACTACGGAAGACGTTCTAGTCGTACGGGAGTTTACCGATGTGTTTCCCGATGATTTGCCGGGGATACCTCCCGAGCGACAGGTAGAGTTTCGGATTGATCTGATTCCGGGTGCTGCTCCGGTGGCCAAGGTACCTTACCGCCTGGCTACACCGGAAATGAAAGAGTTGTACGCTCAGTTGAAGGAACTTCTCGAAAAGGAGTTCATTAAGCCGAGCTGTTCACCGTGGGGAGCCCCTATTTTGTTTGTGAAGAGGAAGGACGGGTCTCAACGGATGTGTATAGACTACCGCGAGCTGAATAAGCTTACGATGAAGAATCGCTATCCTCTGCCAAGGATTGACGATCTGTTCGACCAGCTTCAAGGAGCCTCGTGGTTCTCTAAGATTGATTTGAGGTCGGGATATCATCAGATGTGGGTAAGGAGTGAGGATACGGAGAAGACGGCCTTTCGCATGCGTTATGGCCATTATGAGTTTGTGGTGATGCCTTTTGGGCTCACCAATGCACCAGCAGCGTTCATGGACCTCATGAACCGGGTATGTAGCACGATGTTGGACCGGTCGGTGATTGTGTTCATTGACGATATTCTCGTATATTCGAAGACAACGGAAGAGCACGTGATGCATTTGCGAGAGGTTTTAGATGTTTTGAGGCGGGAGAAGCTTTATTCTAAGTTCTCCAAGTGCGAATTCTGGTTACGAGAGGTCCAATTCCTAGGACATGTCGTGAATCAGAGTGGTATTATGGTCGATCCGACCAAGGTTTCAGCGGTGATGCGGTGGGAAGTGCCGAAAACTCCCACCAAGGTACGGAGTTTTCTAGGGTTGGCGGGGTACTATCGGAGATTTATCCAAGATTTCTCCAAGATCGCGCTGCCTATGACCCGATTGACAAAGAAATCTGCGGCTTTCAGCTGGGGTGGGAGCAGCAGAGGGCCTTCGAGGAGCTACGCAGACGGTTATGCGAGGCTCCGGTGTTAACCTTGCCCGAGGGCATGGAGGACTTGGTGGTGTACTGTGACGCTTCACACCAGGGTTTGGGTGTCGTGCTTATGCAACGCGGCAAGGTTATAGCTTACGCTTCGAGGCAGCTGAAGCCTCATGAGGCGAACTACCCGACTCATGACCTAGAGTTGGGAGCAGGGGTGTTTGCCCTCAAAATCTGGAGACATTTTCTATATGGCGTCAAGTGTACGATCTACACTGACCATAAGAGCCTCAAGTACCTGATGGATCAGCAGGATCTCAATATGCGTCAGAGAAGATGGCTTGATGTGGTCAAAGATTTTGATTGCGAGATACTTTACCACCCGGGTAAAGCGAATGTGGTCGCGGACGCACTTAGTCGAAATCCGGTTAGTGAACCACTGAGAAGTTTGTGTCAACGATTGACAGTGGTTGCACCTCTTCTCGAGTCGATAGGTATTGCTCAGGAGGTGGCAGTTTTGGAGGAAAATGCCAAACGTGAGAGGGTTACGGGAGAAATCCCAAATTTTTTCCGTGATAGTCGGGGGTTGTTGACTCGGTACGGTAGGGTCTGGGTTCCATTCACTGGTGGGAACCGACATATACTGTTGGACGAGGCGCACAAGTCCAAGTTTTCGATTCATCCGGGAGCTACCAAGATGTACCGAGACTTGCGAGAGGATTATTGGTGGCCCGACATGAAGCGGGATGTCGCCAAATGTGTAGAGGTATGCATGACCTGTCGGAAGGTCAAGGCGGAACATCAACGACCGCATGGGAAGTTACAGCCTTTGGAGATTCCGGTGTGGAAATGGGAGCAGATTACGATGGATTTCATCACTAAACTCCCCAGGACTTCGCGAGGGAATGATACTATCTGGGTAATTGCGGACCGTCTGACTAAGAGCGCTCACTTCTTGGCTATCAGAGAGAGTTCCTCAGCGGAGAAGCTCGCGGAGATTTTCATTCGGGAGATTGTGACTAGGCACGGGGTGCCAGTATCGATTGTCTCGGATCGGGATACTCGTTTTACCTCCCGGTTTTGGGAGAAGTTTCAGAGTGAGATGGGTACACGATTGCATTTCAGCACAGCTTTTCATCCTCAGACTGACCGACAGAGTGAGCGTACCATTCAGACACTCGAGGACATGCTGCGGGCTTGTGTTATTGACTTTGGGGGTAGTTGGGATCAGTATCTTCCGTTAGATGAGTTCTCCTACAACAACAGCTATCATTCCAGCATCGGTAGGCCACCTTACGAGGTGTTATATGGCAGGAAGTGCCGGACGCCCATTTGCTGGGGCAAGGTTGGTCACCGAGTGTTGGGGAGCACTGATGTAGTGTTGAAGACGACTGAAATGATCCAGATGGTACGGGATCAGTTGGTGACTGCGCAGAGCCGTCAGTAGAGCTACGCTGACAGGAGGCGATCAGATTTAGAATTTCAGGTCGGGGATTATGTTCTTCTGAAGGTGTCACCCTGGAAAGGGGTGATTCGGTTCCACAAGAGGGGAAAGCTAGGACCCCGTTACATTGGACCTTACAAGGTCATTGCGCGCGTGGGGAAGGTAGCTTATCATTTAGAATTACTGGATGAGTTGAGCTTGATTCACAACACCTTCCATGTCTCCCAGCTGAGGAAGTGTGTGGTGGATGAGTCGGCAGTGATTTCCCTCGAAGATATTCAGATTGACGAGCGGCTCAACTACGTAGAGAAACCAATAGCCATTGTCGGGAGGAAGGAGAAGACTCTGCGGAACAAAGTCATTGGATTGGTGAAAGTCCAGTGGCAGCACCGGAAGGGTTCAGAATGGATGTGGGAGCCCGAAGCCGAGATGCGCGAGAACT
Organism: Saussurea involucrata; assembly: GCA_033807775.1. Taxonomy (NCBI): domain Eukaryota; kingdom Viridiplantae; phylum Streptophyta; class Magnoliopsida; order Asterales; family Asteraceae; genus Saussurea; species Saussurea involucrata. The sequence continues at coordinate 90,499,531 of CM066327.1, read as the reverse complement.
ACCCCGAGCTTTTTGCCGACCAAGACTTCGAGGACGAAGTCTGAGCCAAGCGGGGGAGAGTTGTAAAGCCCGTGTTCCGGTATGGTTTTATTCCTATTTTATTTATTTAATTATTTGCTTTCCTCCTTTTAATTGCTTTTAACGTAAGGTAACACCATTAGTCTAGCGTTAGAGTTTTTAGGATTTGGGTGTTAATTGTTATAGTAGGGTTGTCGAGGGGCTAAATGTGGATTTTTGGCAAAAATTTAGCATGATTCGGCCCATGCAAGGGGGAGGGCCGAACCCTCCTCTTTTCTTTCTTCCTCATTGCCTTGCGACACACATAATACTCTCAACCCTAATCCCTTCTTTCTCCCATTTGCCGTCGATCACCATCTTGCCCCTTTTCTTTTGCCGCCGTCGCCACCGGAAGAGTCCCTCCCCGCCGCTGCCGTTGTTGTGTTCAGTCAAAGAAAGGGAGAAAGTCGAGTTAAGGTAAGTCCTCTCCTCTCGTTGTTTTCCTTTTTGCCGTCGCCGGAGTTTTGCGGTCACCACCGCCGCCGCCACAGGCGGCCTTGGCCGCTGCCGGCGGTGGCCGCCATGGTCCCCCTCGTGTGGTGGTTACTCTGGTCGGTTGGAGGTAGGTGTGTGTGTGCGTTAGGGATGGTGAGGTGTACGTAGGGTGGTGCGCGGTTGCAGCCATTGCCGGAGCGCCGCCGCCGCCGTGACCCACTGGCGGAGGTGGCAGTGGGTGGAGGCCGCGGCAAAACCCTAGTACCATCCTCTGGCGGAACCCAAAAACCGCTAGGTCTAAACCCTAACCCGCTAGCGGCAAACCGGAAACCATCGTTATGATTTTATGTAAACTATATGGTTCTGCCCAGTTTTTATTTCGCTCATAACTTTTCCGCCGTAACTCGGTTTGAGACGAATCTGGTGCCCACGGTTCACATTCTGTGTCGGGCACATTTTTCGTGTTTCGGCGAAAGCCTGGTTCAGCCTCTAGCTAAGTGCAAAATATCTATTTTTACAGCAGGTCCGAATCTGCTGGAATGACGTTTCAGTTTTAGAAAAATCATATAAAATCGTAGGAAAATAGTTAGAACGCGTATAATATATCCCTGGAAAGCTAAGACCTAGACCTATCTGTTTGTAAAAAGTGATCTCTAGAATTGTGGGTCTAGAAGGGGCTAAGCAGGTCCCGAACAGGCCTGCAGTTTAGGCCGAAAAGGCGAAATATCACCCGTTTAATCTTATGTTTATAATTAAGGATCCCGGGCTTCGAGTTGACACCTTATAGTACTTATTTAGGTGTCGAGAAGTGATTTTGGAGTTGGCTAGCTCGTGTGATCGTTCGAGATTTCTACATCGCTTTTGAGGTGAGTTCACTCACTACGTAGAACTATGGTTATATTTACATTACTGTAGCTCGCGTGTGCTAAGTGGTATTACTTGTGGTGTGGTACTAGATAGTGTTGTGTCTATTATGGACCTTGGGTGTCGTGTAAACTCGGTGGGACCGAGGACTCGGTGGGACCGAGGATTGTGTACACGAGTGGCGTAGGAACTCGGTGGGACCGAGGGATACGTGCACGGTTATCGTGTGTCATCGGGGAGACCGATGAATGCTTGTTTAGGCGGGTTGGTGTGAGTATGCTTGTTTAGGATGCGTTCTTAGACTTGCATGCTTGGTTATGTGGATCTACCTGTTTTAGGGGTATTGTTATATAATTGTGTTGTATGTGGTGTTGAATTCACTAAGCTTCGTGCTTACCCTTTCCCTATAAACTGTGGTTTCAGGTACTAGTGGCTCCAAGGCGTGACGGTACACACTGGCGCGTACGAAGGGCTCTTTGCAGTCATGAGATTTAATTTATACTTAAAAACAATTTAATTCCGCTGTTTAGTTTTAATGAGAACGTTTATTATTTAAATTTGCAAACGAAACGGTTATTTGGATTATTAATGGTGTCTTATGCAATTAAATGATTATTTTTAAAAGTTCAAAATTTTTGGGACGTTACAAGAGGCTGTCACGTGTAAAGGCATACTGACATGCATTAAATGCATGCAGTATATAAAGGAAACCCTACTTCATTGGTGAAGTGCTCAAACCTTTCTTCTCGCTGAACTTACTGTGTGTTAGAATACACTCCTTCGTATTCTAGATTTTCTTAATCTCTATTTCTAGTACAAGAACTCTTAGTGATTCTCAAAGTTTGTTTAGATTAGGTTTATTCCTTAATCTTGTTCCACAACAACTGTAAATTGTTTGATACATATCAATATACAATTTAGAAAGATAAAAATCGTGTGTTTGTATTCAACCCCCCCCCCCTTCTACAAACTTGTATATCCCCTTTGGGACCAACACATAAGTTCAAAGCAATGACAATAATGAACATATGAAGAAACTTGCTTAAACTTCTCAATAAAATCATTAAAAATGGGTATAGAGGCTTTATGATTGCAATCTCTCCTAGCATTAGTCTTATTTTTACAGAGTGACTTATCTATGCTAGATTTATTTTTTGTAAAAACCTATGTTAAGAGGAGCCTTCTGCTGTACCCATCTTCTGTGGTGACCTTCAGTTGGTTTCACTTCCACAGAAGAAGAAAAAGATTGGTTATTTTGAATCCATTTCCCATTTTGTTGCCATGTGAGTTTTTCTTGATTTGGCCTTAAAGGTTTTGGAGCTTTTAGATTATGAGAGGACCTTTCCTTTTGTTCTTTAATTTTCTCAAGCTCAAGAGAAGTTTTAGCTTGTATACACATGTCAAGAAAATCTGGACAGATAGGAATTCTTGTGAAATTTTCCTTTGGAGGAATAGTTCTGTTAAGAATGTCGGGGGACAGATTAAATCCCTCTGATTCACAAGGTACTATCTCTGAATTGTCAGAGTCAGTCTCAAAGTCGACAGAGGTTGAGTCATCCTCATATTCAGAGTTTGAATCACAGGGGTCTCTGTCGATAGAGGCAGTATTTTCTGTGCATGTGTCATACTCACTTTCTTCCTTGTTTATAGAAATATCTGAGACTTCTGAAATGCAAGGAAAAGTCTTTGTGGTCTCAAAAGAATTCACAGTGTTCTTTTCACTGAGATCTTGTTCGACAGAGTTGTCATTATGACTTTCAAAAAATTTGTTTTCACAGGTTTCCTCAGATTCATTTTCAGAAATATTTTGTATTCTATCTTCTGTAGATGAAGGCACAAACTCAGGTGCCTCTGCTGATAGTTCCTTTTCAGGATCTATTGTTCATACAAAGGCAACTTGGGCTTGAGTCTCTAGATCCCCAAACTTGAATATTCTTATCTGATCTTGTGTTTTCAAATATTTCTTTCGTTTGGAATCTCTTTTGATAGTCTGATGATGATAAATCCGTGTTTTGATACCACACATTTATCATCTTCAGTTGATTCCTCTTGTGAGGTTCCCCAGAGGTCTTTCGCCTTTTGTGTACATAAAGTAGATTAGGAAATCCTGGTTTTATAATGGTCCTAATGCTAAATAAGGAGAACAGAGATTCACTTCTTTTGTTTCCTGTGTAAGGATCCAAGTCACAGAAGCCAATCCTTCTTCTGCCTATTTGAGTGTTCACCTTTTCGTAAACCTTCTATGCATCCTGGTACCTATTGATCATGAGATCTCTTTCGAGTAGATCTTGGTGAAGAACTTCCCTTTCTTTTTGAAAGAAGTTTTTAAGGGCAAGTATATTTAGCCTGTCACTCTCATTATCCATAAACTCTTTGGATTTGGCTTTCAAAGCTGATTCAAGATTAGAAATCTTTTCTTTTAAGGGAAGTTTGGCTTCTCTTTCATAGAATGCAAGTTTTTTCTTAAAATCAGCACAAGTATTTTCAATTTCATTGAAATCTTCTGTTAGTTTGAGTAAATTAACACTTGTGTCATTGGAGGTGGAGTTAGAAGTAGATACCTCACAATTGGAGTCGGAGCTGCTGACCTATACCATCCTACAGAACAATGCATTCTTCTTCTCTTCCTCGTCTGAGGACTCATCAGACACCCAATTCTCCTGTTCTACCATGAGAGATTTTTTAGCATAGTACTCTGCCTTCTTCTTGTAGAATGTAGAGTCTCTTTGAGGTTTGGGTCTGTTGGGTTTGCTTCGACATTCAGCTGCGTAGTGCCCTGGTTTGCCACATCTGAAGCACCCATTGTTCTGCTGGTTTTGTGTTGTGGCTTGGTCTTGAGCTCTGTGATCCTCTCTTTGTGTACTGATAACTCTATTTTTAGAGTTTTTATTTCCTTGAATTTTCTATTTTATTTTGTCAATTTTAGCCATTCCGCTTCTAAAAACCCCCATTCTTGGAACAATTCTCGAAAATGAGCAAAAAGAGTGAACCATAGTCTTTAATAAATTATTTGGTGGAATTTGGGTGTTTTTCACGATTTATCCTGCAGTGACCACTGTTGTGCCCACTCCGGTTTCCCACTATTCGAGCAGAGCAAGAAGACAAAAGAAACTAGTAGTTGGGATGCAACTATTCTGGAGTTTAGAAGGTTAAAATGGCAGGAAAATATGGGCTGGAGAAGTACAAAGTAGTTTTCTTAAAGATAACAACAAGTACACCTTCTTGTACTTAGAGATTGACTTGGTGAAGGGTCTATTGGGTAAAAGGATTGTCCAAAGTGCTGAATTCTGCCATAATACTGCAGTCTTTACCCATTAGATAAACCCACCTCTTTGTGTAATACCCAACTCTTTCTCCTAGTATATATAAAGGAGCACTTGGGTGCCATTTATGACATGCTTGGCTTAGTCTTAAATTCTCTCAACAACTACATTAGTGTTAGTCTTTCATTTACTGCAGTAGCTAGCTTTAAAATTTTGTATCTTAATTTCTTAGTTTAATTGTAGTTCGAAGTACACAGTGACAGGGACGACTTCTCGTTCCCCACTGTGAGTTCAATTCAAGTCACTTTCAGTTTAATTATGTGCAACTTCTACTCTCTTGTTTTCTTTACTTTAATTACGGGTTAAACATCCTTTGGGATGTAGGAAGGAGAAGTACCTGGATTTTATTAAAAATGCTTGAGTAATCTTTATACTTAGAATATTTGTTGTTTTGGTCATTCATTCTCGATTTTTACCCAAGGATGCAAACAAGCCGATCACTTGCCAGGATCTAAAGTCTAGTTCTTAACTTAGAAATAAGTAGAACGTAGTGACACGAGCTTGAATGATGCTAGGGGATTCGAAAGAATTCTTATGACACTTACGAAAGTGAGGTCGGCACAGTGAGCTAATCTCAACCCACTAGAGTTGTAGGCAAGCTAATTTGTGTATTAAAAACACTTAGAGTATTTGTCTCTACACATTCCATCGAGACCTGAAAAGGTCCATTTTTGAGATTACCATTGACAAAACAATAAATACTAAGAGTATGGGATTTTTATCTAACAGTGTGAGTATTTTGTAACCGGGCTTTTCTAGCGAAAATGCCCATCTTGAATACAAGGATCACTTTTAGGACCAAGTATTTAGTATAAAATCTAGGGAAAATCTAACCTACATTCCTCCTTTTAAACCTTAGTAAAATCGTTAAAGTAGCTATTTCACCGAACAAACCAAAATATTGCTTCTTCTGTTTTTGAAACCTGTAAAAGGAGCTCATGAGAACCGTATTGTCTTGATTGCCCAGTCTCTGTGGATTCGATTCTGGTATTTTACCAACTATTACTTGTTGTGACGATCATAGTGGACAGTGTACACTTGCACTTCCCACTGTGGACAGTTTGCAACCCACTGCGATTAAAACACATATTCCGCACGTAACAAGTTTTTGGCGCCGTTGCCGGGGACTGGCGTGATTTTAAATCTCAAGACATTAGTTTTTGTTCGAGCCCGAGTAACTCGTTTTTCTAAGATGTTCGTGTTGCATGCCACGACAACAACACGAACCTTTGGTACCAATCGATCTTGAAATAGAGAAAACTTTTCGAAGAAGACGTAAAAACAAGAACACAAATCGACAACCCCCTGTGATCCCCACTGTAAACATGGCAGCAATACCACCACCTATAGTGGAGACCACAGTGACGATTACCGATAGCAAAGATCGAAAAATACGGGACTACGCTACTTCCGGAGTTGGTGATTTGAGCTCCGGAATTTTAAGACCCAACATTGTTGCAACTCATTTTGAACTCAAACCGATGATGTTTCAAATGATCCAAGCCATGGGTCAGTTTGGAGGATCACCATCTGAGGATCTGCACTCGCACTTAAAATCTTTCTTGGAAATGACCGATTCCTTTCAGTTACAAGGTGTTAGTGATGAAGCGTTAAGACTAAGACTTTTCCCCTTTTCACTAAGGGATAAGGTAAAGTCATGGCTGAACTCGCATGCACCTCACTCGATAACCACTTGGCAAGAACTTGCCGATAAATTTTTGCAAAAATACTTTCCTCCAACGAGGAATGTAAGGTTTCAAAATGATATAATTTTGGTTAGAAAAGAAGAAGATGAGGTTGTTTCGGATGCATGGGAACGATTTAAAGATTTACTTCGAAAGTGCCCACATCATGGCATCCCACATTGCATCTAATTGGAGACCTTTTACAATGGTCTTTCCAATGCAGCCAAAATCATCTTAGATGCAACAGCCGGTGGAACATTCACGAGTAAAACCTACAATGAAGGATATCAAATCTTAGAAAAAGTGTCCAACAACAATACCGAGTGGTCCAATCCTAGAGCAATATTACCAAAGACCAACACCATCGATTCCGAGGCACTCAAAACCATGAACGCACAGTTAGTGGCCTTAACAAAAATCGTGTTGAACCAAAATAGAGGCCAAGTCAATTCTGCAACTCATCTAGCCGAAAACTGCTCCCTCTGTGGAGAGGAGCATCTTTTTGACTATTGTCCAGCAAATCCCGAAGCCGTTAATGTTATAGGAACAAATCCGAGAAACAACCCATACTCAGAGACTTATAATCCAGGTTGGAGAAATCATCCAAATTTCTCTTGGGCTGGTAATCCAGGACTCCAACCCCACGGGGCGAGTCATGCCCAGCAACGACCACACAATCCCCCTGGATTTCAGCAACATCACAGTGGGCAGTCCCCACATCACAGTGGGTAGCACCCACAGAACTTTCACCAAGGGCAATCCCCACAATCATACCAACCACGATCCAATCAACCAGCTGAGGTTCAACAATCGATTGAATCAATTCTCAAGGGTTTCATGAATCAAACTCAAGCAGCCATTAGGAATATAGAGACCCATGTAGGACAACTAGCTGTTGAAGTTAAGAATAGACCACCGAGGACATTACCTAGTGACACCGAACACGCTAGGGTGATAGGAAAAGAACAAGTCAAGTCAATAACACTTAGGAGTGGAAAGGATCTGAAAGATATCAATTTTGATTCTGATGATTCGCCTCAAGTCACTGTGATCCCCACAGTGGGGAACGACATCCCCGACCTTCCCACTTTTGGACCTGTTCCAAAACCTACTGTTCCAAAGCCAATACCACAGCAAACTCAAATTGACCCACGAAGCATACCTCTTCCTGACAGAATGAAGCCTAAAAATGTCGATGTTCAATTTAAAAAATTCTTAGACATTTTTAAACAGCTTCACATTAACATACCCTTAGTATAAGATCTCGAGCAAATGCCAAGCTATGTTAAATTTTTAAAGGATATTTTGAACAAAAAAAGAAAGCTGGGTGAGTTTGAGACTGTGGCTTTGACCGAAGAATGTAGTGCCCTCCTTACTAGCAAGATTCCACCTAAGTTGAAAGACCCGGGTAGTTTCACCATTCCATGCACAATAGGAGGACAAGAAGTAGGCCAAGCACTTTGTGATTTGGGAGCTAGTGTCTATTTGATGCCACTGTCCATTTTTAACAAGTTAGGTATTGGAGAGGCTAGACCCACAACCGTGACATTACAACTAGCCGATTGGTACATTGCCTACCCCAAGGGAAAAATAGAAGACGTCTTGGTCTAGGTGGATAAATTTATCTTCCCCGCCGATTTTCTAGTTCTAGATTATGAGGCCGATAAAGAAATCCCAATCATCCTAGGACGTCCGTTTCTTGCAACCGGACGAACTTTGATTGATGTACACAAAGGAGAACTCACGATGAGAGTTAATGACCAAGAGGTGACATTTAATGTCTTCAAGTCCCTTAAGTATATAGACACCAAAGACTGCTTTGCTTTAAGTTCGATTTATGGATCCTACAGTCTTGATACAGTGCCCACAGTGGGAAGTACAGTGCACACAGTGGGGAGTGAGAGTGAGCACTCCGACCTTGAGAGTGATGACACTTTTGAGGATGAGTGTAACGAAATAGTGGCAGCCTTTGAACCTCTAGACTTTAAGGATAGAGATGTTCAACCCCCTTCAATAGAACAACCTCCCGAGTTAGAGCGTAAACCATTGCCTTCCTACTTGAAATATGCTTATCTCGCTAAGAATAATAAACTTCCCGTTATTATCTCTTCTAAACTTAGTGAGAAACAAGAACAACTTCTGATCGATTTGTTGATAAAGCATAACAAGGCAATTGGTTGGACCATAGCAGACATTCGAGGTATTTGCCCCTCCCTCTGTCAACATAAGATTAACTTGGAGAGTGACCACCCTGGGAAAGTTCAACCTCAAAGAAGGTTGAACCCCATCATGAAGGAGGTAGTTAAGAAATAAGTTTTGAAGTGGTTAGATGCCGGTATTATCTATCCCATTGCTAGTAGTAGTTGGGTGAGCCCCGCCCAATGCGTCACTAAAAAGGGAGGGACGACCATAGTAAAGAACGAAAAGAACGATCTCATTCCCACTAGAACTGTAACGGGGTGGAGGATATGCATGGACTATAAACAACTCAACTTAGCCACTAAGAAAGACCACTTCCCCCTACCTTTCATCGACCAAATGCTTGATCGGTTAGCGAGAAAGGAATTTTATTGTTTTCTAGATGGATACTCCGGATACAACAAAATCCACATCGCCCCCGAGGACCAAGAAAAGACCACCTTTACTTGTCCCTACGGTACTTTTGCATTCCGGAGGATGCCATTTGGATTGTGTAATGCCCCAGCCACTTTCCAACGTTGTATGATGGCCATTTTCACTGACATGATTGAGGACACCATAGATGTTTTTATGGATGACTTTTCTGTGATAGGGACATCATTCGACAACTGCCTAGGAAATTTAGAGAAAAACCTAGTGAGATGTGAGACCCACGACCTTATTTTGAATTGGGAAAAATACCATTTTATGGTAGAAGAAGGTATTGTCCTAGGTCATCTTGTCTCAAGGAGAGGGTTGGAAGTTGACAAAGCCAAGCTTGAGGTAGTGGCACAACTTCCCGAACCCACAACAGTAAAAGGTATTCCCAGTTTCTTGGGTCATGCAAGTTTTTATAGGAGGTTCATCAAAGATTTTTCAAAAATAACAAAACCCCTATGCAACCTGTTACAACACGAAAAAGATTTCATTTTTACGAAAGAATGCCAAGATGCTTTTGAAACAATCAAGGAAGCCTTAGTCACAGCACCCATAGTGACCACTCCTGACTGGTCACTCCCATTCGAAGTGATGTGTGATGTCAGCGAGTGGGCTGTGGGGGCTGTTCTCGGACAGAAAAAGAACAAAGTTTTTCACCCCATTTATTATGCAAGTAAAACACTGATTGAAGCTCAGATTAATTACACAGTAACTGAAAAAGAATTACTTGCGGTGGTGTTTGTTTTTTATCGTTTCAGGTCGTACTTGATAAGGACGAAGGTCATAGTGCACACGGATCATGCAGCAATAAAATACTTGATCAACAAGGCTGATTCCAAGCCACGCTTGATTAGGTGGGTTTTATTGCTGCAAGAATTTGACCTTGAGATCGTTGATAGAAAAGGAACAAGCAATCAGATAGCTGACCATTTGTCCAGGCTCGAGAAGATAGTGGGCACTGTTGATCCCACTTCGGTCAGAGAGAATTTTCCTGATGAACAATTGTTATCAGCCCAATATCTCGAAAATAATATTCCCTGGTATGCTGACATTGCCAACTTTTTAGCAAGTGTATTAAAACCCCATGGGATGAGTGGACAACCATTTAAAAAGTTTTTACATGATACACAACATTATGTTTGGGACGACCCTTTCTTGTATAAGATAGGGACGGACCAAATATTGAGGCGTTGTATCCACGGGAGTGAGCAACATCAAATACTCCATGGTTGTCACACATCCCACTACGGTGGCCACTTTGGTGGAAACCGCATTGCTGCAAAAATCTTGCAAAGTGGGTACTTTTGGCCCACTATGTTTAAAGACTCTTATGAATTTGTAAAAAGTTGTGAGCAATGTCAACGCACCGGGAACATTTCGCAAAAGAACGAGATACCTCTTAACAACATTATAGAGGTAGAACTTTTTGATGTTTGGGGGATTGATTTCATGGGACCCTTTCCAAATTCCAATAATAATTTTTATATCTTGGTTGTGGTAGATTATGTTTCAAAATGGGTGGAAGCCTTTGCGTGTCATTCTAATGATGCCAATACCGTGGTGAAATTTTTGCATAAAAATATTTTTACTCGATTTGGAACACCGTGGGCATTGATTAGTGACGAAGGCACCCATTCTGTAAACAAAGTCATGGCCTCGGTCCTTGCTAAATATGACATACACCATAGAGTGGCCCCCGCATACCATCCGCAAACCAACGGTTTGGCCGAGCTTTCAAACCGTGAGATCAAAGGAATTTTGGAAAAAGTTGTTAAACCGCACCGCAAAGATTGGTCAACCAAACTTGATGATGCTCTTTGGGCCTACCGAACGGCCTATAAAACTCCCTTGGGAATGTCTCCATTTAAATTAGGTTTTGACAAAGCTTGTCATTTACCGATTGAATTGGAGCACAAGGCGTTTTGGGCCCTTAAAGAGCCTAACATGAGTGAGGATGCTGCGGGAATTAAGCGGAGTTTGCAATTGCATGAACTAAAGGAGTTGCGATATCACTCCTATGAAAATGCAAAGTTGTACAAAGAAAAGACCAAGATGTGGCATGATCGAAGAATCAACCATAGGGAGTTCATGGAAGGACAACAGGTATTATTGTTCAATTCCCGTCTTAAACTCTTTCCGGGTAAGCTAAAATCACGATGGACGGGACCATACACCATTGTCAAAGTGAGTCCCTTTGGAAAAATGGAGTTAAAGTCCCCACAGTCTGGTCAAACGTTCAAAGTCAATGGGCAGAGAGTGAAGCATTTTCTGAGTGAGAGTGCTCACATTCCATCCCACTCTCCACCCCACTATGGTTAAGAAATATCGGAACCACTTATAAATATTTTATTTCAGTTAATTGATGCCTTTTTATTATTTTTAGTCTTTTTAATTCTGCATAGTAGTTTGTTTTAATGTGTGTAGGAGAGATTTTCAGCTTTTGAAGGAGAAGTCAAGAAAAAGCTTCGCAGTGGGCAGATGCAAGTCCCTGCGTTCCCCACTTCCAATCTGACGGACGATAGGACAATTTTTGGGGGGCCCAAGGCTGACACACATCAACTTTTCTTACACAAGGTGTCACCTTTTTGCTGCCACATGTCCTATTGCCTTGTTCCAAGAAAAAAAACCCATCATTTCTTTTCTTTTTCTCTCTCTCCCAACCGTTCCCTCCAATACCAAAAGAAAATCAAAACCTCTTCAATTCCAAAAACCACTTAACTCCTAAAAACTACTTTCACTTCCAAATATTCAAAATACTTACCCTCTCTCCTTCTTCTTCATTTCTCACGAACCATAACCGAAAAAGCCTTCCCAAACCCTAACAATGGCTAGAAGCAAAAGGCTAACCACCAACCCTGAGGCACCCAAACGTCTGGCGGTCCGCCGTAGAACCGCCGAGTGCCAACCGTCGGAAACCATCATCGGCGATTTAAACGAACCGCCGCCGGTCTCCGGCGAAAATCTGATAGTCGCTGATATTCCAGACATAGGTTCGTCCAAGCAAGAGAGTCCAAGGGATGTTTCTTCATCGAAAGTTGTGGACTCCAGTTCTAGCCACCTCGATGAAGAGGCATTGCAGGCCGAGGAAGAAGAAAGGAGATTGGAAGAGGAGTACAACCAAAGAATGGCTGCCATTCAAAAAAGAAAGGAAGAAGTCGAGAAAAGGCGACGCGAGGAAGAGGAAAGGGTGAAAAAAGAGGAGGAAGAAAGGAGATTGGAAGAAGCAAGGATTATGGCCGAAAAAGAAAGGAGATTCGAGGAAGAACGAAAATGAGTAGAGGCAGAAATGTTCGATGAAGAAGAGAAGTTGAGAAGACAGGTTGAGGAAGAGTACCAACACCATTACAGCCAAATGGACAATACCGTGGATATGGAAGCACTGCGGAAGGTTGCCCACAGTGAGAAGAACCCCATCATTCGGGCTATGAGGAAAAGAGGAATGGTCACCAGGTCTGGGGTGACCATGTTGCAGAAATCACCAACCAAAAAGCCACGAAGACAATCATCAGGGAAAGGTAAGGGTCTCGAACCCTCTTTGAGTTCATCATCTGTGGAAATTTATGCCGGGAGTGAACAAATGCCATCTGACAACCCACACCTGTCCACTGTGGGGACTGAACATGCCCCCAGTGGGGTGCCTAGGCAGTTCACCCCTCCCTTAGTAGCAGCCCACTATGCTTTTATTTCAAATCAAAAGTTGAACTTAGAAAGGGGTTTCGACCCCGACTTTATAGAGGCCATCTCGTTTGTCAAACATAGAATTTTAGTGCAAGATTGGTCGACGAGCAAATGCCTCGTTGGTGCGGGAGTTTTACGCCGACGCTTCCCAAAAGAAGGACACCATTGTAAAAGCCCGGGGTCGAACCGTGAACTATACATCAGATGAAATTAATCGGGTTCTAGGAAGGATTCCGGAAGCTTGTGACTTTTCACAGTTTCTGAAGAAAATGACCCCGACAGATGAGGATTTTATTTTAAAAGAGATAGCAATTGAAGGAAAGCCATGGGATAGATATGGCCAGAGGAAGTGTCTGCACGCTAGCTCCCTCACCACAGAGGCCGCTGTGTGGTTCCAATTTCTCCGTGCCTCTGTGTCCCCAACATCACATGATACAACTCTTTCAATGCACAAGTGTGCCTTGTTATATTGCATCCTCACTGGGAAAAGATCAATCTGGGGATTGTCATGCACGCTGCCATTCATCAAGCCCGCACTCGTAAAAAAGTAATCTTGCCACTCTCTTGTTTAATCACTTCATTACTAATCGATGCTGGAGTACCCTCAGCTGCAGATGATCAGTGGCTCGTTTCCACGAGCAACATAAGTGTGCTAACCATCAAGAAAATGGGCAGAGCGATCACCACTCCTCCCCGAGAGCATATCGATGATGATCCTACTGTGGGGAATGCTGATCCCACTGTGAGGATCGCTGATGATCACACTGTGAGAACCGCTAGTATCCCACTGCGCCAGCTAACTGCAGGAACCGCAAGCACAAACAACCCCCTGACAGCAGTTATGCAAGCATTGACATCTCTCACCTATCGTTTCGAACTAATGGAGGCCCAACAGAAGCATGCCAACCGAGCCAATGAGTTGTTCTGGATGTATACTCGGGACCGTGATGCAGTTCTCAATCAGATATACCAGGGTGCTGATCCCCTGCTCGCTGCACAGCTCCCCGAGTTTCCAGAAGGTATTTGCCCCTCATATGACAGTGATGATGATTTCGAGGAGGAGGATTCTGGCGACAGTTCACCGCATGCAACCCCGACCCATTGAATGGTTTGTTAAAACTTTGGTTTCCACTCCTGATGCTCCCAAAAACCATTTTAATTTCTGTTTGGTTTGATTTTATGCCTATGGCTAGGCTTTTGATACTATTTGCTGCTTTTACACTTTTGGTTAATGATGCATGGAAATCCTACTGCTGAGTAGGTGATTCTGGGTTACTAACGTATTTTTTTAGCTGAATGCTTGTTTGATCTCGTTTCCATTTCAAGGTACAACTTTCAGCTTCCGACTTAAAAGGTCACTTTTGTAAGTACAAAACTCAACTTGTCACCATGAAATGATATAGGCCATTTTTTGCATCCCCAAAACACCTCGTTCATCCCCATTTCCATGTCACAGTGGGGACACTGTGCAATTTTAAGTTTGAGGTAGGAACTTCCAGAGTGACTTCCAGTCTTCTCACAGTGGGGACACTGTGAGGTCATAAGTTTGAGGTGGGTAAACCATACCCACCTCCAAAAAAAAAGAGAAAAACTTAAAAAAAACAGAAGAAAAACGGAGTATCACTAACAAAATTGATGGTGTGCCTTTTTTGGACCATCAAAGTGCTCACTCCCAGAAAAAGATGGTGTACCTATTCTGGACCATCAGAATACCCACTTTCAAGAAAAAATAGCCATACCCAAATAAAGCCTGAAAGTGTACGTACTTACCCATGCAAAATACAAACCACTCACTTTTGGAAATAAAAATCTCAAAGCGAGATCGTCGGTCCATGTTTGGAATTTCGTGCCAAAACCCTTGGAAAAATATTCAAAGCCACAAACCTTTCCAACCCAAGAAAAGTCCTATTGATCAATTGTGAACAAGGGAAAGATTTCGTCAAGTACAAAAGTGAAGCTTTGATTTTGGAACCGAAAGAAGTACCTGTGGAGGGAGATCAACATCCAGTCAGAGTGAGAAGTCAGTAAGTCCCTGAAAGCTCTAGTGCACTATTTTATATATATGTATATATATATATATTATTTTCTTTTCTTTCTTTTTATTACTTGGGGACAAATAATGGTTTAAGTTTGAGGTTGTGATAACTCTATTTTTAGAGTTATTATTTCCTTGATTTTTCTATTTTATTTTGTAAATTTTAGCCATTCCACTTCTAAAAACCCCCATTCTTGGAACAATTCTCGAAAATGAGCAAAAAGAGTGAACCATAGTCTTTAATAAATTATTTGGTGGAATTTGGGTGTTTTTCACGATTTATCCTGCAGTGACCACGGTTGTGCCCACTCCGGTTTCCCACTATTCGAGCAGAACAAGAAGACAAAAGAAACTAGTAGTTGGGATGCAACTATTCTGGAGTTTAGAAGGTTTAAATGGCAGGAAAATATGGGCCGGAGAAGTACAAAGTAGTTTTCTTAAAGATGACAACAAGTACACCTTCTTGTACTTAGAGATTGACTTGGTGAAGGGTCTATTGGGTAAAAGGATTGTCCAAAGTGCTGAATTCTGCCATAATACTGCAGTCTTTACCCATTAGATAAACTCACCTCTTTGTGTAATACCCAACTCTTTCTCCTAGTATATAAAGGAGCACTTGGGTGCCATTTATGACATGCTTGGCTTAGTCTTAAATTCTCTCAACAACTACATTAGTGTTAGTCTTTCATTTACTGCAGTAGCTAGCTTTAAAATTTTGTATCTTAATTTCTTAGTTTAATTGTAGTTTGAAGTACACAGTGACAGGGACGACTTCTCGTTCCCCACTGTGAGTTCAATTCAAGTCACTTTCAGTTTAATTATGTGCAACTTCTACTCTCTTGTTTTCTTTACTTTAATTACGGGCTAAACATCCTTTGGGATGTAGGAAGGAGAAGTACCTGGATTTTATTAAAAATGCTTGAGTAATCTTTAAACTTAGAATATTTGTTGTTTTGGTCATTCATTCTCGATTTTTACCAAAGGATGCGAACAAGCCTATCACTTGCCAGGATCTAAAGTCTAGTTCTTAACTTAGAAATAAGTAGAACGTAGTGACACGAGCTTGAATGATGCTAGGGGATTCGAAAGAATTCTTATGACACTTACGAAAGTGAGGTCGGCACAGTGAGCTAATCTCAACCCACTGGAGTAGTAGGCAAGCTAATTTGTGTATTAAAAACACTTAGAGTATTTGTCTCTACACATTCCATCGAGACCTGAAAAGGTCCATTTTTGAGATTACCATTGACAAAACAATAAATACTAAGAGTATGGGATTTTTATCTAACGATGTGAGTATTTTGTAACCGGGCTTTTCTAGCGAAAATGCCCATCTCGAATACAAGGATCACTTTTAGGACCAAGTATGTAGTATAAAATCTAGGGAAAATCTAACCTACATTCCTCCTTTTAAACCTTAGTAAAATCGTTAAAGTAGCTATTTCACCGAACAAACCAAAATATTGCTTCTTCTGTTTTTGAATCCTGTAAAAGGAGCTCATGAGAACCGTATTGTCTTGATTGCCCAGTGTCTGTGGATTCGATTCTGGTATTTTACCAACTATTACTTGCTGTGACGATCATAGTGGACAGTGTACACTTACACTTCCCATTGTGGACAGTTTGCAACCCACTGCGATTAAAACACATATTTCGCACGTAACATGTACCCATCTGTGGGTATTCAGGTTGTCTCTGATGGTACTCACCACCTCTCTTCTGCTCATACCCTCTGTTGTCATAGGACTCCTCTCTTCCATAGTTCTGATATCTTCCACCATCACCCTCTCTTTCATCCCTTCTATCTCTACCATCCCTTCCTCTGTCGTAACTGGGCTTCTTCCTGAACCCTCTGTTCCCGAATTCCTTAGTCATCAGAGCTAAAGATTTAGCTATTAAGGCCATAGTTGCCTCATCTTCATCCACCATCTTCTCTTCCTCATTATCAACAACCAGAACTTTCTTTTTCTTCTTCTCTTTCTCCTCCAGAGCCTTGTTCTTGTGTGGCTTGTCTTGCACCTTTGTGGCCTTGCCTACCAGTGCCAGAGGTCCACCCATCTGGGCTTTAGTCTGAACCATGTAGCTTTCTTGTGCTGCCAAAGAGCCATAGAGGTCTGTGAGGGTCCACGTGTCCAAGTCTTGGTTTGTTTGAAGTGACATGGACAGTTGGAGCCACTCTTCATTTAAGCTCTTGAGGAACAATACATTGTTTTCTTCTAAAGTTCTTTGGATACCGAACTTTTTGCAGTTATTGATAAGAGAGTTGAACCTGTCATATGTGCTCCGTAGGGATTCTGACTCAGAGCTTTGAATGCATAGTACTCATTTATGCACTAAGCTCTTCTATTTTTCTGGGTTTTGGCTCCACCTTCTAACTGCTTCTCCAGTTCTTTCCATATGTCATGGGCTGTCTCACATGCATCTAGGGATTGAAAAAGGTCATTTGGTGTAGCCATTTTCAGAAGACGTTTGGCCTTTTTTGTGTACTCGTACTTCTCCCAGTCTTGGGGGGACCATTTGTCAACATCCTTTGGCTTGTCATACTCAGGTACCTCTGGTGTATTGGGAGTTCCAGGTACCCTAGGTACTATCACCATGGGAACATAAGGTGGATTGTGAAGTGATGTGATCAACTTTTTGTCAGTTCCCTCAAGAAAATGGATCATTCTTAATTTCCACTAAGGATATTCATCTCTCAGAAGGGTTAGAGGTTTGGTTAAAGAACCAACGGTGAAAAAGTTTGCAGCGTTTGCCATTTTTGATAAAAATGTATTTTCAGAAAGGAATAAAAGTAGGGTATGGACTAGATTCTTCCTTAAAGAGATTTGAGTTGTAAATTTGAACAAAGCACGAATTGGAAAGATTTTATCTAGATAACAGTTTCTATTTACAGTCAAAATCAAACGTGTTGATAGTAACAGAAAACTGAGGTTGTTTTGAAGTTGAAAGGTAAATCTTAAAATCCTTTGATATTGTGAATCAAAGACTCTCTGATACCAATTGTTGATCCCACTTAAGCTCAACAATGATGTTCAAGTCAATAAGTTAATAAAACAGAGTATAAGAAATGGTTATGCGGAAGCGATTTAAAACAGATTGACTTGAAAGATAAGGTAGATTCACACACAAGAGATAATGAAGTACTTGAAATAAATGACCACGATATGCTTAATGATTCATCTTCATTAATATCTCAATAATTACACCAAGAACACATAGAATGTGTTTTTCTCTCTAAAAGCTCTCTTTCTCTACCGGTGTGTGTGTGTGATATGATTCGTTACCAGAAATTTCTGCTTCAGTTTACTATATATAAAAGACAAGGGGACAGTAGTACAAGAGACCATATCGTGGGAAGCATTGGGGTACAACGTTGAGTTTGTGCGCCAGTGATAGTACTCTACAAAAGTTGCTTCCTCTCAGAAGATGACACGTGGAAAGTAAAGAACACGACTTATACTATATGATCTTCAGAATCTTCGTACACTAGAAGCAAGTGAGAGGCACACTTGTCTTGGACTGCAGGAGCCTTGATCTTCATCTTCAGTCTTCAGTTCCACAGAGGCTCTGCCAGGTATGGCAGAGGCCATGTGGTCTTGGTCTTTGTTCTTCTCAGATGTTGATCAACAGAGGCTCTGTGGGCTTCTCCCAGATTTGTCCTTAGCCTATTTTTTAATACTTCTAAGATTTACATTGTTGGAGTTAACAGTTTCCATTATTTTTATGTTCTCAATGTCGATTTACTATGTTTAAACACAACCAACCAAGCCAAACGGCCTGGGTTGGGTTGAAATTTTTTCAAACCACAAAATTGTGTTGAGTTGTTCAAATGCCTTCAACCCGATCAACCCAATCCATGAACACCTTTGCCTACAAGTTACCAAACAATTTTTCCTTCTTGCCTCCTTGTTCCTCAACCGAAACAACATTCAAAAGCCCAAATTAATTCCATAAATGACATAAATATCACATTAAAAATATCAATCATCAACATCATTTTTATAACATCAAATTTGGGCATATCCATCCATAAATATGATATAAAATCCATACAATTCAAGCACTCTAAATCTAAAAACTTACAAATCAAAAACCCATAAAAAAACTTCAAACAAAAACCCATAAAAAACTTCAAACAAAAACCCATAAAAAAAACTTCAAAGTTCAAACAAAAACCATAAATAATGTTCCACCCTTAAGTCTCGACATCATTAATATGAGGTTTCACCACCACCTTAAATTGAAAAAAATATGAACCTTAGGGGTGTGCAGAAAGTCACCCAATCCAATCAGAATGGACCGATCCAATTAGAACCGACCGACCTTGATTGGATATCTAATTGTAATTGGATCGGATTAGATCAAAATTTTCAACATCCAATTTGGATCGGTCGGTTGTTGGATGACAGTCCAAAACCGACCAAAACCGAACTGAATCTAACCGATTCACCATCCAACCATCCATCCAATTATCATCCAACCACTCATCCAATTATCATGCAACCACTCATCCGGTTATCATCCAACCACCCATCCGGTTATCATCCAACTACCAACCAATACAATATAATTCAAAGATTCAAAAGTAAAAAAGTTTTTATTTTTAAAACATTATAATTTAAAAAACATTTGTAAAAAAACTATATTTCTTAGAAAGAAACATAAAAACATTGGATGGATTCGATCCGATCCAACGGATATCCAGTGAGAATATGCAATGGATGGAACCGAACCGATCTAATCATCCATTGGATTGGAAAAATCCACAATCCAATGGATGATTGGATCCGTTCGGTTGGAAAATCGGACATCCAACGGATGATTGGATCGGTTCGGTTCCCCTCACATCCATTGGATGTCAATCGATGAACGCCCCTAATGAACCTTCGTTTGAATGTTTTCCTCAACGTAGAGGAAGAAAGGGAAAAGCGTTGAATTTGAGGTTTCAGCACCACCATTGACGAGAAGAAGGAAAGAAAGGTGGTTGTGGACTTCTGATCTGCAATAGTTCAATGATGTTATTAGTTCTGGTGGTGGACGAAGTTGAGGGAGACAATAGCAGATCTGAAAAGTGGGGATGAAAGAAAATATAATAGAGTTAAGGCAAGGGACCAAAACTGTTATAAAATGCATACTAAATATATGTAATCTAAAAGGGAAATTAATTAAAACGGATGAAGTTCGAAATTCGTTTATAGAAATACCCCATCTCTCCCCCGGTTTACAAAAATACCCCATATGTCCGCGATTTTACCCTCTATCGCGGACCCAGACAAAAACCCCTTCGATTTTATCCCGCGATGCCCGCGATAGTCCCTTGTCCGCGATAAAAATTTACACTTTTGACCCCAGGCCTCGATCGCGGACTTGCCGCACCACGTGTCGGCCTGGGGTGAAACCCTAATATTTAATGTGTGCAACCACCCCACCCACCCACCTCGATCGCGAGGTTATAAAATACCATCGTTGGACCACAACCGGCCACCCCCAAACTCTCTATACTCTCTCAAAGATATCGTGCAACCTACGCACTTGGATCGACTCGGTTCGTGAGGATTTTTAGAAGTCGGAGATGTCTCGTGTTGTAGGTTTTGTATGTTTTCATTACCCCGTTGTAGTTTTTATTATTTTTTAAAATACATGTTATATATGTGTTTATTTTAGACTATGTGTTTATTTGGAAAATATTTTAGAGTATGTGTTTCTCCTAGAATATTGTGTTAATTTTAGAGTATTGCGTTTACTTCGAAAATATTTTAGAGTGTGGGTTTATTTTATAGTGTTGTGTTAAATTTAGAGTATCGCGTTTCTTTAAAAAATGACGTTTACTTCGAATATATTTTAGAGTACGTGTTTATTGTAGAGTGTTGTGTTAAATTTAGAGTATCGTGATTTTTTTTAAATGGCGCTTATTTCGAAAAATATTTTTGAGTATGTGTTTATTTTAGAGGGTTGTGTTAACTTTAGAGTATGATGTTTTTTTAAAAAATTTTGTTTATTTCAAAAATATTTTAGTGTGTTGTGTTTATTTTAGAGTATCGTGTTTTAAAAAAAATATCTTAGAGTGTTGTGTTAAATTTAGAGTATTGTGTTTTTTTTAAATTGCGTTTATTTCGAAAATATTTTAGAGTATGTGTTTATTTTAAAGCATTGTGTTAAATATTAGAGTAAACTAGAAAAATGGCCCCTGAGGTTTAGTGTTTGTAACACATTTGGTCCCTACAATTTAAAAATTACAGTTTAGCCACTGCAATAAGCTATTTGGTCCGGATTTGGTCCCTTGTCGTTATCTCCGTTGAAAAACTCAGTTAAATTAAGGGGTATTCGTCATTTTTCTTTAGATTGATGAGTTGTACAATTTTGTTAAAATCGAAGGGACTAAATTGTAATTTACTCTGATTTCTTTTTATTATATCCATATATATATATATATATATATATATATATATATATATATATATATATATATATATATATATGGAGAGGTTCAAATGAGAAGTGCAATTTTTATGAGAAATAGAGTAGTGATCTTGGCCATTTATTCGGTCAAGATCGGCGGCTTTGACCGAGAAGCAACGGATAATTCCTCGCGTGGTCTGCGCGTGGTCTGCGCGTGGTCTGCACAAGATAGAGGGGTAGTTTCATAAAAAATACGCGGGACGAGTTCATATATGAATCTGTGTGATTCATATATGAACTTTTGTGTTCATATATTAACCTTTGTAATTCACATATAAACTTTTTTTAACTAATTCATATATGAAACTTTGTGATTCATATATGAACCTTTGTGATTCATATATGAATCAATTAGTTTGTTCATATATGAATTAGTTAAAAAAATTCATATATGAATCACAAAGGTTCATATATGAACACAAAGATTCATATATGAATCAGTTAATTGGTTCAACTGATTCATATATGAACCTACAGTGAATTAGTTTCATATACGAAATACAAAGGTTCATATATGAATCACAAGATTCATATATGAATTAGTTATAAAGAGTTCATATTTGAATTACATAGGTTCATATATAAACGTATAGTTCATATGTGAATCACACAGATTCATATATGAACTCAGCTCGTGTGTTTTGTAAAAGTTACGAAATTGCCCTTCTATTTTTGGAACAACCGCAACTTTTAACCAATTATAACCGATCTTGACCGAATAAATGGCCAAGATCACTTCTCTATTTCTCAAAAAATTTGCAATTCTCATTTGAACCTAAGGCTATATATATATATAGGGAGAGGTTCAAATGAGAAGTGTTAAAGATATGAGAAGTAAAGAATGTATCATGGCCTTTGATTTAAATGATCAATGGTGGGCTAAATGTGTTACACGGGATCAATTTGGGCGCACAGTAAGAAATATAGGACGGTTAAGGGGTATTTTCGTAATATGCACATCTAAATCAAAATAGGGCGGCAACTGAATCATAACACTACAAAAAACTACTCATTACGCTATTTCATCAAAAAAACGTAAGAAATTATCGAGATAATACTCTCCAAAACGCTCATTCATCAACAAAAACATCAAAAAATCCACTCTCTGTTTGATCGTAAACCTAAAAACAATGGCAAGAACTGGAAAGCATTCTACAAATCCTCAAGATGAACCAGCCAAAAATCCGATGACCGAAAGAAAATACGACGACAGAAGACGAAACATTGATTACGAAAGTTAAAGACGATATTTATACATATTTTTTATAAAATGTTTGAATGTTCATCATAAAACATCGTTATATACAATGTTTAAGTACATGATGAAATGATTTAGAGAAAATTTTAGGGTTTAAGCAAAGTTCATAAATGTTGTTTTGTTATTTTATTACAACGAAGAACACGGTTGGCTTGCCAAAACTTAAAATAAAGAGGAACAAAAAAACAAAATCAAGTACAGGTATATTCGTTCATAACTGAATGCATGATATTTTTTGAATATAGGGTTTTGAGATGAAAAGATTCATATATGAATGTTGAATATTAGATAGTTCATATATGTATGGGTTGAATGTTTGTTGGTTTATTATGATACTTTTCAGTAGATCTAGGGTTTTGAGTTGAAAAAATTCATATATTAATGTTAAATATTCGAAAGTTCCTATATGAATGTTGAATATTAGATAGTTATATGTGAACGTGTTGAATATTTTTCAGTAGATCTAGGATTTTGAAATGAAAACATTCATATATGAATGTTCAAATATTCGAAAGTTCATATATGAATGTTAAATATTTGTTCGTTTATTAATGTTGGAACCCAGATACACTTAATCAAGATTAACAGTCTATTAGTTGAGTTTAGAGTTTGATGCGGAAGCGTATTAAACTAACAGATATGTTTGATAGATATTAGAATGCACACATATAAAGAAAACAGTAAAGAATGAAAAGGATTTCTTGAACAGTTACTGTTATTCAATATATAATAAGAACACGAAGAACAGATTAAGAACTGTTGGTGTGTGTGAGAATATAACACTCAGATATTTGACAATAACGTTTGAGAGTATTAGTGATTCCTTGTGTATTCGTTCTTAGGAAGATCTCAACATGAGACTTCCTTTTATACTACTCTTAGAAGACTATGAAGAAGGTCACTGTTCCTTTTACGGCATGAATAGTGAACTGGATGGTGTGAACAGTTGTTTGAGCCATGCGCATTTAATGGAGCAGATGTACTATTGGTAAATGCATTAAATGGCGCAGACGTCTATTTTGTACCATGCCCTATTGAGTCCACTCAGAGCTTGACACGTGTTTTGACAGTACTTTTCCATGCAAGTTGATGAACGTATCCAGTAATATCTTCCAAGTCTTCATAGCAGACTACACAGGCTCTGTAAGGCATTACAGAGGTTCTATGGTCTGACCTTCTGTGGAGCAGTCCACTTGTTTCCGAGTTGATCTTCTTCTTGCGCACTACAGAGGTTCTGTGATTACCTCTGTAGCTTCTGTGGCTTTCTGGACTTGATCTTCTGGAAGAAGTGGCAGAGCCTCTGTGAGAGGCTTTTCTATACTTAGCCTATTTTTCACTACTTCTAAATACTTCTATGATTAGGAAGATTGAAGCTAACAATCTCCCCCTAAGTAGTGAAAAAATAAAAATTTGACTTTGAGTTTAGTTAGGCTAAGTTAGATAAGACAGAGGTTAAACAATACCTCGAAATTTCTTTCATTTAGAAATATGCCAGAGGCATTTTACATTTGAGTACAATGAAAGATAAAACTTTGTTTGCAGAGATTGGAGGTCTGAGAATCAGATTTTGGCATCTTTGAAATCGTTGTAGCTTCTGTTGTCTCTGCCGACTTTTCTGATCTCTTTGTAGAATCTGATGCAGAGTTCTCTTAGGCGGATTGTTGAGTCTATTTCTCTGATGAAAGTATCTGCATCATCTCTATCCATTTTCTCTGTACCTCTGTATTTTACAAGGCTTGCTCTGAATTTGCTCAGAGTACTGGTTGCGTACTTCTGACAATCCATGAGTACAAAAAGTTTAAC
The DNA here is from genome assembly GCA_033807775.1 of Saussurea involucrata. Taxonomy (NCBI): domain Eukaryota; kingdom Viridiplantae; phylum Streptophyta; class Magnoliopsida; order Asterales; family Asteraceae; genus Saussurea; species Saussurea involucrata. The sequence continues at coordinate 90,475,318 of CM066327.1, read as the reverse complement.
CTGGTGTTGTGGGTTTTGAAATACTAACCCAAATCATGGTTCTCTGATGATTGAGTTGGGCACAGCGTCTGGTGGGCAGCGATCTTCTGGTGGTCGTAGATCTAGATGTTTGAGACCAAGATCTTTTCCCAGCTGAAAATCTATCATGCTGTAGAGCAGAAGCTTTTCCCTCATCGCTTTTCTCAATACTTGATAGGCTCCGGTGTTTGCCTCTGTGTTGTAGTTGTCCTTTGTCCATTGCAGAAGGTCAGGTAGATCGTATGGATTGATGTTTCCTAAGTCAGCATCAGCGAAGGTAGATTCTCAATTGTTCTCTCTTCTGACTCTGTAAAGATTGTACCTGACCCTTGGATAGGTTCTAGTGAAGGAGAATCTGCAGAAGATCACTTTTTTGATTTTGTGAATTGAGAAGACATCTGCTTTGGCTCTTGGCTTTGTTCTCGTGAAGATGTTCTCAAATTCTTCTCTGATCCTTGGATCTGTCACATGATCTATTGGATAGTTTGTCTGAAAGGATTGTTTGTAGAGGTACTTGTATACCACTTCTTCCATTTCTTCATGTGTTGGACCAGGTCGTGGAATTTGTCTTCTGAGACTCTCCATCTGTTGAACAACTTATGCAGGTCTACCAGTTAAAGGAATTTCTGACAGAGGCTTCAATCCATGTGCCAAGTCAACTTCTTCGGGTTTTGGGGTTTGAAAGGCGTCAAACGCACTCTTCATCAGTTTCTCTGTTGGCTTTGACAATGTTTTCTTCTTCTTAGGCTCTTCTGTCAGTATCCCTTTGCCTTTATCTTTTGTTGTCGTGGCAGAACCTGTTGCTTCTGTGGGATTTGAGGTTTGCACTTCTGTAGGTTTGATGGAGGTTGCCTCTGTGGATTTTGACGATTGTGATTTAGAGGAATTTTGTGGCGATGGTTCTGTTGGCTTGACTTGCTCTGTAACCTCTGTTGGAGGTTGTTTGGTGACTTCTTCTGTGAGCTCAATTTCTGTTGATGAAGTGTTGTCATTAAATCTTCTTGCCATTCTGAAAGCTAAAGTGAACCTGTGCCTTTCTTCTTCTCTCTTCACCATACGATCACTCATTGTTGTGTGCATCCTTTTCAGAATGTCAGAAGCAGAGGTCGTTGCTCTTTTTGGTTTGGTGGCAATCGACTTTCTTCTGGGTATGGTTTGGGGTGTTTCCACAGAGGTGGGTGTTTTCTCTGTGGTTGGTTCATCTGTTTCTTCCAAGATGATTACCTCAGGGGCGGTTGTTGCCTCTGAGGTTTGCTTATCTGCTTCTGTAGTGTTGGGTTCTTCAGAGGTTGAATCCACAGAGATGGGTGTATTCTCTGTGGTTTGTTGAGTTTGTTGTTGTCGGGTCTGTTCTGGAGGTGCTTGACTCAGAGGTTCTGCGGCTATTGGTGGACCTGTAAGTCCTCTGCTTGCAGTTTTCTCTGTAGTTTTCTCCCCCTCAGGATGATCTGATGGACCAGGATGGTCATCATCATCAGAGTCATCCTGACCCTTGTCTGATGTACCCTCTGCTCTGCAGGAAGCATCGGGTTTCTTTGGCATTGTGGCTCCAGCAGCGATCAGTTTCGCGCAGACATCATCACAGAGGCCAAGAAGAGTTGCTATCTCTGCCTCTGTTTTGAATCTCATCCTTCCTACACTTTCTCTGAAATCTTTGACGAAGTTAGCATTGGCAGTGGTGAAGGAAAGGATGACTTCTGTCACTTGATTAATCACGTTCTGCCCAAGCTCTGTCAGCTGTGCTCTTGTCATGTAGTCTTTGGGTTGCATCAGCATGGTATTTCGCATGGCTTCTTCTTGAACTTTTTGTAGGGCCTTCTGTAGATCTGCAGGAGTGATGCCCGTTGACACTGAAGTCTGTTTGTTCAATTGATCAAGGAACTTGTTGATGGAGTTCTCAATCGAAGAAGGAGTGGTTGTTGCGGCAGAAGTGGTGGATGCGGTAGCAGCAGACTTCATCTGTGAGATGGCAGTTTTCACCTCTGTGGACAGGTTGTCCATTTTGGTGTTCAGGTTTAGCAGTGCCAGTGATGTTGTCTCTGCAAAAGATTTGAAAGAGCTTTGCAACTCTTTCAAGGTTTGGTTCACAGAGGTCTCAAGGGTTTGGAACTCATCCCTTGTGACTTGTGTTCCGGTGGTAACCTCTGAGGAACACATTCGTCTCCAGAGTGAATCCCTGTTCCTGGGATACCTTCTTTCATTCCTGTTTGTACGTTGAGAATGGAAGGATTTCCTTCTGATCCTTGAGAAGAAACATGAGTTTCAATCCCTACAGAAGTTCTGAGAAGAACATTGTCCAAATCCACTCCAGAGGTGGGTATTGGAATATCCTTCTGTTGACTAGGAGACTTGTCTAGAGTCTCTTTGTCTTTGTGTTCCCTACTTCTCTCTGAAAGAAGTGTGGGTCTTAATAAGTGCGTGTCAGAGGAAACAAATTCCTCTGTAGGGTGTTCTTGTGTGATCTGGGGCGATTGATGACGAACATTAGGTGAGTCTCTTTGAGGAGACTCCCTAGGAATGGATTCCCCGGTTTCTGTGGGCACAGAGGTTGAAAGAGTAACCTCTGGCTGGATGGGTTGGGTTGGGATCGAGCTGTGCTGCTCTTTTTCAATAACTCCTTCTGCAGCTAGACCTGCGGAGTTAGAAATGTGGGTTGCACTGGGAGTTTGGTTTGGTTGTGTGCCTTCTTCAACTTCGGCATCTTTTCTTGTTTCTTCTTCTGGTTCTGTGGAAGTTCCTTGCTCTGTGCGCAAGGAGTCATACATGTGATAAGATCCGTATAATCTCATGACATGAGGATGATAGAGACCTTTTCGTATCCAGATAGCCTCTTCTTCATCTGAATCTTCCTCTGAGATTTCTATCCCTGTTTCTGTGGTTTCTTCTACAACCGTTGCCTCTGTAACTTCAGTTATATTCCACTCAGCTTCGGTTTGTTCTGTATCTTCTGAAGCTTGGTTTGGACTTCTTCTGTGGACGTCCAATCCTTGAATGAAAGGGTTTTGTAAAATCACAGGGGTTTCGGCTGGTTGATTTCTGGGTGTTGTGTCATCTTCTTGTAGATGTGTGTCAATACCAGAAATGAAGAAATCATGTTCTTCTGGAGAGTGGTGGTCGAGAGGTTGTGCCGTCCACCCTGCTGTATTTAGGGTGTTTGCAATTTCGGGGTTCTGTAGGAAATCATTCAGGTCTCCCTGGTGAGCAAATCTATCTGGAGATTGATAGGGTGATTGACATCCTTCTTCTGTCATTCCTATTTCTGCATCTTCTTCTTCTGCAGTTTCACCCTCTATGATTGCCTCTTCTGCAATGGTAACCAATTTTTTAAATGATTTACCATGCTTCTTTTTGGTTTTCCTCCTTTTTGGTTTTGGTGCCCCTTCCTCTGTTGATTTGGATCTTTTCTTTTTCTGTTTTGTGAAAAGGGGAGGAGCAGAGGAGCCAATCTCTGTGGCATGGGGAGGTGAAGGTCTATCTTCTGCAGTGCTAGTTGATGTGCCTTCTGCAGTTTTTCTCTTCTTAGCTTTTGGAGTAGAAGCAAAGATCTTTGCTGAAGATTTCTTTCCCATTATTTCTGCGCGTTTGGCTATGAAGCTGAGCTGAATAGCCATGTGTTTTGCTAACTTTTGATCCTTTTTTGCTTGAGTGGAAAGAGGTTTTCCTATCATTGTTCCTATGGGGACACCTAAACGCGGGGGTGTCATAGGACTCGGTTTTGGAGTTCTATGATCGCGTATATACTCTTTCTTAAGGGATATGTTCGATGCGTAGCGCATAAGTTTCTTTGACAGAGGTCTGCAGTGTGAGTAGCCATCAGCATGATCAGTGGGGGTATTTTTGTTCATCGGGAACTGTTTGGGAGTTGGCCCTTCCATTGGCCAATTTTGGATTAGCAGCAGAGGTTCGAACAGTACTCCCAATATTCTTTGGAATTGCAGAGGTGGTAGAAAGTTGGGATCGTTCTCTTTGACCCTTTTCGAGTTGTTCTTTCTGTCGATGGTGTTTATGATCTCTTGCATCATTATGGTCGCATAATCTAGTGGAAGATCATAGTAAACCCCATACATGATGCTCAAGATTTGATGTGAGCTCTGGTCAATACTCCCTATCTTTCCTGTCAAGCATCTGTTAAGAATAGAGAACAAAGTGTTCCACAGAGGTGGTAATCGGCCTCTGCGGAAGTCATTTCTCTTCCGTAGTTGGGTGTTGTACCCAAGCATTTCCACGAATCGACAGAGCTCTTCGTCTGTTGGTTGCTCTGCATAACTTTTCAATCCCAGAAGACCCCTTGTTGGTAGGTTGAATTCAAGTGAGAACATTGTTCTGTTGAACTTGATTTCAAGATGCTCAGTTTTATCAGGTCTTGAAATGTACCCTTTGATAAGAGAATTGTCTTTATCAAATCGGCAGCTTTGCCAAAATTGGTTCAAATAACGGACTGGTATTCTGTTAGGGGTTCTTGATAGTAGAGGGAAAAGGATATGGTTTTCCATGATGTTCAGAAGTATGGCATGGGCTTCGCCGAAAGTAGTGGGTGAGGGGACCAAATAGCAGTTGTTGGATTTAATAGGAAGAGTGGCTTCGAAATGATCCTTAGCTATGAAGTTTTGCAAGTGTGTCGTCGGAGCAAAGTCTGCGGAGTCCCCGGAATCTTGTTGTTCAATATCTCTTGCAAGGCTGGGGTTTTCAGAATGTTCTGAATGAGCGGGGAGTTTTCCGTTGAGTTCGCCGGAGAGAGTTCAGAGGATGTAGCTCGAGAAGATGAAGCCATTTGCAAGTGTTTTGCAGGGTATCGCCGGAGAAGAAGATGAGAGTTTGTAAAAGGTTTTATGAGAGGGTAAGGTTTGTTTTTATAGGATGGTAAAACGGTAGACTTCGAAAGGGTAAAATATATGGCAATGGATTAAAGTTTGGAATCCGCACTCGAGTTTGAGAGGCGGGTTCAACTTACCAAAAAAAACGTTCCATGTTTGCCCAATGAAAATGGGACACGTAGGCCATGTCAGAAGATGACAAAACGTCGTGCGCGGCCCATTAATGCTAGGCGCGTGGAGTTGTTCTTAGCCATATGAGTTTCACTCGCAGAAAAAGTAACCGTTATTACTACAGAGATGCCCAAGTAATCAGATTGACAGAGCTTCTGTAGTTTACAGAGGCTCTGTGATCTTGAAAATCTTTGATGTTTATCCCTTTTTCATATATCTCATTGTTATCATGACTTCTGTGGGGTTCTTCTTTAACCAAAACATTTGTAAAGGCATTGGAGAGGATAAAATCGGATTTTTGTGAAGAAATTTGCTTCGCAGAGGTTTTGTGGCTCTGTTGGAACTTGCAGAAGTTCTGTGAGGGCCAGCAGAAGCTCTATGAGAGAAAAAATCTCATAACAAAAATTTTATTAGTATTTTTGATCATCCAATTTTTGATTTGGTTTAAGAGATGTTTTTCGGACATATTTTAAAGTTTGTGTCCGAGAAAACTGTTTTAAAAAACGGTTTGTTCGAGAAGGTCATGGTCTGCGTTTTTGGTTTCCGAGATAACATTCCAAAAGATCGACAGAAGGTTAATTTGTGATCACAGTGCATATTTCCTGCAGAAGCTCTGTTGAGCTCAGCAGAAGCTCTATGACCTTAAATTTCTCCTAATTCGAATTTTGTGAAACTTTTTGAGCTTTTGATTTTCGAGATGTTATTCACAGTATATTTAGGACATATTTGACAATTCTTGTCCTAGAAAATTGTTTTCCAAAAACCTTTTGTGCGAGAGACATACCTTTTGGTTCTTCTTTTCTCGGCAGTGATATCTGACTTCTGTCGATATGGAGTCATCAACATTTTTCTTTGGCTTTCCCTTGAAAGTTTTATCTCTTTAGATCATTTCAGGGTTCCCTTCTGCTCCCCCTTGATCTAATCACCTCTGTAGATCAAGTAATTTCCTTTTGCTCCCCCTTGACCTAATCACCTCTGTAGATCAAGTAATTTCCTTTTGCTCCCCCTTGACCTATGCTTGGATCAAAGAATGATAAGTTTTGCATAAAACATAGGTCATGGTCTTTCAGAGGTTCTGTAGGGGTCGTCAGAGGTTCTGAGTTGACTTACAGAAGCTCTGTAGTTTCAAGAACTATTGAAGGTGTTAAGAATTTACATATCGAAGTAGAATCTTTCAAAACAATAATTTAAGCAATGTATTTACTTATTATTTACAGAAGATAAAACTATACTTACTGAGGATTTTCACACCATGTTAATCATTCCTATCTTACCCACCAAGAAGTTGAATCTTTTCTCGTCTAGTGCTTTGGTGAATAAGTCAGCGAGTTGATATTCTGTGGGCACAAAATGCATTTCGATTGTACCGTATTCAACATGATGTTTCAAGAAGTGATACCTTATATCGATATGCTTGGTTTTTGAGTGTTGCACAGGGTTGGCAGAGATAGCAACAGCACTTTTGGAATCGCAGAAGATGGGTATTTTGAACAGAATGTGGCCGTAGTCTTTTAGCTGAGTCTTCATCCATAGAACCTGAGAACAACAGCTAGCGGCAGCAACGTATTCAGCTTCTGCTGTGGATGTGGAAACACAATTCTGCTTCTTGGAGGTCCAACTGACTAGTTTACCACCTAGGAATTGACAACTCCCAGAGGTACTCTTTCTGTCGAGCATGCATCCTCCATAGTCTGAATCTGTATAAGCTTTAAGACCAAAGCCAGAGTTCTGTGGATACCAGAGACCAAGATTTTTGGTCCCTTTTAGGTATCTAAAGATTCTCTTTACGGCATCATAATGTGATTTCTTTGGATTAGCTTGATAGCGTGCACAGAGACATGTGGCATGCATAATGTCAGGTCTGCTTGCTGTTAAGTATAATAGAGATCCAATCATGCCTCTGTAGAGAGTGCATTCTACAGAGATGGCATCTGAATCTAAGAATAACTTGTTTCCAGTGGCCATTGGAGATTTCATTGCAGAGGCATCAGAGAAGCTATACTTGGAAAGAATGTCAGAGACATATTTAGCTTGATTTATAAAAATTCCCTCTGATGATTGTTTGACTTGGAGTCCGAGGAAGAAAGTTAATTCTCCCATCATACTCATTTCAAACTCACTCTGCATGAGTTTTTCAAATCTTTTACACTCTTCTGAATTAGTAGACCCAAAAATTATGTCATCTACGTATATTTGTACAAGCATTATCTCACTACTTTTGCGTTTATAGAATAAGGTAGTATCTGTTGTACCTCTGTTGTAACCATTGACTAGAAGAAAGGTAGAAAGTCGTTCATACCATGCTCGTGGAGCCTGTTTCAGTCCATATAGAGCTTTTTCAAGGTAGTATACATGTCTTGGAAACTTTGAGCTTTCAAATCCTGGTGGCTGATTAACGTAGACCACTTCTTGGATTTCACCGTTGAGAAAAGCTGATTTTACGTCCATCTGATAGACTTTAAAACCTCTGTGGGCTGCGAAGGCTAAGAATATTCTTATTGCTTCGAGCCGTGCGACAGGGGCAAAAGTTTCATCGTAGTCTATGCATTCTTCTTGTCTATATCCCTTTGCTACTAATCTTGCTTTGTTTCTGATGACCACTCCATCTTCATCCTTCTTGTTTCTGTAGACCCATTTAGTCCCAATGGCCTGTTTTCCTCTTGGCAGAGGTACTAGAGTCCATACTCTGTTACGCTCAAATTGAAAAAGTTCTTCTTGCATGGCGTCTACCCAGTTTGGGTCATCTAGGGCTTCAGAAATCTTCTTTGGTTCTATCACACTAATAAAATTTGTAAAGAAACAAAAGTTAGCAGTGGCAGACCTTGTTTTTACTGCGTCAGAAGGTTCTCCGATTATTTGACTTGGAGGATGGCTTTTTGTCCATTGAGTTGTGCGTGGAAGATGATCATCAATGTCATTCAGACTTTCTTTAGGGACTTCTTGTGTTTCTTCTTGTGTAGCCTCTGTTGTTCTTCGTGCCTTGGTAGTTGATTCTACCGTTTGTGGAATGATTGGTACGAGTGGTGGTGGAGTTTGTTCCTCTGAGGACGTATAGTCTTGGTCCTCGATTTCCTCTGTAATTGGTTCTTCTGTGGTTTGTGCAGCTTCTGTGGTTGTTTTCCTTGATGTTTCATCTTCTGCACTTTCTTCTGCTTCGGCAATTGCATCTGTAGTATTTACAGAAGAAGATGAAGCATTGTTAGGACCAGTTAGAGACAAACCTGTAGGATTTTGTCCGACAGAGGATGGTTCTTCAGAAACCCTGATTGTTCCAACAGAAGGATCAATGTTTTCGTAGAGCATCTCTAAAAATAGAAGATCCAAGTCTTCTTTTGCTTGTGAGATGACAGAGGATTTCCCTTTAATTCCGAGTTCTGAACTAATTTGTTCAGAAGTCATCCGGAATGAATCATCAAAAGAAACATTGATGCTTTCTACAATCTTGTGAGACTTTGTAAGGAGTGTTCTGTAGGCTTTGGAAGTGGCAGAGTATCCAATGAATTTGCCTTCATCTGCTTTTACATCAAACTTTCCTCTTGAATCTCTGTCGTTTAAGACGAAGAATTTGCATCCGAATACATGGAAAAATTTGATGTTTGGCCGCCGTTTGTTAAGCAATTCGTAAGGCGTCTTGAGGTGTCTTTTCACAATGGTTGATCGATTTTGAGTATAACACGCAGTAGAAATTGCTTCTGCCCAAAAGTTCATTGATAATCCGCATGCTGACATCATAGTTCTTGCGGCTTCCACAAGTGTTCGATTTTTTCTTTCGACAACACCGTTCTGTTGTGGAGTGCGAGCTGCAGAGAAGTTCTGTGATATTCCTTCTGTTGAAAGATAGGCTTCAATGACAGAGTTTTTAAATTCTGTGCCATTGTCACTTCTTAACTGCTGTATTCTGCAATTATAAAGAACTTGGATTCTTTTCATTAGATTTATCAATATATTTGGAACATCTGATTTCTTTCTAACGAATTCAACCCATGTAAAACGCGAATACTCATCAATTAGGACAAGTATGTATTTCTTGCCACCTAGGCTCTGTATGGCAATGGGACCGCAGAGGTCGACATGAAGCATGTACAGAGGTCTAGTGCAAGATACATCTGTTTTGCCTTTGTGGGAAGCTCTTTTGAGTTTTCCCATCTCACAGGCAGAACATAAATGATCCTTATTGAATTTAACTTTTGGCAAACCTTTAACTAGATCAAGTTTGACCAGTCTTTCCAATGTGTGAAAATTCAAGTGACAGAACCTGTTGTGCCATAACCAGGCTTCTTCACTTTTGCAGGCAACAAGGCAAACTTTGTCTTTGTTCTTTGAGTTGAAGTTCATTAGATATAGATCACCTATTCTTTCAGCTCGCAGAAGTTCCATACTTGTTTCTTCACTTTGTAGAGAGCAGAAAGTTCTTTTAAACAACACATTGAATCCTGTATCACAAAGTTGACTTACACTGAGTAGGTTGTGCTTAAGGCCATCCACATATGCAACTTTGTATACAGAAACGTCTTCTTTCCTTATGACTCCATAGCCTTTTATGTGTCCTTTCTTGTTGTCTCCAAAAGTCACAGATCCACCATCTTGTGTTTCTTTGTACGTGGATAGTGCACTTCTGTCACCAGTCATGTGCCTTGAGCATCCGGAGTCTAGATACCAGATTGGCACATACTTCTTCTGCAGGACAATCACAGAGATTTAGGTACCCATATCCATATGGGTCCAATATTGTTAGAGTTTTTCAAGTTTGCCTTGGCATTCTTGAAATACATTTTGTTCTCTGCAGAAGAGTCAGATTGTTTCTTTATGGGTTTTGACTTTTGAATTGTCGTAGAGAGTAAACAGACTTGACTTGAAAAATGATTATTAAGTTTAGACATAAGATCAAAGCAATGACAGTATTGAATATGAGATGTAATTTGCTTGAACTTTTCATTGAACTTTTTAAACTCAGCCACAGAGGCATTACATTCTTTCTTTACATTAGATTTCCTATTACTAGAAGATCTATGAATACTCGAATGTTGTTTGCAAAAGCTCTGTTTAGGACCTGCCTTCTGTGGGTTGCTTCTGTGGTGAACTTCTTTCATCACTGTCACAGAAGAAAAAGATTTATTAACCTTGGGTTTTGAAAATCTAGAACTTATAGGATCAATAGAGGTCTTCTGTAACATTTTAAGCTTAGCAGAGGTTTTGATATTTAGATTCAATTTTAGAAAATCTTGGCAGATTGGAATCTCTGTGAGTTTCTCTTTTGGAGAAATAGTTATGTGAGGAACTTCAGAGGAGAATTTGACATCCTCTGTGTCACAGTGAATTATCCCTGATTTGAAATCAGTCTCTGAATTTTCAGAGGATGAATCGTCCTCGTATACAGAGGTTGAGTCAATTCTTTCAATAGAGGCTGGATTTTCTGAGCATGTATCGTACGAGCTTTCTTCCTCTGTAGAATAGTTTTCATAGATTGCAGAGGTTTCTAATAAGATTTCTTCAGTGAGAGTTTTATCCATAGAAGATGTACAGAAATTTTCTAAAACGCTTGATTTCCATATTTCCAAAATTTCTTTTTCAATTAAATTTTTAAAGTTTTCTTCTGAAAAAATGGGTTTAAACTCAGGAGCTTCTGCTGATAATTTCTTTTCAACATTTATCAAACAGACAAAAGCAACCTGTGTTTGGGTCTCTGGTTTACCAAACTTGAAGATACCAATCTGATCTTGTGTTTTCAGATATTTCTTTGGTTTGATACCTCTATTGACAGAGGTTGAAGATGATGAGTCTGTGTTTTCAAACCACACGTTAATCATCTTCTTATGTTTCTTCAAGTAAGGATCCACAGAGATTTTCGCCCTTTTGCTTACAGAGATTAGATTTGGAAAATCTGGTTTGTTCGTTTTTCCAATCACAAATAAAGAGGACAGAGGTTTGTTTCTTTTGCCTTCAACACCTAGGGTGATATCATCATACCCTATACCTCGTCTTCCTATTTGTGAGTTTACTTTTTCATAAACTTTCTGTGCATCTTTATAGTTTTTAATCAAAACTTCTCTTCTGAGTAAATCTTGCCATAATACCTCTCTTTCTCTTTGAAAGTATTCTTTAAGAGCTCTTATGTCAGTAGTTTCGCTCCTTGAAACTGAAAGTTCTTTTGTTTTATCTTTTAAAGTATTGGTTAATTCATAAATTTGTTTTTTTAAAGGATCTAGAGTTTTGTTCCAATTCTTTTCTATTCTCCCTTTTTCCTCAAAAATCTTTGCTTTTTCTTGAGTGAGAAGCCGTACTTCTCTCTCATTGAAGGTGAGTCTTTTATGAATAATTTGATTTATCTCTTTCAGTTCAATTAATTCAATGTTAATTCTAAGTGTATTATTGTTACGAGCGAAATGTGTGTTTTAATCGCAGTGGGTTGCAAACTGTCCACAGTGGGAAGTGCAAGTGTACACTGTCCACTATGATCGTCACAGCAAGTAATAGTTGGTAAAATACCAGAATCGAATCCACAGAGACTGGACAATCAAGACAATACGGTTCTCATGAGCTCCTTTTACAAGTTTCAACTAGAGAGGAAAATAATACTTTGGTTTGGTTTGGTAAAATAGCTACTTGAAACGATTTACTAAATGCTAAAAAGGAGGAATGTAGGTTGGATTTTCCCTAAATTTTATCTCAAATACTCGGTCCTTAGAGTGATCCTCGTATTCGTGGTGGACATTTTCGCTAGAAAAGCCCGGTTACAAAATACTCACACCGTTAGATAAAAATCCCATACTCTTAGTACTTGTTGTTTTGTCAATGGTAATCTCTAAATGGACCTTTTCAGGCCTCGATGGAATGTGTAGAGACAAATACTCTAAGTGTTTTTAATACACAAATTAGCTTGCCTACTACTCCAGTGGGCAGAGATTAGCTCACTGTGCCGACCTCACTTTCGTAAGTGTCAAAAGAATTCTTTCGAATCCCCTAGCATCATTCAAGCTCGTGTCACTGCGCTCTACTTATTTCTAAGTTAAGAACTAGACTTTAGATCCTTGCAAGTGATCAGCTTGTTCGCATCCTTGGGTAAATATCGAGAATGAAAGACCAAAACAACAAATATTCTAAGTATAAAGATTACTCAAGCATTTTTGATAAAATCCAGTTACTTCTCCTTCCTACATCCCAATGGATGTTTAGCCTAACATTTCCGAAGTAAAGAAAACAAAAGATGAAGATTTGCACATAATAAAACTGAAAGTGACTTGAATTAACTGCTCACAGTGGGGAACGAGAAGTCGTCCCTGCACTGTGTAATACGAACTACAATTTAAACTAAGAAAGTAAATTACTGAAAATTAAAGCTAGTTACTGCAGTAAATAAAAGACTAAAGCTAATGTGGTAGTTGAGAGAATTTGAGACTAAAAGTATTCAAGGATGATAACCAAGCATGCATTTAATGGCTCCCAAGTGCTCCTTTATATACTAGGAGAAGGAGTTGGGTATTACACAAAAGAGGTGGGTCTTCCAATGGGTAAAGACTGCTGAGTTGTGGCAGAATTCAGCTCCTTGTGCAATTCTTTTATCCAATGGTCCCTTCTCCAAGTCAATCTCCAAGTACAAAGAGGTGTACTTGATGCTATCTTCAATGAGAACTACCTTGTACTTCTCCAGCCATTTCTCTGCCATATGAACCTTCCTCCTCCAGAAAATTAGATCCCAACTAAAAGTTTCTTTTTGATTTCTTTTTGATCAGCTCGAAGAGTGGGGAACCGGAGTGGGCACTGTATACGTCACTGCGGATGAAAAATCGTGAAAACACCCAAAACTTCCCCAAATAATTTATTAAAGACCATGGTTCACTCCTTTTGCTCGTTTTCGTAAATCATACCAAGAATGGGGGTTTTTAGAAGTGAAATGGCTAAAATTGACAAAATAAAGTGGAAAATAAATGGAAATAATAACTCTAAAAATAGAGTTATCACAACCTCAAACTTAAATCATTACTTGTCCCCAAGTAATAAAAAGAAAGAAATAAAATGAAACACAATGCATAAAAGGTCTTTGAGGGACTTACATATTTCTTGACTTGAATGGGCGTTGATCTCCTTCCTTCGATACTTCCTTCGGTTCCAAACTTGAAAATTTCACTTTTGTGTTTGACGAAACCTTTCCCTTGTTTACCTTTTGATCAATAGGGCTTTCTTGGGTTTGAAGGGTTTATGGCTTTGAATCTTTTCCCAAGGGTTTTGGCAAAAATTTCCAAACATGGACCGAAGACCTCGCTTTGAGATTTTTATTTCAAGAAGTGGATGTTTAGTATTTTGCTATGATAAGTACGTACACTTTCAGGCTTTATTTGGGAATAAGGAGTATGGCTATTTTTTTGTGAGGGTGGGTATTCTGATGGTCCAGAATAGGCACACCATCGTTTTCTGGGAGTGAGCACTTTGATGGTCCAGAAAAGGCACACCATCAATTTTGTTAGTGCTACTCCGATTTTCTTCTGTTTTTGTATTTTTGTGTTTTCTCTTTTTTTTTTGGGAGGGGGGTACGGCTTACCCACCTCAAACTTGGACTTCACAGTGTCCTCACTGTGAGCAAACTGGAGGTCACTCTGGAAGTTCCCACCTCAAACTTAAAATCTCACAGTGTCCCCACTGTGACATAGAAATAACGAACAAAGGTGGTGGTTTGGGGTACAAAAGGGTCGTGTTTAGATGCGAAAAATGGCCTAAATCATTTCACGGGACAAGTTGAGATTTGTACTTACAAAAGTGACCTTTTAAGTCGGAAGCCGAAAGTTGTACCTTGAAATGGAAACGAGGTCAAACAAGCATTCAAACAATCAATACGTTAGTACCCAAAAGTACCTACCTACCGGTAGGATTTTCATGCATCGATATTTAAAAAGTTAAAACAGCAAATAGTGTCAATGCCTAGCCATAGGCACAAAAAGATCAACCAAACAAAATAAAATTGTTTTTGGTGAGCAAAAGAGCGAAACCATTGTTTTAAAACAAACCATTCACGGGGTTTGGGTGGCTTGCGGTGACAGATCCGCATCATCATCATCGAACTCATCCTCACTGTCATTAACCGGGCATATATCTTTCGGGAATTCTGGGAGCTGAGCAGCTAGCATTGGGTTGGCCTCTTTCATCATCAGGCCCGTCACCTCATCTCGTTCTCTTGTATACATCCAAAATTTCTGCGTGGCCCGGTTCTGATATCGCTGCTCACTTTCCAGCAACTCGATCCTGTATGTGAGCTTCTTTAAAGCTGCCAAAATCTCTCCCATTTGGTTGCTTGATGATCCGGCCTCGGTTGAATGGAGTGGGGTACCCTTCTTCTCCACAGTGGGCACTTCAGTGCCCACTATGTGCTCGTCGGCTATTCGCACATTGGGCTGTACCTGGGCAGGCTCAACAGACGGGCCTCCTATCTCTCTTCTCATCTTCTTAATTGTCTGAATACTGATGTTTTTCGTGGAAATGATCCACTGGTCTTCTTCAGCTGTGGGCACTCCGGCATCTATTTGCAATAGTGTAATAAGGCAAGGAAGGGGTAGGATTACCTTGGTTCGTGTTCTGGCCTGATGGATGGCACCATGCATTATGATGCCCAGATTGATCTTCTTTTTAGTGAGAACGCAGTAAAGCATGGCACACTTATGCATGGAGAGAGTCGTGTCGTGCGATGTTGGGGCCACCGAGGCCCTTAAGAATTGGAACCACACAGCAGCCTCAGTGGTGAGGCTGCCAGCATATAGACACCTTCTTTGGCCATCCTGATTCCATGGCCTTCCCTCAACTGCTATTTCTTTTAAAATCAATTCCTCATCAGCCGGAGTCATCTTTGCCAGGAACTGTCCGAAAGCACAAGGTTCCGGAGCTCCTCTACCTAACACTCGGTTTATATTGCCTGGAGTAAAGTCCACAACCTTTCCTCTGATCTTAACAAATGATTCTTTGGCTTGGGAGGCCTCAGCATAAAATTCTCGGACTAATGATGCATTAGCGCGGCGATTGGCAGTGGCAATGGTTGCCCAATCTTGCGCTACAAGTTTATCTTTGACAAAGGGATTTGCTTCTACAAAGTCGGGGTCGAAACCCCTCTCTAAATTCAACTTCCGAGTGCAAATACACTCAAAGTGGGTTCTAGCAGCTGGGGAAGTGAATTGCCTCGGTATCCCACTGGGGGCATGAGCAGTCCCCACAGTGGACAGATGTGGATTTTCAGAAAGGTTTTGTTCACTTCCCGTATTAGTATCACTAGAAGAAGAACTTAAAGAGGGTTCGATACCCTTACCTTTCCTCGACGCTTTTCTTTTCGGTTTTGCAGACGATGCCTTCTTGGATGCACCAGATCGTGTAACCATTCCCCTGTTCCTCTGGAGTGCTCTGGTTGGGGTTTCTTCACTGTGGGCAGTGGTGTGGACATCCTCCACACTATCAGCATTTTTGTTCTGGGGAATGTCTAATGTCTGAGTCTGCTCCTTAATCTTCTTCTGTCTTTCTTCTTCCTCACGAGCCAAACACTCCTCCTCTGCTTGTTTCTTTTTCTGCTCGAATATCCTTGCTTCTTCATCCTTCTTTCGTTCTTCCTCTTACAATCGCTCCTCCTCCTCTCTAGCCAATCTTGCGGCTTCTTCCCTCCTCAATCTCTCTTCCTCCTCTCTTTTTAATCTTTCTTCCTCCTCTCGTTTGATTCTTTCCTCTTCTTCCTTTCTGATTCTTTCTTCTTCCTCTCGACGCCTCCTCTCGACCTCTTCCATTCTTTTTCTAATGGCTTCCATTTTCTGTTTGAACTCCTCTGCTAACCGTCTCTCTTCTTCTTCGGCTAGAAGTGTCTCGGTCTCGAAATGGGTGATACTGTTGTCTGAGACTTGCGATGATGAAGTAGCTTTTGGGCTTTCGTGCTTTGAAGAACCCTCGTCGGCTGCACCGGAGATGATCGGGTTTTCGCCGGAGTCCGGTGGTGGTTCGTTCAGGTCACGGGTGACGGCTTCCGGTGGTTGTTCTTCGGCGGTCCTGCGGCGGACGGCCGCACGTGTGAGTGCATCGGGGTTGGTGTTCATTCTCTTGGTTCTTGCCATTCTTAGGGTTTTGGAAGGGTTTTGCTGGTGGGTTTTTCGTAGAGAGAGAAATGAAGAAGAAAAAGTTTGCTGGGTAAATTTTGGTAGCAAAAGAGGTTAAGGTGGTTTTTGGAAATGTTTTCTTGTCAAAAATGGGGGGAAACCGCCGGTTTTTAGGAGAGAGGGAGAGGATTGACAATGATAGCTTTGCTTGGGAAATGATGAACTATGACACCATG
The DNA here is from genome assembly GCA_033807775.1 of Saussurea involucrata. Taxonomy (NCBI): domain Eukaryota; kingdom Viridiplantae; phylum Streptophyta; class Magnoliopsida; order Asterales; family Asteraceae; genus Saussurea; species Saussurea involucrata. The sequence goes on along the minus strand of CM066327.1, from coordinate 90,459,025 downwards.
GCCTAAAAGTAGACTTGATGGCAGCAAAAGGTGAAAGCTTGTCAGCATTGGGCCCCAAAAATAGTCCTTTCATTCGTCAGGTGGGGAGTGGGGAGCGCAGTGACCTGATCCTTCCCCACTGCAAAGTACTTTCCTTGATTTTTCTTCAAAAGGTGGCACGTTCTTCTACACACATTAAAACAAACTACCATGCAGAATTAAAAAGACCAAAAATAATAAAAAGACAACAAAAAGTGAAATAAAATATTTACAAACGGTTGTGAATTTCTCTAACCATAGCGAGGCGGAGAGTGGGCAGGGATGTGGGCACTTTCATGCAAAAAATGCTTTACCCTTTGCCCATTGACTTTAAAGGTTTGACCCGATTGTGGGGATTTCAACTCCACTGTTCCGAAAGGACTCACCTTGACAATGGTGTATGGTCCCGTCCATCTTGATTTAAGTTTACCTGGAAAGAGTTTGAGACGGGAATTGAACAATAGTACCTGTTGTCCTTCCATGAACTCCCTATGGTTGATTCGACGATCGTGCCACATCTTGGTCTTTTCCTTGTACAACTTTGCATTCTCATAGGAGTGATATCGCAACTCCTCTAGCTCATGTATTTGCAGACTCCTTTTGATTCCCGCGGCATCCTCACTCATGTTAAGCTCTTTAAGGGCCCAGAATGCCTTGTGCTCTAATTCAATCGGTAAATGGCAAGCTTTGCCAAAAACTAATTTGAATGGAGACATTCCCAGAGGAGTTTTATAGGCTGTTCGATAGGCCCAAAGAGCATCATCGAGTTTGATTGACCAATCTTTACGGTGTGGCTTAACAACTTTTTCCAAAATTCCCTTGATCTCACGATTTGAAAGCTCGGCCAACCCATTGGTTTGTGGGTGGTATGCGGTGGCCACTCTATGATGAATATCATATTTAGCAAGAACCGAGGCCATGACTTTGTTTACAAAATGGGTGCCTTCGTCACTAATTAATGCTCGTGGTGTTCCGAAGCGAGTGAATATATTTTTGTGTAAGAACTTCACCACAGTGTTAGCATCATTGGAGTGACAAGCAATGGCTTCTACCCATTTTGAAACATAATCTACCGCAACCAAGATGTAAAAGTTATTGTTGGAATTTGGAAAAGGTCCCATAAAATCTATCCCCCATACATCAAAAAGTTCGACCTCTAGAATGTTGTTAAGAGGCATTTCATTTCTTTGCGATATATTCCCCGTACGTTGACATTGCTCACAATTTTTCACGAATTCAAATGAGTCTTTAAAAACAGTGGGCCAAAAGAATCCACTTTGCAAAATTTTTGCTGCGGTACGGTTTCCACCGAAGTGGCCACCGTAGTGGGATGTGTGACAACCATGGAGTATTTGATGTTGTTCACTCCCATGGACACAACGCCTTAATATTTGGTCCGCCCCTATCTTGTACAAGAAGGGATCGTCCCAAACGTATTGTCGTGTGTCGTGTAAAAATTTCTTGAATGGTTGTCCACTCATCCCGTGGGGCTTAAGTCCACTTGCTAAAAAGTTTGCAATATCAGCATACCAAGGAGTTTCATTATGATGTTGCGCAGATAATAATTGTTCATCGGGAAAAGTTTCTTTTACCGGAGTGGGGTCAGGAGTGGGGTCAACAGTGCCCACTGTCTTCTCGAGCCTGGACAGATGATCAGCAACCTGATTGCTTGTTCCTTTTCTGTCGACGATCTGGAGGTCAAATTCCTGCAGCAACAGCACCCATCTGATCAACCTCGGTTTAGAGTCAGCCTTGTTGATCAAATATTTGATGGCTGCGTGATCGGTGTGTACTATGACCTTTGCTCCAATTAAGTAAGACCTGAAACGATCAAAAGCAAAAACTACTGCAAGTAGTTCTTTTTCGGTTACAGTGTAGTTGATTTGAGCCTCGATCAAAGTCTTGCTTGCATAGTATATTGGATGAAAAATCTTATCTTTTCGTTGGCCTAGTACTGCACCTATAGCCCAATCGCTGGCGTCACACATGACTTCAAATGGGAGTGACCAGTCAGGAGTGGTCACTATGGGTGCAGTAACTAAGGCTTTTTTGATTATTTCAAATGCGTTTCTACATTCTTTGGTAAAAACAAACTCTCTTTCATGTTGCAGCAGGTTACATAGGGGTTTAGTTATTTTGGAAAAATCTTTTATGAACCTCCTATAGAAACCTGCGTGACCTAAAAAACTGCGAATGCCTTTTACCGTTGTGGGCTCGGGAAGTTGGGAGATTACTTCTAGTTTTGCTTCATCAACTTCCAAACCCTTTTTCGACACAAGATGACCCAAAACGATGCCCTCTTCGACCATGAACTGACATTTTTCCCAATTTAGAATAAGGTCGTGGGTTTCACATCTCACCAAACTTTTTTCTAGATTCCTCAAACAGTTATCAAATGATGTGCCGATCACAGAAAAATCGTCCATAAAAACTTCTATGGTATCTTCTATCATATCAGTAAAAATGGCCATCATACAGCGTTGAAAAGTAGCGGGAGCATTACATAAACCAAAAGGCATTCTCCGGAATGCAAAAGTACCATATGGACAAGTAAAGGTGGTCTTTTCTTGGTCTTCGGGTGCGATGTGGATTTGGTTATATCCGGAGTATCCATCTAGAAAACAATAAAATTCCTTTCCCGCTAATCTATCAAGCATTTGATCAATAAAAGGTAACGGGAAATGGTCTTTCTTTGTTGCTAGATTCAGTTGCCTATAGTCCATGCATATTCTCCATCCCGTAACAGTCCTAGTTGGAATGAGTTCGTTCTTTTCATTTCTGACCACTGTTGTTCCTCCCTTTTTAGGGACACATTGAACGGGGCTCACCCAACTACTACTGGCAATGGGATAGATAATACCGGCATCTAACCATTTCAAGACTTCTTTCTTAACTACCTCCTTCATGATGGGGTTCAACCTTCTTTGGGGTTGGACTTTCCCCGGGTGGTCACTCTCCAAGTTAATCTTATGTTGACATAAAGAGGGGCTAATCCCTCGAATGTCCGCTATGGTCCAACCAATTGCTCCCTTATGCTTTATCAACAAATCAATCAGAAGTTGTTCTTGTTTCTCACTAAGTTTGGAAGAGATAATGACGGGAAGTTTATTATCCTTAGCGAGATAAGCATACTTTAAATGGGAAGGCAATGGTTTAAGCTCTAACTCGGGAGGTTGTTCTATTGAAGGGGATTGAACATCTCTATCTTTGAAGTCCAGAGGTTCAAAAGCTGCAACCATTTCATTACACTCATCCTTAAAAGTGTCATTACTCTCTGATTCAGAGTGCTCACTGTCAATCCCCACTGTGGGAACTGTACTCCCCACTGTGGGCAAATTGCCAAAATTGTGGGTTTCATAAATCGAACTTAAGGCAAAACAATCTTCGGTGTCTATATATTTGAGAGATTTGAAAACATTAAAAGTTACCTCTTGGTCATTAACTCGCATCGTGAGTTCTCCTTTGTGCACATCGATCAAAGTACGTCCGGTTGCAAGAAACGGACGTCCTAAGATGATTGGGATTTCTTTATCGGCCTCATAATCTAAAACAAGAAAATCGGCGGGGAAGATAAATTTATCCACTTGGACCAAAACGTCTTCTATTTTTCCCTTGGGGTAGGCAATGGATCGGTCGGCTAGTTGTAATGTCACGGTTGTGGGTCTAGCCTCTCCAATCCCTAACTTGTTAAAAATGGACAAAGGCATCAAGTTGACACTAGCTCCTAAATCACAGAGTGCTTGGCCTACTTCTTGTCCTCCTATAATGCATGGAATGGTGAAACTACCCGGGTCTTTCAACTTAGGTGGAATCTTGCTTGTTAGGAGGGCACTACATTCTTCGGTCAAAGCCACAGTTTCAAATTCACCCAACTTCCTCTTTTTGTTCAAAATATCTTTTAAGAATTTAACATAGCTTGGCATCTGCTCGAGAGCTTCTACCAAGGGTATGTTAATGTGAAGTTGCTTAAAAATGTCTAAGAATTTTTTAAACTGAACATCGACATTTTTAGGCTTCATTCTTTGAGGAAATGGAATGTTTCGTGGGTCAATCTGAGTTTGCTGTGGTATTGGCTTTGGAACAGTAGTCTTTGGGACAGGTCCAAAAGTGGGAAGGTCAGGGATGTCGGTCCCCACTGTGGGGATCACAGTGACTTGAGGAGTGCCCACTGTGGTGCTCACAGTGGGTTTTTGAGGCGAATCATCAGATTCAAAAATGATATTTTTCAGATCCTTTCCACTCCTTAAAGTTATGGACTTGACATGTTCTGGTCCTTTTCCTATCACTCTAGCTTGCTCGGTATCACTCGGTAACGTTCCTGGTGGTCTATTCTTAACTTCAACGGCTAGCTGTCCTACTTGGGTCTCTATATTCCTAATGGCTGCTTGGGTTTGATTCATAAAACCTTTGAGAATCGACTCGATCGATTGTTGAGCCTCAGCTGGTTGGTTGGATCGTGGTTGGTATGGTTGTGGGGACTGCCCACTGTGATGTGGGGATTGCCCACTGTGATGTTGCTGAAATCCCGGGGGATTGTATGGTCTTTGCTGGATGTGACTCGGTCCTTGGGGTTGGAGTCCTTGATTACCGGACCAAGAGAAATTCGGATGATTTCTCCAACCTGGATTATAAGTCTGCGAATAAGGGTTGTTCCTTTGGTTGGTCCCTATGACATTAACAGATTCGGGGTTTGCTGGACAATAGTCGAAAACATGCTCCTCTCCACAAAGGGAGCAGTTATCAGCGAGATGGGTTGCGGAATTGACTTGGCCTCGATTTTGATTTAAAACGATTTTTGTCAAGGCCACTAATTGTGCATTCATGGTTTTGAGTGCTTCGGAATCTATGGTGTTGGTCTTAGACATGGGTGCTCTCGGATTTGACCATTCGGTATTGTTGTTGGACACTTTTTCTAAGATTTGATATCCTTCGTTGTAAGTCATACTCGTAAATGTTCCACCGGCTGTTGCATCTAAGATGATTTTGGCTGCATTGGAAAGACCATTGTAAAAGGTCTCCAATTGGATGCAATGTGGGATGCCATGATGTGGGCACTTTCGAAGTAAATCTTTAAATCGTTCCCATGCATCCGAAACAGCCTCATCTTCCTCTTGCCTAAATAAAATTATATCATTTCGAAATCTAACATTCCTTGTTGGAGGAAAGTATTTTTGCAAAAATCTATCGGCAAGTTCTTGCCAAGTGGTTATCGAGTGAGGTGCATGTGCGTTCAGCCAAGATTTTGCTTTGTCCCTTAATGAAAAAGGGAAAAGCCTTAGTCTTAATGCCTCATCACTAACACCTTGCAATTGAAAGGAATCGGTCATTTCTAAAAAAGATTTTAAGTGCGAGTGCGGATCCTCAGATGGCGATCCTCCAAATTGACCCATGGCTTGGATCATTTGAAACATCACCGGTTTGAGTTCAAAATGCGTTGCAACAATATTGGGTCTCAAAATTCCGGAGCATAAATCACCAACTCCGGAAGTAGCATAGTCCCGTATTTTTCGATCTTTGTTATCGGCAATCGTGATTGTGGTCTCCACTATAGGTGGCGGTACTGCAGCCATGTTCACAGTGGGGATCACAGGAGGTTGTCGATTTGTTTTCTTGCTTCTTCGTGTTTTTCGCAACGTTTTTTCTATTTCGAGATCTATTGGAACCAAATGTTCGAGTTGTCGCCGTGGCATACAATACGAACAGCTTAGAAAAACTAGTTACTCGGGCTCGAACAAAAACTAATGTCTTGAGATTTAAAATCACGCCAGTCCCCGGCAACGGCGCCAAAAACTTGTTACGAGCGAAATGTGTGTTTTAATCGCAGTGGGTTGCAAACTGTCCACAGTGGGAAGTGCAAGTGTACACTGTCCACTATGATCGTCACAGCAAGTAATAGTTGGTAAAATACCAGAATCGAATCCACAGAGACTGGACAATCAAGACAATACGGTTCTCATGAGCTCCTTTTACAAGTTTCAACTAGAGAGGAAAATAATACTTTGGTTTGGTTTGGTAAAATAGCTACTTGAAACGATTTACTAAATGCTAAAAAGGAGGAATGTAGGTTGGATTTTCCCTAAATTTTATCTCAAATACTCGGTCCTTAGAGTGATCCTCGTATTCGTGGTGGACATTTTCGCTAGAAAAGCCCGGTTACAAAATACTCACACCGTTAGATAAAAATCCCATACTCTTAGTACTTGTTGTTTTGTCAATGGTAATCTCTAAATGGACCTTTTCAGGCCTCGATGGAATGTGTAGAGACAAATACTCTAAGTGTTTTTAATACACAAATTAGCTTGCCTACTACTCCAGTGGGCAGAGATTAGCTCACTGTGCCGACCTCACTTTCGTAAGTGTCAAAAGAATTCTTTCGAATCCCCTAGCATCATTCAAGCTCGTGTCACTGCGCTCTACTTATTTCTAAGTTAAGAACTAGACTTTAGATCCTTGCAAGTGATCAGCTTGTTCGCATCCTTGGGTAAATATCGAGAATGAAAGACCAAAACAACAAATATTCTAAGTATAAAGATTACTCAAGCATTTTTGATAAAATCCAGGTACTTCTCCTTCCTACATCCCAAAGGATGTTTAGCCTAACATTTCCGAAGTAAAGAAAACAAAAGATGAAGATTTGCACATAATAAAACTGAAAGTGACTTGAATTAACTGCTCACAGTGGGGAACGAGAAGTCGTCCCTGCACTGTGTAATACGAACTACAATTTAAACTAAGAAAGTAAATTACTGAAAATTAAAGCTAGTTACTGCAGTAAATAAAAGACTAAAGCTAATGTGGTAGTTGAGAGAATTTGAGACTAAAAGTATTCAAGGATGATAACCAAGCATGCATTTAATGGCTCCCAAGTGCTCCTTTATATACTAGGAGAAGGAGTTGGGTATTACACAAAAGAGGTGGGTCTTCCAATGGGTAAAGACTGCTGAGTTGTGGCAGAATTCAGCTCCTTGTGCAATTCTTTTATCCAATGGTCCCTTCTCCAAGTCAATCTCCAAGTACAAAGAGGTGTACTTGATGCTATCTTCAATGAGAACTACCTTGTACTTCTCCAGCCATTTCTCTGCCATATGAACCTTCCTCCTCCAGAAAATTAGATCCCAACTAAAAGTTTCTTTTTGATTTCTTTTTGATCAGCTCGAAGAGTGGGGAACCGGAGTGGGCACTGTATACGTCACTGCGGATGAAAAATCGTGAAAACACCCAAAACTTCCCCAAATAATTTATTAAAGACCATGGTTCACTCCTTTTGCTCGTTTTCGTAAATCATACCAAGAATGGGGGTTTTTAGAAGTGAAATGGCTAAAATTGACAAAATAAAGTGGAAAATAAATGGAAATAATAACTCTAAAAATAGAGTTATCAATTATCATCTACAGAGGTAATACAAGAGTTGGAATTTGAAGTAGATACCTCAGAGTCAGTGCAGGAGTCGACTTCTGCCATGCCACAGAAGAGGGCATTGGCGGTATGTTCATCGTCAGAAGTAGAGTCTGACTGGAAGTCTTCTGTGTTCTCCTCAGAATGTCCTTTTGCCATTAAGGATTTTTGAGCTTAATACTCGGCTTTCTTTTTGTAGAAGGCAGAGTCCCTCTGTGGGCGATTTGATCTGCTTCTGCATTCATTCGCAAAATGGCCTGGTTTGCCGCAGTTAAAACATCCTTGAGGAGTGTTTCCTGTTCGATCATTTGAATTCTGTAGGTCTCCGCCTTTCTCTGATCTACATTCATTTGCATAGTGACCAGGTTTGCCACATTTGTAGCATTCTTGTTGTGTGTGGCTTACCGAGTCATCTGACCTCTGTCGGTCATTTCCTCTGTAATGTCTTTCGCTTGACCTCTGTCGGCCACTTGATTCTTCTTCTCTCCTGTCATCTCTTCTGTTTTCTCTATCATATCTTTCATTTCCGGAACTTCTTCTGTTTCCTCTGAACTCTTTTGTCAATAGAGCTAAAGATTTAGCTAGTGACGCAAGAGTTATTTCTTTTTCTGCTTGCTCTTCTTCTTCTCCTTCTTCTTCTCCTCTGTGGCTTTTTCATTTCTTGGTCTCTGTGCATCTTCTTTAGTTTTACTAACCAATGCATATGGTACAATGGTTAGTGTTTTAGCCTGTGCTATCTGAGGTTCTTGTGCGGCTAATGTTCCGTAAAGATCAGAGAGAGTCCAGGTGTCTAGATCCTGATTTGTCTGTAGGGACATAGACAGCTGGAGCCATTCTTCATTTAGACTTTTTAAAAACATGACATTGTTTTCTTCAGAAGTTCTGTCAATGCCTGATTTTCTGCACTTGTTGATTAGAGAGTTGAATCTGTCGTATGTTGTTTGCAGAGATTCTGTTGAAGAGGCTCTGAATGCATGATATTCATTGATGTACTGTGCTCTTTGGTTTTTTTGTGTTTTAGCACCTCCTTCCAACTGTCTTTCCAGTTCTTTCCACAGATCATGCGCTGTTTCACATGAATCCAAGGATTGAAAGAGTTCGTTGGGTATTGCCATAATCAATGTCCTCTTGGTTTTCTGAGCAACTTCATCTTCTGCTTTATCTTCGGTTGACCATTCCCCTTTTGGCTTTGGTTTTTGATGTTCGGGGATTTCGGCAGATTCAGCAGTAGTAGGTATACGAGGTACTACTGTCATGGGAATAGGAGGAGGATTGTACAGATATTGTACTTGATTTTTTTCAGTGCCCTCGAAAAAATGGACCATTCTTATTTTCCATTGAGGATACTCATCTCGAAGGAGACTAGGAGGTTTAGTGAGAGAACCAGTAGTAAAGAAATTATTTGAATTTGTCATTTTTGAGGATTTTAGAAAGAAGGTATGACTAAAGAGTTACTTCTATGAACTTGAAGATTTTATGAGTTTAAGCAGTTTCCAGACACAATAGTATCTATCACGAATCTTGATAAGTGGATCACTTGATATTGAAAATCAAGGATGGCTCTGATACCAATTGTTGGAACCCAGATACACTTAATCAAGATTAACAGTCTATTAGTTGAGTTTAGAGTTTGATGCGGAAGCATATTAAACTAACAGATATGTTTGATAGATATTAGAATGCACACATATAAAGAAAACAGTAAAGAATGAAAAGGATTTCTTGAACAGTTACTGTTATTCAATATATAATAAGAACACGAAGAACAGATTAAGAACTGTTGGTGTGTGTGAGAATATAACACTCAGATATTTGACAATAACGTTTGAGAGTATTAGTGATTCCTTGTGTATTCGTTCTTAGGAAGATCTCAACATGAGACTTCCTTTTATACTACTCTTAGAAGACTATGAAGAAGGTCACTGTTCCTTTTACGGCATGAATAGTGAACTGGATGGTGTGAACAGTTGTTTGAGCCATGCGCATTTAATGGAGCAGATGTACTATTGGTAAATGCATTAAATGGCGCAGACGTCTATTTTGTACCATGCCCTATTGAGTCCACTCAGAGCTTGACACGTGTTTTGACAGTACTTTTCCATGCAAGTTGATGAACGTATCCAGTAATATCTTCCAAGTCTTCATAGCAGACTACAGAGGCTCTGTAAGGCATTACAGAGGTTCTATGGTCTGACCTTCTGTGGAGCAGTCCACTTGTTTCCGAGTTGATCTTCTTCTTGCGCACTACAGAGGTTCTGTGATTACCTCTGTAGCTTCTGTGGCTTTCTGGACTTGATCTTCTGGAAGAAGTGGCAGAGCCTCTGTGAGAGGCTTTTCTATACTTAGCCTATTTTTCACTACTTCTAAATACTTCTATGATTAGGAAGATTGAAGCTAACAATTAAGATACTTTTTAGTAGATCTAGGGTTTTGAATATTCGAAAGTTTATATATGAATGTTCAAATATGAACACGAAAGTTCATATATGAACGTTAAATATTTTTTGGTTTATTAAGATACTTTTTAGTAGATCTAGGGTTTTCAATATTCGAAAGTTCATATATGAATGTTCAAATATTCGAAAGTTCATATATGAATGTTAAATATTTAAAAGCTCATATATGACTGTTGAATATTTGAAAGTTCAAATATGAACTTTCGATATTTCATATATGAATGTTGTATATTCGAAAGTTCATATATGAATGTTAAATATTTGAAAGTTCATATATGAATGTTGAATATTTGAAAGTTCATATATGAATGTTCAAATATGAACACGAAAGTTCATATATGAACGTTAAATATTTGTTCGTTTATTAAGATACTTTTTAGTAGATCTAGGGTTATGAATATTCGAAAGTTCATATATGAATGTTGAATATTTGAAAGTTCATATATGAACTTTTGAAAGTTCATATATGAATGTTGAATATTTGAATGTTCATATATGAATGTGTTGAATATTTGTTAATTAATTTGTTATTTATAATAGACGAAGATCAAGCAAAAATAACAGCAGCCGCATAATCAACAACAGATAAAGAAGCAACAACATCAGCCGCAGAAAACACAAATCAATCGAAAGACCCTCAACAAGGTAAAAATATATCTCTTAGTAATTTAAATTTTTCATAGATTAATTACATATAAAAACATTTGTTATCCAGGGTCAAAGACAACCAAAACAAAGATAAAGTAGTGACAAAGAAACAAGCGCAAACAAACCAACTTCTTTATGTATGTAATCTATAATAAATAATGATAACAATTTATATTATCATGTTGTTTCATTAATTATATTGACAAATGTCTATAAACAGATAAACAACCAGAGTCAAAGATAAAAGAAAAAAGAAAAAGAAGAATAGTTACAACTCTAATAGATGAAGACGACGACTTTGAGACTCCGGTACCAAAGCTAAGGAAAGCCAAGAAGGGGAAAGAGCAACAAAAACAAACTTTGCATGTCATCAAAGTTAGAAATTCTCCTAAACTACTTTACGAAGCAATTAAAGCGTTAAGTAAAAAACATAAAGAATGTGTAAAGAACATGGGTTTTGGAGATCTATTAGAGATGAAGATGGATGGAATCCCTTCTAATCTTGGATTTTTTGTCGTTGACTGCTTGAACACTGATTCAATGGAGATGTTTGTTGGAGAACACAGGCTCCAAATAACTGAAGAATCAATTCACGATATGCTTGGTGTTCCAGCACAAGGAAAAAGCATATTTGTAGGCAAGTTTCTTGAAGATGACAATGAACTCTTGGTCAACTGGAGATCTCAATTTTCCAGTAAAATAGTCCGACCAACAGATGTTAAGCAAAAGATGATTGATAGCAATGAAGCTGATTTCAACTTCAAGTTGAACTTCATTATGCTTTTCTGCAACACAATGGCTGAAGGACAGAAGAGTGGCACCTGCAATATGTCTGTTGTAAATTACATACAACCAGATACAGATATATCAATGATAAACTGGTGTTCATACATTAATGAATGTTTAAGAAGCAGCAAACAAGGTTGGGTGAGAGACTCTAACATGAGTTTCTATGTTGGATATATCACATACTTGATTGTAAGTATACTATAACATTTATGAATTGAAAACATATCTTACAATAACGTATTAATTGTTTTAATTGATTCTTATTTGCAGCTCATGTATGTTGATAATTTTGAATGTGAAGTTGTCAATGTTAGCAGAGAAAGACCTTTGATAAAGATGTGGACTACAGAAAGATTGAGAAGAAGAGAGGGATACGAGATTGAAGAAAGTGGTTTTGGAAGAGGAAAGCTGGTTGATGAAGCAGAGAAGATTACTGATGCACAAAAAGTAGTTGTAAGTATACTATAACATTCATATAAATTTAATGTTTATTTATAAATTCATATATGGATCATTAATATTTATATTTGAAGATTCATATTTAAATTCACATATGAATTATGAAGTATTCATATATGAAGAATTCGTATATGAAGTATTCATTAATGAACACATAATATATATACTTCATATACGAATTCCTATATGAAGTCTTCATATATAAATACGTATATGAGGTCTTCATATATGTAGTCTTCAGATATGAATACTTAAATATTTATATAATGAATTCATATATGAATCCGAAAGATTTATACTTCATATATGAAAAGTTCATATATGAATTCGTATATGAATTCATATATGAATCTTTTATACTTTATGCTTCATATATGAATTCATATATCAAGGTTCATATATGAATTCATATATGAATCTTAAAATACTTTATACTTCATATATGAATTCTTATATAAAATTCATATATAAATCCTATATACTTCATATATGAATCCTTAATACTTTATACTTTATATATTAATTCATAATTTTTATTCAAATTGTAGGCTTTACATACATCGATAAGAAACTTACTAGATTGCATAATATGTGACTCACTGGTCCTAGATGAGTCATTTAAAGATGCTTTTATCAGATATCCTGATAATGATCTATTTAAACAATACGAAGAAGAGTTTGAGAATTTGTTTAACAGAGGAGAAAAGAAGGAGAAGGTGGAAAATGACATATTAGTTGGGGTTGAGGAAGAAGAATTTCTGATATCATAAAATCTATAGTTGGACAGAAATATCGATGATGAATTTGTGATGACACCTGTTACAGTTCCTACTAGGATGGATGCAGAAGAGTTTTGGCAAGACCCACAAACTCATGGTGAAGTTGAAATGGTGATGAAAGTTTATGAACCATCAAAAGAAGAGAAGGAGAAAGAGAAAAAGAAGGAGAAAAAGATTGAGAAGACAGAGAAGGCAGTGGAGAAAGAGAAGGCAGAGGAGAAAGAGAAGGAAGAGGTGGTTGTAGAGAAAGAGATGGAGACTCAGAAAGCTGCAAAAGGAGGAGAGGAAAGACAAGAGAAGGAGAGGGAAAGTGAAATGCAACATGAAGTTGTGACAAAGATTGCAGCTTTATATTTGCAAGATGCACCCAGTTTCGGTTTGGGAATGTCATCATCAGATGAAGATGAAAAGAAAAAAGATGAGAATGAAATTAAAGAAGAGGAAGGAAAGAAAGAGATGAAGGAAAGAAAATAGATGAAGGAAAGGAAGAGGAAGGACAAGGGGAAGAAAAGAAGGAAGGGAAGAGAGAAATTATAGTAGCAGAAAGCCTGAGGTCACATTATGTTGACAGAATTGTGTTAATATCAAAATGTCTGTCAGTGACTGAAAACAAAGTTGGTAGATGGCTATTTACGCTGACAAGAGAGTGGTTGTAAGTAACACCTTTAATATTATATATGTTAATTTTAAAAAAATTATGATGTGCATATATGATTAATTTCATTTCATTTCATTGCCTTATAGTGAGATAATCTACGAAACAACTGATGGAGCAAGAATGATAAAGGTGACAGCTGAAAGTTTAATGCCAAATACATATGTAGTGGCAAATGTGGTTGATACATGGGCTGCATTATTGAACACCGAGGAAGCATTAAGAAGCAGAGAATCCCCTCATCGCCTTTTCCTTAACACGGCAGTAATGGTATGTTAATAATTAAATTATAACATTTTTTAGTCTAGTCCATATATGAATGAGTTTTAGATGACACATTAATACTGAATTGTTTTCGTATATGAATTTTGTTATTTTAAATACAAAGATTCATATATGAATGTTTGTCACTTATGGACTTTATTTACAAAGAACTGTTTTGATTCATATATGAATTATTTGAACCATTGAGTTCATATATGAACAAGAATTGAATATGAACGTTAGTGTTCCTATATAAAACCTTAATGTTCATATATGAACCTTTGGGTTCATATCTGATTGTGAACCTTGGTGTTCATGTATGAACCTTTTTGTTCATATATGAATATGAACTTTTGTGAAAATCAAAAGTTTTCACATATAATTACCTTGTTTACGTAGCAGGATGGAGTACTCAAGAAACAAAACACTAGGGAAGAAAGTTTTCAAATCTTCAAATCTAACATAAAAGATGCATTGAAGAATAACGAAGATTTGGCGACTTTAAGGGGATATGATCGGGTACGCATCTAAAATATATACACAACATACAAATTTGACAGACCTTTTAAAGATTTTGATTTTGTATAATGAAAACAGGTATTCTTCCTCGTCATATAATCAAGCCACTACTTCTTGTTTGTTTACAGCTTCAAGAACCCACAACTGCTGGTAATAGACAACATGTCTATGGACGTCTCCATTGCAAGCAAATATGAAAACGTACCGATCATATTGGTAAAAATAGTACTGTTGTAATTTTTGTAAATTCATAAATGAATATATTATCAACTTTAAGTATATGAATAAAAATATTATGCAACATGAAGTGTTTATTGAATACTTGAGGTCGGTTCAGCATCCAAAAGCAGAAGCAATGGCTCCACTACAAGCCCACAAACATATAATGAAGTGGTGCTCCGAGAAAAATGAAGTTGATTGTGGATCTTCATAATGAAACATATGGAGCACTACATCGAGCAAGACATTCAAAAGTGGGATTGTGGACTTCACACAACCGAAAAATCTCAGAAACAACAAATCTATCGCTTACAATTCAAGTATGCGACAAACTTGTTACTTTTAGAGAAGAATCTGCACAGAGAGAAGGTTATTGATGAAACGAATGAGTTTGACTCATTCAATGAAACAACGAAGAAGTACATGGAATCCCATGCAAAGTCAGTAAAGAAGCTGAGGCAAGAGATGTTGTAGGTGATGGATAAATTTGCAGGATACATTTGGTTGTGTTTGATGGTATTTTTGGTGGTGGGTTTGGTTAAAAAACAATATTTTCTGCTACAATTATGGTGATTGATTTCGTGGATGAGTAATGGGATGATGGGTAATGGGTGAAGATACAATTAATTTGGTTGTCGTATTTTCAAACAATATTTCATATATGTTGGTGGTTTATGGCGGTGGCAATGGTGATGGAAATTGGTGGTTTATGAACAATATTTTTGATCTGTTTTGGTATATTTAATATTATTTCAAAATTTTCTAGTTTAATTCTTCAAATTGTTATTATGTAATGAAATTCATATCATGTTCAAATATGAATCAACATCTTCATATTTGAATTCCTAAGAAACTTAAGTTTTAAAATAGTTCATATTTGAATTATACGCTCATAAGTTTATATTACTTCATATATGAACCTTCAAGTTCATATATGAACTATTGACTTCATATATGAATATGAATTACCAAGTTATAAAATATGTGAAATAAATGAATTCATATCTGAACCTTTGACTTCATATATGAACTATTAAGTTCATATGTGAATATATGAGTTCAAATGCATATATTAACCTTTAAGTTCATATATGAATAAACCTTCATGTTCATATATGAACCTTCGTGTTCATATATGAACCTTCTTTATATATGAATGTGAACATTGGTATTCATATATGAACCTTCGTGTTCATATTTGAACATGTATTTAGTATGAACTTCGGGTTCATATATGAAACTTCGTGTTCATATATGAACATGAATACAAAACAACTATAAAATAAATTCTAATACTCATTCAAAAAGAGATCAACATTTATTAATGAAATTATGACTATCCACATTTATTATTGAGTTAAAAAAACCTAAAATATGTATCTACTCATCCACATTTTTCAATAGGCAATTACGAGAATAATGATTCCCTAACTTTTGACAACTTCTACACAATCGCTTCGCCTTTTGATTCTTTATCGTAGCTTTCTCACCAGCACCGATCAAACGTTTTCCAGTTCCACAACCTTTGTTCAATTTTTTCTGGTTTATTAACACCAATGAGATTTCTTATCGTCTCATTCTTCTTCTCCAATTTGCTTTGGTAAGGAATATTAGCATCTACCCCAGCCTTCAAGCAGTGAATCTTCTCCGCAAACTCTTTAAGCTTCTTTTTATCACTCCTAAGACTCATCAAAATATAATCCAAAGATGCTTGTGTATCATAGCAAATTGTTGCCATTTCACCGTTTGGATTGCCTTGTCTCCATGAAGTTTGTCTAAGATGGAAACATATCAAGTCTCTTCTCCATCCTCGAGATATATACTTCTACGGTATCTCATTGAAGTTCTCATTCATTAAGAATTTGAAAACATGCGACATAAAAATCCATGTTGAACAAAAAGATTGCATTCACATTCAAATGTTAAATCTAGTTGATTCCACACAACCTACAACAAACATGAACAAGAAAAAGGTAAGTTGTGTTAATAAAAAATAATGGAAATGCATATATTAAAAATTATTTTTACCTTGAACAACTTCTTTTTTCTTACAATCTTTGTCATTTTGCAAAATTGTATAAAGTTGGCATCCATCCTTTTGAACAACATTCTATTGAACACACGACCACGCTCCTTTATTAATCTCCTTTTGAACTTCCAAAAATATAGCCTGTGTGTAAACTTTATTTGCATGTTTCTCAATTGCTTTCGCAGTGCACACATAAGGGATAGTTGTCTGTGTCATATGGTCAATCTTACGTTGAGAATTTCTTTCCTTACGCATTGCATTTTCAAATGCAAGCATGAATGTTTCAAAGTTGTTACCATGATGAGCAAATTTGTTGAATAATGAATTTATGCTCTCCGACCTTGATGTAGTTTTCATCAATGAACAAAAAGGAATAGACTTGAAATAAGCAAGAATCCATCGTTGACGAATACGAAACATGTGTGAAAACCATTTGCTCTTCTGAAGTTTGAACTCAGTAATCAAATCCAACCACATAGTTTCAAACTCTTCAGGCTCCAATTGAACATTCCAAACAAGTTTATTAAACCGTTTGTTAAAATCTGTCTCCCTGTATATCGTTGTACTAACCTACAAAATCGTTATATAGAAATTGATAAACCAAGATCTATCAAGATTAGAGAGAGAGAATCTAGAGAGAGAAATGTGCCATCTGTTACTCTCAAAATATGAACTGTTATTTACAAAAGCTAACACAAGGGTTTATATACCCTTGACTAAAGAAAGTCAAACTAGACTTATTACAAGCTTAAAATAGATAAGCCTTGATTACAACACTAAAAGTAGCATTAACAATCTCCCCCTTTGTAATCAAGGGCGCTCGAATCTTCTATGTTGACGATTCTTGCCAATTAAGATCTCCAAGCGTCTTAGTGTTTTCCGGATGTTCAGCCTTGTGTCGATTGTTTCTATTGCTCTCCTCAAGAGTCTGATCTCCGCATTATCAACTTGGTAAAGACTTCTCCTTGTTTCCAATAACTTCTTCATAGCATCCTTCAGTTTGTGATCTAGCTGAAATCGGATGATCTTCAAAGTTCCATCAGAATATTTACCGATTTCATCAAATCTGAGGAATCGTCTGACACCTGACTGATCTCTATACACAATCCCATAAGGGTCTTCTACAATAGAAAATAGTGGATAGCTGTCAATGTTCGGCAATTCTCTATCCGGTCTTCTCACATTGACTACAGGCTGGAAGCTCTCAACAGCAAGCTGGAAGTCAAAGCATCGATAAAATCTAACTTGTCTTCGTAAGAAACACTTGACTGCTTCCAAAGCCCTGAGGATATCATCAGTACGAATAGGCATATCTCGAAATTGATGATAAATAACCTCAAAGTCATCGATAGAAAGCTCATTGAAGTCTGCTTCAGTAAACCGATAAGTCTGACAATCCTGACGTTCCACATAGAATATCGGATACCAAATTCTGACAAAACTGGCTATTTCCACCTTAAGTACCGTTACAATGTTGTGCTTAGAAAATACCAGATATCTTCCTTGTCGTAGAAATTTAATAAACATCAGGTACTCATATTGATACCAAGCAGGTTCCTTTTCAATACCCAGAATAGCATTGATATTCACTCTTCTTCTTTTCTTGACATAGAAATTTCGTTCAGTGTCTTCAAGAAAAGCGGATCTCATTCTGGTAACCTGGTATCATGCTTCAAGCCTCTCCATTCTTTGTTGTCTATCCAATGCGGGACCTGGTTGTAAAATGCTAGATGAAATATTCAGAGTTGGATCAGGAACCTCTGAGTTAGCTCTGGACGACTCACCCTGAACAAACGTACTTTCAGTAGTAGTGGTGGTCGGAGCTGGAACAATAGGAACAACCGGAGGACTTTGTTGGACTGGAACTTCGTGTTCTTGAACAGGAGAATGTGCTAATGGAGATTGATTACCAATATCTTCATTGTCTGAAATATCTCCATAAAGCATGTTAACAACCTCAATATCTTTCTCATCTACTTCAACTTCAACTTCTGTATCAGATATAACTACAATATCATCTTGATCTTCTTCTTTAATCTTTCAGAACTTATCAAACTTTCTTTGAACATCATCATCTGAATCAATCTCAACATAGTTAGAAAAGAAGTTACGCATATCTTCAAATTCTTCAGACTCATGCACATTAGAAGTCTTCGGACATCCGGTTGAAACAGGTGCAGAATCTGGGTCAACATAAACAACTAGTTGCAGATTGTTCGCATTCCCGGGCTCAACATAGTTAATATCCGAAGCCATAGCCGTCAAATCAACTTCATTCAGCAACTCATCAACTAAGTTTTCCGGATCAGCTTCTTCATTTGCTCTTCCCTCATTTGCCCTTTCTTCATTGACATTTTCAGTAGATTCTTCATGCACACTTTCTTCAACTCTTCGTCTCTTAGAATTCTCCCCCTCATGACCTTGATGACCCGGATCATCTTGGTCATGTCTACGCTTAAGAGAAGAACCGGCAGTAGATTGGCAAGTTTCTTCATGTCTAGCCACTCTTTCAGAAAGCGTAGAAAGAATATCTGTCATCAACTTTAACCCTTTCTGAATTTCAGTAAAACTATTTTGATCCTCAGTCCTGAAAGAATGAAACTCATCCACCAATGACGATGCTCAAGGATCAGGAACTGGTGTCAGAGTATGAGTAGAAGACAGAGGCGGAGTTGGTTGAAAATTTCGAAGCAGAGAAAAAAGATCTTTATCCTGATGCTCCGGAGAAGACATAGATAATAATCGCGCGTAGAGCATATCAGAAAGTTCTGAAATCGGAATATCCAGAATACCATGTTGCGATGAAGGTAGAGCTTGAACTGAAGGCTGAATTGGAGGTTGAGTTGGCGGTTGAGAAACTGGTCGACTTAAAGGCTCTCGAATAATAACACCCGTCGATCGTCTAAATGGAATATCAACTGGAATCTTAGGAATATCTGTTACTTTCCCTTTACCCTTCAGCATCGCCTTCATTTTGAGTAACTGCTCATTCTTTTCGGCATCCATTCGGTCATTCATTGTCTTTAATAGCTCATCAAGTGACATTGAATCCGACGTTCTAAGTAATTCAGATGTAACGACTGTAGAAGGAACTGTCGTACTTGCTTTTAGAACTGTTACACCAGAAGAAATCAAAGGAGCTGAAACCTGAGTATCTACATTCCTTGTAGATGGTCTGGCCAAACGAAGATTAAGTTCATCTACCTCAATATTTGCCACATTCGTGTTTATCGGAACGGTATCCGAAGTGTCAACCGTATTACTTTCCGACAACAATCTTTCTGAAACATGTGTGGTCTCCACTTCTGATTCTCTTAAGACAGATTCTCCAAAATTCATATCAGCATCATTTCCACCACTATCATCATTATCTGTATCATCCACTCCGTCATCACCATCATCACTTTCAGAACTACTTGAGTCAGCATCATCTTTACCCTGTGCTTGTTGTTCTTCTTGTTCAGTCTCTTCTTGAACATTCTGTTCTTGAATTTCTATTCCATGCTCTTCCCAATAATCAATTACCGCTTCATCTTCTGGATCTGCATAATTCTGAATCTGCTCTGGAGGAATAGGCATAAAATTATCAAACGTACGCTTCTGCCTGTTGATGTACCCCATTTCATAATCAAGAGCTAAAACCCAGTTATGTCTTCTTGGAATGTCTTTATTACTCCTAAGCATGCTCCAGACAATAAGCTCCAAGAATCGAATGAATGGCACGAACTTGCGATCTTTATTCGTACTTTTGGTATACACAAGCTCAGACAATTCGGTCCAGAAGATAAGAGCATAATCCACATGCAAATCATATATAATTGCATGGAAAAGTCGTAAGTAATGCAGACTTGAATTATCGGTACCAGAATGTTTGGATGTCAAACATCTGTTGATAACTGAGCTCAAAGCATACCATACTGGTGGAAGACGTGACTTCTCAAATTGACTAACCATAGTCAAAGGACCAACATATCCCAGTGCTCGAATTCCAGCCAATATATCTTCTTTCGGTGGATAATCATCAAATTCTGTACGACCCGGTCTCGAATCAGCTTCTGGTAGACGAAGTAATAATCGAAGACGATGATAATCCAGAAAAGTCTCGAACTGGTCGATCTGAATCTCGAATCGAGGATAGGAAATATTATCAATCTTTCTGATTGTATGCCAGGCTTGTGGCAGATAAACCTCAGGAACTCCATGACGTCTCGAAAGTGCATAATTAATTGGATGACCTCGTAGAATAGCACGTATAATCGGATGAATTCTCACTCTGTCAAGATTGACAAAATAATTTTTTGGCTTGTAAGGCAAAACATATAATTTGAGTGGGAAAACATCTTCCGGAGAACTCCTTCTGGCAGACAAATCAGCTCCCGAAGAACGAGCTGATGGAAGACGTTTATCTCGAGAAGCATGATCCGATGGTTGATTCTCAACTTCCTGAAGTTGAGGATTCTGATCATCATTTGAATCCATATATCCCCTAAGAAATATGCAAACAAAGTATAAAACATAAGCAAGAAACACTATGAAAGAAAATAGGAAAAAAATGTGAAATAAAAAAAACTCTAAGTCTAAAATGCGCCAAAGGCTGTGGCGCAAAGCAAGAAATGCGCGAGCTGAAGAGGCGCAATTCTGAGATGGACAAAATTTAGAAGAAAATCGCCATAAGCACTAGCGCAAAATGAGAATTGCGCTACCAGCTGTGGCGCAAAGTGGGAATTGCGCTAAAGACAGAGGCGCAATTCTCACTTGAAACAGATTTCAAAAATCGCGACATTCGACATATCGAATCAAATCCAAAAATTAGACATTCTAGAAAAGTTTATAGGCATCGAATCAGCATTTAAACACAATGTTAGCATAAATCGACCCTAACCAACACTTAGTAAACCCTAATTTCACGAAAACCTAAAACGAAGAACCGATTAGAATGAACAGTACGCACTTAAAATGTGACTAATCCTCACAAATTGATTGAAGTACATGGAATACCAGATTGAATCGATTCTGAAATTCTGAAATACCAGATTGAATCGATTTTGAAAGACATACCTGAATCGATGAACAGTAACCAATCACCAGAATTTGAATCGAATAGGAGAGTGAAATCGAGAGAAATACCAGGGAGAAAACGCAAGGCAAATGAAATGAAAGTAAAAAAAATAGTCAAAACCTTTATAAACCCTTTTAAAAACCATGTTTTTTTTAAATCAAAAATACTGAATTTAAGTGATTTGCGCCACCTAAGGTCGCGCAAATCTTGATTTGTGCCACAAAAGGGTAGATTAAATTAGACTTGAAGTATTTTTGCATTTTAAAAAAAATGAGTTTTCTCATTTTAGACTCTTTTCACTCCCCTACAAAAATGCATTAGATAACCTCAGATTAAAATAGCATTTGGAGAACTTTCCAGAAGAAAATATCAGAAACCCATACCTGCTCAACCTTTGTACTGACAGATACGTACCATTCAGCAGAGTGTGCTCCCCCTCAAATAGAGAACCTATAATATTTATTTCCTTCAAAATAACAACTCATGAACTCTCTCCCCCTCAAAAATAGCTTAACTTTTGAAATCGCTCCCCCTCAAAATCAGCATAACTCCACACATCACAGTATGAAAATTTTCACGTAAAACATCAGTAATGGAAACTGAAATACATTAAGTTATATAACACAACTACTAACTATAGAGTATTTGAACACCGAACAAATAAAATTCAACTCAGTGAAAGTAGACATGTTTTTCAAACAAATGACATCAAATGCATGCTTTTGGATTCAGAAACAAGTCATGCTTGCATATCAAGTTACAATTTGTTCAGTTTCAACCTCTTATTAAATCTATTTGGTGTGCTAGCATGTGAAAAATGATTTGCAACAATCAAATGTATTTCTGAAACCTGTAAGAATACTTTGCTCTTACTCACACTATATGACTGAAATCAGAATTTCCACAAATTTATAAGTTTATCGCGACATTGTAATTTCCCCAAGATATAAGAGATGTGTGCTCATTGGCATCTTTTATTTTGTGCACATTGGCATCTTTTTATCAAAAAGTTTATTAAGACTAAGATACACCGTAAACGTAACTTTCTATCTGATTCTATAGCAGGATTTGGGTCAGCCAATCACAGACCAGTTGGCCTTAGGGGCTAGGTGTCAAGCACCCCTTGGAACTTACTCTCCCAAACAAGAAAGGCTACATCGATATATCCTAATCCCATCTGTACCAGTAGAACATGGCTTTCTATCTGGTTCTATAGCAGGATTTGGGTCAGCCAATCCCAGACCAGTTGATCTTAGGGGCTAGGTATCGAGTACCCATTGGGACTTAATCTCCCAAACCAGATAGGCCACAGGCACAAACTTTCAAACCTAATGAATTATTTTTTTTATTGCATCTCAATCACTTGGTTATAAAACTTTGTGCTCCCCTCATATTTTCATTTCCATTCTTTATTCTGACAATTAGGCTTTGTGAGCATCGTATTCTACATAAGTCTAGATTTACACAATTTTGCGCATATATCAAAATTTCATTCATGTTTTGCTGACCTTTCGATTTATTTCAGAAGCGAAAGTTGAAGCAAATAAAACTCAGATATCACAAAACTACTTGTAAAGTCACCCTTGACACACATTTTATTCATTGAATGAAAATAGAAATATATTCACTTCATTGAATTAAATTTGTGAAGGTTCAAACTTTCAAGTTCAACATGCCGAGTTTTGATAAAAGAAAATTAAAACGCTTTTCATCCAATACCTTGGTGAAAAGATCGGCAAGTTGATAGTCAGTAGGTACGAAATATAATTCGATTGTACCGTTCTCCATATGATGTTTTATGAAATGATATCGCATGTCGATGTGTTTAGTCTTTGTGTGCTGAACCGGATTGACGGAAATAGCAATTGCTGATTTACTGTCACAATATATCGGAATTGTCTTGTACAGCAACCCATAATCTTGTAACTGTGTCTTCATCCAAAGAACTTGAGAACAGCAACTGGCGGCGGCAACATATTCCACTTCAGCCGTTGAAATTGACACACAATTTTGTTTCTTTGACACCCAACTAATCAGCCTATCTCCTAGAAATTGTACATGACCCGATGTACTTTTCTGGTCCATTTGACTTCCACCATAATCTGCATCAGAAAAAGCATTTAGTTTATAATCTGAACTTTTTGGATACCACAAACCTAGATATGGAGTTCCTTTCAGATATCTGAAAATTCGTTTGACTGCCGTCCGATGAGATTCTTTGGGATTAGCCTGAAATCTGGCACACAAACATGTTAAGAACATGATGTCTGGCCTACTAGCAGTTAAGTACATTAATGATCCAATCATCCCTCGGTAGGTTCGAACATCAACTGCTTTTCCATCTGGATATAAACCAATCTTCGCACCATGAGCCATCGAAGTGCGAATTGTAGTGCTCTTATCCATTTTGAATTTCTTCAAAATATCAAAGACATATTTTGACTGGTTGATGAAGATTCCATCAGGTAATTGCTTAACTTGAAGTCCTAGGAAAATTTTTTTTTCTCCCATCATGCTCATTTGAAACCTGGAGGTCATGAGATCAAAAAACCAAGTACACAAAGAAGCATTAGTAGCACCAAAAATTATGTCATCAACATAAATTTGTACTAAGCAAATATCATGATCTTCACGATAAATGAATAAAGTTGTGTCTATAGCTCCCTTGACGAATCCGGATTCAAGCAAAAAGGCTGACAATTCGTCGTACCACGCACGCGGTTCTTGTTTCAACCCATACAAAGCTTTGTCAAGACGATACACATAATCAGGTTTGTCTTTGTTAACAAACCCCTCTGGTGGAGATACATATACTTCTTCTTTAAGTACCCCATTCAGAAAAGTTGTCTTTACATCCATCAGATATACGATAAAGTCTCGATATGCTGCAAATGTTAGAAACATTCTGATAGCTTCTAATCTTGCAACCGGCGCGAATGTTTCATCGTAATCTATGCCTTCTTGTTGTCGATAACCCTTTGCTACCAAACGAGCTTTATTTCTCACAACAATACCATCTTTGTCCTTTTTGTTCTAAAATCCACTTAGTGCCAATTATACTTTTTCCTTTAGGCCTTGGAACAAGTCTCCACACTTTCAATGCTTCAACCTGGTTTAACTCTTCCTGCATAGCAATAATCCAATCTGGATCATTCAATGCTTCTGATACCTTCGATGGTTCAACATTGCTTAAAAAGCAAGCGAATAAGCATTCATTTGACGTCGCGGACTTGGATCTTGTAGAAATATTTGCAGAAGGATCACCAATGATTTGATGAATTGGATGAGCCTTTGTCCATTTTGCTGAGTGAGGGAGGGGATCAACTATCTCTTGAACACTTTCCAAAGTTTGAGAAGGAGGTTCAGGTATTTCTGATTCACTCGAAGAAACATGTATCACTTCTGGAATTGGAGGAGGTATCTCAACTACACTCTCAGATTCAAATTCTTGAACTGACGGTTGATTATCAATCGGATTTTGGATTACTTCCTCATTAGGTTGAACAACTTCAGTTTCTTCTTGAATCTGAGATGAATTCATTTCATCGATTGTCACCGGCTACACGATTTCATATATCACTTGTGGTTCTTCAGTAACCACTGTTTGATCTTCAGTTGTCTCGTATTCAGGAACGACTGGAACTACATCATTGACAGAGTTATTTGCAACGGAATTAGACGTAGATGCATTCACAGTTTCCTGATTTGACACATTAGAAATAACATCAGTATTAGTAGAAGGCACATCATTATAAAAATGCTCAAATAATAAATCAAGATCAGAAAGTGTATTAGAAATAAAATTCGGATCCTGAGATGTCGGTTGTGGAACAGGTTCTGAACCGATTTGTCTAGAAGCTAAAATTCCTGTTAAATCGGGTTCTGGTCGTGTTTGGCCGGAAACCATTTCTTCAGATTCATCAAATTTGACATTTACGCTTTCCACCACCTTTGTAGCTGAAGTTAGATACACTCTGTATGCGGCTGAAGTAAGAGCATAACCAAGAAAAATTCCTTCATCTTCTTTCGGACTGAAGTTGTTCAGATTTTCCCGATCATTCAACATAAAACATTTGCACCCAAAAGTTCGGAAATATTTGACATTTGGTTTGATGCCGTTCATAAGCTCATAAGGAGTTTTATTGAATCGTCGATGAAGGATAGACCTGTTCTGTGTGTGACATGCCGTAGACACTACCTCTGCCCAATGAGATAAAGGATGACCTGAATAAGCAAGCATAGTACGAGCAGCTTCAACCAAGGTTCTCTTTCGTCTCTCCACAATACCATTCTGTTGAGGTGTTCTTGCGGCAGAAAACTGTTGAGTAATACCTTTTTCTTCATAGAACGCTTGTAGAATACTGTTCTTGAATTCCGTACCGTTGTCGGATCTGACGACTTTCACTGCCTTTTGCTTATTAATCTGAATGGTCTTGATGAGATTGATAAGGATTTCTGGAGTTTCATCTTTTGACTTCAAAAACTTAAGCCAAGTATATCGTGAGTAATCATCAACCACCACCAAAACATACCTTTTCTTCCCAATACTTTTTGTCTTCATTGGCCCACACAAATCGACATGTAAAATATCAAGAATATCCTTCATGCAAAAATCAGGTTTCGGCTTGTGAGGAACTTTCTTCATTTTGCCCTTTTCACAATCTTGGCAGAGATGATCTTTTTGAAATCTCAGAGATGGAAGACCTCGAACCAGTTCATCTTTGGCTAATCTATCCATGTATCGAAAGTTGAGATGAGCCAGTCTTCTATGCCATAGCCAGCTTTGTTGAGTTGTTGCTTTTGACAAAAGACAGATATCCGAGGGGGTGTTAATAGTTGAGAGATCCATGGTGTACAAATTGTCATTTTTCACAGCAACTCTTTTGGACTTGAAGCTAACTTCTAACTCTTTGTCGCAAAACTGTCCAACGCTGAATAAATTGTGGCTTAGACCTTCAACGTAGCTCACTCTTTTCACAGTAATGTTTCCTTGGACGAGATCTCCATATCCAAGAATAGGTGATGTTGCACAATTTCCAAACTTAACACGTCCACATGACTTTTCTTTAAAGTTAGATAATAAAGACTTATTGTCAGTCATAGGTTTGGTGCATTCAGAGTCCAGATACCACAAACGACTTGGCTGCAAATAAGCACATCAAACAGATTTAGGTACCCATATGGATTTGGGTCCTTTCTTGTTGGTCCTGTTCTTTTTAAAGTCTTTATTATTATAATATGCATGTGAATTATAAAACGAATCATGAACAAAATCAGTATCGGAAGTATCAACACTACCACCAGAATTACAACTTGATGAGCAACACAAACAATCATTTGCAATTTGAAACATTTGCTTTATTGAATAACGCGAAGAAATATTACAATTCTTTTTATTACAAGCAAATGTATTCTTATTACAAATTATGTCATCTATGTCGCTCGATTCAGAAGTTGACATTTCTGGAGGTATGCTTTTGATTTTCCAAATTTGCCTTGGCCGCTTGTTCACAACCCTATTTGAAAAAATAGAATAAGAAGAATCAGAGACATTTTCAGAATTTGGAGTTTGATTATTTGACTTCTTTGACCTTCTTCTTTTACGACGTTTAGTTTTATAAAAATTTGTATTTATCGTAAAAGTATCATCTATTTTCTCCGTTTTGATTTCAGATTCCGAAGAAATAACTTTATTTAAAACATCAATCTTTGAAACAGTTTCATTCTCTTTTCCCTCGGAGTTATTTTCTTTTTCATTTTCAGATTTATCAGACTCAGAATCAGTTTCAATATTGGAAGAGAAAAAGTTTTGGTTTTGTTCAACATCCATTTTATCATCTTTAAAATCTACTTGTACGTTCCTTTTATCTTTATCAACAAAATCTTGTTTGACTTTTACATCTTCTTTAAGACTAGAATCCATACATATAGAGAATATGTTGCTTTCTAGCTCAGACAAGATGTTTTGATCTTCTAAAAATTCTAACTTAGATTCAAGATCAACGATTTTATTTTCAAGACTAACGATTTTAGCTTCTAATACTAAAGGAGGAATATATCTTTTAGTATCATACAATACTTTGGAATTATTCTCCTTATTAGTATTATTAGCATATATGTCAAAATAATCGTTTGATAAAGAATCTTTGTTGGAATTTTTAGACTTAGAAATGTACTTCGCATTTTCACGAGTATAAACAAATGGAAGTTGCATTTTAGTAGTAAGTTTCCTTTTCTCTTCTTCTAATTTTAAAACTTCCTCATCATTTGTCCAATTAATCTTAAAATGAGGAGCATATCTAGTGAGATGTAAAAAATCGAATTCATATAAAGTAGGAACTTTTGTTTTAGCCTCTTCTAAAAAATGTGGATTTTCAAATCCAAGTCCCCATTTCTCCTTTATAGAAATATAACTCCTTGGTTTATTTAAGTAAACTGTTTGTTCAGTTTGACCTCTTAAGTATAGTTTCTCTTCTAACTCTGTAATTTTATCAGAAAACATATCTTTTACCTTGGTCATAGAGTTCAAAGATTCAAGACAAGATTTGTTCATTTCTTCTAATTCTTCTATCTTCTTTTGAAATTTATCTTTTGTGTCTATCAAAATCGTCTTTTCATCTTGAATATTTATTTGAAGCTTTTTAATTAATTTTGATTTATCATGATTAATTTCTTTTTCAGAAAGAAGTTTTGAACGAAGCGTACGAATAGCATTTGTGACTATGTTCATCTGAGATAAAATAAAATCATAATCAAATTGAGAAGGTACCTCAGATTCGTCGCTTGCACTTTCTTGATCATCAGCCTCATCATCACTTGCATCATCCCCGATGAAACACATATCAGCAGTTTCTTCATTCTGGGTTTCATCATCGGAGTAATCCAAAAAATATTCCTCTTCAACGAGCAAAATCGTTCCATTCTCCTTCTTCTCAGCCAATTCTAATTTCTTCTTGTAGTACGATGAGTCACGAACCACTTTGACTTTACATTCTCTAGCCATATGTCCCGTTTTCCCACATTTAAAACAAGTAACTACCTTCTTGTCATCTTCTTTCATTTTCTCCTCTTGTTTGGTAGCTACAAATTTTGGGACAAAGGGTTTCGTACCATCACTTTCTCGATCTACTTTTCTAGAGCCCGAAGAAAATCTCAGATTGTTCGACCCCGATCTGTTGTGATACTTCTTTTTATAGTATTGAGTAAGAAGTATCATAGCTTTCTCTAACGCTTCACCATCATCTTCAACACTTCCATCAAACGCATTATCTATCAAACTTTTCTCGGCTAAGTGACTTGCTAACAAAGCAATCGGGTCTATTGTCTTGACCTTGTTTTTCTTATCTAACTTGGCCTTCATTTCTTTGACCATATCTTCATCTGTCATCAGAATCTCATATAGCTCTTGAATCTGCATCGCAGAAATTCGCACATCATTCCGAAGCCTATGACATGAGTTGCTCCATTATGGTATTCAAAAACTTCAAATTTGCCTCTAACTCAGTCTTCGTGACTTTGATCTTATGAAGATCATTTATGACCGCCCAAAATCTGTCAAACACACTCTTCAAGGATTCATTCTCTTTCGCTTTAAACCCTTCAAAGTTGTTTATAAACCTTGTCTGTTTTAGCTGAGTAGCAACCGCCGATCCTAGCATTATCTTTTCAAGTTGTGACCACATCATCGTCGGATTATTCTTGAAACAATCAATTCGGTTGTAGATGTGATTCGGGAGAGCTTGTATAAGAAAGGCCTTTACTTCTCTATCCCCTTGAAGTCTCAAATTCTCTTCAGACGTATAATCACTAACATTTTTTAGAGTCCTTGAAGCCGGAACAGTAGCGGTTGCCGGAATATCCACATAAGGTTTGACAAAAGGCCCTTTAGTAAGAGAACGCATTATATTTGCTCCGTTATTTTGCGTCTCTATGAAGTTAATAAATCGGTCTTGCCATTGAGAAAATTCATTTTCGTTGATTAGAACCGGAGGCCTTGTGTTTGACCCTAATGACATCATGATATCATTCTTGAACGAATTTTCTGGAAAAGCCATAATGAACACAGAATACAGCAGCTGAAACTCCGAAAAAAAAATTGCTAAGTCAGAAAGTCGCTAGTAACAGTGGCGCAATGCTCGAAATGCGCCAAAGACGGTGGCGCAAAATGGAAAATGCACCAAAGAAGATGGCGCAATTTGTACTTAGAAAAAAAAATCGAACTCTGAAACTCTTCACAGAAGGTAGCGCAAAGTGTAAAATGCGCTACAGTTGGTGGCGCAAAGTGAGACGCAAAATCAGCTTTTCGTGACAGAGGCTGGTGAGATTCTCACTTGTCCAAAAACTAATCAGAAGGCTGAAAGAGGAAGACGCAAAGCACTATGATGCTGGCGCAAAGCTGATGAATGTGGCGCAAAGTTCAGATCTGGCGCAAAGTTCACCAACTCGATCAAAATCACACTAATTTTCAAAATTAGTGATTCTAGCTTTTACACACTAGATCGAAATTGAAAACCTAGCACAAAATACTGAAGAATTTTGTCTGAAAACGTCTGAAATGATGTCTGAAAGGATCGAACAGTACGCTGTCGCACACAGTCCAGAAAATCACAAAATATTCAAATTGATGATCCAAATCTCTGAATTGGCTCTTGATCTGTGAAGAAACAATGTTCTACAATCCAAACAGAATCCAAAGAACTAAATCCTGATCAAATTCGACCAAAAAACACCAAAATTTGTTAAAAACTCAAGAAAATGAGATTTTCTTGAAAAAATTCAAGGAAATCGATCAAATCTTCTTGTGTAATCAACAAAAAATTGTGTTTGATCACTAGAAATCCTTCTATATCTCTTGATCGGCTTTGATACCAATTGATAAACCAAGATCTATCAAGATTAGAGAGAGAGAATCTAGAGAGAGAAATGTGCCATCTGTTACTCTCAAAATATGAACTGTTATTTACAAAAGCTAACACAAGGGTTTATATACCCTTGACTAAAGAAAGTCAAACTAGACTTATTACAAGCTTAAAATAGATAAGCCTTGAATACAACACTAAAAGTAGCATTAACAGAAATAATGATTGTTGATCAACAACAATTCTATATGCATATATGAATAGAATACTAACTAAATAATGATTCATATATGAAATTTGATTATATATGAACTTTCATTATATAAAAATAATTCATATATTAACCTTCGTGTTCATATATGAACCTTTGTGTTCAAATATGAATATGAATTTAATATGAACCTTAGTGTTCACATATGAACCTTCGAGTTCATATATGAACCATTGTTTTCATATTTAAACATGTAATTAATATGAACCTTCGGTTCATATATGAACCTTCAAGTTCACATATGAACCTTTGTTTTCATATTTGAACATGTATTTATGATGAACCTTTGTGTTCACATATGAATTTTAATAACTTATAAATAATTCATATCTGAACATATACTAACCTTGTTTGGAACATAGGCCATAATATGCCATATACATAATGTGTGACGTGATTGGGTAAAAACAATGGAACAACTTGTTTCATTGCCAAACACTAATTTGTTAAAACCAAACTAGGTTGCTTCCCACATTGTGATTTCAAAAACGCCTCAAGAATCCACTCAAAATTATCAAGACTTTCAGCAGACAACAAAGCAGCACCAACAGTAATAGATTTTTTATGATTATCGATAGCAGTAAATGGAACTAACACCATTCTATACTTCTATACTGGTTTATGCGAAACGTATCATCAAATGAAATAACATCTCCAAATTCTTGGTAATTCAGCTTAGCAATTTAATCATCCCAAAAAACTCCACATAATTGATTATCCTACCGATTATATTCAAAAGAAAATCCTGCATCATCTTTTGATCTATTTTCCAACATACCAAGAACCATCTCACCATCACCAACACCAACAAATGCATTCAAATCTCTCCTAAAATTCTTATAATTATCAACAGTGCACCCAGAAACATCAAAACCACCTTTCAAAGACGTATGCAACGTATGCGCCTTCGATGCTCCAATATTACAACTTGCAGCATTGCGAATAAAAACTTTATCGGTTAAAGACAATTGCCATCGTTTTCGAGACAAACTCATATCATTTTCATCAAGAAGCATATGATTATGTTTCTCTTCAAAATGATAAATCTCATACAATGGTTTTGAAGGTACAAAACGCAACCTAATGCATGCTTTACAACTTGTCCTCTTCGCAGTTGAATTACGATGATTTTTACCTTCAATACTATCATGAACCGTGTTAAAACTTTTTTTTGGTGGACCCCCTTCTTTACTGCACACAACATACTTTATCTTCACAAGACCATGATTACCATTAACAGTTGTTGAAAGTTTAACATCAAAACCCCCTTTCTCAGCTGACAAGACTGAAAAAAGGTACCTATTCTTGGCTTCAAATCCACATGCACATTTGGTATCCAAAACTTCGAACCAGACGGTGAAAAAACTACATGATGAACAACAGATGTATATGCCAAAGAATGATTTGAACCTACAAAATTCGTATATATAACTAATGTTCAAATGTTCACATATGAATCTATTTAATTATTTTAAATAAAAGTAATGCATAAACTAAACAACAAATTCATATATTAATATTTTATAACAATTAAAATAATTCATATATGAATGTTCTATACTATAAACATTTTTAAAATTCAACAAATATTCATATATGAACGTTTTATAACAATTCAAATAATTCATATATGCATGTTTTATAATATAAACATTTTTAAAGCAATTAAACTTCAACAAATGTTCATATATGAATTACAATTACCTTAAAATGTTCATATATGAATCAATTTCATTCTTTTAAAAAGAACTAATGAATCAACTAAAAAACTAATAATTCATATATGAACGTTTAATAATAATTCAAATAATTCATATATGAATGTTTTATAATAATTCAAATTCACAAATCAAATCAAATTAAAAAACCTATATTGTTTCTAAAACAGAGAAGAAAAATCCTCATATTCAAATCTGAACTCGAAAAGTTGTAAAAGAACTAAAATTGTTCAAATTTCGATTTGAAGAAATAATTACTTATAGTTCATCTACATCAATCACATCTACATCGAAAAACAGTAAAAATACACAAAATTAAAAACCAATACATTCATCTTCATCAATCACATCTTCATCGTTCGATAATTGATCAACTTCTTGATGAGGAACGATTTCTGAATTCGACCTCATATTAAGAAAAATAAAACAAATTTGATAACTTTTCAAAACCTAAATTTTTCGATACAAGAAGAAAACGAGAGCAAATATCACGAGTGTGGATTCGATAAAACTGAATTAGAGAGCTGTTAAGGATACGATTGACGCTAAATTAAGGAAAAGATATGTTTTATTTGAATTTGATTCTAATCGATATGATGTTAATTACAATATTACCCTTCCTTAAAAAAAATCAGATCGTTTAATCCAAGGGACATGATCACTTCTCTACTTCTAATATATTTAGCACTTCTTAAATGAACATAAGGCTATATATATATATACACACACACAACCTTCCAACGCCATCTCCGGTGATCAGACCCCCCCCCTCTTCCTTTATATAAACAGACCACTCCCATCTCCCACTCTTTATTCTCCGTATTTCTCCCACGTTTTTCCTGCAACACTAACCGGAATCTGGTCGACAAGGACCATCCGACGATCTTCGGCGACCACAGTCGTCCCTCCATCTCCGGTGACCACTCGGTTGCAGATCGGTTCGACTAAGTCAAGAAACTCGGCTCTGGATTTGCTCCTTGGTTTACTCCAAGAAGACGATAAAAATGTGTGTGGTTCTGGTGCTCGTGCGCCTACTGGATTCCAGCTCCACATCGAAAATTAAAGAGAAAACCATGACGACCATCGCCAGGGTTCAACAGTTGATTCGAGCAAACACCTTTTAATCGCCAAAGGTCTTTTGTTGCTCCATAATCTCCTCCATATTCTCGAAGCGGGTAGCTCAAGATTTCATCGAAGAAGACGCAATTTTAGTACTTCTAACACTCGCTAGCTTAGTTACTGTTTTGGAACAAGAATATTCGATTGCTTGTTTGAGTAACTTGGTTAGGGAAGATGATAACCTCAAACTGTTAATTGTTCGAAAAGGTGCGTTCGATAGTTTAAAAACTTTCTGGGATTCTGCCCTTGCTATTCGAATCTTAGAGGTGGCAGTTTTATTCTTAAAGAACTTGGCATCTGATCAACGGTCGGTGGGATCCATTTTTTCATATCAGTTTTTACCACGAATTATCAATGTGTTAAATTGTGCAGTATATATATATATGAATATATGTAGATTATAATATATAATATATAAAATATTTTATTTTATTTTCTTAACAGAAAAAGACAAAAAAAAGGTGGACAAAAACTAAATTACCCCTTGTTTAACTAAGTTTTTTAACGGAGATAACGACGAGGGACCAAATCCAGACCGAAATGCATATTGTAGTGGCTAAAGTGTAATTTTTAAATGATAGGGACCAAATGTGTTATAAACACTAAACCTCAGGGACCATTTTTGTAGTTTACTCTAAATATTTCAATTGTAAACATAATTTACTAAATTACACATTAGGTCCCTAAACTTTGCAAAATTACAACTTAGGTCCCTTATCTTTGCTAAATTACACATTAGGTCCCCAAACTTTGCTAAATTACAAGTTAGGTCCCCAAACTTTGCTATATTACAACGTAGGTCCCCAAACTTTACTAAATTACAGCTTAGGTCCCTTATCTTTGCTAAATTACAACTTACGTCCCTTATCTTTGCTAAATTACAACTTAGGTCCCCAAACTTTGCTAAATTATTGTAGGTTCCTAGATTCACCTTGCCTCGTATAAACAGAAAGATCAAAGATAGCAGAAGCATAATTAATTTGTTTAACTATGAGTGATTGTGTGTAGCATAAAACAATGAGAGAATAACAATATATTGAACAGTAATAACAATTAGAGTGAATAACAAATTACTCGTATATTAAATATGAATAACACCAAGAACACTTTCTTGTGTGTGTATTCTGAAATTTCTCAGGCTACAAATTGTACAATAGAAGTGGAATGGAATGTGCAGTAGTAGTGCTCTCGCAATTGTAGTAACAATTCTCTCTAAAAGCTTACAATTGTGTGCTCCCCTAACCTTCTATTTATAGCCTAATAAAGTAATAGACAGTGTACTATCTAACCATGGAATGACACGTGGAAAGTGTGTCTTCGTCCTTTTAGGCCTGACGTGGAAAGTACGGACACGTGTCTAACACTTGGAGATTTCTATGAGACTTCAGCTCACAAAGGTCTTTGTTCACTATGCCAGAGCTTTGAAGGTCTTCTATCTATCTTGGTCTCTGATGGTATATCAGAGGTCTTCTGCCAGAGCACTGACGATATCTGATGGTCTTCTGTTGATCTTCTGCTATGTCTTCTGCTTGATCTCTGAAGTTTTGTCCTCTGACGTACTTCTGACTTGTGATATTTTCAATAGTTTTACATTTGAGTTCTTGGGGATAACAATCTCCCCCTAAGTATTGAAAATTCAAACTATGCTATACTTACAGGGATTTAAGCAAAAATGAAGACAAAGAGGAGAAAATCATCCTTTGTAAAACTTTCACTACTTTATAAAAGTTGAATACATTACTTTACATAAAAAATAGTAAATCTAGTCATAATAGTTTCCTCTCAGAATTCTATTGAATCTCATAATTCAGTCCCTGAATTCTAGAGTGAGAGTTAAATGCCTAACAAAACTATTGATGACTTCCAGAGGGCATTTTGAGCTTGTAGGCCTTTCGTGGATGATCTTTCGAAGGTACTTAGAGACTATGTTGAGTACTTGTGAGCTTCTTCTGATCTGATGGCTTTCTTGACCCTCTTATGTCGGCAGATGAATGCTTCTGGATGGGCTACAAGGGATAAAGTAGGGTAATTTTCAAGTCCCACAAGGCTCTCATTTGGAGGCCCAATGCTTAATTTCCCTAGTTCAAAATCGATTCCATGTTGAAAGTCGAGTTGGGTTCTGAGGTTCACATGCTCTTCCATGGCTAGCAATATTTCAGCTCTTGCAGTTCTGGCGGCCTTTTGTCTTTCACTGAAATTGAGGCAATAGGCATGTAGAGTGATGAGATCTTAAGGATTGAGAAGGACAAGATCGTTGTCATTGAAGGTTTATGAATCATCATCCTTCATTTCAACCGTGTATGTATGGTAAGGAACTCTGTTGTAGGAGAAGTTTCTTAGAAAAATCCTTTGAATCCTTTCGAAACTGAAAGAAGTGTTTATCCTTCTAGAAAGGTTGGTCTTCGTGGCTATAAACCTTATTCTCTCCTCTGTTAGTTGTTTTGCTCGTTTAGGATTCAGGTAAGGGTTGATAGGCACAGAGTTGACTGGTAGAGCTTGATCTTTTCAGCAAATAGGTAAGCATGTACCTTTTCAAGGGATGGTAGCGCTTGATCTCTATTTATGGATGGTGGTGGTTGTGGTTGAGAATCAGGGATTGGCTCTTCTGTGATCTTCTCCTTTCCTTTATCTGCTAGCTGCTCTGAAGTATTTCCTTCTGTTAGGATCTCCATTGCCTCTATGATTTCATTCTGGTAAGCATCATGGGCAATCCCTGTTGTTGTTGTGTTGGGTTGGTTTATTGGTTCTTCAGCAGAGGAATGGTGTGTCCTCTCTGGTTCATTTCGGCTTGGAGATTGGGAAGGGGTGTCTAGAAGAATGGTTTTTGTTGGAGGTTCTGCTGATGTTGAGGTTTCTGCTGGGGTTTTGATTTGTTTATCTTTGAAAGTGTATTCGATGTCGATCTCCCCCTTTTGTTGATAAGACCTATTATCCTCCATATCATCGTCATCATCATCAGAGGTACAGACCCTCTTGACATCTGATTCAACAAACTTGGTCTTCTTAACATCTCTTATGACAGAGGACTCTCCTACAGATCTCTTTCTGGAAGCTGTCACTGTGATGATGTCACATAATTCAGCAGCGGCTCTCTTCAGCACATCTTCTAGTTCAGTAGCAGCGGCCCTAACTTTTTCCACTTGGTCTGTGAAGTTGAATTTGTGGGAGTCCAGAGGGGATTGAATGTTCTTCTTTGCAGCCTGGTCTTTACCCATAAATTTTGAGGAAATTGTCATCATAAGGCTTAGGACCTCTTTTTTGAATCCTCCCATGTATCCCCTGGTAATAGGTTGCTGGTCAGGTTGGGGAATGGTTGAAATGGGTGATGGTGTTGTAGTAGATAGTTTGGTGATTGCAACAGCGACAGAGTTGTTGATCACCTCTGTCAGAGTTATGATGTTGTCTTCTGACAGAGTGATGGATGGAGGGACTTTGTTGGAGGAATCCTTCTGATGTTCAGCAAGTTGTGTCTTCAGAGCTGAGATCTCTGATTGAAGCTTCTTCGACTCATCAGAGCTAGCCTTCTCCAGATCTGCTAACTTTTGAGAGGTTTCTGTTAGTTGGGTTTTGATGCTTGTGAGCTCTGCTTGCAGTGGGGTATTTGCAGTTTTCCTCTGCTCTTCCAAACCTGTGGTTGTAAGTTTATACTCATTCAAGGAGTTTCTAATCTCATCACAAAAGTTTTTGAACTCTACTTTTGTAACAAGATCAGAGGTGGGAACATTGGAACCAACACATGTTTCCAATTGAGCCTCAAGTTCTGAGGTGCCTCCTGTCAGAGCTGCTTTTGCCGTGACTCTGGGAGGACTTCCACCCTGTCCTTGATGCTCTCTCATCGGGGAGACATCTCTGGGTGTTCTTATTGGAATTTCCTCCTCCTCCTCAGATTCAGAGAAGGAAAATCTAATGTGATGGGAAGTGTTGTGATCAAGACTTGTCTTCCCTTGTGCCGCAAGGTCATCCCACTGCCCCTGAGTTGGGCAGAGACTACGGGGGATATTAAAAATCCTAGGTCTATTATGTGATCCATCTAGATGAGCCACAGAGGCATCATCGTGTGTATGTGAGCTATCGATGTTCTGGGGCAAGTGAACATCATTAAACAAAATACTTTCCCCGGCTACGTGCTCATCAGAGGCATGAAGGACTGCCTCTGATGGGTCAGGCTGGTTGGGGTTCGAGGTGTGCACCTCTGCTTCAATTTTCATATGAGCTTGATCCTCATGAACAGATAATGTGTTTACATTAGGAGTTGGGGAAGGAGTCCTAAATCTCATATGTGTGTTTTTAGGCACATCTTTTTCTATACTCACATTCCTTTCGGCTCCTAGGGTTTCAGAAGACTCAGAGCTCTCACTCTCTGTAATACCCCGGGTAAGTTCGTTAGTTAAAATCCCTTTTCGTTAAATTTAGTTAACTTTACAATTGATGTTTAGGGTAAGTTTGGATTATTTTATAAGTTAAGGGTGTTTTGGTCTTTAGTGATTAGCTTAAGGACTAAAGTGGTAAATTTAAGTTAGATATTATCCTTTGAGAATTCAGATATTATCACAACAGAAAATATCAGCAAAGTTAGTGTGTGTGTATGTGTGTTTGAGAGAAGAAGAAGAAAGAATAGTTATTTGGCTAGGGCTTCAATCTGGTGTTCATGGAAGTGAAATTAAGGTATGTTCCTTTACAATTTATGTGTGTAATTGTATTTAGAAGGTTTCTATCGGATTAGAATAGTTGAATTCACTTATGGTATTGAATCAGTCGATTTCTGGGTGGAAAAAGGGTAAACAGACAGAGGTTTCCGGATAGGAAGAATGTGTCCGGATACTTTTGTTGTTAGTGTCCGGACGATGTTCTGATGGTGTCCGGACGAGTTCAGTATCCGGTAAGTTCCTCTTTTCCTCAAGTTTCCGGTTAAAATGAGATACCGGATGATGTCCGGATTGCTTTGGTGTCCGGGTGTTATCCGGATTGTATGAGCTGTCCGGAAAGTTATGTTGTCCGGATAGTTTGGGGTGTCCGGAAACCTTAGCTGTTTGGTCACTTTTGAGGATTTGAGTTATCTAGAGTCCTTAGCCTACTAGTAAGTCTTATGTGTTCTTTTAGTAAGGGGATATTTGTATTTAATGTGTTTCAGATTCTGTGAATTTCGGGTGAAAGACTAATCTTTTGGAGAAGGCTTGGAAGTGTTATTGGATAAGCGATCAAGGTGAGTGCTACTTTAAAACGTTTTCAAACTGGAATACGTATATGTGTGGATTGGGTATGTGATAGATGTGTGATTATGTGTTTATATTAAAATTGGATATGTGGTTGAAAAGTGATGACGTGTTTATAAATGACAATATGATATATTGGGATATATATTGTATTTATATATATATTGCACTACACGAGTATACGTTAGCCGAACTAATAGTCAGTGGAGTTTTGGCTGTAATTGTCGTACGGTGGTGTTGCCTGTAATTGTCGTACGGTGGAGTAATTGATTAGTTGGCTTGCAACCAACTAATTTGGCCATGTGAAGGATGTGAAGGATGAGTGGTACACGATGCACGAGTCTTGTTTGGTATATAAGTATTTGTGATATATGTGTGTTTTTACAAAAAGGATTACTAAACTGACAGAGATTATCTCACTAGACCGGTTGATAGCTGACGAAGATTAGGAAAGGCTTTTGTTTTGTATTGTATAGTTTTGAGACTATGGGACCGTATGTGAATTATTATGTATCTTTTTTTATGAATGTAATGACGTTATGTATAATATGTTAATTGATGTATATTATGTATGTCTTGGGATACCGGGTCGTTACAGATGGTATCAGAGCCCTAGTTTAAGGGATTTAGGTATTTGTATCTGTATCTAGACTTAAACTGCATGTGAAGTAGGGTGTCCCTATTATTGTAGAACCATGGGATGATTAAGTATAAAATGTAGAAGGAACATCATGTAAGGTAATTTCAGATTACACCTGGCTAGTGTAATTATGATCTTACAGGTACATGTTTGAACTGGAATACCTTGTTATATGGGGTATGTGCTTACGTGTATATTAATCTTGTCTGAATCAACAGAATGGCAAGCGGTAATCGAAATACGAATAGAGAAGGAGGGGGAAATCCTAACAGAACGTATCCCACAGTCGGAACAAGGGGAAGAGGGGGAGAAAGAGGTAGGGGCAGAACTGGAGGAAACCACCCGGACACTACCCGGACACTACCTATAAAACCACCCGGACACATTCATGGTGTCCGGAAACCTCTGTCGGTTTGCACAAAATTAACCCAGATTCAACAGAAAACATTACCAGATGTGATTTCGACTATTCTACTCCGATAGGAACCATTAACTAGTAATTACCAACACAAAATACACAGGGAACATACCTTAAATCGTTTCTAAGCAATCCAATTAAAGCCTTAACCCTAACTTTCTTCTTTTCTCCTTTCCTCTTTTGCTCCCAAACACACACATACACACTGAACTGATTTTCTGGATAATACTGATTTAGAAAATATCTAAATCCATTAAGGGTAATATCCAATTCAATATACCCCTTTAGTCCTTAAGTTATTCACCAATGACCAAATACACCCTTTACTTATAATTTATCCAAACTTACTATTAACTTCACACTTTAAAGTTAACAAAATTTAACGGAACTAACATTTAACTAACGAACTTACCCGGGGTATTACATCATCTCCCCCTTAAAAGAATTCCGTCCCGGAATTCGATTAGGCAAAAAGGTGAGGGTATTTGGTTCTTATTTCGGATTCCGATTCCCAAGTAGCATCCTGCCCTCTATGATGTCTCCACTGAACTTTCACTTGTCTGATCTCTTTATTCCGCAACACTTTAACTTTGTGGTCAACTATGGCTTCCGGTTCCTTCACATAATTCAGTTTTTCATCCACTTGTATATCTGGTAGAGAGATGGCCTGATCTGGCGTAACCAAACACTTCCGAAAATTCGAAACATGAAACGCGTTATGAATCTTGTTTAACTCTGGCGGAAGATCTAACCTGTAGACTACTTCACCAATCCTTTCTGTAATTGAAAACGGTCCAAAGTACCTCGGGCTCAGTTTACCTTGTTTCCCAAATCGGAGGACTCCTTTCCAAGGTGAGACTTTCAACATTACAAAATCTCCAACTTGAAACTCTAACGGTTTCCGACGTCGGTCAGCATAGCTTTTCTGTCTGTCTTGAGCCATTTTCAATATGTCCTGAATCTGAGTAATCTTATCTGCTGTTAACTGTACTATATCTATCCCCGCTAACTGTTTCTCCCCCACTCCGTTCCAACATAAAGGTGTTCAACATTTTCTACCATACAGAACTTCAAACGGTGCCGCTTGTATGCTGGAATGATAACTGTTGTTGTATGCAAATTCGATCAGCGGTAGATGTTTATCCCATGATCCCCTAAAGTCAATAATACAAGCCCAGAACATATCTTCTAAAGTCTGGATTGTTCTTTCACTCTGACCGTCCGTTTGAGGATGATATGTTGTGCTTAACTTTATCTGTGTTCCCATTTCTTTTTGAAAGCTTCTCCAGAATCTAGAAGTAAAACGACTATCTCGATCAGAAATAATCGAGATGGGTACTCCATGTCGCGTTACTATTTCATCAATGTACAATTTGGCTAAGCGTTCCATCGAATCAGTTTCTTTTATCGGCAAGAAGTGAGCAGACTTCGTTAATCTATCAACAATCACCCAAATAGTATCAAATCCTTTCGTAGTTCTTGGTAGATTGGTAATGAAATCAGTAGTGATCTGATCCCATTTCCACATTGGTATCTCCAGACGTTGTAACTGACAAAACGGCCTTTGATGTTCAATCTTTACTTTCTTACAAGTATCACACTTTTCCACATACTGAGCAATACTTCTTTTTATCCCCGGCCACCAATAAAATTGTTTCGGATCCTTATACATCTTGTTCGTACCCGGATGAATAGAAAAACGAGACTGGTGAGCTTCTTGTAGTACCCGATCACGTAACCCACCCATACGAGGCACCCAAATTCTGCTTCCCAAACATAATAACCCACGATCATCGTTTTCTAGCAATGTTGATACCCCCACTAATCGTTCTGACTTCAGATGTTCTTCTTGAAACTCTTCTATTTGACACTTTTGCAAATCGTCAAAGAAGTTCGGTAGCAGTTCAGCCCGTAGTGAAATAGCTCTTATTGTTCCACTCTTTTCCTGACGACTCAGTGCATCTGCTACCACATTCGCCTTTCCCGGATGATAAAGGATTTCACAGTCGTAATCATTCACCAATTCCAGCCATCTTCTTTGCCTCATATTCAATTCATTCTGATCGAAAAGATGTTGGAGACTCTTATGATCGGTAAATATTTGGCACTTAGAACCATAAATGTAATCTCTCCAATTTTTCAACGCGAAGACAACTGCTGCAAGCTCCATATCATGTGTAGGATACTGTCTTTCATGGTCCTTCAGTTGACGAGAAGCATAAGCAATCACCTTTCCACGTTGCATAAGTACACATCCTAATCCTAGTTTGGAAGCATCGTTGTAGACAACAAAATCATCAGAACCTTCTGGCAATGCTAATATTGGCGCGCTGCAGAGTTTGTCTTTCAATATTCTGAATGCTTCATCCTGTTCTGCTCTCCATTCAAACTTTAGATTCTTCCGACTCAGGTTAGTCAATGGCGTCGCGATTCTAGAGATGTCTTTTATAAATTTCCGATAGTAGCCAGCTAGACCCAGAAAACTACGTACTTCGGTTGGCGTCTTCGGCGGTTCCCATCTTTCAATTGCTTCCACTTTCATCGGATCTACTTGAATGCCTTTCTCTGAAACGACATGCCCCAGAAACTGAACTTCCCGCAACCAGAATTCACACTTCAAGAATTTAGCATACAACTTTTCTTCCTTCAACAACTCCAGAATCAAGAGAAGGTGTTGTGCGTGATCCTTTTTGGATCGAGAATAGATAAGTATATCCTCGATAAATACAATGACAAATTTATCGAGATAAGGCTTACATACCCGATTCATTAGATCCATAAAAGTGGCTGGAGCGTTCGTCAGTCCGAATGGCATCACCAAGAATTCGTAGTGGTCGTACCTTGTACGAAAAGCAGTCTTTAGAATGTCTTCTTCTTTAACCTTCAACTGATGGTAGCCAGATCTGAGATCAATCTTGGAGAAATAACAAGCTCCAACTAATTGATCGAAGAGATCTTCAATTCTTGGAAGT
This sequence comes from Saussurea involucrata, assembly GCA_033807775.1. Classification (NCBI taxonomy): domain Eukaryota; kingdom Viridiplantae; phylum Streptophyta; class Magnoliopsida; order Asterales; family Asteraceae; genus Saussurea; species Saussurea involucrata. The sequence goes on along the minus strand of CM066327.1, from coordinate 90,416,527 downwards.
GGATACTTGTTCTTGATCGTGCGCTTATTCAGCTCCCGGTAGTCAATACACATTCTCATTGAATCGTCCTTCTTTTTCACAAACAAAACTGGCGCTCCCCACAGCGAAGAACTAGGTCTGATGAAGCCTTTGTCGGATAGGTCTTGTAGTTGTGTCATCATCTCTTTCATCTGTGGAGGTGCCAGATGATACGGTGTACGGGCAATAGGAGCGGCTCCAGGAATCAGATCTATACCAAACTCTACTTGTCTAACGGGGGGAAGACTATTCAAGTCTTCAGGGAATACTTCAGGAAATTCACTAACAATAGGAATATCTTCCAACTTAATCTTTTCAGGCCTACTATCTATCACATAGGCTAAGTACCTCGGACAACCCTTGCTGACATATTTACAGGCTTTTATCATAGATATTAGGCTAGACTGATGATTCTTACGATCACCATAAATCACTACTGACCTCTTATCAGGTAAAACGACATTGATTATTTTCTTATCACAAACTATGTTTGCCTGATTCTCTGCTAACCAATCCATCCCTACTACCACATCAAACTCGATCAAGGCTATAGGATATAGTTGTATCGGTACTCCACACCCCTCTATATATATCACACAACAATCAAAAGTTTTTTTAACTGACACTTGGTTATCATTTGCAGTGTCTACCAGTAAGGTATGTTCTATCATTTTAGGCTCTAAATGCATGTGAGCAGCAAATGAAGGAGACACAAAAGATCAATTTGCACCGGAGTCAAACAACACTTTAGCACGTGTAGAGTTTATGAAAAATGTACCTGTAACCACATCTGGAGTTTCCTCCGCCTCTTTAGCTGTCATTTGAAATGTACGACCCCTTGTTCTCAGCGGTTCTATTCTTGGAATTACTGGTCTAGCAATTGCTGGTTTCCCTGATGTGCCCCCTTGTTGTATTCTATCTCGCGGACAATCTGACTGAAGGTGATCCGAAGAATTACACAAGAAACAATACTGCGTTAATCGACAATCTTTAATAACATGCCCGGTCTTCCCACACCTATAACAAACCCGCGATTCAATCTGACAGTTTCCTTGATGGATATGGTGGCACTTCGGACAAGGTCTTTCCATTGGTCGGAAAGGTGGACGATTATCGAATCTCTGAAATCTAGACTTCTTCGGATCACGTGGTGGCCCTTCCCATTTCCTTTCCCCAGTAGTCTTATCACCGGCATCCCTTCTGTTGTCTCGTTCTACATTTTCAGCAGCGTCCACTACGGCTGTAAAGGTATCTGGCCTTGTTGTAGTCACTAATCTTCTAACTTCTGAATTTAGCCCATAGATAAATCTATCCATCTTCAGTTTCTCCGTAGCAACGTAATATCCCGCAAAACAAGATTTTTCTAAGAAACGAGCAGTATAGTCTCTAACTGACAAATCCCCCTATTGTAGGCTCATAAATTCTTCCTCCAATTGTCTGACGGCTGCTTGTGGACAGAATTGTTTTGTGAAAGCTAAAACGAATTCTTCCCAAGAAAAAGTAGAATATATGTCCGATCCTCCCGATTCAATATGAGCCTCCCACCAGTATAAAGCATCGCCCTTTAACATTGCAGTTCCATAAAGTACTTTATCCTCTTCAGCACATTTACTCGTCTTGAAGATAGCTTCTATTTCTTTCAGCCATCTCATCGCTTTTACTGGATCTCGATCTTCTGAGTACGTAGGGGGCTTGCAACTAAGAAACATTTTATAATCACACTTTTTCATTACCGGTAAGACAGCAGGGGTGATTGGCATTTCGACTTCATGTTCTGGATCTGGTGTATCAGCTTCATTATGACGATTTCGTTCAAACATGGCTTGTATACTAGCCTGTAATCTCCCCATTTCAGCAGTGTAACAAACTCTGTACCTTGTGGTTGTGTTCTACCCCCAGTTCGGCCCCCAGTTCAGCCCCCGATTCTACCTCCGGTTCTGCCTCCACTACGATCTCCTCCTCTTCCCCCTGTTCCTACTGGTGGGTTCTCTCCACTTGAATTCCTTCCTCCCCTTCGATTCTTTTGTCTAGTGCCACTTGCCATTCTGTAGATTCAAACAAGGTTAATATACACATAAGCACATACCCCATATAACAAGGTATTCCAGTTCAAACATGTACCTGTAAGATCAAAATTATACTGACCAGGTGTAATCTGAAATTACCTTACATGATGTTCCTTCTACCTTTTTATACTTAGCATCCCGAGGTTCTAAAATAATAGGGACATCCTAATTCACATGCAGTTTAAGTCTAGGTACAAGTACCAATACCTAAATCTCTTAAACTAGGGCTCTGATACCATCTGTAACAACCTGGATTCCATATATACAAATAACATACATTTTATATCATATAATGATCAAAAGATACATCGTATTTCACATTCGGTCCCATAGTCTTGGTAAACATAATAAGTAAATCTGTACAAACTTTTTGCAAATTAAATTACATGTTGACTAATAACAAAGTCATAAGTACAAAATACATCCATAACTTCATAACCAACATCTTCACAAAAGCTATCCATCAAGAGTCCTATTTACTTGCTCTTACTCGATCCACCACCTAGAATACATATTTTAAAACAGAAATGAGGGTTAGACCTAATGGTCTAGTGAGGAAATCCCTGTCAGTTTAGTAAACCTTTGTATCAAAACCATTTATATAAAACTTTTCATATACATCCATATACTACACGTATATCAATACCATTCAAGACTCGTACATCTCATCCCACCTTATTCCTCCACAACTGGCCATACTAATTGGTAGCAAGCCAACTAATAAATAATCAACGTTACCGGTCCGCACACCGGAACCCGGTTACTCACCGGTCCGCACACCGGAACCCGGCTACCCATCGGTCCGCACACCGGAACCCGACTAATGTACACTTGTGTAGTGTAATGCACATATGAATATAATACCTTACTATATTATAAACACATAATATTCACACCTTAATCATATATTCATTCCACAGATATATGTATTCCAGTTAAAAATATTTTGAAGTAAAACTCACCTGTTTGTCTTATCAAAACGCTCTCCAAGCTTTTCTCAAACAATCTAGCTTCACTTCAATTTCACAGAATCTGAAACAATCATATACAAGTATTGCTTTACCACTTTGAACACATAGGGCTTGCTAGGACTAAAAGCTTTAGATAACTCTATCTAACTCTTATCCTCAATTATCTTCCCCAAGCCCGAACTTAAGTCAAGTCCATAGTATTTTAGTCCTCATTCATATCCTATCTAAGAATTAACAAAACACAGGTTACTGAATACTCAAAAGTGTTTAAATTCTCCAAAATGACCAAACAGCAAAAGTATCCGGATACCATAAGTTATCTGGACAACACCACTTTTTCGGACAGCATGACTTTTCCGGACAGCATGACTTTTCCGGACAACTTAAACAATCCAGACGTCATCGGGACATCAAAGTAATCCGGATTCCATCCGGTATCCAATTCTATCCGGAAACCATAGAAAAAAAAGGAACTTACCCGGATAAAAACCCGTCTGGACACCTGTAGAACATTAACCGGACACCACCCACAACTAACGGACACTACCCATAAAACCACCCGGACACATTCATGGTGTCCGGAAACCTCTGTCGGTTTGCACAAAATTAACCCAGATTCAAAGAAAACATTACCAGATGTGATTTCGAGTATTCTACTCCGATAGGAACCATTAACTAGTAATTACCAACACAAAATACATAGGGAACATACCTTAAATCGTTTCCAAGCAATCCAATTGAAGCCTTAACCCTAACTTTTTTTTCTCTTTTCCTCTTTTGCTCCCAAACACACACATACACACTGAACTGATTTTCTGGATAATATTGATTTAGAAAATATCTAAATCCATTAAGGGTAATATCCAATTCAATATACCCCTTTAGTCCTTAAGTTATTCACTAATGACCAAATACACCCATTACTTATAATATATCCAAACTTACCTTTAACTTCACACTTTAAAGTTAACAAAATTTAACGGAACTAACATTTAACTAACGAACTTACCCGGGGTATTACATAAGGTAATTTCAGATTACACCTGGCCAGTGTAATTATGATCTTACAGGTACATGTTTGAACTGGAATACCTTGTTATATAGGGTATGTGCTTACGTGTATATTAATATTGTCTGAATCAACAGAATGGCAAGCGGTAATCGAAATACGAATAGAGAAGGAGGGGGAAATCCTAACAGAACGAATCCCACAGTCGGAACAAGGGGAAGAGGGGGAGAAAGAGGTAGGGGCAGAACTGGAGGCAGAGTTCAGGGGCGAGGTACCGAATTTGTTACACGAAATGATTTGACGGCAGAAATGGGAAGACTTCAAGCCAATATACAAGCTATGTTCGATAGAACTCGTCACACAGAAACTGGAATACCAGATCCTAGTCTGGAAGATGAGATGCCCATTACACCTACTGTCATACCGGTGCCAAGGAAGTGTGACTATAAAATGTTTTCTAAATTGCAAACCCCCGACATATTCAGGAGAAAGAGATCCTGTGAAGGCCATGAGGTGGCTGAAAGAGATAGAAGCTGTCTTCAGGACCAGCAAGTGTGCAGAAGAAGATAGAGTGCTATACGGAACCGCGATGTTGAAGGCATATGCTCTATTTTGGTGGGAGGCTCTTATTACCTCTAGAGGATCTGATGTGTACTCAACTTTTACTTGGGACGAATTCACAACAGCTTTCAAAGGACAGTTTTGTCCTCAAGCAGCAGTTAGACAACTGGAAGAGGAATTCATGAACCTACATCAGAGAAGTTTATCGGTTAGGGATTACACTGCTCGTTTTCTGGAGAAGTCTCACTTCGTGGAATACTATGTTGCCATGGAGGCTCTGAAAATGGAAAGGTTTATTTTTGGGTTAAATTCAGAAATTAGAAAGCTAGTGATTGCAAAAGGACCCGATACCTTCTCAGCCGCAGTAGATGCCGTGGAAAATGTGGAACGGGATAATAGGAGAGACGTTGGTGATAAGAGTACTGGAAAAAGAAATTTGGAAGAAATGACGTACGATTTGGAGGAATACGAATCCCCGAGGTTTGATAGTCAGTCACCTTTCAGACCAGCTGAAAGACCATGTCCAAAATGTAACCGTGTTCATCAAGGAAACTGTTATGTGGATTCCCAAAGATGTTACAAGTTTGGGAAGACTGGTCACATTGCTAAGGACTGTCACGTAACTCGATTATGTTTCGTTTGTAATTCCCCTGATCATATTCAGTCAGATTGTCCACGATGGAAAGTATAGCAGGGTAGTATGACGGTGAGACCAACGGGTGTTAGGTCGGGAGAGGTACAAGGGTCTGAGGTACCGGAAGCAAAAGGTCGTGTCTTCCAAATGACAACACAACAAGAGGAGGAAATTCCGAATGAAGTTACAGGTACATTTCTAATAAACTCTATACGTGCTCAGGTGTTATCTGACTTCGGTGCAAAATGGTTTTTGTTATGAATGTAACGACGTTATGTATAATATGTTAATTGATGTATATTATGTATGTCTTGGGATACCGGGTCGTTACACTCTCAGACTCACTGCTTCCAGAGGAGGTCAAACTTTCTACCCCTTCCTCTGAAGCATCTTCTGCTCCCTCTGTGACAGCCCCCATAGTGGGTGCTCTGTCAATTACTTCATCATTCACCAATTCTCTCTCTGAGGTAGACCTCTCTGAGAGTACTCGTACCTCTGGCATTTCTTCCACTGCATCCTCTTCCTCACCACTGGACACATCTAGACTAGGCTCAGGACCTAAGTACGATGGGGATCTCACCTCAGGCTCTTAAGGTTGAGCAGCGTGTCTATAATTGCGAATGGCTAGATCATCGGGGTGGATAAGATCAAGCATTGTCCTAGGGACTCTGATAGTAGAAGGATATGTACAAAATTTGAATGATGCCATTGTCCAGACTGAAGTTAGGGCTTCTTGTTGAGTTAGTTGCAACGTGTCGAATCATGCTCTGATTGCCAAGCTTATTAGTCTGGGAAAACCGATTACTTTTAGGTTCTTGTCAACTCCAACAACTTTTCCTTTTGCCAGAGCAGTATTCTTGCTGTTGACAACTGACAACAGTTCTTCATATATGATAAAGGCGTAGTCAAAGTGCCTCTAGAAGTAAAGACCATACATAATCGTCATTATAGCAGGGCTTAATTGATCCAAGCTGCCATATTTGCAGGTAAGGGTTCTATTTATGGCAGAGAACATAAAGTTCCAAATGGGTGCTAATCGACTTCTCTTGAATGCACTGAGTTTGGGAAGAGTGTCGTTGTAACCTAGAAAGCGGATAAAGTCAAGAAGAATTGACTGTTCAGGTGGTTTTTCGTATCCAGTGATGCCTAGTTCTGTTGGGGTTTTAAGCTCGAATATCCTCTGAGTTGTTTTGGGACGTATACAAACAGTCCCGGCTCCTCCGTTGGGTCCAGTGTCGACCTTTCCGATTATCCCATCTCTCTCTTCTATGTACTGGCAGGTAGTCCACCATTGTTGTACGTAGACCTACGGCATCAGGTGGTCAGCTTTGGTGAGGGCAAGAAACAGGTCAGAGCGATGAAAGAATTCGAGTATGACGTGGTACAGAGGTTCGTAGTGTGCAGAATCAATGGCAAGTTGGTAGTTGTTATCGGTGAACACGTAGGGTGGAATGTCGATTTGATGGACAGGGACGATTCGGCTAGATTCTGCTAAATGTTGTTGTGCCATTGTTGCAGGTTTTGAGAGATGAAAGAACACAAAGGTTTTCTTGCTTGAAGGGAGGGAAAGTTGCAGGTTTTCAAAAGTTTAGTGAGCGTAAAGAATGAAAAGGGGTTTTCAAATGAGTATTTATACTCGAAGAATTCTTAGGGATAACGATTTTTGGTACTCGAGTGTCAGATGGTGGAACGTCTCCTATAGTGGGATGTGGGTATAGCTGATTGTCAGTTGCCCAATTGAAGAATACCACGTGTGTATTGTAACTAACAACCTTTCTGATATGGAACCGTCACGGTTAGAGATTGATGGGTGACTTGTGGTTGAGGCTCAGAAAATGACCCGCATTCAGAACCCAAGAATTATCAGAAAAATGCACAAGGCATTGATCAAACGTCAGATCTCTGTTGGAGCTCATCTCTGCTACTTGGTTCTGTCGTTATCTCTTCTGATGTTTTCTTAACAATCCCTTTTCAACATGTTTCACCTTTACCAAAAACCATTTGCAAATCCTATTTCGGATAATGATGTAGTCAATTAACTTATATCACAGAAGTTTGGTTTAGAGAAGTCAGAGGCTCTGATGATTATTTCAGAGGCTCTAAAGAAGTATCAGAGAACCAATGTTGTGGTAAGGTGCAAGGACATGTTCAAAGCTGTTTATATCAGAAAAGGTTTTCCCTTCATTGAAACATTGTTTTCTTTTGATCCAAGTCATAAGATTTTGAAGTTTTGACTTGCTCCCCTATGAAACATGGCTTGTTTATTCTTAAGCTCCCCCTTAAATGATGAGCTTAGCTCATATTTATCTTTTGAGCTCCCCCTTAACTTGTTCATCTTTTGAAAAGCATGATTGTTGAATAAAATAGACAAAGAAAAGACTGAAAAGAAAATATTGAAAAAGAAAATATGCTGGCAGAACTCTGAGATAGACATCAGAGGCTCTGTTGACATGTACCATCTAATTTCTGTTATCAGAGGCTCTGAGATGGATATCAGAGGTTCTCATGTTTTGTCCAGAGATTAGGAAGATATGTTCAGCATACCTAATTTGCTGATTAAGAAGTTAAACCTCCTCTCATCAAGGGATTTTGTAAACAGATCAGCAAGTTGGAAGTCAGTTGAAACAAAATACATTTCAATTGTTCTTTTTTCAACATGGTCTTTGAGAAAGTGATACCTTATATCAATGTGCTTTGTCTTAGAGTGCTGAACTGGATTTGCTGTAATTGCTATTGCACTCTTTGAGTCACATAAATTGGAACTCTGGTGAACTCAAGACCATAATCTCTAAGTTGTGTCTTCATCCAAATTACTTGTGAACAACAACTAGCAGCAGCAACATATTCTGCTTCCGTTGTAGAGGTTGACAAACAATTCTGCTTCTTGGATGTCCAACTCACCAATTTGTCTCCTAGCAACTGAAAGCTACCAGAAGTACTCTATCTGTCATTTCTGCATCTTCCATAGTCTGAATCTGTGTATGCTACAAGCTTAAAGCCAGAGTTAAGAGGATACTAGAGACCCAAAAATTGAGTCCCTTTGATATATTTGAAGATTCTTTTGACAGCAGACAAATGAGACTCCTTAGGATTAGCTTAGAATCTAGCACAGAGACAGGTTGTAAACCAAGGAAGAAAGAATCTAGCTTGTACACATGGTCTGGAAAACTCTCTTTGCAAACCAAAAGTATTGTGATTGTTTTACTTGTAAACCAAGGAAGAAAGAAAGTTCTCCCATCATGCTCATTTAAAACTCTCTTTGCATTAATTTCTCAAACCAATCACAATACTTTTGGTTAGTAGACCTAAAGATAACGTCATCAACATATATTTGTACCAGAAGTATATCGTTGCTATATTTCCTAATGAATAAGGTAGTATCCACAGTACCTTTTTCAAAATGGTTGATCAACAGAAAAATGAACAGAGTTTCATACCAGGCTCTGGGAGCTTGTTTAAGCCCATACAGAGCTTTGTCTAGCTTGTACACATGGTCTGGAAACTCTGAGCTTTCAAATCTTGGAGGTTGCTGGACATAGACTTCTTCATGTAGCTTGCCATTGAGAAAGGCAGATTTGACATCCATTTGATAGACCTTGAATCCTTTGTGAGCAGTGTTAGGGTAGAATTTATGTTGATTTTAAGTTCAAGGGTTTGAATTGTAATTGTTTAAAGTTAGTCCATAGTGAACGGGCCGTGGGCTTGTTAACCACGGGCCCGAGGTATATAATGTTGTATTAGCCTAGACAAATAGGTTAATCATCCTTTTAGCTTTCTAAACTCATTGTAATATTCTCTCTGAAAGCATAATACAGGGATGACCAGTTGAAATCATTCTCTTTCATTACTTGATATTTTCAATTTCGTTATTGTTGCACGGATATGGATTCTACAATTGGTATCAGAGCAGACAGACGGATTCGATTCAAAGTCTAATTCATTGATTTCTGGTTAGTTTGACTTTTTCACGTCTCACTTTTCTTGATTTTTCAAATCTGTGATTCTGCGTAAATTGTTCAATTTTGCTTGTTGGGGTGTGTTAGCATCATAATTTTAAGTAATTCTGCAAATTTTCAAACCCTAATTCGTTCGTTTGGTTGGTCAATTTAGCAAAATAAGTTCAAAAGTTTTTGATAGTGTTCTTAATCAAAAATCGAATTTTTATCATCAAAACGTGCTCTTGTTGCTCCAAAATCGATTGGATTAGTGTGTTTTGTGCTTGGTATTGTTTCTAACCTTTCAGGAACACATTAGAGTAACCCCAGTTGAGTTTTCGATCGATTTTAGCAAAACAGCCGCGGTGTCCAGATAAAACAGCCGCGTTTTCCGGACAGATCAAGGTGTCCGGACGTTTGTGGTTCCATCCGGACTAGTTCAATTCTTCCGGACAAGTCCATCATCCGGGTAAGTCAGTCATCCGGGTAAGTTCTCCTTTAATCTCAATCTTTCCGGGTAATTTTGTTCCGGATAATTCAAAGTATCCGGAATTCATTTTATCCGGAAATCCTCGTTTACCCGGAATCTTCGTAGTATCCGGACACCTCAAAGTTTCCGGAAACTTCAAAGTACCCGGAAATCCCATACTTTCCGGAATCTTTTGCATCCTGTAAACTTTGTTTATCCTGTTGATTCTATCCGGTATCTTTAGTCCATCCGGTAACCTTGGTTATCCGGACAACTCAAGTTATCCGGACTCTCTTACCTATCCGGACAACTCTGCAATTTTGAACTGTTTTTCATATTTCTGGTCCGGACACTTCCAGATCAGATCACTTATTTTGATTTCTTTCCAGTAAGCTAAGTTATTGTCTGACCACTCATAGAACCTGCGTTAGGACTCCACTCTTAGTGCCTTGCGTTAGGTTTTACACTTTGAATCAATCTACACGTCTGACGATCACTCCGTTGCAACCGAAGATGTCTACTTCTCGTGATGCTCTCGCAATTGGCACGGACACCAAGCCACCATGTCTCTACCCGAACGAGTACAGCCAATGGCGAGATAGGTTTATGATCTTCATAGAGTCCAAGGACAACTATGAGTACATCAAGGGAGCCCTGGATAATGGCCCGATTGACGCACCGATGAAGGTAATAGCTGCAACTGCAACTACAGAAGCTCGACGTGAGAAGAAAACTCTTGCTGAGATGACAGAATTTGAAAGAGGCATGACTGAAGGAGAAAAACATGCAAAGAGATATCTTATACAAGCCCTTCCTAATTCTATCTACAGTTACAAAGACACGGCTAAGGGCATGTGGGACCAAGTAGCCAAAATGATGCGAGGGAGTGTTGTAGGAAATCAGCTGAAGATAAATAGTGTGATAACCAAGTTCGATGGGTTCAAGCAGCGTAACGGTGAATCCCTTACCCAGACCTATGAACGTTTTTGTCTACTTCTCAATGAACTGAACAAGAATAAAATTGTTCGTTCCAATACTGAGAACGCACTAAAGTTCCTCAACAACTTGCTACCTGAATGGAAAGTGTATGCTTCTCATGTCAAACACAACAACTTGATAGAGAACATCAGCATCAATGAACTATATGAGACACTTCTCCAAGATGAAGATGAAGTAAGTGAGCTTTTGGGAGAGAAGAAGAATGAGGCAAAACAATCTGCGGATCCTACTGCCCTCATGACTTCCAAAATTGGGAAATCTTCAAGCAGCCAATCCAGACGCGGTCCACAGCATAGTTCTTCCGAGTCAGAATCTGAGGACGAGAAAGACGGTGACGATGATGATGATGAAGCATCGGAATTAATGAAAGTTATTGCCCTTCTGACTAAATCCTTTCAACAACAAAAGTTCTACAAGAAGCCGTCCTCCAATAGTCAACGCTTCTCCACCGCCTCCAATAAGCGTCACGACTATAAGGATCGGTATGAAGGAAAGAAGAAGGTAGAAGAGCAAGATAGATCTGAGAAGAAGGAGAAGACAGAGAAAAGTGACCGCAAGAAGAGAGATGAACCTGTGAAATGCTACAACTGCGGGAAACTCGGTCACTTCGCTAAAGACTGCCGTCAACCCACAGTGAATAACTCTCACTATTATGAGGCCAAACTTGCACTGGCCAGACAGAAAGAGGCTGGAGAGGTAATGTTCGCTGAAAATGAGTACTGGCTAGGGAGATCTGATGATGAGGACGATTATGAAGGTGCTGATGCTTTCATGGGATATCAATCGTCTACTGATGAAGACAAGACAAAAACAAATCAGGTATGTGACTCTTGCCTACAAAACTTCATACTTCAATTGCAAACCATCACTGAAAAGGCAAACTCCCTCACGGCCACGAATGCAGAACAAAAGCTTGAAATTAGTTCAATAACTGAAAAGCTTAATGTTCAAATGAAATTAACTGTGAAATATAAGTCTGAAAATGCTAATCTAAAAGACAAATGCAAAAATCTTTCATTAGCACCTAAAGACTTAAGGGCCAGATTATCTGATCTTCAACGTCAGTTTGATCAGTGCTTGAATGAGAAAGAAGACATTACTTATCAATGCTCTTCTCTTCAAATTCAACACAAGGAGTACGTGGCTAAAATTCTAGATCTAGAAACCAAACTCCACAAACCGGGTCAAACTGATCAAACCATTTTTTTGAACAAACCCAAAGAGTTCACGTATTTTAACAAAGAATGGGGAATCGGATATGATAACCTACATTATTTGAAAAAAAGGAAGATGGCATACACCCACCTTGTATGATTTTGCTTGTTTTGGGTTAGATAAAAAGTATCCAGAGTACTCGATTCAATGGACTGGTCCTCTTGAACCTGAAAAAGAAGAGGAAACCGAGGAATATAAGCGCACACACAAACAAGGAATTCAACTTCCATTTTGTTATGAGCCTTTGAACTATTCATATCAAAAGGACAAATAGAACCTCTCCAATGACTACTTCGATCCCTACAAGGTTGCTACGCCCAAGGATTCCTCCAAAAAGGATGAGGACCAAGCAATTGAAACCAAGACTGAGATGGATGAGTTTAAACTCTATGTTCCCCCTCTCATCTTGGAAGCAAAGATAGTCGAGTTGGAGGAGTCATTAGAGAAAGAAAGGTCCAATTTTTAAATGGAAAAGCAAGCTTTACTTGAAAAACTTGAGAATCAACAACCGGTCAAAACCGAAGTTATGTCTGATGAAGGACAGGAGATTCTTCGGTCTGAAATCAATCGACTCACATCACAATTGTCTGCTTTGGCAACAGAAGTGATGCAAGAGAAAGTGAATAATGGTCAGCTTCAAGAGCAGATTGACCAACTCCAAACTGAAAAGCAGATTTCACCCAAACATTCCTCAAGTTCATCTGACACGTCTTCGTGCAAAGCTTTTATTAGCAAAACTTTTCAACATAAGACGATTTAGATTCCCAAGATAAGAGTGTTTCACGGAACTTGAACTCTGATTTTTTCCTAGCTTCCGTACCAAGTTCCCCGACACACACGAGCAAACAGAGTTCCTCACCTTCCTCGACTGATCCAAGTCCTGTAATTCCGGATGTCGATTTTTCTGAATATATGAACTCCGAAGGCAATTCTGAAGAAGGTTTTGAGTCGTTCCCCTTCGACAAACCTCTTCCGAGTCATACTGATTTTCTGTCACCAGTAGTCTATCGGTCGGTCAAATTTTTAAAGGGTGACTGTTCTAAAACAAAGGCCCCAGCTGTGATTAAGATTTCAAAATCAAAGCCTGTTTTACAAAAACAATCACAGCCGAGGCAAAAGACCGGCCAACCACCAACTAAGATTCCTATTTCCTCAAATGTCACTGACCGTACTGTCCCTGTTGTTTCGGATAAAACCAGTCGAGCTAAACAAACAAAACCAAAGTGGCCAGCCAAGGAATCTCTCAAGGATGATACATCAAAATCGTTCAATATTGTCTTTCATCCTAGGATGAACAAAAACGATTGTGCCTGGAATCATAGGAATAATTTTGTTAATAGAGATGTTAATTTTCCGATGAAAATTTATTCCATTCAGCAATTGATTCAATTATCACACGATCGTTTGTGTTGTTCTAGTTGTGGTTGGAATGACTTTGATGATATCCATAACAATGATTGGTTTGGGTCATATCACATGTATAATTCTACACCCGAACGCAAACCCCGTAATAACCAGCAAAGACACTATCAAAAACGGGGTTACCAATCAGCGGTTAAACCACAGCGGGAGACCAAACCTGCTCCTAGATGGGTTGCTCCTACTGGGGTTAAACCGGCACCCAGGTGGAAAGCTGCTACAAAATATGTTCCTCCTAAAGGTGTAAATTCTGCACCGAAGAGGAAACCAGTGCCAAAACCAGTTCCCTCTACCGGTGTCAATCCTACACCTAAAGGGAAAGCTGGGACAAAGCAAGCTTCCTCAAACGGTGCCAAACCTAACCCTCCCGGACCCAGGCAAATCTGGGTACCGAAGGTCCGCTAAACTTGTTTTGCAGGACGGTCATGTGTGGTACTCAGACTCTGGATGCTCCACACACATGACCGAAAGGAGGGAGCTGCTCACGATCTATAAGGAATCATATTGCAAAGACGTGAGGTTTGTCCATACCTGTGCTTTAACAAGCGGCTCATGTGTTTTGGGGGAGCATGATCAGCCATCAGGTAAGTATGCTCTACTCTTGAGGGGGAGCGTCACACGCCATTATTTAAATGCTGAAAAGTTTTTTTGTGTGTGTGGATACTCCCGTGCGCATCTCACCCTACGAGCACATTCTGAGGGGGAGCATGTCATCTTATGCTCACCATTTGAGGGGGAGCGACACAAGTTTTTCTTTAAATGTCTAAACGTTTTTGTGTGTCGGACTCTCCATTGCACAACTCTGCATCATCCAAGGGGGAGCAAGTTTCTTCCCAAGCTCAATTCGAGGGGGAGCGAGAGAAGGCTCATTTTTAAATCCAAACAGTCCTATTTTGGCAAAATGTACAAGGCCAGAGCAATTTTTGTGAAAATCCCAGAGTATCCGGACAGTCCTAACACCTGTCCAGACACCTGTTGTCCGGATACAATGGTTTGTCCGGATACAATGGTTTGTCCGGATACTGTTGTTTTCCAATATGTTGTCCGGACACCTCTGAGTTTGTCAGTCCGGTACCTGTTATGTCACTGCCAATCCTCAATCTGTCCCAGATTAAGCCACTTAATGCAAAGGTACGCACCGGAACTTGTTTATCCGCCTCAGTTTCTAACTTTGGGTCCTTTTACAGATATTCCATGGCGGATCAACAACCTCAATCCGAGGGGAAGAGTCACACTGTTTTTCTTACAAAGTCTAAATATTTTTTTTCTTGTGTTGATATCACTCTCACTCCGTGGGGGAGCAAGTCAATCCCCATGTATGTTTTGAGGGGGAGCAGGATAGTATCCATGCTTTCATTTCAGTTGAAGCCCTACCTGTGATAGCATATAGACGAGAGTTAGGGAATCCCATGGTCCAGCCAGCGCCGGAGGGACCTTCCCCGGGACATAGAACTTGTGAGAAGGAGGGTGTTAAGGTCAAACGCGAACCAAGAAAGATTGAGTCGTAAAGATAACGAGGCTCCTGAGCGAAACCAGCCACGTCATATCCGGGTAGCCACATCTGCTATCCCGTCTCATTTGTTGGGATGAGGTATTGAAGAAGACTCTGTGGACCCAGCGGAGCAGATGCACGACCCCATCATCCACTCATCCGTCTCACGACAGACGGATGTTTCAATATTACACGGGGAACAAGCACAACTTCCACCGGCCTCTCATTCGGAGAGTGTTGGTGTTGAAATAAGAGACCAGCAACCCCCGGTCTCGCCTTCATTTCGTGCACCATCGAGTCTAGCGCCTTTTGATATTGAACATTCTTCGGCTAGGACACTCGAAGCTGAGCAACACCAAGTCGAGACTCTTCGTGACTCGACCGGAACCACCGTAGTGTCTTCACCTCTTGGTGGAACACAAGGATCGGCGGGAAATCCTACCACAGCTAACATCATGCCAACAGTGAACGTAGGTGGCTCTACCCCCGTGGTAGACGCCTCAACGGGTAACCTAAGTGGTCCCGGAGTTATTCACCCCAACTATGTGTCGCAAGGGTCCTTGGACAGCACCCTCAAGGCTGTCCGCGAGGCACTGGAACAGCATGTCACCGACAAGATCGCCAAAGCCATCAAAGGCAAAGAAACGTCCGTTGACGCCGAAACCGCACCACCATATCCACCGACATTTGCTCAACCTATCTATTCGGTGGATACCTTAAAGACGATGCTTCTGGCCCAACTGCTCTAGGAATCCGACACAACCGCCTCGACTGAAGCAGACCTGATTTCAGTTCTTCGCTCCCAGGTCACTGCTCTAGCTTCATCTATCACATCCCGTCTTGACTCCATTGACTCGACCCTCAACGACTACAACAAAGCGCTCGCCACACTGTTTGAGAGGGTTCGCTCACTAGAAGACACCTGTAAGAGTCAAGTCGGCGGTCTCAAACGCAAGCACGATGACCAGGATGATCCTGATCACCGTGAGGGGGATAAGCGTCTACGCCAAACCGAGACCGCCCAGATCATGACTGCCGAAACTACAACTTTGGTTCATCAGGAACCCCCAACTGCGGAAACTTCAACAGAAACACCCGAAGCCGAGTTGCCATTAGCACAAATGGTCATCGACATGGACATTTCAGATGATGAAGCCCCAACGGTTAAAAAGCCCGAGGGTACAACACAGGAATTGGTCGCACAAGAACCATCAGACATGCCAATGCTCACCATGATTGATCCAGCATGTGAAACCAACCCGGAAACCGAAGACGCATGGTACGAAAATGCTGCCAGAGCCGTAAACTTCGAGGTAAACTTGGTGTTTCCCACTGATGAAGACGACAACGTTGATTATGACCAGTTTCTGCTTCAGAATTTCTATGGTACGCCTCCCGTTCACTCGGCCTAACCCGCTACGACTTCAGATCAACCCGAAAGCTCAAATGCAGAAATCCCGACATCTCCTCAGCAAACGACAACTCCTGATCTTCCTCCCCCTCCTCAGCAACAAAACCGTTGGGAGAAGATCAAGGTCCTCATTCCTCATCTGGAGGAATCTCTAAAGAAGCTGTTTGTACACAGAATTCGCCCGATTGAGCCGACCTTCTGTCTTGGCATCTACAGTCCTGATCCAGCACGCCAACTCCGATACGTAGAAGCCATGAAGCGGTGTCTCCCGAGAGACCAGGTTCGAACCAAACATAAAATTTCAGAGGTGCTAAAGATTCAGTCAAACCGAATTATGAAGATCGTCTTTCCCGTGTTCACTGTTCGACGTGAAGACGGAAAAGAATGGTTTTTTTCTGAAGCTGACTTTAAGCATCTCCATCCGTTTGACCTCCTGGTTATTCTGAGAGACCTTCGCACCAGAACCATCCGACCGCTTGCTGTAACAAAGGCGCTCGAAGAGGTTCGTCGATTCCTCGTCCGTTCTATTATGATATTTTTTCTTACGGACTTTCAAATGGCAATCGAGAACCGAGCGAAGAAGGTAAATCTGCTCAAACCGAATCTGAAAGCTCCTGAACTGTCAATGTATCCCGAGAATGCAATGCTGCTTCAACCGGAATTTGGGATCGTCTTCCTCAACACTCAGAAAGAAAAGAAGTTTATGAGGTTCAGTCAGGTAGATCGATTTTGCGACGGCACACTGCTCAAAGTTCAAGACGCTCTTCGGAAGATCATCAAGCACGAATCCGAAAATCCAAAGGTATCCTATGTACCCAATCTGAATGAAAGAACTGCTTAGACTGCTTTGGATATGGTTGAAGAACGTCTCGACTACCGCCGCGCCATCAAATTCTTCGAGGTTCACTTCGCGTTGCGCAAACGATACGTATTCAACTGGCAAGAGATCGAGCGCGAACTCGAACTTCAAATCAAAGGGGGAGATTGTTAGGGTAGAATTTATGTTGATTTTAAGTTCAAGGGTTTGAATTGTAATTGTTTAAAGTTAGTCCATAGTGAACGGGCCAGGGGCTTGTTAACCACGGGCCCGAGGTATATAATGTTGTATTAGCCTAGAAAAATAGGTTAATCATCCTTTTAGCTTTCTAAACTCATTGTAATATTCTCTCTGAAAGCATAATACAGGGATGACCAGTTGAAATCATTCTCTTTCATTGTTTGATATTTTCGATTTCATTATTGTTGCACGGATCTGGATTCTACAAGCAGCATAGGCTAGGAAGATTCTGATAGCCTCCAGCCTAGCCACTGGTGCAAAGGTTTCATCATAATCAATACCTTTTTCTTTGCAGTATCCTTTTGCAACTAACCTTGCTTTGTTTCTTATGATTATACCATCCCCATCCTTCTTATTTTTGAACACCCACTTGGTTCCAATAGTAGATTTTTCTTTTAGAAGTGGAACCAAGGACAAAACTTTACTTCTTTCAAATTCCAGAAGCTCTTCTTGCATTGCTTCTGTAGAAATCAGGATTCAATCTTACAATCAATTAAATAGTAAAATGATAGAGAATTGGATCAAAAAGCTTCGTATTCATTCAAGAACAGATTCCAGATCTAGAGAGAGAAACTCTCAAAGATTACAAAGTGAATACAAAGATATGCAAAAGTTAGTTAGCTTACAGTTGCTAACTTCTATATATACTGTAAAGAAAAGCTAAAGCTACAGTACATATAAGTAATAGACTAATAGAACAATTACACGTGTCCTAATTAGTAACTGAATATAACTGAAAATGTCCCAAGACATAAGTTCTGAACAACATGTTCAGAACTTCTGAACATCCTTCTGATTAAGCACTTCAGAACATACTTCAAGCACTTGGACATTTTCATCTTCACCTTCAGAAGTTCTGAGTCTCCTACTCAGAAATCTGAGCCTTCTATTCAAACTTCACACTTAGTAATCTTTTCAAGATTCTCTGATCAGAACTTCTGAGTCTTCTTACTCAGAACTCTGAGTCTTCAGTTCAGATCTCAACACTTGTGTTTTTGACAAAACTCTAGATCTAACAATCTCCCCTTTTTTTTCAAACACTCCTGTATTTATTAACATTAAATTCTTTTAGAGTAGGAACAATCTTCAGAAGAATCACAATCCTCAAAGCAAGTCTTCTATCAATCTTTTCAACGAGATCTTCTGTCTTTTCAACTTGAACTCCTTTTTGTATCTTTTTATTCAAACTGTTCTTGATAAATCTGAGAGTTCCAGAGCAGTATTTAGCAGCTTCACTAGCTCTGAAAAATATCTTTTGTTTTTTATTATTTTTCAGTACAACTCCCAATTCTGGCCGTTCACAAACATATCCAGTCTTCAGAACATCTAGTTGCACATGATCGTTTTTTGGCTTGGAGAGATACACACATGGTCTATGCACATATAGAGCAATTTGAAAATCAGTATATGCATACCATCTCAGAATGTAGAACATTGCTTCTCTCACTACAGCTAGTGCTCCTCTTTCTACTTTGTATTTGCTACAATCTTTATTTTGCAGAAGACAATACAATCTGTAGAAATTTGTCACAGAGATCTTATCGAAGTCAGCTTCAGGGAAGTAGTAGACTTTTCCATCCTCTCTCAGAACTTCAAACCCATAGTATTCATTCTTCTTGAATTTCTTGACACAAAGTTCTCTGATTCCAGTGATCATGAAATCAGAATATACAGACTGCTTTTTCTTTCCCACAACTCTTGTCAATTCAGCACGAAACCATTTAGTGAATTCTGACTTATCATGATACACACTTAGATAATTCACTTCTCTTGGCTAAAGGAAAATTGGTAAAGTATATTCCAAGAATATGGCATTCAGATCAACAGGTATATCTTCTTCATTGACTTCATATTTTTCTACTTGTTCAACCTCTTGCATCTGAACCTCTTGTGAAGATAATGCATCTGGAATACCTTCTTCAATATCTTCAATGTAAACACCATTAACTTGGTATTCAGTTGGAAATACAAAGTAAATATGTAACAACTTCTTTAGATTTTCTTCTGAAAGCATACACTCATTGCACTCCTTGATTCTTGTTCTGAGATTCAACCTTTCTTTGATATGCCTTAAACATTTATCCTTCAGAATTGCTTTCTCACCTTCAGCAGTTACATTCATCTCTATCAACAACCATTGTAGTGTTGCATCACTGTACTTTACAAGATCATTTAGGGGCTGTTTGGCAGTTCTTGAATGGTTTAGTGCAGAATGGTTGAGAGGTCAGAATGGTTGAGAGGCTCTGTATGGTTGAGTGCAGAATGAAATTTGGTTGTTTGGTAACTGTTCTGAATGATAACTCTGAATGACAACAAATTACTATTTTAACCCTTGTATCATTCAACAAAATATCAAAATCGTGAAGAACAACACAAAATCAATATCGAACAACATTATTGTAATAACCAGGTATTTTATCTAATTTAAAATATTAAGATTTTATAAGTTTTTATTTTGTATTTTATGGAGTTAGGAGTTAAGGGGTAAGTTTTAATTTAATAATAAAGGTATAGGGTTATGTTTTGCCAACTAGGGTAAGCTTGAGGTTTAAATGGTCTTTTTGCCAAACTAAAATACCCACAACCGCCTTTTTACACTTCATGTGCAAGATGATGTCCTTTTTGTTTAGAGATAGAAATATCTCCTTGGTGTACTGTGTGTGTTAAGTGAGAAAGAAAGAGAGACCGTGAGAGAGACGTAGAAAGAAGAAGAAGAAAGAATTCAAGTGTCTACTGCAGTAATTTAAAGTACCATACTGAAGTAATCAAGGTAAACAATCCATACCTTAATTGTGTTTTAATCCATTAAAGAGTTCTTGAGTTTAATAGATAAGTTCTAAGTGGGTTTTGGTTAGAAATGGATGTTTTGATGAATCTAAGCTTATGTTTAGGTTATGTTAATAGTCATAAACATTACTGCATCTTTATAGCAACATGCATAGTTTAAATCTACAAAATCTGGGTTTTAGGATGAAACAGTGAACTGTGACATTCATCGAAGTCGCAATAGAGGACTGCGACATTCAACGAAGTCGCAATGGTCGATTGCGATTTGGGCTTGAAGTCGCAATGGTCGTTTGCGACTTGGCTTGAAATCGCAGTAATTGATTGCGATTCGGGTTTGGGATCGCAATAGTGGGTTGCGACTCCAGGGTGGAATCGCAATAGTTGATTGCGACTTAGGGTGAAGTCGCAATAGTGGGTTGCTATTTCGGGGTGAAGTCGCAATAAGAGGTTGCGACTTAGTACTGTTCATTACCGTTGCGACTTGTACTGTTCATTACGATTTCATGTTATTTTTGGGTTGCGATTTGAATTGAGAATTTTGTAAGTTTAGTGTTAAAAGAGATATCTGGTATTTTATCTGATTTCAGATTCTGTGAAAGATCGACATACGTGAATTATCTTGGAAGAGTTTTTGTGATAAACACACGAGGTGAGTTTTACTTTAAAAAGTATATTTTTCTGGAATACAAGATATGATTAATAAATGTTTGATAATGTGTATGAATATGTCATACGTGAGTAATTATAATATATTGAGATATTATAATTACGTGAGTATTATATGAAAATATAATACGTGGCTGGGCTTTGGACCGGTGTGTTAAATTGGCTCGCAACCAATTGTTATTGGCCATTGGTGGAGGGATAAGGTGGAATGGGACAAGTATGTTGGGTAAATTGTAATTGGTATTAAGTTGTGTGTGAAGTATATGTATTTATATGAATGTGTGTATTTATATAAATGAATTTAATGAATTTCAAATATCAGGGATTTACTCACTAGACCCTTAGGTCTAACCCTCATTTTTGTTTTAAAAATCTGTATTCCAGGTGGTGGTACCAGTAAGAGTAAGTGATTAGATTACTTGGTGGATAGCTATGTGGAATGATGATCATTATGAAGTTGATGATACTTTTGTACTAAAATTTCAGTTATTAGCTATTATCAGATCTAAATGGGATCAAGTTTGTACTAAATTTTATATTGGTTAGATCAGACTTTGGGACCAAATGTGTAATGTGAATGATTTTGTTGA
The DNA here is from genome assembly GCA_033807775.1 of Saussurea involucrata. Taxonomy (NCBI): domain Eukaryota; kingdom Viridiplantae; phylum Streptophyta; class Magnoliopsida; order Asterales; family Asteraceae; genus Saussurea; species Saussurea involucrata. The sequence continues at coordinate 90,395,228 of CM066327.1, read as the reverse complement.
AACCCTGTTATGAATTATATGTTATATGTATGTTTTGTTTTGCGGGATGTTACAGATGGTATCAGAGCCCTAGTTTAAGGGATTTAGGTATTAGTATCTGTACCTAGACTTAAACTGCATGTGAAGTAGGATGTCCCTATTAAATTAGAACCTGGGGATATTAAGTATAAAAGGTAGAAGGAACATCATGTAAGGTAATTTCAAATTACACCAGGCCAGTGTAATTATGATTTTACAGGTACATGTTTGAACTGGAATATCTTATTATATGGGGTATGTGCTTATGTGTATATTAACCTTGTTTAAATCCACAGAATGGCGAGTGGCACCAGACAAGGGAATCGGGGAAGAGGAAGGAATTCAAGTGGAGAAAATCCACCATTAGGAACAGGGGGAAGAGGAGGAGATCTTGGTAGAGGTAGAACTGGAAGGGGAACAGGAGGCCGAACTGGAGGTAGAACACAACAGCAGGGTAAAGAGTTTGTTACACGAGATGATCTGACTGCTGAAATGGCAAGATTACAGGATAGCATACAAGCCATGTTCGAACGTAATCGTCTTAATGAAACTGAAAGACCAGATCCGGAACATGAAGTGGAGATATCACTTACCTCTACTGTTCTACCAGCGATGAAAAGGTGCGACTATAAAATGTTTCTTAGTTGTAAGCCCCCTACATATTCGGGAGATCGGGATCCTGTAAAGGCGATGAGATGGCTGAAAGAAATAGAGGCCATCTTCAAGACGTGTAAATGTGCTGAAGAAGACAAAGTGCTTTATGGAGCTGCGATGCTGAAAGGGGATGCTCTGTATTGGTGGGAGGCTCATACAGAATCAAGAGGAACGGACGTTTATACTACTTTTGCATGGGAGGAATTTGTATTAGCTTTCACTACGCACTTCTATCCACAAGCCGCTGTCAGACAGTTAGAAGAAGAATTCATGAATCTACAACAAGGAAATCTGTCGGTTAGAGATTATACTGCACGATTTTTGGAGAAGTCTCGTTTTGCAGGATATTATGTTGCTACAGATAAGATGAAGATGGAGAGGTTTATTTATGGGTTGAATTCCGAGGTTCGAAGATTGGTGACTGCCACAGGGCCAAATACTTTTACAGTTGCGGTGGATGCTGCCGAGAATGTGGAAAGAGATAATAAAAGAGATACTGGCGATAAAAGCTTAGGAAAAAGAAAATGGGAAGGACCACCACAGGATTCGAGGAAACCTAGATTTCAGAGGTTTGACAACCGTCCGTCATTTCGACCAACAGAAAGACCATGTTCAAGGTGTAATCGTTACCATCAGGGAAATTGCCAAGTAGAGTCGCGGGTTTGCTTTAAATGTGGGAAAACGAGTCATGTTGTTAAAGACTGTCGAGTAACACGGTTCTGCTTTTTGTGCAACTCTCCGGATCACCTCCAATCAGACTGTCCGCGAGGTAGAATACAATCAGGGGGTACATCGGGGAAACCGGCCATTACGAGACCAGTAGTTCCAAGAATAGAACCGCCGAGAACGAGGGGTCGTACGTTCCAAATGACAGCTAAAGAGGCGGAGGAAACTCCTGATGTGGTCACAGGTACATTTTTCATAAACTCCACGCGTGCAAAAGTGTTATTTGATTCCGGTGCAAACCGATCTTTTGTGTCTCCTAACTTTGCTGCTCACATGCATTTAGAGCCTAAAATATTAAAACATGCTTTATTAGTAGACACTGCAAATGATAACCAAGTGGCAGTTAAAGAGGTTTTTGATCGTTGCATGATAAACATAGAGGGATGTGGAGTACCGATACAACTGTTCCCAATAGCTTTGATTGAATTTGATGTGGTAGTAGGAATGGATTGGCTAGCTGAGAATCAGGCTAACATAGTTTGTGATAAGAAAATAATCAATGTCGTTTTACCTGATAAGAGATCGGTAGTGATTTATGGAGATCGAAAGAATCATCAGTCCAGTCTTATATCTATGATAAAAGCCCGTAAATGTGTCAATAAGGGTTGCTCTAGTTATCTAGCCTATGTGATAGATAGTAGGCCTGAAAAGTGTAAGTTGGAGGATATTTCCATTGTTAGTGAATACCCCGAAGTTTTTCCTGAAGACTTGAATAGTCTTCCTCCTGTTAGGCAAGTAGAATTTGGAATAGACCTAGTACCTGGAGCCAATCCCATCGCTCGTGCACCGTACAGATTAGCACCACCAGAAATGAAAGAAATGATGTCACAGCTTCAAGATTTATCTGATAAGAGCTTCATCAGACCCAACTCATCGCCATGGGGTGCACCAGTTTTATTTGTGAAGAAGAAAGACGGTTCAATGAGAATGTGTATCGATTATCGGGAGTTGAACAAGCGCACGATCAAGAACAAGTATCCACTCCCAAGAATTGATGACCTTTTTGATCAATTAGTTGGAGCTTGTTATTTCTCCAAGATTGATCTTAGATCTGGCTACCATCAGTTGAAGGTTAAGGAGGAGGATGTTTTAAAGACTGCTTTTCGCACGAGATACGGCCACTACGAATTTTTAGTAATGCCTTTTGGATTGACGAACGCTCCAACCGCTTTTATGGATCTGATGAATCGGGTATGTAAGCCTTATCTCGATAAATTTTTCATTGTGTTTATTGATGATATACTTATTTATTCCCGATCCAAAGAGGATCATGCGCAACATCTTCGTTTGATTTTGGAATTATTGAAGAAAGAAAAGTTGTACGCTAAGTTCTCCAAATGTGAATTCTGGTTGCGGGAAGTTCAGTTTTTGGGTCATGTAGTTTCAGAGAAGGGTATACAAGTTGATCCAGCGAAAGTGGAAGCAATTGAAAGATGGGAACCGCCGAAGACGGCAACCGAAGTGCGCAGTTTTCTGGGTCTAGCTGGATACTATCGGAAGTTTATAAAAGACTTTTCTCGAATCGCGACGCCATTGACTAAGTTAACTCGGAAGAATTTAAAGTTTGAATGGAAAGCAGAACAAGATGAGACATTCAGAATATTGAGAGAGAAACTCTGCAGCGCGCCGATATTAGCATTGCCAGAAGGTTCGGATGATTTTGTGGTCTACAGTGATGCTTCTAAGTTGGGATTGGGATGTGTACTCATGCAACGTGGGAAGGTGATTGCCTATGCTTCACGTCAATTAAAGGATCACGAAAGACAATATCCTACCCATGATATGGAGCTTGCAGCAGTTGTCTTCGCATTAAAGATTTGGAGGCATTATCTTTATGGTTCTAAATGTCAAATTTTCACGGACCATAAAAGTCTTCAACATCTTTTTGATCAAAAAGAATTGAATATGAGGCAAAGAAGGTGGTTAGAATTAGTGAATGATTATGATTGTGAAATTCTTTATCACCCAGGGAAAGCGAACGTAGTGGCAGATGCGTTAAGTCGTCAAGAAAGAAGCGGAACAATAAAAGCTATATCGTTACGAGCTGAACTCCTTCCTAATATCTTTGATGAATTGTTGAAATGCCAAATAGATGCTTATCAAGAAGAAAATTTGAAGTCAGAACGGTTGGTTGGGATATCAGCATTGCTTGGGAAAGATGACCGTGGGTTATTGTGTATGGAAAACAGAATTTGGGTACCTCGTTTGGGTGGATTACGGGATCGTGTACTACAAGAAGCTCATCAATCTCGATTTTCTATTCATCCAGGTACAAATAAAATGTATAGAGATTTGAAACAATTCTATTGGTGGCCGGGAATGAAGAGAAGTGTTGCTAAGTATGTAGAAGATTGTACTACCTGTAAGAAAGTAAAGATTGAGCATCAGAAACCGTTTGGTCAGTTACAACGACTAGATATACCAATGTGGAAATGGGATCAGATCACTACTGATTTCATTACCAAATTGCCAAGAACTTCAAAGGGATTCGATTCTATTTGGGTGATTGTGGATAGGTTGATGAAGTCTGCTCATTTCTTGCCGATAAAAGAAACTGATTCTTTGGAACGTTTAGCTAAGTTGTACATTAATGAAATAGTAACTCGACATGGAGTTCCAATCTCGATTATTTCCGATCGAGATAGTCGTTTTACTTCTAGGTTTTGGAGAAGCTTTCAAAAAGAGATGGGAACGCAGATAAAGCTGAGCACAGCATATCATCCACAGACTGACGGGCAGAGTGAAAGAACAATCCAGACTTTAGAAGATATGCTCCGGGCTTGTATAGTTGATTTTGGGGGATCATGGGATAAACATCTACCTTTGATAGAATTCGCCTACAACAACAGTTATCATTCTAGCATTCAGGCGGCACCGTTTGAAGTACTGTATGGTAGAAAATGCCGAACGCCTTTGTGTTGGAATGAAGTGGGAGAGAAGCAATTGGCAGGGCCAGAGATAGTACAGTTAACATCGGATAAGATTACTCATATTCGGGATAGATTGAAAACGGCTCAAGACAGGCAGAAAAGTTACGCAGATCGACGCCGGAAACCGTTAGAATTCCAAGTCGGGGAATTTGTGATGTTGAAAGTTTCGCCCTGGAAAGGAGTCATACGTTTTGGGAAGCAAGGTAAACTCAGTCCGCGTTATATTGGGCCGTTTGAAATTATGGAAAGAATTGGTGAAGTAGCTTACAGATTGAATCTTCCGCCAGAATTAAGCAGGATTCACAACGCGTTTCATGTATCGAATTTTCGAAAGTGTCTGGTTACACCAGACCAAGCAGTCTCTCTACCAGATATTCAAGTGGACGAAAAGTTGAACTATGTGGAGGAACCGGAAGCGATAGTTGATCACAAGGTTAAGGTATTAAGGAACAAAGAGATTAGACAGGTAAAGGTTCAGTGGAAACATCATAGGGGGCAGGATGCGACATGGGAATCAGAATCGGAGATGAGATCCAAATACCCTCATCTGTTCTCTTAACTGAATTCCGGGACGGAATTCTTTTAAGGGGGAGATGTTGTAATAACCAGGTATTTTATCTAATTTAAAATATTAAGATTTTATAAGTTTTTATTTTGTATTTTATGGAGTTAGGAGTTAAGGGGTAAGTTTTAATTTAATAATAAAGGTATAGGGTTATGTTTTGCCAACTAGGGTAAGCTTGAGGTTTAAATGGTCTTTTTGCCAAACTAAAATACCCACAACCGCCTTTTTACACTTCATGTGCAAGATGATGTCCTTTTTGTTTAGAGATAGAAATATCTCCTTGGTGTACTGTGTGTGTTAAGTGAGAAAGAAAGAGAGACCGTGAGAGAGACGTAGAAAGAAGAAGAAGAAAGAATTCAAGTGTCTACTGCAGTAATTTAAAGTACCATACTGAAGTAATCAAGGTAAACAATCCATACCTTAATTGTGTTTTAATCCATTAAAGAGTTCTTGAGTTTAATAGATAAGTTCTAAGTGGGTTTTGGTTAGAAATGGATGTTTTGATGAATCTAAGCTTATGTTTAGGTTATGTTAATAGTCATAAACATTACTGCATCTTTATAGCAACATGCATAGTTTAAATCTACAAAATCTGGGTTTTAGGATGAAACAGTGAACTGTGACATTCATCGAAGTCGCAATAGAGGACTGCGACATTCAACGAAGTCGCAATGGTCGATTGCGATTTGGGCTTGAAGTCGCAATGGTCGTTTGCGACTTGGCTTGAAATCGCAGTAGTTGATTGCGATTCGGGTTTGGGATCGCAATAGTGGGTTGCGACTCCAGGGTGGAATCGCAATAGTTGATTGCGACTTAGGGTGAAGTCGCAATAGTGGGTTGCGATTTCGGGGTGAAGTCGCAATAAGAGGTTGCGACTTAGTACTGTTCATTACCGTTGCGACTTGTACTGTTCATTACGATTTCATGTTATTTTTGGGTTGCGATTTGAATTGAGAATTTTGTAAGTTTAGTGTTAAAAGAGATATCTGGTATTTTATCTGATTTCAGATTCTGTGAAAGATCGACATACGTGAATTATCTTGGAAGAGTTTTTGTGATAAACACACGAGGTGAGTTTTACTTTAAAAAGTATATTTTTCTGGAATACAAGATATGATTAATAAATGTTTGATAATGTGTATGAATATGTCATACGTGAGTAATTATAATATATTGAGATATTATAATTACGTGAGTATTATATGAAAATATAATACGTGGCCGGGCTTTGGACCGGTGTGTTAAATTGGCTCGCAACCAATTGTTATTGGCCATTGGTGGAGGGATAAGGTGGAATGGGACAAGTATGTTGTGTAAATTGTAATTGGTATTAAGTTGTGTGTGAAGTATATGTATTTATATGAATGTGTGTATTTATATAAATGAATTTAATGAATTTCAAATATCAGGGATTTACTCACTAGACCCTTAGGTCTAACCCTCATTTTTGTTTTAAAAATCTGTATTTCAGGTGGTGATACCAGTAAGAGTAAGTGATTAGATTACTTGGTGGATAGCTATGTGGAATGATGATCATTATGAAGTTGATGATACTTTTGTACTTAAATTTCAGTTATTAGCTATTATCAGATCTAAATGGGATCAAGTTTGTACTAAATTTTATATTGGTTAGATCAGACTTTGGGACCAAATGTGTAATGTGAATGATTTTGTTGAAACCCTGTTATGAATTATATGTTATATGTATGTTTTGTTTTGCGGGATGTTACAATTATGAATGCCCCAACAATACTGAAGAACAACACAAAATCAAAATCGATTCCGTAATTCTGAATGCCCCAACAATCCTGAAGAACAACACAAAATCAAAATCGATTCCATACAAACAGGGCTCTTTGTTTTGTGTGATTTCAGTGTGTTTTTATGCGTGGGACTACTCTTGTAGATGAAGAAAACGGAGAAATAGGCACGCATTTAGGGCTTTTGGTTCTTGAACTCCCTCAGCCCCTTCCCGCCCTTCAATTCCAGGTAAAAAATCTAAATACTCAAAACCCCTCAAAACCCTAACCCTACATCTCACCCTGCATTCAAACGAATCGTACGGACCAGAAAGCGAGAGACAGAGCGAGACCGAGGACGAGCGAGAGACAGAGAAGAGAGGTGAGAGAAGGCGAGAAGAAGGGAAAAATTGGAAGAATAGCAACTCTGAATGGTTGAGTATGGGGTGAGATGCAAAATGGCTCAGAGGTTTTTGTAACCATTCAGAGGTCAATTTTTTTTACCAAACAATCCATACCTCTGACCGATTCAGAGGTTACCTCTTAATGTAACCATTAAGAGGTAAACAAACAGCCCCTTAGTCTGAAAAACTTTGGTAAACCAGAAACTATGTTGAAGAAGCCTTCATTTTCAATTCCTTCAATCACAAATCCACGAGCACAGTTTTCATTGCTAGGCTTTCTAACTGGACAACTTAAATTGCACTTATCTTTTCCTGATTCAATGGCCAGTTGGAAGTCATATACATGCATGTTTCTAACATATATACCCAAAATCCTTCTGCATTCAATTTCCATCCAAGTTTCTTCTGTGCTTGCAAAGAACTTTACCAGAAAGATTTGATCATCAAGAAACAGTCTATGAAAGTCAAAGCTTGTTAGATTCACTTTCAAGTTTCCTTCCTTCAGGACTTCCATACTTACATACTTCAGACCATCAAACTCTTCAGTTTGAAATTCCAATACCTTCTCAATTCTTTTCTAAATATGTAACCTTTCATCAGGTTTTCTCAATCTGTTTGAAGCTTCTACATATATCTTCTGTACTATTTCATCCATAAAACCATCAATAAAGTTCTCAATAACAACAAACTCATCTTCTGAGCCGTAGAGATGCTCATAGCTTTCTTCTGGAAAGATATCACGATAAAAATGCCTGGCAAATGGAGTATCACTCTGTTCAATGATGAAATCACATAGTGGTTCTTCCAGTATTGGCAATTCAAGTCTTGGAATTACAATGGGTCTTCTAAATACATATTCCAAAGGCATGAAGTAATTTTCAACTCTATCATACACTTCATCAATAGTTGCCAACTCATCCACAAAATGTAGTTCAAAATCATCTTGAAACTTTCGTGATTTTTCACTCAGTTCCTAATTTTGTTTCTGAATCTTTTCAAATTCAGAAGGTTCTAACAATAATCCTGGAGCAACAAATGAACCAGTTTGCATGTGTTCAGAGAACTCATGGCCTGTAGGTGCCACAGAGACACCATGTACAACAGATGCATTGTGTAAGGAAGCTTTTAAGATGTTCACCTCCCCAGGACTTCCATCCAATCCTTGACACCCAATATTAGGTATGTCTATGGATGTTGATACAGGAATACGAAATTCTTGTGATGTGCTTGTGTGAAAAGGAATTTCAGGCCCAAATTGGATATCACTGTGCAATCCAGACTCAATGTGATGAAAAATATGTTGGGATTTATCACCAAGCTCCAAATGAGTAGGTGATGGTTCCCCTGTTTGAAATGAAACAGTAGCATGTTGAAATGCTTCTAAGTGGATAGGATTGGGTTCTTCAAGTTCCACCATGGGCTCAATGGTGTTTTCTTCAATATTGGTCACCAAGGGTTGTGAACCAATAGTAGATGTGGTTGCCCGGATTAGATCAGCTGGTTCAGAATTCTCTCTATTTTCTAATTCTGGTGACATTCTCTCATCCTCACCTATCTCTTTCTATTTTTCACTTACAATTCTAACCAAGCTCTCAGAATTTTGCCTCTCAATTCTCTTAGAATGTTCTCCCTCCTGAACATTCTCCCCCTCTCTATTTGCACTAGACCCCTCACCTCTCCTATCAAGGTTTTCCTCATGGGTAGGGATCTGAGGTTGTTCAAATCCCATAGAGGTGCAATAAGCTTTTAAAATCTCACTCTCCCCTGGAATGTACTTCCTAAGTGCCCTTGACAATGGTCTGTGATTAGGAAAATTTGCAAGTTTAAGGGATGAGATCATTTTACCCATATAGAAAATTGGCCCATGCTCTTCATTTGCTCTTCTTGGAATGTTAGGATCTTGCCTCATTGCATACCATATCACCATCTGCCAATACCTCTGATAATGTATATATGTTAGTGGATTGTCTCTTGTTTTACCTTCTAATGCCTTCTTATTTATTTCAAATGTGTTCTTCATATCTTCCCATAAGATAGAAGCATAATCATAATGCCTGTTCTTCACTAACCCATGAAAAATCTGCAAGATTTGCCTTGATGCTTGATCTAGTGAACTATATTTTCCAGATAAGCATTTATTGACAATAGTAAAAAAGCATGCCCAGATTGGTGGTAGCTTGTTCCTTCTGAATGAGCTAAGATTCCTCAACTCTTCATTATACCCTAATCTTCTGAATTCAGCCAACAATTCCTCTGTTAAAGGTGAATCCTCAAAATCTAATCTTCCCTCCAAGTCATCTTTCTCTGGCAACCTCAACATGATTCTCATAAAACTAACAGACAGAGTTATAGAAACTCCCCCTATATTAGACACAAACTTATTGCATTGTAATTCCAAATTCTTCCACCACTGTTGTATATACTGTATTGGTACAGTCTTCTTCATAGTAAACCACTTTTTGAAAGGATGATGCTTCAACAACTCTATGATTATCCTATGTTCTTCCTTGAATTTGGTTTCATCTAGCACTAGGACACAATTATTCTCTACCAAATCCAAATATTCACTCTCAGGTACAATCCTCTCCAAAGAAATATGTCTAGAAGACATTACAGACCTTACAACACTCTGTTCATGTTCTATATTCGCATTTCCCTCAGATTCAGCCATTTGTTCTTCCTCTACATTACCTCCAATATTCCCACCTATAGCCTCTTCTTCTCTGGCTATCTTATCTGAAATACGAACTTCATCATTATCTAAATCGGAAGAAGATTCCATGAAAGTTCTTGCTTTGTGTAATGATACAGTTCTACTTCCTCTTGTACCAGACATGATTACAATATGGAAGATTGAAATGAAAACAGAATCGAAGAACTCTGGAATTTTGCGTATCTCACTTTTCACTCTTGGAATTCAAATGAATTTGAAAGAGGGATTTTAAGGTCTATTTAAAATCCGCGAAGCTGAAAGGATTTAAACGGTGAAAAGTTCTTAGAGTTATAACGATTTCTAACACTGTGAAATACCACAAAGGATATTAAATGAAACGTGGTATGTTCAAATGAATAAAATGCTGACACGTGTTATTTGATAGAAATTAACACAAGTAAATGTTTTGAATAACACGTTCAGAATTCTGAGAGTGCATACTCAGAAGTTCTGAGTACACAATTCAGAAGAAAATCCCTTGAAACTCAAAATTCATTTAAAATCAACTTCTGATAATATAATCACTCAGAAGTAGTTTGAACAGATAGAAAAATGTTTTATCATCAAAATTCTATTCTTCTATTGATGATTTGAGAAATTTGAAAATCATTTAAAAGCTAACTTCTTACCTTGAAAACCTTTTTAAGGATTCAGAAGTAGTTTGAACAAGTGAAAAATATTTTATCATTGAAAGCTTGTTCTCCTTAGAATGATTAGTGATAAGAAAGAAATACAAACCTTGCAAACATCATGGAATGATTTCTGAAAGATATCAATGCTCCTCCTTGACTTAAGCATATACTCAAAAACATATTAGACATAAAGGAATGTAAAAACATAAAACAGAAAGAACTTAATAACTAAATGAAACACTTGTAAATTTTAGAAATGAGTTCTGAAACGTACAGTCAGAAGATCTGAGTACCCTATTCAGAAGAAAAATATTAAGTCAGATTTCTGAAGTATTGACTCAGAAGTTCTGAACTCAAGACTCAGAACCTCTGAGTAAGAGAGTCAGAATTCTGAGTACACTACTCAGAAAATCCTACTTAGAAAAATATTCATTTCTGAAAAATAACAAATATACTCAATTAGTCAGGTTAAGCATTCCTATTTTACATATGAGAAAAGTAAACCTTTTGTGATCAAGAGGCTTTGTGAACAAGTCAGCCAATTGATACTTTGTGTGCACAAAGTGCATTTCTATAGTTCCCTTTTCCACATAATCCTTAATGAAATGATACCTTACATCAATTAGTTTGGTCTTTGAGTGCTGAATAGGATTCTGAGTAATGGCAATGGCACTCTCTGAATCACAATAGATGAGAATCTTGTTGAGTTGATAGCCATAATCCATGAGTTGTGTTCTCATCCACAAAGTTTGAGAACAGCAAGCAGTAGTAGCTACATATTCTGCCTCAGCAGTTGATGTGGACACACAATTTTGCTTCTTTGAAGCCCAACTCACTATTTTATCTCCCAAAAAGTGACAAGCACCAGAATTACTTTTCCTGTCCAATCTGCTTCCTGCATGATCAGCATCAGTAAATGCAGTTAATTTGATTCTAGTCTCTTTTGGATACCAAAGGCCTAATTCAGGTGAACCTTTGAGATATCTTAAGATTCTTTTAACAGCCAGCAAATGAGATTCTTTTGGATTAGATTGAAATCTAGCACAGAAACATGTAGCAAACATGATATCTGACCTACTTGCAGTCAGATAAAGCAAAGAACCAATCATGCCCCTATAAACCATGTTATCTACTGAAACTCCAGAAAAATCAGCATCTAACTTGACATTAGTAGCCATAGGTGTTCTCATAGCAGCACAATCAGACATCTTAAACTTTTTCAGAATATATTTTACATATTTTCCTTGATTTATAAAAATTCCATTTGGTAGTTGTTTCACTTGAAGACCAAGGAAAAAGTTCAATTCTCCCATCATGCTCATTTCAAATTTAGATTTCATGATTTCTGAGAATTCATCACATAATTCTGCATTTGTAGAACCAAATATGATATCATCTACATATATCTGAATCAGAATTAAATCATCACCTTCTTTCTTTAAAAATAAGGTAGTATCAATTTTACCTTTCTTGATGCCAGATTCTAATAAGTATTGAGTTAGAGTGTCATACCAGGCTCTTGGTTCTTGTTTCAAACCATACAATGCTTTATCTAAAACATACACATGATCTGGAAACTCAGGATCAACAAATCCTTCAGTTGATAGACATAAACTACTTCATTAAGTATACCATTCAAAAATGCTGATTTGACATCCATTTGGTATACTTTGAAGTTCTTGTGTGCAGCATATGCCAAGAATATTCTGATTGCCACTATTCTTGCAACTGGTGCAAATGTCTCATCATACTCAATTCCTTCTTGTTGTGAATATCCCTTTGCAACCAATCTAGCCTTATTTCTGACTATAATACCTGACTTATCTTTTTTGTTTCTGAATACCCATTTTGTTCCAATAATAGATTTTCCTTCGGGCTTTGGAATGAGTCTCCAGACTTTGTTTCTTGTAAACTGTAGCAATTCATCTTGTATTGCTAAAATCCAGTCTGGATCCTCCAGGGCTTCAGTGGCTTTCTTATGTTCAATCACACTTAAAAATCCTGCAAATATTGCTTCATTTGCTGTTGCTGATCTAGTCTGCACTCCCACTGATGGATTTCCTATCACTTGATGAATAGGATGATCTTTTGTCCATTTGTTTGAACTTGGAAGCACATCAATATCTTCAAAATTGTTGTTTGTATCATTCTCATCCATAACAGCTTGTAATTCTGAACTGTCCCTTTGTTCTGAGATGTGTTGAGGTGTAACATCCAAGTTTGGATTCTGAGTAGTAGAGTCAGAATTCTGAATAACTTGTTCAAAGTTCTGAGTATCTTGCCCATAAGTCTGATTGACTTGTCCAGAATTCTGATTGACTTGTCCAGAATTCTGAGTACCTGGCTCAGAAATTTCATCACTTGTATTGATCAACATTGGACATTCTTTAGATGGACCAGAATCAGAAATTACTGTTGTTTGAACCTCTGAACTTCCCTTTTTCATTTCTTGAACCATTCTTGGATTTTCAAAATCTGCATAAGATTCAGAAGTTAGTTCCAGAAATGCATCCTTAAACAATAAATTGAGTTTTAAACAGTTAGGATTAGAATCTGATTCAGAAGTCATATTTGTCTTATCCTGATTGAGTCCTGAACTGTTTTGTTCAGAAGTCTTCATTCTTGACTCATCAAATGTAACATTGATGCTTTCCATAATCCTCTTGGTTCTTCTGTTGTAGATTCTGAATGCTTTGGAAGTTAGTGAATAACCAACAAAGTATCCTTCATCTGCCTTTTTGTCAAATTTACCAAGGTTTTCTCTGTCTTTGAGAACATAGCATCTGCATCCAAAAACATGAAAGAATTTAATCAGTGGTTTTCTTTTGTTAATCAGTTCATAAGCAGTTTTATTTAGTCTTTTATTGATCAAAGTTCTGTTCTGTGTAAAACAAGCAGTGGCAATTGCTTCAGCCCATAGGAAGGTTGGAAGATTTGAATAGGCCAACATGGTTCTTGCAGCTTCAACTAGAGTTCTGTTCTTCCTTTCAACAACACCATTTTGTTGAGGAGTTCTGACAGCAGAAAAATTATGAGAAATCCCAGAGCTTTTTAAAAAGTTATGAATAGTCTCATTTCTGAATTTTGTTCCATTGTCACTCCTGATCTTCTGAACTGGAAGTTGTAAGAATACTTGAATTCTTTTGATGAAATTAATCAGTGTTTCAGCAGCCTCAGATTTTGCTCTTAAGAATTCAACCCATGTGTATCTTGAATACTCATCAACAATGACAAGTATATACTTCTTTCCTCCCATTGATTGAACTGAAATAGGACCACATAAATCAGTATGTAGCATCTCTAATGGTGACATGCATGAAGAATCCATTTTCAACTTGTGAGAACTCTTCTTCATCTTGCCCATTTCACATGCTGAACATAATGATTCCTTCTCAAACATGATCTTTGGTAATCCTTTAACCAAATGTTTGCTAACAAGATTGTTCAGATCCTTAAAATTCAAAAGAGAACACCTTCTGGGCCATAGCCAACATTCATTTGCAGTTGCATTTGACAATAAACATACAGGGGTTAAAGCCTTAATCTTTGAAAAGTTAACCACAAATAAGTCCATATGTCTTTTGGCCCATAACACCTTTATATCTTTCTCAGTTAGAATTAAGCAACCTGTTATGCTGAACTTGATCTGGCAGAAATTGTCCAAAAACTGACTTATGCTGAACAGATTATGTTGTAAGCCTTCCACATAGAATACTTTCTGAATAGTTAAACCCCCCTTTGTTAAATCTCCATATCCTCTAACTTGTCCTTTACTGTTATTACCAAAGTTTACTGCTCCTCCAGCCTTTTCTGTGAAATTTGTCAGAGAAGACTTATGACCTGTCATGTGCCTTGAAGCTCCAGAATCTAAAACCACACATGACAGCCCTGCAAAAGCATTTAGTTAGATTTAGGTACCCATACTGGAATGTGTCCTGTTTTGTTAGCTTCAATATCAGATTTAACAAAAGTTCCTTTAACTTTCCATTCAAAATCTTCTTTTAAGCACCACTTTCCATGTACTTTTATGAAATCAGAACATTTTATGTTCACAAACTTATTTCTTTTCTTCTTGAAAACTTTAGGTTGAGACTGAGAAACACTTTTAGTCTTCTTTTCTTTAGATTGAAACAAGTTTTCATTCTTCTTTCCTTTTGATTTAGATTGATAAGTATTTTCAATCTTCTTTCCTTTTGTCTGAGTTTGAGAAACCATTACAGTCTTCTTTTCTGAATTCTGATTTGCTTTGATTTTATAAGATGTTTTAGAATTTTGACTTTTCTGAGGGAATTGAAATGAATGACTACCACATTGAACACACTGTAGATGTTTTCTTGCATGAGACAACAAATCTGAATGAAATGAATTTTTAATTTTATTGATATTATTCACATTACATTTGCATCTAATACAAGAACAATTGACATTTGGTTCAGAAGTAGTATTTAGTCCAATCTTCTCATACATCTTTTTCAGATCATCTTTCCTTTTGCTTTCTTCTTTTTCTGAAACATTTGATTTTACAAAATTAGTAGATGATTCGGATGATTCACCATGCTCATAGGTACTTGATTCATGAAAGAATTCCTTATTCTGTTCTAAGCTTTAATCTTGAAAAGATCGTACTCAGACTTTAACTTCTCAAGCACTTCTATTTTTAAGACATAAGATTTATTTTCTTTTAAAGCTTCTTCAAGATTAAAGTCTACATCACATAAATCATTTTCAAGTTCATCAAAACTTTTCCTTAACTCTTCAAGTTCTTGATTAACAAGTTTAAACCTCTTTTCAAGTGCTGAGAAACTTTCTGAATTAGATTGAGAATTTTCAGTTGACTCAGAATTCTGACCTTCACACTCAGAATTCTGATTGACTGTTTCATAATTCTTCTTGTTTTCAGAAACCTTGCTTGCATCAAATATACTCTCATTGTCAGTATAGGAGAAACTTGATTGTTTATCTTTGTAACTAACATTCAGAGAATCATATTTGAATTTAGCATCATTATATCTTGGTTTCTCTTCTGTTGGTTTTGAAATTTCTTTCTTGACCTTGTCTTCTGAAACTTCTGACTTCTCAGTTTTTGGTTCATAAATTGTTTCCTTTGTTTTTACAGGACTTGATTTTTGTAAATTGTCTGAACTTGTTATAGAACTTGCAAGTCTTATAAAAACTTCAACTAACTCTGGGATTTCTGGTTTAGGAACATGTAGATTCTCATAATCATAAATATTTATTGGAGCCTTTTTCAAAATTGCATTTTCCTCCAAACCTAATCCCATTTTTGGATTATAAAATCTTGTGTCTTTAACATTGCTTGTGAGAAGACTCAAGGTTTGTTGAGTTTGACCTCTTTTCAGATCAAGATCTTCTAACTCCTTGATTTTAGAATATAAATTCTTTCTTTCATTAAGCAACATATCAAATTTAATTTGAAAATCAACTTTTTCATCTTTTACTCTTGAGAGTTCATCTTTTAATTCAGAAATCTTTTTCAAAAGATCAGAATTCTCTTTTCTGACTTTTTGTTTCTCAATCTCAGTTTCTTCAAATTGTTCTTTATTTATTTCTTTTTCTGTTCTGAATTTGTTAACCAGAATTCTTTCACCTTTTATCTGTTTTCTGAGTTTAACAAATTCAGATTTCATATTTCCAATTTGAATCATTAAATCAATTTCAAGACTAGAGTGTACCTAAGCTGAAGATTCAGAACCTCCTTCTTCATAATATGAATCATCCTCATCACCCATCTTAGCCATATAACTTTGCATCTGTGAGAAGTGAATGCAATCCTCTTCGTCAGAAAAATAATACAACCAGTTCTCTTGTTCTGCTAATAGAGCAATCCCACTGTCTTTGGTTTTGGCCAGCTGAGCATTATTTGCATAATACTCATAGTCTTTAACAATCTTTACTCTGCAATCCCTTGCAAAATGGAAACACAAATCATTCTCTTTCCTTTCTTCCTTCTCTTCTTTCTTCTCATACTTACTTTCTTCTCATACTTACTTTCTTCTCTATCTTCTTTTTTCTTATATTTCTCTTCTGAACTCCCCTGTTCTCTTCTGTACTTACCTTCAAATCTCTTCTTTCCATAACTTTTATTGAAGGTATTACTAAACAATGCCAATTTTTCAGCAATCAACTTGATATCATCATCTTCCTCCGAACCTTCTTCCTTCTTAGATTCCTCCTCTAACTTCGGTATTTTAGACAGAAACCCAGATTTCTTGGGTGTACTGGTAACCTTGGATTTTGAGAGCAAAGCTAATTGATCAGAAACACTTTTCTTCTCCTCAACCACTTGCTTAACAGAATCCTCATGCTGATTTAGAACAGAAAATAGATCATTCAGATATTCTTCACACATATCCTTATTCATTTGAAGACTAATTGCAAAAGATGACCATTATGAATTAAGACAGTTCAAAACTTGTAGTTTATCTCTGATTTAGTCTTCCTTAGCCCATTTCTTATTAGGTCATTCAAAATAGTGCAAAACTTGTTATATGTCTGAGTTAAGCTTTCACACTCTTTTTCTTTGAATCTCTCATATGCATTGATACATTGATTTAACTTTGCCTGAATTGATTTGGTAGTACCAAGCATTTGTTTCTCAAGTTCATCCCACATCTCTTTTGCGGATGTTCCACTATCAATTCGATTGAAAATATCATTAGGAATAGCCAAAGTTAACAAAGTAACAGCTCTTTTATCAATTGCGTGTCTCTGTTTCTGTGCTTCATTATATTGTGAAAAACTTTTCTTCACTCTAGTCGCAGGAATCTCTGGTGTTGTATTAGTTGCAGGTGTAGCAGCAACATCAACATAAACTTCAATAGGACCTTCACGAATTGAGATCATCAAATTCTCATCAATATTATCCAAGAATTGAATAATTCGGATCTTCCATTGTTGATATTTTTCGGGAATAAGAACAGGTGGCTTTGTCTCAGATCCCATAGAGAGAAACTCTTTAGAAGACATGATTATAAGATGAATTAAATCGATTCAACAGAAAGACAAATTCGAATTTCTTGAACAAAAACAGAACGAATTCAAGAATTACTAAGAATTCAAGAATTACAAGTAGCAGCGGAATCAATTGTCGAATTGATCAAGAAATCTTCAAGAACACGATCTAGAAACCCTCAAGAACACGATCTTGAACAAATTTGTTTGTTGATTGGCTCTGATACCAATTGTAGAAATCAGGATTCAATCTTACAATCAATTAAGAACAATTAAACGATAAAATGATAGCGAATAGGATCAAAAAGCTTCGTATTCATTCAAGAACAGATTCCAGATCTAAAGAGAGAAACTCTCAAAGATTACAAAGTGAATACAAAGATATGCAAAAGTTAGTTAGCTTATAGTTGCTAACTTCTATATATACTGTAAAGAAAAAAGCTAAAGCTACAGTACATATAAGTAACAGACTAATAGAACAATTACATGTGTCCTAATTAGTAACTGAATATAACTGAAAATATCCCAAGACATAAGTTCTGAACAACATGTTCAAAACTTCTGAACATCCTTCTGATTAACCACTTCAGAACACACTTCAAGCACTTGGACTTTTTCATCTTCACCTTCAGAAGTTCTGAGTCTCCTACTCAGAACACTGAGCCTTCTATTCAGACTTCACACTTAGTAATCTTTTCAAGATTATCTGATCAGAACTTCTGAGTCTTCTTACTCAGAACTCTGAGTCTTCAGTTCAGATCTCAACACTTGTGTTTTTGACAAAACTCTAGATCTAACAGCTTCTATCCAGTTTGGGTCTTCCAGGGCTTCAGAGACTTTCTTTGGTTCTATCATGCTCAAGAAGTTCACAAAGAAGGCTTCATTTGATGTAGTTGATCTTGTTTTCACACCATCTTCAGTAGCACGTATGATTTGATGATGAGGATGATCCTTTGTCCATCTAGTCATGGGAGTATGGACAACATGTGATGTCTGTGCTTCTGAAGGTAAAAAGTGTGTTACAGCTCCAGAGCTCTGGGGATTGGCAACGGGGCTCTGAGGCACACTACTCTGAAGAGTGGCTTCTTTGCTCTATAGAGTGCTAGCAGGGCTCTGAGAAGGTGAACTCTCATATATGGAATTTCTTCCAACATTTGTCATTACTGGTGATGATGGTTCAGGTTCAGATTCTTCTTCTGATTGTTGTCTTGAGTTTTCTCCTTGAGTTTGACCTGTAGTCAGAGAAGTAGATGGTGAAGTATTTGAAGGACCAAACACAAATGTGCCTGATTGTTGGTGGTCTTCAGAACCTTGAACAGGATTGCCTCTGGTAATGACTTCAGAGGAATCTTCATCATCAAAGAAATCATTGAACATTAGGTTGATATTCTCTTCTCTAGATTTTTAAGAACTGGGCTCCTCTGCTATCTGTATCCTCTCTGATGATTGGCTTTCAGATACACTTGATGATCTTTCATCAAAGGATACATTGATGCTTTCTTGAATGACCTTTGTTCTTGAGTTGTAGACTCTGTAGGCTTTTGAAGTTAGAGAATATCCAATGAACTTTCCTTCATCAACCATTCTATCAAAATTTCCCAATTGATCTCTGTCATTCAAGATGTAGCACAGGCAACCAAAAATATGAAAGTATTTCACATTTGGTCTACTATTGTTGATGAGTTCATAAGCAGTCTTCTTAAATCTTTTAACAATTACAGCTCTGTTTTGGGTAAAACAGGCTGTTGAAACTGCTTCTTCCCAGAAGTTGATTGGAAGATCAGATCCTGCTAGCATGGTTCTGGCAGCTTCTACCAGCGTTCTGTTCTTTCTCTGAACAACACCATTTTGTTGAGGAGTTCTGGCAGCAGAGAAGTTATGGGAGATTCCTTCCTCTGTAAGATAAGAATCAATTTTGGCATTTTTAAACTCTGTCCCATTGTCACTTCTCAGCTTTTGTACCTTAAGACGTAATAGAACCTGAATTCTTTTCAACAGGTTGATCAGTATATCTGGGACATCAGATTTTGCTCTGGTGAACTTGACCCAAGTATATCTAGAGTATTCATCAACGAGGACTAGGATATACTTCTTGCTTGATAGACTTTGCACATAGATTGGACCACAGAGATCCACATGAAGCATGTGCAGAGGTCTAGGGCAATTTTGATCACTCTTTGTTCTGTGTGAAGCTCTTTTAATCTTACCCAATTCACAAGCAGAACATAGATGGTCTTTATCAAATTTAAGAGAAAGCAGACCTTTAACTAGGTTAAGTTTCACAAGCTTGTCAAGATTTGAAAAGTGTAAGTGAGCAAACCTTTTGTGCTAGAGCAGGGCGTCTTCCTAATTCACAGAGACTAAACATAGTCTATCTGAATTAGATTTTTGGTTTGGATTGAAATTCATTTTATAAAGATTGCCTTTTCTGTTAGCTCTGAGCAATTCTTGACCAGAATCTGAAACTAACAAAGAACGGTATTTCTTCTTAAAATTGACATCAAAACCATGATCACAAAGTTAACTTATGCTAAGAAAATTATGATTTAACCCTTCTACATAAGCAACTTTTGAAACAGAAACACCTCCATTGTTCAAAACACCATATCCTCTAATCTGTCCTTGTCCATCACCTCCAAAGGTTACTGCGCCTCCCATTTTATCTTTGAATGAGGTCAGCAGCTCCTTATTGCCAGTCATGTGCCTGGAACACCCTGAGTCCAAGTACCAGGTTTGCACACGCTGCTTCTGCAAGACAACTTAGTTTCTTTTAGGTACCCATTGCATAATGGGTCCTTTCTTGTTAGGTTTGGTGGTGTTTGTTGATTTACCTTTTGGCTTTCCATTCTTTGATGGTGTGCCAGAGGTTTTTCTCTGCTTGTTCTGAGAGTTGGTCTTAGGATTTGTCCTTTCTGGTGACCAATTCAGAATGCAGTGTGGACCATTAAGATGATTTTGCACTTTTAACAAAAGCTTAAAACAGTTACAATTGACAAAACATGCGAATGATTGATGCAAATTGTTATTCTCATTCATCATCCTTGGATTACATGCCTTTTGAGAAAAAAAAATTCTAGAATCAGAGGTTTTTACAAACTTCCTACCTATATCGGTTTTCCTGAAATTGGCATCCTTCTGTTGGTTTGATTCCTTGGACCAAAAAGATTTTCCTCTTTGATTCACTGCAGAATGAGAAATAAGTGAGTCATTAACTTTCCATTTTACTTTCTGTTCTGGAGTGAACCTTATAGGTTTGTAGATATAAGGCACAGAGGTTTGGTTTACAGAAGTATTCCTGGTTTTCTCTTTTCTTTTTCTCTTCCAACTCTTCAGAAGACAAGATTCTGACACCCATATTTTTAAAATCAGGGCATATTGGGATTTTGGATTGGTTCTTTGAAACAGGTATGACATTGTTTGAAAATTCCAGTGAGTGCATTATCAGGCATTTGGACTTTCCCTGAAAGAGTTAAAGTTTTTGTTCTTTTAAAAACACAAGTACCAGTGAGTGCATTATCAGGCATTTGAACTTTCCCAGCATTGAAAGTTGAGGACAAAGATGTCTTCTTCTTTCCAGTGAAGGGATCAAGGTCACTGAAACCCACCTTAAGTGTCCTTTTGAGAATTGATTTTGATATGCACATCTTGTGCATCCTGGTACTTCTTTATTAGAAGCTCCTTTTTCTATAATAATTGATGCAAGACTTCCCTTTCTTTTTGAAAATATTTTTTAAGAGCAAAAGAGTTATGTCTTTCATACTCTGATTTCTTTACCTATTCAGCCTTTAATCTCAAAACTTCTTCATATTCTTTGCATTTCTCAGAAAATGAGGATTCCTTTTGTTTCTGTAAATCCTCTAGCTCAAATTTTTCTTTAAAAATCTCTTCCTTCTCCATCTCCAAGAGATTTTTCTCTCTCTTGTAGAAAGACAAATCTTTCTGAACTAGTTCTCTAAGTTCCTTTTCTTCTGAAAGCTTTTGTTTTAAGAGTTGAAATTCTTCAGCAAGCTTGGACACATTCATTTCCAATTCAGAGTCAGATTTAGATTCAGAGGATGAACATACCTTGGCACTGGGTTTGGAAATCTCCAGCGCTCTGTCAGCAGAGTCAGTCACAGAAAATGCACAAGACATTAAGGAAGAACCAGTCTGTTAGGACCATAAATGTCCTACACATTAGAAAGTTATATAAAGAATTATATAGAGCTTAATTAGTTTAATTAATTGTTTGTAAAAGTCTCATAATGATAAATGGGCTTTAGTGCTTAATGGGCTTGGGTCTTGTCTGTCATGGGCCTAAGTATAAATAGATAGCTTAGCCTTAGAATTAAGTTAGTCGTCTGAATCGTTCATTTCGTCATCATTGTTATTCTCTGAAATTGTGTAAACACTCTGAAAGGTTTATTCAATACTATATGGATGACTATTGGAAATCATACTGATTGATATATTGTTCTATTGATTTCCTATTGTATGCACTAATCTGGAACTCACAATTGGTATCAAAGCATACGGACGATTCGATTCAAGGTTATTCAAAGGTTTCTGGTAAGTTTTATGATATATAGTCGACTGTTCTTGAACTCTAAAATATAACTTTTTGAATTCTGATTAAGTTGCTTGTTTCTGCTTCTTCCATTCGATTCGTATAGGTTTTATTAGCGTTTCTGCAATTTTTCAGAGTCTAATTCGACCAGTTGAAGTGTTTTTTAGCAAAATTGGTTTTTTTCAAGTATTTGGTCTCTGTTCTTGATAAAACATCAATTTTTCCTTCAAAATCGTGGTATTCTGCTCATAAATCGTTTAGGGTAGTGTTTTTTTTTGTGTTTTGGTTGTTTCCTAACCTTTCAGGAACAAATTCTAGCAACTCTAATCGAACCCTGGTCCGATTTCATCGAACAACCGTCGTATCCGGACGTTTTAAATTTATCCAGGTAAGTTTTTTTTTTCTCGACACAATCCGGACATCCTACCCAGGTACCCTCAGTATCCGGACGATATCTATCCGGTAACCACAAGTGTCCGAATCGCTCATGTCCGGTAAGTTTTCCCGATAAACTCTACTTTCTGGATCCTGTTACCCGGACCCATCTTACTGGATACTTCACTCCCGGATTCCTATCCGGACACAATCCTTCCTATAAGTCTACTTATTTTATCCGGTAACTCTATTTCTTTCCGGTAACCACAGTTTGCCCGGACACCTACATTTTCTGGATTCCTTATCCGGAAACCACCCGTATTGCATATCCGGGACCCCCGTGCTAAGTAAGTATCCTTGATACTGTCTGACTTTTGAATCGAACCTTACTCTCTGACGATCATTTTAGTGCATTTAAAATGTCTTCTCGAGATACTTCTGCAATGAGCAACCACACCACGCCTCCAGCTCTTGGAGAATCTTGTCAGGTATGTCTACCAACTCATAATGCTTTAGTTGATAAGATTCAACTGCTTGGTCAAAAGGTAGAGTCCCATATGTTTACATCTAATGAACAACTGCTTGAAATTAACTCGTTAAAAGATGTTGATCCAAACCCTCAGTGATTTGATAATGACCCTCTTTTATATACTTAGTGAAAATTGTAAATAAACAATATGTATCAGAGTTTCACTATCGCTGATAAGTACTAAGATCTTACAGTACCGCTGATAGGAACTCTCGCTCTTTAAATTAAACATTCAGCGAAACTGTTCACCATTAATACTGAGTCTGTTCAGTCATTATGATGATCGCTGATAAGTTAGTTGGTTACTTATGATCCCTGAAGACAAGTTTCACGTCAACAAAGGTTCTACGCTAAAGTCGAAGATCAAGCTCAAGAACCAGCGACAAGTCTCCTAATGAACTGATGCGGATCAGCGAAGACTCAGATTTGTCCACTCAACGTGAAGTATCAAGTACAAGACTTCAGCTATCGCTAAACTTTATCATTCGCTGAATAGAAAATGATAATCGCTGAATCAACGAAAGCTGATCATGAAGTCCTCCGTACAAAGTACTTTTGTCTTAACCTCCTTTGCACGACTCCGTACGAAATGTCAGAAAAGAACCTCCGACTGTATGAAATCGTACAACCACTCTGATACTACACTGTTCATCCATGCGGCTACTAAGGTTGTCAACCAAGGTCAATGACATGCAACCAACCAGCTGATGACACGTGTAAAGTGTATACTGACTTGCATTAAATGCATGCAGTATATAAAGAGATGAACCCACTTCATTTGAAGTAACTTGCTAACTCTGGACAAGTTCAATCTCTTATCTCAAGATAGGTTATTATTAGTAATTTCCTTATCTCTCTTAGTGCAAGAAACCTTAGTGTTCCAACTTGTTTAGATTCAGGTTTATCCTTAATCTTGTTTCCGCAACAAGCTGTAAATTGTTAATGATTTATCAATAAACAATTTAGAAAAGTAAAATCTGTGTGTTTGTATTCAACCCCCCCTTCTACAAACTTGTATAGGCCTTCGGGACCAACAAGTGGTATCAGAGCGGATTTGTTTAACCTCATAAACAAGATCTAATCTAAGATATTTCTCTTCCTTGCTATTATCTGAAAATGGCCACCAACACAAACACAAATTATATAGAAAATGGTTCTCTTGCTAAACCCCCAAGATTTTCCAAAGATAACTTCAACTTATGGAAAAATAGGATGACACTCTTCTTAGAAGGTGTAGACCCTACTATGCCTTAATATCTAGAAAATGGTCCATTCATCCCTGTAAGAATTGATGCTGATGTTCCAGCCGCTGAGAATAGACCTGCTATTCCAGAAAGGCTGGTACCTAAGGAAATGTTTCAATGGACTGACGAAGATAAGAAGAAAGTGGCTATAAATACAAAAGCCAGATCCATACTATCCATGGCTCTTCCTGACGAAGTCTACCATTCCGTCATGAACCTGAAAACATCAAAGGCCATGTGGGACACAATATGTGTTCAGTATCAAGGAACGTATGAAGTCCAGGATTCAAGAAAGATCAACCTGGTAAGACAATACAAAAGCTTCATTTCTGGTAAGAATGAATCTCTCTGTGAAGTTCACCAACGTTTTAATTGTTTAATTATAGATCTGAAAACTGTTGGTAAGGAATATTCCAACTTTGAAGTACTGACAAAGTTTCTAGAATGTTTACCTGAAAGCTGGGACAATTATGCTATGTGTCTCAAGCTATAAAAGGATCTAAAATCAATGACCCTTTCAACCTTATATGGCACGTTGCTGAATCATGAGCAATCGAACCATCTTAAGAAGAATCTTGTAAAAGATTCCAAAAGCACCCCTGTTGCTTTAATCTCAGAGGAACCTTCTACTCAGCGACCCTCGGTCACTATCACTGAGTTAGAAAGTAACTCTGAAAGGTCATCAGATTCTGATTATTCAGATAATGATGAATCTTTGGCTCTCCTAACTAAGAAGTTCAGGAGATTTGCCAAAAAGAAAATGTTTAGAAAGAACAAACCTCTTTCCATAACTGACAAGCCTTGATCATCATCGTTTGTTGATAAGGCTACTGCTACTTGTTTTAACTGTGAAAAGACAGGACATTTTGTTAACGAGTGCAGGTCAAAGAAAGTTTCTAGACCCTCAGCTTTTACAAAGAAACCCTTTGCTCCAAGAAATAAAGATGACAAATATTCAAAGCTGAAAGAAAAATATGCAAAGCTGAAAAGCTTTAAGAAGAAGAATAAAGGCCTGATGGCTGACTATGATTGGGCTGCTTCAGATGAAGAAGCATCATCATCTGACTCTGAAGATGATGAAGCAAATCTATGTCTTATGGCCAAGATTGAAGAAGTGGAAGAAAGTTCAGACATTCCCTCCACTTCAACATCTGCTATTCAGGTATCACCTTCTTTCTTTACCAATATTGCAAATATTGATGAAGCTGATAGTCTCCGTAAGATCGATCTCTTGCCTAGAAGTTTATACGAAGCCATGAACGGCAAAACTGTGGTTGAAAACCAAAATCTTGATCTCGCTGAAAAGCTTAAAAACTGCCACCTTCAAATAGAAAAGCTTTCTAAAATTGAAGAAGATTTTAAAGATCAAGTATATTTAAATCAGCTAGTCAAAATCGAACGAGCAGAAGCTATCGCTGCATTAAAGGCTGAAAAAGCTACTGTTGAAGGATGGTGTAATTCTTCAACAAAGATCACTGAGATAATAAAGTCTCAGATTCCCCTGAGTGATAAACGTGGTTTGGGTTACAAATATGAAACTCCAAAACCAACCACTGAGCGTTCAATGCTTAAATTTGGAACGTTCGTATCCTCAGTCGCTGATACTTCATCTTCTCAGTGCTCCTCGTCCGTTACACCAATCCCTGAGGAAACTCCTACCTCTGTCTCTAAAGACAAAGGTAAAGGAATTGTTATTTACCAGAATCCTCAGAAGGGTACCTTAGTACCAAAGCTGAATGCTTCTAAAGCTTCAGTGGCTCATCCCTCTGGATCAAGGAAGCAGATATCTGGATTTATTCAGCGATCTACTCCTAGACTCAGATTGGATGTCCTTGGTAAGAAATCTGAAGAACTGAATGTTCGTCCCATTTCTAAAGCCAATAGTTTACTTTGTGCTGGCACTTCTAATTTGAAATTAAAAGCTCAGCATTCAAATGGTCCTAGAACTACTTTTAGTTATAGGAAATGTTATCACTGTGGACTTACCGATCATAATGCTAGTAAGTGCCCCACAGCCACCAAAGCTGAAAAGATAGCTAAGGTGAAGATTGTCCCCAAGGCAAAGAAGACCAACCCTGGTGCAAATCAGGTTAAAGTGAATCCTACCACTGAAGTTAAGAAATTAACCAAAGTGAAGAAAGACAAAGCTGAGTCTTCAAATGCTGCGAAGACTGCTGAATCTTCCATTCCAACTACTTCCACTGACAAATGTGTATACATGGTTAAGTGGGTACCCAAGAAAATCTAATCTTCCATTGTATTGCAGGTTAAGAAGGGTATCTGGTATCTCGATAGCGGATGCTCTAGACACATGACTGGAAAGAAAAGCCTGCTCGCTGAATACAAGGAAGAGAAGGGTCCCTCTGTGACTTTCGGTGGAAATGGAAAAGGACATACCCGAGGGTATGGTGTACTTTCAAATGGTACAACCTCCTTCAGAAGAGTCGCATATGTTGAAGGGCTGAAGCATAATCTTCTAAGCATCAGTCAGCTGTGTGACATGGATAACAAAGTAATCTTTACTAAGGAGTCCTGCTTTGACACTAACAAAAAGGAGAAGATAGCTCTCAGCGGTTATCGTTTGGAAAATGTTTATGTAATAAACATGGACTCAACAACCACTGAGAACTCATGTTTCTTCTCAAAAGCCTCATCTGATGTCAACTGGCTATGGCATGAGAGGCTATCTCATCTAAATTTCAAGACACTGAACACTCTTTCTTCAAAAGAGTTAGTCACTGGTCTACCTCAGCATTCATACGCCAAAGAGTCGTTATGTTCAGCGTGTGAAAAAGGGAAGCAGACCAAAGCAAGCTTTAAGTCAAAGCAAGTTTCTTCAGTGTCATCTCCTCTACAACTACTCCATATGGATTTGTTTGGCCCTGTTAACAAACAATCCATCGCTGGAAAGAAATATACGCTGGTCATAGTTGATGAATTCTCTCGCTTCACTTGGGTAATGTTTCTCCGTTCTAAGAGTGACACGCCTGAAGAACTCATCAATTTTGTTCGGAAGATGGAAACCCTGAACAATCTGACCGTTCGCTCAATAAGGAGTGATCATGGGATTGAATTCAAAAACAGTTCTCTTGATTCCTTCCTTGAGAGTAAGGGTATTTCTCATAACTTATCTTCAGTGAGAACACCGCAACAAAATGGAGTCGCTGAAAGAAGAAATAGAACAATTATTGAAGCTGCACGTTCAATGCTCAGCGATTCTCACCTGCCTACTCAGTTTCTTGGATACTCCTCAGTTTCCAAAGCCTTCAGAGTCTTCAATCGTAGAAGACAAGTTGTAGAAGAAACTATTCACGTCACGTTTGACGAATCCCGTTCAGCAAACTCTAAACCTTCCGCTGATACTGAAGAACTGAATCAATGGATGTTCTCTCATCTTGGTGATTAAGAAGATATTCCCACTAATGCTCATCCTGTAGAAGATGATAGTCCTATCATTCCAAATATGCATAACAGTGAAGCTGAAACTTCTTGGGTCTCAGCTGTTCCTATAAACACTATACCTAACGCTGAACCAAATGTCTCAGACATTCCATCTACTTCTCAGCAATCAGTGAATATAATGACAACTGCATCCATTCCTCTCTTGGCTGATACTCCTGACGTCGCTGAAGCTTCATCTTCAGCTCCTCCAGTTCAAGTTGAGTCAGCGTCTCATGCTCCGGCTCAGCGATGGACTATAAATCATCCAATTGATCAAATTCTTGGTGATCCAAACGCTGGGATTCAGACTCGACGAAGTGCAGGTAATATTTGTTTATTTGTAAATTTTATTTCACTAACTGAACCAAAGAAAGTAGATGATGCCCTCAAAGATTCAAACTGGGTCAGCGCCATGCAAGAAGACCTGACTGAATTCGAAAGAAACAAAGTTTGGAAACTTGTTCAGAGACCAACTGATAAAACAGTAATAGGCACTAAATGGGTCTATCGAAATAAGTTGGACGAACATGGTACTGTAACCCGCAACAAAGCTCGACTTGTTGCTCAGGGATACAGACAAGAGGAAGGTATAGATTATGACGAAACATTTGCTCCAGTAGCAAGACTTGAATCTATTCGTCTATTCTTAGCATATGTTGTACACAAAAACTTCAAAGTACATCAGATGGATGTTAAGTCAGCGTTTCTAAATGGAAAGCTGAATGAAGAAGTGTATGTGGAACAACCTCCAGGATTCTCATATTCTAAGCGTCCAGGTTATGTTTATAAACTGGATAAGGCACTTTATGGTTTGAAGCAAGCTCCTCGTGCATGGTATGACACTCTTTCTACTTATCTCCATATTGAAAAATTTGAGCGAGGTAAGATTGACAAAACTCTATTTTTTAGAAAAGTAAAAGGTCATATCATTTTAGTTCAAATATATGTTGATGACATTATATTTGGTTCTACTAACCCTGAGCTTTGTACTCGTTTCGCTGATAGAAAGAAAGATGAGTATAAAATGAGCATGATGGGTGAACTAACATATTTCCTTGGTCTTCAGATTAAGAAAACTGAGAAAGGAACTTTCATAAATCAGGGAAAATATGTTAAAGATATGCTGAAGAAATTCGACTTAACTGAAAGTTCAGCTATGAAAACCCCTATGGAACCACCGCTGACACTTGATAAGGACACTAAGGGTGTTCCTGTCAATGTCACGCTGTACCGTTGGATGATCGGCTCTCTATTGTATCTAACAGCTAGCCGACCCGATATTATGTTTGCAACATGCTTGTGTGCACGATATCAAGCTGAACCTAAGATATCTCATATGAAAGCTGTAAAGTGAATCTTTCGATATCTTAAGGGTACAACGAATCTAGGTCTTTGGTATCCCAAAGATTCAAGATTCGATCTAACCGCCTATTCAGATAGTGATTTTGCAGGTTGCAAAATGGATAGGAAAAGCACCACATGAGGATGTCAGCTCCTGGGTGGAAAGCTGGTAAGTTGGACAAGTAAAAAGCAAAATTCAGTGTCCACTTCCACAGCTGAAGCTGAATATGTAGCTGTTGGAAGCTGTTGTTCTCAAGTCTTGTGGATGAGAAATCAGCTACTAGACTATGATCTTCAGCTCTCCAAAATTCCAATATATTGCGACAGCACAAGTTCCATCGCTATATCAAACAATCCAGTACTACATTCAAAGATCAAACATATAGAAATCAGATATCATTTTATCAGAGATCATGTGATGAATGGTGATATAGAACTTCATTTTATCCCAACTGATTATCAGTTAGCTGACTTATTTACCAAACCTCTTGATGAGACAAGATTCAACTTTCTCATCAGCGAGCTTGGAATGCTGAACTTTGAAGGATAAAATCTTCAGTGGTTCACATTGATCAGCGAAAGGATAAAATCAACTTGTATAACCCATTCTATCATCTTCTCTCTGCATAAACTTGATTCACTGATATCAAGGTATGTTCTCTCTCTCTCTCTGACAATCGCATGAAAATGCAAGATTTCAAAACAAAATGCATCGCTGAATATCTTTTCCTTAACAACGATATTTGGAAATTTCTTAAAACCTTCACTGAATATTTTCATTCAGTGCTTCATGTTTTCAAAAGTATCTCTGAGTTTTTCAAAACCTCAGCGACAACCAGGAATATGAAAGGACAATTGTGACGTCATTGCAACGGATAAAACCCCGACACGTTTTCTCTTCCTGACACACGTTTGCACGTCTCGTTCAAACTTCCAATCAAATGCAAACACGTGTCCGTGTCATGATGAAAATCTTTTCCCGCTCAAGATTTTCTCTTTCTAAAATCTCTATATAAACAAATTCTTTGTTTATATTTTTCTTTTACGCGATCAATCTTCCTCCGCAAGAAAGAATTCACTATTGCATTTGTGATTTCAAAAACTTCAAGAACTGTTCATCATCTTCTTCATCAAACATCAAGGTTAATATGTTCTTATTTATTACCGAATGCGTATAACTTGTTTCCGATCTTCTCATTGTTTTAACAAGATCAAACAAAAGAACTTCGTAAAATGAAATCATTTTCTTTCGTGGTTTTATGAACACAACCATTTCATGGTTGTTCTTCAAGTTTAAATGTAAAATCTTAAACTTGTTCTTCATTCGTTTCCAGAATCTATTTCTTCATAGAAAACTGGAAAACAAGAAAATGGGTTTTACATTTCGTTTCAAAAATCAAGAAAAACCCTAATCTTCATTAAGTCATTTTGTCTGAATGAAATGGACAAAATTCGAACCATCTTAATGGAAAATCTGTCCACTTTAAGATTATTCTTATTTGTTAATCTTTGGTTGAACTGATAATACAGGAAATGGCAACATCTAACATTCCTACTACCGCTGAGAACTTCTCTACTGACTCTGAGGCAGTGGAAATCATCAAGGCTCCTCAAGTTAAGTTCAATCTTGATCAACTAGACTGGACTAAGACAAACAACCTTTCTGCGCTTCTCGAGTTTCCTCCTCGAAAGAAAGTCACACATCTGACAGATGCTATGAATTTCCTGAAGAATTGCTGCATTTCAACAGCCCTGACCATTTCACCCCCTGCAAGTCAGCTGCTACTATCTCAGTTCTGGTACTCTGCCAGACACTCTCAGCTACCATCCGCCAAAGATCCCTCCAAAACAGTTGATTGTATCCTCTGCGATACTGAATATGGCACGATAAAGATCACACCTGCCATCATTCGCAAAGCTCTGAACTTTCCCATCGCTACAAAGGAAAAACCTTTTGTTCCTTTCCCTGACCATAAGAAGATCGCTGACAAAGAAGCTTTTATTACATTTTTTGATGCAATGGGCTATGTATGGGAAATGGGCAGAGACAAGAAGCCTGAGAAGAAGCTAACACTGCTGAAGAAGTCGAAAATGCCCAGTGAGATGAACTTCATCTTCGCTCACCTTATCAGCTGCATGACTGCCAAGATCGGCTCTTCTGATTAAGCCGCTCAACCTCAGCAAGCTATGGGATACGCTCTGCTGAAAGGTCTACACATTGACTGGGCATCTCTCATCTATGATGAATTGCTGCAAAGAGTAGACTCTGCCACTGACAGGCCTGCTTGGGTTCCCTACCCCCGATTCATCAGCGCTATCTTTCAATATGGCCTGAAGGACAGCTACCCGCAAGAGGGCGATCTAAAACTCTCTCAGATTGGCCCTAAGGTACTCGACTTCAAACCTGTTGAAAATGAGGTACGTCTTTCTACCCTCTTAACTCTTCTCAACCCTTCTTCTACTTCTGTGGCTCCTTCAGCGACAATACCCATCGCTGATACCCTGGCCACAAAATCCTCTCCTAAGAAAAAGAAACATTCATCTACCCCACTTGATTCTAAAAGGATCAAGAAAACAAAGGAGCAACCCCAGCAATCTCATGCTGAAGACTCCTCAGCTCTTTCTGCAGAGCTGAAGGAACGTTCAGTGGTACGCTCTGCCACACCTGAACAAGCCATCCCTTTTATCCAAACTTCAGCGTCTCTAAACGCTGAGGTTACAAACTTGGAACCGACCCAACCTCCTTCAGTCTCTCAAAAGACTGATGAAGTGATTGTCAGCGAATCCAACGCTGAACTCATAACCCAATCCCCATTCTTATCCTTCGCTCCTCCCTCCACTCATTTGGTCTCTACTCCAGATCTAACTGGAGCTGCCATCATTTCCTCGGAACATAAAGCTGATTCTCCAGGAATGATGAAGACAGGACCTGCAGAAAAATCCATGGGCACTTTTGAAGATGACATGGAACTTTACTCAGGAACCCGTGATTTCGATGAATTCACCAATCCTCCTGCAGGTAAACAACAACCCATAAACACTGTGACTAAACCCCAAACTTCTGAGCTTTCCTCTGTTCACAAGTTTTTATATGTTACAAGTCCTAATTTGGGAGATATCAACGCCTCTCTGAAGTCCGTGGAGACAAAGCTGACAAGTCTCACCACTACTCTCTCCAATAACTCTACAACTGTAACAAACGCTGGAGAGAATCTGAACAAGCTGACAACAGTGGTGGAGAAGAAGGCTTCCACAGATTACCTGAAGCAAGTTGATAAAACTCTCAGCAACTTCGCCAAGGTGCTCGCTGATATCTACACAGACTACACCTCTCTCAAAAACTCAGTTTCGTCCATGTCCAGCGAATTTACAACGCTGAAGACATCGGTTGGAACACTAGAGGGAGATATGTCTGCTGTGAAGACAAATGTCAACACTCTGACGACTGCCTTAAGCTCTGTAAAGACTGACGTTGGTTCGATGAAGACTATGATCGAACAGCTGCTGCACAAGGGGAATACTCCTGCTCCTGCCCTTGTCCCTGAATCTGAACATTTTACAGCGGCAGATCGCATTGAGCTCGGGAAGATCAATCCTGCTATTTCTGGCCTTGAAGACAGATTAGCAAAGATTGAAGTTTGTGTAGGTCTCTCTGGCCAAGAAGACAGAGAACCTACCAACGCTGCTGAATCTAGCCATTCCTCCCCCAGTCATCATGAAAAAGAGGGGGAGAAGAGCGCTGAAGATCTCTCCAAGAGCGCTGAAGACCTTTCCCATGATGAATCTATCAGGGGAGAAAAGACGGATGCTGAAGAAACCACCGCTGGACCTCTGGGAGATGAAAACCCTGAGGAAACCGAGAAGCTCGCCTCTGTATCTGAGGGGGAGCAACTCGAAGAAGAAGCTGAGAAAATTGAATCCGAAGCAGAAGATGATGAAGCCGTCGACATCCCTGATGATGAACCATCTTCTTCTCCAAAGAATGATGATAATGATGACGAAGATGACGATGACTTCTTTATCGTCAAACCTGCTCAAAAGATCAAAGCTCTTAAGGGAATCTCGATAAATGAACCTTCAGGGGAGCGGACAAAGACAAAGCCCTCAGCCTCTGGAGCTGAGAAAGGCAAAGGCAAAAGCGTCGCTGAAGATGACAATCTGATGATCTTGCTTGAAAAGCCGGTTTGTCAGGTATGCTAAACATCTCTCACTCCATCCCTCCTCCATCATACCTATCAGTTCTACTACCCAAGCCTATACACTTGAACCAATTCTCTCTATCTGATTCTACCCAAGTTCTTACTCGTAAGATCGCTGTGTTTCAGCTAGTCCTCTCCCGTGTTTGAGGATATCGCTAAAGGCTCCACAACTGCGACTTCACCAAAAATACCAGCTGCTGCTGAAGAAATAATCCCAGTCTTAGATTTAATCTCTGAGACTGATGAACCAGAAGAACAGCTACTCTTGCACAGAGGCAGACCTTCTTTAGCTACTCAAAAGCTAAGTGAAGAGGATCAGAAAAGAAGAGAGGAGATAATAAAGCGATTCGAGGATCAGCGAATCATTCTGAGGCGTGATCAACTTCCTTCTGTTCCTCCAAAGTTCAGAATTTCCAAAAAGGAATACAAGGAACATCTCAGAGCTGAACG
Source organism: Saussurea involucrata (assembly GCA_033807775.1). Taxonomy (NCBI): domain Eukaryota; kingdom Viridiplantae; phylum Streptophyta; class Magnoliopsida; order Asterales; family Asteraceae; genus Saussurea; species Saussurea involucrata. The sequence continues at coordinate 90,361,750 of CM066327.1, read as the reverse complement.
TCTAATAGCTGAAAGAAAAGAAGCTGAAGAAAAAGACAGAGAATATGCCATCCAGCTTTCTAAACGTTCAATAAAAGACCCCAAGCTGAAAAGAGTTCCCATTGATGTTCAACGTCAACTCTGGGAAAACGCCAAGAAGATAACTGAAGAAAAGAGAACTGTGTCTCAGTCAACTTTAGCCTGGTGCAAAGAAAAGGTCAACTACAGAGACTCTCCTGCCAAAATCAACAAGGTATTCATCTCTGGAAGAACAACCCTTGTTTCAATCGCTGAAATCGAGATATTCAGAGAAGATAAGAAGTCCGAAAATTTTTATGCTGAAGCCATAATGAAGTACGGTCTCTCTGAATGGTTGGAGATCAAGTTAGCCATCCAGATGTCCAAGTCGAAATACAAGGAACATGTTGAAAAGCTGATCAACAAACAAATCGACTTAGTCTACTCCTGTGTGGATATTCCTCCTCCTCCTCTCGAAAGTCAGAAAAGAAAGGCCTCAGCGAAGAAGAAGAAGAAATCTATATCTTCAATTGATGGCCATGTCATTCGAAATGAAACAGGTATTGGTTTTTCACGTGCTGAAGTCCTTGGTCCTAATCCTGATCTTTCCATGCTTGACACATCTCTTCCTCCTGGTGAGACTTTCATCCCTGGCAAATTCATAAGCGAACCCTACGGGATATTTTTTCATGACTACGATGGTGGAAAGCGTTTTCAACGGATCGCTGAGCTTCCAATCACTCCAATCGAACAACTCAGAGATCTCATCTACTGGTGTGACTTCAGAAATGACCCTCAGGCACTACATCTGAAACCCTTGATTTTTGAAGAAGCGTTAATCAAAAGAAAACAAGGTGTAACCGTTCCTGACTGGATGATTCCCACCACATCAATGACCCTTGATGAACTTCTCATTAAGGAAGAACCTTTGTAAGCTGATAGGATCGCCTCTTTCATCTATTTTATCAGTTATCCTTTTGTACTTGTAATTTATTTCGCTTGTACTTGTAATCTTTTCATTTCTCTTTGTATCCTGATTCAAAGTTTTAAAGAAAGATTTCAGCGAATGTACTTTACTCCATCAGTACTGAAAAGATCCCAGAAAACAGTAAAAGGGACAAATATTTTATGAGTTCTTTTTATCCTTATGTTTTCATTTAATAGCAATTTTCTTTGTTGCTATGTCATAATCAAATTGGGGGAGATTGTTGATCCAAACCCTCAGTGATTCGATAATGACCCTCTCTTATATACTTAGTGAAAATTGTAAGTAAACCATATGTATCAGAGTTTCACTATCGCTGATGAGTACTAAGATCTTACAGTACCGCTGATAGGAACTCTCGCTCTTTAAATTAAACATTCAGCGAAACTGTTCACCATTAATACTGAGTCTGTTCAGTCATTATGATGATCGCTGATAAGTTAGTTGTTTACTTATGATCCCTGAAGACAAGTTTCACGTCAACAAAGGTTCTACGCTAAAGTCGAAGATCAAGCTAAAGAACCAGCGACAAGTCTCCTAATGAACTGATGCGGATCAGCGAAGACTCAGATTTGTCCACTCAACGTGAAGTATCAAGTACAAGACTTCAGCTATCGCTAAACTTTATCATTCGCTGAATAAAAATGATAATCGCTGAATCAACGAAAGCTGATCATGAAGTCCTCCGTACAAAGTACTTTTGTCTTAACCTCCCTTGCACGACTCCGTACGAAATGTCAGAAAAGAACCTCCGACTGTCTGAAATCGTACAACGACTCTGATACTACATTGTTCATCCATGCGGCTACTAAGGTTGTCAACCAAGGTCAATGACATGCAACCAACCAGCTGATGACACGTGTAAAGTGTATACTGACTTGCATTAAATGCATGCAGTATATAAAGAGTTGAACCCACTTCATTTGAAGTAACTTGCTAACTCTGGACAAGTACAATCTCTTATCTCAAGATAGGTTATTATTAGTAATTTCCTTATCTCTCTTAGTGCAAGAAACCTTAGTGTTCCAACTTGTTTAGATTCAGGTTTATCCTTAATCTTGTTTCCGCAACAAGCTGTAAATTGTTAATGATTTATCAATAAACAATTTAGAAAAGTAAAATCTGTGTGTTTGTATTCAACCCCCCTTCTACAAACTTGTATAGGCCTTCGGGACCAACAAAAGAAAAGGCAGATGTTCAAAAGAGAATCACTGATAAATACAAGTCCGAAAATGCCAATGTTAAAGAAAAGTGTGCAAATCATTCAATAGCACCAAAGAACTTAAGGGCCAAGATATCTGAACTGACTTTAAATCTTGATCAGTATGAGAATGAGAAAACGGAGATTATTTATCAATGTTCCTCTCTTCAAATCCAACACAAAGAGTTTGTTGCAAAAATTACTGATCTTGAAACTAAACTTCACAAAAGAGGTCAAACTGATCAGACCATTTACATGAACAAACCTAAGGAATTCACATACTTTAACAAGGAATGGGGAATCGGATACGATAACCCACAGTACTTAAAAAAGGTTTTGTCCAAGAGACATACTCTTTGGTATTCTTGGTCTGGACAAAAAGTATCTCGAGTATAAAACCAATTGGACTGGTCCTCTTGAAGAGGAAAAGGAAGAGAAAACTGAGGAATACAAACGCGCTCACACCACTGAAATTAAATTAGCTTTTACGTATGAGAGTATGAACTACTCGTACAAGAAAAATCCAAAGAAATACATTTTGAATGACTATTTTGATGGCTATAAGGTTGCTTTACCCAAGGATTCCTCCAAAAAGGATGAGGCCCAAGCACCTGAACCCAAAACTGAGACGGACGAGTTTAAATTCTATGTTCCTCCTCTCATTTTGGAAGCCAAAATAGTCGAGTTAGAAAAGATACTCGAAAAGGAAAGGTCCAATTTTGAAAAGGAAAAACAAGCGTTTCAAAATGAACTTGAGAAACTCAAATCCTCCAAAACCGAACCTGTATCTGGCGAGGGATAGGAAATCCTTCGGTTTGAAATCAATCGAATCACATCAAAACTGTCTGCTTTGGCAACAGAAGTAATGCAAGAGCAAGTAAGTAAATGTCAACTCCAAGATAAGCTTGACCTACTCCAAAACAAAAAGAAGATTTCAACCGAAACTTCCTCGATCTCCTCCGACACATCTTCGTGTAAAGCTTTCATTGGTAAAACTTCTTCACGCAAAGGAAAAGAGTCTCAAGTTGACTGTGTTCAAAAGGATCTCAACTCTGAATTTCAAAATGCTTTCGCACAGGATTCTTACAAAAACACAGACTCCAAGTGTTCCTCACCTTCCTCGGACAGTCCTGAGCCCCTTGTCCCTGATATTGACTTTTCAGCATACATGAATTCCGACGAATGTTCAGATGTTGAGTTTCCGAAGTTTGAATTCGACAAACCTTTTCCAAACCACACAAACTTTCTTTCTAAGTGTAATAACCAGGTACGTTATTGGTCTATTTAATTTTTATTATTTTGGTTTAAGGTAGGTTTGGGTAGTTTTATAAGTTTAAGTTTCTTTAAGTGTTTTATAGAGATATAAGTTAAGGGGTAAGCGTTAATTTTAATTTAGAAGTTTAAGGGTATGTTTTGCCATATACGAGAAGTTTGGGGTTTGTTTGGTGAATGTGATTAAAATAATCACACCCACCGCCCTATTTCCTTTCAATTAGAATGAGGTGTCTTCACCTCCTTAATTGTGTAGTTTATGTGTGTGTGTGTGTGTGGTGTTCACGGCAAAGAGAAAAGAGAGAGAGATAGAACCGAAAAGAGAAAGGAAGAAAGAAGAAGATGAAAAGCAAGTAATTTCAGCTGGAGATTTTAAGAAATCAGTGGGACAAAGGTATTTATCTTATTTGAATTCTTTATTTTTATGTTTATTAGTTTTCAAAAGGGTTTTGATGAATTGTGGATGTTTTGGGAAATCTGGGTTTATGGATAGTTTCTGTTAATAGTCTTAAGTGTTTCTGCATAATTACAGAATCATTCATGGACTAAAACTATAAATTTCTGGGTAAATTATGAACTTAGTTGGTTGAGACAGTTATGAATATCGCAGCAATGGGTTGCGATAGTTATAGTATTTGCGACAGTTATGAGTATCGCAACCTTGAGTTGCGACAAGCTCATTGGTATCGCAACAGTTGGTTGCAACAAGAAGTGTATCGCAACAGTTGGTTGCGATAAGATACTGTGTCGCAGTAGTTGATTGCGACAAGTACTGTGTATTGCGACAAGGGGTTATCACAACTAGTTGGTTGCGATAAGAGTCGAGAATTTTGGATTATTTAAGATTCTTAGTCTTTAAGGGAACTATTCGAGGGTAAGAATTAGATAGGTTTATCTAGAGTTCTTAGCTTGCTGGTAAGTATTATGTGTTTGATTAGTAAAGAGATATTTGTATTTAATTTGTTTCAGATTCTGTGAGTTTTGGGTGAAAGATTGGATTACTTGAGAAAAGCTTGGAAGGGTTTTGATAAGCAATCAGGTGAGTTTTACTTTAAACTATTTTCAAACTGGAATACATATACGGATTGGGAATGTGATATATAGTGTGATTATGTGCTTATATTTGAAATATAATATATTGAGATGTATATAGTATTTACATGAGCATTACATTACACGAGTGCACGTTGGCCGGACTTAGGACCGGTGGAGTTTGGCTGTACGGAGGGACAGCGGAGTTAGCTGTACGTTAGTGCAGAGGAGTAAAATGATTAGTTGGCTTTGTTAGTGTCAATTTTATATGTTGTATTCAAGTTGAGGGGTTATTTTAACTATGGAGTTGAATACTATTTCTGAACCTAAAGTCAATAGTTCTTGTATGAAATGCAATTGTGATCTGAATACTAGCAGTAAAAGTGATAAGACTTATGTTTCAGATCTATTGTCTCTTGCAAGAAAGAATCTCAAATGCGTTCAATGTGGTAGTCATTCATTTCAATCATCTCAGCAAAGTCCAGTTTTAATAACATATGTTTCTTATATAAACAAAGAAAAATCTTCGAGTACTTCCTATAAAGGTGAGTGTTCAAACACAAAGAAACCACCTTTAGAGAAAAGAAAAAAGAGTAAAATGTCAAAGAAATGTCAAGTTCAGAGTTCTGAAGATTCTAACTCTAAATCTTCTGTTCTTCAGATAATTTTGTGAATTCGGAGAAGAAAGCGCAAGAATGGCGGGTAAAGCAAACAACGACTGATTCAACCAAACAGAGTGTTAAAAACAGTAGTTTTTCGAATAATAAACAATTTTGTACGGGTAATAGACAATCTTTTGTAAAGCCTTACAAAAGTTACTCCAAAGACCAATTGTTGGATTTTAAAAATAGTGATTGTTTTTGCTTTGTTTGTGGTTATGACTGTGCATTTGCTATTGTTAATGCTACATTTATGTTGTAATCAAGGCTTATTATGTAATGCTTTTGTAAGAAGTGTAGTTTGACTTTGTCTAGTCAAGGGGTATATAAACCCTTGTGTTAAGCTTTTGTATCTAACAGTTCACATATTGAGAGTAATAGATGACGCACTTCTGTCTCTAGATTTCTCTCTATTCTTGTTTGATCTTGGAATAACAATTGGTATCAGAGCAGGACCAAGATTCAGAGAAGGATTTTTACTGATCAATCATACGAATTTGGTGATTTCTGAAGAGAATTTGATCGATTTTCTTGAATTTTTCAAGAAAATCTCGTTTTCTTAGATTTCTATCAAATTTTAGTGATTTTTGATCGAATTTGTTCGTGATTTGATTCTTTGGATTCGGTTTTGGGTGGAGAACAACTTTAATTCACGAATCAAGAGCAAATTCAGAGTTTTGAATCATCAATTTGAAGGTTTTGTGGTTTTCTGGATTTTTTGCGATTGTCTTCTGCTCGATCATTTCAGACGTGTTTTCAGAGGTTTTCAGACGAAATTTCTTGAAGATCTTGTGCTAGGATTTCATTTTCGAACACTTCTGTATCATTTAGATTCAGTGATTTTGAGATTCAGAGTGTTTTTGATCGAATCAGTGAGTATTGCGCCAGATCTGAGATTTACGCCAGTTCATATCACATTGCGCCAGCATTTGCGCCATCCACAGTACTCGTCTCATTTGAATCAATCAAGTGAGAATCTCGCCACACTTTGCGCCACCAACTGAAGCGTATTTTGACACTTTGTGTTACTGCCTATAGCGCATTTGGTAGTTTCAGAGTTTCGATTTTTTTCTAAGTGAACTTTGCGCCACCCTCTTTGGCGCATTTTGAGCTTTGCGCCACTGCCTCTGGAGAGTTTCTGTCTTAGAATTTTTTCGGGAATTTTTAGTTTTTACAATCTGTTTTGACCATGGATTTTCAAGAAAATCAGTATAAGAACGATATTATGATGTCATTGGGGTCTAACACGAGGCCTCCGGTTCTTATTAACGAAAACGAATTCTCTCAATGGAAAGACCGTTTTATTAACTTTGTTGAGACGCAAAACAATGGAGAAAACATCATGCGTTCTCTTTTGGAAGGTCCGTTTGTCAAACCGTATGTGAATGTTCCGGCAACCGCAACCACTCCGGCTTCAAGAACTCTTAAGAAACCCGAAGATTATACGCCGAAAGAAAATTTGCGATCTCAAGGAGATAGGGAGGCAAAGTCATTCCTCATTCTAGCACTCCCAAATCACATCTACAATAGAATCGATTGTCATACGAATAATATAACAATGATGTGGTCTCAACTTGAGAAGATTATGCTAGGATCTGCGGTTGCTACACAACTTAGAGGGTGTTTGGGAGTGTGTTTTAAATCTGCTTATTGACTTATTGGCTTTTCAAAAAGTCAATAAGTTAAAAAGATTGTTTGGCAAAGGCAAAAGGACTTTTAAAACAACTTTTTGGTTTGCCTTGGAAACGTGATTTTCAAGAAGTCACACTTTCCTGACTTATTGACTTATTGGTCATTTTACACTTTCCTTTCTCAAAAGCTAATCCAAACACTTTTTTAAAAACTCCTTTTTCCAAAAGCAATAAGTCAATAAGCACTTTTGGCCAAAAGCACTTTTGGACTAAAAAGCACTCCCAAACACCCTCTTAGACAAACACGGTTCATGAATAATTTTGGAGGTTTTAAAGCCAAAGAGAATGAGTCTTTGAAGAGAAACTTTGATAGATTTTGGGCGGTAATGAATGATCTTTATAAGAACAAAGTTACCAAGACTGAGTTAGAGGCGAACTTGAAGTTCTTAAATGCTCTTCAACCGGAGTGGAACAAATCTTGTCATAGGCTTCGAAATGATGTGAGGATTTCAACAATGCAGATTCAAGAGTTATACGAGATACTGATGACTGATGAAGAGATGGTCAAGGGAAAGAAGGCTAAGATGGATAAGAAAAACAAAGGAAAGACGATTGACCCGATTGCTTTACTAGCAAGTCAGTTAGCCGAGAAGAGCTTGATGGAAAGTGCATATGATGGGAATGTCGAAGATGATGGTGAAGAGCTAGAGAAAGCCATGATACTTCTCACTCAACACTTTCAGAAGAAGTATCAAAATAGATCGGGATCGAACAATCTGAGATATACTTCGGGTTCAAGGAAATTTAATCAAGAGAGTGGTAGTGAAAAACCTTATGTCCCAAAATTCGATATTACGAATCAATCTGAGAAAAGGAAGGAAGATGAGAAAAAGGTAGTTACTTGCTTTAAATGTGGCAAAACGGGGCATATGGCTAGAGAATGCAAAATCAAAGTGGCTCGTGACTCATATTATTACAAGAAGAAGTTGGAATTGGCCGAGAAGAAGGAGAATGGAACAACCTTGCTTGTTGAAGAATAATACTTTTTGGATTATTCTGATGATGAAACTCAGAATGAGGAAACGACCGATTTGTGCTTTATTGGAGATGATGCAAGTGATGATGAGGTGGATGATCAAGAGAGCTCAAGCGATGAATCTGAGGTACCTTCTAAATTTGATTATGATTTTCTTTTATCTCAAATGAACATGATCATAAATGCTATTCGTACGCTTCGTTCAAAACTTATTTCTGAAAAAGAAATTAATAATGTTCAATCAAAATCAATCAAAAAGATTAATGTAAATCTTCAAGATGAAAAGATGATTTTGGTTGACACAAAAGAAAAAATGCAAAGGAAAATAGAAGAATTAGAAGAGACAAACCAATCGTGTATTGAATCTTTGAAGACTATGACCGAAATGAAAGATACTTTTTCTGATAAAGTTTCAGAATTATAAGAGAAATTATATGTAAGAGGTCAATCGGAACAAACAGTTTATCCAAATAAACCAAGGAGTTATACGTCTATAAAGGAGAAATGGGGACTCGGATTTGAAAATCCACATTTTTAGATGAGGCTAAAACGAAAGTTCCTACTTTATATGATTTTGATTTTCTACATCTTGGTAGATATGCTCCTCAATTTAAGATTAATTGGACAAATGATGAGGAAGTTTCAAATATAGAAGAAGAGAAAAGGAAAATTACTACTAAAATGCAACTTCCATTTGTTTATACTCGTGAAAATGCGAAGTACATTTCTAAGTCTAAAAATTCTAACAAATATTCTTTATCAAACGATTATTTTGATATATATGCTAATAATACTAATAAGGAGAATAAGGACGAAGTATTGTATGATACTAAAAGATATATTCCTCCTTTAGTATTAGAAGCTAAAATCGTTAGTCTTGAAAATAAAATCGTTGATCTTGAATCTAAGTTAGAAATTTTAAATAAAAAAATGTACAAGCAGATTCTAAAGATGATAAAATGGATGTTGATCAAAACCAAAACTTTTCCTCTTCTAATATTAAAACTGATTCTGAGAATAAATCTGAAAATGAGAAAGAAAATAACTCCGAGGAAAAAGAAAAGGAAAATGTTTCAAAGATTGATTTTTTAAATAAGATTCTCTCTTCTGAATCTGTAATTAAATCGGAGAAAATAGATGATACTTTTACGATAAATACAATTTTTTATAATTCTAATCGTCGTAAAAGAAGAAGGTCAAAGAAGTCAAAGAATCAAACCCCTATTTCTGAAAATGTCTCTGATTCTTCTTATTCTACTTTTTCAGATAAGGTTGTGAACAAGCGGTGAAAGCAAATCTGGAAAATCAAAAGCATACCTCTAGAATTTTCAACAACTGACTCGAGTGACATAGATGACAATGTTTGTAATAAGAATTCATTTGCTTGTAATAATAAGAATTGTAATAATTCTTTGCGTTATTCAATAAAGCAAATGATTCAAATTGCAAATGATGGTTTCTTTTGCTCATCAAGTTGTAATTCTGGTGGTAATTTTTATAATTCCGATTCTGATTCTGTTCACGATTCGTTTTATAATTCACATGCATATTATAATAATAAAGAATTTAAAAAGAAAAGGACTAACAATAAAGGACCCAAATCTATATGGGTACCTAAATCTATTTGATGTGCTTACATGAAGCCAAGTCGTTTGTGGTATCTTGATTCTGGATGCACCAAACATATGACTGGCAATAAGTCTTTATTATCTAACTTTAAAGAAAAGTCATGTGGACGTGTCAAGTTTGGTAATTGCGCAACATCACCCATTCTTCGATATGGAGATCTCGTTCAAGGAAATCTCATAGTGAAAAGAGTGAGCTATGTTGAAGGTCTAAGCCACAATCTATTCAGCATTGGACAGTTTTGCGACAAAGATTTAGAAGTCAGTTTCAAGTCCAAAAGAGTTGCGGTGAATGATGACAACGGAAAAGAGTTATTAGTTGGAAAAAGGAAATCCAATTTATACACCATCGATTTCTCAACTATTAACACCCCTTCGGATATCTGTCTTTTGTCAAAAGCAACAACTCAACAAAGCTGGCTATGGCATATAATACTGGCTCATCTCAACACTCGATACATGGGTAAGTTAGCCAAAAGTGAATTGGTTCGAGGTCTTCCATCACTGAGATTTGAAAAAGATCATCTCTGTCAAGATTGTGAAAAGGGCAAAATGAAGAAAGTTCCTCATAAGCCGAAACCTGATTTTTGCACGAAGGATATTCTTGACATTCTACATGTCGATTTGTGTGGGCCAATGAAGACTAAAAGTATTGGGAAGAAAAGGTACGTGTTGGTGGTGGTTGATGATTACTCACGATATACTTGGGTGAAGTTTCTGAAGTCAAAAGATGAAACTCCAGCAATCCTTATCAATCTCATCAAGACCATTCAGAACAATAAGCAAAAGGAAATGAAAGTCGTTAGATCCGACAATGGTATTGAATTCAAGAACAGTGTTCTACAAGCGTTCTATGAAGAAAATGGTATTTCTCAACAGTTTTCTGCCGCAAGAGCTCCTGAACAGAACGGTATTGTGGACAGACGAAACAGAACCTTGGTTGAAGCTGCTCGTACTATGCTTGCTTATTCCGGTCTTCCTTTATCTCATTGGACTGAGGCAGTGTCTACAGCATGTCACACACAAAACAGGTCTATCCTTCATCGACGATTCAACAAAACTCCTTATGAGCTTATGAATGGCATCAAACCAAATGTCAAATATTTCCGAGCTTTTGGGTGCAAATGTTTTGTGTTGAATGATCGGGAAAATCTGAACAAGTTCAGTCCGAAAGCTGATGAAAGATTTTTCCTTGGTTGTGCTCTTACTTCAGCCGCATACAAAGTGTATCTAACTTCCGCTAGAAAGGTGGTGGAAAGCGTAAATGTCAAATTTGATGAATCTGAAGAGATGGTTTCCGGCCAAACAGGACCAGAACCCAATTTAACAGGAATTTTAGCTTCTGGACAAATCGGTTCAGAACCTATTCCACAACCAACAACTCAGGATCCGAATTTGATTTCTAATACACTTTCTGATCTTGATTTGTTATTTGAGTATTTCTATAATGATGTGCCTTCTACTAATACTGATGTTATTTCTAATGTGTCAAATCAGGAAACTGTGAATGCATCTACTTCTAATTCCGCTGCAACTAACTCTGTCAATGATGTAGTTCCAGTTGTTCCTGAACACGAGGCATTTGAAGATCAAACTGTGGTTACTGAATGTTGGTCCCGAAGGGCTATACAAGTTTGTAGAAGGGGGGGTTGAATACAAACACCCAGATTTTACTTTTCTAAATTGTTTATTGATAAATCATTAACAATTTACAGCTTGTTGCGGAAACAAGATTAAGGATAAATCCTAAATCTAAACAAGTTGGAACACTAAGTTTCTTGCACTAAGAAGGAGAAGGAAATTACTAATAATAACCTATCTTAAGATAAGAAGGATGAACTTGTCCAGAGTTAGAAAGTTACTTCAAAATGAAGTGAGTTCATTTTCTTATATACTACATGCATTTAATGCATGACAGTATACACTTTACACGTGGAAGCAGCTGATTGGTTGCATGTCATTGACCTTTGTTGACAACCTAAGTAGCCGCATGTTTGAACAGTGTAGTATCAGGGTGGTTGTACGAATTCAGACAATAAGGAGGTTCTTTTCTGACATATCGTACGGAGTCGTGCAAGGGTGGTTAAGACAAAAGTACTTTGTACGGAGGACTTCATGATCAACTTTTCGTTGATTCAGCGATCTATCATTCTTCATCAGCGAGTGATAGAGTTCAGCGATAGCTGAAGTCTTGTACTTGATACTTCACGTTGATTGGACAAATCTGAGTCTTCGCTGATCCGCATCAGTTCATTAGGAGACTTGTCGCTGGTTCTTGAGCTTGATCTTCGACTTCAGCGTAGAACCTATGTTGACGTGAAACTTGTCTTCAGAGATCATAAGTAAACAACTAACTTATCAGCGATCACCATAAGTACTGAACAGACTCAGAGTATTATGGTGAACAGTTTCGCTGAATGTATAATCTAAAGAGCGAGAGTTCCTATCAGCGGTACTGGAAGATCTTATTACTTATCAGCGATAGTGAAACTCTGATACATATTGTTAATTACAATTTTCACTAAGTATATAAGAGAGGGTCATTATCAAATCACTGAGGGTTTGGATCAACAATCTCCCCCTATTTGATTATGACATAGCAACAGAGAAAATTACTATATAATGAAAACATAAGGATAAAAAGAACTCATAAAATATTTGTCCCTTTTACTGTTTTCTGGGATCTTTTCTGTACTGATGGAGTAAAGTACATTCGCTGAAATTTTTCTTTAAACTTTGTAAAGATTAAAGAGGGAAGTGGAAAAATTACAAGTACATCGAATAAAATTACAAGTACAAAAGATGTAGACAGATAAGGATAGAAAGAATTACAAGGAGATCCTATCCGTCAAAAGGTTCTTCCTTAATGAGTTGTTCATCAAGGGTCATTGATGTGGCAATCATCCAATCAGGGACATCTGCTCCTTGATTCTTTTTCTTCAGAGCTTCTTCAAAAATCAAGGGCTTCAGGTGTCTAGCTTTGATGTCGCGTCTGACTTCACACCAGTATAAGAGATCTCTGAGTTGTTCGATGGGAGCGATGTGGAGCTCAGAGATACGTTGAAAGTGATGGTTTCCATCGTTGTCTAGAAAGAATATACCATATGGATCACTTACAATTGTGTCAGGAATGAAAGTTTCTCCAGGTGGTAGGGAGGTGTCAAGCGCTGAGAGATCAGCATCAGGGCCAAGAACTTCAGCACGAGAGAAACCAATACCTGTTTCATTCCGTATAGGAGGACCTGAATCAGAGGCTTTCTTTTTCTTAGCAGAGACTTTTCTTTGTTGGGGAGGAAGAGGAGGAATATCCACAGCAGAAGAAAGCAGGTCGATCTGTTTGTTTAAGATCTTCTCGACATGGCTTTTGAACTTTGAGTGCGATCCCTGAATGGCTAATTTCGTTTCTAACCATTCAGAGAGACCAAACTTTTCTAAGGTAGCATCATAGAATGTTTGCTTGGTTTTGTCTTCTCTGTAGACATCCACTTCAACAACAGGAACGTCGGCGTACAGTCTTCCTCTGATGTTTACTTTGATGATTTTGGATGGTCTAGATCGATAGGTCAGCATTTGTTTAGCCCATTCCAAAGTCGTATCAGAGACCTTAATCTTTTCTCTAACGATCTCTTGAGCATCATCCCATAGCTGACGTTGAACATCAATGGGAACTCTTTTCAGCTTGGGGTCTTTTATTGATCGTTGAGTAAGCTTGATGGCGTATTCTCTGTCTTTTTCTTCAACTTCCTTTCTTTCAGCGATTAGGCGTTCAGCTCTGAGGTGTTCCTTGTATTACTTTTGGGAAATTCTGAACTTTGGAGGAACGGTAGGAAGTTGATCACGCTTTAGAATGATTCGCTGATCTTCGAGTCTCTTGATCATTGCATCTCTCTTTTGTTGATCCTCTTCACTTAGCTTTTGAGGAGCCAAGGAAGGTCTGTTTTTGTGAGAGAGAGAGAGAGAGAGTCTGTTCTTCAGGTTCGACAGTCTCAGAGATCAAATCCAAGACTGGGATTATGTCTTCAGCGTTGAGGGCTGGGATTATTGTTGAAGTCGCAGTTGTAGGAACTTCAGCGATATCCTTAAACAGGGGAGAGGACTAGCTGAAACGCAGCGATCTTACAAGTAAGAATTTGGGTAGAACAAAGAGAGAAAGAATGGGATAGTGTATGGAGGTTTGTAGAGTGTAGAACTGATAAAGTGTATAGAGGAGGGATGTTGAGTAAGGAGGTAGTGTACCTGACAAACCGGCTTTTTAAGCAAGATCGTCAGATTTTCATCTTCACCGACACCTTTTCGTTTGCCTTTGTCAGCTTCAGATGCTGATGGCTTTGTCCTTGTCCGCTCCCCTGAAGGTTCATTTATCAGAATCCCTTTAAGAGCTTTAGTTCTCTGAGCAGGCTTGACGATAAAAGAATCATCATCATCGTCATCTTCGTCATCATCATTCTTTGGAGAAGAGGATGGTTCAGCATCAGACAAGTCGATGGCTTCTTCATCTTCAACTTCAGACTCAGTTTCTTCAGCTTCTTCTTCGAGTTGCTCCCCCTCAGATACAGAGGCGAGCTTCTCAGTTCCCTCAGGGTGTTCATCTCCCTGAGGTCCAGCGGCTGCTTCAGCTTCAATTGTCTTCTCACCCTCTTCAGTGAAGGTAAGGTCTTCGGTCTTCTCTCCCCTGATAGATTCATCATGGGAAAGGTCTTCAGCGCTCTTGGAAGGGTCTTCAGCGCTCTTCTCCCCCTCTTTTTCATGATGACTGGGGGAGGAATGAGATGATTCAGCAGCTGTGGTTTTCTTCCTGTCTTCTTGGCCAGAGACCCCGACATAAGTCTCAATCGTTGATAATCTGGTTTGAAGAGCAGAAATACCAGGATTGATTTTGACGAGTTCAGCACGATCTGCCGGAGTAAAATGCTTAGGTGTAGGAGCAGGGGAAGGTGTAGGGGCGGTTGTGTTGGTCAGGATCTGCGTCAACAAGTTCTGAATTGAAGAGATGTCATTCTTCATTGTGTTGACATCAGTCTTCACAGAACTCATATCAGTTTTTACTGAACTGACATCAGCCTTTACAGCAGACATATCACCTTCGAGTGTGCCAACCGATGTCTTCAGCATTGTGACTTCGTTGGACATGGTGTCAACTGATTTCTTGATGTCGAGGTAGTCTGTGTAGATGTCAGCTAGAACTTTGGCAAAATCACCGAGTGATTTATCAACCTTCTCCACATCAGCTTTGGAGGCATTCTTTCCGACTTCGGTTGTAAGCTTTAAAAGATTCTCTCCAGCGGTAGTTACAGCTGAAGAGTTGCCGGAAAGAGTAGACGTGAGACCTGTCAGCTTTGTCTCTACTGTCTTCAGAGACACGTTGATGTCTCCCAAATTAGGACCTTTAACATATAAAAACTTGTGAACAGAGGAAAGCTTAGAAGTTTGGGGTTTAGTAACAGTGTTTAGGGGTTGTTGTATACCTGCAGGAGGATTGATGAATTCATCAAAATCTCGATGGGCTGAGAAATGTTCCATATCGTCAGCGAGAGAACCTGAACGTATGATCATCTCTGCAAGTCCTACTTCCGTCGTTCCTTTAGCTTCTAGAGGAATGACAGGTGCATCAGTGATAACTGGAGTTGTGTCCAAATGAGTGGAGGGAGAAGCGAAGGGTATGAATGGAGGTTGGTTACTGAGTTCAGCGTTGGAATCGCTGAGAATCACTTCATCAGTCTTTTGAGAGACTGAGGGAGGTTGGGTAGTTTCCAAGTTTGTAACCTCAGCGTTTGGAGACGCTGAAGTCGGGATAGAGTGGGTGGCTTGTTCAGCTGTGGCAGAGCGTACCACTGAACTTTCCTTCAGCCCAACAAGAGGAGCTGAGGAGTCTTTATCAATAGATTGCTTGGGTTGCTCCTGGGTTTCTTAGTTCTTTTGGAACCAAGTTGGGTGTCAGAATGTTTCCTTTTAAGAGGAATGGAGGTTGCAGCTGGGGTATCAGCGGTGGGTTTGTCCGCTGAAGGAGCTGCAGAAGTAGAAGAAGTAGAAGGATTTAGAAGAGTTAAGAGGGTAGAAAGACGTACCTCATTCGCCACTGGTTTGAATTCGAGTATCTTAGGACCAACGTGAGAAAGTTTCAGGTCACCCTCTTGAGGATAGCTGTCCTTCAGGCCTTTTTGGAATATGGCGCTGATGAATTGAGGATACGGAACCCATGGAGGTCTGTCAGCGACGGTGTCCACTCTAAGTATCAGGTCATCATAGATGATCGATGCCCAGTCTATGTGTAGACCTTTCAGCAATGCATATCCCATTGCTTGCTAAGGTTAAGTGGCTTGGTCAGAGGAGCCGCTCTTGGCAGTCATGCAGCTGATCACATGGGCGAAGATGAAATTCATCTCGCTGGGCATTTTCGATTTCTTTATAATGGTCAGCTTCTTCTCGTGCTTCATATCCCTTCCAGTTTCCCATACATAGCCCATTGCATCAAAGAATGCAATGATGGCTTCCCTGTCTGAGTTTTTCTTGGGGTCAGGGAGGGGAACGAAGGGTTTTTCTTTGGTTGCTATGGGAAGGCTGAGGGCTTTGCGAATGATGGCAGGGGTGATCTTCATGGTGCCATATTCGATATTGCAAAGGATGCAGTCAATTGTTTTGGAGGGGTCTTTGGCTGATGGTAACTGAGAGTGTCTGGCAGAGTACCAGAATTGTGATAACAAAAGCTGATGTGCGGGAGGGGTTATGGTCAGGGCTGTGAAGATGCGGCAATTCTTGAGGAATTTCACAGCATCATCTAGATGTGTGACTTGATTTCGAGGAGGAAACTCGAGAAGCGCATAAAGGTTGTTTACCTTAGTCCAACCCAACTTGTCAAGAGAGAACTTGACCTGAGGAGCCTTGAGGATTTCCACTTCCTCAACAGTATCATCAGCAACAGTGTTTTCAGCGATGGTGTTCTTGGGAATGTCAGAAGATGCCATTTTCTGTATTATCAGTTCAACCAAATATTAACAAATAAGAATAATCTTAATGTGGAAAGATTTTCCAATAAGATGGTTCGGATTTTGTCCATTTCATTCAGACAAAATGTCTTAATGAAGATTAGGGTTTTTCTTGTTTTTGAAAAACGAAATTTCAAACCCAATAAAAATCTTGTTTTCCAGTTTCCTTTGAAGATTGGGATTCTGGAAAAACGAATGAAAAACAAGTTTAAGATTTTTGCATTTTAAACTTGAAGAACAACCATGAAATGGTTGTATTCATAAAACCATGAAAGAAAATGATTTCATTTTTGAGAAGTTCTTTTGTTTGATCTTGTTAAAACAAGGAGAAGATCAGAAACAAGTTATTTGCATTTGGTAAATAATAAGAACATATTAACCTTTGATGTTTGAAGAAGATGAACAGTTGTTCTTGAAAAAATCGAGAGCAAAATGCAACAGTGAATTCTTTCTTTGCTTGGAGGAGAAGTTCGTGTAAAAGGAAAATATAAACGAAGAATTTGTTTATATAGAGAGATTTTAGAAAGAGAAAATCTTGAGCGGGAAAAGATTTTCATCATGACACGGACACGTGTTTGCATTTGATTGGCGAGTAAACGAAACGTGCAAACGTGTGTCAGAAAGAAGAACGTGCCAGGGCTTATCCGTTGTAATGACGTCACAAATGTCCTTTCATATTCATGGTTGTCTCTGAGGTTTTGAAAAACTCAGGGATACTTTTGAAAATATGAAGCACTGAATTTAGAAATATTAGTGAAGGTTTTTAGAAATTTCAAAGTATCGCTGATAAGGAAGAGATATTCAGCGATGTAATTTTTTTTTGAAATCTTGCATTTACATGCGATTGTCAGAGAGAGAAAACATACCTTAATATCAGCGAATCAAGTTTATTCAGAGAGAAGATGATAGAATAGGTTATACAAGTTGATTTTATCCCGAGGGCTATACAAGTTTGTATAATCGTATCGTTGATCAAAATGTGAACCGCTGAAGATTTTACACTTCAAAGTTCAGCATTCCAAGCTCGCTGATGAGAAAGTTGAATCTTGTATCATCAAGAGGTTTGGTGAACAGATCAGCTAACTGATAATCAGTTGGGATAAAGTGAAGTTTTATATCACCATTCATCACATGATCTCTGATAAAATGATACCTGATTTCGATGTGTTTTGTCTTTGAGTGTAGCACTGGATTATTTGCTATAGCGATGGCACTTGTGCTGTCGCAATAGATTGGAATATTTTAGAGCTGAAGGTCATAGTCCAGTAGTTGATTTCTCATCCACAAGACCTGAGAACAGCAGCTTCCAGCGGCTACATACTCAGCTTCAGCTGTAGAGGTGGACACTGAGTTTTGCTTTTTACTTGTCCAACTTACCAGCTTTCCACCCAGGAGCTGACATCCTCCTGTGGTGCTTTTCCTATCCATTCTACAACCTGCAAAATCACTATCTGAATAGGCGATTAGATCGAATCCTGAGTCTTTGGGATAACAAAGACCTAGATTCGCTGTACCCTTAAGATATCAAAAAATTCGCTTTACAGCTTTCATATGAGATATCTTAGGTTCATCTTGATATCGTGCACACAAGCATATTGCAAACATAATATCGGGTCGGCTAGCTGTAAGATACAAAAGTGAGCCGATCATCCCACGGTACAAAGTGACATTAACAGGAATACCCTTAGTATCCTTATCAAGTGTCAGCGGTGGTGCCATAGGGGTTTTCATAGCTGAACTTTCAGTTAAGTCGAATTTCTTCAGCATATCTTTAACATACTTTCCCTGATTAATGAAAGTTCCTTTTTCATTTTGCTTTATCTGAAGACCAAGGAAATATGTTAGTTCACCCATCATGCTCATCTTATACTCATCTTATACTCATCTTTCATTCTATCAGCGAAACGAGTACAAAGATCAGGGTTAGTAGAGCCAAATATAATATCATCAACATATATTTGAACAAGAATGATATGACCTTTTACTTTCCTGAAAAATAGAGTTTTGTCGATTTTACCTCGCTCAAATTTTTCAATATGGAGATAAGTAGAAAGAGTGTCATACCATGCACGTGGAGCTTGCTTTAAGCCATAAAGTGCCTTATCCAGTTTATAAACATAACCTGGACGCTTAGGATCTGAGAATCCTGGAGGTTGTTCCACATAGACTTCTTCATTCAGCTTTCCATTTAGAAACGATGACTTAACATCCATCTGATATACTTTGAAGTCTTTGTGTACAGCGTAAACTAAGAATAGACAAATAGATTCTAATCTTGCTACTGGAGCAAATGTTTCGTCATAATCTATGCCTTCCTCTTGTCTGTATACCTGAGCAACAAGACGAGCGTTGTTGCGGGTTACAGTTCCATGTTCATCCAACTTGTTTCGATAGACCCATTTAGTGCCTATCACTGTTTTATCAGTTGGTCTTCGAACAAGTTTCCAAACTTTGTTTCTTTCGAATTCAGTCAGCTCTTCTTGCATGGCGCTGACCCAGTTTGGATCTTTGAGGGCATCATCTACTTTCTTTGGTTCAGTTAGTGAAACAAAGCTAACAAATAAACAAATATTACCTGCACTTCGTCGAGTCTGAATACCAGCGTTTGGATCACCAAGAATTTGATCAATTGGGTGATTTATAGTCCATCGCTGAGCCGGAGCGTGAGACGCTGACTCAACCTGAACTGGAGGAGCTGAAGATGAGGCTTCAGCGACGTCTGGAGTATCAGCCAAGAGAGGAATGGATGCAGTTAACATTATATTCACTGATTGCTGAGAAGTAGATGGAATGTCTGAGACATTCGTTTCAGAAGCAGGTATAGTGTTTATAGGAACAGCTAAGACCCATGATGTTTCAGCTTCACTATTCTGCATATTTGGAATGATAGTAGGACCATCATCTTCAACTGTGTGAGCACGAGGAGTGGGAATATCTTCTGAATCACCAAGATGAGAAAACATCCATTGATTCAATTCTTCAGTATCAGCGGACGATTTAGAGTTCGCTGAGCGGGATTCGTCAAACGTGACGTGAATTGTTTCTTCAACAGTTTGTCTTCTTCGATTGAAGACTCTGGAGGCTTTGGAAACTGAGGAGTATCCAAGAAAGATTCCATCATCAGCCTTAGGATCAAACTTTCCAAGGGCATCTCTGTTGTTCAGTATGAAACACTGACATCCAAAGATGTGAACAAAGCTGATTGAAGGCTTTCTCCCATGAAAAAGTTCATAGGCTGTTTTATTGAATCTTTTGACTATCAGCGATCTGTTTTGCGTAAAACATGCGGTATTGACAGCTTCTGCCCAAAACTGAGTAGGCAGGTGAGAATCGCTGAGCATTGAACGTGCAACTTCAATAATTGTTCTATTTCTTCTTTCAGCGACTCCATTTTGTTGTGGTGTTCTCACTGAAGAAAAGTTGTGAGAAATACCCTTACTCTCAAAGAAGGAATCAAGAGAACTGTTTTTGAATTCAGTCCCATGATCACTCCTTATTGAGCGAACGGTCAAATTGTTCAGGGTTTCCATCTTCCGAGCAAAGGTGATGAGTTCTTCAGGGGTGTCACTCTTGGAACGGAGAAACATAACCCATGTATAACGAGAAAACTCATCAACTATGACCAGTGTATATTTCTTTCCAGCGATGGATTGTTTGTTAACAGGGCCAAACAAATCCATATGGAGTAGTTGTAGAGGAGATGACACTGAGGAAACTTGCTTTGATTTAAAGCTTGCTTTGGTCTGCTTCCCTTTTTCACATGCTGAACATAAAGACTCTTTGGCGTATGAGTGTTGAGGTAGACCAGTAACCAACTCTTTTGAAGAAAGAGTGTTCAGTGTCTTAAAATTCAGATGAGAGAGCCTCTTATGCCATAGCCAGTTGACATCAGATGAGGCTTTTGAGAAGAAACAGGAGTTCTCAGTGGTTGTTGAGTCCATGTTTATTACATAAACATTTTCCAAACGATAACCGCTGAGAGCTATCTTCTCCTTTTTGTCAGTGACAAAGCAGGATTCCTTAGTAAAGATTACTTTGTTATCCTTGTCACAAAGCTGACTGATGCTTAGAAGATTATGCTTCAGCCCTTCAACATATGCGACTCTTCTGAAGATGGTTGTACCATTTGAGTGTACACCAAACCCTCAGGTATGTCCTTTTCCATTTCCACCGAAAGTCACAGAGGGACCCTTTTCTTCCTTGTATTCTGCGAGCAGGCTTTTCTTTCCAGTCATGTGTCTAGAGCATCCGCTATCGAGATACCAGATACCCTTCTGAACCTGCATCACAAAGGAAGATTAGTTTTTCTTGCGTATCCACTTAACCATGTGTACACGTTTGTCAGTGGAAGCAGTTGGAATGGAAGGTTCAGCAGTCTTCGCAACATTTAAAGATTCAGCATTGTCAGTCTTCACTTTAGTTAATTTCTTAACCTCAGTGGTCTTCTTTGCCTTGGGGGCAATCTTCACCTTAGCTATCTTATCAGCTTTGGTGGCTATGGGGCACTTACTAGCAACATAATCAGTGAGTCCACAGTGATAACTTTTCCTATAACTAAAAGTAGTTCTAGGACCATTTGAGTGTTGATCTTTTGATTTTGATTTTGAATTTGAAGGACCAACACCAAATAAGCTTTTGTCTTTAGAAATGGGAGGAACATTTAGTTCTTCATATTTCTTACCAAGGACATCCACTCTGAGTCTAGGAGTAGATCGCTGAATAGACCCACGCTGAGTAGATCCAGAGATCTGATTCCTTGATCCAGAGGAATAAATCATTAAAGCTTTAGAAGCATTCAGCTTTGGTACTAAAGTACCCTTTTTAGGATTTTGGTTCAACGCAATTCCTTTACCTCTATCTTTAAAGACAGAGGTAGGTTTTGGATAAACCATTTTTTCTTTACCTTTTGAGGTAGAGATTTCCTCAGGGATAGTCGGTCTAGACGAGGAATACTGAGAGGATGAAGTATCAGCGACTGAGGATACGAAAGTTCCAAATAAGAGCATGGAACGATCAGTGGTTGGTTCTTTAGTTTCATATTTGTAACCAAGACCGCGTTTATCACTCAGGGGTATCTGAGACTTAATTATCTCAGTGATCTTTGTTGAAGAGTTACACCATCCTTCAACAGTAGCTTTTTCAGCTTTCAAAGCAGCGATAGCTTCTGCTCGTTCGATTTTGACTAGGTGATTTAAATGCACTTGATCTTTAAAATCTTCTTCAATTTTAGAAAGCTTTTCTATTTGAAGGTGACAATTTTTAAGCTGTTCAGCGAGATCAAGGTTTGGGTTTTCAACTATTGTTTTGCCATTCATGGCTTCATATAAACTTCTAGTTAAGAGATCGATTTTGCGGAGACTATCAGCTTCATCAATATTTGCAATATTTGTAAAGAAGGAAGGTGATACCTGAATTGCAGATGTTGAAGTAGAGGGAATGTCTGAACTTTCTTCCTCATCTTCAATCTTTGCCATAAGACAAAGATTTGCTTCATCATCCTCAGAATCAGAGGATGATTCTTCTTCTTTAGAAGCAGCCCAATCGTAAACCATCAGGCCTTTGCCTTTCTTCTTGAAGCTTTTCAGCTTTGCATATTTTTCTTTCAGCTTAGAATATTTGTCATCTTTATTCCTGGGAATAAAGGATTTCTTGGGAAGCGCTGAGTTTCTCGATACTTTCTTAGACCTGCACTCGTTAGCAAAATGTCCAATATTTTGGCAGTTAAAACAAGTAGCAGTAGCCTTATCAACAGTAGCTGATGATATTGGCTTATCAGTTATTGAAAGAGGTTTGTTCTTTCAAAGTTACTCTCTAACTCTGTGATAGTGACTGAGGGACGCTGAGTAGAAGGTTCCTCTGAGATTAAAGCAACATGGGTGCTTTGGGAATCTTTTATAAGATTCTTCTTAAGATGGCTTGATTGCTCATGATTCAGCATCGTGCCATATAAGGTAGCAAGGGTCATTGATCTTAGATCTTTTGACAGCTTGAGACACATAGAATAATTGTCCCATCTTTCAGGTAAACATTCTAGAAACTTTGTCAGTACTTCAAAGTTAGAATATTCCTTACCAACGGTTTTCATATCTATTATTAAGCAATTAAAACGTTGGTGAACTTCAGAGAGAGTCTCATTCTTACCACACATGAAACTTTCATACTGTCTTACCAGGTTGATCTTTCGAGAGTCCTGGACTTCAGCAGTACCTTCATACTGAACACATATTGTGTCCCACATGGCTTTTGAGGATTTCAGGTTCATGACGGAATGGTAGACTTTGTCAGGAAGAGCCATGGATAGTATGGATCTGGCTTTTGTGTCGATAGCCACTTTCTTCTTATCTTCGTCAGTCCACGTATGAACTTCTTTGCGTACCAGCCTTTCTGGAATAGCAGGTCTATTCTCAGCGGCAGGTACTGCGGCATCAATTCTTACAGGAATAAATGGGCCGTTTTCAAGATAATAAGGCATAGTAGGGTCTACACCTTCTAAGAAGAGAGTCATCCTATTTTTCCATAGATTAAAATTATCTCTGGAGAATCTAGGGGGTTTTGCAAGAGAACCATTGTCGATATAATTTGTGTTTGTGTTAGTAGTCATTTTTCAGAAATAGCAAGGAAGAGAAATCTTAGTATAGATTAGATCTTGTTTATGAGATTAAACAAATCCGCTCTGATACCACTTGTTGGTCCCGAAGGGCTATACAAGTTTGTAGAAGGGGAGGTTGAATACAAACACACAGATTTTACTTTTCTAAATTGTTTATTGATAAATCATTAACAATTTACAGCTTGTTGCGAAAACAAGATTAAGGATAAATCCTAAATCTAAACAAGTTGGAACACTAAGTTTCTTGCACTAAGAATGAGAAGGAAATTACTAATAATAACCTATCTCAAGATAAGAAGGATGAACTTGTCCAGAGTTAGCAAGTTACTTCAAAATGAAGTGAGTTCATCTTCTTATATACTGCATGGCAGTATACACTTTACACGTGGCAGCAGCTAATTGGTTGCATGTCATTGACCTTTGTTGACAACCTAAGTAGCCGCATGTTTGAACAGTGTAGTATCAGGGTGGTTGTACGAATTCAGACAATAAGGAGGTTCTTTTCTGACATATCGTACGGAGTCGTACAAGGGTGGTTAAGACAAAAGTACTTTGTACGGAGGACTTCATGATCAGCTTTTCGTTGATTCAACGATCTATCATTCTTCATCAGCGAGTGATAGAGTTCAGCGATAGCTGAAGTCTTGTACTTGATACTTCACGTTGATTGGACAAATCTGAGTCTTCGCTGATCCGCATCAGTTCATTAGGAGACTTGTCGCTGGTTCTTGAGCTTGATCTTCGACTTCAGTGTAGAACCTATGTTGACGTGAAACTTGTCTTCAGAGATCATAAGTAAACAACTAACTTATCAGCGATCACCATAAGTACTGAACAGGCTCAGAGTATTATGGTGAACAGTTTCGCTGAATGTTTAATCTAAAGAGCGAGAGTTCCTATCAGCGGTACTGGAAGATCTTAGTACTTATCAGCGATAGTGAAACTCTGATACATATTGTTTACTTACAATTTTCACTAAGTATATAACAGAGGGTCATTATCAAATCACGGAGGGTTTGGATCAACACTTAAGAACCACAAGTGATTCCTGAAGTTGTGGAGCCGATGACAATCGATGAAATGAATTCATCTCAGATTCAAGAAGAAACCGAAGTTGTTCAACCTAATGAGGAAGTAAACCAAAATCCGATTGTTAATCAACCGTCAGTTCCAGAATCTGAATCTGAGAGTGTCGTTGAGTTATCTCCTCCAACTCCAGAAGTAATACCTGTTTCTTCAAGTGAAGCAGAAATACCTGAACCTCCTTCTCAAGTTTTGGAAAGTGTTCAAGAGACAGTTGATCCCCTCCCTCACACAACAAAATGGACAAAGGCTCATCCAATTCATCAAATCATTGGTGATCCATCTTCATGTGTTTCAACAAGATCCAAGTCTGCGACTCCAAATGAATGCTTATTTGCTTGTTTCTTAAGCAATGTTGAACCATCAAAGGTATCTGAAGCATTGAATGATCCATATTGGATTATTGACATGCAGGAAGAGTTAAATCAGTTTGAAGCATTGAAGGTGTGGAGACTTGTTCCAAGGCCTAAAGGAAAAAAGCATAATCGGCACTAAGTGGATTTTCAAGAACAAAAAGGATAAAGATGGTATTGTTGTGAGAAATAAAGCTCGTTTGGTAGCGAAGGGTTATCGACAACAAGAAGGTATAGATTATGATGAGACATACGCGCCAGTTGCAAGATTAGAAGCTGTCAGAATGTTTCTTGCTTTTGCAACTTATCGAGACTTTACCGTATATCAGATGGATGTCAAGACATCTTTTCTGTACGGGGGACTTAAAGAAGAAGTTTATGTATCCCAACCAGAGGGGTTTATTGATCAAGATAAACCTGATTTTGTGTATCGTCTTGATAAGGCCTTGTATGGTCTGAAACAAGCACCGCGTGCGTCGTACGACGAATTGTCAACCTTTTTGCTAGAATCTGGATTTATCAAGGGAGCTATTGACACAACTTTATTCATTTATCGTGAAAATCATGATATCTGCTTAGTACAAATTTATGTAGATGACATTATTTTTGGTGCTACTAACAAATCTTTGAGTACATGGTTTTCTGGTCTCATGACTTCTAGGTTTAAAATGAGCATGATGGGGGAAATTAATTTCTTCCTTGGACTTCAATTTAAGCAATTACCTGATGGAATCTTTATCAACCAGTCAATGTATGTCTTTAATATTTTGAAGAAATTCAAAATGGATAAGGGCACTACAATTCGCACTCCGATGGCTCATGGTGCAAAACTTGGTCTAGATCCAGATGGTAAAGAAGTTGATGTTCGAGAATACCGAGGGATGATTGGATCGTTAATGTACTTAACAGCTAGTAGGCCAGACATCATGTTCTCTACATGTTTGTGTGCCAGATTTCAAGCAAAACCCAAAGAATCTCATCGGATGGCAGTCAAACGAATTTTCAGATATCTGAAAGGAACTCCATATTTAGGTTTGTGGTATGCAAAGAGTTCAGATTATAAACTAACTGCTTATTCTGATGCAGATTATGGTGGAAGTCAACTGGACCGGAAAAGTACATCGGGTCATGTACAATTACTAGGAGATAGGCTGATTAGTTGGGCGTCAAAGAAACAGAACTGTGTATCAATTTCAACGGCTGAAGCTGAATACGTGGCCGCCGCCAGTTGCTGTTCTCAGGTTCTTTGGATGAAGAAACAATTACAAGATTATGGTTTGCTATACAAGACCATACCGATCTATTGTGATAGCAAATCAGCAATCGCCATCTCGGTAAATCCGGTTCAGCACACAAAGACTAAACACATCGACATGCGATATCATTTCATAAAACATCATGTGGAGAACGGTACAATCGAATTATATTTCGTACCTACTGACTATCAACTTGCCGATATTTTCACCAAGGCATTGGATGAAAAGCGTTTCAATTTTCTTTTATCAAAACTCGGCATGTTGAACTTGAAAGTTTGAACCTTCACAAATTTAATTCATTAAAGTGAAAATATTTCTATTTTCATTCAATGAATAAAATGTGTGTCAAGGGTGATTTTACAAGTAATTTTGTGATATCTGAGTTTTATTTGCTTCAACTTTCGCTTCTGAAATAAATCGAAAGGTCAGCAAAACATGAATGAAATTTTGATATATGCGCAAAACTGTCTAAATCTAGACTTATATAGAATACGATGCTCACAAAGCCTAATTGTCAGAATGAAGAATGGAAATGAAAATATGAGGGAAGCACAAAGTTTTATAACCAAGTGATTGAGATGCAATAAAAATAAAAAAATAAAAAAAATCATTAGGTTTGAAAGTTTGTGTCTGTGGCCTATTTGGTTTGGGAGATTAAGTCCCAAGGGGTACTTGATACCTAGCCCCTAAGATCAATTGATCTGGGATTGGCTGACCCAAATCCTGCTATAGAATCAGATAGAAAGCCATGTCCTACTGGTACAGATGGGATTAGGATATATCGATGTAGCCTTTCTGGTTTGGAAGAGTAAGTTCCAAGGGGTGCTCCCTACCTAGCCCCTAAGGCCAACTGGTCTGGGATTGGCTGACCCAAATCCTGCTATAGAACCAGATAGAAAGTTACGTTTACGGTGTATCTTAGTCTTAATAAACCTTTTTTATAAAAAGATGCCAATGTGCACAAAATAAAAGATGCCAATGAGCACACATCTCTTATATCTTGGGGAAATTACAATGTCGCGATAAACTTATAAATTTGTGGAAATTCTAATTTCAGTCATATAGTGTGAGTAAGAGCAAAGTATTCTTATAGGTTTCAGAAGTACATTTGATTGTGGCAAATCATATTTCGCATGCTAGCACACCAAATAGATTTAAATAAGAGGTTGAAACTGAACAAATTGTAACTTGATATGCAAGCATGACTTGTTTCTGAATCCAAAAGCATGCATTTGATGTCATTTGTTTGAAGAACATGTCTACTTTCATTGAGTTGAATTTTATTTGTTCAGTGTTCAAATATTCTATAGTCAGTAGTTATGTTATATAATTTAATGTTTTTCAGTTTCCATAAATGATGTTTTACGTGAAATGTTTCATACTATGATGTGTGGAGTTATACTGTGTGTGATTTTGAGGGGGGGCGATTTCAAAAGATAAGCTAATTTTGAGGGGGAGAGAGTTCATGGATTATTATCTTGAAGGGAAGAAATATCATAGGTTCTCTATTTGAGGGGGAGCACAATTTGCTGAATGGTACGTATCCGAAAATACAAAGATTGAGCAGGTATGGGTTTCTGAGATTTTCTTCAGGTAAGTTTTCCAAATGCTATTTTAATCTTAGTTTATCTAATGCATTTTTGTAGGGGGAGTGAAATGAGTCTAACATATGAAAAATCATTTAAAAAAAACTTCAAGTCCATATTGCGCTACCCTTAGTGGCGCAAATCTAGATTTGCGCAACTGTAGGTGGTGCAATTCTCATTAATTCAGTATTTTTGTTTTTTTTTTTATCAAAAATCGTTTTTCAAAGGGTTTATAAAAGGGTTTGACCATTTATTGACTTTCACTTCATTCTTTCACTTGCGATTTATCTCTGGCATTTCTCTCGACTCCTATTCGATTCAATTTCTGAGGTTACGTACTGTTCATCGATTCAGGTATGTCTTTCAAATCTCTCTTCTTAGTTATTTCATTATTTCAGAATCGATTCAATCTGGTATTGCATTTCTTTCAATCGAATTTTGAAAATTAGACAATTTTCTGTGCGAACTACTTTGTCAGATTTTTCGATTTTAGGATTCACATGAAATTAGGGTTTCTAAGTGTTGGTTTAGGGTCGTTTGATGCTTTCAATGTGTTTAATTTTTGATTCGATGCCTATAAACTCTTCTAGATTGCCTAATTTTTGGATTTGGTTCGATCTGACGTTTGTCGCGTTATTTGAGATCTGAGTTCAAGTGAGAATTGCGCCACCGCTGTTAGCGCAATTCCCACTTTGCACCACAGCTGGTAGCGCAATTCATTCTTTGCGCCACAGCCTATGGCGTTTTTCTTCTAATTTTTGTCTATCTCTGATTTGCGCTACAGCCTATGGCGCATTTCATGCTTTGCGCCACAGACTATGGCGAATTTTAGACTTAATTTTTTTTTCTTTCATTCAATTTTTTTTTGTGTTTTCTATTCTCTTTCATGGTGATTGTTGCTTACTAATTACATCTTGTTTGTGTATTCCTTAGGAGAGATATGGCTTCAAATGACAATCAGGATCCTCAGGTTCAGGAAGATGAGAATCAACCATCTGATCATGCTTCTCGAGATCGACCTCTTCCTTCTTTTCCTTCTTCGGGTGCTGATTTGTCTACCAGAAGGAGTTCTCCGGAAGATGTTTTCCCTCGCGGAATGTATGTCTTGTCTTACAAGCCAAACAATCACTATGTCAACCTTGACAGAGTGAGAATCCATCCAATTATTCTTTCCATTTTTCGAGGTCATCCAATCAGTTATGCGTTAACGGCACGTCATGGAATTCCTGAAGTTTATCTGCAACAAGCCTGGCACTCGATCAGAAAGATAGATGATGCTTCACTACCTCGATTCTCAATTCAGATAGATCAGTTTGAGACTTTTCCGGATTATCGTCGTCTTCGTTTAATACTACGTCTTCCAGAAGCTGATTCGAGACCGGGACGCACAGATTTTGATGATTATCCTCCGGAAGAAGAGATTTTAGCTGGGATTAGAGATTTAGGATATGTTGGCAATTTGACTATGGTTAGTCAATTCGAGAAGGCACGTCTTCCACCAGTCTGGTATGCGTTGTGCTCAGTCATTAACAGATGTTAGACTTCCAAACATTCTGGTACAGATAACGCCAGTCTTCATTACTTACGTCTTTTTCATGCTATTATACATGATTTGCATGTGGATTATGCTCTTATCTTTTGGACCGAGTTGTGTGAACTTGTGTATTCTAAAGGCACGTTCAAGGAACGGAAGTTTATACCATTTATTCGGTTTATGGAGCTAATTGTCTGGAGCATGCTAAGGAGTAATAGAGACATTCCAAGAAGACATAACTGGGTTCAAGCTCCTGATTTTGAAATGAGTTATATCAACAGGCAGAAACGTTCATTTGATCATTTTATGCCTATTCCACCGGAGCTTATTCAGACATATGCAGATCCAGAAGATGAAGAGGTTATTGAATACTGTGTAGAACATGGAATAGAATTTCAAGTGCAAGATGTTCAAGCAGAATCTGAACAAGAAGAACAACAACTTCAAAGTGAAGAAGATGTTGTCTCCAGTAGTTCTGAAAGTGATGATGATGATGACGAAGCGGATGATGAAGATGTTGATGATGATGATAATGGTGGAAATGGTGGAGATATGGATTTTGGTGAATCTGTCTTTCGAGAATCGACAGTTGAGGTCACACATGTTTCTGGAACAAATTTATCGGAAGGCAATACGGTTGACACGACAGATACAGTTCCGATAAATACAAATGTGGCAAATTTTGAGGTAGATGAACTTGATCTTCGAGCTACTAGAGCATCTGATAGAAATATCACAGGTCAAGAAGCAAATATGACAGTTCAAGGAACGTCGGGCACAATGTCACTTGATGAGTTATTGAAGACGATGAATGACCGAATGGAGGCCGAAAAGAATGAGCAGTTACTCAAAATGAAGGCGATGCTGAAGGGTAAAGGGAAAGTATAAGATATTCCTGAGATTCCAGTTGATATTCCGTTTAGACGACCGACGGGTGTTGTCATTCGGGAGCCTTCAAGTCGACCAGTTTCTCAACCGCCAACTCAACCGCCAATTCAGTCTTCAGTTCAAGCTCCACCTACATCGCAACAGGGTATTCAGGATATTCCGATTTCAGAACTTTCTGATATGCTCTACGCGCGATTATTATCTATGTCTTATCCGGAGCATCAAGATAAAGATCTTCTTTCTCTACTTCGCAATTTTCAACCAACTCCGCCTCCGTCTTCTACTCCTACCCCGGTGCCAGTTTCTGATCCTCGCGTATCTACATTGGTGAATGAGTTCCAATCTTTCAGAACTGAGGTTGAAGATGGTTTTACTGAAATTCAGAAGGGCTTAAAGTTGATGACAGATGCCCTTTCTACGCTTTCTGAAAGAGTGGCTTCACATGAAGAAACTTGCCAATCTGCTGCTGGTTCGTCTCTTAAGCGTAGACATGACCAAGATGATCCGGGTCATCAAGCTCATGAGGGGGAGAATTCTAAAAGACGAAGAGTTGAAGAAAGTGTGTTTGAAGAGGCAACTGAAAGGGCGAATGAGGAAAGGGCGAATGAGGAAAGAGATGAAGAAGTTGATCCAGGAAATCTAGTTGATGAGTTATTAAATGATGTTGATTTGATGGCTATGGCTTCAGATATTAACTATGTTGAGCCCGTGAACATAAATAATCTGCAACTAGTTGTTTATGTTGATCCAGATTCTACACTTGTTTCAACTAGATGTCCGGAGACTTCAAACGTGCATGAGTCTGAAGACTTTGATGATATGCGTAATTTCTTCTCCAACTATGTTGAGATTGATTCTGATGATGATGTTCAAAGGATATTTGATAAGTTTTGGAAGATCAAAGAAGAAGATCAAGATGATATCATAGTTATATCTGACACAGAAGTTGATGTTGAAGTTGATGAGAAAGATAATGATGTTGTCAACATGCTTTATGGAGATTTATCGGACAATGAAGACTTTGGTCACCAATCTCCTTTAGCACATTCTCCAGTCCAAGATCCAGAAGTTCTAGTTCAACAAAGTCCTCCGGTTGTTCAGAAAGAACATTTATTCAGGGTGAGTCGTCTAGAGCTAACTCAGAAATTCCTGATCAACCTCTAAATGTTCCACCTAGCATTCTTCAACCAGGTCCCGCTTTGAATAGACAGCAACGTATGCAAAGACTTGAAGAAAGATATCAAGTAACCAGAATAAGGTCTGCTTTTCTTGAAGACACTGAACGGAATTTTTATGTCAAGAAAAGAAGAAAAGTGAATATTCATGCAATTCTGGGTATTGAAAAGGAGCCTGATTCGTATCAGTACGAATATCTGATATTCATCAAGTGTATTCGTCAAGGAAGACTTCTGGTGTTCTCGAAGCATGGAATCGTAAGGGTACTTAAGGTGGAGATAGGTAACTTTGTCAGAATTTGGTATCCAATATTTTATGTTGAACGTCAAGATTGTCAAAGATATCGGTTTTCTGAAGCAGACTTAAATGATCTATCTATTGATGACTTTGAGGTAATCTATCATCAATTTCGAGACATGACTATTCGTACGGATGATATCCTCAGGGCTCTGGAAGCAGTCAAGCGTTTCTTACGCCGTCAAGTCAGCTTCTATAGATGCTTTGACTTCCAGCTTGCTGTTGAAAGCTTCCAGCCAGTAGTCAATGTGAAAAGACTTGATAGAGATTTGCCGAATATTGACAGCTATCCTCTATTTTCTATTGTAGAAGACCCTTATGGGATTGTATATAGAGATCAATCAGGTGTCAGACGTTTTCTCAGATTTGAAGAAATTGGTAAGTATTCTGATGGAACTTTGAAGATCATCCGATTACAGTTAGATCACAGACTGAAGGAAGTTATAAAGAAGTTCATGGAATCAAGAAGAAATTCTTACCCGGTTGATAATGCTGAGATCAGACTTTTGAGGAGAACAATAGAAACAATCGACACAAGGCTGAACTTCCGGAAAACTCTAAGACGCTTGGAAATTTTGATTGGCAAGAATCGCCAACACAGAAGATTCGAGCGCCCTTTATTACAAAGGGGAGATTGTTAATGCTACATTTATGTTGTAATCAAGGCTTATTATGTAATGCTTTTGTAATAAGTGTAGTTTGACTTTGTCTAGTCAAGGGGTATATAAACCCTTGTGTTAAGCTTTTGTATCTAACAGTTCACATATTGAGAGTAATAGATGACGTACTTCTCTCTCTAGATTCTCTCTCTATTCTTGTTTGATCTTGGAATAACAGCTATGCCTGGTTCTTGTTGTTGGGATAATTCTTACTTTATCCCAAGTGGTAAAAGAAAGTCAAATTTGAAGAAAAAGAAGAAGACACAAAAATCTAAAATCACATCTTCTCAAGCTAACCAAAAAGGACCCAATATTCAATGGGTACCTAAAACTGTTTCAATCTTATTGATGCAGAAACATAAGTTATGGTATTTAGATTCAGGATGTTCGAAGCATATGACAGGTCAACGACACATGTTAACTAATTTTGTGGAAAAAGATCTTGGTCGTGTAAGATTTGGAAACAATCAGGTTGCTCCTATCAAAGGTTTTGGAGATATCATTCAAGACAATCTTACGATAAAGAAGGTCAATTATGTTGAAGGATTGGAGCACAACCTGTTTAGTATAGGTCAGTTTTGCGATAAGGATTTGGAGGTGAACTTCAAGAAGACAATATGCTGTGGCAAAACCGAGGAAGGAACAGAACTTCTTGTTGGAACTCGCAAGTCATATCTATATACAATCAACTTGTCAAATATCAAACCGACCAATGAAGTGTGTCTTTTATCCAAAACTTCCGAAGAACAAAGTTGGCCATGGCACCGACGGTTATCTCATTTAAATTTTCAATACATTCAAAAGCTGGTTTTAGGAGATTCAGTTCGGGGGGCTTCCAACTTTGAAATTCAATGCCGAAAATCTATGTGATGCGTGTGAGAAAGGAAAGATGAAGAGGATTCCTCACAAGCCTAAACCGGAACCAACAACGAAGAGTATACTTGAGCTGTTACATGTGGATTTGTGCGGTCCAATGAAAATGGAAAGCATAAATGGGAGGAAATACGTCTTGGTAATAGTCGATGATTTCTCAAGATATACATGGGTTAAGTTTCTTCGGTCAAAAGATGAAACTTCAGAACTTCTCATTGGTGTTATCAAGGCAGCTCAAAACAACATGCATATCTTAGTTAAAATCGTGCGTTCGGATAATGGTACAGAATTCAAGAACAAAGTCCTAGGTGATTTCTATGAATCACATGGGATTATGCAACAATTTTCTGCCGCCAGAACTCCTGAACAAAACGGTGTTGTAGAACGACGTAACAGAACGTATGGTTCTTATACCAAAAGTTTCCTAACACAGTAAGTTACATGCACATAAAATATCTTAACCTAAATGCCTCTGGAAGGT
The DNA here is from genome assembly GCA_033807775.1 of Saussurea involucrata. Classification (NCBI taxonomy): domain Eukaryota; kingdom Viridiplantae; phylum Streptophyta; class Magnoliopsida; order Asterales; family Asteraceae; genus Saussurea; species Saussurea involucrata. The sequence goes on along the minus strand of CM066327.1, from coordinate 90,328,533 downwards.
ATCCAAAAACAAACTGAAAGTGACAACAAATTCTGGACAGCAAAGGATAATTTCTTCTATGATTAAAAACTAACTCTTGAACCCTTTTCATCATTCTTATGATGAAATTGCGGTATATATATATACTATATGTATATGCATTTTGTATATTCTAACTTTACATTTTGAACCCTTTTCATCATTCTTGGGATGAAATCGTGGTATATATATAATATATGTAACTTTTAATTTTAGACCCTTTTCGTTACTTGTTGTGGCGAAATTGCAGTAACGTCAATCTAACAAGCATGAAGTATATATGTTTTGATTACTAATTTCAGTTAACTCTATATAATTTATAATTTTTAATCACAACCAAGGCATTTTATGACGATTTGGATAGTTAGCTATTACTGAACTCTTAAGATTAAAACTCACTAGTGACCATACGTTCGTAGGTTCGAAGTAGGATCACACCGAAGTATTTTGTAAGAGATTCTCGGAATTTCACCGCGCATCAAGTGAGTTTTCACAGCCCCTTTTTACTATTTTGTACATTTTGGGGGTGAAAAGCATGTTACGATCTTATTACGCATCGGTTGTACTATTTACTCAAATGATTTACATTACTACGAACTTTTATGCACTATGGTATGTATGCTTATGTTAGTTGATTCTGAGTTTTGCTATTAAGTCCCCGTTTACTCTACATTACCCATTAACTCACGTTTTGAGCCGTTAGTATTATGGATAACGTTATTTGGTTGACACCCACTCACCTCGCGAGTGCATAATTACTATCTTCCGTAATTCCGTAATTCCGTAAGCCTGTTGGCGATGGAACATGCAGTTTGGGGCATTCCGTAATTAGGTTTGGGTAGTGGGCTCATTACTTTAACATATTTGCATACGATAATATACCTTGCGCATGTTGACAAACGAACTCTTAATCCATTGTGCTGATTTACAATAATGCTTTATAACTACAACCGAATACTCAATCTATTGTGCGGATTTACAAACTTGCATTAAAACTATTATGCATACCGAAAACCTGTGAACTCACCACCTATTCAATAGTTGACCCTCTCCTTTACATGCTTTTCAGGAAATATCAAGTAAGGTTGAACTTTAGAAGGCACCACAAGTAGCGGCATCCAAAATTTTCTTTATCATGTCAATTTATGCTTTTGGACAAGTTTGTATTTAGGTACAAGATGTACTTTTGTAATTTTTTTTTGATATGATGATTGTGTGTTGTCTTCTACCTTACGCAATGAAACCTTGGACTGTGACATCCCGTACTTCTGCTTTAGCGGGGTGTGAAATCATATAGGATATATCTGAAGCAATCAAGGAATATAATGGAAAGTGTCAATGTCAAATTCGACAAACATCACGAATTGGCTTTTGACCAAAACAGTTCAGGACCTGTTATAACTGGAATATTAGCTTCTGGACATCTCAGTTCAGAACCTGCTTCAACTTCTAATCAAGATCAACCTTCTACCTCGAAATCTCAACTAACTGATCTTGATTTACTATTTGATGAATTCTATGATGAATTTTATGGTACTTACAATAGGTCTGTTGATTCTAACAGGATGGTACAAGCACCTACAACAATTTCCGCTGCGACAACTACTCAAAATGGTGCATCTACTTCAACACCAGTTGATGTTTCCACTCCTGTTCAGAATGTTCAAGTACCAGAAGTTGTTATTCCACAACAAGAGACTACAACTACTGTGGAAGGATCAACACAAAATCCTAGTTTTTCGGTTTCTGAACCAACCATTCCTCAGTCACAACCGGAATCTTATAGTATTCCTACAGATGTTCCAAATGCTGAACCAATTGTTTCTCCAACCGAAGAAGAAACGAATGCTACTCTTGAAAATGTTCAAGAGTCATATGCTCCTCACCCTCATACAACCAAGTGGACGAAGGCTCATCCGATTCACCAAATAATCGGTGACCCAAGTTCACCAGTTCAGACTCGCTCGAGTGCTACCTTGAATGAGTGTCTGTTTTCAATGTTTTTGAGCAACATTGAAACACTCACAGTCAAAGAAGCGTTGAATGATCCGGATTGGATTTTAGCTATGCAAGAAGAGCTAAATCAATTCGAAGCATTAAAAGTATGGAGGCTCGTTCCAAGACCGACCGATAAAAGTATCATTGGAACAAAGTGGGTGTTCAAGAATAAGAAAGATGAAGATGGCATCATAGTTCGTAACAAAGCGAGACTTGTAGCGAAAGGCTATCGTCAACAAGAGGGGATAGATTACGATGAGACTTACGCTCCAGTCGCACTCATTGAAGCAATCAGATTATTTTTAGCGTACGCGGCATACAAGAATTTTATGGTATATTAGATGGACGTAAACACAACATTTCTTAATGGAATTCTAAAAGAGGAGGTATATGTCTCACAACCCGAAGGCCTTGTAGACAAGGAGAATCCAAATCACGTTTACATATTGGATAAAGCCTTATATGGGTTGAAACAAGCCCCGCGAGCATGGTACGATGTTCTATCTAAATTTCTACTCGTCTCGGGATTTGAAACAGGTAAGGTTGATACGACTTTGTTTGTCAAGCACGAAGACGATGAGATGGTAATAGTACAAATATATGTAGATGATATTATATTCGGTGCATCTAACCCTGGTTTATGTTCATGGTTTTCTGATATGATGACTACTAGATTTCAGATGAGCATGATGGGGGAGATTAATTTCTTCCTAGGATTGCAAGTGAAACAATTTTCCACGGGATATTCATCAATCAGTCAAAGTATATATTTGACATTTTGAACAAATTCAAAATGGAAAAATGTACTTCCATTGTAACACCGATGGCAACACAATCAAAGATCGGTCCAGATCCTCATGGTAAGCAAACTGATATACGACAATATCGAGGTATAGTCGGATCTTTAATGTACTTAACTGCTAGTCGCCCGGATATTATGTTCGCTACTTGTCTTTGTGCGAGATTTCAGGCGAATCCTAAGGAATCTCATGTAGGAGCCGTCAAGCGCATCTTCCGCTATCTCAAAGGAACTATCTACCTTGGGCTATGGTATCCCAAAGGCATGGGATTTGAGCTAACAGCCTACTCCGACGCGGATCACAGTGGTAGCCTATTGGACCGGAAGAGTACATCCGGACATATCCAATTTTTGGGAGATAAGTTGGTAAGTTAGGCGTCAAAGAAACAGAACTGTGTGTCAACTTCGACGACGGAGGCAGAATACGTCGCGGCCGCTAGTTGTTGTTCACAAGTCATCTGGATGAAAACCCAACTGATGTACTTCGCGTGTAAGTACGAAAAGATCCCAACTTATTGTGATAGTAAGTCCGCAATCGCAATATCTGTGAATCCGGTTCAACACACGCAAACCAAGCACATCGACGTACGGTATCATTTTATTAAAGATGTTGAAAAAGGTAGAATTGAACTCTATTTTGTTTCTACTGAATTTCAACTCGCCGACTTGTTTACCAAGGCTTTGGATGAGAAAGGGTTCAACTTTCTTGTCTCAAAGCTAGGCATGTTGAATTTGAAAGTTTGATAAATCATAATTTTTATTCAACATTTTGAAAATAATTCTTAGTCATTCAAATTTGATAACTTTGAGTGAAGAATAATTATTTTCATAATATTGAATATCCATTATGATTTGTTCAAATTTAGATTTCTTTCAGTATTGTACAAAGTAGATTTCAATTTTATTATTTTTACCGTATGTACTTCAATTGATATTATTTGTGCAGTTTTATGTGTGCTTCATGTGTTTAGGGGGAGCTATAAATCTTTGTAAGCATCTTTCAAGGGGGAGCATTGTACAAAGAAGAAGTGGTTGAGCAAAACAACAAAGGTGAGTGTTCTATCTTAAATGATTTTGGCAAACCCTACTAGATGAAAAATCATTTTGTCAAAGTTTATGCATCTTTGTAGGGGGAGAAAAATGTTTTCAATGAACACTGAACAATTTTTAATCTGAAAAGTTCAAATTTTTTTGAAAATTTTTCCAAGTCAGGAAAGTAGTCGCACAAGCCTTATACGACTAGCAATCCTAGTCGTACATGTCCTGTACGATAGTTACTGTTCCCGCGCGACAGTCGCACAAGTCTTGTCCGACTAGCAATCCTAGTCGTACATGCTTTGTACGACAGTCACTGTTCATAATGCCAACTCGTAGATGCTTTGTCCGACTAGCAATCCTAGTCGTACAAGAATCGTACGACAGTTACTGTTCATGATTCCACCTTAGTCGGTCACTGTTTCATACGACTAAGATGGGGTTCTCGTACATTGTTTCCTACGACTACCTGACACGTGTCAGTCAAACCTTGGACCAATCACTTCGTGACACGTGTCACTCTGCCCTAAGATCTATATATAGTGCGATTTTAAACGTCTTTTCATTTTCCGACTATTGTTTCATCCGATTCTCTCACAAAAATAAATATCGATTTTGATTTATTGTTGCTGTTTCATTGATTTCGTGGATTAAAATCGATTCAGGTATCATCATTTACCATTTTTCATCGCATTTCATCGATTATTTCATCTGATATGTTGATTGTTAGTAAAGTCGAAAAAGGGTTTTAGTAAACCCTTCGAATTCTGATTTGTATGTTATAGTTGCTAGGAAAAGATGATAGGATAGCATTCCTAGTAGAAAAGCGCATAGGGCACTAGTTTAATAAGCTTTCATTGACAAATCTTTGGTTTTTGGGTTTGAATGTTCATCACTGTTCGAACATTCATAACTGTCACACAATACTATGTTCTTCAACATTCAAAATTGTCGCATACAACTGATATTCATAACTGTCACACACAGCTTGTACGACAACTTTTAGTCGTACAGCTTTGTCCGACTAGTAGAGTCATGCGATTTGATGTTTTGTACGACAGTAGCCCATACTTAGGAAATTTTTGAAATTTTTCTGGTGAAAAAGCACTGATATCCAAGTGGTCTAATTCTGTCTATCATAGACCATGGCACACATGCAAGAGCATGGTGATGGTAATTCTTCTGACGAGAACACGGTGTTCCCGTCTCCTCGTTCATCATATCCATCAGTGAACGCTCGAGATCTAGATGCTGAACTTATTCTTCCAAAAGACAAGAAGGAATTGAAACCGAACAACTATACTCTAGATTTCCACGTCAGAATGGATTATCAGCTTATAATGGAGATTTTCAAAAACCATCCTCTCCGTACTGCTCTTGAAAAGACAATACAAGTTCCAAAGATCTATCTGCAACAAGTATGGCATAACATCCAATACATACCAAATAACAACTACTTTACTCTGAAAGTAGATCATTTTGATGCCAAGCTGACTCTGAAAAGGTTGCAGACAGTTCTTGATCTTCCTTATTCTCAAAATTTTGAAGATATGGTGTCTGAAGAAGATTTGTGCCAGGATATTATGCGGATGGGTTACAATGATCCATGTCCGAAGTATAGGGTGCTGACTAATACATCAAAGTTGAAAAGAAACTATCTACCGCCGATCTATTACACACTATTCAGTGTTGTGAATAGATGTATGACTTCTAAACACACGGGAGTCGACACGGCCAACATTTCAGTAATCAGAATGTTTCAAGCTATCGTTTTTGACTGAAAGATCGACTTTGCTATTCTTATCTGGAATGACCTGATCGAGGTGGTTACCGACAAAGCAAAGCCATCAAAAGACAGAACGTTTGATCCATTTCAAAGATATCTTCAGATCATCATCCGTTCTATCATGGATTCTAATAATCAGATACCGAGACGCGAGAATGCAGTTCTTGGTCCTACCACCTACATGAAATATCTCCGACTTCCGAAAGGTCTAACTTTTCCTACGATTATGATTTTACCTGAAGCACTACTCGCTTACGCTGACCAAGAATCACCAATTTTGAGTGAGTATAGAGAAGAGAATGAACTGATGGCCCGGCCATGACCGGTAGGGCCTACCCACGGTGCCAACACATTAGGTGAGCGTAGTGAGGGTTCTAGAGTTAGAAAGAGAGTTCAGGATACTAGGGTACCTGAACAGGGCGTGTTGAGAGGTAAAAGCGATGTAAGGGGAAAAGGAGTTGGGGGTGTTCTTGGTCAGTCGTCCAAATCTAAAAAGATGATTCCGATCTTTGAGGATGATGGTGAGGAAGATCTTGGTTCCGACGATACTGAGGAAGAATCTGAGGATATTGATGCGGATATTGATGATCCTGCTAATCTTGTATATAGTTCAGATGATGATGATGCGAATGCTGATGCTGATGATGAAAAAGAGGATGATAGTTATGATGATAACAATGATGATAACAACAATGATCAAGTAATGGAGAATCTTGATACTGTAATTGAAAAGGTCGTCACTACTACTAAAGGTGGTGATGGAGGAGTGATAAGGGGAAATGAGGGAGTATTAGTTGAAACAGAAAATCAAGTGAGGTTGAGTGAGAAGGAAAGAAAAAAAGATGGTGAGTGTGAGACAGGGTCAACAAATATTTTAACTAATGATCCTAACCAAACCGTGTCTAGCCGGGTAGCCACATCTACTGTCAGTGAGCGTCCGTCGCCACGAGACATTGAAGAAGCCATAGTGGACCCAACTATGCAATGCACAACCCCACTCATCCACTCATCAACTTCTTCACAAGTTGATGTTTCATTTTCTCACAGGGGAAAAGCACAAACACTATCGGCGACACACTCGGTGTCGGCTGATATTGAAACAGGATGGCAACTGCCCCGGCCACCACCTTCATTTGGTCACAGATTGAGTCTAGAACCGTTTGATTTTACTTCCTTTCCTAGGACACGGAGACCGTTCGTCACTTCATCTATGGCGACACAAAATGTTGGTGTTATGCGTGACCCAACCGGAACGCCCCGAGTGTTGCCGCCATTTGTTGGTGCTTCACGACGACCGGGCGGAATTCCTACCAACGTTAACACTATGCCAGCGTTGAACGTAGGCCATACAGTCTCTATGACTGCTATGTCAACCAGTAACCTTAGTGGTCTGGGTGTTACCTTGGAACAAGCGCGTGATATTCAGTCTTTGGTGGGTCCTCCTCCTCACAACTATGTATCTAAGAAGTTGCTTGAAATGGCCATCCAGTCTGTCTCTAACACTCAGAAAGCTCAGATGTCCGAATTGAAAGATATTGTTAAGAATTTATCTGCCGAAGTACACAAGTTTGTTAAAGGAAAGTCTGTTGCTGATTCTTCATCCGCACCATCCGACACTCAACCAGAATCTCAGCCGAACCCAAAGGTACATCATACTTTACCTTTACATGAATTGAAATCCCAGTTACTTACCCGTTTACTAGAACAAGGTGATGCTAATACTCAAGAAGAAGTAGACATTCTTGGTCTACTTAGACGCCAAACCGAAATACAAGCCACTTTACCAGATTCACTAAATACCCTACAACAATCCATATCCAACCTAACCGAAGCTATATCTTATGGCTTCACATCCCTATCAAACTGAATCAAAGCGGTGGAAGACAAGTGTGGGATTCAAGCCCAAACCACCAAACGGAGACATGATGATCAAGATCCCGATCATGATCACCATGAGGGGGAGAGAAGTGTAAGACAGAGGATTGAGCAAGGTAGTGGTTCGGGTGTTCATGCTACTGAGAATGTGGAAACAAATGTGGAATCGGGTACCGGTAATGTTGGTGGTACACAAGGGGTTCAAAGTGCTGATGTTGGTGTTCTGGATGATATCAATCCTACGGTTGAAAAGCCTCAAGGATGTGATAACAAAACTGATGAGGAAATAATGGCTGATGAGTTCTTACAGGATTTGATTTATATTAATTCGGATGAAGATCAAACTGTGGTAAAGATTAAAGAGGAGATGGATGATGTATTTGATGGTGGAAATGTTCAACCCCATTCTGATTCCGAGAAAGAAAGTAACCAACCTGATCCAGTGATACAAATTCCGGTAATATCTGATCTACCTGAAGGCAAAATCAGAGATGCAGTCTCCAATGCATAATTACGTAATCTACATATGTTAATTGATAGAGAAGCTTTGATTGTCCGACGTGCTCACCGAACAAGAATCATTACTCCATTCCAAGAAGATATAAGGAGTGATTTGTTTGTGAAAAAGATTCAGCCAATTGACAAGGTAAAGCTCTATTCAATTGATAAACTTCCATGAAAAAAGCAGATTGAATATTTGTATATGATGGGTGACAAAGATCAAAAGCTCAGTGCAGTCAGAACTGATAAAGAAATTGTTAAGCTTGTGAAGATAGAATCAGAGAAGATCTTGAATGTGTTTTATCCGAGATTCTATGTCAACAGATCAGATGGAAAAGAGTGGAATTTCTGTGAAGCCGACTTCAAATCCCTAACCTGTGCAGACTTCTTCAGGCTGTATGACATTCTTGCCCGGATGCCAAACAAAGTTATTACCTACTCTGAAGCCTATCAAGCCTTAAAACGTTTCATGAAGAACCTGATCAAGCTTTCATACCTAACTGATTTTCAGATGGCTTTGGAAAGTAATCAAATCAGAGTCAACAAACGAAGGCCAAACAAAGGCTTACCCGACATGCAAGGTATTCCTCTGTATACAGTGTTAGAAAAAACAGAGTTTGGTGTTGTTTATCATAATGGGCAAAAGAGGAAGAAGTTCTTGAGGTTTATTGAAGTCAACCTGTATTCTGATGGAACACTCTATATGATCAAGATTCTGCTGAATGAAAGGCTAAGATTGGATGAACAAAGAAAGGTTCCTCTGAAAGAGAAGGAGATCATCTTGATCAACAATGCCTTGAAAGCGATACAAGACCTAATAGATTACCGGAATTCACTCAGAAGATTTGAAATTATCTTTGGGATCAGAAAGAGATACATTCCACCTGAAGAACTTTATGGTTAAAGCTTACCTGGCTCACTTGAATACAAAGGGGGAGAATGTTAGTGTTAATTTTATATGTTGTATTCAAGTTGAGGGGTTATTTTGTAACTATTGAGTCTAGGTATAAATAGCCTAGTTTAGCTCATTTCTCACTAACACTTTGAAAGATAACATTGGGAAAACTCTCTGTATTTTCTCTCTACACTTTTGTATTGAGTTCTTCAATCAAATGAGAGATGACCAGTGATTTGCATACATCTTGTTGTTGATTACTTGTTATTTGGATAACAGGCTTGCTACCAACTAATATGGCCATGAGGAAGAATTGTACACAATGCATATGAGTCATGATTGGTATTCAAATATGTGTTGTATATATATTATGTATTTTGCAAATGATTATACGCTAACAGGGATTTTCTCACTTAGACCAATAGGTCTAACCCTCATTTTGTTTAAAAAAAATATGTATTCCAGGTCGAGGAACTTTTAATAGCAAAGGAAAGGATAAGGTGTAGTATGCGGTTGATAGCTGATGTTGATTAGGAAGTTTTTATGTATCGTTTTGTATGGATAGTATTACGAAAAGTATTGTAAGTTAATATGAATAGTTGATACTCAAATATGTATTTTATAGTTTTGAGACTGAAAGGGACCGTACGTGACGTATGATATATCTTTTGTTATGAAATGATGTTATGTATAATATGTTACATGATGTATGTTTGGGACGGGTCGTTACAGATGGTATCAGAGCCCTAGTTTATGGGATTTGGGTATTCGAATCCATGCCTAGACTTAAACTGCATGTGAAGTAGGATGTCCTTAATAATTTTAGAACCTTTTGGGATGTTAAATATAAAAAGGTAGAAGGAACATCATGTAAGGTAATTTCAAATTACATCTAGCCAGTGTAATTGTGAACTTACAGGTACATGTTTGAACTGTAATAACTTATTATATGGGGTATGTGCTTACGTGTATATTAACCTTGTTGAAATTAGCAGAATGGCGAGTGGTTCTAGAAATATGGATAGAGATGAAGAAGGAAATCCAATCAGGCCGAATCCAAGAATGAGAAATATTCAGGAAATGATGACCAGAACCGGAGGAAGAGGTGCAGGACGAGGTCGGGGTGAAACTGGAGGTAGGGGCCATCCCTACGGCGTGGAATTTGTTACTAGAAATGATTTGATGGCAGAAATGGAAAGATTACAAACTAATATACAAGCCATGTTCGACCGTACTCGTCATACTGAAACTGTAATACCAGATCCTATTTTGGAAGGAGAGACGCCTGTTACACCTACAGTTATACCGGTGCCTAAGAAGTGTGATTACAAGATGTTTTTAAGTTGCAAACCTCCAACCTACTCCAGGGAAAGAGATCCAGTGAAGGCTATGAGGTGGCTAAAAGAAATAGAAGCAATCTTCAAAACCAGCAAATGTGCCGAAGAAGATAGAGTATTGTATGTGAATGCAATGTTGAAGGCTGATGCGTTATATTGGTGGGAAGCTCTTATTACTTCTAAAGGACCAGACGTGTATTCTACTTTTTCTTGGGAAGAATTTGCAAGTGCTTTTAAAATGCAGTTTTGTCCTCAAGCTGTCGTAAGACAATTGGAAGAAGAGTTCATGAATCTGCAACAGGGTAAGCTATCAGTTCGGGATTATACTGTGCGTTTTCTGGATAAGTCTCGCTTTGCCGAATATTATGTTGCCACTGAAGCACTCAGAATGGAAAGATTCATCTTTGGGTTAAAGTCAGAAATCAGAGGACTAGTAATTGCATAAGGAACCGATACTTTCTCAGTCGCAGTGGATGTCGCGGAAAATGTAGAAAGAGATAAAGGGAGAGACGTTGGTGATAAAAGTATGGGGACAAGAAAATGGGAAGGACCGCATTATGATCCAAAGGAATCCAAATCCCCGAGATTTGATAGTCGTCCATCTTTCAGACCAGCGGAAAGACCATGTCCAAAATGCAATCGTATTCATTAGGGAAATTGTTATGTTGATTCCCGAATTTGTTACAAGTGTGGAAAGACTGGTCACATCGCTAAAGATTGTCGGGTAACTCGATTCTGTTTCTCTTGTAACTCCCCTGATCATATTCAGTCTGAATGTCCGCAGTGGAAAGCACAGCAGGGTAGTATGACAGTGAGACCAACGGGTGTTAGGCCGGGAGGAATATAAGAACCTGAAGTCCGAAAGCAAAGGGTCGAGCCTTCCTAATGACAGTACAAGAAGCAAAGGAAACTCCTAATGTGGTTACAGGTACATTTCTAATAAACTTTATACGTGCTAAAGTGTTATTTGACTCCGGTGCAAACCGATCATTTGTGTCTCCTTCTTTTCCTGCTTATATGCATTTAAAGCCTAAAGTGTTAGATCATGCGTTAATGGTAGATAATGCAAATGATAATCAAGTACCGGTTAAAGAGGTATTTGATAGTTGTATTATAGACATAGATGGGTGTGGAGTACCTATTCAGTTACTCCCTATAGCTTTGATCGAGTTTGATGTGGTAGTGTGAATAGATTGGTTAGCCGATAATCATGCTAGTATAGTTTGTGATAAGAAGTTGATTAATGTTGTCTTACCTAAGAGGGGACCGGTAATGATTTATGGTGATCGTAGAAATCATCAGTCTTGCCTTATCTCTATGATGAAAGCTCGTAAGTGTGTTAGTAACGGCTGCTCGAGTTATTTAGCTTATGTGGTAGATACTAAGCTAGAAAAGAATAAGCTGGAAGATATTACTGTTGTTTGTAAATTTCCGGATGTTTTCCCAGAAGATTTAACTAGTCTTTCGCCCGATAGACAAGTAGAGTTTGGTATATATCTGATTCCTGGAGCAGCTCCTGTTGCTCGTACACCGTATCGACTGACACCCCCAAAAATGAAAGAAATGATGACGCAACTGCAAGAGTCTCCAACATTTTTTTTATCAGTGGGAATTAAATATGAGACAAAGAAGATGGTTAGAATTGGTGAATGATTACGACTGCGAAATTCTCTATCATCCGGGGAAGGAGAATGTAGTAGCTGATGCACTGAGTTGTCAAGAGAGGAGCGGAACAATAAAAGCCATTGCACTACGAGCTGAACTTCTACCTAACATCTTTGACGAATTGAAGAAGTGTCAAGTAGAAGCCTTTCAAGAAGAACACTTGAAACCAGAGAGGTTAGTGGGTATATCAGCATCACTCGTAAAAGATGATCGTGGGTTACTGTGTCTGGAAAATAGAATATGGGTGCCTCGTTTGGGTGGTTTACGTGAGCGGGTACTACAAGAAGCTCATCAATCTCATTTCTCTATTCATCCAGGCACGAATACGATGTATAAAGATCTACGACAATTTTACTGGTGGCCGGGAATGAAAAGAAGTATTGCTCAGCATGTAGAAGGTTTTTGCCCTTGTAAGAAAGTAATGATTGAACATCAAAAGCCTTTTGGTAAGTTTCAACGTTTAGAAATACCTATGTGGAAATGGGACCAGATTAATACATATTTCATCATGAAGTTACCAAGGACTCCAAAAGGATTTGATTCCATTTGGGTGATCGTCGACAGATTGACAAAGTCTGCTCACTTCCTGCCAATAAAAGAAATCTATTCATTAGAAAGACTAGCAAAATTGTATATCGACGAAATAGTAACTCGACATGGAGTTCCAATATCGATTATCTCTGATCGTGAGAGTCGTTTTACTTCAAGGTTCTGGAGAAGTTTTCAAAAAGAAATGGGGACGTAAGTAAAGCTAAGTACAACATATCATCCTCAAAATGACGGTCAGAGTGAACGAACAATTCAGACTTTAGTAGATGTTACGGGCCTGTATTGTTGATTTTGGAGGATCGTGGAATAAGCATCTGTCATTGATTGAATTTGCCTACAATAACAGTTATCACTCCAGCATACAAGCGGCACCGTTTGAAGTTCTGTATGGTATGCCGAACGCCTCTGTGTTGGAACGAAGTGGGAGAGAAACAATTAGCAGGGCCAGATATAGTTCAGTTAACTGCGGATAAGATTACTCAAATTCGTGAACGATTGAAAGTGGCGACATCATAATGGTCAGGATGCTACTTGGGAATCAGAATCAGAAATGAGAACTAAATACCCTCATCTTTTCGCTTAACTGAATTCCGGGACGGAATTCTTTTAACGGGGAGATGTTGTAATAACCAGGTACGTTATTGGTCTATTTAATTTTTATTATTTTGGTTTAAGGTAGGTTTGGGTAGTTTTATAAGTTTAAGTTTCTTTAAGTGTTTTATAGAGATATAAGTTAAGGGGTAAGCTTTAATTTTAATTTAGAAGTTTAAGGGTATGTTTTGCCATATAGGAGAAGTTTAGGGTTTGTTTGGTGAATGTGATTAAAATAATCACACCCACCGCCCCATTTCCGTTCAATTAGAATGAGGTGTCTTCACCTCCTTAATTGTGTAGTTTATGTGTGTGTGTGTGTGTGTGTGTGTGTGTGTGTGTGTGTGTGTGTGTGTGTGTGTGTGTGTGTGCGTGTGTGTGGTGTTCACGGCAAAGAGAAAAGAGAGAGAGATAGAACCGAAAAGAGAAAGGAAGAAAGAAGAAGATGAAAAGTAAGTAAATTCAGCTGGAGATTTTAAGAAACAATCAGTGGGACAAAGGTATTTATCTTATTTGAATTCTTTATTTTTATGTTTATTAGTTTTCTAAAGGGTTTAGAAATGGGTTTTGATGAATTGTGGATGTTTTGGGAAATCTGGGTTTATGGATAGTTTCTGTTAATAGTCTTAAGTATTTCTGCATAATTAAAGAATCATTCATGGCCTAAAACTATAAATTTCTGGGTAAATTAGGAACTTAGCTGGTTGAGACAGTTATGAATATCGCAGCAATGGGTTGCGATAGTTATAGTATTTGCCACAGTTATGAGTATCGCAACCTTGAGTTGCGACAAGCTCATTGGTATCGTAACAGTTGGTTGCAACAAGAAGTGTATCGCAACAGTTGGTTGCGATAAGATACTGTGTCGCAGTAGTTGATTGCGACAAGTACTGTGTATTGCGACAAGGGGTTATCGCAACTAGTTGGTTGCGATAAGAGTCGAGAATTTTGGATTATTTAAGATTCTTAGTCTTTAAGGGAATTATTCGAGGGTAAGAATTAGATAGGTTTATCTAGAGTTCTTATCTTGCTGGTAAGTATTATGTGTTTGATTAGTAAAGAGATATTTGTATTTAAATTGTTTCAGATTCTGTGAATTTTGGGTGAAAGATTGGATTACTTGAGAAGAGTTTGGAAGAGTTTTGATAAGCAATCAGGTGAGTTTTACTTTAAACTATTTTCAAACTGGAATATATATACAGATTGGGAATGTGATATATAATGTGATTATGTGCTTATATTTGAAATATAATATATTGAGATGTATATTGTATTTACATGAGCATTACACTACATGAGTGCACGTTGGCCGGACTTAGGACCGGTGGAGTTTGGCTGTACGGAGGGACAACGGAGTTGGCTGTATGTTAGTGCAGCGGAGTAAAATGATTAGTTGGCTTGCTACCAACTAATATGGCCATGAGGAAGAATTGTACACAATGCATATGAGTCATGATTGGTATTCAAATATGTGTTGTATATATATTATGTATCTTGCAAATGATTATACGCTAACAGGGATTTTCTCACTTAGACCAATATGTCTAACCCTCATTTTGTTTTAAAAAAATATGTATTCCAGGTCGAGGAACTTTTAATAGCAAAGGAAAGGATAAGGTGTAGTATGTGGTTGATAGCTGATGTTGATTAGGAAGTTCTTATGTATCGTTTTGTATGGATAGTATTACGAAAAGTATTGTAAGTTAATATGAATAGTTGATACTCAAATATGTATTTTATAGTTTTGAGACTGAAAGGGACCGTACGTGACCTATGATATATCTTTTGTTATGAAATGATGTTATGTATAATATGTTACATGATGTATGTTTGGGACGGGTCGTTACACTAAGGCAGTCAATCGTCCGGTCAAATTTCTGAAAGGCGAGTGCTCTTCAAAATTCAAGACCCCGCCTGTGAACAAAGTTTTTAAAACCGATTCTCATTCTAAAAAGCGTTCACATACGCGGCAAACGACCGGTCGACCAAATGATAGACATCCTTCCTACTCAAACTCCACTGATCATACCTTCAAAGGTATTTCAGATAATAAGGGTCAGAGAAAAGGGTTCAAACAAGTTTGGGTAGTGAAAAGATCAGATGAAAGCAAAGCGAACACAAATTCATTTAATACAGTTTCGCATGTTAGGACATACAATCGTAATCATGATTCTTTTAATTCTTGTAGTTCTATTGAACAAAAGGTGATGTTTCCCTTAAAAGATTACTCAATTCAACAGTTGTTTCAACTTTCTCGTGATTGCATTTGTTGTTCTGCATGTGGTTTGAATGACTTTGCTGTAACAACCCGGATCCCAATCATACAACAAATAACATATATTTCATAACGTCATTACATAACAAAGATACATTATATAACAAATACGGTCCCTTATTCTTTACAATCCAAAATAAGGTATTTCATTACAACTTTTCGCTAATTAAATACATTATATCTAATAACAAGGTTATAAACGCAAAACACATCATAGTCTTCAACATATAAGTCTTCCCAAAAGCTGGCCACCGAATTCTCTATTCACTTGTTCTTACCCGATCCATGACCTGGAAAACATATTTTTAAATCAAAATGAGTGTTAGACCTATTGGTCTAAGTGAGAAAATCTCTATCATTTTTAAAACCATTTGCACAAATACCATATATATATCACAAAAGATAAATACCAATCATAACTCACGCATCGTGTACTTTTCCTGTCTCATTCCCATGGCCATATTAGTTGGTTGCAAGCCAACTAATAAATTAACTCCGCTGTACGACAATTACAGCCAACACCGTTGTACGAATATTACAGCCAACACCACCGGTCCTAAGCCCGGCCAACACACTCTCGTATAGTGTAATACTCATGTAAATAAAATATACATCTCCACATATTATATTTCAAACATAAGCACATAATCACATATTCAATACACACATATATGTATTCCAGTTTGAAACCATTTTGAAGTAAAACTCACCTGTTAGTCTATCAAAACGTTCTCCAAGCTTTTCTCAAAACGACTCTGCTTTCACTTCAAATTCACAGCATCTGTACAAATGAAATACATACTATTCTTTACCAAATGAACACATAAGGCTTACTTAATAGTCTAAGAACTTAGAACAACTTAATTCCTCAAATATCTTCCCCAAACCCGAACTTAAGTCAAGTCCATAGTATTTTCAGTCTTTATTTATACTCTATCCAAAGTCCAACAAAAACACAGTATTACTGGACACTTAAAAGCATCAAAATCTCAAAAATAACCAAAACAGCTAAAGTTTCTGGAAACCACAAAAGTATCCGGACAACAGGACTTTCCGGACAACACAGCCAATCAGGACAACCCCAACTTTCCGGACAGCATGTCCAATCCGGACGTCATCCGGAAACCACAGTAATCCGGACTCCATCCGGTATATAAATTCGTCCGGAAACTTAATGAAAAGAGGAACTTACCGGATGCAAGATTCGTCCGGACACCTGCATGAAGAAACTACCGGACACTATCAACAAAATTACCCGGACACATTCATCATGTGTCCGGAAACCTCTGTCGGTTTGATCCTTTTTACCCAGACACCTACTGAATCAACCCCAGATATGAAATCACTGATTCTACACCGATAAAAACTATCTACTAGCAATTTCAACCATAAATTGTAAAGGAAACATACCTCAAAACCCTTCCAAGTATACCAATTTAAATCCCTAGCCACCAAACCTTTCTTTCTTCTTCTTTTGCTCTCAAAACACACACACATACACTGAATGTTTTCGGCTGAGTTATGATAATATCTGAATGTCTAAGGTGATAATATCAACCCATAAATACCATGTGGACCTTGAACTTGTCACTAATGACTTAAACACCCCTAAACTTATAATTTCACCTAAACTTACCCAAAACATCAATTATAGAGTTAAATAATTTAACGGAACTAGGATTTTAACAAACGAACTTACCCTGGGTATTACATCATCTCCCCCTTAAAATAATTCCGTCCCGGAATTTGGTTAGGCAAAAAGGTACGGGTGTTCTCATTTCTGATTCTGATTCCCAAGTAGCATCTTGACCCCTATGATGTCTCTACTGAACTTTCACTTGTCTCATTACTTTGTTCCGCAACACTTTAACTTTGTGGTCAACTATGGCTTCAGGTTCCTCTACATAATTCAGCTTTTCATCAACTTGTATATCTGGTAGAGAAACTGCCTGATCTGGAGTAACCAAACACTTTCGAAAATTTGAAACGTGGAACGCGTTGTGAATCATGCTTAACTCTGGCGGAAGATCTAACCTATAGGCGACTTCTCCGATTCTTTCTGTAATTGCAAACGGTCCAATGTACCTTGGGCTCAGTTTACCTTGCTTTCCAAACCGAATGACTCCTTTCCAAGGTGAGACTTTTAACATTACGAAATCTCCAACTTGGAATTCTAACGGCCTTCGACGTCGGTCAGCGTAGCTTTTCTGTCTATCTTGAGCCACTTTCAATCGTTCCCGAATCTGAGTAATCTTATCCGCGGTTAACTGAACTATATATGGCCCTGCTAACTGTTTCTCTCCCACTTCGTTCCAACACAGAGGAGTCCGGCATTTTCTACCATACAGAACTTCAAACGGTGCCGCTTGTATGCTGGAATGATAACTGTTATTATAGGCAAATTCAATCAACGGTAAATGCGAATCCCATGATCACCCAAAATCAACAATGCAAGCCCGCAGCATGTCTTCCAAAGTCTGAATCGTTCGTTCGCTTTGACCGTCTGTTTGAGGATGATACGCTGTACTTAACTTTATCAGTGTCCCCATCTCTCTTTGAAAACTTCTCCAGAATCTTGAAGTAAAACGACTATCACGATCAGAAATAATCGAGATTGGAACTCCATGTCGAGTTACTATTTCATCAATGTATAACTTAGCTAATCTTTCCAACGGATAGGTTTCTTTTATCGGTAGAAAGTGAGCAGACTTTGTCAATCTGTCAACGATCACCCAAATGGCATCAAATCCCTTCGGAGTCCTTGGTAACTTCGTGATGAAATCAGTAGTAATCTGATCCCATTTCCACATAGGTATTTCTAATCGTTGCAACTGACCAAACGACTTTTGATGTTCAATCTTTACCTTCTTACAAGTAGTATAACCTTCCACATGCTGAGCAATGCTTCTTTTTATTCCCGGCCACCAATAAAATTGTTTTAAATCTTTATACATCTTATTCGTACCTGGATGAATAGAGAAACGGGATTGAAGAGCTTCGTGTAGTACCCGATCACGTAAACCACCCAAACGAGGCACCCAAATTCTGTTTCCCAAACACAACAACCCACGATCATCTTTTGCAAGCAATGCTGATACACCCACTAACCGTTCTGGTTTTAAATGTTCTTCTTGAAAAGCTTCTATTTGACACTTCTGCAATTCGTCAAAGATGTTAGGTAGGAGTTCAGCTCGTAGTGAAATAGCTTTTATTGTTCCACTTCTTTCTTTACGACTTAGTGCATCAGCTACCACATTCGCCTTTCCCGGATGATAAAGAATTTCACAGTCGTAATCATTCACCAATTCTAGCCATCTTCTTTGCCTCATATTTAGTTCCTTCTGATCGAAAAGATGTTGGAGACTCTTATGATCAGTATAAATTTGACATTTAGAGCCGTAAAGATAATGTCTCCAAATCTTCAACGCGAAAACAACTGCTTCAAGTTCCATGTCGTGTGTAGGATACTGTCTTTCATGATCTTTTAACTGACGAGAAGCATAAGCAATAACCTTTCCACGCTGCATTAGTACACATCCCAATCCCAGTTTGGAAGCATCACTGTAAACAACAAAATCATCAGAACCTTCAGGTAAAGCTAGTATCGGTGCGCTACAGAGTTTCTCTTTCAATATTCGGAATGCTTCATCCTGTTCTGCTTTCCATTCGAACTTTAGATTCTTCCGAGTCAGCTTACAGAGAGGCGTAGCGATACGAGAAAAATCTTTTATAAACTTTCGGTAATACCCGGCTAAACCCAGAAAACTACGTACTTCGGTTGGCGTTCTCGGCGGTTCCCACTTTTCAATCGCTTCCACTTTCATCGGATCAACTTGAATGCCTTTCTCAGAAACTACATGCCCCATAAAATGAACTTCTCGTAGCCAGAATTCACATTTAAAAAATTTAGCATACTGTTAGCTTTATTAGCCCCTAATTTATATAAATGTTTTATAAAGAATAGTGTCAAGGACTTATTTGTATTTGTTGAGTGTCAAGGGCTAAAATTGTAAATAACCAATTGTTGTATTGGTTATAAAGTCATGTTTTAGAGTAATTTTAGGTTAAGCCTCTATTTTCAATATTCATACATACGCAGAAAGCAAGAGAGCTTCAAAGAGAGAATGTTCATCAATCTTATCAAGTAAACTCTTCTCTTTATCAATCAATACAAAGATTATTGCTATTATTATTGTTACTTGTTATATCTGGGTTCCAACAATTGGTATCATAGCCAAACAGATTCGAATTTGTGCTTCAATCCATTGTTTTTTATCAATTTTCGGAGTTTTATTTTGCTGCACTCTGTTTTGCTTCGGAAAACCATTTTCTCTTGGTTTTTGGACAAAACACCAAGCATTAAAGTTTCTTATAATAGTGTCACGAACTTGTGTACCAAATTTCAGCTCAATCTGATCATTTTTAAAATATTTGACTCAAGAACATTTGAATCTGCATCCTTAACTTTTATTTGATGCACACGTTTTTGCTTCGAAAATCTATTTTCTGTTGGTTTTTGGACAAAACTCGAAGAATTAAAGTTGCCCAGAATATTCTCGTGCACCTACCTACCAAATTTCAGCTCAATCCGATAAGATTTGAAAAATTGACTCAAGTGCACAAATTCTACTTCTCACAAAGTATCTGTTAACGATCATTTTTTTCAAGTAACAATATGTCAAGACTACAATTTAGTGCTGATGCTGATTTTCATTATTATTCTAAACTCCGTACTAATTTTCGCAAAATTATTCCTAATCTTGAGAAAGAGTTGGAAGAAAGGAACAAGAGCATTCTTATTGATTCTGATAAAATTATCAAGCTAGAAGAGGCAGGTAAACTCTTAACCAATGAAAATCTTGAACTGAAAAGGAAACTTTTTGAGTTTGAAAAGTTTTGTGAAAAGGAGAAAGAGAAGTTTGAGGAAGTTAAGACTGTTTTTGAAGAAGAGAAGAAACGACTTGAACTTAAATGTTTCAGTTTTTCTAAACTGATTTCTGACTTTGAAAAACTTGTGATTTATGAAAGAGAGAAAAGGAGAAAACTATTTTTGAAACAAAATCTATGGAGCTTTCTTGCAAAATCTCAGAATTACAGAAAACTCTTGAAAAAGAGAGGAACGAGTCTGATTTTGAAAGAAAAGAATCTGAACAGTTGAAGGTTCAAAGATTTCAAGAATTTAGTCAAAAAGAGGATTTTGAAAGAGAAAAATTGTATCTTAAATCTGAAGTGAAGAGACTGACAACAAGGTTCAGTGACTTATCTGCTGAGATTAGGAAAGAGCGGAAATTGAAATCTGATTTACTATCACAGTTTGATATGTGCAACAAAGAACGGAATGCTTTGGTTTTCAAAATAAATTCTGAAAGTTCTGTTAAAACAAAAGAGTTCATTAAGCCAAACAATTTTTCAACAAATCAGATTTTTACTTCTCATTCTTTCTATGATCGTAGAATAGATCGATCAGTTAATCAAGGTTTTAAAAGAGTGAAAATGGTTTGGATTGTCAAAGGCTCTTCACTTGTTCAAAATGCTCAAAAGCCATTTGTTTCCGTTGTGCATGACAAGATCAACAAAGCGTTTCATGCAAATCCTAACAAAATAGGACCCATTTGGAAATGGGTACCAAAAATTGTTTGATCTGTCTGGCAGTTACATGGACTCCTTATTACATCTGTTAAGGACTCAGGCTTCAAAGTTCAATATGGACTCTTAAACACTCAGTTTAAGACTCATCCGTCAAAGGCAATTGATTTCGGTGCACAACAATCAAGTAAAATGACAGCATGCTGGCAGGTTTGCGATGCTGTAGTAAATTGATCATATCTTACTGATTAAGACTCCGATTGATGCGATTCAAAAGGCCCTGGATTCCTAAGACACAGGTGAACAATTTTCGTGTTTTGAGAATACCGAGATTCGAAATTTATAAGGGTCATATGGATCGTTGAAGTAGACAACAGTGTGCTGATGGAAAGCTGATGGACAGATCTGCGCGACTGTGGTAAATCAACCTTATCTTTGTCGTACGAGCTCGAAAAGAGGTGATTCAAGATGATCTAAATATATAACAAACAAATAAAAAATGTTTGTCTTTTGAGTTCTTGCAAAATCCAGAGGTAAAATGGTCTAAATCAGTGTCAAAGTAAGTGTAACACTTCTGTTAAGCTTCTGCCGAGCGGAGACCAAGCCTCTGCCGCACGCGACCAAGCCTCTGCTGCACGCGACCAAGCCTCTGCCGCACACGACCAAACCTCTGTCGCACACGACCAAACATCTGCCGCACGCGACCAACCTCTACCGAGCAGCGACAACCTCTGTCGAGCCGCGACCAAACCTCTGCAGAGCCTTTGTCAAGCATTTGTCAAGCCACGATCATTTTTTTGTCGACCACTCAGACCAACTTCTGGCGACAACTCATACTTTGGCTCAGATTTTTGCGACCACCCTCTGTGGTACTGTTCACCACAGAGCCTCTGTGAAATCCGACAGAGCCTCTGTGGACTGAACCTCTGCGACCGAACCTCAGAGCCCATAGCGCAACGTCTTAGTTCTTGCTGTCAGCTTTGCGCACCTGTCGTATTTTCAACGGAACTCCCTCCTCGAAGCTCCAAATTTGATGAGTCCAGATGCGTTGGATTCCTAAGACACAGATGAACAATTCTCGTGTTTTGAGATTGGTCTGAATCGGTGTTCTTCTTGGTCAAAACCTCTACTAAAGTCAGTATACATCTGCTGGACAGAAAGTTGTGTTTCACAAAAATCATCATCAGAGCTCTGTCGGCACTACGAGCAACCTCTGCCGCACAACCTCTGCCGACCAACCTCTGTGGTACTGTTCACCACAGAGCCTCTGTGAAATCCGACAGAGCCTCTGTGGACTGAACCTCTGCGACTCAACCTCAGAGCCCGATTTTTGTTTACTTGCTGTCAGCTTTGCGCTGCTTCAGAAACATGCGCATAACTTTTGACTTGGTGCTCCAAATTACTCGATTCCAGTTGCATTGGAAAAATAATTCACAGACGCACGACTTTGATGTTTTGCGTTTTCTCAAATTATGTCTGCTGATATGCCGAAAACAGCTTCAAAGTCTGCTGTAAGGTGCTGGACCGAAAGCATTGCATTTAATTCATGCTCCTTCCGCTTTCAAGAACGGTGTTCTCATTGCTTCTACGTAATTCAGTGTAGGACCAGTACTTCAGATATGTTCAAATCAGAGTTTTTGGCCGGTAATTTCTAAACTCTGATCCCCCGCACCTTGTATTTTTTTTAAGTGGAATTATTTGTGTTGTTGGATATTCCTAACAAATGTGGAATCATCAAAGATGATTACCAACACTTTCTGATTCTTATAGGATATCTGATTTCAAATTGAGCTTAAATGAAATTTACTGCTCAATTTGAGGGGGAGAAAATAAATCAGATCTGACCATGTTCGTGTAAATGTAAAATTTCTAAACCTTTAAACTCATCATTTTTAGAGAAAGGCCATCTTTAGAATGATAAAACCTCTTTCAAATGGTCAAACCACTTCTACATGCTAAAATGCTTTATCTGCTATAGAAATTTGGATTTTAAATGCTTTTCTGAGACTTCAAAGAGTCAGTGTGTGGAACAATACAATCTTTAGGACAACAATTTTCACGGGATCAATGTGTGAGCATATATAGCACTTCTATAGATTCACTTAAACCTGTGTTTCCTACCCAAGAAGTAAACCTTGAGTGGTTGAGAGGTGAAGGGTCTACATCAAAGAGTGGGGGAGATAACTCATCTGAGTGTTTCTCATCGTGCTTAAGAGGTAAAATTTAAAAAGGGAGTTTGGTTAGATGTGAGCTACATGATAAAAAGAAAGAGGGTGTGAGAACAAAGTCAAAAGAAATATACAACTCTGCACTATCTTTTTCTGAGCCGGGCAAGCCACATTACTGATTTATCACGACTCTTTGGTGATTATCATTGAAACAGGCAATTAGCCCATGCCAACTCTTGAATTAACCCCACCAGCTACTCACTTCCTTCTCCACAAGGAACTGTTTCACTTTTCCACGGGGAAGCAACACATATGTTATCTGATCTTTCTTTGGAAGGTTAGATATTGAAAAGAAGGAAAGTTGCCCAACCTTCACACTTCACTCATGCACATTGAGTCTGTGGAAACCTGTTATGTCCAAACAGTTTACACACTTTTGAGCTTAATAGATAATATTCTATTTTCTTCCACACAATATCACGAATCTTTGTGATTCCACATGCTTATCTATGTGATATCGCCAAGAACAGTTTGAGAAGTTTATTTTTTAATTTACTTCAATGATAACTGGAAGTCCTATCAGAGCTTCATCATTGCCAACTCTGAGCATAGGCCACACAATTTTTTTAATTGTTGTGATAATAGTTGCTATTGTGCTTCTATGTTAGATGATTACCCCTGGTTACTTATTCTTTAATGCAGATTCTCATGAGCCGAATATGCTTGCTACTCAACCATCTTATCAGTTTATCTACCAACGACTATTACTCAAACTGGTTATACAAGCTTCCGCACTTTAAATCGTTCTCTGATTGTTTGAGTTTAATCTATGGGAGATAACTGGGATCTGAAAAGCAAAGCAACATTCAAGGGGGAGTATGCAACGATCAAGGGGGAGTTAAAGAAGAAATTGAAGCAACTGACATTGTGGAAGATCAGGAAAAGAAGACTCTCACAAGACTTGAAGATTGACACTCCAACGCCTCTAAAGAAAGCAAGGGGTAGACTACAAGATGATGCTTTCTTTATAAAACATTAGGGGGAGATTGTTAGCTTTATTAGCCCCTAATTTATATAAATGTTTTATAACGAATAGTGTCAAGGACTTATTTGTATTTGTTGAGTGTCAAGGGCTAAAATTGTAAATAACCAATTGTTGTATTTGTTAGCTTCAATCTTCCTAATCATAGAAGTATTTAGAAGTAGTGAAAAATAGGCTAAGTGAAGAAAGCCTCTTACAGAGGCTCTGCCGAACTTACCGAGAGATCAAGGTCGAGAAGCTACAAAAGCTAAAGAGGCGTCCTACAGAAGCTCTGTAATACACGCAAAGAAGACCAAAGACTCCGAATCCGGTGAAGACTGCTCTTCTGTGACACCCTAAAAACAGGGTCAACAAAAACTTCCATAAAACGGAAGAGTGATATAAATATACAATGCCAAAGCACGAGCTCACAAAAGTGGGAATACATAATACCTGTTTACCAACAAAGAGTTATATGAACATCTATGACAACTAACTAATCAAATCTCTACTATAGAAATAAGATTACAAAAATTGTCATAATTGGGTAAATTTAATCTTCTAATAATAGCATCTCCAAGTACCCCCCATGCTCACAAGTCTTCCTCTATGCCTTCTTAGGAATGGCACCACTATAACCTGTGACACATTTTAAACAAGTACAAGTGTTAGGCTTGAAAAGCCTAGTGAGTAAACATATAGCAAAGCATACAATTTATTTCATATACAATATTATCAACATGGTTATTCACAAATCGGACTCCATGGGAAACCCAAACATCAATCCGAGTTACATCATCTTTGAAGATATACCTTAGCGTCTACCTCCAAGGTAACGCCCCAAGGCCCGGCACATCGGGACTACCTATATGGTATAAATCCCGAAGGCGTGGATCGATACACAAACCCTCAAGGTAAGTGCCCAAGACTATACCTTCCCAATGCCTACTTAGAGATTCCTCCAATTTGTGAATACCAACAAACAACTACTCCAAGCAGTTCATAAAGCCATACATTTACTTCAATAAAACAGTCCAACTATTTCATTTAGCATATGATTTCTATACACATTAAAGTATCAACTACACACATACAACCAAGTAACGTTATGAGTTTATTGTAGCATAGTACATATTCCAATTCCATATGCAATTATTTCCATTATGTAGCATCCATTTCTGTCATTAAGACTCAGCTTAATTCATTAAGCTCCAAGCCCTAATATTTAAGTATAACCAATTTCAGTTGAATAGTATCATAATTTATACAATTCCAAGTAAATAAATGTCACATAACCTTTACTTCACTCTTTAAGCTCCTTGGAATCCCTTTTTAAAGAGACAAGAGCTTATTGACCCAAATATCACTTTAAGATGAAGTTGTTACAAGAATTCAAACAATATTGTGATTCATATATCAATTAAGCTCTTAAGTTCAGTTTACTCACCTTAGGAAATCTGCAGCAAACCACAAAAACCCTAAATGAAGTGGGTGAAGCTGATTCTTGAAGGAAGAGTAGGAACCTTGTAATATAATGATGTTGATCACCTTTCTACTCAGAGAATTCGACTGCTCAAACTTCAGTTTTTCAAAAGATAAGATAAAATCCCGAAACTCTTCTTTTTATACCTAAATAGGTCGGCAGCGATTGTGACATGGCGATAGTGACACTGTCACTATCGCCGGGGCACTATCGCCCACACCCCCAAACTCTCGGTACAGCTTGAGCGATTGTGACCATGCGATAGTGACACTGTCACTATCGCCCAAGGCATAATCGCCTGAATTCCAAATGTCTGAAAGATCAAACTTGCGGTACAAACCCGGCGATTGTGACAACCGCGATAGTGACATGGGCACTCTCGCCGGTCACTATCGCCCAAAGGGCACCAAGCCTCATTTGATCTACTTTTCGGCCCTTAACTAGATTCTAACGAGATGAAATTCTTGCTATAACAAAATAATACTTTAACATGTAATTATAAGTACAAAACTACACAAAACGAAATCCGGGGTGTTACAATTCTCCCCAACTTGAATAAAATTTCGTCCTCGAAATTTAAGGTTGTACGAACAGATGCGGATACCGGCGCTTCATGTCCTCCTCTGGTTCCCAAGTCACATTGGCACCCCTATGATGTTTCCATTGTACTTTAACCTTTGCTACCTCCTTGTGTCGAAGTTTCGTAACCACTCTGTCCAAAATAGTTTCGGGTTCCTCGGTACATCGGTTGTCATCTACCCGGATTTCTGACAATGGTATCACACTTTCTCCTTCCGCCAAGCATTTCCGTAGATAACACACATGGAATGTTGGATGTATTCCATCCATTTCCGGGGGTAAATCTAACTTGTAGGCTTGTAAACCCACACGCTCTAGAATAGTAAATGGTCCGAGAAAACGGGGACTTAACTTCCCGCGCTTTCCAAAACGAATCAGTCCTTTCCAAGGGGACACTTTCAACATCACTCTTTCTCCTACTTGAAACTCTATCGGTTTCCGTCTCTTATCGGCATAGCTCTTTTGTCGATCTTGGGCTGCTTTCAATCGTTCTCTAATCACCTTAACCTTATCAGCTGTTTCTTGTACAATTTCTGGTCCGGTAAATTGCTTTTCTCCCGCTTCTAACCAACACGCGGGAGTTCTACACTTTCTTCCATACAAGGCTTCGAATGGTGCTGCCTTCAAACTCGAGTGATAACTATTGTTGTAAGCGAACTCTACCAATGGTAGGTGAGTATCCCAACTGCCTCCAAAGTCTATTACGCACGCCCTCAACATATCCTCCAATGTCTGAATGGTCCTCTCGCTTTGACCATCAGTTTGTGGGTGATATGCCGTGCTCAAATTTACCCTCGTACCAAGTTCTTCTTGTAACGCTTGCCAAAATCTTGATGTGAACCGGCTATCCCGATCAGATACTATAGATACGGGCACTCCATGTCGTGAAACTACCTCATCAATGTAAAGCTTTGCCAACCTGTCCATTGGTAAAGTCTCCCGCATAGCTAAGAAGTGTGCACTCTTCGTCAACCGATCCACTATCACCCAAATGGTGTCGTGACCCTTCATAGTCTTTGGTAATTTAGTTACAAAATCCATTGTGATTTTCTCCCATTTCCACTCGGGGATTTCCAAAGGTTTCAACTCACCGTAAGGTAATTGATGTTGAGCCTTTACTTGCGAGCAAGTCGTGCATTGACCCACATACCGTGCCACATCTAACTTCATGACTGGGCCACCAATAATGTTGCTTCAAATCCCGATACATTTTAGTACTCCCGGGATGAATGGAGTATTTGGATTTATGAACCTCATCCATGAGTAGTTCCCTATTCCCACCGATCTTAGGTACCCACACACGCCCGTTGAACAGCTTAACTCCACGGCTATCTTCGATTAACAGTTGCCTTTGTTTCACCATTACCTCTTCCTTGAGGTTTTCTTCTTTTAGTGCTTCGGATTGTGCTATTCTAATTGGCTCTACTAAACTCGACACTATGTCAATTCTTGAGAGGTTGGCGCGTAAGCTTCCGCTATACTCCTTTCGACTCAAGGCATCGGCGACCACATTCGCTTTACCCGGGTGGTAAAGTAATTCACAGTCGTAGTCTTTGAGTAACTCCAACCATCTTCGTTGTCTCATATTCAGCTCTTTTTGGTCGAACACATGTTTCAAGCTCTTGTGATCCGTGTACAATATGCATTTCGTGCCGTATAAATAATGACGCCATAACTTCAATGCAAAAACGACCGCGGCTAATTCCAAATCATGCGTAGGGTAGTTCTTTTCATGCACCTTAAGTTGTCTCGAGGCGTAAGCAATTACCTTTCCCCGTTGCATTAACACACACCCTAAGCCCATCTTAGATGCATCGCTATAAACCACGAAATCTTCCGGTCCCTCGGGTAAGGAGAGAATTGGCGCTTCACACAATTTCTTTTGGAGGGTGCGAAATGCCTTCTCTTGCACATCGGTCCAAACAAAGTTCACATTTTTCCGCGTTAATGCCGTCAATGAGGATGCAATCTTGGAAAAATCTTGGATGAACCTCCGGTAGTAACCCGCCAATCCTAAGAAACTTCGGATTTCTCCTGGACTCTTGGGCGGTTCCCAATTCATCATCGCCTCAACTTTGGATGGATCCACCTTCACCCCATCCCGAGCAATTACATGACCCAAAAATTGGACCTCTTTCAACCAAAAGTCGCACTTAGAGAATTTTGCGTACAGTTTTTCTTTTCTCAACACTTCTAACACCTCTCGTAGATGCAATTCATGTTCTACTTCATTCTTAGAGTATACCAAAATATCATCTATGAAAACAATCATTGTTTTGTCAAGAAAAGGTCGGCACACCCGATTCATCAAATCCATAAATACTGCTGGTGCATTTGTCAGCCCGAACGGCATTACCAAAAATTCATAATGGCCATACCGCGTTCGGAACGCTGTCTTTGGAACGTCGCCTTCCTTAACCTTCACTTGATGATAACCAGAACGTAAATCGATCTTTGAAAAACATCCCGCCCCGTGAAGTTGGTCGAATAAATCATCGATTCTAGGAAGTGGATATTTGTTCTTCACCGTTACTTTATTCAACTCCCGGTAGTCTATGCACATGCGCATAGTGTCGTCCTTCTTCTTTACAAATAAAACCGGCGCTCCCCAAGGAGATGAACTCGGCCTTACGAACCCCTTCTCCAAAAGTTCTTGAAGTTGTGCCATCATTTCTTGCATCTCGGACGGAGCCAATCGATAAGGAGCTCTAGCTATGGGGGCTGCCCCCGGCACCAAGTCTATCTTAAATTCCACCTGGCGCTCTGGTGGTAAACCCGGTAATTCTTCCGGAAATACGTCTGGAAACTCGCGCACCACTCTTACATCTTCCATCTTCTTTTTCTCTAACTTGGCATTGATAACATAAGCAATAAACGACGCACACCCTTTGATTAAACATTTCCGGGCCTTCAACATTGTAATAATTGGTATCTCCCCCTTCCTTCGTTCCCCATAGACAATCACGTGACCCCCGTCCGGAGAAGGTAGGCGAATTAATTTCTTGGCACATAAGATTTCAGCTCGGTTTGCGGATAACCAATCCATTCCAATCACCACGTCAAATCCTCCAATCTCTATCGGCATTAAATCAATTAAGAATTTCCTCCCTTCAATTTCAATTTTGCAACCCCGCAAAATATCTCGAACTAAAACCTGACCACCATTGGCTATTTCTACCACTAGGGCTTCGTCTAAACATTTAGTGGGCATAGATAACTTTTGACAAAAAGGTATCGACATAAAAGAAAAACTTGCACCCAAATCGAATAATACACGCGTAGGTACGGAGTTTAGAAGAAACGTACCCGACACTACGTCTGTCGAAGTCTTTGCCTCCTCGGTTGTCATCTGAAAAGCTCTTCCCTTCACTTTCGGTGGCTCCGTCTTGGGTCCCCCACTTCCACTTGACTTTAACTTTGGGCAATCCCTTTTTATGTGACCTGCTTCGCGACATTCAAAACAAATCAGTCCCTTCGTGGGGCAATCCCTTCCAAAATGTCCACTCTTTCCACACTTGTAACACCCTTGCGGGTTCGAGTATGATTGGGTACTACAAGAACCAACGTGGTGTTTCCGGCATTTACTACACCACCTTGCGTCTCGACGGTTATCCCCGCCCCGATTTCCGGTAACCTGCCTTTGTTGTCGAATGGGTCCCGACGGTCCTTCCCATTTCCTTTTCTCACTTGCTTGACCACTTTCCAACTTTCCTTGAGTTAAATCGTCTTCCACCAACAACGATTCCTCAATTGCTTCTTGTACGGTTGTCACCTTGGCATTCCTCACGGCTGTCTTCATCTCGGCGGGCAATCCCCGTTGATACGCTTTTATTTTCATTTTCTCATCGGGAGCCAGATGTTCTACCAAACTTAACTTCTCAAGAAACTTTTTCGAATAGTCGTTCATTGACGTTTTCCCTTTCTTCAATCCCCGGAACTCTTCTTCAATCTTGTCTAGGGCCCTTTCACTACAATACTTGTCGAGAATCTTCTTTTTAAACAAAGGCCACGAAAGTTGAGTCAACAATTCTGGCGTGAGAGACGAACGGGTGAGATTCCACCAAGTAAGAGCCTCACCTCTAAGAAGATGAGAAGCAAATTTAACTCGTTGGGAATCTTCGCATTCACTAGCCTCGAACGCCATTTCCATCTCTCTGATCCAATACATACATTGAACTGGGTCGGTAGTTCCGGCGAATTCCGGTGGTTTACAACCAAGGAAGGTCTTATACGAACACCCCCTTTCTCTTCTCCCATCACGCACATTTGATGGCTCTCGTGTAGTTATTCTATCCTTTAGACCGCCCGACCCATTCCCTGCATTATCCCCCACTGTCTCAATGCGTCGATGACTTTGATCCCAGTCCTCTAATAATTTCATGAACAGCTCTTTCTGTTGATCCATGGCAGAAGTCATAGCTTGAAGCATACTATCCTTCAGTCGGTTTTCAAGAGTATTATCCTCCACTACAGGATTGGAGGTGCCTGCGTGGATTCTCGATACAAGTTCCGGTCCACCACCTATGAGGGGTGGTCTCGGAGGACTTCCAGCCGCTTCTTCGTTAGCCAGTCGATCGGCAGTAGATTCAGTTGCAGCTTGACCGTCCAGTGTTGATTGGAGTTGACCGCGCGTATTCACCATCTCAGTCTGTCAAACATGCGAGAATTTTGGTAAGGAATAGACTAAAGTTGTGTACTCATACATTCACTAATCATCATAATAATAGTATTAAAGTATACTTACGTAACAACGCATTCATAATAGCATTAGCTAGGTGAAATTATGAACATGTCATACACAAGCATTCTCGTTACCGTCATCATAAGTCTTAATAAATGAAATTCCACAACTTCCTAACACTCTCCCATCCTAAGATATCTACCCCGTATAAAGGTTTGTCATTGACACTATCTCAGCTTAAGTCTAGGCATACTATAATTAACACCTAGTTCACTTTAACTAGAGCTCTGATACCAACTTGTGACACCCTAAAAACAGGGTCAACAAAAACTTCCATAAAACGGAAGAGTGATATAAATATACAATGCCAAAGCACGAGCTCACAAAAGTGGGAATACATAATACCTGTTTACCAACAAAGAGTTATATGAACATCTATGACAACTAACTAATCAAATCTCTACTATAGAAATAAGATTACAAAAATTGTCATAATTGGGTAAATTTAATCTTCTAATAATAGCATCTCCAAGTACCCCCCATGCTCACAAGTCTTCCTCTATGCCTTCTTAGGAATGGCACCACTATAACCTGTGACACATTTTAAACAAGTACAAGTGTTAGGCTTGAAAAGCCTAGTGAGTAAACATATAGCAAAGCATACAATTTATTTCATATACAATATTATCAACATGGTCATTCACAAATCGGACTCCATGGGAAACCCAAACATCAATCCGAGTTACATCATCTTTGAAGATATACCTTAGCGTCTACCTCCAAGGTAACGCCCCAAGGCCCGGCACATCGGGACTACCTATATGGTATAAATCCCGAAGGCGTGGATCGATACACAAACCCTCAAGGTAAGTGCCCAAGACTATACCTTCCCAATGCCTACTTAGAGATTCCTCCAATTTGTGAATACCAACAAACAACTACTCCAAGCAGTTCATAAAGCCATACATTTACTTCAATAAAACAGTCCAACTATTTCATTTAGCATATGATTTCTATACACATTAAAGTATCAACTACACACATACACCCAAGTAACGTTATGAGTTTATTGTAGCATAGTACATATTCCAATTCCATATGCAATTATTTCCATTATGTAGCATCCATTTCTGTCATTAAGACTCAGCTTAATTCATTAAGCTCCAAGCCCTAATATTTAAGTATAACCAATTTCAGTTGAATAGTATCATAATTTATACAATTCCAAGTAAATAAATGTCACATAACCTTTACTTCACTCTTTAAGCTCCTTGGAATCCCTTTTTAAAGAGACAAGAGCTTATTGACCCAAATATCACTTTAAGATGAAGTTGTTACAAGAATTCAAACAATATTGTGATTCATATATCAATTAAGCTCTTAAGTTCAGTTTACTCACCTTAGGAAATCTGCAGCAAACCACAAAAACCCTAAATGAAGTGGGTGAAGCTGATTCTTGAAGGAAGAGTAGGAACCTTGTAATATAATGATGTTGATCACCTTTCTACTCAGAGAATTCGACTGCTCAAACTTCAGTTTTTCAAAAGATAAGATAAAATCCCGAAACTCTTCTTTTTATACCTAAATAGGTCGGCAGCGATTGTGACATGGCGATAGTGACACTGTCACTATCGCCGGGGCACTATCGCCCACACCCCCAAACTCTCGGTACAGCTTGAGCGATTGTGACCATGCGATAGTGACACTGTCACTATCGCCCAAGGCATAATCGCCTGAATTCCAAATGTCTGAAAGATCAAACTTGCGGTACAAACCCGGCGATTGTGACAACCGCGATAGTGACATGGGCACTCTCGCCGGTCACTATCGCCCAAAGGGCACCAAGCCTCATTTGATCTACTTTTCGGCCCTTAACTAGATTCTAACGAGATGAAATTCTTGCTATAACAAAATAATACTTTAACATGTAATTATAAGTACAAAACTACACAAAACGAAATCCGGGGTGTTACATCTTCTAAGGACCAAACCGCAGAACCTCTGTGGCACTTCACAGAGCCTATGCGGTCTTCAACAAAGACTTCAAAGATATTTATACTATCTTGCTACTGTTCCTGGACCTGTTCATCAACTTGCATGGCAACGTACCCTTTCCAACTTCAACATGTCAAAATCTGAGTGGACCCAATAGGGCTTAGTACATAATAGACGTCTGCTGCATTAAATACAATACATCACATCCAACTGTTCATGCCATCCTTCCAACTATTCATACCGCCCGTTCTGAATAGTAGCTCATGCTTTATGGTCCCCTTTGAGTAGTATAAAAGGAAGACTCATGTTGAGTTCTTCCTAATCAAGAATCAAGAAATATAAAAACAAGAAAACAAGAGAGAAAAACATCACAAGAACACACAGCTTAAACACTTTAAGAGTCATATCTGTTTTAAAGCTTTGCTTACTCACTGTTCTTAAATCTGTTCTTGATATATATATATTCATTAAACTTTGAGATATTATTTCCTGTTCACTGTTTATTTATATTGTGTTCTAAATCTATCAAACATATCTATTAGTTCTTCAAATACGCTTCCGCATCAAACATAAACTCGAACTAATAGATCTGACAATCTTGTATAAGCAAACCGGGAACCAACAATTGGTATCAGAGCAAAGCTTGATTTTCAATATCAAGTGATCCTCTTTATTACAAGATTGGTGATAGACATCATTCCTCTTTTAACCTATTCCTCATTTCTAGGTTAAAACTCCATTAAAGTGTACTATGGGAACTGTTCAAACCCAGAAAACTTTCCAGATCATCAGACTCATACTCTTTAATCATACTATCTTTTCAGAACCTTAACAATGACAAATACAAACAACTTCTTTACTGCTGGTTCACTCACCAAGCCTCCTACTCTCCTACGAGATGAGTATCCTCAATGGAAAATAAGAATGGTTCATTTCTTTGAGGGTACTGAAAAAAATCTAGTACAATATCTTTACAACCTTCCTCCTGTTCCCATGATAATAGTACTACGTGTACCAGCTACTGCTGAATCTCCTGAAATCCCTGAACATCAAAAACCGAAGCCAAAAGAAGAATGGTCAAATGAAGATAAGGCAGAAGATGAAGTTGCACAGAAAACAAAAAGAATCTTGATAATGGCTATCCCCAACGAACTTTTTCAATCCTTAGATGTATGCGAAACTTCGCACGATCTTTGGAAAGAATTAGAAAGACAATTGGAAGGGGGTGCTAAAACCCAGAAGAACCGAAGGGCACAGTACATAAATGAATATCATGCATTCAGAGCCTCTGCAATAGAATCTCTGCAAACGACGTACGACAGGTTCAACTCTCTCATAAACAAATGCAGAATGTCTGGCATTCACAGAACCTAGGAAGAAAATAAAGTCATGTTTCTAAAGAGCCTGAATGATGAGTGGCTTCAATTATCTATGTCTTTACAAACAAACCAAGATCTAGACTCATGGACACTCTCTGATCTCTATGGAACACTACCTGCACAAGAGCCTCAAATAGCACAGGCTAAAACACTAACCATTGCACCATACGCATTGATTAGTAAATCGACAGAGGCTAAAGAAAGACCGAGAAATGAGAGAGCAACAGAGGAGAAGAAAAAGGAGAAGAAGAAAATGGTAATGGTTGATAGCGAAGAAGACGAGCTGATAGAGGAAGAAATAACTCTCGCGTCATTAGCTAAATCATTGGCTCTATTGACAAAAGAGTTCAAAGGTAACCAAAGAAATTTTGGAAATGACAGATATAGCAGAGACAACCAGAGAGATAGAAGAGATGATGGAAGAAGAGAAGAATTAAGTGACCAACAGAGGTCAGACTACAGAAGTGACCAACAGAGGTCGAACGACAGAAACTACAGAGAAAATGACCGACAGAGGTCAGATGACAAGGTAGGCCACACACAAGAATGCTACAAATGTGGTAAGCCTGGTCATTACGCAAACGAATGCCGAACAGAGAAAGGTGGAGATCAACAGAAGTCCGACGATCGATCTGGAAACACTTCTCAAGGTTGTTTCAACTGCGGCAAGCCAGGCCATTTCGCAAAAGAATGCAGAAGTAGACAAAATCGCCCACAGAAGGACTCAGCTTTTTACAAAAAGAAGGCTGAATATTATGCGCAAAAATCCCTAATGGCGAACAAAGGGCATTCTGAAGCAAACAAGGAGGACTTCGAGTCAGACTCTACCTCTGATGATGAATTCACCACCAATGCCCTGTTCTGTGGCATGGCAGAAGTCGACTCCGACACTGACAATGAGGTATCCATTTCAAACTCTACCTCTTGTACTAAATCAGTAGATAATGATTCAATTAAACTTAACATTGAACTGATTGAACTAAAAGAGATAAATGAAAGCATTCAAAAAGGACTCACTTTTAATGAGAGAGAAGTAAGGCTTCTCACTCAAGAAAAAGCCAAAAATTTTGAAGAAAAGGAAAGAGTAGAAAAATATTGGAGAAATAATATAGATCCTTTAAAAAGGCAAATTTCTGAATTAACCTCTGCTTTAAAAATCAAAACAAAAGAGCTTTCAGTTTCTAGGAGTGAAACAACTGACATAAGAGCTCTCAAAGAATACTTTCAAAAAGAGAGAGAAGTACTTTGGCAAGATCTACTCAGAAGAGAAGTTTTACTTAAAAACTATAAAGATGCACAGAAGGTGTATGAGAAAGTAAACTCACAAATAGGAAGACGAGGTATAGGGTACGATGATATTACTCTAGGTGTTGAAGGCAAAAGACTCAATCCTCTGTCTTCTCTGTTTGTGATAGAAAAAACAAATAAACCAATTTTTCCAAACTTACTCTCTGTAAGTAAAAGGGTTAAAATCTCTGAAGAACCTCACTTGAGGAAACATACGAAGATGATCAGTGTGTGGTTTGA
This sequence comes from Saussurea involucrata, assembly GCA_033807775.1. Classification (NCBI taxonomy): domain Eukaryota; kingdom Viridiplantae; phylum Streptophyta; class Magnoliopsida; order Asterales; family Asteraceae; genus Saussurea; species Saussurea involucrata. The sequence goes on along the minus strand of CM066327.1, from coordinate 90,292,790 downwards.
AAACACAGATTCATCATCTTCAACCTCTGTCAATAGAGGAATCAAACCAAAGAAATATCTGAAAACACAAGATCATATTGGTATCTTTAAGTTTGGTAAACCAGAGACTCAAACACAGGTCGCTTTTGTCTATATGATAGATGTCAAAAAGAAATTATCTGCAAAAGCTCCTGAGTTTAAACCCATCTTTTCAGAAGAAAATCTTAAAAGATCAATTGAAAAAGAAATTTTGGAAGTTTTGAAATCAAATGTTTTAGAAAATCTCTGTACATCTTCTATAGATCAAATTCTCGCTGAAGAGATCTCATCTGAAACCTCTGCCATCTATGAAAGTTTTTCTACAAAGGAAGAAAACTCGTACGATACATGCTCAGAAAATCCAGCCTCTGTCGAAGGAGATGACTCAACCTCTGTATATGTGGACGATTCATCTTCTGACGACTCAGAGACTGATTCTAAATCAGGGATAATTCACTGTGACACAGAGGATGTTAAATTCTCCTCTGAGGTTCTTAACAAAACAATTTCTCCAAAAGAGAAAATCACAGAGATACCTATCTGTCCAGATTTTCTCAAAATGTGTATACAAGTCAAAACCTCTACAGAGCTTGATAATTTGAAAAAGGCCTCTGAAAATCCTAAAAGCTCAAAATTTTCAAAACCTTTAAGTCATGAAGCTAACAAATATCTTTCCTCTGTGACAGTGAAGACAAACGTTCACCACAGAAGAGACTCACAGAAGGCAGGACCTAAACAAGATTTTTGCAAACAACATTCTAGTATTCATAGATCTTCTTGTAATAAGAAATCAAATGTTAAGAAAAAGAATGTAATGCCTTTGTGGCTCAGTTCAATGAATTCAATGAAAAGTTCAAACAAATCACGTCTCATATTAAATACTGTCATTGTTTTGATCTTATGTTCAAATTGAAAAATCACTTCTCAAGTCCAGATTGCTTACTCTCCACTAAAATTCAAACTCCAAAGTCAAAACCCAGAGAGAAACAATCTGATCTTTCTACAAAAGATAAAATGTATTTCAAGAATGCTAAGGCAAACTTAAAAAATTCTAACAATATTGGACCCATATGGATATGGGTACCTAAGTCTCTGTGATTGTCCTACAGAAGCGGTGTGTGCCAATTTGGTATCTTGACTCCGGATGCTCAAGGCACATGACTGGCAATAGAAGTTTACTATCCACGTACAAAGAAACACACAATGGTGGATCTGTAACTTTTGGAGACAACAAAAAGGGACACATCAAAGGCTATGGAGTCATACAGAAGGAAAACGTCTCTGTATACAAAGTTGCATATGTGAATGGCCTTAAACACAACCTACTCAGTGTAAGTCAACTCTGTGATACAGGATTTGATGTCTTGTTCAGAAGAACTTTCTGCTATCTGCAAAGTGAAGACACAGGAATGGAACTTCTACGAGCCAAAAGAAAAGGTGATCTGTATCTAATGAACTTTTGTTCAACAACCAAGGACAAAGTTTGCCTTGTAGCTTACGAAAGTAAAGAAGCCTGGTTATGGCATAACAGGTTCTGTCACTTGAACTTTCACACCTTGGATAAACTGGTCAAACTTGAAGTAGTTAAAGGTTTGCCTAATGTTAAATTTAATAAGGATCACTTATGTTCTGCCTGTGAAATGGGAAAACTCAGAAGAGCTTCCCACAGAGGCAAAACAGATGTGTCTTGCACTAGGCCTCTGTACATGCTTCATGTCGAACTTTGCGGTCCCATTGCCATATAGAGCCTAGGTGGCAAGAAATACATACTTGTCTTAATTGATGAGTACTCGCGTTTCACATGGGTTGAATTTATTCGAAAGAAATCGGATGTTCCAATCATCTTGATTAATCTAATGAAAAGAATCCAAGTTCTTTATGAATGCAGAATACAAAAGTTAAGAAGTGACAATGGCACATAATTTAAAAACTCTGTCATTGAAGCCTATCTTTCTACAGAAGGAATATCACAGAACTTCTCTGCCGCACGCACTCCACAGCAGAATGGCGTAGTCGAAAGGAAGAATCGAACGCTCGTGGAGGCCGCAAGAACTATGCTATCAGCATACGGATTACCGATGAACTTTTGGGCAGAAGCAATTTCTACCGCTTGTTACACACGGAATCGGTCAACCATTGTGAAAAGACACATCAAGACTCCTTACGAACTGATCAACAAAAGGCGGCCAAACATCAAGTTTTTCCATGTGTTTGGATGTAAATGCTTTGTTTTAAACGACAGAGATTCCAGAGGAAAGTTTGAAGTAAAGGCTAACGAAGGAAAATTCATTGGATACTCTGCCACTTCCAAAGCCTACAGAGTATACCTTACAAGATCTCGCAAAATCGTAGAAAGTATCAATGTTTCTTTTGATGATTCATTCCAGATGACTTCTGAGCAAATCAGTTCAGAACTCGAACTTAAAAGAGAAACCTCTGGCATCTCGCAAACGAAAGAAGACTTGAATCTTCTATTTTTAGAGATGTTCCACGATGACATTGATCCTTCTGTTGGAACCATCAGAGTTTCTGAAGAACCATCCTCTGTTGGACAAAATCCTACAGGTATGACTCTAACTGGTCCAAATAATGCTTCATCTTCTTCTATAAATACTACAGATGCAAATGCCGAAGAAGAAAATACAGAAGATGAAACATCAAGAAAAACGACCACAGAAGCTGCTGAAAACAAACTCCACAATCCACAGAAGAACTAATTACAGAGGAAATTGAGGACCAAGACTATACGTCCTCAGAGGAACAAACTCCACCACCACTCATACCAATTATTCCACAAATGGTAGAATCTTCTACCAAGGTAAGAAGAACGACATAGGCTATACAAGAAGAAGATCCACAAGAAGCTTATGAAGAAAGGTTCGATGACATTGATGACCATCTTCCACGCACCACTCAGTGGACAAAAAGCCATCCTCCAAGCCAAATAATTGGAGAACCTTCTGACTCAGTAAAAACCAGGTCTGCCACTGCTAATTTTTGTTTCTTTACAAATTTTATTAGTGTGATAGAACCAAAGAAGATTTCTGAAGCACTAGATGACCCAAACTGGGTAGACGCCATGCAAGAAGAACTTCTGCAGTTTGAGTGTAACAGAGTATGGACTTTAGTACCTCTGCCACGAGGGAAACAGGCCATTGGGACTAAGTGGGTCTACAGAAATAAGAAGGATGCAGATGGAGTGGTCATCAGAAACAAAGCACGATTGGTGGCCAAGGGTTATAGACAAGAAGAAGGCATAGATTACGATGAGACTTTTGCTCCTGTCGCACGGCTCGACGCAATAAGAATATTCTTAGCCTTCGCAGCCCACAGAGGTTTTAAAGTCTATCAGATGGACGTAAAATCAGCTTTTCTCAACGGTGAAATCCAAGAAGAGGTTTACGTAAATCAGCCACCAGGGTTTGAAAGCTCAAAATTGCCAAGACATGTATACTACCTTGAAAAGGCTCTGTACGGACTGAAATAGGCTCCAAGAGCATGGTACGAACGACTTTCTACCTTTCTTCTAGTCAATGGCTACGACAGAGGTACAACAGATACTACCTTATTCTATAAACGTAAAAACAGTGAAATAATGCTTGTACAAATCTATGTGGACAACATAATTTTTGGGTCTTCTAACACAGAAGGGTGCAAAAGTTTTGAAAAACTCATGCAAAGTGAGTTTGAAATGAGTATGATGGGAGAACTAACATTCTTCCTCGGACTCAAAGTCAAACAAACATCAGAGGGAATTTTTATAAATCAGGCCAAATATGTCTCTGACATTCTTTTCAAGTATAGCCTCTCTGATACGTCTGCAATGAAAACTCCAATGGCCACTGGAAATAAGTTATCCTTAGATCCATATGGCATCTCTGTAGAATGCACTCTCTACAGAGGCATGATTGGATCTCTGTTATACTTAACTGCAAGCAGACCTGACATTATGCATGCCACATGTCTTTGTGCACGTTATCAAGCTAATCCAAAGAAATCACACTATGATGCTGTGAGAAGAATCTTTAGATATCTAAAGGGGACCAAAAATCTCGGTCTCTGGTATCCACAGAACTCTGGTTTTAGTCTTAAAGCTTATACAGATTCAGACTATGGAGGATGCATGCTCGACAGAAAAAGTACCTCTGGGAGTTGTCAATTCCTAGGTGGTAAACTAGTCAGTTGGACCTCCAAGAAGCAAAATTGTGTCTCAACATCCACTGCAGAAGCTGAATACGTTGCTGCTGCAAGCTGTTGTTCTCAGGTTCTATGGATGAAGACTCAGCTGAAAGACTACGGCCACATCCTATTCAAAATACCCATCTTCTGTGATTCCAAAAGTGCCATTGCTATCTCTGCCAATCCTGTGCAACACTCAAAAACCAAGCATATCGATATAAGATACCATTTCTTGAAACATCATGTTGAATACGGTACAATCGAGATGCATTTCGTGCCCACAGAATACCAACTCGCGGACTTATTCACCAAAGCTTTAGACGAGAAAAGATTCAATTTCTTGGTGGGTAAGTTAGGAATGATCAATATGACGTGAAAATCCTCTGTAAGTATAGCTTTATTTTCTGTAAATATGTATATATTTCTAATTATTTTTGCTTTAATTAATTTATTTCTGTATGTATGTTCTCAATCTTAAATAGTTCTTAAAATCACAGAGCTTCTGTAAGTCTACTCAGAACCTCTGATAACCCCTACAGAACCTCTGAAAAAAATTGACCTATGTTCTATGCAAAACTTATCATTCTTTGATCCAAGCATAGGTCAAGAGGGAGCAAAAGGAAATTACTTAATCTACAGAGGTGATTAGATCAAGGGGGAGCAAAAAGGGACCCTGAAATGATCTACAGAGGTAAAACTTTCAAGGGAAAGCCAAAGAAGAATGTCAATGAATCTATATCGACAGAAGTCAGACATCACTGCCGAGAAAAGAAGAACCAAAAGGTATGTCTCTCGCACAAAAGGTTTTTGAAAACAGTTTTCTAGGACACGAATTGTCAAATATGTCCTAAATATACTGAGAATAACATTTCAAAAATCAAAAGCTCAAAAAGTTTCATAAAATCCGAATTAGGAGAAATTTAAGATTATAGAGCTTCTGCTGAGCTCAACAGAGGTTCTGCCAGAAATATGCTCTGTGATCACAAATTAACCCTCTATCGATCTTTTGGAAAGTTATCTCGGAAACCGAATACATACACCATGACCTTCACGAACAAAACTTTTTTCATAACAGTTTTCTCGGACACCAACTTTCAAATATATCCGAAAAACATCTCTTAAAACAGATCAAAAATTGGATGATCAGAAAATTTAATAGAATTTTTGTTATGAGATTTTTTCACTCATAGAGCTTCTGCTGGCCCTCACAGAGCTTCCGCAAGTTCCAACAGAGCCACAAAACCTCTACGAGTAAAAAAAAAACTCTTAACTAAAAATCCTATTGATCCTCTCCAATGCCTTTACAAACGTTTTGGTTAAAGAAGAACCCCACATAAGTCATGATAACAATGAGATATATGAGAAAGGGATAGACATCAAAGATTTTCAAGATCACAGAGCTTCTGTAAACCACAGAAGTTCTGTCAATCTGTTACTTGGGCATTTCTGTAGTAATAACGGTTACTTTTACTGAGAGTGAATCTCATGTGGCTAAGAACAACCCCACGCGCCTAGCATTAATGGGCCGCGCACGACGTCCTGTCATCCTCTGACATGGCCTACGTGTCCCATTTTTATTGGGCGTAAATGGAACGTTTTATGTGGAAAGTTGAACCCACCGTTCTAACTTGAGTACGGATTCCAAATTTTAATCCATTGCCATATATTTTACTCTTTCAAAATCTACCATTTTACCCTTCTATAAAAACCAAGCTTTCCCACTCATAAACTTTTTACAAACCCTCATTCTTCTCCTGCGAAACCCTGCAAAAACCTGCAAGTATCTTATTCTCATTACCAATAGCTTCATTTTCTCAAGCTATCTCCCCTGCACACTCTCCGGCGAACTGACCAGAACATTCACCTGCTCATTCTGAACATTCAGAAAACTCCAACCTTGCCCAAAATTTTGAACTAGAAGATTCCGGCGATTCAGCAGACTTTGCTCCGACCACACATCTTCAAGACTTCATAGCAAAGGATCATTTCGAAAAGATACTACCAATCAAATCCAACAATTGCTATTTGGTCCCCTCACCCACTGCTTTCGGCGAAGCCCATGCCATTCTTCTAAACATAATGGAAAATCATATCCTCTTCCCTTTACTCTCAAGAACCCCAAAGAAAATTCCAGTTAGATATTTGAACCAGTTTTGGCAAAGTTGCCGATTTGATAAAGATGATTCTCTTATCAAAGGATACATTTCAAGACTCGACAAATCTGAGCATCTGGAAATCAAGTTCAATAGAACAATGTTCTCACTTGAATTCAACCTACCAACAAGGGGTCTTCTTGGATTGAAGAAGTATGCAGAGCAACCAACAGACGACGAGATCTGTCGTTTCCTAGAAATGCTTGGGTACAACACACCACTGAGGAAGAGAAATGACTACCGCAGAGGCAGATTACCACCTCTGTGGAACACCTTGTTCTCAATTCTTAACAGATGCCTGACAGGGAAGATAGGCAGTATTGACCAGAGCTCACATCAGATATTAACCATCATGTATGGGGTTTACTATGATCTCCCACTGGATTACGCGACCATAATGATGCAAGAGATCATTAACAGCATCGACAGAAAGAACAACACAAGAAGGGTCAAAGAGAACGATCCTAAGTTTCTACCACCTCTGCAATTCCAAAGAATACTGGGAGTTTTGTTCGAACCTCTGTTGCTGATACAGAAATGGCCAATGGAAGGGCCAATTCCCAAACAGTTCCCAATGAACAAAAATATTCCCACTGATCATGTAGATGGCTACACACACTGCAGACCTTTGTCAAAGAAACTTCTGAAGTATGCCTCGGATAAAACCCTTAAAAAGGAGTATATACGCGATCATAGAACTCCTAAACCGAGTCCTATGACACCCCCGCGTTTAGGTGTCCCTCTAGGAACAATGATTGCAGAACCTCTTTCCACTCAAGAAGAAAAAGATCACAAATTAGCAAAACACATGGCTATTCAACTTAGGTTCATAGCCAAACATGTGCAGAGCTCATGGGAAAGAAGTCTTCTTCAAAATCTTTTGCCTCTACTCCAAAATCAAAAAGGAGGAAAACTGCAGAAGGCACCTCTACAAGCGCTGCAGAAGATCAACCTTCACCTCCTCATGCCACAGAAATTGGCTCCTCTGCTCCTCCCTCCTCTCCAAAACTAAAGAAGAAAAGAAAATCGAAAACTACAGAGGAAGGGGCACCAAAACCTAAGAGGAGGAAAACCAAAAAGAAGCATGGTAAATCACTTGAGAAATTGGTTACCATAGAAGAGGAAGCAATCACAGAAGAAAGAACTGCAGAAGAAGAAGATGCAGAAGTAGAAATGACAGAAGAGGGATATCAATCGCCCCATCAATCCCCAGATCGATTTGCTCACCAAGGAAACGTAAACGATTTCCTACAGAACCCTGACATTGCCAACACTTTAAATACATCAGGGTGGACGACACAACCTCTCGACCACCACTCCCCAGAAAAACAATACTTCTCTATTTCCGGCATTGACACACATCTGCAAGAAGATGATCAAACACCCAGAGATCAATCAGCTGAGACACCTATTATTCTACAGAACCCCTTCATTCAGCAAGGATTGGACGTTCACAGAAGGAGTCCAAGCCCAGCTTCAGAAGAAATAGGACAAACAGAAACTCAGTGGAATAAAGATGAAGTAACAGAGACAAGAATGGAGGTCTCAGAGGTAGATTCAGAAGAAGAAGAAGTTGTCTGGATACGAAAAGGTCTCTATCATCCACGTGTCATGAGGTTATACGGCTCTCATCAAATGTATGACTTCTTAGGCACAGAGCAAGGAACTTCAATAGAGGATAGGGTAGAAACATCTGGAGGAAAAGAAAATGTAAAAGAAAAGGATGTCGAAGATGAAGAAGGCACACATCCCTCACCCCCTCCCAGTGCAACCCACACATCTAACTCCGCAGGTCTAGCTGCAGAAGGAGTTATTGAAAAAGAGCAACACAGCTCGATCCAAACCCAACCCTTCCAGCCAGAAGTCACTCTTTCGACTTCTGCGCCCACAAAAACCGGGGAATCCATTCCTAGGGAGTCTCCTCAAAGAGACTCACCTATAGTTCGTGATCAATCGCCCAGATCACACTAGAACACCCTACAGAGGAATTCGTTTCCTCTACCACGCACGAAATAGGGCCAACCCTTCTTTCAGAAAGAAGTAGTGAGCACAACGACGAAGAGACTCTAGACAAGTCTCTGAGTCAACAGAAGGATAATCTAGTACCCACCTCTGAAGTGGATCTAGACAATGTCGTTCACAGAACTTCTGTAGAGTTTGAAGCACTAGATGCTTCTGCTCGAAGATCAGATGGAAATCCTTCCACCCCCAACGTACAAACAAGGGTGAACGAAGGTGTCCCAGGAACAGGGACTCACTCTGGAGACGAATGTGTTCCTCCAGAGGTTACACCAGGGACACAAGTATCAAGGGATGAGTTCCAAACCCTTGTCACCTTTGTGAACCAAACCATGAAAGAGTTGCAAAGCTCTTTCACATCTTTTGCAGAGAAAACATCAACGGCCATGCTGAATCTAAACACCAAAATGGACAATCTATCCACAGAGGTGAAAACAGCCATCACAGAGATGAAATCTTCTGCTCAACCAACTGCCATAACTACAGCCACTTCTGCTGCTAAAGATTTTGGAATAGCTGCAACTTCTGCATTCAAGGAATCAGTAAAACATTTCCTTGAACAAATGAACAAGCAATCCAACAAATCACAGAGCATCACACCTGCAGAACTACAGAAGGCTCTGCAAAATGTTCAAGAAGAGGCAATGCGCAACACTACAATAATGCAGCCAAAAAACTACATGACCAGAGCACAACTAACAGAGCTCGGCCAAAATGTCATATACCAGGTTACTGAAGTCATTGTCTCCTTCACTACTGCAAATGCCAACTACGTCAAAGAGTTCAGAAAAAATGTCGGCAAAATGCGCTTCAACACAGAAGCAGAGCATGCAACTCTATTCGGCCTCTGTGATGATTTATGTGCGAAGTTGATGGCCGCATGAGCAGAACTACCAAAGAAACCCAAAGCTTCCTGTAGAGCAGAGGGTACTTCTGATAAAAGTCAGGATGATTCTGATGATGACCATCCTGGTCCATCAGATAATCCTGAGGGGGAGAATATAAGAGAGAAAGCTACGACCAGAGGAATACAAGCTCCACCAATCGCAGCAGAACCAATCAGTCAAGCCCCTCCAGAACAAACCCAAGATCAACAACAAAATCAATAGACCACAGAGACAACACCAATCTCTGTTGAATCAACTCCTGAAGAAACCAATATTCCATAAGCTGATCAGCATACCACAGAGGCAACAATCACCCCTGTGGTAATCAACTTGGAAAAGAGTCCTTCAACAAAATCAACAGAAAAACCCCAAACCATACCAAGAAGAAAGTCGATTGCCACCAAACCAAAAAGAGCAACGACCTCTGCTTTTTCTATTATGAGAAAGATGTACAATACAATGTCTAATCGAATGTCGCAGAGAGAAGAAGAAAGGAACAGGTTCACATTAGCTTTCAACAGAAATAGAGCTCACAGAAGAAGTCACCAAAGAACCTCCAGTAGAGGTTACAGAGCAACTCAAGCCAACAGAACCATCGCCACAAAAGTCCTCTAAAACACAAGTGTCAAAACCTACAGAGACAACCATCAAGCCAACAGAAGCACCAACCTCCAAACCTACAGAAGAAACAGGTTCTGCACCTCCAAAAGCCAAAGACAAGGGCAAAGCAATACTGACAGAAGAGCCCAAGAAAAAAAAATCATTGCCCAAGCCTACAGAAAAATTAATGAAAAGCTCTTTTGATGCCTTTCAAATTCCAAAGCCTGAAGAAGAGGACTGGGCATATGGATTAAAGCCTCTGATAGACATTCCCCTAACTGGCAGAGCTGCAGAAGTTGTTCAAAAGATGGAGAGTCTCAGAAGACAAGTACCACAACCTGGTCCAACACATGAAGAGATGGAAGAAGTGGTATACAAATACCTCTATAAACAAACCTTTCAGACCAATCATCCAATAAATCATGTGACAGATTCAAGGATCAGAGAAGAATTTGAGAACATCTTCACAAGGACAAAGCCAAGAACCAAAGTAGATGTCTTCTCAATCCACAAGATCAAAAAGGTAATCTTCTGCAGGTTCTCCTTTACAAGAGCCTATCCAAGGGTCAGGTACAATCTTTACAAAGTCAGAAGAGAAGACAATTCAGAAACCACCTTCGCTGATGCTGACCTAAGAAATATCAATCCTTATGATCTACCTAACCTTATGCAATGGACAAAGGACAACTACAACACAGAGGCAAACACCAGAGCCTATCAAGTGTTAAGAAAAGCAATGAGGGAAAAGCTTCTGATCTTCAGTATGATAGATTTTCAACTGGGAAAGGATCTTGGTCTCAAACATCTAAATTTACGACCACCAGAAGATCGCTGCCCACCCAACGCCGTGCCCAACTCTATCATTACAGAACCAAGATTCGGGTTAGTATTTCAAAACCCACAAGACGAAATCAAACTATTTGTGTGCATGGATTGTCAGAAGTACGCAACTAGTACTCTGAACAAGTTCAGAGCAAGCCTTGTAAAATACAGAGGTACAGAGAAAATGGATAGAGACGCTACAGATACTTTCATCAGAGAGATTGATGCCACAATCCGCCTAAGAGAACTCTGCATCAGTTTCTAAAAAGAGAGCAGAAGAATCGAAAGAGACAACAGAAGCTACAACGATTTCAAAGATGCCAAAATATGATTCTCAAACCTCAAATCTCTGCAAACCAAGTCAAAAGTGTTGGTCCCGAAGGCCTATACAAGTTTGTAGAAGGGTGGGGGGGTTGAATACAAACACACAGATTTTACTTTTCTAAATTGTTTATTGATAAATCATTAACAATTTACAGCTTGTTGCGGAAACAAGATTAAGGATAAACCTAAATCTAAACAAGTTGGAACACTAAGGTTTCTTGCACTAAGAGAGATAAGGAAATTACTAATAACAACCTATCTTGAGATAAGAGATTTGAACTTGTCCAGAGTTAGCAAGTTACTTCAAATGAAGTGAGTTCATCTCTTTATATACTGCATGCATTTAATGCAAGTCAGTATATACTTTACACGTGTCATCAGCTGGTTGGTTGTATGTCATTGACCTTGGTTGACAACCTTAGTAGCCGCATGGATGAACAGTGTAGTATCAGAGTGGTTGTACGATTTCAGATATTCGGAGGTTCTTTTCTGACATTTCGTACGGAGTCGTGCAAGGGGGGTTAAGACAAAAGTATTTTGTACGGAGGACTTCATGATCAGCTTTCGTTGATTCAGCGATCTATCATTTCATATCAGCGAATGATAGAGTTCAGCGATAGCTGAAGTCTTGTACTTGATACTTCACGTTGAGTGGACAAATCTGAGTCTTCGCTGATCCGCATCAGTTCATTAGGAGACTTGTCGCTGGTTCTTGAGCTTGATCTTCGACTTAAGCGTAGAACCTTTGTTGATGTGAAACTTGTCTTCATAAATCATAAGTAAAAAACTAACTTATCAGCGATCATCATAATGACTGAACAGACTCAGAGCATTTATGGTGAACAGCTTCGCTGAATGTTTAACTTAAAAAGCGAGAGTTCCTATCAGCGGTACTGGAAGATCTTAGTACTTATCAGCGATAGTGAAACTCTGATACATATTGTTTACTTACAATTTTCACTAAGTATAAGAGAGGGTCATTATCAAATCACTGAGGGTTTGGATCAACAATCTCCCCCTATTTGATTATGACATAGCAACAAAGAAAATTGCTATTTAATGAAAACATAAGGATAAAAAAAACTCATAAAATATTTGTCCCTTTTACTGTTTTCTGTGATCTTTTCAGTACTGATGGAGTAAAGTACATTCGCTGAAATCTTTCTTTAAAAACTTTGAATCAGGATACAAAGAGAAATGGAAAGATTACAAGTACAAGCGAAATAAATTACAAGTACAAAAGGATAACTGATAAAATAGATGAAAGAGGCGATCCTATCAGCTTACAGAGGTTCTTCCTTAATGAGAAGTTCATCAAGGGTCTTTTCAGTGGGGATCATCCAGTCAGGAACCGTTACACCTCGTTTTCTTTTGTTCAGCGCTTCTTCAAAAATCAAGGGTTTTAGGTGTCGTGCCTGAATGTCTTTTCTGAAGTCACACCAGTAGATGAGATCTCTGAGCTGTTCGATTGGAGTGATTGGAAGCTCAGCGATCCGTTGAAAACATTTACGTCAGTCGTAGTCGAGAAAGAATATTCCATAAGGATTACTGATGACTTTACCAGGGACGAAAAGTTCACATGGTGGCAAAGAAATGTCAAGGGCAGATAGATCAGGGTCAGGACCAAGCACTTCAACGCGAGAGAAACCAATTCCAGTTTCATTTCGTATGACAGGACCTGAGTTTGAATCTTGACGTTTCTTCTTAGGAGAGGCCCTTTTTCTTTTCAGCTCAAGATCAGGAAGAGGAGGAATGTCCACACAAGAAGATATCAAATCGATCTGTCTGTTTATCAGCTTTTCGAAATGATCCTTGTACTTAGATTGTGATTTTTGGATAGCTAACCTCATCTCCAGCCATTCAGAGAGACCATACCTTTTTACAGTGTCAGCGCGAAAGGTTTCAGATTGGCCATCTTCTCTGAAAAGTTTGATGTCAACAATAGGTACTCCGATAGAGGTTCTTCCAGAGATGAATACCTTGTTGATCTTCGCTGGACGATATCTGAAGTGTATTTTCTCTTTACACCATATCAGGGTGGTCTGAGAAACTTCAGTTTTCTTTTCCACGATCTTCTGGGCTTCTTCCCAAAGCTTTCGTTGGACTTGAATGGGAACACGTTTCAGCTTGGGGTCTTTGACAGATTCATGAGTAAGCTTGATGGCGTATTCTCTGTCTTTTTCTTCAGCTTCCTTTCTTTCAGCGATGAGGCGTTCAGCTCTGAGGTGTTCCTATTCAGCTTTTGAAATTCTGAACTTTGGAGGAACTGAAGGCAGTTGATCACGCCTTATAATGATTCGCTGATCCTCGAATCGTTTTATTATTTCCTCTCTTTTCTTCTGTTCTTCTTCTCTTAGCTTTTGAGGAGCTAAGGAAGGTCTGTGTCTGTGTGAGAGAGTCTGTTCTTCAGGTTCATCAGTCTCAGAGATCAAATCCAATACTGGGATTATTTCTTCAGCGGCAGCTGGTATTATTGGTGAAGTCGCAGTTGTGGAGCCTTCAGCGATATCCTCAAACAGGGGAGAGGACTAGCTGAAACACAGCGATCTTACAAGTAAGAACTTGGGTAGAATCAGATAGAGAGAAAAATGTTCAAGTGTATAGGCTTGGGTAGAGGAACTGATAGTGTATGATAGAGAAGGGATGGAGTAAGAGATGTTTAGTGTACCTGACAAACCGGCTTTTCAAGCAAGATCGTCAGATTGTCATTTTCAGCGACGCTTTTGCCTTTGCCTTTCTCAGCTCCAGAGGCTGAGGGATTTGTCTTTGTCCGCTCCCCTGAAGGTTCATTTATCGAGATTCCCTTAAGAGCTTTGATCTTTGGAGCAGGTTTGACGATAAAGAAGTCATCGTCATCTTCGTCATCATCATCATCATTCTTTGGAGAAGAAGATGGTTCATTATCAGGGATGTCGACGGCTTCATCATCTTCTGCTTCAGATTCTTCAACGTCTTCTTCGAGTTGCTCCCCCTCAGATACAGAGGCGAGCTTCTCGGTTCCCTCAGGGTGTTCATCTCCCTGAGGTCCAGCGGCTGCTTCAGCTTCAATAGTCTTCTCACCCTCTTCAGTGAAGGTGAGGTCTTCGTTCTTCTCTCCCCTGATAGATTCATCATGGGAAAGGTCTTCAGAGCTCTTGGAAGGGTTTTCAGCGCTCTTCTCCCCCTCTTTTTCATGATGACTGGGGGAGGAATGGGTAGATTCAGCAGCGTTGGTAGGTTCTCTGTCTTTTTGGCCAGAGAGACCTACACAAACTTCAATCTTTGCTAATCTGTCTTCAAGGCCAGAAATAGCAGGATTGATCTTTTCCAGCTCTTTGCGATCCGCCGCTGTGAAGTTTTCAGTTTCAGGGACGGGGTTAGGGGCAGGGGCATTTGCCTTGTGCAACAGCTGTTCGATAATAGTCTTCATCGAACCAACGTCAGTCTTTACAGAGTTTAAGTCAGTCGTCGGAGTGTTGACATTTGTCTTCACAGCAGACATATCTCCCTCTAGTGTTCCAACCGATGTTTTCAGCGTTGTAAATTCGCTGGACATGGACGAAACTGAGCTTTTGAGAGAGGTGTAGTCTGTGTAGATATCAGCGAGCACCTTGGCGAAGTCGCTGAGAGTCTTGTCAAGTTGCTTCATGTCATCTGTGGAAGCCTTCTTCTCTACCACCGTTGTCAGCTTTTGAAGATTCTCTCCAGCGTTTGTTACAGCTGAAGAGTTGTTGGAGAGAGTGGTGGTGAGACCTGTCAACTTTGTTTCCACGGATTTCAGAGAGGCATTGATGTCTCCCAAGTTAGGACCTGTAACAGATAAGAACTTGTGAACAAAGGAAAGCTCAGAAGTTTGGGGTTTAGTCACAGTGTTTATGGGTTGTTGATTACCTGCAGGAGGATTAGTAAACTCATCAAAGTCACGGGTGCCTGAGTAAAGTTCCATGTCGTCTTCGAACATGCCCGTGGATTGTCCTGCAGGTCCTGTCTTCATCATTTCTGGATTATCAGCTTTAGCTTCCGTAGAAATGATGGCATCTCCAGTGATAACTGGAGGAGAGACCAAATGAGTGGAGGGAGAAGCGAAGGATAAGATTGGAGGTTGGGTTCTAAGTTCAGCGTTGGAATCGCTGAGAATCACTTCATCAGTCTTTTGAGAGACTGAGGGAGGTTGGGAAGTTTCCAAGTCTGTAATCTCAACGTTTGGAGACACTGAGATTGGGATTGAAGGGATGGCTTGTTCAGGTGTGGCAGAGCGTACCACTGAACGTTCCTTCAGCTCCGCAGAAAGAGCTGAGGAGTCTTCAGCATGAGATTGCTGGGGTTGCTCCTTTGTTTTCTTGATCCTTTTAGAATCAAGTGGGGTGTGAGAGTGTTTCCTTTTAAGAGGAATGGAAGTAGCAGCTGGGGTATCAGCGGTGGGTTTGTTCACTGAAGGAGCTGCAGAAGTAGAAGAAGTATGAGGGTTAAGAAGAGTTAAGAGTGTGGAAAGACGTACCTCATTTACGGTTGGTTTAAAGTCGAGTATCTTTGGACCGACCTGAGAAAGTTTCAGGTCACCATCAGTTGGGTAGGTTTCCTTCAGGCCACATTGGAAGATGGCGCTGATGAACCGTGGGTAAGGAACCCATGGAGGTCTGTCAGCGACGGTGTCCACTCGTAGAACCAGGTCATCGTAGATGATCGATGCCCAGTCTATGTTGAGACCTTTCAGCAGTGCATAACCCATTGCTTGCTGAGGTTTAGCGGCTTGGTCGTAGGAGCCACTCTTTGCAGTCATGCAGCTTATCAGATGAGCGAAGATGAAATTCATCTCGCTGGGCATTTTCGATTTCTTGATGATCGTCAGCTTCTTCTCAGGCTTCATGTATCTGCCTATCTCCCATACATAGCCCATTGCATCGAAGAATGCAATGATGGCTTCCCTGCGAATAATGGCTGGGGTGATCTTTATGGTGCCATATTCGATATCGCAGAGGATGCAATCTATTATTTTGGAGGGGTCTTTGGCTGAAGGTAATTGAGTGTGTCTCGCTGAGTACCAGAATTGTGAGAGCAAAAGCTGATGTGCAGGAGGTGTTATGGTCAGGGCTGTGGAGATGCAGCAATTCTTCAGAAATTTCACAGCATCATCTAGATGTGTGACTTGCTTTCGAGGAGGAAACTCGAGAAGCGCAGAGAGGTTGTTCACCTTAGTCCAATCCAGTTTGTCAAGTTCAAACTTGACTTGTGGAGCCTTGAGGATTTCCACTTCCTCAGAGTCAGCGGAGATGTTCTCAGCGTTAGCAGGAATGTCAGACGAGGCCATTTCTCTGTATTAACAGTTCAACCAAAGATGTTAACAAATAAGAATAATCTTATTGTGGAAAGAAATTTCCAATAAGATGTTTCGAATTTTATCCATTTCATTCAGACACAGATGTCTTAATGAAGATTAGGGTTTTTCATGTTTTTGAAAACGAAAATTTCAAACCCAAAAAAAATCTTGTTTTCCAGTTTTCTTTGAAGATTGAGATACTGGAAAAACGAATGTGAAGAACAAGTTTAAGATTTTTGCATTTAAACTTGAAGAACAACCATGAAATGGTTGTGTTCATAAAACCATGAAAGAAAATGATTTTATTTTTAAGAAGTTCTTTTGTTTTGATCTTTTTAAGAACAAAGAGTAGATCACAAACAAGTTATTTTGCATTAGGTAATAAATAAAAACATATTAACCTTGATGTTTGATGAAGAAGATGATGAACAGTTCTTGAAGTTTGAAAGCACAAATGCAACAGTGAATTCTTTCTTGCAGAGGAAGATTGATCGCGTAAAAGAAAAATATAAACAAAGAGTTTGTTTATATAGAGATTTTAGAAAGAGAAAATCTTGAGCGGGAAAAGATTTTCATCATGACACGGACACGTGTTTGCATTTGATTGGAAGTATGAACGAGACGTGCAAACGTGTGTCAGGAAGAGAAAACGTGCTGGGGTTTATCCGTTGCCATGACGTCACAACTGTCCTTTCATATTCTTGGTTGTCTCCGAGGTTTTGAAAAACTCAGAGATACTTTTGAAAACATGAAGTACTGAATGAAAATATTCAGTGAAGGTTTTAAGAAATTTCAAAAATATCGCTGTTAAGGAAGAGATATTCAGCGATGCATTTTGTTTTGAAATCTTGCATTTTCATGCGATTGTCAGAGAGAGAACATACCTTGATATCAGTGAATCAAGTTTATTCAGAGAGAAGATGATAGAATGGGTTATACAAGTTGATTTTATCCTTTCGCTGATTAATGTGAACCGCTGAAGATTTTATCCTTCAAAGTTCAGCATTCCAAGCTCGCTGATGAGAAAGTTGAATCTTGTCTCATCAAGAGGTTTGGTAAATAAGTCAGCTAACTGATAATCAGTTGGGATAAAATGAAGTTCTATATCACCATTCATCACATGATCTCTGATAAAATGATATCTGATTTCTATATGTTTGGTCTTTGAATGTAGTACTGGATTGTTTGTTATAGCGATGGCACTTGTGCTGTCGCAATAGATTGGAATTTTAGAGAGCTGAAGATCATAGTCTAGTAGCTGATTTCTCATCCACAAGACCTGAGAGCAGCAGCTTCCAATGGCTACATATTCAGCTTCAGCTGTGGAAGTGGACACTGAATTTTACTTTTTACTTGTCCAACTTACCAGCTTTCCACCCAGGAGCTGACATCCTCCTGTGGTGCTTTTCCTATCCATTTTGCAACCTGCAAAATCACTATCTGAATATGCAGTTAGATCGAATCCTGAGTCTTTGGGATACCAAAGACCTAGATTCGTTGTACCCTTAAGATATCGAAAGATTCGCTTTACGGCTTTCATATGAGATATCTTAGGTTCAGCTTGATATCGTGCACACAAGAATGTTGCAAACATAATATCGGGTCGGCTAGCTGTAAGATACAATAGTGATCCGATCATCCCACGGTACAACGTGACATTGACAGGAACACCCTTTGTGTCCTTATCAAGTGTCAGCGGTGGTGCCATAGGGGTTTTCATAGCTGAACTTTCAGTTAAGTCGAATTTCTTCAGCATATCTTTAACATACTTTCCTTGATTAATGAAAGTTCCTTTCTCAGTTTGCTTAATCTGAAGACCAAGGAAATATGTTAGTTCACCCATCATGCTCATTTTATACTCATCTTTCATTCTATCAGCGAAACGAGTACAAAGCTCAGGGTTAGTAGAACCAAATATAATGTCATCAACATATATTTGAACTAGAATGATATGACCTTTCACTTTTCTAAAAAATAGTGTTTTGTCAATCTTACCTCGCTCAAATTTTTCAATATGGAGATAAGTGGAAAGAGTGTCATACCATGCACGTGGAGCTTGCTTCAAGCCATAAAGTGCCTTATCCAGTTTATAAACATAATCTGGACGCTTAGGATCTGAGAATCCTGGAGGTTGTTCTACATACACTTCTTCATTCAGCTTTCCATTTAGAAACGCTGACTTGACATCCATCTGATGTACTTTGAAGTTTTTGTATACAGCATATGCTAAGAATAGACGAATAGATTCAAGTCTTGCTACTGGAGCAAATGTTTCGTCGTAATCTATACCTTTCTTTTGTCTGTATCCCTGAGCAACAAGTCGAGCTTTGTTGCGGGTTACAGTACCATGTTCGTCCAACTTGTTTCGATAGACCCATTTAGTGCCTATTACGGTTTTATCAGTTGGTCTCCGAACAAGTTTCCAAACTTTGTTTCTTTCAAATTCAGTCAGCTCTTCTTACATGGCACTGACCCAGTTTGGATCTTTGAGGGCATCATCTACTTTGTTTGGTTCAGTTAGTGAAATAAAATTTACAAATAAACAAATATTACCTGCACTTCGTCGAGTCTGAATCCCAGCGTTTGGATCACCAAGAATTTGATCAATTGAGTGATTTATAGTCCATCGCTGAGCCGGAGCGTGAGACGCTGACTCAACTTGAACTTGAGGAGCTGAAGATGAAGCTTCAGCGACGTCGGGAGTATCAACCAAGAGAGGAATTGATGCAGTTGTCATTATATTCACTGATTGCTGAGAAGTAGATGGAATGTCTGAAACAGTTGGATCAACTGCAGGTATAGTGTTTATAGGAACAACTGAGACCCATGATGTTTCACCTTCACTATTCTGCATGTTTGGAATGATAGTGGGACTATCATCTTCTACTGGATGAGCATGAGGAGTGGGAAAATCTTCTGAATCACCAAGATGAGAAAACATCCATTGATTCAGTTCTTCTGTATCAGCGTTCGGTTTAGAGTTCGCTGAACGGGATTCGTCAAACGTGACGTGAATAGTTTCTTCTACAGTTTGTCTTCTTCGATTGAAGATTTTCATAGGCTGTTTTATTGAATCTTTTCACTATCAGCGACCTGTTTTGCGTAAAACAAGCAGTGTTGACAGCTTCTGCCCAAAACTGAGTAGGCAGGTGAGAATCGCTGAGCATTGAACGTGCAGCTTCAATAATTGTTCTATTTCTTCTTTCAACGACTCCATTTTGTTGCGGTGTTCTCACTGAAGAAAAGTTGTGAGAAATACCCTTACTCTCAAAGAAGGAATCAAGAGAACTGTTTTTTAATTCAGTTCCATGATCACTCCTTATTGAGCGAACGGTCAGATTGTTCAGGGTTTCCATCTTCCGAACAAAGGTGATGAGTTCTTCAGGGGTGTCACTCTTAGAACGGAGAAACATTACCCAAGTGAAGCGAGAGAATTCATCAGCTATGACCAGCGTATATTTCTTTCCAGCGATGGATTGTTTGTTAACACGGTCAAACAAATCCATATGCAGTAGTTGTAGAGGAGATGACACTGAAGAAACTTGCTTTGACTTAAAGCTTGCTTTGGTCTGCTTCCCTTTTTCACACGCTGAACATAACGACTCTTTGGCGTATGAATGCTGAGGTAGACCAGTGACTAACTCTTTTGAAGAAAGAGTATTCAGTGTCTTGAAATTTAAATGAGAGAGCCTCTTATGCCATAGCCAGTTGACATCAGATGAGGCCGTTGAGAAGAAACAGGAGTTCTCAGTGGTTGTTGAGTCCATGTTTATTACATAAACATTTTCCAAACGATAACCGCTGAGAGCTATCTTCTCCTTTTTGTCAGTGACAAAGCAGGATTCCTTAGTAAAGATTACTTTGTTATCCATGTCGCAAAGCTGACTGATGCTTAGAAGATTATGCTTCAGCCCTTCAACATATGCGACTCTTCTGAAGGAGGTTGTACCATTTGAAAGTACACCATACCCTCGGGTATGTCCTTTTCCATTTCCACCGAAAGTCACAGAGGGACCTTTCTCTTCCTTGTATTCAGCGAGCAGGCTTTTCCTACCAGTCATGTGTCTAGAGCATCCGCTATCGAGATACCAGATACCCTTCTTAACCTGCAATACAAAGGAAGATTAGTTTTTCTTGGGTACCCACTTAACCATGTATACACGTTTGTCAGTGGAAGTAGTTGGAATGGCCTGTTCAGCAGTCTTCGCAGCATTTGAAGATTCAGCTTTGTCTTTCTTCACTTTGGTTAATTTCTTAACCTCAGTGGTAGAATTCACCTTGACCTGATTTGCACCAGGGTTGGTCTTCTTTGCCCTGGGGGCAATCTTCACCTTAGCTATCTTTTCAGCTTTGGTAGCTGTGGGGCACTTACTAGCAATATGATCAGTGAGTCCACAGTGATAACATTTCCTATAGCTAAAAGTAGTTCTAGGACCATTTGTATGCTGAGCTTTTAATTTAGAATTAGAAGTAACATCACCAAGTAAGCTATTTGCTTTAGAAATGGGACGAACATTTAGTTCTTCAGATTTCTTAACAAGGACATCCACTCTGAGTCTAGGAGTAGATCGCTGAATAGATTCAGAGATCAACTTCCTTGATCCAGAGGGATGGGTCACTGAAACTTTAGAAGCATTCAGCTTAGGTACTAAAGTACCCTTGTGAGGATTTTGATAAATAACAATTCCTTTACCTTTGTCTTTAAAGACAGAGGTAGGTTTTGAATAAACCATTTTCTCCTTGCCTTTTGAGGAGGTAGGAGTTTCCTTAGGGATTGGTGTAATGGACGAGGAGCACTGAGAAGATGAAGTATCAGCGACTGGGGATACGAACGTTCCAAATTTAAGCATTGAACGCTCAGTGGTTGGTTTTGAAGTTTCATATTTGTAACCCAAACCACGTTTATCACTCAGTGGAATTTGAGACTTTATTATCCCAGTGATCTTTGTTGAAGAATTACACCATCCTTCAACAGTAGCTTTTTCATCCTTTAATGCAGCGATAGCTTCTGCTCGTTCGATTTTGACTAGCTGATTTAAATATACTTGATCTTTAAAATCTTCTTCAATTTAAGAAAGCTTTTCTATTTGAAGGTGGCAGTTTTAATCTTTTCAGCGAGATCAAGGTTTTGGTTTTCAACCACAGTTTTGCCGTTCATGGCTTCGTATAAACTTCTAGTCAAGATATCGATCTTACGGAGACTATCAGCTTCATCAAAATTTGCAATATTGGTAAAGAAAGAAGGTGATACCTGAATAGCAGATGTTTGAAGTGGAGGGAATGTCTGAACTTTCTTCCTCTTCTTCAATCTTGGCCATGAGACATTGATTTGCTTCATCATCTTCAGAGTCAGATGATGATGCTTCTTCATCAGAAGCAGCCCAATCATAGTCATCCATCAGGCCTTTGCCTTTCTTTTTAAGCTTTTCAGCTTCGCATATTTTTCTTTCAGGTTTGAGTATTTGTCATCTTTATTCCTTGGAACAAAGGATTTCTTTGTAAAAGCTGAGGGTCTAGAAACTTTCTTAGACCTGCACTCGTTAGCAAAATGTCCTATTTTTTCGCAGTTAAAACAAGTAGCAGTAGCCTTATCAACAAAAACTAATGATTTAGGCTTGTCAGTTATGGAAAGAGGTTTGTTCTTTCTAAACATTTTCTTCTTGGCAAATCTCCTGAACTTCTTAGTTAGGAGAGCCAAAGATTCATCATCTGAAAAATCAGAATCTGATGAACTTTCAGAGTTACTTTCTAACTCAGTGACAGTGACCGAGGGTCGCTAAGTAGAAGGTTCCTCTGAGATTAAAGCAACATGGGTGCTTTTGGAATCTTTTACAAGATTCTTCTTAAGATGGCTTGATTGCTCATGATTCAGCAACGTGCCATATAAGGTAGCAAGGGTCATTGATTTTAGATCCTTTGACAGCTTGAGACACATAGAATAATTGTCCCAGCTTTCAGGTAAACATTCTAGAAACTTTGTCAGCACCTCAAAGTTAGAATATTTCTTACCAACAGTTTTCAGATCTATAATTAAATAATTAAAACGTTGGTGAACTTCAGAGAGAGTTTCATTCTTACCAGAAATGAAGCTTTCGTATTGTCTTACCAGGTTGATCTTTCTTGAGTCCTGGACTTCAGACGTTCCTTCATACTGAACACATATTGTGTCCCACATGGCTTTAGATGTTTTCAGATTCATGACGGAATGGTAGACTTCGTCAGGAAGGGCCATGGATAGTATGGATCTGGCTTTTGTATCTATAGCCACTTTCTTCTTATCTTCGTCGGTCCACATGTGTATTTCCTTAGGAATCAGCCTTTCTGGAATAGCAGGTCTATTTGCAGTGGCTGGAACTGAAGGATCAATTGTTACAGGGATGTATGGGCCGGTTTCAAGATAGTAAGGCATAGTAGGGTCTACACCTTCTAAGAAGAGTGTCATCCTATTTTTCCATAAGTTGAAGTTGTCTCTGGAAAATCTAGGGGGTTTTGCAAGAGAACCATTGTCTATATAATTTGTGTTTGTGTTGGTGGCCATTTTCAGATAATAGCAAGGAAGAGAAATATCTTAGATTAGATCTTGTTTATGAGATTAAACAAATCCGCTCTGATACCACTTGTTGGTCCCGAAGGCCTATATAAGTTTGTAGAAGGGGGGGGGGGGTTGAATACAAACACACAGATTTTACTTTTCTAAATTGTTTATTGATAAATCATTAACAATTTACAGCTTGTTGCGGAAACAAGATTAAGGATAAACCTAAATCTAAACAAGTTGGAACACTAAGGTTTCTTGCACTAAGAGAGATAAGGAAATTACTAATAATAACCTATCTTGAGATAAGAGATTTGAACTTGTCCAGAGTTAGCAAGTTACTTCAAATGAAGTGAGTTCATCTCTTTATATACTGCATGCATTTAATGCAAGTCAGTATATACTTTACACGCGTCATCAGCTGGTTGGTTGTATGTCATTGACCTTGGTTGACAACCTTAGTAGCCGCATGGATGAACAGTGTAGTATCAGAGTGGTTGTACGATTTCAGATATTCGGAGGTTCTTTTCTGACATTTCGTACGGAGTCGTGCAAGGGGGGTTAAGACAAAAGTACTTTGTACGGAGGACTTCATGATCAGCTTTCGTTGATTCAGCGATCTATCATTTCATATCAGCGAATGATAGAGTTCAGCGATAGCTGAAGTCTTGTACTTGATACTTCACGTTGAGTGGACAAATCTGAGTCTTCGCTGATCCGCATCAGTTCATTAGGAGACTTGTCGCTGGTTCTTGAGCTTGATCTTCGACTTCAGCGTAGAACCTTTGTTGACGTGAAACTTGTCTTCATAAATCATAAGTAAACAACTAACTTATCAGCGATCATCATAATGACTGAACAGACTCAGAGCATTTATGGTGAACAGCTTCGCTGAATGTTTAACTTAAAAAGCGAGAGTTCCTATCAGGGGTACTGGAAGATCTTAGTACTTATCAGCGATAGTGAAACTCTGATACATATTGTTTACTTACAATTTTCACTAAGTATAAGAGAGGGTCATTATCAAATCACTGAGGGTTTGGATCAACAAAAAGTTTATCTTTCATTGTACTCAAATGTAAATTGCCTCTGGCATATTTCTGAATGAAAGAACTTTCGAGGTATTGTTTAACCTCTATCTTATCTAACTTAGCCTAATTAAACTCAAGTTCAATTTTTTATTTTTCACTACTTAGGGGGAGATTGTTAGCTTCAATCTTCCTAATCATAGAAGTATTTAGAAATAGTGAAAAATAGGCTAAGTGAAGAAAGCCTCTTACAGAGGCTCTGCCGAACTTACCGATAGATCAAGGTCGAGAAGCTACAGAAGCTAAAGAGGCGTCCTACATAAGCTCTGTAATACGCGCAAAGAAGACCAAAGACTCGGAATCCGGTAAAGACTGCTCTTCTAAGGACCAAACCGCAGAACCTCTGTGGCACTTCACAGAGCCTCTGCGGTCTTCAACAAAGACTTCAAAGATATTTATAATATCTTGCTACTGTTCCTGGACCTGTTCATCAACTTGCATGGCAACGTACCCTGTCCAACTTCAACGTGTCAAAATCTGAGTGGACCCAATAGGGCTTAGTACATAATAGACGTCTGCTGCATTAAATGCAATACAGCATATCCAACTGTTCATGCCATCCTTCCAACTATTCATACCGCCCGTTCTGAATAGTAGCTCATGCTTTATGGTCCCCTTTGAGTAGTATAAAAGGAAGACTCATGTTGAGTTCTTCCTAATCAAGAATCAAGAAATATAAAAACAAGAAAACAAGAGAGAAAAACATCACAAGAACACACAGCTTAAATACTTTAAGAGTCATATCTGTTTTAAAGCTTTGCTTACTCACTGTTCTTAAATCTGTTCTTGATATATATATATATTCAGTAAACTTTGAGATATTATTTTCTGTTCACTGTTTATTTATATTGTGTTCTAAATCTATCAAACATATCTATTAGTTCTTCAAATACGCTTCCGCATCAAACATAAACTCGAACTAATATATCTGACAATCTTGTATAAGCAAACCGGGAACCAACAGTATTGGTTATAAAGTCATGTTTTAGAGTAATTTTAGGTTAAGCCTCTATTTTCAATATTCATACATACGCAGAAAGCAAGAGAGCTTCAAAGAGAGAATGTTCATCAATCTTATCAAGTAAACTCTTCTCTTTATCAATCAATACAAAGATTATTGCTATTATTATTGTTACTTGTTATATCTGGGTTCCAACACATACAACTTTTCTTTCTTCAGTAACTCCAGAATCAAACGAGTATGTTGTGCGTGCTCTTCTTTGGATCGGGAATAGATAAGTATATCATCGATAAATACAATAACAAATTTATCGAGATACGGCTTACATACCCGATTCATTAGATCCATAAAAGCAGCTGGAGTATTCGTCAATCCAAACGGCATCACCAGAAATTCATAGTGACCATACCTTGTGCGAAAAGCAGTTTTTAAAATGTCTTCTTCTTTAACCTTCAATTGGTGATAACCGGATCTTAGATCAATCTTGGAGAAATAGCAAGCTCCAACTAATTGGTCGAAGAGGTCATCAATTCTGGGAAGCGGATACTTGTTCTTGATCGTACGCTTATTCAGTTCCCGGTAGTCGATACACATTCTCAGCGAACCATCCTTCTTTTTCACAAACAAAACTGGTGCACCCCACGGCGAAGAACTGGGTCTGATGAAGCCCTTATCGGATAGGTCTTGTAGTTGTGCCATCATTTCTTTCATCTCTGGAGGTGCCAGGCGATACGGTGCATAGGCTACCGGAGCGGCTCTAGGAATCAGATCTATACCAAACTCTACTTGTCTAACCGGAGGAAGACTATTCAAGTCTTCGGGGAAAACTTCTGGGAATTCACTAACAATAGGAATATCTTCCAACTTATTCTTTTCTGGCTTAATATCTATCACATAAGCTAAGTAACTCGGGCAACCTTTATTAACACACTTATGGGCTTTTATCATTGATATAAGGCAAGACTGATGATTTCTACGATCACCATAAATCACTATCGGTCCCCTCTCAGGCAAGACAACATTTATTAACTTCTTATGACAAACTATGTTAGCTTGATTCTTGGCTAACCAATCCATCCCCACTACCACATCGAACTCGATCAAAGCTATAAGAAATAGTAGGTACTCCACACCCCTCTATATTTATCACACAACTATCAAATACCTCATTAACCGATACTTGATTATCATTTGCAGTATCTACCATTAAAGCATGATCTAACACATTAGGCTTTAAATGCATATAAGCAGCAAATGAAGGAGATACGAATGATCGGTTTGCACCGGAGTCAAATAACACTTTAGCACGTGTAGAGTTTATTAAAAATGTACCTGTAACCACATCCGAAGTTTCCTTCGCTTCTTTTGCTGTCATTTGAAATGTACGACCCCTTGTTCTTGGTGGTTCTAGTCTTGGAACTACCGGTCTAACACTCGTTGGTTTTCCTGACGTACCCCTTTGTTGTACTCTTCCCCTCGGACAATCAGACTGGATGTGATCCGGAGAACTACATAAGAAACAAAACCGCGTTACCCGACAGTCTTTAGCAACATGTCCGGTCTTCCCACACCTATAACAAACCCGAGAATCAACTTGACAGTTTCCTTGGTGGACACGATTGCATTTCTGACAAGGTCTTTCCGCTGGTCGGAAAGGTGGACGGTTATCGTATCTCTGAAACATGGACTTCTTTGGATCGTACGGTGGTCCTTCCCACTTTCGTTTTCCCATACCTTTATCACTAATGTTCCTCCCTTTATCCTGTTCCACGGTTTCCGCGGCATCTACTGCGGCTGAGAAGGTTTTTGGTCCTTTAGCAATCACAAAACTTCTGACTTCTGCATTCAACCCAAAGATAAACCTTTCAATCTTCATTGCCTCCGTGGCAACGTAGTATTCCGCGAAACGAGACTTTTCCAGAAAACGAGCGGTGTAGTCCCGAACTGACAAATTCCCTTGCTGCAAATTCATAAACTCCCCTTCCAATTGTTTAACTGCGGCTTGAGGACAAAACTGTTTCCTGAAAGCTATAACAAATTCCTCCCAAGAGAAGGTAGAATATATGTCAGACCCTCCCGAAGAAATATGAGCTTCCCACCAGTTTAAAGCATCGCCTTTTAACATTGCGGTTCCATAAAGTACTCTATCCTCTTCAGTGCATTTACTAGTCTTGAAGATAGCTTCTAATTCCTTCAGCCACTTCATAGCTTTCACTGGATCCCGATCTCCTGAGTACGTAGGAGGCTTGCAACTGAGAAACATTTTATAATCACACTTTTTCATTACTGGTACGACAGTAGGTGTGATAGGCATCTCATCTTCCAGGTTAGGATCTGGTCTTTCAGTTTCAGTATTACGAGTCTGGTTAAACATGGCTTGAATATTTGCTTGTAACCTTCCCATTTAAGTTGTTAGATCATCCCTTGATACAAATTCAGTACCACGCGGCTGAACTCTGCCGCCTGTTCTGCCTCTACCTCTTTCTCCCCCTCTTCCTCTTACCCCAACTGTTGGATTTGTTCTATCATGATCTCCTCTTCCCCTCGATTCGTTTGTCTAGTACCACTTGCCATTCTGTTGATTCAAACAAGGTCAATATACACATAAGCACATACCCCATATAACAAGGTATTCCAGTTCAAACATGTACCTGTAAGATCACAATTACACTGGCCAGGTGTAATATGAAATTACCTTACATGATGTTCCTGCTACCTCTTATACTTAATCGTCCCAATGTTCTAAAATAATAGGGACATCCTACTTCACATGCAGTTTAAGTCTAGGTACAGATATGAATACCTAAATCCATTAAACTAGGGCTCTGGTACCATCTGTAACAACCCGGATCCCAATCATACAACAAATAACATATATTTCATAACGTCGTTACATAACAAAGATACATTATATAACAAATACGGTCCCTTATTCTTTACAATCCAAAATAAGGTATTTCATTACAACTTTTCGCTAATTAAATACATTATATCTAATAACAAGGTTATAAACGCAAAACACGTCATAGTCTTCAACATATAAGTCTTCCCAAAAGCTAGCCACCGAATTCTCTATTCACTTGTTCATACCCGATCCATGACCTGGAATACATATTTTTAAAACAAAATGATGGTTAGACCTATTGGTCTAAGTGAGAAAATCCCTGTCATTTTTAAAACCATTTGCACAAATACCATATATATATATCACAAAAGATAAATACCAATCATAACTCACGCATCGTGTACTTTTCCTGTCTCATTCCCATGGCCATATTAGTTGGTTGCAAGCCAACTAATAAATTAACTCCGTTGTACGACAATTACAGCCAACACCGTTGTACGAATATTACAGCCAACACCACCAGTCCTAAGCCCGGCCAACATACTCTCGTATAGTGTAATACTCATGTAAATATAATATACATCTCCACATATTATATTTCAAACATAAGCACATAATCACATATTCAATACACACATATATGTATTCCAGTTTGAAACCATTTTGAAGTAAAACTCACCTGTTAGTCTATCAAAACGTTCTCCAAGCTTTTCTCAAAACGACTCTGCTTTCACTTCAAATTCACAGAATCTGTACAAATCAAATACATACTCCTCTTTACCAAATGAACACATAAGGCTTACTTAATAGTCTAAGAACTTAGAATAACTTAATTCCTCAAATATCTTCCCCAAACCCAAACTTAAGTCAAGTCCATAGTATTTTCAGTCTTTATTTATACTCTATCCAAAGTCCAACAAAAACACAATATTACTAGACACTTAGAAGCATCAAAATCTCAAAAATAACCAAAACAGCTAAATTTTCCGGAAACCACAAAAGTATCCGGACAACGGGACTTTCCGGACAACACAACCAATCCGGACAACCGCAACTTTCCGGACAGCATGTCCAATCCGGACGTCATCCGGAAACCACAGTAATCCGGACTCCATCCGGTATCTAAATTCGTGCGGAAACTTAATGAAAAGAGGAACTTACCGGATGCAAGATTCCTCCGGACACCTGCATGAAGAAACTACCAGACACTATCAACAAAACTACCCGAACACATTCATCAAGTGTCCGGAAACCTCTGTCGGTTTGGTCCTTTTTACCTAGAAACCGACTGAATCAACCCTAGATATGAAATCACTGATTCTACACCGATAGAAACTATCTACAAGCAATTTCAATCATAAATTGTTAAGGAAACATACCTCAAAACTCTTCCAAGTATACCAATTTGAATCCCTAGCCACCAAACCTTTCTTTCTTCTTGTTTTGCTCTCAAAACACACACACACACACACTGAATGTTTTCTGCTGAGTTATGATAATATCTGAATGTCTAAGGTGATAATATCAACCCATAAATACCAAGTGGACCTTGAACTATTCACTAATGACTTAAACACCCCTAAACTTATAGTTTCACCTAAACTTACCCAAAACATCAATTATAGAGTTAAATAATTTAACGGAACTAGGATTTTAACTAACGAACTTACCCGGGGTATGACATTTGCTGACCGTAAATATTCATCTTATTGGTATGGTACTTACAGCATCCCTGGTCCCCATAAGGCATTTAACCATAAAGGATCCATCAAAGGATGGATACCAAAATCTCTGTAATCTGTTTTGCAGGAATGTCATGTGCATTTAAATTAGAAGATTCGTTTCACATGACTGCATTCAAAGGTTATGCCATTTTTGAGGGGGGGGGGGGGGGTACAAGGTTTTTCTCAAATGATTTTTTAAGTGAATTCAAATACTGTGGTAATACATTCTGAATAACTTACTTGTGTTCGTTATTCTCCAATCTTAACTTCCATGATTGTCACGTCCAATATTTTCTTGACTTAGTTATTTCCATGTCTCACATATTCGTTGATTTATTTCGATGGAAATACACTCCCTTGAATTCCAATTTGTTTTCATAGTTCGTCATTTCATATTAATAATTCAATTCTTATCTTACACATTAATTGGGACTTGATCTTCACGATTAAATTTTCTGATCATTGTCTCATTTACTGCAAATACTGTGCTTACTGTGTCATTCTAGTTTGCGCTTGAATTTGTTTATTGAAATTATGTTATTTCAACTATGACTTCTGAATAATTCAGTTCAGAACTCGTTCTTAAATATTATGACTTCTGATCATCTCAGATCAGGAATCGTTCTTAAATGTTGTGATTTCTGAACAAATCAGTTCAGGACTCGTACTTCATTGTGTCTTCGATGTTTTAACATGGTAAATGAAAAGGAGTGGTAGGTTATACATTGTTTCTATGGTCAGTCCAGAACCGGAAGGACCTACCCCAAGAAACACATCCCTTATAGACAACAGTGAGGGGTCTAGATTGATAGATGAGTTCGGAGTGAAAAGAATTGGGAGAGGATGTGACAGGACTTAAAAGAATATATTGGTCCTTACCAACCCGAGTCAGTTATCCGGGTAACCATACATTCTATTCATTCTCGTTCTTTGGAGATGAATATTGAAACATACATGGACCCAGTGTCGATAACTCGTGTCACCCCACCTAGCCACTCAAGTATCTCACAACAGATGCTTGTTTCATATATGCACGGAGATTTAGCACATAATCTATCTATTCCTCACTCGGAGGTCTTAGATATTGAAACAGGAAGACATCAGCTTCGGTCTCCGAACTTCATATTCTAATCACTGTGTCAATTGATTTTTAACTTGATTCCAAAGTTAAATCAATATTTTGAGACAAACAGATAAAATTTAATTCTTTCACACATGCACGAGTCTTTGTGATTCCAATTGCATATCTTCGTGATATTGCCGGAACAGTTTGAGGAGTAATTTTTAATATTTTACTTAAGTGATAAGTAGAAGTCCTATCAGAGATACCCTATTGCCAACTCTAAACATAGGTCACACAATTATTTTAATTGTTGTGATAACAGTTACTAATGTGTTTCTGTGTTAGTTGATTACCCCTTCTTGGTTACTTAAACGTTTGATCTGGAAATTTGCTACTCAAAAGTATTGTCTTTGAAATTACATGATGCTTCGGATGCTCCTACTCATCATGAGGGGGAGAAAGGGTACAAATTCAAAGACACTGATTATCAAGTTGAGGGGGAGTTAGCAGAGGTCGAGGGGGAGTAACTGTGCTTTGATTGAATGTGAAAAATTGCAAATCCAAGGTTGAAAAGCCATGGTATTTACACATTGAAGTATTTGATCAACTCTTCACATCAGTATCAAATGGTATTCGCTACAAATTATTATTTCCTCCTTCAAACATTTCGGTTCTACAAGTTCTTAAAGCTGAAACCAAATTCAACTCGCGGTTCAAAGACAAATTCGTTGTTTACTGAATCTGGTGACAAAGTTGAAACTGAAGATAAGAGATTACTTCAAGGGGGAGCCCGGAAAGACGTGAAGACAAGCAACACCAAAAAGTCTTTAAAGATTTAAGAGGGAGAGAAGATCAAGACTTGAAGATTTCAAGACCGTTTTTTCTTTATATAACTTTAGGGGGAGATTGTTAGGGCCATAAATGTCCTACACATCAGAAAGTTATATAAAGAATTATATTGAGCTTAATTAGTTTAATTAATTATTTTTAAAAGCATCATAATGATAAATGGGCTTTAGTGCTTAATGGGCTTGGGCTTTGCCTGTCATGGGCCTAAGTATAAATAGATAGCTTAGCCATAGAATTAAGTTAGTCGTCTGAATCGTTCATTTAGTCATCATTGTTATTCTCTAAAATTGTGTAAACACTCTGAAAGGTTTATTCAATACTATATGGATGACTGTTGGAAATCATACTGATTAATATATTGTTCTATTGATTTCCTGTTGTATGCACTAATCTAGAACTCACACAGTCTCTGTTGGCTTCTCTGTTATTTCCTCTGCTATCCCTTCAGTCATCTCCTCTGATCTCCCTTCTTCAACAGCCATCCCACAGAAGTTGGCTTGTTCTGGTTCATCATCAGAAGATGAATCAGAGATCCAGTTTTCCATCACTACAACATAACTCCTTTCTCTGAAGTTATATTTATACTTGTTCTTGTAGTAGTCCTGGTCTTTTACCAGTCTACCCTTGCAATTTGTATAGAAATGGCCTGATTTGCCACATCTGAAACATCTGCCATCATTTTGGTTATTGGTTGGTGTTGGTTCCCGTTTTGTTTAAACAAGATTAACAGATCTTTTAGTTCAAGTTTATGTTTGATGCGGAAGCGTATTTGAAGAACTAACAGATATGTTTGATAGATTTTAGAACACAATATAAATAAACAGTGAACAAGAAATAATATCTCAAAGTTTACTGAATATATATATATCAAGAACAGATTTAAGAACAGTGAGTAAGCAAAGCTTTAAAACAGATATGACTCTCAGAGTGTATAAGCTATGTATTCTTGTGATGTTTTTATCTCTTGATTCTCGATTTCGATTAGGAAGAACTCAACATGAGTCTTCCTTATATACTACTCTAAGGGGACCATAAAGCATAAGCTACTATTCAGAACGGACGACATGAACAGTTGAACGGATGGCATGAACAGTTGAACGTGCTGTATTGCATTTAATGCCGCAGACGTCTATTATGTACTAAGCCCTATTGAGTCCACTCAGAGTTTGACACGTTGAAGTTGGACAGGGTACGTTGCCATGCAAGTTGATGAACAGGTCCAGGAACAGTAGCAAGATATTATAAATATCTTCCAAGTCTTTAGAGAGGACCACAGAGGCTCAGTAAAGTGTTACAGAGGTTCTGCGGTATGGTCCTTTGTAGATCAGTCTTTACCGGATTCTGAGTCTTTGGTCTTCTTTGCGCGTATGACAGAGCTTCTGTAGGACGTCTCTGTAGCTTCTGTAGCTTCTTGACCTTGATCTCTCGGTAAGTTCGGCAGAGCCTCTGTAAGAGGCTTTCTTCACTTAGCCTATTTTTCACTACTTCTAAATACTTCTACGATTAGGAAGATTGAAGCTAACAATCTCCCCCTAAGTAGTGAAAAATAAAAATTTGACATTTAAGTATTTTTAGGCTAAGTTAGATAAGACAGAGGTTAAACAATACCTCAAAAGTTCTTTCATTCATAGATATGCCAGAGGCATTTTACATTTGAGGATAATGAAAGATAAACGTTAACATGGTTTGCAGAGATTGGTTGTTTGAGAATCAGATTTTGGCGTCTTTGAAATCATTGTAGCTTCTGTTGTCTCTTCTGACTTCTCTGATCTCTTTGTAGAAACTGATGCAGAGTTCTCTTAAGCGTATTGTAGCATCAATCTCTCTGATGAAGGTATCTGCAGCGTCTCTATCCATTTGCTCGGTATCTCTGTATTTTACAAGGTTTGCTCTGAGCTTGTTCAGAGTACTAGTTGCGTACTTCTGACAATCCATGCTCACAAAAAGTTTGACTTCGCCTTGTGGGTTTTGAAATACTAACCCGAACCTTGGTTCTGTAATGATTGAGTTGGGCACGGCGTCAGGTAGGCAGCGATCCTCTGGTGGTCGTAGGTTCAGATGTTTGAGACCAAGATCCTTTCCTAGCTGAAAGTCTGTCAGACTGTAGATCAGAAGCCTTTCCCTCATTGCTTTTCTCAACACTTGATATGCTCTGGTGTTTGGTTCTGTGTTGTAGTTGTCCTTCGTCCATTGCAGAAGGTCAGGTAGATCATAGGGATTCAGATTCCTTAGGTCAGCATCAGCGAAGGTGGTTTCTGAATTGTTTACCCTTCTGACTCTGTAAATATTGTACCTGACCCTTGGATAGGTTCTGGTGAAGGAGTGTCTACAGAAGATTACCTTTTTGATCTTGTGGATTGAGAAGACGTCTGCTTTGGTTCTTGGCTTTGTCCTGATGAAGACGTTGTCAAATTCTTCTCTGATCTTTGGATCTGTCACATGATCTGTTGGATGATTGGTCTGAAAGGATTGTTTATAGAGGTATTTGTATACCACTTCTTCCATTTCTTCTTGTGTTGGACCAGGTTATGGTACTTTTCTTCTGAGACTCTCCATCTTTCTAACAACTTCTGCAGCTCTTCCTGATAGAGGAATGTGTTAGGTCCATGATCTTCATACAATCCAAGTATTGTGTAACAAGATGATGAAGAACATTATTGAAAAGGAAATCTAACCTAGAGAGAACACAAAGTGATTAGAGATCTACATCTTGTATTAATGAATTCACTTCTTACAAACTACAAGTAAAGACCTATTTATAGTCTTCATCACTTGCTACAACAATTAAGCATAAGCCCTTTAACACAGCTATTGCTTTACAAAACTTTCTATTATAAAGGAAAACTTCAGTGTCCTAACAGAATGTCTGACAGAGGCTTCAATCCATATGCCCAGTCTTCTTCTTCAGGCTTTGGAGTTTGAAAGGCATCAAAAGCGCTTTTCATCAATTTCTCTGTAGGCTTAGGCAATGATTTCTTTTTCTTGGGCTCTTCTGTCAGTATTGCTTTGCCCTTGTCTTTGGCTTTTGGAGGTGCAGAACCTGTTGCTTCTGTAGGTTTGGTTGTTGGTGCTTCTGTTGGAATGATGGGGGTTGCCTCTGTAGGTTTTGACACTTGTGTTTGAGAGGACTTTTGTGGCGTTGGTTCTGTTGGCTTGATTTGCTCTGTAACCTCTGTTGGAGGTTCTTTGGTGACTTCTTCTGTGAGCTTGGTTTTTGTTGGTGAAGGTTGGATATCAAATCTTCTTGCCAATTTGAAAGCTAATGTGAACATGTGCCTTTCTTCTTCTCTCTGCGCCATTCGTTCAGTCATTGTTTTGTGCATATTCCTTAGAACAGAAGAAGCGGAGGTCGTTGCTCTTTTTGGTTTGTCGGCAATAGACTTTCTTCTTAGGATGGATTGGGGTTTTTCTATTGGTTTTGTAGTTTGGGAGGGAAGATCTTCTTCTGTGGAGGATGACAGATGTTGAACATCTACTTCAGACATTGTAAGGAATTCCACAGAGGTGGGTGTTGTCTCTGTGGTCTTTTGACCTTTTTCTCCAGGTTGTTGGTTTGTTGGATTTTCTTCCAAGATTATTACCACATGGGTGGTTGTTGCCTCTGTGGTTTGTTGAGTTTGTTGATCTTTGGTTTGTTATGGAGGGGCTTGGCTGATTGGTTTTGCTGCGATTGGTGGAGCTTGTAGTCCTCTGGTCGTAGCTTTCTCTCTTATATTCTCCCCCTCAGGATGATCTGATGGACCAGGATGGTCATCATCAGAGTCATCCTGACTCTTATCAGAAGTACCCTCTGCTCTGCATGAAGCTTTGGGTTTCTTTGGTAGTTCTGCTCCTGCGGCCATCAACTTCGCACATACATCATCACAGAGGCCGATTAGAGTTGCAAGCTCTGCCTCTGTGTTGAAGCGCATTCTGCCGACACATTTTCTGAATTCTTTGACGTAGTTGGCATTTGCAGTAGTGAAAGAGACGATGACTTCTGTGACCTGGTTTATGACATTCTGCCCGAGCTCTGTTAGCTGTTCTCTGGTCATGTAGTCTTTTGGCTGCATCATTGTAGTGTTGCGCATTGCCTCTTCTTGTACGTGTTTGAGGGCGTTCTGTAGATCTGTAGGTGTAATGCCCTTTGATTTGTTGGATTGCTTGTTCATTTGTTCAAGGAAATGCTTGACTGATTCCTTGAATGCAGATGTTGCGGCTATTCCGAAATCTTTAGTAGTAGAAGTGGCTGTAGTTGTGGCAGTTGTTTGAGCAGAAGACTTCATCTCTGTGATGGTGGATTTCACCTCTGTGGATAGATTGTCCATTTTGGTGTTCAGATTTAGCAAGGCCGTTGATGTTGTCTCTACAAAAGATGTGAAAGAGCTTTGCAACTCTTTCATGGTTTGGTTCACAGAGGTGACAAGGGTTTGGAACTCATCCCTTGATACTTGTGTCCTTGGTGTAACCTCTGGAGGAACAACCCCTTCTACAGAGTGAGTCCCTGTTCCTGGGACACCTTCGTTCACCCTTGTTTGTATGTTGGAGGTGGAAGGATTTCCATCTTATCTTCGAGAAGAAACCTGAGTTTCGATCTCTACAGAGGTTCTGTGAAGAACAGTGTCCAAATCCACTCCAGAGGTGGGTATCAGAATGTTCTTCTGTTGACTTGGAGACTTGTCTAGAGTCTCTTCGTCTTTGTGCTAACTACTTCTCTCTGAAAGAAGTTTTGGCCCTATATTGTGTGTGGCAGAGGAAACAAATTCCTCTGTTGGGTGTTCTAGTGTGATCTAGGGCGATTGATCATGAACTATAGGTGAGTCTCTCTGAGGAGACTCCCTAGGAATGGATTCCCCGGTTTCTGTGGGCGCAGAGATTGAAAGAATAGCCTCTGGCTGGATGGTTTGGGTTGGGATCGAGTTGTGCGACTCTTTTTCAATAACTCCTTCTGCAGCTAGACCTGCGGAGTTAGAAGTGTGGGTTGCACTGGGAGGGGTTTGAGGATGTGTGCCTTCTACTTCTACGGCATCTTTTTCTGTCCCTTTTTCTTTTTCTCCCATTCTATCCAAGGCCTTTTTAACCTCATCTCTGTTCCACAGAGCTTCTGCTTGTAGCCTAAGCCTTTCCCTAGTTTCAACATCTGACAAGTCGGTTTCTTCTATTCCTTCTTCTGAAGCTTGGCTTGGACTCCTTCTGTGGACGTCCAGTCCTTGTTGGATGAAGGGATTCTGTAGAATGTTAGGGGTTTCAGATGGTTGATCTCTGGGGGTTTGATCATCTTCTTGCAGATTGGTGTCAATTCCAGAGATAGAGAAGTCTTGTTCTTCTGTGGTGTGGTGGTCAAGTGGTGGTGCATTCCACCCAGCTGTATTTAGGGTGTTAGCAAAGTCAGGGTGTTGAAGAAAATCATTTAAGTTTCCTTGATGAGCGAATCGATCTGGGGATTGATAAGGTGATTGATATCCCTCTTCTGCAACTTCTTCTTCTACAGTTTCTTCGACCCGGGTTTCTGCAACCTCTTCTTCTGCAGTTCCTTCATCTGCAGTTTCCTCTTCTGCGATGGTAACCAATTTATCAAGCTTCTTTTTGGTCTTCCTCTGGCTGGATGGTTTGGGTTGGGATCGAGTTGTGCGACTCTTTTTCAATAACTCCTTCTGCAGCTAGACCTGCGGAGTTAGAAGTGTGGGTTGCACTGTGAGGGGTTTGAGGATGTGTGCCTTCTACTTCTACGGCATCTTTTTCTGTCCCTTTTTCTTTTTCTCCCATTCTATCCAAGGCCTTTTTAACCTCATCTCTGTTCCACAGAGCTTCTGCTTGTAGCCTAAGCCTTTCCCTAGTTTCAACATCTGACAAGTCGATTTCTTCTATTCCTTCTTCTGAAGCTTGGCTTGGACTCCTTCTGTGGACGTCCAGTCCTTGTTGGATGAAGGGATTCTATAGAATGTTAGGGGTTTCAGATGGTTGATCTCTGGGGGTTTGATCATCTTCTTGCAGATTGGTGTCAATTCAAGAGATAGAGAAGTCTTGTTCTTCTGTGGTGTGGTGGTCAAGTGGTGGTGCATTCCACCCAGCTGTATTTAGGGTGTTAGCAAAGTCAGGGTGTTGAAGAAAATCGTTTAAGTTTCCTTGATGAGCGAATCGATCTGGGGATTGATAAGGTGATTGATATCCCTCTTTTGCAACTTCTTCTTCTACAGTTTCTTCGACCCGGGTTTCTGCGACCTCTTCTTCTGCAGTTCCTTCATCTGCAGTTTCCTCTTCTGCGATGGTAACCAATTTATCAAGCTTCGTTTTGGTCTTCCTCCTCTTTGGTTTTGGTGCCCCTTCCTCTGTGGTTTTCGATTTTCTTTTCTTCTTCTGTTTTGGAGAAGAGGGAGGAGCAGAGGAGCCACCTTCTGTGGCACGAGGAGGTGAAGGTTGATCTTCTGCAATGTTTGTAGATGTGCCTTCTGCAGTTTTCCTCTTCTTTGTTTTTGGGGTATAGGCAAAGGCTTTAGAATTAGACTTCTTTCCCATGAGCTCGTCATGTTTGGCCATAAAACTATGTTGGATTGCCAAGTGTTTTGCTAGTTTCTGATCTTTTTATTCTGTAGAGAGGGGTTCTACAACCATTGTTCCTAGGGGGACACCTAAACGCGGGGGTGTCACAGGGCTCGGTTTTGGAGTCCTATGATCGCGTATATACTCTAACTTAAGGGTTTTGTTTGTGGCATATTTCATAAGCTTCTTTGACAGAGGTCTGCAGTGGGAGTAGCCATCTATATGATCGGTGGGATTGTTTTTGTTCATTGGGAACTGTTTGGGTGTCGGCCCCTCCATTGGCCAGTTCTGTATCATCAACAGAGGTTTGAACAGGACTCCCAATATCCTTTGGAATTGCAGAGGTGGTAGAAACTTAGGATCGTTCTCTTTTACCCTTCCGGTGTTGTTCTTTCTGTCGATCGTATTGATTATCTCCTGCATCATGATGGTCGAGTAATTGAGTGGGAGATCGTAGTAGACCCCATACATGATGGTTAAGATCTGATGCGAGCTCTGGTCAATGCTGCCTATCTTCCCTGTCAGGCATATGTTGAGGATCGAAAACAAGGTGTTCCACAGAGGTGGTAGTCTGCCTCTGCGGAAGTCATTTCTCTTCCTAAGTTGGGTGTTGTACCCAAGCATTTCTACAAAACGACAGAGCTCGTCGTCTGTTGGTTGTTCTGCTTATCTCTTCAGTCTAAGAAGACCCCTTGTTGGTAGGTTGAACTCAAGTGAGAACATCGTTCTATTAAACTTGATTTCCAAATGTTCAGATTTGTCAGGCTTGGAGATGTACCCTTTGATAAGAGAATCATCTTTATCATATCAGCAACTTTGCCAAAACTGGTTCAAATACCTAGCAGGTATTTTCTTTGGGGTTCTTGAAAGTAAAGGGAAGAGGATATGATTTTCTATGATGTTTAGAAGAAGGGCATGGGCTTCGCCGAAAGCAGTGGGTGAGGGGACCAAGTAGCAATTGTTTGATTTGATTGGCAGTACCTTTTCGAAATGATCCTTTGCTATAAAGTTTTGAAGATGTGTGGTCGGAGCAAAGTCAGCTGTGTCGCCGGAATCTGCTTGTTCAATATTTTTGGCGAGATGGGGGTTTTCTGAATGTTCCGAATGAGCAGGTGAATGTTCTGGTGAGTTCGCCGGAGAGTGTGCAGGGGAGATAACTTGAGAAGATGAAGCCATTTGATAAGAAGAATAGGATTCTTGCAAGCTTTTGCAGGGTTTCGCTGTCAAGTATAACAGAGATCCAATCATGCCTCTGTAAAGAGTGCATTCTACAGAGATGCCATCTGGATCTAAGAATAACTTATTTCCAGTGGCCATTGGAGTTTTCATTGCAGAGGTATCAGAGAGGCTATACTTGGAAAGAATGTCAGAGACATATTTGGCCTGATTTATAAAAATTCCTTCTGATGATTGTTTGATTTGGAGTCCTAGGAAGAATGTTAATTCTCCCATCATACTCATTTCAAACTCACTCTGCATGAGTTTTTCAAAACTTTTGCACTCTTCTGTATTAGTAGACCCAAAAATTATGTCGTCCACGTAGATTTGTACTAGCATTATTTCACTGTTTTTACGTTTATAGAATAAGGTTGTATCAGTTGTACCTCTGTCGTAGCCATTGACTAGAAGAAAGGTAGAAAGCCATTCGTACCATGCTCTTGGAGCCTGTTTCAGTCCGTACAGAGCCTTTTCAAGGTAGTATACATGCCTTGGGAACTTTGAGCTTTCAAACCCTGGTGGCTGATTTACGTAAACCTCTTCTTGGATTTCACCGTTGAGAAAAGCTGATTTTACGTCCATCTGATAAACTTTAAATCCTCTGTGGGCTGCGAAGGCTAAGAATATTCTTATTGCTTCGAGACGTGCGACAGGGGCAAAAGTCTCATCGTAGTCTATGCCTTCTTCTTGTCTATATCCCTTGGCCACTAACCGTGCTTTGTTTCTGATGACCATTCCATCTTCATCCTTCTTATTTCTGTAGACCCACTTAGTCCCAATGGCCTGTTTCCCTCGTGGCAGAGGTACTAAAGTCCATACTCTGTTACGCTCAAACTGCAGAAGTTCTTCTTGCATGGCGTCTATCCAGTTTGGGTCATCTAGGGCTTCAGAAATCTTCTTTGGTTCTATCATACTGATAAAATTTGTAAAGAAACAAAAATTAGTAGTGGCAGATCTGGTTTTTACTGTGTCAGAAGGTTCGCCGATTATTTGGCTTGGAGGATGACTTTTTGTCCACTTAGTTGTGCGTGGAAGGTGGTCACCAATGTCATCGAATCTTTCTTCAGAGGCTTCTTATTGTTGTTGTTCTTCTTCTTCTTCTTCTTGTATAGCCTCTGTAGTTCGTGCCTTTGTAGTTGATCCTACAGCTTGTGGAATGATTGGTATGAGAGGTGGTGGAGTTTGTTCCTCTGAGGACGCATAGACTTGATCCTCTATATCCTCTGTAATTGGTTCCTCTGTGGATTGTGAAGTTTGATTTTCAGCAGCTTCTGTGGTCGTTTTCCTCGTTGTTTCATCTTCTGCGGTCTCTACATCGGCATTTGCATCTGTAGTATTTATAGAAGAAGATGAAGCATTATTTGGACCAGTTAGAGTCATACCTGTAGGATTTTGACCGATGGAATATGATTCTTCAGAAGCTTTGTTTGTTCCAACAGAGGGATCAATGTCGTCGTTGAACATCTCGAAAAATAGAAGATTTAAGTCTTCTTTCGTTTGCGAGATGCCAGAGGTTTCCCTTTTAAGTCCGAGTTCTGAACTGATTTTCTCATAAGTCTTCTGGAATGAATCATCAAAAGAAACATTGATGCTTTCTACGATTTTGCGAGACCTTGTAAGGAATGCTCTGTAGGCTTTGGAAGTGGCAGAGTATCCAATGAATTTGCCTTCGTCAGCTTTTACCTCAAACTTTCCTCTGGAATCTCTGTCGTTTAAAACAAAGCATTTACATCCGAACACATGGAAAAATTTGATGTTTGGCCGCCTTTTGTTGATCAATTCGTAAGGAGTCTTGAGCTGTCTTTTCACAATGGTTGAACAGTTATGTGTATAACAAGCGGTAGAAATCGCTTCTGCCCAAAAGTTCATCGGTAATCCGCATGCTGATAGCATAGCTCTTGCGGCCTCCACGAGCGTTCGATTCTTTCTTTCGACTACGCCGTTCTGCTGTGGAGTACGTGCGGCAGAGAAGTTCTGTGATATTCCTTCTGTAGAAAGATAGGCTTCAATGACAGAGTTTTTAAATTCTGTGCCATTGTCACTTCTTAACTTCTGTATTCTGCATTCATAAAGAACTTGGATTCTTTTCATTAGATTAATCAAGATGATTGGAACATCTGATTTCTTTCGAACAAATTCAACCCATGTGAAACGAGAATACTCATCAATTAAGACAAGTATGTATTTTTTGCCTCCAAGGCTCTGTATGGCAATGGGACCGCAGAGGTCGACATGAAGCATGTACAGAGGCCTAATGCAAGACACATCTGTTTTGCCTCTGTGGGAAGCTCTTTTGAGTTTTCCCATTTCACAGGCAGAACACAAGTGATCCTTATTAAATTTAACATTTGGCAAACCTTTAACTAGATCAAGTTTTACTAGTTTATCCAAGGAGTGAAAGTTTAAGTGACAGAACCTGTTATGCCATAACCAGGATTCTTTACTTTCGCAAGCTACAAGGCAAACTTTGTCCTTGGTTTTTGAACAAAAATTCATCAGATACAGATCACCTCTTCTTTCGGCTCGCAGAAGTTCCATTCCTGTGTCTTCACTTTGCAGAGAGCATAAAGTTCTTTTGAATAACACATCGAATCCTGTATCACAGAGTTGACTTACACTAAGTAGGTTGTGTTTAAGGCCATTCACATATGCAACTTTGTATACAGATACGTTTTCCTTCTGTATGACTCCATAGCCTTTGATGTGTCCCTTCTTGTCGTTTCCAAAAGTTACAGATCCACCATCGTGTGTTTCTTTGTACGTGGATAGTAAACTTCTGTCGCCAGTTATGTGCCTTGAGCATCCGGAGTCAAGATACCAAATTGGCACAAACCGCTTCTGTAAGACAATCACAGAGACTTAGGTACCCCATTCCACATGGGTGCAATATTGTTAGAATTTTTCAAGTTTGCCTTAGAATTCTTGAAATACATTTTATCTTTTGTAGAAAAATCAGATTGTTTCTCTCTAGGTTCTGACTTTGGAGTTTGAATTTTAGTGGAGAGTAAGCAATCTGGACTTCAGAAGTGATTATTCAATTTGAACATAAGATCAAAGCAATGACAGTATTTAATATGAGACGTGATTTGTTTGAACTTTTCATTGAATTTATTGAACTGAACCACAGAGGCATTACATTCTTTCTTAACATTAGATTTCCTATTACAAGAAGATCTATGAATACTAGAATGTTGTTTGCAAAAGTCTTGTTTAGGTCCTGCCTTTTGTGAGTCTCTTCTGTGGTGAACATCTTTCTTCACTGTCACAGAGGAAAAATATTTGTTAGCTTCAGGCCTTTTTCCCTTTTGTTGCGAAGTGGGATTCTCTTTAATTTGCTTTAAAGGTTTTGAAAATTTTGAGCTTTTAGGATTTTCAGAGACCTTTTTCAGATTATCAAGCTCTGTAGAGGTTTTGACTTGTATACACATTTTAAGAAAATCTGGACATATAGGTATCTCTGTGATTTTCTCTTTTGGAGAAATTGTTCTGTTAAGAACCTCAGAGGAGAATTTAACATCCTCTGTGTCACAATGAACTATCCCTGATTTAGAATCAGTCTCCGAGTTGTCAGAGGATGAATCGTCCTCATATACAGAGGTTGAGTCATCTCTTTCGACAGAGGCTGGATTTCTGAGCATGTATCGTACGAGCTTTCTTCCTCTGTAGAATAACTTTCATAGATGGCAGAGGTTTCTGATGAGATCTCTTCAGCGAGAATTTGATCTATAGAAGATGTACAGAGATTTTCTAAAACATTTGATTTCAAAACTTCCAAAATTTCCTTTTCAATTGATTCTTTAAGTTTTTCTTCTGAAAGATGGGTTTAAACTCAGGAGCTTTTGCAGATAATTTCTTTTCGACATTTATCATACAGACAAAAGCGACATGTGTTTGAGTCTCTGGTTTACCAAACTTAAAGATACCAATCTGATCTTGTGTTTTCAGATATTTCTTTGGTTTGATTCCTCTATTGACAGAGGTTGAAGATGATGAATCTGTGTTTTCAAACCACACATTGATCATCTTCGTATGTTTCCTCAAGTGAGGTTCTGCAGAGATTTTAACCCTTTTACTTACAGAGAGTAAGTTTGAAAAATTTCGTTTATTTGTTTTTCCCAAAACAAATAGAGAGGACAGAGGTTTTAGTCTTTTATTTTCAACACCTAAGGTAATATCACTGTACCCTATACCTCGTCTTGCTATTTGGGAGTTTACCTTTTCATACACCTTCTGTGCATCTTTATAGTTTTTAAGTAAAACTTCTCTTCTTAGAAGATCTTGCCAAAGTACCTCTCTCTCTCTTTGAAAGTATTCTTTGAGAGCTCTTATGTCAGTTGTTTCACTCCTAGAAACTGAAAGCTCTTTTGTTTTGATTTTTAATGCAGAGGTTAATTTAGAAATTTGCCTTTTTAAAGGATCTATATTTTTGCTCCAATATTTTTCTACTCTTTCCTTTTCTTCAAAAGTGTAGGCTTTTTCTTGAGTGAGAAGCCTTACTTCTCTCTCATTAAAGGTGAGTCTTTTCTGAATGCTTTCATTTATCTCTTTTAGTTCAATCAGTTCAATGTTAAGTTTAATTGAATCATTATCTACAGATTTAGTACAAGAGGTAGAGTTTGAAATGGATACCTCATTGTCAGTGCCAGAGTCGACTTCTGCCATGCCACAGAACAGGGCATTGGTGGTGAATTCATCATCAGAGGTAGAGTCTGACTCGAAGTCCTCCTTGTTTGCTTCAGAATGCCCTTTGTTCGCCATTAGGGATTTTTGCGCATAATATTCAGCCTTCTTTTTGTAAAAAGCTGAGTCCTTCTGTGGGCGATTTTGTCTACTTCTGCATTCTTTTGCGAAATGGCCTGGCTTGTCGCAGTTGAAACAACCTTGAGAGGTGTTTCCAGTTCGATCGTCGGACTTCTGTTGATCTCCACCTTTCTCTGTTCGGCATTCGTTTGCGTAATGACCAGGCTTACCACATTTGTAGCATTCTTGTGTGTGGCCTACCTTGTCAACTGACCTCTGTCGGTCATTTCCTCTGTAGTTTCTATCGCTCGACCTCTGTTGGTCATCATTTCTGTAGTCTGACCTCTGTCGGTCACTCGATTCTTCTCTTCTTCCATCATCTCTTCTACCGCTCTGGTTGTCTCTGCTATATCTGTCATTTCCAGAATTCCTTTGGTTACCTCTGAACTCTCTTGTCAATAGAGCCAATGATTTATCTAATGACGCAAGAGTTATTTCTTCCTCTATCAGCTCGTCTTCTTCGCTATCAACCATCACTATCTTCTTCTTCTCCTTCTTCTTCTCCTTTGTTGCTTTCTCATTTCTCGGTCTTTCTGTAGCCTCTATTGATTTACTAACCAATGCGTATGGTGCAATGGTTAGTGTTTTAGCCTGTGCTATTTGAGGCTCTTGTGCAGCTAGTGTTCCATAGAGATCAGAGAGTGTCCATGAGTCTAGATCTTGGTTTGTTTGTAAAGACATAGACAATTGAAGCCACTCAGAGTTTGACACGTTGAAGTTGGACAGGGTACGTTGCCATGCAAGTTGATGAACAGGTCCAGGAACAGTAGCAAGATATTATAAATATCTTCCAAGTCTTTAGAGAGGACCGCAGAGGCTCTGTAAAGTGTTACAGAGGTTCTGCGGTATGGTCCTTCGTAGATCAGTCTTTACCGGATTCTGAGTCTTTGGTCTTCTTTGCGCGTATGACAGAGCTT
The DNA here is from genome assembly GCA_033807775.1 of Saussurea involucrata. NCBI lineage: Eukaryota > Viridiplantae > Streptophyta > Magnoliopsida > Asterales > Asteraceae > Saussurea > Saussurea involucrata. The sequence goes on along the minus strand of CM066327.1, from coordinate 90,247,973 downwards.
CTGTAGGACGTCTCTGTAGCTTCTGTAGCTTCTTGACCTTGATCTCTCGGTAAGTTCGGCAGAGCCTCTATAAGAGGCTTTCTTCACTTGGCCTATTTTTCACTACTTCTAAATACTTCTACGATTAGGAAGATTGAAGCTAACAGTTGGGCAACATCTGTTGGCTTCTGTGGAGTTAGTTGGTTGTACTCTGTTGATACTAAGGTGGTCTCTGCTCTGGTGCAGCTCTGTGACTGTTCTGGTGGTGAGGTGCAGTCCTTTGTTCATAACCTCTCCTTTCATCTTTCTCTTCTCTCTCAAATCTTCATCTCCTATCAAACACCCTTTTACCAAATCTCTTGTTGAACTGTTGAGTTATCAGTGCAAGAGATTGAGCAAACGCATTTATGTCAGCATCATCGTCATCTTCTGACAGACTCTCCTCTTCATCACTTTCAGCTATCAGGGTCTTCTTGCCTTTCTTCTGCTGGATCTTTTCTTTCTTCTTGTCCGTGGAGGCATTATCTCTGCTAGATTTCCCTTCTGAAGGTATTTTGGCTTCAGAGGTTAATGCCAATGGACCTCCTACAGAGGATTTGCCCATTTGTTTGACAACATCCTTCTCTTGTGCAGTAAGAGTACCATACACATCTGTGTGGCACCATGTATCCAGGTCCTGGTTAGCTTGTAAAGACATAGACAGATTTAACCATTCATCATACAAACGTTTTAAGAACAAGACATTGTTATCTTCCTTCGACCTTACAACCCCACATTTCTTACATTTGTTTATCAGGACATTGAATCTGTTGTAGGTCTGTTGTAGAGTTTCCTCAGCAAGAGATTTGAAATCATTGTATTCATTAACACATTGGATTCTTCTGTTCTTTTGGGTTTTAATACCTCCTTCTAGTTGGTTCAGAAGTTGATCCAAGATTTCCTTAGCAGTAACACAAGAGTCTAATTCTTGAAAAATATCGTTTGGAATGGCCATAATCAAGAGTCTAACTGCTTTAAGATCATTTTCCATTTTAAGCTTTTCTTCTTCTGTAAAACCAGTGGTTTTAGGTTCGAAGTGAGCAGGAATCTCAGCGGTTGTTTCTGTAGCATCAACACGAGGAACCAATACCATGGGTTGGAATGGTCCATTACTGGCAGATCGCATAAGATCTCTATCCATGCCATCGAAAAAATTAACCATCCTGATATTCCATTGAGGGTATTCATCCCTCAGAAGAGTAGGAGGTTTGGTTAAAGAACCAGCCGTATAAATGGCGTTGATGTTGTTATTTGCCATTTTTTAGAAAAACCTGAGTACGAAGATTTTTTAAACTGAGAAAGAGTTTTGAACAGTAAATGGGTAAGCAGCGAAGTAATGGAACAGTAAACAATGTAACAGTAATTTCCAAACTTGCTTGAAGACTTAAATAAGTATTTAAAGCTTAACAGAAGGAGTTTTAGATTTTGTTGTAAAACAGGGTATACACAGAAGCTTGAAGAACAAAGCACAATCAGCAAGAGTTAATCAACCTGGTAAGATTGGATCAATTTGATTTAAGCAAATCAATCTGCTCTGATACCAGTTGTAGGTTTCCAGATTCACCTTGCCTCATATAAACAGAAAAATCAAAGATAGCGAAAGCATAATTAATCCGTTTAACTATGAGTGATTGTGTGTAGCATAAGACAATGAGAGAATAACAATATATTGAACAGTAATAACAATAAGAGTTAATAACAAACTGCTCGTATATTGAATATCAGTAACACCAAGAACACTTTCTTGTGTGTGTATTCTGAAATCTCTCAGGCTACAAATCGTAGAATAGAAGTGGAATGGAATGTGCAGTAATTAATAGTGCTCTCAAAATTCTAGTAACAATTCTCTCTAAAAGCTTACAATTGTGTGCTCCACTAACCTTCTATTTATATCCTGATAAAGTAATAGACAGTGTACTATCTAACCCAGGAATGACACGTGGAAAGTGTTTCTTCGTCCTTTTAGGGCTGACGTGGAAAGTACGGACATGTGTCTAACACTTGGAGATTTGTATGAGACTTCAGCTTCACATAGGTCTTTGTTCACCAGAGGTCATATGCCAGAGCTCTGAAGGTCTTCTGGTGTCACACCCCGCTAAAGCGGAAACACGGGATGTCACAGCTAAACGTGTCAATGCGTAAGGTAGAAGACAACACACAATCATCATATCATAAAAGTTACAAAATACAACGTGTCTTTGAAATACAAATTGTCCAAAGTAAAAAAAAAGTCTTGACATGATGTAAATAAAGTTGGATGTCGCTAGTTTGTAGTGCCTTCTAGAATTCATCCTTACTTGTTGTTTCCTGAAAAGCATGTAAAGGAGAGTGTCAACTATAAAATAGTTGGTGAGTTCATAGGGTTTCGTATGCACTAAAAGTTTTAATGCAAGTTGATAAGTTTTGCGCTTTCAAAGATTGGGGTACAACTCTCGGTTGTAAACTTTCCATTGTTGTTTCTGTATTGTATGCTCATGGTATATAACGTGATGCCTCAGAGGTAGCATGCTAAGCCATTACCCAAACCTCATGACCATTGTATTAGTTTGCCCAGAGTCATCATGTTCTATCGCTAACATGGCGTTGTAATAATTATGCACTCACATCACAGTAAGTGGGTGGTCAACCAAATAACGTTATCCATAATTACCATGGCTCACACACGTGAGTTAAATAGGTAATGTAAAAATATGTGGGGACTTTTGTACGATAGCATAAACTCAGAAGCTTTAACATGTGCACACGTACCGTAGAGCGTTAAACATGCGTAGTATTTCAGTAATAAAACGATTGATTTCGAAATAAAATTTGTAACATGCTTTCCACCCCAAAATGTATAGAATAGTAAAAAGGGGCTATGAAGACTCACGGTGATAAACGTAGTTGTTCCCAAGTGGTGCGTAATGCGATCCGTAACGCGATCCTACGTCGATCCTACGAATGTAAGGACACTAGTAAGATTCTATGTTCTAAACCTTAGTCCTTGGTATCGTGTAATTATCCAAATCAACATAAAATGCCTTTGTTGAGATTAAGTTTGTATGTTGTTATAAGTTCATCGATATTAGTAATTAATATCTCAAACGTTACATATGATAATTCGAGATTACCGCAATTTCGTCATGACGTTTGACGAAAAGGGGTCAATAATTAGGAGTCATATGTATAGTATATATAAAGTTAGGAGTTAGGTTATATATTACATATATATATATATATATATATATACCGCAATTTCATCATAAAATGATGAAAAGGGTTCAAAATGAAATGTTAGATGTTAGAATAAAATGAGTAAGTAAATATATATAGATATATTCCACAATTTCATCATACAAGTGATGAAACGGGTAAAGTTAAGATAAATAAATACATATATATAGTACATATATATATATACCACAATTTCATCACCAAAGGTGAGGAAAAGGGTCAAGAGATAGCATATAGCTATATATGATAAAAGGGTCCAGAATATGTAGTCACTTTCGGTTCATTTTCGGATGACTTCCAGAGATCGTTAGGTTATGATAATTTATGACCAGTTACTTCCATGTGTTAAGAAACATTTGACATAAGTTTCATGATTTTTAGAGTAGTTTTAGTGCATGAAATAATATCCGACGTAAACTGTGACAGAAAAACGTTGCTGTTGCGCACTGTTTTTGTGCATACTGTTCGGAGGTCGAAAACTTAATGTTTTACAAAGATTCCAGTTGGGTTTGATCCCTTACTCATAAAAGAAAAATCCAGAAAAAAGAATCACCCCATTTGGAGTATTTTTGAGAGAGATATGGCCATGCAAAGTCAGTTGAAAAATCTGACAGATTGCTGTTGGAAAAACTTCTTTATATAAAAGCATTATTTCTATTGGTTCTTTAAAGATTTGTTCTTTTTGCTTGGCCACGATTTTTGACACATCAAATCCAATATTTTCAGATGAAAAGCTTCATTTTAACTTACACAATCTACATGCAAAGAACTTAGATCACTCATCTTGTCAAAACATTTTCAAAAATTTGTTCTTTTGAGCTTTTTGTGAAAACATTCAAGTAAATCATTCTTTGATCACTAACTTTGGTTTGATGATGGATTCATCACACTTTTAATGACATGCAAAGGGTTATGGTGATGAATCTACAAACATTAGGATACAAAGATATGTTTAGAGAAAGCCACATTTAAACTAGTGTAGAAGATGAAACTTGAAGAAAAATGAAGAAACAATAAGAAGAAGTGTAGGCTTTGCTCTACTTGAAATTTTTACCTTGTGGAGACTTGTGTTCTTGATGTTCTTGAGTGTGAAAGGGCTGGACTTTGAAGTTTAGTAGAGAGAAAAAGAGAGAATGAGTGAAGTGAATGAAAATGAAAGAGATAGGGGGTCTTAAGGGGGGGGGGGGGGGGGGGGGTTGGAGAGAGAGAGAGAGATAGTGTGTGTGTGGAGTGTGGTTTTGTGTAAAATGATTGTGTTTTTATTTATATTTATAATTTATTTTTATTTCTTTTAATTATTTGAATTATTTAACATTACAATTTAATTAATTATAAGGGTTACTAATTAACTTTACTAGTTTTTTTTGTAAGGTTTATATATAAAACCATATATATGTAGGATGTTTTTGGTTGGCATTTTATGAGATGTATGGATAATTCCCTAATTTGAGGGGTTTTAGGCAAAATTTCTAAATTTTTCCTACTGTATCGGGTTGACTGCTAAAATTGGACAGTGTGACATATAGTATCAGTATCTGATATGTTTAGTGCAGTTCTAACCTGAACGCGAATCTGACGGTTGTCACAGTCTCCCCCGGTTAAAAGAATTTTGTCCCGAAATTCAAGAACTTTCGTCTATAACCGGTTCTTTAGCAAAGAGGTGAGGATACTTGTGTTTCATGTAATCCTCTCATTCCCATGTGTACTCAGGCCCACACCTTGTGTTCCAGTGAACTTTCACTATTGGAATCTTGATTCGCTTAAGACGCTTGACCTCTCGGTCAAGTATTTCGATTGGTTTTTCAACAATGTGCAGTTTATCATTGATTTGGACTTCTTCCAAAGGCACAGTTATCTCCTCGTTGGCTAGACACTTCTTCAAGTTTGACACATGAATTGTGTTATGAATAGCACTTAGTTCTGTTGGCAACTCCAGTCTGTATGCTACTGGTCCAATTCTTTCGTTGATTTTAAATGGTCCAACATATCAAGGGTTCAACTTTCCTCTTTTTCCGAATCGGACAGTTCCCTTCCAAGGGGATACTTTTAGAAAGACTCTATCGTTAATTTGAAACTCTAATGGTTTCCTACGGTTGTCCGCATAGCTCTTTTGACGATCTTGAGCTGCTTTAAGTCTATCCCTGATGATTGCAATTTTGTCGGTGGTTTCTTGTACAATGTCTGGACTAGACAACTGTCTATTTCCAATCTCCAACCAACAAAGAGGTGAATGACACTTGCGTCCATACAGTGCTCCATATGGCGCACACTTAATACTGGTGTGATAGCTATTGTTGTAGGAAAACTCGACTAACGGTAAATGGTTATCCCAACTTCCTCTGAAATGTAATACACATGCTCGAAGCATGTCTTCCAATGTTTGAATGGTTCGCTCGCTTTGGCCGTCTGTTTGGGGATGATAGGCAGTACTTAAATTCAATTGTGTCACCAATGCTCTTTGAAGTGACTGCCAAAACCGAGATGTGAAACGGCTATCTCTATCTGATATGATGGAAATCGGGACTCCATGTCGCGTAACAATTTCCTTGATGTATATCTTAGCCAGCTTTTCCATGTTATAATCTTCTCGAATCGGTAAGAAATGTGCAGATTTCGTGAATCGGTCTACTATAACCCAAATCGAGTCGTGCCCTTTGGCAGTTCTCGGCAGTTTGGTTATGAAATTCATGGTTACTTGTTCCCATTTCCACTGGGGAATCTCTGGTTGTTGTAGCAAACCAGATGGTTTCTGATATACAGCCTTGACCTTTGAGCAAGTTACACATTTTCCTACGTATAGGGCAATATCCTTCTTCATTCCTGGCCACCAATAATATTCCCTTAAATCCTTATACATCTTATCCGCGCCAGGATGAATTGAATATCGTGACTTGTGGGCTTCATTCAGGATTGTCTCCCGTACTTTGCTAGCTTTTGGAATCCAAACTCTGTCCTTGAAATAACGTACTCCATCAACCTTAGTTTCAAATATGTTTTCTATGCCGTGAAGGGTTTCGTCCTTCAAGTTTTCCGTTTTCATTGCTTCGGTCTGCGCTTCAAGAATTCGTGTCTTTAAACTTGTTTGTACAAGCGCTCCCATTGCTCGTACACGTGAAGGTTTTGTCCATTCCTTCCTACTCAGGGCATCAGCCACTACATTGACCTTACCTGGATGATAACGAATATCACAATCGTAATCACTGAGTAACTCTACCCACCTTCTTTGTCTCATGTTGAGCATTTTCTGGTCTAGAATATGCTGAAGACTTTTATGATCGGTGAAGATGGTGCACTTAGTGCCGTACAAAAAATGTCTCCAAATCTTTAAAGCGAATACCACAGCTCCGAGCTCCAAATCGTGTGTGGTATAGTTCTTCTCATGAACTTTTAGTTGTCGCGAGGCGTATGCTATCACTTTGTCCCTTTGCATCAATACACAGCCTAAACCTTGATGCGACGCGTCACAATACACCACAAAATTTGTTGTTCCTTCCGGTAACGCCAGAATTGGTGCATTGCACAACTTTTTCTTCAATAGCTGGAACGCCTCTTCTTGTGGTTCTCCCCAAATGAATTTACTATCCTTTTGGGTCAGTGTTGTGAGTGGTTTAGCAATTTTTTAGAAGTTCTCAATAAATCGCCTATAATAACCTGCCAAACCCAGAAATTGACGAATTTCTGTCGGTGTTTTGGGAGATTCCCATTTCTTAACAGCTTCCACCTTAGCCGGATCTACATGAATTCCTTTTTCTCCAATCACGTGACCTAGAAAGTGTACTTCTCTAATCCAAAATTTGCACTTAGAGAATTTTGCGTACAGTTTATGTTCCTTAAGAAGTTCTAGAATTACTCTCAAATGCTGCTCATGATCTTCTTTACTTCGAGAGTAGATCAAAATGTCATCTATAAACACGATCACAAACTTGTCGAGGTATGGTCTGCATACCCTGTTCATTAAATCCATGAACACAGCTGGTGCATTGGTTAAACCGAAAGGCATAACCAAAAACTCGTAGTGTCCATAACGTGTTCTAAAAGTTGTCTTAGGAATGTCCTCCTCGCAGATTCTTAACTGGTGATAACCTGATCGAAGATCAATCTTTGGGAAATATGTTGCACCTTGCAATTGGTCGAATAAATCATCTATTCGAGGGAGAGGATATCGATTCTTGATTGTCAACTTGTTCAATTCCCTATAGTCGATGCACATTCGAAACGATCCATCCTTCTTCTTGACAAACATGACTGGAGCTCCCCAAGGTGAGGAACTTGGCCTAATAAATTCCTTATCCAGAAGTTCTTGGAGTTGACTCGACAACTCTTGCATTTCGGCAGGTGCTAGACGGTACGGTGCCTTAGCTACAGGTGCTGCTCTAGGTATGAGGTCAATTTGGAATTCAACTTGTCTAAACGGGGGCAGTCCAGGCAAATCGTCGGGGAACACTTTCGGGTGATCCTTTACCACGGGAATGTTTTGGATTCGCCTTTCCTCGGACTTCTTCTCAACTATAAGTGGCAAAAATACAACACACTTCTTCCTCAAATACTTTTGAACCTTAATACTTGACACCATCTCTAAACTTCTTCCAACTTTGTTTCCTTGTATCACGAGGGTTTTTCCATCTAGCAACGGTATTCTAACCGACTTATCAAAACAACAAATCTCCGCTCGATTCTTGGATAACCAATCCATGCCTATAACTATGTCAAAACTCCACAATTCAATAGGAATAAGATCAACGCTAAACAAATTATCGGCTAGATTCAAGGTACAATCTAAAATTACATCCTTAGCCTAAAATTTATGACCATTAGCAACCTCAATAATATAGGCATCCGACATTCTCCTAGATTCCAAGTCAATTAGTGGCCTAAATTCCAATGAAACAAAACTTCTATCCGCTCCAGTGTCAAATAATACTGATGCATAGTGGTTGTTTAGGAGAAACGTACCTGTCACCACATTAGGGTCGCGACGTGCTTTGTCAGCTCCAATGACAAATGCTCGTCCTCTAGCCTGACCTCCTTGATTCCCCTGGTTGGCTTGTCTCGCCAGATTTCCATTGTTGTTATTGTTCGGTCTCCTTCCAAACTTCGGGCACGTATTCCGATAGTGATCCGGACTTCCGCACTCAAAACATGCCCTTCTCCCTTCATTGGGCCCTTTTTCACTTTTACAGAACCTGGTGGGATGACCTGGCCGTTTACAATTATCACAAATAACGCAGGCTCCCTCATGATGATAGTTGCATTTGTTGCATCTAGGGAGTGAACCCTTGTATTGCCCTGGCTCATGTGTCTTTACTCCTACGTTTCTCGTGATGTTCCTATCCTTGCTTGCACTACTAAAGGATATCTTTCCTGACTGATGCTCTGGCTTCCTCTTATTGCTGGCACTTCCCGATGACAGAGTTCCTGCTCTCACCGCATCGTTCGTTAAAGTAGTTTCCAAGGCCACAACCTCTTGGATTGTGGTCAGTTTTGCTGAGGTGACCATTCCTCGGATCTCCGATGCTAATCCCCATAAGTATCGGTCGATTCTCTTACTCTCGGGAGTGACCATGTGAGGTACCAGTTTTGCGAGTTCGTGGAAGCGAGCTGTATATTGGTCTATGTCGGCTCCGATCATGGCGTGATTCCAGAATTCAGCTTTTAGCTTTTGGATTTCACTCTTAGGGCAGAACTCCTCAATGAGCAATTTTTTGAACTCCTCCCATGTGTGTTTGTACGCATCTTCCCTTCCACGGGTTTGAACCTGGATGTTCCACCATGTTAGTGCCCTGCCTTGGAGTTGACATGTAGCATATTCCACCTTGTGGTCCTCCGAGCATTTGCTAATATGGAGTACCGACTCCATGCTATCAATCCAAGAAAGCAATCCTACGGCACCTTCCTTTCCGTAGAACTCTTTGGGCTTACAGGACATGAAGGACTTGTAGTTACATCCGGTACTGTTACTTCCCAGATTTCCTCCACTACCTCCTTCATTCCTAGGGTTCGCATTGATGCCAACAGTTACTTGTGTGACGATATTGGGTATGGCTTCTTGGATGTGTTGTGCGATGATTTGTGCTATGTCGGGCGTTTGGTTTTCAGGGGTATCTCCCGTGTGGCGTGTAGATCTTCTTGGAGGCATGATTCTAAAACACATTTGCAAAATTTGTTTTGGTTAAAATTTGTACAATTTCTTGAACTCATATTTTCCAAAAGTTTAAGGAAAAAAAAAATTATTTGAATATTTGAACAGTAAAGTGAAGTATAAGGGAAATAGATAGATTGACTAAAATTTTTCCCCCAAATGGGTCTCCATTAATTGCCGAAGTTTACAAAATTTACGGTGTTCATCGTACAACGGTATCACATAGTTTGAATGGAAATACAACTTAGAAATACATGAATTAAAATGATAAGCAATAAAAGATGATTTTTAAAAGATCCTCCCACATGCCACGGTCCATCCGCACTATCCCAAGTATGCCCCGATCACAAGCAAGAACATCAGTAGCAACAACACCATCCCTACCACCAAGCTTGCCGCTTGAGCCCTTGATGCCATTTCTCTAGCCATTCTTGCGCCATCACGAGCTTGAGTTGATACGACAGCCAGTTGGTGTGTTAGCTCTACAAGTTCCGTTAAGACTTGAGCTTGATGGGTTACCCTAACTTGACACCCATGCAATTCGATTGTCATTGCCCTGATATGTTGATCTCTCGCCAAGGTTAGTTCGGCCATTCGCCCCATTGGCACACCGGTGACTACTCTTGACGGTTCTGGTGCCTCCGGACGAGGTGTTGATAGCGTGACTCTCCTTGGGATTGGAACATTCTTCCTTGCCGTTTGTCTAACGCGAAGTCCTTCAAGATGTAGTTGAACAATCACTGGAGTGGGCCGGGGTAAAACCGTGGTTGGTGATACTCTAGGTCTATCATAGGGGTCTCGCTCGCTAGACACTTCGGGTTCCGATTCTGTACTACTGTAATCCTCTTCTCCTCGGTTGTCGGGTGGGTTAACTTGTGGTCGCCCGGTGACGTATTCCGATACATCGGCCGAGTACCATTCAGAAGTGTAGGATGGTGACGACGATGACATAGTGAAACTTAAGCAAAAGTGTACTTAGTAACTAATCGCATAAGTGGCATGTCTACCCTATGCAATGTCTACGCACTAAGCATGCTCTTAGAGAGTGCAAGTAAAAATCAACATACTCCTACTATAACTATTTCTAGCCTCGCATTAACGTTCCTTAATCGAACATAGGTGATCAGGCTATGTTTAATTAAAGTCTGTTAATGCCATTCTAGACTTAGTTATACTAGTAGTACGTTTAGTTATTTTCATGTCAATTTTGGACTTTTGGTTATAGTTGGGTTTTTCAAATGAAAGACCGGTATTCTCTATAACCTTCGGCTCTGATACCACTTCTGTCACACCCCGCTAGAGCGGAAACACGGGATGTCACAACTAAATGTTTCAATGCGTAAGGTAGAAGACAACACACAATCATCATATCATAAAAGTTACAAAATACAACGTGTCTTTGAAATACAAATTGTCCAAAGTAAAAAAAAAAGTCTTGACATGATGTAAATAAAGTTGGATGTCGCTAGTTTGTAGTGCCTTCTAGAATTCATCCTTACTTGTTGTTTCCTGAAAAGCATGTAAAGGAGAGTGTCAACTATAAAATAGTTGGTGAGTTCATAGGGTTTCGTATGCACTAAAAGTTTTAATGCAAGTAGATAAGTTTCGCGCTTTCAAAGATTGCGGTACAACTCTCGGTTGTAAAGTTTCCGTTGTTGTTTCTGTATTGTATGCTCATGGTATATAATGTGATGCCTCAGAGGTAGCATGCTAAGCCATTACCCAAACCTCATGACCATTGTATTAGTTTGCCCCGAGTCATCATGTTCTATCGCTAACATGGCGTTGTAATAATTATGCACTCACATCACAGTAAGTGGGTGGTCAACCAAATAACGTTATCCATAATTACCATGGCTCACACACGTGAGTTAAGTAGGTAATGTAAAAATATGTGGGGACTTTTGTACGATAGCATAAACTCAGAAGCTGTAACATGTGCACACGTACCGTAGAGCGTTAAACATGCGTAGTATTTCAGTAATAAAACGATTGATTTCGAAATAAAATTTGTAAGATGCTTTCCACCCCAAAATGTATAAAACAGTAAAAAGGGGCTATGAAAACTCACGGTGGTAAACGTAGTTGTTCCCAAGTGGTACGTAATGCGATCCGTAACGCGATCCTACGTCGATCCTACGAATGTAAGGACACTAGTAAGATTCTATGTTCTAAACCTTAGTCCTTGGTATCGTGTAATTATCCAAATCAACATAAAATACCTTTGTTGAGATTAAGTTTGTATGTTGTTATAAGTTCATCGATATTAGTAATTAATATCTCAAATGTTACATATGATAATTCGAGATTACCGCAATTTCATCATGATGTTTGACGAAAAGGGGTCAATAATTAGGAGTCATATGTATAGTATATATAAAGTTAGGAGTTAGGTTATATATTACATATATATATACCGCAATTTCATCATAAAATGATGAAAAGGGTTCAAAATGAAATGTTAGATGTTAGAATAAAATGTGTTAGAGCATTGTTGTATTCAAGATTTACTGTAAAGTCAATGTACTGTATTTGTTAGCTGTGCCTTTATACCTTGTATGTTATGGGTATAAATAGGCATGTCTAGTTCTTTGTTAGAATGAATCTAGATCCCTTGAGAAACAACTTGAAGCATTTGTCATTTTACATTTTGAAATCAATATATGGATGACAAGATTGCTCTCTAGATTCTCTCTACACTTGTTCATTACTTTGTGCTAGATTTGGGATTTATCAATTGGTATCAGAGCTAAACAGAAGATTCAAGCAGATCAAAGAGCAAATTGAAGAATTTTTGCACTAAAGCCTGAAGAATTCGGATTGGGTATTCATCACTGTTCATGATGATTTCTTACCCTTCTTCATTTAATGTTCATCTAGAATCATCATTTTTTTCATTTTTTGATCTTTTGGATTGATTCTTGACATCATTGCACTCGATTTTCATCCCTGAACATCTTTAATTCAAGGATCTATACCAAAATCTGCACAGAATTTGCAGATCTGATCATTTTATATCTGTTTTTGTTCGAAAACATTTTCTTACTATTTTGGATCATAATTTGATTAAATTGATCGAATTAGGATTTGTGATTAACTAAGAAAGTGTGTGGAATCAAATTTCGAACAAATCTGTGCAAATTTCATAACAATTGATCAAGATTTGAAAAAGTTATGGCTGAATTAGTGATTTTGAAGTTCGAAGTGCAGAATTCGGATCATTCTTGGTGAATTCGGATCATTCATACTCAATTCGGATCATTCAAAGGGAATTCGGAGTGTTCTTGGAATCACAAGTATAGAATTCGACTCAAGAAGCATTCGAATTCATAGAATTCGAACCCTGCTACATTCGAATTGAGGTGAATTCGAACCCTGTTAGATTCGAATTGAGGTGAATTCGAACCCTGTTAGATTAGAATTGAGAAGTTGTGAATTCATCTGAGTTGAATTTGATTTTCCAAGTATAGAATTCGAACCCTGTTAAGTTCGAATTGAGTGAATTCGAACCAAGTTACATTCGAATTGAGTGAATTCGAACCCAGTTACATTCGAATTGAGTGAATTCGAACCAAGTTAAGTCCGAATTGAGTGAATTCTAACCCTTCAGCATCCGAATTCATTGAATTCGAACCCTCCTTCATCCGAATTCATTGAATTCGAACCCTTCTTCATTCGAATTCATTGATTTCGAATCCTTATTCATCCGAATTCTTTAGAAAAATTTTTATCCCGAAATTTTTTCTATAGTGTATTTCATACATTGTAAAGAGCTTTTAAAAAAAATTATATAAATTTTTTTTGTAAAGTGTATTTTCATACACTGTCTGCTTGATCTTCTGAACGATCAATTTCTAGCAATTTTCAAAATGGTTTTACAACAAGTTATTGTTAAAAGCAGTGGTGAAGATTTGAAGCAAACTTTGAAAAAGGAGATTCCTCCAATTGCAAAAGTTTTTGTTAAACCAAATAATAAAATGTTGCAAAAAGTTATTATAACAGAAACACCTTCTAAACCACATGTTTCTGTTAAACCAAATAATGTAGTGTTGCAACAAGTCATTTTAACAGAATCATCCTTAAAATCAAAAACTCCTTCTAAAGACAATGCTTCAAATTCTTCAACTCCTATTTTAAATAAAACATTGGAAGAAGAAAATGTTAATCTGAAAAGACAAATTTTAGACATTTCTTCTTCAAATGCTAAATTTACTAAAAGAATAACTGATCTTGAAGCTTATATTGCAGATCTTGAAGCAAAGAAAGACAACTCATGTCTGCACGATCAATAAAAGAAGTTCAAGAGAAAAGAACAACGTTGGAAGGTGAAAACGTTGAATTGAAGAAGAAGCTTACAGAACGTGAAAGAGAGTCACTTTCTTCAATGAAAGTTCTTAAAGAAAAGGAAGTAATTGAGCTTAAATATATAAAACTTTCAAAACAAATTTCTAATCTTGAGAAAGTTTTATTTTTAGAAAAAGACAAGCTCGAAAAAGAAAGAGCTAAATTTGAAACTGAACGAAAATCTTTTGAGATTAAAAGTTCTGAACTTTCCGTGAAAATCTCTGAATTAGAAAATCTTTTGGAAAAGGAAAGAAAAGATTTCACGGAAAAGAAAAATCTCTTTGAAAAGGAAAGTAAAACTCTTAAAAAGAAAAATATGGAAATTTTCAAAGAGATTACTGATAAAAGAAAGTTTTTGGAAAAAAGATTTTGAATCGGAACGTGAATATTTTGAAGATGTGATTCTTAATCTTACCAAAAGATTATCTGGTTTATCAGCTGATATTATGAAGGATCAGTTGATCAAATCTGATCTCCAAAAGAAATTTGATCTAATTTCTAAAGAGAAAAATGTTTTAATAAACAAAGTCAAAGAACTTGAAGACGTCATTTTTAAATTTGATGTCTCAAAGCAAACCGGTCATAATTCTATCTTTCAGACTCCATTTGTTGATTCAAATGATTCTGAATGCTCTTTTAAAACTGCTTCAAGTTCAAGTTTTAAAAACATTTCTTCTAAACAATTTAATAGATCAACATATTTCTCAAAAAGTCGGATTCGTTCAACAAATCTCTTCTATAATCCTCTGTATGATAAATCAGATAACAAAACAAAAGTGCCTAAAGTTAATACTTCCAAACCTGAAGAAGTTCCAGTCTTCAAGAGGGTGAAGATGGAATGGAGAGTAAAAGGCACAACAGTTCCAAAGAAAGAAGTGCCAAAATCATCTGTATCCACATCAAATGAAAAGAAGAACAATGCGCCAAAAGGTAAATCTTATGCTAAACCTAATCCTATTTATTCTGTAAATCATCTGATTAGGTTGGCACATAAGAAAATCTGTTGTTCTTACTGTGGATCAAATGATTTTGTGCATAAAGATTATACTTCTTATTGGTATGGTTCTTACAGTATTCCTTGTAAGAAATCTACACCTAACCCACTAGGACCCAAATGCCATTGGGTACCAAAATCTGCTTAATCTGTTTTGCAGGTTCTTCATGTGTTGTACTGAATTGTAGATACATACCACACACATGACTGAAAACAGAAGAGAAGCGGCGTATTTTTTGAAAAATATTTGTACCATTAAGGGGGAGACAAAGAACAATGGCTTTTGAACATATCAGTTCAAAACCCGTGCTTCAACGACAATGGTTTCTAAACATATCAGTTTAGGACCCGCACTTAAAAGTGACTATGGTTTCTAAACACATCAGTTTAGAACCCGGATTTCAACGTCATTGGCTTCTAAACAAATCAGTTTAGAACCCGTACTTCAAAGACTAAGATTTCTAAACAAATCAGTTTAGAACTCATACTTCTCAGGTGATATCCTTAACTGCTATATATTTTTGTTTCAAGGAACAAGTGGCAAAAGGTAACATTGGATTATATTTGTTTCTACTGATTTGAAAACTTGAAACTTTACAAATTTAATTCAATAAGATGAAATTTTCAATTTTCATTCAATGAATTAAATGTGTGCTAAAAGATGATTTTACAAGAAACTTTGTACTATCTGAGTTAGATTTGCTTCAATTTTCACCTCTAAAATAAATCGAAAGGTCAGCAAAACATGAATGAAATTATGCTGAATGCTCAAAGTTATGTGAATCTGGATATATATAGAATATAATGCTCAAAAAGCCTATATGTCAGAATGATGGATGGAAATGAAAATATGGGCAAAGCACTATGTTTTAGAACCAAGTGATTGAGATAAAAAAGTTGCACTATCATTTAGTTTGAAAGTTTGTGCCTGTGGCCTTTCTGGTTTGGGAGAGTAAGTCCTAAGGGGTGCTCGACACCTAGTCCCTAAGATCATTTGGTCTGGGATCGGCTGACCCAAATCCTGCAATAGAACCAGATAGAAAGCCATGTTTTACTGGTACAAATGGGTTTAAGATATATCGATGTGGCCTTTCTGGTTTGGGAAATTAAGTTCTAAGGGGTGCTCGTCACCTAGCACCTAAGGCCAACTGGTCTGGGATCTGCTGACCCAAATCCTGCTATAGAACCAGATAGAAAGTCATGTTTAACGGTGTATCTTATTCTTACTAAACTTTTTGATCAAAAGATGCCAATGAGCACAAAATCAAAAGATGCCAATGTGCACAAATCAAAAGATGCCAATGAGCACAAAAGAAAAGATGCCAATGAGCACACATCTCTTGAAACTTGGGAAAATACAAAGTTGCGATAAACCCGTAAATTTGTGAAATTCTGATTTTGGACAAATAGTGTGAGTAGAGCAAAGTATTCTTATATGTTTTAGAATTGCATATGCTTGATGCTAATCATATTTCGCATGTTAGCACACCAAATAGATTTAATAAAGGGGTTGAAACTGAACATTTTTAACTTGATATGCGATGACTTGTTCTTGAATCCAAACACATGCATTTGATTTCAGTTGATTGAAAAATTTGTTAAATTTCATTAAGCTGAATTTCTTTTATAAAGTTTTCAAATGATCAAATGTTTGTAGTTATAAAATGAAATTCAATGAATTTTATTTTCCTTGTGTAAATTTGTTTTAAAATTTGTGCTACAATTTCAAATACTGTACGTTATTGAAATATATGCATACTTTCAGGGGGAGAAAATAAATTGCTCCAGAATTCTTATTTTGAGGGGGAGCAAGGTTATTCTGTAAGGAGGAGATTGTTAGCAATACTCAAAAACACGACTGAAATTGAAAATGGTTTTCGTTGATTATGATGCTCACCATCATCGAAAAAGGGGGAGAAAAGTTTAATTTCAATTTCATGTCAAAGAGCTTTCAAATCAAAGATATTTCAAGTCAAAGATTCGTGAACAAAGACTGAAGATTGGGGAGAAGGATCATGTGAAGTCCAAATGTTGCTGAATTTGGTTATCTTAGTTCTGAGTGGTTATCGGAATGTGCTTACACCTAAAAGTTCAACAATGTGGATGGTTTCACATCTTTCTGATCCAAACTCTAATCATTTCTGATTTATCTTGTTCCGAATTGATGGTTCTATATAAAGATATGAAATCCATGTTCAAGACTTGAAGACAATCTGTTGAAGATTGTATTGAAGAAGGTTGATTTTTCAAAGAAAAAGACAATGACTTTTCATGTTTGTCTGAAGATTCTTCAAAGCTGAGTTCTTAAAGAGTGTCAAAGCATATAGTTCGCCGTGAACTAGTGGAGATAAAGCTATTTGAAGATGGTTTGATAGAGTGTCTGTTTGAGAAGATTGACTTTACAAAGAGATGAAGACTGCAATCATATTTTTTTTAAATCTTGAATCCAAAGGGGGAGATTGTTAGAGCATTGTTGTATTCAAGATTTACTGTAAAGTCAATGTACTGTATTTGTTAGTTGTGCCTTTATACCTTGTATGTTATGGGTATAAATAGGCATGTCTAGTTCTTTGTTAGAATGAATCTAGATCCCTTGAGAAACAACTTGAAGCATTTGTCATTTTACATTTTGAAATCAATATATGGATGACAAGATTGCTCTCTAGATTCTCTCTACACTTGTTCATTACTTTGTGCTAGATTTGGGATTTATCAAAATGAGTAAGTAAATATATATAGATATATTCCACAATTTCATCATACAAGTGATGAAACGGGTAAAGTTAAGATAAATAAATACGTATATATAGTACATATATATATATATATATATATATATACCACAATTTCATCACCAAAGGTGAGGAAAAGGGTCAAGAGATAGCATATAGCTATAATATGATATAGTTGTTAGCTGTCCAGAATATGTAGTCACTTTCGGTTCATTTTCGGATGACTTTCAGAGATCGTTAGGTTATGATATTTTATGACCAATTACTTCCACGTGTTAAGAAACCTTTGACATAAGTTTCATGATTTTTAGAGTAGTTTTAGTGCATGAAATAATATCTGACGTAAACTGTGACAGAAAAACGTTTCTGTTACGCACGGTTTTTGTGCATAATGTTCGGAGGTCGAAAACTTAATGTTTTGCAAAGATTCCAATTGGGTTTGATCCATAACTCATAAAAGAAAAATCCAGAAAAAGAATCACCCCATTTGGAGTATTTTTGAGAGAGATATGGCCATGCAAAGTCAGTTGAAAAATCTGACAGATTGTTGTTGGAAAAACTTCTTTATATAAAAGCATTATTTCTATTGGTTCTTTAAAGATTTGTTCTTTTTGCTTGGCCACGATTTTTGACACATCAAATCCAATATTTTCAGATGAAAAGCTTCATTTTAACTTACACAATCTACATGCAAATAACTTATATCACTCATCTTGTCAAAACATTTTAAAAAATTTGTTCTTTTGAGCTTTTTGTGAAAACATTCAAGTAAATCATTCTTTGATCACTAACTTTGGTTTGATAATGGATTCATCACACTTTTAATGACATGCAAAGTGTTAGGGTGATGAATCTACAAACATTAGGATACAAAGATATGTTTAGAGAAAGCCACATTTAAACTAGTGTAGAAAATGAATCTTGAAGAAAAATGAAGAAACAATAAGAAGAAGTGTAGGCTTTGCTCTACTTTAAATTTTTACCTTGTGGAGACTTGTGTTCTTGATGTTCTTGAGTGTGAAAGGGCTGGACTTTGAAGTGTAGTAGAGAGAAAAAGAGAGAAAATGAGAGAATGAGAGAATGAGGGAAGTGAATGAAAATGAAAGAGAGAGAGGAGGTCTTAAGGGGGGGGGGGGGCGGTTTTGGAGAGAGAGAGAGAGTGTGTGGAGTGTGGTTTTGTGTAAAATGATTGTGTTTTTATTTTTATTTATAATTTATTTTTATTTCTTTTAATTATTTGAATTATTTAACATTACAATTTAATTAATTATAAGGGTTACTAATTAACTTTACTAGTTTTTTTGTAAGGTTTATATATAAAACCATATATATGTAGGATGTTTTTGGTTGGCATTTTATGAGATGTATGGATAATTCCCTAATTTGAGGGTTTTAGGCAAAATTTCTAAATTTTGCCTACTGTAGCGGGTTGACTGCTAAAATTGGACAGTGTGACATATAGTATCAGTATCTGGTATGTTTAGTGCAGTTCTAACCTGAACGCGAATCTGACGGTTGTCACATCTGGCTATCTTGGTCTCTGATGGTATATCAGAGGTCTTCTGCCATAGCTCTAACGATCTCTGATGGTCTTCTGTTGATCTTCTGCTAAGTCTTCTGCTTGATCTCTGAAGTCTTGTCCTCTGACGTACTTCTGACTTATGATATTTTCAATACGTTTACATTTGTGTTCTTGGGGCTAACAATTATGTTTATTTAAATGCTTATCTTGATTGTGAGTTCCTACTCATAAATTTAAGCTTTATAATTAATGTTTGGAAGTTTCACTTCCGAACCCCCTTATATTTGATATTTTACCAAAAGATCCATAAATGCTATTGAGATATTTAAACACTGAAATTGGCTTCAGATGCCAAACTCAAATTCATTTTGGCCTCTTGCCAAAAGCTCTATAATTATTAAGGTTATATTCAAATTAAATAAATGGCAACATATCGATTTGGATTTTGTCAAACGGGTGTAAATAGTCCTAAGGTTTTTGGGGACTTAAGCAATCCTTGTGATTCCCCTACTACCTGAAATTCCAATAGATTGAGTGGTTTCTTTACGAAAATTAAAATAGACGAAAAATTATCAACAAAATGTAAGCATATAAGAAAAAAGCTATATACTTAACAAGGTTTTATTCAAATTCAATAAATCACAACATATCGATTTGGATTTTGTCAAACGGACGTAAATAGCCCTAAGGTTTGTAGGGACTTAAGAAACCTTTGTGATTCCCCTACTAACTGGAAGTCCAATAGATTGAGTGATAATGAAATTTCATACATAAAATAACACCTATAACCATAATCCATTGTCTTAATAAACGAAAACTATATAGTATTTGTTACTTACAAGTTAGGTGCCTAAACAACATCTCTGAATTACTATGTAAGAGGATTTGTTTTACACGGACTTGACACTAAAATGCCGTGTTGGCTACGTGCAGAGATTAGAGCTCTTTTTCAAGCGTTAGGTGAACGGGAACGTAATGTACCCGAGATTTTTAGAGGGACACCTTTCGGTCCATGGCTGGAACTTTCCAACACTGGTGGCGACCCATGCTAGTTCACATGTTTCTACAGTTGGAGGTCGACGTTGCCAACGGAGATCCGGAGGAGCTGTGTTTTGATGTGTTTGGGCATGCCATGAGCTTTGGGCGTTATGAGTTCTGTAATATTACAGGACTCCTTTTTGGACCAATACCCTCTCTTCCTCCCTTACCGGAAGATTCCTTCGTTCGTAGGGTTTGGCCCGGCCATTCACCAGCGAATTTGAAGCTTAGAATCGCCGTTAACACGATGAAAGAAAACCTTGGGAACCTATCCGACGAGGATGTTGTCCGTGAAAGTTTAGTGGTGATGGTGGAGATGGTCTTTATGGGCCATGAGTGGATTCAGCTTGTTACCGAGTGATAATGCCGTTTTACGACATTATTTTGATCCCGAAATCGGTCAGTTTGTTGTGAGTTTCCAAGTAAAATAGTATAATTTGATGGTTTTTGTGAGTAAGTACAGGTTTTATGAAAGAATGATGAAGGAAGAGTTTTTAGACCAATTGGAGCAAGTTGGCAACTGTCCTGAGCGAAAAAGAGAAAGTCAGATTTTGAGACCAAACAGTGCCCGACGCGCCTGTCTGCACGGCTCCACACGCGCCACCAGACGCGCAGCCCTCTGTTCATTCGCACTCCAGTCATCTGCGCGCCTCACGGCGCGGCTCCACACGCGCCGCCATACGTGCTGGGCCCCTGAGCATTTTTATTATATTTATCGGCTAGGGTTGAGGTATTATTGATGAGTTACGGCTTGGGACTCTTTCTGGGCGATTTTGGGAGTGAAGATGCGATTTTTGAAGGCAAGTAGAAGGCTAGAAACAGCAATTAACAAGAATCACAAGGCGAATCGAGTACGTTCATCGGCGGCTTAGGCTTTTTCAGGGAGTTCTTAGATTTCATTTCTTAGTACAAACATGTTTACTTTCATTTCCATCTTGTCATTTCTGAGTTTTGAAACCCCCAATATGAACTAATCCGTTCATGTTGGGGGGTTGGTTTGAATCATGGTTAGATAATCGTTTAGCTGTACAGTAGGTATGATTGATTTAATATAGATGGATGACATGTGTGGAATTATTCTTAATGCTTGTAATAGTCCGATTAACTATTATTTGATTTTATGAATCTTTAATCTTTGAGAAAAGTTTTGAGGTTTGATTAATTCTTCATGTCTTGGTTGAATTTGAGATAGTAATATGATGATTCATCCTTTGTGGCTTTTAATCATTAATTGTTCAAATACTTTTGTTAAGATCGAAAGATGATACAATGTGTTGAATGATATTGCTATAGCTTGATGGAGTATAGTAATGGAATGTGATTATGCCTGTTATCTTGAATTTATGTCAATCGTATCAAATATGTTTTCTAAGTAATTGTTTACCTGAGGATTCCAACCCTCCAACTCTCTCTCTTACCTGAATTAATTAAAGTTTTAATTCGTGTTCCGATAATCAACAAACCAAATCAATTTCCATTCGTCTAATTAATAATCTATACAGTCATTGTGGTACTTGACACCTGGTTCCTTTGGTTCGATACTCGTACTTTCAAAGTACTATTACTTGAGTCGACCCGTACACTTGCAGTAGATTTAGGGGGGTGTAAACCCGCCTATCAAGTTTTTGGCACCGTTGCCGGGGAACCTGTTTTGTGTGAATATCACTACCAGCTGTAGAAATTATTACATTAGACACCCTTTCTTTAATTAATTTCAATTTGCTTTGAAAGTTCATATTTATTTGGGTTTTGAGGTTTTATCTTCTCCGTTTCAGGTTACCTCTTGGTTTATGCCAAGAAGGAGACTATTTGGGGACTTACTACCGATTGACCCGGAGATAGAACGGACTGCCAGAGACCTGAGAAGACAAGCACAAAACAGAATCGCTGACGTCCACGTCCACGTTGAAGATGATTTGGGAGAGGGGATGCCCATCAACAATGGTCCTCCATTGAACAATGGTCAACCACCTACAAATGCAAATGCGAACAATCAGAACCACAACAATGCCAATCATGGTCTCAACAACAACGTCAACAATAATGTTAATCATGGCGTCAATAACAATGTCAACAATGGTGTCAACAATGGGATCAATCATAATCTCAACCATAACGCCAATCACAATGTCAATCATCCACCACCGCCACCACAAAGGGTACCAATGAGAAATTTCGCCAACCCGAGCATGGGAATTGTACAACGAGCCATATGCACCTCCGATAGCTGCTAACAATTTTGAAATTAAGCTTGGTACCATCCAATTGGTGCAATCGAACATGTTTGGAGGTGCAGCAACTGAAGACCCCCATGCACACTTGCGCGCATTCGAAAAAATATGCAATACTTTCAAGGTGAATGGGGCTGATCAAGATTCGATCAAGATACGGTTGTTTCCGTTTTCATTGAGGGATCGAGCCACTACTTGGGAAGAGAATATACCCCCGGGGTCAATTCGAACTTGGAACGATATGGTTACAGCTTTTCTCAACAAGTTCTTTCCACCGGGGCGAACAGCTCAACTGTTATCCGACATCACGCATTTCTCGCAATGGGATCAAGAGTCTTTGTACGAGGCATGGGAAAGATACAAAGCGATGCTCAAGAAGTATCCACATCATGGGTTACAAGAGTGGATGATTATCCAAACATTCTATGTGGGATTGAATCCTCAGTTTAAGAATGACCTCACAGCTGCTGCAGGTGGAGCCTTGATGAACAAGTCCTATGAGGAAGCGGTCGAATTGATAGAGAATTTAGCAGAACACAGCTATTCCACTCCAAGATCCGCTGTTAGAAAAGTTGCAAGCGTGCAAGAAACAGAAGAGTTGAAGGCTATAAAGGCACAACCGAATGCACTGACTAATCAAATGAGAGGAGCTGTTATTCAACCGAATGTTCAGAATGATATGGGTGGTCAAGACCAATTCATGAATCCTCAAGACTATCAATCGCCAGAACAAGTTTAATTTATTCAGAACCTGAATAATCGGCCGAGGAATGACCCATTCTCTAACACCTATAATGAGGGATGGAACCGACATCCTAATTTTTCTTGGAGTCAACCTCAACAAGGCTCGTGCAAGGAAACGATGGGGCAGCAACAACAGCAGCAACAACAGTATGGTAACAATTCTAACTCTTCAAATTCTTTTCAGTCTAACAATGTTTATCGTCCCCCAGGTTACAATCAGAGGAAACATGATGAGTGGCAATCATCAGAAAAGAAGCCGGGTTTGGAAGACATGATGATGAAATTCATGTCAAAGATGGAAGGTGCAGTTGAAGGATTGGCGGGTACGGTGAATGTAATAACCAGGTAAATCCATTAGTTAAACTCTATCCCGTTAAGTTTATTTAATTTTAAGATTGGGATGTTTGGGGTAAGTTTGAATTAAGTCATAAGTTTAAGGGTGTTTTGGTACTTATCATATAGTTTCAGCCAAAAGTGAAAATTAATACTTAAATATCTTAAGTATCAGATTACCACTTTCCTTATTCATAAAGTGTGTATGTGTGTGTGCGTTTTGAGAGAAAAGGAAGCAGAGGAAGAAAACGTACGGTTAGGGCTTCAATTGATTGGGCTGAAATCGATTTGGAGGTAAGTTCCTTTACAATTTGTGTTTATAATCAGTAGTATTAGACTTCTATCGGTTTAGAATTTCTAATTTCGCGACTTGAATAGATTTCAATCGATTTCTGGGCAAGTGGAAACCGACTGTGTTCTTGAAAACTTCCGTTAGAGTCCCGGTAGTGTCGACTCTCGGTATAGTGAACTTTCGGTATTGCCAACTTCCGGTACCAAAGAGTCCCGGTACTGTGAAGTCCCGGTACCAAGGAGTCCCGGTACTGAGAAGCCCCGGTACTCTGTGTAGTCCTGGTAGTTGTTAAGTTTAGTGATACAGTTGAGAACAGGAACTGGTAGGCTTTATATGTTTGGCTAGTAAAGAGGTGTATGTACCTTAAATTGTTTCAGATTCTGTGGAGTCGTGGTAAGAGATAAGACCATTGTGAAAGGAGCGTGCGAGCGTGTGTAATAATCAAAACAGTTGAGTTTTACTTTAAAAGTATTTTTAATTGGAATACATATACGTATGGTTTGGGAATGTGATAATTGGTGATTACGTGTTTATATGTATGGTATATGTGAATTATAATATATTGAGGTATTATATTTACATGAGTATTATAATGTGTTATAATACGTTGGTCGGGCTTAGCACCGGTATGTTTGGCTATAAAATCCGTATAGCGTTGTTTGGCTGTAGATGTTGTACATCGTTGTAAATTTATTAGTTGGCTTGCAACCAACTAATATGGCCAGGAGGAATGAGAATGGAAGGTATATGATGTGTGAGTTCAAATTGATATATTTGATCGTGCTGTGTGATTTATATAAATAAGGTTTATATATATGATTTCGAACTAACAGGGACTTTTCTCACTTAGACCCTTAGGTCTAACCCTCATTTTTGTTTTAAAAATATGTATTCCAGGTGGTGGATCGAGTAAGAGCAAGTAATTAGAGTAACCGATGGATGGCTTTTGTGAAGGATTATATGATGAAGATTTTGGCATGTTTAGCAGTTGTATTACAATATTAAATGTTATGTATGTATTTAGTACATAGTTTATAGTAGAATGGCTTCTGCTAAATGTAAAAGACTACGGGACCGTACTTGTAATATGATGTCTCTTTTGTTATATCGATGTTGTGTTACATTATGTGATTTGTTGTGTATATGGGAATTGGGTTGTTACAAATGGTATCAGAGCCTTAGTTTAAGGGATTTAGGTATCTGTATCTGTACCTATACTTAAACTGCATGTGAAGTAGGATGTCCCTATCATTATAGAACCTTGGGATGATGAAGTATAAAAGGGAAGAAGGAACATCATGTAAGGTAATTTCAGATTACACCTGGCCAGTGTAATTGTTAGCTCCAATATTCTGAAATATTAGAAGTATTGAAAAATGGCCAAGTACAGAAGAACTTCCACAGAAGCTCTGCTGAGTGCAACAGAAGCTCTGCCGGGCATCTCAGAAGAATCAAAGGAAGTTTGATCAAGAGTGATCAAAGACCGAGGAAACTACAGAAGGTCAGACCATAGAACCTCTGTAATGCCTTACAGAGCCTCTGTGGTCTGCTATGAAGACTTGGAAGATATTACTGGATACGTTCATCAACTTGCATGGAAAAGTACTGTCAAAACACGTGTCAAGCTCTGAGTGGACTCAATAGGGCATGGTACAAAATAGACGTCTGCGCCATTTAATGCATTTACCAATAGTACATCTGCTCCATTAAATGCGCATGGCTCAAACAACTGTTCACACCATCCAGTTTACTATTCATGCCGTAAAAGGAACAGTGACCTACTTCATAGTCTTCTAAGAGTAGTATAAAAGGAAGACTCATGTTGAGTTCTTCCTAAGAAAGAATATAGAACAACACACAAAAACAGAAAAACAAGAACACTTCAATCGAACATCAAGAACACATAGCTTATGCACATTTAGAGTCATATCTGTTTAAAGCTTTGTATACTCACCGTTCTTAAATCTGTTCTTGATATATATATATATTCAGTAAACTTTGAGATATTATTTCCTGTTCACTGTTTATTTATATTGTGTTCTAAATCTATCAAACATATCTGTTAGTTCTTCAAATACGCTTCCGCATCAAACATAAACTCGAACTAATAGATCTGATAATTTTGTTTAAAGCAAAACGGGAACCAACAATTGGTATCAGAGCAAAGCTTGGTTTTCAATATCAAGTGATCCTCGTTTAGACAAGATTCTTGATAGAAACTGTCTGTTCTTAACCTATTCTTCATTCCTTCAAACAGATTATGTTTTACCGCCATTTTCGATTTATTCGATCTGGGAACATCCTAGAAACTGTTTCTTTCGTTAAAAACTTCATTCAATATGTCAAGACTAAAATTTAGTGCTGATGCTGATTTTCATTATTATTTCAAACTCAGCACAAATTTTAAGAAAATAATTCCTTCTCTTGAGAAAGAATTAGAGGAAAGAAACAAGATCATTCTTATTAACTCAGACAACATTGCCAAGCTTGAAGAATCAGGTAAACTCCTAAACTGTGAAAATCTTGAACTAAAAAGGAAACTATCTGAGTCAGAAGAGCTTGGTAAAAAGGAGAAAGAGAAGTTTGAGGAAGTTAAGACTGTTTTTAAAGAAGAGAAGAAAAGCCTTGAGCTTAAGTGTCTAAACTTTTCTAAACTGATTTCCAACTTTGAAAAACTTATAATCAGTGAAAATGAAAAGTTTGGAAAAGAGAAAACTCTTCTTGAGACAAAGAATATGGAACTTTCTTTCAAAATCTCAAAATTACAGAAATCTCTTGAAAAAGAGAGGAAAGAGCAGGATTTTGAAAGAAAAGAGTCTGAAAAGGTGAAGAGAGAAGGATTTCAAACAAAGTGTTTGAAAGACAAGTTTGAGAAGGAAAGAAAGGTCTTTAAAGCTGAAATGTCAAATTTAACAAAGAGACTATCCGATTTGTCAAACAAGATTATGTTGGAGAAGAGGTATAAATCAGATCTTCTAAGAAAATTTGATTTAAACCTTAAAGAAAAAGATGTTTTAGCTAAAAGGCTTAAAAACCTTGTCTTAGCAAACTCTTGTGCTAAAAATTCAAATAATCTTGTTTACAAAAAGATGAAAATGGTTTGGAAAGTCAAAAACTCTATTCCTGACAAAAATGCTCCAAAGCCATTTGTTTCTACAAAGCCTTCATCTTTTCATTCATATAAATGCTTTGATCTTCTGCTTCAATTAAGAAACCTTTTCTCTAAATCTTTCTGTGTACAAAATGGGTCATTTCAAAAGAAAAATCCAAAGACCCAAAATGAGAAAGGTCATAGAAAGAAAGTTGGCAAACCAACAGAGATTGGCAAACCAGAGGACCTAAAGACAGCTCCAAATCCTAACAAAAAAGGACCCATTTGGATATGGGTACCAAAAGTTATTTGATCTGTCTTGCAGGTACAAGGACTTCTGACCATTACAGATCAGGACTCACTCTTCAGCAAACAATGGACTCCTTAATACTTCTATTAAGGACTCAGGCTTCAAAATACACTATGACTCTTAAACACTTTGTTTAAGACTCATCCTTCAAAGATTCTATACTTCACAGAGCCTCTGTGAAATTGCTCAGAACCTATGACAATCTCCACAGAACCTCTGATGAGGTTGACCTATGTACTGTGCATTATTTATCTCTATTGATTCAAGCATAGGTCAAGGGGGAGCAGAAGGAGACCTCAAATTAATCTACAGAGGTTGATCATTCAAGGGGGAGCCAAAGGAGGATTATGATCAACAAGAGTTTCTGTCGTCCAAACTAGACACTCTAAAAGGTATGTGTCGCACAAAATCTTTTTCCAAAAACAATTTTCCAGGACAAAAATTTCTAAATATGTCCTAAAAACAATGTTTAAAACCATAAAAACTTTGGATGATCAAAAAGTTTTATAAATTATTAGTTATTAGAAATTTCCTATCACATAGCCTCTGCTGGCTCTGGCAGAGGTCCAAAAACCTCTGTAGGATAATTTCTCTCTACTAAAGATTTAACGATCCTCTCCAATGTTTTTCAAACGTTTTTGGTAAAAGCACAAGCTTCAAGAGATAAAAAGGCAGGTTTCAAACCACAGAGATCAATCCTAAAGAGGTTGTTAGATCAAGGAGAAGCGGAAAAGGAGACCTTGCTGAATCTACAGAGATTCATAAGTCAAGGGGGAGCAAAGAATGCGACAGAAGAGATCACATTCGCCGATCAAAAGGAAATAGGTTGGTATCTTGCCACAGAAGTCATAAGCCACAGAGTTCTTTCAAACAAAGAACCTCTGTAGATCACTCAAATCATTCAAATGACTTCTGCTGCACAAAATCTTTGAGATTTACAATTTTCTAGGACACCAACTTTCAAATAAGTCCTAAATACATTGTTAAAACTGATCAAAAACTTAGATGATTAAAAATGTTTATAAATTATTAGTTATTAGAAATTTCTTGTCACAGAGCCTCTGCTGGCTCTGGCAGAGGTCCAAAAACCTCTGTAGGATAATTTCTCTCTACTAAAAATTTATTGATCCTCTCCGTGTCTTTCAAACGATTTTCATTAAAGATACAATCTACAGAGATAAACGTTTTTCAAAATCACAGAGCTTCTGTACCCACAGAGCTTCTGTAAAGATTTCCACTTGGGAATTTCTGTACCTGTAACGGTAACTTTTCTGTGGTGAAAATTTAAAACCCACGCGTTTTTCATTTAAATGTGGCCGCCCACGACGTCTCGTCGTCACTGACATTGATGACGTGTCAAGTTTTCATTGACGTACATATCACGTCGTCCTAGAAACTTGCACCACGCCGAATGAACTCAAGTGTGGATCTCAAATTTTATTAACTTTCTCACATTTTCACCGTTCCGAATTCTATCCGTTACCACAGTATAAAACCCAAGTTAAAATCACTTTCAAAACTTTACTATTCTCTCATCTTCTCCGGCGAACTTGCTTATTTCTTTCTGAAAACCTAGAACTTTCAAAACCTACAAATGGCTTCCAGTTCCAAATCTGCTCACGTTTCACCAACGAACTCTCCGACATCCTCTCCAGTGCATTCTGAGCACTCCCACAACCCACACATCGCCACCGATGCCGACAGACACGACTCCGGCGACGAGGCATCCTTCGTACCCACTACCCACCTGCAACAATTTTTCTCAAATGACCATTTCGAGCAAACCCTTCCCATTAAATCGAACAACTGTTATCTTGTTCCTTCTCCTACGACATTTGGCAAAGAACATGTCATCCTGCTAAACATCCTAGAGAACCACTTTCTTTACCCTCTTCTGAGCAAAACCGTTGAACAAATACCAGTACGTTACCTACATCAGTTTTGGCAATCATGCCGTTATGACGCTGACACCGATTTGATCAGAGGCTACATTTCTAAACCTGACCAAAGTAAGAGCCTTGAACTGATGTTCAATCGCACCATGTTCTCATTAGAATTTGGCCTTCCAACAAGAGGACTCATGGGAATCAAAAAGTATGCACCCCAACCAACAAATAAAGAACTTGTCGACTTTCTGCACATGTTAGGGTACAACCAACAGTTGAAAAAGAGGAACGATTTCCGCAGAGCAAGACTACCTCCTCTGTGGAATAACTTATTCTCCATCCTAAATCGTTGCCTCACGGGAAAAATCGGGAGCATCGATCAAAGCTCACCTCAAATTCTCTCAATCATGTATGGTGTATACTATGATCTACCCCTAGATTATGCCACCATAATGATGCAAGAGATCATCAACACCATCGATCGCAAAATCGCCTCCCAGAATGCCAAAATGTCTGATCACAACTGGTTACCCCCTCTGCAGTTCCAGCGAATCCTCAGTGTACTTTTCGAACCCCTACTCCTTATCCAAAAATGGCCAATGGACGGTCCCAAACCTAAGCAATTTCCTATGTCCAAGAACACCCCTACAGAACATGAGGATGGCTACCCACACATCAGGCCACTATCAAAGGTAATGTTAGGTTATGCTAGTGATGAAGACTAGTTAGTGAGTACACACGCGTTTACAGAACTCCTGAACCCAGTTCTGTAACACCCCCGCGTATAGGAATGCCCATAGGAGGTAATGTAGTAGAGAGACTTACAGAAGAAGAATGGAAGATAAAGTTGGCTAAACACAAGGCCAACCAGAAGAACTTCAGAGATATAAGGAAAGACCTCTATTCTTCAAAGAGGAAGTCTTCTGAGGGATCTAAAGAGAAGAAGAAGAAAAAGGGAAAGAAAACCAAGACCCCTACAGAGGAACAACTTGCCGCTGCTTCTACTATCCAACAAACTCCTGTAGAACCATCTTCTCCACCCACTGAACATCCCACAGAACCCTCATCTCCACCACAAATCCAAGGTCCCTCTGCCCCTTCCTCTTCCAAAAGAAAAAGAAAGTCAAAATCTACAGAGGAGGGAGCACCAAAACCAAAGAAGAGGAAATCAAAGAAGAAGAAACCATCTTCTCCTCTGCAAACAATAACAGAAGGAATCGAACCACCTCTGTAAACTCAAATCTTCACAGAGGTTCTTGATTCACTTCTGCCAAGACAAGAGACTGCAGAAGAAGAGGTGCAAATAGGTTTAGAGGATAGGGTAGAAACGTCTGGAGGAAAAGAAAATGAGAAAGGAAAAGATGCCGAAGTTGCAGAAGGCACACATCCCTCAACCCCTCCCAGTGCAACCCACACATCTGACACCGCAGGTCTAGCTGCAGAAGGTGTCATTGAAATAGAGTCGCACAACTCGATCCCTACCCAAACCAAACAGCCAGAAGTCACTCTTTCGACTTCTGCGCCCACAGAAACCGGGGAATCCATTCCTAGGGAGTCTCCTCAGAAAGACTCACCTATAGTTCGTGATCAATCGCCCCAGATCACACTAGAACACCCTACAGAGGAATTCGTTTCTTCTGACACGCACAATGTAGGGCCAAAACTTCTTTCAGAGAGAAGTAGAGAGCACCATGACGAAGAGACTCTAGACAAGTCTCCGAGTCAACAGAAGAATATTCTGATACCCACCTCTGGAGTGGATTTGGACAATGTTCTTCACAGAACTTCTGTAGAGACTGAAACTCAGGTTTCTTCTCGAGGATCAGATGGAAATCCTTCCACCCCCAACGTACAAACAAGGGTGAACGAAGGTGTCCCAGGAACAGGGATTCACTCTGGAGAAGGAGTTGTTCCTCCAGAGGTTACCCAAGAGGAACATGTTACGAAGGATGAGTTCCAAGCCTTTGTAACCTCTGTAACTCAAACATTGAATGAGTTGCAAAGCTCATTCACGATTTTTACAGATTCAACTTCAAACGCGCTTACGGGATTAAATACCAAAGTGGATACCTTATCAACAGAGGTTAAAACAGCCCTTGAAGAAATGAAGTCATCAACAGAAACTTCTGCTACTGCTGCCATCGCCTCTGCCACAAACATTGCCAAAACAACCGCTGCAGAGTTCGAGAAAAGTGCGACCAAAGCCTTCAAAACTTCGATCGCAATCTACTTTGAAACAATGAAGAAAAATGCAGCAAGGCAAGCAGCTCAAGACACCTGCAGAATAGAAGTTACTGCTAAAAGAAGGCAGGATGATCCTGATGATGGAGCATCTGGTCATCCTGAGGGGGAGAAAACAAAGGAAACTACAGAGGCTGCTTCTGCAAAAACTACAGAGAAATCAGCAGAACCATCTACAACAGAAACCCAGAAGGGAAAACAACAGAGGCAAAACACCTCTATCTCACCAGAGGATGCACCAACCACAGAACCTAAGATAATCAATCTTGCATCCTCATCCTCAGAACAAACTCCACCCTCACCCAAAGAACCAACACCAACCTCACAACCAATCCCGCACAAAACTAGAGTCAAAACCATAGCTCGAAAACCCCAAAGACCAAAACGCTCTGCAGAGTTCATTCTTCGCATAATGGAATTTGTATCTGCTTTTCAATCAGCAAAGCGTTTTGACATTCCACCGCCAAGACCCGAAGACTCCTCACCAACAGATACCTCACAACCCGAAGTATCAAAACCTTCAGAGGCAACAACCAAAACATCAGAGCATACAACCCCAAAACCCACAGGACCTCCAACTGTCAAATCAACAGAGGTTCCACCCACACAAATCCAAAACCCAATATCTGAAACCTCAAAGCCAAAAGATAAAGGCAAGGGAATAATGACAGAAGAAGAGCCAAAGAAGAAGATGCTAGTTGCTACAGAGAAATTGATGAAAGGTGCATTTAATGCCTTCGTCACTCCTAAACCCGAAGAGGAAGACTGGGCATTCAACTTGAATCCTCTGTCAGAAAACCCATCCCTGAATCCCACAGCTAAGGTAACAGAAGGTAGAGTAGCAGACATCACTCGAAAGATGGATGAGCTAAGGAGACCAATTCCAAGATCTACTTCAACCATTGAACAAATGGAAGAACAAGTCTACAGTTATCTCTACAGACAGCACTTCCAGAGCGATCTGCCAGCCCATGTCCGAGATCAGAAGCTAAGAGAGGAATTCGATGCAATCTTCATCTCTACAAAGTCAAAACCAGTCAATCAAGTTTACTCCATTCACAAAATAAAGAAGGTAATCTATTGCAAATACTCCAAAATGAGAACCTATCCTCATACGGTGTATACAATCTGGAAAGTCAAAAGGTCTGACAAATCAGAGAATCAATTCTCTGATGCTGATATCCGAAACCTCAATCCCTATGACTTGCCTGACCTTCTGCAATGGACTAAAGACAACTTCAATGACGACTGCCACAAAAGGTCTTATCGAGTTCTCAGAAAGGCGATGCGTGAAAAGCTCCTAATCTACAGCATGCTCGACATTCAACTAGCCATCGATCTGGGCATAACTACTCTAAGTATCAGACCACCAGAGGATTTCTGCCCACCCAATGCAATACCCAATTCAATCATCAAAACTCCAAGGTACGGGTTAGTATTCAAGAATCCTGCTGATCAACTGAAACTGTTTGTGACAATGGACTGTCAGAAGTACACAACCCATACTCTGAACATGTTCAGAAAGATACTAGAGGAGAATAAAGCAATAGAGCTTATGGACGAAGAATCTGCTCAAATGATGATCAAAGATATTGATGCTACTCTAGGCTTACGAAATCTCTGCCTCAAATTCTATGAAGAACTCAAGGAAGTAGGAAAAGACAACAGAAAGTTCAACGACTTCCCAAATGCAAAAATCTGAGTCTCTTCAAAGAACCTCTGTCAACATTTACTTCTGTGTACTCAAATGTAAATACCTCTGGCATAAATTCCAATATGAATGAAATAATCTTCTGAGGTATTGTTTAACCTCTTCTTTAGTTAGGTTAAAATGCATAAATTCAACCTTTTATTTTTCAATACTTAGGGGGAGATTGTTAGCTCCAATATTCTGAAATATTAGAAGTATTGAAAAATGGCCAAGTACAGAAGAACTTCCACAGAAGCTCTGCTGAGTGCAACAGAAGCTCTGCCGGGCATCTCAGAAGAATCAAAGGAAGTTTGATCAAGAGTGATCAAAGACCGAGGAAACTACAGAAGGTCAGACCATAGAACCTCTGTAATGCCTTACAGAGCCTCTGTGGTCTGCTATGAAGACTTGGAAGATATTACTGGATACATTCATCAACTTGCATGGAAAAGTACTGTCAAAACATGTGTCAAGCTCTGAGTGGACTCAATAGGGCATGGTACAAAATAGACGTCTGCGCCATTTAATGCATTTACCAATAGTACATCTGCTCCATTAAATGCGCATGGCTCAAACAACTGTTCACACCATCCAGTTTACTATTCATGCCGTAAAAGGAACAGTGACCTACTTCATAGTCTTCTAAGAGTAGTATAAAAGGAAGACTCATGTTGAGTTCTTCCTAAGAAAGAATATAGAACAACACACAAAAACAGAAAAACAAGAACACTTCAATCGAACATCAAGAACACATAGCTTATGCACATTTAGAGTCATATCTGTTTAAAGCTTTGTATACTCACCGTTCTTAAATCTGTTCTTGATATATATATATTCAGTAAACTTTGAGATATTATTTCCTGTTCACTGTTTATTTATATTGTGTTCTAAATCTATCAAACATATCTGTTAGTTCTTCAAATACGCTTCCGCATCAAACATAAACTCGAACTAATAGATCTGATAATCTTGTTTAAAGCAAAACGGGAACCAACAGTAATCATGATCTTACAGGTACATGTTTGAACCAGAATACCTTGTTATATGGGGTATGTGCTTATGTGTATATTAATTTTGTTTGAATCTACAGAATGGCAAGTGGTACTAGGCGAAAGAACCGAGGAGGAGGAAACCCGAATAGTACTAATCCGCCGATAGGAACAGGGAATAGGGGAGGCAGAACTGGGGGCAGAGTCGGGGGTAGAACCGGGGGTAGAGCTGGAGGTCGAGCCGGAGGCAGAGTCCAGCCACATGGTACAGAGTTCGTTACCAGGGATGATCTAATGGCAGAAATGGGAAGACTGCAGGCTAGCATACAAACAATGTTTGATCGAAACCGTCATAATGAAGCTGAAATACCGGATCCCGGACCGGAAGATGAAATGCCAATCACATCGACTGTTGTACCAGTACAAAGGAGGTGCGACTACACAATGTTTTTAAACTGTAGACCTCCGACCTACTCAGGAGACAGGGATCCAGTGAAAGCAATGAGATGGATGAAGGAAATAGAAGCTATTTTCAAGACGAGTAAGTGCGCTGACGAAGATAGAGTATTGTATGGAGCAGCAATGTTAAAGGGGGATGCTTTGTATTGGTGGGAATCTTTTATTCATTCTAAAGGATCTGATGTTTACTCTACCCTCTCTTGGGAAGAATTTGTGATAGCCTACGGGAAACAATTTTGTCCCCAAGCAGCCGTCAAACAACTGGAAGGGGAATTTATGAACTTACAACAAGGAAACTTATCCGTTCGAGACTACACCGCTAGCTTTCTGGAAAAGTCTCGGTTCGCAGAATACTACGTTGCTACGGAGGCGATGAAGATGGAAAGGTTTATCTTTGGGCTGAACTCAGAAGTCAGAAGGCTAGTGACTACAAAAGGACCCGATACCTTATCAGCTGCAGTTGATGCCGCGGAGAATGTTGAAAGAGATATTAGAAGGGATGTTGGCGATAAAAGTATCGGGAAGAGAAAGTGGGAAGGACCACAACACGATCCGAAGAAGTCCTGATTTCAAAGGTATGATAACCGTCCACCGTTTTGACCAGCGGAAAGACCATGTCAGAAGTGCAACCGTGTCCACCAAGGAAATTGCCAAGGTGATTTACGAGCGTGTTATAAGTGTGGGAAGACCGGACACGTCATTAAAGATTGTAAGGTAACGCGGTTATGTTTCTTATGCAATTCACCGGATCACCTTCAGTCGGACTGCCTATGGGGGAGGATACAACAAGGTGGGTCATCGGGCAGGCCAGCGATTGTTAAACCAGGAATACCAAGACTGGAACCGCCAGTAACCAGGGGTCGCGCATTTCAAATGACCGAGAAAGAAGCGGAGGAAACTCCGGATGTGGTCACAGGTACATTTTTAATAAACTCTACACGTGCTAAGGTGTTATTTGATTCCGGTGCAAACCGATCGTTTGTGTCTCCTACATTTGCTGCTTGCCTGTGTTTGAAACCTAAAATGCTAGAACATGCTCTATCAGTAGATACGGCAAATGATAATCAAGTGACAGTTATAGAAGTATTTGATGGCTGTGTGATAAATATAGAGGGGTGTAGAGTGTCGATACAATTGTTTCCTATAACTTTGATAGAGTTTGACGTCGTAGTGGGAATGGACTGGTTAGCCGAGAATCAGGCTAACATAGTGTGTGATAAGAAGTTAATAAATGTGGTATTACCTGAGAAGGGACCAGTAGTGATTTATGGTGATCGTAGGAATCATCAGTCTAGCCTTATATCTATGATAAAAGCCCGTAAGTGTGTGAATAAGGGTTGTCAGAGTTACTTGGCTTACGTGATAGATATTAAGCCAGAAAAGAATAGGATGGAAGATATTCCTATTGTTAGTGAATTCCCTGAAGTATTCCCCGAAGACTTGAATAGTCTTCCGCCTGTTAGACAAGTAGAGTTCGGTATAGACCTGATTCCTGGAGCCATTCCTGTAGCCCGTGCACCTTATTGTCTGGCACCTCCAGAGATGAAAGAGATGATGGCACAACTACAAGATCTATCCGATAAAGGCTTCATCAGACCTAGTTCTTCACCGTGGGGAGCACCAGTGTTATTTGTGAAAAAGAAGGATGGTTCGATGAGAATGTGTATCGACTACCGAGAACTGAATAAGCGCACGATAAAGAACAAGTATCCGTTACCCCGAATTGATGACCTCTTCGATCAGTTAGTTGGAGCTTGCTATTTCTCCAAGATTGATCTAAGATCCGGTTATCACCAGTTGAAAGTTAAAGAAGAAGACGTTCTAAAGACTGCTTTTCGAACAAGGTATGGACATCACAAATTCTTAGTGATGCCGTTCGGACTGACGAACGCTCCAGCTGCCTTTATGGATTTAATGAATCGGGTATGTAATTCGTATCTCGATAAATTTGTTATTGTATTTATCGATGATATCCTTATCTATTCCCGATCCAAGGAAGAGCACGCGCAACATCTTCGTTTGATTCTGGAGCTACTGAAGAAGGAAAAGTTGTATGCAAAATTTTCTAAATGTGAATTCTGGCTATGGAAAGTTCAATTTATGGGGCACGTGGTTTCTAAGAAAGGTATACAAGTTGATCCGATGAAAGTGGAAGCAGTTGAAAAGTGGGAACCGCCGAAGACAGCAACCGAAGTACGTAGTTTTCTGGGTTTAGCCGGCTACTACCGGAAGTTTATAAAAGACTTCTCTCATATCACAACGCCTTTGACTAAGCTGACCCGGAAGAACTTAAAGTATGAATGGAAAGCAGAACAAGACGAGGCATTCCGGATATTGAAAGAGAAACTGTGCAGCGCACCGATTCTATCACTACCTGAAGGTTCGGAAGACTTTGTTGTTTATAGTGATGCGTCAAAACTGGGATTGGGATGTGTACTTATGCAGCGTGGAAAGGTTATTGCATATGCTTCTCGTCAATTGAAGGATCATGAAAGACAGTATCCTACGCACGACATGGAGCTTGCAGCAGTCGTCTTCGCGTTAAAAATTTGGAGACATTATTTGTATGGTTCCAAATGTCAGATTTATACTGATCATAAGAGTCTCCAACACCTCTTTGATCAGAAGGAACTAAATATGAGACAAAGAAGATGGCTAGAATTGTTGAATGATTACGACTGTGAAATCCTTTATCATCTGGGAAAGGCAAATGTGGTAGCTGATGCATTGAGTCGTCAAGAAAGGGGTGGAACAAAAATGTTATTTCGCTACGAACTGAACTCCTACCCAGCATATTTGACGAATTGCAGAAGTGTCAAGTGGAGGCTTATCAGGATGAGCATCTGAAATCAGAACGGTTAACGGGGATGTCAGCATTGCTAGTAAAAGATGATCGGGGGTTATTGTGTCTGGGAAACAGAGTGTGGGTACCTCGGTTGGGTGGGTTACGTGATCGTGTTTTACAAGAAGCTCATCAATCCCGTTTCTCTATTCACCCAGGTACAAACAAGATGTATAAAGACCTAAAGCAATTCTATTGGTGGTCGGGGATAAAAAGACGGATTGCTCAGTACGTGGAAAGATGTGATACTTGTAAGAAAGTAAAGATCGAACACCAAAAGCCGTTTGGTCAACTACAACGGCTAGAAATACCTATGTGGAAATGGGAGCAGATTACCACAGATTTCATCACAAAGTTACCAAGGACTCCGAAGGGATTTGATTCTATTTGGGTGATCGTCGACAGATTGACAAAGTCTGCACACTTTCTACCGATAAAGGAAACCGATTCGATTGAGCGATTAGCTAAGTTGTACATTGACGAAATAGTAACTCGACATGGAGTTCCAATCTCGATCATTTCTGATCGTGATAGTCGTTTTACTTCGAGATTTTGGAGATGTTTTCAAAGGGAAATGGGGACACAGATAAAGTTAAGTACGACGTATCATCCTCAAACAGACGGGCAGAGTGAACGAACGATTCAGACCTTAGAAGATATGCTCCGGGCTTGCATTGTTGACTTTGGGGGATCATGGGATAAGCACTTACCGTTGATCGAGTTTGCATATAACAACAGTTATCATTCCAGCATTCAAGCGGCACCGTTCGAAGTACTGTATGGTAGGAAATGCCGAACGCCTCTGTGTTGGAACGAAGTGGGAGAAAAATAGCTAGCGGGTCCGGAAATAGTTCAGTTAACCGCCGATAAGGTTACTCAGATTCGAGAGAGATTGAAAGTGGCTCAAGATAGACAGGAGAGCTACGCTGACCGACGTCGAAAGCCTTTGGAATTTCAAGTCGGGGATTTCGTAATGTTAAAGGTTTCACCATGGAAAGGAGTCATCCGATTTGGACGACAAGGTAAACTTAGCCCAAGGTATATCGGACAATTTGCAATTACAGAAAGGATCGGTGAGGTAGCTTACCAATTAGATCTTCCGCCAGAGTTGAGCAGGATTCATAACGCATTTCACGTATCGAACTTCCGAAAGTGTTTGGTTACTACAGATCAGGCAGTCTCCCTACCAGAAATACAAGTCGATGAAAGACTGAATTATGTGGAAGAACCGGAAGCTATAGTTGATCATAAAGTCAAAGTGTTGCGAAATAAGGTGATCAAGCAAGTGAAGGTTCAATGGAGGCATCGTAGAGGTCAAGATGCTACATGGGAATCAGAGTCGGAAATGAGGGTCAAATACCCTCACCTTTTCACTTAACTGAATTACGAGACGGAATTCTTTTTAAGGGGGAGATGATGTAATAACCAGGTAAATCCATTAGTTAAACTCTATCCCGTTAAGTTTATTTAATTTTAAGATTGGGATGTTTGGGGTAAGTTTGAATTAAGTCATAAGTTTAAGGGTGTTTTGGTACTTATCATATAGTTTCAGCCAAAAGTGAAAATTAATACATAAATATCTTAAGTATCAGATTACCACTTTCCTTATTCAGAAAGTGTGTATGTGTGTGTGCGTTTTGAGAGAAAATGAAGCAGAGGAAGAAAACGTACGGTTAGGGCTTCAATTGATTGGGCTGAAATCGATTTGGAGGTAAGTTCCTTTACAATTTGTGTTTATAATCAGTAGTATTAGACTTCTATCGGTTTAGAATTTCTAATTTCGCGACTTGAATAGATTTAAATCGATTTCTGGGCAAGTGGAAACCGACTGTGTTCTTGAAAACTTCCGGTAGAGTCCCGGTAGTGTCGACT
Organism: Saussurea involucrata; assembly: GCA_033807775.1. NCBI lineage: Eukaryota > Viridiplantae > Streptophyta > Magnoliopsida > Asterales > Asteraceae > Saussurea > Saussurea involucrata. Next base: position 90,208,993 of record CM066327.1, on the reverse strand, counting down.
CCCGGTATAGTGAACTTCCGGTATTGCCAACTCCCGGTACCAAAGAGTCCCGGTACTGTGAAGTCCCGGTACCAAGGAGTCCCGGTACTGAGAAGCCCCGGTACTCTGTGTAGTCCTGGTAGTTGTTAAGTTTAGTGATACAGTTGAGAACAGGAACTGGTAGGCTTTATATGTTTGGCTAGTAAAGAGGTGTATGTACCTTAAATTGTTTCAGATTCTGTGGAGTCGTGGTAAGAGATAAGACCATTGTGAAAGGAGCTTGCGAGCGTGTGTAATAATCAAAACAGTTGAGTTTTACTTTAAAAGTATTTTTAATTGGAATACATATACGTATGGTTTGGGAATGTGATAATTGGTGATTACGTGTTTATATGTATGGTATATGTGAATTATAATATATTGAGGTATTATATTTACATGAGTATTATAATGTGTTATAATACGTTGGTCGGGCTTAGGACCGGTATGTTTGGCTATAGAATCCGTATAGCGTTGTTTGGCTGTAGATGTTGTACATCGTTGTAAATTTATTAGTTGGCTTGCAACCAACTAATATGGCCAGGAGGAATGAGAATGGAAGGTATATGATGTGTGAGTTCAAATTGATATATTTGATCGTGCTGTGTGATTTATATAAATAAGGTTTATATATATGATTTCGAACTAACAGGGACTTTTCTCACTTAGACCCTTAGGTCTAACCCTCATTTTTGTTTTAAAAATATGTATTCCAGGTGGTGGATCGAGTAAGAGCAAGTAATTAGAGTAACCGATGGATGGCTTTTGTGAAGGATTATATGATGAAGATTTTGGCATGTTTAGCAGTTGTATTACAATATTAAATGTTATGTATGTATTTAGTACATAGTTTATAGTAGAATGGCTTCTGCTAAATGTAAAAGACTACGGGACCGTACTTGTAATATGATGTCTCTTTTGTTATATCGATGTTGTGTTACATTATGTGATTTGTTGTGTATATGGGAATTGGGTTGTTACAAATGGTATCAGAGCCTTAGTTTAAGGGATTTAGGTATCTGTATCTGTACCTATACTTAAATTGCATGTGAAGTAGGATGTCCCTATCATTATAGAACCTTGGGATGATGAAGTATAAAAGGGAAGAAGGAACATCATGTAAGGTAATTTCAGATTACACCTGGCCAGTGTAATTGTTAGCTCCAATATTCTGAAATATTAGAAGTATTGAAAAATGGCCAAGTACAGAAGAACTTCCACAGAAGCTCTGCTGAGTGCAACAGAAGCTCTGCCGGGCATCTCAGAAGAATCAAAGGAAGTTTGATCATGAGTGATCAAAGACCGAGGAAACTACAGAAGGTCAGACCATAGAACCTCTGTAATGCCTTACAGAGCCTCTGTGGTCTGCTATGAAGACTTGGAAGATATTACTGGATACGTTCATCAACTTGCATGGAAAAGTACTGTCAAAACACGTGTCAAGCTCTGAGTGGACTCAATAGGGCATGGTACAAAATAGACGTCTGCGCCATTTAATGCATTTACCAATAGTACAACTGCTCCATTAAATGCGCATGGCTCAAACAACTGTTCACACCATCCAGTTTACTATTCATGCCGTTAAAGGAACAGTGACCTACTTCATAGTCTTCTAAGAGTAGTATAAAAGGAAGACTCATGTTGAGTTCTTCCTAAGAAGGAATATAGAACAACACACAAAAACAGATGTGCTAAATGTAGAAGACTACGGGACCGTACTTGTAATATGATGTCTCTTTTGTTATATCGATGTTGTGTTACATTATGTGATTTGTTGTGTATATGGAAATTGGGTTGTTACAGTGAACACAGTGAAATCAACCACGGATCAAAATACCGCTTCAATCCGAATGCTAGAGAGACAAGTGGGACAGATTTCCGAGGCCTTACAAACTCGACCTCCCGGGCAATTTCCGAGCCAACCAGAAAAGAAGGGGAGAGAAGAATGTAAAGCCATCAGCTTGAGGAGTGGCAAACAACTCGTTGGAGATCCTACGAGAGATCCTTCGCCGGAAAGGAATGACACCAAGGTGAGTGAAGTTGAACCGGAGGACATGGAGGAAGAAAAGATGGATGAAGAAATGGTGATGGAGAAGACGGAAAGTGAAAGAAGAAAGGAGAATGCGAATGTTCCAAAGAAAGCGCCCACTAAGCCCGTCACACCATCGGTACCATATCCCAGTAGGCTAAAAGTCTACAAGGATGATGCAAACTTTGCTAAATTTTTAGAGGTGTTTAATAAACTGCATATTAACATTCCTTTTGCAGATGCCTTAGCACAAATGCCATCCTATGTGAAATTTCTGAAGGATATTCTCTCCAACAAGAGAAAGATTGAGGAACATGCCACAGTTGCACTTACTGAAGAGTGCAGTGCTATCATTCAGTACAAGCTTCCCCCGAAGCTCAAGGATCCAGGGAGTTTTACTATCCCTGTTCAAATAGGCAATTCTGAATTTAGTAAGGCTTTGTGTGAACTTGGAGCAAGCATTAATCTAATGCCGTTGTCTATTTTCAGGAAACTTGGGCTTAGAGAGGTGCAACCGACCAGAGTGACACTACAGCTTGCTGATAGATCAATCAAATACCCGTATGGTGTAATTGAAGATGTGCTGGTCAAGGTGGACAAATTTTATCTTCCAGTCGACTTCGTGATCCTCGACATGGATGAGGATAAAGAGATACCATTGATCATGGGTCGACCGTTCTTAGCCACGGGAGTGGCGTTGATTGATGTGAAAGGAGGAAAGCTCACGTTGAGGGTAGGAGAAGAAGAAGTTGTTTTTAACGTATTCCGAGCAGCAAAGCAGACAATGCAGTACAGTGAATGCTACCAGGTTGATGTCTTGGAATCTCCGATTAGAGAATCATGTGAATTGCAGTTTGGTCAAGATCAATTGGAAAGTGTGATCATGGGTACGATAGATGGTTCAGAAGTTGAAAGTGTGATGCAACTGAATGCATTGCCAAGTCATAGAGGCCCAAGAAGACCGACTGTTGAGGATTTGGGTGAGCCAATACCCAAGTCTCAACCATCATCTCACACTCCGCCTAAGCTCGAGCTGAAACAGTTACCATCTCATCTTGAATATGCATTTTTGGGGGAAAGGAGACACTCCCGGTTATCATTTCATCCAAGTTGAAAACCGAAGACAAAGAGAAGTTGCTAAGAGTCCTACGTGAGCATCAAGCTGCAATTGGTTGGACAATAGCCGATTTAAAAGGCTTAAGTCCAACTTTCTGCACACACCTTATAAATCTTGAAGAAGAACACCGACCGGTGGTCCAACCTCAGCGACGAATCAATCCCAACATGAAGGAGGTGGTCCGAAAGGAGATCCTAAAGTTTTTGGATGATGGAATCATCTATCCAGTACCCGATAGCCCATGGGTTAGTCCAGTTCAAGTGGTGCCAAAGAAAGGAGGTGTCACAGTCGTTCAAAATAACAACAATGAACTCATACCCTCTCGAACTGTCACGGGGTGGAGAATTTGCATCGATTATAGAAGGTTGAACGACGCCACCCGGAAAGACCATTTCCCATTGCCATTCATTGATCAGATGATAGAGAGATTAGCGGGACATGAGTATTATTGCTTCTTGGACGGGTATTCGGGATACAATCAAATACCGATTGCTCCCGAAGATCAAGACAAGACCACGTTTACATGTCCTTATGGAACATTTGCTTATAGGAGGATGCCGTTTGGGTTATGTAACGCTCCCGCAACGTTTCAGAGATGTATGATGGCGATCTTTTCGGATATGGTAGAGCGCACCATGGAAATCTTTATGGACGACTTCTCAGTGTTTGGTCCATCATTCGACTCTTGTTTGTCTCATCTTGAGTCTGTTTTAAAGAGATGCAAGGAAACGAGCTTGGTTTTGAATTGGGAGAAGTGTCACTTTATGGTGACGGAAGAAATAGTGCTTGGACACAAGGTGTCAAAAGAGGGAATAGAAGTGGACAAGGCCACAGTGGCAGTGATAGAGAACCTCCCGTATCCGAATTCCGTCAAAGGGATTCGAAGCTTTTTGGGACATGCCAGTTTCTACCGGCGGTTTATAAAAGACTTTTCTAAAATCACTAAACCCTTATACTCTTTACTCTTAAAAGATGCCAAGTTTGATTTTACTGATGATTGTGTTTTGGCATTTGACAGGTTGAAGAAAGAGTTGATCTCTGCACCTATTCTTACAGCACCTGATTGGAGTCTTCCGTTTATAGTGATGGGCGATGCGAGCGACACAGCAGTCGGAGCGGTCTTGGGGCAATGGAAAGAAAAGAGAATGCCCGTGATTTATTATGCCAGCAAGACTTTAGATGAAGCTCAAGTTAATTATGCCACAACCGAAAAGGAGTTATTAGCGGTGGTCTATGCGTGTGAGAAGTTCAGATCGTACCTGGTGGGAGCAAAGGTAATCGTATACACAGATCATTCAGCCTTGAAGTATTTGATGGCTAAGAAAGATGCAAAGCCGAGACTCATCAGATGGTGCTACTGCTACAAGAGTTTAACTTGGAGATCTTGGACAAAAAGGGGATAGAAAACACGGTTGCAGATCACCTGTCGAGGCTTGAGGGTAATGAGGAAGAGAATAAGGATAAAACATCCATCAATGACACATTCCCGGATGAGCAGTTATTTAAGGTTAGTCATTCCGAACCATGGTATGCAGATTTGGTTAACTTCTTGGTAGGAGGAGTGATGCCCTACAACATAAACTTGCATCAAAAGAAGAGATTTCTCTTTGACGCCAAGAGGTATTACTGGGATGAACCGCACTTGTACAAGATGTGTGCGGATGGGATGATTCAGAAATGTGTAACGGATGAAGAGAAGACTGACATTCTTACTCATTGTCATACATTAGAATGTGGGGGTCATTTCAGTACTGATAGAACGGTGGCCAAAGTGTTACAATCCGGATTCTTCTGGCCATCGATGTTTAAGGAGACAAGGGAGTTCATTTCTAAATGCGATCGGTGCCAAAGGGTAGGGAACATCACGAAGAAGGATGAAATGCCCATGAAGATCTTCATGGAAGTAGAATTATTCGACGTACGGGGGATAGACTTTATGGGACCGTTCCCAAACTCATACGGGAACGAGTACATTTTAGTCGCGGTCGATTATGTCTCGAAATGGGTTGAAGCAATCGTAACGCCATCGAATGACTCCAAAGTTGTGATCAAATTTGTTAGATCTGAAGTTTTGTCAATAAACCAAGTGTTGAAGATCTGATAAGAAGACTCAGATGTTCTGAGTAGAGGAGTCAGAGATCTGAGAAGAGAAGTCAGAGTTATGAGAGAAAGAGTCAGAAGCTCTGAGAAGCGTTATCAGAAGAATGTTCAGAAGTTCTGAACTACCTGTTCAGAACTTATGACTACATACTTTACTTAGTATTTAGTAAACTAATTAGGACACGTGTTATGTTCTTATTAGTCTTTCTTATTTGTACTGTAGCTTTAACATGTCCGTTGCAGTATAAATAGAGTGGTTAGCACTACGTTGCTAACTGATTGATTTTCCCGTATATCTTTGTATTCATTCTTTGTAATCATTGAGATTCTCTCTCTCTTAGATCTGTAATTCTGTTCATCATTGAATACAATTGGGCTTGATCATACAACTTCTCAATTACTGCTTTCTATATTGATTGTAAGATTAGATCCTGAACTTTCAATTGGTATCAGAGCTAATCAACAAACAAATTCATTCAAGATTGTGATTGCGAAGATCGATTGATCAATTTCTTGAAGATTTCTTGATTCATTCAAAAATCGATTCCGCTGCTAGGGCTAGTTCTTGAATTCTTGGGAATTCTCGAATTACCTGTTACATTTCGATCAAGAAACTCGAATTTGTCTTTCTGTTGAATTTTCTTACAATCATGTCTTCTAAAGAATATCTAGCCATGGGATCTGAAACCAAACCGCCTGTTCTTATACCAGAAGAGTATCAGCAATGGAAAATTCGTATGATCCAATTCCTAGACAACATTGATGAAAATCTTATGATCTCCATTCGAGAAGGTCCAATTGAAGTGTATATCGATGTTGCCGCAACCCCTGCTACAGAGACAACTCCAGAAATTCCAGCGACCAGGGTGAAGAAGAATTATTCCCAATACACAGCTGAACAGAAGAATATGCATGCTATTGACAAAAGAGCAATTACCTTGATGACTTTGGCTGTCCCAAATGAGGTTCTTAACAGGATTGACAGTGGATCATCAGCTAAAGAAATGTGGGACGAATTGGAAACGCAGATGTTAGGAACTGTGAGATCTATTCAGGCAAAGTTAAATCAAAGCATAAATGCTTATGAAAGGTTCAAAGCAAAAGAGTCAGAAAGTTTGACACAGACATACAGTAAATTTTGCACTATTCTAAATGACTTGAGAAGAAATGGACTGAAGAAAACGAAGTCAGAAATAAATTACAAATTTCTGAACAGTCTAAATTCAGAATGGTCATCATTTGCCATAAGTCTGCAAATGAACAAGGATATGTGTGAAGAAGACTTAAATGATCTGTTCTGTGTTCTTAATCAACATGAAGACTCTGTCAAGTTAGTTGTGGAAGAGAAGAAAAATGTTGCTGATCAGTTAGCGTTCTTATCAAAGTCCAAAGCAATCAAAGCACCCAAAAGACTGCATATCTATCAGAGATACCTAATCTGGAAGAATCTGACAAGGAAGAAGGATCAGAAGATGATGAAGATATCAAGATAATGGCTGAGAAACTAGCTTTGTTGACAAATACTTTCAACAAAAGGTATGGGAAGGGTAGATTTCAAGGAAATTATAAGAGAGTTGGGAGTTCAGATTATAAGAAGAAAGAAGGCAGAGAAGAAAATAAGTTTGAAAAGAGAGTAGAGAGAAGTGAAGAAAACAAAGAAGAGAAGGATGAGAGAAAAGAAAAGAATCTGTGTTTCAAGTGTGGAAAATCTGGCCACTATGCTAAGGATTGCAGAGTTAAAATTGTGAAAGACTATGAGTACTACACCAAGAAGGCTTAGCTTGCAAAGAAGAGAGATGATAAAATTGCTTTATTGGCTGAACAGGAGAATTGGTTGTACTACACTTCTGATGAAGATGATCATATCAACTTTCCACAGATGCAAAGCTATATGGCAAAAATGAGGAATGAGGATGATTCTGATTTTGAAGATGCTGATTCTGAGTCATCTGCTGAGGTACATTCTTCACTTGAAATAGAGTTAATGACACAGATTGGTGAAATGAAAACCGAATTTGCTAATATAAGAAAACAGATAAAAGGAGAAAGAAATTTGGTTAACAAATTCAGAATTGAAAAAGAAGTAATAAAAGAACAATATGAAGAATCTGAGGCTGAGAAACAGAAAGTTAAAGATGAAAATTCTGAATTATTGAAAAAGATCTCTGAACTAAAAGTTGAGTTTTCAAAAATAAAGGATGAAAAAGGTGATTTACAAATAAAATTTGATATGTTATTTGAGGAAAGAAAGAATTTATACACCAAAATCAAAGAATTGGACGATCTGAATTTGAAAATGGGTCAGACTCAGCAAACATTAAATCTTTTATTAAGCAATGTTAAAGATACAAGATTTTACAACCCAAAGAAGGGATTGGGATTGGAAGAAAATGTCACTTTAAAAAGAGCTCCAATCAACTTGTATGAAAAACTTCAAGTTTCTAAGCCAAAAATCCCAGAAATTGTTGAAGTTTTCATAAGACCTGCTAGTTCTATAACAAGTTCTGACAATTTGCAAAGACCAAACTCTAAAAAGTCAGATGAGAAAATTTATGAGTCTAAAACAGAAAAGTCAGTTGTTTCAGAAGAAAAGGTTAAGAAAGAAGTTTCTAAACCAACAGATGAGAAGCCAAAATACAATGATACTAAATTCAAGTATGATTCTTTAAATGTCAGCTACAAAAATAAACAACCAAGTTTTTCATATCATGACATTGAGAGCATATTTGACACAAGTAAAAATTCTGAAACAGTCAATCAGAAGTCTGAAACTTCTAGTCAGGATTCTGAACTTTGTAGTCAGAACTCTGAGTCTAAAGATCAGACATCTGAGTCTGTAATCAGAACTCTGACTCAGGTAGTCAGAAGTCTGATTCAACTGGATTTTCTGAAACAAAGTCAGATGAATTTTTACAACTTGAAAAGAGATTTAATCTTGTGAGTCAAGAACTTGAGGACTTAAGGAAAGCTTATGATGAACTTGAAAATGATTACTGTGAGGTGGATATTAAACTTGAAGAAGCTTTGAAAGAAAAGAATATTTTTATTCAGAAAATAACAGAGCTTGAAAAACTGAAGACTGAGTATGATCTTTTTAAAATTAATGCTCTAAAAGAAAATGATAATTTTTTTAATGAATCAAGTACATATGAAAAAGGTGAATCATCTAATTCTTCTAACAAAAAGGAGTTGAATTTTTCAGAAAAAGAAGAAAGCAAAAGGAAAGATGGTGTGAAAAGAACTTCTGAGATGAATGAAGAGGTTCCTGCAACTGTACCAAAAGCACATAGTTATTGTGATAAATGTACTTGTACTTTGAAAAACAGCAATAAAAATGAAAAAGCTTATGGTACAGATCTGTTGTTACTTGCAAAGAAAAATCTTAGTTGTGTTCGTTGTAAAAGTAACTCTTTTCAATATTCTCAGAAATGTCCAATCACAATAACATCTGTTTCTTTCATAAGAAAAGATATTCAGAAAACAGAAAAGAAGAATGTTTCTGTTCCTCAGAATACAGAAAAGAAGAAAGTTTCTGTTCCTCAGACTCAGAAGAAAGAAAAGATAAAAGAAAAGAAAGTTGAAAATATTGCAAAACCAAAAGTTACAACTTTCAAAAAGAATTTGAACAAGTTTGTAAGCAGAAAATGTTCTGACTTCATAAAAGTTCAAGGAAAGTGGTGTTTGAAGAAAGATTTTGAGTGGGGAGTAAAAGGTACTAATGTTAAATCCAATGACAAAGCTAACAAAGATGGACCCATTCCAAAATGGGTACCTAAAACTAACTGATCCTTTTGCAGGGCTGTCATGTGTGGTTTTTAGATTCAGGAGCTTCAAGACACATGACAGGTCAGAAGTCTTTTCTATCAAACTTCACAGAAAAGGCTGGAGGAGCAGTAAACTTTGGAAATAACAGCAAAGGACAAGTCAAAGGTTATGGGGATTTAACTAAAGGGGATCTGACTATCCAAAAGGTTTTCTATGTTGAAGGATTACAGCATAATCTTTTCAGCATAAGTCAGTTTTTAGACAGTCTTTGTCAAATTAAGTTTCAAATAACAGGTTGCATGATTTTAACTGAAAATGATGTTAAAGTCTTCTGGGCCAAAAGACATATGGACTTATTTATAGTTAATTTTTCAAAATTGAAAACATTAAATACAGTTTGTCTTTTATCAAAGTCAACTGCAAATGAATGTTGGCTTTGGCACAGAAGATGTTCTCATCTAAATTTCAAAGATCTTAATAATCTTGTTGCAAAACATCTGGTTAAAGGCTTACCAAAGCTTAAATTTGAAAAAGAATCATTATGCTCAGCTTGTGAAATGGGCAAGATGAAAAAGAGTTCTCACAAATTAAAAATGGACTCATCTTGCAAAGCACCACTAGAAATGATTCATACTGATCTTTGTGGTCCAATTTCAGTTCAATCTATGGGAGGAAAGAAATATATGCTTGTGATTGTTGATGAATTCTCCAGATACACATGGGTTGAGTTCCTAAGAGCTAAGTCAGAAGCTGCTACTACATTGATAAATTTTATCAAAAGGATTCAAGTTCTCTTACAACTTCCAGTTCAGAAAATCAGAAGTGATAATGGAACAGAGTTCAGAAATGAGACTCTTCAGAATTTTTTAGAAAATTCTGGGATTTCTCACAATTTTTCTGCTGTCAGAACTCCTCAACAAAATGGTGTTGTTGAAAGGAAAAATAGAACTCTAGTTGAAGCTGCGAGAACAATGCTGGCTTATGCAAATCTTCCTACCTTCCTATGGGCTGAAGCAATTGCAACTGCTTGTTTTACACAGAATAGAACTTTAATCAATAAGAGATTAAATAAGACTGCTTATGAACTGATAAATAAAAGAAAACCATTAATCAAATTCTTTCATGTTTTTGGTTGCAGGTGCTATATTCTTAGAGACAGAGAAAATCTTGCCAAATTCGATAAAAAGGCAGATGAAGGATACTTTGTGGGTTATTCTTTAACTTCCAAAGCATTCAGAATTTATAATAGAAGAACCAAGAGGATGATGGAGAGCATAAATGTAACTTTTGATGAAGCCAGAAACAAGACTTCTGAACAAGACAGTTCAGAACTCATGCAGAACAAGACAAAAATGACTTCTGATACATATTCTAATCCTATTTGTTCAGAACTCAATTTACTGTTTAAGGATGCTTTTAGTGAACTAATTTCTGATTCTTATGCAGAATATGAAAACCCAAAGATGGTCAAAGAGATGAAAAATAAGACTCCAGAAATAGTTCAATCAACTGTAATTTCTGACAAAGGTCCATCAGAGGAATGTCCAAATCTAATAAATACAAGTGGTGGAAATTCTGAACCTTGTAATCAGAATTCTGATTCTTGTACTCAGAACTCTGAACAAGTCACTCAGAATTCTGAATTCATTGCTCAGAACTCAAACTTGGATGCAACTCCTACTCATACATCAGAACAAGGGGACAGTTCAGAATTACAAGCAATCATTGATGAGAATGATGCAAACAACAATTATTCAGAGATTGATGTACTCCCTAGTGCTAATAAATGGACTAAAAATCATCCTATTCATCAAGTAATAGGTGATCCATCAGCAGGAGTAAAGACCAGATCAGCTACAGCAAATGAAGCAATGTTTGCTGGTTTCTTAAGTGTGATTGAACCAAAGAAAGCTAATGAAGCCCTAGAGGATCCAGACTGGATTTCAGCAATGCAAGAGGAATTGCTCCAATTGGAAAGAAATAAAGTTTGGAGACTCATTCTAAAGCCTGAAGGTAAATCTATTATTGGAACTAAATGGGTGTTCAGAAACAAAAAGGATGAGTCAGGTGTTGTCATCAGAAACAAGGCAAGATTGGTTGCTAAAGGATACTGTCAACAAGAGGGAATTGATTATGATGAGACATTTGCACCAGTGGCAAGAATAGAGGCAATCAGAATATTTTTTGCCTATGCTGCACACAAAAACTTCAAGGTGTATCAGATGGATATCAAATCAGCCTTTCTAAATGGCAGACTTAATGAAGAGGTGTATGTTCATCAACCTGAAGGTTTTGTTGATCCAGAATTCCCTGATCATGTTTATATTTTAGACAAAGCTTTATATGGTCTAAAACAAGCACCACGAGCCTGGTATGACACTCTTACTAAACACTTGTTAGGTTCAGGGTTCAAGAAAGGTAAGATTGACACAACTTTGTTTTTAAAGAAACAGGGTGATGATTTAATTCTGATTCAGATTTATGTTGATGACATAATATTTGGTTCTACCAGTCCAGAATTATGTGATAATTTTTCAAAAATCATGTCATCTGAATTTGAAATGAGCATGATGGGTGAGCTGAATTTTTTCCTTGGTCTTCAAGTCAAACAATTACCAAAAGGTATTTTTATAAATCAAGGAAAATATGTCAGAGACATTCTGAAAAAGTTCAAAATGTCTGATTGTGCTTCTATGAGAACACCTATGGCAACTAACATAAAGTTAGATGCTGATCTCAAAGGTGTTTCAGCAGATATCAAACTCTATAGAGGCATGATTGGATCATTACTTTATTTGACTGCAAGTAGACCAGATATCATGTTTTCTACCTGTTTCTGTGCTAGATTTCAATCTAACCCAAAAGAATCACATATGTTGGCTGTCAAAAGGATTTTAAGATATCTCAAAGGAACACCTGATCTAGGTTTATGGTATCCAAAAGAAACTGACTTCAAATTGACTGCTTTCACTTATGCTGATCATGCAGGAAGTAGGTTGGACAGAAAGAGTACATCTGGTGCTTGTCACTTTTTGGGAGATAAAATAGTGAGTTGGGCATCAAAGAAGCAGAATTGTGTGTCCACTTCAACTGCTGAAGCAGAGTATGTTGATGCTGCTGCTTCATGCTCTCAAACATTGTGGATGAGAACACAACTCATGGACTATGGATATCAGCTTAACAAGATTCCCATCTATTGTGATTCAGAAAGTGCAATTGCCATTACTCAGAACCCTGTTCAACATTCAAAGACTAAGCATATAGATGTGAGGTGTCATTTTATAAAGGTTTATGTGGAAAAAGGAACTATAGAGATGCACTTTGTACATACAAAGTATCAATTGGCTGACTTGTTCACAAAGCCACTTGATCACAAAAGGTTCTCTTTTCTCATATGTAAAATAGGAATGCTTAATCTGACTAATTGAAAATATTTGTTTTTCTTAAAAATGCTAAATTTTTCTAAGTAAAATTGTCTGAGTAGTGTACTCAGAACTCTGAGTCTTAAGTTCAGAACTTCTGAGTACTGAGATCAGAACTTCTGAGTCTTGAGATCAGAACTTCTGAGTCTTAAGGTCAGAGATTCTGAGTCAATACTTCAGCAATCTAACTTTCAAAATTTTATTTTTTGAGAAATACAATTACTTCAACTGTGTGGATTATGCTTCTTCTATTATCTTTTTGTCTCATCTTTATGTATCATAAATAGTAAAAATGCATGCTCAAGTCAAGGGGGAGCATCAAAAAATTTTTTTGTTTGGAAATTATTTTGTGATGCTTAAAAAGGTTTGTTTTCATTTCTTATCTCTGATCATTCTAAGAAGAACAAGCTTTTAATGATAAATATTTTTGTTGTTGTTCAAACTATATCTGAATTAAAAAATTTCATATTCAGATATAAGATTTTAAATGATTTTTTTAAAATCATCATAATATGAACAAAATTTTGATGATAAAAAGTGTTTCTATCTGTTCAAACCTCTTCTGAATAATCAAAATGTTTTATATTTGTCAGAAGTTGATTTTAAATGACATTTTGGTTACAAGGCAAAATTCTTCTGAGTTATGGAATCAGAACTCTGAGTAGAACAATCAGATATCTGATAAAGGAAAGTCAAAACATCTGAGCGTGTTATTCAGATCTTTGACTTGAGTCAAAATTCTATCCACTAACACGTGTCAGCTTCATATTTGTTTGATTATGCCACGCATTTCATTTAAATCCTCTGTGGCATTTCAAATGTGTTGACTCCGTTATAACATTGATTTCGCTTTTCCGTTAAACCTTTCAACTTCGCGGATTTTAAATAGGTCTTAAAATCCCTATTTCAAATCTTTTCAAATTCCAGAGCGAAAAGTGAGATACGAATCAAATCCAGAGTTCTTTGAGTTTGTTTTCTTCTTAAATCATGTCTGGAATACGAAGGAGTGGTCCAATTTCGCTACATTCTACAAAATCGATAATGGATTCATCTGATTCGGATAATGATGAAGTACAGAATAGAGCTGTAGAGGAAGAGGCAATAAGAAATGATAAAGAAGATGAACAAATGGATGAATCAGAAGGAAATGCAGATGAGGTAAACATTAATATTGAACATGAACAGAGTGCTGCTGGGTCGATTATGTCAGATAGACCTATTTTCGTGGAAAGGGCTGTTCCTGAGAGTGAATGGTTGAAATTGTCTGAAAATAACTGTGTTATATTGTTTGAGGAAAGTCGATTTAAACCTGAACACAGAATTATCATGGAGTTATTCAAACTTCATCCTTATAGAAAATGGTTTACAAGAAGCAAAAATGTTCCTGTTCAGTACATACAACAATGGTGGAAACATCTGAGGTTAGAAGATAATAAGTTTGTGTCTGAAATTGGAGGAGTGACATTTGCCTTATCTATCTCTGCACTAAGAGAAATGCTGAATCTACCAGAGAAAGATGATGTACAAAGAAGGACATATTTTGAAGACTCACCGCTAACAGAGGAATTAATAGCAGAATTTATGAAATTGGGATACAATGAAGGATTGAGGACTCTCAGTTTGTTCAGAAGAAACAAATTACCACCTATTTGGGATTGCTTCTTTCATGTGGTAAATAAATGTTTGTCAGGGAAGAATAGTTCTGCTGATCAAGGTTCTAAACAAATTCTTCAGATCTTTCAGGGCTTAGTGAAGAATAGGCATTATGACTATACTTTAATACTTTGGGAAGACATGAAGAATACATTTGAGAAGAATCAGAAAGCAATTCAGAGGAAAACAAAGGATGCTCCACTGACATACATTCCTTATATAAGGTACTGGCAAATTGTTATTTGGTATGCCATGCAGGAAAACAGCACAATCTCAAGAAGAACAAATGAAGAGCATGGTCCCACATTTTATTTGGGTAAGATGACCTCAGTAACAAGACTTGAAAACTATCCCAATCATAAACTGTTGCCAAAATCACTTAGGAATTATATTCCAAGGGAGAGTGAGATTTTAAAAGCTTATTGCACCTCTATGGGAATTGAATTACCTCAAATCCCTACCCAAGAGGACCAACCTGGGAAGAGAGGTGAGGGGTCTAGTCGAATTAGAGAGGGGGAGGATGTTCAGATGGGTGAACATTCTGAGAGACTTGAGGGGGGAAATTCTGAGAGCTTGGTTAGACTTGGGGAGGAAAAACATAATGAGAGTGGTGAGGATGAGAGATTGTCAACAGAGGTTCAAACAGAAAGAGATGCCTCTGAACCAGCTAATCTTGGCCAGGTAACCACAAATGCTATTGGTTCACATCTCTTGGTGTCCAATATTGAAACAAACACCATGGACCTAGTGGTGGATCTTGAACAACCCATCCATACCCACTCAGAAGCATTTCAACATGTTACTGTTTCACACAAATCCGGGGAACCATCCCAAACTCATTTGGAGGGAGGTGATAAATTCCAATCTATTTTTCAACACATTGAGTCTGAATATCGCAGTCCTATTCATATTGAGCCTGAAATTCCTTCTGACACTTGCACAAATCAGGAATTTCGTATTCCTGAAACAACATTCATAGACATACCTAATGTTGGGTGTCGAGGATTGGATGGAAGTCCTGGTGAGGTGAACATTACAAAAGCCTCATTCAAACGTGCATCTGTTGTACAAGATGACTTTGTGTTATCTACAGGCCATGAGCCCTCTGGGCACATGAAAACTGGACCATCTGTTAGTTCAGGTTCACTGTTAGAAACTTTTGAATTTGAAAAGATTCAGAAACAAAACAAGGAGATGGGGGAAAAAGTAGAAAATTTGGAGAAGAAGGTGGAGGATTTGAATGATGAGATGTCAGATTTGAAAGTTGTGTTGGAAAAGAAGTTGATTTCTGTTGAAACCAGAGTAGATGATGTAAAGAAATCCTTGGATTCTCACAAAAAGGAGATCATGGATATAATGTCTGGTTTTCAAATAGATATGTTAAAACAAATACAAGGTATGCAGGAATCTATACTGAAAGCACTGAGTGTATCATTGGCTTCTACTTCAAAGCCTCTTGATCATGTTCCTATTGCAGAAGCTGAACCTGAAGTTACTTTTAATCAGAACTTGAAAAGAAAGTTTGATGATAATGAGCCTCATGATCATCAAAAGGGGGAGAAAAGACAGAGGTTAAGTTCTGATGATGACATTGGCATAGAAGATTTTGAGATAGCAGATATGCACTTAGCCAGTACAAAAAGTTCAGAAGATCAGACACAAGAAAAGTTAAAGGCAATAACTCAGATAGTTCAGATTGATAGCTCAGATACAGAGGAAATGGAGTTGGAAAGTACAGATGGTGGTGATTCAGATAAAACAGAGGAATTGAACTTAGACACAGAAATGGAAGGAAACTCAGATGAAACTGAAGCAATTGAGGAATCTGTATTGAGATCAGAAAAGACAGTGGAAAGTGAAGTGGTCAACATGTGTACAGATATTGTGGTGTATAACAAAGAAAATATGACGGATTCTGAATCAGAAGAAAGGAGGTTAAGTGAAGAGTTGATCAGAAGGATGCATAATAATTTAGTCAGAGCTTTGAATGTTCAAAAAGTTCAGCAAGGAATAAAAATGGTAAGACCTATTGATCTAATGGGAGAAGAAGACAGAACTGTGAATTATACTCAGGATTTTGAAGATGATTTTAGATTTAACTTTTGTGATGAGTTAAATACAGATGAAGAGTATGTGAAAGTGAAAGACTACTTTATGCCTTCTGAGTATGTATACAGAAAACCAATTGAGATCCCAGAGATTAACTTGCAAAGACTAGAAGAACCTGTATGTGATTTTATCCTAGAGTTAAGTGATGTGCCATTAGCCAGACAATTTCATGATGATATTTTTCCTGAGGAAATGTATGATAATCTCTACTACACAGAAGGAGAGTATGAGCTTTTGGAAAAGTAACATTGATGGTTTTATGGATGACAGAGCTCAGATAGTCTACTCAGAAGCTTCTAACAGATTCAGAGTTCCTGACTCAAAACTGCATATCCAGAAAAGAATTGAGAATGTTCAGATGTTTCAACAAGAAGAATTCAATGGTTTAATGTTTGTTAGAATGGAAGTGCTGAAAGAAAGAAATACAAAGGTTTCCATGTCTACTTTTGATTTTCACAGATTGACTCTTGATGATCAGATCTTTCTAGTCAAGTTCTTTGCCAGTACTGAAGAAGCCTTGATGGAAATTGAATGCAGAAGACTTCTGGGTATCTATGTCAGAAATATACACTTGTATGACTTCCAATTAGCTATTGAAGAAAGAAAAGAGAAGTGTAATATGAGTTCTCCCACAAAGAAAACAGAAATTGGTTTAGATTTGAAGGGATTTGTGAATGAAGGAATGGAGACAGAAGGGTTCACATATACAGTTCACGGAAGGCTTGAAATGTTCAGATTAAAAGAGTTGGTGAAGTACAGTGATGCAACTCTAAATTGGTTATTGATTGAAATGGAAGTAAGTGTGGAAACTGAAAGAGAGAGTTTAAAGAAGAGATGTATGAACTCTGTGAAGAGGAGGTTGGATCATAGAAGAAAAATCAGAAACTGTAGTGAATGGTTGCTATCTGAGGTGAATCCCAAAAAGATTCTACATAATGATTTTGTGTTTCCTGCTGAGTATGAAGTGAATGAAATTCTGTCAGATGAAGTTGAAGAAGTCCAGAACACAACACCTCAGAATGTGCAGATAACTAGTTTTGATCAAGCTGAACAGTCTGAACCCAAAGAAGATGAAATATCCATTGATCTAAATGGATACTTTCTTGAATTTGATCTGCCTGAGTTCTTCAAACCAAAAGAAGTACAATTTTTGGATGTGTATTATGATAGACCTAAGGAGACTCAGATCTGGTTGGCTGAAAAATCAAGATGTCTTGGCAAATCAAAGCAAGCTGTTTATTCAGATTTCTTAATCACAGGAATTAGAGAACTGAAAGTCAAACAATTCAGAAAGATGGAGTACTTATCCTTTGAAGTTCTGAGAGAAGATGGCAAGGTTTATTACTTTACTGATGCAGATTTTGAGAAACTATCAGTGGTTGACTTCTACAGATTACACAGCTTTCTATGCTTTAAAGAGTCAAGCAAAGACAGAAATGAAAGGAAGGCAAGAAGTGTGGTGATTGAAGCCATGTTCTACATCTTAAGGTGGCACTGTTATACAGATTTCCAAATAGCTTTGTACTTACAAAAGCCATGTGTTTATCTGGCAAATCCCAACACAGATCATGAACAGAAAAAGGTGTTAAAGACTGGAAGTGTTCACAAATATCCAGATTTGGGAGTATTTTTGAAAAACAAAAGTGGAAAGATCTTCTTCAGAGCAAAGGAAACTGCAAAATACTGTTCTGGAACTTTAAGAATCATAAAGCATAATTTGGAGAAAAAGATGCTGAAAGTGAAGGAAGCAAATATAATTCAAGAAGTAATCAATCAGCAAGTTGAAATTATTCAAGAAATCATTGTCAAAATTGATAAGAGGCTTAATCTGAGAAATGTGCTACTTCAGAAAATCGTTCCTGTTCTGAAAGACCTAGATGATGCTAAATTCAAGTTTATTTGACAAAAAGGGGGAGATTGTTAGATCTGAAGTTTTGTCAATAAACCAAGTGTTGAAGATCTGATAAGAAGACTCAGATGTTCTGAGTAGAGGAGTCAGAGATCTGAGAAGAGAAGTCAGAGTTCTGAGAGAAAGAGTCAGAAGCTCTGAGAAGCGTTATCAGAAGAATGTTCAGAAGTTCTGAACTACCTGTTCAGAACTTATGACTACATACTTTACTTAGTATTTAGTAAACTAATTAGGACACGTGTTATGTTCTTATTAGTCTTTCTTATTTGTACTGTAGCTTTAACATGTCCGTTGCAGTATAAATAGAGTGGTTAGCACTACGTTGCTAACTGATTGATTTTCCCGTATATCTTTGTATTCATTCTTTGTAATCTTTGAGATTCTCTCTCTCTTAGATCTGTAATTCTGTTCATCATTGAATACAATTGGGCTTGATCATACAACTTCTCAATTACTGCTTTCTATTGATTGTAAGATTAGATCCTGAACTTTCAAAATTTCTGAGGAAACATATCTTTTCACGCTTTGGGGTTCCGCGGGCCTTAATCAGTGATGGGGGCAGCCACTTTTGCAACCGGTATCTTGATGCGGTTCTCAAGAAGTACTCGGTCAAACATCGAGTAACCACACCCTATCACCCGCAAGCGAATGGATTGGCAGAAGTTTCAAATAGAGAGCTGAAACACATTTTAGAGAAAACGGTGAATTCTTCATGCAAGGATTGGTCGTTGAAGCTCAATGAAGCACTTTGGGCATACCGGACTGCATATAAGAAACCTTTGGGAACTACACCATACCGGCTAGTATTTGGGAAATCATGCCATTTACCAGTGGAACTGGAATGTAGAGAATTTTGGGCAATAAAGCAGCTAAACATGGAGTTAGATGCAGCCGTCAAAAAGAGATTATTGCAGCTGGTTGAGCTAGAGGAACTCAAACTCGATGCATTCGAAAATGCTTTGATCTACAAAGAAAGGACTAAGAAGTTCCACGACCGGAACATTCGTGAGAAGGTAATCACTCCAGGTATGAATGTATTATTATTCAACTCACGATTGCGTTTGTTTCTAGGCAAGTTAAAGTCCCTGTGGTCTGGTCCGTTCAAAGTGATAGAAGTATTCCCATATGGAGCAGTGGAGTTAGAAGGAGCTGATGGGCAGAGATTCAAGGTGAACGGACAACGAGTCAAACCGTACCTAGGAGGTGATATCCCGAGCATTGCAAGCATATATCTAGACGAGCAGGGAGAGTAAGTGATTGGAAAAGTCGTGCCACGACAGAAAATACGGCGCTAGGTGGGAGGAAACCCACCATTGGTTAATTCGCAATTTTGATTTTGTTTTCTTTTCTTGAGTGTGTGTTTTCTTTTGTTTGTGTGTCTTTTGTTTTTGTCTGTTTTAGGTGTGTTTTTTACCCCTGAGAGCGCGCGGGATAAGACCCGAAGGAAAACGAGCTGAGAAAACGAAAAAGCAGAAACAGTGTCTGGCGCGTTTGGCTGCGCTAGTCCATCCGCGTAACCATCCGCGCAGACCTCTGGAATGTTCAAATAATTTATACTGTGTGCCTCTATGCGCGTCTCCACACACGCTTCCAAACGCGCCGAAGCCCGATTGCCATTTCACTCCAGTGCGCTGCGCGCCTCTCTGTGCGTCCCAAAACACGCTGATAAACGCGCCGACAGTGTGCAAGTATTTAATGCCCAATTTCGGCCCTCTCTCTCATTTTGTGAAACCCTAACATCTCTTGCAGCCGTTTTTCACTTAAAAAACACTCCCAAGTGCCGATTTGCTCTCTTTTCACCAAGAATCAGCAATTTCTTCTCTCATTCTATCATCCATCAAGATCAAAAGGTATGATTTCTTGCCTAGTTTCTAATATGTTGGGGTTTTGCACATCCATTCAAGGTACACTCCATCTATGAGCTACTTGCTAAATCTCTTCAAGTGTACATGTGTTTATGTGTTAATAATGTGAAAAACTCCATTGATTTTGTTGTTGGCATGAATGATTTAAATTTTGTGGGTGAAATTGTGAGTATTTTACTGTAGAAAGAAAAATCATGGTGTTTGGTTCAAGTTTCTGCACTCTCTTGATATAATGCTGATTTTATCCAAGATAAACCAAACCTAGGTCTCACCAAGGTTTGGGGTTCTTGTAATTTTTGTTAAAAAAGATACCATGTGCTAAGAGTTGGGTTATCATTGTGCTAAATGTGATTGAAAATTGGAGATATATCGGAAATCCATATAGTAATTCCGATAAATTAAGAAGTCAGAAAGTTATCAAAAATAAAATTTTTTAACATGGAATCAATTAGTTTCAACAATTCATTAATTTTAACGAAAAATATTCTATCTGCCCTTCTCGAGAAAGATAAATTTTTTTCATTATTGTAAAGGTCGATGGGGAAAATAAGACTCCCCACCACCACAATGTGAGTGAAAATATACGAAAAATAAATAAAAATCTTGTATTTTTTTCTGTATTCTTTTTTTAGAATTGAGAAAACAGAAGAATTATTATTTTACACATCTTAGAAGATTAAGATTGAAACCTGGTCTATTTCATATTGATTAGAATAGGGACTGCCAATTGTGAATTTTATATTAACAAATTACTGATCCAATTTTTCGAGTAAAATCCATTCCGATTATTCCAATATTTTAGGACTTATTTGTTTGTCGTACAAAAAAACTTTTTGAATTCCCGATAGAAAGAGATTTCCCTAATGACAAAGCTTTTAACGCCGCCCAATATCCTTTCCTTTTCCAAATATTTTTACGAATACGCTTTTTTGATATAGAAGTACGTTTTTTTGGAACTGCCATTTAAAAATGAAGAAGTTACTCATTGTTATAGTTGGATGTGAAAGATATCTATTGTTCAAAACGAATTATTATTTCTTATTCATTATCTATTTTTTCTCTAAATAATATTCTCTTCATAAAAAATAAATATAGATATGTGAAAGATCTCTGCAAATTGTATCAAAAATTACTCGAAATAATAAAATTTTGATTCCAGACAATACAATATTAGTAAAACCAAAAATCTTTGGATTGGAACTCTTAGTTCTCGTTCTTTATCTCTCAAATTTATATCTTTAGAATACGCTATGTCATATAAATAAAACTTAATAAAATAAATAAATAAAGAACCTAAAAGACCTTGATTTTCATCATTCTATACTTTATTTACATGTAATAAAATACCTCAAAGGATTGTAAACTTTTGCCTAATAAAAAACTTGAGGCTTCTTTTAGTCAAACTCGAGGAAAGAATACACCTAAATTCAATTGTTAAATTCGAATGAGACTATTAATAAATCTGTTAAAGGATACGTGGTTTGATAAAAAAAATATCTCAGTCATGTTTTATCATTTCCCGATAAAATAAAAAAATATCATTTTAGATCTATAATATTCTAACGTTTACTAATAAATCCTTTTGATTGAAATGGAAAACAATCAATCCCATAATGAATTAGTTAATGAGTTGAAATAAACAAACTAAAATGAAGATTTATTATTTTATTAGACCGATGACCTTAGTTAATCCTATAATTCATATTAGCATCAAGTACCCTTTTTTGCGTAATTTTTTATCCTTGCTCTATGAATATAAATTATCGTAATAATAATTTATATTTGCATTTTCCTATTATAGTATTCGTTTTTTATATGTAACTTGGTCATATCATTTGACCAATTGTAACTTCTTTTTTTGAATATTTGAACGATTTTGAAAAGCCTCAGAATAAATACTAATATCAAATTATTAAATAAGTTAGTGCATATCTTTATTTTTTATTGACTCTTTTCGAAAGAGGTAAGATCCGGTGAATCGGAAACAATTAATTAAGAATAAAAAACTTTTTTATGGAACAGACATATCAATATGCGTGGATAATACCTTTCCTTCCACTTCCAGTTCCTATGTTAATAGGGTTGGGACTTCTTCTTTTTCCGACGACAACAAAAAGTCTTCGTCGTATGTGGGCTTTTCAGAGCGTTTTATTGTTAAGTATAGTCATGATTTTTTCCATCAATCTGTCTATTCATCAAATAAATAACAGTTCTGTCTATCAATATGTATGGTCTTGGATTATCAATAATGATTTTTCTTTAGAATTCGGATACTTGATCGATCCACTTACTTCTATTATGTCAATATTAATAACTACTGTTGGAATTCTGGTTCTTATTTATAGTGATAATTATATGTCTCATGATCACGGATATTTGAGATTTTTTGCTTATATGAGTTTTTTCAGTACTTCCATGTTGGGATTAGTTACTAGTTCAAATTTGATACAAATTTATATTTTTTGGGAATTAGTTGGAATATGTTCGTATCTATTAATAGGATTTTGGTTCACACGACCTCTTGCAGCAAAGGCTTGTCAAAAAGCGTTTGTAACTAATCGTGTTGGCGATTTTGGTTTATTATTAGGCATTTTAGGGTTTTATTGGATAACGGGGAGTTTCAAATTTCGTGATTTATTCCAAATATTCAATAACTTGATTTCTAATAATGAGGTCAATTTTGTATTTGTTACTTTGTGCGCTGTTCTATTATTTGCCGGTGCGATTGCTAAATCTGCACAATTTCCCCTTCATGTATGGTTACCTGATGCAATGGAAGGGCCGACCCCTATTTCGGCCCTTATACATGCTGCTACGATGGTAGCAGCGGGAATTTTTCTTGTAGCTCGACTTATGCCTCTTTTCATAGTCATACCTCACATAATGAATTTTATCTCTTTGATAGGGATAATAACAGTTTTTTTAGGAGCTACTTTAGCTCTTGCTCAAAAAGACATTAAGAGGGGTTTAGCCTATTCCACAATGTCTCAATTGGGTTATAAGATGTTAGCTCTAGGTATGGGGTCTTATCGCAGTGCTTTATTTCATTTGATTACTCATGCTTATTCGAAAGCATTATTGTTTTTAGGATCGGGATCCGTTATTCATTCAATGGAAACTCTTGTTGGATATTGTCCAAAAAAAAGTCAGAATATGGTGCTTATGGGGGGTTTAACAAAACATGTACCAATTACTAAAACTTCTTTTTTATTAGGTACACTTTCTCTTTGCGGTATTCCACCCCTTGCTTGTTTTTGGTCCAAAGATGAAATTCTTAATGATAGTTGGTTGTATTCACCTATTTTTGCAATAATAGCTTGGTCTACGGCGGGCTTAACCGCATTTTATATGTGTCGGATCTATTTACTTACTTTTGAAGGACATTTAAACGTTCATTTTCAAAATTATAGTGGAAAAAAGAATACCCCTTTCTATTCAATATCTCTATGGGGTAAAGAAGGTTCGAAAATAAGTAACAAAAACTTTCGTTTGGGAACTTTATTAAAAATGAAGAAGAATGGACGTGCTTCTTTTTTTTCAAATAAAGTATATAAAATTGACGAGAATGTAAGAAATATGATCCAGCCCTTTCTTTCTATTCCGCATTTTGGAAATACCAAGACTTATTCGTATCCTTATGAATCGGATAATACTATGTTATTCCCAATACTTATATTGATTATATTTACTTTGTTCGTTGGATTCTTAGGAATTCCTTTCAATCAAGACGGGGTTAATTTGGATATATTATCGAAATGGTTAACCCCGTCTATAAATCTTTTACATAAAAATTCAAACAATTCAATAGATTGGTATGAATTTTGTAAAGATGCAGTTTTTTCAGTCAGTATAGCCTCTTTCGGAATATTTATAGCATTTTTTTATATAAACCTGTTTATTCATCTTTTCAAAATTTGGACTTAATTAATTCATTTGTTAAAATGGGTCCTAATAGAATTTTTTCTGACAAAATAAAAAATGGTCTATATGATTGGTCATATAATCGGGGTTACATAGATGCCTTTTATGGAACATTCTTAACTGTGGGGATGAGAAAATTGGCCAAATTCTCTAATTTTTTTGATAGACGAATAATTGATGGAATTCCAAATGGAGCTGGTCTTATGAGTTTCTTTGTAGCAGAGGTTATTAAATCGGTAGGGGGTGGGCGTATTTCTTCTTATCTGTTCTTTTATTTTTCTTATGTATCAATTTGTTTATTAAGTTATTACTTTTTTAATCTTTAATTTACTACCCCAATCCATTTCATGAATAAATGTGACCAATTATCCAACCAAAAAAACTACTTGTTACAAATAGCATCTTGCTGTTGCATCGAAACATAAAAATGTTGACTAATCTCGCTTGTCTTTACCACGAACAAATTTCCTTGGTTAACAATAATTGTAGTTTTACCAATATTTGCGGGTTCCTTAATTTTCTTTCTTCCACATAAAGGAAATAGGGTAATTAGGTGGTATACAATATGTATATGCATGTTAGAACTTCTTCTAACAACCTATGCATTCTGTTATCATTTCCAATTGGACGATCCATTAATCCAACTAGTAGAGGACTATAAATGGATCAATTTTTCTGATTTTCGTTGGAAATTAGGAATAGATGGACTGTCTATAGGACCCGTTTTATTAACAGGATTTGTCACTACTTTAGCTACTTTAGCGGCCTGGCCTGTTACTCGGGATTCTCAATTATTCCATTTCTTGATGTTAGCAATGTACAGTGGTCAAATAGGATCATTTTCTTCGCAGGACCTTTTACTTTTTTTCATCATGTGGGAATTAGAATTAATTCCGGTTTATCTACTTCTATCCATGTGGGGAGGAAAGAAACGTCTGTACTCAGCCACAAAATTTATTTTGTACACGGCAGGAGGTTCCATTTTTCTCTTAATGGGATTTCTGGGTGTCGGTTTATATGGTTCTAATGAACCAACATTAAATTTTGAAACATCAGTTAATCAGTCGTATCCCGTGGCTTTGGAAATAATATTATATATTGCATTTTTTATTGCTTTTGCTGTCAAATCACCAATTCTACCCCTACATACATGGTTACCAGATACCCACGGAGAGGCGCATTACAGTACTTGTATGCTTCTAGCCGGAATTTTATTAAAAATGGGAGCGTATGGATTGATTCGGATTAATATGTAATTATTACCACACGCTCATTCTATATTTTCTCCTTGGTTGATGATAGTAGGCACAATACAAATAATCTATGCAGCTTCAACATCTCCCGACCAACGGAATTTAAAAAAAGAATAGCCTATTCCTCCGTATCTCATATGGGTTTCATACTTATAGGAATTTCTTCTATAACCGATACGGGGCTCAATGGAGCTATTTTACAAATAATCTCTCATGGATTTATTGGTGCTGCACTTTTTTTCTTGGCAGGAACAAGTTATGATAGAATACGTCTTGTTTATCTCGACGAAATGGGCGGAGTAGCTATCCCCATGCCAAAAATATTTACGATGTTCAGTAGCTTTTCGATGGCTTCCCTTGCATTACCGGGTATGAGTGGTTTTGTTGCAGAAGTTATAGTCTTTTTGGGAATAATTACCAGCCAAAAATATCTTTTAATGCCCAAAATTGCCATCACTTTTGTAATGGCAATTGGAATGATATTAACTCCTATTTATTCATTATCTATGTCACGCCAGATGTTCTATGGATACAAGTTATTTAATACTCCAAACTCTTCTGTTTTTGATTCTGGACCGCGCGAGTTATTTGTTTCGATCTCCATTTTTCTACCTGTAATAGGTATTGGTATGTATCCCGATTTTGTTCTTTCACTATCAGTTGACAAGGTTGAAGGTATTCTATCTAATTATTTTTATAGATAGTTTTCTTAAAGAAAAAAACTCCTATGATTTTTAAGAGTTGGTTGGCTAATGAAAAAAAAGAAGGATTTTTATTCTCTTAATAAAGTAAAAACAAAATATGAATTTGAACCCAATATACTTGGCCTTCGCGAGAACCGCGTGAATCACTACACTCCTTGATTCACATGGTTCTCGCCGGTTGACACAAGGGTTTTTATACACACCGTATTCCACTCTGTTTGTATTCGTAAGAACTTTTCTTGAATTTAACGTGCTTGTTAATGTGTTTACCCATGATGATGTGTTGCTGGTTTGTGCTTGAAAATCTTTGTGTGGATGAGTTTTGGTATTCTAGCTTTGAAATAGCAAACCCAAACTTTGGTTTGGGTTGTCAATTTAACACCATTCACACAGCACTCCCACTACAAACCTCGGTTTCACCAAGGTTTGGGGTTCCTGATTTCACCTGAAACTTATCGTTTTATGTTTCTTTGTGGTGAAAACAAACCTAATCTAAAGATTAGGTTTGGGGTGGCATACTCAAGTTGCTATATCTGACTAATGTACCTTTTCAGGAACCATGGTGCGTACTAATCCCGCCGGATCTGGACGTTTCTTCGCCTACAGTACGTTGCGACCGGAAGAGAGGGAAGCCCTGACGGAAAGCATGAACGGCATGGTCGAACATAGAAGACATCAATTTAGGAACCGACCAATCTGGTCGGAAAGAGCATTGAGAATAAATGAAATACCAGACGACAGGGCAAGAGAGATAGCTAGGGAGCATGGGTGGACCACGTATGTTAATGATCCAGAGCCGTACGATGAGGAGTTGGTCCGTGATTTTTACGCTGCCATGATACCACCAGCTTTTAATGAATTTTATTCGGTGGTGGTAAGGGACAGATTGGTAAGGATGCCGGTGGAGGCGATCTGCGCCCACTATGGGGTACCTCGCCCCAATAACCTTGGTGCCACTTTCGGTTTGACTCCGATTCAAGGTGTCCGAAATGATGCCCATTTCAGCACGGTTCTGTCCTCATCTTTAAGGAGGAATGGCAAGGAAATTTGGGTCCCTCATCAGCATGACATAAAAAAGTATGAGCTGCGACCTGAGATTGCGCTATGGATGAAATTTTTGAAGTGCAGCCTGGCACCATCTTCGCATGACAATACGGTCGACGCTTATTTCACCAAAATCCTCTACCACATCCAGTTCAACCTCCCGATGGACATAGGCCGCATAATCCAGCTTCAACTGATAGACGCTGCATCAAACACCAACAATGTTGGCATTTTACCATTTCCTTGTTTAATAACTCGGTTTTGCAGGGACGCCGGATGTGCTGTTGCTGTTACGACACCACCACTACCACCTTTCGATCGACTTACCTACAGAGCGCAGGTCAATGCGGCAAATCGGAATAATCGAAGGGAAGCCGCTAATTGGGAGAGATGTCGTATGCGCGTCCCAGCGGGAGTGGATGACATGGATGCGGATGATGCTGATGATGCCGACTACAATTCGGCAACTGACATGGAGGGAGTGGAGCTTGGAACAGACATACCGGGACTAGCGCTGCAGATGTACAAAATGCAGGTTGACTTAAATCGGAGGTTTGACACACTAGAGGGTAGGAGGTACGTGACGGATGATGGGAACTCGCTTGCACCTAACACTGTGAATCAAGATGAAGCGGGCCCATCAAATCCAAGGAGAAGACGGCGTCAATAAGGGGCGCCACCCGTTCGGTCAGGAGGCGTTTGCATGATGGGGTAATCTTTTATAGTTTTGCTGTTTTGGTAATGAACATTTTGTTTATTTTCTTTTATGTTTTATTTTGGATGACTGTACCGCACCGCTATTTCGTGATTATTTCGTTTGTAATATTTGGTTCCATTGGGGACAATATTTATGTCTGGTTTGGGGTGGTTTGTCGAGGCTATCATTTGTTGATCTCAATGGATTGAACAATCACCCTGTTTATAGTGAGGAATGGGCGACCAGTTTAGCATGATTTAGTGTGAGAGTTCGAAGACACTAATTTTGGGGGAAGGATTTAGAAAGGATAATATAGCACAAGGGTGGACCTAGGCGACTGCACATATTAGAGACATTAGTGGAGACCACCCGTGAGTCTGTTGAGCCATACATTTGCTGATTTCGATTCTGAGAGACTACACACTACTCGATACACTTCTCATTTAGTCTTTTGGTCGTTGTTGTAGTTGATCTCGCTATAACTTGGATTCGTTATCAAATACATTCATAAGAATAGGAGTGAAGCTTTCGCCTATCTTTGTGAACAAACCATGTGTGAAATCATCAAGTTTTTGGTTGCTGCTAATCCCACTGTTGTTCATAACTCCAAGTACCCAAAAGAAACCCGTTGTACCCCCTTAAAAAAAACAAAAAAAACCCGCAAACCCAGTCAATCAGTCATAAAAGGGTTTGCCAAAAAAATATATATATAAAACTGAGGGGTCAGTTCAGGGAGTTCAAATAAAGAGTTGAGAAGCTTGAGCGAAAGAAAACGGGAGGGTGACCCAATTATCAGCAAACCTCATTCTGAAGATTGTAAAGCCATTGACCTCCATCCGAAAGCAGCAACCATGGCCTATTCAAAGATCCAAATTCAACATGGTGAGTTTCTAAAAGAGTGGCGAAGCAACATTATAATGTCCAATTCTTGATAGTGGATTCCTTCTGAGATCCATTTGTATACAACTGTGCGTTCTTGTTTAATTGTTGTTCATGCATATTTTGTGAATTTTTGTACCCAACTTCTGAAAGCATGACAACATGTGTGAAACCTAGGGCTCGAGTGAAGAGAGAAAACCGTGAGGTAGGGTCAAGGAGAAATCCTCTCTATATGTGTTTAGTCGAGGTACACTTTAGTGTGGTGTGGTCCATGATAGCTCCCTTTCCCAAAGTTTTATTGTTTAGAATTTCTTAGCAGGTCTGCTAATTGTTTGTCCGTCTCATAGGTAATTCGTGGTGATTGTTGATTTGACTTGAGATCACTAATGCTATTCTCGACAACAAGAAATTGCGATGGTTTGATTTGTGGTTAAACGCTTATTTGTGTCGCTATTTTGCTTGGGTACAAGCAACGCTCGGTTTGGGGTTGTTGATAATGCCGTTTTACGACATTATTTTGATCCCGAAATCGGTCAGTTAGTCGTGAGTTTCCAAGTAATATAGTAGAATTTGATGGTTTTTGTGAGTAAGTACAGGTTTTATGAAAGAATGATGAAGGAAGAGTTTTTAGACCAATTGGAGCAAGTTGGCAACTGTCCTGAGTGAAAAAGAGAAAGTCAGATTTTGAGACTCTTTCTTGGCTCCACACGCGCCGCCATACGCGCTGGACCCCTGAGCGTTTTTATTCTATTTATCGGCTAGGGTTGACGTATTATTAATGAGTTACGGCTTGGGACTCTTTCTGGGCGATTTTAGGAGTGAAGGGGCAATTTTTGAAGGCAAGTAGAAGGCTAGAAATAGCAATTAACGAGAATCCCAAGGCGAATCAAGTACGTTCATCGGCGGCTTAGGCTTTTTCAGGGAGTTCTTAGATTTCATTTCTTAGTACAAACATGTTTACTTTCATTTCCATCTTGTCATTTCTGAGTTTTGAAACCCCCAATATGAACTAATCCGTTCATGTTAGGGGGTTGGTTTGAATCATGGTTGGATAATCGTTTAGCTTTACAGTAGGTATGATTGATTTAATATAGATGGATGACATGTGTGGAATTGTTCTTAATGCTTGTAATAGTCCGATCAACTATTATTTGATTTTATGAATCTTTAATCTTTGAGAAAAGTTTTGAGGTTTGATTAATTCTTCATGTCTTGGTTGAATTTGAGATAGTAATATGATGATTCATCCTTTGTGGCTTTTAATCATTAATTGTTCAAACACTTTTGTTAAGATCGAAAGATGATACAATGTGTTGAATGATATTGCTATAACTTGATAGAGTATAGTAATGGAATGTGATTATGCCTGTTATCTTTAAGTTATGTCAATCGTATCAAATCTGTTTGCTAAGTGATTGTTTACCTGAAGAATCCAACCCTCCAACCCTCTCTTTTACCTAAATTAATTAAAGTTTTAATTCGTGTTCCGATAATCAACAAACCAAATCAATTTGCATTCGTCTAATTAATAATCTATACAGTCATTGTGGTACTTGACACCTGGTTCCTTTGGTTCGATACTCGTACTTTCAAAGTACTATTACTTGATTCGACCCGTACACTTGCGGTAGATTTAGGGGGTTAATGCCCAAAATCGCACCAAAGGGACAACTTAAGGTCGATGTGGACTTAATCAATTAAAGAAAGGATCTTTCGACGAGACGTGCAACGTGGGAAAAAATAAATGAGACAAGGAATTTGATGACGCGGGAAAAACCTCAAGCGAAGAAAAAACCTGCGGATGACAGTGGGTGTCGTCGCTGCACTATGGTCGCCAATCAGGGGCGACGTCCTTGGTACTGGCGTCGGTCGTACGATGATTACAATACAAATGAAGGAAATACTTCGAAATGTAAAGTACAAGTGTTTAAATGTGAAAACAGGTGTTTGTCGTGTGTGAATACAAAGTGTAAACTGTTGGTCGAGGGCTGTTGTCGTGCGTCGAGAGCGATATTTGAGCTTCCCTTCGAGTGTTTTTGAGTTCGCTGTAAGATTCTGGCTTTCAATCCTTAATCTCAAGAGTCTGAATGTTCTTTGCTATGAGTTTGGATGATTTTCTCTGCTGTATGATGGTGTTTGCTGAAGTATATTGGATGTTAACCGATGTCCCTTAAAATGAAGCTTTAGCTTGTCTTTTATAGCCTTCGCGTCATTAATTAACTCCTTTAATGATTCAATCAACGACTACAACGGCTGAAAACGGTCGCCGGATTGATTATCCACGATGATCTTCGTCCGTTACGGCTATCGATCGTTGATGGTTACGCTGGTTATATCCGTTGCTCTTTAATGACTTTGACTCCTGCATTAAACACTTAACAAACATAACGGTCAAGGTTAACGTTAGCTTCGGTCGAAGGTACAATGATCTTATGCGATGGTCGTACGGGACGGGCGACGTTATGGTCGAGCGTCGTGGGGAACGTACGACTTACCTTTTACGGGCGATGACGAATGTTTTCTGGGTTCTCGTCGAGACCTTATCATAATACAAGATTTTACTTATGACGTGCGATTTACCTGCTCTGGTCGTGGTCGTACGACGTGATTTTTTGCCCAAACAGTTTGCCCCCAAAATTTGAAAGAAGGATAGCAAATCCGAGTTTTAAATTTTGTCAATCGAAAAAATATGACAAGTGATAGGAATTACCTTTGTTACCTTGGAATTAGGCTGGTCTGCTCTTAACTGAACGAGAAGTTAAAAAGGAAACGAGATCGTGACGTCATACTGACACACGATGATGCTTACCAGCTATCGAGGACAGGTGTCGACGATCCCTGTGGTCATACAGAAGTACGGGGATGCACAACGGTTATCCAGGGATTCGACCTGACATGATCGACTACATAAATAAAGATTACGATGAATCCTTTCTTTTCTTACGCTGAGTTTATTTTGGAAAGAAATTTCGCTTTGCTCTTCTTGCCATTCTTCTTCCAAATCTCTTTGATTTAGCGGAGATTGTTTGGGATTTAGGGCGTTTATATAACGCATTGATTCTTCCTTTCAGCTTTCACTGCCTTCTTTCCCCTGGTAAGAAATGTCGACTGACCCAGAGAGTTCCATCGTTAGCCGGGAAGATTTGGACGACTTTAGGCGTCTAGCGAAGTTTCCCTTAGAAGTAGAGCTAACAAGTCCGGGGATTGTTCGTCCTAAGGATTGCCCCAAGGGGTATTTCGTGATGTACGAATATCTTTTCGAGATTGGATTCGAATGGCCGTTTTCGACTTTGACTAAGAATTTGATGCGATGCTTTGGTTTGTCGACGGGGCAGTTGATGCCTCAACTCTGGCGGGTTCTTTTGGTTATTGAGCGTTTGTCTGCGGATTGGGACCCCCCTATGTCTTTGAATGATTTCTTGGCAGCGTACCAAGTTAAGGGAGATAAGCGTGGGCGTTATAGCCCGTATTCCAGATATAAAGGCGATCGTGCCTTAGTTTTGAATACTGGAGTGAACGATCGGCGGTGGGGGTCCAGGTATGTATTCGTACGTGTTGATTCGCTGGACGCCGCCAGCAAGTGGATCCGTCCCGACTGGAATATGGGAGGTATGCTCTTTTTCGATTTACATCATAGTATGGTTTTTCTAACCTTTTATTTATTCTTCTCCTTTTGTTGTCTTCAGATATAAAGTTCGGCGTTCCGCACCCGAATGAAGGTTCTCGTGCCAAGATTGACAGATTCCTTAGTTACAAGGTCGAGGACCGATCTTTCGCCACGTGGCAACCGGCGACCGAGGATGAGGACGTGGTGGTGGACGCTGTGGAGGAGGAAGAAGGAGAAGGTGAAGAGGAAAGTGGACGACAGGAGTCGACAGGTGGGTGTATAATGGTTTCCTGTCTTTTACCATTTATTTCTTATTCCTGTCTGACGCTTCGCATTTTTCCTGATCAGTGCCAACTGAAAGGAAATCATTTTCTAGGTCGAGAGGGAAGCAAATCATGCGTGCCCTTCGAGGAGGAAATGTCTCGATAGCTGGGTCGAGCCAGAAGAGAACCAGGAGTACGGTCCTGAGGGAACCGTCGTCGAGGGTTGATGACTCGTCGAGAGTTGTTGTGCCTAAGAAGGCGAAGGCGTCATCTAGCCGTCCTTGCGTGATGGACGCGACACCAGCAAGTTCTGGGCCTCCGGCGACGGTGACGAAACCGGTGCCTCAAGTGTCGATCCCAATACCTGCCGACAGGGGCGAGGGATCATCGGCCGAAGTTATGACGGTCAATTTTACATTGCCGTCTGACTTTATGGCGGATGGTGTCCTAGACGGGATGGCGTCGTTCCCTCATCTAGGGAAGTATTTGCTCCCGTCTTTCGGGGAGCGTTTTCATGGAGTTCCGGCCGGAGAGATGAGATCTCGAGTTGCCAGTCTTGCGTTCACGGTGAGTGTCAATCTTTCATGACTTGTGTAATCTTTGTCGAATGTTTTTGAACGCACCTTTTATTTTTCACAGACGTTCCAGTCTTCCTTGGCGTTACATGCTGAGACGTCAAGAGTTGAAGATCTGATGGCGTCTGCTCCTGAGAGAGAAGCTGCAGCATTGGAAAGAGAGAGAGCGGCTTTAGATAAGGAGAAGTTGGCCATGGCGTGTGCCGATGAGCTGGCTGTCCAACTTTTCGATGCTCAATATGAATTGCAGGAGATTCGTGCGGTAGGAGTGGCAGATGGAGGCCCTCAAGAGGATACGACCAATGTTCCTCCTGTCGTCTAGAATTTTTTCTTTCGTTGTTTGTTTTTGCCATTTGACCTATCGGGGGTTGAGTATGTATACAGTGGTTTATGAATATATATCTTTTGCTTATGCTTTATTCGAATCACGTTTGAAACATAAGATACATATGAAATCATGCGACTAAGGTATTCATTGTAATACGATGACAAGAACGTAAAACAAATATAAAAACACGCGATTAAAGCATTTTCTAAGTTGATAGACTTAGGGGCAAAATCGTTTAGACTCTGCGATCGTACGACCGGATCGTACGGTGAGTTTGTATCGTATGCCCCTGTGGAGAAATGTTAGAGACCTGATCGTTTATGTCGTTCGACCTTGCGATATTAAAGTCATATAGTAGACTTTAATGATTAGTGTCGTGCGACTCTGCGATAATCTGTCGTGCGATTCTACGATAAAACAATGTCGGGGGTTGGTCGTTGGCTAACCAACGACCCTCCGATGCTTAAGTCAGTAAATGTTTTGCGAGAAAAAATCGTATGAGAAAGAGTTAGAGAACGTACCACTTCAGACTCTCTCTATTTGCCCCCTGTCATTTATTACCGTACTCTTTTTGGGAGGAAAAGACAGGTTTTAAATGACAGAATGACACGGAGAAATATTGTCCTGCAGTCGACTATGTTGTCGTGCGACGAGGCACCATAGTAGACTTATCCATGTGGAAAAGATATTGTTAATTTAGGGATAGAAAAACGAACCTGTCGAGAGCTTGATCTTACGACTTCAGTTTATTTTCTCTTTTGATCTCCTGGATTCCCCATGATGTAGGGAATTTTAATTAATAACTTTTGCATGCTCGGGAGTCGACGGTCGATGGCTATTAGCTGGAATAGCTATATCGTCGATGATATCTTTGAGATTTCCTTTCGGAAAATGATATGCCAGTTCCTTCTTCAATGCGATACAGTCGTCTGTCGCATGACCATGATCGGCATGGAAGTCGCACCACTTTGATTTGTCTTTCTTTGCATCGTCCAGGTCGGACTTCTTTGGCCATCGAATGGTAGTTTGGGAACTTTTCAGAACTTCGACTAGGTCCTTTGTGGATCCTTTGAATCCGTAAGAGGATATCTTAGGGTACTGAGTGAACTTAGTCGCGGTCTTGGCCTCTGCTTTCGTCTTGAAACGAACATTTGAAATTTGGCGTGCTGGCTCTATTCTGGAAACAGCCTTTGTCTTGAACTCTGGCTTCCTGACGCCTAACGACTTCTTGTCGTCAGTGTGCTTGCGACGAAAGGCGGCATCATCTTCTACCCTCATATATGCTAAGGTTCGAGCTCGGACGTCTTCGAAGTTCTCCAGGGGATATTTGGTCAGGTCGGTGTATAGACACGAACTATCGTCCAGACCACGCTTATAGGCTTCGATCGCGGTTTTGACGTCGCAATTGCGGATGCTGATCATTTCGGCATTGAACCTATTGAAATAACTTCGAATATACTCATTAGGTTTCTGCACGATGTAATATAGGTCGCTGGTCTGCTTCTCCATCTTACGACTGCTAGCGAATTGCTGGGAGAACTGATTAACCAACTCAGCAAACGACCCGATGGATTTGGGTTTGAGATTGATTAACCATTGGAGAGCTGGACCAGTGAGAGTTGCTCCAAAACTCTTACACATGCATACTTCCTGGTACATAAATGGGATCGAGATCGTCCACATGAGCTGCTTATATTGCGCGACGTGCTCAGTCGGATCGGTCACACCCGAATACTTGGGAGTGAAGGCAGGAATGTTATATTTCTTTGGGACCTCGACGGTGGCAATCTCGTCGATGAAGGGCGACGCCTGATATCCTGAGCGAGGCTCGACGTCGACAGGCACGGCTGCCCCAGGCAACTTAGCGAGCAAGGACAGGACACGCTCATTTTGGTCTTCTAACATCTTCAAACACTGAGCGACGAGATCGTTAAGATCGGGATTTGCCCCTGTCGAGGGATTGGCCCCTGGGCTAGTGCCATTTCCATGCGACGAACCATTGGCGTCCCCGTTGAACGGGACAAAATATGGTTGTGACCCATAGTGGAATTGTTGCGGTCCTTTCTGAAACTGCTGCGATCCTTGCTGGAAAGGCTGCGATCCACCTTGAGGTCCATTCTGAAATGGCTGCTGAAATGGTTGCGACCCTTGCTGGAAAGGCTGTGACCCATTATTCACGGGTGGTGGCCTTATGTGCTGAAGAGGAACTATCCCAAACTGAGGATTTGGGTTGAACGACCCTGGTTGTTGATTCTGCATGAACGGGCCTAGATACTGATTCTGCGCA
Source organism: Saussurea involucrata (assembly GCA_033807775.1). Lineage (NCBI taxonomy): Eukaryota > Viridiplantae > Streptophyta > Magnoliopsida > Asterales > Asteraceae > Saussurea > Saussurea involucrata. The sequence goes on along the minus strand of CM066327.1, from coordinate 90,173,448 downwards.
GATGATACTGGATTCGGGACAAATGGTCTAGGGCCATTCTGGTCGAACGATCTTGGAACTGGGTTCTGCACGAACGGCCTAGGACCATTTTGAGGCCCAGGAGGATTTCTTAACCGTGCGATCTCCTCAGCTGCTCTGCAATTCTGCTCCGCCATTGCATTGAGCTGATTCCTGGCGACTTCGAGCTCCTTATACATATGACCGACGGCTTGCTGCGGATTCCCAGAGGCTGCCATTTTCCTGCAACAGAAAATAGAAGAAAACTCCAAGAAACTATTAGTAGGGTGCACGTTCGTCGAGGATTTTCTCTAGATGAGGTCCCACGGATTGCGGCAAACTGTTAATGCCAAAAATCGCCCCAAAGGGACAACTTAAGGTCGATGTGGACTTAATCAACTAAAGAAAGGATCTTTCGACGAGACGTGCAACGAGGGAAAAAATAAATGAGACAAGGAATTTGATGACGCAGGAAAAACCTCAAGCAAGGAAAAAACCTGCGGACGACAGTGGGTGTCGTCGCTACACTATGGGCGCCAATCAGGGGCGACGTCCTTGGTACTGGCGTCGGTCGTACGATGATTACAATACAAATGAAGGAAATACTTCGAAATGTAAAGTACAAGTGTTTAAATGTGAAAACAGGTGTTTGTCGTGTGTGAATACAAAGTGTAAACTGTTGGTCGAGGGTTGTTGTCGTGCGTCGAGAGCGATATTTGAGCTTCCCTTCGAGTGTTTTTGAGTTCGCTGTAAGATTCTGGCTTTCAATCCTTAATCTCCAGAGTCTGAATGTTCTTTGCTATGAGTTTGGATGATTTTCTCTGCTGTATGATGGTGTTTGCTGAAGTATATTGGATGTTAACCGATGTCCCTTAAAATGAAGCTTTAGCTTGTCTTTTATAGCCTTCGCGTCATTAATTAACTAACAGCTGAAAACGGTCGCCGGAGTGATTATCCATGATGATCTTCGTCCGTTACGGCTATCGATCGTTGATGGTTGTGCCGGTTATATCTGTTGCTCTTTAATGACTTTGACTCCTGCATTAAACACTTAACAAACGTAACGGTCAAGGTTAACGTTAGCTTCGGTCGAAGGTACAATGATCTTATGCGATGGTCGTACGGGACGGGCGACGTTATGGTCGAGCGTCGTGGGGAACGTACGACTTACCTTTTACGGGCGATGACGAATGTTTTCTGGGTTCTCGTCGAGACCTTATCTTAATACAAGAGTTTACTTATGACGTGCGATTTACCTGCTCTGGTCGTGGTCGTACGACGTGATTTTTTGCCCAAACATAAACCCGCCTATCAAGTTTTTGGCGCCGTTGCCGGGGAACCTGTTTTGTGTGAATATGTGACAACTGTCAAATTTACACCTCAGGTTAGAACTACACTGGATATTTAAATTATTCATGTCATAGTTCACACAGTGCGATTTTAGCAGTAAACTCGGTACGGTAGGAAAATTTGAGAAATTTTGCCTAGGAAACCCTTGATTTAGGAAATTATCCATAAATCTCATAAAATGCCAACTTAAGCTACAATTATACCACAAGTATTATATAATTAACAACTTGATCTATTTTGAAATAAATTATATAAATACTTTACTTTTATATAATTACTTTGCTATTTATAATTTATGAGAAAATACTTGTGTTTTAAAAATAAATCAAAAAGACAAGATAAGACTTTATTATTGCATCACACCACACCACCACCACCCCCCCCCCTCTCTACTCTATATGTATTTCTTTTTGGCTATCACAATTCATTTACACAACAATTCATTCTCTCTCTAAATTCTCACACAAGAATTCTCTCTTCTTTCTCTCTTCTTTTTCTCAGTGGCGGATCCAGAAATTATGATAATGGGGGTCGGAATTTAAGTAACATAGTATTGATTATTGAGAATCATTACCATAAATATCGGTTCCGAATTTTGACACTTTTCTTTTCAAAAATCTTTTCGATTTTTCTAGTGAATAAATATAACAATTTCTTTTGGAATGTCTTTTCATTTTATTAGCAAAATGATAAAACAATTATCATTTAACCCTAAAGAATTAACAAAAACTTAACAATTAGACATCAAATAATAGATACCAACTATGACAATTAAAAATAAATACTTAAAATTAAAGTGAAAAATAAAACTTAATCTTTTTCAATTTTAATGATGAAGTATTTTTTTAATAAAGTTTATGATATAATATTCTATCTTAGTATGACTCTTTATTATTTTGTATGTGAATGTATTTATAGGTTGATTTTATCAAGTTTAAAGGGTTTTAAGAAATTGTATGTATGTAATAGTTTATTTTACATGTAAAACTTAAAGTTAAGAGATTATGTAATTACTATATAGTATTGAACATTAAATTAGTAATTAAGACTTTTTGTTAATAAATTATAATATGTTGAACATAAATAAGTAGATAATTATGTATAAAGTAGCTTTAAAATCAATTAAAATAGGATTTCATGTATATATATATATATATATATATATATATATATATATTTACTCCAACTATATTTAGATTTTTTTTGTTAATGGACAAAGGGCTTTAATTGGAGTATATCAAAATTGGGGGTCAAGATAAACAATTTAGGGGTCAAGACATATTGTATATTAATATAATATGTAAATTATCATGTAAAGAACAATTGCTTTGTGGAGTTTATGGGAGTCAGCTGACCCCCAATATTACAACGTGAGTCCGCCCCTGCTTTTTCTCTCCATCTTCATCAAATCTTCATCCACCTTCATCCATAAATTCAGCCTCTAAACACCTCTTTTCATAGAGATAAAAGTGTTCAAGGTAAATACAAGTGTATTGGATGAAATCCACACACTCTCTTTTGTCTAAATTTTCATTTCTTGCATTTTCTTATGAATGTTCTTCACCTTCTTCTACATTTCTTTAATATTGTTAAAAATCATCTTTACACATCTTAATGTTTGTAGATTTACCACCATAACACTTGCATGTTAGTAAAAGGGTGGTGAATCCATAATCAAACCCATGTAAAGATCAAAGATGAACTTTTAAACACATGCATGTAGTTTTCTTAAAAAATCCATACCTTTTGATTCAAAGGTTTCATGAGTGGATCTTTAAATCCATTAAAAACATGTTTAACCAACATGCATGAGCTAAAAATACACAATTTTATGATACATGATGAAGATCTTGACATAAACACCAAAAAGAACCATTTTCAAGATTTATAAAAGATGGGATGATGGGTAAATTGCATGTAATTTAAATGGCTCAAAAACATGTTTTGGAACTGAAAATAAATGTATGGGGATGAGTCAAATCGTATTTTGCATGCAAAGGAATATGAATTTTGGGTAAAAAGTCAAAATAGGTGCACATGCACAAAGGGTGGTTTTGATAGCTTGCTGCCAGATTCCACACCTCTTTTCAAAAGATCATATCTCACTCAATACTACTCCAAATTTAGTAATTCTTTTTCTGGAAATTATTTTTATGTGTTAGGATTCAAACCCAAGTGGTTTCACTCAAGAACTCAAAGATTTCGTCTACCAAACAGTATTTTTCATGTACTTAAACACTTCTAAAAATTATGAAACTTATGCCAAAAGTTTCCTAACTCATTAAAACATTTGGACATAAAATATCTTGACCTAACTATACCTGGAAGTTATCCAAAAATGGACACAAAGTGACACCAAAATCTGGACAGCAAAGGACAATTTTCTTGTTATGATTGAAAGTTAACTCTTGATCCCATTTCATCATTTTATGATGAAATTGTGGAATATATATATATATATATGTATACTATATATTTATATATTTATGCATTTTATATACTCTTGATCCCATTTCATCATTTTATAATGAAATTGTGGAATATATATATATATATATATATATATATATACTATATATTTATATAATTATGCAATTTATATACTTTAAGCCCTTTTCATCATTATTATGATGAAATTGTGGTATATATAAATATATATATATATATGTACTATACATTTATAAATTTATGCACTTTAAATACTTCATCTTTACATTTTGAACCCTTTTTATCATTCTTATGATAAAATTTCGGTATACGTATATATACTATATATAAAGTCTTTGGACCCTTTTCGTTACTTATTGTGACGAAATTGCGGTAACTTTAATCTAACAAGAATGAAGCATACTTATGTTACGATTACAAATGTTGGTAACTCCATACGATTTATAATATTTAATTCACAATAAAGGCATTTTATGATGATTTGGATAGTTAGTACCGAACCTTCGAAATTAAAAACTCACTAGTGACCTTACGTTCATAGGTTTGAAGTAGGATCACACCAAACTATCTTGTGGGAGATTCCCGGATTTGTATCGCTTATCAAATGAGTTATCACAGCCCCTTTTTCAATATTTTACATATTTGGGGTGAAAAGCATGTCGTTATTACAACTACTTTACGCACCGGTTAACTCGTTTTCTTGAAAATGTAAACTATGCTATACTCTTTTATGCTCTATGGTATGTATAGGTTACGCATGTTGTAAGTTTTTGAGATTTTTCTATCGTACGTAAGTCCCCATTTGACTCTACGTTACCCGTTTAACTCACGAGTGTGAGCCGTTGGTAATTATGGATAGCGCTATTTGGTTGACACCGCACTCACAAGTCGCTCTTGTTTGAGTGCATAATTATTGTTGTTCGTGCGCATTGTTGACGATAGAACATGCGTTGGGGCGGCTGTCATATAGGTCGGGTAATGGGAGCACTACTTAAACATAATACATACTATTTCCATGAGCAAGTGTTTTCATAACCGGTTTCCTTATCCACTTGTGCGGATTTAAATTGTTTTGCTATGATAAACAATGTTGTACTCATTAAACCTGTGATCTCACCAACTAGTGCATTAGTTGACCTTTTCATTGACATGCTTTTCAGGTGAGCGTCCTTAAGGTTGGAACTTTGGAAGGCTACACGTGTTGAAGCTTTCTATGTTATCTGTTGATTACGTTCATTTCCCTTTTTCGTAAAACGTTTGTAAAAGGCAATGTTGTAAACTTTTGAATGTATTTTGATGGTTGGTGTAATCCTGTAACTCTTGCTATGAAACTTGAGTTGCACATCCCGTGTTTATAATATATGCTATGAAACTTAATATATTCTATGAAACTTGAGTTGCACATCCCGTCTTTAATCAGAGCTCTAGGTGTGACAGATTTTGTATCAGAGCTAAAGGTTATAGAGAATACCGGTTTTCCTTTGGAAAACTGCAACTATGACCAAAAATGGGAAAGAACACTTAAATTACTAAACATGTTGCTAGTATAACTAATTCGGGTATTGCATCATCAGTCTTTAATTAAACAAAGCCTGATCACCTATATTTAATTAAAGAAAGAGTAATGCGAGACCGGAAATGGATATACTAGGAATATGTGTGCTTTCGCACTTGATGCTTCACGTTGTATGCCTAGTATGAGCGTAGTTATTGCCTATAGTATGCAATAGTATAGTGCGCCTAGCCTTTATATTTGCGCGATAGTAATGTTATACACTCTTACTTCAGTACCACTATGTCATCATCATCATCACACTCTTGCTTCAGCACCACTATGTCGTCATAGTCATCATCACACTCTCAACCCTCCTACACGCCGTCGAGCGAGCGATCATCGGAAGGCGAACAAGACCCGTATGATGGACCGAGGATACCACCGACTGTGGTTCCACCGCAACCCACTCCTATAGTGATACAACCAAACTCTAGAGGGCCACGTACGAGACTAACCGCTAGGAAAAGCGTTCCTATACCTAGACGAGTGAGTTTGAGGTCCGATCGGCAAGAGGCGTCGGAACCCTCGTGAGTTATCGAAGGAGTGCCTATTGGTCGTACGTCTGGCATGATCTGGGCCGAAGAGAAGCACCTTAGGGTTGTGACAGCGGATTTGCACGGATGTCAAATGAGGGTCAGTCACCAGAGTCAAGTCCTAACGGTGCTAGTAGAGTTAAGTCACCTTTTGACCAACATGTCGTCTGACGCCCTAAACGGGGCGAGAATAGCTCGGAGGATAGCTTTACGGGCCGAGATAGTATGCATAGTAGTAGTGATGCTACTGGCGTTATTGGTGTTGGGGGTTTTGATTGAAGTGTATCGGGCGGATATTGACGTGGATGGTGGAAGATTTAGAAAACGATTTTTTTTTATTTCTAGTTGTTTCAACCTGGTATTTCATTTTGTAATTCTGTACTGATGTATGATGCACATCAGAAATTTTGTATCAACGGCTATTATTAACGACCTTAATGAAAAGGCAATTTCGCATTTTAATTACATATGTGTCGAACATGCAACAGTTATTCTTTTTATTTATTTCCAATATTTCGAAATTACAAATGTATTCTTTACAAAACATCCGACTTTATCTACTCAAAATTTTAACCAAATCGATATTTGCAAATGTGTTTTAGAAAAATGCCACCAAGAAGATCCACACGTCGCACGGGAGAAAATACTGATGATCAAAACCCCGATTTTGCCCAGATCATAGCTCAACGTATCCAAGAGGCGATACCCGACATCGTAACCCAAGTCAAAAGACATTCATGACTTGCAAGCCCAAGGAATTTCACAGAACCGAGGGTGCTACAGGATTACTTTCATGGTTTGATAGCATGGAGTCGGTACTCCATATCAGTAAGTGCTCAGAGGATCGCATGGTAGAATATGCGGCCTGCCAGTTCCAAAAGCGAGCTTTGACTTGGTGGAACATTCAAGTCCAAACCCGTGGAAGGGAGGAAGCTTACAAGCTGTCCTGGACTGAGTTTAAGGGATTACTCATTGAGGAATACTGTCCCAAGAGCGAAGTTCAGAAATTGGAGGCTGAACTTTGGGATCTTACCATGGTTGGTTCGGGGATAGATCGATACACCGCTCGTTTTCACAAACTTTCAACGTTAGTGTCCCACATGGTTACCCCGGAGAGCAAACGGATCGACCGATATTTGTATGGATTGGCCCCGGAGATCCGAGGGATGGTTAAGTCAGCAAGTCCGACCACGGTCCAAGCCGCGGTGGCATTAGCAACTAGTTTGACCCATGATGCGGTCAGGGCAGGAACTCTGACTCAGAAAGGTATCGGTAGTAAGAGAAGGCTAGAGAGTCAGTCAGGAAAGGCGATTGGAAGTAGTTCAATTAGGAACAAGAAAGTAGTGGGAAACTTTGGGATGAATGCTAAGGAAGTAGGGTGTTACCATGAACCCTCCCGAAATGCAATCAGTGCAATTTGCATCATGAAGGAACCTGTCCCACCTGTGGCATTTGTAAGCAAAAGGGTCATTTCACCCGGCATTGCAATACGGGAAAGAATGTAAAGGAGGAAGGAAGGGTATGCTATGAGTGCGGAAGTCCAGATCACTTTCGAAATGTATGCCCGAGGCTGAAAAGGGGACCAACCAATAACAATGTTGGGTATCAAGCAAGGCAAGCCAATCAGGGAAACCAAGGAGGACAAGCTCGAGGACGGGCATTTGTTTTAGGAGCAGAAGAAGCACGCCGAGACCCCAATGTAGTGACATGTACATTCCTCCTAAACGATTATTACGCGTCAGTATTATTTGATACTGGTGCCGATAAGAGCTTTGTTTCGTTAGAATTTAGGCTTTTGATCAATCTAGAATCTAAGAAAATGCCGAATGCTTATATTGTTGAGGTTGCTAATGGATATGAGTTAGAAGCTAAGGATGTAATCTTAGGCTGTACTTTGAACTTAGCTGATAAGCTATTTAGTGTTGATCTTACTCCAATTGAATTGGGGAGTTTCGATGTAGTGATAGGCATGGATTGGTTATCTAAGAATCGAGCAGAGGTTAGTTGTTTTGAAAAGACTGTCAAGTTACAATTACAAGGCGGAGAAACCCTTGTTGTCCAAGGAGATAGAGCTGGAAAGGAACTAAGGATAGTGTCATGTAAGAAGGTCCATAAGTATTTGAGGAAGAAGTGCGTTGCGTTCTTGGCGCAAGTAATCGAGAAGAAGTCTGAGGAGAGGCGAGTCCAAGATATTCCTGTGGTGAAGGATCACCCAGAAGTGTTTCCAGACGATTTGCCTGGACTTCCACCGTTTAGACAAGTCGAATTTCAGATTGACCTTATACCCGGAGCGGCGCCTGTAGCCAAGGCCCCATATCGCTTAGCACCTGCCGAGATGCAAGAGTTGTCGAATCAACTCCAAGAACTTTTGGATAAGGGATTCATTCGACCAAGTTCATCACCCTGGGGAGACCCGATTCTTTTCGTCAAAAAGAAGGATGGATCATTTCGAATGTGTATCGATTATAGGCAACTAAATAAGATAACAATCAAGAACCGATATCCTCTCCCTCGAATAGACGATTTGTTCGACCAGTTGCAGGGTGCAACTTACTTCTCGAAGATTGACCTTCGATCGGGATATCATCAGTTAAGAGTCCGAGAGGAAGACATTCCTAAAACAGCTTTTAGAACTCGCTATGGACACTACGAGTTTTTAGTTATGCCATTTGGATTGACGAACGCGCCAGCTGTGTTTATGGATCTAATGAATAGAGTATGTAGGCCATACCTTGATAAGTGTGTGATTGTATTCATCGTTGATATATTGATCTATTCTCAGAGTGAGAAAGATCACGAGTAGCATCTAAAAGTGATTCTAGAACTTCTCAAGGAGCAGAAACTGTATGCCAAATTCAATAAGTGTGAATTTTGGATTCAGGAAGTACATTTCTTAGGTCACGTGATTGGAGAAAAAGGGATTCACGTGGACCCGACTAAAGTGGAAGCCATTAGGAAATGGGAAGCCCCAAGGACTCCAATGGAAATTCGCCAATTTCTACGTTTGGCAGGTTATTATCGGTGTTTTATCGAGAATTTCTCTAAGATCGCTAAACCCCTCACCACGTTAACCCAAAAGGATAAGGAATTTGTTTGGGGAGCTTCACAAGAAGAAGCGTTTCAACTTTTGAAGAAAAAGTTGTGCCATGCACCGATTTTAGCTTTACCGGAGGGAACGGAAAATTTTGTGGTGTATTGTGACGCATCACATCAAGGATTAGGTTGTGTATTGATGCAAAATGATAAGGTGATAGCATACACCTCGAGACAATTAAAAGTTCATGAGATGAACTATACCACGCACGATTTGGAACTCGGAGCTGTGGTATTCGCTCTAAAGATATGGAGACATTATCTATATGGTACCAAGTGCACTATTTTCACTGATCACAAGAGTCTTCAACACATCTTTGATCAAAAGATGCTTAATATGAGGCAAAGAAGATGGGTAGAACTGCTCAGCGACTACGATTATGAGATACGTTACCATCCAGGTAAGGCCAATGTGGTAGCTGATGCCCTGAGTAGGAAAGAAAGGGTAAAACCTTCACGAGTCCGAGCATTAGGAGTGCTGGTTCAAACAAGTTTGAAAACCCGGATTTTTGAAGCTCAGATCGAAGCAATGAAGTCTGAAAACCTGAAGGACGAGACTCTTCATGATTTAGAGGCTAGATTTGAAACTAAGACTGATGGAGTACGTTACTTTAAGGGCAGAATATGGATCCCAAAGGCTGACAACCTACGGGAAATGATTTTGGAGGAGGCTAATAAATCTAAGTACTCAATTCACCCAGGAGCAGATAAGATGTACAAGGATTTAAGGGAGTACTATTGGTGGCCAGGAATGAAGAAGGATGTTGCCATATATGTAGGGAAATGCATAACTTGCTCAAAGGTCAAGGCTGTTTGTCAAAAGCCATCAGGATTGTTGCAACAACCAGAGATTCCACAGTGGAAATGGGAGCAAATCACTATGGATTTTATAACCAAACTTCCGAGAACTGCCAAAGGACACGACTCGATTTGGGTTATAGTAGATCGATTTACGAAGTCTGCACATTTCTTGCCTATTCGGGAAGACTATAAGATGGAGAAGCTTGCCCAAATCTATATCAAGGAAATCATCACGCGACATGGAGTCCCAGTTTCCATCATATCAGATAGAGATAGCCGCTTCACATCTCGATTTTGGCAGTCACTCCAAAAAGCGTTAGGTACGCAATTGAATTTGAGCACGGCCTATCATCCTCAAACTGATGGTCAGAGTGAGCGAACCATTCAGATATTGGAGGACATGCTTCGGGCATGTGTGATAGACTTTGGAGGAAGTTGGGATAACCACTTGCCGTTAGTTGAGTTTTCTTACAACAATAGTTATCACACTAGTATTCAGTGTTCCCCATATGAAGCTCTGTATGGACGCAAGTATCGAACACCTCTTTGTTGGTTAGAGATTGGAGATAGACAGCTATCTAGTCCGGATATTGTTCAAGAAACTACCGACAAGATTGCAATCACCAGGGATAGGCTTAAAGCAGCTCAAGATCGTCAAAAGAGCTATGCGAACAATCGTAGGAAGCCTTTAGAATTTCAAGCTGGTGACAGAGTCTTTTTGAAAGTATCCCCTTGGAAGGGAACAGTCCGGTTTGGGAAAAGAGGAAAATTGAGTCCACGGTATGTTGGACCATTCAAGATCACGGAAAGAATTGGACCAGTAGCTTATAAGCTGGAATTGCCAATGGAGTTAAGTGCTATCCACAACACGTTTCACGTGTCAAACCTGAAGAAGTGTTTAGCTGACGAAGCAGTAACCGTGCCTTTGGAAGAAGTCCAAATCAACGATAAATTGCACATCGTAGAGGAACCAATGGAAATACTCAATAGGGAAGTCAAGCGTCTTAAGCGAAGCAAAATCCCGATAGTAAAAGTCCATTGGAACACAAGGCGTGGGCCTGAGTACACTTGGGAACGGTAGAATTACATGATGCATAAGTATCCTCATCTCTTTGCTAGCAAACCTGTTAAAGCTAGTAACACTTGAATTTCGGGACGAAATTCTTTTAACCGGGGGAGATTGTGACAACTATCAAATTTACACCTCAGGTTAGAACTACACTGGATATTTCAATTATTCATGTCATAGTTCACACAGTGCGATTTTAGCAGTAAACTCGGTACGGTAGGAAAATTTGAGAAATTTTGCCTAGGAACCCCTTGATTTAGAAAATTATCCATAAATCTCATAAAATGCCAACTTAAGCTACAATTATACCACAAGTATTATATAATTAACAACTTGATCTATTTTCAACTAAATTATATAAATACTTTACTTTTATATAATTACTTTGCAATTTATAATTTATGAGAAAATACTTGTGTTTTAAAAATAAATCAAAAAGACAAGATTAGACTTTATTATTGCATCACACCACACCACCCCCCCCCCCCCCCTCTCTCTACTCTTTATGTATTTCTTTTTGGCTATGACAATTCATTCTCTCTCTAAATTCTCACACAAGAATTCTCTCTTCTTTCTATCTCCATCTTCATCCAACTTCATCAAATCTTCATCCACCTTCATCCACAAATTCAGCCTCTAAACACCTCTTTTCAAAGAGATAAAAGTGTTCAAGGTAAATACAAGTGTATTGGATGAAATCCACACACTCTTTTTTGTCTAAATTTTCATTTCTTGCATTTTCTTATGAATGTTCTTCACCTTCTTCTACATTTCTTTAATATTGTTAAAAATCGTCTTTACACATCTTAATGTTTGTAGATTTACCACCATAACACTTGCATGTTAGTAAAAGGGTGGTGAATCCATAATCAAACCCATGTTAAGATCAAAGATGAACTTTTAAACACATGCATGTAGTTTTCTTGAAAAATCCATACCTTTTGATTCAAAGGTTTCATGAGTGGATCTTTAAATCCATTAAAAACATGTTTAACCAACATGCATGAGCTAAAAATACACAATTTTATGATACATGATGAAGATCTTGACATAAACACCAAAAAGAACCATTTTCAAGATTTATAAAAGATGAGATGATGGGTAACTTGCTTGTAGTTTAAATGGCTCAAAAACATGTTTTGGAACTGAAAATAAATGTATGGGGATGAATCAAATCGTATTTTTCATGCAAAGGAATATGAATTTTGGGTAAAAAGTCAAAATAGGTGCACATGCACAAAGGGTGGTTTTGACAGCTTGCTGCCAGATTCCACACCTCTTTTCAAAATGTCATATCTCACTCAATACTACTCCAAATTAAGTAATTCTTTTTCTGGAAGTTATTTTTATGTGTTAGGATTCAAACCCAAGTGGTTTCACTCAATAACTCAAAGATTTCGTCTACCAAACAGTCTTCACAAAAACAGTGCGCAAACAGCAACGTTTTCTGTCGAGTTTTACGTCAAGTATTTTTTTCATGTACTTAAACACTTCTAAAAATTATGAAACTTATGCCAAAAGTTTCCTAACTCATTAAACCAATTGGAAATAAAATATCTTGACCTAACTATACCTGGAAGTTATCCAAAAATGGACACAAAGTGACACCAAAATCTGGACAGCAAAGGACAATTTTCTTGTTATGATTGAAAGTTAACTCTTGATCCCATTTCATCATTTTATGATGAAATTGTGGAATATATATAGGGGTTAAATCATGTGAGAACCACAAATATGTTATAAACCGTGAGAACCGATATAAAAAATATTTTTTTACATGAAATTTTTTCATCAAATGCTAGGATTTATTATATTCTACTTCAAATATATGTGTTTCATAATATGATAGTTTCACATGGATTTGTTTCACCATATGAATATTTTTTACGAATATTTTTCATTTCACTAGGTGAAACAAAATTCGTTTTTCACATGTAAACTTATCATATGGTGAACACGAACATATGTGTAACAATATCTTAAATCATAGGTTTTGATGAAAAAAAATCATGTAAACAAAAATTTTTACATTGGTTCTCACGGGTTTATAACCTATTTGTGGTTTTCATTTGATTATCGTCCTATATATATATATATATATATGTATACTATATATTTATATATTTATGCATTTTATATACTCTTGATCCCATTTCATCATTTTATGATTAAATTGTGGAATATATATATATACTATATATTTATATAATTATGCAATTTATATACTTTAAACCCTTTTCATCATTATTATGATGAAATTGTGGTATATATAAATAAATATATATGTACTATACATTTATAAATTTATGCACTTTAAATATTTCATCTTTATATTTTGAACCTTTTTTATCATTCTTATGATAAAATTTCGGTATACGTATATATACTATATATAAAGTCTTTGGACCCTTTTCGTTACTTATTGTGACGAAATTGTGGTAACTTTAATCTAACAAGAATGAAGCATACTTATGTTACGATTACAAATGTTGGTAACTCCATACGATTTATAATATTTAATTCACAATAAAGGCATTTTATGACGATTTGGATAGTTAGTACCGAACCTTCGAAATTAAAAACTCACTAGTGACCTTACGTTCATAGGTTTGAAGTAGGATCACACCGAAGTATCTTGTGGGAGATTTCCGGATTTCTATCGCTTATCAAGTGAGTTATCACAGCCCCTTTTTCAATATTTTACATATTTGGGGTGAAAAGCATGTCGTTATTACAACTACTTTACGCACCGGTTAACTCGTTTTCTTGAAAATGTAAACTTTGCTATACACTTTTATGCTCTATGATATGTATAGGTTACGCATGTTGTAAGTTTTTGAGCTTTTCTCTATCGTACGTAAGTCCCCATTTGACTCTACGTTACCCGTTTAACTCACGAGTGTGAGCCGTTGGTAATTATGGATAGCGCTATTTGGTTGACACCCCACTCACAAGTCGCGCTTGTTTGAGTGCATAATTATTGTTGTTCGTGCGCATTGTTGACGATAGAACATGCGTTGGGGCGGCTGTCATATAGGTCGGGTAACGGGCTCACTACTTAAACATAATACATACTATTTCCATGAGCAAGTGTTTTCATAACCGGTTGCCTTATCCACTTGTGCGGATTTAAACTGTTTTGCTATGATAAACAATGTTGTACTCATTAAACCTGTGATCTCACCAACTAGTGCATTAGTTGACCTTTTCATTGACATGCTTTTCAGGTGAGCGTCCTTAAGGTTGGAACTTAGGAAGGCTACACGTGTTGAAGCTTTCTATGTTATCTGTTGATTACGTTCATTTCCCCTTTTCGTAAAACGTTTGTAAAAGGCAATGTTGTAAACTTTTGAATGTATTTTGATGGTTGGTGTAATCCTGTAACTCTTGCTATGAAACTTGAGCTGCACATCCCGTGTTTCCGCTTTAGCGGGGTGTGACAGAATATCACTACCAGCTATAGAAATTATTACATTAGACACCCTATCTTTAAATAATTTCAATTTGCTTTGAAAGTTCATTTTTATTTGGGTTTTGAGGTTTTATCTTCTCCGTTTCAGGTTACCTCTTGGTTTATGCCAAGAAGGAGACTATTTGGGAACTTACTACCGATTGACCCGGAGATAGAACGGACTGCCAGAGACCTGAGAAGACAAGCACGAAACAGAATGGCTGACGTCCACGTCCACGTTGAAGATGATTGGGGAGAGGGGATGCCCATCAACAATGGTCCTCCATTGAACAATGGTCAACCACCTCCAAATGCAAATGCGAACAATCAGAACCACAACAATGCCAATCATGGTCTCAACAACAACGTCAACAATAATGTTAATCATGGCGTCAATAACAATGTCAATAATGGTGTCAACAATGGGATCAATCATAATCTCAACCATAACGCCAATCACAATGTCAATCATCCACCACCGCCACCACAAAGGGTACCAATGAGAAATTTCGCCAACCCGAACATGGGAGCTGCACAACGAGGACCATATGCACCTCCGATAGCTGCTAACAATTTTGAAATTAAGCTTGGTACCATCCAATTGGTGCAATCGAACATGTTTGGAGGTGCATCAACTGAAGACCCCCATGCACACTTGCGCGCATTCGAAAAAATATGCAATACTTTCAAGGTGAATGGGGCTGATCAAGATTCGATCAAGATACGGTTGTTTCCGTTTTCATTGAGGGATCGAGCCACTACTTGGGAAGAGAATATACCCCCGGGGTCAATTCGAACTTGGAACGATATGGTTACAGCTTTTCTCAACAAGTTCTTTCCACCGGGGCGAACAGCTCAACTGTTATCCGACATCACGCATTTCTCGCAATGGGATCAAGAGTCTTTGTACGAGGCATGGGAAAGATACAAAGCGTTGCTCAAGAAGTGTCCACATTATGGGTTACAAGAGTGGATGATTATCCAAACATTCTATGTGGGATTGAATCCTCAGTTTAAGAATGACCTCACAGCTGCTGCAGGTGGAGCCTTGATGAACAAGTCCTATGAGGAAGCGGTCAAATTGATAGAGAACTTAGCAGAACACAGCTATTCCACTCCAAGATCCGCTGTTAGAAAATTTGCAAGCATGCAAGAAACAGATGAGTTGAAGGCTATAAAGGCACAACTGAATGCACTGACTAATCAAATGAGAGGAGCTGTTATTCAACCGAATGTTCAGAATGATATGGGTGGTCAAGACCAATTCATGAATCCTCAAGACTATCAATCGCCGGAACAAGTTCAATTTATTCAGAACTGGAATAATCGGTCGAGGAATGACCCATTCTCTAACACCTATAATGAGAGATGGAAGCGACATCCTAATTTTTCTTGGAGTCAACCTGAACAAGGCTCGGGCAAGGAAACGATGGGGCAGCAACAACAGTAGCAACAACAATATGGTAACAATTCTAACTCTTCAAATTCTTTCTAGTCTAACAATGTTTATCGTCCCCCAGGTTACAATCAGAGGAAACATGATGAGGGGCAATCATCAGAAAAGAAGCCGGGTTTGGAAAACATGATGATGAAATTCTTGTCAAAGATGGAAGGTGCAGTTGAAGGATTGGCGGGTACGGTGAACACAGGGAAATCAACCACGGATCAAAATACCGCTTCAATCCGAATGCTAGAGAGACAAGTGGGACAGATTTCTGAGGCCTTACAAACTCGACCTCCCGGGCAATTTCCGAGCCAACCAGAAAAGAAGGGGAGAGAAGAATATAAAGCCATCAGCTTGAGGAGTGGCAAACAACTCGTTAGAGATCCTACGAGGGATCCTTCGCCGGAAAGGAATGTCACCAAGGTGAGTGAAGTTGAACCGGAGGACATGGAGGAAGAAAAGATGGATGAAGAAATGGTGATGGAGAAGACGGAAAGTGAAAGAAGAAAGGAGAATGCGAATGTTCCAAAGAAAGCGCCCACTAAGCCCATCACACCATCGGTACCATATCACAGTAGGCTAAAAGCCTACAAGGATGATGCAAACTTTGCTAAATTTTTAGAGGTGTTTAAAAAACTGCATATTAACATTCCTTTTGCAGATGCCTTAGCACAGATGCCATCCTATGTGAAATTTCTGAAGGATATTCTCTCCAACAAGAGAAAGATCGAGGAACATGCCACGATTGCACTTACTGAAGAGTGCAGTGCTATCATTCAGCACAAGCTTCCCCCGAAGCTCAAGGATCCAGGGAGTTTTACTATCCCTGGTCAAATAGGCAATTCTGAATTTAGTAAGGCTTTGTGTGATCTTGGAGCAAGCATTAATCTAATGCCATTGTCTATTTTTAGAAAACTTGGGCTTGGAGAGGTGCAACCGACCAGAGTGACACTGCAGCTTGCTGATAGATCAATCAAATACCCGTATGGTGTAATTGAAGATGTGCTGGTCAAGGTGGACAAATTTTATCTTCCAATCGACTCCGTGATCCTCGACATGGATAAGGATACAGAGATACCATTGATCATGGGTCGACCGTTCTTAGCCATGGGAGGGGCGTTGATTGATGTGAAAGGAGGAAAGCTCACATTGAGGGTAGGAGAAGAAGAAGCTGTTTTTAATGTATTCCGAGCAGCAAAGCAGACAATGCAGTACAGTGAATGCTACCGGGTTGATGTCTTGGAATCTCCGATTAGAGAATCATGTGAATTGCAGTTTGGTCAAGATCAATTGGAAAGTGTGATCATGGGTACGATAGATGGTTCGGAAGTCGAAAGTGTGATGAAACTGAATGCATTGCCATGTCATAGAGGCCCAAGAAGACCGACTGTTGAGGATTTGGGTGAGACAATACCCAAGTCTCAACCATCATCTCACACTCCGCCTAAGCTCGAGCTGAAACAGTTACCATCTCATCTTGAATATGCATTTTTAGGGGAAAAGGAGACACTCCCGGTTATCATTTCATCCAAGTTGAAAACCGAAGACAAAGAGAAGTTGCTAAGAGTCCTGCGTGAGCATCAAACTGCAATTGGTTGGACAATAGCTGATTTAAAAGGCTTAAGTCCAACTTTCTGCACACACCATATAAATCTTGAAGAAGAACACCGACCGATGGTCCAACCTAAGCGACGACTCAATCCCAACATGAAAGAGGTGGTCCGAAAGGAGGTCCTAAAGTTGTTGGATGCTGGAATCATCTATCTAGTACCCGATAGCCCATGGGTTAGTCCAATTCAAGTGGTGCCAAAGAAAGGAGGTGTCACAGTCGTTCGAAATAACAACAATGAACTCATACCCTCTCAAACTATCACGGGGTGGAGAGTTTGCATCGATTATAGAAGGTTGAACGACGCCACCCGGAAAGACCATTTCCCATTGCCATTCATTGATCAGATGATAGATAGATTAGCGGGGCATGAGTATTATTGCTTCTTGGACGGGTATTAGGGATACAATCAAATACCGATTGCTCCCGAAGATCAAGACAAGACCACGTTTACATGTCCTTATGGAACATTTGCTTATAGGAGGATGTCGTTTGGGTTATGTAACGCTCCCGCAACGTTTCAGAGATATATGATGGCGATCTTTTCGGATATGGTAGAGCGCACCATGGAAATCTTTATGGACGACTTCTCAGTGTTTGGTCCATCATTCGACTCTTGTTTGTCTCATCTTGAGGCTGTTTTGGAGAGATGCAAGGAAACGAGCTTGGTTTTGAATTGGGAGAAGTGTCACTTTATGGTTACGGAAGGAATAGTGCTTGGACACAAGGTGTCAAAAGAGGGAATAGAAGTGGACAAGGCCAAAGTGGCAGTGATAGAGAACCTCCCGTATCCGAATTCTGTCAAAGGGATTCGAAGCTTTTTGGGACATGCCAGTTTCTACCGGCGGTTTATAAAAGACTTTTCTAAAATCACTAAACCCTTATGTTCTTTACTCTTAAAAGATGCCAAGTTTGATTTTACTGATGATTGTGTTTTGGCATTTGACAGGTTGAAGAAAGAGTTGATCTCTGCACCTATTCTTACAGCACCTGATTGGAGTCTTCCGTTTATAGTGATGTGCGATGCGAGCGACACAGCAGTCGGAGCGGTCTTGGGGAAAAGGAAAGAAAAGAGAATGCACGTGATTTATTAGGCCAGCAAGACTTTAGATGAAGCTCAAGTTAATTATGCCACAACTGAAAAGGAGTTATTAGCGGTGGTCTATGCGTGTGAGAAGTTCAGATCGTACCTGGTGGGAGCAAAGATAATCGTATACACGAATCATTCAGCCTTGAAGTATTTGATGGCTAAGAAAGATGCAAAGCCGAGACTCATCAGATGGTGCTACTGCTCCAAGAGTTTGACTTGGAGATTGTTAGTGCAATATGTCTTCAAGGTTTAAATATAGAAAGGTCAAAGTCAAAGTCAATGTATTGAGTTGTATTGTGTTGTTTACACCTTGTATTGTGTTTAGTATAAATAGGTTTAGTTGTATTAGTTGGTAGGACTCTAGACATACTTAACTCACATTCTTATATTCTAGAGAGAGAAACACTTGTACAGAACTCCTAATCTTGTAATGTGTTGTTGAGTGAAATGGATGACGAATTCATATCTTCTCTATCTTGATTAGATCTTGGTTTAACAATTGGTATCAGAGCAGGATCTTAGATTCAGAGAGTGTTTCTATGATCATACACAAATTAATGTGAAGATTATCAAGAAAATTTGATCGATTTCTTGAATTTTTTCAAGAAATCTCGTTTTCTTGAGATTTTTTTTTCAAAAAATTTTTGTTTGTGATCGAATTGCTTCAAATTTGGTATCAATAGATTCGTGATTTGATGTGGAACGTGATTAAAGAAGGGTTCGAAGGCCAATTTCATCGATTTGAGGTTCAATTTTGAAGATTTGTGAGATTTTTGGAGTTCGAACTTGAGGTTTTGTTCGATGGATTGCAATTCAGACGTTTTTCAGTGATTGTTGTGTGAAGAAAGTACATTCAGACTGTTTTTTCGAGCATTTCTGTGAAGTTTCGTGCAGAGATATTCAGATTTCAGACGTTTTTGAGGATTTTTGTGAACTTTTCGCAAGATCTGTGGTTTTCGCAAGACTCATCGTGGTTTTCGCAAGACTCATAGAACTTTTCGCAAGTTCATCATCTTTTGAAGGTTTTCAGAATCCAAGTGGAGTTTTCGCATCCCAAAGACACGAGAGCAGGAACTTTTCGCAAGCTTCATTCACGAGAACAGGAAATTTTCGCAAGCTTCATTCACGAGAACAGGAACTTTTCGCAACCCACAATCGCGCAAACTTCTCTTCAAGAATTTCCAAGTCAACTTTTCGCAACCATCTAACTTTTCGCAACCGTTGCTTGCGAAAACCTTGACTTTTCGTTTCTTCAGCTTACGAAAACTGTTGCTTGTCAAATTTTCTGACATATTAAAAAAAATTCCTGAAATTTTGAGAAAAATTTTTATACTGAAATTTTTTCTATAGTGTATTTCATACATTTTAAGAGTTTTTCAAGAAAAAGTTTTATATAATTTTTTCAAGATGAATTATCAAGCTTCAGGTAATCGTCCTCCGGTGCTAATCAAAGAATCAGATTTTGATCAATGGACGATTTCTTTTATTGATTTTATTTCGAGGTGAGAAAACGGAAATTTCATGATACAATCTTTCTCCGAAGGTCCGTTGATCATTTATAAACGGGAAGAAGATTTTTCTGAAGAAGAAATTAATCGAAAGAAAGCCGATAGAGACGCGGTATCCAATTTGATCTATGCAATTTCCAAACTTCCACACAAAGACTACAGTCGAATTGAATGTTTCAAAAACAATCCAATGCTTTTGTGGAATGAATTAACGAAGCTTATGCATGGATCAAAGGTTGAATTCAAGAGAAAAGAACAGAAGAAAGTTGAAAGGGAAGATGATAAAGAGAAGATTATCGAGCTTACAAGGAAATTGCAAGAGATGGAAAATCTTTTGATTATGGAAAGAGAAAACTTCAAGAAAGAAAGAGTGGGTCTTGTTAAAAGGGTTTCGGAACTTGAAATGGCGTTGAATTCAAAGACTAAAGAAATTGATGACAAGAAAGATGTTGAACACAAATGTCTAAGACTTTGCAAGCAGAACTCAGATTTTCAGAAAGTATTATTTTTAGAGAAGCAAAAGGTGGAGAAGGAAAGAGCCGAGTTTGAGGTTAAAAGGAAAGAACTTGAAGTGAAGAATGGGAAGCTTTCAGAGAAAATTTTTGAACTGCAAGAGGAGTTGGATTTGGAAAGAAGTGAGTTAGAAAAGAGAAAGAAAGCTGAGTTTCAAGCAAGGAGCGTAAAGGATGATTTTTCTGTAGAACGGAAGATATTTCAGCAAGAAATTCAGAAACTCACGAAAAACTTGGCGGGTTTATCTACAGATATCATGAAAGAAAAGAGGGTGAATTGTGATATTCGAAAGAAACTCGAGTTGATGACAAAGGAACGAAATGCCTTAAAATACAAAGTGAGGTCGTTCAACAACTCCGAGTGTTTTTCAGAATGTCCGATGCGTCCTTCTAACATTTTCTATGAGCATTCTGTGGATATGTCTTCCAAATACTATGCTGATCTTCCTTCCTACAAAAGAGTCAACATGCAATG
Source organism: Saussurea involucrata (assembly GCA_033807775.1). Lineage (NCBI taxonomy): Eukaryota > Viridiplantae > Streptophyta > Magnoliopsida > Asterales > Asteraceae > Saussurea > Saussurea involucrata. The sequence continues at coordinate 90,152,513 of CM066327.1, read as the reverse complement.
GAAGGTAAAAGGTAAATTTCCTGGAAAAGATGTACCAAAATCATCATTTCCAAATAAGAATTTTACAACGAAAGTTAATTCTTTTGTTAATTCTTATTGCGGAAATAATGATTTTGTTAATAATAATTATGTTCAATATTGGTATGGTACTTACCATTTTCCTTCTTATAGAGCTCCGCTTAACGTGTCAGGACCCAAGACTCGTTGGGTACCAAAATCTACTTAATCTGTTTTGCAGATTTAGAGACAATTGTTGAACTCTCGGAAGATGAGGTACTTGTGCATTCAAGAAGATATTGAACATCACATATTTTTAGGGAGTTTATTATTTTTTTTATATACATGTGATTAATGACAAATCTTTTGGTATTTTGTAGGGGGAGAAAGATAAAAGATTATGGCTTTTGAACACATCAATTCAAAACCCGCACTTCAACGGTAAAGGCGTCTAAACAAATCAGTTTAGAACCCGTACTTCAAAGGCTATGACTTCTAAACATATCAGTTTAGAACTCGTACTTATCAGGTGATATCCTTTCACTGTCATATCTTTCTATTTTTAGGACATGTGCTTAAAGGTAACATTGTGTTATATTTTATGTCTACTAACGTTGAAAGTTTGAACCTTCACAAATTTAATTCAATGAAGTGAAAAATTCTTCAATTTTTCATTCAATGAATAAAATGTGTGTTAAGGATGATTTTACGAGAATTTTTGTATCGTCAGAGTTATATTTGTTTCTACTTTCGCTTCTGAAATAAGTCGAAAGGTCAGCAAAACATGTTTGAGATTTAGATATAAGTGCAAAATTGTGTAAATCTAGACTTATTTAGAATACAATGATCACAAAGCCTATTCGTTTTAATCATGAATGGAAACGAAAATATGGGAGAAGCACTACGTTTTTGAACCAAGTGATTGAGATGCTATAATAATAATAATCAAAAAAAATTATATATATTTATATATAATAAAATCATTCAGCTTGATAGTCTGTGCCTGTGGCCTATCTGGTTTGGGAGATTAAGTCCCAAGGGGTACTCGTTACCTAGCCCCTAAGATCAACTGATCTGGGATTGGCTGACCTAAATCCTGCTATAGAACCAGGTAGAAAGCCATGTTCTACTGGTACAGATGGGATTAAAGTATATCGATGTAGCCTTTCTGGTTCGGGAGAGTAAGTTCCAAGGGGTTCTTGTCACCTAGCCCCTAAGACCAACTGGTCTAGGATCGGCTGACCCAAATCCTGCTATAGGACCAGTTAGAAAGTTACGTTTACGGTGTATCTTAGTCTTAATAAACTGTTTGATTATAAAAGATGCCAATGAGCACATAATAAAAGTTGCCAATGTGCACAATATGAAAAGATGCCTAAGAGCACACATCTCTTGAAACTTGGGGAAAATACAAAGTCGCGATAAACCTTTAAATTTGTGAAAATTCTGTTTTTGGACAAATAGTGTGAGTAAGAGCAAAGTATTCTTATAGGTTTTAGAGGTGCATTTGCTTGTTGCTAATCATATTTCGCATGCTAGCACACCAAATAGATTTAATAAAGGAGTTGAAATTGAACTTTTGTAACTCGATATGCGATGATGTCTTGTTTTTGAATCCAAACGCATGCATTTGATTTCACTTGATGGAAATATCTGTTACATTTCATAAAGTTGAATTTCTTTTGTTTGGTGTTCAAATGATTAAATGTTAGCAGTAATAAAATGTTGTTCAATGAATTCTATTTTCTTTATATAAGTTTGTTAAAATGTACGCTTATATGATTTTTATGCAAATTTTCAGGGGGAGAAAATCAACTTGCTCTACAATTCTTATTTTTAGGGGGAGCAAGATCTTTCGTTTATGGGGAGATTGTTTGTGTTTTTCAAGGGGAAGAAATGTTTTTGAAGAGGGAGATTGTCCGTGACTGAAATTGAAAAGATTTTCGATGCTCGTGATGCTCACTTTCATCGAAAAAGGGGGAGAATGTCTACATCAATTTCATGTCAAAGAAAGTTTAAATTCAAAGATTCGTTTTAATGTCAACGGGGAGATTTGTAGAAAGAAGACGTCGTTTCAAGAAATGATAGGGGGAGTTTTATTCTTCAAGAGTTTTTAAGAAATCGATTGATCATTTCAGTGATCTCTTTCTTTTGAACTCGCGCGTTTATGAAGATCGACACTGAAGAATGAAATTCTCAAGTCAATGGAAATGGGGAGAATTCTTCAAGAGTTTGAGGAAAATCGATTGATCATTCTGTGATCTCTTTTTCTTGAACTTGTGCTTAATTGTGTTAAAAAGCTTTCTGTGAAGATTCATATTCTCCTGCTCGAAGAAAGAAGTTCGTTATTTGCCGTTTGAAGATTGGATGACGTTTTGACTTTGATAAGCTTTGATGAAGACCGAAGATTCAAGAAAGCTAAAGCTTGCTGATCGCATTTGTTTAAACCTTGAATCCAAGGGGGAGATTGTTAGTGCAATATGTCTTCAAGGTTTAAATATAGAAAGGTCAAAGTCAAAGTCAATGTATTGAGTTGTATTGTGTTGATTACACCTTGTATTGTGTTTAGTATAAATAGGTTTAGTTGTATTAGTTGGTAGGACTCTAGACATACTTAACTCACATTCTTATATTCTAGAGAGAGAAACACTTGTACAGAACTCCTAATCTTGTAATGTGTTCTTGAGTGAAATGGATGACGAATTCATATCTTCTCTATCTTGATTAGATCTTGGTTTAACAGAGATCTTGGACAAAAAGGGGACAGAAAACAAGGTTGCAGATCACCTGTCGAGGCTCGAGGGTAATGAGGAAGAGAATAAGGATAAAACATCCATCAATGACACATTCCCGGATGAGCAGTTATTTAAGGTTAGTCATTCCGAACCATGGTATGCAGATTTGGTTAACTTCTTGGTAGGAGGAGTGATTCCCTACAACATGAACTCGCATCAAAAGAATAGATTTCTCTTTGAGGCCAAGAGGTATTACTGGGATGAACCGCACTTGTACAAGATGTGTGCGGATGGGATGATTCGGAAATGTGTACCTGATGAAGAGAAGACCGACATTTTTACTCATTGTCATATATTAGAATGTGGGCGTCATTTCAGTACTGATAGAACGGTGGCCAAGGTGTTACAATCCGGATTCTTCTGGCCATCGATGTTTAAGGAGACAAGGGAGTTCATTTCTAAATGTGATCGGTGCCAAAGGGTAGGGAACATCACCAAGAAGGATGAAATGCCCATGAAGATCTTCATGGAAGTATAATTATTCGACGTATGGGGGATAGACTTCATGGGACCGTTCCCAAACTCATACGGGAATGAGTACATTTTAGTCGCGGTCGATTATGTCTCGAAATGGGTTGAAGCAATCGCAACGCCATCGAATGACTCCAAAGTTGTGATCAAATTTCTGAGGAAGCATATCTTTTCACTCTTTGGGGTTCCGCGGGCCTTAATCAGTGATGGGGGCAGCCACTTTTGTAACCGGTATGTTGATGTGGTTCTCAAGAAGTACTCGGTCAAACATCGAGTAACCACACCCTATCACCCGCAAGCGAATGGATTGGCAGAAGTTTCAAATAGAGAGCTGAAACACATTTTAGAGAAAACGGTGAATTCTTCACGCAAGGATTGGTCGTTGAAGCTCGATGAGGCTCTTTGGGCATACCGGACTGCATATAAGACACCTCTGGGAACGACACCATACCGGCTAGTATTTGGGAAATCATGCCATTTACCAGTGGAACTGGAATGTAGAGCATTTTGGGCAATAAAGAAGCTAAACATGGAGTTAGATGCAGCTGGCAAAAAGAGATTATTGCAGCTGGTTGAGCTAGAGGAACTCAGACTCGATGCATTCGAAAATTCTTTGATCTACAAAGAAAGGACTAAGAAGTTCCACGACCGGAACATTCGTGAGAAGGTAATCACTCCAGGTATGAATGTATTATTATTCAACTCACGATTGCGTTTGTTTCCAGGCAAGTTAAAGTCAGGGTGGTCTGGTCCGTTCAAAGTGATAGAAGTATTCCCATATGGAGCAGTGGAGTTAGAAGGAGCTGATGGGTAGAGATTCAAGGTGAACGGACAACGAGTCAAACCGTACCTAGGAGGTGAGATCCCGAGCATTGCAATCATATATCTAGACGAGCGGGGAGAGTAAGTGATTGGAAAAGTCGTGCCACGACAGAAAATACGGCGCTAGGTGGGAGGCAACCCACCATAGGTTAATTCGCAATTTTGATTTTGTTTTCTTTTCTTGTGTGTGTGTTTGGCTGCGCTAGTCCAACCGTGCAGACCTCTGGAATGTTCAAATAATTTATACTGCGCACCTCTATGCGCATCTCCACACGCGCTTCCAAACGCGCCGAAGCCCGATTGCCATTTCACTCCAGTGTGCTGCGCGCCTCTCTGCGCGTCCCCACACGCGCTGCTAAACGCGCCGACAGTCTGCAGTTATTTAATGCCCAATTTCGGCCCTCTCTCTCATTTTGTGAAACCCTAACATCTCTTGCAGCCGTTTTTCACTTAAAAAACACTCCCAAGTGCCGATTTGCTCTCTTTTCACCAAGAATCAGCAATTTCTTCTCTCATTCTATCATCCATCAAGATCAAAAGGTATGATTTCTTGCCTAGTTTCTAATATATTGGGGTTTTGCACATCCATTCAAGGTACACTCCATCTATGAGCTACTTGCTAAATCTCTTCAAGTGTACATGTGTTTATGTGTTAATAATGTGAAAAACTCCACTGATTTTGTTGTTGGCATGAATAATTTCAATTTTCGTTGGTGAAATTGTGAGTATTTTACTGTAGAGAGAAAAATCATGGTGTTTGGTTCAAGTTTCTGCACTCTCTTGATATAATGCTGATTTTGTCCAAGATAAACCAAACCTAGGTCTCACCAAGGTTTGGGGTTCTTGTAATTTTTGTTAAAAAATATACCATGTGCTAAGAGTTGGGTTATCATTGTGCTAAATGTGATATAATTTGCTTGTTAATGTGTTTACCCATGATGATGTGTTGCTGGTTTGTGCTTGAAAATCTTTGTGTGGATTAGTTTTGGTATTCTAGCTTTGAAATGGCAAACCCAAACTTTGGTTTGGGGTGTCAATTTAACACCATTCACACAACACTCCCACTACAAACCTCGGTTTCACCAAGGTTTGGGGTTCCTGATTTCACCTGAAACTTATCGTTTTATGCTTCTTTGTGGTGAAAACAAACCTAATCTAAAGATTAGGTTTGGGGTGGCATACTCAAGTTGCTATATCTGACGAATGTACCTATTCAGGAACCATGGTGCGTACTAATCCCGTCGGATCTAGACGTTTCTTCGCCTACAGTACGTTGCGACCGGAAGAGAGGAAAGCCCTGACGGAAAGCATGAACGACATGGTCGAACATAGAAGACATCAATTTAGGAACCGACCAATTTGGTCGGAAAGAGGATTGAGAATAAATGAAATACCAGACGACAGGGCAAGAGAGATAGCTAGGGAGCGTGGGTGGACCACGTATGTTAATGATCCAGAGCCGTACGATGAGGACCTGGTCCGCGATTTTTACGCTGCCATGATACCACCAGCTTTTAATGAATTTCAAGGTGTCCGAAATGATGCCCATTTCAGCACGGTTCTGTCCTTAGTTTTAAGGAGGAATGGCAAGGAAATTTGGGTCCCTCATCAGCATGACATAAAAAAGTATGAGCTGCGACCTGAGATTGCGCTGTGGATGAAAATTTTGAAGTGCAGCCTGGCACCATCTTCGCATGACAATACGGTCGACGCTTATTTCGCCAATATCCTCTACCACATCCAGTTCAACCTCCTGATGGACATAGGCCGCATAATCCAGCTTCAACTGATAGACGTTGAATCAAACACCAACAATGTTGGCATTTTACCATTTCCTTGTTTAATAACTCGGTTTTGCAGGGACGCAGATGTGTTGTCGCTGTTACGACACCACCACTACCACCTTTCGATCGACTTACCTACAGAGCGCAGGTCAATGCGGCAAATTGGAATAATCGAAGGGAAGCCGCTAATAGGGAGAGAGATCGTATGCGCGTCCCAGCGGGAGTGGATGACATGGATGCGGATGATGCTGATGATGCCGACTACAATCCGGCAACTGACATGGAGGGAGTGGATCTTGGAACAGACATACCAGGACTAGCGCTGCAGATGTACAGAATGCAGGTTGACTTAAATCGGAGGTTTGACGCACTAGAGGGTAGGAGGTACGTGACTGATGATGGGAACTCGCATGCACCTAACACTGCGAATCAAGATGAAGCGGGCCCATCAAATCCAAGGAGAAGACGGCGTCAATAAGGGGCGTCACCCGTTCGGTCAGGAGGCGTTTGCATGATGGGGTAATCTTTTATAGTTTTGCTGTTTTGGTAATGAACATTTTGTTTATTTTCTTTTAAATTTTATTTTGGATGACTGTACCGCACCGCTATTTCGTGATTATTTCGTTTGTGCTATTTGGTTCCATTGGGGACAATGTTTATGTCTGGTTTGGGGTGGTTTGTCGAGGCTATCATTTGTTGATCTCAGTGGATTGAACAATCACCCTGTTTATAGTGAGGAATGGGCGACCAGTTTAGCATGATTTAGTGTGAGAGTTCGAAAACACTAATTTTGCGGGAAGGATTTAGAAAGGATAATATAGCACAAGAGTGGACCTAGGCGACTGCACATATTAGAGACATTAGTGGAGACCACCCGTGAGTGAGTTGAGCCATACATTTGCTGATTTCAATTCTGAGAGACTACCCACTACTCGATACACTTCTCATTTAGTCTTTTGGTCGTTGTTGTAGTTGATCTCGCTATATCTTGCATATGTTATCAAAGACATTCATATGAATAGGAGTGAAGCTTTCGCCTATCTTTGTGAACAAACCATGTGTGAAGTCATCAAGTTTTTGGTTGCTGCTAATCCCACTGCTGTTCATAACTCCAAGTACCCAAAAGAAACCCGTTGTACCCCCTTTAAAAAAAAACCGCAAACCCAGTCAATCAGTCATAAAAGGGTTTGCCAAAAAAAATAATATATATATATATAAAACTGAGGGGTCAGTTCAGGGAGTTCAAATAAAGAGTTGAGAAGCTTGAGCGAAAGAAAACGGGAGGGTCACCCAATTATCAGCAAACCTCCTTCTGAGGATTGTAAAGCCATTGACCTCCATCCGAAAGCAGCAACCATGGCCCATTCACAGATCCAAATTCAACATGGTGAGTTTCTAAAAGAGTGGCGAAGCAACATTTCTATGTCCTAGTCTTGATAGTGGATTCCTTCTGAGATCCATTTGTATACAACTGTGCGTTCTTGTTTAATTGTTGTTCCTGCATATTTTGTGAATTTTTGTACCCAACTTCTGAAAGCATGACAACATGTGTGAAACCTAGGGCTCGAGTGAAGAGAGAAAACGGTGAGGTAGGGTCAAGGAGAAATCCTCTCTATATGTGTTTAGTCGAGGTACACTTTAGTGTGGTGTGGTCCCTGATAGCTCCCTTTCCCAAAGTTTTGTTTTTTAGAACTTCTTAGCAGGTCTGCTGATTGTTCGTCCGTCTCATAGGTAATTCATGGTGATTGTTGATTTGACTTGAGATCACTAATGCTATTCTCGACAACACGAAATTGCGATGGTTTGATTTGTGGTTAAATGCTTATTTGTGTCGCTGTTTTTCTTGGGGACAAGCAACGCTCGGTTTGGGGTTGTTGATAATGCCGTTTTACGACATTGTTTTGATCCCTAAATCGGTCAGTTAGTTGTGAGTTTGCAAGTAAAATAGTAGAATTTGATGGTTTTTGTGTGTAAGTACAGGTTTTATGAAAGAATGATGAAGGAAGAGTTTTTAGACCAATTGGAGCAAGTTGGCAACGGTCCTGAGCGAAAAAGAGAAAGTTAGATTTTGAGACCAAACAGTGCCCGGCGCGCCTGTCTGCGCGCCTCCGCACGCGCCACCAGACGCATAGCCCTCTGTTCATTCGCACTCCAGTCATCTGTGCGCCTCATGGTGCGGCTCCACATGCGCTGGGCCCCTGAGCGTTTTTATTCTATTTATCGGCTAGGGTTGAGGTATTATTAATGAGTTACGGCTTGGGACTCTTTCTGGGCGATTTTGGGAGTGAAGGGGCAATTTTTGAAGGCAAGTAGAAGGCTAGAAACAACAATTAACGAGAATCACAAGGTGAATCGAGTACGTTCATCGGCGGCTTAGGATTTTTCAGGGAGTTCTTAGATTTCATTTCTTAGTACAAACATGTTTACTTTAATTTCCATCTTGTCATTTCTGAGTTTTGAAACCCCCAATATGAACTAATCCGTTCATGTTAGGGGGTTGGTTTGAATCATGGTTGGATAATCGTTTAGCTTTACAGTAGGTATGATTGATTTAATATAGATGGATGACATGTGTGGAATTGTTCTTAATGCTTGTAATAGTCCGATCAACTATTATTTGATTTTATGAATCTTTAATCTTTGAGAAAAGTTTTGAGGTTTGATTAATTCTTCATGTCTTGGTTGAATTTGAGTTAGTAATATGATGATTCATCCTTTGTGGCTTTTAATCATTAATTGTTCAAATACTTTTGTTAATATCGAAAGATGATACAATGTGTTGAATGATATTGCTATAGCTTGATAGAGTATAGTAATGGAATGTGATTATGCCTGTTATCTTGAAGTTATGTCAATCGTATCAAATCTGTTTGCTAAGTGATTGTTTACCTGAGGAATCCAACCCTCCAACTCTCTCTCTCTTACCTGAATTAATTAAAGTTTTAATTCGTGTTCCAAAAATCAACAAACCAAATCAATTTGCATTCGTCTAATTAATAATCTATACAGTAATTGTGGTACTTGACACCTGGTTCCTTTGGTTCGATACTCGTACTTTCAAAGTACTATTACTTGAGTAGACCCGTACACTTGCGGTAGATTTACGGCGCCAAAACTTGATAGGCGGGTTTACACCCCCCTAAATCTACCGCAAGTGTACGGGTCGACTCAAGTAATAGTACTTTGAAAGTACGAGTATCGAACCAAAGGAACCAGGTGTTAAGTACCACAATGACTGTATAGATTATTAATTAGACGAATGCAAATTGATTTGGTTTGTTGATTATCGGAACACAAATTAAAACTTTAATTAATTCAGGTAAGAGAGAGAGTTGTAGGGTTGGATTCCTAAGGTAAACAATCACTTAGCAAACAGATTTGATACGATTGACTTAACTTCAAGATAACAGGCATAATCACATTCCATTACTATACTCTATCAAGCTATAGCAATATCATTCAACACATTGTATCATCTTTCGATCTTAACAAAAGTATTTGAACAATTAATGATTAAAAGCCACAAAGGATGAATCATCATATTACTATCTGAAATTCAACCAACACATGAAGAATTAATCAAACCTCAAAACTTTTCTCAAAGATTAAAGATTCATAAAATCAAATAATAGTTGATCGGACTATTACAAGCATTAAGAACAATTCCACGCATGTCATCCATCTATATTAAATCAATCATACCTACTGTAAAGCTAAACGATAATCCAACCATGGTTCAAACCACCCCCCAACATGAATGGATTAGTTCATATTGGGGGTTTCAAAACTCAGAAATGACAAGATGGAAATGAAAGTAAACATGTTTGTACTAAGAAATGAAATCTAAGAACTCCCTGAAAAAGCCTAAGCCGTCGATGAACGTACTCGATTCGCCTTGTGATTCTCGTTAATTGCTGTTTCTAGCCTTCTACTTGCCTTCAAATATCGCCTCTTCACTCCCAAAATCTCCCAGAAAGAGTCCCAAGCCGTAACTCATCAATAATACCTCAACCCTAGCCGATAAATAGAATAAAAACGCTCAGGGGCCTAGCGCGTATGGCGGCGCGTGTGGAGCCGCGCCGTGAGGCGCGCAGATGACTGGAGTGCGAATGAACAGAGGGTTGCGCGTCTGGTGGTGCGTGTGTAGCCGCGCAGACAGGCGCGCCGGGCACTGTTTGGTCTCAAAATCTGACTTTCTCTTTTTCGCTCAGGACAGTTGCCAACTTGCTCCAATTGGTCTAAAAACTCTTCCTTCATCATTCTTTCATAAAACCTGTACTTACTCACAAAAACCATCAAATTCTACTATTTTACTTGGAAACTCACAACTAACTGACCGATTTCGGGATCAAAATAATGTCGTAAAACGACATTATCACTGAGACGGTCCTTAGGGCCGTCGAGGACTTAAAAGCATTTAACAGCTATCCGTGTGGTAGCCACATCTGAGGACATACATACAAACATATGCATCGTGCCATCGCCAGACGCGCCGATAAGCTTAGCAAGATGAATATGTGTGGATTTACATACGCTTTCAAGGTTAGATAAGTAGTATAACATAAATAATAATAATACGTAGAAACTGTTTGGCTTTCTTTTTTACGTACTTGTTTTTGTTGTGTAATTCCAAATATGGATCTTGGAGATGTTTCCCATCTTCCGTAATAATTGCACCCTGAGCACCGACAGGTTAAATAGGGGAACCCGTTGGGACCGGGGTGTTGGACTGAATAAGAAGAGTTGCCTTACCATCTTTAACTCAGTTACAACCGAAAGTTCTTTTACTATCTTTACAATATTGACTAAGTTAGTCCTGCATATTAAATGTTATATGTTTCACAATATATTCAGACGAGGTTAGCGCCTCTCACGCGCCTTCTGCTTACGGACGCCGAGGGGGATACGGGTTGGTACAGAAACAGCGTCGCCTTTATTGACAGAGAGGCGGCAAGACGACGGACGAAGAGGGCCCGACGGTCCTCTCCTTCCCCATCTGGGTCCAGTTCCTCAACCGACGAATATGAGGAAGAGGACGAAGATGACGAAGATGCCGCGGGATGTGACCATTTTTTCGGGGCTAGCGATCGATATGAGGCGCCCCCGCGCTCCTGCCATCATGGTATGCCGCCTCCCGGCTCATATCAAAAGAGGTGGGAGGATTTGTACACGTGGATATGGAAAAACAAAGCTCTCGAGGACCTCAACCAACAGTTTTGCGCTGTTCAGGTTAGTGTTTAATTTAATATGTCGCCCACTATCTTTTAGTTTGTGTATTAATATTACGTTCCAAATTTGTTTTAGGTGTCGAGTATGATGTCGATCTTGTCTGCGTTCGGACAGGCCGCACCGGCGACGTTCGCCCCTACACCCACTCCATCATTCCCGCAGAGTGTAAGTCACGACGAGTACTCATTATAGTTCTATTTTCGTTATTAAGTTTGAAAATCCTATAAGGAATTCTTCTGGCAGTTTGGGATGTCCGAGGCAGGGTGTTACAGACCCCAAATGATGACATTCGCCACTACATCCACCCCATCATTCTCGCAGAGTGTAAGTCACGACGAGTACTCATTAAAGTTCTATTTTCGTTATTAAGTTTGAAAATCTTATAATGACCAATGTCACCCAATTTGGGATGTCAGAGGCAGACTGTTACAGACCGCAAATAATGACGACCTACGATATGGCGGGCCTGTCGTACGTCACACCGCCACCTTACAGTATGTCGGGGCTGTCGTACGTCACAATCAGCGTACATGCAAAATGTAAGTTTTTTTGGTAGTTTTGGTTTAATTGTGAACATGATGAAATTGTACTTAAAATATAGAATCTTAATTTTCAGATGACATCTCCTTATGACGTCGGGTCGTTCTTCATTTCGTATGTCATGGACGTGTATTTTCCCTCTTCCATCGGGTCTTCAAGGTTCACAACCTCCCAATCGATGGGGTCGGGGATTGACACCATTCCGGCGCAGGTTAGCAATCCGATGAGGCCATGTGGTAGTGACGTCGTCATTGGAGAGCACTTCAGTGAGCCAAAAGATGACGAAGATGACCCGATAGATGTGGGAGCACCACGGACGGAGGTGGCAGCACCGGAGACGGAGGTGGCAACACCTTCTAGGCCGGTTCGGGAGACGGGTTGGGGGAAATGGTTTCGTAGCCCATGGACAAAACATCCAAATACCACATCAGTCCCTCCCAAAAAAAACTAAGCGAGGGTGAATGCAAAAGGAAAGGGAAAGGGAAAGGTGACTTCATTGGCGCTCTTGACGCGAGTTTCGGCGTTGGATATCATGGACCGATGCCGCAATCATCAACTCCCCGTCCTGGTATATCCATTCTATGCCAAGCTACCCTTGGAGAACAAGTTTTTCGAAGTATTGCTGGCATGTGACGCGGCTGACTCTAAACTGGAGGATCTGGTTAGTATTGAAGTTTAAAATTTAAATATAATCATATAATCAAATATATTTCTTATTACAGGTCTAACAATCTATGTTTTGTGTATAGCATATTGACTGTTGGATCAAAATGATCCAAGAGTCCCGTTTTAGAAACGCGAGGTGGGGGGTCATGCTAACTAAATTTTTTGAGATGCTAGTCCGGTCAAATCAAGGTGCGTTATCCGTGTATCGGACCTGCAATGGTGAGGAAAATAGGCCGCATTGGGAGAACCTCGATCGGGTATGGAAATCAATTTACATATATTTTATTTAACTTGTTTCTTACTAACTATTTGTCTGTTATTGTAATATTTCAGGTGTACATCCCCATTTGCATTTCTGAACATCATTGGGTGCTCGGGATTCTGAACCTTAATAAGATGGTCCTGGTTATATATGACAGCCTCTGTGGCTTGATGTACGACCTACAATTGAACCAGCTCCTTGGCATCTTTAAGTCTCAACTGTCGAAGTTACTTAATAAGATCAACGATCGTCCACGTTACGAGAGTAGCGAGGCATTCACACATAAGTTCGCATCAAATAAACCACAACAGTCGGGGACCAATGCGGATTGTGGTGTGTGGGTATGTCGTAACCTATCCTCGTTGACTGACGGCCGCTTCCCAACATGTGCACCAGATGCCACCGATGTTGAAGCCACGAGGTGGCGGTACCATATGGCGGAGACCTTTTATTCGCTATGTGTATCCGAGTAGATTAGTGGGTTGTTTTTATTTTATTATTATGTAGTCTGTAACATTAATCGTTTTTGTTAAAGTATTGTACTTGAAATGTTAACTTTGTTTATTATTTTATAGTCCACATCGAACGTCGTTTGATCAGCAAATTAATTGTTAAAGTAGTGTACTTAAGTAAATATTAAAAGGCACATATGAATAGTTTAACCAAAACAAAAGCATGATGGGATAAGACAACTCATTTTCCACATTTTCATATTTTTCAATGCGAACCGGCATCCACATTTGGCTATAAATACCCCGCGCTAGATTAGTCGTAAAACACATATACGGGAACATAGTATTCATTAACGTCTTCTTACATGGCATCCCCAAATCTTCTTGTCTTGTGCTTTAGGTGTTTATCAGAATCGCTTTCAGCCACTGGCAAAGTGTTATATGGTTAGTATGTATGTTTCTTTGGGTTTTGCTTGTTAGTACCGTTGTCTAAGGCTAACTTTATTGATGTTCATGAACAGATGCATATCCACAATTGTTCACCATGAAAGTCCACCATGGTGGGTACTTCACGGAACCACCTACAAGACATTACTTCCGTGGTCTAGAAATTCATGTTGACTTGTTAGATGTGGACGATCTTTCTATGCAACTGCTTGAACAGATCATGAAAGAGTTGGACTACGACGAACCAAAATATTATAGGTTGTAATTTAAAAGGCCGAATGCAAACTTCTTGACTGGACTGGTAGAATTGACTGCCGATGAAGATAAAGCCAATATACGTCAGTATGTTGAGGGTCATACCGTGATTGAAGTGTACAACAAGAAAGTGGAGCCTAACACTTCCAGACTCGTCTCGCCAAAGCATATAAGAACTCGACGCGGATTGTCAAAAACCCAAGCATCGTGTAGCCGTAGCTTGACATTTGAATAATTTTGTACTGATTAGTATGTGTTTGTTATGAAATAATCTTGTATAACATCTATGACTTGTTATTTTTAATATGAATCACTTTTCAGATGAATCTTGTAGTATTTTTCAGACTACTGTTCATACTACTTTTCAGACTACTTTTTAGACTACTTAAATACTACTTTTTAAACTACTTTTCAGACTACTTAAAGGCCTTTATTCACGAGCAAAATACAACATGAAACATCAACATAGAAACTACAGGAACAAAACAACAACATAGAAACTCGAAAGGAACGAAACAACAACATAGAAACTCCAGGTACGAAACAACAACATAGAAACTGGAAAGTACAAAACAACAACATAGAAAGAACAAACTACGAAACCAACACCGCTAGCACCACCTAAGGATAAAGTGCCTTACATTGATCAACGAAGGTTTGCTTCTCGGTTACCTTCGCTTGAAGAATTGCGCACTCTTGCACAATGTTGTGGACTTTTAAGTTTTCTCGACGAATACGGGACTCCTTATCTTTTATTTCCCTCTTCATCCTTTTTATTTCCTTTTCTTCCTCTTTGATCCTTTTCAGGTGTGCATACTTCCAGACCATCAGTTGTTTCTGTTGGGATTTTATGTTCAAAAACGGGTTTCAAAAACTCATAAGATGTAAAAATAATTTACGCAACGGAAGCAAAAATAAAATTTTTGAACAAAAAACATAAAACCATTTTATTCCCACCAAAGATCTTGTTACATGCATGAAAAGATAAATAAGAACAACATACCAAGAGAGTTCAAGATTACAACCTTTGAAGACTTTGAATCCTCTCGGGAGGTTGGATGTTGGTGAAGAATGTAGAACCCAAAGAGAGTCCCTCTAGAGAAGTCCACCAACAAGCTCCAACACCTTTGTAGTATACTAGTACCTTCTTGAAAGTTTGATGCAAAAACAATTTCTAATTCAAGTGTACAATTGCACTTGAATATTAGAAGAAGCAAAAGAAGAACACACACTTGTGTGTGTTCTTGAATTCGGCCAAAAAAGCCAAGAGGAGAGGGAGAGAGTGAGAGCAAAATTGCAAGTATCATTTTCAAGTGTTATCTCAAATCTTGTGAAAACCCTTCTATTTACAAGAAAGCACCATTAATCTTATTGGACCAAAAAGGAGGACCAATAGATGTTAAGTCTTTCATGCCACATTTCACATTTAGTCCCTCTAGTTTAAATTAGTTAAAATCTCTATTTTAACTACTTAAACTTATTACTTTTAATCCCTCCTAGCTAAGTCTAGTTATTAAAATCATCATATTTTAATAAACTAGAATTCTTATTTGCATCTAATATTATAAATTATATTCAATAATATAATTAATAATATTTATTAAGAAATAATAATATTTATCAAGAATCAAATCCTTATAAATATATATATCCGGTGTCTACTTGTTATTCGGTGTGACCCTATAGGATCATATATTACCGGTAATATTATTTTATAATCATTCTTGAGCATATAGAACCAACAATCTCCCACTTGCTCAAGATTGTATTATAGAATAATATAGACAGTGGTGGACGTCTAGCAACATCTCACTGCCCCCAGCAACGTATGACTGTAAGTGCCATTCAACAACATCCAATTCCCACGAGCTCATAGCTTCAATTGATGTATTAGGTGTGGTATCAGTTATCCCTTTGTTTGGACATCCTGTTGAACATGAGACATGGATCACTATCATTCTCATCTATTGTTCAACTTTTGGTAAGGCGCCTTAGATGTCTCACTCTTAATGTATTTAGAGAAACAAATCCCATCTTGACTACATACGCTTCTCATGCAGTTCATGCCATGCCCGATAATAGTCTTTATAGCTGCCTTGTTAAAGATCAGCGTTTAACCATATCAAAGCATAGTACTCCCTACACTCAAGTCCCTAATATGCATCTCAGGTCAAAGGATACAAAGATACTACCTTTTATTCAAGAATCACTTTTGACGACGATCCATGAAGCGATCTTGAAGCGGGTCAAGTCCAGTATTTGTTCCCTTAACAAATACCTATGAACTTGGTTGCAACACTTTGCCACTTTTACTCTTAAAAGTCAACCAATCCAATTCATATTAGTCTTACTTCATAGTTGCTCCCACAACTATGATCGACTATGGACATTTTGAATAACTAATTTATTCAAGGATTTAAACATGCTAATATAGAACACAACGAGTATGAAAAGATTATATCCTATATATCTAACTTAATACTATACTTGTTGCTTTACTTGTTCCAATATCCAAATACTAAATTCAAATCAAATCCCATCACTAGAATAACGAAATCCTAAAGCTCAAACATGACCCTTCAAGTTTAGCTTATATAAGGAGCTTCATGAATGGGTTCATCCAGAAACTTGATTTGAGTAAACTTTGTGAACACTAACATCTCCATTTTTAACTTTATTCCAAATATAGTTAAATGTTTGGAGTAGATGCTTGGTACTCTGATGTGAGATAGGGTCCTTTAGCTTGCGTAATGGCACCCACATTCTCACAAAGGATTTCTAGGTGATCCTGAATGGGAGGCATCTACCTAGCTTTTCAATGAACTCTTTCGTCCAAGCATCTTTCTTTTGCGGCTTCTAAAGCGGCAGTGTGTTCTTATTTGTAGTGTATTATGCAATTTGACCTTCGCCTTGAACCTTTTCAAACAAACTAGTTCTTCATTCACAATGAAGACATTTCCCCTTTTGTGATTGAGAACCTTCTCAATCTTTATGGAAGCTATCATTAGTGCAGCATTTTGCTATGATCTTCTTCCATTCCTCAGTTAAAGAACACTTCCTTGGTTCTTTTTATGTACCTTAAATCGTTCTTTATAGTCATCCAATGGCATTCCCTCGTTTTTCGTTGGTATCGTTTTCTAATGCTCTAAAGCATTTTGACATGCTCGATCTAGTGCATGTCATGGCATATATGATAGATCCAATTGCCAAAGCATATGGAATACTAATCATTTTATCTAGCTCATCTTTTGTGCTAGAATATTGAGACATGCTCAAAAAAAATGCCATATCATATTTGCAATAAACTACCTTTAGAGCCTTGCACCTTGAACCTTTCAAGATCATGTCAACATATGTACTTTGACTTAAACCTATAAGTCGTCTTGATCTAATCTCTAAAGGTTTTTATTTCAAGAATAAAATTAGCCCTTTCTAAGTCTTTTATTGAGGAAATATTGTCCGAGCCGAAACATGATGTTTTGCTATGTCGGAAAGTTAATTTCCAAAAAGTAGTATGTCTTGCTCATATAGGTTTAGGAATTTTACTGTGCTCCCACTAGTTTTAGTAAATACATGAGTCACCTTTTATTTTGATGAAAATTAAACTTTTAATTTTCCTGTTAAAATAAAGATTCCAGTTTTGAGATACTTTGTACTGATCCATGAATGGATTGTATCTCAGTGTTCATGACTCTAAGCCACTCACCAGATTCAGAATCTGACATAGCACTTTAGCAGTTGATGGGTTTACTAGAACCCAGTCATACATCATTCTTTATAAGAGATTGATATCTCTCGAATTTTCTGAATGATTCTACTAGATTTGCGAACACTTGGTGTTTTTACTAAGTTTCTGATCAATCAAATCGCTCAGTTTTCAACGAACTTTGTTTGATAACTAGTGCCAACCAATAAGTGCATTAGGTTATGAAGTTCTTGATTCCCTTCAAGTTCCTTAACACTCCCACTTGCCTTGTCCATTAAAAAAACTTGCTTTCTAAGAACTTGGCTTTGGAACAATAAACAATTTTATTATTTGTGGGTTTGTAGAATCGGTATATAAAACAATTTATAGTATATTCTACAACATATGCATTTGGTAGATATTGGGTCGAGTTTACTTGAAGCTTATTGTCTCACATGAGCTTCATAAACCCACGCCTTCAACTAAGATTAAGGATGAAAAAACTTTTCATACGAAATCTTATAAGGTGTTTTGTCTACCCTTTTGGTTGGTGTCAAAAAGTACGAATTACTTTAACTAGGGCATAATTCCGAATTTGATATAGGAATAGTACTTCTACTCATCATAGAGCGAACCATTTTAATAAGGTTTGGTTCATCCTTTCGGATGTACACAATTTCTATGATGATCCAAGAGATCTTGGTTTAGTTACTATCTTCCTATATTAGAAAAGACTTTAATGGTCCTGCTGAGTTGTTTTCTCAATCTTGAAACAACTTGAATTACATCAAATGCTTCATCTTTATGTTCCATAAATTTCAACAATTGAAATCGTCAGTGAAGGTATTATCTATCACCATATCTAGACTTGGTTTTGAGAGACCATATACATCTACATGTATCAATTCAAAAAAAAAATTATTCTCTATGAATTAGAGAAAAGAGCTATATTCAACTTTATCAAGATCGCATATTTCAAATGAAAATATTTATATTTAGTTTCAAAAATACCACAGTTTTGAAATTTAGATACGCGTTTAAAGTTTTTCTTGATTAAGTTGACTATTTCATGTGTAGATTTGATTCAAATCACATTTGAGTCTTATGGTGTTTATATAGAATTATGTTTTAGAAGACTTTTGAGATTCACTTTATTATTCAATTAAGAGAACTATTTCTCGAAATAGAATAATTCATTTTGAATATGAATATAATCGTTTCCAAAACGGTTAAGTGAATTTCATTCAATCAACAAACATATGACTGGAAAAATAATAATTTAGTCAAACTAAATTTAAACATTGTTCGAAACAAACTTGTTTAACAATACAAGCCATATGGTTTCATAATAAAATCTCCTATAAGCTTGGTACGCAATCTTGCTTCCTTGCTTATATGGATCACCATTTTGCTTGTCTTTCAGTCATTTACCTTTCTTGATTATTTGTAACATATTACAAAAGTGAGTTCTATACTTAGTATCAAATACACAAGTGTAAGATAGAAAAGTAAAAGTTATATCTTAATTATTGATGCCTGAAGGACTTTCCTTCGTTAGAAAACATTTATTTCTCAGAAGGACAATCTCCTCTTCTATGACCAATGTTGCCTCATCTATCACTACATTCAGATTCTCGACAAAAACATCAAATGCGTTGGTCAGAGATTTGAGGATCACATCTACGGCTCTCCCATTGGAATAAGGATAGCCAAGTCTATCCAAATAGTCAAGGTGCGTCCTCATTTTGTGAATATGAGAGCTTACATATTGGTCTTTGTCCAATTGTATTGAAGCTTTCACGGACCATATATATTTGGTAATATTTTGGTAATCGGTTTACCATGTCAAATGCCCTCAGTGGAAACGTTTCCATTCTTTCTAGTAAGGATGGAACCATGGTTTCAAGCATAAGACGTGATACATTGATTGAATCATCATTATGTTTCAATCAAGTATCGTTAGCTTCTATGGAGGTAAGAGGAGTACGTATAATTTGTTTTCACGTCTGAGAACGCGTCTCAATGTTTTGAAAACAAATTGGGAAGTTCTGAGTGGTTAACTTTTCTTCCAAAAGAAAAGGTCTTAGGGATGTGTTAATTGTAGTGTTTGCATTTTAGGCCATCTACAAAATTTAACAAAGTTAATATAGCATTTTCAATACTAATTTTTAGCAAATTAATTACCCTTTAGTTTTCTAAAAACATTAATTTGCACAAAATCTAGGATCCAACGTTGCAAAACAAATGAAACGGTTAGGTGACCTTTATCCCGTCCATTTAATCCAACAAGGTAGATAACGTTTATCGATTACATCGAATGTAATTCCTAGCTTTATGGGATCCTTAACATCTTGTTTGTTAATTGGCATGTTTGATCCCATCTATGCCTTGGGTCTCTAGTGCTTAGGTGACCTTTATCACAAAAGATTCCCAATCAAGTCATCCTACTTGAAACAACGTGTGAAACTTACATCCATGCGGTTAGGTGACCTTTATCCCACAAAGACATAAGAATCACCTCATCCATCACAAGACAATCCAAGTGGTTAGGTGACCTTTATCCCACAAGGGTGTCATAGTGATGTATTGAGTGTTTCTCAAAAGGACGGCATATGACTTGCGTTTTGAAAAAGGGATTTTTAATGTTTTATAATTCTAGTTTTAAAAACATTTTAGTATTGCATGCATTTAATAATATATGGTACAAACTTATTTCTCATCAAATGGTTCCTATTAGTTTAAATAAAATCTTAATTTTATCAACTAATTATGTGTCATCAATTTGTAATATCAAATATTAATCTTTGAGTTTGAGCACTATAAGAACCATTTATAGTCTTTTAATAAACATTTTTATTAATACTAGACTATGAGTTTGTATGAGTTTTGAAATTTCCATTTAAAATCTCAATTTTAATTTTTTAAAACTCATGGTACCATATTATTGCATGCATCCAATATCACATGACACTTGGAGTTTGTAAGAGTTTTTAAAATCGTCATTTTAATTTACTTTGACATTTCAAAATTTTATGGGTTTTTAGAATAAAACTCATTTTATTTATAAAACCCATTTTAACCATTTTACTTTTAAAATGTTATTTTGAAAGCCAAAATCCAAACGATGATTTATTTTATGTTCAAAATATTATCTAGTATGCTAGAACCTATTTCAATCATACATGATAATATCAACATAAAATATAAACATATAAAATAGAAAAAGTACAAACCAAGTTACTAATGTATTGGTCAATGATGTCTTTTATAAACAAGTGTCTAGCAAGTATGTTAATAAAATATACTTGCACATGCACTTGCACATGCCATCACATTGCCTCCCAAAATGACCAATGAGATAACATGCAATCTTTCAATATAACCCTTCTAGTTTTGAAATAGTTAAAATTCATTTTTAAATAAACAATTTTACATAAAATGAATTTGAACCAATTTGCATGTTATCAATTTTAAAATCTCCATTAAAAATTGGTTGATATAAAATCTCTATTTTAAACTTGGTTCATTTAAAATCTAATTTTAAAATTGTCGCTTCAACTTTAAACAATTTTAAATAAGCGCGTTTGAACCAATTTTATGTTCTTTACTAGCATACAATATCCTATATTTTAACGCATCAAAAGAACATAATCAACCATAAGCATGCAAAAGAATGTGCATAAAACAAAGCCATTTCTAATGCCATTTCTAATGACATTTCTTGTGAGCCAAAACAAGAAATGTCAAGTCCATTCCTAAGGGACAAAAATAAATAAATAAACAAGCTCCCACTTGCTTTAGCATCTCCATGCATCAAGCTCCATCTTCAAGCTCCATGTTGGCCTTCTTCTTGTTACATTTTATAAAATAAAACTAGTTCTAACAACTAATCTAACACTTACAAAATGAACAAAAGAATCATGAAATAATAAAACCTATTTACTATTACAAACCAACATGAATAATAATAAAAATTATAACAAATTTAAAGAAAACTCAACAACCAAAATCCCAGTACGAGGGTAAACGACAATTGAAATCCTAAATAACACTTTGTTTATGCACATTTTTATAAACGACAATTGAAATCCTGTGTCAAGGTCCATGGCTTGTTTATGCACATTTTTATAAACAAAATAAAATAAAACAACACTTTGTTTTTCTAAGGCAACCTTTATGTAACAAAATGCATGTTAAAATTTTGTTACATAAAATATAAAATTTTCACAAACAAGTTGCCAAAGAAGCCATGCATGAACTTTTCATACCAAAATGAAATTTTATCCATGGCTTCCAAAAACCAAGTTTTACCAAAAAAAAACTTATTTACTAATCATGCATTATAACATAGGCTCTGATACCACTTGTTGGGATTTTATGTTCAAAAACGGGTTTCAAAAACTCATAAGATGTAAAAATAATTTACGCAACGGAAGCAAAAATAAAATTTTTGAACAAAAAACATAAAACCATTTTATTCCCACCAAAGATCTTGTTACATGCATGAAAAGATAAATAAGAACAACATACCAAGAGAGTTCAAGATTACAACCTTTGAAGACTTTGAATCCTCTCGGGAGGTTGGATGTTGGTGAAGAATGTAGAACCCAAAGAGAGTCCCTCTAGAGAAGTCCACCAACAAGCTCCAACACCTTTGTAGTATACTAGTACCTTCTTGAAAGTTTGATGCAAAAACAATTTCTAATTCAAGTGTACAATTGCACTTGAATATTAGAAGAAGCAAAAGAAGAACACACACTTGTGTGTGTTCTTGAATTCGGCCAAAAAAGCCAAGAGGAGAGGGAGAGAGTGAGAGCAAAATTGCAAGTATCATTTTCAAGTGTTATCTCAAATCTTGTGAAAACCCTTCTATTTACAAGAAAGCACCATTAATCTTATTGGACCAAAAAGGAGGACCAATAGATGTTAAGTCTTTCATGCCACATTTCACATTTAGTCCCTCTAGTTTAAATTAGTTAAAATCTCTATTTTAACTACTTAAACTTATTACTTTTAATCCCTCCTAGCTAATTCTAGTTATTAAAATCATCATATTTTAATAAACTATAATTCTTATTTGCATCTAATATTATAAATTATATTCAATAATATAATTAATAATATTTATTAAGAAATAATAATATTTATCAAGAATCAAATCCTTATAAATATATATATCCGGTGTCTACTTGTTATTCGGTGTGACCCTATAGGATCATATATTACCGGTAATATTATTTTATAATCATTCTTGAGCATATAGAACCAACAGTTTCCACTCTTCAGTGAGTTACTGGATCTCCGCTTCACTTTTTTCTACTGATTTTTTCAGTCTCGGCGACATTATTTATGAAGACTGTGGGTTTTGAGATGTAGACATTTGTTTGGTGAAAGACGAAAATATTATGATATCAAAATGTTGTTTGGATGTTGGGACCTTTACAGTTGGTATTAACACGGGTATTTATAGCCACAAGGAGCAATTGGCTCAACGAAAACCTTTAGCTTTTCAGGCGAATCTTGCAGTCACTTTTGCAGAAGAAACTTGCAGTCACTTTTCAGACGAATCTTGCAGTCACTTTTGCAGGCGAATCTTGCAGTCACTTTTCAGACGAATCTGGCAGAAACTTTGCAGACGAATCTTGCAATCACTTTTCAGACGAATCTGCCAGGAACTTTGCAGACGAATCTTACAGTCACTTTTCAGACGAATCTTTTGACCATATCCACATCCGCGATCGAGAACCTACCTTTTCAAGACTATACGTAGATGGTATGATGAAGTAGTAATTCACAACTTGCTATCTATCCTTTCTACCATCTACAACATTTACAAACATTCTCTACCTGTGTAACACCATGGCTGGAGGTTCACGCTCTTAGGGGAAAAGGTCGGCGAATGGGGCTGCCACATCTCGCTCCACCGACAACCAAGCATTGAATAATGGAGCTTTCCGGAGTACCTGGATGATATCGGAAACAACGGAGGAGTGGGCACAGTTTGGGCGAACTGCGGTCGATTATCCATTCACGACTGAGGAGCAAGAACAATGGAATGATGCATGGGAGAAATACTACTTTGATCATCGCATGAACTCCCCACCAAGGTATCATTCTACCCAGTCGGCGGGTCTTCCAGAAGCTCAACAAATGCCTCCCACATTGAAAAGAATCTATTGATGAGGCGAACGCGGACATCAAAAAGAAAAAAAAGGATGTAGAACCAGAACAGGTCGATTCAGCAGGAGAAAGAGGAGCGTCTAGAGGAAAACAAACAAGAGCTGGCACAAAGGAGGCACGAGCTTCGGGATGTGCAAAGACTAATTAAGGAACTAGAAGAGGAAGTACATGAAATCAAAGAAAGCTACACGGGAATGGACGAGATGATCAAGGAAAAGGTTGACTGGATCATCAACATCAAGAAAGTGTACCCGTAGTAGATTTCTTTAGATGCATTGTATTCGTTTCTATGTTTTCAATAAAATGATGCTTTAATGTTTACTTTATTTTACACACAAGAACACTTAACAAGCACGATAAAGTAGATGAAATGAACATTGAACATAAAAACAAGAGCACTTAGCATACAACATTTAGTCGTTATGATCAAGGGAAATCAATGTTCAGGTCAATGCTATCATATCTTAGAGTTCCATTTGGTTCTAACTCCGATAGGCCCTGCAAGCTTAATCTTTGGCTACCTGAACCTCTACTCCTAGGCACGCTTGAAGGGGCAGGAGTTGGACAGTCTCCACGAGTATGTCCTAATGCTTTACACCTACTACATTTTCTCTGTATCGGATCTTCACTACAAGATGGACATCGATCGTTCTTTCTTGGTCTCCTGGCACTTCTCTTAGTTATTAACGGTGGATAGCATGGCGGAAGAGGGACGTGTGAAGTTACCAATGATTCAGGGGGTCCAGCTGGATTGATTACCTCCCGATATGTTTCCCGGTATGTTTCGGACGAGAAAACACTTACAGCCAAATCGCTAGAATCTTTACGACCCATATGCCTTGCAGCAGCGATGGCATGACCGCACGGTAACCCAGAATATTGTTATTGCAGACATGAACAAAGATGGTCGGTCATATCGACATTCGCATCAAAATGGTTATCCCGAACCTGGTACTTCCCATATCCAATTTCGCTTACCCTCCATGTCGCAGACTTTCCAGCCCATCTCCGAATTTTCTCCTCCGCCTTCGGTGTGAGTCTATTACGCATTTGATCTACAAATATGTTTTAATTGTGTTACGATTTATAAAGTACTATAAAAAGCAACTAGTATATAAGTTCAAATTTTCATAGTTTATCAACCTCCCTTTCGCCGTCGAAGTTGGTACCACTCTTGTTGAACGGTTCGAAAGTACTCCATAAGTTGTACAATCGGTAATCTACGAGCAAAACGGGAGAGTGCATTCACCGACTCTACACTATTGGAGGTCATAATGTTATACTGTTGTGCAGGAAAATGGGCCCTTGGCCACTTTTCCGGTCCAACATCGTCCATAACTTGTACTGCGTGATTGGCACTAACTCGTAGTGCATTCATGTAACGCTCAAACTCCCAAACCGTATACACTTTGCATGCCTTCCAGTAGGTTGTTTGGTATGTTGTAATACGTTTGTCCCTACTTTTCGCGTTCATCTCCAAATGTCGACAACATAGGGCGTGAGGGGTCGTTGGGTAGAAAGCAGAAATTACAGCGCTTATGGAAGGAGCCCTGTTGGACATAAACACCAACCCTGCAGGGTCTTCGATACATTTTCTCAACATGGACAGAAACCAACCCTACTCCTCCCCGGTCTCGGACTTGCGTACTACGAAAGCTATGGGCACAATGTTGTTATTCTCGTCCATGGCAACCGCCAAGAACATCATACCCAAGTAACGTCCCTTTAAATGGGCAACGTCTATTACCAGGACACGACGCAGATTTGTCAAAAATGTGCGGATCTGCAAAAACGTAGGTGGTTTCCCTTTGTAAATGTTATAGTTTATAATGTGTAAACATATGAGGTATTAATATACGTACCGCACACCAAGGGCAGCGAAACACATCTCAAAACGTCCCTTTGAATTCGTCCTTATCCTGGTGCGTGTACCTGGATTATGCAGCTCCAAATTATATAAATACGTAGGGAGTCGTTCGTACAACTCCTCGGGAGTGCCTTTCACCATTAGTAGTGCCCTGCATCGCGCATGCCAACCTTGGTGGTAACCAATTGTGATCATGTACTGCAGGTTTATATCGTTGACGATGTCCTTTGGACGAAATGCCCTGCTAGTATCAAGAAATTTGCCTTTCTGTATGTGGCCCAAAGTCCTTTTGTTGGCTTACGTCCTCGAACAAGTGTGTACGTCGTGCAACTTTCTAACGGTAAACAACCCTCCTTTAGGGCCCACGGACCTCGCAGACATACTCTAATTACAATTTTCTCTCCCGCGTATGACCTCGTATCTGAGTTTGTCGGATTTCTTTGTTTTACTTTCGAAACCCTCTTCCATGAACTTAATTTCGAGCTGTATGGCCATTTCATTCTTCGTATCAAATATTTGATCTTCACGTATCCTTGAACTGTGATTATAAGGTACAGGTTCGTAGGTTGTTATATGGGTCTCCGGGGTTGGAAGGAGAGGAGACATATCAAAATAATTATTTAACTCACCAAATGATTTATTACTAGGGGTATATTTTTCTACTTCTTCGTCCTCATCATTATCGGTTTTTGATCTGTCTATATCAGATATACCCATTGTGAAAACATGGGTTTCGTCATCAGCAACTCCAGCAAAGCGTCTTTCTTGGTCTTCTTCTTCTTCTTTTTCTTTTTCTGGTTGGGTCTCTGGAACAAAATCGGGATAACAATCGTTAAGACCATATATATGATCTAAATAAAATGTTGGGTCGAAGGACGCCTGAAATTGAGAATCAGGCTACAGTTGATTACCACCAACATGGGTTTCGTCATCACCTTCGTCGCACATCGATGAATCGGCATACACAAAAAGTGTTGGAGGTCTTTTTGACTGGGCTGCAAATTGCATAAAATCAGAGATATCTCCATCGTCGGTTAACTCCAAGATTGACCCATCATCATTCTTGTACACTAACTTGCAAACAGCAGAAGGTTCGATTCCACATTTTTGCATGGCGTATGCAAGAAAGTTCTTATGTGTAATGTTTACTGACAATTTTACACCATGTTTATTTCACTCATTGTTGTCTTGCACCCATTCACCATCGCAACAAAAATATATCTTAGCTTTTTCAACGGCTAAACTCATTTTTTCAGTAGTATTTCAGAAACAAAATAGTGAAATGATGAAGAAAGAAAGCAAGAAAGAACAATGGAATGGATGTGATGAACGATTATGGAATGCATTTTACTGATCTTTATAGATGAAATTTCAGTGGGGAAGATGAATTGCAACCACAAATTCAATGACAATAGTACAATAATTGAACAATCTCAGACAATAAGTGTAGAAAAAAAACAGTAAAACCATGCAAAAACACGTGAAAAAATCCAAAAACATGAAATGATAGCCCAAAATCGCGGACCAAAAGTGAAAATCGCGGACAGGGGCCAAATTTGTAAACTTGGGATTTTTGGTAGGAATCGCGGGCTAATATCGCGGACTCCAGGGGTAAAAAATGAAATTTTTTCCAAGGAGTCCGCGATCGAGGGTCATATCGCGGAAATTATGGGTATTTTATAAAGTGGGAGAGAGGGTGAGTATTTCTGTAAACGAATTTCGATTTTCGTCCATTTTAATTAATTTCTCAATCTAAAACTATTTCATTTTTGGGACCTAAGGTATTATTTTGTGTAAACAGATGGACCAGCTATGTAATTTACTCTAAAAATTATCATTATAAAAATAAATTATTCAAAATATCTTACATAAACTTATGATTGTTTTTAATTAAAAAAACATGCAAAATAACCGAAATACCTCTTAGGCTGATGCATATGGTGTATTAAATGGAATACTGCTTAGTGTCTGTAATGGAAAAAGACAAGTTTTAGAGACAAATCCATGCTCTAAGGACTACTTTTTTAATTACAAAAGCACATGAACGATTCCAGGTTTTCGATTCAATTATATGGACCAAAAGTGAACTTCACGTCATAGACGATTTTGCAATCCAATCTTACTTTGATTAAATTTGTGATTTTCAAAATGACTTCTCATGTAATTAAGATAAAGAAAATAATAAACTATAATGATTTATTTTTGGTAATCATGGATTTTCGGACCAACTTATGTGCACCGACTAATCCTCGGGTTACCATGGATGACCTGGAGTCATCCTAAGTACATCTCCATGGCAACAAGGGCGTTGCCAACGCATGGATTTGAACCTTAGGTATATGAGATTTTTTATTACATCCCTCGAAGAGTTTACCAGTGCACCACAACCCAATTGGTTGAATAACTACAATGTTGCCGCTATGGTTTGTTGGAAATTGCTATCTTCATCCATGTGCTTTTGAAATTATGGTTTTTGTTCATGTGGTTTACAATTCGTTACTTTTTCCATCCATGTGGTTTTCAATTAACTGTTGTTTTGTCTGTCCTACTTAGCGGTCACTGAGAGCATCTGCACTGGTGAGGTTCTTAACTACCTCACCACTTTATGTACCTGTCCATTAATTTTAAAATCATTGAAGGAGAAGAGATTTTTACCACATAGAAGGAAAAGGTTGCTGCATATAAACCGGTTCATGCTCACAAATTGGTGACCCCATTCATGTACTTGTCTCTCCCTCCACTACTCCACTCTCCATTTTCTTTTCTTTTTTGTTCAATGATTTTTATGTAATAAATAGTAATATTGAAAATAGATAATGAGTAAAATATATCTATATCTATACTACATTATAAATCATTTTTGTTAAAAGTCTTTAAAAGACAACTTTTATTGCACCATGTACTACTATTTTATGCACAAGTCTTAAATCTTTTAATTACAAGTCCTCACTACAAATTTATGCACAAGGCTTAAAATCTCTTAATAAATACACCTTTTATAGCATAGTTTACAAGTTGTTGATGCTAAAGATTTATAAATTGAGCCCATACCTAAAGTACACGGCTCAAAGCCTTACCTATTTGGTTTCTTCTTGAAATCAGATACTTAAAGTACACCTCAAAGCCATACATGTTTGCGTTCTTGCTGATTTCTTCCTAAAATGGAGAACGTATCGGCTTCACAGATTGACGAAGACCAAGAAATCGATCGAAACAGTAACGTATCGGTTTTTGAACGGTACCTGAAGGCTCACTGTGAGCAGCGTTGTTTTCAGTCCTTGCTGCTGATGGCTCATCGTTGATGTATAAAGTTTTTAAGTTTTTTTAGTTCCTTGTTTTTGCTGACTTGCTGTCAGTTTATGATAAACATTTTAGAATTAATTGTTGGTCCCATGGTATCAGTAATAATTAATATTCATGAGTAGTATACTCTATCTTATATTAAATATGTATGAGCAGATGAAGTAACTTGAACTCATTTTCCCGAGATACATTGAATATTCTTCATTTAAGTGTATAAAATCTATGGTTGTTCTATAAGCATCTACAAGTTCTTTCTCAGGTTCTTGTTGATTTCTTGGCAGGTTATGAATGCATGATGGTCTGCACATTGGAGCATAAGTCTTGGTGTTCCTGCTAAACTACCATCAAAGAGGTATATATAATTTGAATTTGAAAATAAGTTTTTTTTCTTCTTATATCTGGGTACCAGTTTGTTTCGTGTATAATTACAACTTAGAAGGTTAGTTTGAGAACGACTATATATTAACTCACTCAAAATTGTGATTATGACCGCAAGTGGAAAGCTCCACTCGAGATCGATGTAAGATTTTGATATCACCAATTAGGTTAAAAAGGTTTGTAAAGTTAAACGTAATCCTCCTCGATATTTCATTTTATTCACAGAGTCAAGTACCACTTCAACAACACCACCACGACTTTTTTATAATGGAAAAAAGATTAGCAATGTTGGGATACCGAGTGATTTGGTTGTTGCTAACAGCTCTTGGATGATTTACACAGTGATTCAAAAAGTTAAATCCTCTTTTGAGACTGCTTTTGGTCTATTTGGATTGCCATTGCATATTTGCATTGCCAATCATATGTGAATGGCTTATGATCAGTTTGCATGCCATATGCCAAGTGAATAGCAATGTTACTGCTGTTGGTCTATTTGTATTACCATTAATTGCATTGCCAATCATATGTGAATGGCTTATATATATATATATATATATATATATATATATATATATATATATATATGTCACAGATTATTATACTTCCTTCTAATTAATGTTCATTTCTTTCAAACTATGCAACTAGGTACTTTTGAAGTTTAGCTAAATGAAGTCTTTAAATTTCAAGGTTTCTAGCAATTAAGTATTAAATCCAGATGGCTAGCAGTGAATCCAGCTGCCATGCATCCAGCAACAAATGAAAAATAATTCAGATTTGATGGCCCATTTGTTTCAGGTGGAATTGTTTTAATTATTTCTACACTACTGCATGGGTTTCTATCCTTTAACTACGAATAACATAGTGATCACGAGTTGACACAAATCAATTTTCTGCACCATGAACCCAAATGTTCCAGTTTTTTTAACCCAAATGTCCTTTTAAAAGCCAAGAACAATTTCATGCAATTTTTGATACCATTTCTTTTATTTATTCAAAATTATATTCACAACCCAAATGTCCTTTTAAAACCCAAATGTGCGGGTATGCAACTAGTTTATAATAATGTATGATAACAATATTGTTAATTTTATTTTATTTGATATTCTTTTTGTTATTTAAATAAGAGTAATTTTTATTAATAATACATTATTGTAATATTATTATATAATACTTTAAATAAGGATAATTTTTATTATAGTATTATAACTTTTATTATTAAATAGGTGATATTTATTAATAAGTACTTTTTAAATACTATAATATTTATTATTGTATTTTTTTTTAATTTATAAACTATGAAACGGTATATGATTGAGAGTAAAAGTTTATGAAACACGAGAAAATAGAAAACTAACGAGAGAGAGAGAGAGAGAGAGAAAATTAAGATGGCAAGATCAGGAAGAGGTTGATGATTGTGGATGCTTAACAGATATACCCGAGGGATGAAAACATGTAAATCACAAAGACTAAAACCATAATTTCAAAATCTAAGGAACCAAAGTCACGTTTTTTTAGCAAACCACAGGGACTAAAGAAAATATAATAATGGTAAAGAGGAAAGAGAATATAAGATCCAAGGTGATTGGTCTCTCCTCCTTTATAGCCAGCCTTCTCTCTCACTAATTTCTATACTTGGAAACTTAAACATACGATCTTCAATTCTCAACTATCCAATTTCATAACCAACAATCACACAAAGAAACAATCGCCATTTATGATCTCATCATCGCCACCGGAACAACCATGGAAGCGTCGACCACCAACAACTCCGACAAGAAAAGCCTCCTTAAATCCAACTCCTCAATCACCAACTCCTTCCGTCTCCGATCCCCTTCTCTCAACTCCGTACGCCTCCGCCGTATCTTCGATCTGTTCGACACCGATCACGACTCCCTCATCTCCGTCGACGAGCTCAGTCGCGCCTTGGTCCTCCTAGGGTTGGAAACCGACATTCAGGAACTGGATTCCATGATTAAATCCTACATCCAGCCGAACAACAATGGCCTCACTTTTGATGATTTTCAAGCGTTGCACAAATCCCTTGGCGAATTGTTCTTCGAGGACGCTGTTGGAGACGATGAAGACACTGGGGGGTTCGATAGTAGCAAGCAGGAGGAGGTGGATTTAACTGAAGCGTTTAAGGTGTTTGATGAAGATGGAGATGGATACATATCGGCAAAGGAGTTGCAGGTTGTGCTTGAAAAGTTAGGGTTTGCAGAGGCGAGTGAAATGGGGAGAGTGGAGATGATGATATCGTCGGTTGACCGAAACGCCGATGGAGTTGTTGACTTTTCAGAATTTAAGGATATGATGAAGAATATCGCTCTCAAATAAAATAAAATAAAATAAAATAATTATTAGTTTTCTTTTTGAGTTTTCCTTTTTTTTTTGTGTAAATTATTAATATTTTGTTACTACAAATGCAATGCACCAAAGGCTTAAAAGCCAAGATCTGGACTGGTTAGGACCGGTCTGTTGAGGGCAATCCGATTTTGCCCATTTGTTTATTGTTTTTATTTTTATTTTATTTTTTATTTTAATTATACCATCATTGTTGTACTAGGAAAACATGTTACCTTGTTCCATGAAGAAATAAAGTTATATTGCAATTACTTTGATATGGATAGGCATCATATCATATCATGTCTCAAGTATCATACAAGTATCTGATCACTTTTAATCGAATACCCTTCCATAAATTGTTATTTTAAAAGCATGGTTTCGAAAATAACAAATGAATAAAGATACTTGAACATATGATATCTCTAATAAATTTGTGGTAACTCATACAAGTATACACATGTTAACATTGTCGTCGTTATCAAGTAATAAAGTGATAAGGTACCAAGTATCATCTTCCTCGTGGATAGGCTACTTAATTTGAAAATCTCAATGTGAAAAACCAACTTCAAATGTCATTGGTCGAAGTAATATTTGGGTTTTTGTTTTGTTTTAAAACATATTGTAAACAAATAACAAGGGCGCAAGGTTTGATGAAGACAAACAAATGTTCCAACAAAAAGATGCTAATTAGCATAGCATTATCATGTTGCTATTGCAATAACTGCTAACATTCATTACCAACTGGTTAATGAATGTCAGCTTTTACAATATAACCTTGAATGAAAGGACGAAGATGATCGTTATTAAAAGAATAACCTCCACCTCCACCTTTATATATATATATATATATATATATGGGTTTTAGTCTCAACTTCATTTTACACCCATGCTAAGGATTTTAACCTATTATCACAAGGTTTTGGAAGAAACAGAAGATAGAAATATAAAGCAACAGAAGGAAACTAAGATGATAAGAAAAACAAGGACAAATAAATGAAACTATAAACATTGACTACAAGAAATATAAATTACAAGAAGAGAAGATAAACCAAAAACTACTCTATTATTATCTACTAAATACTACTTTAAGAACTCCTTTTCACATGATATATATCACCTCCCTTTTATACTCAAAAGGTATAACAATACAAATTACATGATGGACTACTAACATTAGCTTATTAGAGCATCCCTAATGTATAAGTTATCAAAAGATTTTTTACTTTTGGCACATCAGCTTTTCATTAATGTTTTTTTAACAAGAACTAATTATTACAAATCTTCTCCGATGCAAAAAAAAAATTCAAAAGCTTTTCATTATATTCTACATGCCTGATCGACAAGGAACATTCTTGAATCCTTTATAAAACATTACTTTTGTCAGCCAAAAAAATTTCCAATTTCAACTTTGCAATCTTCCAAGCATGGGACAAGATCTCCATAAATCCTTTCAAAATTTCTCAAGCACCTGATAGTTGTTGTTGTTGACACTATAGCAATCATGTTGCTTCATTAAATACTCAATGTTCGGTCAAAAAGTCATGAGAACGTATTATTTATACTTTGAAATTTCAAAACTAGAAAGAATGTTGGTTTTAGTTGCATTTCAAAATCTTTTCCTACCTAAACTTTTATTGTATTTTAAAATCTTGCTTGTTAGGATTGTAGTAGGAATCAATCTATGAGCAATCGAGAGAGAGGGAGATATGGCTGAAACGAGAGCAGCTTTTCATATATTGAGAGCGATTACAAGAAGACTGATTAACCTAATTATGAAGGAAAAGAGATCTATTTATACAGCATAAGTTACATTAATTACAGACTAGCCCTTGTACTATTCATATATACAAATATAACTCTAACACCCCCCCCCCCCTCAAACTCAAGTAGGGGAAGAATGAGTCAAGTTGAGTTTGGAAACAAGGGCCCGAAAACGCCCCAAAAGATGAGCTTTGGTGAAGATGTATGTTGTCTGATCAATGGTTGAGATTGGGAGAAGTCGAACGGTCTTGCGAAGAACATGTTGGCGGGTGAAATGACAGTCAATCTCGACGTGCTTTGTGCGCTCATGAAAGACATCATTGTGAGCAATCTGAATAGCACTGTTGTTATCACACCACAATGGTGTTGGGGAAAACTGATGAGCACCCATATCAGATAGTAACCAGCGTAGCCATACAAGTTCTTGTGTAGTGTCAGCCAGGGATCGATATTCAGCTTCAGTATTAGATCGAGCTGTCAGAGATTGTTTCTTGTTGTGCCAGGAAATAAGAGAGTCTCCAAGGAAGAAACAATATCTGGTGGTAGAGCGACGATCAGTTATGTCTCCATCCCAGTCAGCATCGGAAAATGCACGAAGAGTTAAGGACGATATGGACGAGAAGTGAAGTCCATGAAACATTGTCCCTTTAAGGTATCGAAGGATACGAAGAACCACGGCATAGTGATCGGAGCACGGAGCAGCCATGAACTGGCTGACTATATGAACTGCATATGCAAGATCCGGTCGAGTAACAGTCAGGTAGACCAGAGAACCAACTAGTTGACGGTACCGTGTAGGGTCCCGCAACGGGGTTCTGGCATTGGGAGCAAGGTGCAGATTTTGCTCAATGGGTGTAGATGCAACTTTGTTGTCCGTGATCCCAGCTTTGGACAACAAATCAGAAATGTACTTGGCTTGACAGAGATAGATGCCGGAAGAGTCTGACAGAACTTCAAGGACAAGGAAGTAGTGTAGCTTACCAAGATCTTTCATCTCAAAGCATGAGCTGAGAGACTGTTTGAGATGGATGATACCTGTAGAGTCACTGCCGGTAATGATCATATCATCAACATACAATAGGAGTAAGATAGTACCTGCAGCAGTGGTCCGAGTAAACAGGCCAGAATCATAATTACTCAGAGAAAACCCCAATGAGATGACAGTATTGCTAAAATTTTCAAACCAGGCACGAGAAGCTTGTTTGAGGCCATAGAGGGCTTTTCGAAGTCGACGTACATGTCCCTGACGGGAGGTCACACCTGGAGGGAGTCTCATGTAGACTTCCTCTTCGAGATCGCCATTGAGAAAGGCATTCTTGACATCCATCTGATAGAGTGGCCATCTCTTGGTGGCAGCTATGTCTAGAAGACTATGAACCGAGGTGACCCGAGCCACAGGAGCAAACGTTTCCTCGTAGTCAATGCCATATTCTTGATTGAAGCCTTTTGCCACAAGACGTGCTTTGTAATGATCAATAGATCCATCAGACTTCGTTTTGATTTTGAAGACCCATTTGAATCCAATGGGTGACTTGCCCGGTGGGAGAGGAACAAACTCCCATGTATTGGATTTGTGAAGAGCCTGGAGTTCCTCAGTCATAGCTTCCTTCCAAACAGGGTTAGAGGCAGCTTCCTTGTAGGAAGTGGGTTCATGGTTGGACAGCAATGTAGTATAACAATGATAATCACGAAGGTGAGAAGGAACTTGTCTTACCCGGTCTGAGCGTCATGCTCCATCTTGTGGTTGAGAGGAGCTAGTATCCATAGACTCAGCAGATGGCTCAGAAGTAGTCCTTGGAGGTGGTGCAGATGAATGATCATGATCAGATGGCACAGATGGCATAGATGAAGGCTCAGGTTGAGACGAGACGGAAGGAGGTGAAACAGATGGCACAGAATAAGGCTCAGATGGAGGTGAGAAGGAAGGAGGTGGGACAGATGGTGAGGTCACAGATGGAGGTGAGACAGATGGTGAGGTTACAGATGGATGTGAGACGGAAGCAGGTGGATCAGATGGAGAGGTGAGTATGGGATCTAATTGGAGTGAGTCCAAAGAGATAGAGTTATCAGTGAAGAAGGAAGTGGAAGGATTGGGTATGTCTTGAAATTTGGACACTGTTGAGAAGGGAAGATGTTCCCAGAATGTGACATGACGGGATATATGTAGTCTCTTAGAGACTGGATCCCAACAACGATAACCTTTGTGTTCAATACCATAGCCAAGAAAGCAACATAATCGAGAACGAGGTTCGAGTTTGGTGTGTTCATGAGGTTGTAACTGAACAAAGCAGGCACAACCCCATACTTTTAGGAGTTCATATGCAGGGGAGACCCCATGGAGCACTTCATAAGGAGACTTTTGATTTAGGATGGGGGTCGGGTGTCGGTTGATGGTGTAGACAGCCGTGAAGGCAGCTTCCCCCCAAAAACGTTCTGGAAAGTTGGCTGAGATTAATAGAGTACGGACAGTATCGAGGATGTGACGATGTTTACGTTCTACACGTCCATTTTGCAGAGAGGTGCCGGGACAGGAGTACTGAGAAAGAGTACCCTGAGATTGAAGAAAAGAGAGGAGAGAAGATTCCTTGTATTCCATAGCATTATCTGCTCGAAGAATCTTTATGGGCTTGGAAAACTGGGTCAGAATCATACGAGCGAAGGTGATATATATTTGAGGTAGTTCGGAGCGATGTTTCATGAGATATATCCATGTGAAGCGTGTGTGATCATCGATAAAGATAACAAAGTATCGAGAACCACCCATGGATGGATATGGTGCTGGTCCCCAAACATCAGAGTGAATGAGATCAAAAGGGGAAGCAGTTTTAAATTCATTTAGTTGAAAAGGTAAGGCATGATGTTTGCCAAGTTGACAGGATAAGCAAGAAACGTTTTCAGAAGAGGTGTAACCTAACAGTCCTGAACTAGCTAACAGTTTTATCCTAGCTAGAGATAAATGTCCTAGACGTTTATGCCATAATTTAAAGGAAGGGGTACTGGAAACAGAAGCAACAAGATTTGATGAGTGTAAGGGGAGACGGAGGTAGACCACTTCAATCATTCGACCAACTTTACGGCCTACTCCAAGGATCTGCTTGGTCTTTGGATCCTGCACAACACAACCAGAAGGATGAAACAAAACAATTAGGCCGGATTCCATAAGCTGAGTGATAGAAATCAGACTTAGAGATAAGTTTGGAATATGTAGCACATCAGGTAATTGAATATTGGTGGTAGATACAGTTCCACTGAAAGATACTGGTAAGCGTGTGTCATCCGCAGTACGGACTGATGAGAACATACTGGAGGTTTGCTTAGAGATAAACCCGTCAGCATTAGGTGTCATGTGGTTACAACATCCAGAATCAAATAGCCAAGGATTACCTGGTGCTGAGATATTGCACTGAGAATTCATACCCATAGAACCTGTCATGAGTCGCTCTATAAGCTCTTGGTTTCGGCGCAGGAGTTCCATAAGGTCAGACGATGAATTGTTGCTATGCGGTGCCTGAATTGCCGGCGTAGAGGAGTCTTGAGTGATTGATCCAGCATATGATTGAGTGCGTTGTTGCTTTTGCTTATCTGAATTCTGTGGATGCTTTAGACAGTCAAACCCATAGTGTCGTGGCTGTGTGATTCCAGATATTTTCGAATTGGGCAGTTGAGAAGAAGATGAGAAGTAGAGTTACAAAACGTGCAGTCACTGTATTGAGACAGGCTATTGAGAGCCATATGACTTATTAGAAAAACTGATTGAGAACTGGAACTGAAGACTGGAAGGAAATTACGGAATGTAAGTAACTGATCGTGAGGTACCGAAACTGATAGGTTTCTGTAAGTTCAAGGACAGTTCCGGAAGTACAGTTCCGGAAGAGAGCAGTTCAGGAAGTGGGGTAGTTCCGGAATGAAAGAATTACTGAGTGTAAGTGGGTGCAGTTCCGGAAGTTTAGGCTGAGTACCGGAAGTTTTGGCTGAGTACCGGAAGTTTAGACTTAATTACCGGAACTTCAAAATTGGGGGTCTTCCAATTTGCGGGACTTCAAAATACCGGAACTTCCAATTTGCGGGACTTCCAATTGGGGGACTTCCAATTGGGGGACTTCAAATTAGGGCAGGGCGATAAAAAAAACTCGACAAGCAGATTGAACAGAAATCGAGCTAGTGCAGAAAACAAATAAACGATCAGGAGAGTATATGAAACATACCTAAAGCTCTGATACCATGTTAGGATTGTAGTAGGAATCAATCAATGAGCAATCGAGAGAGAGAGAGAGAGAGAGAGAGAGAGAGAGAGAGAGATGGCTTAAACGAGAGCAGCTTTTCATATATTGAGAGCGATTACAAGAAGACTGATTAACCTAATTATGAAGGAAAAGAGATCTATTTATACAGCCTAAGTTACAGTAATTACAGACTAGCCCTTGTACTATTCATATATACAAATATAACTCTAACATTGCTACCTCTCGTTAATCATGTTACGTTTTCTCATCTTACTTTCTTGTGCTTGCAATAACCTTTCATAAATCACAACCTTCTCGATAGCTTCTATAACCTCTTTGTGCCTACAACAGGCTAAACTGAGATTCGGTTTGTTAAAATCAATCCATTAGACTTAAGAACCTCACGGATTGACATGGGTTTCGAGACGTTATTTTCTTCATTTTTTCCCTCTTTCCCAAAAACTTGCATTGTGTTGCCTTTTGATTTTTTTTCCTTGTTCTTTAACTTTTCCGGCCATTGTAAGATGGTTATGGTTAAGACTTGCTTTTTTCTTCGAATGCTTTTTCTTTCTATCATTCATTGACGTAGCAATATTTTTTATACCGCAACATTATCATCGTCTAATTTTCTTCATTTTTTCCCCTTTTCCCCCAAACTTGCGTTATCGTGCCTTTTGATTTTTTTCTTCCTTTTTTGTTATAATATAAATATATGCTACACGTGATTTATATGTGGGGAAATTACCAAAATACCCTTATGCTTGGTCTCCAAGTTGGTAACCCAAAATTACCAAAATGCCTTTATTCTTGGCCTCTAGTTTCTTCTCCCACTATAAATTGGCATGCATGCAAGGAGGGAAAATGAACCAACATACACACTTAGCTTGATATTAGAAGTCATCTTAGACTTTCTTGTTTTTTTTTTCTCGATTGGTTCTCGTATATATATATATATACATATATATATATATATATATAGAGAGAGAGAGAGGCAAATATTGGTAGCTGATTAGTTGATCGAGAAAATCTCAATAACACGTTGTAATCTCTCCCGGTTGGTAATTAATAAACTCTTGCTCTCTCTCTCTCTCTTTGGTGGACGTACACTATCACAGCAATAGTGGAACCACGGTAAAATCCGGTGTTATTGGTTGTGATCTTGCTATATATATATATATATATATATATATATATATATATATATATATATATGTGTGTGTGTGTGTGTGTGTGTGTGTGTGTGTATCTCGTCGATATATACACTTATATATATCTTGCTATATATATTTATAGATACTAACGGTTCCATTGTTTTTATCTACATTTATATATTTTGTGTGAGTTTAATTTTCTACGTTAGAGAATTATTGTGTAACATCTAGATTATTGTTATCCACATTTGTTGTTAGGTTTATTGTGCACTTGGATTTCTACTCGTTTTGGGACCTTAGAAATCATTTGTGACCTTCTCGTATTTTTGGCACGATAAATTTTCTCTAACAATTGGTATCAGAGCTTCGAATCTAGATTTGGGTTTGTGTAGAAAATATACATAAACAATTAACACATTTTGTTTTCTCTATGGCTGAAGTAGAAAACCCATTTGGTACCGGTCCCTCTAACCAGTCCCAAAAGTCGTACCAAGAAGGTACCTTTAATTTGTCCGGGGCTGAGATTCGTATACATACTTGGAATGGGGACGGTACTTTGGTAAATGACAGTTCACAACATCCGCGACACTTATGAAAAATGGAGTACATCCCGTAGTATTTGCTAAAGATGAGTTAGACCCTAATATGTCTGACCTTAAGGCTAAAGAAATGGAAGCATGGACATTTACTACTTTGCAGATGGCTATGGGAGATAATGTTATATCTAAGTGACGGGTGCCGAGCCCGATAAATAATAAAGTCCTATTACCCCAAATTACAACAAAGATTGCAATAGTGGCAAGTAGGGTCGATTCCACATGGATTGGATGTGAAAGTGTAAAAATTCTACTCTTTATATAAAAAGGGGGGTTGGATGTATCTACTAAACTAAACATATAAAATTAAAGCGAAAATTAAATAATTATAAACTAGCAATGAGTGTAAACCATTGACCGGGTCTGTTGGTTCCCGTTTCGTTTAAACAAGATTATCAGATCTATTAGTTCAAGTTTATGTTTTGATGCGGAAGCGTATTTGAAGAACTAACAGATATGTTTGATAGATTTAAAACACACAATATCAATAAACAGTGAACAGGAAATAATATCTCAAAGTTTACTGAATATATATATATATATTAAGAACAGATTTAAGAACAGTGAGTAAGCAAAGCTTTAAAACAGATATGACTCTCAAAGTGTATAAGCTATGTGTTCTTGTGATGTTTTTATCTCTTGATTCTTGATTAGGAAGAACTCAACATGAGTCTTACTTTTATACTACTACAAGGGGACCATAAAGCATAAGCTACTATTGATTAGGCGGCATGAATAGTTGTACGTATAGTATTACATTAAATGCCGCAGACGTCTATTATGTACTAAGCCCTATTGAGTCCACTCAGAGTTTGACACGTTGAAGTTGGACAGGGTACGTTGCCATGCAAGTTGATGAACAGGTCCAGGAACAGTAGCAAGATATTATAAATATCTTCCAAGTCTTTAATGAGGACCGCAGAGGCTCTGTAAAGTGTTACAGAGGTTCTGCGGTATGGTCCTTTGTAGATCAGTCTTTACCGGATTCCGAGTCTTGGGTCTTCTTTGCGCGTATGACAGAGCTTCTGTAGGACGTCTCTGTAGCTTCTGTAGCTTCTTGACCTTGATCTCTCGGTAAGTTCGGCAGAGCCTCTGTAAGAGGCTTTCTTCACTTGGCCTATTTTTTACTACTTCTAAATGCTTCTACGATTAGGAAGATTGAAGCTAACAATCTCCCCCTAAGTAGTGAAAAATAAAAATTTGACATTTAAGTATTTTAGGCTAAGTTAGATAAGACAGAGGTTAAACAATACCTCGAAAGTTCTTTCATTCAGAGATATGCCAGAGGCATTTTACATTTGAGTACAATGAGATAAACTTTAACATGGTTTGCAGAGATTGGTTGTTTGAGAATCAGATTTTGGCGTCTTTGAAATCGTTGAAGCTTCTGTTGTCTCTTCCGACTTCTCTTATCTCTTTGTAGAAACTGATGCAGAGTTCTCTTAAGCGTATTGTAGCATCAATCTCTCTGATGAAGGTATCTGCAGCGTCTCTATCCATTTGCTCGGTATCTCTGTATTTTACAAGGTTTGCTCTGAACTTGTTCAGAGTACTAGTTGCGTACTTCTGACAGTCCATGCTCACAAAAAGTTTGACTTCGCCTTGTGGGTTTTGAAATACTAACCCGAACCTTGGTTCTGTAATGATTGAGTTGGGCACGGCGTCAGGTGGGCAGTGATCCTCTGGTGGTCGTAGGTTCAGATGTTTGAGACCAAGATCCTTTCCCAGCTGAAAGTCTGTCAGACTGTAGATCAGAAGCCTTTCCCTCATTTCTTTTCTCAACACTTGATAGGCTCTGGTGTTTGGCTCTGTGTTGTAGTTGTCCTTCGTCCATTGCAGAAGGTCAGGTAGATCATAGGGATTCAGATTCCTTAGGTCAGCATCAGCGAAGGTGGTTTCTGAATTGTTTACCCTCCTGACTCTGTAAATATTGTACCTGACCCTTGGATAGGTTCTGGTGAAGGAGTATCTACAGAAGATTACCTTTTTGATCTTGTGGATTGAGAAGACGTCTGCTTTGGTTCTTGGCTTTGTCCTGGTGGAGACGTTGTCAAATTCTTCTCTGATCTTTGGATCTGTCACATGATCTGTTGGATGATTGGTCTGAAAAGATTGTTTATAGAGGTATTTGTATACCACTTCTTCCATTTCTTCTTGTGTTGGACCAGGTTGTGGTACTTGTCTTCTGAGACTTTCCATCTTTTTAACAACTTCTGCAGCTCTTCCTGATAGAGGAATGTCTGACAGAGGCTTCAATCCATATGCCCAGTCCTCTTCTTCAGGCTTTGGAGTTTGAAAGGCATCAAAAGCGCTTTTCATTAATTTCCTTGTAGGCTTAGGCAATGATTTCTTTTTCTTGGGCTCTTCTGTCAATATTGCTTTGCCCTTGTCTTTGGCTTTTGGAGGTGCAGAACCTGTTGCTTCTGTAGGTTTGGTTGTTGGTGCTTTTGTTGGAATGATGGGGGTTGCCTCTGTAGGTTTTGACACTTGTGTTTGAGAGGACTTTTGTGGCGTTGGTTCTGTTGGCTTGATTTGCTCTGTAACCTCTGTTGGAGGTTCTTTGGTGACTTCTTCTGTGAGCTCGGTTTCTGTTGGTGAAGGTTGGATATCAAATCTTCTTGCCATTTTGAAAGCTAATGTGAACCTGTGCCTTTCTTCTTCTCTCTGCGCCATTCGTTCAGTCATTGTTTTGTGCATATTCCTTAGAACAAAAGAAGCAGAGGTCGTTGCTCTTTTTGGTTTGTGGGCAATGGACTTTCTTCTTGGGATGGATTGGGGTTTTTCTTTTGGTTTTGTAGTTTGGGAGGGAAGATCTTCTTCTGTGGAGGATGATAGATGTTGAACATCTACTCCAAACTTTGTAGGGAATTCCACAGAGGTGGGTGTTGCCTCTGTGGTCTTTTGAGCTTCTGGTACATGGGTTTCTTCAGCGGTTGATTCCACAGAGATGGGTGTTGTCTCTGTGGTCTGTTGAGTGTGTTGATCTTTAGTTTGTTGTGGAGGGGCTTGGCTGATTGGTTCTGCTGCGATTGGTGGAGCTTGTAGTCCTCTAGTCGTAGCCTTTTTTCTTATATTCTCCCCCTCAGGATGATCTGATGGACCAGGATGGTCATCATCAGAGTCATCCTGACTCTTATCCGAAGTACCCTCTGCTCTACAGGAAGCTTTGGGTTTCTTTGGTAGTTCTGCTCCTGCGGCCATCAACTTCTCACATACATCATCACAGAGGCCGATTAGAGTTGCAAGCTCTGCCTCTGTGTTGAAGCGCATTCTGCCGACGCTTTTTCTGAATTCTTTGATGTAGTTGGCATTTGCAGTAGTGAAAGAGACGATGACTTCTGTGACCTGGTTTATGACATTCTGTCCGAGCTCTGTTAGCTGTGCTCTGGTCATGTAGTTTTTTGGCTGCATCATTGTAGTGTTGTGCATTGCCTCTTCTTGTACGTGTTTGAGGGCGTTCTGTAGATCTGTAGGTGTAATGCCCTTTGATTTGTTGGATTGCTTGTTCATTTGTTCAAGGAAATGCTTGACTGATTCCTTGAATGCAGATGTTGCGACTATTCCGAAATCTTTAGCAGCAGAAGTGGCTGTAGTTATGGCAGTTGTTTGAGCAGAAGACTTCATCTCTATGATGGCGGATTTCACCTCTGTGGACAGATTGTCCATTTTGGTGTTCAGATTTAGCAAGGTCGTTGATGTTGTCTCTGTAAAAGATGTGAAAGAGCTTTGCAACTCTTTCATGGTTTGGTTCACAGAGGTGACAAGGGTTTGGAACTCATCCCTTGATACTTGTGTCCCTGGTGTAACCTCTGGAGGAACAACCCCTTCTCCAGAGTGAGTCCCTGTTCCTGGGACACCTTCGTTCACCCTTGTTTGTACGTTGGGGTGGAAGGATTTCCATCTGATCTTCGAGAAGAAACCTGAGTTTCGATCTCTACAGAAGTTCTGGGAAGAACAGTGTCCAAATCCACTCCAGAGGTGGGTATCGGAATGTTCTTCTGTTGACTTGGAGACTTGTCTAGAGTCTCTTCGTCTTTGTGCTCACTACTTCTCTTAGAAAGAAGTTTTGGCCCTATTTTGTGTGTGGCAGAGGAAACAAATTCCTCTGTTTGGTGTTCTAGTGTGATCTGGGGCGATTGATCACGAACTATAGGTGAGTCTCTCTGAGGAGACTCCCTAGGAATGGATTCCCCGGTTTTTGTGGGCGCAGAAGTCGAAAGAGTGACCTCTGGCTGGATGGGTTGGGTTTGGATCGAGCTGTGTTGCTCTTGTTCAATAACACCTTCTGCAGCTAGACCTGCAGTGTTAGAAGTGTGGGTTGCACTGGGAGGGGGTGAGGGTTGTGTGCCTTCTACTTCTACGGCATCTTTTTCTGTCCATTTTTCTTTTTCTCCCATTCTATCTAAGGCCTTTTTAACCTCATCTCTGTTCCACAGATCTTCTGCTTGTAGCCTATGCCTTTCCCTAGTTTCAACATCTGACAAGTCGATTTCTTCTATTCCTTCTTCTGAAGCTTGGCTTGGACTCCTTCTGTGGACGTCCAGTCCCTGTTGGATGAAGGGATTCTGTAGAATGTTAGGGGTTTCAGATGGTTGATCTCTGGGGGTTTGATCATCTTCTTGCAGATTGGTGTTAATGCCAGAGATAGAGAAGTCTTGTTCTTCTATGGTGTGGTGGTCAAGTGGTGGTGCATTCCACCCAGCTGTATTTAGGGTGTTAGCAAAGTCAGGGTGTTGAAGAAATTCGTTTAAGTTTCTTTGATGAGCGAATCGATCTGGGGATTGATAAGGTGATTGATATCCCTCTTCTGCAACTTCTTCTTCTGCAGTTTCTTCGACCCGGGTTTCTGCGACCTCTTCTTCTGCAGTTCCTTCTTCTGCAGTTTCCTCTTCTGCAATGGTAACCAATTTATCAAGCTTCTTTTTGGTCTTCCTCCTTTTTGGTTTTGGTGCCCCTTCCTCTGTGGTTTTCGATTTTCTTTTCTTCTTCTGTTCTGGAGAAGAGGGAGGAGCAGCGGAGCCAATTTCTGTGGCATGAGGAGGTGAAGGTTGATCTTCTGCAGCGCTTGTGGAGGTGCCTTCTGCAGTTTTCCTCCTCTTTGTCTTTGGGGTAGAGGCAGAGGTTTTCGAAGAAGACTTCTTTAACATGAGCTCGTCACGTTTGGCCATAAAACTAAGTTGGATTGCCAAGTGTTTTGCTAGTTTCTGCTTCTTCGCTTCTGTAGAGAGGGGTTCTACAACCATTGTTCCTAGGGGGACACCTAAACGCGGGGGTGTCACAGGGCTCGGTTTTGGAGTCCTGTGATCGCGTATATACTCTAACTTAAGGGTTTTGTTCGTGGCATATTTCAGAAGCTTCTTTGACAGAGGTCTGCAGTGGGAGTAGTCATCTATATGATCGGTGGGGATGTTTTT
The DNA here is from genome assembly GCA_033807775.1 of Saussurea involucrata. Classification (NCBI taxonomy): domain Eukaryota; kingdom Viridiplantae; phylum Streptophyta; class Magnoliopsida; order Asterales; family Asteraceae; genus Saussurea; species Saussurea involucrata. The sequence goes on along the minus strand of CM066327.1, from coordinate 90,107,892 downwards.
GTTCATTGGGAACTGTTTGGGAGTCGGCCCTTCCATTGGCCAGTTCTGTATCATCAACAGAGGTTCGAACAGGACTCCCAATATCCTTTGGAATTGCAGAGGTGGTAGAAACTTAGGATCGTTCTCTTTTACCCTTCTGGTGTTGTTCTTTCTGTCGATCGTATTGATTATCTCCTGCATCATGATGGTCGAGTAATCGTGTGGGAGATCGTAGTAGACCCCATACATGATGGTTAAGATCTGATGCGAGCTCTGGTCAATGCTGCCTATCTTCCCTGTAAGGCATCTGTTGAGGATTGAAAACAAGGTGTTCCACAGAGGTGGTAGTCTGCCTCTGCGGAAGTCATTTCTCTTCCTAAGTTGGGTGTTGTACCCAAGCATTTCTACAAAACGACAGAGCTCGTCGTCTGTTGGTTGTTCTGCATATCTCTTCAGTCCAAGAAGACCCCTTGTTGGTAGGTTGAACTCAAGTGAGAACATTGTTCTATTAAACTTGATTTCCAAATGCTCAGATTTGTCAGGCTTGGAGATGTACCCTTTGATAAGAGAATCATCTTTATCATATCGGCAACTTTGCCAAAACTGGTTCAAATACCTAACAGGTATTTTGTTTGGGGTTCTTGAAAGTAAAGGGAAGAGGACATGATTTTCGATGATGTTTAGAAGAAGGGCATGGGCTTCGCCGAAAGCAGTGGGTGAGGGGACCAAGTAGCAATTGTTTGATTTGATTGGCAATACCTTTTCGAAATGATCCTTTGCTATAAAGTTTTGAAGATGTGTGGTCGGAGCAAACTCAGTTGTGTCGCCGAAATCTTCTTGTTCAATATTTTTGGCGAGATGGGGGTTTTCTGAATGTTCCGAATGAGCAGGTGAATGTTCTGGTGAGTTCGCCGGAGAGTGTGCAGGGGAGATAACTTGAGAAGATGAAGCCATTTGGTAAGAAGAATAGGATTCTTGCAAGCTTTTGCAGGGTTTCGCCGGAGAAGAATGAGAGTTTGTAAAGGTTTATGAGAAGGTAAGCTTGGGTTTTATATGCGTGTAAAATGGTAGAATTCGAAAGAGTAAAATATATGGCAATGGATAAATATTTGGAATCCGTACTCGAGTTAGAACGGCGGGTTCAACTTTCCATAGAAAATGTTCCATGTACGCCCAATGAAAAAGAGACACGTAGGCCATGTCAGAGGATGACAGGACGTCGTGCGCGGACTATTAATGCTAGGCGCGTGGGGTTGTTCTTAGCCATATGAATTTCACTCTCAGTAAAAGTAATCGTTATTATTACAGAAATGCCCAAGTTGCAGATTGACAGAATCTCTGTGGTTTACAGAAGCTCTGTGATTTTGAAAAACTTGAAGTTCATGCCTCATATCTCACTGTTATCATGACTCTGTAGGTTCTTCTTTAACCAAAACATTTGTAAAGGCATTGGAGAGGATCGATAGGATTTTAGTGAAGAATTTTTACTCTGAGGTTTTGTGGCTCTGTTGGAACTTGCAGAAGCTCTGTCAGGGCCAGCAGAAGCTCTGTGAGGGAAAAAATCTCATAACTAAAATTCTATTAAACTTTTTGATCATCCAATTTTTGATCTGCTTTAAGAGATGTTTTTCGGACATATTTGAAAGTTGGTGTCCGAGAAAACTGTTATTTAAAAAAGTTTTGTTCGAGAAGGTCATGGTGTGTGTATTCGGTTTCCGAGATAGCATTCCAAAAGATCGATAGAGGCTAAATTTGCGATCACAGAGCATATTTCTTGCAGAACCTCTGTTGAGCTCAGTAGAAGCTCTATGACCTTAAATTTCTCATAACTCGAATTTTATGAAACTTTTTGATCTTTTGATTTTTGACATGTTAATCACAGTATTTTTAGGACATATTTGACAATTTGTGTCCTAGAAAACTATTTTCAAAAATCTTTTGTACGAGAGACATACCTTTTGGTTCTCCTTTTCTCGGCAGTGATGTCTGACTTCTGTTGATATAGATTCATCGACACTCTTCTTTGGCTCCCCCTTGAAAGATTTACCTCTGTAGATCATTTCAGGGTCCCTTTTTTCTCCCCCTTGATCTAATCACCTCTGTAGATCAAGTAATTTCCTTTTGCTCCCCCTTGACCTATGCTTGGATCAAGGAATGATAAGTTTTGCATAGAACATAGGTCATGTTTTCCAGAGGTTCTGTAGGGGTCGTCAGAGGATCTGAGCAGACCCACAGAAGCTCTGTGATTATCAAGAACTATTAAGATTGAGAATTTACATACAGAAAGAAATCAATCAAGGTAATAAAATAAAGCAATATATTTATACACATATTTACAGAAGATAAGCTATACTTACAGAGGATTTTCACGTCATATTGATCATTCCTAATTTACCCACCAAGAAATTGAATCTTTTCTCATCTAAAGCTTTGGTGAATAAGTCCGCGAGTTGATATTCTGTGGGCACGAAATGCATATCGATTGTACCGTATTCAACATGATGTTTCAAGAAGTGGTACCTTATATCGATATGCTTGGTTTTTGAATGTTGCACTGGATTGGCAGAGATGGCAATGGCACTTTTGGAATCACAGAAGATGGGTATCTTGAGTAGGATGTGGCCGTAGTCTTTTAGCTGAGTCTTCATCCACAGAACCTGAGAACAACAGCTAGCAGCAGCAACGTATTCAGCTTCTGCCGTAGATGTTGAGACACAATTCTGCTTTTTGGAGGTCCAACTGACTAGTTTACCACCTAGGAATTGACAACTCCCAGAGGTACTCTTTCTGTCGAGCATGCATCCTCCATAGTCTGAATCTGTATAGGCTTTAAGACAAAAACCAGAGTTCTGTGGATACCAGAGACCAAGACTTTTGGTCCCCTTTAGGTATCTAAAGATTCTCTTTACAACATCATAATGTGATTTCTTAGGATTATCTTGATAACGTGCACAAAGACATGTGGCATGCATAATGTCAGGTCTGCTTGCAGTTAAGTATAATAGAGATCCAATCATGCCTTTGTAAAGAGTGCATTCTACAGAGATGCCATCTGGATCTAAGAATAACTTATTTCCAGTGGCCATTGGAGTTTTCATTGCAGAGGTATCAGAGAGGCTATACTTAGAAAGAATGTCAGAGACATATTTGGCCTGATTTATAAAAATTCCTTCTGATGGTTGTTTGATTTGGAGTCCTAGGAAGAATGTTAATTCTCCCATCATACTCATCTCAAACTCACTCTGCATGAGTTTTTCAAAACTTTTGCACTCTTCTGTATTAGTAGACCCAAAAATTATGTTGTCCACGTAGATTTGTACTAGCATTATTTCACTGTTTTTACGTTTATAGAATAAGGTTGTATCTGTTGTACCTCTGTCGTAGCCATTGACTAGAAGAAAGGTAGAAAGTCGTTCGTACCATGCTCTTGGAGCCTGTTTCAGTCCGTACAGAGCCTTTTCAAGGTAGTATACATGCCTTGGGAACATTGAGCTTTCAAACCCTGGTGGCTGATTTACGTAAACCTCTTCTTGGATTTCACCGTTGAGAAAAGCTGATTTTACGTCCATCCGATAAACTTTAAATCCTCTGTGGGCTGCGAAGGCTAAGAATATTCTTATTGCTTCGAGCCGTGCGACAGGGGCAAAAGTCTCATCGTAGTCTATGCCTTCTTCTTGTCTATATCCCTTGGCCACTAATCGTGCTTTGTTTCTGATGACCACTCCATCTTCATCCGTCTTATTTCTGTAGACCCACTTAGTCCCAATGGCCTGTTCCCCTCGTGGCAGAGGTACTAAAGTCCATACTCTGTTACGCTCAAATTGCAGAAGTTCTTCTTGCATGGCGTCTACCCAGTTTGGGTCATCTAGGGCTTCAGAAATCTTCTTTGGTTCTATCATACTGATAAAATTTGTAAAGAAACAAAAATTAGCAGTGGCAGATCTGGTTTTTACTGTGTCAGAAGGTTCGCCGATTATTTGGCTTGGAGGATGGCTTTTTGTCCACTTAGTTGTGCGTGGAAGGTGGTCACCAATGTCATCGAATCTTTCTTCAGAGGCTTCTTGTTGTTGTTGTTGTTGTTCTTCTTCTTGTATAGCCTCTGTAGTAGTGCGTGCCTTTGTAGTTGATCCTACAGCTTGTGGAATGATTGGTATGAGAGGTGGTGGAGTTTGTTCCTCTGAAGACGTATAGACTTGGTCCTCTATATCCTCTGTAATTGGTTCCTCTGTGGATTGTGAAGTTTGATTTTCAGCAGCTTCTGTGGTCGTTTTCCTCGTTGTTTCATCTTCTGCGGTCTCTACCTCGGCATTTGCATCTGTAGTATTTATAGAAGAAGATGAAGCATTATTTGGACCAGTTAGAGTCATACCTGTAGGATTTTGACCGATGGAAGATGGTTCTTCAGAAGCTCTGTTTGTTCCAACAGAGGGATCAATGTCGTCGTGGAACATCTCTAAAATTAGAAGATTTAAGTCTTCTTTCGTTTGCGAGATGCCAGAGGTTTCCCTTTTAAGTCCGAGTTCTGAACTGATTTGCTCAGAAGTCTTATGGAATGAATCATCAAAAGAAACATTGATGCTTTCTACGATTTTGCGAGACCTTGTAAGGAATGCTCTGTAGGCTTTGGAAGTTGCAGAGTATCCAATGAATTTGCCTTCGTCAGCTTTTACCTCAAACTTTCCTCTGGAATCTCTGTCGTTTAAAACAAAGCATTTACATCCGAACACATGGAAAAATTTGATGTTTGGCCGCCTTTTGTTGATCAATTCGTAAGGAGTCTTGAGGTGTCTTTTCACAATGGTTGAACGGTTCTGTGTATAACAAGCGGTAGAAATCGCTTCTGCCCAAAAGTTCATCGGTAATCCGCATGCTGATAGCATAGCTCTTGCGGCCTCCACGAGCGTTCGATTCTTTCTTTCGACTACGCCGTTCTGCTGTGGAGTGCGTGCGGCAGAGAAGTTCTGTGATATTCCTTCTGTAGAAAGATAGACTTCAATGACAGAGTTTTTACATTCTGTGCCATTGTCACTTCTTAACTTCTGTATTCTGCATTCATAAAGAACTTGGATTCTTTTCATTAGATTAATCAAGATGACTGGAACATCTGATTTCTTTCGGACAAATTCAACCCATGTGAATCGCGAATACTCATCAATTAAGACAAGTATGTATTTCTTGCCACCTAGGCTCTGTATGGCAATGGGACCGCAGAGGTCGACATGAAGCATGTACAGAGGCCTAGTGCAAGACACATCTGTTTTGCCTTTGTGAGAAGCTCTTCTGAGTTTTCCCATTTCACAGGCAGAACACAAATGATCCTTATTAAATTTAACATTAGGCAAACCTTTAACTAGATCAAGTTTGACCAGTTTATCCAAGGTGTGAAAGTTCAAGTGACAGAACCTGTTATGCCATAACCAGGCTTCCTCACTTTTGCAGGCTACAAGGCAAACTTTGTCCTTGTTCTTGGAACAAAAATTCATCAGATTCAGATCACCCCTTCTTTCGATTCGCAGAAGTTCCATTCCTGTGTCTTCACTTTGCAGAGAGCAGAAAGTTCTTTTGAATAACACATCGAATCCTATATCACAGAGTTGACTTACACTGAGTAGGTTGTGTTTAAGGCCATTCACATATGCAACTTTGTATACAGAGACGTTTTCCTTCTTTATGACTCCATAGCCTTTGATGTGTCCCTTCTTGTCGTCTCCAAAAGTTACAGATCCACCATCTTGTGTTTCTTTGTACGTGGATAGTAAACTTATGTCGCCAGTCATGTGCCTTGAGCATCCGGAGTCAAGATACCAAATTGGCACAAACCGCTTCTGTAAGACAATCACAGAGACTTAGGTACCCATATCCATATGGGTCCAATATTGTTAGAATTTTTCAAGTTTGCCTTAGCATTCTTGAAATACATTTTATCTTTTGTAGAAAAATCAGATTGTTTCTCTCTTGGTTCTGACTTGGAGTTTGAATTTTAGTGGAGAGTAAGCAATCTGGACTTGAGAAGTGATTATTCAATTTGAACATAAGATCAAAGCAATGACAATATTTAATATGAGACGTGATTTGTTTGAACTTTTCATTGAATTTATTGAACTGAACCACAGAGGCATTACATTCTTTCTTAACATTAGATTTCCTATTACAAGAAGATCTATGAATACTAGAATGTTGTTTGCAAAAGTCTTGTTTAGGTCCTGCCTTCCGTGAGTCTCTTCTGTGGTGAACATCTTTCTTCACTGTCACAGAGGAAAAATATTTGTTAGCTTCAGGTCCTTTTTCTTTTTGTTGCCAAGTGGGATTCTCTTTAATTTGCTTTAAAGGTTTTGAAAATTTTGAGCTTTTAGGATTTTCAGAGGCCTTTTTCAGATTATCAAGCTCTGTAGAGGTTTTGACTTGTATACACATTTTGAGAAAATCTGGACAGATAGGTATCTCTGTGATTTTCTCTTTTGGAGAAATTGTTCTGTTAAGAACCTCAGAGGAGAATTTAACATCCTCTGTGTCACAGTGAACTATCCCTGATTTAGAATCAGTCTCTGAGTCGTCAGAGGATGAATCGTCCTCATATACAGAGGTTGAGTCATCTCTTTCGACAGAGGCTGGATTTTCTGAGTATGTATCGTACGAGTTTTCTTCCTCTGTAGAATAACTTTCATAGATAGCGGAGGTTTCTGATGAGATCTCTTCAGCGAGAATTTGATCTATAGAAGATGTACAGAGATTTTCTAAAACATTTGATTTAAAAACTTCCAAAACTTCTTTTTCAATTGATTCTTTAAGTTTTTCTTCTGAAAAGATGGGTTTAAACTCAGGAGCTTTTGCAGATAATTTCTTTTCGACATTTATCATACAGACAAAAGCGACATGTGTTTGAGTCTCTGGTTTACCAAACTTAAAGATACCAATCTGATCTTGTGTTTTCAGATATTTCTTTGGTTTGATTCCTCTATTGACAGAGGTTCAAGATGATGAATCTGTGTTTTCAAACCACACATTGATCATCTTCGTATGTTTCCTCAAGTGAGGTTCTGCAGAGATTTTAACCCTTTTACTTACAGATAGTAAGTTTGGAAACTTTGGTTTATTTGTTTTTCCCAAAACAAATAGAGAGGACAGAGGTTTTAGTCTTTTATTTTCAACACCTAAGGTAATATCACTGTACCCTATACCTCGTCTTGCTATTTGGGAGTTTACCTTTTCATACACCTTCTGTGCATCTTTACAGTTTTTAAGTAAAACTTCTCTTCTTAGAAGATCTTGCCAAAGTACCTCTCTCTCTCTCTTTGAAAGTATTCTTTGAGAGCTCTTATGTCAGTTGTTTCACTCCTAGAAACTGAAAGCTCTTTTGTTTTGATTTTTAAAGCAGAGGTTAATTCAGAAATTTGCCTTTTTAAAGGATCTATATTTTTGCTCCAATATTTTTCTACTCTTTCCTTTTCTTCAAAAAATTTGGCTTTTTTCTTGAGTGAGAAGCCTTACTTCTCTCTCATTAAAGGTGAGTCTTTTCTGAATGCTTTCATTTATCTCTTTTAGTTCCATCAGTTCAATGTTAAGTTTAATTGAATCATTATCTACAGATTTAGTACAAGAGGTAGAATTTGAAATGGATACCTCAGTGTCAGTGTCGGAGTCGACTTCTGCCATGCCACAGAACAGGGCATTGGTGGTGAATTCATCATCAGAGGTAGAGTCTGACTCGAAGTCCTCCTTGTTTGCTTCATAATGCCCTTTGTTCGCCATTAGGGATTTTTGCGCATAATATTCTGCCTTCTTTTTGTAAAAAGTTGAGTCCTTCTGTGGGCGATTTTGTCTACTTCTGCATTCTTTTGCGAAATGGCCTGGCTTGCCGCAGTTGAAACAACCTTGAGAGGTGTTTCCAGTTCGATCGTCGGACTTCTGTTGATCTCCACCTTTCTCTGTTCGGCATTCGTTTGCGTAATGACCATTCTTACCACATTTGTAGCATTCTTGTGTGTGGCCTATCTTGTCATCTGACCTCTGTCGGTCATTTCCTCTGTAGTTTCTGTCGCTCGACCTCTGTTGGTCATCATTTCTGTAGTCTGACCTCTGTCGGTCACTCGATTCTTCTCTTCTTCCATCATCTCTTCTACCGCTCTGGTTGTCTCTGCTATATCTGTCATTTCCAGAATTCCTTTGGTTACCTCTGAACTCTCTTGTCAATAGAGCCAATGATTTAGCTAATGACGCAAGAGTTATCTCTTCCTCTATCAGCTCGTCTTCTTCGCTATCAACCATCACTATCTTCTTCTTCTTCTTTTTCTTCTTCTTCTTCTTCTTCTTCTTCTCCTCTATTGCTCTCTCATTTCTCGGTCTTTCTGTAACCTCTAATGATTTACTAACCAATGCGTATGGTGCAATGGTTAGTGTTTTAGCCTGTGCTATTTGAGGCTCTTGTGCAGCTAGTGTTCCATAGAGATCAGAGAGTGTCCATGAGTCTAGATCTTGGTTTGTTTGTAAAGACATAGACAATTGAAGCCACTCATCATTCAGGCTCTTTAGAAACATGACGTTATTTTCTTCTGAGGTTCTGTGAATGCCAGACTTTCTGCATTTGTTTATGAGGGAGTTGAACCGGTTGTATGTTGTTTGCAGAGATTCTGTTGCAGAGGCTCTGAAGGCATGATATTCATTTATGTATTGTGCCCTTCGGTTCTTCTGTGTTTTAGCACCCCCTTCCAATTGTCTTTCTAATTCTTTCCAAAGATCGTGCGCTGTTTCACATGCATCTAAGGATTGAAAAAGTTCGTTGGGGATAGCAATGATCAATATTCTTTTTGTCTTCTGTTCAACTTCATCTTCTGCCTTATCTTCATTTGACCATTCTCCTTTTGGCTTAGGTTTTTGATGTTCAGGGATTTCAGGAGATTCAGCAGTAGCTGGTACACGTGGCATAGTTATCATAGGGACCGGAGGAGGATTGTAAAGATATTGTTTGAGAGTTTTTTCAGTACCCTCAAAGAAATGAACCATTCTTATCTTCCATTGAGGATACTCATCTCGAAGGAGAGTAGGAGGTTTGGTTAATGAGCCAGCAGTGAAAAAGTTGTTAGTATTTGTCATTGTAAGAGTTTTTCAAGGGTTCAGAAAGGATAATATGATGAAAGATTTATGAGTATGAAGATCTGGAAGGATTTATGGGTAATAACAAATATCCAGAATTTCTTTACTGGTGTTCTAACCTGGAAATATGGTTTCTATCAGAATGAATCAAAGAGTGATAGGAAAACATAAACCTTTTTAATTATGATGAAGAGTAGGTTAAAAACAGAATGAAATCTATCAATAATGTTGTCAAACGAGGATCACTTGATATTAAAAATCAAGCTAAGCTCTGATACCAATTGTTGGTTCCCGTTTCGTTTAAACAAGATTATCAGATCTATTAGTTCAAGTTTATGTTTTGATGCGGAAGCGTATTTGAAGAACTAACAGATATGTTTGATAGATTTAAAACACACAATATCAATAAACAGTGAACAGGAAATAATATCTCAAAGTTTACTGAATATATATATATTAAGAACAGATTTAAGAACAGTGAGTAAGCAAAGCTTTAAAACAGATATGACTCTCAAAGTGTATAAGCTATGTGTTCTTGTGATGTTTTTATCTCTTGATTCTTGATTAGGAAGAACTCAACATGAGTCTTCCTTTTATACTACTACAAGGGGACCATAAAGCATAAGCTACTATTGATTGGACGGCATGAATAGTTGTACGTATAGTATTGCATTAAATGCCGCAGACGTCTATTATGTACTAAGCCCTATTGAGTCCACTCAGAGTTTGACACGTTGAAGTTGGACAGGGTACGTTGCCATGCAAGTTGATGAACAGGTCCAGGATCAGTAGCAAGATATTATAAATATCTTCCAAGTCTTTAATGAGGACCGCATAGGCTCTATAAAGTGTTACAGAGGTTCTGCGGTATGGTCCTTTGTAGATCAGTCTTTACCGGATTCCGAGTCTTTGGTCTTCTTTGCGCGTATGACAGAGCTTCTGTAGGACGTCTCTGTAGCTTTTGTAGCTTCTTGACCTTGATCTCTCGGTAAGTTCGGCAGAGCCTCTGTAAGAGGCTTTCTTCACTTGGCCTATTTTTCACTACTTCTAAATGCTTCTACGATTAGGAAGATTGAAGCTAACAGGATCGTATATCATAGACTTGTTCTTAAAAAGATTTTTCTCATTATATTTTCCAGAATGGCTCGAGTATCGCTACGCATCGATACACCGTTTGTCAAACATCAATTAGCATGAGAAGCGCATTAACTAATTTCTAACCGGTAAATCTAATCTATTTACGAACATAGAGTTCAATTACCGGTTGCTTTAAGATTACACAAACACCATTCCTAGCCAATGATCGACGCCGACCATTTAGACTAGATTAAGCAAACTCACAACACTAAAATTAATCAGACGCCCAATCAATTGAAGTATTATTTTCTACTAAAATAGAATTTAGAACAATTACGAATTCATGACTCTATCTAGCAATTCACAATTAGGTTCAACAACTGTGATAAACGATTAATTCAAAGTTTGCATAAATGGAAATCAAATGATAGTAAAAAGTGCAACAAGTCTCAACACAATCCGAGCCAAAAGATTACAGACTCATTGCTTGAAAATAAAAATTACCTAAGGAAAATAATTTTAAACCTAATCTAAATTACCTACTAAAAGAAGAGAAGAGATTCCCCAATTCTCCTGCTGCTCTCCTCCTTCTTCGTTGCTCCCCCTTCTCTCGATCTTCCCCTTCTTATTTATAGAAATGAGATGGAGAAGATGGCATTGAAGTGTGTGCCATGCATGTTATCTCCAAAAACATCACAACTTGATCAAGTTGTTATTTGGGCGGTGGATGCATTCCAAGAGTGCCCTCTGTGGGCACTCGCTTTTCCAGTGTGCCCGCAGTGGGCAGTGGCTGTATACAGAACGTCTCAAAATCAGGTTTTTGCATTAGATTACATCTTTTTATTTATTTCTGATCTTAATTGGTTCTTCACAAATAAACATCAATTCAAATTAATAGGGGTATTTTAAACATCTAATTAACATTATTTTTAGGGTAAATTTGATATAAAATGTATATAAAATTAGCACTTATCAAATTCCCCCACACTTAGATCATTGTCCGTCCTGGCAATGACTTAAGTTAGCACGTGGTATAAAAATTGAATCCAACAAGAGTGTCAACACATATATCACATCATGAACTCGAGATTTGCAACTTAGCATCAATTATAACACATACCAATTAAAAGAGACATAAGATAATCTCGAGAACTCTCACGAATGGGATAATTAAAACAACACTCAATTCATTCATTGGGTTCAAAGTGTGTCACTCAAACCGTCACTATGCTAATATGTACCTACCATAATCTTGAAAGGTCTCTCACCCTCCACTACTCGGATAAAATACATGTAAATAAATCAAAAGGACTTTTACGGGTGTAAAATAAAATAAGGCTTTGGGTAAGGTATGGATGTATTTGGGAAAAGTGGCTAACGACTGTAGACGAATGGAGAAACCGGTTCTTTAAACATGAAACTTTATTTCAACAAAGGACTTAATATATCTCAATTAAAGCACAATTCCCTTTGGATGATGATAGGGAATAAAGATGAAATGTTTATAATCAACCATATCATCATTTCTGCCATCTTACTTTATTTATTTATGACGACACATTTTTTTTCAATGATTTTTCTTTTTGATTTTGCTCTTTTTTTCATTTTTTTTTCTTTCCCAACATATATGTTGTACTTTTGAGCATATGGGGATACCAAGACACTCCATTGGTGGTTGGTCGGGTGAGTCGTGTTTGGTTTGGTTTATAATGTGGGTAGCAAAAGAAATAGGCTAAGGCTAAAAAAAGGTGCACAAATTGGATAACAATAACATAAGGGTAGGCTTAAGGCTAATGGGCTAAAATAAAAATAAGAAAACGATGGCCTTTATCATATTTATTAGCATGTAAATATCATGTAATCTTAAGGAGGGACAAATCAAGTTCTAGAGATACACAACTAGGCATGATGTAATCACACAAGAAATGAATTCGAGACTAATTTAAATGTTTAGTCTAATAGGCTCAAAGTCTCACGGTGTTAAAGCTAGTTCAAGAGATTAGCAAAAGTCTAACTTAAACAGGTATACTACTACAAATAAACTCTAAGTGCTATCATTCAAGTTCAATCATGCTATACATGCATCCAAACTCATTGTCATCAACCATTTAAGCTCATTAAAAACGTGCTAACACATTTTCAAAACGGACAACGACCCACGTTTAAGCACAAATTTTGCAAAAAAAATGCAAAAATTTACCCCTAAAAACATTTATCTACCCATATCATGCAAATAACCCCCACCCCCACACTTAATTCCTACATTGTCCTCAATGTATTCAATATATATAGGACACTCTAAGCAGTAAAAGAAAGGGAGAACAAAAAAAAAACTCCCCAAATTTGGTGAGTGGCCACCAATGTAAGAATCCATGAAGATGGGTACGTCCATTTAAGCTCCATTTCGAGAAGGAAATCCTGGAAAATATGGATTAGAGCTAAGAGCGAAATTGGAGAATCTAACGAAAACAAGTAAATAACATAAAGCAAAGACAAGAAATTGAAATCCGTGGGTTGCCTCCCACGCAGCGCCTTTCTTTTACGTCTTTGGCTAGACGCCTTTCACATTCTATCCGGTGTCTAATAAATCTATACCCCATACATGCTTCTTCTCTACACATTGGGGTGTCTTGAAGTCCTCCCGGATTTCAAGTATGGGTCCTTTGCATTCTGATGATACTTTTTTTGTGGGTCGGCAAAGGCACCATCACCTGGGGTCACCTTCTTATCTTCAACCATCGGTTCTTCAAGCTCCGTGAAGGTTTCCCAAGTATCTACACCTTCATCCTTTTTTTTGATGAGATCAACTATTGGTGTAAGAAAAGTTGGATGTACCACCACCGATTTTTATCTACAGCGTCCTCTCCCTTGATGTTACAATACTGTGAATCAGACGCGGTCGTTTCTCCATTCTCTTCATCTATGGAGGCTTGCAAATTTAACTCATCTATCAATCTTGCCTCTTCTTCTTTAGCTTCCCACTGACTTTGAGATTATATATACGCACTAATTTGATTCTCCAAGCTCTGGATTTGAGCCCGAGTCTCCTGTTGACATTAAAACAATTGCGTGTTAAGAGCAATTAGTTGAACCATCTCTTCAAGAGACATACCTGGGTTCTCAGAAACATGATTTATTGTCGGTGGTTCCTGTTCATTACTAGAGAATGAATGTTCTTGCCATCCGTACTCGTACTCATTCGGATTTGGATGGTCTTGCCATCCCGGATAGTAGGTGCTTGAGTACGAGTTTAGAGAATCTTGGCTCGGGGATGGAAATTTTCCGTAAGTGTAGACCGGCTCGGCGTTGTAATGGAAAGTTGGACACGTGTCCATTGGGTGAGAATTATGAGGATACATCCCAAACATTTCCACTTGCGATGCCTCTCTACTAACCATCTGTTTCACAATATCAGTTAAATCTGAAATTTTCGACTCAAGGGAGGAAAGACGTACCTTGATTGGATCGCATCCCGTGGTGGTGTATCGTGACCCGTAATCATATGGATGATATGCCATGATAAATCTAGGAAACGCTTAAAAACCACTTGGCGTTAGGTACACAATTTGCTTACAATAAAAACTGAAAATTAAAGACTAAAAAGTAAAAATAAATAAACAATAGATAAAGCGTAAAAATTAACAACAATCACCGATGGCAATCCCCGGAAACGGGGCCAAAAATTTGACGGGTGCCGAGCCCGACAAATAATAAAGTCCTATTACCCCAAATTACAACAAAGATTGCATTAGTGGCAAGTAGGGTCAATTCCACAGGGATTGGATGTGAAAGTGTAAAACTTCTACGCTTTATATAAAAAGGGGGTTGGATTTATGTACTAAACTAAACATATAAAATTAAAGAAAAAATTAAATAATTATAAACTAGCAATGAGTGTAAACCATTTACCGGATCGTATATCATAGACTTGTTCTTAAAAAGATTTTTCTCATTTTATTTTCCAGAATGGCTCGAGTATCGATACGCATCGATACACCGTTTGTCAAACATCAATTAGCACGAGAAGCTCAGTAACTAATTTGTAACCGGTAAATCTAATCTAGTTACGAACATAGAGTTCAATTACCGGTTGCTTTAAGATTACACAAACACCATTCCTAGCCAATGATCGACGCCGACCATTTAGACTAGATTAAGCAAACTCACAACACTAAAATTAATCAGACGCCTAATCAATTGAAGTATTATTTGCTACTAAAATAGAATTTAGAACAATTACGGATTCATGACTCTATCTAGCAATTCACAATTAGGTTCAACAATTCAAGGGTACCTTCTCAAATTAACCGACCGAACTATGATAAACGATTCATTCAAAGTTTGCATAAATGGAAATCAAATTATAGTAAAAAGTGCAACAAGTCTCAACACAATCCGAGCCAAAAGATTACAGACTCATTGCATGAAAATAAAAATTACCTAAGGAAAATAATTTTAAACCTAATCTAAATTACCTACTAAAAGAAGAGAAGAGATTCCTCAATTCTCCTGTTGCTCTCCTCCTTCTTCGTTGTTCCCCCTTCTCTCGATCTTCCCCTTCTTATTTATAGAAATGAGATGGAGAAGATGGCATTGAAGTGTGTGCCATGCATGTTATCTCCAAAAACATCACAACTTGATCAAGTTGTTATTTGGGTGGTGGATGCATTCCAAGAGTGCCCTCTGTGGGCACTCGCTTTTCCAGTGTGCCCGCAGTGGGCAGTGGCTGTATACAGAACGTCTCAAAATCAGGTTTTTACATTAGATTACATCTTTTTTATTTCTGATCTTAATTGGTTCTTCACAAATAAACATCAATTCAAATTAATAGGGGTATTTTAAACATCTAATTAACATTATTTTTAGGGTAAATTTGATATAAAATGTATATAAAATTAGCACTTATCACTAAGATTGTGTCTGAAAAGACAGCTGCATGTATTTGGAGCAAGCTTGAGAATTTATATCTCAAGAAAACTTTGAGCAACAGATTGTTACTGATGCAGTCGTGTCTCTTCTTCAAAATGAAGGAACGCACAACAATTAAAGCACACATGACCGAATTCGAAGACATCATCATGAAGTTGAAGGCAACAGATGCGCTTCTTGCAAAAGATGAAGAAACATTTGCTATGATCCTGTTGTATTCACTTCACAAGAAATATTCCCAATTCACTAACAATTTTATTTATGGAAGAGAAACTCTTTTTTTGTCTGATGTGAAAACATGAATGATTTCTGAAGTTCTAAGAATTCATATGCGGATCGGTAACAATCCAAGAGAAAATAATTACAGTCAAGGCCTATTTGCTGAAAGAGGCCGAGACGATCAGCAGTCTTCAAGAGGAAGAAATTGTGGGCGCTCTCTGTCTCGCCGACCTGGTTCTCGAGGGAAGTTAAAGACGCGTGGCAACTGTAATTATTGCCACAAGTCAGGTCATTGGGTGAAGGTATGTCCGAGTCTTAAAAACAAAGACAATGCAGACACCTCAATCATTGCAGCCGAAAAGGAGCAAGATGGCTTCTGTACCACAATTACACCACCGCAAGGTGACATGCAATAGGTGTTAGATACCGGTGCATCTTACCACACGACACCATTATGGGACTGTTTCTCTACCTTCGAAAAAGTTGAAGGTAACAGTATTTATATGGGAAACAGTACCTCGTGTGTCATTCAGGGTATCGGTACTGTGCGGATCAAGATGTTCGATGGGTGTATTCAGACATTAAATAATGTCAATTTTGTTTCATCCATGACTCGTTCATTGATCTCTATTGGACAATTGTCCAAATTGGGTTGCAACATTCGAATTGAAGACGGAAGTTTGCGCATCTCCAGAGGGAGTATTATCGTAATGAAAGGCGAACGAGCGGAAAATAATCTTTTCCATTTGTTTGGCGAGACTATTTCTTTTGAATTGTGTATGACCGATACTTCTCAAAATCTCGATTGCTCGCTTATGGCATCTTCGTTTGGGCCACACATCCGAGAAGAACTTGGAGATTTTGCGCAAGCGAAAGCTTATTAAAGTCTCTGTACCTACTAGCCTAGAGTTTTATTCAGGATGCGTCAAAGGAAAGCAGACTCCTGTTTCCTTTGGTGTTGGAAAACACAACACTAAATGAATCCTTGATTATGTTCATACAGATGTTTGGGGACCATCCAGTACTCCCTCAGTGGAGGTAAATACTTTTTTCGTTTATTGATGATTTCTCAAATAAGCTTTGGGTGTGTGTGTTAAAGTTCAAGTCATATGTCTTCGATATGTTCAAGACTTGGTTGGCACAAGTAGAGGTCGAGACTGGCAAGAAGTTGAAAGTGCTTAGATCTGACAACGGTGGAGAATTTACTAGTGGTAATTTCAAGGACTTTTGTTCGCGTAAAGACATCCACCGTCACTACAACACTCCGGGCGATCCTCAATCTAATGGGGTAGCCGAGCGGATGAATAAGACTTTGCTTGAAAATGTCTGATGTATGTTGTCAACATCGGAGTTCCCCAAATCTTTCTGGGCGAAGCACTTTACACCGCGGTGCACATTGTTAACAGGTTACCTTGTTCGGCCATCATGGGAAAGATTCCCGAAGAGGTTTGGAGAGGTAAAAGAAACATTTGTTTGAAATACAAACGTGTATTTGGTTGTTCTGTTTACGCTCATGATTCAGGCCATGACACATTGGATCCTAAGCCACCAAAGGATTATTGCTCGGCTATACAAATGGTATCAAGAGTTACCGAATATGGAACCTCTTGACTCGTAAGGTGATTCATTCTCGACATGTCACGTTTGATGAATCGGTCCTGTTGAAGTGACATGATCCTTAGTCCTCTCAAAATTCAGAAGTCATCACTATTGTTGCTCATACTGTTGATGATGTGGAGCCAATAGCCAGTCCTAATATTCCCAGTTCATCTGTTCCTGATATTGTTCCAGAATCACCCGATATACTGTTGAAGAAGTCATTCCGCCAGTGATTCTGAAGAAGAGATTCTGAATGATGGTGGAGACCAAGGTGATACAATCCCAGTTATTGCACCTACCAGGCGTAGTCGAAGGATTATTCGTCCGCCTAACAGGTATGGAGATTGGAATTTTGCTAACATGAGTTTTACAGATCAACTAGAGTTTGCTTTGCATGTAGGGCAAGAAGAGATGCTTGATGTAAAGGAGCGTTGGCCTCAACCCATGGCTTGAAATGGCTTGGTGCCATGCAGGAAGAGATGAAAGCTCTCTCAAAGAACAGCACTTGGGATTTATGTCCGTTGCCGAAGGGCAGACGTGCTATTGGTTGCAAGTTGGTTTTCAAAGTCAAAGTGACAATCGATACAAGGCTCGCATCGTTGCTAAAGACTTTGCACAATGGAAAGGTATCGAGTATGACGATATTTTTGCTCCTATTGTTAGACATACATCTATTCGTGTTCTTTTAGCGATCGTGACTATTCATGATTTGGAGATAGAACAACTAGATGTGAAGACCGCCTTTCTACATGAAGACTTGAAGGAAACTATCTATATGAAGCAACCTAATGGTTTCGTTTCTGATAGAAAACCAGAATATGTATCTAAGCTCCAGAAGTCCCTCTATGGACTTAAACAGTCTCCTCGTCAATGGTATAAGAAGTTTGATTCGTTTATGCTCACTCTGGGATTTGAGCGTAGTGAAAAGGATCCTTGTGTCTATCATAGACAAAGTGAAGGTATTTTCACTTACTTACTTCTATTTAGATGACATGCTTATTGCCTAGAAGAATCGGTCAGAGATCGAACGTCTGAAAGATAAGTTCAAGTCAGCATTCGAAATGAAGGATCTTGGTGCGGCGTAAAAGATTTTTGGCATGGAAATCATGCGGAACAGAACGTCCCGAACACTCAGGTTGACACACACGAGAGTATATTCAGAAAATTTTGAAGCGGTTCAATCTTGATGGTGCCAAGACGTCTAGCACTCCACTACCGAAGCACATCAAGATTACAAGTGAAGATTGTCCAAAGAACGACAAGTAGAAGGCCGAAAGGTCAAAGGTTCCATATGCTAGTGCGGTCGGGAGTCTCATGTATGCCATGGTGTGTACCCGTCCCAATCTTGCACATTGTGTCGGAGTGGTGAGTCAGTTTCTCGCGAATCCGGGTCGATCAGATTGGGCATCCGTTAAAACGGCATTCCGATATTTGAAGAGAACCAAGAAACATGGTCTTATATTTGGTTTGCACAATGACTGTGAAATTGTTGGATTTTGTGATTCTGACTATGCAGGTGATCGAGTGGGTTGGAGATCCATATCCGGTTATGTATTTACTATGGGTGGAACAGTCATCAGTTGGAGATCACGATTACAGTCTATTGTTGCATTGTCGACCACAAAACCTGAACTTGTTGCGGCGGTTGAATCTACAAAGGAAGCGATCTATTTGAAAGAACTGATAAATGACTTGGGCTTCGAGCAAACTTCTTTGCGCATTTTATGTGATAATCAGAGTGTCATCCATTTGACAACTAATTTAGCTTTCAGCTCTCGGACAAAGCACATAAATGTGCGTGATGCATATCTTGTAAGGTTACATGAAGCGAAGGTCGTCTATTTGAAGAAAGTCCTGACAGACGACAATGCCGCTGATATGTTCACTAAGTACCTACCACCAGCTAAGTTTGGGCATTGCTCAAAGTTGATCCAGCTCCGTTAGTGTTAGTGTCGTTGGGCACTTTGCGAGAGAGAGAATGTATTACTACAGGTGAAAAAATGACATCTTTGGGGAGTAATTACTTGGAACGTGTTCTTGGAGTTGTTGAACTCATTTGTTTCGTTGCGATTGCACACTTGATGATTTTGCTTTTGGCTTTGACGGGTGATGGCCAAACCCTAACCCTCTCTCCTCATTTCACTCTCAAACCCTAACCCACTCTCCCTCTTTTCTTTCAGCCAATTTTTCCCCAAGAAGAGCACAAACCCTCCTCCCTATCTCCTTCACCCAATCTAAACCTACTACCCACCATTGTTGAAGATAAGGAAGCTTGGAGCTTTGTGGGTGATTAGAGCTTTTGGTTGGAGATTCACGTGATAAAGGTAATATTCCTCTACCCAAATGATAGGTTGTTGTTGATTTCATCTTCTTTCTATCTTGTGGTGTTGTTGGACGATTTTGGTGATGATTGGTTAAGGAAACCTTGTTTTCTTCATCTATAAGAACTAGGGTTTTGGAATAAGTTAGGGGTTTTGATGTTTTATGTTTGGGGAATGATTCTACATGGTTAGATCTTGGTATTGATGGTTGGAAACTTATGGATCTAGGTTTGGAAGTTTTGGACTTTAAGATTCAAGTTCTTCAAAGGAGCTTACGTTTGGGAAAATCTAGATTTAGCCTAAATCTAGCAAAGGTGAGTTCAAGTTGATTTGTGAAAACTTTGTACATGTCAAAAATGTTATTTTCCAAATATTTGTGTGTTTTACTTGAAAGTATTAATTGTTGGGTTATTTGGTTAGTTTAACTCTTTTGAAGTATTTATCTTCATAAATGTGTAAAACACCCATATTGGGGATTGTGGATATTTGAAGTGTAGAAAATCTTAAATATATCCTTAAAGGATTTATTGCTCAAAATGAAGTTATTTTGATGGTTTATTCATATTGGTATATTTGATTTTAGAAACCATTTGGGAAGAAAATGCACTTTTAGTGTCATGGGTCATTTTGAGAATTATAAGGGTACGAGTCCTTTTGGGGAAAACCCTTTTGTTTAACCCGTGTGCGTTTTGGGTTAATAATGATTTTGGGGTACTTGTTTACTCGGGTGATGTTTAAATGCATTTTATGCAATGATGACCATTATATATGGGTCTAGCGAGTTTTGAGCATTTTGATCGGTTTGACTTTGAGAAAGTTTTGGGGAAATTGTCCAGCTTAAGTGGCTCGATGTGGAGTCTTATTTATGGGTCGCTTTTATTGCACCATTTTGCATATTGTTGCACGTTATGTATATTTACATGCTTGGGTGTGTGAGTCATTCCGGGATAGGCATGTTGTGATAGACTGTGTTGCATTGGATCCATAGGCACTGTTCTTATTTTAACGTGGAATAGGCACAACGTAATTTGTAATTCCCGTTGACCTGAAATGGGGAATAGGCATAACGTAATTTGTAATTCCCGTTGACCTGAAATGGGGAATAGGCATAACGTAACTTGTAATTCTCATTTCGTAGTACAGAAGTCGAGGAATAGGCATAACGTAAATTGTAATTCCTGCTTTCTATGGGAAGGCCAGAGATAGGCATAACGTAACTTGTATTCTCTACTTTCAGTTGTACGATTAACGTTGTATGGGTGGTATACTTATGTGTTTCCTCCACCTTCGACGGATACGGGTCTCCCTCGTTTATGTTATTTGTACTTTATTACATTTTACGTTCCCGTGAGTATTGCTTCGTATTATGTTTTCAATGAGGTATAATATTAAATGGATGGTTTTCCATGATTTACGGGTTGAGTATTTTGTTGTCAACTGTACTTGAAGGTTTTGTGTAATATAGATTTATTCACGTGTAGAGTGAGTTTGGATTGGAATTCGTTTTAGAAAACGCTTTATGCCTTTTGGGAACTCTCCTCAAATAATTCGAGTGCGTTGGGAAAATGAGTCGTTTAAATTCTTTTGGTAAACTCTTATGGGATTCATGATCTATGTTACAAACTTTCATTTAAAAGATTATTTAAATCATGCTATAAACTCTTGAACTCACTAGGCGTTAGCCTAACCCTTTTTATTTGTCGGCATGTGCAACAGGTCTCAGGTTGGGAGTAGTTCTAGTGACACGTGGGAAAGGTCGTGTGTTAGTAATGTGCTCGAGAGGTGAATAGCCTAAGTGATGTTTCCTCATTTACCTTTGGGAGTAGCAATTGTGCTTGGATTAAGTGATACCTGAAGTGAGTTTAGTCTTGGTAATAAGACTTGTTTTATGTGTATTGTTTGAGGAAAATCATAGTTTGTAATTTGAGGTACCTTTCCTATTTGATTATAGGAAGAAATTCTATTATTTCGGATGTAATATCAAAAAAATTAATTAGTTGCTCTTCCCAAATTTGAGGGTGTTGATTGTGGATACCTAGACTCAAACTAACGTTCTTTTAAGTAAATGAGAGTGACATTCACCATTAGGCAGATTAAGATAGGATGTTTTGAGGTCGATAAGAGTTATTAGAAACAGGAATCACGTCGAGAGTTGCAAGGATAATCACGTCGGGAATCAGGTGCATTCAAAGTGACACCTGGCCAGTGTCATGGTGAATCTACTAGTTACATGTGCGTACATGAACTACTTTAATGTGATGATCGTGGGGTAGTGAAGAA
Source organism: Saussurea involucrata (assembly GCA_033807775.1). NCBI lineage: Eukaryota > Viridiplantae > Streptophyta > Magnoliopsida > Asterales > Asteraceae > Saussurea > Saussurea involucrata. The sequence goes on along the minus strand of CM066327.1, from coordinate 90,086,398 downwards.
GTTCTAAGATATTAGTCGTTGGAAAAGATTGACGATTCTAGCATTAGTCACTTAGAGTGACAATAAGCATGATAATCGCTTTAAGTGGACCGTTTTGGGTCAAAGTTGATGGTTGGATTAGAACCATATATTGATTGAATCGACCTTAATGCGAAGAGGAAACCGTAAGGTTAATTGATGTAATTCCCAACTTAGCCTTAAAAGGTTTGAACATCCGGATGACAATAGTGGACCGGAGGGATTTGGAGGAGTATGGGTTGAGACGTTGAGTGCCGATTAAGTTATGCACAAAATTTATTTTGGAAATAAATCACATCAACTATTTCTTGTGTTTCAAATCCATATATGGATTGTGTTACAAATTTTGGGAAATGTTTAGCACACACACAAGATTTTAAATCATGGTTTTGAACGTGCATGAAACCATTTTATTGCGGGAGTGGCAAACTCCGTCAGAACTTGTTTCGTTTTGTTATCGTCCAATGTTTCTTTCGGGTACAGTGATATCCATATTTTTATGATGTTTAAGATGTTGGGCAAGTGACTACGGCTTATAACTTTAACATTGGATCTCCTCCACATATGTTAAAGTTTGGACGGAAAGTTATCTTCCATGATGTCTATATAAAGCTAATTTGGAGAATTTGTTTAATGTGAGTTTGTTAAACAATGTTGTTTATATAGTATTACAACAAGAAGGGGATTTTTGGGATTTTGGAGTCTCATTCATGATTTTGCTTATAGCAATTTGGCTTTTGAAAGCAAACTGTTTGGTGCCGTTTTATTGACTTGAGGTCATTGCGTCCATTGAATTTCATGGAATTTTGTTTTATGACATGTTGAGTCGTGTGAATATAATTTCACAATGTGCGTACTCCATTTATTTATGTAAAAATTTATGAGTTATGTGGGCATTTTGTCCCACTCAAGCTTTGTTGAGAAATGTTATTTTTATGCCATAAGGCGACCAAAAGGAGTGAGTTTTGGAACCTTAGTGTCGCGTAACTTCTCTTTCAAGAGTTTGTGTTAACACGTATTTCGTTGCAAATAGTTCAGTGTATGGATTGATTTATACGTGACTTAAGTGATACATGAAAGAGCACTTTGGTGGTATTTCATAATAATTTGTTTAGTGCACCTTCGGTCAGTTGATTGTTTTATCACCATTTTATGTAAATACATTATATTGACTAGGGGTATGCATAGCTTGGTAACCATTGTTTCTCAACACTTTGATAAACGAATCGTGGGTGAAAATATTTTATTAACTCGTTGTATAAATGATGGCCATTTGGTCAAAGTATGTTTTAGTGTTGGGTAGATCATGCATAGTTCACAATACATTACATTTTGAAAACACAATGTGTGAGTCGTTGACATTTGGTCAATTTTGGTTCGAGGAACATTTTGGGAAATTATAAGCCTTTTTGACTTTGGAGTAAATGTGTATTTTGGGTATTGTTAACAAATAAATTTCTAAACGTTGACGTTTTAACGTTTTATGTTACGAGTGTGAAAGTGTTGATGTAAATGCTCCGTGATGAGGATTTTGGGAAAATTATTACTCGCCTAACCTAGGGTGCGTGGAGTTACTTAGGTTTTGAACATTGATGCGCACTGTTGGTAAAATTTGAAATTTGAAGTCGGTTTGAATCTTTTTGGTGACAACCATTTACTAGTATTTATTTCTCCTATGTTTTGGTAAGGCACATTGTTGTGTGCGAGTCTTGTCAGAATTGTTTTACTCATGTGTCATTATACGACAAGATGAGAAACTTTTTGGAGATAGATTTAAAGGATTTTACCTTTTGAAATTCGCCGTGAACTATTTAATGCATGTTATTTTGTTTCAAGAAAACTACTAGGAAAGTGTTACGAGCTTGCATGCTTACCCCAATTTGAGATTCCCTTATGATGTGTTAGTCGATATTTTCAAATGATGGAAACGTAGTGGTTTTGTCTTTAAATATGGAACTTACACAAGTCATTTTGTGTTTTGACTAAGGTGTATTTATAAATCGTTTCATCGTTTTTGTATGATAAACTGACGCGCGCAAATTTTGTTGGTAAACCTTGTTCCATGCCATTTTATGGTTAGAAAGGAATTTTAGAGTCAAAATCCGTCTGAACTTCTTTTGAAGTACGTGCGAAACTTTTTGTTGTACACCATTTAAAGTGGGCAGTTACTTTACGTGCATGTCATGAGTCAATCCATACTAGGACCGTAGCGGTTCATTTAAAAGAAGTTGTTTATTACACTTTTGCGTTTTGTTGATAATCTAAACTGCAATGAAATAATTTTCAATATGATTTTCATATGTGGGACGAGCGTGTCCATTTTTGCGCAACTACAAAACTGATAGTAGTAGTTTTTATGTGTACGTGTAATTTGATATGAAAATCTTTACGTTGAAAATTTATATGAAAAGTTTTGTCGATTGGCATATTTGTTAAATGACTCACTTGAAAACCTTGAACTCATTAGGACCTTGGAAAGGTTAAGTAACCCAGTTAAGGGTAAGTGCGGGTAGCACTTCGACGGTGGAAGGTTGGGTATTCCACGCGTGATAGTACTGTAGGCCGAATGCTATCGGTTGGGGGGATGATGCACCTTGTAATTAAGAAAATTGATTCGCAGTAACCTATATTGAGGTTGGTGGTAACCATTTTGTTGGGAATATTATTTTGGGATCTTGGTCAACTTTCGTATGTGAGACCCTTTAGACACCATGTTGATAAATATGGTTTTGATGAGAATGCTCGACGAGTGAAACTCGAGTGTTGAGTCTGTTGTGACTCAAAGCTTGGTGGTATGTTAGGGGTCGACCTTTGGGCTTGAGGCCAAGCATCGTTAGTGTAATCGAGGGATTGTAGTCCGATTTTAAAGAAAGGACGGTAATGGTTGTAGTGATCTTAAGATGATCATTGGTGATAAGGGGATTTAGGGAAATGATTTTCTTTGTGTAAATAGAGAATCTGTCGAATGGGTGATTGTTAATTGAGCACATCTTTGGGATTGTCCAATTAATGAGTCAGTAATGATCGTTTGGGTTGGAATTGATGAAACCCGTTGAGGGTAAATACTAGTTTGATAGCGGGGCTATTTGGGGTATTCTGAAGTTTTGGGTTGATGGTTAGAAGTGATTAAACGTTGGGTTGGTTTGGAGAGAAAATTTAAGAACATGTGAATGTGGAACGATTGGGAAGTTCGAATCGGTCGGTGGGAAGGTATGGACCACTTAAGGTTGGGAGACAACTTAAGTCTAGTGGTCGAAAGCCACTCTAGCAAGTTAGGCCTCCATTTGGACGTAAGTGTTTTGTGCTTAAACGGGGAATTGTTATGAGAACATCAAGAAACCGTTGTGGGCAATTCCGTAAGAAATAAATTTGAACCTTGTTGTAACCGAGGGAAATGGGAATGTGTTGGGCGCGATGGCCATTAATTGTGTGAGGACTAGATTTCGAGGACGAAATCTCTTTAAGGTTGGGAGGATTGTAACACCCCGAAAATTGGAGAACCAAAGTTGGGGCCACGGACGTCCGCGAGGGTCTTGCCGGACGTCCGCGAGGTGCGGAAGCCCGCGGGTCGTCCGCAGAAGCAACAGAGATCTTGGAGTATTTTGGTTCGACCGAGGCCGGACGTCCGCGAGGTACCATGCGGACGTCCGCGACCTGTCTGATGGAAAAACTTGAGTGTTTTAAACCTTTTCTCTTCCTCTCTCCTCATTTCACTCTCAAACCCTAACCCACTCTCCCTCTCTTCTTTCAGCCGATTTTTCCCCAAGAAGAGCACAAACCCTCCTCCCTCTTCATCTCCTTCACCCAATCTAAACCTACTCCCCACCATTGGTGAAGATAAGGAAGCTTGGAACTTTTGTGGGTGATTAGAGCTTTTGGTTGGAGATTCATGTGATAAAGGTAATATTCCTCTACCCAAATGATAGGTTGTTGTTGATTTCATCTTCTTTCTATCTTGTGGTGTTGTTGGACGATTTTGGTGATGATTGGTTAAGGAAACCTTGTTTTCTTCATCTATAAGAACTAGGGTTTTGGAATAAGTTGGGGGTTTTGATGTTTTATGTTTGGGGAATGATTCTACATGGTTAGATCTTGGTATTGATGGTTGGAAACTTATGGATCTTGGTTTGGAAGTTTTGGACTTGAAGATTCAAGTTCTTCAAAGGAGCTTACGTTTGGGAAAATCTAGATTTAGCCTAAATCTAGGAAAGGTGAGTTCAAATTGATTTGTGAAAACTTTGTACATGCCAAAAATGTTATTTTCCAAATATTTGTGTGTTTTACTTGAAAGTATTAATTGTTGGGTTATTTGGTTAGTTTAACTCTTTTGAAGTATTTATCTTCATAAATGTGTAAAACACCCATATTTGGGATTGTGGATATTTGAAGTGTAGAAAATCTTAAATATATCCTTAAAGGATTTATTGCTCAAAATAAAGTTATTTTGATGGTTTATTCATATTGGTATATTTGATTTTAGAAACCATTTGGGAAGAAAATGCACTTTTAGTGTCATGGGTCATTTTGAGAAATATAAGGGTATGAGTCCTTTTGGGGGAAACCCTTTTGTTTAACCCGTGTGCGTTTGGGGTTAAAGATGATTTTGGGGTACTTGTTTACTCGGGTGATGTTTAAATGCATTTTATGCAATGATGACCATTATATATGGGTCTAGCGAGTTTTGAGCATTTTGCTCGGTTTGATTTTGAGAAAGTTTTGGGGACATTGTCCGGCTTAAGTGGCTCGATGTGGAGTCTTATTTATGGGTCACTTTTATTGCATATTGTTGCACGTTATTGATATTTACATGCTTGGGTGCGTGAGTCATTTCGGGATAGGCATGTTGTGATAGTGTTAGTCCTAGATAGATCAGGTAACAACGATTCAATGAGAAATAACAAGAACAGATAATGATTTCAACTTGTCATCCCTCTCATATTCAATAATCAAGATAGTTACAAAGGTTTGAATGAAAATCCTAACTATCTCTCTCTAAACAATTAAGCTCTCATGAATAATAATGAATCGTCTATCGAACGTCTAACCTAATTCAAGGTTAACACTAACCTTATATACCAAGGCCTATTAGCACAAAGTCCCATGGCCCATTAACCTAATCTAAGCCCATTTATGATTAAAGTCTTATTACAAATAATTAAATAAACTAATTTAGCACTGTATAATTATTTATATATCTTTCTAATATGTAGGACATTTATGGTCCTAACAATCTCCCCCTAAAGATATATAAATAAAAATCGGTCTTGAAACCTTCAGGTCTTGATCTTCTCTTCTTCTTGAATCTTTGAAAACTTCGGTGTTACTTGTCTTCATGTCTTTTCAGCGCTCCCCCTTGAATAAAGCTCTTGGTCTTCATATCTTCAACTTTGTAACCAGATTTGGTGAACAACGAATTTGTCTTTGAACCGCGAGTTGACTTTGCTTTCAGCTTCAGCTTGTAGAACCAATATGCTTGATAGAGGAAATAGAGATTTGTAGCGAACACCACTTGATGAAGGATGAAAAGAATTTACCACTTGTAGGCACTTTGAACTGCTTCTAGAATCGAAATTTATGAAATCCATAACTGCTAAAGCAACAGTTACTCCCCCTCAGCTGCTAACTCCCCCTCAATCAAAAATTAAGTTACCCCCCTCGGCTTTTGCTAACTCCCCCTCAACTTGATAATCCGTGTCTTTGAATCTATACCCTTTCTCCCCCTCATGATGAGTAGGAGCATCCGGAGAATCATGTACATTCAAAGACAATAGTGACGAGTAGCAAACGAACCAGATAAAAACATTAAGTAACCAGAACGGGGTAAAAAGCTAACACAGAAACACGTTAGTAACTGTTATCACAACAATTTTAAGAAATTGTGTGGCCTATGTTCAGAGTTGGCAATGGGGTATCTCTGATAGGACTTCCAGTTATCACTGAAGAAAATTTGAAAAAATTAACTTCTCAAACTGTTCCGGCAATATCACGAAGATATGCAAATGGAATCACAAAGACTCGTGCATGTGTGAAAGAAAATAAAGTCTATCTATTTGGCTCAAAATATTGGTTTAACTCGGGACGCAAGTTAAAATCAATAGACTCGGTGATTAGAATATGAAGTTCGGAGACCGGAGCTGATGTCTTCCTTTTTCAATATCTAAGACCTCCGAGTGAGGAATAGATAGAGTATGTGCTAATTCTCCGTGAATATGTGAAACAAGCATCTTTTGTGAGATACTTGAGTGGCTGGGTGAGGTGACACGAGTTATCGACACTGGGTCCATGTCTGTTTCAATATTCATCTCCAAAGAACGAGAATGAATAGATTATGTGGTTACCCGGATAACTGACTCGGTTTGGTAAGGACCAATTAATTCTTTTAAGTCCTGTCACAGCCTCACCGTATTCTTTTCTCTCCAAACTCATCTATCATCTAGACCCCTCACTGTTGTCTATAAAGGATGTGTTTCTTGGGTAGGTCCTTCCGGTTCTGGCTTGACCATAGAAACGATGTAAGACCTAACACTCCTTTCATGCATCGAGAATAACAGTTTAGAAAAAACAGTTGAAGTGCGAGTTCTAAACTGAAATGTTTAGAAGTCAAGGCATTTAAGTACGAGTCGTGATCTTAGATGATCAGAAGTCATTAAAAATGAAGTCCGAGTTCTGATCTGAAGTAATCAGAAGTCATTAAAAATCATTTAGGAACGAGTTCTGAACTGTACTATTCAGAAGTCATTAAATCATTTGAAATATGGAATATCAAGAAAACAAGATCAAGCGCAACACAGAATGACTCAGTAAGCACAATATTTGCAAAAATGAAACAATGCTTAGAAAGTTTAATTGTGAAGAACAAGTCACAATTAATATATCAGATAAGAATGGAATCATTTGCAAAAAATAGCGAACTTGGAAAACAACTAGGAATTCAAACGAGTGTATTTCCATCGAAAAATCAACAAATAGGAGAGACATGGAAATAACTAAGTCAAGAAAATGACACGTGGCAATCATGGAATTTAACATTTGAGAATAACAGACACAAGTAAGTTATCCAGAATGATTTACCACAGTCTTTGAATTCAGTTGAAGTTCACTTACCTTTCATAGTACTCCCCCTCAAATATGGCATAACCTTTGAATGCAGTAATGTGAAAAGAATCTTCAAATTTAAATGCACATGACATTCCTGCAAAACAGATTAGTAGGATTTTGGTATCCATCCTTTGATGGATCATTGACGGTTAGATGCCCTATTACAGTGAGGACCAGGGATACTATAAGTACCATACCAATAGTTGGCACGATCTTTAATCACAAACTCAGTTGTTCCACAATAAGAGCAACACAACTTCTGTGTAGATAAACTGATCAGTTTATTAACAGAGTAAACTCGATCAGTTTTCACAAAAGGTTTAGCGTGGAAAGTTGTGTTGTTCTTTTCACTCTTAACAGGGACAAATGGCTTTGGAGCAGGAGTGGTTCCTTTAACTCTCCACTCCATTTTTACTTTCTTGAAAAATTGATTATCTGATTTGTCAACACGAGAATTATAGAAACGATTGAAAGGGCGAATCTGATCTTTTGAAAAATCATTTGATTTGACAAAATTCTTTGAAGAACGAATTGTAGAAAATGAACTTAAAGCATAAAAAGGTTGAACACCTTTGATCTTGCTTTCTAAGGCATTTCGTTCTTCGAGAATTAAATCAAATTTCTTTTGTAAATTAGATTAAACGATTTGTTCTTTCAAAATCTCGGTTGCTAATCCAGATAATCTCTTTGTAAGTTTAGTAATCTCGGACTGAAAAAGCTTTCTCTCTTTTGCAAAATCATCTGTCAAACACTTAGCCCTAAAACCTTCAACTTTCCCTTTCTCAGACTCTTTGATTAGAACGTCTAATTCGTTTTCCAAATCCGATATTTTCAAAGAAAGTTCTCCATTCTTTTTAGAGAAAGATTGGCGTTCTAATTCAAACTTCTCCCTTTCTGAAATCAAAACATTTTCAAAGTCGGAGATCTGTTTTGAAAGTTTTAAACACATAAGTTCAAGTCTCTTCTTTTCTTCAAGAGATTTGGTTGAAAGACCAGATTGCTTTTGATTAAGCATTTGTCTTTCTTTTTCAAAACTTTCCTTTTCCTTTTCAAAAACATTTTCAAGAGTATTTAGTTTACTTTTAAGCTCAAGGTTTTCACAGTTCAGGAGTTTACCTCTCTCTTCTTCTTTCGCCAGCTTCTCAGAACTATTCCAGATTTGAGATTTGAGCTCCTTCAGTTCTTTGATGTACTTATTGCACAAGTCATCTGATCGCTTGATATTCTTTTCATGTAGCTTTGCTTTCTCTTTCTCAGTCTCCTTGATATCACCTCGTGATGATAGATCAGACAACTTCCTTTTCAGCTCAGAGTTTTCAGACTCTAATGCTGTTGCTTTTTCTTCAGATTTAGCCAACTTGTCAGAACAATTCCAGAGTTGAGATTTATGTTGCTTCAGTTCTTTGATGTACTTGTAGATCAAATCATCTTTCTTCTCGATATGCGTTTGATGTAGTCTTTGATTTGCTTGACACTCCACATTAAAGCAATACGACATTGTTACCTGAAAAATTGATCGTTGATCGGTGTTATTTTGAAGAATAAAACTTGCGGAAGAAAAATCAAAAATTAAAATTTAAAAAACAAATCTAAAAATAAATTCGTTTCCAAAAATTAAGATCTGATTATTATCGAATTCGAACGAACGAAATCACTCTTCGAGAGCGAAATCTGCAAGATAAACAAACCAAGTTAGATCAAGAACGACGAAAATAAATCACAAAAATAATAATAGTCGCTAATAATTGCAAATCGTCGCAAACAATCTCAAACGTCACAAAAAATTGCAAATCGATCGTTAAGAAAAATTGGAACTTTTTTTAAAAACTTTTAATCACGAGACGTGCGGTAACTCGGGAACCGATCAGAACTTACCAATCCAACTTACCAATCCAACTTACCGGGTGATTGAGTGCACTTACCGGAAAAAATAAAAATCAAGTGAACTTACCGGATAAAAAGAAACTTACCGGACGAAGGTTGTCGGATACTTGATTCGCGAATGAGGAGCTTTCCGGACAAAAGTAACGAGGACTTACCGGATGAATGCGGTTCTTACCGGATAAAATTGGTTTCCCGGATAGTGCACAAAAAATCAACTTACCGGATGGACTTAAAGTGAACTTACCGGACGAAAGTTGTCGGATACTTGATTCACGTAGGAGAAGCTTACCGTATGAGGATGGTTTACCGGATGATGCACTTTCCGGACAAAAGCTTACTTAACGGATGAAAAGAATAAGAACCTAACCGGATGAACCCACTTACCAGATGAAAATTGAAGAACCCGGATGCGTGAACTATTGTTGTGCGATTGATATATATATTGGAGATGAAAGAAATGTTAGAAATTCATGCATGCATTAAATATTGAGATGTGTGTATGCTATGTGAATCACGTATGCATCTAGAGAGAGGATCGATAGTTGGTCAAACAACAAATGGACGGTCAAGGATGTCATGCTGCATGGGGTTTCCGGGAAAAATATTGCATCCGGATACTTTAGAATTTCACCCGGAAAGCATATATTATCAAGGCTTATCCAGAAAGAATTGATTTGTCCGGAAACAAAGAATTACCCAGTAACTTGAGACAATAGGAAACTTACCCAGACACTGCGGCTGTGGTTGCAATTCGGATCTGGGATCGATAGGTTTGCTTGATTTCACTTCTGTAGGGTTAGATTTTGACCAAAAGCACAAAAACAAACACACCCAAATCGATTTCTGAGCAGAATATGTTCTATTTTTCAACAATCACCAAAAAAAATAAAAACACCAAAAACTCAAAAGATTTGATTTTTAACTTGAAAAATTAATACCGTTGAGTCCTTGTAAACGCAGATAAAGACTATATTAAAGCAATCAAACAATCGAGATTTAACAGAAAAATATTTAATCGATGAAAGAACTTTGCAAACCCGATTGAAGAACGAATTTCTTCAAAAAATACTGCACTTTTACGAAAATCTTTTGGATGCTTTCTGGACCTCAAACGATTAATCCAACCGGTCAGAATGTGAAACAAGATGTCCCGAAGGTACTGTCCAAAAATCGCGACGATCCGACGGTTCAATCTCCGGGAATAGGCGAAACAGCTGGCTGTAATTTTCCAGAAACTTTTCTGCGAATTTTCTTGCCTTTTCTCGCTTTCGTTCGATTTCTTTCGTATCTTCAAATCACCGATTCTACTCTGATACCAATTGTTAGTCCTAGATAGATCAGGTAACAACGATTCAATGAGAAATAACAAGAACATATAATGATTTCAACTTGTCATCCCTCTCATATTCAATAATCAAGATAGTTACAAATGTTTGAATGAAAATCCTAACTATCTCTCTCTAAACAATTAAGCTCTCATGAATAATAATGAATCGTCTATCGAACGTCTAACCTAATTCAAGGTTAACACTAACCTTATATACCAAGGCCTATTAGCACAAATACCCATGGCCCATTAACCTAATCTAAGTCCATTTATGATTAAAGGTTTATTACAAATAATTAAATAAACTAATTAAGCACTGTATAATTATTTATATATCTTTCTAATATGTAGGACATTTATGGTCCTAACAGATAGACTGTGTTGCATTGGATCCATAGGAACTGTTCTTATTTTAACATGGAATAGGCACAACGTAATTTGTAATTCCCGTTGACCTGAAATGGGGAATAGGCATAACGTAATTTGTAATTCCCGTTGACCTGAAATGGGGAATAGGCATAACGTAATTTGTAATTCCCGTTGACCTGAAATGGGGAATAGGCATAACGTAACTTGTAATTCTCATTTCGTAGTACAGCAGTCGAAGAATAGGCATAACGTAAATTGTAATTCCTACTTTCTATAGGAAGGCCAGAGATAGGCATAACGTAACTTGTATTCTCTACTTTCAGTTGTACGATTAACGTTGTATGGGTGGTATACTTATGTGTTTCCTCCACCTTCAACGGATTCGGGTCTCCCCCGTTTATGATATTTGGACTTTATTACATTTTACGTTCGCGTGAGTATTGCTTCGTATTATGTTTTCAATGAGGTATGATATTAAATGGATGGTTTTCCATGATTTACGGGTTGAGTATTTTGTTGTCAACTGTACTTGAGGTTTTATGTAATATAGATTTATTCACGTGTAGAGTGAGTTTGGATTGGAATTCGTTTTAGAAAACGCTTTATGCCTTTTGGGAACTCTCCTCAAATAATTCGAGTGCGTTGGGAAAATGAGTCGTTTAAATTCTTTTGGTAAACTCTTTTGGGATTCATGATCTATGTTACAAACTTTCATTTAAAAGATTATTTAAATCATGCTATAAACTCTTGAACTCACTATGCGTTAGCCTAACCCTTTTTATTTGTCGGCATGTGCAACTGGTCTCAGGTTGAGAGTAGTTCTAGTGACACGTGGGAAAGGTCGTGTGCTAGTAATGTGCTCGAGAGGTGAATAGCCTAAGTGATGTTTCCGCATTTACCTTTGGGAGTAGCATTTGTGCTTGGATTAAGTGATACCTGAAGTGAGTTTAGTCTTGGTAATAAGACTTGTTTTATGTGTATTGTTTGAGGAAAATCATAGTTTGTAATTTTAGGTACCTTACCTATTTGATTATAGGAAGAAATTATATTATTTCGGATGTAATATCAAAAATTTTAATTAGTTGTTCTTCCCAAATTTGAGGGTGTTACATTATTGGTTGTGATCTTGCCCTATATATATATCTCGTTAATATATATATATATATATATATATATATATATATATATATATATATATATATATATATATATATATATATATATCGTCGATATATACACTTATATATATCTTGCTATATATATTTATATATACTAACGTTTCCATTGTTTTTATCTATACTAGTGGAGTACACGCGCAATACGGCGGGGATGTTAAAGTTATATCAAGATACATTTAAGTTTTTAACATCAAATTTTGCAACATATTTGGTGGTTCATATATTGTATTAAAAGTTTTTCACAATGCGACGGGATATATCGTAGATTAAAAAAATGAAAACCTAATGCAATTTCTTATCCAAAAAGTCTAAATTTTTGTTTAAACAAAATAGAAATTACAATCATGCTTTAATCATATACAATCATCACTCAAAACTTCTCGATAAACCACATTTGATGTGTAAACTCCCTTCGGTTTGAACTTTTTGGTTTCACTAATACCTTTGTCGTGCCACGTGATATACCTCTGGATAATGCCACATAAAGTTGCCCGTGTGAGAATACCGGTTCTGGTAGATCTTTCACAAGGGGGAGCGTACCAACCAAAACAAAAACAATCAGACAAAATGAACATCGTGAGATGAGCCTGATAAACACCTACCACCGGAATTGTTTGTCCTTGAGCTTTATTAATTGTCATTGCAAAACAAAGTCGAATTGAAAATTGTTTTCTCTTCAATTTAAATGGAAAAATGTCATCTTCGGACGGACATAGAGGAATTCTTGGTAAAAATACCCTCTTACTAGTATGTTGACCAACAGCTATTTCCGCATAAATGACGTTCGGTTGAAAGCCTCTGCATATCAACCTTGTGCCGTTAATAAGTAAAACAATTACAAAATATAGATAAATTAAAAGGCAAAACTCATATTTTGAGGAAATTTAATTATCAAGAACAATATAATTTATAAGAGGATATAGATAATAAACAAAATTTGAAAATTAATAGTGTATTTAATGTTGGCTTTTGTAAAAAGGATTTATGATTGAAAGTGTAAGGGTGAAAATATAAAGAAAATTAAAATAATTTCCATGTTTCTTGAAGAACATAATGATAAGAGATTTTTTTTGGTGTTAGAGGACCCACCATTTTTAGTGTTTTTGGTGTTTAAATTAATACTTTATAACAATCAAACACTTTATACATGTATGTGTAATAAAACATTTTAGTAAGTCATAGAGACAAAAGATCAAACACCTAAACGCAGAAAATAGATTGATCAAATGAAAATCAATCAATTAAAACTATTTTTGATCCACACCCTTAAAAAGACACCGATCAACATATTTATGGGTCAAAATACATCTACTCCTTCTTATCTTATCGGGTAAGCACCTCTTACTGCTAAGAGATGATCAGCAACCATAATAACATTTTTGATCCACACCCTTCAAAAGACATTGATCAACATATTTGTGGGTCAAAATACATCTATTCCTTCTTATCTTATCGGGTAAGCACCTCTTACCCAGTAAGAGATGATCAGCAACCATTAACACAATTTTTGATCCACACCCTTAAAAAGACACTGATCAACATATATGTGGGTCAAAATACATCTATTCCTCCTTATCTTATCGGGTAAGCACCTCTTACCCAGTAAGAGATGATCAACAGGTACTAACCAATTGTTTCCCAACTTATGAAACCCTAAGTAAATAGCATCAAAATCTCATCTTTTTGCAGATAAGAATCATCCCAAAGAACAAAAACCACAAAACACAAAAACCATTAAAAAGATTCAACTTCAATGATCAAAAACAGTACAATGAACGTAGTGTATTAAACAAAAATGTACATCTAAAAATGTACATAAATCAATATATATATATATATATATATATATATATGTAGAGGAACACTATTTTGCAACCCACAAAAAGGTTGCAACCATTGCAACCCACATCTAAGCCATTGATTAGTTTAGATTAGTTTGTAATCATAATCAAGGTTTTCATCTGATTAGAAGGGTAAAATGGGTATTTTCTTATTTTCGTGTTTTTAGCTTTTTTTAATATTATTATAATATGATTCGGTTTCCTTTAATTTAGCAACCGTTTTTATGGTAATTTGAATCACAATCTTTTTTTATCAAATGGATTGAATATATCTTCTTCATGATTGATCCTTATCTATTTTTTTCAATGATATGTCGTTTGATTTGTTTTTTATTATGTTATCAATTAAGGTGTTATATATAAACAAACAATCGGTTGCAATACAATAATTAAGTTTGAAACCTTGAAATCAAAGACAATGGAACCCCAAAAACTCAACGAAGATACTTCCAATGAACTGATTGTTAACCGGTCCGATGATGCACCCCCATTAGATGAATATGTTGCATCTTTATGCTCTGTTCCTGTTAAAAAAACGATCGTTCCTTGACTTTCGATTCGTTGTTGTGTAATGCGAATGATGGAGATGGTATTTTGGACGAATATGACGAAGAACTTCCGTTAGATGTTGTTGATGCTGGTTTAGATGAAGAAGAGAAAGGTAAGTATTGTATGCAACAGATCACATATAATGTTTCGATGTTTTTGCGGACTGTATTTTTTCCAGAATCATGTTTCAGTTATTGCCTTTGTATTTTAAGGTTTTATGAATGGTTTGAGCGACTATTCCAAATTTATCAACATCATTGTCGAAAAATTAAATTTCAATAATGACCTATTAAAGTTTAATCTGTTTTTGCAATAACTGCAATTAATAATTGTTTTTGCATGTTTTTAATCATGATGTTCGTTGTTGTAGCATTCTGTGTAATGAAGGTTTCATAGTCAAAGTTACAAAACAATCAACCACGTTTAATCATTTTCAATTTAAAATGTTTTCTTAGTACTGCAGCTGATTTTTATAAAATATGGTAACTATTGAATGACGGATTTTAACTAAACATAAATAATGTAAATACAATAAAAGTGGAATACTTTTTTCAAAAGCAATCAATTCATTTAGTTAAACTGCCAAGACCATACTTCAATCATCATTAACCAAAACAAACTAAAACCTGCAACACCATGTCTTATGCAAAACCATAATTCAATCATCCTAAAATCCACCCAAAACAGCATGTCTTATGCAAAACCAAAATGTATCCTAGTAAAACACATCAACCAAACAAAAACTAAAACCTGCAACACCATTTCTTATGTCTATTATGATTCACGTGTTCATTTGTTCCCAACGATTCACCCGCGCTTTTTCAAGGATGGTTTCACGAGCGTTGTTCGGCATTGAAAAGTATGTTGCCACCTCTTTTTTAACTGTGTCCCTATGTTTGTTGAAGTTGCTCATCAACATCTTGGACACATACTTCATCTTAAGGATGTTGATCTGCCTTTCCTGTTTTTGTTCGACTATATCAAAACCGACTTTCCAGTTTTTGGTATCCCCCATGAATGTTTCCATCACCCTCATCGCGTAAACCCCGCTGTCTTGAAAGTTGTGGTGGGTTTGCCATTCTAATTGCAATCTCTCCTGCCCCACTCCATCAAGAATATCGCCCGCCGGGTGACCAACCCTTCTCAGATGTTCAATCATAAGGACTCCATACCAACTCTTGTCAGTCTTGTGTTATCATAACCCCAGAAATCATAGTCACTGTAAAAGTAATAACATAAAGTCAAAAAAAGCTTATAATTAGTATGCAATTACAAGTATGTTTAATTATATAATTTAATAAAAGTGCAAATCATATTAAACTTACTATTTCCCACCAAAATCTGCCATTATAAACTCGTGCATACGTTGGTCCTCTTTTGAAAATTGAAAATCGACACACCTGACCACATAGGAGATCGGAGATGATCACATGAAGTAACAATCATGTATTAATTATTCATGATGCACCTATTCATGATGTTTACATACATTGATTGAGTTTTTATAACGAAAAGATTCTTTTTATTTATTTAAACTATTTTAAATATTTAAAAAGTCATGTTTAGTAGTCTGGAGTAACTGACCAGCCTAGTAGCATTATTTTGTAAAGACTCAGTTTCCAAATTGATGAATAGCAAACAAAAAACAGCAAAAGTTATTATATTATCCTATTTTGACCAATAATAACTTATGTAGTTCCATACCTTCTTGATTGTCGGGTTCGTATTCCTTTGTCGATGACATCGCCAACGATTCCCTTATCTCCGAGCGTTCAACCTCTAACCTCACAGATTCATCAACAGCAGCTACAAACTTAGGGCTGTCCCAACATGCGTCCAACGGGTACACTGTGTCATCGGCTTTACTAACTACTATTTGTAACTTGTCAATGTCAACTTCATTAGATTCTTGTCACGTCTCACTAGCTGAACGAGTCTCGTGTTCACGACTCGTGCTTGCTTGCCCTGTCATAAACATACTTGCAAACTGATTCTTCAGTTTACTAAACGTCTCGTCACCCGGGTGACATAAAATATATGCAAACTACTAACCTCTATTCTTTCATAAACAGATCCTGAACGATTAAAATCTGATACACACAAAGGGTTAACATATAAATTGATTCAAACATACTTAAAACATTGATTCAAACTTCAAATGTATACCTCTAGCATCAATATGCAGATTTATATTATCAGCCACTGAAAGCTCCTTCATCAGGACCTCGACTCCTGTAGGAAATAACAGTTAACAAATAACTACTACTACAACATGTATTACCTTAAAATCATGATGGTCACAGACACATGAATCATGTTGGTTTACAATCATCGTATTACTTGCATCATGATTAAAGAAACATATGATTACCACCATCATGATGACCATGCTTAACTGAATCACTTGTGATTGAGAGAATTATGATGAATTATGATGAATCCAATTAACTTGATTATCTCAATCATGATTTGTGTTACCTGCATTATAGTATCTATGACTTCCTACCAATACTATATTCTCACAAATTACAAAAAGATATGGAGTTTACCTAAAAATAAAAATGGATAATAGAATAATGAATCCAGCAGAATTTCACTAATGTTGATTCACGATTACACACAATAACATGATTATAATAATCATGAATTAAGTATCCATATATTTGAGTTAACAACTCATATCAAAGACATGTTTCATGCCATTCAATCAATAGGTAGATGCTTTTGCTTATCCAGGAGATAATCTGGGTAACAAATACGTGCAAGACTCCTTTAACAATAGTTTAAATGGTTATTGTCAATTGGAGAAAAGAAAAACAAATGGTGTTGGATGCTTATCGATCCACTTTGGAGGCATTATATGCTTCTGGCCCATTAAGTTGGGAAAAAGAAGCATTATTTCACCAATCTTCGTATTAACCTCCATATTTCGAATGATGAACATTTAACAGAGCTAAGGCATTTAATATTTTCAGGAGCTGGTATTCTTGATTAACAGTGAATTGACTGCTTTCTTTGCTTTTCTCCCCTTTTAATAATTTGTTTTCTTTTAGCACAGGAAGCAATAGTTCTATGAAGTTTGAAAACAGAATATAGTAAACCAGAATAAAACCCCTTTTTGACATACAATTTTAGTATAGAACAATCCTTTTATTTACCTGTTTTATTATAAACATACAAGACACTTATATGTCACTTACTATAACCAAGAATCAAACCCCTTTTTAACTATAACAATATAAGATGTGAAGAACAATTAATTTTTTCCCTAATCTTTATAAAGATAACAAACAGTTATATGTAGAATTAGTACCTTCACTAGATGATGTATCAGGCAACGATTCCATTTTCTGGGGTTCATCTTCACCGACTAAATCAACCATCAATTCAGCTGCCTCATGCAATGGTTGTTGCTCAGGATGAATGTTTTCTTGCAGCAACTGAACCTCTTCGTTTGAATCATCAAAATTGATGATAATCGGGTCTGCAGCAGTGTTTCTGAAGCGAGAAAATGAGTAATTAAGCATGATTCTGTCGCTTTTTCGTCCCCCTAAATAGTTATATGATTCGAAAAAAAAACCCTAGTTAGAAATCAAATACAGAGAAAAATTGTAGAACCAATACAAATACGTTTGAGTTTGAAGATCAAACCTCTGAATCGATGAGCCATTTCATTTCTTTAGGCTTGCAGAAATTCTAATGCCAATATTATAGACTGTAAGTTGGAAACTGAATCGTGGTTGAGGAGAAATTATTGGGATTTTGATTTCTTTGAATCTTGCTTACCATAGTTACCCAGATTGCGAATAAAGTTATTTGACCAATATACCCTTTAGCGGCTTATTAATGGAAGGCTATCAAATTTTTTTTTAATTTTAAAAAAAACTAGGAATCAATCTTAACCATACAATTTCTAATCAATGGTAGGATCATAGGTTTCATAAGTTGCAAGATTTTTTAATGGTTTCAAAATATACCATCCCTATATATATATATATATATATATATATATATATATATATATATATATATATATATATATATATATATATATATATATAAATATAGTGTATATAGATGCAGATAACAGAAACAAATTTATACATATTCTAATACACACCGGATAACATTTATTTTACAAGTCCACACTATTGGATTGGATTCCAACACCAAATGAGAGAAGAATATATATATATATATATATATATATATATATATATATATATGTATATATATATATATGTATATATATATTGTTTTCCAGGGTTGAGTGAAGAAAAAAAAATATATACACATGTAGGTTTGTGATTGTGTGAGAGAGGAAATAAAGCACTTAAATCTTTATAAGTATGAGAACATGCAGCAAACAATAAAATTTAGACACTTAAAATTTAAAAACAATAAAGAACAAACAGGCTGGAGCAAAAAAACCAAGCAGAAGTAGAGAAACCAAATCTTGGAAGTTTGAGAATTGAGATCAGAAATCTTATCCGTTGTGAATGAAGCAACAGATAGAGAAACCAAATTGTTGGAGTCTTGATGAAGAGGAGAAGCAAACCAGATTTCCAGAATTCGTAATAGCCAAAATATTGTTTTTAATTCCTAGCCAAAATTTTGTTTTTAATAGCCAAAATTCATAATAGCCAAAATATATAGGAGGAAGAAGGGGTTGATTATTCAGTTTCCTTTAATAATGGGCTTATTTTTGGGGCTTAATAGATACTAAAAGTAAAAAAAACTCAAAATTGATGCAAAATCAAACTCAAAATTGATGCAAAAGGAAATCACGGTTACGTTTTAATTGAAATCAGAATTAGAAACTCAAAATTAATGCAAAAGCTGTTTTTTAAGACTTTAAGACTTTATGCATAAATATGTTGTACTCTATACTTAACACTTTGTTTTTAAGACTTTAAGACTTTAAGCCTAAATGCTTTATAAGATAGTATAGATTTATATATTTCATGTGGTTTAATTTTCTACGTTAGAGAATTATTGTGTAACATCCAGATTATTGTTATCCACGTTTATTGTTGGGTTTATTGTGCACTTGGATTTCTACTCCTTTTGGGACCTTAGAAATCATTTGTGAGCTTCTCGTATTTTTTGGCACGATAAAATTTCTCTAACATTTTTTAACCTTTTCAGGCAATGTAAGATGGTTATGGTAAAGACATCACTTTTTTATTCAAATGCTTTTTCTTTCTTCCATTCTTTGATTTAAAAATGTTTTTTTAACCACAACATCATCATCGCCTACTTTCTTCCCTTTCTAAATTTAGAGTTAGGTCTAATCCAAATAATTCATCCCCTAAATGTAGAGAATAATGATGTCCTCATATGTCATTTCCTAAGTTTTGAATGAATCAAGATTTTGACCAAAAAACCTTTGAACAATTTTAGAAGTAAATTGTTGAGTAGATACTAGTTTTTAATGTTATGATTTTATATATTTATGGTTTTGGAGCTTGGAAGTGAAAATAATCTATCTTGGTGAGTTTTAGGATGAACACTGAAGTTATTACGACAAACAGAAGGTTGCTACAGCAAAAGACGTCTGATGATATTGATGGATTAAAAAAGTGTTGTTCATATTTTTAGAGATATTATCTACTTTTAAAGTCAACCAATCAAAAGCATGCATGTAGGGATGATGTGTAGATTACTTTACATTATTTTAATATGTTTGGTTATTACACTTTGGTTATTAGACCATCCACACACGTGTAAGACCTTACTCCTTTCACAAGTGCCACATCAGCTTTGCAATAACACCTTCCACACACATGCAAGACCAAACTTCTTTCTAAACTAATAAATTATAATATAAATAATTATAATATAAATAATATAGATAATTATAATATAACTAATAAATTAATTATAAAATATAGATAAATAAATTGTGTACGTTTATTTATTAGTATTTGTATTTTCGTAATTTTTATATTAATGTACTTTTAATTTAGCAATTTAAATAAAAAACATTGCATAAAAGTATCGTTTTTAAAAAAATATAGCGTGGGTAAGAAATTTTAATAAAATTATTAAAAAAATAATATTCAAATAAGCTAATAAAGGAATTAAATTTAATAAACATATTAATAATAACTAATATTTAAATAAACAAACAAACTAATTAAATTAAAAAATGATTTGTTTACTGTTTGAGCAAAATTTCACCGGTATCGACCACGACCAAGACACTAAGAACACTTATTACACTTCTTTTGTAACAAAGTCAAAACCATAAACATTTTGTCCTTTGACCACAGTCGAAGTCAAGAGTACCTCGCGACCTCGACCGTCGTGTGGAATCACACGACTTCGACCAACTAACGTATGACATCTTCTGTTATGATTTCATCATTTAATGCAGGTCAACGTCATTTATTACCAACGGACGAAACCGACAGAGCAGTTATGAACATTAAACAACAAAGACCGTTGCGACCGTTACTAGAGGGATTCATGGAGTCATTAAATGCACTCGAAGACTATAATTACGAAGGCAAAGTCATCATTGGAGAATCATCGAATTCTGGAATCACACTGCGTACTCAAGAACATCCGAAGCAAAGAACTTTCTCTTAAGTGATCGCTCTCGACGCACGACTTACACTCTCGACCAGCAGTCTTAACACACGACACACTAGTTTTACATTCGATACACTTGTTATTTTTACATTTCAAGTCATTTGTATTGTAATCAATGTATCCCCGACACCTGAAACAAAGGACATCGCTCCTGTTTGGCGATCATAGTGCAGCGACGGCTTCTGCAGTCGTCCGCGGGTTTTTTCCTCGTTGAGGTTTTTCCCGCGTCACCAAAATCTCTGTCTCTTTTGCATTTTCTGTCCTTAACGCACTGTTTTGTCGAACGATTCCTTTCTTTAGTTGTTAAGCTTCATAATCAACCTTAAGTTATCCTTATGGACGATTTTTGGCATTAACAGTGTGTCGCCCACCGTGGGGCCCCATCTAGAGAAAATCTTCGACGAACGTGCGTTTTACTAACGGTTTCTTGTAGTTTCCTATGTTTTTTGTTTCAGGAAAATGGCAGCCCCTGGAAATCCAAAGCAAGTCATTGCCCAGATGTACCAGGAGTTGGAAGTTGCACGAAATCAAATCAATGCCATGGCTGAGCAGAGTCGAAGAGCAGCTGAAGAAATCACCCGGCTGAGGAATCCCTTCGGACCGCAGAACGGTCCAAGACCATTCGTCCAGGATCAGCTCCGTTCGTCCATAACCCTGGTTCGGCTCCGTTCGTCCGTAATCCAGGACCAGGTCCATTCATGTAGAATCAGCAGCCAGGTCCGTTCGTGCAGAACCAGCAGTCGGGATCGTTCAACCCAAATCCCCAGTCTGGGCATATTCCTCCTCAGTATATCAAGCCTCCACCCATGCAGAATGGGTCGCAGCCATATTTTATTCCTTTCACCGGGGACGCCAATGGCTCGTCGTACGACAATGGCACCATTTCAGGAGTCGATCCATTGGCAAGTGCGGATCCTAATCCTAACGACCCCGTCGCTCAGCGACTAAAGATGCTAGAAGATCAAAACGAGCGTGTCGTGTCCCTGCTCGCTAAGTTACCCGGGGCAGCCGTGCCCGTCGACGTCGAGCCTCGCTCAGGATTTCAGGCGTCGCCTTTCATCGAAAAGATCGCGACAATCGACGTCCCGAAGAAATTCAACATCCCCGCCTTCTCGCCCATGTATTCAGGGGTGACCGATCCAACGGAGCACATCGCGCAGTATAAACAGCTCATGTGGATGGTCTCGATCCCACACATGTATCAAGAAGTATGCATGTGCAAGAGTTTTGGGGAAACTCTCACTGGTCCTGCCCTCCAATGGTTGATTAAGCTCAAACCCAAGTCCATCGGGTGGTTCGCTGAGTTAGTCAATCAATTCTCCTAGCAATTCGCCAGCAGTCGCAAGATGGAGAAGCAGACTAGCGACCTGTATTATGTCGTGCAGAAGGCTAATGAGTCAATTCGAAGCTATTTCAATAGGTTCAACGCAGAGATGACCAGTGTCCGTAACTGTGATGTCAAGACCGCGATCGAAGCTTACAAACGCGGTCTGGACGACAGTTCGAGTTTATATACTAATTTGACCAAGTATCCCCCGGAGAATTTCGAAGATGTTCGAGCCAGAACCCTTGCGTATATGAGGGTAGAGGACGATGCTGCCTTTCGTCCTAAGCATACAGACGACAAGAGGTCGTTAGGTGTAAAGAAGACAGAGTTCAAGACAAAGGCAATTTCCAAGGTAGAACCCGCACGCCAAATATCCAACGTCCGATTCAAGACAAAAGCGGAGGCCAAGACTGCGACCAAATTTCCTCAGTACCCCAAGATATCCTCCTACGGGTTCAAAGGGTCCACTAAGGATTTGGTCGAGTCTCTGAAGACCGCCCAGGAGACCATCAGTTGGCCGAAGAAATCTGATCAGGACGACGCCAAGAAAGATAAGTCGAAGTGGTGCGACTTCCATGTCGACCATGGCCATGTGACAGATGATTGCATAGCTCTCAAAAAGGAGCTAACATATCATGTCTCGAAAGGAAATCTCAAAGATATCATCGATGACGTTGTTACTCCAGCTAACGACCATCGACCGCCTAGCCCCGAGCACGCAAAGGTCGTCAACTGCAACACTGGTGGTTCCGACGTGTGCGGTCTGACGTATTCCACAGCCAAACGTCACGCCAGGCGGGCACCCGACGATCGGCCTATCCCGCTTTTTATCAAGACCAAAAGGAGATCTGGAGTTGGAAGCTATGAAAATCGTATTCGACCAAGATGACCTCGGTGATTCATATCAGAAGCATCATGACGGGTTGATCATTCGACTCACGATTGGTAATTGTTTAACCCGACGAGTCTTGGTCGATGGAGGCAGTTCAGCGAACGTCATCTTTCTTGATACCATCAAGGCCATGGGAATCGATCGGTCGGAAATCACCCGACGCTCGACAACAATGGTCGGTTTCAATGGAGACGCGACAAGTACCTTTGGGGATATCATCTTGCCTGTCTATGCCAGAGGAATCAACAAGCAAACCAAGTTCAGCATCATCGACTGCGCGTCGGCCTATAACATCATCTTAGGTCGACCGTGGATCCATGAAATGAAAGTTGTTCCTTCGACGTATCACCAGATCATGAAGTTCCCTACGCCGTGGGGAGTCCAGGAGATCAAAACTGAGCCGAAAGTCGCTCGTTATTGCTATAAGACCACCTTGAAGCCGCAGAAAAGTCGTGGGTAAAGATGTCTGTCGATTCTCAACCCTCGACAATCGAGGTATCCCACATGGCTATAATTCAACACGTCTGGAAAGGCATGTCTTCTAAGTCCTTTTTCTATCTTTCATACGATTTCTTACCACGACGATTACTAACTTAAGCATCGGAGGGCGTTGGCTAGCCAACGACCAACCTCTAACATTGTTTTATCGCAGGATCGCACGATATTAGTTACTAAGTCTTCTATACGACTTTAATCTCGCAAGGTCGCATGACATGAGTGTTCAAGTCTATGACTTGATTATATTATCACAGGGGCACACGACTTTTACACACGACTCAAGTTTTGTCGTACGATATAGTCCTACGATTATCCAGGTCTAGCGACCCCCCCGATCTAAGTTTCTTAACCTAGAGAAGTTTCGTGTTAAGAATGAATGCTTTAATCGCATGTACTTAAGTTTACCAACGTGATCTTGAAATATAAAGGTCTTATGACTTATGTGCTAGTCTTTATAATTACAATGAGTGCCTAAGTCGCACGTTTCCTTGTTTATACTTGACGAATTTCGTAGTTGATTTTATATCAATCTATGGCAAATGCGAACTGAAATAAGTACACAAGTTCGATAGAAAAGCAAAATCTCATTCATAATACGAACGATTACACCTAAAAGAAACTCGGCCACCAACGGTTGAGCATTCAAAACTAAGACAAAAACAAACAATATCCTCTAAGGATTAGAAGGAGCGTCAGCATCATTCTTGCCCGAAGCTTCGCCTTGGAGGCCCTCGTCCACAACCACTTCTTCCTCAGCCTCCTTCTCATCGTCGGAGTCGAGATCCCTGTCGGTCCCGACCTTGGATAGGAAAAAGGCTAGCTCCTCAGCTGCAGACGCGAGGGGGTTCTTCCCCGACAGATGCTGCCGCATGATCGCCGCCCGAGCTGTTAGACGAGCAAGGGAAAAGGTAGACGCAACCTCATCTTTGATCTCCCTCACCTCCTTCTCCAGGACCGCCACCTTGGACTTGGACTCCTCGGCCTCTTTCTCCTTCATGTCCATAGACGCTTGCATCCTGTCCAACTCCTCTCTCTGATCTGCAACCACAGAGAAGGACTCCTTCAGACGAGAGTTCACGTCGTCCCTCGCATGATTGACGGCTTCTAGCTCGTCCAAGGAATTGTCGAGACGTACCGACATCTCCTCGACACGCGCCAGGGCAGACTTCTCCCTCGCCAACATCGCATCCTCCTTCTTAATGGCAGAGGACACTAGACCCTCAAGCTTCATCGTCTCGGCCTGCAAGGCCAGAGAAGACTGAAACGCCTGAAATACATATGAAAAATACGTTAGTAAAATATCTGACAAAAACGACAACGACAACGACAACGACAGCGATAAAAATAAAAAAACAAAGTCTCGAAAGATAGACTTACCATAAACGTCATTCCGGTAACATAAGCCCCCGAGCTCTCGATAGAGCACCCGTTGAAACGCTCCCTGAAAGAGGGGAGCTGAAATTTATCTAAATGGGGGAACAAACTCGTTCCGTCCAGGACATTGTCCGTCATGAAATCCGCCAGAAACGTAAACTTCACCGTCGTTTCCTCTCCCGTCCACGCGCCCTTGCCCTTGTCGGCCGACGCGAGGCCTGACGCGGCAGCAGGAGACCCCGTTGATTTCGCCGGATGCGCAGGATGGACGGGTGTCATGTCTATCGTGTCGGAAGTCTTCTCGACAAATGCGGTCGACACCTTCGCCTTCTCAGGCGAGACGACTCTCGATGAGCCGCCCGTCTTCAAAGACGGTTCCCTTCGGACGGACGTCCTCGTCCTCTTGAGGACTCCCGACCCAGTTGTCGGAGCTTCTTTTCTCTTAAGGACCCCCGACCCAGCTGTCGAGGTTTCCTTCCTTCTTTCCCTCGCCTTGCAAGCCAGTTCGGACTGAGCCGCCTTCTTAACCATCGCAGACGACATTTGCGGTTGTGGCTATTGGGATTCCTGTTGGGATTCTTGTCGGGATTCTCCTGTGAAACGAAGAAAAAAAAGGGCAGTTAGGCGACTGAAACGATGGAAGAAGCATGTCGAACAAAGAAAGGTACACTTACCGGTCATCTCTACCTATGTCGACTCTTCCTTCCCCCCTTCTTCCTCAGTCTCCTCATCCCCCTCTTCTTCTTTATCCCCTCCTTTCGACCCCTCCGTAGCCTGTCGCTCAGGAAAATCGTGTCACCGTCCTCGTCGACCAAGTAATGTGTGACGAATAATCGATCGTCAGGATTAATCTCCAGGAACTTTTCGATTTTAGTCCCAGAATCGTCGTTGGGCTTTACAGCGTCAAAATTAATATATGAAAAAAAACAAAGAGAGGAGGTCAGTCGAAAAACAAAGCGATAAAGATAACCCAAAAGACGCTCGACCACAGCTAAATCTTACCCGCCATGTTCCATCCAGACCTAATCCAGTCACTGTCAGGGTCCAGCGTCGCTACCCGTACAAAGACGTACCTGGTCTTCCATTTGCGATCATTGACCGCAGTTCTTAGGACCAGAGTACGATCGCCCTTATGCTTTGAAAATAAGCTATAACGACGATATATATCCATCTTGACCTAATAAGCGGTCAAGAGGTGCTTTACGTTCATCGGCGACTCCCAGTGCGAAGTAAGTCGCTCGATAACCAGAATCACACGCCAGAACTGGGGCATCAGTTGCCCTGGCGACAGATCGAACTCACACATAAACGCCTTAGCTAAAGGGTACTTGTATATTACGACGTACCCCTCAAGGCACATCTCCGGCCGAATCTGACCGGCTTTGCTCACTACGATCCCCGCAAGGATTCTCGCTAGATTCCTAAAACTATCAAGATCATCTTGATCTTGAATAGCGCTCCTAGGCTCCGTCGACATCGCTAATCCCGTTAACAAAATTTGCCGCTCTGAAAAGCCCCAAATATCCCAGTTCTTCCTAGGTTTCCTAGCAATCGACTTACGACGCATACAAAGACAGAGAAATCATACCTTACATAGGTGCCTAAAGCCTCGAAATCTCTAACAAGTCGAAGATCTCTTGCAGATTTGGAAAATATTCGGCGAACAACAACAAAGAAATCAGGGAAAATCTCTCTTAAAAAGTCTCTGAAATCGTAAAAGGAAAAGATCCGTCGAAGGTCTCTATTTATGCTAATGATCGTGTCAGGTCGATCCTCTCGATTGTCGACACGTGCCCCTGCCTTTTCGAATACTCGACAGATTGTCGACACCTGGCGTTTACAGCTGTAATGCACGATCGTACATCAGCATGACGTCACGACGTTATCCTCTTTTCGACTTTCTCTTTAGTTGGAATTGGACCGATTCAGTTCCAAAGCAACTGGAAAGATTTTTTGACACATGTCACAACCCTAGACGTCTAACTAACATTCAAAATTCAAAATTTGAAATTGCTTTCTCATTTTAAATTTTGGGGGCAAACTGTTTGGGCAAAATTTCACCGGTATCGACCACGACCAAGACACTAAGAACACTTATTACACTTCTTTTGTAACAAAGTCAAAACCATAAACATTTTGTCCTTTGACCACAGTCGAAGTCAAGAGTACCTCGCGACCTCGACCGTCGTGTGGAATCACACGACTTCGACCAACTAACGTATGACATCTTCTGTTATGATTTCATCATTTAATGCAGGTCAACGTCATTTATTACCAACGGACGAAACCGACAGAGCAGTTATGAACATTAAACAACAGAGACCATTGCGACCGTTACTAGAGGGATTCATGGAGTCATTAAATGCACTCAAAGACTATAAATACGAAGGCAAAGTCATCATTGGAGAATCATCGAATTCTGGAATCACACTGCGTACTCAAGAACATCCAAAGCAAAGAACTTTCTCTTAAGTGATCGCTCTCGACGCACGAGTTACACTCTCGACTAGCAGTCTTAGCATACGACACACTAGTTTTACATTCTATACACTTGTTATTTTTACATTTCAAGACATTTGTATTGTAATCACTGTATCCCCGTCACCTAAAACAAAGGACATCGCCCCTGTTTGGCGATCATAGTGCAGCGACGGCTTCCGCAGTCGTCCGCGGGTTTTTTCCTCGTTGAGGTTTTTCCCGCGTCACCAAAATCTATGTCTCTTTTGCATTTTATGTCCTTAACGCACTGTTTTGTCGAATGATTCCTTTCTTTAGTTGTTAAGCTCCACAATCAACCTTAAGTTATCCTTATGGACGATTTTTGGCATTAACATTTACTATATTAAATTTGTTGCAAGGTCTTGCTAGTTGTGCAAGATGTTGGAAGTCTTGCAAGGCCTTGCAAGACACATGATATGTCATGTCATCTTGCAAGAGCTCTTGTGTAACATCCCAGACCAACCGTACCAGATATTGTCCGCTTTGTCCGCACACCTGGACTCACGGTTTTAAAACGCGTCTGATAGAGGAGGTATCAAGTCCCTTATAAGGCAACCTTTGTTCCCCTCCCCAACCAATGTGGGATCTTACAATCCACCCCCCTTGGGAGCCCAGCGTCCTCGCTGGCACACCAGTCCGGTTCCCGGCTCTGATACCAAATTGTAACGTCCCAAAATTTCAAGCAAATTTAAAATTTTAAGATAGACATTTCATTCATAACAAACCATTAAATGATCCCAACGATTCGTTTGCAAACTCATAATTAAAATCTTTATAATAAAAAAAACCAGCGGAATAAACGTTTAATTATTAAAATCATAAAAACAACCAGCTCTTCTCGCGCGCCAGTGTGTACTCGTCACGCCTTGGAGCCGCTCGGACCTGAAACCACAGTTTATTGGGAAAGGGTAAGCACGAAGCTTAGTGAATTCAAACACCATAAATAATACAGTTATTCCACACTACCCCTACAACAGATAGTGACACATAAACGATCATACAGGTCTACGAACAAATCATAAACATGTACATCCACAACCACCCACCTAAAAGGCACAAGTCGGTCCCACCGACCACATGATAACATCTTCGGCCCCGCCGAATCCCCGGTCCCACCGAGTCTCTATGCTACCCGCGTATAAAATCTCCGGCCCTGCCGGATCCTCGGTCCCACCGAGTCTCTACGCCACCCGCGTATAAAATCTCCGGCCCCGCCGGATCCTCGGTCCCACCGAGTTAACATGACGACAAAGTATCAACTAGACACCCCACTATCTAGTTCCACAACACAATCACATAAAGCTACCACACACGTACTACAGCAATGATAAAACAACCGTTATTAGATATAGTGAGAGAACTCACCTCGAATGCGCGCCTAGCTTAACAACACAATTCAAGCTTCACAAATGCGGTCACTTCCCAGCACCTAAACGCATGTTAAAACGTGTCAATACGAGACCCGGATCCTACGACACGACACACGCTTAAACCGTCACTAAAACTATTTTCTGCTCTCGCTAAACAGGTCTGTTCGGGACCTGTTTCGACCTCTTTAAACCCAGAAAAACCTTAATTAAATTACATGACCAGAAAGTACTCTGAGTTAGGGTTCCAAGGACATATTATACACCTACTAACGATTTTTTCACATTTAATTACGGATTTTATAAGATCAGCCCGCAGAACAGCGAAAAACAGCACTTATCAGCATAAAACGACGATTTGGCCTAAGCTACGTTCCGAACTGGATTTTGCACAAAACACAGAAACGTTTATAGACTGAAAAATGGAACTTTTGGCACCGAAATCACCCCAACCCGAGTTACGAGGAAAAGGTTACAGCTTACGCAAAACAGTGACCGAACTGCAGTTTCTTTTACATAAAATGACGATTCACTGAACTTACGACCACTTTTCCACCTAGCTAGAGGCCGAACCAGTTTTCCGCTAAAACACGGAAAACATGCCCGACCCCGAGCCTGAACCGTGGGCGCCAGTTTCGGCTCAAACGGAGTTACGACGGAAAAGTTATGATCACACGAAAACAGGACAGCACACTTAGAATTTTCATAAAATCACGATTTATAAAAACGGTTCAAGGCTTAAACGATTCGGGTTTTACGCTACGAGTGACACCCACTGCCACCGCACTCCACCCCCAGCCACCGCAGCGGCGGCGTGCGGCGGTGGTGGTCTCGCCGGAAAACGAAAAGGAAAAAGGAAAAGAAACGAGACGAACGAGAGAACGACTTACCTCAAGACGACGCCTCACCACCACGACCGATCTTCTCTCCCTCGATTCCTCCGACGGACAGCAGCAGCGGCGACCTCCGCTAACAGCAACCGCGGCGACAGGTGGGGGAGGGGTTTCCGGCCAACTCCTCTCTCTCTACCTCTCGGTTTCTATCTCTCTCTCTCTCTACCTCTTCTTCTCGGCTCTTCTCTATCTCTCTCTCGTTTCTTTTCTCACAGCCGCACCCCAAGACACGAATAGGGTTATGGAATTGTTTTGGGTTTGCTTGGCTATCAAGGAAGGAAGAAAACGAGAATGGGATCCGGCCATGGGCCGAGACCCATGAAATAATTTCCAAAAATTGCACTCTAGCCCCTCAACTCCTCTCTCTCTACCTCTCGGTTTCTATCTCTCTCTCTCTACCTTTTCTTCTCGCGATCTCTCTCTCTTCGGCCGCACCACCAGGAAACGAGAAGAAAGAATGTAGGGTTAAGGAAAAGTTTGGTTGCTTAGATTACAAGAAAGAGAGAAAACAAGGCTAGAAAACGGTCATGGGCCGAGACCCATTGCACAACTAGCCCCTCAACTATACCTCATCTCACAATCTATAACAAAAGACACGTAAGCTAACATTTTTGGTCCCTTTTGACACCAAACCACTAACCAAAACGATTAAAGGCAACAATTTAAAATGGTTTAAAGATTTGTTACGCATTTGGTCAAACTTGCTAACCCCGTTAGTAAAGATTCGCTAAAAGAACGATATTAAAGCAATTAATTAAATTATATATAAACATACCGGGACACGGGCTTTACAACTCTCCCCCACTTGGATTAGACTTCGCCCTCGAAGTCTCTGCCTACGAATAGCTCTGGATAGTTCTCCCTCACCTCAACCTCAGGTTCCTAAGTCCACTTGAAACCCCTACTAAACTTCTCGAATACTATTCTTACTAACGTACTCTTTCTACGACACTGGGATTATGATCGGCAGAACACCCCGACAATTGAAATCATTCCTAGCCAAGCGACTACGGTTGTCCCCCAACCTTAGATATTCCATACATCCTGAGTCAAATCTCAAGCTCTAACCACTCTAAAGCTGCTCACCAGTATACTCCACAGGATACTCGATTACGATCCCTCCTATCATTAATTGACGATTAACTTCTACGAATTCTAATAGACTCCAAAGATTTTCAATAACTTATATTAACAAAACATCGACCCCCTGCCGAACATCGGTCCAACCGATTACACTAACAAACATCGGCCACCCGCCGAACATCGGTCCAACCGATTACAATAACAAACATCGGCCACCCGCCGAACATCGGTCCAACCGATTACAATAACAAACATCGGCCACCCGCCGATCATCGGTCCAACCGATTACAATAACAAACATCGGCCACCCGCCGAACATCGGTCCAACCGATTACAATAACTCACACCAGCGTGGTATTATCCTAGACACTAACACAAATAGATATCCCCCACAAACAAATCAACTAACACACACGTAGGTCATTCCACCATAACCATCCATCACAAGTGATCATTTCAGGGTTACTACTACCGTCACCATGATTATCTTAAAATCGGCTACAACTCTCCGATTATACTAAAGGTGTTTGGCCTCAAGCCCAAAAGTCGACACCTAAATATACCACCTACCTCAAAATGGTTGATGCGCATTTATTCTCTTAATAACAAGGGCATCAATCCCTTAACCGATACTATTCGGCCTACAGTACTAACGCGCGTGGAATATCTACCTTCCACCGTCGACGTATCATCCACACTTGCTCTACGAAGCCAAGTCACACCGTATCGAGGATACACCTTGACGTCTACTTCCCAGGTAACGCCTCACGACTATATCCTCCTAGTACTTACTGGAAAGTCTAGGTTAAAACACATGAATACCGGGGTCCCACCCCGAGATACCCAACCGACCATTACCAACGACTGACTAACGTGTCTAAGGATCCAAAGCAAACAGCCTACCAACAACATGCCTATTCCGGATTGACTCACTCACCCAAACATGTAAACACTCAACGTGCAAAGAATGCCAAACGGTGCGACAAGGACAACTCATCAACTAGACTCCACATCGAGCCATTAAAACCGGGCAATTGGCCCATGACTAACTCCAAGTCAAAACCGAGCAAAATGCTCCCCGCTTGCTAGACCCATAGGTCGGAAAATGCGTTTAAACAAAGTCTAAGCAAGCAATACTCTGAAATCAAACTTAGTCCCAGACTCAACACAGGTTAAACAAAAGAGTTTTCCAAAAGGACTCACACCCTAAAAATTCTCGAAATGACACATGACACTTAAAAGCACATTTCCCCAAATGGTTTACAAAATCATTTACGAAATATTTGCAACATCAGGATTTTCATCTCAAAAGATCGTATGTAATAAAACTACTATTACCTGATCGATAGTTACGCAAAACTGGACACACTCGTCCCACATAGGAAATTCATGTTGAAAATCGTTCCATTGTAGTTCAGTTTACTCACACACAAGCAAGCGTAATAAATAATTTCTTTAAAATGAACCGCCTCGATTCCAGTATGGATTGACTCATGACATGCACTTAAAGTAACCGCTTGACCTTAAACAGGGTGCGACAAGGTGTGCACCTAATTCAAAATAAGTTTCACGACATTTGATTAAAGAAAATTCTTCTTTTTAATCATAAAAATGACGTGGCACAGGGTTCGCCACGAATTTTCGCGCGTCAGCTAATCACACAAAACGATGACACGGTTTACAAATATATTTTTGTTAAAACACAACTGTCTCGTGTAAGTTTCAAACTTGAAGACAGAAACCAGTCCGCTTCTATTAATTGGAAATATCGACTAAAACCTCATAAAATCTCAAACTGGGGGCAGGCATGCAAGCTTGTAACACTTCCTCAAGTTCCGTACTTGGGACATATAACGTCAAAACATTATAGTTTAAAAAAATGTATTTATCGAAATTGCTCAAAATACTCGTTTCCTCCAAAGCAAAAGTTTTAACTTCCAAAAAGAAATGATCGGTAATTCTAAATTAACCGAATGTCAAAAATCTACGCATTTATATTTCCAAAATATAACACATTGTAATCGTATGCATGATGTTCACAACATTAAAACACTCCTTGGATCAAATGGTCTTTCATTTCGACAAAAAGGAACTAAAACATTTTCATGCACGTCTCATTTATCAAAATGTAGAGAACAAAGGTTACCCCAGTATGCATACCCCTAAGTCGATAAATCGCATTTTCATGGAAATGTCAATAAAACATTTAGCTGACTAAAAAGCGCACTAAACAACTCCTTATGAAATGTTACCAAAATTCCTCCATGCATCACTTATGTCACGCATGAATCAATCCACACACTGAACTATTTGCAATAAAACACTTAGTAATACAAACTCTCGAACGAAAAGTCAAGCGACACTGGAATTTCAAACTCATTTTAAACAAATCACCAAAATAGCCTTTATACAGACATCGTGGAATGTAACTTTTCGTCTCAACTCTAACACATGTGGAGGAGTTCCAATGTTAGAGTCTCAATCCGTAGTCACTTACCCAACATCTTAACCACCACCAAAACACGGATAACATCGTACCCGAAAGAACCGTTGGAAAAATAACGAAAATGAGACAAATTCTAACAAAGTTTGCACTCCCGTGATAAAACGATTTCATACACTTTCAAAACCATATTTCAAAATCTTGTGCGTGTGTTGAGCAGTTCCCAAAATTCCAAAACACCGTCCATACAAAGATTTGAAACACAAGAATTTGTTAATGCAATCTTATTTTCAAAATAACTTCGTGCATGACTCATTCGGCATTCAACGTCTCGACCCCTACCACTCCGAAACTCTCCGGTCTACTATTGTCATCCAGACATTTAAACCTCTTAAGACAAGTTGGGAAATCACATCAAATCATCTTACGGGTTTTCCTCAAATCAAAGTCGGCTCTATGAGCCTATGACTCTAGCACAATCTTCCATCTTGGCCCGAAACAAACATCATCCTCATCATCACTCCAAGTGACTAATACTAGAATCGTCCTTTTATTCCAACGACTACTAATTTATAACCTTCGACACTACCCCAACGATCATCCCATCAAAGCAAAACAAGTACACACCTGTACTAGTAGGTTTACTATAGTTGTTCCTCCTTGTGATGGCTATTCTGGGTAGACAATACAACGCGTTATTAGCACATAAAAACTCATACTAACAACACTCACGCTCAACTCCTTGGATTCCTCGTGACTTCCCCGACTCGAGCATTGATCCTGTGCTTCCGGTAGTAGGAGCTCTACTGCTACCATCCACACCTATCATCACCCGTTCCGAGTTCCATCCCAAGGGGTCCAAGTAGTTTCTCACCGAAACCATACACATATGCCCGCACCGGCATATGTACACACTCTTCCTAGCTCCCTAGGAATTCCATCCAAACCACTACCCTTGCTACTGCCAAATCCCTAATAGCAAGCAGCAGACATGCAATACAGTGTAACAAGCACCAAACAATTTAGCATACATACTCCTATGTTCTAGAAAGCAATCTAGCACACGTACTCATACATAAACACCCTTCCCAGCTCTCTAGGAACTTCCTCTTATCCCACTACCCTTGCTACTACCGAATCCCTACTAATTATAACGGGTGACCTCGCGAATATCCGATTATATGCAGTGCGAAATAAATAGGCAGTCGAATACAAGACTCTATCCTAGAACGGTTGGACTCAAACAAGAGCTGCGCAATAGAACTAAATCGAATATTCTAAGGCTATAAATCTCTTACTGCATACAACCTAGAGGGCATCCACTTAGTAACCTATCATAATTAGCATAAATTCCTAATAGCAAGTAGTTCAACATACAGCATAGTGTCCACAACAGGCAATCTAGCATGCATACTCTATGATCTAGAAAGCAATAAAACACTAAGTACTGTACCTTTCCCCTTTGGCTCCGGCTGACTGTACACACTGCGCCTCCGATCACCGTTTCTCAAACGGATCTTTCCTTCGTTTTATTTCCCAAAAACTTTAAAGAAAATTTTTATAGCCGCAAACTTGAGATCAAACACACCGAAATGCGTTTGATTCACTCAAGCCGTGCTCTGATTATAAGGCAACCTTTGTTCCCCTCCCCAACCAATGTGGGATCTTACATCTTGCAAGACGTGTGTGGATGCTCTTATCTTTTATATTGTTTTACTTTTTGCCATCCCTTGTAGTATATAAAGGGCGTGCCTCTTGCAATCTAGACATCAAACTCTTTGAACTTTGCTCCTTCCATTACTTGTATGTTCTTTGATGTAACTTAGTAGTGAAACATTCATTTTAAAGTCTTGTTGCAACAAGTTCTTACAACATCATTTCTTTCAAATCATTTACTTTCAAATCTTTACTCTTCATGTCATTCACATTTATGTCATTTATCTTCGCGTCTTTAAGTTCTGTTTTCAAAGTGATGATGGGCTAATCACCCTAGCGTGGGTGTAAGTGAAGGTTAGGAGAATAAGTCAACCATGCATATGGATAA
This sequence comes from Saussurea involucrata, assembly GCA_033807775.1. Taxonomy (NCBI): domain Eukaryota; kingdom Viridiplantae; phylum Streptophyta; class Magnoliopsida; order Asterales; family Asteraceae; genus Saussurea; species Saussurea involucrata. The sequence goes on along the minus strand of CM066327.1, from coordinate 90,051,117 downwards.
TTGCTTTCGCGATACTATCAACTCTACTATTCAGTTTACTTCTTGATGTTTTATCTAATAACGTTCGACAAATTGACACATGTTATTCATTACGATGAGTTGAACTTATAAAGATGACAATGTACATAAAGAGATTTAAAGGGTTGTAAAATGCTATAGCTAACCACAAGGCTTGTGGCGTACTGGTTAAGGCTTGTGGGGGATGTGGCTAGTAACCCATCTACCCCATGTTCGAATCCAGGCGCTTCCAACTTGTGGCCATTGGGGATAAACTCAGGACTGCACGCTTTAGCAGCTGGGGCAATTGCCTCACCTTGCCGGGATTAGTCGGGGCAATGTCCTCGGATACCCTTCCAAAAAATATGCTATAGCTTGCTGCAGTAACTAATACAGTTATACCTATATGGAAAGAAAGATAAAGATATTTCGGGTACCATGTTTAGATTTGTACTCATTATTTATACGATAAGGGTATCGCAAATGATTATTTGATTGCACTTCAAAAAAAGGTCGTTCAATCCAATAGTGTGATGTTGAGAACTACTAACAATCTCATTTTATGTGTATCAACATTTGACTGCACTTTGAGCTGAAACTCCAACCAAATCTTACACAAATGCTTTTAATTTCTCGTTGTTATCTACTGTTATATGTTTTCACTCAAACCAATTTCTTTGACTTCACCATTTTAAATTAGCCTTTTCACCTTGAGATCTCACAAGTTAAGAAATCTATCCATGTGGAATATGATACTTGGTTCTTACCATTTTATTACTTGTTTAAGACGATATTGGGTAAAAATGTATACTTGCATGTTTGCTCAATTACCATATCTTTTTGGGGTTATGTAAATCTCACTACAGAGTCGAAAGTAAAAGAAAACAACATTCCCCAAGATTATGTAGGATGAGCCTCACCACCTCTAATGAGCTTTTTATCATTGTGGAGTGGTTTAAAGATAAGACTCACCTCCATCCTACAAAGAGCTCTTCCAACTACCTTACTATAACACCCTCATTACCACCATGAGGCATGTCACATGTCTCATTAATTCAAAATAAATATCCTCAAAATATAGGCTAAACAAAATCCATGTCACCATAAATCACAACGACATATTTACAAATTTCAAAGAATAAATATTTTCTGACCTTAGCCCGCCCCGTACCGGACTAAGTACAAACCAAATACATGAACCGTAGACAAGATCTAACATAAAAACATACATAACTTTACATACTCAATATAATAACTGGGATTTCGTCCTACGACATTTTAAAAATTTCAATTATTTCTCTAAGTCTGTTTAATCGTTGGTACATTGTGTTATACATATTGTACTTATGTTAGATAATGAATTAATTATATATATTGTGCATAAGTGAATGGTACATTAAGCTTTGTGAGTAGTACGTTATCCTTATATTGTTATGACCGAAGTAGAATAAGGGTCAACGTTGCATAATCTAAACTCTATTTAGGACTTCAAATGTAGTTTACATTGTAATCCAAGGCAGATTTAAAAATAGACCAAAGTTTGAGGTTAGTAGAATATCTTTAGCAAGTATATAAATCCAATTATTGATTTTATTTTCCATAATTTCAACATTTTACTCTCACTCATCCTTGCTTTCTCTCTAGCCTCTCTCTACAAACCCTTTAAATCTACTAAAGTTCCTTACACACAATTGTAACTTGGAGGTCCTTTTGATGAATTGAAGATAAATTCATGAAGATAAAGTGACATTCTAAGGTGGCAATTTTGATTTTCTTAAGAGCTCTACGGGTTTGGTCAAGTTTAGAGGTTAATCTGAATGTTTCCTTATGGGTTGAATTAGAGATGGAAGAATTTTAATTTATGTTGGATGGAGAAATTAAAACATTGACATGAATTTTTAAGATATGTGATCAATTTCATGCTTAGTATGTCTTTCCATATAGAGATTAGGTGCATGTTAGAAATTACATCAAATAGGATTAGGTTAGTTTGTATGGATTCTTGAAGAAATTACTCAAAAGTGATAATTTTATGAGTGGTGATATATACTATGGTTTTCAGGGTTGGTTTGACATCATAAAATTCATGTGGTTATAATTTAGTAGTACATGAAATCCCAATTTGAAATATGCATGAAAACATTTGAACTTACGAGTTTATTAAAACTATGAAATACTATAACTAACATGATTAGATATTTTATGCTCCAGCACACACACACACACACACACACACATATATATATATATATATATATATATATATATATATATATATATATATATATGCGTGTGTTAATGCCAAAAATCGCACCAAAGGGACAACTTAAGGTCGATGTGGACTTTAACAACTAAAGAAATGAATCGTTCGACAAAGGCATGCAACAAAGACAAAAATGTAAATGAGACAGAGGATTTGATGACGCAGGAAAAACCTCAACGAGGAAAAAACCTGCGGACGACAGTGGATGTCGTCGCTGCACTATGGTCGCCAATTAGGGGCGATGTCCTTAGTGTTCCGGGTGTCGATCGTACAGAGATTACAATACAAATGAACTGAAAGACTTCGAAATGTAAAATACAAGTGTTTGAAATGTAAAAACAGTGTGCGTCGTGTGTGAAAACAATGTGTAAACTGTTGGTCGAGAGTGAAAGTCGTGCGTCGGGAGAGATTCTTCGAGTGAGAGTTCTTTGCTTGTAGTATTCTTCTGAGCTGGGATGCTTATCTTCTATTGTTCGGTGTTCGGTGTCCGGTGTTCGGTGTTCGGTGTTCCATCCCTGGAACTGAAGTTTAACTTGATCTTTTATAACCTTCGGGTGCTTTGATTAGCTCATTGATTGCTTTAATAACAGCCATAACGGTCGCCAGTTGTAACTCTTCATAATTGCCCTTCGTCAGTTATGACCGTTGCCCATTAATGACTTTGACTCCTGCATTAATCATTAAACAAACGTAACAGTCGTATATTGAGTTAGTCAAGGTCGTACGGTCTTGTGCGACGGTCGTGCGGAATGGGCGACGTCGAGGTCGAGTGTCGTGAGGAACTCTCGACTTACCTTTTAGGTGGGACGACGGAGGTTTTTTGGTCCTTTGTCGGGGCCTTATCTTAATACAAGATATAGTTCATAACATGTGTCTTACCTTTTCTGGTCGTGGTCGAGACCTGTGAAATTTTGCCCAAACAGTTTTCCCCCAAAATATGAAAGTAGGATGGCAAATTCGAATATTAAATTTTGCTTGTCGGGTGTTCAGGGTTTTGTGTCGAAAATTACCTTGGTCGTTTTGGAACTGAATCGGTTCAATTCAAACTAGAGAGGGAAATCGAAGAGAGGATAAAGTCGTGACGTCATGCCGACGCACGATGGTGCTTAGCAGCTGTCATGGCCAGGTGTCGACGATCCATGTGGTCATACGAAGGGACGAGGGCACGCGGTGATCATCAAAGGACTCGTCCTGACATGATCGACTGCATAAATAAAGATTACGATGGATCTTTTCTTGTTTACGACTTCAGAGGGTTTTGAGCAAAGATTTCTTTAAGGGTTTTCTTGTCGATTTTCGTTCGATTGTTTCTAAATCTGCAAGAATCTTTGACCTAATTAGGATTTTTTGAGATCATATAAGATACGACCCTTCAGTTTGCATATGCGTCGCAAGTCTATTGCTAGAAAGCCTAGGAAAAACTGGGATATCTGGGGCCTTTCAGAAGTGCAAATCAATTTAACGGGGTTAGCAATGTCGACAGAGCCTAGAAGCACCATTAAAAACGAAGAAGATCTCGACGACTTTAGAAGTCTAGCGAGGATTCCTATGGGGATCACCGTAAGCAAAGTTGGCAAGGTTCAACCGGAAATGTGCCCCGAGGGGTACGTCGTTATATACGAATACCCGTTCAAGATAGGCTTTCATTGGCCATATTCGCCTCTGGTCAAAGAGTTCATGTGTGAATTCAATCTTTCACTGGGGAAACTGATGCCCTAGTTCTGGCGAGTTATCCTAATCATCGAACGACTTACCTCCAACTGGAATCCACCGATGAATGTGAGGGACCTACTGACGGCGTACAAGGTCAAAAGTGATCGGTACCGTCGTTATAGTTTGTTTTCAAGGCACAAGGGTGATCGTACCTTGGTTTTAAATACTGCAGTCAACGACCGTGGGTGAAAGAAGAGGTATGTATTCGTGCGGGTGTCGACGCTGGACACTGATAGTGACTGGATTAGGGAGGGTTGGAATATGACGGGTGAGACTTTAATTGTTCATCGTATGTTTTATGTTATTCTGTTGCTTGGTTGTTTTTTCGACTGATCTTCTTTTTTACGTGTAGATATTGATTTCGATAAGGTAGAGTCGGACGATGCTTCCCGGGCTAAGGTCTAAAAGTTCCTAGAGTTTAGTACAGAAGACCGGTCATACGTCACGCGTCATTTGGTAGATGAGGATGACGACGTCGTTTTCTTGAGCGATAGGATGAGGATGAGTCGAGAGGAGAAAGAAGAAGACGAGAGTGAGGATTCCGAGGCGACTGAGGAGAAGGAGGAGGAGGAAGTAGAGATAACTGGTAAGTATCTCTTTGTTTCCGCTCGTTCTATTCTATCTTTGTTCTCAATCATCTAATTCTTTCTTTTGCCATACAGGAGAATCTCGGGCAAAGTCGACGCCTGCAGCCGCCGAGAAGATGGCTCAAGTTGAGCTAGCTCGCAAGGCGAAGGTAGATAGGGGGAAGGATACCTCGACAGCTGGGTCGGGGGTCCTAAAGAGAAAAGAAGTCCCGACATCTGGGTCGGGTCTCCCCAAGAGGACGAGGATGTCCGTTTTGAGTGAACCATCGTCAAGGACGGGTGGTTCGTCGAAAGTCGTCCCACCTGAGAGGGCGAAGGTATCGACCGTATCTATCGAGAGGGTTTCTGACACGAGGTCCGTTGATACGGCGCAACCGGTGACGATGTCTCCTCTTGCCGCGTCAGGCCCTTCCTCCGCCGACAAGGGCAAGGGCGCGCATACGGGCTTTGAAACGACGATGAACTTTACGTTGCCGTCGGATTTTTTGGATGATAATGTCCTAGACGGGACGAAACTATTCCCTCACTTGGGAAAGTATCAGCTCTCTTCTTTCAGAGAGTGTTTTGACGGAGTTTCTCTCGAGGATACTGAGGCCCATGTTGTTGGACTAGCGTTCATGGTAAGTCTATCTTTCAAGACTTTTGTTTATCTGTTGTCGACGTTGTATTCTTTGCTAATATGTTTTCATATGTCTTCAGATGTTTCAGTCGTCTTTGGCGTTGTACGCTAAATCGACAAAGATAGAAGGCTTAGTGGCTTCTGCCGTCGAGAAAGAAGATGCGGCGTTAGAAAGGGAAAGGTCCACTTTAGAACGTGAAGAGGCGGCATCGGTGAAAATCGACGATGTCTTGAACGAGCTGGAGTCTCTTAACCACGCAAAGGATGATATGAACTCGCGTCTAAAGGAGTCCCTGTTTGTGATGCACAATCAAAGGGAGAAACTGGAGGGGATGAAGGAATCCCTGGTTATGAAGAGGAAAGAAGTTGAGGATTCTCAATCTAAAGTCGTGGATTTAGAGAAGGAGTTCGAGGAGTCGAAGGATGAGAATAAGTCCATCTTTTCCTTCGCTCGACTCACTGCTCGAGCGGCTATCATACGAAATCACTTGCTAGGCAAGAATCATGCGGCCTCAGCGTCGGACGAGTTGGCTATGTTCTTCAAAGATGTCGGGACCGAGAGAGAGCTCGACTCGGATGATGAGAAGGAGGTCGAGGAGGAGGAGGAGGGTTTCCAGGGCGACGTGTCAGGCAAAGATGCGACCGACGTCCCTCCCCAACCCTAGAAAGATATCTTCGTTTATTTATGTTTCTTTGTTGCTCGATCGTTGGTGGTCGAGCTGTTTGTAAATGACAGTTTATTCGATGAATGGAACTTGGGCTTCTTTTGAACTTGCGCTTTATAAAATATCACATCGACTGTCAAATTCATAAAAAATATACAAGGAATCATGCGACTTAGACATCTATTGTAACACAATAACTGGAACGTAAGCCAATAGACTTTCAAATCGTGTATATAAAAATAAGCACATGCGACTAAAGCATACATTCGGAGTATGAAAATTTTTTCTAAGTCAAGAAACTTAGATCATGAGATCGCTAGACCTCGCAATCGTACGACTAAGTCGTGCGATTAATTCGAATCGTGTGCCCTGTAGAAGGATGATCAAGTCATAGACCTGATCGTTTATGTCGTGTGACCTTGCGAAACTAGAGTCGTTTGATTATTGTCGTGCGATTCTGCGGAATAAACAATGTCAGAGGCTGTTCGTTGGCTAACCAACGACCCTCCGATGCTTAAGTCAGTAACCGTCGTTGTTAAAAAATCGTATGAAAAAATAGAAAAAAGTTTAGAAGACGTACCTTTTCTGACGCGTCGTGCCCAACTACGTGGGACCTCTTGATTATTGCTACCATCTTGCCCCCTTGTGGCGATTTTAAGATGATACACTAAATGTCGTCGTGAATCGCCACAATAGAAGGTCTATTTTCGCGGCTTCAGGGTGGTTTTATAGCAATCACGAGCGACTTTCGGCTCACTTTTTATCTCCTGGATTCCCCACGGCGTAGGGAACTTCAGAGTCTGATTATAGGCCGACGCACAGTCGATGACGCTGAACTTGGTCTGCTTGTTGATTCCTCCGGCGTAGACTAGCAAGATGATATCTCCATAGGTACTCGTTGCTTCTCCATTGAAACCAACCAGAGTCGTCGAACGTCGGGTGATTTCCGAACGGTCGATTCCCATGGCCTTGATGGTGTCAAAGAAAATGACGTTCGCTGAACTTCCCCCATCGACCAAGACTCGTCGAGTTAAACAATTACCAACCGTGAGTTGAATGATCAACCCGTCATGATGTTTCTGATATGAGTCGCCGAGGTCATCTTGGTCGAATACGATCTTCATAGCTTCCAACTCCAAATCTCCTTTAGGCCTTGATGAACGCGGAATAGGCCGATCGTCAGGCGCTCGACTGGCGTGACGTTTGGCCGCGGAGTACGTCAGACCACATACGTCGGAACCACTAGTGATACAATTGACGACTTTCGCATGCTCGGGTGTTGACGATCGATGGTCGCTAGTTGGAGTAACGACGTCATCGATGATATCTTTGAGATTTCCTTTCGGGACATGATACGCTAGTTCCTTTTTGAGAGCTATGCAATCATCCGTCACATGACCATGGTCGACATGAAAGTCACACCATTTAGATTTGTCTTTCTTAGTGTCGTCCTGATCGGACATCTTTGGCCATCGAATAGTCGACTGGGCGGTTTTCAGAGCATCGACCAAATCTTTAGTGGATCCTTTGAATCCATAAGAGGATATCTTGGGGTACTGAGAAAAATTGGTCGCGGTCTTGGCTTCCGCTTTCGTCTTAAATCGGACGTTCGAGATCTGGCGCACGGGCTCTATTTTGGAAATTGCTTTTGTCTTGAACTCGGGATTTTTCACACCTAACGACCTTTTGTCGTCGGTATGCTTGCGACGAAAGGCAGCGTCGTCCTCTACCCTCATGTACGCTAGGGTTCGAGCTCGGACGTCTTCAAAATTTTCCGGAGGATACATGGTCAGGTCAGTGTATAAACCTGAGCTGTCGTCCAGACCACGCTTATAAGCTTCAATTGCAGTCTTGACGTCACAATTGTGAATGCTGATCATCTCCGCATTGAATCGATTGAAATAACTGCGGATAGACTCACTGGTCTTCTGCACGACGTAATACAGGTCACTGGTGTGCTTCTCCATCATGCGACTGCTGACGAATTGCTGGGAGAATTGGTTGACCAATTCAGCGAACGACCCGGTGGACTTGGGTTTGAGATTGATCAACCATTGGAGAGCAGGACCGGTGAGAGTCGCACCGAAGCTTTTGCACATACAGACCTCCTGATACATGTGTGGGATTAAGATCGTCCACATGAGCTCCTTATACTGGGCGACGTGCTCTGTTGGATCGGTCACCCCCGAATACTTGGGCGTAAAGGCGGGGACGTTGTACTTCTTCGGGACCTCGACAGTCGCGATCTCGTCGATGAAGGGTGACGCCTGAAATCCTGATCGAGGTTCGACATCAATGGGCACGGCTGCCCCAGGTAGCTTGGCGAGTAAAGATAGAACGTGCTCGTTCTGATCTTCTAGCATTTTCAATCGCTGGGCGACGGGGTCATTGGGGTCGAGATTTGCCCCTGTTTGCGGATTGATTCCTGAACTGGTGCCATTGCCATGCGACGAGCCATTGGCGTCTCCGTTGAAAGGAACAAAATACGGCTGCGACCCATTCTGAAACGGCTGTGACCCATTCTAAAATGGCTGCGATCCATTCTGAAATGGCTGCGATCCATTCTGCATGGGTGGTGGCCTTATATGCTGAGGAGGAACCGTCCCGAACTGGGTATTTAGGTTGAACGGCCCTGGTTGCTGGTTCTGCATGTACGGACCTGGATGTTGGTTCTGAGCGAACGTACCTGATCCATAACCTGGATTATGCGCGAATGGTCGAGGACCATTCTGACCGAACGATCCTTGGCCTGGATTCTGAACGAATGGCCCAGGACCATTCTGAGGTCCAGAGGGATTCCTTAACCGTGCGATCTCCTCACCTGCTCTGCGACTTTGCTCTGCCATGGCGTTGATTTGATTTCGAGTGACTTCAAGCTCCTGGTACATCTGGGCAATGACATGCTGCTGATTTCCAGGGGCTACCATTTTCCTGAAACAGAGAACAAAGAAAACTCCAAGAAACCGTTAGTAAAACGCACGTTTGTCGAAGATTTTCTCTAGATGAGGTCCCACGGATGGCGCCAAACTGTTAATGCCAAAAATCGCACCAAAGGGACAACTTAAGGTCGATGTGGACTTTAACAACTAAAGAAAGGAATCGTTCGACAAAGGCGTGCGACAAAGACAAAATTGTAAATGAGACAGAGGATTTGATGACGCAGGAAAAACCTCAACGAGGAAAAAACCAGCGAACGACAGTGGATGTCGTCGCTGCACTATGGTCGCCAATTAGGGGCGATGTCCTTGGTGTTCCGGGTGTCGATCGTACAGAGATTACAATACAAATGAACGGAAAGACTTCGAAATGTAAAATACAAGTGTTTGAAATGTAAAAACAGTGTGCGTCGTGTGTGAAAACAATGTGTAAACTGTTGGTCGAGAGTGAAAGTCGTGCGTCGGGAGCGATTCTTCGAGTGAGAGTTCTTTGCTTGTAGTGTTCTTCTGAGCTGGGATGCTTATCTTCTATTGGTCGATGTTCGGTGTTCGGTGTCCAGTGTTCGGTGTTCGGTGTTTCCTCCCTGGAACTGAAGTTTAACTTGATCTTTTATAACCTTCGGGTGCTTTGATTAGCTCATTGATTGCTTTGATAACAGCCATAACGGTCGCCAGTTGTAATTCTTCATAATTGCTCTTCGTCGGTTATGACCGTTGCCCATTAATGACTTTGACTCTTGCATTAATCATTGAACAAACGTAACAGTCGTATATTGAGTTAGTCAAGGTCGTACGGTCTTGTGCGACGGTCGTGCAGAACGGGCGACGTCGAGGTCGAGTGTCGTGAGGAACTCTCGACTTACCTTTTAGGAGGGACGACGGAGGTTTTTTGGGTCTTTGTCGGGGCCTTATCTTAATACAAGATATAGTTCATAACATGTGTCTTACATTTTCTGGTCGTGGTCGAGACCTGTGAAATTTTGCCCAAACAATATATATATATATATATAGGGTCAAGTTATTTTATTAACCAAAATTTTGGTATTAACCTTGTTAACCCTATTTCATCCCTTGATTATCTAGATCAATGGTTGAGATTAAATGATCATTAAACCCCTAAAAATAAATGTTGATTTTTTATTGATGGTATGTGAACCATCATGAGAGGGGCAAAATAGGAAAATATATTGTGTGTATATTTTCTGGTAATTACTTCTCTCATTTAATGAATTACTCCTATCATTTAATGCTTCACCTCCAATTGTAAAACGGAAAACACACAAACACACAACCCGGCGATTAATGGCAGAATCGTAACGGACGACTGATTCTTTGACACCAGCAACCGGTTACACAGAGAAATCGAGGTAGGGAAATCCGGTGAAAGAATCTCAACACAAGAATGGATGATTTTTTATTGATGTTAATGCCACTTTCCTGGTTTATATTCTTAAAAACATGCTTAGATGCAAGGTAAACTATGATGCTTTAAAATTTATAAATCTAAACATTAACATAAATCATAACAGTTAACATAAGTGAACACGAACACAACTGTGCATTTCACATACTTATGTGCACACAAAAGGAACACAACTCTGCTTTTCACATAGTTGTGCACACATGATTGGAACACAGGGTTTCACTCTCAGCTTTGTATCCAGGAAACATGTTTATTAATGTTCACACAGGTTCTCTGATGTGCACTAAATAGGTGGATTTTACAGATATTAAGATCACAAGGTTTCAACATCAGTTTCATTGAGGTTCACACAGTTTCTCCGATGTGCACTAAATATTGTCAACCTACATCACCACATTTCGCTGTTTGAGCACAAAAAAAATTCAGCTTTATGCACAGTTGTGATTTACACATCAGTTTTGTGCAACTCACACTTGTGCACATTAAAACCATAACAGTTTCACTGTTCATATTTTTTATGTTCAAATTTTTTTGTTCAGGTGCACAACGAATGATAAGATACATCTTAACAGGTCCTGTTGAGCACAAAAAATGCTAATAAAGAATATGTAATCATGTGAGCACTGTTAACACAGCCGTGTTTTTGCACAAAAAAACTTAATACATATGATATTTACATCTGAACAACGATGAGCACAGCTGTGTTTTCAACATAACCAATTTCAGTCTGTGTTAATAGTATTCATGCATCTTTAGGGTGCATGTATATTCATATATTAAGCAAAAAAGGCAGATTTCGTGCAAAATCAATATTCATATATTAACCCTCCAAAAAGGGTCTGTTCATAACATGATTAAAGATGGAGCTTAATACACGCCTTACACCCGGACCGTTTTACATTCGAATTGCGTTGTCGCCTATTTCCTGGACGACTATTTAGAGAATCAAAATCTTTTTTCTTTGGAATTCCCTCCTTACTACATACGAACCATCGGGTTTGAATTTCACCATGCTTATTTGTCTTCTTCACGTTTACGCGAACATCGAAGCCTGCCATGTCTGCGTACTTTTTGTACATCACTTCTGCTTCTCGTAATGAGGTAAAAGTTGCATTTACCCTTGGTTTCAATTCCTCCACCACGCAAGGGATAAAAAACTTGGTCCCGTCCGAAGACTCGACAAGATCGTACCGTATCTCGTCATCTGAAAAAAAAAAACATCATTAAGATCACCTTAATAATAAATACCATGGTTAATTAAAAAAAAATTCGAAAGACAAGCATATCAATACCATTAACAAGGAAAAACAGAATACAAAACCAAAACACAACCAAAACACCAAAGGATTGCAAGGAGCAAACTAAACAGAGAGCAACCAAAACGGAACCAACGACCAAAAAACTACGACACAAGCCGCGAACCGCAACAGCAGAGACTAAACAACAGCTATGAACCAGTAGATTACAGCTGCAGTCGAAACCACCAAACAGCAGCAGCATCCGAACAGCAGCTTAATGCTGCCAAAACAACAGCTTAATGCTTCCAAACAACAGCTTAATTCTGCCAAACAACACCTTAATGCTGCCAAACAGAATCTTAAAGCTGCCAAACAGCAGCTTAATGGTGCCAAACAGCAGCTTCATGCTGTTTAAGTATATACCTTATTAAAAAGGATAAATACCAAGGAGGAATTAACAAATACGGACAGAATATCGATCCAAAAAAAACATACGTAATGTTGGAATTAACCTTAACTTCTCGTTAATTAAGGCAAAGAATTGGAGGAGTAAAAATCCGTAATCATCTCCAGATCTCCTAAATGTGTTATAATTATCCCATCAATCAATTGATTTGGTAAAACCTATATCTAAGTTCCAATATCTAATTAATTAAGTGTTAGTTTAGTGCACATTGGTGAAGCCGTGTGAAACTCAATGAAACTGATGCTGAAACCTTGTGATCTTAATATCTGTGTAATCCACATATGTGTGGGTTGAATGTGAATAAATCACCTTGAAACACATCTTTTTGTGCACCATGTAAGTTTCTGTTTTAACTTCATTCCAATATGGTTTAGCTGTGTAAATCGCATATACGTTTATGTTCTTTAACTTCATTCCACCATGTTTTAGTTGTGTGAAGCACATATTTCTGTGCACAGAGCTGAAGCTGAAACCATGTTTCACCTATCGTGTGTGCACAAAGCTGTAGCTGAAACCTATATATCAGTTCCAATATCTAATTAATTAATGGCTAGTTTTTTATATAATTCAATTCATCCTAATGGTTTTAGGTAGGTAGGGGTGGAAGTAGTATGGGATTTGTTTTCGGTTTAGTTTCTTTTTGTTTTATATTTGCTAATGGGTGAAAATTTCACATCCCAATGATGCATGATGACCAAAACGCAATGTTGATGAAGAAAAGCCAATGGGTGAAAATTTCACACGTGTGTTCATATAGTAGTCGCATGATTTTGGTGTATACCTTATTTAAAAAAACAAAATCGAAGGAGTAGATAACAAAAGAAACGGTAGACTATTATAGGTAGGCATGAACATTACACAAACCAATTTGTTAGTAGATGAACATTTCAGAAATACGCCATGAATTTTCAGAAATTGGCGCTTTGGGATGAAGATATGCATGATTGGTTTTGGAGATGTTCATGCCTTGGAATAATCCGTGAACATTAATGAAACACGAGTCATGTAACAAGGAGAACATGAACATGAAGTAATACGGTACGTTTAGATTACGTTCTTAATATTCATGAATGTACACAATTGATGAGCCTCAATAAACAACTAATATATCAAAAATACTAACCGTTCAAGGCTTTTTCATTTGATTCGCATGTTTCATCGGTGCTCGTATTATCGTTTTGCGTCGCATCTTCCTCTTGGGAGTTGAGTTGTGTTTCAACATCTAATCCATTAGATGAAATAACAGTAGAATCGGGATGAATGTTAGTATGGTCTTGAGGGAAATCCATCTTCAAAGCCACGAACTTTGATGAACGATAGAAAATTCAAAACACCAAAGCTATTTTGAATAAAATAAGAATTCCTAATTCAAATTCGTAACTCCCAATTAATTATTAAAATTTGTAATTCCAAACTAAAAACTATAAAAAATCCATTTATAAAATTCCAAGTATACCTTGAGCATTAATTAGTATATTACTAACAACCAACTTAAAAGAATAGTTCTCATTGGTGGAAAAGGGTTAACAAAGTTAACACCTTTTGTATGATTAACATAATAACTTGACTCTATATATATATATATATATATATAGAGAGAGAGAGAGAGAGAGAGAGAGGAAGGTTCACGTGAGGAGCGTACCAAAACGTGAGAAGCGTGAGGAGCATTCTCAGCCACTAATTAAGCATTTCTTAAACACGCGACTTTTCCACCCATGTTCGACCATATTTGATTTCTAATTTGAAACTTACACTTTCAACCCCTATAATTAGTTACTAATTTTACTTTATATCTTTTACTTTTTTAATTTTAATTTTACATCTTCATCATATTAACACATATAATCGTTTATTAACTAAAATACGTTAAAAAAATACGTTTTAATTTTAACAAGTTACACCATTGTAATCGTATCTTCGATACATTCGAAATGAACCTAATATTGAATATTTTTTGATTTAATTATTTTATTATATATCATATATACTACATAAAAATATTTGCATTATTTAATTTCTTCGCTCTAATCATTCCATCCATATAATCAAATTTGGTGTTGATCGAAATTCTTTTGCATTTACGCAATTAACAACTTTAAAATAGTTTGCTAAAAATTATCCTTTTATTTACAATTTCTTAGATTTTTTTTAACTATTTAAAATCGTCGTTTTATATAAATTTTGATTGATATTTAGTTGACAAGAGGTGAGTTCATATGAGAACGCTAACTATTTAAGAAAACAACCGCTATGTATAAAATCATATATGATTCATGTACAAAATCATATATGATTACGCGACTTTTCCCTCCACTTTAAGTCGCAACCAAAGTCGCGACTTAAAACAAAATTATATATGATTAATAACTAAGTGATATCAGATTGTAAAACAATATCATATACGATCACATATGATTTACTAAAACAAAATCACATATGATTAATAACTAAGTGATATCATATAGTAAAACAAGATATGATCACACATGATTTACTAAAACAAAATCACATATGATTAATAACTAAGTGATATCAGATTGTAAAACAAGATCATCTATGATCACATATGATTTACTAAAACAAAATCACATATGATTAATAATTAAGTGATATCAGATTGTAAAACAAGATCATATATAACAGTCTTATAGATCACATATGATTTACCAACTAAAATAAAATCACATGTGATTAATAACTAAGTGATATCAGAATGTAAAACAAGATCGTATATGATTAATAACTTGTGATATCAGATAACAGTCTTATAGATCACATATGATTTACTATTTTTTCCTAATCATATATGATTTGATAGGTGTTCCTAACAAAAATCTCATCAAAACTATAAGGGTATGAATTGTAAATATTAAAAATATTTTTATGTAGTATATATGATATATATTAAAATAAATAAATCAAAAAATATTCAATGTTGAGCTCATTACGAACGTATCGAAGAGACGAGTACAATGGTGTAACTTGTTAAAATTAAAACGTACATTTTTAACGTATTTTAGTTAATAAACGATTATATGTGTTAAATGTAAAATTAAAATTAAGAAAGTAAAATGTATAAAGTAAAGTTAGTAAATAAGTATAGGGGTTGAAAGTGTAAATTTCAAATTATAAATCAATATTGAACCGAAATGTGGCGCGTGAAATGTGGCGCAAGTGGTGGAAACTATTAATGGTTGAGAATGCTCCTCGCGTTCTCTTAAATATGTAAGCTCCTCGTTTGAACCCACCTCTCTCTCTCTCTCTCTCTCTCTCTCTCTCTCTCTCTATATATATATATATATATATATATATATATATATATATATATATATATATATATATATATATATATATATTCATAAGTTGATTTGGACTAGATTCCAAATCACTTAATTGGTAGAGCTAGCTCACATGAAGCTAATGGCCTCAAAATTAATGCACCAAAAACACGAAATTGAAACAAAATTCCATAATATTTAAAAATACATATTAATTAAATTAATCGTAAGGCCAAATGAGGTGATCGTTGGAAATTCCTACATGAATACTATAACTTTGTAGTTTATCTAGACTTCAAATTCTAACTCTAATAAGTGACTCAAAATTCATATAAATTCTATAATAATTAAGTAGACCATAACTCCAATCAGTGTGAACAACTAAATCAACTTCTAGGCATGAGAAATTGGTGGATCTATGGAAGGTTATTGTGCTATATATAAGCTACTGTTCAGGGTTTGGACTCTATGCTTTCACCCTTGTACTACACTTATGTAACTTAAGTCCAATTCGATCCTAAAGGTTATCAAGACTTATTTTAAGGACCATATATAGATAGGCATAGAATATTCCTTAACATGTGTATGTGTGATAGTATATATTTCAATTCATGAACCATATTTGGGAACGAGTCAATTTTTAAGATAGTATTAGTCTTAATCATCAGATTTATAAATAATACAAACATTCTTCCGGTCAACTCAGTAAACAATTAGAATAGTTTGCCACAAAAGCAGTCTAAGTGTTATAAAACTCAATCTATCAGATATATGTAATAAAGTTAGAAATTTGGTGTCTCAAGAATATTCACACTCAAGAATAATTCGCAAGACGAGAAATGAGCAATTTAAATCTTGAGTTCCAAAAATGATTTCTTTAAATGCAAACCACCCATTTTTCAACACACAAAAATCCCGTGACGAAAGCTCCAATATAAAACGATTCTCAAAAAATGGACTCAACCCAAACTCACTTGAAAAGTGAACCAGTATTTGATTTCCAAAATCATAAAAAAAACATGAATAAATATAATACGTAACCGAAAACATGGATAAAATAAATACCCAAACAGCACCTTTCGGAGACGGGGGAGACCCGATTCCATTGTATGTGGCGGAACACAAAGTTAAGCCGCATAACTATGTTATTGAACTACACCTCAAATCGTGACTCTATTGTCTGCTTTAATAAGCTCCAACTCGAGTCGGACTTTATTGCCTGCTATAAAAGCTACACCTCAAGTCCCACGCCTAGCAACGGGTGGAACCACCATATTCTTTATTGCTTGTTGTGCCCAGCTACACCTCAAGGATACACGATCTTATTGCCTGTTAATTCTCTAGTAAGTTACACCTCAAGGTTTCTATGAAATCTTTATTGCCTACTTACTAGCATTCAAGATTTGGAGTCTCGGCTCCTTACTTGATAACCCAAGATGTCTAACTCTCGTGCACAAGTGTTAGAACATCACAATAAACCAAAATCCCGGAGTACAACCCAATATGGTTCCTCTCCACAACGCCGAGACACAAAATGTCGAGACGGCGTACATCCCAAAGTGAGAATGCCAAGACTTTCCACCATGCAAATATGACCGACTCATATGCCTATGGATCCAATGCATTACGGTCTAATAGTACACGACTCCACTTGAATGACATACACACTCAAAATATGTACCCTTCAAATAAAATGCAATAAATGCAACTGACGGCCAAAGCTCCATATTCAAATGTTAAAATCCGGACAAATGTCCTCAAGGCTCATTTAAAGTTAAAACCGAGCAAAATGCTCAAAACCCCTTTAGGCCGATAAACAACGGTCCTCATAATATAAAATGCGTTTAAAGATCACTTAGATAAACGTATACCACTAAATCATTATTAACCCGAAACTCGTCACGAGAACCAATGGGTTCCCAAATGGACTCTTACTCTTATAATTTCTCAAAATGATTCATGACACGAATGGTTTATAAAATCAATTATGCCAACATGTTTAAACCATTGAATAAGCTCCATTGGAGCAATAAATCATTTAAGGGCATATTTATGATTCCTACACATCAAAATATACGAAAATCTCAAATATGGTTGTTTTACAAGGTTTATAAAGTTAAACACTTTATGTAGTCAAAAGCCACCAAATAACTCAACAAATGATAATTTCATTTAATCACATAAATACTTGGAAAAGAACATTTTTGGCATGTATAACGTTTTCACAAATCAACTTGAACTCACCTTGCTAGATTTAGGCTGAATCTAGATTTTCCCCAAACTTGAGCTTCTTTGAAGAAACTTGAATCCTCAAGCCCAATCTTCCAAAAACCTAGATCCATAGGTTTCCAACCATAAATATTCACATATAACCATAAAGAATCATTCCCAAAACATTTTTACATCAAGATCTCAACTTATACCAAAACCCTAATTTCCATAGATGAAGATAAGAGAAGATTACCTTAACCACAAGTTGAATCCACCAACCAAAGCACCTATAGATCACCAACGAAACACCACAAGCTCCAACTCTTCAAAATGGACAAAAGTTGGATGAAACAGTAGAAAGCTTTGGGTGAAGAAGATAAAGTGAAAGGGTTTCAAGATTTGTTTTCCCAAAACATGGTAGATGAAGAAATCACTTGAAAATCTTGAATCTTGTGGCTAAATTGCTCAAAATCAACATTGGGGCTTTGGTTTTCGGTTTGGGAGAGAAAGGGATGAAGGGGAGAAGTGGGAAATGAAAAATGGGGTTGAAAGAGTGAAAATCGTGTTTTTATGCTCCAGGTGCCCGGCGGCTAAAGTGACGTGCAAGAGTGACACAAATGTCACTTTCGCTGGGCACTCTCGTCGGGGTCTCATAGATCTCGGTACAAAACCGGCAAGAGTGACATGCGAGAGTGACACAAGTGTCACTTTCGCTGGTCACTTTAGCCGAGGTCATACCGAAAGTTGTTTTGGCCATAACTTCTTCGTTTTTGCTCCGTTTTTGCTCCGGAAAGGACCGCGGGGTTCGTATTTGAATTTCCCACCCAACAAGACTATAAAATCTAGGATTTAATCCAAAATCCTATTTTTCATATTTATCTTAAAATGTCGATACCTTCCAAATGTCGGGGAGTTACAATCCTCCCAACCTTAAAAGAGTTTTCTTCCTCGAAATCTGGTTCCCCTACACCCCAAGGTTACTGAACTCAACACTTGTCATGTTCCCTCAGTTTCCAACTGAAATTCGAGTTTCATTCTTGTGTCGGTTAACTTTGGCCATAGATTTCTTTCAAACATCGATGCCAAGAGACTTTAACTTCTCACACTACACCCAAACATAGAGGAGAAACATCCGAACAAACGTTTAACTTGCTAGAGTAGCTTCAATCTGTAAGACTTCGGTTGCCTCCCAACCTTAGGTGATCCATACTTCCCTAACGGTGGATCCCGACTTTCAGTTACTCCATGTCTCCACACTCTAAAACGTTTTCTCCAATCAATCCATGGTGTGATCACTACCGAAATCAACAAATTCTCCCAAATCCAACAGTTTCCGCTGTTGAACTGTCACTTCACTCTAACGAGCACTGTCAGACTCCAAAACAGACGGTCGTCCCTGACCCACCGATTATACGACTCCAAGAATACATCCACTTACCAATAATCCAATCAACAGATTCTTTTACTATTCGAGGAAGGTCATCCCACTAAATCTACTTGCCACAATCGAACTTCTTAAGATCACTACAACCGATATCACTATCCTTTAAAATTTGGGCTACAACCGTCCAAATACACTAACGATTCTTGACCTCGAAACCCAAAAGTTGACACTGATAACGCCACTTTTTGGCGTTATTTTCAGTTCTCAAACCAACGAGATTGGCTTGTATTCAAGTAAAAAGGCGTGTATTTTACGGTTTATCTAGTGAACTATGCAGGTTAGCTAAAAGGCGACATTTCTAGAGAAAGAAGCTAAAAAGAGCCCAAAACGAGTCAAAACGAAGCCTAACGGGAGCCCAAAAGCCAAGCCCAAGACTCGCGACCGAACCAGGACCCGACCCGCGAACCAGAAATCGACCCACACAGCAAAAAGCATACGCGCGACTTAGCCCGCGACTTGCAAGTCGCGTGGCAAGTCGCGTAAGTCACTGTTTGTCGAAAATCAGCTTTATTTTCCGGGGTTTAGGTCATTATTCGATATCATTCTTACGGCAGACGATCGGGGGCAGTTCAGGGGCGACTTTGAGCGATTTTTCGGAGTCCTCGAAGCCACGTTAGAGAACCGATCACGGATACATTCATCACGGAACGTAGAGACGAACAGGAGAAGAGGGAGTTTTCATCACTTGTTATCACGATTTCATCTTTCGCATTTGATCATGTTTCCATACACTTTTGCATCCTTTTCTCTTATGTTTGAATCCACCACCGACATGAACTAACCGGTTCATGTTTGGGGTTAGAATGAATGTGGTTTAAACTTGTAAACAGATGACTTGAAACCTTTTTCAGTTTTTCTCTTTAATGAATGAATGCAATTTTGTGTTTAATGCTTTTGTGAGATTAGCTACCTTACAATTGTCTTATTGTTTTCAATTAATGTTCGAGAGAAGTAATTGAGAAATAGAATTAGAAATTGCATGTTTAAGGTAAGAAAGGATAGAGATATACCGAGTAAATCTTAGTCCCGTTTGAATCTTAAGCTTAATGCGTTTTGAACCCTATATGTTGAGATCGAAAGATAAAACTATTGTTTTCAAAATAGAAATCACGGTTGTTTGAAAAAGGAACTGTGCTTTGCAAATAAAATCGGTGTAACTCGAGAGAGAACAACGATTAGATAAAGATTGGGCATTCATTGATAGGAATAACTGGTAGTTGAGTTGAGTCAGACGTTTGTATGTGAGAACCGTTGGATTTCCAACCCTCAACTTTTCTCTCTATCAAAGTCTTCAAAGCTGTTCTGTTTGTCTTGTGTTTGATTTGATTTTATTTAGTGCAATTAAGTAGTCTAAAACCAATCTCTTAATTTGATAGTTCAGTTAATAGAGCTTATAGTAATTGTGATACTTAGTTCCTAGTTCCCCGTGATTCGATACTCGTACTTTCTCAAGTACTATTACTTGACTTCGACCCATACACTTGCGGTAAGATTCGCGGGGTGTCAAAACCCCGCGTCAAGTTTTTGGCGCCGTTGCCGGGGAACTAGTTGTAGCTAATAGCACTACCATCTATACGCACTATTAGATTGGGCATTTTCTTTTCTTGTTATTTTTCCATCACTTTCAGTTTTCGGATTATTGACTTTACTGTCTTCTTTTCAGGTACCACTTGGTTTATGCCAAGGACGACCCGAGGAAACGAGATCGAACAATTTGATCCGGAGATCGAAAGAACCCCTCGTTGGCTGCGTAAGGAAGCGAAAGCCAAAAGGAATCTGAAATTCGAGATGTCCGACGACGAGAGACCACCTCCGCGCAATGATCCTCCACCTCGCCGCAACAATCCACCACCACCTCCGGAAAGAGTTCCGATGCGGTCATTTGCCGATTCTAATGTGGCGGCCGCACGGATAGGCATTCAACCACCTACCACTGCGGCTAACTATTTCGAGATAAAGCCGAGCACCATCGTAATGGTGCAGCAAAATCAATATGGAGGAGCACCGACCGAAGATCCTCACGCTCATCTCCGGGCTTTCGAGCGCATTTGTAGCACCTTCAAGATCAACGGGATGGAGGAGAATGCAATCAAACTGAGGCTGTTCAGTTTTTCATTAAAAGGTCGAGCTGAAATATGGATAGAAGGCCTATCGTCAGATCAGATCACTACTTGGGCCCAGTTGAAAGCAGCCTTCCTCCAAAAGTTTTTCCCACCGAGCAGAACCGCCCAACTAATGGCGGAGATCACCCATTTTTCTCAATGGGATCTGGAAACGTTATATGAGGCTTGGGAGCGTTATAAGGACATGATCAAGAAGTGTCCTCATCATGGGCTACAGGGCTGGGTCATCATCCAGACCTTCTTCAGTGGACTTCACCCGCAATTTAAGAACGACATCACGGCTGTCGCGGGTGGAGCACTAATAGACAAGTCGTATGAGGAAGCGTGCGAGCTGATTGAGAACTTGGCCGAACATAGTTTCTCCACTTCGAGATCAGCGGTAAGACGAGTTGCAAGTGTCCAAGAGAGTAATGAGCTGAATGAACTGAAAGCTCAACTGGCATTCATCACAAATCAAATGAATAGAGGAATTCCGGAAGCACCCGAGCAAATCCAGTATATGCAAAACCGGAATCATCAGCCGAGAAACGACCCATTCTCCAACACGTATAACGAAGGGTGGAAAAAGCACCCAAATTTCTCGTGGAGTCAACCCGGTCAACAGCCAGGTAATTTTTCTAACTCTTCAAATCCTTCTAATGCTAATAATGCTTATCGTCCTCCATGTTTTAATCAAAGAAACGAAGGACCAACCGAAGAGAAGAAACCGGGGCTGGAGGAGATGATGATGAAGTTCATGTCGAAAATGGACAACACGGTTGGAGAGCTAGCAAGCACTGTGAACACGGTGAAAACCGCAACTGATCAGAATACAGCTGCAATCAAGATCCTCGAGAGGCAAGTAGGGCAGCTCTCCGAGGTCCTACAAAACCGACCACTTGGCACATTTCCAAGCATGGCCGAAAAGAGGAACCAAGAGAATTGTAATGCCATCTATCTGAGAGATGGCAAGGAGCTGAATGAGGAGCCAGCAAAGGAAGCCGAGAATGATGTGGTGATCATTGACATGGATGCATTAGAGGCTGATGAAGAGCGTATGAGGAAAGAGAAGCCGAAGGAGAAAGAAGTGACACCACCGGTCAAGCCGGCAGTACCGAGAGTACCTTACCCGAGCAGGCTGAAAGCAAAAAAGGATTAGGTCAATTTTTCTAAATTTATTGAAGTATTTAAAAAGCTAACGATCAATATCCCTTTTGCAGATGCTCTCACCCAAATGCCCTCTTACATGAAATTCATGAAAGAGATCCTTTCCAAAAAGAGGGCGATCGATCATCAATCCACAGTTACACTCACTGAAGAGTGTAGTGCCATCTTCCAGAATAAGCTTCCCCAGAAGCTCAAAGACCCAGGGAGTTTTTCAATCCCTATTCAAATTGGGGATCTTAGTTTTAATAAAGTGTTATGTGATTTAGGGGCGAGTATTAATTTAATGCCGTTATCTGTTTTCAGGAAACTCGGATTGGGAGAGGTGAGCCCAACGTTCATGACGCTCAAGCTTGCGGATCGGTCAATAAGATACCCATACGGAGTCGTTGAAGACGTACTCATCAAGGTCGGTAAGTTTTACTTTCCAGTCGACTTCGTGGTGATCGATATAGACGAAGATGAAGAGGTCCCGTTGATTTTGGGACGATCATTCTTAGCCACGAGCCGAGCTTTGATTGATATGGAAGAGGGTGAGATCACGTTCAGAGTTGGCGGTGAGAACGTGAGGTTTAAGTTGCTGGAAAGAAGAAGTGGTGAAAGAGAGGAAGGAGTAGAGAAGTCCGCGAAGAACCGTAAGTGTGGACGGTACAATTCTGCGGATACGGAGCCAAGTTGAAACCGCACAGTCGTGCCACGACTTTAAATATGGCGCTGGGTGGGAGGCAACCCACCAAGGTTTGCTTTCTTTTAATTTTTGTTAGTTAAGTGTGTTTTTATTTCCGAAAAACAAAAAAAAATCAAAAAATCGAAAAAAGCCAAAAATATTTTGAAACAGGGACATACGCGGCTTTACACGCGGTTTATATACCGCGCAGCAAGCCGCGGGACCCTCTGTTGGTTTTCTGAAACAGTAGGTTACGCGGTTTGCCACGCGACTTGCAAGTTGCGAGCTAAACCGCGTAAGTCCCTGTTGCTTCGTTTTGTTTTTCGTGAAGTTTTTATTCCTTCCTTGCTTTGTATGTTTCTTTCCCAACATTTTTTCCCTTGTGCTTTGTTTTTCTTTGTTTTGTTTTGCATGTTCTCCCCGTCTCCTCTGATTGATGCTCAACCAGTCAAGAATCCTCCGGCCGGGCAAAACAGGTATGTTCTAAATCTTTATGTTAATGAGTGGTGTATGATGTTTGTTTCAGTATTAGTTAAACGAGAGGCAACAAACCTAAGTTCCACTTAGGTTTGGGGTGCCTTATCTTTTTCACATCTACACACTCAATTCTTTAAACCCTGTGTAAACCTCGGTTTCACCGAGGTTTGGGGTTGGCTTTTATTGGCAAACCTAGGCCACGACCTAGGTTTGGGGTGCCATTTTAGAAAGTTGGGATTTCTTTTTGCTTGCTATGTAATGCCTTGCCCGTCCTTTTGATAACTGTAATAACTGCACAATGATTGAGTCGCATCACCTACGACTTTGCTTGCACATTGGGGACAATGTGTGGGTAAGGTTTGGGGTTGCCCAATCGGGCCCAAGCTCATGCACGTAGATTTCCTACATTTCTGAGTATTTAGATCACATTAGCCAAAAAAATTTGTTTTGAATGATTGAGACCAACCATTGTGGGAAGAATCTTATGATAGTGACGTGACCGTTAGGGAAGGACCGGGAAAGGGCATAACTAGGGACATTAGTGGAGACCACCCGATAGTGAGATTTTGAGCCTAAAAGACATTTTTCATTTCGAGGGATTCATACACTTAATTATTATACACTTTTTGAATTCCTTGTCGTGAATGTAGAATGATCTCGCTACATTATTGTATTGAGTAGCAAAGACGAACATCGGGATATTAGATAAGGGTAAAGTAGACCATATCATGTAGACCTTCAGATATGATTCCAGGCATCTAGTTTTTGTTAAACCATTTTTAGCTAGCGTTACCTTTTACCCTTTTGTGTGTACCCATAACCCCCTTTGCAGCCAAACACGCACCTTAATTCTTTCTAAACCCACCATTATACCTTGAGCCAAAAGCCTTAGCCAACCCTTATCCGAAAGTGTGTCAATCAGAAGCAGTAATGAACTACTAGAGATAGAGCAGAAAAGAAAGAATTTCGGCCAGTCGTGAGAATAAAATGGGTCAATGTAACCTGAGAAGTAGAAAAGGAGACCAATGAAGTCCCAAAAAAAAATAAAAAAATAAAAAAAATAAAAAAAAATAAAAAAATACAGTTATTTAGATAATAGTTAGAGCTGCAAAATAAGAGAGTCAAAGCGACTCCATTAGTGAAGAAAAGGGTCGAGTAAGCGAATGTGAAGCAACGAGAGTTCAGGAATTGCCAATGATTGACACACCGAGGATTTTTGATCCTTTCTTACCCTTCGTTTCATAGCCTTAACCTTAGCCCTATTACAACCCTTGTAAAGACCTGGATGATCTTTTGGAAGATGTGATTACGGTCTACGACTACCTTTACTAATATTCCCTGTCTTGCTATTTGATTTCTTTCTGAGATCGAACTTTTGGACATTTGTGCGTCTTCAATAGAGTTGTCATGCAATTATTGCGTATTCTTGTACATAATTTCCTTAAACATGACAACACGAGCGACAACCTAGGTTCGAGTGCAAAGAGAGTATCCCGTGAGGTAGGGTCGAGGCGAAATGTTTTCCCTAGTGTGTTTGGACTTAGTCTAACCCTAATGTAATCGGAACAGTCAAGAGTTCAACCCCCAATAGAAGGTCATAGATCGGACAAAATAAAGAGTGAGGCGAGAGTGAGATAGACATTCACGGGTATGGGAAATCACCGATGCATCACTTGGTACCGATTGGGAATTGTGCAGTCATTACTAAATTCACTGTGTGCTTTTATTCTATTTTATCGCTAATTTGCTTGGGGACAAGCAACGCTCGGTTTGGAGTTGTTGATAACGCCACTTTTTGGCGTTATTTTCAGTTCTCAAACCAACGAGATTGGCTTGTATTCAAGTAAAAAGGCGTGTATTTTACGGTTTATCTAGTGAACTATGCAGGTTAGCTAAAAGGCGGCATTTCTCGAGAAAGAAGCTAAAAAGAGCCCAAAACGAGTCAAAACGAAGCCTAACGGGAGCCCAAAAGACAAGCCCAAGACCCGCGACCGAACCAGGACCCGACCCGCGAACCAGAAATCGACCCACACAGCAAAAAGCATACGCGCGACTTAGCCCGTGACTTGCAAGTCGCGTGGCAAGTCGCGTAAGTCACTGTTTGTCGAAAATCAGCTTTATTTTCCGGGGTTTAGGTCATTATTCGATATCATTCTTACGGCAGACGATCGGGAGCAGTTCAGGGGCGACTTTGGGCGATTTTTCGGAGTCCTCGAAGCCACGTTAGAGAACCGATCACGGTTACATTCATCACGGAACGTAGAGACGAACAGGAGAAGAGGGAGTTTTCATCACTTGTTATCACGATTTCATCTTTCGCATTTGATCATGTTTCCATACACTTTTGCATCCTTTTCTCTTATGTTTGAATCCACCACCGACATGAACTAACCGGTTCATGTTGGGGGTTGGAATGAATGTGGTTTAAACTTGTAAACAGATGACTTGAAACCTTTATCAGTTTTCCTCTTTAATGAATGAATGCAATTTTGTGTTTAATGCTTTTGTGAGATTAGCTACCTTACAATTGTCTTATTGTTTTCAATTAATGTTCGAGATAAGTAATTGAGAAATAGAATTAGAAATTGCATGTTTAAGGTAAGAAAGGATAGAGATATACCGAGTAAATCTTAGTCCCGTTTGAATCTTAAGCTTAATGCGTTTTGAACCCTATATGTTGAGATCGAAAGATAAAACTATTGTTTTCAAAATAGAAATCACGGTTGTTTGAAAAATGAACCGTGCTTTGCAAATAAAATCGATGTAACTCGAGAGAGAACAACGATTAGATAAAGATTGGGCATTCATTGATAGGAATAACTGGTAGTTGAGTTGAGTCAGACGTTTGTATGTGAGAACCGTTGGATTTCCAACCCTCAACTTTTCTATCTATCAAAGTCTTCAAAGCTGTTCTGTTTGTCTTGTGTTTGATTTGATTTTATTTAGTACAATTAAGTAGTCTAAAACCAATCTCTTAATTTGACAGTTCAGTTAATAGAGCTTATAGTAATTGTGATACTTAGTTCCTAGTTCCCCGTGATTCGATACTCGTACTTTCTCAAGTACTATTACTTGACTTCGACCCGTACACTTGCGGTAAGATTCGCGGGGTGTCAAAACCCCGTGTCAGACACCTAGTCATACCACCAAGCTTTGAACCACATCAAAACTCCATACACGAGTTTCATTCGTCGAGCATCCCCACACAACCAAGGTTATCTACATGGTGTCTGAAGGGTCCTACACGTCCTTTATGCAAAAACTGACAAACCCAAAGCAAGGTTGTTGAAGAGAACGGTTACCTTAAGCATTAATAAAAGATACCGCGAGTCTAACCCTCCAGTTACAATGGTACACCGACCCTGCAAACGATACTACTTGGCCTACGGTACCATCACGCATCGGAATACCCAACCTTCCACTGTTGAAGTTCTATACGCATTTACTCTTAACCGGGGTTACTTAACCTTTCCAAGGTTCTAATGAGTTCAAGGTTTTCAAGTGAGATACTCAACAAATATGCCAATCGAAAACTTTTATAGAAATTTTCAACACGAAGGTTTTCATATCAATTTAATTGTACGCATAAAATCTACTACTACCTACTCGGTAGTTGTGCAAAAATGGACACACTCGTTCCACATATGAAAATCAACTTGAAACTATTTCATCACAATTCAAGTTACTAACGAAACGCAAAAGCATGCTCAACAACTTTTTAAAATGGACCGCTATGGTCTTATCATGGATTTATTTATGCCATGCACGTAAAGCAATTTCCTACTTTAAACTAGTGTGCAACAAAAAGTTCGTACGAAACTTCGAAAAGAAATTTTAAAATGACATCAAACTTCAAAGTTTTATTCTTTAGCCCAAAAGGGACATGCATTAAAATCCGCCAACAAAAGTTGCATGTGTCAATGTATTTCATAAAATGGCTTAATGATATATGTATATATATATATATACGCCTTGGCTAAAATATGGAATGATTGGTGCCGGTTTCAAGTTTAGAGCAAAATAACAACATGCTTTCATCATTTGAGAACATCGGTTAAAATATCGTGAAAGAATCTCAAATCATAATATGCATGCAAATTTGTAACAATTCCCTAGTAGTCTTTCTGAAATAATAAAACATGTAACAGGTGGTCCATACAAAATTTTCAAAGTAGAAAGTTTCATTAAATCAAATTTCAAAAATTTCTCATTTAGTCATATAATGACATAGGAGTAAAACCTTTTTGACAAGACTCACACACATTAATGTATTTTCTCAAAACATAGGAAAATAGTAAGTGATTGTAATTGGTTGACACCTAAAAGGATTTAAATCACTCCAAATCTCGAATCATGCAAACAATGCGCATCAAAGTTCCAAAAACATAAATACTCCACACAACTCTAGGTTAAGATAAAATAATTTTCCACAACCCTCATCACGGTGCATTTATACCAAAAGATTTACACTCTTAATACAAATCGTTAAAATATCAATGTCTAAAATCTACTCATCAAAATACTGAAAATACATCTTTTCTCCAAAACCAAAAAGGTTTACAATTTTCAAAATGTTCATCAAGCCCAAAATTGATCAAAATCCAACGACTCACACATTTGTATTTTCAAAATGTACCGCATTGTAGATCGTGCATAATCCCCACACTACTAAAACATATTTTGACCAAATGACCTCCATTTATGCAATAGATTAATAAAACACCTTCAATCACGATTTATTTATCAAAGCATGAAGAATTAGTGGCTACCAAGTTATGCATACCCCTAGATCAATATGATGCATTTGCGTGAAATGATAATAAAATAATCAATTAATCGAAAGCTAATGGAGCAAATCGTTAAGAATAACTATCAGGATGTTCTTACTTGCATTACTCACGCCACGTATAAATCAATCCACACACTGAACAAGTTGCAACGAGATGTGCTAACACCAATCTTCAAAAGAGAAATTATGCGACACCAAAATTCCAAGAAAAACATTCCTTTTGGTCGTCTTACGGCATAAAATAATATTTCTCAACAAAATCCGTTTGAGACAAAATGCTCAATATAACCCATAAATTAACTCACATAATAAATAAAGTATGTACATTACAGATTTGCACTCACGCGGCACAAAACGTCATAAAACAAAACTCCATAGAACTCAATGAAACTCAAAGGCATCCAATCAGTCAAATGGTACCCAACCTTTTGCTTCCAAAAACCAAATTTGCATAAGGCAAAATCACGACTAAAATGTCATAATTTCGAAAATTTCCTTTTTGTTGAAATACAATATAAACAACACTTTTCAACAAAACTCGCATTAAATAAATTTTCTAATAAAGCTCAACATAAACATAATGGAACATAACTCTCCGTCCAAACCTTAACATATGTGGACGAGATCGAATGTTAAAGTCATAGCCGTATTTACTTGCCCAAAATCCTAAACAACATAAAAAATATGGATATTACTGTATCCAAAAGTAACGTTGGAAAGAGCAACTAAATAAAATTTTCAATAAAACAACCACTTACGGATAAAATTCCTTCTACAAACCAACCTTGGAACTACCTCAAGAAAATATTATTATTTCAACAACCAAAACCTAAGTCATTAGCCAAGACTACAAAAGGTCGGGTGTTACTCAACCCCAAAATCAAGTTGCTATTCCCCAAGTGCAGAAGACTTCACCAAGCTATTTACTTCTTGAGCACACAACTAGCTCCCCACTCTTCAGATCGTCACTAGAACTACAACCCATCCGGAACCTGTTGCACATGCCGTCAAATAAAAAGGTTAGGCTAACTCCTAGTGAGTTCAAGAGTTTTTATCATGGTTATATAATTCGCAAGACGAGAAAGGTGCAATTTAAATCATGATGCAAACCACCCCGTTTTCCAACACACACAAATCCCGTGACGAAAGCTCCAATATAAAACGATTGTAAAAAATGGAATCAACCCAAACTCACTTGAAAAGTGAACCAGTATTTGATTTCCAAGATCATAAAAAAACATGAATAAATCTCTATTATTCAAAACATCTCAAATACGGATGAGGCATAATACACAACCCATAAATTATGGAAAGCAGTCCATATAAATATAATACGTCACCGAAAACATGGATAAAATAACTACCCAAACAACACCTTTCGGTGACGGGGGAGACTCGATTCCATTGTATGTGGTGGAACACAAAGTTAAGCCGCATAACTATGTTATTGAACTACACTTCAGATTGTGACTCTATTGTCTGCTTTAATAAGCTCTGAT
Organism: Saussurea involucrata; assembly: GCA_033807775.1. Lineage (NCBI taxonomy): Eukaryota > Viridiplantae > Streptophyta > Magnoliopsida > Asterales > Asteraceae > Saussurea > Saussurea involucrata. Next base: position 90,021,579 of record CM066327.1, on the reverse strand, counting down.
AATGCCGTTTTACGACATTATTTTGATCCCGAAATCGGTCTGTTTGTTGTAAGTTTCCAAGTAAAATAGTAGAATTTAATGGTTTTAATGAGAAAGTACAGTTTTTTCATAAATGACTGATGATGGAAGAGTTTTGGATCAATCGGAGCAAGTTTACAACAGTCCGGTGCGAAAAGAAGAAAGTCAGATTTTTAGGACCAAACAGTGCCCTGCGCGCCTGGCTGCGCTGCTCCATACGCGCCACCAGACGCGCAGCCCTCTGCTCACCACGCACTCCAGTGTTGTGCACGTTTCTCTGCGCGTCTCCACACACGCTGAAGCCCTGAGCGTTTTTTTATTCTATTTATCTGCTAGGGTTGAGAGTATTATCAAGGAGTTACGGCTTGGGACTCTTTCTGGGCGATTTTGGGAGCTGAGGAACGAATTTTGAAGGCAAGTAGAAGGCGAGAAACATCAATTAACAAGGATCGAAAGGCGAATCGAGTACGTTCATCGGCGGCTTAGGCTTTTTCAGGGAGTTCTTAGATTTCATTTCTTAGTACAAAACATGTTTACTTTCATTTCTATCTTTACATTTCAGAGTTTTGAAACCCCCAATATGAACTAATTCGTTCATGTTGGGGGGTTGGTTTGAATCATGGTTGGATAATCGTTTAGCTTTACAGTATGTATGATTGATATGATATGGATGGATGGCACATGTAAGATTGTTCTTAATGCTTGTAATAGTCCGATCAACTATTATTTGATTTTATGGATCTTTAATCTTTGAGAAAAGCTTTGAGGTTTGATTAATCTTTCATGTCTTGGTTGAATTTGAGATAGTAATATGATGATTCAATTCTTGTAACTCTTAATTACTAATTGTTCAATTACTCTTGTTAAGATCGAATGATGATACAATGTGTTGAATAATATTGCTATAGCTTGATAGAGTATAGTAATGGAATGTGATTATGCCTGTCATCCTAAAGTTATTTCAATCGTGTCAAACCTGTAATCTAAATGATTGTTCACCTGAGGAATCCAACCATCCAACTCTTTCCCTTATCTGAATTAACTAAAGTTTTAATTCGTGTTCCGATAATCAACAATCCAAATCAATTTGCATTAGTCTAGTTAATAATTTATACAGTCATTGTGGTACTTGACACCTGGTTCCTTTGGTTCGATACTCGTACTTTATAAGTACTATTACTTGATTCGACCCGTACATTTGCGGTAGATTTAGGGGGGGTGTAAACCCGCCTATCAAGTTTTTGGCGCCGTTGTCGGGGAACCTGTTTTGTGTGAATATCACTACCAGCTGTAAAAATTATTACATTAGACACCCTGTTTTTTTATTTTTTTTATAATCTGCTTTGAAAGTTCATATATTTTTGGGTTTTGAGATTCTATATTCTCTGTTCCAGGTTACCTCTTGGTTTATGCCAAGAAGGAGACTATTTCGGGAATTAGTACCGATTGACCCGGAGATAGAACGAACTGCCAGAGACCTGAGACGACAAGCACGAAACAGAATGGCTTACGTCAACGTCCACGTTCAAGATGATTGGGAAGAGGGGATGCCCATGAACAATGGTCAACCAATTCCAAATGTAAACGCGAACAATCAGAACCACAAAAATGCCAATCATGGTCTCAACAACAACGTCAACCATAACGCCAACAATAATGTCAATCACGGTGTTGACAACAACATTAATGTCAATCACGGTGTTGACAACAACAACAATGTTAATCATGGCGTCAACAATGGGATCAATCATAATCTCAATCACAACGCCAACAATGGGATTCATCACAATGTCAATCATCCACCGCCGCCTCCACAAAGGGTACCAATGAGAAATTTCGCCAACCCGGACATGGGAGATGCACAACGAGGACCATATGCACCTCCGATAGTTGCTAACAATTTTGAAATTAAATTGGGTACCATCCAATTGGTGCAATCGAACATGTTTGGAGGTGCACCAACTGAAGATCCCCATGCATACTTGCGCGCATTCGAAAAAATATGCAATACTTTCAAGGTGAATGGGGCTGATCAAGATTCGATCAAGATACGGTTGTTTTCGTTTTCATTGAGGGATCGAGCCACTACTTGGGAATAGAATATACCCCCGGGGTCAATTCGAACTTGGAACGATATGGTTACAGCTTTTCTCAACAAGTTCTGTTGATCTAAACCCTCAGTGATTTGATAATGACCCTCTCTTATATACTTAGTGAAAATTGTAAGTAAACAATATGTATCAGAGTTTCACTATCGCTGATAAGTACTAAGATCTTCCAGTACCGCTGATAAGAACTCTCGCTCTTTAGATTAAACATTCAGCGAAACTGTTCACCATAATACTCTGAGTCTGTTCAGTACTTATGGTGATCGCTGATAAGTTAGTTGTTTACTTATGATCTATGAAGACAAGTTTCACGTCAACATAGGTTCTACGCTGAAGTCGAAGATCAAGCTCAAGAACCATCGACAAGTCTCCTAATGAACTGATGCGGATCAGCGAAGACTCAGATTTGTCCATTCAACGTGAAGTATCAAGTACAAGACTTCAGCTATCGCTGAACTCTATCATTCGCTGATGAAGAATGATAGATCGCTGAATCAACGAAAAGCTGATCATGAAGTCCTCCGTACAAAGTACTTTTGTCTTAACCAACCTTGCACGACTCCGTACGATATGTCAGAAAAGAACCTCCTTATTGTCTGAATTCGTACAACCACCCTGATTCTACACTGTTCAAACATGCGGCTACTTAGGTTGTCAAGAAAGGTCAATGACATGCAACCAATCAGCTGCTGCCACGTGTAAAGTGTATACTGCCATGCATTAAATGCATGCAGTATATAAGAAGATGAACTCACTTCATTTTGAAGTAACTTGCTAACTCTGGACAAGTTCATCCTTCTTATCTTGAGATAGGTTATTATTAGTAATTTCCTTCTCCTTCTTAGTGCAAGAAACTTAGTGTTCCAACTTGTTTAGATTTAGGATTTATCCTTAATCTTGTTTCCGCAACAAGCTGTAAATTGTTAATGATTTATCAATAAACAATTTAGAAAAGTAAAATATGTGTGTTTGTATTCAACCCCCTTCTACAAACTTGTATAGCCCTTCGGGACCAACAAGTGGTATCAGAGCGGATTTGTTTAATCTCATAAACAAGATCTAATCTATACTAAGATTTTCTCTTCCTTGCTACTTCTGAAAAATGACTACTAACACAAACACAAATTATATCGACAATGGTTCTCTTGCAAAACCCCCTAGATTCTCCAGAGATAACTTTAATCTATGGAAAAATAGGATGACTCTCTTCTTAGAAGGTGTAGACCCTACTATGCCTTATTATCTTGAAAATGGCCCATTTATTCATGTAAGAATTGATGCCGTTGTACCTGCCGCTGAGAATAGACCTGCTATTCCAGAAAGGCTGGTACCCAAAGAAGTTCATACGTGGACTGACGAAGATAAGAAGAAAGTGGCTATCGACACAAAAGCCAGATCCATACTATCCATAGCTCTTCCTGACGAAGTCTACCATTCCGTCATGAACCTGAAATCCTCAAAAGCCATGTGGGACACAATATGTGTTCAGTATGAAGGTACTGCTGAAGTCCAGGACTCTCGAAAGATCAACCTGGTAAGACAGTATGAAAGTTTCATTTGTGGTAAGAATGAGACTCTCTCTGAAGTTCACCAACGTTTTAATTGCTTCATAATAGATCTGAAAACTGTTGGTAAGGAATATTCTAACTTTGAAGTGCTGACAAAGTTTCTAGAATGTTTACCTGAAAGCTGGGACAGTTATTCTATGTGTCTCAAGCTGTCAAAAGATCTAAGATCAATGACCCTTGCTACCTTATATGGCACGATGCTGAATCATGAGCAATCAAGCCATCTTAAGAAGAATCTTATAAAATATTCCAAAAGCACCCATGTTGCTTTAATCTCAGAGGAACCTTCTACTCAGTGACCCTCGGTCACTATCACTGAGTTAGAAAGTAACTCTGAAAGGTCATCAGATTCTGACTCTTCAGATGATGATGAATCTTTGGCTCTCCTAACTAAAAAGTTCAGGAGATTCGCCAAAAAGAAAGTGTTCAGAAAGAACAAACCCCTTTCAATAACTGATAAGCCAAGATCATCAGCTACTGTTGATAAGGCTACTGCTACTTGTTTTAACTGCGAAAAGATTGGACATTTCGCTAACGAGTGCAGGTCTAAGAAAGTATCGAGAAACTCAGCGTTTCCCAAGTAATCCTTTATTCCCAGGAATAAAGATGACAAATATTCTAAGCTGAAAGAAAAATATGCAAAGCTGAAAAGCTTCAAGAAGAAAGGCAAAGGCCTGATGGTTTACGATTGGGCTGCTTCTGAAAAATAAGAATCATCATCTGATTCTGAGGATGATGAAGCAAATCTCTGTCTTATGTCAAAGATTGAAGATGAGGAAGAAAGTTCAGACATTCCCTCTACTTCAACATCTGCAATTTAGGTATCACCTTCCTTCTTTACAAATATTGCAAATATTGATGAAGCTGATAGTCTCCGCAAAATCGATCTCTTGACTAGAAGTTTATATGAAGCCATGAATGGCAAAACAATAGTTGAAAACCAAAACCTTGATCTCGCTGAACAGCTTAAAAACTGTCACCTTCAAATAGAAAAGCTTTCTAAAATTGAAGAAGATTTTAAAGATCAAGTGCATTTAAATCAGCTAGTCAAAATCGAACGAGCAGAAGCTATCGCTGCTTTGAAAGCTGAAAAAGCTACTGTTGAAGGATGGTGTAACTCTTCAACAAAGATCACTGAGATAATTAAGTCTCAGATACCCCTGAGTGATAAACGTGGTCTTGGTTACAAATATGAAACTAAAGAACCAACCACTGATCGTTCCATGCTCTTATTTGGAACTTTCGTATCCTCAGTCGCTGATACTTCATCCTATCAGTGTTCCTCGTCTAGACCGACCATCCCTGAGGAAATCTCTACCTCAAAAGGTAAAGAGAAAATGGTTTATCCAAAACCTACCTCTGTCTTTAAAGATAAAGGTAAAGGAATTGCGTTGAACCAAAATCCTCAGAAGGGTACTTTAGTACCAAAGCTGAATGCTTCTAAAGCTTTAGTGATTTATTCCTCTGGATCAAGGAATCAGATCTCTGGATCTACTCAGCGTGGGTCTATTCATAGATCTACTCCTAGACTCAGAGTGGATGTCCTTGGTAAGAAATCTGAAGAGCTAAATGTTCCTCCCATTTCTAAAGCCAAAAGCGTATTTGGTGCTGGTCCTTCTATTTCAAAATCAAAAGCTCAGCACTCAAATGGTCCTAGAACTACTTTTAGTTATAGGAAATGTTATCACTGTGGACTTACTGATCATATTGCTAGTAAGTGCCCCACAGCCACCAAAGCTGATAAGATAGCTAAGGTGAAGATTGCCCCCAAGGCAAAGAAGACCACTGAGGTTAAGAAATTAACTAAAGTGAAGACTGACAAAGCTGAATCTTCAAATGCTGCGAAGACTGCTGAACCTTCCATTCCAACTGCTTCCACTGACAAACGTGTACACGTGGTTAAGTGGATACCCAAGAAAAACTAATCTTCCTTTGTGATGCAGGTTCAGAAGGGTATCTGGTATCTCGATAGCGGATGCTCTAGACACATGACTGGAAAGAAAAGCCTACTCGCTGAATACAAGGAAGAGAAGGGTCCCTCTGTGACTTTCGGTGGAAATGGAAAAGGACATACCCGAGGGTTTGGTGTACTCTCAAATGGTACAACCACCTTCAGAAAAGTCGCATATGTTGAAGGGCTGAAGCATAATCTTCTAAACATCAGTCAGCTTTGCGACAAGGATAACAAAGTAATCTTTACTAAAGAATCCTGCTTTGTCACTGACAAAAAGGAGAAGATAGCTCTCAGCGGTTATCGTTTGGAAAATGTTTATGTAATAAACATGGACTCAACAACCACTGAGAACTCATGTTTCTTCTCAAAAGCCTCATCTGATGTCAACTGGCTATGGCATAAGAGGCTCTCTCATCTGAATTTTAAGACACTGAACACTCTTTCTTCAAAAGAGTTGGTTACTGGTCTACCTCAACACTCATACGCCAAAGAGTCTTTATGTTCAGCGTGTGAAAAAGGGAAGCAGACCAAAGCAAGCTTTAAATCAAAGCAAGTTTCCTTAGTGTCATCTCCTCTACAACTACTCCATATGGATTTGTTTGGCCCTGTTAACAAACAATCCATCGCTGGAAAGAAATATACACTGGTCATAGTTGATGAATTTTCTCGTTATACATGGGTTATGTTTCTCCGTTCCAAGAGTGACACCCCTGAAGAACTCATCACCTTTGTTCGGAAAATGGAAACCCTGAACAATTTGACCGTTCGCTCAATAAGGAGTGATCATGGGACTGAATTCAAAAACAGTTCTCTTGATTCCTTCTTTGAGAGTAAGGGTATTTCTCACAACTTTTCTTCAGTGAGAACACCGCAACAAAATGGAGTCGCTGAAAGAAGAAATAGAACAGTTATTGAAGCTGCACGTTCAATGCTCAGCGATTCTCACCTGCCTACTCAGTTTTGGGCAGAAGCTGTCAACACCGTTTGTTTTACGCAAACAGGTCGCTGATAGTCAAAAGATTCAATAAAACAGCCTATGAATTTTTTCATGGGAGAAAGCCTTCAATCAGCTTTCTTCACATCTTTGGATGTCAGTGTTTCATACTGAACAACAGATATGCCCTTGGAAAGTTTGATCCTAAGGCTGATGATGGAATCTTTCTTGGATACTCCTCAGTTTCCAAAGCCTTCAGAGTCTTCAATCTAAGAAGACAAACTATTGAAGAAACAATTCACGTCACGTATGACGAATCCCGCTCAGCGAACTCTAAACTGTCCGCTGATACTGAAGAACTGGATCAATGGATGTTTTCTTATCTTGGTGATTCAGAAGATATTCCCACTCCTCGTGCTCACAAAGTTGAAGATGATGGTCCTACTATCATCCCAAATATGCAGAATAGTGAAGCTGAAACATCATGGGTCTCAGCTGTTCCTATAAACACTATACCTGCTTCTGAAACGAATGTCTCAGACATTCCATCTACTTCTCAGCAATCAGTAAATATAATGTCAACTGCATCCATTCCTCTCTTGGCTGATACTCCAGTCGTCGCTGAAGCCTCATCTTCAGCTCATCCAGTTCAGGTTGAGTCAGCGTCTCACGCTCCGGCTCAGCGATGGACTATAAATCACCCAATTGATCAAATTCTTGGTGATCCAAACGCTGGTATTCAGGCTCGACGAAGTGCAGGTAATATTTGCTTATTTGTTAACTTTATTTCACTAACTAAACCAAAGAAAGTAGATGATGCTCTCAAAGATCCAAACTGGGTCAGCGCCATGCAAGAAGAGCTGACTGAATTCGAAAGAAACAAAGTTTGGAAACTTGTTCGAAGACCAACTGATAAAACAGTGATAGGCACTAAATGGGTCTATCGAAACAAGTTGGACGAACATGGAACTGTAACCCGCAACAAGGCTCGTCTTGTTGCTCAGGGATACAGACAAGAGGAAGGCATAGATTATGACGAAACATTTTCTCCAGTAGCAAGATTAGAATCTATTCGTCTATTCTTAGCATACGCTGTACACAAAGACTTCAAAGTATATCAGATGGATGTTAAGTCAGCGTTTCTAAATGGAAAGCTGAATGAAGAAGTCTATGTGGAACAACCTCCAGGATTCTCAGATCCTAAGCGTCCAGGTTATGTTTATAAACTGGATAAGGCACTTTATGGCTTAAAGCAAGCTCCACGTGCATGGTATGACACTCTCTCTACTTATCTCCATATTGAAAATTTTGAGCGAGGTAAAATCGACAAAACTCTATTCTTCAGGAAAGTAAAAGGTCATATCATTCTTGTTCAAATATATGTTGATGATATTATATTTGGCTCTACTAACCCTGATCTTTGTACTCGTTTCGCTGATAGAATGAAAGATGAGTATAAGATGAGCATGATGGGTGAACTAACATATTTTCTTGGTCTACAGATAAAGCAAAATGAAAAAGGAGCGTTCATTAATCAGGGAAAGTATGTTAAAGATATGCTGAAGAAATTCGACTTAACTGAAAGTTCAGCTATGAAAACCCCTATGGCACCACCGCTGACACTTGATAAGGATACTAAGGGTATTCCTGTTAATGTCACTTTGTACCGTGGGATGATCGGCTCACTTTTGTATCTTACAGCTAGCCGACCCGATATTATGTTTGCAACATGCTTGTGTGCACGATATCAAGCTGAACCTAAGATATCTCATATGAAAGCTGTAAAGCGAATTTTTCGATATCTTAAGGGTACAGCGAATCTAGGTCTTTGGTATCCCAAAGACTCAGGATTCGATCTAATCGCCTATTCAGATAGTGATTTTGCAGGTTGCAGAATGGATAGGAAAAGCACCACAGGAGGATGTCAGCTCCTGGGTGGAAAGCTGGTAAGTTGGACAAGTAGAAAGCAAAACTCAGTGTCCACCTCTACAGCTGAAGCTGAGTATGTAGCCGCTGGAAGCTGCTGTTCTCAGGTCTTGTGGATGAGAAATCAACCACTGGACTATGACCTTCAGCTGTCAAATATTCCAATCTATTGCGACAGCACAAGTGCCATCGCTATAGCCAATAATCCAGTGCTACACTCAAAGACAAAACACATCGAAATCAGGTATCATTTTATCAGAGATCATGTGATGAATGGTGATATAGAACTTCACTTTATCCCAACTGATTATCAGTTAGCTGATCTGTTCACCAAACCTCTTGATGAGACAAGATTCAACTTTCTCATCAGCGAGCTTGGAATGCTGAACTTTGAAGATTAAATCTTCAGCGGTTCACATTTTGATTAGCGATACGATTATACAAACTTGTATAGCCCTCGGGATAAAATCAACTTGTATAACCTATTCTATCATCTTCTCTCTGAATAAACTTGATTCGCTGATATCAAGGTATGTTTTTCTCTCTCTGACAATCGCATGCAAATGCAAGATTTCAAAATAAATTACATCGCTGAATATCTCTTCCTTATCAGCGATACTTTGAAATTTCTAAAAACCTTCACTGATATTTCTAAATTCAGTGCTTCATATTTTCAAAAGTATCCCTGAGTTTTTCAAAACCTCAGAGACAACCATGAATATGAAAGGACAGTTGTGACGTCATTACAACGGATAAGCCCTGACACGTTCTTCTTTCTGACACACGTTTGCACGTTTCGTTTACTCGCCAATCAAATGCAAACACGTGTCCGTGTCATGATGAAAATTTTTTCCCGCTCAAGATTTTCTCTTTCTAAAATCTCTATATAAACAAATTCTTCGTTTATATTTTCTTTTACGCGAACTTCTCCTCCAAGCAAAGAAAGAATTCACTGTTGCATTTTGCTCTCGATTTTTCAAGAACAATTGTTCATCTTCTTCAAACATCAAAGGTTAATATGTTCTTATTATTTACCAAATGCAAATAACTTGTTTCTGATCTTCCCTTTGTTTTAACAAGATCAAACAAAAGAACTTCTCAAAAATGAAATCATTTTCTTTCATGGTTTTATGAACACAACCATTTCATGGTTGTTCTTCAAGTTTAAATGCAAAAAATCTTAAACTTGTTCTTCATTCGTTTTTCCAGAATCCCAATCTTCAAAGGAAACTGGAAAACAAGATTTTTATTGGGTTTGAAATTTCGTTTTTCAAAAACAAGAAAAACCCTAATCTTCATTAAGACATTCTGTCTGAATGAAATGGACAAAATTCGAACCATCTTATTGGAAAATCTTTCCACATTAAGATTATTCTTATTTGTTAATATTTGGTTGAACTGATAATACAGAAAATGGCATCTTCTGACATTCCCAAGAACACCATCACTGAAAACACTGCTGCTGATGATTCTGCTGAGGAAGTGGACATCCTCAAGGCTCCTCAGGTCAAGTTCTCTCTTGACAAGCTGGATTGGACTAAGGTAAACAACCTTTATGCGCTTCTCGAGTTTCCTCCTCGAAAGCAAGTCACACATCTAGATGATGCTGTGAAATTCCTCAAGAATTGCTGCATCTCCACAGCCCTGACCATAACCCCTCCCGCACATCAGCTTTTGCTATCACAATTCTGGTACTCTACCAGACACTCTCAGTTACCATCAGCCAAAGACCCCTCCAAAACAATTGATTGCATCCTTTGCGATATCGAATATGGCACCATGAAGATCACCCATGCCATCATTCGCAAAGCCCTCAGCCTTCCCATAGCAACCAAAGAAAAACCCTTCGTTCCCCTCCCTGACCCCAAGAAAAACTCAGACAGGGAAGCCATCATTGCATTCTTTGATGCAATGGGCTATGTATGGGAAACTGGAAGGGATATGAAGCCCGAGAAGAAGCTGACCATTATAAAGAAATCAAAAATGCCCAGCGAGATGAATTTCATCTTCGCCCATGTGATCAGCTGCATGACTGCCAAGAGCGGCTCCTCTGACCAAGCCGCTAAACCTCAGCAAGCAATGGGATATGCATTGCTGAAAGGTCTACATATAGACTGGGCATCGATCATCTATGATGACATGGTGCTAAGAGTGGACACCGTCGCTGACAGACCTCCATGGGTTCCGTATCCTCGATTCATCAGCGCCATATTCCAAAAAGGCCTGAAGGACAGCTATCCTCAAGTGGGCGACCTGAAACTCTCTCAGGTTGGTCCTAAGATACTCGACTTCAAACCAGTGGCGAATGAGGTACGTCTTTCTACACTCTTAACTCTTCTAAATCCTTCTACTTCTTCTACTTCTGCAGCTCCTTCAGCGGACAAACCCACCGCTGATACCCCAGCTGCAACCTCTATTCCTCTTAAAAGGAAACATTCTGACACCCAACTTGGTTCCAAAAGAACTAAGAAACCCAAGGAGCAACCCAAGCAATCTCCTGCTAAAGTCTCCTCAGCTCCTCCTGTTGAGCTGAAGGAAAGTTCAGTGGTACACTCTGCCACACCTGAACAAGCCATCCACTCTATCCCGACTTCAGCGTCTCCAAACGCTGAGGTTACAAACTTGGAAACTACCCAACCTCCCTCAGTCTCTCAAAAGACTGATGAAGTGATTCTCAGCGATTCCAACGCTGAACTCAGTAACCAACCTCCATTCTTACCCTTCGCTTCTCCCTCCACTCATTTGGACACAACTCCAGTTATCACTGAAGCACCTGTCATTCCTCCAGAAGCTAAAGGAACGACGGAAGTAGGACCTGCAGAGATGATCATACGTTCAGGTTCTCTCGCTGACGATATGGAACTTTACTCAGGAACCCGTGATTTTGATGAATTCATCAATCCTCCCGCAGGTATACAACAACCCCTAAACACTGTTACAAAACTCCAAACTTCTGAGCTTTCCTCTGTTCACAAGTTTTTATATGTTACAGGTCCTAATTTGGGAGACATAAACACGTCCTTGAAGAATGTAGAGACAAAGCTGACAGGTCTCACGTCTACTCTTTCCGGCAACTCTTCAGCTGTAACAACCGCTGGAGAAAATCTTTTAAAGCTTACAACCGAAGTCGGAAAGAATGCCTCCAAAGCTGATGTGGAGAAGGTTGATAAAACACTCGGTGATTTTGCCAAAGTTCTCGCTGACATCTACACAGACTACCTCGACATCAAGAAATCAGTTGACACCATGTCCAGCGAAGTCACAACGCTGAAGAGATCGGTTGGCACACTCGAAGGTGATATGTCTGCTGTAAAGGCTGATGTCAGTTCAGTAAAAACTGATATGAGCTCTGTGAAGACTGATGTCAACACGATGAAGAATGACATCTCTTCAATTCAGAACTTATTGACGCAGATCCTGACCAACACAACCGCCCCTGCACCTGCCCCTGCTCCTGCACCTGAGCATTTTACTTCGGCAGATCGTGCTGAACTCGTCAAAATCAATCCTGGTATTTCTGCTCTTCAAAACAGATTATCAACGATTGAGACTTAGGTCGGGGTCCCTGACCAAGAAGACAGGGAGAAAACCACAGCTGCTGAATCATCACATTCCTCCCCAACTCATCATGATAAAGAGGGGGAGAAGAGCGCTGAAGACCCTTCCAAGAGCGCTGAAGACATTTCCCATGATGAATCTATCAGGGGAGAGAAGAATGAAGACCTCACCTTCACTGAAGAGGGTGAGAAGACAATTGAAGCTGAAGCAGCCGCTGGACCTCAGGGAGATGAACACCCTGAGGGAACCGAGAAGATCGCCTCTGTATCTGAGGGGGAGCAACTCGAAAAAGAAGCTGAAGAAACTGAGTCTGAAGCTGAAGATGAAGAAGCCATCGACTTGTCTGATGTTGAACCATCCTCTTCTCCAAAGAATGATGATGACGAAGATGACGATGATGATGATTCCTTTATCGTCAAGCCTGCTCAGAGAACTAAAGCTCTTAAAGGGATTCTGATAAATGAACCTTCAGGGGAGCGGACAAAGACAAAGCCATCAGCATCTGAAGCTGACAAAGGCAAAGGAAAAGGTGTCGCTGAAGATGAAAATCTGACGATCTTGCTTAAAAAGACGGTTTGTCAGGTACACTAACTCCTTACTCCATATCCCTCCTCTATACACTTTATCAGTTCTCTACCTCCGCAAACCTACATACACTATCCCATTCTTTCTCTCTCTCTGTTCTACCCAAATTCTTACTTGTAAGATCGCTGTGTTTCAGCCAGTCCTCTCCCCTGTTTGAGGATATCGCTGAGGTTCCTACAGCTGCGACTTCAACAATAATCTCAGCTCTCAACGCTAAAGACATAATCCCAGTCTTGGATTTGATCTCTGAGACTGATGAACCTGAAGAACAGACTCTCTCTCACAAAAACAGACCTTCCTTGGCTCCTCAAAAGCTAAGTGAAGAGGATCAAGAAAAGAGAGATGCAATGATCAAGAGACTCAAGGATCAGCGAATAATTCTGAAGCGTGATCAACTTCCTACCGTTCCTCCAAAGTTCAAAATTTCCCAAAAGGAATACAAGGAACACCTCAGAGCTGAACGCCTAATCGCTGAAAGAAAGGAAGATGAAGAAAAAGACAGAAAATACGCCATCAATCTTACTCAACGATCAATAAAAGACCCCAAGCTAAAAAGAGTTCCCATTGATGTTCAACGTCAGCTATGGGATGATGCTCAAGAGATCGTTAGAGAAAAGACTAAGGTCTCTGACACGACTTTGGAATGGGCTAAACAAATCCTGACCTATCGATCTAAACCATCCAAAATCATCAAAGTAAACATCAGAGGAAGACTGTACGCGGACGTTCCTGTTGTTGAAGTGGATGTCTACAGAGAAGACAAAACCAAGCAAACTTTCTATGCTGCTACCGTAGAAAAGTTTGGTCTCTCTGAATGGTTAGAAACAAAATTAGCCATTCAGGGATCGCGCTCAAAGTTCAAAAGCCATGTCGAGAAGATCTTAAACAAACAGATCGACCTGCTTTCTTCTGCTGTGGATATTCCTCCTCTTCCTCCTCAACAAAGAAAAGTCTCTGCTAAGAAAAAGAAAGTCTCTGATTCAGGTCCTCCTATACGGAATGAAACAGGTATTGGTTTCTCTCGTGCTGAAGTTCTTGGCCCTGATGCTGATCTCTCAACGCTTGACACCTCCCTACCACCTGGAGAAACTTTCATTCCTGGCACAGTTGTAAGTGATCCATATGGTATATTCTTTCTAGACTACGATGGAAACCATCACTTTCAACGTATCTCTGAGTTCCACATCACTCAAATCGAACAACTCAGAGATCTCTTATACTGGTGTGAAGTCAGACGCGACATCAAAGCTAGACACCTGAAGCCCTTGATTTTTGAAGAAGCTCTGAAGAAAAAATCAAGGAGCAGATGTCCCTGATTGGATGATTGCCACATCAATGACCCTTGATGAACAACTCATTAAGGAAGAACCTTTTGACGGATATGATCGCCTTGTAATTCTTTCTATCTTTATCTGTCTACATCTTTTGTACTTGTAATTTTATTCGCTGTACTTGTAATTTTTCCATTTCTCTCTGTAATCTTTACACAGTTTAAAGAAAAATTTCAGCGAATGTACTTTTCTCCATCAGTACAGAAAAGATCCCAGAAAACAGTAAAAGGGACAAATATTTTATGAGTTCTTTTTATCCTTATGTTTTCATTATATAGCAATTTTCTCTGTTGCTATGTCATAATCAAATAGGGGGAGATTGTTGATCCAAACCCTCAGTGATTTGATAATGACCCTCTCTTATATACTTAGTGAAAATTGTAAGTAACAATATGTATCAGAGTTTCACTATCGCTGATAAGTACTAAGATCTTCCAGTACCGCTGATAGGAACTCTCGCTCTATAGATTAAACATTCAGCGAAACTGTTCACCATAATACTTTGAGTCTGTTCAGTACTTATGGTGATCGCTGATAAGTTAGTTGTTTACTTATGATCTCTGAAGACAAGTTTCACGTCAACATAGGTTCTACGCTGAAGTCGAAGATCAAGCTCAAGAACCAGCGACAAGTCTCCTAATGAACTGATGCGGATAAGCGAAGACTCAGATTTGTCCATTCAACGTGAAGTATCAAGTACAAGACTTCAGCTATAGCTGAACTCTATCATTCGCTGATGAAGAATGATAGATCGCTGAATCAACGAAAAGCTGATCATGAAGTCCTCCGTACAAAGTACTTTTGTCTTAACCACCCTTGCACGACTCCGTACGATATGTCAGAAAAGAACATCCTTATTGTCTGAATTCGTACAACCACCCTGATACTACACTGTTCAAACATGCGGCTACTTAGGTTGTCAACAAAGGTCAATGACATGCAACTAATCAGCTGCTGCCACGTGTAAAGTGTATACTGTCATGCATTAAATGCATGCAGTATATAAGAAGATGAACTCACTTCATTTTGAAGTAACTTGCTAACTCTGGACAAGTTCATCCTTTTTATCTTGAGATAGGTTATTATTAGTAATTTCTTTCTCCTTCTTAGTGCAAGAAACTTAGTGTTCCAACTTGTTTAGATTTAGGATTTATCCTTAATCTTGTTTCCGCAACAAGCTGTAAATTGTTAATGATTTATCAATAAACAATTTAGAAAAGTAAAATCTGTGTGTTTGTATTCAACCCCCCCTTCTACAAACTTGTATAGCCTTTCGGGACCAACAAGTTCTTTCCACCGGGGCGAACGGCTCAACTGTTATCCGACATCACGCATTTCTCGCAATGGGATCAAGAGTCTTTGTACGAGGCATGGGAGAGATACAAAGGGATGCTCAAGAAGTGTCCACATCATGGGTTACAAGAGTGGATGATTATCCAAACATTCTATGTGGGGTTACACCCTCAATTTAAGAATGACCTCACAGCTGCTGCAGGTGGAGCCTTAATGAACAAATCCTATGAGGAAGCGGTCGAGTTGATAGAAAATTTGGCAGAACATAGCTATTCCACTCCAAGATCCGCTGTCAGAAAGTCGCAAGCGTGCAAGAAACAGAAGAGTTAAAGGCTATAAAGGCACAATTGAATGTGTTGACTAATCAATTGAGAGGAGCTACTATTCAACCGAATGTTCAGAATATTTATCGTCCCCCAGGTTATAATCAGAGGAAATATGATGAGGGGCAATCTTAAGAAAAGAAGTCGGGGTTAGAAGACATGATGATGACATTCATGTCAAAGATGGAAGGTGCGGTTGAAGGATTGGCAAGTACAGTGGGTAATGTGAAGGCGACAACTGACCAAAATACCGCCTCAATCAAGATGTTAGAAAGACAAGTCGAAAAATAGCTGAAGCACTACAATCACGGACTCACGGTCAATTCCCTGGTCAGACTGAACGAATACCAAGAGAGGAGTGCAAAGCTATTCATCTAAGAAGTGGAAAGGAGTTGATTATAGACCCTACTCGAGGACCATTGACTGATGACACTGAAGTTGAAGGTACTGAAATGGGTCCCATCAAGGTAGAAGAGGTTGAGGTAGACGAGGAGATAGAGATTGAAATGTCGAAGAATAGAGATAAGAGGAAGGAATAAGAGTGCACTCCATCAAAGATGATAGGAAAACCATATATGCCACCACTACCTTTCCCGAATAGGTTGAAGGCACATAAGGATGAGGAACAACTCAAGAAATTTCTTGACATTTTCAAGAAGTTACACATCAATATTCCATTTGCGGAGGCACTGGCACAAATGCCAAGTTATCTCAGGTTCATGAAAGACATTTTCTCCAAAAAGAGAAAGATCGATGAGCATGCCACGATTGCACTTACTGAAGAGTGCAGTGCTATCATTCAGCACAAGCTTCCCCCGAAGCTTAAGGATCCAGGGAGTTTTAGTATGCCTGTTCAAATATAAAAATCTAACTTCAGTAAGTCATTATGTGATCTTGGTGCAAGTGTTAATTTAATGCCTTCATCCATTTTCAGGAAACTTGGCTTGAGGGAAGTGAAGCCAACAAACATGACACTTGTTGGTTCCCGTTTTGCTTTAAACAAGATTATCAGATCTATTAGTTCGAGTTTATGTTTGATGCGGAAGCGTATTTGAAGAACTAACAGATATGTTTGATAGATTTAGAACACAATATAAATAAACAGTGAACAGGAAATAATATCTCAAAGTTTACTGAATATATATATATCAAGAACAGATTTAAGAACGGTGAGTATACAAAGCTTTAAACAGATATGACTCTAAATGTGCATAAGCTATGTGTTCTTGATGTTCGATTGAAGTGTTCTTGTTTTTCTGTTTTTGTGTGTTGTTTTATGTCTTCTTAGGAAGAACTCAACATGAGTCTTCCTTTTATACTACTCTTAGAAGACTATGAAGTAGGTCACTGTTCCTTTTACGGCATGAATAGTAAACTGGATGGTGTGAACAGTTGTTTGAGCCATGCGCATTTAATGGAGCAGATGTACTTTTGGTAAATGCATTAAATGGCGCCGACGTCTATTTTGTACCATGCCCTGTTGAGTCCACTCAGAGCTTGACACGTGTTTTGACAGTACTTTTCCATGCAAGTTGATGAACAGGTCTTGGAACAGTAGCAAGACATTATAAATATCTTCCTAGTCTTTAGAGGACCATAGAGGCTCTGTAATGTGTTACAGAGGTTCTGCGGTCTGGTTCCTCTGTAAAGTAGTCTTCTCCGGATTCCGAGTCTTTGGTTGTTTACTTCTGCAGAGCTTCTGTCAAGGGTGGCAGAGGTTCTGTGGCTCGGTCCTCTGTGAGAAGTCTTCTTGGTTCCTTGTTTTCTGATGTTGTCCGCAGAGGCTCTGTTATTGGTAACAGAGGTTCTGCGGTCTTGGTCTTCTGAAAGCGTCCTTCTGTAGTTTCCTCGGTCTTTGATCACTCTTGATCAAACTTCCTTTGATTCTTCTGAGATGCCCGGCAGAGCTTCTGTTGCACTCAGCAGAGCTTCTGTGCAAGTTCTTCTGTACTTGGCCATTTTTCAATACTTCTAATATTTCAGAATATTGGAGCTAACAATCTCCCCCTAAGTATTGAAAAATAAAAGGTTGAATTTATGCATTTTAACCTAAGTAAAGAAGAGGTTAAACAATACCTCAGAAGATTATTTCATTCATTTTGGAATTTATGCCAGAGGTATTTACATTTGAGTACACAAAAATAAACGTTGACAGAGGTTCTTTGAAGAGACTCAGATTTTTGCATTTGGGAAGTCGTCGAACTTTCTGTTGTCTTTTCCTACTTCCTTGAGTTCTTCATAGAATTTGTGACAGAGATTTCGTAAGCCGAGTGTAGCATCAATCTCTTTGATCATCATCAGAGCAGATTCTTCGTTCATAAGCTCTGTTGCTTTATTCTCCTCTAGTATCTTTCTGAACATGTTCAGAGTATGAGTTGTGTACTTCTGACAGTCCATTGTCACAAACAGTTTCAGTTGATCAGCAGGATTCTTAAATACTAACCCGTACCTTGGAGTTTTGATGATTGAATTGGGTATGGCATTGGGTGGGCAGAAATCCTCTGGTGGTCTGATACTTAGAGTAGTTATGCCCAGATCGATGGCTAGTTGAATGTCGAGCATGCTGTAGATTAGGAGCTTTTCACGCATCGCCTTTCTGAGAACTCGATAAGACCTTTTGTGGCAGTCGTCATTGAAGTTGTCTTTCGTCCATTGCAGAAGGTCAGGTAAGTCATAGGGATTGAGGTTTCGGATATCAGCATCAGAGAATTGATTTTCTGATCTGTCAGACCTTTTGACTTTCCAGATGGTATACACCGTATGTGGATAGGTTCTCATTTTGGAGTATTTGCAATAGATTACCTTATTTATTTTGTGAATGGAGTAAACTTGATTGACTGGTTTTGACTTTGTCGAGGTGAAGATTGCATCGAATTCCTCTCTTAGCTTCTGATCTCGGACATGGGCTGGCAGATCGCTCTGGAATTGCTGTCTGTAGAGATAACTGTAGACTTGTTCTTCCATTTGTTCAATGGTTGAAGTAGATCTTGGAATTGGTCTCCTTAGCTCATCCATCTTTCGAGTGATGTCTGCTACTCTACCTTCTGTTACCTTAGCTGTGGGATCTAGGGTTGGGTTTTCTGACAGAGGATTCAAGTTGAATGCCCAGTCTTCCTCTTCGGGTTTAGGAGTGACGAAGGCATTAAAAGCGCCTTTCATCAATTTCTCTGTAGCAACTGGCATCTTCTTCTTTGGCTCTTCTTCTGTCATTATTCCCTTGCCTTTATCTTTTGGCTTTGAGGTTTCAGATATTGGGTTTTGGATTTGTGTGGGTGGAACCTCTGTTGATTTGACAGTTGGAGGTTCTGTGGGTTTTGGGGTTGTATGCTCTGATGTTTTGGTTGTTGCCTCTTAAGGTTTTGATACTTCGGGTTGTGAGGTCTCTGTTGGTGAGGAGTCTTCGGGTCTTGGCGGTGGAATGTCAAAACGCTTTGCTGATTGAAAAGCAGATACAAATTCCATTAGGCGAAGAATGAACTCTGCAGAGCGTTTTGGTCTTTGGGGTTTTCGAGCTATGGTTTTGACTCTAGTTCTGCTTGGGATTGGTTTTGAGGTTGGTGTTGGTTCTTTGGGTGAGGGTGGAGTTTGTTCTGAGGATGAGGATGCAAGATTGATTACCTTAGGTTCTGTGGTTGGTGCATCCTCTGGTGAGATAGAGGTGTTTTGCCTCTGTTGTTTTCCCTTTTGGGTTTCTGTTGTAGAGGGTTCTGCTGATTTCTCTGTAGTTTTTGCAGAAGCAGCCTCTGTAGTTTCCTTTGTTTTCTCCCCCTCAGGATGACCAGATGCTCCATCATCAGGATCATCCTGCCTTCTTTTAGCAGTAACTTCTGTTCTGCAGGTGTCTTGAGCTGCTTGCCTTGCTGCATTTTTCTTCATAGTTTCAAAGTAGATTGCGATCGAAGTTTTGAAGGCTTTGGTCGCACTTTTCTCGAACTCTGCAGCGGTTGTTTTGGCAATGTTAGTGGCAGAGGCGATGGCAGCAGCAGCAGAAGTTTCTGTAGTTGACTTCATTTCTGCAAGGGCTGCTTTAACCTCTGTGGATAAGGTATCCACTTTGGTATTTAATCCCGTAAGCGCGTTTGAAGTTGAATCTGTAAAAATCGTGAATGAGCTTTGCAACTTATTCAATGTTTGAGTTACAGAGGTTACAAAGGCTTGGAACTCATCCTTCGTAACATGTTCCTCTTGGGTAACCTCTGGAGGAACAACTCCTTCTCCAGAGTGAGTCCCTGTTCCTGGGACACCTTCGTTCACCCTTGTTTGTACGTTGGGGGTGGAAGGATTTCCATCTGATCCTCGAGAAGAAACCTGAGTTTCAGTCTCTACAGAAGTTCTGTGAAGAATATTGTCCAAATCCACTCCAGAGGTGGGTATCGGAATATTCTTCTGTTGACTTGGAGACTTGTCTAGAGTCTCTTCGTCATGGTGCTCTCTACTTCTCTCTGAAAGAAGTTTTGGTCCTATATTGTGCGTGTCAGAGGAAACGAATTCCTCTGTAGGGTGTTCTAGTGTGATCTGGGGCAATGGATCACGAACTATAGGTGAGTCCCTCTGAGGAGACTCCCTAGGAATGGATTCCCCGGCTTCTGTGGGCACAGAGGTTGAAAGAGTAACCTCTGGCTGGATGGGTTGGGTGAGGTTCGAGCTGTGCTGCTCTTTTTCAATGACACCTTCTGCAGCTAGACCTGCGGTGTCAGATGTGTGGGTTGCACTGGGAGGGGTTGAGGGATGTGTGCCTTCTGCAACTTTGGCATCTTTTCCTTTCTCATTTTCTTTTCCTCCAGACGTTTCTACCCTATCCTATAAACCTATTTGCACCTCTTCTTCTGCAGTCTCTTGTCTTGGCAGAAGTGAATCAAGAACCTCTGTGAAGATTTGAGTTTGCAGAGGTGGTTCGATTCCTTCTGTTATTGTTTGCAGAGGAGAAGATGGTTTCTTCTTCTATGATTTCCTCTTCTTTGGTTTTGGTGCTCCCTCCTCTGTAGATTTTGACTTTCTTTTTCTTTTGGAAGAGGGAGGGGCAGAGGGACCTTGGATTTGTGGTGGAGATGAGGGTTCTGTGGGATGTTCAGTGGGTAGAGAAGATGGTTCTGCAGGATTTTGTTGGATAGCAAAAACAGAGGCAAGTTGTTCCTCTGTAGGGGTCTTGGTTTTCTTTCCCTTTTTCTTCTTCTTCTCTTTAGATCCCTCAGAAGACTTCCTCTTTGAAGAATAGAGGTCTTTTCTTATATCTCTGAAGTTCTTCTGGTTGGCCTTGTGTTTAGCCAACTTTATCTTCCATTCTTCTTCTGTAAGTCTCTCTACTACATTACCTCCTATGGGCATTCCTATACGCGGGGGTGTTACAGAACTGGGTTCAGGAGTTCTGTAAACGCGTGTGTACTCACTAACTAGTTCTTCATCACTAGCATAACCTAACATTACCTTTGATAGTGGCCTGATGTGTGGGTAGCCATCCTCATGTTCTGTAGGGGTGTTCTTGGACATAGGAAATTGCTTAGGTTTGGGACCGTCCATTGGCCATTTTTGGATAAGGAGTAGGGGTTCGAAAAGTACACTGAGGATTCGCTGGAACTGGTTAGTTGTGATCAGACATTTTGGCTTTCTGGGAGGCGATTTTGCGATCGATGGTGTTGATGATCTCTTGCATCATTATGGTGGCATAATCTAGGGGTAGATCATAGTATACACCATACATGATTGAGAGAATTTGAGGTGAGCTTTGATCGATGCTCCCGATTTTTCCCGTGAGGCAACGATTTAGGATGGAGAATAAGGTATTCCACAGAGGAGGTAGTCTTGCTCTGCGGAAATCGTTCCTCTTTTTCAACTGTTGGTTGTACCCTAACATGTGCAGAAAGTCAACAAGTTCTTCATTTGTTGGTTGGGGTGCATACTTTTTGATTCCCATGAGTCCTCTTGTTGGAAGGCCAAATTCTAATGAGAACATGGTGCGATTGAACATCAGTTCAAGGCTCTTACTTTGGTCAGGTTTAGAAATGTAGCCTCTGATCAAATCGGTGTCAGCGTCATAACGGCAAGATTGCCAAAACTGATGTAGGTAACGTACTGGTATTTGTTCAACGGTTTTGCTCAGAAGAGGGTAAAGAAAGTGGTTCTCTAGGATGTTTAGCAGGATGGCATGTTCTTTGCCAAATGCCGTAGGAGAAGGAACAAGATAACAGTTGTTCGATTTAATGGGAAGGGTCCTTTGCTCGAAATGGTCATTTGAGAAAAATTGTTGCAGGTGGGTAGTGGGTACGAAGGATGCCTCGTCGCCGGAGTCGTGTCTGTCGGCATCGGTGGCGATGTGTGGGTTGTGGGAGTGCTCAGAATGCACTGGAGAGGATGTCGTAGAGTTCGTTGGTGAAACGTGAGCAGATTTGGAACTGGAAGCCATTTGTAGGTTTTGAAAGTTCTAGGTTTTCAGAAAGAAATAAGCAAGTTCGCCGGAGAAGATGAGAGAATAGTAAAGTTTTAAAAGTGATTTTAACTTGGGTTTTATACTGTGGTAACGGATAGAATTCGGAACGGTGAAAATGTGAGAAAGTTAATAAAATTTGAGATCCACACTTGAGTTCATTCGGCGTGGTGAAAGTTTCTAGGACGACGTGATATGTACGTCAATGAAAACTTGACACGTCATCAATGTCAGTGACGACGAGACGTCGTGGGCGGCCACATTAAATGAAAAACGCGTGGGTTTTAAATTTTCACCACAGAAAAGTTACCGTTACAGATACAGAAATTCCCAAGTGGAAATCTTTACAGAAGCTCTGTGGGTACAGAAGCTCTGTGATTTTGAAAAACGTTTATCTCTGTAGATTGTATCTTTAATGAAAATCGTTTGAAAAACACGGAGAGGATCAATAAATTTTTAGTAGTGAGAAATTATCCTACAGAGGTTTTTGGACCTCTGCCAGAGCCAGCAGAGGCTCTGTGACAGGAAATTTCTAATAACTAATAATTTATAAACATTTTTAATCATCCAAGTTTTTGATCAGTTTTAACAATGTATTTAGGACTTATTTGAAAGTTGGTGTCCTAGAAAATTGTAAATCTCAAAGATTTTGTGCAGCAGAAGTCATTTGAATGATTTGAGTGATCTACAGAGGTTCTTTGTTTGAAAGAACTCTGTGGCTTATGACTTCTGTGGCAAGATACCAACCTATTTCCTTTTGATCGGCGAATGTGATCTCTTCTGTCGCATTCTTTGCTCCCCCTTGACTTATGAATCTCTGTAGATTCAGCAAGGTCTCCTTTTCCGCTCCTCCTTTGGCTCCCCCTTGAATGATCAACCTCTGTAGATTAATTTGTGGTCTCCTCTTTCTTGACCTATGCTTGAATCAATAGAGATAAATAATGCACAGAACATAGGTCAACCTCATCAGAGGTTCTGTGGAGATTGTTATAGGCTCTGAGCAATTCCACAGAGGCTCTGTGAAGTATAGAATCTTTGAAGGATGAGTCTTAAACAAAGTGTTTAAGAGTCATAGTGTATTTTGAAGCCTGAGTCCTTAATAGAAGTATTAAGGAGTCCATTGTTTGCTAAAGAGTGAGTCCTGATCTGTAATGGTCAGAAGTCATTTTTCTGATGAAGCTCGAGTCTTAAACTGATTTGTTTAAGAGTCTTTTTCACTAAAGTGTGAGTCCTAAACTGATGTGTTTAGGAGTCCTTTTCTCCTCTGAAGAGCGAGTCCTGATCTGTAATGATCAGAAGTCCTTATCTACTGAAGAGCGAGTCCTGATCTGTAATGATCAGAAGTCTTTGTACCTGCAAGACAGATCAAAGAACTTTTGGTACCCATATCCAAATGGGTCCTTTTTTGTTAGGATTTGGAGCTGTCTTTAGGTCCTCTGGTTTGCCAATCTCTGTTGGTTTGCCCACTTTCTTTCTATGACCTTTCTCATTTTGGGTCTTTGGATTTTTCTTTTGAAATGACCCATTTTGTACACAGAAAGATTTAGAGAAAAGGTTTCTTAATTGAAGCAGAAGATCAAAGCATTTATATGAATGAAAAGATGAAGGCTTTGTAGAAACAAATGGTTTTGGAGCATTTTTGTCAGGAATAGAGTTTTTGACTTTCCAAACCATTTTCATCTTTTTGTAAACAGGATTATTTGAATTTTTAGCACAAGAGTTTGCTAAGACAAGGTTCTTAAGCCTTTTAGCTAAAACATCTTTTTCTTTAAGGTTTAAATCAAATTTTCTTAGAAGATCTGATTTATACCTCTTCTCCAACATAATCTTGTTTGACAAATCGGATAGTCTCTTTGTTAAATTTGACATTTCAGCTTTAAAGACCTTTCTTTCCTTCTCAAACTTGTCTTTCAAACACTTTGTTTGAAATCCTTCTCTCTTCACCTTTTCAGACTCTTTTCTTTCAAAATCCTGCTCTTTCCTCTCTTTTTCAAGAGATTTCTGTAATTTTGAGATTTTGAAAGAAAGTTCCATATTCTTTGTCTCAAGAAGAGTTTTCTCTTTTCCAAACTTTTCATTTTCACTGATTATAAGTTTTTCAAAGTTGGAAATCAGTTTAGAAAAGTTTAGACACTTAAGCTCAAGGCTTTTCTTCTCTTCTTTAAAAACAGTCTTAACTTCCTCAAACTTCTCTTTCTCCTTTTTACCAAGCTCTTCTGACTCAGATAGTTTCCTTTTCAGTTCAAGATTTTCATAGTTTAGGAGTTTACCTGATTCTTCAAGCTTGGCAATGTTGTCTGAGTCAATAAGAATACTCTTGTTTCTTTCCTCTAATTCTTTCTCAAGAGTAGGAATTATTTTCTTAAAATTTGTGCTGAGTTTGAAATAATAATGAAAATCAGCATCAGCACTAAATTTTAGTCTTGACATATTGAATGAAGTTTTTAACGAAAGAAACAGTTTCTAGGATGTTACCAGATCGAATAAATCGAAAATGGCAGTAAAACAGAATCTGTTTTTAGGAATGAAGAATAGGTTAAGAACAGACAGTTTCTATCAAAAATCTTGTCTTAAACGAGGATCACTTGATATTGAAAACCAAGCTTTGCTCTGATACCAATTGTTGGTTCCCGTTTTGCTTTAAACAAGATTATCAGATCTATTAGTTCGAGTTTATGTTTGATGCGGAAGCGTATTTGAAGAACTAACAGATATGTTTGATAGATTTAGAACACAATATAAATAAACAGTGAATAGGAAATAATATCTCAAAGTTTACTGAATATATATATATCAAGAACAGATTTAAGAACGGTGAGTATACAAAGCTTTAAACAGATATGACTCTAAATGTGCATAAGCTATGTGTTCTTGATGTTCGATTGAAGTGTTCTTGTTTTTCTGTTTTTGTGTGTTGTTTTATGTCTTCTTAGGAAGAACTCAACATGAGTCTTCCTTTTATACTACTCTTAGAAGACTATGAAGTAGGTCACTGTTCCTTTTACGGCATGAATAGTAAACTGGATGGTGTGAACAGTTGTTTGAGCCATGCGCATTTAATGGAGCAGATGTACTTTTGGTAAATGCATTAAATGGCGCAGACGTCTATTTTGTACCATGCCCTATTGAGTCCACTCAGAGCTTGACACGTGTTTTGACAGTACTTTTCCATGCAAGTTGATGAACAGGTCTTGGAACAGTAGCAAGATATTATAAATATCTTCCTAGTCTTTAGAGGACCATAGAGGCTCTGTAATGTGTTACAGAGGTTCTGCGGTCTGGTTCCTCTGTAAAGTAGTCTTCTCCGGATTCCGAGTCATTGGTTGTTTACTTCTGCAGAGCTTCTGTCAAGGGTGGCAGAGGTTCTGTGGCTCGGTCCTCTGTGAGAAGTCTTCTTGGTTCCTTGTCTTCTGATGTTGTCCGCAGAGGCTCTGTTATTGGTAACAGAGGTTCTGCGGTCTTGGTCTTCTGAAAGCGTCCTTCTGTAGTTTCCTCGGTCTTTGATCACTCTTGATCAAACTTCCTTTGATTCTTCTGAGATGCCCGGCAGAGCTTCTGTTGCACTCAGCAGAGCTTCTGTGGAAGTTCTTCTGTACTTGGCCATTTTTCAATACTTCTAATATTTCAGAATATTGGAGCTAACAACACTTCAACTTGCAGATAGATCGATGAAGTATCCTTATGGAATTGTGGAAGACGTTTTGGTAAAGGTTGGAAAGTTTTATTTTCCAGTTGATTTCGTAGTTCTAGATGTGGAGGAAGATGTTGAGATGCCATTGATTTTGGGAAGACCATTCTTAGCCACAAGCAAAGCTTTGATAGACATGGAAGAAGGTATGATGACTTTCAGAGTAGGGGATGAGAAGGTAACCTTCCATGTTCTCAAAAGAGTAGAAGATAGAGGTGAACCAAGAACAGAGCAGATCGGATCAGAAACTGGTAAGAATAGGAAAACGTATGTGGGCGATTCAATTCCACAAGCGATACCGAGCCAAGTTGAGAGCCACACAGTCATGCCATGACTTTAACTACGGCGCTAGGTGGGAGGCAACCCACCATACGGTTAATTATATTTTATTTTTTATTTTAGCAATTTCTTATATTGTGTGTTTTTTCTTTTGTTTGTGGTTTTGTGTTTTGTGTGTTTGTGTTTAGTTTTGGATCTCTGAAGGCATCCCTGATATGACCAAGAGCAAGGCAGCAGAAGAAAGGGAAAAAACGAGTGAACAGTGGTCCGTGCATGCATCCTGAAAGGTATCTACACAACACCTCTTCCCAAACCTCGGTTTCACCAAGGTTTGGGGTCCCTGTTTTCACTTTAACTTTATCGTTGTATGATTCCTTGTTGTGAAAACAAACCTAATCTAGAGATTAGGTTTGGGGTGGCGTAATTACTATTATCTGTATCGTTTTGCAATTCTCGTGTTTATTTTTTGTGCTGTCAATTGGTTCCATTGGGGACAATGTTTATATCTGTTTTGGGGTGGTTTGTCGAGGCTATCATTTGTTGATCTCAGTGGATTGAACAATCACCTTGTTTATAGAGAGGAATGGGCGACCAGTTAGCATGATTTAGTGTAAGAGTTCGAAGACACTAATTTTGGGGGAAGGATTTAGAAAGGATAATATAGCACAAAGGTGGACCTAGGCGACTACACACATTAGAGACATTAGTGGAGACCACCCGTGAGTTTGTTGAGCCATACACGTGCTAACCTCGATTCTGAGAGACTATGCATTACTCGATACACTTCTCATTTAGTCTTTTGGTCGTTGTTATAGCCTGATCTTACTATAACTTGCATCCGTTATCAAAGACATCCATAGGAATAGGAGTGAAGCTTTTGCCTATCTGTATGAACAAACCATGTGAAAACTCATCAAGCTTATTGGTTGCTGCTAATCCCACTGCTTTTCACTACTCAAGGCTCTCAACTGAAAACCCGTTGTAACCCCCTCAGTAAAAAAAACCGCAAACCCAGTAAATCAGCCGTAAAGGGTTTTGCCAAATAAAAGATCTAAATAAAACTGAGGGGTCAATTTAAAGAGTTTGAGTGATGTGTTAGGAAGCCCGAACGAAAGAAAGAAGGGAGGATCACCAAATATCATCATAAACCCATTGACCTCCAACCAAAAGCAGCAACCATGGCCAATTTAAGAGATTTGAGTCCAGCATGGTAAGTTTGTAAGGAGAAGCAGAGCAACATTCATATGTCCTAGTCTTGATAATGGATTCTTTCCTAGATCAATTTGTGTACAATTGTGCGTTCTTGCTTAATTGTTGTTCACGCATGCTTTTGTATATTCTTTGCACCCAACCTCTGAAAGCATGACAACATGTGTGAAACCTAGGGCTCGAGTGAAGAGAGAAAACCGTGAGGTAGGGTGTTGTAAGATTTATGCAACCTTAGAGATTCACTTAGAATAGGACTCAGTGCAAGTATACACCTTGAACTACTATCGTCTCGTAACAAGTAATAATGGTAAAATACCAGATATCGATCCACAGGGAAATCTTGTGAAAGCCTTTCAAAAGTCCAGTCTTTAAAAACTAATTTCAGATGGCGATTTCGAAAACAGATTGTTTGATTGGTTGGTTTAAGTTATCAGCTAAAAATCAATTCTAGAGAAGAAGCATAGGGTGCAAAGCTCTATAAAGATGAAAACAAGTGATTGAGTAAAAAGGTATTATAACATCCAGCCAGTCCTCCAGCACAAGTGCTATAGGACTGCCACAGCACCAACTATCGGTTCAAACGGCCTCCCAAGAGTACACACTGGTCAACGTGCTATCGATACAATATCATTTATGTTAGACTTTGTGAATCCTAGCACAACACAGTGTTACCATCCTACACCGTAAAAGTATAGTACTTGTCAGGCACTAAAACTCTTTATAGTCTTCTTTTATTATTTCAGTTAATTAACCTTAACCTTAACACTGAATGTTAATGCATTTTCATACATAAAATTAGTTGTCAATTAATTAAATGCAATCTTCAATGTAAGATCAATCACCTGAAATAAATAGTTAGATACAATGTTATATTCAATACACCTCTTTACTTTCACACATATTTTACATCTAAACTTTGCTTTACACCCCAAGCTCAGGCGATTAGCCCTTCATGGCTTGATTTCTTCTTTCGAAAGGTGTAAGAAATGTAAATGACATGAATGGAAAGTACTGAAAGGAAATTGCAAGAAATGTAAATGACAGAAATGGAAAGACAGAAATTAAATTGCAAGAAATGTAAATGACAGAAATGGAAAGACAGAAATTAAATTGCAAGAAATGTAAATGACAGAAACGGAAAGACAGAAATTAAATACAGGAATTTCAACAACAAGAAAATAAAAAACAATAATAAGAACTAAGAATGCAAGGAAACGGAATTACTAAACTACCAAGGTAACTTGTTCGCCAAGTTATGAAAACTTGTCGTGCAAGTTACGTCACAAAACTACTTGTTGCTTTGAAACCGTTAAAACTTTGAAACACTAACTTAAACAACCAAAGGTTACGGTTTTTAGAGGGAAGGACTCCAAACTAAAAATCACGAACCTTTAGATTTTAAGTAAGTAACTAAGACAATATCGAGAACTTGGAGACTTGCGAGAATCGGAAAATAAAACAAAAGAACTTA
This sequence comes from Saussurea involucrata, assembly GCA_033807775.1. Lineage (NCBI taxonomy): Eukaryota > Viridiplantae > Streptophyta > Magnoliopsida > Asterales > Asteraceae > Saussurea > Saussurea involucrata. Next base: position 89,992,913 of record CM066327.1, on the reverse strand, counting down.
CTTCGAATCACTTAGATTAATACTTGAAACCGAAAGCTTGACTACAAAATACTGAACTCGTGACCACAGCTCTGAATATTCAGAGGTAAATAAACTAGAGAGAAAAGCTAAATACTTGTGGAGAGTTTTTGTGTTTTTAGCTAAAAAACACAACTAAAAGGAACTAAAAGGAGATTAAGACTGATGTCCTATAAACAGCTTTATGTCCCTTCCAAAAAGTCAACTCCAGCCTTGTCATCAAAAGAGGCTTCTTCCATAAGATACCCAAAAATGGCCCAGCTGTTCGATCCTGCGGCACTCCTACAGCATTCCTTTTGCGCTCAACTCCTATAGCATTGCCGTAGTAGTGTCCAGCCAAAATCTGAAATCAAAACAGGCCCAATAAGATCCAAAAACAGAGTTTATACCATTAAATCATGCTTGACACCTAAAACACAGAAAATGCTAAAAAGCTACTAAAAAGGACTTAATTACTGACTTTGGGCAAATAAAACAGACTCAAACCTACTAAAAAGTGGCTAAAATAGGGTTAACAAACTAACCCTATCATAGGGTCAAGACGAAATCCTCTCTATGTGTGTTTAGTCTAGGTACACTTAAGTGTGGTGTGGTCCCTGATAGATCCCTTTCCCAAGGTTTTGCTGTTTAGAATTCCATAGCTAGGTCTGCTGATTGTTCGTCCATCTCACAAGTAAATTGTGGTGATTGTTGAGTTGACTAGAGATCACTAATGATATTCTCGACAAGTCGAAATTGCGATTGTTTGGTTGGTAGTTGAATGCTTATTTGTGTCGCTGTTTTTCTTGGGGACAAGCAACGCTCGGTTTGGGGTTGTTGATAATGCCGTTTTACGACATTATTTTGATCCCGAAATCGGTCTGTTTGTTGTAAGTTTCCAAGTAAAATAGTAGAATTTAATGGTTTTAATGAGAAAGTACAGGTTTTTCATAAATGACTGATGATGGAAGAGTTTTGGATCAATCGGAGCAAGTTTACAACAGTCCGGTGCGAAAAGAAGAAAGTCAGATTTTTAGGACCAAACAATGCCCTGCGCGCCTGGCTGCGCTGCTCCATACATGCCACCAGACGCGCAGCCCTCTGCTCACCACACACTCCAGTGCTGTGCGCGTTTCTCTGTGCGTCTCCACACGCGCTGCCATACACGCTGAAGCCCTGAGCGTTTTTTATTATATTTATCTGCTAGGGTTGAGAGTATTATCAAGGAGTTACGGCTTGGGACTCTTTCTGGGCGATTTTGGGAGCTGAGGAACAAATTTTGAAGGCAACTAGAAGGCGAGAAACATCAATTAACAAGGATCGAAAGGCGAATCGAGTACGTTCATCGGCGGCTTAGGATTTTTCAGGGAGTTCTTAGATTTCATTTCTTAGTACAAAACATGTTTACTTTCATTTCTATCTTTACATTTCAGAGTTTTGAAACCCCCAATATGAACTAATCCGTTCATGTTGGGGGGTTGGTTTGAATCATGGTTGGATAATCGTTTAGCTTTACAGTAGGTATGATTGATATGATATGGATGGATGGCACATGTAAGATTGTTCTTAATGCTTGTAATAGTCCGATCAACTATTATTTGATTTTATGGATCTTTAATCTTTGAGAAAGGTTTTGAGGTTTGATTAATCTTTCATGTCTTGGTTGAATTTGAGATAGTAATATGATGATTCAATTCTTGTGGCTCTTAATTACTAATTGTTCAATTACTCTTGTTAAGATCGAATGATGATACAATGTGTTGAATAATATTGCTATAGCTTGATAGAGTATAGTAATGGAATGTGATTATGCCTGTCATCCTAAAGTTATTTCAATCGTGTCAAACCTGTGATCTAAATGATTGTTCACTTGAGGAATCCAACCCTCCAACTCTTTCCCTTATCTGAATTAACTAAAGTTTTAATTCGTGTTCCGATAATCAACAATCCAAATCAATTTGCATTAGTCTAGTTAATAATTTATACAATCATTGTGGTACTTGACACCTGGTTCCTTTGGTTCGATACTCGTACTTTATAAGTACTATTACTTGATTCGACTCGTACACTTGCGGTAGATTTAGGGGGGGTGTAAACCCGCCTATCAAGTTTTTGGCGCCGTTGTCGGGGAACCTGTTTTGTGTAAATATCACTACCAGCTGTAAAAGTTATTACATTAGACACCCTGTTTTTTTATTTTTTTATAATCTGCTTTGAAAGTTGTTGATCCAAACCCTCAGTGATTTGATAATGACCCTCTCTTGTATACTTAGTGAAAATTGTAAGTAAATAATATGTATCAGAGTTTCACTATCGCTGATAAGTACTAAGATCTTACAGTACCGCTGATAAGAACTCTCGCTCTTTAAATTAAACATTCAGCGAAACTGATCACCATTAATACTGAGTCTGTTCAGTCATTATGATGATCGCTGATAAGTTAGTTGTTTACTTATGATCCCTGAAGACAAGTTTCACGTCAACAAAGGTTCTACGCTAAAGTCGAAGATTAAGCTCAAGAACCAGCGACAAGTCTCCTAATGAACTGATGCGGATCAGCGAAGACTCAGATTTGTCCACTCAACATGAAGTATCAAGTACAAGACTTCAGCTATCGCTGAACTTTATCATTTGCTGAATAGTAAATGATAATCGCTGAATCAACGAAAGCTGATCATGAAGTCCTCCGTACAAAGTACTTTTGTCTTAACCTCCCTTGCACGACTCCGTACGAAATGTCAGAAAAGAACCTCCGACTGTCTGAAATCGTACAACCACTCTGATACTACACTGTTCATCCATGCGGCTACTAAGGTTGTCAACCAAGGCCAATGACATACAACCAACCAGCTGATGACACGTGTAAAGTGTATACTGACTTGCATTAAATGCATGCAGTATATAAAGAGATGAACCCACTTCATTTGAAGTAACTTGCTAACTCTGGACAAGTTCAATATCTTATCTCAAGATAGGTTATTATTAGTAATTTCCTTATCTCTCTTAGTGCAAGAAACCTTAGTGTTCCAACTTGTTTAGATTTAGGTTTATCCTTAATCTTGTTTCCGCAACAAGCTGTAAATTGTTAAAGATTTATCAATAAACAATTTAGAAAAAGTAAAATCTGTGTGTTTGTATTCAACCCCCCCCCCCTTCTACAAACTTGTATAGGCCTTCGGGACCAACAAGTGGTATCAGATCGGATTTGTTTAACCTCATAAACAAGATATAAGCTAAGATATTTTTCTTCCATGCTATTATCTGAAAATGGCCACCAACACAAACACAAATTATATAGACAATGGTTCTCTTGCTAAACCCCCTAGATTTTCCAAAGATAACTTCAACTTATGGAAAAATAGGATGACACTCTTCTTAGAAGGTGTAGACCCTACTATGCCTTACTATCTAGAAAATGGTCCATTCATCCCTGTAAGAATTGATGCTGCTGTTCCAGCCGCTGAGAATAGACCTGCTATTCCAGAAAGACTGGTACCTAAGGAAATCTTTCAATGGACTGACGAAGATAAGAAGAAAGTGGCTATAGATACAAAAGCCAGATCCATACTATCCATGGCTCTTCCGGACGAAGTCTACCATTCCGTCATGAATCTGAAAACATCAAAGGCCATGTGGGACACAATATGTGTTCAGTATGAAGGAACTTCTGAAGTCCAGGATTCAAGAAAGATCAACCTGGTAAGACAATACGAAAGCTTCATTTCTGGTAAGAATGAATCTCTCTCTGAAGTTCACCAACGTTTTAATTGTTTAATTATAGATCTAAAAACTGTTGGTAAGGAATATTCTAACTTTTAAGTACTGACAAAGTTTCTAGAATGTTTACCTGAAAGCTGGGACAATTATGCTATGTGTCTCAAGCTATCAAAGGATCTAAAATCAATGACCCTTTCAACCTTATATGGCACGTTGCTGAATCATGAGCAATCGAGCCATCTTAAGAAGAATCTTGTAAAAGATTCCAGAAGCACCCCTGTTGCTTTAATCTCAGAGGAACCTTCTACTCAGCGACCCTCGGTCACCATCACTGAGTTAGAAAGTAACTCTGAAAGGTCATCCGATTCTGATTTTTCAGATAATGACGAATCTTTGGCTCTCCTAACTAAGAAGTTCAGGAGATTTGCCAAAAAGAAAATGTTTAGAAAGAACAAACCTCTTTCCATAACTGACAAGCCTAGATCATCAGCTTTTGTTGATAAGGCTACTGCTACTTGTTTTAACTGCGAAAAGACAGGACATTTCGCTAACGAGTGCAGGTCAAAGAAAGTTTCTAGACCCTCGGATTTTACAAAGAAACCCTTTGTTCCAAGAAATAAAGATGACAAATATTCAAAGCTGAAAGAAAAATATGCAAAGCTGAAAAGCTTTAAGAAGAAGAATAAAGGCCTGATGGCTGAATATGATTGGGCTGCTTCTGATGAAGAAGCATCATCATCTGACTCTGAAGATGATGAAGCAAATCTATGTCTTATGGCCAAGATTGAAGAAGAGGAAGAAAGTTCAGACATTCCCTCCACTTCAACATCTGCTATTCAAGTATCACCTTCTTTCTTTACCAATATTGCAAATATTGATGAAGCTGATAGTTTCCGTAAGATCGATCTCTTGACTAGAAGTTTATACGAAGCCATGAACGGCAAAACTGTGGTTGAAAACCAAAATCTTGATCTCGCTGAAAAGCTTAAAAACTGCAACCTTCAAATAGAAAAGCTTTCTAAAATTGAAGAAGATTTTAAAGATCAAGTATATTTAAATCAGCTAGTCAAAATCGAACGAGCAGAAGCTATCGTTGCATTAAAGGCTGAAAAAGCTACTGTTGAAGGATGGTGTAATTCTTCAACAAAGATCACTGAGATAATAAAGTCTCAGATTCCCCTGAGTAATAAACGTGGTTTGGGTTACAAATATGAAACTCCAAAACCAACCACTGAGCGTTCAATGCTTAAATTTGGAACGTTCGTATCCTCAGTCGCTGATACTTCATCTTCTCAGTGCTCCTCGTCCGTTACACCAATCGCTGAGGAAACTCCTACCTCCTCAAAAGGCAAGGAGAAAATGGTTTATTCAAAACCTACCTCTGTCTTTAAAGACAAAGGTAAAGGAATTTTTATTTACCAGAATCCTCATAAGGGTACCTTAGTACCAAAGCTGAATGCTTCTAAAGCTTCAATGGCTCATCCCTCTGGATCAAGGAAGCAGATATCTGGATTTATTCAGCGATCTACTCCTAGACTCAGATTGGATGTCCTTGGTAAGAAATCTGAAGAACTGAATGTTCGTCCCATTTCTAAAGCCAATAGTTTACTTGGTGCTGGCACTTCTAATTTGAAATTAAAAGCTCAGCATTCAAATGGTCCTAGAACTACTTTTAGTTATAGGAAATGTTATCACTGTGGACTTACCGATCATATTGCTAGTAAGTGCCCCACAGCCACCAAAGCTGAAAAGATAGCTAAGGTGAAGATTGTCCCCAAGGCAAAGAAGACCAACCCTGGTGCAAATCAGGTCAAAGTGAATCCTACCACTGAAGTTAAGAAATTAACCAAAGTGAAGAAAGACAAAGCTGAATCTTCAAATGCTGCGAAGACTGCTGAATCTTCCATTCCAACTACTTCCACTGACAAATGTGTATACATGGTAAAGTGGGTACCCAAGAAAAACTAATCTTCCTTCGTATTGCAGGTTAAGAAGGGTATCTGGTATCTCGATAGCGGATGCTCTAGACACATGACTGGAAAGAAAAGCCTACTCTCTGAATACAAGGAAGAGAAGGGTCCCTCTGTGACTTTTGGTGGAAATGGAAAAGGACATACCCGAGGGTATGGTGTACTTTCAAATGGTACAACCTCCTTCAGAAGAGTCGCATATGTTGAAGGGCTGAAGCATAATCTTCTAAGCATCGGTCAGCTGTGTGACATGGATAACAAAGTAATCTTTACTAAGGAATCCTGCTTTGTCACTGACAAAAAGGAGAAGATAGCTCTCAGCAGTTATCGTTTGGAAAATGTTTATGTAATAAACATGGACTCAACAACCACTGAGAACTCCTGTTTCTTCTCAAAGGCCTCATCTGATGTCAACTGGATATGGCATAAGAGGCTATCTCATCTAAATTTCAAGACACTGAACACTCTTTCTTCAAAAGAGTTAGTCACTGGTCTACCTCAGCATTCATACGCCAAAGAGTCGTTATGTTCGGCGTGTGAAAAAGGGAAGCAGACCAAAGCAAGCTTTAAGTCAAAGCAAGTTTCTTCAGTGTCATCTCCTCTACAACTACTCCATATGGATTTGTTTGGCCCTGTTAACAAACAATCCATCGCTGAAAAGAAATATATGCTGGTCATAGTTGATGAATTCTCTTGCTTCACTTGGGTAATTTTTCTCCGTTCTAAGAGTGACACCCCTGAAGAACTCATCAATTTTGTTCGGAAGATGGAAACCCTGAACAATCTGACCGTTCGCTCAATAAGGAGTGATCATGGGACTGAATTCAAAAACAGTTCTCTTGATTCCTTCCTTGAGAGTAAGGGTATTTCTCACAACTTTTCTCCAGTGAGAACACCGCAACAAAATGGAGTCGCTGAAAGAAGAAATAGAACAATTATTGAAGTTGCACGTTCAATGCTCAGCGATTCTCACCTGCCTACTCAGTTTTGGGCAGAAGCTGTCAACACTGCTTGTTTTACGCAAAACAGGTCGCTGATAGTCAAAAGATTCAAAAAGACAGCCTATGAACTTTTTCATGGGAGAAAGCCTTCAATCAGCTTTCTTCACATCTTTGGATGTCAGTGTTTTATACTGAACAACAGAGATGCTCTTGGAAAGTTTGATCCTAAGGCTGATGATGGAATCTTTCTTGGATACTCCTCAGTTTCCAAAGCCTTCAGAGTCTTCAATCATAGAAGACAAACTGTAGAATAAACTATTCACGTCACGTTTGACGAATCCCGTTCAGCGAACTCTAAACCGTCCGCTGATACTGAAGAACTGAATCAATGGATGTTTTCTCATCTTGGTGATTCAGAAGTTATTCCCACTACTCATGCTCATCCAGTAGAAGATGATAGTCCTATCATTCCAAATATGCAGAACAGTGAAGCTGAAACTTCTTGGGTCTCAGTTGTTCCTATAAACACTATACCTAACGCTGAACCAAATGTCTCAGACATTCCATCTACTTCTCAGCAATCAGTGAATATAATGACAACTGCATCCATTCCTCTCTTGGCTGATACTCCTGACGTCGCTGAAGCTTCATCTTCAGCTCCTCCAGTTCAAGTTGAGTCAGCGTCTCACGCTCCGGCTCAGCGATGGACTATAAATCATCCAATTGATCAAATTCTTGGTGATCCAAACGCTGGGATTCAGACTCGACGAAGTGCAGGTAATATTTGTTTATTTGTAAATTTTATTTCACTAACTGAACCAAAGAAAGTAGATGATGCCCTCAAAGATCCAAACTGGGTCAGCGCCATGCAAGAAGAGCTGACTGAATTCGAAAGAAACAAAGTTTGGAAACTTGTTTAGAGACCAACTGATAAAACAGTAATAGGCACTAAATGGGTCTATCGAAATAAGTTGAACATGGTACTGTAACCCGCAACAAAGCTCGACTTGTTGCTCAGGGATACAGACAAGAGGAAGGTATAGATTATGACGAAACATTTGCTCCAGTAGCAAAACTTGAATCTATTCGTCTATTCTTAGCATATGATGTACACAAAAACTTCAAAGTACATCAGATGGATGTTAAGTCAGCGTTTCTAAATGGAAAGCTGAATGAAGAAGTGTATGTGGAACAACCTCCAGGATTCTCAGATTCTAAGCGTCCAGGTTATGTTTATAAACTGGATAAGGCACTTTATGGCTTGAAGCAAGCTCCTCGTGCATGGTATGACACTCTTTCTACTTATCTCCATATTGAAAAATTTGAGCGAGGTAAGATTGACAAAACTCTATTTTTTAGAAAAGTGAAAGGTCATATCATTCTAGTTCAAATATATGTTGATGACATTATATTTGGTTCTACTAACCCTGAGCTTTGTACTCGTTTCGCTGATAGAATGAAAGATGAGTATAAAATGAGTATGATGGGTGAACTAACATATTTCCTTGGTCTTCAGATTAAGCAAACTGAGAAAGGAACTTTCATTAATCAGGGAAAATATGTTAAAGATATGCTGAAGAAATTCGACTTAACTGAAAGTTCAACTATGAAAACCCCTATGGCACCACCGCTGACACTTGATAAGGACACTAAGGGTGTTCCTGTCAATGTCACGCTGTACCGTGGGATGATCGACTCTCTATTGTATCTAACAGCTAGCCGACCCGATATTATGTTTGCAACATTCTTGTGTGCACGATATCAAGCTGAACCTAAGATATCTCATATCAAAGCTGTAAAGCGAATCTTTCGATATCTTAAGGGTACAGCGAATCTAGGTCTTTGGTATCCCAAAGATTCAGGATTCGATCTAACCGCCTATTCAGATAGTGATTTTGCAGGTTGCAAAATGGATAGGAAAAACACCACAGGAGGATGTCAGCTCCTGGGTGGAAAGCTGGTAAGTTGGACAAGTAAAAAGCAAAATTCAGTGTCCACTTCCACAGCTGAAGCTGAATATGTAGCTGCTGGAAGCTGTTGTTCTCAAGTCTTGTGGATGAGAAATCAGCTACTAGACTATGATCTTCAACTCTCCAAAATTCCAATCTATTGCGACAGCACAAGTGCCATCGCTATAGCAAACAATCCAGTACTACATTCAAAGACCAAACATATAGAAATCAGATATCATTTTATCAGAGATCATGTGATGAATGGTGATATAGAACTTCATTTTATCCCAACTGATTATCAGTTAGCTGACTTATTTACCAAACCTCTTGATGAGACAAGATTCAACTTTCTCATCAGCGAGCTTGGAATGCTGAACTTTGAAGGATAAAATCTTCAGCGGTTCACTTTGATCAGCGAAAGGATAAAATCAACTTGTATAACCCATTCTATCATCTTCTCGCTGAATAAACTTGATTCACTGATATTAAGGTATGTTCTCTCTCTCTCTGACAATCGCATGAAAATGCAAGATTTCAAAACAAAATGCATCGCTGAATATCTCTTCCTTAACAGCGATATTTTGAAATTTCTTAAAACCTTCACTGAATATTTTCATTCAGTGCTTCATGTTTTCAAAAGTATCTCTGAGTTTTTCAAAACCTCAGAGACAACCAAGAATATGAAAGGACAGTTGTGACGTCATTACAACGGATAAAACCCCGGCACGTTTTCTCTTCCTGACACACGTTTGCACGTCTCGTTCAAACTTCCAATCAAATGCAAACACGTGTCCGTGTCATGATGAAAATCTTTTCCCGCTCAAGATTTTCTCTTTTTAAAATCTCTATATAAACAAATTCTTAGTTTATATTTTTCTTTTACGCGATCAATCTTCCTCCACAAGAAAGAATTCACTGTTGCATTTGTGATATCAAAAACTTCAAGAACTGTTCATCATCTTCTTCATCAAACATCAAGGTTAATATGTTCTTATTTATTACCGAATGCGTATAACTTGTTTCCGATCTTCTCAATGTTTTAACAAGATCAAACAAAAGAACTTCGTAAAATGAAATCATTTTCTTTCGTGGTTTTATGAACACAACCATTTCATGGTTGTTCTTCAAGTTTAAATGCAAAATCTTAAACTTGTTTTTCATTCGTTTCCAGAATCTATTTCTTCATAGAAAACTGGAAAACAAGAAAATGGGTCTTACATTTCGTTTCAAAAATCAAGAAAACCCTAATCTTCATTAAGACATTTTGTCTGAATGAAATGGACAAAATTCGAACCATCTTAATGGAAAATCTTTCCATATTAAGATTATTCTTATTTGTTAATCTTTGGTTGAACTGATAATACAGGAAATGGCAACGTCTAACATTCCTACTACCGCTGAGAACATCTCTACTGACTCTGAGGAAATGGAAATCATCAAGGCTCCTCAGGTTAAGTTCACTCTAGATCAACTAGAATGGACTAAGATAAACAACCTTTCTGCGCTTCTCGAGTTTCCTCCTCGAAAGCAAGTCACACATCTGACAGATGCTGTGAATTTCCTGAAGAATTGCTGCATTTCAACAGCCCTGACCATTTCACCCCCTACAAGTCAGCTGCTACTATCTCAGTTCTGGTACTCTGCCAGACACTCTCAGCTACCATCCGCCAAAGATCCCTCCAAAACAGTTGATTGTATCCTCTGCGATACTGAATATGGCACGATAAAGATCACACCTGCCATCATTCGCAAAGCTCTGAACTTTCCCATCGCTACAAAGGAAAAACCTTTTGTTCCTTTCCCTGACCATAAGAAGCTCGCTGACAAAGAAGCTCTTATTGCATTTTTTGATGCAATGGGCTATGTATGGGAAATGGGCAGAGACAAGAAGCCTGGGAAGAAGCTAACACTGCTGAAGAAATCGAAAATGCCCAGCGAGATGAACTTCATCTTCGCTCACCTTATCAGCTACATGACTGCCAAGACCGGCTCTTCTAATCAAGCCGCTCAACCTCAGCAAGCTATGGGATACGCTCTGCTGAAAGGTCTACACATTGACTGGGCATCTCTCATCTATGATGACTTGCTGCAAAGAGTAGACTCTGCCGCTGACAGGCCTGCATGGGTTCCCTACCCCCGATTCATCAGCGCTATCTTTCAATATGGCCTGAAGGACAGTTACCCGCAAGAGGGCGATCTGAAACTCTCTGAGATTGGCCCTAAGGTACTCGACTTCAAACCTGTTGAAAATGAGGTACGTCTTTCTACCCTCTTAACTCTTCTCAACCCTTCTTCTTCTACTTCTGTGGCTCCTTCAGCGACAATACCCATCGCTGATACCCTGGCCACAAAATCCTCTCCTTCTAAGAAAAGGAAACATTCATCTACCCCACTTGATTCTAAAAGGATCAAGAAAACAAAGGAGCAACCCCAGCAATCTCATGCTGGAGACTCCTCAGCTCTTTCTGCAGAGCTGAAGGAACGTTCAGTGGTATGCTCTGCCACACCTGAACAAGCCATCCCTTTTATCCCAACTTCAGCGTCTCTAAACGCTGAGGTTACAAACTTGGAACCTACCCAACCTCCTTCAGTCTCTCAAAAGACTGATGAAGTGATTGTCAGCGAATCCAACGCTGAACTCATAACCCAACCCCCATTCTTATCCTTCGCTCCTCCCTCCACTCATTTGGTCTCTACTCCAGATCTAACTGGCGCTGCCATCATTTCCTCGGAACCTAAAGCTGATTCTCCAGGAATGATGAAGACAGGACCTGCAGAAAAATCCATGGGCACTTTTGAAGATGACATGGAACTTTACTCAGGAACCCGTGATTTCGATGAATTCACCAATCCTCCTGCAGGTAAACAACAACCCATAAACACTGTGACTAAACCCCAAACTTCTGAGCTTTCCTCTGTTCACAAGTTTTTATATGTTACAGGTCCTAATTTGGGAGATATCAACGCCTCTCTGAAGTCCGTGGAGACAAAGCTGACAGGTCTCACCACTACTCTCTCCAATAACTCTACAGCTGTAACAAACGCTGAAGAAAATCTGAACAAACTGACAACGGTGGTGGAGAAGAAGGCTTCCACAGATGACATGAAGCAGGTTGATAAAACTCTCTGCGACTTCGCCAAGGTGCTCGCTGATATCTACACAGACAACACCTCTCTCAAAAATTCAGTTTCATCCATGTCCAGCGAGGTAACAACGCTGAAGACATCGGTTGGAACACTAGAGGGAGATATGTCTGCTGTGAAGACAAATGTCAACACTCTGACGACTGACTTAAGCTCTGTAAAGACTAACGTTGGTTCGATGAAGACTATGATCGAACAGCTGCTGCACAAGGCGAATACTCCTGCTCCTGCCCCTGTCCCTGATTCTGAACATTTTACAGCGGCAGATCGCATTGAGCTCGGGAAGATCAATCCTTCTATTTCTGGCCTTGAAGACAGATTAGCAAAGATTGAAGTTTGTGTAGGTCTCTCTGGCCAAGAAGACAGAGAACCTACCAACGCTGCTGAATCTAGCCATTCCTCCCCCAGTCATCATGAAAAAGAGGGGGAGAAGAGCGCTGAAGACCTCGCCAAGAGCGCTGAAGACCTTTCCCATGATGAATCTATCAGGGGAGAGAAGACGAATACTGAAGAAACCACCGCTGGACCTCAGGGAGATGAAAACCCTGAGGAAACCGAGAAGCTCGCCTCTGTATCTGAGGGGGAGCAACTCGAAGAAGAAGCTGAGAAAACTGAATCCGAAGCAGAAGATGATGAAGCCGTCGACATCCCCGATGATGAACCATCTTCTTCTCCAAAGAATGATGATGATGATGATGATGACGAAGATGACGATGACTTTTTTATCGTCAAACCTGCTCCGAAGATCAAAGCTCTTAAGGGAATCTCGATAAATGAACCTTCAGGGGAGCGGACAAAGACAAAGCCCTCAGCCTCTGGAGTTGAGAAAGGCAAAGGCAAAAGCGTCGCTGAAGATGACAATCTGATGATCTTGCTTGAAAAGCCGGTTTGTCAGGTATGATAAACATCTCTCACTCCATCCCTCCTCTATCATACCTATCAGTTCTACTACCCAAGCCTATACACTTGAATCAATTCTCTCTATCTGATTCTACCCAAGTTCTTACTCGTAAGATCGCTGTGTTTCAGCTAGTCCTCTCCCCTGTTTGAGGATATCGCTGAAGGCTCCATAACTGCGACTTCACCAATAATACCAGCTGCTGCTGAAGAAATAATCCCAGTCTTAGATTTAATCTCTGAGACTGATGAACCAGAAGAACATCTACTCTCGCACAATCGCAGACCTTCCTTAGCTCCTCAAAAGCTAAGTGAAGAGGATCAGAAAAGAAGAGAGGAAATAATAAAGCGCTTCGAGGATCAGCGAATCATTCTGAGGCGTGATCAACTTCCTTCAGTTCCTCCAAAGTTCAAAATTTCTAAAGCTGAATACCAGGAACACCTCAGAGCTGAACGCCTACTCGCTGAAAGAAAGGAAGCTGAAGAAAAAGACAGAGAATACGCCATCAAACTTACTCAACGATCAATAAAAGACCCCAAGCTGAAAAGAGTTCCCATTGATGTTCAACGTCAGCTATGGGATAATGCTCAAGAGATCGTTAGAGAAAAGACTAAGGTCTCTGATACGACTTTGGAATGGGCTAAACAAATGCTGACCTATCGATCTAGACCATCCAAAATCTTCAAGGCAAACATCAGAGGAAGATTGTACGCTGAAGTTCCTGTTGTTGAAGTGGACGTCTACAGAGAAGACGAAACCAAGCAAACTTTCTATGCTACTACCTTAGAAAAGTTTGGTCTCTCTGAATGGTTAGAAACAAAATTAGCCATTCAGGGATCGCGCTCAAAGTTCAAAAGCCATGTCGAGAAGATCTTAAACAAACAGATCGACCAGCTTTCATCTACTGTGGATATTCCTCCTACTCTTCCTCAAACAAGAAAAGTCCCTGATAAGAAAAAGAAAGCCTCTGGTTCAGGTCCTCATAATCGGAATGAAACGGGCATTGGTTTCTCTCGTGCTGAAATTGTTGGCCCTGATGCCGATCTCTCAATGCTTGACACCTCTCTACCACCTGGAGAAACATTCATTCCTGGCACAGTTGTAAGTGATCCCTATGGTATATTCTTTTTAGACTACTATGGAAATCATCACTTTCAACGTATCTCTGAGCTAGACATCGCTCCCATCGAACAACTCAGAGATCTCGTATACTGGTGTGAAGTCAGACGCAACATCAAAGCTAGACACCTGAAGCCCTTGATTTTTGAAGCAACTCTGTAAAGTCCGTGTCCCGGTACGTTTATTAATTAACTTTAATTATTAAAAATGTTTACCTTAAATTGTTTTTGGTTAGTGGGTTGGTGTCAAAAATGACCAAAATGCTAAACATTGTATATATTTGTAATTGTGAGAGTTTGGACAAGTCAATGGGCCATTTGTGCATTTAAATGAAAGTCAAAAGGTCACGTTCGTTTTTTTTTCTTCTTCTTGTTGATTCACAGCCACACCAAAAGAAAACCCCCAAGCAAACCCTATTCCTTCTTTCTCCTTTTGCTGCCAACGTGAAACCCCTCCCCATTCCCCCTTGCGGCTGCCGCTAACTCATTCCCCTCCCCCTTTTTGAGTGTTCGGCGACGAGAGAGAGAGAGAGAGATAGAGAGAACTCACCGACGGTCGCCGTTGTCTCCGGAGGTTGCCGCTATCACCTTTCTTCGCCGGAGAAGTCGAGAGGAGGAGGTTGCAGACACATTTGCGTGATGTCGATAGGTACGTCGTTTGCGTTTCGTTCTCTTCGTTTCTTCCCTTCTTCCGGCAAGGACCGCCGTTCGCCGCCACTGTGGTGGCCGGGGAATGGACGGCCGTGGTGGTGTGTGTCGGTGTGTGTGCGTTTATGGCGATCGAGAGAGAGGAGGAAGGTGGTGCGAGAGGGTGGTGAGGATGGTGTGCGTGTGTGTGTATTCGCTGCCGGAAAACGGCCGCCGTCGCCGGCGACCACCGCTGCCGGAGGTGGCAGTAGGTGGTGCCGGGTGTTGTTTAGAACTCGTATCCCGATCGTTGGTTTAATCGCAAAACTCTAACCCGTAACCGTAACCGCGTAACCGTTTACAAAATCGTCATTTTATCTGAATATTATGGTTCTGTCCAGTTTTTATTTCGCGCATAACTTTCTCGTCGTAGCTCGGATTGAGGCGAATCCGGTGCCCACAGTTCACATTCTGTGTCGGTCACGTTTTTCGTGTTTTAGCGAAAGGCTGGTTCGGCCTCTAGCTAGGCGGAAAACTGCTGTTTTTACAGCAGGTCGGTAAACCGTGTGTTGTAATCTGTCACTGTCTTGCGTTGCCATAACGTTTTGTTCGTAACTCAGATTGGGGTGAAATCGGTGCCAAAAGTTCCCTCTTTGAGTCTATAAACGTTTCTGTGTTTTGTGCGAAACCCAGTTCGGGACGTAGCATGGCTCAAAATGTCGTTTTATACTGAAGGGTGCTGATTTTCGCTGTCCGGGGAACTGTTTTTGTAAAATCCATAGTAAATTGTAGAAAAATCGTTAGGAGGCGTATAATATGTCCTTGGAACCCTAACTCAGAGTACTATCTGACCATGAAATAATATTGAGAATTTTCTGGGTTTAAAGGGGTCGAAACAGGTCCCGAACAGACCTGTTTGGTTAGACCGGAAGGTAGTTTCAGTGACGGTTTAAGCGTGCGTCGTGTCTTAGGGTCCGGGTCTTATTGATATGTTTAACGTGCGTTTAGGTGCTGGGAAGTGGCCGTAATTGGGAAGCTTGAATTTGTATTGTTGAGCTAGGCGCGCATTCGAGGTGAGTTCTCTCACTATAACTAATGTCGGTTATTTTTACATTGCGTTGTGTATGTATGTGGTAGTTCTATTTGCTTTTGATGCGGGGTTAAATAGTGGGGTGTCTAGTCGGACCTTTATTGTTGTGACTACGCGGGTGGCGTAGGAGTTCGGCGGGGCCGAGGATCACATACGCGAGTGGCGTAGTAATTCGGTGGGACCGAAGGTTGTATACGCGGGTGGCGTATGAACCCGGGGGTGCCGGGATGCGTTTACACGATGGTCGTGTGGTCGGTGGGACCGACGTATGCCTATTAGGTGGGTTGGTGTGAGTATGCAGGTTTATGATTTGTTCGTAGACTTGAATGCTGTTTATGTGCAAATATCTGTTTATGGTGGTGTGGAAATAACTATGTTACTTATGGTGTAGAATTCACTAAGCTTCGTGCTTACCCTTTCCCAATAGATTGTGGTTTCAGGTACGGGCGGCCCCAAGGCGTGACGAGTACACACTGGCGCGCGAGGAGAGCTGGTTGCTTTATGGTTTTTAATAATTAAACGTTTATTCCGCTGGTTATTATTACGAAGATATTAATTATGAGTTTGCAAACGAAACGTTGGGATCATTTAATGAGTTGTTATAAATGAAATGTTTATTTAAAAATTTAAAATTGCTTGTAATTTTTGGGACGTTACAACTTGGTATCAGAGCACCGCTTGAGTGAATCAAACGCACCTCGGTGTGTTTGATCTCAAGTTTGCGGCTATGAAATTTTTTTAAATTTTTTGGAAAATAAAAGGAAGGAAAATTCCGTTTGAGAAACGGTGATGGGAGGCGCAGTGTGTACAGTCAGCCGGAGCCAAAGGGGAAAGGTACAGTACTTAGTGTTTTATTGCTTTCCAGATCATAGAGTATGCATGCTAGATTGCCTGATGTGGACACTATGCTGTATGTGGTATTGCTTACTAGTCGGAATTAATGCTAGTCGTATTAGGTTGTTAAGTGAATGCCCTGTAGGTTATATGCAGTAAGAATCACATAGCCTTAGAATATTTGATTTAGTCCTAGTGCGCAGCTCTTGTTTGAGTCCAACCGTTCTAGGATAGAATCTTATATTCGAATGTCTACTTGTTTCGCACTGCATATAATCGGGTATTCGCGAGGCCACTCGTTATGATTAGTAGGGATTCGGTAGTAGCAAGGGTAGTGAGATGAGATGAAATTCCTAGAGAGCTGGGAAGGGTGTTTACGTATGAGTATGTGTGCTAGATTGCTTTCTAGAACATAGGAGTATGTATGTCAGATTGTTGGGTGCTTAGTACACTGTATTGCATGTTTATTGCTTGCTAAACAGAGTTTATGCTAGCCTCGATAGGTTGTTGAGTGAATGCACTATAGGCCGTATGCGGTAGGAACCGAATAGCCTTAGAATGTCGGATTTAGTCCTATTGCGCAGCTCTTGTTTGAGTCCAACCATTGTAGGATAGAATCTTATATTCAAAAGTCTATCTGGTTTTACACTGTATGCGACTGTGCATTCGCGAAGCGACTCGTCAGGACTAGGGGGAACTTCGTCATAGCAAGGGTAGTGGAATAGGGTGAAATTCCTAGAGAGCTAGGAAGAGTGGGTGTATATATATGTTGGTGCGGGCATATGGTTTATTATATATATAATTGTTGTTGTACGATCGGGGTGACCGATGGTTTATTATGTATACAATTGTGGTTGTCTGATCGGGGAGACCGATGGTTTTATATATACAGTAGTTGTATGAGTTTGCCTGTTTAGGATATGTTCTTGAACTGGCATGTGTGGATTAATTGTATTATGTGTATAGTTTCGGCGAGAAACTACTTGGACCCTTGGGATGGGACTCGGAACGAGTGATGATAGGTGTGGAAGGTAGTAGTAGAGCTCCTACTACCGGAAGCACAGGATCAATGCTCGAGTCGGGGAAGTCACAAGGAATCCAAGGAGTTGGGCGTGAGTGTTGTTAGTGTGCGTTATTATGTGCTAATAACGCGTTGTATTATCTACCCAGAATAGTTGTCACGAGGAGAGACAACTATAGTAGATCCACTGGTACATGTGTGTACTTGACTTGCTTAGATGTAATGATCGTTGAGGGTAGTGGTGAAGGATCTAATCCAGTAGTCGTTGGAATAGAAGGACGATTCTAGTATTAGTCACTTTGAGTGACGATGTCGACGATGTTTGTGGTAAGTAGATCATGTCAGGCCAAGATGGAAGGTTGTGCTAGAGTCATAGGCCTATAGAGCAGACTTTGTTTTGAGAAAAAGCCGTAAGATTATTTGACGTATTTTCCCAACTTGCCTAAGAGGTTTAAATGTCCGGATGACGTTAGTGGACCGGAGAGATTTGGAGGAGTAGGAGTCGAGGCGTAGAATGCCGACTAAGTCATGCACAAAGTTTGATTTTTTTAATTAGATTGCATTAACAAATTCTTGTGTTTCAAATCATTTTATGGATGGTGTTTTGGAATTTTGGGAAATGTTCAGCACACACACAAGATTTTGAAATATGGTTTTGAAAGTGTATGAAATCGTTTTATCACGGGAGTGCAAACTTTGTTAGAATTTGTCTAATTTCTTTATTTTTCCAACGGTTCTTTCGGGTAAGATGATATCCGTGTTTTGTGGTGTTTAAAATGTTGGGCAAGTGACTACGGCTTGTGACTTTAACATTGGAACTCCTCTACATATGTTAGAGTTGAGGCGGAAAGTTACATTCCACGATGTCTGTATAAAGCTTTTCGAATGATTTCGTTAAAATAATTTTTGTTTTACGGCGTGTTGAGTCGTGTGAGTTTAATTTCACGAGGTGCATATCTTGTTTGTCTATGTGACCATTTGGGGAAATCTTGGAAATCAATTTAAAGAACCCCACCTTTTTGAGAATTTATGAGGTTTTAGTCGATATTTTCAAATGATGAAAACAGATTGATTTTTATTTTTTAAGTTTGAAACTTACGCGAAACAGTTGTGTTTTAACAAAAGTATATGTGTAAACCGTTTCATCGTTTTGTATAACCAGCTGATGCGCGTAAGATTTGTTGGTGAACCTTGTGCCACGACATTTTATGTTGGAAAAAGAGGAATTTTGGGGTCAAATGTCGTGGAACTGATTTTGAAATTATGTGCACACTTTTGTCGCACTCGGTGTAAGGTCGAGCGGTTACTTTAAATGCATGTCATGAGTCAATTCATACTAGGACCGTGACGGTTCATTTTCAAGGAAATTATTTATTTCGCTTACGTTTTGTTAGTAAACTAAGCTGCAATGAAATGATTTTCAACATGATTTTCATATGTGGGACGAGCGTGTCCATTTTTGCGTAACTACCGACCTGGTAATTGTAGTTTTATTGCTTAAGGTCTTTTTGGAATGAAAAATCTTGACGTTGAGAATATTTTGTAAATGATTTTGTAAACCATTTGGGAAATGCGCTTTTAAGTGTTATGTGTCATTTTGAGAATTTTGAGGGTGTGAGTCCTTTTGGAAAACTCTTTTGGTTAACCCGTGTTGAGTTTGGGACTAATGTTGATTTTAGATTGTTGTTTGCTTAAACTTTATTTAAACGCGTTTTTGACCGACTTATGGGTCTAGTAAGCGTGGAGCATTTTGATCGGTTTTGACTTGGAGTTAGTCATGGGCTAATTGCCCAGTTTTAATGACTCGAGGTGGAGTCTTGTTGATGAATTGTTTTGTCGCACCGTTTGGCATTCATTGCAAGTCGAGTATTTACACGTTTGGGTGAGGGAGACAATCCGGAATAGGCACTTGTGGGTAGGCTGTTTTGCTCTGGATCCTTAGGCACGTTAGTCAGTCGCTGGTAGTGGTCGGTTGGGTATCTCGGGGTGAGGCCCCGGTGTTCAGGTGTTATAGCCTAGGCTTTCTAGTAGGTGCTAGGAGGATATAGTTGTGGGCACTTACTTGAGAGGTAATTCCGATGTGCGGGGCCCTGAGGCGTTACCTGAGAGGTAGGCGTCAGGGTGTATCCTCGGTTAAGATAAATTAGCTTTGTAGAGCGTGTGTGGGGGATACGTCGACGGTGGGAGGTTGGGTATTCCACGCGCGTTGGTAATATAGACCGGGTAGTATCGGTTAAGGGAATGACCTACGTGTGTGTTAGCTGACTTGATTGTGGGGGATATCTATTTGTGATAGTGTCTAGGATAATACCACGCTTATGTGATTCATTGTAATCGGTTGGACCGATGTTCGGCGGGTGGCCGATGTTTGTTATTGTAATCGGTTGGACCGATGTTCGGCGGGTGGCCGATGTTTGTTATTGTAATCGGTTGGACCGATGTTCGGCGGGTGGCCGATGTTTGTTATTGTAATCGGTTGGACCGATGTTCGGCAGGGGGTCGATGTTTTGTTAATATAATTTATTGAAAATCTTTGGAGTCTATTAGAATTCGTAGAAGTTAATCGTCAATTAATGATAGGAGGGATCGTAATCGAGTATCCTGTAGGGTATACTGGTGAGCAGCTTTAGAATGGTTAGAGCTTGAAAGTGGATTGAGTTTGGGATATCATCAAATGCGAGAGAATTATTAGAAGTTGTTTGCGGACGTAGACTTCGGGGACGAAGTCTAATCCAAGTGGGGGAGAATTGTAAAGTCCGTGTCCCGGTACGTTTATTAATTAACTTTAATTATTAAAAATGTTTACCTTAAATTGTTTTTGGTTAGTGGGTTGGTGTCAAAAATGACCAAAATGCTAAACATTGTATGTATTTGTAATTGTGAGAGTTTGGACAAGTCAAGGGGCCATTTGTGCATTTAAATGAAAGTCAAAAGGTCACGTTCGTTTTTTTTCTTCTTCTTGTTGATTCACAGCCACACCAAAAGAAAACCCCCAAGCAAACCCTATTCCTTCTTTCTCCTTTTGCTGCCAACGTGAAACCCCTCCCCATTCCCCCTTGCGGCTGCCGCTAACCCATTCCCCTCCCCCTTTTTGAGTGTTCGGCGACGAGAGAGAGAGAGAGCGAGAAGAGAGAAGACGAGAAGGCGAGAGAGAGAGATAGAGAGAACTCTCCGGCGGTCGCCGCTGTCTCCGGAGGTTGCCGCTATCACCTTTCTTCGCCGGAGAAGTCGAGAGGAGGAGGTTGCGGACACATTTGCGTGATGTCGATAGGTACGTCGTTTGCGTTTCGTTCTCTTCGTTTCTTCCCTTCTTCCGGCAAGGACCGCCGTTCGCCGCCGCTGTGGTGGCCGGGGAATGGACGGCCGTGGTGGTGTGTGTAGGTGTGTGTGCGTTTATGGCGATCGAGAGAGAGGAGGAAGGTGGTGCGAGAGGGTGGTGAGGATGGTGTGCGTGTGTGTGTATTCGCTGCCGGAAAACGGCCGCCGTCGCCGGCGACCACCGCTGCCGGAGGTGGCAGTAGGTGGTGCCGGGTGTTGTTTAGAACTCGTATCCCGATCGTTGGTTTAATCGCAAAACTCTAACCCGTAACCGTAACCGCGTAACCGTTTACAAAATCGTCATTTTATGTGAATATTATGGTTCTGTCCAGTTTTTACTTCGCGCATAACTTTCTCGTCGTAGCTCGGATTGAGGCGAATCCGGTACCCACGGTTCACATTCTGTGTCGGTCACGTTTTTCGTGTTTTAGCGAAAGGCTGGTTCGGCCTCTAGCTAGGCAGAAAACTGCTGTTTTTACAGCAGGTCGGTAAACCGTGTGTTGTAATCTGTCACTGTCTTGCGTAAGCCATAACGTTTTGTTCGTAACTCGGATTGGGGTGAAATCGGTGCCAAAAGTTCCCTCTTTGAGTCTATAAACTTTTCTGTGTTTTGTGCGAAACCCAGTTCGGGACGTAGCATGGCTCAAAATGTCGTTTTATACTGAAAGGTGCTGATTTTCGCTGTTCGGGGAACTGTTTTTGTAAAATCCATAGTAAATTGTAGAAAAATCGTTAGGAGGCGTATAATATGTCCTTGGAACCCTAACTCAGAGTACTATCTGACCATGAAATAATATTGAGAATTTTCTGGGTTTAATGGGGTCGAAACAGGTCCCGAACAGACCTGTTTGGTTAGACCGGAAGGTAGTTTCAGTGACGGTTTAAGCGTGCGTCGTGTCTTAGGGTCCGGGTCTCGTATTGATATGTTTAACGTGCGTTTAGGTGCTGGGAAGTGGCCGTAATTGGGAAGCTTGAATTTGTATTGTTGAGCTAGGCGCGCATTCGAGGTGAGTTCTCTCACTATAACTAATGTCGGTTATTTTTACATTACGTTGTGTATGTATGTGGTAGTTCTATTTGCTTTTGATGCGGGGTTAAATAGTGGGGTGTCTAGTCGGACCTTTATTGTTGTGACTACGCGGGTGGCGTAGGAGTTCGGCGGGGCCGAGGATCACATACGCGAGTGGCGTAGTAATTCGGTGGGACCGAAGGTTGTATACGCGGGTGGCGTATGAACCCGGGGGTGCCGGGTTGCGTTTACACGATGGTCGTGTGGTCGGTGGGACCGACGTATGCCTATTAGGTGGGTTGGTGTGAGTATGCAGGTTTATGATTTGTTCGTAGACTTGAATGCTGTTTATGTGCAAATATCTGTTTATGGTGGTGTGGAAATAACTATGTTACTTATGGTGTAGAATTCACTAAGCTTCGTGCTTACCCTTTCCCAATAGATTGTGGTTTCAGGTACGGGCGGCCACAAGGCGTGACGAGTACACACTGGCGCGTGAGGAGAGCTGGTTGCTTTATGGTTTTTAATAATTAAACGTTTATTCCGCTGGTTATTATTACGAAGATATTAATTATGAGTTTGCAAACGAAACGTTGGGATCATTTAATGAGTTGTTATAAATGAAATGTTTATTTAAAAATTTAAAATTGCTTGTAATTTTTGGGACGTTACAAGCTCTGAAGAAAAAGAATCAAGGAAAAGATGTCCCTGACTGGATGATCCCCACATCAAAGACCCTTGATGAACTTCTCATTAAGGAAGAACCTTTATAAGCTGATATGATCGCCTTTTCTCTATTGTATCAGTTATTCTTCTGTACTTGTAATTTATTTCACTCGTACTTGTAATCTTTCCATTTCTCTTTGTAACCTGATTCAAAGTTTTAAAGAAAGATTTCAGCGAATGTACTTTACTCCATCAGTACTGAAAAGATCCCAGAAAAGAGTAAAAGGGACAAATATTTTATGAGTTCTTTTTATCCTTATGTTTTCATTAAATAGCAATTTTCTTTGTTGCTATGTCATAATCAAATAGGGGGAGATTGTTGATCCAAACCCTCAGTGATTTGATAATGACCCTCTCTTGTATACTTAGTGAAAATTGTAAGTAAACAATATGTATCAGAGTTTCACTATCGCTGATAAGTACTAAGATCTTACAGTACCGCTGATAGGAACTCTCGCTCTTTAAATTAAACATTCAGCGAAACTGTTCACCATTAACACTGAGTCTGTTCAGTCATTATGATGATCGCTGATAAGTTAGTTGTTTACTTATGATCCCTGAAGACAAGTTTCACGTCAACAAAGGTTCTACGCTAAAGTCGAAGATCAAGCTCAAGAACCAGCGACAAGTCTCCTAATGAACTGATGCGGATCAGCGAAGACTCAGATTTGTCCACTCAACGTGAAGTATCAAGTACAAGACTTCAGCTATCGCTGAACTTTATCATTTGCTGAATAGTAAATGATAATCGCTGAATCAACGAAAGCTGATCATGAAGTCCTCCGTACAAAGTACTTTTGTCTTAACCTCCCTTGCACGACTCCGTACGAAATGTCAGAAAAGAACCTCCGACTGTCTGAAATCGTACAACCACTCTGATACTACACTGTTCATCCATGCGGCTACTAAGGTTGTTAACCAAGGTCAATGACATAAAACCAACCAGCTGATGACACGTGTAAAGTGTATACTGACTTGCATTAAATGCATGCAGTATATAAAGAGATGAACCCACTTCATTTGAAGTAACTTGCTAACTCTGGACAAGTTCAATCTCTTATCTCAAGATAGGTTATTATTAGTAATTTCCTTATCTCTCTTAGTGCAAGAAACCTTAGTGTTCCAACTTGTTTAGATTTAGGTTTATCTTTAATCTTGTTTCCGCAACAAGCTGTAAATTGTTAATGATTTATCAATAAACAATTTAGAAAAGTAAAATCTGTGTGTTTGTATTCAACCCCCCCCCCCCTCTACAAACTTGTATAGGCCTTC
This sequence comes from Saussurea involucrata, assembly GCA_033807775.1. Taxonomy (NCBI): domain Eukaryota; kingdom Viridiplantae; phylum Streptophyta; class Magnoliopsida; order Asterales; family Asteraceae; genus Saussurea; species Saussurea involucrata. The sequence continues at coordinate 89,969,279 of CM066327.1, read as the reverse complement.
GGGACCAACAAAAGTTCATATATTTTTGGGTTTTGAGATTCTATATTCTCTGTTTCAGGTTACCTCTTGGTTTATGCCAAGAAGGAGACTATTTCGGGAATTAGTACCGATTGACCCGGAGATAGAACGAACTGCCAGAGACCTGAGACGACAAGCACGAAACAGAATGGCTTACGTCAACGTCCACGTTCAAGATGATTGGGAAGAGGGGATGCCCATGAACAATGGTCAACCAATTCCAAATGTAAACGCGAACAATCAGAACCACAATAACGCCAATCATGGTCTCAACAACAATATCCTTTATTGCCTGTTGTGCCCAGCTACACCTCAAGGATACACCATCTTATTGTTTGTTCATTCTCTAGTAAGTTACCCCTCAAAGTTTCTATGGAACCTTTATTGCCTACTTACTAGTATTCAAGATATGGAGTCTCAACTCCTTACTTGATAACCCAAGATGTCTAACTCTCGTGCACAAGTGTTAGAACATCACAATAAACCAAAATCCCGGAGTACAACCATTATGGTTCCTCTCCACAATGCCGAGACACAAAATGTCGAGACGGCGTACATCCCAAAGTGAGAATGCCAACTTTCCACCCTGCAAATATGACTGACTCATATGCCTATGCATCCAATGCATTACGGTCTAATAGTACACGACTCCACTTGAATGACATACACACTCAAAACATGTACTCTTCAAATAAAATGCAAAAAATGCAACTGACGACCAAAGGTCCATATTCAAATGTTAAAATCCGGACAGATGTTTTCAAGGCTCATTTAAAGTCAAAACCGAGTAAAATGCTCAAAACCCCTTTAGGTCGATAAACAACGGTCCTCATAATATAAAATACATTTAAACATCACTTAGATAAACGTATACCACAAAATCATTATTAACCCGAAACTCGTCATGGATTAGAACCAATGGTTTCCCAACTGGACTCATACGCTTATAATTTATCAAAATGATTCATGACACGAAAATGTGCATTTTCCTCAATGGTTTATAAAATCAATTACGCCAACATGTTTACACCATTGAATAAGCTCCATTGGAGCAATAAATCATTTAAGGGCATATTTATGATTCCTACACATCAAAATATCCGAAAATCCAAAATATGGGTGTTTTACAAGGTTTATAAAGTTAAACACTTCATGTAGTCAAAACCAACCAAATAACTCAACAAATGATAATTTCATGTAAAACACATAAATACTTGGAAAAGAACATTTTTGGCATGTACAACGTTTTCACAAATCAACTTGAACTCACCTTGCTAGATTTAGGCTAAATCTAGATTTTCTCCAAACTTGAGCTTCTTTGAAAAAACTTGAATCCTCAAGCCCAATCTTCCAAAAACTAGATCCATAAGTTTCCAACCATAAATATTCACATCCAACCATAAATAATCATTCCCAAAACATTTTACATCAAGATCTCAACTTATACCAAAACCCTAATTTCCATAGATGAAGATAAGAGAAGATTACCTTAACCACAACTTGAATCCACCAACCAAAGCACCTCTAGAACACCAACGAAACACCACAAGCTCCAACTCTTCAAAATGGACAAAAGGTTGGATGAAACCCTAGAAAGCTTTGGGTGAAGAAGAAAAAGTGAAAGGGTTTCAAGATTTGTTTTCCCAAAACATGGTAGATGAAGAAATCACTTGCAAATCTCGAATCTTGTGGCTAAGTGGCTCAAAATCGACTTTGGGGCTTAGGGTTTTCGGTTTGGGAGAGAAAGGGATGAAGGGGGAGAAGTGGGAAATGAAAAATGGTGTTGAAAGGGTGAAAATCGTGTTTTTATGCTCCAGGTGCCCGACGGTAAAGAGATGTGCGAGAGTGACACAAGTGTCACTTTTGCTGATCACTTTAGCCGAGGTTGTACTGAAAGTTGTTTTGGCCATAACTTCTTCGTTTTTGCTCCGTTTTCGCTCCGGAAAGGCCCGTGGGGTGCGTATTTCAAGACTATAAAATCTAACATTTAATCCAAAATCCTATTTTTCATATTTATATTAAAATGTCGATACCTTCTAAAGGTCGGGGTGTTACAATAGGTTTAACTCTCTTCTAAATGACCTCAAAATGCATAACAAAGTTTTTGATAATGCTGAAGTAATGTGCAAATTTATAGATTGTCTCCCAGAATCTTGAGAAAATATTGTTGTTGGTCTCAAAACTTCCAAAGATCTACATAACATGCCTCTCACTGCACTATATGGAACTCTATACAATTTTGATCAAGCCAAAGATTTGAAGAAAAATCTGTTTCAGGAAACAAAAAGCAACAATTTCACTTTTGTTTCACCGGATTTCAAAAGGGTAGGTCATTCTTCTAAATCTATCTATGAAAGTGAATCTGAAATGTGTGAGGATCATTCTAAAAATTTCACTTTTAATCCCAGTGAAGAGTTCAATGATGGGACAGAAACTTTATATATGCAAAACATAAGTGACTCTCTCTATCTCTCTCTTGTTGCCTCCAACTTAAAAAGTTGTTAGTGTTGGTCTCGATAAGGGTTCTAAAGGGGTTTAGTTTGTAGAAGGGGAGGGGTATGAATACAAACACACAATTTTTAAGTTTTAAATCTGTTTATTGATTATTGAGAAAATCAAGAGCACAATTTACAGTTTGTTGCAGAAATAGATATGGTAAACCTAATCTAAACAAACTAAGAATCACTGAGATTATCTTTCACTTAGAAAATAGCAAGAGATGAACTTTGCTTGTAGAAGAGAATTGCAAAGCATTCAGAAGATAAAAGAGATAGCTCCTTCAAAATGAGGGAGTTCACTTCTATATATACCTTATGCAATTAATGCATGTCAGAGAGTATAATCCACCTGCCTATATGGTATTGGCTTCATGATTTTGACTTTATCCTCTGTATGCTTTTGGCCGAATTCATGAACAGTTGTGGCAGAGAGTTGGTGTACGATTATGAACAAAAGCAAACTTGCTTTTGTACCTTCGTACGTATTTTGTAGAGAATAAGACAAACATATCTTGAATAGCAAGCTTCATGATCAGCTATAGTTGATGACCATTTCTCAGTTATCACTGATGGTGGTTTCAGCTATCGCTGTAGCTTGATCTTGATTTGTCACACATTTGTATCAGTGGGATTTTTCCATTAATGAATCAATTTTCACAAATACATAAACTCAATGCTTTGTTACTTGTGCACACACGATGACATAAGACAACCAACATGGATGGTAGAAAACTTAGTTTCCTAAAACTCAAACTCTTTACAACTATAAAGATATGCCAATCCTATGCGATGACGCCAAAAATTAATAGTGAGATATTATATCTCCAAGAAATGAGTGGTAAATGAAGCACGTATACATGTGTCAATAACATTATCCTTATCAAGTAATAAACTGATACCTTATCAAGTATTGTATTCTACAAGATATGTTCCTTAAGTTGCAAGATCTCAAGGTGAACCTAATTTTCCAAATTGGATATGGATTTACGATCGGGAACACGATGATTATTTGGAAACCAATCATACTTTTACAGCACATCTTCGAACCATTCCGTGAGTATTTGTTAAAGCTTAAATGTATTCAAGATTTAATGTAACTGTTAAGAGTCAAAGTTGTAAGTCAAAGTCTTGTATTAGTTAATGGGAGGTCAAAGTCAATGTAGTAAGTGAGTGAAAGTCAAAGGTATATAATGTGAGTTGTAAATAACATTGCGAGAGACGTATGGATAGAGCATCATTTGTAATTGTAGAGAGATGACTTTAGTGAGAGAGTCTAGAGAGAGAAAGTAGATCTCAATCCTATCTTGTATTCTTTCTCTCATCTAATAAAGAATCCATTGCAAATCTATTGTTACTTGTTAAGATTGGACTCACAGTATTGCTCTACATGAGGCAATTTGAGAGTGTATATGGTTAAGAAGTGGCATTACACATATTAGATAAGCTAATGGGTTGAATTTAACTAAAATATATCCTACCTGCAAATATGTGGAGATAATGCAGTTTTCTCGAAGAAACAAAAGTAGCACATATCAAGGGTGATAATTACAAACTATAAGTTGCCAAAGAAAAATTATAACAATCAGCAAAAACAGACTTTCCTCTAAATTCAAGTGAATCAAGTAAGATATGAGGACAATGTGGCATATTTGTTTATTAAATTATTACCTGAAGCTACATTTGAGAAAAATATAGAAAGTATTAGAATGCCAAGACTTTTCAAACTCCTCTTATTAGTGTACAAATCATGAGAAGGAGGAGGGACAACATGAGAAGTGTACTATACATTGTGTGACATTGTGTGTTTTCAAACTCCTAATGTTTTTATTTTTTCAATGGTTTTTGTTTATTGGTGCAAGGTTTTAGTGACATAACTTATACATCGTCTTGTTTTTTAAACCACTAAGATTAATGTATGAACCAGAGAAAACTTTAGATTAAGGAGAAATCCATATTACAAAGAAACTTGTGTGTTAAACTATTTCCTTCGTCTGATTTTAATTTTTATCTCGCTCGGTTTTATTTTGGCGTAAGTTTTTATGAGGCAACAATTGTACACTATCATTCTTTTGACACGACATAAGAGAAAATGTTGAAGGATAAATGTGTTATCTTCAAAAGGATATGACGACAGTGATAAAGACAAAGATATACATAACATAAATAAATTATTAAGGATCTATTTGTATATTATACTTATTTGAATGATCTACGAGTAATGAGAGTTTTGATTGATTCTTTAGAGTGCATTGGAGGTCCTGTGGTTTGCTCAAAAGTTGGATTTGGTCCCTAAAACAAACTATCTATACTGATGATCCCTAACTTTTTAATTTCATAACATTCAAGGTCCTTCGAGTTAACACTGTCAGTTAACAATCGTTAGAAGGAACAATTTGTTATTTGGGCAAACTACAAGGATCAAAACTGTAATGCACTTTAAAATTAATTATGATTCAGAAATAATATGAAAATCTAGACTAAGCGCTAAAATCGAAAATGTAATCTAAACCCTAAAATCAAAAGTATAATCTAAACATTAAATTCTGAATCAATCACCCGAAAATATCAAGATTACCAACAACATCAACAATGTATTAAGAACATTACCAACAATTGTATATAAAATTATCTCAAGAACATCAACAACAATTATGTATAAAATTATTCAAGAATTGTAATACAAACTCAAAAATCATAACCCAATTAAATCGATGGTGTTGGGACACAGATCTAGTGAAGGCGAGCGTGGATGAGAGGCAGAGAGAGTGTCGGGGAGAGAGATGGAGTTCCAACGGTGAGGGAGTTTGATGTAGTTGTCAGAGTCGAAGATGATCGGAGTGTGGTGACTGTCGGCAGTACTACTGGCAGTGAGAGAGATAAAGGAGAGGAAGGGCTGGTGTCGATAACTTCTTATGTATATATATATATATATATATATCAAAGTGAATTACACTTTTAGTCCTTGTAGTTTACCCAAATAATTATTTGTCCATTCTAACGATTGCTTACTAACGGTGTTAACTTGAAGGACCTTGAATGTAATGAAATTAAAAAGCCAGGGACCACCAGTGTAGATAGTATGTTTTAGGACCTAATTTAAAATTTGAGCAAACCACAGGGACCACCAATGTAATTCACTCTTTTTTTTCTATTCAAGATTTCACAAGATATAAATAAAACCAATTTTTTCCACGCTTTTGCGAATGGGAATAGAAAAATAAACTGAATCCTCAAGTTAATAAATGACTTTGGCGATAGGATCGTTGGCGTCAAAGAGCCAAAGCTCATCGGCTCAAGGAGGGTGACCGCAATACAAATTTTTTCCACGCTTTTGAGAATGGCGTAGAAAAATAAATCAAATCCTCAAGTTAAAAACTGACTTTGGCGATTGGATTGACGATCCTTCCTAAATGCGTAATCTTGTAACCAACCACTTCAACCGAAATTTTTCGGTGAGCTTGGGAAGTCCGGGGATGGTCACTAAATTTGTCAAAAATAGACTCTCGGTGCACGACTTAGCACGTCTCGATGCCCCCTTCGTCAAGGAAGAGTTCAAACGGGCATTTTTCCAAATGAACCCGGATAAATCCCCGGGTCTGGACGATTTCAATCCGTGGTTCTTCCAAAAGAAATGGGACGCTTTGGGTGATGAAAATTTTAATGTCGGAAAACTTTGGCTCGAGGTGGTACTTTACCGGCGGGTATTAACGACACGATCATCCCCCTTATTCTGAAAGTTGATGCTCTGTCGTCTCTCAGAGATTATAGACCCATTGTTTTATGTAATGTCATAATGAAAATTGTCACCAAAGTCTTAGCTAATTGGACCGTTTGATCACGGATAACATCATCATCACCTTTGAAATGCTTCATTCCATGCATTGCAATACGCGTAAGAAAATGAGCGAAGTGGACCTTAAAATTGACATTAGCAAAGCCTACGATCGATTAAATTGGGACTTTTTACGACAAATGCTAACGGCCTTGGGATTTTCCCCTCTCGTTTGTCCAATATGATTATGATGAGTGTTGAAACCGTAACGTACTTTGTGAAAGTGAATAACGAGTTGGTCGGCCCTATCTCTCCGAAAGGGGGTATCCGCCAAGGGGACCCGCTCTCCCCTACCTCTTCATCATGTGCATGGAAGGCCTCTCGGCCTACTTGAATTTCGAAGACTCAGTCGGGCGTATCCACGGTTGTAAAGCGCCTAGGGTGCTCCCTCTATTTCTCACCTTTTCTTTGCAAACGATGCCTTTTTCTTTTGCAGGGCCTCGATCGATGAAATCTGTCATCTTAAATTAATGCTCACGACCTATGAAGAAGGTTTAGGACAATCGATTAACTATTCCAAATCGGGCATCATGGGTAGCAATAATCTTCCCCCTGGCCTTATGCATGCTTTCTCTTAAATTCTTGGGATTCACAACCCCATAAACACGGGTCGATATTTGGGTCTCCCGTCACTTGTGGGTCGTTCAAAGAAATAAATCTTCTGACACATCCGCGACAGACTTTGGTCCAAATTACAGATCTGGAGCAAAAAGCCCATTTCTTCCCTAGGAAGTCCACTCTCATAAAAGTTGTGGCCCAAGCTATCTTGGTCTATTATATGAACGTCTTTCTCATACCGAGCAACATCATCCAAAGTCTTGAAAAATGATTAATTCGCTCTGGTGGGGATGAAAATCCAATGGGTACCGTTCTATCAATTAGCTCTCGTGGGATAAGCTTTGCATCCCACAAAAGTTTGATGGACTCGGTTTCCGATACTTTACCGCTTTCAACCTCGCAATGCTTGGGAAACAAGGGTGGAGACTTATCGCTAACCTGTCATCCCTTGTTAGCCGTATTCTAAAAGCTAAATATTACCTGCATGGAGATTTTATGACGGCTCAAATGGGAAACTCCCCAGGCTTCATTTGGAGAAGTATCTGGCACTCTCAACTTGTACTCCAAGCGGGTCTCCGATGGAAGAATGGAAACAGACACTTAATCAACGTGTGGAAAGACCCTTGGATTAGAGATGACGCTAGCTTTTTGATTGAAACTCCGATTGACCCCAACCGGGCCCGTATGACCGTGAGTGACTTGGTGGATAACTCATGATTGGAACACGGACATGATATCTCAATCCTTCTCTCATCGGGACCGTATTCAGATACTCCAACTCCCCCCGCCGTCTGACTCCCGTGAGGACATGCTCATCTGGCATTGGGCTCATGACGGAATCTACTCCGTCAAATCTAGTTACCGAACTATCACGGAAGAAATCACCCCAACGGCGTATCTCTTCTTGAATGGAGATTGGAAAAGAATTTGGAATGCTAATATCCCATGCAAGGCAAAGTTCTTTGCGAGGCGTGCTCTAAGAGATGTTTTTCCCACCTGAAGTGCACTTCAATCGAGAGGGATTCGGGTTTCCTCTATTTGTCCACAATGCAATCGCAATGTGGAAAATGTCTGACATGCCATCGTAGATTGCCCCACAGTTCGTCCAATTTGGTATGAGGCGGGTATTTTGAACATTATTATTGAGAAAGCCATTGTGTCTAATTCCTGCCAAGATTTTATCGTTAATTTCATCAATGATAACCCCGATCATTTGAGCGACAAATTTCTCATGACCCTGTGGAGTATTTGTTATCGACGAAACGATGCGCTTTGGAACGAAGGCTCCCGTGACCCTTTTTGGTAGTCTGACGTGCAAACCAAACTTTGACGGATTGGAAAGCTTCAAAAAACCTCCCCTTGAAGGTCTCGCTACCCCCGAGCCACCCTATTCGGTCACTTGGCACTCGTCGAGGTGTGACTTTTTAAAATGCAATGTGGATGCCGCGATTGACGAGTCCGATTCTAAAGCGGGTTTCAGTGCTGTTCTTCGAAATCACATGGGAGATTTCATCTCTGCCAAAGCCTCCCCGATTAACTTTCTCCCCACCATTAGGGAGTACGAGGCACTGGCCATCCATGATGCTCTCTTATGGGTATCTAACCGAAATGATACTATTGTTATCTTTGAATCGAACGCTAAGGTGGTAGTGGACGCTATTTATGCCCCTTTTATCGACAATTCGAAGTTCAGTGATATTATCAAAGACATTAAATGCATCCTCAACACCAAGGATCACTTCTCCATCCATGCTATAAACCGACAAGCCAATGAGACGACTCATTTGACGGCGAGACACACTTGTACCTTAGTTTGTCCTTCTACCTTTTACAGCATGCCTCCTTTTTAAAACTCTTGTATTAACAATGTCTGTATTAACCATTCCATCAATGATATGAGTGAAACTCGTTCGGATGATGGGAATGCCGAAGCTCGATAGAGTTCTCATTCCTTTGTCTTAAAAAAAACCAAATTGGTTTTATTTAATAAGATTTATCTACTCTATCTTATTTAGGCTATGTTTAGCAAACTAGATGATAAGCTAGCTGATAAAGAAGCCACGTTTGGCAAAACTAGCTTATACACATGTAAAATGAGAAAAAAAGACATTTTCAATAAATTATCAATCACAATATTTCATTATATAATTAAAACCAATTTATAGCAATATAATACATTAATTAATACAACCAATTTAGTAAAAAGATTAAATAACATAACATGTTAATTAAAAGAATTTAAAATTTATTACTACATATATATACTATAAATTTTGAATTTGTTAAAACAAGTTTTAGAAAAAAAATATATTAGTTTATAATTTTAAATAACCGCTACATACAATATGAAAAAAATAATCAAACCATTGAAAAGATAAATAGTAATTGATAATTAAAATATATTGATTGATATTAAAAAATAAATAAAAATAATTTATATAATTAACAATAACTAGAAATAAATAAAAACTAATATTAATATATAATTAAAATTTAATTTAATAACTTTCAGTTAACATTAATTAATATTTATTAATTAATAATAATTAAATTTAAAAAATTAATACTTATTTATAATAATAGTTAATAAATAATAATTAATATTAATAAGGGTGATATTGGAATATTCACAAAAAAACTACTGAAAAGCTATTCCAAGTAGTGTTTAAAAAGTTAGTTTATGGTTATACAAACATGTTTCCAGAAAAAAAAGGTAGCTTATAAGACCATGAGTACCGCTTCCTATCTTACCCTCTGAACCCTGATGCCACCTCAGCGTCACATCAGCTTTTCTCTTTCCTACCCTCCTTACCCTAAAGTAGAGTACCGCTTCCTATCATACCCTCTGAACCCACTCTTACCCGCACCCACCGATTATATTTAAAAAATAAATAAAATAAAATAAAATAAAATTAGGACCGGGTCCCCGCACCCACTCTTACCCGCACCCACCGAACCCGCGGTACCCGTACCGTGTACCTGGGCTACCCGCCCCATCCCGATGTGAACCCGGCCGTGGTACCCGATGGCGGTACGCACGGCCTAAGCTACTTTTTTTTCCCCCAAATAATGCCTTAAACGTGCGAGTACACATGAATAAAAATATAAATTCTTTGTCTGTTCGTTTTGCCAAACTTCTTTCAAGAGCTACTATACATTTAGTTTACAAAATTAACGTTTCATTTCCATCTTTGTAAAAAAGAAGTAATGGAAAGAAACTCTTTTTAAAGTGATTTTCATTTTGACACAATAGACAACAAATTTTATTAAACAAAACAAGCCAACGAGGAAACAAGACCAAACATCTACCAACACTTTCCACCATAAAGAAATAGGAAAATGGGGGTCACTCGAACAAACATGGATGTAGCAAGCCAACAATAACCGGAAGGAAAAAATAGAATAATACAGAAAAAATAACTTACGAAAGATCAAGACAACCAACAAAGAATAATGAAACGTGGACAAACTCAACAACAAACACTCGAGAACAACCATACACCAACCCCTAAAGTGGATATTGGGTTGCAACTCCAATTTGTCCAAGAAGAAATGTAGATGACTTGACGAACGTAAACGATGTACTCATGTGTTTAATAAGTTTTTTTTGTTTTGTTAAGATGTCCTAGGGCTAATCAAATATCTTCGAGTATTAACCGAGTCGATGTAAAGTAACTCATTACTCATGATTTGTCTCATCTCATCTCATATAATGTATTTCACTTTAAATAATCTAAATACCTTATTAATAAAAATTACAGAATCATCCATTTAATGAAAACAGGTTTGGATATCCGCCAACCGTTAACCGATCATTTAATACCCAAACCCTTCTTAGTCAACAATCTCTGTCCTCGGTATTTAATTCCATTTTGAATTTGAATTTTGTTGTTTCCTACCAAAAAAACAAAAAAAAAAAAAACATGGATATCGAGAAAAAGGATGAACAGCCACTCACAACCATCATCGCCGACGACATCCACCACCGGAGACGCAAACGCCGGAGATGCGTATGTTTGTCGGTAATCGTTCTTATACTTGCCGTCGCCTTAATCATTCTGATTCTAGCTCTCACCGTCTTCAAACCGAGGAAAGCCGTCACCACCGTCAACTCCGTCCAGATCAACGATTTTGACGCCTCTGTTAACCTCCTTCCACCTAGGGTTTCCTTAAACGTCTCACTGGATCTCGACATCTCCATTAAAAACCCTAACAAGGTGCGGATCAAGTACCGAAACAGCTCAGCGAATCTCCTGTACAAAGGCAAAGTAGTCGGTGATGTTCCTATTCCCGCCGGCGAGATTGGATCCGGTGATACTAAGCGATTGAATCTGACACTCACGGTTTTCGCCGATCGGTTGTTGACGAATTTGGAGGTTTATGCTGAGGTGATTCGCGGTAATTTGCAGGTGTCTACCTACACTAGGATCTCTGGTAAAGCTCGTATGCTTAATTTGTTCAATATTCATTTCGTTTCAGTCTCAACTTGCGATTTGGATATTAATATTTCAAATAGAAGAATATCTAATCAAATTTGTCATTACGAGAACAAATCATAGTGCCTTCATAAATTATTATGTACCAGTAGTAGTTTCTGATTTCGAGTTTTTTTTTTGGTGTTAGTTTAGATCTGCTTCCACTAGGAAGGATGTACTCTTTTAGTTCATATTTGCTTCTGGTTTCGACATGGAATAAAATTACTATTATTAAAACGGGGTTTGGGTTATGGTGAGAAGTTGAGGATAGCGTGAGAAGTTGAGGTTAATGTGAGAGACGTGAGAAGTGATTATCAATCATTCGATGAAAATAGATGCACTGAGATAAGATGCACCAGTTTAATTTCTTTTTTAAGACATAATTCATGAGAGGGCATTTGATTAAAGGTGATCAATGATTTAAATTCACTTTTCACATTTTTTCACGTTAACCTTAATTTGTGGCAACTTAATTTCTTACACGATCCTTCCCCTATTATAATAAGTGAATTACATCTTTGGTTTATCTGGTTAGTATTTTTAACAAATCCCATCCCCTCACCTTTTACCTTAGAAAAATCAACATATCATGCCCTTATGGTTGAGTTTTACAATAACTTAGACCATTTCCAATGAACATTCTATTTTACTCTCTAAATATAAAGAGTTATTATTCATACTCTCTGTCTTTTTTCTAAATTTTCTATAATTACAAAATGGCCCTTTTTGATTATTGTACTTTTATTTTATTTGTTGTCTAATACCAATTTTAATAAACTAGAATTATATTTATCTTTAAGTTTTAAATTCAATTTAAATTTGTCCAACTAATTTTTAAAACTAATAAACTTTAACAATTTACAACATAACATATTTAATTAAAACACGTCATTAACACATATTTTAACATAAAATCATTACAAATAATAAAGATAAAAGTACATAACGACGACTGTAATAAAAACATACGTAAGCGGAAAATTGTTTTTGAATAACATTGATACTAATTTAATAGTCAGGTAAAACAGATCCATATTCTCCAAGATCATTAAGTTATTCTCCAAACGGTGTAGATGCATAAGGAGCTTGTTGATATTGTTGTTGTTCAGTCCTCTTCTGTAAAAAAACGTGCTTGTTTCGGCCTGAACATATGCTCGTATATTGGGATCTTGTATTGCATTCAAGTCCCGAAACAATATTTTGTTTTCCTTGGTTGTAATTTTCTTTTACACGGGACCAGAATGTGTCATATGTCTGGTACATACCTTTGATGGGATCTTGAGAAATGTCCATATAAATTTGACAAAGAAACTTATCTTCATCTTGATTGTATCCAGCAGAACGAGTCATGTTGGTTTAAACTAGAAATCAGATTTGAGAAAATATCATGCACTTTGTTGTGAAGAGAAATATAAAACTATATATAGGTCGAAATGATGACAAATGATAATGATGGATTCCAACAATATGTGGCTCGATATAGACAAATTAAGGATAAAGAAGTTCACTTTGCACTTCAGGATGCGTTAGTTGATCATTTATGAGAAAGATTTGTTAATTCCGATTAAATGTTTATGTATTTTAATTTTAAATGTGTGGTGAAAATGTAACAGTTTTATTTAATGAAATTTGTTTTTTGATAATTTAATGCGGAATTAAATATAAATTATAATGTCGCTAAACTAACCTGATAAAGTTAATAAATATAAGGTTATTGTGAAAATAAAAAAATATAAGGATACACTTTATAAAAAAAAATATAAGGGTATTATTGAAAATATATGTAATCAAAATAAAAAATAATATACTTGAAATAAAGTAATAAATTAAAGAAAACATAACACATTATCCATTTTTTAGTCTATAAATAAAGAATTACATTGGAGATGCACTTACGTCCATATCACTAATTTCAAGTAAAAGAATAGGTTAGGGTGACCGCCTTACTAGTCTTTTTTTTTGAGCTTTTGTTTTCGTTTGACTTTAAAAAGTATAAAATATTTTGCTTTCATCTACTAAGACTATGCCACTTGTCCCAACCCCATTCGCCCTACGTCTTCTCCTTCTCCGACTACATCTTTCAGGGCTTCACCATCAAAAAAATCCAAACAAAAGTACAATATACAAACACAATTAAAAACCCAAATTATCTACAACATATAAAAGTGATTTTTTTACAAATTCGGTCAAAATCAAAACTTAAATGGATCAAACCCAAATTTAAACCCCAAAATCAAACTACGAGAAACACATGAAGGAGTAATAGCTAATGCGACTCGAAATTAGAATGTGAAGAAGCAAAAATAAGCGAACCTACCATTTTTGTGGTGGGTTATCAAGAGTTTTCATCGAGGGGTTAATTAGCAATTTCACTAGGAAATTTTATCCGCGATTCTCACCGGTCGTTTCACCAGAGATATTTGCGAGGATACCGAGGAGGCGACTGACAGAGTGTCGTTGCTACGATTCAGACAGACAAACACGACATCAAAGGGCTACTATTCGTAATTGGTAAAATTTTGAAACACCTATCCTACTATGTTTCGTATGGATCTATGGAGGAATACAGTTTATTTCCGTTGCATGTATGACTCCTGTATTCCAACAAAGTTTAGATGCAAACCTACTTCTGTTGAGAATTGAGGACAAACAAAAGTGCGACACATATTGTAACACCCCTAAAAATAGAGGTAAATTTAAATCTGAATAATGACGAAATCATAACATTTCATATGAAAAAAATCACCCAAAACGGGGAAATAGTAATAACGTTTACAAATCTATGAATCGAAATAATAATTGACAAGTCACTAATCTAAACTATTTCGGTCTATATTAAAACAATTGTCAACACAATTTCCCAAAAGGTATTTATTTATCCATTTATGTACGCCAAGCTCCCAAAAGACTATTTCCAACAGTTGCCACTATCGGCTAAAATGGTCATCCCTCAAACCTTGTGAGCCCCGCTGCTAACGGAACCTAATATACATGTCATTTGAGAAAAAAATTGTTAGACTTTACGTCTAGTGAGAACAAACATTTATATATATATATATATATATATATATATATATATATATATATATATATATACTAGCAGCATACCCGCGCAATGCGGCGGGATATGAAAATTTTCTTGTAAAACATAAACAAAAAATAAAAACAAACTAATGTAAAAGCATGCATGTGAAAACCATAAACTTCATTTTTTGTCGTCACATTCAAAATACAATATAAAACCATCACATTACAAAATTTGTGTCGGGTTTTGAGATCATTCTACATGATCTTGGACTCATTGGCCTTGATCACTAATAAAGATGTTTTTGTGGTTTTTAGTGTGCTGTTGAAGTTTCAAAAGATCCACCATTTTTGGTGTTTTTTAGTAGCTAGGTTGGAGATGCCATATGAGATTTTAATCAAAATTTCAAATCACTGTTGCTCTTTTCAAAATTTCTAGTTCCATTACCAATATATCAGCCATCATCTATGGTTGTATATATGGTACAGGGCTCTCAAGTCATGGTGGTTCAACAATTTAAGTGAAAAGCAACTATTGTTTTGACCATGAAAAGAAGTAGATATTACCATTGTTTTGACCATTTAAATATAAACAAACAATTCTTTTAGACATGGATGATTAAGAATCTTAGCCTACCAACCAAAATGGTGGCAAATGATACCAACGGTTCCAAAACCTTGAAAATTTTGTTCACCATTTGAATTTTCTGTCCGAGCTGTGGAATCTAAGATGTGAACTCTTGTTCATGAGAATCTTCACTTATGATGCCTTCAATATAATGCCTTCAAATTTAAAGGAATAACATGAAGGATTAGGAACAACCAAGTGAACCAAACCAATCCTCTTAGAGCCCGTTCCATAAGAAAAAACTAAAAAGAAAATCATACAGAAATTTAGAGAATCAAACTTTAATAATATCTGAATGGTAATAATATCTCAATCAAACAACTTAGCAAATGACTTCAGAAATCAAATTTACTCAACAAAAAAGAAAAAAAAAGAAAAAAAAACAAAAATTTTAATAGATTAAAAACAAAGATAGCAAACTCTATAGACAGCAATGTAACAAGAGAGCCATAAATTTTAATGGTTTAGGTGCACCCCTTGTAGTTTTTAGAATATCAACTTACTTTCTTCCCATTTGTAGTTCAGATCACAACTTCCTCTCCCTTTATCTATGACACTTCTCCATCAATCTAGTCATCTGATGGGTCTTCAACCTGTGAAGATTCATAGCAAAGATTAAACGACTATTTGTTTGTAAGTACCAAGATACATATGAAGATTCATAGCAAATAACAATCTACACTACATAAGCACAAAGTTAGAAATTTTAGGGTTCTTGTAAACTGAATCAAGTGAATGCATCTCAACCAAAAGGATTAGAAACCAAAACAAATCCATGTAAAACAGTTTTGGGGGAAAAGCAAATGAATTAATTAGATGGTGCCATCAGATGGGATACACGGCTATCAATTTTTTTCACATTCTCTTTTAGATACATAGGACTCAAAGCCTTTGCACAATTTCCCAAACATCATAGCAAATTAAACTTTATGCTATCACATTTTAATGAATTTTATAACAAAAACATAGTTTCTCGAGAATCAAATGGATGTGAGATGGTATAAGAAAACCGATACCCATAATTGAATCATTTAATTTCAACAAAAAGAATACCCGCAAGTTTAAATTTTAAACCAACTCATATTATAATCACTTTTTTCTAAAACAATTTAATTATAGTCAAGGAAGATTAATTATGAATAGAAATACAGAGACCAACTATCAAGCCACCAAGTTTAGTAATTGCATCACCATATCTGTTATGAAGATCGTTGGTCCATTCGAACGATCTCTCGTTTAATTAAACTCAACCCTGTGTATAAGAAAGGAAACAAAAACATGGCCTTTTTTTTTGCTAAAACTCATGTTCTACCATCAGGTTTTTGTAGTTTCTACAACATCGGTGTCTTTAATTTGATATTTACTTCAGGAACCCACAAAAAGCTTACTGCAAAAGAGAAGTGGACATAACCCTTTTTAAACAATAAGAGGCTTAAAACAAAACTCATGAGAATCGATCGAGTTCATAAAAAAAACATAGCCTGTATATGTGTACACAATCAACATAGAGAATTTGGTTTTGTTACAGATGGCTGTATAAGTTGCCAACACTAACATTTCCCAAGTGATGTTTTCTATCAGGATGAGTACATAAAAGAAGACGATCTTTATTTGTGGAATCTAATGGGTCGTTTACTAAACACTTTCACTCGTAAGTGCTTACCGGTTTCGGATGATGGTTGAAAATCTTGAAGTTCGTACTCGAGGGTTGAGTCACAACCTTGCATACCAACAACATACAAAAATTACAACCCTGTTGCTTCAAACGACACTGAATCAAAGTGCCATGTTTTGGAAGATAAATGTGCAACAGGTGGCATTAACATTCAATATATTAGAGAGCATTTGGATATTTGCAGCAATTTTAAAGATGAAATGATAGGAACTGGGTTGTCAACCAAAAAAACGAAAAGTGACTCAAAATCGATAAAAAAAAACCTTTAAAAATCCCTCGGACCCAAGCAAAAAAAACTTTAAAAATACCTCAATCCATCAACTATAAGTTGCATCAATACCACAAATACCCCTTTAAATACCTTAATTAACTCTAGGGTAGCAGTGAGTATGAGAATTACCTGACGATGTTTCCATGTTGCACCTCTTTCGAGAATGAAATCTCTCTGATGGTTGTGCTTGGCACCCCTCATCTTCCTGCTCCCTGAGATGAAACCGTGAAACCCTGACGGTGATAAGAAACCTCTTTACGCCTCCAAATTATTCAAATCCAAAAAACTAATCTTCTTCCCAACATTAGACCAGCCATAAGACTAATCTGCTTGGCAATGCTTCCATTGGTGGAGGCTCCTTCAGAATTTGATTATTTCCCGTTGTAGAACAAAACAATCTGAATATAGCAAAACAATCTGAACAAGCATTACTGGAAATGATTAACGTACAACAGATGCAAGAATGTCCATGTAATTTAGATATGAAGTAAACAAACACTAACACCAATTTAGATATGAATAAAACAAATAAAAGAAAGATGATTACCCAAAATAGCGATCTTGGAGAAAAGCCTGTAGAGCCAAACAAAAACCAAAAGCCTGCATATTCACATATAAACAGAAAAACAAAAAGATTATGAAGAACAACCGATTTCAAGAATCTAAGAAGATGAAGAAAAATCCCAGAAAAACCGAGAACACTTTGTTTCTAAAAAACCCACAAATCCTTTAGA
The DNA here is from genome assembly GCA_033807775.1 of Saussurea involucrata. Classification (NCBI taxonomy): domain Eukaryota; kingdom Viridiplantae; phylum Streptophyta; class Magnoliopsida; order Asterales; family Asteraceae; genus Saussurea; species Saussurea involucrata. Next base: position 89,951,566 of record CM066327.1, on the reverse strand, counting down.
TATGAAGTAAATCATAAAAATGGGTAAATTCGTAAGCAGCAAACACTAACACCAATTTAGATATGAAGTAAACAAATAAAAGAAAGATGATTACCCAAAATAGCGATCTTGGAGAAAAGCCTGCAGAGCCAAACAAAAACTAAAAGCCTGCAGATTCACATATAAACACAAAAACAAAAAGATGATGAAGAACGACCGATTTCAAGAATCTAAGAAGATGAAGAAAAACCCCAGAATAAACCCAGAAAAACCGAGAATCTAAGAAGATGAAGAACAACCGATTTAAAAAATTATGTGAGATTTGGAAGAACCCTAAATCGTACCTGTGAGACGATGAAGAACCCTAAGTCGATGATGAAGAACCCTAAATGATTCTGAAGCCATGCTTATAATCGGTGGAAGGAGACGAGGAGACTTTGCAATTTTCAAAAAGAGAAGTAACCGAGGAGTCATTTCAAAAAGAGAAGTAACGGTGGGTTCGATCGGATGTCACGTGGGTTTTAAAAGAGGACTTTCTCTCTCTTAAAATTTAAGTAATGATGCATTAGAGGGTGGTACATATAGCTTGATGGGTTGTTTTTAAGAGTTTGGGGGTTAAATGTATTATAAGATAGTATAGATATATATATATATATATATATATATATATATATATTTGAAGAAGAATAAATCAACACTAGTTGTTTTTCCAAGAATATGAAGTAAGTTTCATTTTAATATAAATCACATAGGAACCATACGGTCCAAAAAACATCTTATGATGACGGGGGATACCTGATTTCCAAGGATTGCAGCGGAACACAAAACTAAGTTATTTTTCAAGTTAGTGAGCTCATACTAGGATCAATGGCCACGAGGTCGCCGGCTCGTATATAGATGTGGGGGAGGGCAACCGATGATCCTAGTCATACTCATTCACTAGGATTACCGTAGCAAGTTGTCTCAGGGGCGGACCCAATTTTTTTTTCAAACGGTGGCACCATTTAACTATAATAAACAAATATAAAGATATTTTTCACAAAATTAATATTGGTCTAGTGGTTAGTTCCTTGTTTTTCAAACTTAAGGTCTCAAGTTCAAGTCCCATTATGACAATTTTTTAAGAAACATAGTAAAATGAAACTAAAAACTACAAAAATGTCTCTAACAAGACTTGAACTTGGGTCTTGAATAAAATAAAAGCCTTCCAAACCAACTCTACCAAGGTAAACTTGTGTCTTTGTTGTGGTTTCAAAATATATATGGTGGCACAAATCAAATTGATACGGTTGCACCTTTCACGGACCTAATTTTTTTTACTTTACGACGGAGAAACAATACAGTGGCACGTGCCACCGTATGCTCTTACCTAGGTCCGCCCATGAGTTGTCTTCGAGAACCCAATGTCTCAACTAGTTACAAATCGGAAAACATCCCAAAATAAGCTGACTCTTATACCTTTGTATCCATTAGTAATAGTCTAAGGCTTATCATAATTACATTGTGACAAAACTATAATCACACTTATAATTTTCATAAATAATTCCACAAAATGTCTTCCTTGCATAAATGACATTTTAATGCATTAAATCCATATAAAGGTTATTCAATGACCATTTACATTTCCAACATAAAGTGTCCGTGTGAATAACGGTCCTTTCCTTTAATGATCTTGATGATTATCTTCACTTATATCCGTTGAAGCATTAATTGATGAGACCTACATTTAAATAATTAAAAGAAACGTTTTTCGTACGTTAGTGAACAGGAATCGTAAGGAAACTTATGACGGTCGTCAGATATTGACGAATGATGGTTTGGACATCCTTCATTGCTAGTTAAGTGTCGACGATTACTTAAGGTGACGACCATAGGTTCCATTGTCTTTGGTCGTTGGGATATACTCTAAAGATATATTCTGTCGTAGGAATCGATTGAGACTTTGACATTTTTTACCCAAACAACTGTCTTTCCTGGTCGTCAAGATGTATTAGAATTCGACTATAGCCATAATAAGTGTCCATGAACATCAAGAACTCATGTCCAGCAGTTGCATCGGCCATTGCGTCAACGCGAGGCAGTGGGAACGTATCTGTAGGACATGCCTTGTTAAGGTCTGTGAAATCGATGCAGACTTGCCATTTTCCATTCTTTTTTTTGGATGACCACAACATTGGCTAGCCAGTCTAGATACTTCACCATTCTGATTTTTCTAGTATTCAATAGGTTATAGACCTCGTCATTGATCACCTTATTCCGTTCAGGAGCAAACTTACGACACGTCTGCTTGATTGGTTTAAACGAGGGGTCGATATTGAGCTTGCGAGAAATGATGTTGGGATCTATGCGGTATGCCGACCATATCTCCGTGCGTCTAGGCGAAACAGTCGACTTTCCTTTTCAAAAGTTGAATCATCTTCGTCTTGATGACGGGATCTAGCGTTGCCCCCACAAATATGGATTGGTCAGGCTTGCTCTGGTTAAGGACGACTTCATCTAACTGGTAGTCGTGAATGGTTCTAGAGTCATAATGGAATTGCAATTTCTAGATGATGCTCTTTCGGGGTTTTAACAATGTCTTGTAACAGTCACGAGCGGTCTTCTGCTCCTTTTGATTTCTTGAACGCCCCAAGGAGTTGGAAACTTCATCGTCTGATGATACTTCGACGAAACCGCCTTCATGTCGTGAATCCATGGTCGCCCAAGGATTAAGTTGTAGGTCGAAGAACAACTAACGATGGTAAACTTCTTCTGCTTGTTGATGCATATCTCATAGATGGGGAGTACAACTTCACCAACATTGCTACTCATGTCGCCATTAAAACTGACCAAAATGGTCGACCGTCGTACGATTTCAGCCTTTTCTATTCCCATAGCCTCGATCGTTCTAAGGAATATAATATTGTATAACACCCTAAAAATAGGGGTAAATTTAAACCTGAATAAATGTGGAATACGACATAACTTCTATGAAATAAATCACCCAAAGAGGGGAAGAATAGTATAGCATTTAGAAACCTAAAAGATTAAAAGATAATTGTAGACAACCTACTAATCTAAACTAAAACAAATTTAGATTAAAGACGGGTGTCCATATCTCCCAACAAAAGTTTCTATTCAACCAATGTAACGCCATGGCTATCAAACTCCAAAAATGCTATCTCTCGACCCTTGGCTCACGCTCATACCCGAGGAGCCCTGCCGCTACCATTAGCTGATATATATGTCATGTTGATCCAAACCCTCAGTGATTTGATAATGACCCTCTCTTAAACACTTAATAAAAATTGTAAGTAAACAATATGTATTAGAGTTTCACTATCGCTGATAAGTACTAGGACTTTACAGTACTGCTGATAGAACTCTCACTCTCTAGATTAGACATTCAGCGAACACTGTTCATCCAATAGCTCTGAGCCTGTTCAGTCTCTGTGATGATCGCTGATAGTTTAGTTGTTTACTTATGATCCCTGAAGACAAGTTTCACGTCAACAAAGGTTCTACGCTGAAGTCGAAGATCAAGCCCAAGAACCAGCGACAAGTCTACTAATGAACTGATGCGGATATCAGCGAAGAAAGACCTGTCCACTCAACGTGAAGTATCAAGTAGAAGACTTCAGCAATCGCTGAGCTTTATCATTCGCTGATAAAGAACTGTTCAACGAACGCTGATCATGAGGTCTACTCTACAAGTTACTTTTGTCTATCCCCTTGCACGTCTCCGTACGAAATGTCAGAACGGACCTCCCTTCTGTCTAGAATCGTACAACAAACTCTGATTCTATACTGTGCACCATGCGGCTACTAAGGTTGTCTACAAAGGTCAAAACATGCAACCACTCAGTTGCTGCCATGTGTAAAGTAACACTGCCATGCATTAAATGCATGCAGTATATAAAGAAGAACCCTACTTCATAATTGAAGTGTTCGGCCATCTTCTTCTTTCTCTCTTAGTGTTAGAATATTATTCGTAATATTCTTATCTCCTTTCTATCTTATTTCTAGTGCAAGAAACTTAGTGTTCTTAACTTGTTTAGATTAGGTTAATCGTTAATCTTGTTCCGCAACAAGTTGTAAATTGTTTGATTATATCAATAAACAATTTAGAAAGTAAAAATCTTGTGTTTGTATTCAACCCCCCCCCCCCCCCCCCCTTCTACAAACTTGTATAACCCTTCGGGACCAACAAGTGGTATCAGAGCAGATTTGTTTAATCTCATAAACAAGATCTTATCTATACTAATCTCTTCTTCCTTGCTATTTCTTAAAATGGCTACCAACACAAACACTAACTATATTGACAACGGTTCTCTTGGAAAACCCCCTAGATTCTCCAGAGATAACTTTAATCTGTGGAAAAATAGGATGATTCTCTTCTTAGAAGGTGTAGACCCTACTATGCCTTACTATCTTGAAAACGGCCCATATATTCATGTTAGAATTGATCCTGAAGTTCCAGCCGCTGAGAATAGAGCTGCTATTCCAGAAAGGTTGTTTCCCAAGGAAATTCATATGTGGACTGATGAAGATAAGAAGAAAGTGGCTATCGACACTAAATCCAGATCCATTCTTTCCATGGCTCTTCCTGACGAAGTCTACCATTCCATCATGAACCTGAAAACCTCCAAAGCTATGTGGGACACAATCTGTGTTCAGTATGAAGGTACATCTGAAGTCCAGGACTCACGTAAGATCAACCTGGTAAGACAATACGAAAGCTTCATTTGTGGTAAGAATGAATATCTCTCTGAAGTACACCAACGTTTTAACTGCTTAATAATAGATCTAAAAACTGTTGGTAAGGAATATTCTAACTTTGAAGTACTGACAAAGTTCTTAGAATGTTTACCTGAAAGCTGGGACAGTTATTCAATGTGTCTCAAGCTATCAAAGGATCTAAAATCCATGACTCTTTCTATCTTATATGGCACGATGCTTAATCATGAGCAATCGAGTCATCTTAAGAAGAATCTTGTAAAAGATTCCAAAAGCACCCCTGTTGCTTTAATCTCAGAGTCACCTACCACTCAGCGATCGACTATCACTATCACTGAGCTGGAGAATAACTCTGAATGTTCATCAGATCCTGACTCTTCAGATCTTGATGAATCTATGGCTCTCATTTCTAATAAATTCAGGAGATTTGCCAATAAGAAAAATTTCAGAAAGAACAAACCTCTTGCTATTACTGATAAGCCAAGATCATCAACTCCTGTTGATAAGGCTACTGCTACTTGCTATAACTGTGAAAAGATAGGACATTTTGCTAGCGAGTGCAGGTCAAAGAAAGTCTCTAGATCCTCAACTTTCCCAAGAAAAACTTTACTCCCAGGACTAGAGATGAAAAATACAAAAAGCTGAAAGAAAGGTATTCAAAGCTGAAAACCTTTAAGAAGAAAGGCAAAGGCCTGATGGCTTACTATGATTGGGCTGCATCTGACGAAGAAGAATCATCTGACTCTAAAGATGATGATGAAGCCAATCTCTGTCTCATAGCCAAACTTGAAGATGAGGAAGAAAAGTATGACATTCCCTCTACTTCAACCTCTGCTACTAAGGTATCACCTTCCTTCTTTACCAGTATTTTAAATATTGATGAAGCTGATAGTCTTCGAAAAATCGATCTAGTGACCAGAAGTTTATATGAAGCCATGAATGGCAAAACTGTTATTGAAAATCAAAACCTTGATCTCGCTGAACAGCTTAAAAACTGTCACCTTCAAATAGAAAAGCTTTCTAAAATTGAAGAAGATTTTAAAGATCAAGTTCATATCAATCAGCTAGTCAAAGTCGAGTGCGAAGAAGCTATCGCTGCATTAAAAGCTGAAAAAGCTACTGTTGATTGATGGTATAAATCCTCAACAACGATCACTGAGATAATTAAGTCTCAGATTCCCCTGAGTGATAAACGTGGTCTTGGTTACAAAGATAAAACTCTAGAACCAACCACTGACCGTTCCATGCTTAAGTTTGGAATGTTCGTATCCTCTATCCCTGACACTTTCTCTTCTCAGTGTTCCTCTTCAAAACCTCCCATCCCTGAGGAAATCTCTACTTCTAAAGGTAAAGAGAAAATTGTTTATCCAAAACCTACCTCAGTCTCTAAAGACAAAGGTAAAGGAATTGCTTTTAACCAAAAACCTCAGAAGGGTACTTATGTACCTAAGCTGAATGCTTCTATAGCTTCAGTGACTTATCCATCTACTTCTAAGAACAAGATCCCTGGATTTATTCAGCGATCTACTCCTAGACTTAAAGTGGATATAATTGGTAAGAAATCTGAAGAACTGATAGTTCCTCTCATTTCCCATGCCAAAGGTATACTTTGTGCTAGCCCTGCTCATTTAAAACTAACGGCTAAGCATGCAAATGGTCCTAAAACTACTTTTAGTTATAGGAAATGTTATCACTGTGGACTTACGAATCATATTGCTAGTAAGTGACCTACAGCCACCAAAGCTGAAAAGATAGCTAAGGTGAAGATCAATGCTCCCAAAGCAAAGAAGACCAATGAGGTTAAGAAATTAACCAAAGTGAAGACTGAAAATAAAGCTGAATCTTCAAATGCTGCGAAGACTGTTGAACCTTCCATTCCATCTACCTCCACTGACAAGTGTGTACACGTGATGAAATGGGTGCCCAAGTCAAACTAATATTCCTTTGTAATGCAGGTTAAGAAGGGTATCTTGTATCTCGATAGCGGATGCTCTAGACACATGACTGGTAAGAAGAACCTGCTCACTGAGTATAAGGAAGAGAAGGGTCCCTATATGACTTTCGGTGGAAATGGAAAAGGACACACCCGAGGGTTTGGTGTACTCTCTAATGGTACAACAACCTTCAGAAGAGTCGCATATGTTGAAGGGCTGAAGCATAATCTTCTAAGCATCAGTCAGCTTTGCGACATGGATAACAAAGTAATCTTTACTAAGGAATTCTGCTTTGTCGCTGCCAAAAAGGAGAAGATAGTGCTCAGCGGTTATCGTTTGGAAAATGTTTATGTAATAAACATGGACTCAACAACTACTGAGAACTCATGTTTCTTCTCAAAAGCCTCATCTGATGTCAACTGGCTATGGCATAAGAGGCTCTCTCATCTAAACTTCAGGACACTGAATACTCTATCTTCTAAAGAGTTAGTTACTGGTCTACCTCAACACTCATACGCCAAAGAGTCCTTATGTTCAGCGTGTGAGAAAGGCAAGCAGACCAAAGCAAGCTTCAAGTCAAAGCAAGTCTCCTCAGTGTCATATCCTCTACAACTTCTCCATATGGATTTGTTTGGCCCTGTTAACAAACAATCCATTGCTGGAAAGAAGTATACACTGGTCATAGTTAATGAATTCTCTCGCTATACCTGGGTAATGTTTCTCTGTTCTAAGAGTGACACCCCTGAAGAACTCATCACCTTTGCCAGGAAAATGGAAGTCCTGAACAATATGACCGTTCGCTCAATAAATAGTGATCATGGGACTGAATTCAAAAACAATTCTCTTGATTCCTTCTTAGAGAGTAAGGGTATTTCTCACAACCTTTCCTCAGTGAGAACACCACAGCAAAAGGGAGTCGCTGAAAGAAGAAATAGAACTATCATTGAAGCTGCACGTTCAATGCTCAGCGATTCTCACCTGCTTACTCAGTTTTGGGCAGAAGCTGTCAACACTGCTTGTTTTACGCAAAACAGGTCGCTGATAGTCAAAAGATTAAAAAAGACAGCCTATGAACTTTTTCATGGGAGAAAGCCATCAATTAGCTTTCTTCACATCTTTGGATGTCAGTGTTTCATACTGAACAACAGAGATGCCCTTGGAAAGTTCGATCCTAAGGCTGATGATGGAATCTTTCTTGGATATTCTTCAATCTCCAAAGCCTTCAGGGTCTTCAATCGTAGAAGACAGACTGTAGAAGAAACGATTCACGTCACCTTTGACGAATCCCGTTCAGCAAATTCTAGACCTTCTGCTGATACTGAAGAACTGAATCAATGGATGTTTTCTCATCTTGGTGATTCAGAAGACATTCTCACTCCTCATACTCATACCGTTGTAGATGATGGTTCTACTATCATCCCAAACATGCAGAATAGTGAAGATGAAACATCATGGGTCTCAGTTGTTCCTCTAAACACTATGCCTGCTTCTGAACCAAATGTCTCAGACATTCCATCTACTTTTCAGCAATCAGTAAATGTAATGACATCTGCACCTACTCCTTTCTTGGATGATATACCAGAAGTTGCTGAAGCCTCATCTTCAGCCCCTCAAGTTCAGGTTGAGTCAGCGACTCATGCTCCGGCTCAGCGATGGACTATTAATCACCCAATTGATCAAATACTTGGTGATCCAAACGCTGGTGTTCAGACTCGACGAAGTGCAGGTAATATTTGTTTATTTGTTAACTTTATTTCTCTGATTGAACCAAAGAAAACAGATGATGCCCTCCAAGATCCAAATTGGGTCAGCGCTATGTAAGAAGAGCTGACTGAATTTGAAAGAAACAAAGTTTGGAAGCTTGTTCCTCATCCATCTGACAAATCAGTGATAGGCACTAAATGGGTCTATCGAAACAACTTGGATGAACATGGAACTGTAACCCGCAACAAGGCTCCACTCGTTGCTCAGGGATACAGACAAGAGGAAGGTATAGATTACGACGAAACCTTTGCTCCAGTGGCAATACTAGAAGCCATTCGTCTATTCTTAGCTTACGATGTACACAAAGACCTCAAAGTTTATCAAATGGATGTTAAGTCAGCGTTCCTAAATGGAAAACTGAATGAAGAAGTCTACGTGGAACAACGTCCAGGATTCTCAGATCCTAAGCATCCAGGTTATGTTTATAAACTGGATAAGGCACTTTATGGCTTAAAGCAAGCTCCTCGTGCATGGTATGACACTGTCTCTACTTATCTCCATATTGAAAAATTTGAGCGTGGTAAAATCGATAAGACTCTATTTTTCAGGAAAGTAAAAGGTCATATTATTCTTGTTCAGATATATGTTGATGACATTATATTTGGTTCTACTAACCCTGACCTTTGTACTCGTTTATCTGAAAGGATGAAAGAAGAGTATAAAATGAGTATGATGGGTGAGCTAACATATGGTCTTCAAATAAAACAAAATGAAAAAGGAACTTTCATTAATCAGGGAAAGTATGTTAAAGATATGCTGAAGAAATTTGATTTAACTCAGAGTTCAGCTATGAAAACCCCTATGGCACCACCGCTGACACTAAACAAGGATCCTTCTGGAATACTTTTTAATGTCACGACGTACCGTGGGATGATCGGCTCTCTTCTGTATCTTACAGCTAGCCGACCTGATATTATGTACGCAACCTGTTTGTGTGCACGATATCAAGCTGAACCTAAGGAATCTCATATGATCGCTGTAAGCGAATCTTTCGTTACCTTAAGGGTACTCCTAACCTAGGTCTTTGGTATCCCAAAGACTCAGGGTTTGATCTAATCGCCTATTCAGATAGTGATTTTGCAGGTTGCAAGATGGATAGGAAAAGCACCACAGGAGGCTGTCAGCTCCTGGGTGGAAAGCTGGTGAGTTGGACAAGCAAGAAGCAAAACTCAATGTCCACCTCAACCACTGAAGTTGAATACGTAGCTGCTGGAAGCTGTTGTTCTCAGGTCTTGTGGATGAGAAATCAACTACTGGACTATGACCTTCAGCTCTCGAAAATTCCAATCTATTGCGACAGCACAAGTGCCATCGCTATAGCCAACAATCCAGTGCTACACTCAAAGACTAAACACATTGAAATCAGCTGATCTTTTCACCAAACCTCTTGATGAGACAAGATTTAACTTTCTCATCAGCGAGCTTGGAACGCTGAACTTTGAAGAATAAAATCTTCAGCGGTTCGCATTTGATCAGCGACAGGATAAAACCAACTTATATAACTGTTGGTCCCGAAGGGCTATACAAGTTTGTAGAAGGGGAAGGGGGGGTTGAATACAAACACACGTTTTTACTTTTCTAAATTGTTTATTGATAAATCAAGACAATTTACAACTTGTTGCGGAACAAGATTAAGGATAAACCTAATCTAAACAAGTATTGAGAAACACTAAGTTTCTTGCACTAGAAAGAGTTAAAGAAATTACGAATAATAACTTAACAATAAGAAATAAGAAGATGGTCCGAGCACACTTCAAAACTGAAGTAAGGTTCTTCTTATATACTGCATGCATTTAATGCATGGCAGTATGGCTTTACACGTGGCAGCAGCTGAGTGGTTGCATGTCATTGACCTTTGTAGACAACCTTAGTAGCCGCATGGTGCACAGTGTAGAATCAGAGTTGTTGTACGATTACAGACAAAAGGGATGTCCGTTCTGACAGTTCGTACGGAGACGTGCAAGGGAGGTAAGACAATAGTAACATACAGGGAGACTTCATGATCAGCTTTCGTTGTGTCAGATCTTCATCAGTGAATGATAAAGTCCAGCGATTGTTGAAGTCTTCTACTTGATACTTCACGTTGAATGGACTGATAGACTGAACAGGCTCAGAGCTATATGATGATGAACAGTGTTCGCTGAATATCTAATCTAAAGAGTGAGAGTTCCTATCAGCGGTACTGTAAAGTCTTAGTACTTATCAGCGATAGTGAAACTCTGATACATATTGTTTACTTACAATTTTCACTAAGTGTTTAAGAGAGGGTCATTATCAAATCACTGAGGGTTTGGATCAACAATCTCCCCCTATTTGATTATGACATAGCAACAGAGAAAATTGCTATTTAATGAAAACATAAGGATAAAAAGAACTCATAAAATATTTGTCCCTTTTACTGTTTTCTGGGATCTTTTCAGTACTTATGGAGTAAAGTACATTCGCTGAAATTTTTCTTTAAACTTCGTAAAGATTACATAGGGAAGTGGAAAAATTACAAGTACAACAAATAAAATTACAAGTACAAAAGATGTAGACAGATAAGGATAGAAAGAATTACAAGGCGATCCTATCCGTCAAAAGGTTCTTCCTTGATGAGAAGTTCATCGAGGGTCTTTGATGTGGGAATCATCCAGTCAGGGACATTTACTCCTTGATTCTTTTTGTTCAGAGCTTCTTCAAAAATCAAGGGCTTCAGGTGTCTAGCTTTAATGTCGCGTCTGACTTCACACCAGTATATGAGATCTCTGAGTTGTTCGATGGGAGTGATTGGAAGCTCAGAGATGCGTTGAAAGTGATGATTTCCTTGGTAGTCTAGAAAGAATATACCATAAGGATCATCTACAACTTTTCCAGGAATGAAAGTTTCTCCAGGCGGTAGGAAGGTGTCAAGCGCTGAGAGATCAGCATCAGGGCCAAGAACTTCAGCACGAGAGAAACCAATACCTGTTTCATTCCGTATAGGAGGACCTGAGTCTGAGACTTTCTTTTCCTTTGCAGAGACTCTTCTTTGTTGAGGAGGAAGAAGAGTGGATGGAGGAATATCCACAGCAGAAGAAACCAAGTCGATCTGAGTATTTAAAATTTTCTCGACATGGCTCTTGAACTTTGAGCGCGATCCCTGAATGGCTAATTTCACTTCCAACCCATTCAGAGAAACCAAACTTTTCTAAAGTAGTAGCATAGAAGGTTTGCTTGGTTTTGTCTTCTCTGAATACATCAATTTCAACAACAGGAACGTCAATGAACAGTCTTCCTCTGATGTTTAGTTTGATGATTTTGGATGGTCGAGATCGATAATTCAACATTTCTTTACACCATTTCAAAGTCGTATCAGATACTTTCGTCTTTTCTTCAACGATCCTTTGGGCATCATCCCATAGCTGACGTTGGACATCAATGGGAGTTCTTTTCAGCGCGGGGTCTTTCACTGATTGTTGGACAAGCTGGATGGCGAGTTCTCTGTCTTTTTCTTCAGCTTCCCTTCTTTCAGCGATTAACCTTTCAGCTCTGAGGTGATCCTGGTATTCCTTCTGTGAAAGTCTGAACTTTGGAGGAATAGAAGGAAGTTGATTACGCTTCAGGATGGTTCGCTGATCTTCGAATCTATTGATCATTACATCTCTCTTTTCTTGATCCTCTTCACTCAGCTTTTGAGGAGCCAAGGAAGGTCTGTTTTGGTGAGAGAGCAACTTTTCTTCAGGTTCATCAGTCTCAGTGGTTAAATCCAAGACTGGGATTATTTCTTCAGCTCTTGTGGCTGGGATTATTCCTGGTATAGTCGAAGGAGCTTCAGCGGGATCCTCAAATAGGGGAGAGGACTAGCTGAAACACATCGATCGTTTAAGTAAGCAGAGTTGGGGAAGAAAGAGATAGAGAAAAGAATGTGGTTAAGTGTATAGAGGTTTTATGGATAGAAGGATTGAGATTGAGAAGGGATAGATGAGGGATGCAGTGTAAGGGAATAGGAGGTAGTGTACCTGACAAACTGGCTTTTGAAGCAAGATCATCAGGTTGTCTTCTGCAGCAAGGCCTTTGTTTTTGCCTTTGTCAGCTTCAGACGCTGCAGGCTTTGTCTTGGTCCGCTCCCCTGAAGGTTCGTTTATCAAAATCCCTTTGAGAGCTGTAGTCTTCTGAACAGGCTTGACGATAAAGGAGTCATCATCATCATCATCATCAATCTTTGGAGAAGAAGATGGTTCATCATCAGAGATGTCGACAGCTTCATCGTCTTCAGCTTCGTCTTCATCAGATTCAACTTCTTCAGCGTAGGGTGAGGTTACATCAGCAGCAGCTTCAATGTTCTGCTCTTCGAGTTGCCCCCCCTCAGATACAGAGGAAGATTTCTCGGTTCCCTCAGGGTTTTCAACTCCCTGAGGTTTTGACGAAGTAGCATCAGCTTCAGTCTCAATACCCTCCCACTCAGCATGGGGAAGGTCTTCTTTATTTTTCTTCTCCCCCTCATCATTTTGGGGAAGGTCTTCTTTAGGCTTCTCCCTTTCTTCCACATCATGGTTGGGGGAGGTAACGGACTTTTCAGCAGCAGCAATAGGATTACTGTCTTCTTGGCCTGTAATTCTTATGCAGTTTTCAATCGCTGCTACTCTGTCTTCTAGGCCAGTAATAGCAGGACTGATCTTTTTGAGATCGTCTCAATCCGCCTGAGTGAAATTAGAAGTTGGGGTGTTCAGGCGATCGAGCACTTTCTGAACAATCTCTTTGACCGCAGAGACTTCAGTCTTGATCGTGGAAACTTCACTTTTAAGAGAACCAACCTCTGTCTTCAATGATGTGACTTCATTTGACAGAGAGGTGAAGTTTGTTGAGAGAGTGGTTGTGGCGGTTGAGTTTTCAGCGAGGGTGGTAGCAAATTTAGCAATGCTACCATCCACCTTCTCCAGATCAGCTTTGGAGGCTTTCTTTTCGACCTCAGTGGTCAAAGTCTTCAAGTTCTCTCCAGCGTTTGTAACCGCTGAAGAGTTGGTCGTTAGAGTTTTGTTGAAAGACTCCATCTTTGTTTCCAGGGCCGTCAGGGAGGTGTTGATATCCCCCAAATTAGGACATGAAAAAGTTATAAACTTATGAACAGAGGAAAGCTCAGAAGTTTGGGGTTGAGAGAGAGAAGTGTGTGGGATTTTGTGTATACCTGCAGGCGGGTTGGCGAAGTTGTCGAAACCTCGATGTCCTGAAAAAGTTTCGTAGTCATCTTCAATATTTCCTAGATGACTGGAAGTACCTGCATGTCCTGTGGTGTGTCCTATCATCCCCTGAAAATGTGTATCAGTAGTGTCGCTGAGGATGACGGTTGTTGAGGAGAATAGGGGAATAGATTGAGTGACCAAAGAAGAGGTGAGAGGAATGGAGGATGAGAATGATGGTTGGGTGCGGGGTTCAGAGTTGGATCCGCTGAGAATCACTTCAGTCTGTAGAGAGGTTGAAGGAGGTGGGTTCATTTCCATGTTTATAACTTCAGCGTTTAGAGACACTGAAGCTGGGATGGAAGGGGTGGTTTGTTCAGCTATGGTAGAGCGTACCACTGAACTTTCCATCAGCTCTTCAAGATGAGCTGAGGAGTCTTCAGCATGTAAATGCTGGGGGGGTTGCTCCTTGGTTTTCTTGATTCTTTTGGAACCAAGTTGGGTAGTAGATTGTTTCCTTTTTCTAGGAGGAGTGGAAGTTGCAGCTGGGGTATCAGCGGTGGGGATTTCCACTGAATGAGTCGCAGAAGTAGAAGAAGGAGGATTGAGAATAGATAAGAGAGTAGAGAGACGTACCTCGTTTGGCAGGGGCTTGAAGTCGAGCACCTTAGGCCCAACCTGAGAGAGTTTCAGGTCTCCTACTTTTGGGTAGTTATCCTTAAGGCCGGTTTGGAAGATGGTGCTGAGGAATCTTGGGTATGGAACCCATGATGGTCTATCAGCAAAATCTACTCTGAGCGCAAGATCGTCGTAGATTATCGAGGCTCAGTCAACATGGAGACCCTTCAACAATGCATAGCCCATGGCTTGCTGAGGTTGAGCAGCTTGATCAGAGGAGCCACTCTTCGCTGTCATGCAGCTTATCAGGTGTGCGAAGATGAAGTTCGTCTCGCTGGGCATCTTTGACTTCTTGATTGCAGTCAGTTTCTTCTCGGCTTTTTCATCTCTCCCTTGATCCCAAACGTACTTCATTGCATCAAAGAATGCAATGAGTGTTTCTCTATCAGCATATCTCTTGGGATCAGGAAAAGGAACAAATGGTTTATCTTTGGTGGCAACAGGGAGATTCAGTGCTTTTCGAATGATAGCAGGGTTGATTTTGATGGTGCCAAAATCACTGTCACAGAGGATGACATCAAGTAGTTTGGTAGGGTCTTTGGATGATGGTAGCTGAGTGTGTCTGGCGGCATACCAAAATTGAGATAATAGTAGCTGATGAGCAGGGGGTGTTATGGTCAAGGCTGTAGAGAGGCAACAGGTTTTCAGAAAATTCACAGCGTCGTCTAGATGTTTGACTTGTTTCTTCGGAGGAAAATCGAACATCGCATGGAGGTTGTTTGATTTTGTAAAAGAGATCTCCTCAATTTTGAACTTGACCTGAGGAGCCTTGGTGATTTCAAGTTCCTCAGCAACAGTAGTGTCCTCAGCAGTTGGAATACCAGTAGAAGGAGCAGCCATTTCTGTAATCATCTCAACCAAAGATCAACAAAACAAATAGTCTTAATGTGGAAATATTTTCCAATAAGATGTTTTTGAATTTTGTCCATTTCATTCAGCCAAAAATCCCTTTGAGAAAGATCAGGGTTTTTCTTGTTTTGAGAAAGAGTTACAAAACGTAGAGATTATGTGTTTTCCAGTTTTCATTTGAAGAAGGAATTCTGGAAAAACATATGAAGAACAAGTTTACGAGTTTTGATATAAACTTGAAGAACAACCATGAAGGTTGTATTCATAAAATCATGAATAGAAAATGATTTCATAAACAAGTAATGTAGGTAAATAATAAGAGTATTAACCTGGTTCGTCAAAGAAGAAGATGAACAGTTTTTGGAAAATTTGAGAGCTCAAAATGCAACAGTAAATCATTTTCTTGCTTGGAGGAGAAGTTTTTTTTAGCGTAAAGAGAAAAATATAAACCCAAAATGGTTTATATAGAGAGAGAGTAGAGAGAGAGAAAATCTTGAGCGGGAAAAGATTTTCATCATGACACGGACACGTGTTTGCATTTGATTGGAAGGTAAACGAAACGTGCAATCGTGTGTCAGAAAAAGAACGTGCCAGGGCTTATCCGTTGCGATGACGTCACAACTGTCCTTTCATATTTTAGGATGTCTCTGAGGTTTTGAAAGCTCAGGGACACTTTTGAAAATATGAAGCACTGAATAGAAATATCAGTGTTGGTTAAAGAAATTTCAAAGTATCGTTGTTAAGGAACAGATATTCAGCGATGCAATTTGTTTTGAAATCTTACATTCACATGCGAACGTCAGCGAGTAAGAGAGAAAACATACCTTGACATTAGAGAATCAATTATGTTCAGAGAGAGAATGATAGAATGGGTTATATAAGTTGATTTTATCCTATCGCTGATCAAATGTGAACCGCTGAAGATTTTACTCTTCAAAGTTCAGCATTCCAAGCTCGCTGATGAGAACGTTGAATCTTGTCTCATCAAGAGGTTTGGTGAACAGATCAGCTAACTGATAGTCAGTTGGGATAAAATGAAGTTCTATATCACCATTCATCACATGATCTCTGATAAAATGATACCTGATTTCGATGTGTTTTGTCTTTGAGTGTAGCACTGGATTGTTGGCTATAGCGATGGCACTTGTGCTGTCGCAATAGATTGGAATTTTCGAGAGCTGAAGGTCATAATCTAGTAGTTGATTTCTCATCCACAAGACCTGAGAACAACAGCTTCCAGCGGCTACATACTCAGCTTCAGCAGTTGAGGTGGACACTGAGTTTTGCTTTTTACTTGTCCAACTCACCAACTTTCCCCCCAGGAACTGACAGCCTCCTGTGGTGCTTTTCCTATCCAATTTGAAACCTGCAAAATCACTATCTGAATAGGCGATTTGATCAAACCCTGAGTCTTTGGGATACCAAAGACCTAGGTTCATAGTACCCTTAAGGAAACGAAAGATTCGCTTTACAGCGATCATATGAGATTCCTTAGGTTCAGCTTGATATCGTGCACACAAACAGGTTGCGTACATAATATCGGGTCGGCTAGCTGTAAGATACAAGAGAGAGCCGATCATCCCATGGTACAGCGTGACATTAACAGGTATTCCATTTGAATCCTTGTCTAGTGTCAGCGGTGGTGCCATAGGGGTTTTCATAGCTGAACTCTGAGTTAAATCGAATTTCTTCAGCATATCTTTAACATACTTTCCCTGATTAATGAAAGTTCCTTTTTCCTTTTGCTTTATCTGAAGACCAAGGAAATATGTTAGCTCACCCATCATGCTCATTTTATACTCTTCTTTCATTCTATCAGTGAAACGGGTACAAAGGTCAGGGTTAGTAGAACCAAATATAATGTCATCAACATATATTTGAACAAGAATAATATGACCTTTTACTTTCCTGAAGAATAGAGTCTTATCGATTTTACCACGCTCAAATTGTTCAATATGGAGATAAGTAGAGAGAGTGTCATACCATGCACGAGGAGCTTGCTTTAAGCCATAAAGTGCCTTATCCAGTTTATAAACATAACCTGGACGCTTAGGATCTGAGAATCCTGGAGGTTGTTCCACATAGACTTCTTCATTCTGCTTTCCATTTAGAAATGCTGACTTAACATCCATCTGATGTACTTTGAAGTCTTTGTGTACAACGTATGCTAAGAATAGACGAATAGATTCTAGTCTTGCTACTGGAACAAATGTTTCGTCGTAATCTATGCCTTCCTCTTGTCTGTATCCCTGAGCAACAAGACGAGCCTTGTTGCGGGTTATAGTTCCATGTTCGTCCAACTTGTTTCGATAGACCCATTTAGTGCCTATCACTGTTTTGTCAGTTGGTCTTCGAACAAGTTTCCAAACTTTGTTTCTTTCGAATTCAGTCAGCTCTTCTTGCATGACGCTGACCCAGTTTGGATCTTTGAGGGCATCATCTATTTTCTTTGGTTCAATCAGAGAAATAAAGTTAACAAATAAACAAATATTACCTGCACTTCATCGAGTCTGAACACCAACGTTTGGATCACCAAGAATTTGATCAATTGGGTGATTTACAGTCCATCGCTGAGCAGGAGCATAAGTCGCTGACTCAAATTGAACCGGAGGAGCTGAAGATGAAGTTTCAGCAACTTCTGGAAAATCAGCCAAGAGAGGAGTAGGTGCAGATGTCATCTCATTTACTGATTGCTGAGAAGTAGATGGAATGTCTGAGACATTTGGTTCAGAAGCAGGTATAGTGTTTAAAGAAACTGCTGAGACCCATGATGTTTCAGCTTCACTATTCTGCATGTTTGGGATGATAGTAGGACTATCATCTTCAACTGTATGAGTATGAGGAGTGGGAATATCTTCTGAATCACCAAGATGAGAAAACATCCATTGATTCAGTTCTTCAGTATCATCAGAAGGTCGATAATTCGCTGAACGGGATTCGTCAAAAGTGACGTGAATAGTTTCTTCAATAGTTTGTCTTCTTCGATTGAAGACTCTGAAGGCTTTGGAGATTGAAGAATATCCAAGAAAGATTCCATCATCAACCTTAGGATCAAACTTTCCAAGGGCATCTCTGTTGTTCAGTATGAAAGACTGATATCCAAAGATGTGAAAAAAGCTAATTGAAGGCTTTCTCCCATGAAAAAGTTCATAGGCTGTTTTATTAATTCTTTTGACTATCAGCGACCTGTTTTGCGTAAAACAAGCAGTGTTGACAGCTTCTGCCTAAAACTGAGTAGGCAGGTGAGAATTGCTGAGTATTGAACGTGCAGCTTCAATAATAGTTCTATTTCTTCTTTCAACGACTCCGTTTTGCTGCGGTGTTCTCACCGAAGAAAAGTTGTGAGAAATACCCTTACTCTCAAAGAAGGAATCAAGAGAACTATTTTTGAATTCAGTCCCATGATCACTCCTTATTGAGCGAACGATCAAGTTGTTCAGGGTTTCCATTTCCGAACAAAGGTGATGAGTTCTTCAGGGGTGTCACTCTTAGAACGGAGAAACATAACCCATGTATATCGAGAGAATTCATCAACTATGACCAGTGTATATTTCTTTCCAGCGATGGATTTTTTGTTAACGGGGCCAAACAAATCCATATGGAGAAGTTGTAGAGGAGATGATACTGAGGAAACTTGCTTTGACTTAAAGCTTGCTTTGGTCTGCTTGCCTTTCTCACACGCTGAACATAAGGATTCTTTGGCGTATGAGTGCTGAGGTAGACCAGTGACTAACTCTTTTGAAGAAAGAGTGTTCAGTGTCTTGAAGTTTAGATGAGAGAGTCTCTTATGCCATAGCCAGTTGACATCAGATGAGGCTTTTGAGAAGAAACATGAGTTCTCAGTGGTTGTTGAGTCCATGTTTATTACATAAACATTTTCCAAACGATAACCGCTGAGAGCTATCTTCTCCATTTTGTCAGCGACAAAGCAGGATTCCTTAGTAAACATTACTTTGTTATCCTTGTCGCAAAGCTGACTGATGCTTAGAAGATTATGCTTCAGCCCTTCAACATATGCGACTCTTCTGAAGGTTGTTGTACCATTAGATAGTATACCAAACCCTCGGGTATGTCCTTTTCCATTTCCACCAAAAGTTACAGAGGGACCCTTCTCTTCTTTGTACTCAGTGAGCAGGTTCTTCATACCAGTCATGTGTCTAGAGCATCCGCTATCGAGATACCAGATACCCTTCTTAACCTGCATTACAAAGGAAGATTAGTTTTTCTTGGGTACCCACTTAACCATGTGTACACACTTGTCAGTGGGGGTAGAAGAAGAGGTGGAAGGTTCAGCAGTCTTCACAGCATTTGAAGATTCAGCTTTGTCAGTCTTCACTTTGGTTAATTTCTTAACCTCAGTGGTCTTCTTTGCCTTGGGGGCAATGATCTTCACCTTAGCTATCTTTTCAGCTTGGGTGGCTGTGGGGCAGTTACTAGCAATATGATTTGTATGTCCACAATGATAACATTTCCTATAACCAAAAGTAGTTCTATGACCATTTGCATGCTCAGCTTTAGATTTTGAATTAGAAGGACCAGCACCAAGTAAGCTATTGGTTTTTGAAATGGGAGGAACATTTAGTTCTTCGGATTTCTTACCAATGATTTCCACTTTGATTCTAGGAGTAGATCGCTGAATAGATCCACGCTGAATAATTCCAGAGATCTTATTCTTTGAATCAGAGGGATAAGTCACTGAAGCTTTAGAAGCGTTCAGCTTTGGTACAGAGGTACCCTTCTGAGGATTTTGGTTAAAAACAATTCCTTTACCTTTGTTTTTAAAGACTGAGGTAGGTTTTGGATAAATAACTTTTTCTTTACCTTTAGAAGTTAAGGTAGAGATTTCCTTAGGGATGGACGGTTTAGAAGAGGAACACTGAGAGGATGAAGTATCAGCGACTGAGGATACGAAAGTTCCAAATAAGAGCATGGAACGATCAGTGGTTGGTTCTAGAGTATCAGCTTTGTAACCAAGACCACGTTTATCACTCAGGGGAATCTGAGACTTAATTATCTCAGTGATCTTTGTTGAGGAATTATACCATCCATCAACAGTAGTTTTTTCAGCTTTTAATGCAACGATAGCTTCTTCGCGCTCGATTTTGACTAGCTGATTTAGGTGAACTTGATCTTTAAAATCTTCTTCAATTTTAGAAAGATTTTCTATTTGAAGGTGACAATTTTTAAGTTGTTCAGCGAGATCAAGGTTTTGATTTTCAACTACAGTTTTGCCATCATGGCTTCATATAAACTTCTAGTCAAGAGATCGATCTTTCGAAGACTATCAGCTTCATCAATATTTGCAATATTGGTAAAGAAGGAAGGTGATACATGAGTTGCAGAGGTTGAAGTAGAGGGAATGTCAGAATTGTCTTCCTCATTTTCAAGTTTGGCCATGAGACATAGATTGGCTTCATCATCATCTTCAGAGTCAGATGATTCTTCTTCGTCAGAGGCAGCCCAATCATAGTCAGCCATGAGGCCTTTGCCTTTCTTCTTAAAGGTTTTCAGTTTTGCATACTTTTCTTTCAGCTTTTTATATTTTTCATCTCTATTCCTGGGAATAAAGTTTTTCTTGGGAAAAGCTGAGGGTCTAGAGACTTTCCTTGACCTGTACTCGCTAGCAAAATGTCCTATCTTTTCACAGTTATAACAAGTAGCAGTAGCCTTATCAACAGGGGTTGATGATCTTGGCTTGTCAGTAATAGCAAGAGGTTTATTCTTCTTGAAATTACTCTTTCTAGCAAATCTCCTGAACTTATTAGCCAGGAATGCCAGAGTTTCATCATTATCTGAAACGTCAGAGTCTGATGATCTTTCAGAGTTAGTTTCCAACTCAGTGACAATGATAGTTGATCGCTGAGTGGAAGGTGACTCTGAGATTAAAGCAACATGGGTGCTTTTGGAATCTTTTACAAGATTCTTCTTAAGATGACTCGATTGCTCATGATTCAGCATCGTGCCATATAAGGTAGAAAGGGTCATTGATTTTAGATCCTTTGACAGCTTGAGACACATAGAATAATTGTCCCAGCTTTCAAGTAAACATTCTAAGAACTTTGTCATTACTTCAAAGTTAGAATATTCCGTACCAACAGTTTTTAGATCTATTATTTAGCAGTTAAAACGTTGGTGTACTTCAGAGAGAGTTTCATTCTAACCACAAATGAAGCTTTCATACTGTCTTACCAGGTTGATCTTTCGAGAGTCCTGGACTTCAGAAGTACCTTCATACTGAACACAGATTGTGTCCCACGTAGCTTTTGAGGTTTTCAGGTTCATGACGGAATGGTAGACTT
Organism: Saussurea involucrata; assembly: GCA_033807775.1. Lineage (NCBI taxonomy): Eukaryota > Viridiplantae > Streptophyta > Magnoliopsida > Asterales > Asteraceae > Saussurea > Saussurea involucrata. The sequence continues at coordinate 89,930,209 of CM066327.1, read as the reverse complement.
CGTCAGGAGGAGCCATGGAGAGTATGGATCTGGCTTTGGTGTCGATAGCCACTTTCTTCTTATCTTCATCAGTCCACATATGAATTTCCTTAGGAATCCGCCTTTCTGGAATAGCAGGTCTATTCTCAGCGGCTGGAACTGCAGCACCAATTCTTACAGGAATATATTGGCCATTTTCAAGATAATAAGGCATAGTAGGGTCTACACCTTCTAAGAAGAGAATCATCCTATTTTTCCATAGATTAAAATTATATCTGGAGAATCTAGGGGGTTTTGCAAGAGAACCGTTGTCAATATAGTTTGTGTTTGTGTTGGTAGTCATTTTAAGAAATAGCAAGGAAGAGAAATCTTAGTATAGATCAGATCTTGTTTATGAGATTAAACAAATCCGCTCTGATACCACTTGTTGGTCCCGAAGGGCTATACAAGTTTGTAGAAGGGGGGGGGGTTGAATACAAAGACACGTTTTTACTTTTCTAAATTGTTTATTGATAAATCAAGACAATTTACAACTTGTTGCGGAACAAGATTAAGGATAAACCTAATCTAAACAAGTCTTGAGAAACACTAAGTTTCTTGCACTAGAAAGAGTTAAAGAAATTACGAATAATAACTTAACAATAAGAAATAAGAAGATGGTTCGAGCACACTTCAAAACTGAAGTAAGGTTCTTCTTATATACTGCATGCATTTAATGCATGGCAGTATGTCTTTACACGTGGCAGCAGCTGAGTGGTTGCATGTCATTGACCTTTGTAGACAACCTTAGTAGCCGCATGGTGCACAGTGTAGAATCAGAGTTGTTGTACGATTACATACAAAAGGGATGTCCGTTCTGACAGTTCGTACGGAGACGTGCAAGGGAGGTAAGACAATAGTAACATACATGGAGACTTCATGATCAGCTTTCGTTGAGTCAGATCTTTATCAGCGAATGATAAAGCTCAACGATGGCTGAAGTCTTCTACTTGATACTTCACGTTGAATGGACAGGTCTTGCTTCACTGATATCCGCATCAGTTCATGAGTAGACTTTTCGCTGGTTCTTGAGCTTGATCTTCGATTTTAGCGTAGAACTTTGGTTGACGTGAAACTTGTCTTCAGGGATCATAAGTAAACAACTAACTTATCAGCGATCATCTCATAGACTGAACAGGCTCAGAGCTATTTGATGATGAACAGTGTTCGCTGAATATCTAATCTAAAGAGTGAGAGTTCCTATCAGCGGTACTGTAAAGTCTTAGTACTTATCAGCGATAGTGAAACTCTGATACATATTGTTTACTTACAATTTTCACTAAGTGTTTAAGATAGGGTCATTATCAAATTACTGAGGGTTTGGATCAACAATAACCCATTCTATCATCTTCTCTCTGAACAAACTTGATTCACAGATGTTAAGGTATGTTTTCTCTTTACTCGCTGACGTTCGCAAATGAATGCAAGATTTCAAAACAAATTGTATCGCTGAATATCTCTTCCTTATCAGCAATACTTTGAAATTTCAAAACCTAACACTGATATTTCTATTCAGTGCTTCATGTTTTCAAAATGTCCCTGAGTTTTTCAAATACCTCAGAGACATCCTAAAATATGAAAGGACGTTTGTGACGTAATCAAACGGATAAACCCTTGCACGTTCTTTTTCTGACACAGGTTTGCACGTTCGTTTTCTCATCCAATCAAATGCAAACACGTGTCCGTGTCATGATGAAAAACTTTCCCGCTCTAGTTTCTCTCTCTCTCTCTCTACTCTCACTATATAAACACTTTCAAGTTTATATTTTTCCTTTACGCGAACAACTTCTTCTTCAAGAAAAGAATTACTGTTGCATCTCGAACTCTTGTTTCAAGAACTGTTCATCTTTTTCTTCCACAACAAGGTTAATATTCTAATTATTTACCTGTTTTAACTTGTTTCTGATCTTCTCATTGTTTCTACAAGATCAAACAAAAGAACTTTTAAAAATGAAATAATTTCTTTCATTGTTTTATGAACACAACCTTCATGGTTGTTCTTCAAGTTTACATCTCAAAATCTTTAAACTTGAAACCTGATATGTTTTTCCAGAATCCTTATCTTTTAAGAAAGAGGAAACTGGAAAATAAGACTTCACTGGTTTTTGTCTCTCTTTGTCAAAAGCTAGAAAAACCCTAATTCTCCATTAAGACATTTATTGTCTGAATGGAATGTGCAAAACCCTAAAACATCTTTTTGGAAAATCTTTCCACATTAAGACTGTATTCTTTATCTATGTTCTTTGGTTGACATGATAAACAACAATGGCATCTTCTACTGCTGCTCCTACTGCTGAGAAATCTCCTGCTGCTGAGAAATTGAATCTCATCAAGGCTTCTCAGGTCAAGTTCACACTTGAGAAAGTCACTTTCAACAACAACAATCTCTATGCGCTTTTCGATTTTCCTCCGAAAAAGCAAGTCAGGCATCTGGATGATGCTGTAAACTTTCTCAAAACCTGTTGCTTATCTTCAGCCCTCACTACCGTACCCCCTGCACATAAATTCCTTTTATCTCAGTTCTGTATACTGCTAGTCCTTCACCCAAAGACCCTAAGAAACTACTTAATGTCATTCTCTGTGACACCAAATTTGGCACCACCAAAATCAACCCCGCCATTATCAGGCGTGCACTCTGCCTACCCACAGCTACGAAAGAAAAATGCTTTGTCCCTCTGCCAAACCACAAAAACCATGCTGATAGGGAAGCAATCACTGCCTTCTTTGATGCAATGGGTTACACATGGGACACGGGGAGGGATAAATTGCCCGATAAGAAACTGACCCTGATCAAGAAATCAAAGATGCCCAGCGAGATGAACTTCATCTTCGCCCACTTGATAAGCTGCATGACAGCGAAGTCTGGCTCCTCTGATCAAGCCGCTCAACCTCAACAAGCAATGGGCTATGCATTGCTGAAAGGTCTCCATGTTGACTGGGCCTCGATCATCTATGACGATCTTGCGCTCAGAGTAGATATGGCTGATAGACCAACATGGGTTCCATATCCCAGATTCATCAGCGCCGTCTTTCTACAAGGACTTGGGGACAAATACCCGAAAGAGGGTGATCTAAGACTCTCTCAGGTTGGCCCTAAGGTGCTCGACTTCAAGTCTCTGCCAAACGAGGTACGTCTCTCTAATCTCTTACCTCTTCTCAATCCTCCTTCTTCTACTTCTGCAGCTACTTCAGCGGAAATCCCCACCGCTGATACCTAGACTGCACCCTCTACTCCTTCTCGAAAAAGGAAACATTCTTCTACCCAACTTGATTCTCAAAGGATCAAGAAAACCAAGGAGCAACCCCCAAGCATTCACATGCTGAAGACTCCACGGTTCTCTCTAAATAGCCGTTGGATAGTTCAGTGGTACGCTCTGCCACAGCTGCTCAAGCCACCCCTTCAAAACCAACTTCAGCGTCTCTAAACGCTGATGTTATAAACTTGGAACAAAACCCCTCTCCTTCAGGCCTTCTAAGGACTGAAGAAGTATTTCTCAGCGAATCCAACGCTGAACCCCGCACCCAACCAATCTTCTCATCCTTCACTCCTCCCACTCTTTCTTTGGACACTCCACCAATTTTTCCTCCGTTCTCTGGAGCGCCTGTCATCATACATGATTCAGCAGCTGATACTCTACATATGATGATGGATACAAATTTAGGATCTGTAGGCCCCTCCATGCGCCAAGGCACTCTCGAAGGCGACATGGAATATCATTCAGGGTTACAAGGTTTCGACAACATCGCCAACCCGCCTGCAGGTATACACATAATCCCAAACTCTCCTCTATCTCAACCCCAAACTTCTGAGCTTTCCTCTGTTCATAAGTTAATAACGTTTTCAGGTCCTAATTTGGGAGATATCAACAACTCCCTGAAAGACTTAGAAACTAAGGTGGAATCTCTCACCACTACTCTCTCTACCAACTCTTCAGCGGTTACAGACGCTGGAGAAAATCTAAAAAAGCTGACTGAGATCGTTGATAAGAAAGCCTCCAGTGCTGATCTGGAGAAAATGGATGGCAACATTGCAAGTTTTGCTGCTACTCTTGCTGAAAACTCTACTGCCATCAACAATCTCAACCTCTCCCATACTAACCTGTCCAGTGAAGTCACAACGCTGAAGACAGAAGTATCCTTCTTAAGGACAGATGTCAGCACTGCCACCAATCTACTACAGCAAATCCTCGATCGCCTAAATGCTGCTACCTGTGCTCCTTCACATTTTACTCAGGTAGATCGAGAGGATCTTCAAAGACTCGCTCCTGCTATATCTTGCCTAGACGACAGATTAGCAGTGGTTGAATTATGCATGGGACTCACTGGCCAAGAAGACAGTGATTCTCATACTGATGCTGATATTCCACTTGCCTCCCCTCCTCATCATGAGGAAGAGGGGGAGAAGAATGATGAAGGTCTTCCCCATAATGTTGAGGGGAGAGACAAATGAAACCACTGCTGCTACTTCTTCTGCACAACCCCATGGAGTTGAAAACCCTGAGGGAACCGAGAAACCTCCCTCTGTATCTGAGGGGGAGCAACTCGATGAGGAAACTGAAGCTGCTGCTAACATGACCGAACCTTACGCTGAAGATGTCGAGTCTGAAGAAGAAGCTGAAGACGATGAAGCTGTCGACATCTCTGACGACGAACCATCATCAACTCATAAAAATGATGATGATGATGACGATGACTTCTTCTTTGTTGAGCCCAAGAAGGTCCCTGAGAAAGGGATTTCGATAAATGAACCATCAGGGGAGACGACTAAGACAAAGCCTGCAGCGTCTGAAGCTGATAGAGGCAAAAACAAAGGCCTCGCTGCAGAAGGCAATCTGGACATCCTTCAGATAAAGCCAGTTTGTCAGCTAGTCCTCTCCTCTGCTTGAGGATCCAGCTGAAGTCCCCACTGCTGCACCAACAATAATCCCAACCACAAGAGTTGAAGAAATAATCCCGGTCTTGGATTTAATCACTGAGACCAATGAACCTGAAGAACAACTTCTCTCTCACAAAAACAGACCTTCCTTAGCTCCTCAAAAGCTAAGTGAAGAGGATCAGCGAATCATCCTCCCTCGCTCCAAAGTCCCTGTTCCCACAAAGTTAAGGTTATCAAAGAAAGAGTTCGCTGATCATCTTAGAGCCAAAAGATTACTCGCCGAAAAGAAGGAAGCTGAAGAAAAAGATAAAGCCCTCGCCATCCAGCTTACCCAAGAATCGGTGAATGACCCCAAACTGAAAAGAACTCCCATCGAAGTCCAACGTCAGTTATGGGAAGACGCCCAGAAGATCGTTGAAGAAAAGACCAAGGTATCTGATTCTACCTTGGAATGGTGCAAAGAAAGAATGCACTATCGATATCGGGCAACCAGAATTCACAAGGTGATCATCCGAGGAAAAACGACCATAGATGTTCCAGTTGTTAAGGTCGATCTATTCACAGAAAACGGTACCAAGGAAAACATCTACGCTGCTACGATCAAGAAGTACGGTTTCTCTGAATGGTTGGAGATGCGAATAGCCATTCAGCGATCTAGCTCACAATATAAGAGCCATGTCGAGAAAATCATAAATTCTCAGATCGACTTGGTTTATTCTGCTGTGGATATTCCTCCTCCTCCTCCTCTTGCGACTCAACGAAGAAGGGCCTCTGCAAAGAAAAAGTTCAAACCATCAGATTCAGGTCCTCCTCTCCGGAACGAAATAGGTATTCGTTTTTCACGTGCTGAAGTACTTGGTCCTGATCCTGATCTCTCAGCGCTGGATACCTCTCTGCCACCTGGTGAACGTTTCGTCCCTGGTAAAGTCATAAGCAATCCTTATGGTATCTTTTTTCTCGACTACGATGAAGGACAACGTTTTCAACGTGTCTCTGAGCTTCCCATCACTCCCATTGAACAACTCAGGGATCTCATCTATTGGTGTGAATTCAGACGCGATCTTCAGGCACGATATCTCAAGCCCTTAATCTTTGCTGAAGCAAAGAATAAACGAGATCAAGGAGTAACGGTCCCTGACTGGATTATACCCACAACAAAGACCCTTGATGAACTTCTCATTAAGGAAGAACCTTTTGAAGGCTGATAGGATTTCCTTGTAATCTTTCTATCTTTATCAGCTTACCTCTTTTGTACTTGTAATATAAATTTGTTGTACTTGTAATTTTTGTACTTCCCTCTGTAATCTTATACGCAGTTAAAAGAAAAATTTCAGCGAATGTACTTTACTCCATCAGTACTTAAAAGATCCCAGAAAACAGTAAAAGGGACAAATATTTTATGAGTTCTTTTTATCCTTATGTTTTCATACTTAGCAGTTTTCTTTGTTGCTATGTCATAATCAAATAGGGGGAGATTGTTGATCCAAACCCTCAGTGATTTGATAATGACCCTCTCTTAAACACTTAGTGAAAATTGTAAGTAAACAATATGTATTAGAGTTTCACTATCGCTGATAAGTACTAGGACTTTACAGTACCGCTGATAGGAACTCTCGCTCTCTAGATTAGACATTCAGCGAACACTGTTCATCCAGTAGCTCTGAGCCTGTTCAGTCTCTGTGATGATCGCTGATAGTTTAGTTGTTTACTTATGTTCCTTGAAGACAAGTTTCACGTCAACAAAGGTTCTACGCTGAAGTCGAAGATCAAGCCCAAGAACCAGCGACAAGTCTACTAATGAACTGATGCAGATATCATCGAAGCAAGACCTGTCCACTCAACGTGAAGTATCAAGTAGAAGACTTCAGCAATCGCTGAGCTTTATCATTCGCTGATAAAGAACTGTTCAACGAACGCTGATCATGAGGTCTACTCTACAAGTTACTTTTGTCTATCCCCTTGCACGTCTCCGTACGAAATGTCAGAACGGACCTCCCTTCTGTCTAGAATCGTACAACAAACTCTGATTCTACACTGTGCACCATGCGGCTACTAAGGTTGTCTACAAAGGTCAAAATATGCAACCACTCAGCTGCTGCCACGTGTAAAGTAACACTGCCATGCATTAAATGCATGCAGTATATAAAGAAGAACCCTACTTCAGAATTGAAGTGTTCGGCCATCTTCTTCTTTCTCTCTTAGTGTTAGAATATTATTCGTAATATTCTCATCTCCTTTCTATCTTATTTCTAGTGCAAGGAACTTAGTGTTCTTAACTTGTTTAGATTAGGTTAATCCTTAATCTTGTTCCGCAACAAGTTGTAAATTGTTTGATTATATCAATAAACAATTTAGAAAGTAAAAATCTTGTGTTTGTATTCAACCCCCCTTCTACAAACTTGTATAACCCTTCGGGACCAACATGTCATTTTAAGAAAAAGTGTTAGGCTAAAGCCTAGTTAGAACAAACAGTTTGAATACTATAAAAATAGTAATTGAACAATTAATAAATTCAACAACACGTTTTGTATCTCAAAACCCCTTTGATACCATAAGAAGACCGTTTGGTCTGGAACATACTTTGCCATGACGGGGGAGACCCGGTTTCCATGGAACGTGGCAGAACACAAAAGTAGGCCCCAATTCTATGTTTAGAGTTTCGTAAGTAACACCCTCGAATTGGGAAAGAGCAACCAATTAAAAATTTCGATAATACATCCGAAATAATAGGATTTCTTCCTATAATCCGATAGGTAAAATACCTCAAATCACAATCTATGGTTAACCTCAAACAAAATATAATTCAAGTCTTGTTACAAAGACTAATACTACAACGGGTGTTACTTAACCCAAGTATAAGTTGTTAATCCCAAGGATGAATGCGGAAAACTTCACTTAAGCTATTCACCTCTTGAGCACTTTACTAGCACAAGACCTTTCACCGTGTTACTAGAACTACTCCCAACCTGAGACCTGTTGCACATGCTGACAAATAAAAAGGGTTACGCTAACGCCTAGTGTGTTCAAGAGTTTATAGAATGATTTAAACAATTCTTTAAATGAAAGTTTGCGGCTTAGATTATCATTTCCAAAAGAGTTTACAAAAAGGAATATAAATGACTCATTTTCCAACGCACCCAAAATCATTGAGAAAAGTCCCCAAAAAGGTATACATCGTTTTCCAAAATGAATTGCAATCCCAACTCACTCAATTACGTGAATAAATCTATATTATGCAAAACCTTCAGATATGGTTGACGACAAAATACTCAATCCATAAATCATGAAAAGCCATCCATTTAGATATAATATTTCATTGAAAACATAATACGAACCAACACTCACGCGAACATAAAATGTAATGAAGTTCCAAATACCATAAATATGGAAGTGACCTGCTTCATTTAAACTTTAATATACATGGAGGGGAATCCAATATTAAAGTCATCCAATCGCAGTCAAACGTATAAGACCAACAATATTAAAACATGGACATTATAAAATCCCAAGTAAGGTTGGCCAACGACGGGGGAGACCTGTATCCATTGAGAGTGGATGAACACAAAGTACGCCACTCAAACAATGTTAATCGTACGACACTTCACTACATAAAAGCCCAAGTGTCCCATACGACGCCTTTTAAGTTACGCCCAAAGAGACAGCTGACCTTAGCGAAATATTACTAAGAATACCGCCAAAGGCCCAACACAAGCGGGGATACAACTATGACATTGCCTCGACATGGCGAAGGTCATAAACGCCCAAACATGCTCAACCATGACTCAGCCCTCCCATCGTATCCTTGAAAAGTAAAGGTCATATAACATGGGGCCCGGTCAAATCCCGTGACACCCAATAGACCATCAAGTAAAGACTGACTTACGTGCCTATGGATCCAATGCAACACAATCTATAATAACATGCCTATCCCGGAATGACTAACGCACCCAAGCATGTAATTATCAATAACGTGCAATAATATGCAATATGGTGCAATAAAAGTAACCCATAAATAAGACTCCACATCGAGCCATTAAAACCGGACCAATGTCCCCAAGACTTCCTCAAAGTCAAAACCGAGCAAATGCTCAAAACCCATTAGACCCATAACTAACGGTCCTCAAAATATAAACGTATTAAACGTCGTTTTGGTAAACGTATACCATAAAATCCTCATCGACTCAAAACTCGTCACAGATTAATAATAATGGATTTCCCAAAATGGATTTATACTCTTATAATTCTCAAAATGACTTTTGACACTAAAATTTGCATTTTCCCAAATGGTTTATAAAATCAATTACACCAATATGATTAAACCATTAAATAAACTTCATTTTGAGCAATATCTTTTAAGAACATATTTATGATTTATACACATCAAAATATCCAAAACCCCCAAATATGGGTGTTTTACACATTTATGAAGATAAATACTTCAAAAGACTTAAACTCATCAAATAACCCAACAATTGATAATTTCAAGTAAAATACACAAGTATTTGGAAAATAACATTTTTGGCACATACAAAGTTTTCACAAATCAACTTGAACTCACCTTGCTAGATTTAGGTTAAATCTAGATTTCCCCCAAACGTAAGCTCCTTTGAAGAGACTTGCATCTTCAAGCCAAAATCTCCAAAAACCTAGATCGATAAGTTTCACCCATAAATATTCAGATCCAAACATGTAGAATCATTCCTCAAATATTTTACATCCAAAACCCAACTTATATCAAAACCCTAATTTTATGGATGGAGAAGAAGAAGATTACTTTAACCCAACATAACCAAAATCATCCAACAATACCCCAAGATGGAAGAGATAGTGAAAATAACAACAATCAAGCTTTTGGGTAGGGAGAAATTACCTTCACCACTTGAATCCTTCTAAAGAAAGCTCCTAGACTCCCCAAAAGCTTCAAGCTTCCATATCTTCAACAATGGTGGAAGTGGGTATGGTTTGGGTGGAGAAGATGAAGAGGAAAAGAAGGGATTTAGGGTTTTCTAGAGAGAGAGAGAGAGAGAGAGCTGAGTTGTGAAGGAAATGAAATGAGGGAAGAGAAAGGGCTTAAAACACAAAAATATCTCACCAGACCTTTCGCGGACGTCCGACCTCGTGCCATGCGGACGTCCGGCCCTAGCTGATCCGAACCCCTTAATTTTTCTGTTGCTTCCGCGGATGATGTGCGGACTTCCGCACTATGCGGACGTCCGGCCTTGCCCCTTGCGGACGTCCGTGAGTCAGATTTCAGCATCTTAATTTTTGGGGTGTTACAATCCTCCCAACCTTAGAATGACTTCATCCTCGAAATCTAGGTCCTTTACAACCAAATGCTAATCGACTCCACACCGACCATGTTCTAATGGCTTCCAATTGGAATTTAATTTCCCCCACACTGACTGTTAAGACAATCCTCAAGTAAACTCTTACCAACGATGCCCTCTCAGATACACTGTACTTATGCCCGGGAGAACACTCCATCCACTGGAGTAACTCTAGATCAGACAACTTCGGTTGTCTCCCAACCTTAAATGTTCCATACTTCCCCGATTGCGGTTCCAGACTCTAAATCAATCCAAGGTTTGTCCACTACCGCAACCAACAGAATTTCCATTTCCAATTATTCCTATTGCTAACCATCGTTTAATTCTAATGTGCGTTAACAAACTCCAAGAATCCATCCCAACATTAATCATCGATCCGACAGGTTCTTTAACCACACACGAAAGTTATTCCACCAAAACTACTCATCACAATTGAGCATCTTAAGATTACTACAACCGTTATCATTATTTCTTTAAAAGCGGACTACACCCTCCGAATACGCAAACGGTTCTCGACCTCGAACCTAAAAAGGTTGACACCTAGTCATACCACCAAGATTTGAACTCTAACAGAACTCCACACACAAGTTCCGTTCGCCGAGCATTCCCACAAAACTAAGGTTATCAATATGGTGTCTAAAGGGTCCTTCATGTGAAAATTGTCCAAGACCCAAACAGGGCTGCCGACAAAACGGTCATACTGATCCTCAAAATACGTTACCGCAAATCTAACCCTTAAATTACCACAAGTACATCGACTCTGCCACCGATATCATCCGGCCTATAGTCACATCACGTGTCTAAACGCCAAACTTACACATAACCGGGATTACTTAACCTTTCCAAGGTCCTAATGAGTTCAAGGTTCTCAAGTGAATTATTTAACAAATATGCCAATCAAAAACTTTTTATAGAAATTTTCAACACAAGGATTTTCATATCAAATTAAATGTACGCATAAAAACTACTATTATCAGTTCGGTAGTTGCGCAAAAATGGACACGCTCGTCCCACATATGAAAATCATATTGAAAACTATTGCATTGAAGTTAGATTATTAACAAAACGCAAAAGCGTAATAAACAACTTCTTTGAAATGAACCGCTACGGTCATAGTATGGATTGATTCATGCCATGCACGTAAAGTAACTGCCTATTTTAAATAGTGTGCCACAAAAAGGTTTGCACGTACTTCGAAAGAAGTTTAAACGGCATTCGACTCCAAAAATTCATTTTAAACCATAAAATGGCATGGAACAAGGTTTACCAACAAAGTTGCGCGCGTCAGTTTATTTCACAAAATGATGAAACGATTCATAAGTACACTTTGGTCAAAACATAAAATGACTTGTGTCTGTTCCAAGTTTAAAGACAAAATCGATACGTTTTCTTCATTTGAAGATATCGACTAAAACATCATGAGGAAATCTCAAATTGGAGTATGCATGCACAGCTTGTAACACTTTCCTAGTAGCTTTCTTGAAATGAAATGACATGCATTAGATAGTTCACGACAAAATTTCAAAAGATGAACTACTTTAAATCAATTTCCAAAGTTTTCTCATCTGGTCATATAATGACACATGAGTAAAACATTTCTGACAAGGCTCGCACACCTCAATGAGTTTTCCCAAAACTTAGGAGAAAATAAGTGCTAGTAAATGGTTGACACCGAAAAAGGTTCAGACCGACTTCAAATCTCGAATTGCACCAACAGTGCGCATCATTGTTAAAAAAACATAAGTAATTCCACACACTCTAGGTTTAGGCAAATAATCTTCCAAAATCCCCATCACGGAGCATTTACGTCAAGAGATTCACACTCGTAATATAAAACATTAAAAAGTCAATGCTTAAAAGTTTATTCGTTAGAAAGAAAATACCCAAAATACACATTTTCTCCAAAGCCAAAAAGGTTTACAATTTTCCAAAATATTCATCGAACCAAAATTGACCAAATGTCAACGACTCACACATTCGTGTTTTCAAAATGTAATGTATTGTGAACTATGCACGATTCCCCACAACACTAAAACATACTTTGACCAAATGACCCTCATTTATACAATGAGTTAATAAAACATTTTCATTCACGATTCGTTTATCAAAGTGTTGAAAAGTAATGGTTACCAAGCTATGCATACCCCTAGGTCGATATAATGCATTTACATGAAATGATAATAAAACAATCAACTGACCGAAAGCGCAATAAGCAAATTGTTATGAAAACCTATCAAGATGTTCTTTCATGCATTACTTACGTCACGTATAAATCAATCCATACACTGAACAGGTTGCAACAAAATGTGCTAACACAAATCTTTGAAAGAGAAATTATGCGACACTAAAGTTTCAAAACTCATCCCATTTGGTCGTCTTATGGCATAAAATAATATTTCTCAACAAAACTCGAGTGGGACAAAATGCCCAACATAACTCATAAATTCTCACATAAATAAATGGAGTATGCACATTGTGAAATTGTACTCACACGACACAAAACGTCGTAAAACAAAACTCCATGAAATTCAATGGGCTCAATGACCTCAAGTCAATAAAATGGCACCAAACATTCTGCTTCTAAAAGTCGAATTGCAATAAGCAAAATCATGACTAAAACGCCAAAATTTCAAAAATCCCCTTCTTGTTGTAATACCATATAAACGACATTGTTTAACAACTTACATTAAACAAATTCCCCAAAATAGCCTTACATAGACATAATGGAAGATAACTTTCCGTCCAAACTTTAACATATGTTGAGGAGGTCCAATGTCATAAGCCGTAGTTACTTGCCCAACATCTTAAGCATCATAAAATTATGGATATCACTGTATCCGAAAGTGTTGGGAACTGAAGATATGCTAAGTATGGTTAGTACTGCCAGAACAACATTACTACTGCCAGTTCAAGGTTAGTACTGCTAGTTCAATGTTAGTGCTGCCAGAACAAAGTTACTACTGCTGGTACATGGTTAATGCTGCCAGAACAAAGTTAATACTGCTGGTATATTACTACTGCTGGAATATTATTAATGCTGCTTATGTGAGGTTAGTACTGCTTGTCAAAGTTACTACTGCAAGTCAAGGTTAGTACTGCTGGTGCATATCGAATATCTGTTAGTACTGCTCGTGACTTAATACTGCTGGAGATTGTTAGTACTGCTCATGAAGAATGAAGGTTAATACTGCTGAGTTTGTTAAGATTGGTATGCGATACTTTTGGAGACAAAGAAGGAATTGATCAAGATATGTTTAACGAAGATTTAGAAGATCAAGTTACTTCTTGATAGTTATCTTGTAATTATTTTTGTATAAATAGTATTGATAGATAGCTATTAGAATATAAATAAGAGAGAGACGAGAATATACATGATATACGTGTGAAATAGAATTTGATATCGTTTTCAGAAAGAATTAACCTCAAGGTGTAAGAACCCTATTTCTAGAGAAGTAGAAGTCGTCTTGTTGAGCCTGTTCAACAAGATTGAGGTTTGGTTGTAATCTTGTGATTCGATTTAGTGAATATACAAAGTGGTGAATTTTCTGTTACATTGTTCTTGATTGTGAGAATTAAAGTTCTTTTCCGCAGATTCTTTAATTCTGAATTCTAAGTGTTTATTGTCTTGTTAAGATTCGATCCTGACAAGTGGTATCAGAGCAAGTGTTTCTTAGAATTCTACAGTCATTATGGAAAATTCTTTTGAATCAAACAGTACTCTTGTATCTAAAGTTCCCATGCTCAGACCCAATGAATTTGACATGTGGAAAATTAGAATCAAGCAGTACATTCTGCTTACTGATTATTCCATCTGGGATATCATTGAGAATGGTCCATGTGCTGAAGGAAGAACTGGACCAGATGGCAAAAGACCTCCTCCTAAGACTGATGCAGAGAGGAAAGTCAGACAGACAGAGATGAAGGCCTTAAGCACCCTGCTTTTGGCTATTCCCAATGAGTATCAGCATCAATTCCATCACTGCACTGATGCTCAGATTCTATGGAATGCTTTGGAGAAAAGATTTACTGGCACCAAAAGCACAAAGAGAAATCAAAAGGCAATTCTCAAGCAGCAGTATGAAAACTTTACTTCTACCAAGAATGAGTCCATGACTCAAACGTTTGATAGATTTAATAAGCTGATTGGAGAATTAGCCACTGTAGGAGTCAAGATGGAGGCTGATGATGTCAACAGGAAGTTCTTAAGATCATTGGGTGAAGAATGGACAATGTACACTGTGTCCTTCAGACAGAATGATCAACTGGAAGATAAGGAACTTGATGATCTGTACAATGATCTTAGAGTATTTAAATCAGAGGTTGAAGCCAAAAAGAAGCCCTCTGGATATGTTCATAATGCTGCACTTCTTTCAGCATCACCTGATTCTACTGCTAACCATGAATCAGTTAGTACTGCTGGTTCAGTTAGTGCTGCTGGTTCAGTCAATCAGGAAAAGTCCAAAGATACAGTACTAGAAGCTTTCTTTTCCAGTCATATAAATTCCTCTTTGATTAATGATGATTTAGAATAGGTTAATGCTGATGATCTTGAAGAGATGGACATAAAGTGGCAGATGGCTATGCTGTCTATGAGAGTGAAGAGATTCATTAAGAGGACAGGGAGAAACAATTTTTCCCAAAGAAGAGAGGATGGTGCTGGATTTGACAAATCCAAAGTTGAATGCTACAAGTGTCACAAGATGGGACACTTTGCCAGGGAATGCAGAGGAGGAACATCTTACAACAGCCATCAACAAACTCAGGCTGGAAGTTCCAATCAAAACAGAAGCTCCATTCAAGCTCTTGTTTCTCAACAAGGAATGGGATTTGACTGGAGTGACCAAGCAGAAGAAGCCATCCAAAATCAAGCACTTATGGCTGAAGTTTCAGATCTTCCCACTGAGGTAAAATCTAATCTCTGTACTCAAGCTTGTATAGATACTGTTAAAAGGTATAGAGATCACAATCAGGGTATGTGTGATGATCTTAAAAGGTTAGAAAAGGATAGAAGAGACTATGTGTTGATTGTTGAGAGGTTTGAAGAACAGATTAGGGTCTTTCAAGCCAATGAACTTCAACACTCATATGATACTAACTACTGGAAGTGGGAAAAAGGTGGTCTGGAGTTCCAACTGAAAGAGTCTAGGGAAGAGTGTGAAAAATTAAAAGAAGAACTTAAGAAAGTTACAGCTGATGTTGAAAAGTTTTCAAAAGCTTCTAAAGCCATGGACACAATAATAAATGCTCAAGTCCATGGTAAGATGAAAACAGGCCTAGGGTATAATGCCACTCCCCCACCCTACAACAACAACTACATCCCTCCTAGGTCAGACCTTTTAGAAACCTTGGATAGTAAGGACTTATCTGAAGGAGCCACTAGTGTAGACCCATTAGATGCAGTTGTTGTTGAAGATGGATCTGATGGGGAAGATTCTAAGAAGGACAGTGAGGAGATCCCATTAGAAAATCACAACAAGACTAATGAGAAAGGTGGAAGGAGTAAGGAGATGAAAAGGACTGTAAAAGGAAAGAAAGTTCATTACACACAGACCAAAGTTGTGAACTCTAATACTTGTAAACAGTGTTCTTGCAGGAAATCTCAAAAGTATAAGCCCCAAAATCATGATAATAAGAGGGGAAATCAAAGGAACTGGAATAACCAGTGGGCACTAAGGCAAGGAGTTGATCTGCAAAAGATTAACAGACCAAAACCTTGCTTTATTTGTGGCAAACTGAATCATCTTGCCAAATACTGTTTCTTCAATCCTATTAACCAAAAGAGAAGTTTTCAAAGAAGTTATCAAAAACCTTCTGGCTATAGGAAGCCTACAAGAACAAATGTGGCTAAGAAACAAGCTGAACCAAAAAGCCACATGAAGAAAAAGCCTGAAAAGGAATGTGTTACAATGTGGGTTACAAAAGGCACTAAAAATAATACTGCTGCTAGCAGTGTTAGTACTGCTAACACTGTTAGTACTTCTTCAAGAGTTAGTGCTGCTAGCAGTGTTAATACTGCTAGTAATTCTTCAAAAGTTACTGCTGCTAGCAGTGTTAGTACTGCTAACACTGTTAGTACTTCTTCAAGAGTTAGTGCTGCTAGCAGTGTTAATACTGCTAGTAATTCTTCAAAAGTTAGTGCTGATAGCAGTATTAGTGCTGCTAACACTGTTAGTACTTCCTATTCAGATAATACTGCTGCTAGCAGTGTTAACTCTCTTAATAGCAGTGTTAACTCTGTTAATACTGCTTCTAGCAGTGTTAACTCTGTTAATACTGCTAACTCTGTTAGTGCTGCTAACGATACTGCTGCTCCCAGTGTTAGTACTGCTAGCACTGTTAGTACTTCTGAGGTTAATACTGCTTCTAGTGCTGCTAAACCAATTATATTGACAAAGTACTCCAGTACTGCAGTACTTAAGGTTGAAAATCTCATCAAAACCAAGTGCAAGTACTTTGATGAGCAAGGGAGACCCAAGACCACTTCGACTTGGGTTCCCAATAAAACTAACTGATTTATCTTAATGTGCAGGGCAACCAACAGCTCAAAGGGAAGAGCATTTGGCATGTTGATAGTGGTTGCTCCAGGCACATGACAGGTAACATGGCCTGCCTCAAAAATTTCAAAAAGATTGATGGAGGACATGTTGCATTTGGGAATAATCCTGCTGGTGGAAAGATAAGTGGTAAGGGTGATGTTTCAAAAGGTAAGATGACCTTTGAAGATGTGTACTATGTTGAGCAATTGAGATACAACCTGTTAAGTGTATCACAGGTTTGTGACAAGAAGCATAGCATATTGTTTACTGATTCTGAATGTATTATCCTTGCTCCTGGATACAAAGTGGTTGATGAAAACATGATACTTCTGAGAACTCCTAGGAAGGATAATGTATATTGTTTAGATTTGGAAAGTGTGTCATCTTATTCATCCCTAAATTGTTTAGTTTCAAAAGCTTCTTTGGATGAATCATCACTTTGGCACAGAAGGATGTGTCACATGAACTTTAAAACAATGAATAAACTTGTTAAGAATAACCTTGTAAGGGGTTTGCCATCCAAAGTCTATTCATGTGATCATCATTGTGTTGCTTGTCTCAAAGGCAAACAACACAAAACTTCTCATAAGACCAAAGAGATAAACACTATCTCAAATCCTCTTCAACTGTTACATATGGATCTGTTTGGTCCTACTAATGTGATGAGTATTGGCAAGAAATCATACTGCTTAGTTATTGTTGATGATTATTCTAGATTTACTTGGGTATACTTTCTGAGAACTAAAGATGAAACAAGTGGACTGATCAAATCTTTTATTCTCAAAATTGAAAACCAATCAAATCAAAGAGTGAAAGTCATTAGATCAGATAATGGAACTGAGTTTAAAAATTTTGATCTAAACACCTTTTGTGAAGATAAAGGAATTGAGAGACAATACAGTGCTCCTAGGACTCCACAACAAAATGGTGTTGCTGAGAGAAGGAATAGGACACTGATTGAGGCTGCTAGATCTCTGTTAGCTGATTCAAAGTTACCAATTACTTTTTGGGCAGAAGCAGTTAATACTGCCTGCTATGTTCAAAACAGAGTTTTAGTTGTAAAGCCTAAAAACAAGACACCTTATGAGCTTTTCCATAAAAAGAAACCATATATTGGATTTTTCAAACCATTTGGATGTCCTTGTACTATTCTCAATACCAAATCTCACTTAGGTAAGTTTGATAGCAAAGCAGATGATGGTTTTCTTGTTGGGTATTCATCTCAAAGTAAGGCCTACAGAGTTTTTAATACCACTTCTAGAATAATTGAAGAAAGTGACAATGTCAAATGCAATGAGAACACACCAAATCCTATTGGTTCAGGTCCTAATTGGCTATTTGACATTGATTCACTCACTAATTCTTTGGGTTTCAGTAGTGATGTATATGCAGGACAAAGGGATACACCAACATCAGAACACAGAATTCAATCTGTGATATTTCCACTCCCTTCCATTGATCCTGTTGAATTCTGTGAACAACAAGAGGAGGCTGAACCTATTCAGAATGAAGAAGAGAGGAGAGCAGAGGAAAATCAGTCTTCAGGTCCAAATTCCAGAGAATCTGAGGTGACTGAAGAAGCAGAAACAAATCCATAATTAAATGAGTCAAATCTGGATGAGAACATACAAGAGGAAGCTGGTCATCCAACAAGAACTCAGAAAAATCATCCTCCTGAGTTGGTGATTGGAGATATTGCATCTCCCATGATGACTAGAAAGCAGAGCAGACTCCAAGAGTTGCAAGAGCAGCAAAATACAGTTAACACTGTTCTTACTTGCTTTCTATCCCAGATTGAGCCCAAAAAGGCTTATGATGCTATGAAAGACCCAAGCTGGATAGAGGCAATGCAAGAGGAGCTGCTACAGTTCAAATTACAGGATGTTTGGGACTTGGTAGACCTTCCAAAAGGTCATAGAGCAATTGGCACCAAGTGGATTTTCAGGAACAAGAAGGATGACAGAGGGATTGTGATCAGAAACAAAGCTAGACTGGTTGCACAAGGGTACACTCAGGAAGAAGGAATAGATTATGAGGAAGTCTTTGCTCCTGTGGCAAGGATTGAAGCAATCAGGTTATTTCTAGCCTATGCCTCATACATGAAGTTCAAAGTGTACCAAATGGATGTCAAAAGTGCATTTCTGTATGGAAGTATTGAGGAAGAAGTATATGTCTGTCAACCCCCTGGATTTGAGAATCCATTGCACCCTGACAGAGTATACAAGTTGAAGAAGGCTCTTTATGGTTTGCATCAAGCCCCAAGAGCATGGTATGACACCCTGTCTACCTATCTCTTGAAAAATGACTTTGAAAGAGGAGTAATTGACAAAACCCTGTTTATCAAGAGGAGAAAGAAAGACATATTACTTGTTCAGATCTATGTGGATGACATCATCTTTGGATCCACCAATGATCAAATGTGTAAAGAGTTTGAGGAGTTAATGCACAAAAGCTTCAAAATGAGTTCCATTGGAGAACTCACTTTCTTTCTTGGGCTTCAGGTAAAACAAAGGAAAGATGGGATTTTTATTAGCCAATCCAAGTATGTAAAAGACATCCTGGACAAGTTTGGTTTATCAGACTCAAAGCCAGCAAGCACACCTATGGAGACACAGAAACAGCTCACTGCTGATCTTGAGGGGGAGGATATGGATGTCCATCATTACAGATCAATGATTGGATCTCTCATGTATCTCACAGCCTCTAGACCAGATATTATGTTTTCAGTCTGTGTTTGTGCCAGATTTCAAGTTACACCAAAGCAATCTCATCTTCATGCAGTCAAGAGAATTTTCAGATACCTAAGAGGGCAACCTAGACTAGGTCTCTGGTATCCTTATGAATCATCTTTTGACTTGCTTGCATACTCAGATAGTGACTTGGGTGGAGCTAACATGGATAGGAAGTCTACTTCAGGTGGATGTCAGTTTTTGGGTACAAGACTAGTATCTTGGCAGTGTAAGAAACAAACCACAGTGTCCTTATCTACCACAGAGGCTGAGTACATAGCTGCTGCAAGCTGCTGCTCTCAGGTTCTATGGATTCAGAATCAGATGTTGGACTATGGGGTAACATTTCTTCACACTCCAATCTTCATTGATAACAACAGTGCTATTAGCATTGTTAATAATCCAGTCAAACACTCAAAAACAAAGCATATAGAGATAAGGTATCACTTTATAAGAGATTGCAATGAAAAGAAATTAATTCAGGTTGCTAAAGTTCATACAAATGACCAGTTTGCTGATCTATTCACAAAAGCTTTTGATGTGGGTAGATTCACCTTTTTGGTAACAAGTGTGGGCATGATCAACCTAGAATAAATTCATGACTTTCTGTTTTTATACCTGTATTTCTTCATATATTTGGTGCTACTAACTCTCTTTCTCAGGATCCTCTGTTTCCCTCAGATTACCAAGTGCAGAAAAGTGTAAGTGTAGTTACTACTGCCTGTGCAGCGTTACTACTGCTAGTGCAGAGTTACTACTACCAGTGCAGAGTTACTACTGCTAGTGCAGAGTTACTACTGCCAGTGTTCTAGTAGTTAATACTGCTAAGTAGTTAATACTGCCCTTGCAGTTAATACTGCTAAGTAGTTAATACTGCCCTTGTAGTTAATACTGCTTTGTAGTTAATACTGCAGGTGTGGTTAATACTGCTTTGTAGTTAATACTGCTTTGCAGTTAATACTGCTCAGTAGTTAATACTGCTAATGCACAGTTAATACTGCTTGTGTAGTTAATACTGCTAAGCAGTTAATACTGCTTGTGCAGTTAATACTGCTTGTGTAGTTAATACTGCTCAGCAGTTAATACTGCTTGTGTAGTTAATACTGCTCAGTCGTTAATACTGCTTATGTCGTTAATACTGCTTTTGATAATCTAGGGCAAATACTGCTATAAATACCCCTGTTTGCCCGCCAAAGTTCATAACGACTCTTCGCATTAACTTCTTCTCTCTCGTTCTAACCTAGTCTCCCTAGAATCTCTGTGTTTTCTTTACAAATCCTCAGGAAGCACAACGATTATGGAGTTTGTCGACGAGCATAATGAGATTGCAATGCTTCAGAAGCCGAAGCAGGCCGACGGATTTCATGAAATTGTGGATTTTCTCAAGTCCACTCATATTTCATATGCCCTAACGGTGAATCCAACAATATACATCGAGCATCAGACGCAATTCTGGGCCAATGCCACCGTGGAATCCGAAGATGGGCATAAAGTCATTCAAACAAGGGTATGTGACAAACCCTTGAAAGTTTCAGAAGAACTCATTCGCATCACTCTTCGACTAGATGATGCCTCAGGTATATATTCTATTCCCAATGAAGAACTCTTCTCAACTTTACAAAGAATGGGGTATGAAGGTCCCATTGGAGTTTTTAAATTCTACAAGTCAAAGTTTTTTACTCAATGGAGATTCTTTGTTCATACCCTAATGCATTGTATTTCAAAGAAAACTACTGGATGGAGTGAGTTCAGCAGTACTATTGCTTATGCTCTAGTCTGCTTAGCCACTAACAGGAAGTTTAATTTTTCTCAAATGATTTTCAATGATCTTGTAGCAAACCTGGAATCCAAAAAGCGTTTCTATATGTATCCAAGGTTTGTTCAGGAAGTAATTACCAAGGAATTGACGGATATGCCTCAATTTGATGAGGTATATGTGCCAAAATCCCCTAAAGGGAAGGTTTTTTTCAAATATGAAAAGACTTCCTAGGGACTCGGAAGGAGTTGACACACCATTGTTCTCTACAATGATGGCTGTGTCCCACACACCTGAAGGTATGGCATCAAGGTCAAGGCCCTCATTAGACACACCCACTGATGACCAATCCCAACCTTCCATCACAAAAGAAATCCCTCAGTCCATTCTTGAACGACCCACTCCCACAATAACCAAAAGGTTTGAAAGAAGAAAGGTACACAAGGTTCCTTCCCTTGATGTATCTCCTAAGAGCCCGAAGCCTTTAAGCCCTCTGTTGGAGCATTCTCCAACGGAGAATATCGAAAGGGAAACCACAGGGGTGTCTCCCAACCCCAAGAAGGTGCTCACTAAGGAGAAGGTTGAGCATGTGAGTCGCAAGGCTGCCACTACTTCTGCTAGCAAAGAGAAGGCCAGTGGTAAAATAACTAAGCCCTTCCTCACGGCAACTCAGGGTGAGAAATCATCCAGAGGTCCCAGGTGCCAAGAAACCAAGGGGGTAGGTAGTGCTTTTGCTAGGCAAGAGACACCTTCTAAAACTTCCAATGATCCTTTAAGGGAGGTAAAAACTCCTAAACAGGGTGAGGATAGATATACGTACGAGGAATTGATGGAAACTATTGCAAATATCAACATTGAGGTCATGGATCAGAAAAAGGAAATTGATGAACTCAAGAAAGTGGTCCTCTTTCAAAACTCACAGCTTGAGAAGCAAAGGAAGATGATCACTAAGTTGATGCACAGAAAGAAGAGAGCTCAATTTGTCCTTAGGAGAAGAAACCCTACCAATGATGCTTCCAAAAAGGGGGAGTCAGACTCAGATCTAAACATGGAGGATGCAAACATTGAGGGGGAGTATAAGGTTGAAGGGGAGACTGAGGAGGCTGCAGATAGTACAAAGGAAGCAGAAACAGAAACAACAGCAGAAACCGTTACTGCTGCTGATCTTACAAAGGAAGCAGAAACAGAAACAGCAGCAGAAACCGTTACTGCTGCTGATCTTACAAAGAAAGCAGAAACAGAACCAGCAGCAGAAACGGTTTCTGCTGCTGAGGTTGCAAAAGAAGTAGAAACAGATAATGCTGCTGAAAAACAAAAGGCAGCAGAAACTGTTAGTGCTGCTAAGAGCCACAAAGAAGAAACAGCTGAAACCACTCCTGAAGCTGTTATGTCCTTCAAAAGAACAAAGAGGCCAAGAACAAAGTCAATAGCCTCAAAGAAGAAAGATATAAAGAAGCCAAGGGTGGATCCAACTGTAGAAGAAGCACAGGAGGAATCAGTTAAAGAGAAATCTAATCCAAAAGTTGCTGAAGAAGAAGTGGCAACTTCATCAGGTCAACCAAGCAATGTACAATCACAATCAAATGCTCAATGTGATTTGTATATTACTGTGGTTGATACTAATCCAATCAAGACTACACCATTGTCCTCCATGCCTCCTGAGATCATCTTCTGGGACACATTGAAAGATGGAAGAAAGGAGTTCATCAGAATCAAAAGGGCAGATGGAAAGTTTGAAGTTTGTCCTACTTGGGGAAAACTTATCAGAACATGCTCTAGATCTGACCTGGAAGAGATGTTCAAGGTAGGAATGAGGCTATATGGAAACATGCTGACAGAGCAAGGTATGTCTATCACAAAGATGGTTCTTGAATACTTGTGCTTAATGTTCAAACCAGAAGCAGTTCAGCATTTGATGGAAAGGAATTTTCAAGTCATTACCAACTGGATGCTCATTGAGAATTGTGGAGTGTATGTCATCTCTCTTGACAATACATTTCATGAATATTATTTGGTGGATGTTGTATACAAGCACAATATGAAAAAATTGAAAGGAATGCTGCATGCTAAGTTGGTAAGTGACAAAGACTCTAAAATGGCAAGATACCTTGTAAAAAGGATCCTCAATCAAAGTCTGGGATTGGATCCAAATTTATGCGTTGATGACTAGGTTTTGGAAGCATCATCTGAAGAACTTAACTTCTCATCCTGAAAAGTCAAGTTAGGGGGAGATTGTTGGGAACTGAAGATATGCTAAGTATGGTTAGTACTGCCAGAACAACATTACTACTGCCAGTTCAAGGTTAGTACTGCTAGTTCAATGTTAGTGCTGCCAGAACAAAGTTACTACTGCTGGTACATGGTTAATGCTGCCAGAACAAAGTTAATACTGCTGGTATATTACTACCGCTGGAATATTATTAATGCTGCTTATGTGAGGTTAGTACTGCTTGTCAAAGTTACTACTGCAAGTCAAGGTTAGTACTGCTGGTGCATATCGAATATCTGTTAGTACTGCTCGTGACTTAATACTGCTGGAGATTGTTAGTACTGCTCATGAAGAATGAAGGTTAATACTGCTGAGTTTGTTAAGATTGGTATGCGATACTTTTGGAGACAAAGAAGGAATTGATCAAGATATGTTTAACGAAGATTTAGAAGATCAAGTTACTTCTTGATAGTTATCTTGTAATTATTTTTGTATAAATAGTATTGATAGATAGCTATTAGAATATAAATAAGAGAGAGACGAGAATATACATGATATACGTGTGAAATAGAATTCGATATCGTTTTCAGAAATAATTAACCTCAAGGTGTAAGAACCCTATTTCTAGAGAAGTAGAAGTCGTCTTGTTGAGCCTGTTCAACAAGATTGAGGTTTGGTTGTAATCTTGTGATTCGATTTAGTGAATATACAAAGTGGTGAATTTTCTGTTACATTGTTCTTGATTGTGAGAATTAAAGTTCTTTTCCGCAGATTCTTTAATTCTGAATTCTAAGTGTTTATTGTCTTGTTAAGATTCGATCCTGACAGAAAGTAACGTTGGACAATAATAAAATGAAGCAAATCCTGACGGAGTTTGCAACTCCCGCAATAAAATAATTTCATGTAGGCTAAAAAACCATGATTTAAAATCTTGTGTGTGCTAAACATTTTCCAAGATTTTGTAACACAATCCATATAAGGATTTGAAACACAATAAATAATTAACGCAATTTATTTTAAAATAAATTTTGTGCATAACTTAGTCGGCACTCAACGTCTCAACCCATACTCCTCTAAATCCCTCCGGTCCACTATCGTCATCCGGATGTTCAAACCTCTTAAGGCAAAGTTGGGAATTACATCGATTAACCTTACGGTTTTTCCTCGAATCAAAGTCGGTTCAATAAGTCTATGGTTCTAATTCAACCATCAATCTCGACCCGAAACAGTCCTCTTGAAGAAAATATCATGCTTATTGTCACCCTAAGTGACAAATGCTAGAATCGTCCATCTATTCCAACGACTACTCGCTTAGAAACTTCTTCACTACCCCAATGATCATCACATTAAAGTAGTTCAAGTATGCACATGTACTAGTAGATTCACCATGACACTGGCCAGGTGTCATTATGAACGTACCGTACATGATTATCCTTGCTACTCTCGACGTGATTCTCGTTTCTAGTGACTCCATCGAGCTCAAAACATTCTATCTTAAAGTGCCTAATGGTGAATTTCACTCTCATTTACTTAAAGAACGCTAGTTTGAGTCTAGGTATCCAAAATCAACACCTAATTCTCTCTAACTTATGCTCTGATACCAACTTGTAACACCCTCGAATTGGGAAAGAGCAACTAATTAAAATTTTCGATAATACATCCGAAATAATAGGATTTCTTCTTATAATCTGATAAGTAAAATACCTCAAATCACAATCTATGGTTAATGTAACACCCTAAAAATCAGGGCCAATTTAAACCTGAAATAAAAGGGTTTACTCATCTAAAATCCATAACATAAACATTCTTAACGAGTGAAAGTAATGACAAGAGTCAATTTACATTAACTTGTCGTCACCATAACCTCTCCACTCATCCCATTACTTCCCTGAGCTCATACCTGGTAAGAAAATAAAATTTGAAACGATTAGGCTAACGCCTAGTGAGAACATTCAGTTTCAAAATAATACTTTAAATCAATGTAAACAAGGTTTATCAAACTTGACTTACACCCGTTTTTACCATATTCGTACTCATATCATAATAACAGAATATAACTATCATTCAAAAAGTCATAACACCATATTCCATAGCCTACGACGAATCATCACAATTCTAACTTATCGATCAAGCCTATGGCTTATATTCAATCATCACACTTTCTCCTTAGAATGGAGGCAGAAATAGCACTTATATATTGCCTATTTCTAATCTACCGAAATACAACAGAACAACACTTACACTTCATCTAGCTCATATTTCCACATCTCCAATCCGAATAGCAACTACACTTTGCCTATTCACTTCAGTTAATATAGTAACAATTTATACTTTACCTATTCCCTCATTTCTACATGAATAGTAATTCTATTTTACCTATTCAATTATTTAACCTGAATAGCAATTATACTATACATATTCAATCGTTCAACCTGAATAGCAATTATACTATGCCTATTCAATCATTCAACTTGAATAGCAATTATACTATGCCTATTCAATCATTCAACTTGAATAGCAATTATACTATGCCTATCCAATCATTCCAAAGATACACGGGAATAACATTTGGTCTATTCCTCCCTTTCAAGGATACACGGGAATAACATTTGTCTATTCCTTCTTTTCAAGAATACACGGAATAACATTTGGTCTATTCCTCCCTTTCAAGGATACACAGGAATAACATTTGTCTATTCCAACGCCCACACTATGAATCTCCACGGATTCTAGATTAATGCTCAGAGCCGCACTACGAATCTCCATGGATTCTAGATTAATGCTCATATCCAAGATATCGCAATTACACATGCCCATTCCTTCTCGTATCAGGTTCCAGAGCCGCACTACGAATCTCCATGGATTCTAGATTAATGCTCATATCCAAGAAATCGCAATTACACATGCCCACTTCTTGGAAAGGAAGTAAAGATTACAATTACACATGCCAATCTCTCATCTTCCTTAGAAATTGGGAATAACGATTAATCCACACGCCTATTCCACGATTTCTCACCAACTGGAATTACGATTAATCCACACGCCCATTCCATGGGTTCATAACAATTAGTGCCTATGGATCTATTACACTTATTCGTACTCGTGCAAGTTAATACTTAGTCTAGATTTCTCATATCATCTAGTATAAGCAAATCATCTTTATATAACATAGATTCCTCATAGCATTCAGTATGAGCAAATCACAATTATATAACATAGATTCCCCATAGCATTCAGTATGAGCAAATAACATTTATATAACATACTACACACCTGCTTAGTATCAAACTAAAGCAACCTTTAAGCCTAATGCACTACCATCCAATAGTAGATGTGTTCAAACAAACCCAAAGTTACCGGGTACCTACAACTTACCGGGTACCTACAGCTTACCGGGTATTTACCACTTACCGGGTACCTACAGCTTATCGGATACAACATAGACCGGATACCAACGCTTACCGGATACAAACGCTTACCGGATACTAATCTCACCAGATACAAATCTTATCGGATACTATAATGAATATGGATAACATTCCGATAACTATCAAATAAACAGAACTTACCGGTAATTTCTCCCCATCCGGAAACCTTCATACAGAGGTTACCGGGTACTATCTTTTACCCGGTAACTTCGACCTGCAGACTACAAATTCGACCCAAAACCATATCTGTTCCATTCAGCTAGTTTTAAACTCATCCATTCAGTCCCAAAACTGTTTATACAGGTGTATTGAAGTTTAATTTGACCCAAAATATGGATTTAAACAAAAAGTGAATGAACTCACCTCATGGAGATAAACCCACTTCCTTTTGCACAATCAAACCCCAAACTGCTGTGATGATTCCGGAACACCAAGGATTCAAAACTTGAAGATCAACTAGCCTGATTCCTCCTTCTCTTCTTTCTCTCTTCTTTCTCTCTATTCTCTCTATTCTTTCTCTCTGTCTTCTCTCTTGTAATAACCGAGACCAGATTGTAAGAGTTCCAAAGTCTTGTGGTGGAATTTAAATAAAAGTAGGAGTTGAGGGGCTAGTTAGTAAATGAGATATAGAGTATAAATGGGAACAAAACCCTAGGGAAACATTTCATTTTTCCTGATTGTTGATGGTTGATGGCGGCTGAAGCAAGAAAGAATAGAGAGAAAGGAGGAAAAGGGTTTTGGAGTGTTTTGAGCATTTGAAAAGGAGAGTCATCAAGCTTTGAAATCGGAAGAAGGAATGGTATTGGAATTCATTGATTGCAAGTAATCTATCAGGTAATCTCTAATCCTTAATCTTATTAAGATCTGTTGTGATGATTATTGGGTTTTGAGGGTTTTCTCTTGCTAAAATAGTGTTGAGGCTCTTAAAGGAGATTTAAACACCTTTATCGTGTTTAATTAGTAAAGTTTGTGGGGAATTGGTTAAAGAACGTTTAAGTAGTTATTTTGCGCATTATCTTTCTGTTTACGGAACATTTAGTAAGAATTCAAACCTTAAAACTCGTCCAACGTTCGTCCGGAAACCTTCAGGTTTAGAAGGTGTCCGGGTAAGCGTCCGGAAAGCTTCATGGTTGGTAAGTAGAAGGTATCCGGACGTAGTGTCGTTCGGAAAGTTGAGTCGTCCGGAATGGGTGCCGTCCGAATAGGTAAGTTGTCCAGAATTCAGTGTTGTCCGGTAAGTTTAAGAGTCCGGAAAGTAGATAGTTGTCCGGTAAGTTCAGATATCCGGAAAGAAGACAGTATCCGAAAAGTGTGGTTCACCCGGTAACCTGTCCAGAAAGTTG
The DNA here is from genome assembly GCA_033807775.1 of Saussurea involucrata. Lineage (NCBI taxonomy): Eukaryota > Viridiplantae > Streptophyta > Magnoliopsida > Asterales > Asteraceae > Saussurea > Saussurea involucrata. Next base: position 89,901,987 of record CM066327.1, on the reverse strand, counting down.
TGTGTCAAGTGAGAAGTACCCGAACAGTTTACTAGTCAGCTTATAATTCTATCACTTCGTTCAGGTAGACAGTTTAGAAGAAAAGAGCAGAGTAGGGAAAAACAAGCAAACGTATCAGGTGAGTTTTCTAACTAAAATACGTGCCTTTTAAAGTGTTTTCTAAAGTGATTACATGATGAGAAATGCCATGTTTTATTCTTATGCTCTTAATTGCATGAAAGTTGTTTACAATTTTATATGAGATGTATGCATACATTGTGTAGACGTAAATTGGCTAAGTCGGGGGGAGGTTCCGCCAGTACTCACATCGGGGGGAGGTTCCGTTTATGCCAGGGGAAGTGAGTCCCAGTAAGGCAGCGTGATACTGACTCGTTGTCACCCTCGGGTGACTTCAGGGTGCCATTTACGGGAGCGGATTTATCCGTGAGGGATTTTACTGTTCAGCTATGTGAAAGTTTATTATTGAAAAGTTGTATATATGTGTTTGGGAAAAAAATCACGTCGTACGACCACGATCAGAGCAGGTAAGACGCACGTTATAATCCAAATCTTGTATTAAGATAAGGTCTCGACAAGAACCCAGAAAACATCCGTCGTCTCCCGTAAAAGGTAAGTCGTACGTCTCCCATGACGCTCGACCATAGCATCGCCCGTCCCGTACGACCATCGCGTAAGATCATTGCACCTACGACTAAAGCTAACGTTAACCTTGTCTGTTACGTTTGTTAAGTATTTAATAAGGAGTCAAAGCCATTAACAACAAGTAGTCGTAACAGACAAAGAGCATTATGGATAATCACTCCGGCGACCGTTTCCAGCCGTTGATCAAAGCATTAATGGAGCTAATTAATGACGCGAAGACTATAAATACCAAGATAAGTCTTCACATCAAAGGAGATCAGTTAACATCTAATATACATCAGCGAACGTCACCAAACAGCAGAGAAAATCATCCAAACTCATAGCAAAGAACATTCAAACTCTGGAGATCAAGTACTGAAAGCCAGAACCTTATAGCGAACTCAAGAACACTCGAAGGAAAGCTCAAGTATCGCTCCCGACGCACGATAACAACCCTCGGCCAGAAGTTCACACTTTGTATTCACACACGACAAACACCAGTTTCTACATTTAAACACTTGTACTTTACATTTCGAAGTATTTCCTTCATTTGTATTGTAATCATCGTACGACCGACGCCAATACCAAGGACGTCGCCCCTGATTGGCGACCATAGTGCAGCGACGACATCCCCTGTCGTCCGCAGGTTTTTTCCTCGTTTGAGGTTTTTCCTGCGTCATCAAATCCCTTGTCTCGTTTATTTTTATCCTCGTCGCACGTCTCGTCGAAAGATTCTTTCTATAGTTGATTAAGTCCACATCGACCTTAAGTTGTCCCTTTGGTGCTATTTTTGGCATTAACAGTTTGGCGCCATCCGTGGGACCTCATCTAGAGAAAATCCTCGACGAACGTGCACCCTACTAACAGTTTCTTGGAGTTTTTTCTGCTCTCTATTGCAGGAACAATGGCAGCCCCTGGAAATCCGCAGCAAGCTGTTGCTCAGATGTATCAGGAGCTCGAAGTCGCCAGGAATCAGCTCAATGCAATGGCAGAGCAGCTGAGGAGATCGCGCGGTTAAGAAATCTTCTTGGGCCTCAAAATGGTCCTAGGTCGTTCGTGCAGAACCCAAATCCAAGATCGTTTGACCAGAATGGCCCTAGACCATTTGTCCCGAATCTAGGTACATCCGCGCAGAATCAGCATCCAGGCCCGTTCATGCAGAATCAACAGCCAGGGCCGTTCAACCCAAATCCTCAGTTTGGGACAGTTCCTCCTCAGCACATAAGGCCACCACCCGTGAATAATGGGTCTCAGCCATTACATGGGTCGCAGCCTTTCCAGCAGGGGTCGCAACCATTTCAGCAGCCATTTTAGAATGGACCTCAAGGTGGATCTCAGCCACTCCACGGTGGATCGCAGCCTTTCCAGCAAGGATCGCAGCCGTTTCAGAATGGACCGCAGCAATTCCACTATGGGTCGCATCCATATTTTGTCCCATTCAATGGGGACACCAATGGTTCGTCGCATGGTAATTGCACTAGTCCAGGGACCAATCCCTCGACAGGGGCAAATCCTGATCTTAACGATCCCGTCGCCCAGCGTTTGAAGATGTTAGAAGACCAAAATGAGCGCGTCCTGTCCTTGCTCGCCAAGTTGCCTGGGGCAGCCGTGCCTGTCGACGTCGAGCCTTGCTCAGGGTATCAGGCGTCGCTTCATCGACGAGATCGCCACCGTCGAGGTCCCAAAGAAGTATAACATTCCTGCCTTCACTCCCAAGTTTTTGGGTGTGACCGATCCATCCGAGCATGTCGCACAGTATAAGCAGCTCATGTAGACAGTCTCGATTCCACACATGTACTAGGAAGTATGCATGTACAAGAGTTTCGGGGCGACTCTCACTGGTCCAGCTCTCCAGTGGTTGATCAATCTCAAACCCAAATCTATCGGGTCATTCGCCGAATTGGTCAACCAATTCTCCCGGCAATTCGCCAGCAGTCGTTAGATGGAAAAGCAGACTAGTGATCTGTAATATGTCGTGCAGAAGACCAATGAGTCTATTTGAAGTTATTTTAATAGATTCAATGCCGAAATGATCAGTATCCGCAATTGTGACATCAAAACTGCGATCGAGGCCTATAAGCGTGGTCTGGACGATAGTTCGGGTCTATACATCGATCTGACCAAGTATCCCCAGAGACTTTCGAAGACGTCCGAGATCGAACCTTAGCATATATGAGGGTCGAAGATGATGCCGCCTTTCGTCGCAAGAACACTGACGACAAGAAGTCGTTAGGCGTCAGAAAGCCAGAGTTCAAGACAAAGGCTGTTTCCAGAATAGAGCCAGCGCGCCAAATTTCAAATGTTCGTTTCAAGACGAAAGCAGAGGCCAAGACCGTGACTAAGTTCACTCAGTACCCCAAGATATCCTCTTACGGATTCAAAGGATCTACAAAGGACCTAGTCGAAGCTCTGAAAAGTTCCCAAGCGACCATTCGATGGCCAAAGAAGTCCGACCTGAACGATGCTAAAAAAGACAAATCAAAGTGGTGCGACTTCCATGCCGACCATGGTCATGCGACAGACGACTGTATCGCATTGAAGAAGGAACTAGCATATCACTTCCCGAGAGGAAATCTCAAGGATATCATCGACGATGTCGCTGTTCCAGCTAATGGCCATCGACCGTCGACTCCCAAGCATGCAAAAGTTGTCAATTGAAATTCCCTACGCCATGGGGAATCCAGGATATCAAAAGCGAGCCAAAAGTCGCTCGTGAGTGCTACAAGTCTACCTTGAAGCCGCAAAAATAAACTAAAGTCACAAGATCAGGCTCTCGACAGGTTCGTTTCTTCTATCCCTAAATTAATATCTTTTTCACAGAGATAAGTCTACTATGGTGCCCGGTCGCACGCCAACATAGTCAACGCAGGACAATATTCCTCCGTATCATTCTGTCATTTAAAACCTATCTTTTCCTCCAAAAAAGAATTAGGTAATAAATGATAGGGGGCAAATAGAGAGAACAGTCGAAATGGTACGTTCTCTAACCCTTTTTCATACGAATTTTTCTCACAAAACAACTACTGACTTAAGCATCGGAGGGTCGTTGGTAAGCCAACGGCCAACCCTCGACATCATTTTATCGCAGGATCGCACGACAATAATCACTAAGTCTACTATATGACTTTAAATTCGCAGGGACACACGACATACATGATCAGGTCTGTGACTTGATCATCCCCCCATAGGGGCATACGATACAAACTCATTATACGATCTAATCGTACGATCGCAGAGTCTAAACGATTTTACCCCTAAGTCTCTTAACTTAGAAAATGCTTTAATCGCGTGTTCACATATTTGTTTTACTCATCGTATTACAATGTATGCCTCAGTCGCATGATTTCCTGTGTGTCCTATGTTCAAATTCATAATTAAACATGGTTTGGATAAAGCATAAAGTTCAAACAAAAGTTGCGTTCATTATATAAGCCATCGAGTACATAATCGACCACTAACGGTCGAGCAACACGAACAACCAAATACATTTTTTCTAAGGTTGTAGAGGAGCATCGATCACAACCTTGTCCGATACCTCATCCCGAAAGCCCTCGTTAGCCACCTCCTCCTCAACCTCCTTCTCGTCATCCAAGTTGAGATCTCTCTCGGTCCCGACTCTCTCATAAAAGAGACGCAACTCATCTGACGCTGAAGCCAAAGGATCCTTGCCCTGCATGTGACGTCGCATAATCGTCGCACGCGCAGTAAGTCGAGCATAAGAAAAGAAAGACTTATTTTCGTCCTTCAACCCATCAGACTCCTTCTTCAAATTCATCACCCTAGCCTTGATTCCCTCGACTTCCTTCCTCTTCGCGGTTACAGATTCCTTCATCCCCTCCAGCTCCTCTCTCTGGTCACGCATCAAAGTCAGGGACTCCTTCAAACGCGAGTTTACCTCGTCTCTTGTATGACTGAGGGCATCCAATTCGTCTAAAGCATAGTCAAGGCGCACCGACATCGCTTCTTCATGCTCTAAAGCAGCTTTCTCTTTAGCTAACGCTGCATCTTCATCTTTGGTAACAGAAGCCGTTGAAACCTCTATATTCGTCGTTTCAGCCTGCAATGCCAGGGAAGCTTGGAATGCCTGAAGAATCATTATATGAGCGGCATTAGTAAACAACGACAATGACAACGACAAACGACAAGTCTTGAAAGAAAGACTTACCAAGAATAAGAGTCCAGCTGTATGGAACTCTTTCTTCTCAAAAGAAAACCCGTCAAAACGCTCCCTGAAAGACGGAAGAAAATATTTTTCCAAATGGGGGAACAACTTCGTCTCGTCCAAGACATTGTCGTCCAGAAAACCCGACGGCAACGTAAAGTTGACCGTCGTTTCCCCCACAGGTCCCTTATGCGCGCCTTTGCCCCTGTCGGCCGATAAAGGGCCGGATAGGACGACGGGAGACATCGTCGCCAGTTGCGCAGTATCCACAGATTTTGCGCCGGTCGTGTCAAATGCAACCGACGCCTTCGCCTTCCTGGACAAGGCAACCCTCGATGGGTTACCCGTCTTCAAAGACGGTTCCCTCAGAACGGACACCTTTGTCCTCTTTAAGAGGCCCGACCCGGCTATCGGGACCTCTTTTCTCTTCAGGACTCCCGACCCAGTTGTCGAAACGTCCTTCTCACTCGCCTCGCGAGCTACTTCGACTTGGGCCATCTTCCTAGCAACAGAAGATGTCGCCTGCGCTTGAGATTCACCTGTACGGTAAAAGAAAGAAATTAGACGATTCAGAACAGAGAAAGACCAGGTCAAGCAAAAAGAAGAAAAATACTTACCAATTATCTCTACCTCCGGTTCTTCACTCTTCTCTTCCTCCTCAGTCTTCTCAGTGTCCTCCTTTTCTTCTTTCTCCTCTCGACCCAGCCTCACTCTGTCGCCCAAGAAAACAGTGTCATCATCCTCGTTTATCAAATGACGCGTGACGTACGACCGGTCTAAAGTACTAAATTCCAAGAACTTTTCGATCTTAGCTCGAGAAGCATCATCCGGCTCTACCTTATCGAAATCAATATCTACGCATAAAAAAGAAGATAAATCAAAAAAACAATCGAGCAACAGAATAACATGAAAACGTACAATCAAAGGCTCACCCGTCATATTCCAACCCTCCCTAATCCAGTCACTATCAGTGTCCAGCGTCGTCACCCGTACGAATACATACCTCTTCTTCCATCCACGGTCGTTGACCGCAGTATTTAAAACCAGGGTACGATCAACCTTGAAAACAAACTGTAGCGACGGTACCGGTCATTCTTGACCTTATACGCCGTCAGAAGGTCCCTCACATTCATCGGTGGATTCCAGTTGGAGGTAAGTCGTTCGATGATCAAGATAACTCGCCAGAACTGGGGCATCAATTGCCCCGGCGAAAGATCAAATTCACACATGAACTCTTTGGCTAAAGGCGAATATGGCCAGTGAAAGCCTATCTTGAACGGGTATTCGTATATAACAACGTACCCCTCGGGGCACATTTCCGGTCGAACCTTGCCAACCTTGCTTACGGTAATCCCCATGGGAATCCTCGCTAGACTTCTAAAGTCGTCGAGATCTTTTTCGTTTTTAATGGTGCTTCTAGGCTCTGTCGACATTGCCAGCCCCGTTAAATTGATTTGCACTTCTGAAAGGCCCCAGATATCCCAGTTTTTTCTAGGCTTTCTAGCAATAGACTTGCGACGCATACGCTAACTGGAGGGTCGTATCTTATATGATCTCAGAAAAACTTAAATTAGGTCAAAGATTCCTGCAAGTTTTAATCGAGCGGAAATCGCCAAGAAAGGATCCATCGTAATCTTTATTTATGCAGTCGATCATGTCAGGTCGAGCCCTTTGATGATCGCCGTGCATCCCCGTCCTTTCGCATGCCCGCCCGGATCTTCGACACCTGTCCTCGGCAGCTAGAAAGCATCATCGTACGTCAGCATGATGTCGCGACCTCGTTCCTCTTTATACTTCTCGTTCAATTAGAAGTGGACTAGTCTAGTTCCACGACAACCAGGTAAGTCCCTCAACCCAGGTCACAAGTATTCGACAAGCAAAATTTAAAACTTAAATTTGACATTCAATTTTTAAATTTTGGGGGCAAACTGTTTGGGCAAAAAATCACGTCGTACGACCACGATCAAAGCAGGTAACACGCACGTTATGTTCCAAATCTTGTATTAAGATAAGGTCTCGACAAGAACCCAGAAAACATCCGTCGTCTCCCGTAAAAGGTAAGTCGTACGTCTCCCGTAAAAGGTAAGTCGTACGTCTCCCATGACGCTCGACTATAGCATCGCCCGTCCCGTACGACAATCGCGTAAGATCATTGCACCTACGACCAAGCTAACGTTAACCTTGTCTGTTACGTTTCTTAAGTATTTAATGCAGGAGTCAAAGCCATTAACAGGAAGTAGTCGTAACGGACAAAGAGCATTATGGATAATCACTCCGGCGACCGTTTCCAGCCGTTGATCAAAGCATTAATGGAGCTAATTAATGACGCGAAGACTATAAATACCAAGCTAAGTCTTCACATCAAAGGAGATCAGTTAACATCTAATATACATCAGCGAACGTCACCAAACAGCATAGAAAATCATCCAAACTCATAGAAAAGAACATTCAAACTCTGGAGATCAAGTACTGAAAGCCAGAACCTTATAGCGAACTCAAGAACACTCGAAGGAAAGCTCAAGTATTGCTCCCGACGCACGACAATAGCCCTCGACCAGAAGTTCACACTTTATATTCACACACGACAAACACCTGTTTCTACATTTAAACACTTGTACTTTACATTTCGAAGTATTTCCTTCATTTGTATTGTAATCATCGTACGACCGACGCCAGTACCAAGGACGTCGCCCCTGATTGGCGACCATAGTGCAGCGACGACATCCCCTGTCGTCCGCGGGTTTTTTCCTCGTTTGAGGTTTTTCCTGCGTCATCAAATCCCTTGTCTCATTTATTTTTATCCTCGTCGCACGTCTCGTCGAAAGATTCTTTCTTTAGTTGATTAAGTCCACATCGACCTTAAGTTGTCCCTTTGGTGCGATTTTTGGCATTAACAATATGTATTTGAAAGTTATGAAAAGTTTTTAAATGATTTTGAGGACTGTCAAGAGGTACTCACTAGACCTCATGGTCTAACCCTCGCTTCTTTTCAAATTAAAACCCTTTTTAGGAAGGCAGGTAGCGAAAGGCTCTAGCAGGTGAACAGAGCAGTTAGAGGATAGAAGCAGTAGAGACAATGGCACTATTACTTTTAGTTCTAGCATTTCTCAGTTGTGTAATAGGATGTTTCCGCCAACCTAAATTATGAGAGTTATGTAAGGAAATTTTGGGACCCGTTTTTGGGATGTTTCAGTTATTATGAATTGCATGCTTTATTTCCAGACTGGGTTGTTACAATTGGTATTAGAGCCATACTTTAAGGAATTTAGGTGACCAGAAGGGCCTAAACTTAAACTTAGGAGTAGAAATCACAACTGAGAATCAGGAAATGCGTTAGGAGGACACTATTATAGAGATAGGACTAATAGGGTACTGAGGACTGTCATGTAAGGTAAGTTTGAAATTCCACCTGGCTAGTGTAATTACGAACTTACAGGTACATGTACGTGCTTGATCTGCCTTATTATTCTGAAGTTGCAGTCTTATGCTAGTTTATATGTCGGATTCCAGTAATCTAGAGTATCAGCAAGATCCCTGGGGGGTAGACTGAGACCCTTGTTGGGAAGTATCATGAGAGATCATTTATGATGTGATGTATGTATACATCGTAGAGCAGAAATGTTGTATAGAAAGTTATGAGTCGCCTAGAGGTAGATCTTCGTGGATTCGAAGAAGATGAATGATAGATTTTTTTAGTAAGACTCCTGTTTATGGAGAATCCCAGTTCTATAAATCGTGGGATAGATCAGTTCAGTTGGTAAGGAAGGGCAGTGCCGAGATCTTGGAAGTGTCAATTCAAGAGCAAGCTGAGGATTAGAACCCTGACTCTTTAATTGAGTTGTTTAGTGATAGGATCATTGAAGAGAGATTTCTGTAGAGTACTGAAAGCGTGTAGAAGTATAATATGAGATGATTTGGTCAAGACAAAAATAGTATGAAATGGTTGAGTAAGTGGACCATTGGCTGTATGTATAGCAAGTTGTTGCAAGGCAGAGAAGGCGATCTCTGATCGAAAGTAGAGTGTCAATGATAAGTTGCATAGTAAAACAATTGACCTTGTTTGAGTGAGTAGCCTTCAATTGCAGGTAGAGTTTCATGCATTGAGTCCGTATGTGTATACGAGATTTTCATAAGTAAAGTAAATGTGTAAATATCAAATTTGATCGGATATGAGTCGGCGTGTGCAAGCGTATGTTTAAAGAAAAATGCAAATCCATTTACATCGCACAATGAAGTCTTGAGGTTTACGATTTGCAAAATATTTCATTTTTTTCATGGTAAGTTAAATTGTTGCAAAGAGTCAAGGAAACATGTGAATGCAAAACTTTTATAACCAAAACGAGTATTGACATGTTGAAGTTATATAAATGAGTGTGAGAATCGACTGGTTTACTTCGTGTCGGTAATTCCTTTCAAAATTTTGTCATATGAAAAAATTTTCACCCAATATTTATTTATGTCGTAATAACATATTTTTGGTTGAGTAAGATTAAGTTTTACGGAAAGGTGCATGCAAACGATTCTCGAGATCGTTGTGCAGGGCATTGAAGTTACGAGAATGTTGGGGTCGAGTGTGCCCAAGTGGTTTCCAAGTGTTGTTTCTTTAAAATGATCAAAAGTGTGAAATGATTTACTTAACGTGTTGTCATGCATGAAGGCTATGAACTCACTAGGTCGTAGAGTATTACATTTTAAGATAAGGAAGAACTACAAGAGTGGAAAGGTGTTGGACAATCAAGGGAGAATGTTGTAGATTTAGTATTTGTGTTAAAGAGAAGGGGTGGATAGTGGAAGAGTAGGAAGTGGACTCTAGTGTCGATTGTATGAGGGTCTGTACCCTTGTTTGGTGACTGGAAATACAGTTGTCGAGGGACGGTTGTGTCCAGGGGAAGGACTAGAAGTCATCAAGGTGATGGCATGAGCAACTCGTTAAGAGTAGTGTGGTGAGGCAGAAATGAGATATCCTCGACGTCGAATAAGAGTTTTAAAGTGATCTTGTAATATTGATGTTATATGAGTAAGTTTTGAAATGAGGGCGTCGGAAAATGAAGTTGATTATGATATGTTGGAAGGATTAGGTTCAGTAAGGAACCCATGTTAAAGAATAGGTTAAGAAAGTATCAACAAGTTGACTATTGTTGTTTAAGTCGCAAGCTGTGTAAGGTGGCTGAGGCCAAGGACTTGAACCAGAAGATTGCAAGTTGAGGGAGCACCTAGTAGGAGTGTGCAAATGGTGAAAGACTGTTGTTCCAGATAAGCGTTTTACTTACGAGATTTGGATGGTTCGTAAAGGATAAAGTATTTAGCACAAAGGAAGTGAGTGTTTAGATCATGTCGATCTGGGAGAGATTGTGCCATGTCTATGTAATGGGTTGGGATCGCAAAGAGCTAGCAAGAAACGAGTATGTTAGAGTTAATCAGAAATTCGTGAGTTGTGGTTCAACTAGAGTTGGGGAGAGACAAAGTAGCGAGATAGACCCGGTTATTTATGCGGGAGAACATGAGAGTAAGTTTGAGTTGTGCACGAATGACCATGGGGGACCTGGTCTGCAGCGAAATGTTAAGGGTGGAGAATGTACAGTAGAGTAGTGGCAGCAATTGCCTAGGTAAATGTGCCGGTCAGTGTTGTAGCAGTGTGACGTTAGGAAGAGGAAGTATTGGATGGGAGCCTTTTCGGGGGTTTCCGGGTGAGGTGTACAATTGGCTAATCAAGTTGTCGGAGCACGTGGTTCGTAAGTTGGCGTGTGATTTGGCTTGTGCCAGAATAGAATGTCGGAGCAGAAGAGAGCGATTACCCAAATAAGAAACCGAGTGTTTTTGATTGTGTGAGTTGCTAAGTAAATATGTTGTTGAAATCTTTGGAGGTTTTAAAGAAGGCGATGGATGGGTTAGTCGAAGATGTGGTGTAGTAGATGCGAAATATTTAAAGAATGCGAATTGTGTCTCATGTATGAAAGAATTATCCGAGAAGGTAATAGTTGGAAATCCCAGATTGTGTAGTAACTCCGAGCACTGGTATCATTTCGATATGACGTGGTTGAATGCCTTAAGTTAGAATTTTGGTACAACCGTTTGGTTATGTATAGTAATGAGAAAGTGTTATCAGCATGAGAAAAGATCAGAAGAGAAGGGCAACTAATGTTTGGTGGGCTGTACTCCACGCTAACGTGGGGAGGTGAAGATCGTAGGTCGAAAGAAGTGAGTAAGTTGGAAGTAGTAAGCTTGACAGTAACACCGAAAGGTGGAGTAGTGTGTGTAGATTGTCTTTGATAAGTGTGCGAACTCCTGGAAAGAATATGGAGGAAGGGGAAATGTGTATGTTTTAAGTGCGGTAAGAAGTGGAAGAAGGTAATTGAATGGGTTTGAGTTGGTGATGTTGTGAGAAATGTTTAATCGAACTGGTCGTTCAGTAAAAAGCTATTGAGAATAGTTTTGTGTGACCATGGTTACTCCTTCTAGTTGAGTGAGGGTAACCGATGTTATGTTATATGACTGGACGCTTGTAGCAAGCAGTGATAAATTGATGAGCCATCAGGATAAGTTCAATTCGGGTAGGTGAGCACTCCAATAAGGAATTATGGAGGTTTCCTACTATCAGTCACGTTAAGTGTGAAATGATGAAGTGGTGAGAACATACAATCTAGTGGTCGAGCTGTAGCCGAAGTGATTCGGAAAGAGGATATGATCGGCATAGACGTATATCGGTTGGAGGAAGCGATCTAGAATTACATGTAACCCGAGGAGGGAAATCCTAGTGGTGAGTTCGTCGGGATGTGCAAGGGTGGCCTCGTGCTAAGTGGTCAAGTGAGTGATTGTTCCTGGTTTTAGATCCTCGTTGTAGTGGCGAGGAATTTCCGCCAAGTTCCTTCTTTTAAGGAAGTAAAGGGGTAAGAGAGACCGTAAGTAGACGTGTTGTAAAACCGTGAGTCCCGGCGTGGGGACGGAAGCGAGCAAACGGAGGCGCATATGGCCTTGGATTTTGCTAGTGGTACTTGAGCGAGTATAGTTTTGGGAGAAGTTGCAAGTAAATAGTGCAAGATGATACGAGATAACAAAGTGGTGACTCGCTGAGGGCGGCTCCAATGTATGGTGTACGGTTATGTTTTCCATCAGAACGGTTTGGGGTGATCGAGTAGAACTGAGCTGAGTGGATTGAGGAACATAAGACTTTCGAGCCTTGAAGTTTGAGAGAAAGGTAAAGTAGACCAAGCCTGTAGATCCGTCGAAGATTTGAAAGTTGAATAGATAGTGAGCGATCTTGAGGTACTCGATGAGATTTTTGAGAAGAAATTCATAGTGTGATGCACGTCTCTTTTGTGGAGAGCCGGTGTGGGAAGTGAGATGATGGCAACCTTGCAACAGATGCGGACGATAAGAAGTTGAATTTTGTCATTAGTGAGCGAGATAGAGCAGCGGCATACAAGAAAGACCGGTCAGAGGGATTAAAGAGTGTTCATCTGACATTTGATGTCTCGGACTTGATGAAGTGTTCGTCAAATGCCGAGGTGGCTGTTCCGTTGGGGGAACAATAGTATAGATGATAGGTTGACTAACATAGGATAACCGATCAAACGTGAGCAGTAAGGTTTGCGAAGCGAGGAACAAGGAAGTCCGGTTAGTGAAAGTACAATGGAGGTATCATAAAGGACGAGAGGCAACTTGGGAGGTAGAGGCGGACATGAAGTCCAGATACCCTCACCTTTTCGAGAATGGAATTCCGGGGACATAATTCTTTTAAGGGGTGAGTGTTGTAATAACCGAGACCAGATTGTAAGAGTTCCAAAGTCTTGTGGTGGAATTTAAATAAAAGTAGGAGTTGAGGGGCTAGTTAGTAAATGAGATATAGAGTATAAATGGGCACAAAACCCTAGGGAACCATTTCATTTTTCCTGATTGTTGATGGTTGATGGCGGCTGAAGCAAGAAAGAATAGAGAGAAAAGAGGAAAACGGTTTTGGAGTGTTTTGAGCATTTGAAAAGGAGAATCATCAAGCTTTGAAATCGGAAGAAGGAATGGTATTGGAATTCATTCATTGCAAGTAATCTATCAGGTAATCTCTAATCCTTAATCCTATTAAGATCTGTTGTGATGATTATTGGGTTTTGAGGGTTTTCTCTTGCTAAAATAGTGTTGAGGCTCTTAAAGGAGATTTAAACACTTTTATCATGTTTAATTAGTAAAGTTTGTGGGGAATTGGTTAAAGAACGTTTGAGTAGTTATTCTTCGCATTATCTTTCTGTTTACGGAACATTTAGTAAGAATTCGAACCTTAAAACTCATCCATCGTTCGTCCGGAAACCTTCAGGTTTAGAAGGTGTCCGGGTAAGCGTCCGGAAAGCTTCATGGTTGGTAAGTAGAAGGTATCCGGATGTAGTGTCGTTCGGAAAGTTGAGTCGTCCGGAATGGGTGCCGTCCGAATAGGTAAGTTGTCCGGAATTTAGTGTTATCCGGTAAGTTTAAGAGTCCGGAAAGTAGATAGTTGTTCGGTAAGTTCAGATATCCGGAAAGAAGACAGTATCCGGAAAGTGTGGTTCACCCGGTAACCTGTCCGGAAAGTTGTGTGTCAAGTGAGAAGTACCCGGACAGTTTACTAGTCAGCTTATAATTCTATCCCTTCGTTCAGGTAGACAGTTTAGAAGAAAAGGCAGAGTAGGGAAAAACAAGCAAACGTATCAGGTGAGTTTTCTAACTAAAATACGTGCCTTTTAAAGTGTTTTCTAAGTGATTACATAATGAGAAATGCCATGTTTTATTCTTATGCTCTTAATTGCATGAAAGTTGTTTACAGTTTTATATGAGATGTATGCATACATTGTGTAGACGTAAATTGGCTAAGTCGGGGGGAGGTTCCGCCAGTACTCACGTCGGGGGGAGGTTCCGTTTATGCCAGGGGAAGTGAGTCCCAGTAAGGCAGCGTGATACTGACTCGTTGTCACCCTCGGGTGACTTCAGGGTGCCATTTACGGGACCAGATTTATCCGTGAGGGATTTTACTGTTCAGCTATGTGAAAGTTTATTATTGAAAAGTTATATATATGTATTTGAAAGTTATGAAAAGTTTTTAAATGATTTTGAGGATTGTCAGTAGGTACTCACTAGACCTCATGGTCTAACCCTCGCTTCTTTTCAAATTAAAACCCTTTTCAGGAAGGCAGGTAGCGAAAGGCTCTAGCAGGTGAACAAAGCAGTTAGAGGATAGAAGCAGTAGAGACAATGGCACTATTACTTTTAGTTATAGCATTTCTCAGTTGTGTAATAGGTTGTTTCCGCCAACCTGAATTATGAGACTTATGTAAGGAAATTTTGGGACCCGTTTTTGGGATGTTTCAATTATTATGAATTGCATGCTTTATTTCCAGACTGGGTTGTTACATCTCTGCCGAACGAAAACACACACCCACACACACAAGATATTTTTCTTTTTCCTAAAAAATATCCCATCCTTCTCTTCTTTAATTAAAAGAGGCGGTGGAGGTGATGATGTCTTTCCTCACTTCAACCAATTAGCCCCTCAACTATCATCAATTGCCACTTTATACCTTCCAACTTTTCAATTAAAATTAAAGCTTACCCTTTAACTCATAATTCCAATAATGTAACTTATTCGGGGTTAAACTCTAAAATTAATTTATCACCTAATTATACTCAAATTAAAATTGTAACACTTTACAAAAATCGGGGTGTTACAGTTAACCTCAAACAAAATATAATTCAAGTCTTGTTACAAAGACTAATACTACAACGGGTGTTACTTACCCAAGTATAAGTTACTAATCCCAAGGATGAATGCGGAAAACTTCACTTAAGCTATTCACCTCTCGAGCACTTTACTAGCACACGACCTTTCACCGTGTTACTAGAACTACTCCCAACCTGATACCTGTTGCACATGCTGACAAATAAAAAGGGTTACGCTAACGCCTAGTGTGTTCAAGAGTTTATAGAATGATTTAAATAATTCTTTAAATGAAAGTTTGCGGCTTAGATTATCATTTCCAAAAGAGTTTACAAAAAGGAATATAAATGACTCATTTTCCAACGCACCAAAATCATTGAGAAAAGTCCCCAAAAAGGTATAAAGCGTTTTCCAAACTGAATTCCAATCCCAACTCACTCAATTACGTGAATAAATCTATATTATGTAAAACCTTCAGATATGGTTGACGACAAAATACTCAACCCATAAATCATGGAAAGCCATCCATTTAGATATAATATTTCATTGAAAACATAATACGAACCAACACTCACGCGAACGTAAAATGTAATGAAGTTCCAAATACCATAAATATGGAAGTGACCTGCTTCATTTAAACTTTAATATACATGGAGGGGAATCCAATATTAAAGTCATCCAATCGCGGTCAAACGTATAAGACCAACAATAATAAAACATGGACATTATAAAATCCCAAGTAAGGTTGGCCAACGACGGGGGAGACCCGTATCCATTGAGAGTGGATGTTGGTCCCGAAGGGCTATACAAGTTTGTAGAAGGGGGGGGGGGGGGGGGTTGAATACAAACACACAGATTTTACTTTTCTAAATTGTTTATTGATAAATCATTAACAATTTACAGCTTGTTGCGGAAACAAGATTAAGGATAAATCTTAAATCTAAACAAGTTGGAACACTAAGTTTCTTGCACTAAGAAGGAGAAGGAAATTACTAATAATAACCTATCTCAAGATAAGAAGGATGAACTTGTCCAGAGTTAGCAAGTTACTTCAAAATGAAGTGAGTTCATCTTCTTATATACTGCATGCATTTAATGCATGGCAGTATACACTTTACATGTGGCAGCAGCTGATTGGTTGCATGTCATTGACCTTTGTTGACAACCTTAGTAGCCGCATGTTGAACAGTGTAGTATTAGAGTGGTTGTTCGATCTCAGACAATAAGGAGGTTCTTTTCTGACATATCGTACGGAGTCGTGCAAGGGTGGTTAAGACAAAAGTACTTTGTACGGAGGACTTCATGATCAACTTTTCATTGATTCAGCGATCTATCATTCTTCATCAGCGAATGATAGAGTTCAGCGATAGCTGAAGTCTTGTACTTGATACTTCACGTTGATTGGACAAATCTGAGTCTTCGCTGATCCGCATCAGTTCATTAGGAGAATTGTCGCTGGTTCTTGAGCTTGATCTTCGACTTCAGCGTAGAACCTATGTTGACCTGAAACTTGTCTTCAGGGATTATAAGTAAACAACTAACTTATCAGCGATCACCATAAGTACTGAACAGACTCAGAGTATTATGGTGAACAGTTTCGCTGAATGTTTAATCTAAAGAGCGAGAGTTCCTATCAGCAGTACTGGAAGATCTTAGTACTTATCATCGATAGTGAAACTCTGATACATATTGTTTAGTTACAATTTTCACTAAGTATATTAGAGTGGGTCATTATCAAATCACTGAGGGTTTGGATCAACAATCTCCCCCTATTTGATTATGACATAGCAACAGAGAAAATTGCTATATAATGAAAACATAAGGATAAAAAGAACTCATAAAATATTTGTCCCTTTTACTGTTTTCTGGGATCTTTTCTGTACTGATGGAGTAAAGTACATTCGCTGAAATTTTTCTTTAAACTGTGTAAAGATTACAGAGAGAAGTGGAAAAATTACAAGTACATCGAATAGAATTACAAGTACACAAGATGTAGACATAAGGATAGAAAGAATTACAAGGCGATCCTATCCGTCAAAAGGTTCTTCCTTAATGAGTTGTTCATCATGGGTCATTGATGTGGCAATCATCCAATCAGGGACATCTGCTCCTTGATTCTTTTTCTTCAGAGCTTCTTCAAAAATCAAGGGCTTCAGGTGTCTAGCTTTGATGTCGCGTCTGACTTCACACCAGTATAAGAGATCTCTAAGTTGTTCGATGGGAGCGATGTGGAGCTCAGAGATACGTTGAAAGTGATGGTTTCCATCGTTGTCTAGAAAGAATATACCATATGGATCACTTACAACTGTGGCAGGAATGAAAGTTTTTCCAGGCGGTAGGGAGGTGTCAAGCGCTGAGAGATCAGCATCAGGGCCAAGAACTTCAGCACGAGAGAAACCAATACCTGTTTCATTCCGTATAGGAGGACCTGAATCAGAGACTTTCTTTTTCTTAGCAGAGACTTTTCTTTGTTGAGGAGGAAGAGGAGGAATATCCACAGCAGAAGAAAGCAGGTCGATCTGTTTGTTTAAGATCTTCTCGACATGGCTTTTGAACTTTGTGCGCGATCCCTGAATGGCTAATTTCATTTCTAACCATTCAGAGAGACCAAACTTTTCTAAGGTAGCAGCATAGAAAGTTTGCTTGGTTTTGTCTTCTCTGTACACATCCACTTCAACAACAGGAACGTCGGCGTACAGTCTTCCTCTGATGTTTACTTTGATGATTTTGGATGGTCTAGATCGATAGGTCAGCATTTGTTTAGCCCATTCCAAAGTCGTATCAGAGACCTTAGTCTTTTCTCTAACGATCTCTTGAGCATCATCCCATAGCTGACGTTGAACATCAATGGGAACTCTTTTCAGCTTGGGGTCTTTTATTGATCGTTGAGTAAGCTTGATGGCGTATTCTCTGTCTTTTTCTTCAGCTTCCTTTTTTTCAGCGATTAGGCGTTCAGCTCTGAGGTGTTCCTTGCATTCCTTTTGGGAAATTCTGAACTTTGGAGGAACGGTAGGAAGTTGATCACGCTTTAGAATGATTCGCTGATCTTCGAGTCTCTTGATCATTGCATCTCTCTTTTTTCTTGATCCTCTTCACTTAGCTTTTGAGGAGCCAAAATAGGTCTGTTTTTGTGAGAGAGAGTCTGTTCTTCAGGTTCATCAGTCTCAGAGATCAAATCCAAGACTGGGATTATGTCTTCAGCGTTGAGAGCTGGGATTATTGTTGAAGTCGCAGCTGTAGGAACTTTAGCGATATCCTCAAACATGGGAGAGGACTAGCTGAAATGCAGCGATCTTACAAGTAAGAATTTGGGTAGAACAGAGAGAGAAAGAATGGGATAGTGTATGTAGGTTTGTGGAGTGTAGAGTTGATAAAGTGTATAGAGGAGGGATGTTGAGTAAGGAGTTAGTGTACCTGACAAACCGGCTTTTTAAGCAAGATCGTCAGATTTTCATCTTCAGCGACACCTTTTCCTTTGCCTTTGTCAGCTTCAGATGCTGATGGCTTTGTCTTTGTCCGCTCCCCTGAAGGTTCATTTATCAGAATCCCTTTAAGAGATTTAGTTCTCTGAGCAGGCTTGACGATAAAAGAATCATCATCATCGTCATCTTCGTCATCATCATTCTTTGGAGAAGAGGATGGTTCAGCATCAGACAAGTTGATGGCTTCTTCATCTTCAGCTTCAGACTCAGTTTCTTCAGCTTCTTCTTCGAGTTGCTCCCCCTCAGATACAGAGGCGAGCTTCTCGGTTCCCTCAGGGTGTTCATCTCCCTGAGGTCCAGCGGCTACTTCAGCTTCAATTGTCTTCTCACCCTCTTCAGTGAATGTGAGGTCTTCGGTCTTCTCTCCCCTGATAGATTCATCATGGGAAAGGTCTTCAGCGCTCTTGGAAGGGTCTTCAGCGCTCTTCTCCCCCTCTTTATCATGATGAGTTGGGGAGGAATGAGATGATTCAGCAGCTGTGGTTTTCTCCCTGTCTTCTTGGCCAGGGACCCCGACATAAGTCTCAATCGTTGATAATCTGGTTTGAAGAGCAGAAATACCAGGATTGATTTTGACGAGTTCAGCACGATCTGTCGGAGTAAAATGCTCAGGTGCAGGAGCAGGGGCAGGTGCAGGGGCGGTTGTGTTGGTCAGGATCTGCGTCAACAAGTTCTGAATTGAAGAGATGTCATTCTTCATCGTGTTGACATCAGTCTTCACAGAACTCATATCAGTTTTTACGGAACTGACATCAGCCTTTACAACAGACATATCACCTTCTAGTGTGCCAACCGATGTCTTCAGCGTTGTGACTTCGCTGGACATGGTGTCAACTGATTTCTTGATGTCGAGGTAGTCTGTGTAGATGTCAGCTAGAACTTTGGCAAAATCACCGAGTGATTTATCAACCTTCTCCACATCAGCTTTGGAGGCATTCTTTCCGACTTCGGTTGTAAGCTTTAAAAGATTATCTCCAGCGGTTGTTACAGCTGAAGAGTTGCCAGAAAGAGTAGACGTGAGACCTGTCAGCTTTGTCTCTACTATCTTCAGAGACGCATTGATGTCTCCCAAATTAGGACCTGTAACATATAAAAACTTGTGAACAAAGGAAAGCTCAGAAGTTTAGGGTTTAGTAACAGTGTTTAGAGGTTGTTGTATACCTGCAGGAGGATTGATGAATTCATCAAAATCTTGATGGCCTGAGAAATGTTCCATATCGTCAACGAGAGAACCTGAACATATGATCATCTCTGCAGGTCCTACTTCCGTCGTTCCTTTAGCTTCTGGAGGAATGACAGGTGCATCAGTGATAACTGGAGTTGTGTCCAAATGAGTGGAGGGAGAAGCGAAGGGTAAGAATGGAGGTTGGTTACTGATTTCAGCGTTGGAATCGCTGAGAATCACTTCATCAGTCTTTTGAGAGACTGAGGGAGGTTGGGTAGTTTCCAAGTTTGTAACCTCAGCGTTTGGAGACGCTGAAGTCGGGATAGAGTGGGTGGCTTGTTCAGTTGTGGCAGAGCGTACCACTGAACTTTCCTTCAGCTCAACAAGAGGAGCTGAGGAGTCTTTAGCAGGAGATTGCTTGGGTTGCTCCTTGGGTTTCTTAGTTCTTTTGGAACCAAGTTGGGTGTCAGAATGTTTCCTTTTAAGAGGAATGGAGGTTGCAGCTGGGGTATCAGCGGTGGGTTTGTCCGCTGAAGGAGCTGCAGAAGTAGAAGAAGTAGAAGGATTTAGAAGAGTTAAGAGTGTAGAAAGACGTACCTCATTCGCCATTGGTTTGAAGTCGAGTATCTTAGGACCAACTTGAGAAAGTGTCAGGTCACCCTCTTGAGGATATCTGTCCTTCAGGCCTTTTTGGAATATGGCGCTGATGAATCGAGGATACGGAACCCATGGAGGTCTGTCAGCGATGGAGTCCACTCTTAGCACCAGGTCATCATAGATGATCGATGCCCAGTCTATATGTAGACCTTTCAGCAATGCATATCCCATTGCTTGCTGAGGTTTAGCGTCTTGGTCAGAGGAGCCGCTCTTGGCAGTCATGCAGTTGATCACATGGGCGAAGATGAAATTTATCTCGTTGGGCATTTTCGATTTCTTTATAATGGTCAGCTTCTTCTCGGGCTTCATCTCCCTTCCAGTTTCCCATACATAGCCCATTGCATCAAAAAATGCAATGATGGCTTCCCTGTCTGAGTTTTTCTTGGGGTCAGGGAGGGGAACAAAGGGTTTTCCTTTGGTTGCTATGGGAAGGCTGAGGGCTTTGTGAATGATGGCAGGGGTGATCTTCATGGTGCCATATTCGATATCGCAAAGGATGCAGTCAATTGTTTTGGAGGGGTCTTTGGCTGATGGTAACTGAGAGTGTCTGGCAGAGTACCAGAGTTGTGATAACAAAAGATGATGTGCGGGAGGGGTTATGGTCAGGGCTGTGGAGATGCAGCAATTCTTGAGGAATTTCACAGCATCATCTAGATGTGTGACTTTCTTTCGAGGAGGAAACTCGAGAAGCGCATAAAGGTTGTTTACCTTAGTCCAATCCATCTTGTCAAGAGAGAACTTGACCTGAGGAGCCTTGAAGATTTCCACTTCCTCAGCAGTATCATCAGCAGCAGTGTTTTCAGCGATGGTGTTCTTGGGAATGTCAGAAGATGCCATTTTCTGTATTATCAATTCAACCAAATATTAACAAATAAGAATAATCTTAATGTGGAAAGATTTTCCAATAAGATGATTCGAATTTTGTCCATTTCATTCAGACAAAATGTCTTAATGAAGATTATGGTTTTTCTTGTTTTTGAAAAACGAAATTTCAAACCCAATAAAAATCTTGTTTTCCAGTTTCCTTTGAAGTCAATGGATTCTGGAAAAACGAATGAAGAACAAGTTTAAGATTTTTGCATTTAAACTTGAAGAACAACCATGAAATGGTTGTGTTCATAAAACCATGAAAGAAAATGATTTCATTTTTAAGAAGTTCTTTTGTTTGATCTTGTTAAAACAATGAGAAGATCAGAAACAAGTTATTTATATTTGGTAAATAATAAGAACATATTAACCTTTGATGTTTGAAGAAGATGAACAGTTGTTCTTGAAAAATCGAGAGCAAAATGCACCAGTGAATTCTTTCTTTGCTTGGAGGAGAAGTTCGCGTAAAAGGAAAATATAAACGAAGAATTTGTTTATATAGAGAGATTTTAGAAAGACAAAATCTTAAGCGGGAAAAGATTTTCATCATGACACGGACACGTGTTTGCATTTGATTGGCGAGTAAACGAAACGTGCAAACGTGTGTCAGAAAGAAGAACGTGCCAGGGCTTATCCGTTGTAATGACGTCACAACTGTCCTTTCATATTCTTGGATGTCTCTGAGGTTTTGAAAACTCAGGGACACTAAAAAATGAAGCACTGAATTTAGAAATATCAGTGAGGGTTTTTAGAAATTTCAAAGTATCGCTGATAAGGAAGAGATATTCAGCGATGTAATTTATTTTGAAATCTTGCATTTACATGCGATTGTCAGAGAGAGAAAAACATACCTTGATATCAGCGAATCAAGTTTATTCAGAGAGAAGATGATAGAATAGGTTATACAAGTTGATTTTATCCCGAGGGCTATACAAGTTTGTATAATCGTATCGCTGATCAAAATGTGAACCGCTGAAGATTTTACTCTTCAAAGTTCAGCATTCCAAGCTCGCTGACGAGAAAGTTGAATCTTGTCTCATCAAGAGGTTTGGTGAACAGATCAGCGAACTGATAATCAGTTGGGATAAAGAGAAGTTCTATATCACCATTCATCATATGATCTCTGATAAAATGATACCTGATTTCGATGTGTTTTGTCTTTGAGTGTAGCACTGGATTATTGGCTATAGCGATGGCACTTGTGCTGTCGCAATAGATTGGAATATTTGAGAGCTGAAGGTCATAGTCCAGTAGTTGATTTCTCATCCACAAGACCTGAGAACAGCAGCTTCCAGCGGCTACATACTCAGCTTCAGCTGTAGAGGTGGACACTGAGTTTTGCTTTTTTACTTGTCCAACTTACCAGCTTTCCACCCAGGAGCTGACATCCTCCTGTGGTGCTTTTCCTATCCATTCTGCAACCTGCAAAATCACTATCTGAATAGGCGATTAGATCGAATCCTAAGTCTTTGGGATACCAAAGACCTAGATTCGCTGTACCCTTAAGATATCGAAAAATTCGCTTTACAGCTTTCATATGAGATATCTTAGGTTCAGCTTGATATCGTGCACACAAGCATGTTGCAAACATAACATCGAGTCGGCTAGCTGTAAGATACAAAAGTTAGCCGATCATCCCACGGTACAAAGTGACATTAACAGGAATACCCTTAGTATCCTTATCAAGTGTCAGCGGTGGTGCCATAGGGGTTTTCATAGCTGAACTTTCAGTTAAGTCGAATTTCCTCAGCATATCTTTAACATACTTTCCCTGATTAATGAAAGTTCCTTTTTCATTTTGCTTTATCTGAAGACCAAGGAAATATGTTAGTTCACCCATCATGCTCATCTTATACTCATCTTTCATTCTATCAGCGAAACGAGTACAAATATCAGGGTTAGTAGAGCCAAATATAATATCATCAACATATATTTGAACAAGAATGATATGACCTTTTACTTTCCTGAAAAATAGAGTTTTGTCGATTTTACCTCGCTCAAATTGTTCAATATGTAGATAAGTAGAAAGAGTGTCATACCATGCACGTGGAGCTTGCTTTAAGCCATAAAGTGCCTTATCCAGTTTATAAACATAACCTGGACGCTTAGGATCTGAGAATCCTGGAGGTTGTTCCACATAGACTTCTTCATTCAGCTTTCCATTTAGAAACGCTGACTTAACATCCATCTGATATACTTTGAAGTCTTTGTGTACAGCGTATGCTAAGAATAGACGAATAGATTATAATATTGCTACTGGAGCAAATGTTTCGTCATAATCTATGCCTTCCTCTTGTCTGTATCCCTGAGCAACAAGACGAGCCTTGTTGCGGGTTACAGTTCCATGTTCGTCCAACTTGTTTCGATAGACCCATTTAGTGCCTATCACTGTTTTATCAGTTGGTCTTCGAACAAGTTTCCAAACTTTGTTTCTTTCGAATTCAATCAGCTCTTCTTGCATGGCGCTGACCCAGTTTGGATCTTTGAGGGCATCATCTACTTTCTTTGGTTCAGTTAGTGAAATAAAGTTAACAACTAAACAAATATTACCTGCACTTTGTCGAGTCTGAATACCAGCGTTTGGATCACCAAGAATTTGATCAATTGGGTGATTTATAGTCCATCGCTGAGCCGGAGCGTGAGACGCTGACTCAACCTGAACTGGAGGAGCTGAAGATGAGGCTTCAGCGACGTCTGGAGTATCAGCCAAGAGAGGAATGGATGCAGTTGACATTATATTCACTGATTGCTGAGAAGTAGATGGAATGTCTTAGACATTCGTTTCAGAAGCAGGTATAGTGTTTATAGGAACAACTAAGACCCATGATATTTCAGCTTCACTATTCTGCATATTTGGAATGATAGTGGGACCATCATCTTCAACTGTGTGAGCACGAGGAGTGGGAATATCTTCTGAATCACCAAGATGAGAAAACATCCATTGATTCAGTTCTTTAGTATCAGCGGACGGTTTAGAGTTCGCTGAGCGGGATTCGTCAAACGTGACGTGAATTGTTTCTTCAACAGTTTGTCTTCTTCGATTGAAGACTCTGAAGGCTTTGGAAACTGAGGAGTATCCAAGAAAGATTCCATCATCAGCCTTAGGATCAAACTTTCCAAGGGCATCTCTGTTGTTCAGTATGAAACACTGACATCCAAAGATGTGAAGAAAGCTGATTGAAGGCTTTCTCCCATGAAAAAGTTCATAGGCTGTTTTATTGAATCTTTTGACTACCAGCGATCTGTTTTGCGTAAAACAAGCGGTGTTGACAGCTTCTGCCCAAAACTGAGTAGGCAGGTGAGAATCGCTGAGCATTGAACGTGCAGCTTCAATAATTGTTCTATTTCTTCTTTCAGCGACTTCATTTTGTTGCGGTGTTCTCACTGAAGAAAAGTTGTGAGAAATACCTTTACTCTCAAAGAAGGAATCAAGAGAACTGTTTTTGAATTCAGTCCCATGATCACTCCTTATTGAGCGAACGGTCAAATTGTTCAGGGTTTCCATCTTCCGAACAAAGGTGATGAGTTCTTCAGGGGTGTCACTCTTGGAACGGAGAAACATAACCCATGTATAACGACAAAATTCATCAACTATGACCAGTGTATATTTCTTTCCAGTGATGGATTGTTTGTTAACAGGGCCAAACAAATCCATATGGAGTAGTTGTAGAGGAGATGACACTGAGGAAACTTGCTTTGATTTAAAGCTTGCTTTGGTCTGCTTCCCTTTTTCACACGCTGAACATAAAGACTCTTTGGCGTATGAGTGTTGAGGTAGACCAGTAACCAACTCTTTTGAAGAAAGTGTGTTCAGTGTCTTAAAATTCAGATCAGAGAGCCTCTTATGCCATAGCCAGTTGACATCAGATGAGGATTTTGAGAAGAAACAGGAGTTCTCAGTGGTTGTCGAGTCCATGTTTATTACATAAACATTTTCCAAACGATAACCGCTAAGAGCTATCTTCTTCTTTTTGTCAGTGACAAAGCAGGATTCCTTAGTAAAGATTACTTTGTTATCCTTGTCGCAAAGCTGACTGATGCTTAGAAGATTATGCTTCAGCCCTTCAACATATGCGACTCTTCTGAAGGTGGTTGTACCATTTGAGAGTACACCAAACCCTCGGGTATGTCCTTTTCCATTTCCACCGAAAGTCACAGAGGGACCCTTCTCTTCCTTGTATTCAGCGAGAAGGCTTTTCTTTCCAGTCATGTGTCTAGAGCATCCGCTATCGAGATACCAGATATCCTTCTGAACCTGAATTGCAGATGTTGAAGTAGAGGGAATGTCTGAACTTTCTTCCTCATCTTCAATCTTTGCCATAAGACAAAGATTTGCTTCATCATCCTCAGAATCAGATGATGATTCTTCTTCTTCAGAAGCAGCCCAATCGTAAACCATCAGGCCTTTGCCTTTCTTCTTGAAGCTTTTCAGCTTTGCATATTTTTCTTTCACCTTAGAATATTTGTCATCTTTATTCCTGGGAATAAAGGATTTCTTGGGAAACGCTGAGTTTCTCGATACTTTCTTAGACCTGCACTCGTTAGCGAAATGTCCAATCTTTTCGCAGTTAAAACAAGTAGCAGTAGCCTTATCAACAGTAGCTGATGATCTTGGCTTATCAGTTATTGAAAGAGGTTTGTTCTTTCTGAACATTTTCTTTTTGGCGAATCTCCTGAACTTTTTAGTTAGGAGAGCCAAAGATTCATCCTCATCTGAAGAGTCAGAATCTGATGACCTTTCAGAGTTACTCTCTAACTCAGTGATAGTGACCGAGGGTCGCTGAGTAGAAGGTTCCTCTGAGATTAAAGCAACAGGGGTGCTTTAATCTTTTATAAGATTCTTCTTAAGATGACTTGATTGCTCATGAGTCAGCATCGTGCCATATAAGGTAGCAAGGGTCATTGATCTTAGATCTTTTGACAGCTTGAGACACATAGAATAACTGTCCCAGCTTTCAGGTAAACATTCTAGAAACTTTGTCAGCACTTCAAAGTTAGAATATTCCTTACCAACAGTTTTCAGATCTATTATTAAGCAATTAAAACGTTGGTGAACTTCAGAGAGAGTCTCATTCTTACCACAAATGAAACTTTCATACTGTCTTACCACGTTGATCTTTCGAGAGTCCTGGACTTCAACAGTACCTTCATACTGAACACATATTGTGTCCCACATGGCTTTTGAGGATTTCAGGTTCATGACGGAATGGTAGACTTCGTCAGGAAGAGCCATGGATAGTATGGATCTGGCTTTTGTGTCGATAACCACTTTCTTCTTATCTTCGTCAGTCCACGTATGAACTTCTTTGGGTACCAGCCTTTCTGGAATAGCAGGTCTATTCTCAGCGGCAGGTACTGCGGCATCAATTCTTACAGGAATAAATGGGCCGTTTTCAAGATAATAAGGCATAGTAGGGTCTACACCTTCTAAGAAGAGAGTCATCCTATTTTTCCATAGATTAAAATTATCTCTGGAGAATCTAGGGGGTTTTGCAAGAGAACCATTGTCGATATAATTTGTGTTTGTGTTAGTAGTCATTTTTCAGAAATAGCAAGGAAGAGAAATCTTAGTATAGATTAGATCTTGTTTATGAGATTAAACAAATCCGCTCTGATACCACTTGTTGGTCCCGAAGGGCTATACAAGTTTGTAGAAGGGGGGGGGGGGGGTTGAATACAAACACACAGATTTTACTTTTCTAAATTGTTTATTGATAAATCATTAACAATTTACAGCTTGTTGCGGAAACAAGATTAAGGATAAATCCTAAATCTAAACAAGTTGGAACACTAAGTTTCTTGCACTAAGAAGGAGAAGGAAATTACTAATAATAACCTATCTCAAGATAAGAAGGATGAACTTGTCCAGAGTTAGCAAGTTACTTCAAAATGAAGTGAGTTCATCTTCTTATATACTGCATGCATTTAATGCATGGCAGTATACACTTTACACGTGGTAGCAGCTGATTGGTTGCATGTCATTGACCTTTGTTGACAACCTTAGTAGCCGCATGTTGAACAGTGTAGTATTAGAGTGGTTGTACAAATTCAGACAATAAGGAGGTTATTTTCTGACATATCGTACGGAGTCGTGCAAGGGTGGTTAAGACAAAAGTACTTTGTACGGAAGACTTCATGATCAGCTTTTCGTTGATTCAGCGATCTATCATTCTTCATCAGCGAATGATAGAGTTCAGCGATAGCTGAAGTCTTGTACTTGATACTTCACGTTGATTGGACAAATCTGAGTCTTCGCTGATCCGCATCAGTTCATTAGGAGAATTGTCGCTGGTTCTTGAGCTTGATCTTCGACTTCAGCGTAGAACCTATGTTGACCTGAAACTTGTCTTCAGGGATTATAAGTAAACAACTAACTTATCAGCGATCACCATAAGTACTGAACAGACTCAGAGTATTATCGTGAACAGTTTCGCTGAATGTTTAATCTAAAGAGCGAGAGTTCCTATCAGCGGTACTGGAAGATGTTAGTACTTATCAGCGATAGTGAAACTCTGATACATATTGTTTAGTTACAATTTTCACTAAGTATATTAGAGTGGGTCATTATCAAATCACTGAGGGTTTGGATCAACAGTGGATGAACACAAAAGTACGCCACTCAAACAATGTTAATCGTATGACACTTCACTGCATAAAAGCCCAAGTGCCCCATACGACGCCTTTCAGGTTACGCCCAAAGAGACAGCTGACCTTAGCAAAATATTACTAAGAATACTGCCAAAGGCCCGGCACAAGCGGGGATATAACTATGGCATTGCCCCGACATGGCGAAGGTCATAAACGCCCAAACATGCTCAACCATGACTCAACCCTCCTATCGTATCCTTGAAAAGTAAAGGTCATATAACATGGGGCCTGGTCAAATCCCGCAACACCCAATAGACCATCAAGTAAAGACTGACTTACGTGCCTATGGATCCAATGCAACACAGTCTATAATAACATGCCTATCCCGGAATGACTAACGCACCCAAGCATGTAAATATCAATAACGTGCAATAATATGCAATATGGTGCAATAAAAGCAACCCATAAATAAGACTCCACATCGAGCCATTAAAACCGGACAAATGTCCCCAAGACTTCCTCAAAGTCAAAACCGAGCGAATGCTCAAAACCCATTAGACCCATAACTAACGGTCCTCAAAATATAAACGTATTAAACGTCGTTTTGGTAAACGTATACCATAAAATCCTCATCGACTCAAAACTCGTCACAGATTAATAATAATGGATTTCCCAAAATGGATTTATACTCTTATAATTCTCAAAATGACTCATGACACTAAAATGTGCATTTTCCCAAATGGTTTATAAAATCAATTACACCAATATGATTAAACCATTAAATAAACTTCATTTTGATTTCTACACATCAAAATATCTAAAAACCCCGAATATGGGTGTTTTACACATTTATGAAGATAAATACTTCAAAAGAGTTAAACTCATCAAATAACTCAACAATTGATAATTTCAAGTAAACACACAAGTATTTGGAAAATAACATTTTTGGCAAGTACAAAGTTTTCACAAATCAACTTGAACTCACCTTGCTAGATTTAGGCTAAATCTTGATTTTCCCCAAACGTAAGCTCCTTTGAAGAGACTTGCATCTTCAAGCCAAAATCTCCAAAAACCTAGATCGATAAGTTTCACCCATAAATATTCAGATCCAAACATGTAGAATTGTCAGGATCGATTCTTAACAAGAATTAAACTTCTTAGAAACAAAATTTAGAGAATCTTGCGGAATAGAACTCTAAATCAATTAAAGAACAATCAATAGAATTCAACACACTGTATATATCAAACTGTATTACTCACAAGCTTTACACCAAACCTCAATCTTGTTGAACAGGCTCAACAAGACGACTTCTACTTCTCTAGAAATAGGATCTACGATCTTGAGGTTAATTCTCTCTGAATGGCTAAACAAACTTTGTAAAAACTGTTCTCTCTTTGATGTATCGTGTATCTTCTATTGTGTATCTTATCTAATAGCTATCTATCAATACTATTTATACAAAAGTAATTACAAGATAACTATCAAAAGTAAATTGATCTTCTGAATCTTCGTTAAACATATCTTGATCAATTCCTTCTTTGTCTCCAAAAGTATCGCATACCAAACTTATCAAGTCAGCAGTATTAACAATGATTTGACTTAGCAGCATTAACGAACCTTCAGCAGTATTAACCTTCACAGTCTTCTAGCAATAGTATCTCAGCTCAGCAGTACTAACCATGTCTAGCAGTAGTAATTTGGTCTAGCAGCACTAACCGTGTCTAGCAGTAGTAACTTCGTCTAGCAGTAGTAACCTTGACTAGCAGTAGTAACGAAGAACTGGCAGTAGTAAATTGTCTTGGCAGTACTAACCATACTTAGCATATCTTCAGTTCCCAACAATCTCCCCCTAACTTGACTTTTAGGAAAAGAAGTCAAGTTCTTCAGATGATGCTTCCAAAACCTAATCATACATGCCTAGATTAGGATTCAATCCCAGACTTTGATTGAGAATCCTTTTTACCAAGAATCTACCCATTGCTGAATCCTTGTTGCAGGTCAACTTAGCATGTAGCATTCCTTTCAGCCTCTTCATGCTGTGATTGTATATTTCATCCACCAGATAGTATTCTTGAGTCGCAGAGTCAAGGGAGATGACATATACTCCACAGTTTTCATAGAGCATCCAGTTGGTAATGGCTTGAAACTGTGTGTTTATCCTATGCTGAGCCGCTTCAGGTTTGAACATTTGGCACAAGAATTCAAGTACCATTTTAGAGATTGACATCCCTTGCTCAGTCAGCATGTTTTCATATAGCCTCATCCCAACTTTGAACATCTCTTCTAAGTCTGATCTTGAGCAAGTTCTGACAATTTTTCCCCAAGTTGAAAAGACTTCAAATTTTCCATCTGCTCTTTTTATCCTAATGAACTCCTTTCTACCATCTTTCAAAGTGTCCCAAAAGATGATTTCAGGAGCCTTAGATGATATTGGTTCAGCCTGAATTGGAATTGGGTTAGAGTCAACACCAGTAATATACAAATCACATTGGGCATCAGTTTGTGATTGTACATTGCTTGATTGCCCTGATGGAGTTGCCACTTCTTCTTCAACCACTTTTGGATCAAATTTTTCTTTCACTGTTTCCTCCTGGGCCTCTTCTGCAGTTGGCTCCACCCTTGGCTTCTTTTCATTTTTCTTCTGTGAAGTTATGGGCTTGGTGCTTGGTCTTTTCTTTGACATCATCTTGGTTCTTTTAAGAGTTTTAACAGCTTCAGTAGTTGGTTCAGCTGTTTTAAGTTTTTCAGCAGCAATAACCATTTCTGCTGCTATGGCTGTTACTGCTTCTCTTAGAACATGTAATGATGCTGCTTCAACACTGTTCTTCACAATCCAGTATACTTCTTCATCAATTTCAGCTTGAGATGTAGTTACTGCTTCCTGCTCAGTTTCTGCTGCTTTTTCTGTTTGGCCTTCAGCAGCATTAACTGTTTCTGCTGCTTGTTCAAACTCAGCAGCATTAACAGTTTCTGCTGCTGTGGTTTCTGCTGCTGTTGTAGTTTCTGCTTCTTTAACAAGCTCTTCCATCTTTTCTGTCTCCCCCTTATTCTGTGCACTGGACTCCCCCTTAAACTGTGCATTATCAATTTCCATCTCAGTCTCCATCAGAACTGTCTCCCCCTCAACTTGTAGACCCTTTTTATTCAGTTCTGCTTCTGATTCTGACTCTGACTCCCCCTTTTTGGGAGCATCATCAGTTGGAATTCTTCTTCTCAGCACAAATCTTGCCTTTTTCTTTTTGTGCAACAACTTGGTGACCATCTTCTTGAGCTTCTCAATTTGAGACTGTTGGTAGGTGACCACAGTCTTCAGTTGCTCAATCTCCTTCTTTTGTGTCATAACATCCAAGTTGACATTTCCAATTGTTTCCATCAATTCATCATAGTTATATCTATCCTCACCTTGTTTAGAAGTGTTTACCTTCTTTAAAGGATCACTGGAAGTAGCTATCAATTCCTCTTTGTTATGTCTATCCTCACCCTTTTTAGAAGATTTTACCTTCTTTAAGGGATCCTTGGAAGTTTTAGCAGAAGCCTTCTGCCTAGCAGAAGCACTAACTGCCCCCTTGGTTTCTTGGCACCTGGGTCCTCCTAATGATTTCTCATTTAGAGTTGCCATGGGGAAGGTCTTATTTATGTTACCACTGTCCTTCTCTGTGCTAGCAGAAGTAGTGGCAGCCTTAGCACCCATATGCTCATCCTTCTCCTTAGAGAGCACCTTCTTGGGGTTGGGAGACACCCCTGTGGTTTCCCTGTTGATATTCTCAATTGGAGAATGCTCCAACTGAGGGCTTAAAGGCTTAGGGCTCTGAGTAGGTACATCAAGGGAAGGAACCTTGTGCACCTTTCTTCTTTGAAACTTGTTGGATAAAACAGGAGTGGGCTTTTGAAGTATGTGCTGAGGGATCTTTATAGAGAGTGAAGGTAGGGGTTGGCCATCAGTGGGATGATCTAATTAGGGCCTTGATCCTGATGCCATACCTTCAGAGGGGTGGGACACAACCATCATTGTAGAGAACAATGGTGTGTCAACTCCTTCCGAGTCCCTAGGAAGTCTTTTCATATTTGAAAAAACCTTCCCTTTAGGGGATTTGGGTACATATACCTCAGTAAACTGAGGTAAGTCCATCAATTCCTTGTTAATAACTTCTTGCACAAACCTTGGATACATGTAAAAGCTCTTTTTGGATTCCAGGTTTGATACAAGATCATTAAAGATCATAGCTGAAAAATTGTACTTTCTGGCAGTGGATAAGCAGACCAAGGCATATGCAATGGGACTGCTGAACTCACTCCATCCAGTAGTTTTCTTGGAAATACAGTGCATCAGGGTATGAACAAGAAATCTCCATTGGTTGAAAAATTTTAACTTGTAGAATTTAAAAACACCAATGGGACCTTCATACCCCATTCTTTGTAAAGTTGAATATAGGTCATCAGAAGATAGAGAGGTTATACCTGAGGCATCATCCAAGTGAAGAGAGATGCGAATAACCTCCTCTGTGACTTTCAAGGGTTTATCACAAACCCTTGTTCGAATGGTTTTCTGCCCTTCTTCGAAACTAACAGTGGCATTCTCCCAAAATTGCGTCTGATGTTCGATATAGATGGTTGGGCTCACCGTTAGGGCATAGGAGATGTGCGAGGATTTAAGAAAATCGACGATATCGTGGAATCCCGCAGCTTGTTTCGGCTTCTGAAGCATGGCTATTTCATTGTGCTCATCCACAAACTCCATGATTCCTGAGGATTCTTGACAGAAAAACACAAAAATTCTGGGGAGAATAGGTTAGAACGAGAGAGAAGAAGTTAATGCGAAGAGTCGTTATGAACTTTGGCGGGCAAACAGGGGTATTTATTGCAGTATTTGCCCTAGATTTTCAAAAGCAGTATTAACGACATAAGCAGTATTAACTACTGAGCAGTATTAACTGCAAGGCAGTATTAACTACACAGCAGTATTAACTACCGAGCAGTATTAACTACCAAGCAGTATTAACTACCAAGCAGTATTAACTACCTAGCAGTATTAACTACCTAGCAGCATTAACTACCAAGCAGTATTAACTACATAAGCAGTATTAACTACACAAGCAGTATTAACTGTGCACTAGCAGTATTAACCACTGAGCAGTATTAACTGCAAAGCAGTATTAACTGCTGAGCAGTATTAACTAAACAAGCAGTATTAACTGCAGGGGCAGTATTAACTCTACACTAGCAGTAGTAACTCTGCACTGGCAGTAGTAACTCTGCACTGGCAGTAGTAACGCTGCACAGGCAGTAGTAACTACACTTGCACTTTTCTGCACTTGGTAATCTGAGGGAAACAGAGGATCCTGAGAAAGAAAGTTAGTAGCACCAAATATATGAAGAAATACAGGTATAAAAACAGAAAGTCATAAATTTATTCTAGGTTGATCATGCCCACACTTGTTACCAAAAAGGTGAATCTACCCACATCAAAAGCTTTTGTGAATAGATCAGCAAACTGGTCATTTGTATGAACTTTAGCAACCTGAATTAATTTCTTTTCATTGCAATCTCTTATAAAGTGATACCTTATCTCTATATGCTTTGTTTTTGAGTGTTTGACTGGATTATTAACAATGCTAATAGCACTGTTGTTATCAATGAAGATTGGAGTGTGAAGAAATGTTACCCCATAGTCCAACATCTGATTCTGAATCCATAGAACCTGAGAGCAGCAGCTTGCAGCAGCTATGTACTCAGCCTCTGTGGTAGATAAGGACACTGTGGTTTGTTTCTTACACTGCCAAGATACTAGTCTTGTACCCAAAAACTGACATCCACCTGAAGTAGACTTCCTATCCATGTTGGCTCCACCCAAATCACTATCTGAATATGCAAGCAAGTCAAAAGAGGATTCATGAGGATACCAGAGACCTAATCTAGGTAGCCCTTTTAAGTATCTGAATATTCTCTTGACAGCATGAAGGTGTGATTGCTTAGGAGAAACCTGAAATCTGGCACAAACACAGACTGAAAACATAATATCTGGTCTAGAGGCTGTGAGATACATGAGAGATCCAATCATTGATCTGTAATGATGGACATCCACATCCTCCCCCTCAAGATCTGCAGTGATCTGTTTATGTGTTTCCATTGGAGTGCTTGCTGGCTTTGAGTCTGATAAACCAAACTTGTCCAGGATGTCTTTCACATACTTGGATTGGCTAATAAAAATCCCATCTTTCCTCTGTTTTACCTGAAGCCCAAGAAAGAATGTAAGTTCTCCCATGGAACTCATCTTGAAGCTTTTGTGCATCAATTCTTCAAACTCTTTACACATTTGATCATTGGTGGATCCAAAGATGATGTCATCCACATAGATCTGAACAAGTAATGTACCTCTCTTTCTCCTCTTGATAAACAGGGTCTTGTCAATTACTCCTCTTTCAAAGTCATTTTTCAAGAGATAGGTAGACAGAGTGTCATACCATGCTCTTGGAGCTTGATGCAAACCATAAAGAGCCTTCTTCAGCTTGTATACTCTGTCAGGGTGCAATGGATTCTCAAATCCAGGGGGTTGACAGACATATACTTCTTCCTCAATACTTCCATACAAAAATGCACTTTTGACATCCATTTGGTACACTTTGAACTTCATGTATGAGGCATAGGCTAGAAATAACCTGATTGCTTCAATCCTTGCCACAGGAGCAAAGACTTCCTCATAATCTATTCCTTCTTCCTGAGTGTACCCTTGTGCAACCAGTCTAGCTTTGTTTCTGATCACAATCCCTCTGTCATCCTTCTTGTTCCTAAAAATCCACTTGGTGCCAATTGCTCTATGACCTTTTGGAAGGTCTACCAAGTCCCAAACATCCTGTAATTTGAACTGTAGCAGCTCCTCTTGCATTGCCTCTATCCAGCTTGGGTCTTTCATAGCATCATAAGCCTTTTTGGGCTCAATCTGGGACAAAAAGCAAGTAAGAACAGTGTTAACTGTATTTTGCTGCTCTTGCAACTCTTGGAGTCTGCTTTGCTTTCTAGTCATCATGGGAGATGCAATATCTTCAATCACCAACTCAGGAGGATGATTTTTCTGAGTTCTTGTTGGATGACCAGCTTCCTCTTGTATGTTCTCATCCAGATTTGACTCATTTAATTCTGGATTTGTTTCTGCTTCTTCAGTCACCTCAGATTCTCTGGAATTTGGACCTGAAGACTGATTTTCATCTGCTCTCCTCTCTTCTTCATTCTGAATAGGTTCAGTCTCCTCTTGGTGTTCACAGAATTCAACAGGATCAATGGAAGGGAGTGGAAATATCACAGATTGAATTCTGTGTTCTGATGTTGGTGTATCCCTTTGTCCTGTATATACATCACTACTGAAACCCAAAGAATTAGTGAGTGAATCAATGTCAAATAGCCAATTAGGACCTGAACCAATAGGATTTGGTGTGTTCTCATTGCATTTGACATTGTCACTTTCTTCAATTATTCTAGAAGAGGTATTAAAAACTCTGTAGGCCTTACTTTGAGATGAATACCCAACAAGAAAACCATCATCTGCTTTGCTATCAAACTTGCCTAAGTGAGATTTGGTATTGAGAATAGTACAAGGACATCCAAATGGTTTG
This sequence comes from Saussurea involucrata, assembly GCA_033807775.1. NCBI lineage: Eukaryota > Viridiplantae > Streptophyta > Magnoliopsida > Asterales > Asteraceae > Saussurea > Saussurea involucrata. The sequence goes on along the minus strand of CM066327.1, from coordinate 89,867,161 downwards.
AAAAATCCAATATATGGTTTCCTTTTATGGAAAAGCTCATAAGGTGTCTTGTTTTTAGGCTTTACAACTAAAACTCTGTTTTGAACATAGCAGGCAGTATTAACTGCTTCTGCCCAAAAAGTAATTGGTAACTTTGAATCAGCTAACAGAGATCTAGCAGCCTCAATCAGTGTCCTATTCCTTCTCTCAGCAACACCATTTTGTTGTGGAGTCCTAGGAGCACTGTATTGTCTCTCAATTCCTTTTTCTTCACAAAAGGTGTTTAGATCAAAAATTTTAAACTCAGTTCCATTATCTGATCTAATGACTTTCACTCTTTGATTTGATTGGTTTTCAATTTTGAGAATAAAAGATTTGATCAGTCCACTTGTCTCATCTTTAGTTCTCAGAAAATATACCCATGTAAATCTAGAATAATCATCAACAATAACTAAGCAGTATGATTTCTTGCCAATACTCATCACATTAGTAGGACCAAACAGATCCATATGTAACAGTTGAAGAGGATTTGAGATAGTGTTTATCTCTTTGGTCTTATGAGAAGTTTTGTGTTGTTTGCCTTTGAGACAAGCAACACAATGATCATCACCTGAATAGACTTTGGATGGCAAACCCCTTACAAGGTTATTCTTAACAAGTTTATTCATTGTTTTAAAGTTCATGTGACACATCCTTCTGTGCCAAAGTGATGATTCATCCAAAGAAGCTTTTGAAACTAAACAATTTAGGGATGAATCAGATGATACACTTTCCAAATCTAAACAATAAACATTATCCTTCCTAGGAGTTCTCAGAAGTATCATGTTTTCATCAACCACTTTGTATCCAGGAGCAAGGATAATACATTCAGAATCAGTAAACAATATGCTATGCTTCTTGTCACAAACCTGTGATACACTTAACAGGTTGTATCTCAATTGTTCAACATAGTACACATCTTCAAAGGTCATCTTACCCTTTGAAACATCACCCTTACCACTTATCTTTCCACCAGCAGGATTATCCCCAAATGCAACATGTCCTCCATCAATCTTTTTGAAATTTTTGAGGCAGGCCATGTTACCTGTCATGTGCCTGGAGCAACCACTATCAACATGCCAAATGCTCTTTCCCTTGAGCTGTTGGTTGCCCTGCACATCAAGATAAATCAGTTAGTTTTATTGGGAACCCAAGCCGAAGTGGTCTTGGGTCTCCCTTGCTCATCAAAGTACTTGCACTTGGTTTTGATGAGATTTTCAAATTTAGGTACTGCAGTACTGGAGTACTTTGTCAAAATTATTGGTGTAGCAGCACTAGCAGCAGTACTAACAGTGCTAGCAGTACTAATACTGGGAGCAGCAGTATTGTTAGCAGCAGTATCAGCAGTACTAACAGAGGTAGCAGTATTAACAGAGTTAACACTGCTAGAAGCAGTATTAACAGAGTTAATACTGCTAGCAGCAGTACTATCTGAAGAAGAAGCACTAAAAGTATTAGCAGCACTAACATTGGACTGATTACTAGCAGTATTAACACTGCTAGCAGCACTAACTTTGGAATGACTACTAGCAGTATTAACACTGCTAGCAGCACTAACTTCGGAATGATTACTAGCAGTATTAACACTTCTAGCAGCACCAACTTTTGAAGCAGTACTAACAGTGTTAGCAGTACTAACACTGCTAGCAGCAGTATTGTTTTAGTGCCTTTTGGAACCCACATAGTACCACATTCCTTTTCAGTCGTTTTCTTTATGTGGCTTTTGGGTTTATCTTGTTTCTTTGCCACATTTTTCTTTGCAGACTTTTTATAGCCACCATTCTTTCTGTAACCACCAGGTTTTTGAAAAGATCTTTGAGCATTAAACCTTTGGTTAACAGGATTGAAATAACAGTGTTTGGCTAAATGATTTAGCTTACCACAGATGAAACAAGGTTTTGGCCTGTTAATTCTGTTCAGATCAACTCCTTGTCTCATAGCCCACTGGTTATTCCAGTTCCTTTGATTTCCCCTCTGATTATCATGTTTTTGGGGCTTGTTCTCTTTAGATTTCCTGCAAGAACACTGTTTACAAGTATTAGAGTTCACAACTTTGGGCTGTGTGGAATGAACTCCCTTTTCCTTTTCAGTCCTTTTGATCTCATAGTTCTTAACACATGGACTTTCAGATTCCCCATCAGAGTCTACTTTGTCAGTCTCATCCTCAACAACTACTGTTTCTTCACAAGGATCTATATTAATCTTTAATTCAGGATCCTTCCTATCCTTGGTCTCTAACAAATCAGACTTAGGAGGTATGTAGTTGTTATTGTAGGGTGGAGGTGTGGCATTGTACCCTATCCCTACTTTCATCTTGTCATGGATTTGAGCTTTAATGATGGTATCCATGGTTTTAGAAGCACAGGTAAACTTTTCAACATCAAGTTTAACCTTCTTAAGCTCTTCTTTTAATTTCTCATTCTCCTCCCCAGACACTTTCAGCTTAATCTCATACTCATTCTTCTCCCACTTCCAATAGTTAGTATCATAGGAGTGTTGAAGTTCATTAGCTTGAAAAGCTCTAATTTGTTCCTCAAACCTTTCTACAATCCTAACATAATCTTTCACATCTTTCTCTAGCCTCTTAAGGTTATCACACATACCCTAATTGTGATCCCTATATCTTTTAACAGCATCAATGCAAGCTTGAGAACAGAGTTTAGATTGTACCTCAGTGGGAATATCAGATACTTCTGCCATAAGAGCTTGATTCTGACAGGCTTCCTCAGCTTGATCACTCCAATCAAATCCCATTCCTTGTTGAGAAACAAGGGCTTGAGAGGAGCTTCTGTTTTGGTTTCCATTTTGAGCCTGTTGATGTGATCCTCCACTTCTGCATTCTCTGGCAAAGTGTCCCATCTTGTGACACTTATAACACTCAACCTTGGACTTGTCAAAGCCTGCACCATCTTCTCTTCTCTGGGAAAAGTTGTTTCTCCCAGTCCTTTTGATGAATTTCTTCACCCTCATTGATAGCATAGCCATCTGCCACTTGATGTCCATCTCTTCCAGATCATCAGCATTAATCTGCTCTAAATCATCATTGATTAGAGAAGAGTGAACATGACTAGAAAAGAATGCTTCTAGTACAGAATCTGTAGTCTTCTCTTGATTAGTTCCACCAGCAGCATTAACAGAACCTTCAGTATTAACAGAATCAGGGTTAGCAGCATTATCAGAGGATGAAGATAATAAGGCAGCATTATAAACAATTCCAGATGGCCTTTTCTTGGCTTCAACTTCAGCCTCAAATACTCTCAGATCATTGTAGAGGTCATCTAGCTCTTTGTCCTCCAATTGGTCATTCTGTCTGAATGAGACTGTGTACATGGTCCATTCTTCTCCCAATGACCTAAGGAACTTTCTATTGACATCATCAGCATCCATGTGTACACCCACAGTAGCTAATTCTCCAATCAACTTGTTAAATCTGTCAAAAGTTTGAGTCATAGACTCATTCTTTGCAGACATGAAGTTCTCATATTGTTGCCTGAGAATAGCCTTTTGATTTCTCTTTGTGCTCTTTGTGCCAGTAAATCTTTTCTCCAGAGCATTCCACAACATCTGTGCATCTGTGCAGTGTTGGAATTGATGTTGGTACTCATTAGGAATAGCCAAAAGCAGAGTGCTTAAGGCCTTCATCTCTGTTTGTCTGACTTTCTTTTCAGCATCTGTCTTGGGAGGAGGTCTCTTTCCATCTGCTCCAATCTTTCCTTCATTACATGGGCCATTTTCTATGATGTCCCATATTGCATAATCAGTAAGAAGAATGTACTGCTTGATTCTCAGTTTCCACATGTCAAATTCATTGGGTTTGAGCATGGGAACCTTTGAACCAAGAGTACTGTGAGTATCCATTGAATTGTCCATAGCTTCTAAGATACCAATGCTCTGATACCACTTGTCAGGATCGATTCTTAACAAGAATTAAACTTCTTAGAAACAAAATTTAGAGAATCTTGCGGAATAGAACTCTAAATCAATTAAAGAACAATCAATAGAATTCAACACACTGTATATATCAAACTGTATTACTCACAAGCTTTACACCAAACCTCAATCTTGTTGAACAGGCTCAACAAGACGACTTCTACTTCTCTAGAAATAGGATCTACGATCTTGAGGTTAATTCTCTCTGAATGGCTAAACAAACTTTGTAAAAACTGTTCTCTCTTTGATGTATCGTGTATCTTCTATTGTGTATCTTATCTAATAGCTATCTATCAATACTATTTATACAAAAGTAATTACAAGATAACTATCAAAAGTAAATTGATCTTCTGAATCTTCGTTAAACATATCTTGATCAATTCCTTCTTTGTCTCCAAAAGTATCGCATACCAAACTTATCAAGTCAGCAGTATTAACAATGATTTGACTTAGCAGCATTAACGAACCTTCAGCAGTATTAACCTTCACAGTCTTCTAGCAGTAGTATCTCAGCTCAGCAGTGCTAACCATGTCTAGCAGTAGTAATTTGGTCTAGCAGCACTAACCGTGTCTAGCAGTAGTAACTTCGTCTAGCAGTAGTAACCTTGACTAGCAGTAGTAACGAAGAACTGGCTGTAGTAAATTGTCTTGGCAGTACTAACCATACTTAGCATATCTTCAGTTCCCAACAAGAATCATTCCTCAAACATTTTACATCCAAAGCCCAACTTATATCAAAACCCTAATTTTATGGATGAAGAAGAAGAAGATTACTTTAACCCAACATAACCAAAATCATCCAACAATACCCCAAGATGGAAGAGATAGTGAAAACAACAACAATCAAGCTTTTGGGTAGGGAGAAATTACCTTCACCACTTGAATCCTTCAAAAGAAAGCTCCTAGACTTCCCAAAAGCTTCAAGCTTCCATATCTTCAACAATGGTGGACGTGGGTATGGTTTGGGTGGAGAAGATGAAGAGGAAGAGAAGGGATTTAGGGTTTTATGGAGAGAGAGTTTGGTTTTAGAGAGAGAGAGAGAGAGAGCTGAGTTGTGAAGGAAATGTGTTAGTGCAATATGTCTTCAAGGTTTAAATATAGAAAGGTCAAAGTCAAAGTCAATGTATTGTGTTGTATGGTGTTGTTTACACCTTGTAATGTGTTTTGTTTAAATAGCCTTTGTGTAGGTTAGTTTAAAAGAAACACTCTTAGAAACATTCTCATAATTCACATTCATATCTTAGAGAGAGAAAGTGCTGAACTCATATCTTGTATACAGTGTTCTTGATCAATGGATGACAAATTCACATCTTCTCTATCTTGATTGATCCTTAGGGATTAACAATTGGTATCAGAGCAGATTCAAGATTTAGAGGAGAATTTCTACTGATCTAACACATCAAATTTGCGGAATTCTTAAGGAAATTTGATCGATTTTCTTGATTTTTCAAGAAAATCTCGTTTTCTTGGATTTTTGTCAAATTTGTGTGATTCTTGGTCGAATTTGATCAAGATTTAGTTCGTTGGATTCGTTTTTGATAGAGGAACACTTTTCGTTCAAGGATCGAAGGCTAATTTCATCGTTTTGAGGATCGATTTGAAGATTTTTCAGTTTCTGATCAGTTCGTCATTTTCAGTCTGATCAGTTTATCAGATTTTGATTCAGCGATTTTCAGCGAAATTAATTCACATCGTCGTGTTAGAAACTTGTTTTCTAACATCTCTGCAAAATTTGGTTGCTTAATTCGAAGTTTGGATCGAGATTTGAAGGATTTTTGAAAATTTGGTGTTCTTGAGAAAACTTGTCTGGGAATTTTTTTGAAGAGTGATTTTGCAATTTGTTGGTGTTTTGATTCGTTTTTGTGCAAAATCCTTCCCAAAAACAGTTTTTAGACATGAATTGATCAAAAATTTCAAGGATTAATTCATAAAAATCATTTTTGAAATTTTTGGATTCATCATGTTCTTGAGGTGTTCTTGATAAAATGATTCAGATTTGAGTTTTTGATCCGTTTCTGTTAATGAGATGTTGATAAAAGTTGTTTGTTGCTTAGTTTGATCATTAACTGGTGATATTAATTTTGTTTGTTGAGTTTGTGTTATTGCAGGAAAAAAAAATATTTCGCAAGCAACTGAATGAGAATTGCGCAGCCACCTGAAGATCACCTCTTGCGAAATTCTGACTTAAAATAAAAATCGTCACATACATGCTTGCTTCGAAAACATCACTGATTTAATTTCACGAGCTTACTTGCTTGCTTCAATCAATTTTCAGCTACATGCATGCTAGCTTGGAATTAATTTCGCAAAGAGGCACTTGCGAGATTCTGAATTAATTTTTTTCAGCTACATGCATGCTAACTTGGAATTAATTTCGCAAAGAGGCACTTGCGAAATTCAGACTTATATTTTTTTCACCTACATGCTTGGTTGCTTGAATTAGTTTCACCTTCTTGCTTGCTTGCTTAATTAGTTTAAGCTACTTGATTGTCTGCTTAATTAGTTAGTTGCGAATTTCAGGATTCTCGCAAGCGTTGGTTACGAACTTTGTACTTGGTGTTTTTTTTCGGCTTACGAATTTCAGGATTCTCGCAACAGACTCTAACGAAATTTCTGATTCTCGTAACCGACCCTTACGAATTTTGGTGATTTTCGCAACTGTTGATTGCGAAGTTTGACACTTAGTCAAATTTTCTGAATTGTTCATCTCAGACCTTTCTGTTTGATTACTGTTTTTCTGATCTGTTCCGATTAAGCACTTATTTTCAGATTTTTCATGGCTTATCAAAACTTGGGAAATCGTCCTCCGATGCTTATCAACGATTCAGATTTTGATCAATGGACGGTTTCATTTATCGATTTTATTTCAAGGAAAGAAAATGGTGATTTCATGATACAATCTTTCTCCGAAGGTCCGTTGATCATTTATAAACGGGAAGAAGATTTTTCTGAAGAAGAAATTAATCGAAAGAAAGCCGATAGAGACGCGGTATCCAATTTGATCTATGCAATTTCCAAACTTCCACACAAAGACTACAGTCGAATTGAATGTTTCAAAAACAATCCAATGCTTTTGTGGAATGAATTAACGAAGCTTATGCATGGATCAAAGGTTGAATTCAAGAGAAAAGAAGAGAAGAAAGTTGAAAGGGAAGGTGATAAAGAGAAGATTATCGAGCTTACAAGGAAATTGCAAGAGATGGAAAATCTTTTGATTATGGAAAGAGAAGACTTCAAGAAAGAAAGAGTGGGTCTTGTTAAAAGGGTTTCGGAACTTGAAAAGGAATTGAAGATGAAGACTAAAGCTTGTGAAGATAACAAAGCTTTTGAACTCCAATTCCAAAGACTTTCCAAGCAGAACTCAGATTTTCAGAAAGTATTATGTTTAGAGAAGCAAAAGGTGGAGAAGGAAAGAGCCGAGTTTGAGGTTAAAAGGAAAGAGTTTGAAGTGAAGAATGGGAAGCTTTCAGAGAAAATTTCTGAACTGCAAGAGGAGTTGGATTTGGAAAGAAGTGAGTTAGAAAAGAGAAAGAAAGCTGAGTTTCAAGCAAGGAGCGTAAAGGATGATTTTTCTGTAGAACGGAAGATATTTCAGCAAGAAATTCAGAAACTCACGAAGAACTTGGTGGGTTTATCTACAGATATCATGAAGGAAAAGAGGGTAAATTGTGATATTCGAAAGAAGCTCGAGTTGATGACAAAGGAACGAAATGCCTTAAAAGACAAAGTGAGGTCGTTCAACAACTCCGAGTGTTTTTCAGAATGTCCGATGCGTCCTTCTAACATTTTCTACGAGCATTCTGTGGATATGTCTTCCAAATACTATGCTGATCTTCCTTCCTACAAAAGAGTCAACATGCAATGGAAGGTAAAAGGTAAACTTTCTGATAAAGATGTACCAAAATCATCATTTCCAAATAAGAATTTTACAACGAAAGTTAATTCTTTTGTTAATTCTTATTGTGGAAATTATGATTTTGTTAATAATAATAGTGTTCAATATTGGTATGGTACTTACCATTTTCCTTCTTATAGAGCTCCGCTTAACGTGTCAGGACCCAAGACTCGTTGGGTACCAAAATCTACTTAATCTGTTTTGCAGATTTAGAGACAAGCGTTGAACTCTCGGAAGATGAAGTACTTGTGCTTTCAAAGAAGACATTGAACATCACATGATTTCAGGGAGTTTTCTATCTTTTAATATATACATGGGATATTTGGTAAATCTTTTGGTATTTTGTAGGGGGAGAGATATAAAAGACAATGGCTTTTGAACACATCAGTTCAAAACCCACACTTCAACGGTAATGGCTTCTGAATACATCAATTCAGGACCCGTACTTTAAAGGCTATGACTTCTAAACATATCAGTTTTGAACTCGTACTTATCAGGTGATATCCTTTCACTGTCATATCTTTCTATTTTTAGGACATGTGCTTAAAGGTAACATTGTGTTATATTTTATGTCTACTAACGTTGAAAGTTTGAACCTTCACAAATTTAATTCAATGAAGTGAAATTCTTCAATTTTTTTCATTCAATGAATAAAATGTGTGTTAAGGATGATTTTACGAGCATTTTTGTATCGTCGGAGTTATATTTGTTTCTACTTTCGCTTCTGAAATAAGTCGAAAGGTCAGCGAAACATGTTTGAGATTTTGATATAAGCGCAAAATTGTGTAAATCTAGACTTATACAGAATACAATGCTCAAAAAGCCTATTCGTCTTAATCATGAATGGAAACGAAAATATGGGGGAAGCACTACGTTTTTGAACCAAGTGATTGAGATGCTATAAAAAAAAATATTATATATATATATAGTAAAATCATTCAGTTTGATAGTCTGTGCATGTGGCCTATCTGGTTTGGGAGATTAAGTCCCAAGGGGTACTCGTTACCTAGCCCCTAAGATCAACTGATCTGGGATTGGCTAACCCAAATCCTGCTATAGAACCAGGTAGAAAGCCATGTTCTACTGGTACAGATGGGATTAAGGTATATCGATGTAGCCTTTCTGGTTCGGGAGAGTAAGTTCCAAGGGGTGCTTGTCACCTAGCCCCTAAGGCCAGCTGGTCTGGGATCGGCTGACCCAAATCCTGCTATAGGACCAGTTAGAAAGTTACGTTTACGGTGTATCTTAGTCTTAATAAACTGTTTGATTATAAAAGATGCCAATGAGCACATAATAAAAGTTGCCAATGTGCACAATATGAAAAGATGCCTAAGAGCACACATCTCTTGAAACTTGAGGAAAATACAAAGTCGCGATAAACCTGTAAATTTGTGAAAATTCTGTTTTTGGACAAATAGTGTGAGTAAAAGCAAAATATTCTTATAGGTTTTAGAGGTGCATTTGCTTGTTGCTAATCATATTTCGCATGCTAGTCCACCAAATAGATTTTATAAAGGAGTTGGAATTGAACTTTTGTAACTCGATATGCGATGATGTCTTGTTTTTGAATCCAAACGCATGCATTTGATTTCACTTGATGGAAATATCTGTTACATTTCATTAAGTTGAATTTCTTTTGTTTGGTGTTCAAATGATTAAATGTTAGTAGTAATAAAATGTTGTTCAATGAATTCTATTTTCTTTATATAAGTTTGTTAAAATGTGCGCTTATATGCTTTTTATGCAAATTTTCAGGGGGAGAAAATCAACTTGCTTTACAATTCTTATTTTTAGGGGGGAGCAAGATCTTTCGCTTATGGGGAGATTGTTCGTGTTTTTCAAGGGGAAGAGATGTTTTTGAAGAGGGAGATTGTCCGTGACTGAAATTAAAAAGAATTACAAGGGCAAGGATTTTTAGCATACGTGTTAGACACAAGGGTTGGGGAAGCGAAGATGTCTGCGGAAGACGTACCTGTGGTACGGGAGTTCACCGACGTGTTTCCCGAGGAGTTGCCGGGGATACCTCCCGAACGACAGGTAGAGTTTCCAGCCACCTCTTGTAAAATCCTCCCGGGGATACCTCCCGAACAATCGATTTTTCAGCCACCTCTTGTAATTTTTCCGGCCGGTGAGCCACTGAGGGGTTATTGTCGGCGATTGACAGTGGTCACACCTATCCTGGAGTCGATAGGAAGCGCTCAAGAGGTGGCTGCCTTGGAGGAAAATGCAAAGCAGGAAAGAGTGTCGGGGGAAATCTCGAATTTTGTTCGTGATAGTCGGGGGTTGTTAACTCGACATGGTAGGGTTTGGGTCCCATTCATCGGTGGGAACCGGCAGGTACTAATGGATGAGGCGCATAAGTCCAAGTTCTCGATTCACCCGGGGGCTACAAAGATGTACAGGGACTTGCACGAAGGTTACTGGTGGCCCGGCATGAAGCGGGATGTTGCTAGATGTGTTGAGGTATGTATGACCTGTCGGAAGGTCAAAGCGGAACATCAACGACCTCATGGTAAATTGCAACCGTTGGAGGTCCCGGTTTGGAAATGGGAAGAGATTACCATGGACTTCATAACGAAACTCCCAAGGACTCCCCGTGGGAACGATGCCATTTGGGTGATCGTTGACCGTCTGACCAAGAGTGCACACTTCTTGGCCATCAGAGAGAGCTCCTCGGCGGAGAAGCTTGCGAAGGTGTTTGTGCGTGAGATCGTGGCCAGGCACGGGGTGCCAGTTTCGATTGTCTCCGACAGGGATACTCGTTTTACCTCTCGGTTTTGGGAGAAGTTCCAGTCGGAGATGGGTACACGGTTACACTTTAGCACGGCCTTTCATCCACAGACGGACGGGCAGAGCGAGCGAACCATTCAGACCCTCGAGGATATGCTTCGAGCTTGTGTCATCGATTTTGGAGGTAGTTGGGATCAGTACCTACCTTTGGCGGAATTTTCCTACAACAACAGCTACCACTCTAGTATTGGCATGCCGCCATATGAGTTGTTGTACGGTAGGAAATGCAGGACGCCCGTTTGTTGGGGCGAAGTTGGGCATCGGGTGTTAGGGAGTACTGACATCGTGTTGAAGACGACCGAGACAATTCAGATGGTGCGGGACCGTTTGGTTACTGCACAGAGTCGGCAGAAGAGCTACGCCGACAAAAGGCGATCCGACTTGGAGTTTCAGGTGGGTGATTATGTATTGTTGAAGGTTTCACCCTGGAAAGGGGTGATCCGGTTTCGTAAGCGGGGGAAGCTAGGGCCTCGTTATATTGGGCCTTACCGGATCATCGCCCGCGTGCGGAAAGTGGCTTACCGGTTGGAGCTACCGGAGGAACTGAACTTGATTCACAACATCTTCCACGTTTCGCAATTGCGGAAGTGTGTGATGGATGAGTCTGCAGTAGTACCGCTCAAAGATATTCAGATCGACGAACGGCTTAATTACGTGGAAAAGCCAGTTGCTATTCTTGACAGGAGGACGAGGACCTCGCGGAACAAGGTTGTTGGTTTGGTGAAGGTTCAATGGAGACACCGAAAGGGTTCCGAGTGGACTTGGGAACCTGAAGCAGAGATGCGAGAGAATTATCCGGAGCTGTTTGCGGGTGTAGACTTCGGGGACGAAGTCTAATTCAAGCGGGGGAGAGTTGTAAAGCCCGTGTCCCGGTATGGTTTTAAAAATTCTTAATGTATTTATTTTTAAAGCGAGTCTTGTTAACGGAAGTTGTCAAAGGGGACCTTGAATGTTATGTGTGGCAAACCTTACTCTCTTTTGCAATATTATAGAAATTCAGGGACCAAAAGTGCCAAAGTGTTTGAGTCTAGGGGCCAAAGGTGGACAATGGAATTGTTGTGCATGTGGAACGGCTAAGGAAAGGGGGACCGACCCCCCCCTCTTCCTCTTCTCGTCGGTTTCCATGCAGCACCAACAAACATCCTTTTGTCTTTGTTTGTTTCGTTTCCTCGTTGTTTCAATTACCGTGAGAGTGTGATCGTGAGGGTGAGAAGCCGAGAGAAGAAGAAGTCGTGAGAGAGAGAAGTCGCCGGAGAAACGCCGCCACGGTCGCCGGAGAACCACCGGTGTCAACGTCCTTCGTTGGAGAGGTCGAGAAGAAGGGATTTCAGGCACGGTTGCGAGTCGTCGTTGTAAGGTATGGTTCTCGTTAAATTCTGTTTTGGTTTTTGGTTTCCGGCGAAAGGGTAGCGGCAGCGCCGCCGCCGTGCGCCGCCACTGTGGTGGCTGGGTGTCGGGTGGTGGTGGTGGTAGTGTGAGTATATATGTGCATGCGGTAAGGTGATCGAGAGAGTAGGGAGTTCGCGGTGGTTTGCGGCTCATTTTAGTTGTTTCGTCGAAGGATCGCCGCCGGCCGCCACCGACGACCACCACTGCCGGAGGTGGCAGTGGGTGGTGCGTGGCTGTGACCTGTTAATGACCATAGAGCCCTTTAAGTCGTGACTTAATCGTTTAAGCCAATTCGATAAAGCCGTCGTTCTCTTTATAATCATCATTTCATGTGAATAATTGTTCAGTCACTGTTTTTGCGATGGCCATAACTTTCCCGTCATAACTCTGATTGAGCCGAAACTGGTACCCACGGTTCAAGTTCGGGGTCGGTCACGTTTTCCGTGTTTTAGCGGAAAATTGGTTCAGCCTCTAGCTAGGTGAAAAAGTGGTCGCAAGTTTGGTGTTTTGTCATTTTATGTGAATGACGATTTTCTGCCACTGTTTTGTCGTGGCCGTAACTTTTTACTCGTAGCTTGGATTGAAATGAAATCGGTGGCCGAAGTTCACTAATCGAGTCAGGAAAGTTTTTCATGTTTTGCCGAAAATATGTTTAAGCCTGTAGCTGGGCCGTATGGGGCTGTTTATACAGCCTGGTCCGAGAAACTTCCAGCTTTCTGTCCCTGTTTTGTTTTATGCATAACTTTTGCTTGGAATGTCGGTTTGGGATGGGACTGGTGCCAAAAGTTTCGTTTCGGAGTCTATTAAGTTTCCTTTGTTTTGCGGAAAGACCAATTCGGACCATAGCTAGGGTGAAGTTGCCATGTTGTACTGAAAGGTCCGGGTGTTCGCTGTTCTGCGAAGCATTCTTGTAAAATCCATAGTAAATTATAGAAAAATCGTTAGGACGCGTGAGATACGTCCCTGAAATCGTAAGACTTAGAACTTCGTAATTATGGATTTTGATTTCTGTATTTATCAGTTTTAAGGGGGTAAAACAGGTCCCGAACAGACCCGTAATTTTTAATAAAAAGCTGGAATATTTAGTCTTTTGAAAACTAGTAAACGTGTTATGGGTCGGGACTTTCCTTTGACTTTTTATACGTATTTAGGTGGGAAAAAGTGAAGAAGATTGCCGTGTTGGTGTTGCGATTCGTGAGCACATTGCTTAGCCTTGAGGTGAGTTCTCTCATCGCGTAGTTAGGAATTTCATGTATGTCGTTCTTTTGTGTTACGTGTTATTACGTGTATTTATGTGCTTACATGAGCTAGTTGGGATGTGATAACTGGTTGTGATTTGTTAAATTCGTATGTGGAATATTTATGCATGTGTACACCTCGGTGGGACTGAGGGGCTCGGTGGGACCGAGGGCTTGGTGGGACTAAGCTAGTACAACAATCTTTACTCGGTGGGACCGAGGGCTCGGTGGGACTGAGCTTGTATTTATGTATTTTGTGTACTCGGTGGGACCGAGGTTCGTATTTATATAATAATCATTATGTGGTTTGATATTGTGGTGATGGTGATGTTGCCTACTTGCGAGTAGGGGTGATATGCGTGGGATTGCTACCTACGTGTGTGGTTGGATTCACTAAGCGTTTAGCTTACCCTTTCCTAATATGTTGTTATTTCAGGTGCGGGCGGCAGTCGGGCGTGACCGTACACACATCAAGCGCGGAGTATCAAAGATTGTTAAACTTTCACTTTCGAACCCTATGAATTTAATTATGTAATTTTCCGTTGCATAAACTTTGTTGACGGTTTGAGTCAACGACGTTAATTTCAGTTAAGACGTGAATTACTAAATTATGGTTGTTTTATAATGAAATGTATGTTTTAAAAATTTTAAATTTCCTTGTAATTTTTGGGATGTTACACTTAATTTTTGGGGTGTTACAGTCTATAGTTCAAGTCCTCCAATATATTACACTTTTCTCAAAGCTAGAATTAAATCACTATGGGTCTCACGGTCATCAAGTTCAACCACCCACGGTCTATAGTTTGAGTCCTCCAGAGATTTTTTACCCATATCTAGATAGTGAGTGGGGTAAAACCAACCACCCACAACATCAATATAAGAATTACCATTATGCTTATGGATCCATTGACAACTACAACAAGGCTAGCCACAATTTTATTAGTGACCACAATAACGTAAATATAAATAGCCTTCATACACATACACTCCCATAATGGGATTCCATATTTAAATCATTTTCAAACCCAAAACTCAATAATGGCCATTTAAGGGTCATGACCCTTTTTACATAAATCTCACCTAAATATGGGTTTCTAGACTTCATATGATTAAATAACACAAATGAACCAAAGTGTTCATAACCATCTATTCCTAAGAGCAAAATCTCACTTTTGGGAAAAAAACCCTAATTTTCATCAAATGATTTCCATACACATTTTGTTAAGAACCAACAAACTAATATTATATTTAGCTCCAACCCATGAAACATACATCATTTACAAAAACCAAGCGAAGACTACAAAAATTCTTCAAAGCCCACTTTTAGGTCAAAACTTGCAAAGTGATGGAAATAAAATGGGGGATGATTGTGAGTCTAAAAATCACCATTTTGACATGTATAAAGATTGTAAAAGAAGGATGGACTCACCAATGCGTTTTAAGAAAACCCTAAAACTTGGTCAACAATGGTGGAAAGTTGGTGGAGAAGATGAAGATGTAGAAGCTTCAAAAATCCAACACTTGATCTTAGTTCCAACTCTAAAATGCTCCATAAATCTTTAATCTTTAATACCAAAATTAACTAGAGAGGGAATAGGTTGGTGAAGTTTGGTGCTGATCGAGATTTTTTTAGTGGGATAAGGAGAAATAGATTTAGAGAGAGAGATGAGAGTGAGGGAAATAAAAGGAGGTGATAAGGAAAGTTGCAGTCAAAGGGGTTTAAGATGGTACTCCCTAATTTCTATTTTGCCAACCACAATTCTCATCAAGAATTAATATTTAATTGAAAACTTCTTATTTTTTTCCATTATGTACCATATCCCACCTATATTCCATTGATTTCACGACCCACTAAAACAATTAGAACAAAAAAAGAAATTGTTTAATTGTTGTGTCACACACCTATATATAAATATAGATTTACTCACTTTTTATGAAAATATATATATATATATATATACACCCATATATATATACATATTTTCAAGATTTTATCATAAGATCTATAAAATGAAAAGTAAGTTATATGGTAAAAACGCTTATATGACTTAGAGTTTTATTTATCTAGGATCTTTCGGGTGTTACAATCCTCCCCACCTTAAAAGGATTTTGTCCACGAAATCTTAGCCATATAAATCTTTACAAGATGGTTAACATTCTTTACAAGACGGTTAACATTCTTTACAAGACGATAACATTCTTTACAAGTTGTTAATATTATTTACCTTCAACTAGACCAAACCGAGAAATGATTCAAGACTTGACCAAGGGTTATAAGCATATCTAAAACTCGAGAGTTCATAAATTATCATCAATATATATATATATATATATATATATATATATATATATATATATATATATATATATATATATACATATATATTTATAAACTTACGGGTGTTATAATTCTCCCCACCATAAAAGGATTTCGCTCTCGAACTCTCGTCCTAAGCAGGTGAGGGTATCTTTTCTTCATGTCCTATTCCGACTCCCAAGTCACATTAGCACCCCGGTGGTGCTTCCATTGAACTTTGGCCATTGTCACTTCTTTATGTCGTAGCTTCTTCGTTTTTGACTCTTATATGGCTTTCGGTTCTTCTACAGATCGAATCTCGTTGACTATTCGAATTTTCGTCAAGAGAATGATGCTATCCTCCTCGGCTAGCACTTGCAAAGGTAACACACATGAAAAGTGGGGTGAACCCCATCCATTTCCAGTGGCAATTCCAACTTGTAAGCTTGTAGGCCAATCTTCTCTAATATTGTGAAGGGTCCAAGGAAACGGGGACTAAGCTTCCCACGCTTCCCAAAATGGATTATTGCTTTCCAAGGGGATACTTTTAACATAACTCGGTTCCTTACTTGGAACTCGACCGATCTTTATTTCTTGTTCGCATAGCACTTTTGTCGATCTTGGGCCGCCTTTAAACGTTCCCGGATTGCTTTCAACTTATCCACCATTTCTTGCACGATCTCCGGTCCAGCGAATTTCTTTTCTCCCACCTCTAACCAACACACGTGAGTCCTACAATTTCTTCCATATAGTTTTATTGTGGATCTCAAACACTAATCCGAAAAGTTTCAAAAGTTGTATGATCCGAAAAGTATCTTGTGAAACTGAAAAATAGTTGTTGATGACTTTTCTCGTTGACCCAATTGATTAATACCCACAATATTTGACCATGAAATTACGTTGACTTCTTCTTTTTACTTCCTTCTTCTTCGTGGACTATCTGCAAAATTTCCAAACGCTTAAAAAATATTAGTCTTGATATTAAAGATCAAACAACATTACAAACACATTTTCATAACAAAACATTTAAGAATTTGAATCAGAATTTCAGATTTGAAACTTTTGGTTCAAGAACACCAAAAACATTCAAGAACACCAGAAATTTCAAAAATGAAATTTATGGAACAAAACTTGAAAATTGTGATTGAAACATGTCTAAAACACATTTTGGAAATGATTTTGCACAAAAACAAATCAAAACAAGAATAAATTGCAAAATCACTCACCAGAAATTTTCACTGAACACTTTTTGTCAAGATCACAAAAATTTTAAAAACTTCAAATTCCTCAAATCTTGATATGTTTTTGTGAAATTGATGATTCAAAACTTGATTTTAATGATGGAGAAACACTTTGCAATAAAAATCAAAACAAAAAACAAACAAGAAATGCATAACCCATTTGTGTTCTTGAAAATTTTAAAAATGGAGAAATTCTTCAAATTTCTTCAAATCTTCATCAAATTTGACGAATTTTGGATGAATTGTGCACAAATTGATCTCCCAAAGCTCTGATACCAATTGTTAACACCAGAGCTATTAGGTAATCATGAAGTCATCCATTGATCTTGTGAAATCTAGAGTTTACATGTGAATTACAAACTTTCTCACTCTAGAATGCTCTCTAACTTTCTCTCACTAGATACTACAATTAAGCTTCCTTCTAGTAAGTTACTTGCTTAACAACAAAGCTAAAACTAATCCTATTTATACCTAGGATTACAAAGCATTAAATCTAATTACATTGACTTTTACTTAAACTACTTTGACTTTGACTCTTAGTTTGACTTTACACTATTTGACTATTACAAGACTTTTACAATAAATCTTGAATACAATTTTGTGCGCTAACACAGTGCTTCGAAAGGTGCCTGTAACACCCGTAATTTTCGGATAAGTATAATTTCAAGTCAGTGTAGAAATCGATCATTCAAGAAAAATAGAAGAAATAGGATTTTCGATTGAATCCTGGATTTTATAGTCTTGTTGGATGTAGAATTCGAATACGAACCCAACGGGCCTTTCCGGAGCAAAAACGGAGCATGAACGAAGACGTTATCGCCAAAACGACTTTCGGTACAACCTTAGCTAAAGTGACCAGCGAAAGTGACACTTGTGTCACTCTCGCATGTCACTGTCGCCAGTTTTGTACCGAGAGCCATGGGACCACGACGAGAGTGCCCAGCGAAAATGACACTTGTCACTCTCGCACGTCACTTTAGCCCCTGGAGGTTTTAAAGGTCGCGATTTCAGCCATTTTCTCATTTTCATCCCATTCCTCTTTCTCTAAACTCTCCTAAACCGAACCCTAACCCTCTAAATCGTTATTGGAGCCCTTGAAGTCATAAATCTTATGATTCAAAGCCTCTCCCTCATCTTTTAGCAAGGAATTATGGAGGAAGGTTGGAATCCTTCATCTCACTTTCATTTTGGTGAGATTTCTACACTTTCTAAGGTTTTACCTAACCCTCTTCTAAAATCTTTTCATTCTTTGGTTGGTTTGAAGAATAAGGTTATATTGGTAACCCTAGAAGTATTTGGTTGGTGGATTCAAGAGGTGGTTGAGCTAAACTCCTCTTTTCTTCATCTAAGAAATTAGGGTTTCGGTATTATTCGTGATTTTGATGTTTTGTGTTGTGGGAAACAATTCTAAGTGTTTAGGAAGGATTATTTACGGTTGAAAACTTGTGGATCTATGATTTTGGAAGATTTGGCTTGAAGATCCAAGTTTATTCAAAGGAGCTCAAGTTTGGAGAAAAATCTAGATTTAACCTAAATCTAGCAAGGTGAGTTCAAGTTGCTTTGTGAAAACGTTGTACATGCCAAAATGTTCATTTTAAAGTATTTTAAGTGTTTACATGAAAATATTCATTGTTGAGTCATTTGAATGCTTTTGATTACTTGGAGTATTTTATTTTATAAATCTCACAAAACACCCACCTTTGTGATTTTTGGGTAACTTGACAAAATGAGTATTAGTTGGAGTGTTTTGATGACTATTGCATAATTGAAGGATTATTTAGTAAAAATGCACTTTTAGTGTTTTGATGCAAATACGTATAATTTTATGTGATGGTATGTTTCAAAAATGAACGCGTGGGTCATTGGGTTTTGGGTCATTTTCGACCTTGTGAATATTTTAGAAGTTGTAAACCATTCGGTTTGAGGAAAGATGTAATTTGAGTATTATGATTGATAAACCTTAAGTATTGTCATTTTAAATGATTTATCTTACGTTTGTAAATCATTGCGCATAAATGCACTTTGATGTATACTTTGCAAAATGACGTACCTGAAACTAAGAGTGGTGTTGAGTAATTCGTGTCTACGGAGCATATTTCGCATAAACATGAGTTACATACGTTTTAATACATTATTTGGTTTTATGAGTGGTTAATTGGTTTTAGTTGAACTTATGGCTCGGTTTATTACTTTATTGAGTCTTGAGGACCTTTGTCCGATTTTAATAATGTAGTAAGGAAATTTGGGTGCGGGTTACATTTATTGTACTCCGTTTTGAGAGTACGCATTTTAAGTGTTTTTGTGTGTGTCATTCAAGTGGAGTCATGTATTTTTAGAATGTAATGCATTGGATCCATAGGCATGCAAGTCAGTCATGTGTAATAGTGAGGATTCTTGATATCCTCACTTTGGGAACTATGCCTGCACTGGCATTGTTGTTGACCCTTTTCTTTGGTGGAGAGGAACTGTTATGGGTTGTACTCCGGGGCTATGGGTTATTTTGTATCTATCTGCTTGTGCGCGAGGATTTAGACCGTATGGGTTATATGCTCATATTTTGTTGACCATCTTGGGTCACTAGCGAGTAGGCAATAAGGGACATTGAAGTCCTTGTGGTGTAACTCGACGGAGTAGGCAATAAAGGCATGTAATAGTTTGAGGTTGTGATGTCTTGATGGCCTGGTGACTAAAACCGGGACTTGAGATGTAATCCAATAACATCATAGGTGACCCCACTCACGTGTTCTCGTCGCGTTGATGGAAACGGGTCTCCCCCGTCATCGGAAGGTGTTATTTTTGGGTATTGAATTTTATTATCCATGTTTTCGGTGACGTTTATTATCTATGGACGTTTATTCAAGATTTATGGGTTGAGTATTATGCCTCATCCTTGTTTGGGATGTTTTGAGTAATTAGAGATTTATCCATGTTTTTATAATTGGGAATCAAATATTATTTCACGTTTTAAGTGAATTTTGGGTTTGAGCCCATTTTCGGAAATCGTTTCATATTAGAGTTTTCATCATGGGATTTGCGTGCGTTGGAAAATGGGTGATTTTCATTTAAAGTAAATCCTTTTGAACTCATGATTTAAATTGCATCTTTCTCGTCTTACGAGTTTTATAACCATGGTAAAAACTCTTGAACTCACTAGGCGTTAGCCTAACCTTTTTATTTGTCGGAACGTGCAACAGGTCTCGGTTGGGATATAGTTCTGGTGACACTATGAAGAGTGGAGTGCTAGATGCGTGATCGGGAAGTAAGTGACTTGATAAAGTCTTCCGCCTTTTGGGAATAGCAACTTGTTTTGGGTTAAGTAACACCCGACATTTTTAGTCTTGGTGTATCTCTTAGGTTATGATTAATGTTGAAGTTATTATGATTTAATATTGAGGTAGTTCCAAGGATGGTTTGTAGTAAGGATTTATCCTCATTTGTTTATTTAATCGAAGTTTTTTTAGTTGCTCTTTCCAATTTTGAGGGTGTTAGAAGTTGGTATCAGATCACAAGTTTGAGAGATTTAGGTGTTAATTTCGGATACCTAGACTCAAGCTAGCGTTCTCTTAAGTGATTGAGAGTGAAATTTACCATTAGGCACTTTAAGATAGGATGTTTTGAGATTGATGGAGTCACTAGAAACGAGGAATCACCTCTAGAGTAACAAGGATGATCATGTACGGTACATTCATAATTACACCTGGTCAGTGTTATGGTGAACCTACAAGTTACATGTGTATGCTTGGACTGCTTTGATGTGATGATCGTTTGGGTAGTAAAGGAGTTTCTAAGTGAGTGGTTGTTCGAAGAGGTTGACGATTTTTAGCATTTGTCGCTTGGAGAGACACTAAGTATGATGATTACATTATGTAGACCGTCTCGCTCGGAATTGTTGGTTGGATTAGAACCATAGGCTTATCGAATCGATCTTAATTCAAGGAGAAATTGTAAGGTTAATCGGTATAGCTTCAAGTTATTGCCTTAAGATATTTGAGCATCCGGACAATGATAGTGTGGGCAGAGGGATTGAAGGTGTGTGGTTTCGAGACGTTGAGTGCCGACTAAAATCATGCACAAAATTTACTTTGAAATAAATTGCATCAATTGTTTCTTGTGTTTCAAATCGTCATGTGAATTGTGTTACGAAACCTCGGAAAAACGTTTAGCACACACAAGGTTTTAAATCATGATTTTGGACATGCATGAAATTATTTTATTGCAGGTAATTGCAAACTTTGTCGGGACTTGATTTATTTTGTGGTTGTCCAACGTTATTTTCTTTTGATGCCATGCTATCCATATATTAATGTTTTTTAAAATTTTGGACAAGTAACAGCGACATATGACCTTAACATTGGATTTCCTCCACATATGTTAAGGTTTGAACGGAGAGTTACTTTCCGCTATTTTGGTGTTTGAGTTTTATTGGGAGTTTTATCCCATGCGGGTTTTCTTGCAGAGTTCTACTTTATATTGTACTACAACAAGTGGGAATTTGTGGAAATATGACATTTTAGTCATAACCTTGTTTTATGCGATTTGATTTTTGGGACGAAAACTTCGGTGCCATTTGGTTGATTTGAGGCCATTGAGCTCCATTGAGTTTTATAGAGTTTTGGTTTACGATGTTTTGTGTTGCATGGGTACAACTTTGAAATGTGCATGCTTTAATTATTATGTGTGTAGATATATGAGTTATATTGAACATTTTGTCTCATGCGGGTTTCGTTGAGAAATCTTATTTTATGCCGTAAGACAACCAAAATGGAATGATTTTTGGAATTTGGGTGTCGCATAATTTCTCTTTTGAAGATTTGTATTAGCACATTTCGTTGCACTGTGTTCAGTGTACAAATTGATTTATACGTGGCGTGCGTAATGCATATAAGAGCATCTTGATAGTTTATCTTAATGATTTGTTTTATGCACTTTCGGTTAATTGATTCTTTTATCAACATTTCACGCGAATGCATTATATTGATCTATGAGTATGCATAACTTTGTAGCCACTATTTTCGGAGCTTTAATATGCATCGTTTGTACGGTCCGAAATTTTGAAGTCGATTTAAATTCTTTTAAGTGTCAACCAAAATTACAAGCACTTACCATTTTCCTAAGTTTTGAGAAAATACATTGATGTGTGTGAGTCTTGTCAGAAGGTTTTACTCCCATTATTTACGACTAAATGAGAAATTTCGGAACTTGATTTAACGAATTTACTCTTTTGAGACGTCGCATGGACTATCTGTTACATGTTGTTTTATCTCAGGAAAACTACTAGGAGAGTGTTAAAAGTTTGCATGTATATCCTGATTTAAATTTTCTTCACAATATTTTAGCCGATATTTTCGAATGATGAAGACACGATTGTCATTTGGCTTTAAACTTGGAACCGACACAAATCATTTTATATTTTAACCAAAGTGTATATATATATAGATCGTTTTGCCATTTTCTTTGCAAAATAAATTGACACATGCGAATTTTGTGGTGGATTTTACTCCATCTCATTTTATGGTTAAAATAAAGAATTTTTGGATTCGAAGTCGTTTAAGTTTCTTTTCAAAGTTCCGTATGAATACGTTAGTTGCCCACCATTTTAATGCCGAAAATTACTTTACATTCATGACATAAATAAATCCGTACTAGGACCGTAACGATTCATTTTAAAAGTTTGATTTAACTTACTTTTGCAATTGTAGGTAGCTTGAGTAACTTTCAAATGATTTCATATGTGGGATGAGTGTGCCCATTTTTGCACAACCACTGGATAGGTGGTAATAGATTTTATACGTGCGATTAATCGTTATGAAAGCGTCCGTGTTGAACATTTCTGTAAAATTTTCGATTGGCATAATTGTTGAGTCTATAAAAAAAACCTTTAATTCATTAGGCTTAGGATGGTTAAACAACCCCGATTAAGAGTGAGGGTGTGTAGAATCTTTCGGTGACAGATTGGGTTTTCCGACGCGTGATTGTACCGTAAACCGAATGGTGTTGTTTACAAGATCAACGTATCTTCTTTTGGTAACTAAAAGGGGGATGCCCGCGGTATCTTCTGTTAGTCTTGGTGATCACCTTCCTTTTCGGCAACCTCGTTTGGGTTTGGGTTAGTTTTGCGTAAAGGGATGTGTAGGACCCATTAGGTACCGTGCGGATAACCTTGGTTTTGTGCGTATGCTTGACGAATGAAACTCGTGTATAGAGTTCTGCAGTGGTTCGAATCTTGGTGAAATGGCTAGGTGTCAACTTTTGGATTTTGAGGCCAAGAACCGTTAGTGTATTTGGAGGATTATACTCCAATTTTAAGGGATGGTGGTATCGGTTATAGTGATCGTAATAAGTTCAATTCGTGATAATTAGATTTAGTGAGATGACTTTCCTTGATAGTAAAAGAATTTGTCGATTGGATGATTGGTAATTGGACGTATTCTTAGAGTTGTATAATCGATGGGTCAGAGACGACCGTCTGTTTTGGAGTCTAATAGTGCTCGTTAGATTTAAATGTCAGTTCAACAGCGGGAACAGTTGAATTTAGGAATTTTGTTGGTTTCAATAGTGGTCAAACCTTGGATAGGTTTGAGAAAAAGTTTAAAAGCATATAGATCTAGACTGACTAGAAGTCGGGATCTGCCATTGGGCAAGTATGGATCACCTAAGGTTGGGAGACAACCGAAGTCTTATGGTTAGAAGTAGGGGTGAGCATCGGGCGGGTCGGGTCGGGCCAAAAAAGTGCCAACCTGATCGGGTTTAGGGTGGGGGATTTAGGCCCCGAAACCTGCCCATAGTGTTCCTCGGGTTTCGGGTTTCGGGTCAATTCGGGTTCGGGTTGTGCGGTTCAGGTTGGGCGGGTTGGGCCAGATCCCAGGCCCAGTTTTCAACCAAACAAAGTACCAAATTAACTTAACAACTTAACCAAATTAACCAAACAAATAAGTAATTAAGATTTAGCAAAGCATGAATGATGAAACAAGTTGAACCTTCGACTTCGAGGAGACTCGCGACAGTCGACAGAGTCACAGAGATGAGAAGTGAGAAGAACCTTCGACTTCGACCTAGTAACAGAGACGAGAATCATGGACGACACGACGTGGATGGCTTCGACGGTTAGACCCTCGACCCTAACAGAGACGACAATCGTGTTCGTTCACTTCGTCGTACTGGTCTCATGGATGGCTAGTAACAGAAGTCGAGAAATGAAACCCTAAATTGAGTAAATTCCCTAATAAGTAAATAAATATTTAAGAAAAAAAATATTTATATGTAATTCGGGTTTCGGGCGGGTTCGGCCTGAAATTTTAGCCAACCGCCCTGATCCGCTATAACCGAAATTAAATATCGGTTTCAGACCGTTCGTATTACGGGTAATCGGGTTAGGCATTTTTCGGGTTTTTTAGGGCTCGGGTCCGGCGGGTTATTCGGGGCGGTCGGGTTTTGCTCACCCCTAGTTAGAAGCTACTCTAGTTAGTTAAGCGTTCACTCGGATATAAGTGTGATGTGCCTAAGGGGACATTTCTTGTGAGTATCAGCATGAATTTTTACCGTGATAGTTCTGTCAAGTGGATCCGAGACACTCCTCTTAAACAAAGACAGTCAATTACGACGACAACATTAAAAAGGGAAGCTAGATTTCGAGGACGAAATCTCTTTTAGGGTTGGGAGGATTGTAACACCCGTAATTTCCGGACAAGTATAATTTCAAGTCAGTGTAGAAATCGATCATTCAAAAAAATAGAATAAATAGGATTTTGGATTGAATCCTATATTTTATAGTCTTGTTGGATGGAGAATTCGAATACGAACCCAACAGGCCTTTCCGGAGGAAAAACGGAGCATGAACGAAGAAGTTATGGCCAAAACAACTTTCGGTACAACCTCGGCTAAAGTGACTAGCAAAAGTGACACTTGTGTCACCCTCGCATGTCACTCTCGCCAGTTTTGTACCGAGAGCCATGGGACCATGGCAAGAGTGCCCAGCGAAAGTGACACATGTGTCACTCTCGCACGTCACTTTAGCCGACGGGCCCTAGAAGTTTTAAAGGTCGCGATTTCAGCCATTTTCTCTTTTTCATCCCATTCCTCTTTCTCTAAACTCACGCAAACCGAACTCTAACCCTGTAAATCGTTTTTGGAGCCCTTGAAGTCATAAATCTTGTGATTCAAAGCCTCTCCCTCATCTTTTAGCAAGGAATTATGGAGGAAGGTTGGAATCCTTCATCTCACTTTCATTTTGGTGAGATTTCTACACTTTCTATGGTTTTACCTAACCCTCTTCTAAAATCTTTCCATTCTTTTGTTGGTTTGAAGAATAAAGCTTATATTGGTAACCCTAGAAGTGTTTGGTTGGTGGATTCAAGAGGTGGTTGAGGTAAACTCCTCTTTTCTTCTTCTAAGAAATTAGGGTTTCGGTATTATTCGTGATTTTGATGTTTTGTGTTGGGGGGAACGATTCTAAGTGTTTAGGAAGGATTATTTACGGTTGGAAACTTGTGGATCTAGGTTTTTGGAAGATTGGGCTTGAAGATCTAAGTTTATTCAAAGGAGCTCAAGTTTGGGGGAAAATATAGATTTAGCCTAAATCTAGCAAGGTGAGTTCAAGTTGCTTTGTGAAAACGTTGTACATGCCAAAATGTTCATTTTAAAGTATTTTAATTGTTTACATTAAAATATTCATTGTTGAGTCATTTGAATGTTTTTGATTATTTGGAGTATTTTATTTTATAAATTCTTACAAAACACCCACTTTTGGGATTTTTGGGTAACTTGACAAAATGAGTATTAGTTGAAGTGTTTTGATAATTATTGCATAATTGAAGGATTATTTAGTAAAAATGCACTTTTAGTGTTTTGATAGAAATATGTATAATTTTATGTGATGGTATGTTTCAAAACATGAACGCGTGGGTCATTGGGTTTTGGGTCATTTCCGACCTTGTGAATATTTTAGAAGTTGTAAACCATTCGGTTTGAAGAAAGATGTAATTTGAGTATTATGATTGATAAACCTTAAGTATTGTTATTTTAAATGATTTATTTTACGTTTGTAAATCTTTCCGCATAAATGCACTTTGATGTATACTTTGGAAAATGACGTACCTGAGTGGTGTTGAGTAATTCGTGTCTACGGAGCATATTTCGCATAAACATGAGTTACATACGTTTTAATACATTATTTGGTTTTATGAGTGGTTAATTGGTTTTGGTTGAACTTATGGCTCGGTTTATGACTTTATTGAGTCTTGAGAACCCTTGTCCGGTTTTAATAATGT
The DNA here is from genome assembly GCA_033807775.1 of Saussurea involucrata. Taxonomy (NCBI): domain Eukaryota; kingdom Viridiplantae; phylum Streptophyta; class Magnoliopsida; order Asterales; family Asteraceae; genus Saussurea; species Saussurea involucrata. The sequence goes on along the minus strand of CM066327.1, from coordinate 89,841,098 downwards.
AGTAAGGAAATTTGGGTGTGGGTTACATTTATTGTGCTCCCTTCTAAGAGTACGTGTTTTAAGTGTTTTGTGTGTGTCATTCAAGTGGAGTCATGTATTTTTAGATTGTAATGCATTGGATCCATAGGAATGCAAGTCAGAGCATCCACACACGTCTTGCAAGGCCCCTTGTAAGATGACATGGCATGCCATGTGGCTTGCAAGGGCTTGTAAAATAACCCTCATCTTTCTAAATTAGAAAGGCCTTTTACAAAATAGATATATTAAACAAAAGCATTTTTTAATTTAATTAATTTGTTTGTTTGTTTAAACATTAATTATTAATATTATTTATATTATAATTTATTAGTTTAGAAAGCAGTTTGGTCTTGCATGTGTGTGGAAGGTGTGATTGCAAAACTGATGTGGCACTTTAGAAAGGAGTATGGTCTTGCAGGTGTGTGGATGGTCTCAGTGATGTGTAATAGTGAGGAGTCTTGATATCATCACTTTGGGAACTATGCCTGCACTGGCATTGTTGTTGACCCTTTTCTTTGGTGGAGAGGAACCGTTATAGGTTGTACTCCGGGGCTATGGGTTATTTTGTGTCTATCTCCTTGTGCGCGAGGATTTAGACCGTATGGGTTATATGCTCATATTTTGTTGGCCATCTTGGGTCACTAGCGAGTAGGAAATAAGGGACATTGAAGTCCTTGAGGTGTAACTCGTCTAGATTGGATAGGCAATATGGTCCCGTAAGTCCTTGAGGTGTAACTCGACGGAGTAGGCAATAAAGGCATGTAATGGTTTGAGGTTGTGATGTCTTGATGGCATGGGAACTAAAACCAGGACTTGAGGTGTAATCCAATAACATCATAGGTGACTCCACTCACGTGTTCTCGTCGCCTTGATGGAAACGGGTCTCCCCCGTCATCGGAAGCTGTTGTTTTTGGGTATTGAATTTTATTATCCATGTTTTCGGTGATGTTTATTATCTATGGACGTTTATTCATGATTTATGGGTTGAGTATTATGCCTCATTCGTGTTTGGGATGTTTTGAGTAATTAGAGACTTATCCATGTTTTCATAATTGGGAATCGAATATTATTTCACGTTTTAAGTGAATTTTAGGTTTGAGCCCATTTTTGGAAATCATTTCATATTAGAGTTTTCATCACGGGATTTGCATGCGTTAGAAAATGGGTGGTTTTCATTTAAAGTAAATCCTTTTGAACCCTTGATTTAAATTGCATCTTTCTCGTCTTACGAGTTTTATAACCATGGTAAAAACTCTGGAACTCACTAGGCGTTAGCCTAACCTTTTTATTTGTCGGCATGTGCAACAGGTTTCGGTTGGGATATAGTTCTAGTGACACTATGAAGAGTGGAGTGCTAGATGCGTGATGGAAAAGTAAGTGAGTTGGTGAAGTCTTCCGCGTTTTGGGAATAGCAATTTGTTTTGTGTTTACGTAACACCCGACATTTTTAGTCTTGGTGTATCGCTTAGGTTATAATTAATGTTGAAGTTATTACGATTTAATATTGAGGTAGTTCCAAGGATGGTTTGTAGTAAGGATTTTATCCTCGTTTGTCTATTTAATCGAAGTTTTTTTTAGTTGCTCTTTCCAATTTTGAAGGTGTTACAGTGCCGCTTTCAAACTAGAATGATAACTATTGTCGTAATAAAATTCCACTAAGGGTAGGTGGGCATCCCATTTGCCACCAAAATCGATCACGCACGATCTTAACATATCCTCCAACGTTTGAATTGTTCTTTCACTTTGTTCATCCGTTTGAGGATGGTATTTCGTGCTCAAGTTCACTCTTGTTCCGAATTCTTTGTGTAGTACTTTCCAAACCTTCGAAGTAAACCGACTATCGTGATATGAGACTATGGACAAGGGTACACCATGTCTAGAAACGGCCTCATCGATGTAAAACTTCACCAATTTATCCATTGGTAGGATTTCCCACATCGGTAAGAAAAGAGCGCTCTTAGTCAAATGATCGACTATCACCCAAATTGTATCATGACCCCTTAAGGTCTTAGGTAACTTAGTTACAAAGTCCATGGTGATGCGATCCTATTTCCAGTCGGGTATCTCCAATGATTGTAAGCTTCCATAAGGTCGTTGATGTTCGGCTTTCACTTGCGAGCAAGTCCCACACCGTTCCACGTAATGTGCTACATCCAACTTCATGACCGACCACCAATAATGTAGCTTCAGCACATCTTGGTGCTTCCTGGGTGAATAAAATGTTTAGACTTGTGAACGTCTTCCAAAAGTAGTTCCCGGTTGCCACCAATTTTGGGCACCCACACGCGCCCATTAAATAACTTTACTCCACGGCTATCCTTCGTCAAAAGTAGTCATTGCTTTGTCATTACTTCTTCCTTTAGGTTCTCTTCCAATAAGGCTTTGTGTTGTGCCGTCCTAATTCGTTCTATGAGACTTGACACTAACTCGATTCTTAAGAGGTTGACTCGAAGGCTCCCACTATAATCCTTTCGGCTTAAGGCATCTACTACTACATTCTCTTTACCTGGATGGTAGAGCAATTCACAATCATAATCCTTAAGTAGTTCCAACCACATCCGTTGCCTCATGTTCAATTCCTTTTGATCAAAAACTTTTATGGTCCGTATAAAGTGTACATTTCGTGTCGTAGAGGTAGTTCCGCCACAACTTCAAAGTGAACACTACCGCCGCTAACTCCAAGTCGTGTGTAGGGTAATTATTCTCGGGCTTCTTGAGTTGTCTTGATGCGTATGCAATTACCTTCCCTCTTTGCATCAATACACAAACCAAACCCATCTTTGATGCATCGCAATAGACCACGAAGTCTTCCTATCCTTCCAGAAAGGATAGGATTGGAGCTTCACATAATTTCCTTTGAAACGTATGAAATGCCTTATGTTGTGCCTCGGTCCAAATGAACTTTACGTTCTTCCGCGTCAAAGTCGTCAATGAAGAAGCAATCTTGGAAGAGTCTTGAATAAATCTCCGGTAATAACCCGCTAATCCCAAGAAACTTCGAATCTCCGATGGGCTCTTGGGAGGTTCCCAATTCATCATAGCCTTAATCTTGGAAGGATCTACCTTCACTCCATCTTGGGTAACTTCGTGTCCCAAAAATTGGACTTCTTGCAACCAAAAGTCACACTATGAAAATTTTGCATTCAGTTTCTCTTTTCTTAAGATTTCTAAAACTTCTCGAAGATGTTGTTCATGATCTGATTCGTCCTTGAAGTATACTAGAATGTCATCAATGAACACAATTACCGATTTATCAAAGAATGGTTGGCATACCCTGTTGATCCAAACCCTCAGTGATTTGATAATGACCCTCTCTTATATACTTAGTGAAAATTGTAAGTAAACAATATGTATCAGAGTTTCACTATCGCTGATAAGTACTAAGATCTTACAGTACCGCTGATAGGAACTCTCGCTCGTTAGATTAAACATTCAGCGAACACTGTTCACCATAATGCTCTGAGTCTGTTCAGTCCTTATGGTGATCGCTGATAAGTTAATTGTTTACTTATGATCTCTGAAGACAAGTTTCACGTCAACATAGGTTCTACGCTGAAGTCGAAGATCAAGCTCAAGAACCAGCGACAAGTCTCCTAATGAACTGATGCGGATCAGCGAAGACTCAGATTTGTCCACTCAACGTGAAGTATCAAGTACAGGACTTCAACTATCGCTGAACTTTATCATTCGCTGATAAACAATGGTAAAGCGCTGAATCAACGAAAAGCTGATCATGAAGTCCTCCGTACAACGTACTTTTGTCTTAACCACCCTTGCACGACTCCGTACTATATGTCAGAAAATAACCTCTTTATTGTCCGAAATCGTACAACCACTCTGATACTACATTGTTCAAACATGCGGCTACTAAGGTTGTCTACAAAGGTCAATGACATGCAACCAATCAGCTGCTACCACGTGTAAAGTGTAAACTGCAATGCATTAAATGCATGCAGTATATAAGAAGGTCTGGACAAGTCATCTTTCTTATCTTGAGATAAGTTATTATTAGTAATTTCCTTCTCTTTCTTAGTGCAAAAAACTTAGTGTTCCAACTTGTTTAGATTTAGCTTTATCCTTAATCTTGTTCCGCAACAAGCTGTAAATTGTTAATGATTTATCAATAAACAATTTAGAAAATTAAAATTTGTGTGTTTGTATTCAACCCCCCCCCCCCCTTCTACAAACTTGTATAGCCCTTCGGGACCAACAAGTGGTATCAGAGCGGATTTGTTTAATCTCATAAACAAGATCTAATCTATACTAAGATTTCTCTTCCTTGCTATTTCTGAAAATGGCTACCAACACAAACAAAAACTATATTGACAATGGTTCTCTTTCAAAACCCCCTAGATTCTCCAGAGATAATTTTAATCTATGGAAAAATAGGATGATTCTCTTCTTAGAAGTTGTAGACCCTACTATGCCTTATTATCTTGAAAACGACCCATATATTCCTGTAAGAATTGATGCTGCAGTTCCAGCCGCTGAGAATAGACCTGCTATTCTAGAAAGGCTGATTCCTAAAGAAATTCATTTGTGGACTGACGAAGATAAGAAGAAAGTGGCTATCGACACTGTTGGTTCCCGTTTTGCTTTAAACAAGATTATCAGATCTATTAGTTCGAGTTTATGTTTGATGCGGAAGCGTATTTGAAGAACTAACAAATATGTTTGATAGATTTAGAACACAATATAAATAAACAGTGAACAAGAAATAATTTCTCAAAGTTTGCTGAATATATATATATCAAGAACAGATTTAAGAACAGTGAGTATGCAAAGCTTTAAACAGATATGACTCTAAATGTGCATAAGCTATGTGTTCTTGATGTTCGATTGAAGTGTTCTTGTTTTTCTGTTGTTTGTGTGTTGTTGTGTTAAGAAGAAATCAACATGAGTCTTCCTTTTATACTACTCTTAGAAGACTATGAAGTAGGTCACTGTTCCTTTTACGGCATGAATAGTGAACTGGATGGTGTGAGCAGTTGTTTGAGCCATGCGCATTTAATGGAGCAGATGTACTTTTGGTAAATGCATTAAATGGCGCAGACGTCTATTTTGTACCATGCCCTATTGAGTCCACTCAGAGTTTGACACGTGTTGAAGTTGGACAGGGCAAGTTGTCATGCAAGTTGATGAACAGGTCTTGGAACAGTAGCAAGATATTATAAATATCTTCCTAGTCTTTAGAGGACCATAGAGGCTCTGTAATGTGTTATAGAGGTTCTGCGGTCTGGTTCCTCTGTAAAGTAGTCTTCACCGGTTTCCGAGTCTTTGGTTGTTTACTTCTGCAGAGCTTCTGTCAAGGGTGGCAGAGGTTCTGTGGCTCGGTCCTCTGTGAGAAGTCTTCTTGGTTCCTTGTCTTCTGATTATGTCCGTAGAGGCTCTGTTATTGGTAACAGAGGTTCTGCGGTCTTGGTCTTCTGAAAGCGTCCTTCTGTGGTTTCCTCGGTCTTTGATCACTCTTGATCAAACTTCCTTTGATTCTTCTGAGATGCCCGGCAGAGCTTCTGTTGCACTCAGCAGAGCTTCTGTGGAAGTTCTTCTGTACTTGGCCATTTTTCAATACTTCTAATATTTCAGAATATTGGAGCTAACAATCTCCCCCTAAGTATTGAAAAATAAAAGGTTGAATTTATGCATTTTAACCTAAGTAAAGAAGAGGTTAAACAATACCTCAGAAGATTATTTCATTCATTTTGGAATTTATGCCAGAGGTATTTACATTTGAGTACACAGAAATAAACGTTGACAGAGGTTCTTTGAAGAGACTCAGATTTTTGCATTTGGGAAGTCGTTGAACTTTCTGTAGTATTTTCCTACTTCCTTGAGTTCTTCATAGAATTTGAGGCAGAGATTTCGTAAGTCGAGTGTAGCATCAATTTCTTTGATCATCAACAGAGCAAATTCTTCGTCCATAAGCTCTGTTGCTTTATTCTCCTCTAGTATCTTTCTGTACATGTTCAGAGTATGGGTTGTGTACTTATGACAGTCCATTGTCACAAACAGTTTCAGTTGATCAGCAGGATTCTTGAATACTAACCCGTACCTTGGAGTTTTGATGATTGAATTGGGTATGGCATTGGGTGGGCAAAAATCCTCTGGTGGTCTGATACTTAGAGTAGTTATGCCCATATCGATGGCTAGTTGAATGTCGAGCATGTTGTAGATTAGGAGCTTTTCACGCATCGCCTTTCTGAGAACTCGATAAGACCTTTTGTGGCAGTCGTCATTGAAGTTGTCTTTTGTCCATTGCAGAAGGTCAGGTAAGTCATAGGGATTGAGGTTTCGGATATCAGCATCAGAGAATTGATTCTCTGATCTGTCAGACCTTTTTACTTTCCAGATGGTATACACCGTATGAGGATAGGTTCTCATTTTGGAGTATTTGCAATAGATTACCTTCTGTCATTATTCCCTTGCCTTTATCTTTTGGCTTTGAGGTTTCAGATATTGGGTTTTGGATTTGTGTGGGTGGAACCTCTGTTGATTTGACAGTTGGAGGTTCTGTGGGTTTTGGGGTTGGATGCTCTGATGTTTTGGTTGTTGCCTCTGAAGTTTTTGATACTTCGGGTTGAGAGAACTCTGTTGGTGAAGAATTTTCGGGTTTTGGAGGTGGGATGTCAAAACGCTTTGCTGATTGAAAAGCAGATACAAATTCCATTCTGCGAAGAATGAATTCTGCAGTGCGTTTTGGTCTTTTGGGTTTTCGAGCTATGGATTTTATTCTTGTTTTGCGCAGGATTGGTTGTGAGGTTGGTGTTTGTTCTTTGGGTGAGGGTGGAGTTTGTTCTGAGGATGAGGATGCAAGATTGATTACCTTAGGTTCTGTGGTTGGTGCATCCTCTGGTGAGATAGAGGTGTTTTGCCTCTGTTGTTTTCCCTTCTGGGTTTCTGTCGTAGAGGGTTCTGCAGTTTTCTCTGTAGTTTTTGCAGAAGCAGCCTCCGTTGTTTCCTTTGTTTTCTCCCCCTCAGGATGACCAGATGCTCCATCATCAGGATCATCCTGCCTTCTTTTAGCAGCAACTTCTGTTCTGCAGGTGTCTTGAGCTGCTTGCCTTGCTGCATTTTTCTTCATTGTTTCAAAGTAGATTGCGATCGAAGTTTTGAAGGCTTTGGTCGCACTTTTCTCGAACTCTGCAGCGGTTGTTTTGGCAATGTTAGTGGCAGAGGCGATGGCAACAGTAGCAAAAGTTTCTGTAGATGACTTCATTTCTTCAAGGGCTGTTTTAACCTCTGTGGATAAGGTATCCACTTTGGTATTTAATCCCGTAAGCGCATTTGAAGTTGAATCTGAAAAAATCGTGAATGAGCTTTGCAACTCATTCAATGTTTGAGTTACAGAGGTTACAAAGGCTTGGAACTCATCCTTCGTAACATGTTCCTCTTGGTTAACCTCTGGAGGAACAACTCCTTCTCCAGAGTGAGTCCCTGTTCCTGGGACACCTTCGTTCACCCTTGTTTGTACGTTGGGGGTGAAAGGATTTCCATCTGATCCTCGAGAAGAAACCTGAGTTTCAGTCTCTACAGAAGTTCTGTGAAGAACATTGTCCAAATCCACTCCAGAGGTGGGTATCGGAATATTCTTCTGTTGACTCGGAGACTTGTCTAGAGTCTCTTCGTCATGGTGCTCTCTACTTCTCTCTGAAAGAAGTTTTGGCCCTATATTGTGCGTGTCAGAGGAAACGAATTCCTCTGTAGGGTGTTCTAGTGTGATCTGGGGCGATGGATCACGAACTATAGGTGAGTCTCTCTGAGGAGACATCCTAGGAATGGATTCCCCGGCTTCTGTGGGCACAGAGGTTGAAAGAGTAACCTCTGGCGGGATGGGTTGGGTGAGGTTCGAGCTGTGCTGCTCTTTTTCAATGACACCTTCTGCAGCTAGACCTGCGGTGTCAGATGTGTGGGTTGCACTGGGAGGGGTTGAGGGATGTGTGCCTTCTGCAACTTCGGCATCTTTTTCTTTTTCATTTTGTTTTCCTCCAGACGTTTCTACCCTATCCTCTAAACCTATTTGCACCTCTTCTTCTGCAGTCTCTTGTCTTGGCAGAAGTGAATCAAGAACCTCTGTGAAGATTGGAGTTTGCAGAGGTGGTTCGATTCCTTCTGTTATTGTTTGCAGAGGAGAAGATGGTTTCGTCTTTGATTTTCTTTTCTTTGGTTTTGGTTCCCCCTCCTCTGAAGATTTTGACTTCCTTTTTCTTTTGGAAGAGGGAGGGGCAGAGGGACCTTGGATTTGTAGTGAAGATGAGGGTTCTGCAGGAGTTTGTTGGATAGCAGAAGCAGAGGCAAGTTGTTCCTCTATAGGGGTCTTGGTTTTCTTTCCCTTTTTCTTCTTCTTCTCTTTAGATCCCTCAGAAGACTTCCTCTTTGAAGAATAGAGGTCTTTCCTTATATCTCTGAAGTTCTTCTGGTTGGCCTTGTGTTTAGCCAACTTTATCTTCCATTCTTCTTCTGTAAGTTTCTCTACTACATTACCTCCTATGGGCATTCCTATACGCGGGGGTATTACAGAACTGGGTTCAGGAGTTTTGTAAACGCGTGTGTACTCACTAACTAGTTCTTCATCACTAGCATAACCTAACATTACCTTTGATAGTGGCCTGATGTGTGGGTAGCCATCCTCATGTTCTATAGGGGTGTTCTTGGACATAGGAAATTGCTTAGGTTTGGGACCGTCCATTGGCCATTTTTGGATAAGGAGTAGGGGTTCGAAAAGTACACTGAGGATTCGCTGGAACTGCAGAGGGGGTAACCAGTTGTGATCAGACATTTTGGCTTTCTGGGAGGCGATTTTGCGATCGATGGTGTTGATGATCTCTTGCATCATTATGGTGGCATAATCTAGGGGTAGATCATAGTATACACCATACATGATTGAGAGAACTTGAGGTGAGCTTTGATCGATGCTCCCGATTTTTCCCGTGAGGCAACGATTTAGGATGGAGAATAAAGTATTCCACAGAGGAGGTAGTCTTGCTCTGCGGAAATCGTTCCTCTTTTTCAACTGTTGGTTGTACCCTAACATGTGCAGAAAGTCGACAAGTTCTTCATTTGTTGGTTGGGGTGCATACTTTTTGATTCCCATGAGTCCTCTTGTTGGAAGGCCAAATTCTAATGAGAACATGGTGCGATTGAACATCAGTTCAAGGCTCTTACTTTGGTCAGGTTTAGAAATGTAGCCTCTGATCAAATCGGTGTCAGCGTCATAACGGCAAGATTGCCAAAACTGATGTAGGTAACGTACTGGTATTTGTTCAACGGTTTTGCTCAGAAGAGGGTAAAGAAAGTGGTTCTCTAGGATGTTTAGCAGGATGGCATGTTCTTTGCCAAATGCCGTAGGAGAAGGAACAAGATAACAGTTGTTCGATTTAATGGGAAGGGTTTGCTCGAAATGGTCATTTGAGAAAAATTGTTGCAGGTGGGTAGTGGGTACGAAGGATGCCTCGTCGCCGGAGTCATGTCTGTCGGCATCGGCGGCGATGTGTGGGTTGTGGGAGTGCTCAGAATGCACTGGAGAGGATGTCGGAGAGTTCGTTGGTGAAACGTGAGCAGATTTGGAACTGGAAGCCATTTGTAGGTTTGAAAGTTCTAGGTTTTCAGAAAGAAATAAGCAAGTTCGCCGGAGAAGATGAGAGAATAGTAATGTTGGGTCTAGAAAGCCCCAATTATATAGAAAGTTTTATAAAGTCCATGTAAAGTCAATGAAAGTCAAATGTTTTGTAATTAGCTTTATTAGTCTTTTGGGCTTTGGGAGTTTAATGGGAGTTAAATGGGCTTGGGCCCATGTCATGTAATTAGACACTATAAATAGGTGTCCTGGGCTTACATTGTCAGATGAGACTTTGAAGAGAATACACAGTGAGTCTTGAAAGAGTCGTATATCAATTTCTCTCTCCATTGTATTGTAAAGCATACGAATAGAGATCATTCAACAAATTGTTCTTCTTGCCTATTTTCTATTCTACATTTATGGAGTTTCTTGATTGTTGTTTAATTACGGGACTTTCAATTGGTATCAGAGCCAATCAACAAACAAATTCATTCAAGATCATGTTCGTGTTCTTGAAGATTTCTTGATCAATTCGTCAATTGATTCCGCTGCTACTAGTAATTCTTGAATTCTTAGTAATTCTTGAATTCATTATACATTTGTTCAAGAAATTCGATTTGTCTTTCTGTTGAATCGATTCAATTCAATTTTACAATCAAGTCATCCAACGAATTTCTCTCTATGCTGATTAATTTTCGAAATTAAACAGAGATCACAGGTATGTTTTCAAAATTCTTGATTGGTTTCTTGATCAAAGTGATTCTATCTGCTGCATGTTGATTACTATTCAAATTTTTTTGTTGAAAAGAAGATTTCATTAATTCATGTACTCTAACTGTTTGATGAAATGCATGTGACAGATTTGATCAATTCTTGCATGTTCTAGATCTGTGCTGATTCTCATTTTTTTCATAATTCATAGTTGATATTTGAATTTGTCATTTCATCATGCCTGAGATTGTTGAAGTTTTTGTGAGACCTGCAAGTTCTATAACCAGTTCAGACAATTTACAAAAATTAAGTCCTGTAAAAGCAAAAGAAACAATTTCTAAACCAAAAACTGAGATTGTTCATTTTGAAAGCAAGATTGCTAATCTTGAAGCCAAATTTGAGGAAAGTGCAAAAGTTGTTGTAAATTTGCAAAAAGATAAATTCGATCTTCTAAAAGATTTCGAAAAGGCTCAAGAGAACACAAAGTTGTTAGAAAAAGAGAATGTTGATTTGAAAGAGAAAATCAATTTTGAAAGAAAGATGTTGACAGATTCTAAAAATAGAATCAAATCATGTGAAATGAAAAATTGTCAACTCTTGAAACAAATCTATGATTTTGAACAAGTTGTTATACTTGAAAGAGAGAAATTTGAGAAAGAGAGAAGAGACTTTCAAACTGAGAGGAAAGGTTTTGAAACAAAGTCTGTTGAATTATCTCTGAAAAATTCTGATTTGGAGAAAATTCTTGCAAAAGAAAGAAAAGAGTTTGAATGCAAGAAAAATGTTTTTCAAAAAGAAAAGAATGGTTTTGAGAAAAAGAAAACAGGAATGTTAAATGAGTTTTCTGTAAAAATAAATGAGTTGGAGAAAGAGTTAGAAGATGGAAGGAAAGAGACTGAAAAGAAGAAGGTAAATGGCTTTAAAGAAAAATGCTTAAAAGATGAGTTTGAGAAGGAAAAGAAAGTTTTTCATTTGGAGATAAGGAGACTTATTAAGAAATTATCTGATTTATCAACTAAAATCATGATAGAGAGGAAGTCCAAATCTGATTTGCAGTCAAGGTTTGATTTGTATGTTAAAAAGTTTAAAGAATTTGAAACGAAAGTTGTTGACAAATCAAATCATAGTTCAAAAGATCAGATTCGTTCTTCTAATCTGTTTTATAATTCTCCTATTGATAAATCTTATAATTGTTCTTTTAAAAAGATAAAAATGGAATGGAGAGTTAAAGGAACTACTTCCAAGAAAGAAGTGCGAAAATCAAAGGTTCCTAATTCAAATGTCAAGAAGAACAATACATTTCAAAGAAAATCTTTTGTTAAACCTGATGTGATTTATTCTGTAAATCAATTAGTCAGAATTGCACAAAAGAAACTTTGTTGTTCATATTGTGGGACTAATGATTTTGTGAACAAGAATTTTATTCAGCACTGGTATGGTTCTTATAGAATATCTGCATATGCCACTACACCTAACAAATCTGGACCCAAGTTCATATGGGTACCAAAGACAACTTAATCTGTTTTGCAGGTTATTCATGTGTAAAGCTGAATGATCATACTGACACATGACTAAAAACAGATGATGTGCTTAAATTGAAAATTTTGACTTTTGGATACTTCAGTTCAAAACTCGGTCTGAATGTGATTATGGATTTCGGATTCATACAGATCAATTTGTTGACTTTGAAGAATTTTTTTTACGAAAAAGTTCTGTTTACTATGGGGTTATCGAACTCATAGTTGTGGATATTTTTGGTAGAAAAAATTTCCAGAGAATGTGTTCAGAATCATATTTTGAGCAACCCTGCAAATTTTGGTTGAAAAATTCTGATTTTTGAGCAAGTTATGGTGATTTGAAGTTCAGAATGTTCAAAAATCACAAAATCCAAACATTTTTCTAAGGAATTTTCTATGGATAGTTTTATCAGAATTCTGACTCTCTTACTCAGAAGTTCTGACTCTACTACTCAGAATTCTGACTCAACTAATCAGAATTCTGACTCTGATACTTAGAATTTTGAACAAGTTACTCAGACTTCTGACTCTACTACTCAGAATTCTGACTCAACTAATCAGAATTCTGACTCTGATACTTAGAATTTTGAACAAGTTACTCAGAAGTTCTGACTCTATTACTCAGAATTCTGACTCAACTAATCAGAATTCTGACTCCGATACTTAGAATTTTGAACAAGTTACTCAGAATTCTGACTTTTCAACTCAGAATTCTGACTCAACTACTCAGAATTTGGATTTTTGATATCTAATGAGGAATCATCGTAGATGATTACCAAAATCTCTTGATTTTGCAGGATTATCTTGATTTGAGAGGGAATATTGTCTCAAAATTTGATCTGATTGTTTCAAGATAAAGTTCAAAACCCGTGCTTCAACGTTTTAGGTTTTGAACATATCAGTTCAAAACCCGTACTTAAATGACTATGGCTTCTGAATAATTCCCGTACTTCAGAGACTAAGACTTCTAAACAAATCAGTTTAGAACTCATACTTCTCAGGTGATATCCTTAACTGTCATATATTTCTGTTTCAAGGAACAAGTGGTGAAAGGTAACATTGCATTATGTTTTATTTCTATTGCTTTGAATGTTTGAATCTTAACAAATTTAATTCAATGATATGAATTTTTTTTATTTTTCATTCAATGAATAAAATGTGTGTCAAGGGTGATTTTACAAGTATTTTTGTATTATCTGAGCTATATTTGTTTCAACTTTCACTTCTGAAATAAATCGAAAGGTTAGCAAAACATGAATGAAATTATGCTAAATGCTCAATGTTATGAAATCTATACTTATATAGAATATAATGCTCAAAAAGCCTAAATGTCAGAATGATGGATGGAAACGAAAATATGGGAGAAGTACTACGTTTTAGAACCAAGTGATTGAGATGAAATAAATATATATAAAATCATTTAGTTTGAAAGTTTGTACCTGTGGCCTTTCTGGTTTGGGAGAGTAAGTCCTAAGGGGTGCTCGACACCTAGTCCCTAAGATCAACTGGTCTGGGATCGGCTGACCCAAATCCTGCAATAGAACCAGATAGAAAGCCATGTTCTACTGGTACAAATGGGTTTAAGATATATCGATGTGGCCTTTCTGGTTTGGGAAATTAAGTTCCAAGGGGTACTTGTCACCTAGCACCTAAGACCAACTGGTCTGGGATATGCTGACCTAAATCCTGCTATAGAACCAGATAGAAAGTCATGTTTAACGATGTATCTTATTCTTACTAAACTTTTTGATTAAAAGATGCCAATGTGCACAAAATTAAAAGATGTCAATGAGCACAAAAGAAAAGATGCCAATGAGCACACATCTCGTGAATCTTGGGGAAAATACAAAGTCGCGATAAACCTGTAAATTTGTGAAAATCCTGATTTTGGACAAATAGTGTGAGTAGAGCAAAGTATTCTTATATGTTTTAGAATTGCATATGCTTGAAGCTAATCATATTTCGCATGCTAAACACACCAAATAGATTTAATAAAGAGATTGAAACTGAACATTTTTAACTTGATATGCAATGATGACTTGTATTTGAATCCAAACACATACATTTGATTTCATTTGATTGAAAAATTTGTTAAATTTCATTAAGTTGGATTTCTTTTGTAAAGTTTTCAAATGATCAAATGTTAGTAGTTATCAAGTATATGAATCTTATTTCGAAATGAATAATTTTAATGAAATATATGCATACTTTCAGGGGGAGAAAACAAATTGCTCCAGCATTCTTATTTTGAGGGGGAGCAAGGTTATTCATTAAGGAGGAGATTGTTAGTGATACTCAGAAACGCGACTGAAATTGAAGAAGTTTTTCAATGATCATGATGATCTCAAATCATAAATGAGAGGGGGAGAATGTTCATTCAATGTACAATCATTGTCATTTTGATAATCATGGTTATGATAATCAAAAGGGGGAGAAGAAAATAGAAAATGATTTGTACAGAATCAACAAAAGAGAGAAATGTTATTTTTAAGGGGGAGAAGAGGAAAAGGAAACTGATCCAGTTTATTCAGAATTCTGATCAAGTGCAATCAGTTTTGAATGACTCCTCAGAAGTTTAAGTAAGGGAACTCAGAAGTCAGATTGTGGAATGTCAAAAGTTAATCAGAAATCAATGTTCAAATGATGGTTCAGAACTAAGTCTTTGAAGCTTTATCAGAACTTTGACCCCAATAGTCAGAACTTTATCGTGTGGAATCAGAATTTCAGAGTTAGAATTTTTTCAGAAGTTCTTCATGTTCAGAATTCTGATTGACTTACTCAGAATTCTGATTGGTCTACTCAGAACTTTTACTTAGTTTATTTCGGAGTAAAGGTGCAATTTCAGAAATGTTTAACAGCTTTGCGCACCTGTCGTATTTTACTCAGAACTCCCTCCTCGAATCTCCAAATTTGACGATTTCAGATGCGCTGGATTCCTAAGACACAGATGAACATTTTTCATATTTTGAGTTTGTTCTGAATCGATGTGCTTATTGGTCAGATTCTGTGTCAAAGTCAGTGTATAGCTGCTGGACCGAAGCAATGTTTTTCACGATATTTCTCCCAACTTTCAGAAAGGTGTTCTATCTTCTATTTTTGTGGATCCAAGCTGAGTTATTGAAGTGTATTAAGACACGCCCTCCTATGATCTTAATGGATTAAGCTCTTGAGCTTAATGATCATACAACTCGAAATTCAAGGACGAATTCTTTATTATAAACTGAGGTTGTTTCAGTCGAGCTTATTGCACATTGGATTCGATTTTAAAGTTGTAATTTGTGAAGAAGAAGAGCAAAATCTGAGGGGGAGCTTGGATAGACTTGCAAGGCGTGAAGATATGCAACACTAAAGTTTTCAAAGAAATCAAGGGGGAGATCATTTGAAGATGTTTTCTTTATAAAACTTTAGGGGGAGATTGTTGGGTCTAGAAAGCCCCAATTATATAGAAGGTTTTATAAAGTCCATGTAAAGTCAATGAAAGTCAAATGTTTTGTAATTAGCTTTATTAGTCTTTTGGGCTTTGGGAGTTTAATGGGAGTTAAATGGGCTTGGGCCCATGTCATGTAATTAGACACTATAAATAGGTGTCCTGGGCTTACATTGTCAGATGAGACTTTGAAGAGAATACACAGTGAGTCTTGAAAGAGTCGTATATCAATTTCTCTCTCCATTGTATTGTAAAGCATACGAATAGAGATCATTCAACAAATTGTTCTTCTTGCCTATTTTCTATTCTACATTTATGGAGTTTCTTGATTGTTGTTTAATTACGGGACTTTCAAGTAAAGTTTTGAAAGTGATTTTAACTTGGGTTTTATACTGTGGTAACGGACAGAATTCGGAACGGTGAAAATGTGAGAAAGTTAATAAAATTTGAGGTCCACACTTGAGTTCATTCGGCGTGGTGCAAGTTTCTAGGACGACGTGATATGTACGTCAATGAAAACTCGACACGTCATCAATGTCAGTGACGACGAGACGTCGTGGGCGGCCACATTAAATGAAAAACGCGTGGGTTTTAAATTTTCACCACAGAAAAGTTACCGTTACAGATACAGAAATTCCCAAGTGGAAATCTTTACAGAGGCTCTGTGGGTACAGAAGCTCTGTGATTATGAAAAACGTTTATCTCTGTAGATTGTATCTTTAATGAAAATCGTTAAAAAAACACGGAGAGGATCAATAAATTTTAGTAGAGAGAAATTATCCTACAGAGGTTTTTGGACCTCTGCCAGAGCCAACAGAGGCTCTGTGACATGAAATTTCTAATAACTAATAATTTATAAACATTTTTAATCATCCAAGTTTTTGATCAGTTTTAACAATGTATTTAGGACCTATTTGAAAGTTGGTGTCCTAGAAAATTGTAAATCTCAAAGATTTTGTGCAGCAGAAGTTATTTGAATGATTTGAGTGATCTACAGAGGTTCTTTGGTTGAAAGAACTCTGTGGCTTATGACTTCTGTGGCATTGTGTGAGTGCGAGATACCAACCTATTTTTCTTCTTGATCGACGAATGTGATCTCTTCTGTCGTATTCTTAGCTTCCCCTTGACTTATAAATCTCTGTAGATTCAGCAAGGTCTCCTTTTTCGCTCCCCCTTGATCTAACAACCTTTGTAGGATTGATTTCTGTGGTTTGAAACCTGCCTATCCATCTCTTGTAGCTTGTACTTTTACCAAAATCGTTTGAAAAACATTGGAGAGGATCGATAAATCTTTAGTAGAGAGAAATTTTCCTACAGAGGTTTTTGGACCTTTGCCAGAGCCAGCAGAGGCTCTGTTACAGGAAATTTCTAATAACTAATAATTCATAAAACTTCTTGATCATCCAAAGTTTTTATGTTTTTAAACATTGTTTTTAGGACATATTTAGAAATTTTTGTCCTGGAAAACTGTTTTGGAAAAAGATTTTGTGCGATACATACCTTTTAGAGTGTCTAGTTTGGACGACAGAGACTCTTGTTGATCATAATCCTCCTTTGGCTCCCCCTTGAATGATCAACCTCTGCAGATCAATTTGAGGTCTCCTTCTGCTCCCCCTTGACCTATGCTTGAATCAATAGAGATAAATAATGCACAGAACATAGGTCAACCTCATCAGAGGTTCTGTGGAGATTGTCATAGGCTCTGAGCAATTCCACAGAGGTTCTGTGAAGTATAGAACCTTTGAAGGATGAGTCATAAACAAAGTGTTTAAGAGTCATTGTGAACTTTGAAGCCTGAGTCCTTAATAGAAGTATTAAGGAGTCCATTGTTTGCTGAAGAGTGAGTCCTGATCTGTAATGGTCTAAAGTCATTTTCTGATGAAGCTCGAGTCTTAAACTGATTTGTTTAAGAGTCTATTTCACTAAAGTGCGAGTCCTAAACTGATGTGTTTAGGAGTCCTTTCTCTACTGAAGAGCGAGTCCTGATCTGTAATGATCAGAAGTCCTTGTACCTGCAAGACAGATCAAAGAACTTTTGGTACCCATATCCAAATGGGTCCTTTTTTGTTAGGATTTGGAGCTGTCTTTAGGTCCTCTGGTTTGCCAACTTTCTTTCTATGACCTTTCTCATTTTGGGTCTTTGGATTTTTCTTTTGAAATGACCTATTTTGTACACAGAAAGATTTAGAGAAAAGGTTTCTTAATTGAAGCAGAAGATCAAAGCATTTATATGAATGAAAAGATGAAGGCTTTGTAGAAACAAATGGCTTTGGAGCATTTTTGTCAGGAATAGAGTTTTTGACTTTCCAAACCATTTTCATCTTTTTGTAAACAGGATTATTTGAATTTTTAGCACAAGAGTTTGCTAAGACAAGGTTCTTAAGCCTTTTAGCTAAAACATCTTTTTCTTTAAGGTTTAAATCAAATTTTCTTAGAAGATCTGATTTATACCTCTTCTCCAACATAATCTTGTTTGACAAATCGGATAGTCTCTTTGTTAAATTTGACATTTCAGCTTTAAAGACCTTTCTTTCCTTCTCAAACTTGTCTTTCAAACACTTTGTTTGAAATCCTTCTCTCTTTATCTTTTCAGACTCTTTTCTTTCAAAATCATGCTCTTTCCTCTCTTTTTCAAGAGATTTCTGTAATTTTGATATTTTGAAAGAAAGTTCCATATTCTTTGTCTCAAGAAGAGTTTTCTCTTTTCCAAACTTTTCATTTTCACTGATTATAAGTTTTTCAAAGTTGGAAATCAGTTTAGAAAAGTTTAGACACTTAAGCTCAAGGCTTTTCTTCTCTTCTTTAAAAACAGTCTTAACTTCCTCAAACTTCTCTTTCTCCTTTTTACCAAGGTCTTCTGACTCAGATAGTTTCCTTTTCAGTTCAAGATTTTCACAGTTTAGGAGTTTACCTGATTCTTCAAGCTTGGCAATGTTGTCTGAGTCAATAAGAATACTCTTGTTTCTTTCCTCTAATTCTTTCTCAAGAGTAGGAATTATTTTCTTAAAATTTGTGCTGAGTTTGAAATAATAATGAAAATCAGCATCAGCACTAAATTTTAGTCTTGACATATTGAATGAAGTTTTTAACGAAGGAAACAGTTTCTAGGATGTTACCAGATCGAATAAATCGAAAATGGCAGTAAAACAGAATCTGTTTGAAGGAATGAAGAATAGGTTAAGAACAGACAATTTCTATCAAGAATCTTGTCTAAACGAGGATCACTTGATATTGAAAACCAAGCTTCGCTCTGATACCAATTGTTGGTTCCCGTTTTGCTTTAAACAAGATTATCAGGTCTATTAGTTCGAGTTTATGTTTGATGCGGAAGCGTATTTGAAGAACTAACAGATATGTTTGATAGATTTAGAACACAATATAAATAAACAGTGAACAGGAAATAATATCTCAAAGTTTACTGAATATATATATATCAAGAATAGATTTAAGAACAGTGAGTATGCAAAGCTTTAAACAGATATGACTCTAAATGTGCATAAGCTATGTGTTCTTGATGTTCGATTGAAGTGTTCTTGTTTTTCTGTTGTTTGTGTGTTGTTGTGTTAAGAAGAACTCAACATGAGTCTTCCTTTTATACTACTCTTAGAAGACTATGAAGTAGGTCACTGTTCCTTTTACGGCATGAATAGTGAACTGGATGGTGTGAGCAGTTGTTTGAGCCATGCGCATTTAATGGAGCAGATGTACTTTTGGTAAATGCATTAAATGGCGCAGACGTCTATTTTGTACCATGCCCTATTGAGTCCACTCAGAGTTTGACACGTGTTGAAGTTGGACAGGGCAAGTTGTCATGCAAGTTGATGAACAGGTCTTAGAACAGTAGCAAGATATTATAAATATCTTCCTAGTCTTTAGAGGACCATAGAGGCTCTGTAATGTGTTACAGAGGTTCTGCGGTCTGGTTCCTCTGTAAAGTAGTCTTCACCGGTTTCCGAGTCTTTGGTTGTTTACTTCTGCAGAGCTTCTGTCAAGGGTGGCAGAGGTTCTGTGGCTCGGTCCTCTGTGAGAAGTCTTCTTGGTTCCTTGTCTTCTGATGTTGTCCGTAGAGGCTCTGTTATTGGTAACAGAGGTTCTGCGGTCTTGGTCTTCTGAAAGCGTCCTTCTGTGGTTTCCTCGGTCTTTGATCACTCTTGATCAAACTTCCTTTGATTCTTCTGAGATGCCCGACAGAGCTTCTGTTGCACTCAGCAGAGCTTCTGTGGAAGTTCTTCTGTACTTGGCCATTTTTCAATACTTCTAATATTTCAGAATATTGGAGCTAACAGACACCAAAGACAGATCCATACTCTTCATGGCTCTTCCTGACGAATTCTACCATTCCATGTGGGACACAATATGTGTTCAGTATGAAGGTACTTCTGAAGTCCAGGACTCTCGAAAGATCAACCTGGTAAGACAGTACGAAAGCTTCATTTGTGGTAAGAATGAAACTCTCTCTGAAGTACACCAATGTTTTAACTGTTTAATAATAGATCTGAAAATTGTTGGTAAGGAATATTCTAACTTTGAAGTGCTGACAAAGTTTTTAGAATGTTTACCTGAAAGCTGGGACAGTTATTCTATGTGTCTCAAGCTGTCAAAGGATCTAAAATCAATGACCCTTTCTACCTTATATGGCACGATGCTGAATCATGAGCAATCGAGTTATCTTAAGAAGAATCTTGTAAAAGATTCCAAAAGCACCCATGTTGCTTTAATCTCAGAGGAACCTTCCACTCAGCGACCCTCGGTCACTATCACTGAGTTGGAAAGTAACTCTGAAAGGTCATCAGATTCTGACTCTTCAGATGATGATGAATCTTTGGCTCTCCTCACTAAAAAGTTCAGGAGATTCGCCAAAAAGAAAATGTTCAGAAAGAATAAACCTCTTTCCATTACTGACAAGCCAAGATCATCAGCTCCTGTTGATAAGGCTACTGCTACTTGTTTTAACTGCGAAAAGATAGGACATTTCGCTAACGAGTGCAGGTCTAAGAAAGTTTCGAGAAACTCAGCGTTTCCCAAGAAATCCTTTATTCCCAGGAATAAAGATGACAAATACGCCAAGCTGAAAGAAAAGTATGCGAAGCTGAAAAGCTTTAAGAAGAAAAGCAAAGGCAAAGGCAAAGGCCTGATGGCTAACTATGATTGGGCTGCCTCTGATGAAGAAGAATCATCATCTGACTCTGAAGATGATGAAGCCAATCTTTGTCTTATGGCCAAGATTGAAGATGAGGAAGAAAGTTCAGACATTCCCTCTACTTCAACCTTTGTAACTCAGGTATCACCTTCCTTCTTTACCAATATTTCAAATATTGATGAAGCTGATAATCTTCGAAAGATCGATCTCTTGAATAGAAGTTTATATGAAGCCATGAATGGCAAAACTGTAGTTGAAAATCAAAACCTTGATCTCGCTGAACAGCTTAAAAACTGTCACCTTCAAATAGAAAAGCTTTCTAAAATTGACGAAGATTTTAAAGATCAATTGCACTTAAATCAGCTAGTCAAAATCGAGCACGAAGAAGCTATTGTTGAAGGATGGTGTAATTCTTTAACAAAGATCACTGAGATAATAAAGTCTCAGATTCCCCTGAGTGATAAACATGGTCTTGGTTACAAAGCTGATCTTCTAGAACCAACCACTGATCGTTCCATGCTCTTATTTGGAACTTTCGTATCCTCAGTCGCTGATACTTCATCCTCTCAGTGTTCCTCTTCTAGACCGCCTATCCCTGAGGAAATTTCCACCTCTTCAAAAGGTAAAGAGAGAATGGTTTATCCAAAACCTACCTCTGTCTTTAAAGATAAGGGTAAAGGAATTGCTTTTAACCAAAATCCTCAGAAGGGTACCTCTGTACCAAAGCTGAATGCTTCTAAAGCTTTAGTGATTCATCCCTCTGGATCAAGGAATCAGATCTCTGGATCTACTCAGCGTGGATCTATTCAGCGATCTACTCCTAGACTCAGAGTGGATGTCCTTGGTAAGAAATCCGAAGAACTAAATGTTCCTCCCATTTCAAAAGCCAATAACTTACTCGGTGCTGGTACTTCTAATTCATAATCTAAAGCTCAGCATTCAAATGGTCCTAGAACTACTTTTAGTTATAGGAAATGTTATCACTGTGGACTTACTGATCATATTGCTAGTAAGTGCCCCACAACCACCAAAGCTGAAAAGATAGCTAAGGTGAAGATCATTGCCCCCAAGGCAAAGAAGACCACTGAGGTTAAGAAATTAACCAAAGTGAAGACTGACAAAGCTGAATCTTCAAATGCTGCGAAGATTGTTGAACCTTCCGTTCCAACTACTTCCACTGACAAACGTGTACACATGGTTAAGTGGGTACCCAAGAAAAACTAATCTTTCTTTGTAATGCAGGTTAAGAAGGGTATCTGGTATCTCGATAGCGGATGCTCTAGACACATGACTGAAAAGAAAAGCCTGCTCGCTGAATACAAGGAAGAGAAGGGTCCCTCTGTGACTTTCGGTGGAAATGGAAAAGGACATACCAGAGGGTTTGGTGTACTCTCTAATGGTACAACAACCTTCAGAAGAGTCGCATATGTTGAAGGGCTGAAGCATAATCTTTTAAGCATTAGTCAGCTTTGCGACAAGGATAACAAAGTAATCTTTACTAAGGAATCCTGCTTTGTCACTAACAAAAAGGAGAAGATAGCTCTCAGTGGTTATCGTTTGGAAAATGTTTATGTAATAAACATGGACTCAACAACCACTGAGAACTCATGTTTCTTCACAAAAGCCTCATCTGATGTCAACTGGCTATGGCATAATAGGCTCTCTCATCTGAATTTCAAGACACTGAACACTCTTTCTTCAAAAGAGTTAGTCACTGGTCTACCTCAGCACTCATACGCCAAAGAGTCTTTATATTCAGCGTGTGAGAAAGGGAAGCAGACCAAAGCAAGCTTTAAGTCAAAGCAAGTCTCCTCAGTGTCATCTCCTCTACAACTTCTCCATATGGATTTGTTTGGCCCTGTTAACAAACAATCCATCGCTGGAAAGAAATATACAGTGGTCATAGTTGTTGAATTCTCTCGTTATACATGGGTTATGTTTCTCCGTTCCAAGAGTGACACCCCTGAAGAACTCATCACCTTTGTTCGGAATATGGAAACCCTGAACAACTTGACCGTTCGCCCAATAAGGAGTGATCATGGGACTGAATTCAAAAACAGTTCTCTTGATTCCTTCTTTGAAAGTAAGGGTATTTCTCACAACTTTTCTTTAGTGAGAACACCACAACAAAATGGAGTCGCTGAAAGAAGAAATAGAACAATTATTGAAGTTGCACGTTCAATGCTCAGCGATTCTCACCTGCCTACTCAGTTTTGGGCAGAAGCTGTCAACACTGCTTGTTTTACGCAAAACAGGTCACCAATAGTCAAAAGATTCAATAAAACAGCCTATGAGATTTTTCATGGGAGAAAGCCTTCAATCACCTTTCTTCACATCTTTGGATGTCAGTGTTTCATACTGAATAACAGAGATGCCCTTGGAAAGTTTGATCCTAAGGCTGATGATGGAATCTTTCTTGGATATTATTCAATCTCCAAAGCCTTCAGAGTCTTCAATCGTAGAAGACAAACTGTAGAAGAAACTATTCACGTCACGTTTGACGAATCCCGTTCAGCGAACTCTAAACCGTCTGCTGATACTGAAGAACTGAATCAATGGATGTTTTCTCATCTTGGTGATTCAGAATATATTCCCACTCCTCATACTCATACAGTTGAAGATGATAGTCATATCATTCCAAATATGCATAATAGTGAAGCTGAAACGTCATGGGTCTCAGCTGTTCCTTTAAACACTATACATGCTTCTGAACCAAATGTCTCAGACATTCCATCTACTTATCAGCAATCAGTGAATATAATGACAACTGCACCCATTCCTCTCTTGGCTGGTACTCCAGAAGCTGCTAAAGCCTCATCTTCAGCTCCTCCAGTTCAGTTTGAGTCAGCGTCTCACGCTCCGGCTCAGCAATGGACTATAAATCACCCAATTGATCAAATTCTTGGTGATCCAAATGCTGGTGTTCAGACTCGACGAAGTGCAGGTAATATTTGTTTATTTGTTAACTTTATTTCTCTGATTGAACCAAAGAAGATAGATGATGCCCTCAAAGACCCAAACTGGGTCAGCGCCATGCAAGAAGAGCTGACTGAATTCGAAAGAAACAAAGTTTGGAAACTTGTTCGAAGACCAACTGATAAGACAGTGATAGGCACTAAATGGGTCTATCGAAACAAGTTGGACGAACATGGAACTGTAACCCGCAACAAGGCTCATCTTGTTGCTCAGGGATACAGACAAGAGGAAGACATAGATTACGACGAAACATTTGCTCCAGTAGCAAGACTAGAATCTATTCGTCTATTCTTAGCATACGCTGTACATAAAGACTTCAAAGTATATCAGATGGATGTTAAGTCAGCGTTTCTAAATGGAAAGCTGAATGAAGAAGTCTATGTGGAACAACCTCCAGGATTCTCAGATCCTAAGCATCCAGGTTATGTTTATAAACTGGACAAGGCACTTTATGGCTTAAAACAAGCTCCACGTGCATGGTATGACTATTGGTCCCGAAGGGCTATACAAGTTTGTAGAAGGGGGGGTTGAATACAAACACACAGATTTTACTTTCTAAATTGTTTATTGATAAATCATTAACAATTTACAGCTTGTTGCGGAAACAAGATTAAGGATAAACCTAAATCTAAACAAGTTGGAACACTAAGTTTCTTGTACTAAGAAAGAGAAGGAAATTACTAATAATAACCTATCTCAAGATAAGAAGGATGAACTTGTCCAGAGTTAGCAAGTTACTTCAAAATGAAGTGAGTTCTTCTTCTTATATACTGCATGCATTTAATACATTGCAGTTTACACTTTACATGTGGCAGTAGCTGATTGGTTGCATGTCATTGACCTTTGTTGACAACCTTAGTAGCCGCATGTTGAACAGTGTAGTATCAGAGTGGTTCTACGAATTCAGACAATAAGGTGGTTCTTTTTCTGACATATCGTACGGAGTCGTGCAAGGGTGGTTAAGACAAAAGTACTTTGTACAGAGGACTTCATGATCAGCTTTTCGTTGATTCAGCGATCTATCATTCTTTATCAGCGAATAATAGAGTTCAGCGATAGCTGAAGTCTTGTACTTGATACTTCATGTTGATTGGACAAATCTGAGTCTTTGCTGATCCGCATCAGTTCATTAGGAGACTTGTCGCTGGTTCTTGAGCTTGATCTTCGACTTCAACGTAGAACCTATGTTGACGTGAAACTTGTCTTCAGAGATCATAAGTAAAAAACTAACTTATCAGCGATCACCATAAGTACTGAACAGACTCAGAGTATTATGGTGAACAGTTTCGCTGAATGTTTAATCTAAACAACAAGAGTTCCTATCAGCGGTACTGTAAGATCCTAGTACTTATCAGCGATAGTGAAACTCTGATACATATTGTTTACTTACAATTTTCACTAAGTATATAAGAGAGGGTCATTATCAAATTACTGAGGGTTTGGATCAACAATCTCCACCTATTTGATTATGACATAGCAACAGAGAAAATTGCTATTTAATGAAAACACAAGGATAAAAAGAACTCATAAAATATTTGTCCCTTTTACTGTTTTCTGGGATCTTTTCTATACTGATGGAGTAAAGTACGTTCGCTGAAATTTTTCTTTAAACTTTGTAAAGAATACAGAGGGAAGTGGTAAAATTACAAGTACAGCGAATAAAATTACAAGTACAAAAGATGTAGACAGACAAGGATAGAAAGAATTACAAGGCGATCCTATCCGTCAAAAGGTTCTTCCTTGATGAGTAGTTCATCGAGGGTCTTTGATTTGGGAATCATCCAGTCAGGGACATCTACTCCTTGATTCTTTTTCTTCAGAGCTTCTTCAAAAATCAAGGGCTTCAGGTGTCTAGCTTTGATGTCGCGTCTGACTTCACACCAGTGTATGAGATCTCTGAGTTGTTCGATGGGAGCGATGTGGAGCTCAGAGACACGTTGAAAGTGATGATTTCCATAGTAGTCTAAAAAGAATATACCATAGGGATCACTTACAACTGTGCCAGGAATGAAAGTTTCTCCAGGTGGTAGGGAGGTGTCAAGCGCTGAGAGATCAGCATCAGGGCCAAGAACTTCAGCACGAGAGAAACCAATACCTGTTTCATTTCGTATAATAGGACCTGAGTCTGAGACTTTCTTTCCCTTAGCAGAGACTTTTCTTTGTTGAGGAGGAAGAAGAGTAGAAGGAGGAATATCCACAGCAGAAGAAACCATGTCGATCTGCTTGTTTAAGATCTTCTCGACATGGCTTTTAAACTTTGAGCGCAATCCCTGAATGGCTAATTTCATTTCTAACCATTCAGAGAGACCAAACTTTTCTAATGTTGTAGCATAGAAGGTTTGCTTGGTTTTGTCTTCTCTGTAGACATCGACTTCAACAACAGGAACGTCTGCATACAATCTTCCTCTGATGTTTACTTTGATGATTTTGGATGGTCTAGATCGATAGGTCATCATTTGTTTAGCCCAATCCAAAGTCGTATCAGAAACCTTAGTCTTCTCTATAACGATCTTTTGAGCATCATCCCATAGCTGACGTTGAACATCAATGGGAACTCTTTTCAGCTTGGGGTCTTTTATTGATCGTTTAGTAAGCTGGATGTCGTATTCTCTGTCTTTTTCTTCAGCTTCCCTTCTTTCAGCGATCAGGCGTTCAGCTCTGAGGTGTTCCTTGTATTCCTTTTGGGAAACTCTAAACTTTGGAGGAACGGAAGGAAGTTGATCACGCTTCAGAATAAATCGCTGATCTTCGAGTCTCTTGATCATTTCATCTCTCTTTTCTTGATCCTCTTCACTTAGCTTTTGAGGAGCCAAGGAAGGTCTGTTTTTGTGAGAGAGCATCTGTTCTTCAGGTTCATCAGTCTCAGAGATCAAATCTAAGACCGGGATTATTTCTTCAGCGTTGGGAGCTGGGATTATTGTTGAAGTCGCAGTTGTAGGAACTTCAGCGATATCCTCAAACAGGGGAGAGGACTTGCTGAAACACAGCGATCTTACAGGTAATAACATGGGTAGAACAGAGATAGAGAAAGAGTGGGATAAAGTGTATGGAGGTTTGGAGAGAGTAGAACTGATAAAGTGTATAGAGGAGGGATGTGGAGTAAGGAAGAGGTTAATGTACCTTACAAACCGGCTTTTTAAGCAAGATCATCAGATTTTCATTTTCAGCGACACTTTTTCCTTTGCATTTGTCAGCTTCAGATGCTGATGGCTTTGTCTTTGTCCGCTCCCCTGTAGGTTCATTTATCAGAATACCTTTAAGAGCTTTAGATCTCTGAGCAGGCTTTACGATAAAAGAGTCATCATCATCATCATCTTCATCATCATCATTCTTTGGAGAAGAGGATGGTTCATCATCAGATAAGTCGATGGCTTCTTCATCTTCAGCTTCATACTCAGTTTCTTCAGCTTCTTCTTCGAGTTGCTCCCCCTCAGATACAGAGGTAAGCTTTTCGGTTCCCTCAGGGTGTTCATCTTCCTGAGGTCCAGTGGTTGCTTCAATTGTCTTCTCACCCTCTTTAGTAAAGGTGAGGTCTTCAATCTTCTCTCCCCTGATAGATTCATCATGGGAAAGGTCTTCAGCGCTCTTCGAAGGATTTTCAGCGCTCTTCTCCGGGTCTTCAGCGCTCTTCTCTCCCTCTTTTTTCATGATGACGGGGGGAGGAATGAGAAGATTCATCAGCATGTGTGGTTTCCCTGTCTTCTTGGCCAGGGATCCCCACACAGATTTCAATCGCTGATAATCTGTTTTCTATGCCAGAAATACCAGGATTGATCTTCACGAGTTCAGCACGATCCGTCGTTGTAAAAGATGCAGGTGCAGGGGCAGGTGCAGGGGCGGTCGTGTTGGTCAGGATCTGCTGCAACAAAGTGTTCATAGAGGTGATGTCATTCTTCATCGTATTTACATCAGCCTTCACAGAACTCATGTCAGTCTTGACGGAGCTGACATCAGTCTTTCCAGCAGACATATCACCTTCGAGAATGCCAACCGATGTCTTCAGCGTTGTGACTTCGCTGGACATGGTGTCAACTGACTTTTTGATGTTGAGGTAGTCGGTGTAGATGTCAGAGAGAACTTTGGCAAAGTCGGTGAGTGATTTATCAACCTTCTCCAAATCAGCTTTGGAGGCATTCGTTTCGACGACAGTTGTCAGCTTTGTAAGATTCTCTCCAGCGCTTGTTACAGCTGAAGAGTTGCCTGAAAGAGTAGATGTGAGACCTGTCAGCGTCGTCTCTATTGTCTTCGGAGAGGTTTTGATGTCTCTCAGATTAGGACCTGTAACATATAAAAACTTGTGAACTGAGGAAAGCTCAGAAGTTTGGGGTTCAGTTACAGTGTATAGGGGTTGGTGTGTACCTGCAGGAGGATTGGTGAATTCATCAAAATCGCGGGTTCCTGAGTAAAGTTCTATATCGTCAACGAGAGTACGTGGACGTATGGTCAGCTCTGCAGGTCCTATGCCCATCACTCCTTGAAGAGTATTTTCTTTAGCTTCTGGAGGAATGACAGGTGCTTTAGTGATTACTGGTGTGGAGTCCAAATGAGTAGAGGGAGAAGCGAAGGGTAAGAATGGAGGTTGGTTACTGAGTTAAGCGTTGGATTCGCTGAGAATCGCTTCATCAGTCTTTTGAGAGACTGAGGGAGGTTGGGTAGTTTCCAAGTTTGTAACCTCAGCGTTTGGAGACGCTGAAGTCGGGATAGAGTGGGTGGCTTGTTCAGCTGTGGCAGAGCGTACCACTGAACTTTCCTTCAGCCCATCAAGAGGAGCCGAGGAGTCTTTAGCAATAGATTTCCGGGGTTGCTCCTTGGTTTTCTTAGTTCTTTTGGAACCAAGTTGGGTGTCAGAGGGTTTCCTTTTCAGAGAAGGAATGGAGGTTGCAGCTGGGGTATCAGCGGTGGGTTTGTCCGCTGAAGGAGCTGCAGAAGTAGTAGAAGTAGGGTATAGAAGAGTTAACAGAGTTGAGAGACTTACCTCATTTTCTACCGGTTTAAAGTCGAGAATCTTAGGACCGACCTGAGAGAGTTTCAGGTCACCCACTGTTGGGTAGCTGTCCTTCAGGCCTTTTTGGAAAACGGCGCTGATGAATCGAGGATAGGGAACCCATGGAGATCTGTCAGCGACGGTGTCCACTCTGAGTACCAGGTCATCATAGATAATCAATGCCCAGTCTATATGTAGACCTTTCTGCAATGCATATCCCATTGCTTGCTGAGGTTTAGCGGCTTGGTCAGAGGAGCCGCTCTTGGCAGTCATGCAGCTGATCAGATGAGCGAAGATGAAATTCATCTCGCTGGGCATTTTCGATTTCTTGATAATGGTCAGCTTCTTCTCTGGCTTCATATCCCTTCCAGTTTCCCATACATAGCCCATTGCATCAAAGAATGCAATGATGGCTTCCCTGTCTGAGTTTTTCTTGGGGTCAGGGAGGGGAACGAAGGGTTTTTCTTTGTTTGCGATGGGAAGGCTGAGGGCTTTGCGAATGATGGCAGGGGTGATCTTCATGGTACCATATTCGATATCGCAAAGGATGCAGTCAATTGTTTTGGAGGGGTCTTTGGCTGATGGTAGCTGAGAGTGTCTGGCAGAGTACCAGAATTGTGATAGCAAAAGCTGATGTGCGGGAGGTGTTATGGTCAGGGCTGTGGAGATGCAACAATTCTTGAGGAATTTCACAGCATCATCTAGATGTGTGACTTGCTTTCGAGGAGGAAACTCGAGAAGCGCATAGAGGTTATTTACTTTAGTCCAATCCAGTTTGTCAAGAGAGAACTTGACCTGAGGAGCCTTGAGGATGTCCACTTCCTCAGCAGTATCATCAGTAGCAGTGTTTTCAGCGATGGTGTTCTTGGGAATGTCAGAAGATGCCATTTTCTGTATTATCAGTTCAACCAAAGATTAATAAATAAGAATAATCTTAATGTGGAAAGATTTTCCAATAAGATGGTTCGAATTTTTTCCATTTCATTCAGACAAAATGTCTTAATGAAGATTAGGGTTTTTCTTGTTTTTGAAAAACGAAATTGCAAACCCAATAAAAATCTTGTTTTCCAGTTTCCTTTGAAGATTGGGATTCTGGAAAAACGAATGAAGAACAAGTTAAAGATTTTTGCATTTAAACTTGAAGAACAACCATAAAATGGTTGTATTCATAAAACCATGAAAGAAAATGATTTCATTTTTAAGAAGTTCTTTTGTTTGATCTTGTTAAAACAATGAGAAGATCAGAAACAAGTTATTTGCATTTGGTAAATAATAAGAACATATTAACCTTTGATGTTTGAAGAAGATGAACAGTTGTTCTTGAAGAATCGAGAGCAAAATGCAACAGTGAATTCTTTCTTTGCTTGGAGGAGAAGTTCGCGTAAAAGGAAAATATAAACCAAGAAATTGTTTATATGGAGAGATTAGAAAGAGAAAATCTTGAGCGAGAAAAGATTTTCATCATGACACGGACACGTGTTTGCATTTGATTGGCGAGTAAACGAAACGTGCAAACGTGTGTCAGAAAGAAGAACGTGCCAGGGCTTATCCGTTG
Source organism: Saussurea involucrata (assembly GCA_033807775.1). Classification (NCBI taxonomy): domain Eukaryota; kingdom Viridiplantae; phylum Streptophyta; class Magnoliopsida; order Asterales; family Asteraceae; genus Saussurea; species Saussurea involucrata. The sequence goes on along the minus strand of CM066327.1, from coordinate 89,811,214 downwards.
TAATGACGTCACAACTGTCCTTTCATATTCTTGGATGTCTCTGAGGTTTTAAAAGACTCAGGGATACTTTTGAAAACATGAAGCACTGAATAGAAATATCAGTGATGGTTTTAGAAATTTCAAAGTATCGCTGATAAGGAAGAGATATTCAGCGATGTAATTTATTTTGAAATCTTGCATTCACATGCGATTGTCAGAAAGAGAAAACATACCTTGATATCAGCGAGTCAAGTTTATTCAGAGAGAGGATGATAGAATGGGTTATACAAGCTGATTTTATCCTATTGTTGATCAAATGTGAATCGCTGAAGATTTTATTCTTCAAAATTCAGCATTCCAAGCTCACTGATGAGAAAGTTGAACCTTGTCTCATCAAGAGGTTTGGTGAATATATCAGCTAACTGATAATCAGTTGGGATAAAGTGAAGTTCTATATCACCATTCATCACATGATCTCTGATAAAATGATACCTGATTTCGATGTGTTTTGTCTTTGAGTGTAGCACTGGATTATTTGCTATAGCGATGGCACTTGTGCTGTCGCAATAGATTGAAATATTTGAGAGCTGAAGGTCATAGTCCAGTAGTTGATTTCTCATCCACAGGACCTGAGAACAACAGCTTCCAGCGGCTACATACTCAGCTTCAGCTGTGGAGGTGGACACTGAGTTTTGCTTTTTACTTGTCCAACTTACTAGCTTTCCACCCCAGGAGCTGACATCCTCTTGTTGTGCTTTTCCTATCCATTCTGCAACCTGAAAAATCACTATCTGAATAGGCGATTAGATCGAATCCTGAGTCTTTGGGATACCAAAGACCTAGATTCGATGTACCCTTAAGATATCGAAAAATTCGCTTTACAACTTTCATATGAGATATCTTAGGTTCAGCTTGATATCGTGCACACAAACATGTTGCATACATAATATCGGGTCGGCTAGTTGTAAGATACAACAGTGAGCCGATCATCCCATGGTACAAAGTGACATTAACAGGAATACCCTTAGTATCCTTATCTATTATCAGCGGTGGTGCCATAGGGATTTTCATAGCTGAACTTTCAGTTAAGTCGAATTTCTTCAGCATATCTTTAACATACTTTCCCTGATTAATGAAAGTTCCTTTTTCATTTTGCTTTATCTGAAGACCAAGGAAATATGTTAGTTCACCCATCATGCTCATTTTATACTCATCTTTCATTCTATCAGCGAAACGAGTACAAAGATCAGGGTTAGTAGAGCCAAATATAATATCATCAACATATATTTGACAAAGAATGATATGACCTTTTACTTTCCTGAAAAATAGAGTTTTGTCGATTTTACCTCGCTCAAATTGTTCAATATGGAGATAAGTGGAAAGAGTGTCATACCATGCACGTGGAGCTTGCTTTAGGCCATAAAGTGCCTTATCCAGTTTATAAACATAACCTAGGCGCTTAGGATCTGAGAATCCTGGAGGTTGTTCCACATAGACTTCTTCATTCAGCTTTCCATTTAGAAATGCTGACTTAACATCCATCTGATATACTTTGAAGTCTTTGTGTACAGCGTATGCTAAGAATAGACGAATAGATTCTAGTCTTGCTACTGGAGCAAAAGTTTCGTCATAATCAATGCCTTCCTCTTGTCTGTATCCCTGAGCAACAAGACGAGCCTTGTTGTGGGTAACAGTTCCATGTTCGTCCAACTTGTTTCGATAGACCCATTTAGTGCCTATCACTGTTTTGTCAGTTGCTCTTCGAACAAGTTTCTAAACTTTGTTTCTTTCGAATTCAGTCAGCTCTTCTTGCATGGCGCTGACCCAATTTGGATCTTTGAGGGCATCATCTACTTTCTTTGGTTCAGTTAGAGAAATAAAAGTAACAAATAAACATATATTACCTGCACTTCGTCGAGTCTGAATACCAGCGTTTGGATCACCAAGAATTTGATCAATTTGGTGATTTATAGTCCATCGCTGAGCCGGGGCGTGAGACGCTGACTCAACTTGAACTGGAGGAGCTGAAGATGATGCTTCAGCGACGTCTGGAGTATCAGCCAAGAGAGGAATGGATGCAGTTGTCATTATATTCACTGATTGCTGAGAAGTAGATGGAATGTCTGAGACATTGGGTTCAGAAGCAGGTATAGTGTTTATAGGAACAGCTGAGACCCATGATGTTTCAGCTTCACTATTCTGCATATTTGGAATGATAGTAGGACCATCATCTTCAACTGTATGAGCACGAGGAGTGGGAATATCTTCTGAATCACCAAGATGAGAAAACATCCATTGATTCAGTTCTTCAGTATCAGCGGACGGTTTAGAGTTCGCTGAACGGGATTCGTCAAACGTGAAGTGAATTGTTTCTTCAACAGTTTGCCTTCTTCGATTGAAGACTCTGAAGGCTTTGGAGACTGAGGAGTATCCAAGAAAGATTCCTTAATCAGCCTTAGGATCAAACTTTCCAAGGGCATCTCTGTTATTCAGTATGAAACACTGACATCCAAAGATGTGAAGAAAGCTAATTGAAAGCTTTCTCCCATGAAAAAGTTCATAGGCTGTTTTATTGAATCTTTTAACTATCAGCGACCTATTTTGCGTAAAACAAGCAGTGTTGACAGCTTCTGCCCAAAACTGAGTAGGTAGGTGAGAATCGCTGAGCATTGAACGTGCATCTTCAATAATTGTTCTATTTCTTCTTTCAGCGACTCCATTTTGTTGCGGTGTTCTCACTGAAGAAAGGTTGTGAGAAATACCCTTACTCTCAAAGAAGGAATCAAGAGAACTGTTTTTGAATTCAGTCCCATGATCACTCCTTATTGAGCGAACGGTCAAATTGTTCAGGGTTTCCATCTTCCGAACAAAGGTGACGAGTTCTTCAGGGGTGTCACTCTTGGAACGGAGAAACATAACCCATGTATAACGAGAGAATTCATCAACTATGACCAATGTATATTTTTTTCCAGCGATGGATTATTTGTTAACATGGCCAAATAAATCCATATGGAGTAGTTGTAGAGTAGATGACACTGAGGAGACTTTCTTTGACTTAAAGCTTGCTTTGGTCTGCTTTCCTTTTTCACACGCTGAACATAAAGACTCTTTGGCGTATGAGTGTTGGGGTAGACCAGTGACTAACTCTTTTGAAGAAAGAGTGTTCAGTGTCTTGAAATTCAGATGAGAGAGCCTCTTATGCCATAGCCAGTTGACATCAGATGAGGCTTTTGAGAAGAAACAGGAGTTCTCAGTGGTGGTTGAGTCCATGTTTATTACATAAACATTTTCCAAACGATAACCGCTGAGAGCTATCTTCTCCTTTTTGTCAGTGACAAAGCATGATTCCTTGGTAATGATTACTTTGTTATCCTTGTCGCAAAGCTGACTGATGCTTAGAAGATTATGCTTCGACCCTTTAACATATGCGACTCTTCTGAAGGTTGTTGTACCATTTGAGAGTACACCAAACCCTCGGGTATGTCCTTTTCCATTTCCACCGAAAGTAACAGAGGGACCCTTCTCTTCCTTGTATTCAGCGAGCAGGCTTTTCTTTCCAGTCATGTGTCTAGAGCATCCGCTATCGAGATACCAGATACCCTTCTGAACCTGCATCACAAAGGAAGATTAGTTTTTCTTGGGTACCCACTTAACCATGTGTACACGTTTGTCAGTGGAAGTAGTTGGAATGGAAGGTTCAGCAATCTTCGCAGCATTTGAAGATTCAGCTTTGTCGGTCTTCACTTTGGTTAATTTCTTAACCTCAGTGGTCTTCTTTGCCTTGGGGGTAATCTTCACCTTAGCTATCTTTTCAGCTTTGGTGGTTGTGGAGCACTTACTAGCAATATGATCAGTGAGTCCACAGTGATAACATTTCCTATAACTAAAAGTAGTTCTAGGACTGTTTGAATGCTGAGCTTTTGATTTAGAATTAGAAGAACCAGCACCAAATAAGCTTTTGGTTTTTGAAATGGGAGGAACATTTAGTTCTTCAGATTTCTTACCAAGGACATCCACTATGAGTCTAGGAGTAGATCGCTGAATAGACCCACGCTGAGTAGATCCAGAGATCTGATTCCTTGATCCAGAGTAATAAATCACTAAAGCTTTAGAAGCATTCAGCTTTGGTACTAAAGTACCCTTATGAGGATTTTGGTTAAAAGCAATTCCTTTACCTTTATCTTTAAAGACAGAGGTAGGTTTTGGATAAACCATTTTCTCTTTACCTTTTGAGGAGGTAGAAATTTCCTCAGGGATAGGAGGTCTGGACGAGGAACACTGAGAGGATGAAGTGTCAGCGACTGAGGATACGAAAGTTCCAAATAAGAGCATGGAACGATCAGTGGTTGGTTCTTGAGTTTCATATTTGTAACCAAGACCACGTTTATCACTCAGGGGTATCTGAGACTTAATTATCTCAGTAATCTTTGTTGAAGAATTACACAATCCTTCAACAGTAGCTTTTTCAGCTTTCAAAGCAGCTATAGCTTCTGCTCGTTCGATTTTGACTAGCTGATTTAAATGCACTTGATCTTTAAAATCTTCTTCAATTTTAGAAAGCTTTTCTATTTGAAGGTGACAGTTTTTAAGCTGTTCAGCGAGATCAAGGTTTTGGTTTTCAACTATTGTTTTGCCATTCATGGCTTCATATAAACTTCTAGTCAAGAGATCGATTTTACGGAGACTATCAGCTTCATCAATATTTGCAATATTCGTAAAAAAGGAAGGTGATACCTGAATTGCAGATGTTGAAGTAGAGGGAATGTCTGAACTTTATTCCTCATCTTCAATCTTTGCCATTAGACAGAGATTGGCTTCATCATCCTCAGAATCAGATGATGATTCTTCTTCTTCAGAAGCAGCCCAATCGTAAACCATCAGGCCTTTGCCTTTCTTCTTGAAGCTTTTCAGCTTCGCATACTTTTCTTTCAGCTTAGCATATTTGTCATCTTTATTCCTGGGAATAAAGGATTTCTTGGGAAATGCTGAGTTTCTCGAAACTTTCTTAGATCTGCACTCGTTAGCGAAATGTCCAATCTTTTCGCAGTTAAAACAAGTAGCAGTAGCCTTATCAACAGTAGCTGATGATCTTGGCTTATCAGTTATAGAAAGAGGTTTGTTCTTTCTGAACATTTTCTTTTTGGCGAATTTCCTGAACTTTTTAGTTAGGAGAGCCAAAGATTCATCATTATTTGAAGAGTCAGAATCTGATGACCTTTCAGAGTTACTCTCTAACTCAGTGATAGTGACCGAGGGTCGCTGAGTAGAGGGTTCCTCTGAGATTAAAGCAACAGGGGTGCTTTTGGAATCTTTTACAAGATTCTTCTTAAGATGGCTTGATTGCTCATGATTCAGCATCGTGCCATATAAGGTAGCAAGGGTCATTGATCTTAGATCCTTTGACAGCTTGAGACACATAGAATAACTGTCCCAGCTTTCAGGTAAACATTCTAGAATCTTTGTCAGCACTTCAAAGTTAGAATATTCATTACCAACAGTTTTCAGATCTATTATTAAGCAATTAAAACGTTGGTGAACTTCGGAGAGAGTCTCATTCTTACCACAAATGAAACTTTCATACTGTCTTACCAGGTTGATCTTTCGAGAGTCCTGGACTTCAGCAGTACCTTCATACTGAACACAGATTGTGTCCCACATGGCTTTTGAGGATTTCAGGTTCATGACGGAATGGTAGACTTCGTCAGGAAGAGCCATGGATAGTATGGATCTGGCTTTTGTGTCGATAGCCACTTTCTTCTTATCTTCGTCAGTCCATGTATGAACTTCTTTGGGTACCAGCCTTTCTGGAATAGCAGGTCTATTCTCAGCGGCTGGTACTGCGGCATCAATTCTTACAGGAATAAATGGGCCATTTTCAAGATAATAAGGCATAATAGGGTCTACACCTTCTAGTAAGAGAGTCATCCTATTTTTCCATAGATTAAAATTATCTCTGGAGAATCTAGGGGGTTTTGCAAGAGAACCATTGTCGATATAATTTGTGTTTGTGTTGGTAGCCATTTTCAGAAATAGCAAGGAAGAGAAATCTTAGTATAGATTAGATCTTGTTTATGAGATTAAACAAATCCGCTATGATACCACTTGTTGGTCCCGAAGGGCTATACAAGTTTGTAGAAGGGGGGGTTGAATACAAACACACGGAATTTACTTTTTTAAATTGTTTATTGATAAATCATTAACAATTTACAGCTTGTTGCGAAACAAGATTAAGGATAAACCTAAATCTAAACAAGTTGGAACACTAAGTTTCTTGCACTAAGAAAGAGAAGGAAATTACTAATAATAACCTATCTCAAGATAAGAAGGATGAACTTGTCCAGAGTTAGCAAGTTACTTCAAAATGAAGTGAGTTCTTCTTCTTATATACTGCATGCATTTAATGCATTGCAGTTTACACTTTACACGTGGCAGCAGCTGATTGGTTGCATGTCATTGACCTTTGTTGACAACCTTACTAGCCGCATGTTGAACAGTGTAGTATCAGAGTGGTTGTACGAATTCAGACAATAAGGAGGTTCTTTTTCTGACATATCGTACGGAGTCGTGCAAGGGTGGTTAAGACAAAAGTACTTTGTACGGAGGACTTCACGATCAGCTTTTCGTTGATTCAGCGATCTATCATTCTTTATCAGTGAATAATAGAGTTCAGCGATAGCTGAAGTCTTGTACTTGATACTTCACGTTGAATGGACAAATCTGAGTCTTCGCTGAGCCGCATCAGTTCATTAGGAGACTTGTCGCTGGTTCTTGAGCTTGATCTTCGACTTCAGCGTAGAACCTATGTTGACGTGAAACTTGTCTTCAGAGATCATAAGTAAACAACTAACTTATCAGCAATGACCATAAGTACTGAACACACTCAGAGTATTATGGTGAACAGTTTCGCTGAATGTTTAATCTAAACAACAAGAGTTCCTATCAGCGGTACTGTAAGATCCTAGTACTTATCAGCGATAGTGAAACTCCGATACATATTGTTTACTTACAATTTTCACTAAGTATATAAGAGAGGGTCATTATCAAATTACGCAGGGTTTGGATCAACAATGACACTCTCTCTACTTATCTCCATATCGAACAATTTGAGCGTGGTAAAATCGATAAGACCCTATTTTTCAGGAAAGTAAAAGGTCATATCATCCTTGTTCAGATATATGTTGATGACATTATATTCGGTTCTACTAACCCTGATCTTTGTACTCGTTTCGCTGATAGAATGAAAGATGAGTATAAAATGAGCATGATGGGTGAACTAACATATTTCCTTGGTCTTCAGATAAAGCAAAATGAAAAAGGAACTTTCATTAATCAGGGAAAGTATGTTAAAGATATGCTGAAGAAATTCGATTTAACTCAGAGTTCTGCTATGAAAACCCCTATGGCACCACCGCTGATACTAGATAAGGATACTAAAGGTATTCCTGTTAATGTCACGCTGTACCATGGGATGATCGGCTCTCTCTTGTATCCTACAGCTAGCCAACCCGATATTATGCACGCAACCTGTTTGTGTGCACGATATCAAGCTGAACCTAAGGAATCTCATATGACCGTTGTAAAGCGAATTTTTCGATACCTTAAGGGTACTGCGAATCTAGGTCTTTGGTATCCCAAAGACTCAGGGTTCGATCTAATCGCCTATTTAGATAGTGATTTTGCAGGTTGCAAATTGGATAGGAAATGCACCACAGGAGGCTGTCAGCTCCTGGGTGGAAAGCTGGTGAGTTGGACAAGTAAAAAGCAAAACTCAGTGTCCACCTCCACAGCTGAAGCTGAGTATGTAGCCGCTGGAAGCTGTTGTTCTCAGGTCTTGTGGATGAGAAATCAACTACTGGACTATGACCTACAGCTCTCAAATATTCCAATCTATTGCGACAGCACAAGTGCCATCGCTATAGCCAACAATCCAGTGCTACACTCAAAGACAAAACACATCGAAATCAGGTATCATTTTATCAGAGATCATGTGATGAATGGTGATATAGAACTTCACTTTATCCCAACTGATTATCAGTTAGCTGATATGTTCACCAAACCTCTTGATGAGACAAGATTCAACTTTCTCATCAGCGAGCTTGGAATGCTGAATTATGAAGAGTAATATCTTCAGCGGTTCACATTTGATCAGCGATATGATAAAATCAACTTGTATAACCCATTCTATCATTCTCTCTGAATAAACTTGATTCGCTGATATCAAGGTATGTTTTTCTCTCACTGACAATCGCATGTGAATGCAAGATTTCAAAACAAATTGCATCGCTGAATATCTCTTCCTTAATCAGCGATACTTTGAAATTTCTAAAAACAACTGATATTTATATTCAGTGCTTCATGTTTTCAAAAGTGTCCCTGAGTTTTCAAAACCTCAGAGACATCCTAGAATATGAAAGGACAGTTGTGACGTCATTGCAACGGATAAGCCCCGGCACGTTCTTTTTCTGACACACGTTTGCACGTTTCGTTTACCTTCCAATCAAATGCAAACACGTGTCCGTGTCATGATGAAAAACTTTCCCGCTCGAGTTTTTCTCTCTCTCTAATCTCACTATATAAACACTTTTTGGGTTTATATTTCTCCTTTACGCGAAAAACTTCTCCTCCAAGCAAGAAAAAGAAAATTACTGTTGCATTTGTGCTCTCAAGTTTTTTCAAGAACTTCTTCTTCTTCAACGAACCAGGTTAATATTTCTGTTATTTACCTGTTTCTTAAAACTTGTTAATGATCTTCTCATTGTTTTTACAAGATCAAACAAAAGAACTTTTTGAAATGAAATCATTTCTTTCGTGGTTTTATGAACACAACCTTTCATGGTTGTTCTTCAAGTTTAAACGCAAAATCTTAAACTTGTTCTTCATACGTTTCTCCAAAATCCTAATTCTCAAAGGAAACTGGAAAACAAGATTTTTTTTGCTTTTGCATTTCTTTTTCAAAACCAAGAAAAACCCTAATCTTCATTAAAACATTTTTGTCTGAATGAAATGGACAAAATTCGAACCATCTTATTGGAAAATCTTTCCACATTAAGACTATTCTTATTTGCTATATCTTTGGTTGAACTGATAATACAGAAATGGCATCTACTGACATTCCTACTGCTGAGAATACCACTGCTGCTGCTGCTGATGAGGAATTGGAAATCATCAAGTCTCCTCAGGTCAAGTTCACTCTTGAAGAACTTGATTGGACAAAAACCAACAACCTCTATGCGCTTTTCGAGTTTCCTCCTCGAAAGCAAGTCACACATCTGAATGATGCTGTGAATTTCCTGAAAAACTGTTGCCTCTCTACAGCCCTGACCATATCACCTCATGCACATCAGCTACTACTTTCTCAGTTCTGGTACTCTGCCAGACACTCTCAGCTACCATCAACCAAAGACTCCTTAAAGACAATTGACTGCATCCTCTGTGATACTGATTTTGGCACAATAAAGATCACCTCTGCCATTATCCGCAAAGCCCTGAGCCTTTCCATCGCCACAAAAGAAAAACCTTTTGTTCCTCTCCCTGACCACAAGAAACATTATGATAGGAAAGCCACCACTGCATTCTTTGATGCAATGTGTTATGTTTGGGAAATTGGAAGGGACAAGAAGCCTGAGAAGAAACTGACCCTCATGAAGAAGTCAAAAATGCCCAGCGAGATGAACTTCATCTTCGCTCACTTAATAAGTTGCATGACTGCAAAGACCGGCTCCTCTGATCAAGCCCCTCAACCTCAGCAAGCAATGGGATATGCATTGCTGAAAGGTCTACATATAGACTGGGCATCAATAATCTACGATGATCTAGTTCTCAGAGTAGACTCTGCCGCTGACCGATCACCATGGGTTCCTTATCCAAGATTCAACAGCGCCGTCTTCCAAACAGGCCTGAAGGACAACTACCCAAAAGAGGGTGACCTGAAACTCTCTCAGGTTGGCCCTAAAGTACTCGACTTCAAGCCAGTGGAAAACGAGGTACGTCTCTCTACACTCTTAACTCTTCTTAACCCTACTTCTTCGACTTCTGCAGCTCCTTCAACGGACAAACCCATCGCTGATACCCAAGTTGCAACCTCCATTCCTTCTCATAAAAGGAAACACTCATCTACCCAACTTAGTTCCAAAAGAACTAAGAAAAACAAGGAGCAACCCCAGCAATCTCTTGCTGAAGACTCCTCAGCTCATCTCGAAGAGCTGAAGGAAAGTTCAGTGGTACGCTCTGCCACAGCTGAACAAGCCACCCATTCCATCCCAACTTCAGCGTCTCTAAACGTTGAAGTTATAAACTTGGAATCTACCCAACCTCCTTCAGTCTCTCCACAGACTGAAGAAGAAATTCTCAGCGAATCCAACGCTGAACCCCGCACACAACCAACTTTCTCAACCTTCGCTTCTCTCTCTACTCCATTGGACTCTAATCCAGTTGTCACCACTAGAGCACCTATCATTCCTCCAGAAGCTAAAGATGATACACTTCAAGGAATGATGGATGTAGGACCTGCAGAGATGACCATGCGTACACGCACTCTAGCTGACAACATGGAACTCTTCTCAGGACACAGAGATTTTGATGAATTCACCAATCCTCCTGCAGGTACACACCAACCCATATACACTGTAACTGAACCCCAAACTTCTGAGCTTTCCTCTGTTCACAAGTAATTATATGTTACAGGTCCTAATTTGGGAGACATCAACGCCTCTCTAAAGAACATAGAGACGAAGCTGACAGGTCTCACCACTACTCTCTCCGACAACTCTTCAGCTGTAACAAACGCTGGAGAGAATCTCACAAAGCTGACAACAGTGGTTGAAAAGAATGCCTCCAAAGCTGACTTGGAGAAGGTTGATCATACTCTCAGCAACTTTGGCAAAGTTCTCGCTGACATCTACACAGACTACCTCTCTATCAAAACATCAGTTCAATCCATGTCCAGCGAGGTCAAAACGCTGAAGACATCGGTTGGAAAACTCGAAGGAGATATGTCTACTGTAAAGACCGACGTGAGTTCCTTAAAGACTGACGTAAGTTCAATGAAGATAATGATGCAGCAGATCCTGAACAACATGACCGCCCCTGCTCCTGTACCTTCGCATTTTACTACGGCGGATCGTGCTGAACTCTTGAAGATCACTCCTGCTATTTCTGGCCTTGAAGACAGAGTAGAAGAGATTGAAAATTACATGGGGATCCCTGGCCAAGAAGACAGGGAACCAAAACCAACGGCGGAGTCATCGCATTCCTCCCCCACTCATCATGAGGAAGGGGGGGAGAAGACTGAAGACCTTCCCCATGATGAATCTATCAAGGGGGAGAAGAGTGAAGACCTTACCCTTACTGAAGAGGGTGAGAAGACAAATGAAGAAACAGCCGCTGGACCTCAGGGAGATGAAAACCCTGAGGGAACCGAGAAGCTTACCTCTGTATCTGAGGGGGAGCAACTCGAAGAAGATGCTGAAGAATCTGAATCTGAAGACGATGAAGCCGTCGACTTATCTGACGATGAACCATCATCCAGTGATAAGGGTGATGATGAAGATGATGATGATGACTCCTTTATCGTCAAGCCTGCTCAGAGGACTACAGCTCTTAAAGGGATCGTGATAAACGAACCTTCAGGGGAGCGGACCAAATCAAAGCCTTCAGCGTCTGAAGCTGACAAGTGCAAAGTTAAAGGTGTCGCTGAAGACAATGACAATCTGACGATCTCGCTTCAAAAGCCAGTTTGTCAGGTACACTAAATCTTCCTTACACTCATCCCTCCTCTATCTATACACATTCAGCTCTCCTCTCCACAACTTCTATACACAACCACATTCTTTCTCTATCTATGTTCTACCCAAGTTCTTACTCGTACGATCGCTGTGTTTCAGCTAGTCCTCTCCCCTGTTTGAGGATATCGCTGAAGTTCCTACAGCTGCGACTTCACCAACAATAATCCCAGCTCCCAACGCTGAAGAAATAATCCCAGTCTTGGATTTGATCTCTGAGACTGATGAACCTGAAGAACAGATGCTCTCTCATACAAACAAACCTTCCTTGGTTCCTCAAAAACCAAGTGAAGAGGATCAGAAAAGAAGAGAAGAGATAATAAAGAAGTTCGAGGCTCAGCGAATCATTCTGAAGCGTGATCAACTTCCTTCTATTCCTCCAAAGTTCAAACTTTCTCAAAAGGAATACAAGGATCACCTCAGAGCTGAACGTCTAATCGCTGAAGGAAGGGAAGCTGAAGAAAAAGACAGAAAACTCGCCATCCGGCTTACTCAACAATCAGTGAAAGACCCCAAGCTGAAAAGAACTCCAATCGAAGTTCAACGTCAGCTATGGGAAGACGCCAAGAAGATCGTTGAAGAAAAGAGAATTTTGTCTCAATCTACCTTAATCTGGTGCAAAGAAAAGGTACACTTCAGATATCGACCTGCCAGAATCATCAAGGTACTCATCGCTGGAAGATCAACCCTCAAAGTTTCAATCGCTGAAATCGAGATATTCAGAGAGAATGGACAGTACGAAAAATTCTATGCTGAAGCCATCACGAAGTACGGTCTCTCTGAATGGTTGGAGATCAGATTAGCCATCCAGAAGTCTCAGTCTAAGTACAAGGATCATGTTGAAAAGATGATAAACAAACAGATCGACTTAGTCTCTTCTTGTGTGGATATTCCTCCTCCTCCTCCTCTCGAAAGTCAGAAAAGGACCTCTGCAAAGAAAAAGTCTAAATCTTCAGTTGATGGTCCTCGTATACGAAACGAAACAGGTATTGGTTTTTCTCTTGATGAAGTCATTGGTCCAGAACCTGACCTTTCTGCACTTGACACATCTCTTCCTCTTGGTGAGACTTTCATCCCTGGGAAAGTCATAAGCAAACCCTATGGGATATTCTTTATTGACTATGATGGACGAAAACGTTTTCAACGTATCTCTGAGCTTCCCATCACTACCATCGAACAGCTGAAAGATCTCATCTACTGGTGTGACTTCAAAAACGACATTCAGGCACGGCACCTTAAACCCTTGATTTTTGAAGAACCGATGAACAAAAGGAATCAAGGAGTAAATGTCCCTGACTGGATGATTCCCACATCAAAGACCCTTGATGAACTTCTCATTAAGGAAGAACCTTTATAAACTGATAGGATCGCCTTATTCTTCTATTGTATCAGTTATTCTTTTGTACTTGTAATTTATTTCACTTGTACTTGTAATCTTTCCACTTCCTTTTGTAATCTGATTCGAAGTTTAAAGAAAGATTTCAGCGAAAGTACTTTACTCCATCAGTACAGAAAAGATCCTAGAAAACAGTAAAAGGGACAAATATTTTATGAGTTCTTTTTATCCTTATGTTTTCATTATATAGCAATTTTCTCTATTGCTATGTCATAATCAAATAGGGGAGATTGTTGATCCAAACCCTCAGTGATTTGATAATGACCCTCTCTTATATACTTAGTGAAAATTGTAAGTAAACAATATGTATCAGAGTTTCACTATCGCGGATAAGTACTAAGATCTTACAGTACCGCTGATAGGAACTCTCGCTCTTTAGATTAAACATTCAGCGAACACTGTTCACCATAATGCTCTGAGTATGTTCAGTCCTTATGGTGATCGCTGATAAGTTAATTGTTTATGTTAGCTTCAAATCTTCCTAATCATAGAAGTATTTAGAAGTAGTGAAAAATAGGCTAAGTGTAGAAAAGCCTCTCACAGAGGCTCTGCCACTTCTTCCAGAAGATCAAGTCCAGAAAGCCACAGAAGCTACAGAGGTAATCACAGAACCTCTGTAGTGCTCAAGAAGAAGATCAACTCGGAAACAAGTGGACTGCTCCACAGAAGGTCAGACCATAGAACCTCTGTAATGCCTTACAGAGCCTCTGTGGTCTGCTATGAAGACTTGGAAGATATTACTGGATACGTTCATCAACTTGCATGGAAAAGTACTGTCAAAACACGTGTCAAGCTCTGAGTGGACTCAATAGGGCATGGTACAAAATAGACGTCTGCGCCATTTAATGCATTTACCAAAAGTACATCTGCTCCATTAAATGCGCATGGCTCAAACAACTGCTCACACCATCCAGTCAACTGCTCACACCATCCAGTTCACTATTCATGCCGTAAAAGGAACAGTGACCTACTTCATAGTCTTCTAAGAGTAGTATAAAAGGAAGTCTCATGTTGAGATCTTCCAACGGACGAATACACAAGGAATCACTAATAACTCTCAAGCTTTATTGTCAAATATCTGAGTGTTATATTCTCACACACACCAACAGTTCTTAATCTGTTCTTCGTGTTGTTATTATATATTGAATAACAGTAACTGTTCAAGAAATCCTTTTCATTCTTTACTGTTTTCTTTATATGTGTGCGTTCTAATATCTATCAAACATATCTGTTAGTTTAATACGCTTCCGCATCAAACTCTAAACTCAACTAATAGACTGTTAATCTTGATCAAGTGTATCTGGGATCCAACAATTGGTATCAGAGCCTTCCTTGATTTTCAATATCAAAGTGATCCACTTTTCAAGATTCGTGATAGATATTATTGAGATTTAAAATTGTGTCTGGAAAATGCTTAAACCCAGAAAATCTTCAAGTTCATCGAAGTAACTCTTTAGTCATACTTTCTTTCTAAAATCTTCAAAAAAAATGACAAATACAAATAATTTCTTTACTACTGGTTCTCTCACTAAACCTCCTACTCTCCTTTGAGATGAGTATCCTCAGTGGAAAATAAGAATGGTCCATTTTTTCGAGGGCACTGAAAGAAATCAAGTACAATATCTGTACAATCCTCCTCCTATTCCCATGACAGTAGTACCTCGTGTACCTGCTACTGCTGAATCTGCCGAAATCCCCGAACATCAAAAACCAAAGCCAAAAGGGGAGTGGTCAACCGAAGATAAAGCAGAAGATGAAGTTGCTCAGAAAACCAAGAGGACATTAATTATGGCAATACCCAACGAACTCTTTCAATCCTTGGATTCATGTGAAACAGCGCATGATCTGTGGAAAGAACTGGAAAGACAGTTGGAAGGAGGTGCTAAAACACAAAAAAACCGAAAAGCACAGTACATCAATGAATATCATGCATTCAGAGCCTCTGCAACAGAATCTCTGCAAACAACATACGACAGATTCAACTCTCTAATCAACAAGTGCAGAAAATCAGGCATTGACAGAACTTCTGAAGAAAACAATGTCATGTTTTTCAAAAGTCTAAATGAAGAATGGCTCCAGCTGTCTATGTCCCTACAGACAAATCAGGATCTAGACACCTGGACTCTCTCTGATCTTTACGGAACATTAGCCGCACAAGAACCTCAGATAGCACAGGCTAAAACACTAACCATTGCACCATATGCATTGGTTAGTAAAACTAAAGAGGATGCACAGAGACCAAGAAATGATAAAGCCACAGAGGAGAAGAAGAAGGAGAAGAAGAAGATGGTGATAATTGACAGTGAAGAAGAAGAGCAAGCAGAAAAGGAAATAACTCTTGCGTCACTAGCTAAATCTTTAGCTCTATTGACAAAAGAGTTCAGAGGAAACAGAAGAGGTTCCGGAAATGAATGATATGATAGAGACAACCAGGATGACAGAAGAGACAACAGAAGAGATGACAGAAGAGGAGAAGAATCAAGTGGCCGACAGAGGTCAAGCGATAGAAATTACAGAGGGAATGACCGACAGAGGTCAGATGACTCGGTAAGCCACACGCAGCAAGAATGCTACAAGTGCGGCAAATCTGGTCACTATGCAAATGAATGTAGATCAGAGAAAGGCGGAGACCTACAGAAGTCCAATGATCGAACAGGAAACACTCCTCAAGGGTGTTTTAACTGCGGAAAACCAGGCCATTTTGCGAATGAATGCAGAAGCAGATCAAATCGCCCACAGAGGGACTCTGCTTTCTACAAAAAGAAAGCCGAATATTATGCTCAAAAATCCTTAATGGCAAAAGGACATTCTGAGGAGAACACAGAAGACTTCCATTCAGACTCTACTTCTGACGATGAACATACCGCCAATGCCCTCTTCTGTGGCATGGCAGAAGTCGACTCCTGCACTGACTCTGAGGTATCTACTTCAAATTCCAACTCTTGTATTACCTTTGTAGATGATAAAACACTTAGAATTAACATTGAATTAATTGAACTGAAAGAGATAAATCAAAGTATTCAGAAAAGACTCACTTTCAATGAGAGAGAAGTACGGCTTCTCACTCAAGAAAAAGCAAAGATTTTTGAGGAAAAAGAGAGAATAGAAAAGAAATGGAACAAAACTCTAGATCCTTTAAAAAAACAAATTTCTGAATTAACCAATACATTAAAAGATAAAACAAAAGAACTTTCAGTTTCAAGGAGCGAAACTACTGACATAAGAGCTCTTAAAGAATACTTTCAAAGAGAAAGAGAGGTATTATGGCAAGATTTACTCAGAAGAGAAGTTTTGCTTAAAAACTATAAAGATGCACAGAAAGTTTATGAAAAAGTAAACTCACAAATAGGGAGACGAGGTATAGGGTATGATGATATCACCCTAGGTGTTGAAGGCAAAAGAAACAAACCTCTGTCCTCTTTATTTGTGATTGGAAAAACGAACAAACCAGATTTTCCAAATCTAATCTCTGTAAGCAAAAGGGCGAAAATCTCTGTGGATCCTTACTTGAAGAAACATAAGAAGATGATTAACGTGTGGTTTGAAAACACAGACTCGTCATCTTCAACCTCTGTCAATAAGGGTATCAAACCAAAGAAATATCTGAAAACACAAGATCAGATTGGTATCTTCAAGTTTGGTAAACCAGAGACCCAAACACAGGTTGCTTTTGTCTGTTTGATAAACGTTGAAAAGAAGTTATCAGCAGAAGCTCCTGAGTTTAAACCCATTTTTTCAGAAGAAAACTTTAAAAATTTAATTGAAAAAGAAATTTTGGAAATATGGAAATCAAGCGTTTTAGAAAAATTTTGTACATCTTCTATAGATAAAACTCTCACTGAAGAAATCTTATTAGAAACCTCTGCAATCTATGAAAACTATTCTACAGAGGAAGAAAGCTTGTATGATGCATGTTCGGAAAATTCAACCTCTATTGAAAGAATTGACTCAACCTCTGTATACGAGGACGATTCATCCTCTGACAACTCAGAGACTGATTTCAAATCAGGGATAATTCACTGTGACACAGAGGATGTCAAATTCTCCTCTAAAGTTCCTCACATAACTATTTCTCCAAAAGAGAAACTCACAGAGATTCCAATCTGCCAAGATTTTCTAAATTTGAATCTACATATCAAAACCTCTGCTGAGCTTAAAATGTTACAGAAGACCTCTATTGATCCTATAAGTTCTAGATTTTCAAAACCCAAGGTTAATAAATCTTTTTCTTCTGTGACAGTGATGAAAGAAGTTCACCACAGAAGCAACCCACAGAAGGCAGGTCCTAAACAGAGCTTTTGCAAACAACATTCGAGTATTCATAGATCTTCTAGTAATAGGAAATCTAATGTAAAGAAAGAATGTAATGCCTCTGTGGCTGAGTTTAAAAAGTTCAATGAAAAGTTCAAGCAAATTACATCTCATATTCAATACTGTCATTGCTTTGATCTTATGTCTAAACTTAATAATCATTTTTCAAGTCAAGCATGTTTACTCTCTACGACAATTCAAAAGTCAAATCCCACAAAGAAACAATCTGACTCTTCTGCAGAGAACAAAATGTATTTCAAGAATGCCAAGGCAAACTTGAAAAACTCTAACAATATTGGACCCATATGGATATGGGTACCTAAATCTCTGTGATTGTCCTGCAGAAGAAGTATGTGCCAATCTGGTATCTAGACTCCGGATGCTCAAGGCACATGACTGGTGACAGAAGTGCACTATCCACGTACAAAGAAACACAAGATGGTGGATCTGTGACTTTTGGAGACAACAAGAAAGGACACATAAAAGGCTATGGAGTCATAAGGAAAGAAGACGTTTCTGTATACAAAGTTGCATATGTGGATGGCCTTAAGCACAACCTACTCAGTGTAAGTCAACTTTGTGATACAGGATTCAATGTGTTGTTCAAAAGAACTTTCTGCTCTCTACAAAGTGAAGAAACAAGTATGGAACTTCTGCGAGCTAAAAGAATAGGTGATCTATATCTAATGAACTTCAACTCAAAGAACAAGGACAAAGTTTGCCTTGTTGCCTGCAAAAGTGAAGAAGCCTGGTTATGGCACAACAGGTTCTGTCACTTGAATTTTCACACATTGGAAAAACTGGTCAAACTTGATCTAGTTAAAGGTTTGCCAAATGTTAAATTCAATAAGGATCATTTATGTTCTGCCTGTGAGATGGGAAAACTCAAAAGAGCTTCCCACAAAGGCAAAACAGATGTGTCTTGCACCAGGCCTCTGTACATGCTTCATGTCGACCTCTGCGGTCCCATTGCAATACAGAGCCTAGGTGGCAAGAAATATATACTTGTCTTAGTTGATGAGTATTCACGTTTCACATGGGTTGAATTTATAAGAAAGAAATCAGATGTTCCAATTATATTGATAAATCTAATGAAAAGAATCCAAGTTCTTTATGACTGCAAAATACAGAAGTTAAGAAGTGACAACGGCACAGAATTCAAAAACTGTGTCATTGAAACTTATCTTTCAACAGAAGGAATTTCACAGAACTTCTCTGCAGCTCGCACTCCACAACAGAACGGTGTTGTCGAAAGAAAGAATCGAACACTTGTGGAAGCCGCAAGAACTATGATGTCAGCATGCGGATTATCAATGAACTTTTGGGCAGAAGCAATTTCTACTGCGTGTTATACTCAAAATCAATCAACCATTGTGAAAATACACCTCAAGACGCCTTACGAATTGCTTAACAAACGGCGGCCAAACATCAAATTTTTCCATGTATTCGGATGCAAATGCTTCGTCTTAAACGACAGAGATTCAAGAGGAAAGTTTGATGTAAAAGCAGATGAAGGCAAATTCATTGGATACTCTGCCACTTCCAAAGCCTACAGAACATTCCTTACAAAGTCTCACAAGATTGTAGAAAGCATCAATGTTTCTTTTGATGATTCATTCCAAATGACTTCTGAGCAAATAAGTTCAGAACTCGGAATTAAAGGGAAATTCTCTGACATCTCAAGAACAAAAGAAGATTTGAATCTTCTATTTTTGGAGATGTTCCACAATGACATTGATCCTTCTGTCGGAACCATCAGAGTTTCTGAAGAACCATCCTCTGTCGAACAAAATCCTACACGTATGACTCTAACTGGTCCAAATAATGCTTCATCTTCTTCTATAAATACTACAGATGCAATTGCCGAAGCAGAAGAAAGTGCAGAAGATGAAACATCAAGAAAAACGACCACAGAAGCTGCACAAACCACAGAAGAACCAATTACAGAGGAGATCGGGGACCAAGACTATACATCCTCAAAGGAACAAACTCCACCACCACTCGTACCAATCATTCCACAAACGGTAGAATCAACTACCAAGGCACGAAGAACATCAGAGGCTACACAAGAAGAAACACAAGAAGCCTCTGAAGAAAGTTTTGATGACATTGATGATCATCTTCCACGCACAACTCAGTGGACAAAAAGCCATCCTCCAAGCCAAATAATTGGAGAACCTTCTGACTCAGTAAAAACAAGGTCTGCCACTGCTAATTTTTGTTTCTTTACAAATTTTATTAGTGTTATAGAACCAAAGAAGATTTCTGAAGCCCTAGATGACCCAAACTGGGTAGACGCCATGCAAGAAGAACTTCTGCAATTTGAGTGTAACAGAGTATGGACTTTAGTACCTCTGCCAAGAGGGAAATAGGCCATTGGGACTAAATGGGTCTACAGAAACAAGAAGGATGAAGATGGAGTTGTCGTCAGAAACAAAGCAAGATTAGTAGCAAAAGGATATAGACAAGAAGAAGGCATAGACTACGATGAGACTTTTGCCCCTGTCGCACGTCTCGAAGCAATAAGAATATTCTTAGCCTTCGCAGCCCACAGAGGTTTTAAAGTCTATCAGATGGACGTAAAATCAGCTTTTCTAAACGGTGAAATCCAAGAAGAGGTTTACGTAAATCAGCCACCAGGTTTTGAAAGCTCAAAGTTTCCAAGGCATGTATACTATCTTGAAAAGGCTCTATACGGACTGAAACAGGCTCCAAGAGCATGGTACGAACGACTTTCTACCTTCCTTCTAGTCAATGGCTACAACAGAGGTACAACAGATACTACTTTATTCTATAAACGCAAAAATAGTGAGATAATGCTTGTACAAATATACGTAGATGACATAATTTTTGGGTCTACAAATTCAGAAGAGTGCAAAATTTTTGAAAAACTCATGCAGAGTGAGTTTGAAATGAGTATGATGGGAGAATTAACATTCTTCCTCGGACTTCAAGTCAAACAATCTTCAGAGGGAATTTTTATAAATCAAGCCAAATATGTCTCTGACATACTTTTAAAATATAATCTCTCTGATACCTCTGCAATGAAGACTCCAATGGCCACTGGAAATAAGTTATTCTTAGATCCAAATGGTATTTCTGTAGAATGTACTCTCTACAGAGGCATGATTGGATCTCTGTTATACTTAACAGCAAGCAGACCTGACATTATGCATGCCACATGTCTTTGTGCACGTTATCAAGCTAATCCAAAGAAATCACATTATGATGCTGTAAAAAGAATCTTTAGATACCTGAAGGGGACCAACAATCTTGGTCTCTGGTATCCACAGAACTCTGGTTTTAGTCTTAAAGCTTATACAGATTCAGACTATGGAGGATGCATGCTCGACAGAAAGAGTACCTCTGGGAGTTGTCAATTCCTAGGTGGTAAACTAGTCAGTTGGACCTCCAAGAAGCAGAATTGTGTCTCCACATCCACTGCAGAAGCTGAATACGTTGCTGCCGCTAGTTGTTGTTCTCAGGTTCTATGGATGAAGACTCAGCTAAAAGACTACGGCCACATTCTGTTCAAAATACCCATCTTATGTGATTCCAAAAGTGCTATTGCTATCTCTGCCAACCCTGTGCAACACTCAAAAACCAAGCATATCGATATAAGGTATCATTTCTTGAAACATCATGTTGAATACGGTACAATCGAAATGCATTTCGTGCCCACAGAATATCAACTCGCTGACTTATTCACCAAAGCATTAGACGAGAAAATATTCAACTTCTTGGTGGGTAAGTTAGGAATGATTAACATGGTGTGAAAATCCTCTGTAAGTATAGCTTTATATTCTGTAAATAAGTATAAATATTTATTATTACTAAGTTATTGCGTAGATAAATTTATTTCAGTTTATGTTTTTTATATATATAAAATAAATTGTTTACAGAGCCTCTGTGGGTCCGCTCAGATCTTCTGATAACCCTTACAGAACCTCTGGTAAACATAATCTATGCTCAATACAAATCTTACCGTTCTTTGAACCAAGCATAGATCAAGGGGGAGAAAAAGGAAAATTCTTGATCTACAGAAGCGATTAGATCAAGGGGGAGCAAAAGGGACCTTGAAATGATCTACAGAGGTAAATCCTTCAAAGGAAAGCCAAAGAAGAATGTCGATAATTCTCCATCGACAGAAGAAAGATAAAACTGCCGAGAACAGAAGAACCAAAAGGTATGTCTCTCGCACGAAAGGTTTTTAGAAAACAGTTTTCTAGGACAAGAATTGTCAAATATGTCCTAAATATACTATGAATAACATTTCAAAAATCAAAAGTTCAAAAGGTTTAACAAAATTCGAAATAGGAGAAATTTAAGGTCATAGAGCTTCTGCTGAGCTCAACAGAGCTTCTGCAGGAAATATGCTCTGTGCTCACAAATTAACCTTCTGTCGATCTTTTGGAATGTTATCTCGGAAACCGACAACACACACCATGACCTTCTCGAACAAAACGTTTATCAAAATAGTTTTCTCGGACACCAACCTTCAAAAATGTGCGAAAAACATCTCTTAACACAGATCAAAAATTGGATGATCAGAAAGTTAATAGAATTCAAGTTATAAGATTTTTTCTCTCATAGAGCTTCTGCTGGCTCTCGCAGAGCTTCTGCAAGTTCCATTAGAGCTACAAAACCTCTGTGAGTAAAATTTCTTGACAAAATCCTATTGATCCTCTCCAATGTCTTTACAAACGTTTTCGTTCAAATAAGAACCTTCAGTGTCATGACAACAATGAGATATATGAGAAAAGGTTAAAACTCAAGATTTTCAAAATCACAGAGCTTCTGTAATACACAAAAGTTCTGCCATTTTGTTATCTGTGGTAATAACGGTTACTGTTACTGCGAGTGAAACTCATATGGCTAAAATCAACCTCACG
Organism: Saussurea involucrata; assembly: GCA_033807775.1. NCBI lineage: Eukaryota > Viridiplantae > Streptophyta > Magnoliopsida > Asterales > Asteraceae > Saussurea > Saussurea involucrata. The sequence goes on along the minus strand of CM066327.1, from coordinate 89,788,856 downwards.
CGCCTAGCATTAATGGGCCGCGCACGACGTCCTGTCATATTCTGACAAGGCCTACGTGTCCCATTTTCATTGGGCGTACATGGAACGTTTTTATTTGGAAAGTTGAACCCGCCGCTCAAACTCGAGTGCGGATTCCAAACTTTAATCCATTGCCATATATTTTACTCTTTCGAATTCTACCGTTTTACCATCCTATAAAAACAAAGCTTACCCTCTCATAAAACATTTTACAAACCCTCATCTTCTTCTCCGGCGAAACCCTGCAAAAAGCTTGCAAAAATCTTATTCTTAAAATCAAATGGCTTCATCTTCTCGAGCTACATCCTCTGAACTCTCTCCGGCGAACTCACCGGAACACTCCCCTGCACATTCAGAACATTCTGAAAACCCCAGCCTTGCATGAAATATTGAACAACAAGATTCCGGGGACTCAGCAGACTTTGCTCCGACGACACACTTGCAAAACTTTATAGCAAAGGATCATTTCGAAGCCATTCTTCCTATCAAATCCAACAACTGCTATTTGGTCCCCTCACCCACTACTTTCGGCGAAGCCCATGCCATACTTCTGAACATCATGGAGAATCATGTCGTCTTCCCTCTACTATCAAGAACCCCGAACAAAATTCCAGTCCGTTATTTGAACCAATTTTGGCAAAGCTGCCGATTTGATAAAGACGATTCTCTTATCAAAGGGTACATTTCAAGACCTGATAAATCTGAGCATCTTGAAATCAAGTTCAACAGAACAATGTTCTCACTTGAATTCAACCTACCAACAAGGGGTCTTCTGGGATTGAAGAGTTATGCAGAGCAACCAACAGACGAAGAGCTCTGTCGATTCGTGGAAATGCTTGGGTACAACACCCAACAACGGAAGAGAAATGACTTCCGCAGAGGCCGATTACCACCTCTGTGGAACACTTTGTTCTCTATTCTTAACAGATGCCTGACAGGAAAGATAGGCAGTATTGACCAGAGCTCACATCAAATCTTGAGCATCATGTATGGGGTTTACTATGATCTTCCACTAGATTATGCGACCATAATGATGCAAGAGATCATAAACACCATCGACAGAAGGAACAACTCGAAAAGGGTCAAAGAGAACGATCCCAACTTTCTACCACCTCTGCAATTCCAAAGAATATTAGGAGTACTGTTCGAACCTCTGCTGCTAATCCAAAATTGGCCAATGGAAGGGCCAACTCCCAAACAGTTCCCGATGAACAAGAATACCCCCACTGATCATGTTGATGGCTACTCACACTGCAGACCTCTGTCAAAGAAGCTTCTGCAATACGCATCGAATAAATCCCTTAAGAAAAAGTATATACGCGATCATAGAACTCCTAAACCAAGTCCTATGACACCCCCGCGTTTAGGTGTCCCCCTAGGAACAATGATAGCAAAACCTCTTTCCACTCAAGAAGAAAAGGATCAGAAGTTAGCAAAGCACATGGCTATTCAACTCAGCTTTATAGCCAAACGTGCAGAACTAATGGGAAAGAAGTCTTCATCAAGAACCTCTGCATCTACTCCAAAAGCTAAGAAGAGGAAAACTGCAGAAGGCACCTCAACAAGCGCTGCAGAAGATCAACCCTCACCTCCTCATGCCTCAGAAATTGGCTCCTCTGCTCCTCCCTCCCCAAAAATGAAGAAGAAAAGATCAAAATCAACAGAAGAAGGGGCACCAAATCCTAAGAGGAGAAAAACCAAAAAGAGGCATGGTAAATCACTTGCAAAGTTGGTAACCATTGCAGAAGAGGAAACTGCTGAAGAAGAAGTTGCAGAAGAAGAAATGGCTACAGAAAGGTATCAATCACCCTATCAATCTCCAGATAGATTTGCTCACCAAGGAGACCTGAACGACTTCTTACAGAACCCTGAAATTGCCAACACCCTAAATACAGCAGGGTGGACGGCACAACCTCTCGACCACCACTCTCCAGAAGAACAAGATTTCTTCATTTCTGGCATTGACACACATCTGCAAGAAGATGACACAACACCCAGAAATCAACCAGCCGAAACCCCTGTTATTTTACAAAACCCTTTCATTCAAGGATTGGATGTCCACAGAAGAAGTCCAAACCCAGCTTCAGAAGAAATAGAACAAACTGAAGCTGAATGGAACAGAGGTGAAATTACAGAGGCTTCTGAGAACATGATGGAAGAAGAGAAAGAAAAAGGGGCCGAGGTTGTACAAAAAGAGGGATTAGCAACAACGGAGACATAAATAGAGATCTTAGAGACAGATTCAGATGAAGAAGAAGCTGTCTGGATACGTAAGGGTCTTTATCATCCACATGTCATGAGATTATTTGGATCTCATCAAATGTATGACCTCTTACGACCAGAGCAAGGAACTTCCACAGAACTTAGGGAAGAAGCACCAAGCCATAGGATAGTTACAGAGGATGATATGATAGAAAATGAAGTAGTGCTTGGATGCTTAACAGAGAAAGAAGCAAGAAAAGATGCCTGGATAAATAGAGGCACACAACCAAAACCAACTCCCAGTGCAACCCACACATCTGACACCGCAGGTCTAGCTGCAGAAGGTGTCATTGAAATAGAGCAGCACAGCTCGATCCTTACCCAAACCAAACAGCCAGAAGTCACTCTTTCGACTTCTGCGCCCACAAAAGCCGGGGAATCCATTCCTAGGAAGTCTCCTCAGAGAGACTCACCTACAGTTCGTGATCCATCGCCCCAGATCACACTAGAACACCCTACAGAGGAATTCGTTTCCTCTGCCACGCACACATTAGGACCAAAACTTCTTTCAGAGAGAAGTAGAGAGCACCATGACGAAGAGACTCTAGACAAGTCTCCGAGTCAACAGAAGAATATTCCGATACCCACCTCTGGAGTGGATTTGGACAATGTTCTTCACAGAACTTCTGTAGAGACTGAAACTCAGGTTTCTTCTCGAGGATCAGAAGGAAATCCTTCCATTCTCAACGTACAAACAGGAATGAAAGAAGGTATCCCAGGAACAGGGATTCACTCTGGAGACGAATGTGTTCCTCCAGAGGTTACACAAGGAACACAAGTATCAAGGGATGAGTTCCAAACCCTTGTCACCTCTGTGAACCAAACATTGAAAGAGTTGCAAAGATCTTTCAAATCTTTTGCAGAGACAACATCACTGGCAATGCTAAACCTAAACACCAAAATGGACAACCTGTCCACTGAGGTGAAAACTGCCATCTCACAGATGAAGTCTGCTGCAACAGCATCCACCACTTCTGCCGCAACAACTACTCCTTCTTCGATTGAGAACTCCATCAACAAGTTCCTTGATCAATTGAACAAACAGACTTCAGTGTCAACGGGCATCACTCCTGCAGATCTACAGAAGGCCCTACAAAAAGTTCAAGAAGAAGCCATGCAAAATACCATGCTGATGCAACCCAAAGACTACATGACAAGAGCACAGCTGACAGAGCTTGGGCAGAACGTGATTAATCAAGTGACAGAAGTCATCCTTTCCTTCACCACTGCCAATGCTAACTTCGTCAAAGATTTCAGAGCAAGTGTAGGAAGGATGAGATTCAAAACAGAAGCAGGGCTTGCAACATTGATTGGCCTCTGCGATGATGTCTGTGAAAAGTTGATGGCAGCAGGAGCAGAAATTACCGAAGAAGCCTAACACTTCTTGCAGAGCAGAGGGTACTTCTGATAAAAGTCAGGATGATTATGATGATGACCAACCTGGTCCATCAGATAATCCTGAGGGGGAGAATCTAAGAGAGAAAGCTACGAGCAGAGGAATACAAAGTCCACCAATCGTAGCAGAACCAATTAACCAAGCCCCTCCAGAAGAAACCAAACAACAAACCCAAAAGACCACAGAGACAACAACCATCTCTGTGGAATCATCTCCTGACGAAACCAAAACTCCAGAAGCAGATCAGCAAGCCACAGAGGCAACAACCGCCCCTGAGGTAATCATTTTGGAAGAAACGGATGAACAAACCACAGAGAAAACACCCACCTCTGTGGAAACACCCCAAACCATACCCAGAAGAAAGTCGATTGCCACCAAACCAAAAAGAGAAACGACCTCTGCTTCTGATGTTCTGAAAAGAATGCACACAACAATGAGTAATCGAATGGCACAGAGAGAAGAAGAAAGGAACAGGTTCACTTTAGCTTTCAAAATGGCAAGAAGATTTAATGTCAATATTTCATCAACAGAAAATGAGCTCGCAGAAGAAGTCATCAAACAACCTCCAACAGAGGTTACAGAGCAAGTCAAGCCAACAGAACCATCGCCACAAAAGTCCTCTAAATCACAATCGTCAAAATTCACAGAGGCAACCTCCATCAAACCAACAGAAGTGCCAACCTCAAAACCCACAGAAGCAACATGTTCTGCCACAACAATAGCAAAAGATAAGGGCAAAGGGATACTGACAGAAGAGCCAAAAAAAAAACATTGCCAAAGCCAACAGAAAAACTAATGAAGAGTGCGTTTGACGCCTTTCAAACCCCAAAACCCGAAGAAGTTGACTGGGCACATGGATTGAAGCCTCTGTCAGAAATTTCTCTAACTGGTAGAGCTGCAGAAGTTGTTCAACAGATGGAGAGTCTCAGAAGACAAATTCCACGACCTGGTCCAACACATGAAGAGATGGAAGAAGTGGTATACAAATACCTCTACAAACAATCCTATCAGACAAATCATCCAGTAGATCATGTGACAGATCCAAGGATCAGAGAAGAATTTGAGAACATCTTCACAAGAACAAAGCCAAGAACCAAAGCAGATGTCTTCTCAATTCACAAAATCAAAAAGGTGATCTTCTGCAGATTCTCCTTCCCAAGAACCTATCCAAGGGTCAGGTACAATCTTTACAAAGTCAAAAGAGAGAACAATTCAGAATCTACCTTCGCTGATGTTGACTTAAGAAACATCAATCCTTACGATCTACCTGATCTTCTGCAATGGACAAAAGACAACTACAACACAGAGCCTAATACCAGAGCCTATCAAGTGTTGAGAAAAGCGATGAGGGAAAAGCTTCTGCTATACAGCATGATAGATTTTCAGCTGGGAAAGGATCTTGGTCTCAAACATCTAGATCTACGACCACCAGAAGATCGCTGCCCACCAGACGCTGTGCCCAACTCAATCATCAGAGAACCAAGATTTGGGTTAGTATTTCAAAACCCACAACACCAGGTTAAACTTTTTGTACTCATGGATTGTCAGAAGTACGCAACCAATACTCTGAGCAAATTCAGAGCAAGCCTTGTAAAATACAGAGGTACAGAGAAAATGGATAGAGATGATGCAGATACTTTCATCAGAGAAATAGACTCAACAATCCGCCTAAGAGAACTCTACATCAGATTCTACAAAAAGATCAGAAAAGTCGGCAGAGACAACAGAAGCTACAACGATTTCAAAGATGCAAAAATCTGATTCTCAGACCTCCAATCTCTGCAAACAAAGTTAAAATTTATCTTTCATTGTACTCAAATGTAAAATGCCTCTGGCATATTTCTAAATGAAAGAAATTTCGAGGTATTGTTTAACCTCTGTCTTATCTAACTTAGCCAAACTTAACTCAAGTTCAAATTTTTTATTTTTCACTACTTAGGGGGAGATTGTTAGCTTCAAATCTTCCTAATCATAGAAGTATTTAGAAGTAGTGAAAAATAGGCTAAGTATAGAAAATCCTCTCACAGAGTCTCTGCCACTTCTTCCAGAAGATCAAGTCCAGAAAGCCACAGAAGCTACAGAGGTAATCACAGAACCTCTGTAGTGCTCAAGAAGAAGATCAACTCGGAAACAGGTGGACTGCTCCACAGAAGGTCAGACCATAGAACCTCTGTAATGCCTTACAGAGCCTCTGTGGTCTGCTATGAAGACTTGGAAGATATTACTGGATACGTTCATCAACTTGCATGGAAAAGTACTGTCAAAACACGTGTCAAGCTCTGAGTGGACTCAATAGGGCATGGTACAAAATAGACGTCTGCGCCATTTAATGCATTTACCAAAAGTACATCTGCTCCATTAAATGCGCATGGCTCAAACAACTGCTCACACCATCCAGTTCACTATTCATGCCGTAAAACGAACAGTGACCTACTTCATAGTCTTCTAAGAGTAGTATAAAAGGAAGTCTCATGTTGAGATCTTCCAACGGACGAATACACAAGGAATCACTAATAACTCTCAAGCTTTATTGTCAAATATCTGAGTGTTATATTCTCACACACACCAACAGTTCTTAATTTGTTCTTCGTGTTGTTATTATATATTGAATAACAGTAACTGTTCAAGAAATCCTTTTCATTCTTTACTGTTTTCTTTATATGTGTGCGTTCTAATATCTATCAAACATATCTGATAGTTTAATACGCTTCCGCATCGAACTCTAAACTCAACTAATAGACTGTTAATCTTGATCAAGTGTATCTGGGATCCAACAGTTTACTTATGATCTCTGAAGACAAGTTTCACGTCAACATAGGTTCTACGCTGAAGTCGAAGATCAAGCTCAAGAACCAGCGACAAGTCTCCTAATGAACTGATGCGGATCAGCGAAGACTCAGATTTGTCCACTCAACGTGAAGTATCAAGTACAGGAGGTAACAACCCAAATCCCATAACATACATCATAATACCTAACATTAATACATATCATTGATTTACAACAAAAGTTACATAACAAATCAAGTACTGTCTCATTAGTCTTGACATTACAAAATATATAAAAGCTTCCTAATCAACATCCATCAAAAGCTTCCTACACTTCATCCTCTCCTGCCGATCCTTAACCTGGAAAACATATTTTTGAAAACAAAATGAGGGTTAGACCAAACGGGTCTAGTGAGTTAATCCTGGTCCTTTCCAAAATCATTATAAAACCTTTTATGTAAATCTTTTGTATCAAAATAGTTTAGATAAACCTTTGGTAATCATTTCGTAAAATATAAAAATACCACACGTATTTTAAATACCAATCCAGACTCGTGCATCGTGTACCTCTCTTTCACCTTATTCCTCCACAAATGGCCATATTAGTTGGTAGCAAGCCAACTAATAAATCAACAACCGGTCCGCTCACCGGAACCCGGCTACCCGTCGGTCCGCACATAGGAACCCGACTACTCACCGGTCCGCACACCGGAACCCGGCTACACACCGGTCTGCACACCGGAACCCGGCAACAAGTGCACTCGTTTAGTACAAAGCTTATATAAACACAATATGTATCTCATTACATCATATTGTCATTTATATACACATAATCATATTCCTACCACATAATCATCTCATATATATATACACATATATATGTATCCCAGTTCAAAACGTTTTAAAACAAAACTCACCTGATTTGCTTATCAAACACGCTCGCAAGCTTCTTTCAATTTGATTCTATCTTTCACCTCGACTCCACAATAGCTGAAACAATTTAAGATACATACACCACTTTACTAGCCAAACACATAAAGCCTACTAAAATCTTATCCTCTACAGTTCTCCCTCAGCGACTTATCACGGGGGTTCCGCTACCCGGATAGCGGATGGGGTCAAGGGGCAACGCCCTTGCGGGGTCTCACTGCACCGGGACTCCACTGTACCGGGACCCCACTGTACCGGGACTCCATGGTACCGGGACTTCTCAGTACCGGGAGTCGATATGACCGGGAGTCTACCGGGACTTCCCGGGACTCTCAAGAACACAGTCGGTCGCTTTTCTAATCCAGAACCCAAATCAAATCCATACAGCTATGATTTAAACTTTCTAAACCGATAGAAACTTGCTATAACCGATTACAAACATAATATGAGAAGAAACTATACCTCAATAACGACTCCAAACGAATCAATCGAAGCCCTAACCGTACGAATCCTTTTTCCGCTTCTTCTCGCCTCAGGAACACACACACACACTGATAATATCTGGATGTTGCTGCTGAATGAAATATCTGAATATCTTAAGGGTGTATATCAATCCCATACTTACCATTTAGACCTTGAACTTCTCATTAATGACCCAAACACCCCTAAACTTATAATTTTACCCAAACTTACCCTAAACCTCGTTTTATAAAGTTAACTAGATTTAACGGAATTAGGATTTAACTAACGAACTTACCCGGGGTATTACATTATCTCCCCCTTAAAAGAATTCCGTCCCGGAATTCGTTTAAGCAAAAAGGTAATGAATAGTTATCACTACTGCTTCGAGCTCAATCAAAACCATAGAAACTAACTGAATAGCCACCCCACACCCACCTATATCTCTATCACAAATAAGCAACAAAAGCACGGAAATACCAATAACCATTTCGCACTGAAGTCAGATAACACCTTAGCACGTATAGAGTTTATAGAAATATACCTGTAACCTCATCAGGACTTTCCTCCACCTCTTGTTCCGTCATCTGAAAAACACAGCCCTTTGCTTTCGATACCTCAGGCCGTTGTTCCTCTCCCGGCCTAACACCCGTTGGTCTCGCCGCCATACTACCCTGTTGTGCTTTCCATTGCGGACAATCTGACTGAATATGATCCGGGGAATTGCAAACGAAACATAATCGAGTTACCCGACAGTCTCTAACAATGTGACCAGTCTTTCCACATTTGTAACAACTTCGGGAATCCACATAACAGTTTCCTTGATGAACACGATTGCATTTTGGGCATGGTCTTTCAACTGGTCTGAAAGGTGAATAACTATCAAACCTCGGGGATTCGTATTCTTCTGAATCATACATCGTTTCTTCCAGTTTTCTTTTCCCAGCACTCTTATCACCAACGTCTCTCCGGTTTTCCTGTTCCACACTTTCCGCGGCATCCACGGCGGCTGGGAAGGTATCGGGTCCTCTTGCAGTCACTAGCTTTCTAATTTCTGCATTTAATCCAAAAATAAACCTTTCCATCTTTAGAGCCTCCGTCGCAACATAGTACTCTGCAAAGCGAGACTTCTCCAGAAAGAGAGCGGTGTAATCCCTAACAGATAAACTTCGCTGGTGTAGGTTCATGAACTCCTCTTCCAATTGTCTGACTGCTGCTTGAGAACAAAACTGTCCTTTGAAAGCTGTTGTGAATTCGTCCCAAGTAAAAGAAGAGTATACATCCGACCCTATGGAATCAATGTGAGCTTCCCACCAGTACAAAGCTTATGCCTTCAACATCTTCGTTCCGTATAATACTATGTCCTCATCCGCACACTTACTGGTCTTGAAGATGGCTTCTATTTCTTTTAACCATCTCATCGCCTTCACTGGGTCTCTATCTCCTGAGTAAGTTGGAGGTCTACAGTTTAAGAACATCTTGTAATCACACCTTCTTGACACTGGTATGACCGTAGGTGTAATGGGCATTTCGTCTTCCAACCCAGGATCTGGTGTTTCAGTATGACGAGCTTGGTCGAACATAGTCTGGATATTTGCTTGAAGTCTTCCCATCTCCGCCATCAGATCGTTTCTTATAATAAACTCCGTACCTTGCCCCTGAACTCTACCTCCGGTTCTGCCCCTACCTCTTTCTCTTCCTCTTCCCCTTGTCCCGACTGTTGGATTCGTTCTATTAGGATTTCTTCCTCCCTCTCTAGTCGTATTTCTAGTACCGCTTGCCATTCTGTAGATTCAAACAAGATTAATATACACATAAGCACATACCCCATATAATAAGGTATCCCAGTGCAAACATGCACCTGTAAGATCACAATTACACTGGCCAGGTGTAATCTGAAATTACCTTACATGATGTTCCTTCTACCTTTTATACTTAGCATCCCAAGGTTCTAATATATCAAGGACATCCTACTTCACATGCAGTTTAAGTCTAGGTACGGGTACCAATACCTAAATCCCTTAAACTAGGGCTTTGATACCATTTGTAACAACCCAAGTCCCATAACATACATCATAATACCTAACATTAATACATATCATTGATTTACAACAAAAGTTACATAACAAATCAAGTACGGTCTCATTAGTCTTGACATTACAAAATATATAAAAGCTTCCTAATCAACATCCATCAAAAGCTTCCTACACTTCATCCTCTCCTGCCGATCCTTAACCTGGAAAACATATTTTTGAAAACAAAATGAGGGTTAGACCAAACGGGTCTAGTGAGTTAATCCCAGTCCTTTCCAAAATCATTATAAAACCTTTTATGTAAATCTTTTGTATCAAAATAGTTTAGATAAACCTTTGGTAATCCTTTCGTAAAATATAAACATACCACACGTATTTTAAATACCAATCCAGACTCGTGCATCGTGTACCTCTCTTTCACCTTATTCCTCCACAAATGGCCATATTAGTTGGTAGCAAGCCAACTAATAAATCAACAACCGGTCCGCTCACCGGAACCCGGCTACCCGTCGGTCCGCACACCGGAACCCGACTACTCACCGATCCGCACACCGGAACCCGGCTACACACCGGTCCGCACACCGGAACCCGGCAACAAGTGCACTCGTGTAGTACAAAGCTTATATAAACACAATATGTATCTCATTACATCATATTGTCATTTATATACACATAATCATATTCCTACCACATAATCATCTCATATATATATATATATACACATATATATGTATCCCAGTTCAAAACGTTTTAAAACAAAACTCACCTGATTTGCTTATCAAACACGCTCGCAAGCTTCTTTCAATTTGATTCTATCTTTCACCTCGACTCCACAATAGCTGAAACAATTTAAGATACATACACCACTTTACTAGCCAAACACATAAAGCCTACTAAAATCTTATCCTCAACAGTTCTCCCTCAGCGACTTATCACGGGGGTTCCGCTACCCGGATAGCGGATGGGGTCAAGGGGCCGCCCCCAGGAAGTTTTCGGAGCAACTTAATCCAAAAATACAATCAGAAACTATAACCGGACACTACCAAAACTACCGGGACTCACTGCACCGGGACTCCACTGTACCGGGACCCCACTGTACCGGGACTCCACTGTACCGGGACTCTCCAGTACCGGGAGTCGGCAATACCGGGACTCCATGGTACCGGGACTTCTCAGTACCGGGAGTCGATATGACCGGGAGTCTACCGGGACTTCCCGAGACTCTCAAGAACACAGTCGGTCGCTTTTCTAATCCAGAACCCAAATCAAATCTATACAGCTATGATTTAAACTTTCTAAACCGATAGAAACTTGCTATAACCGATTACAAACATAATATGAGAAGAAACTATACCTGAATAACGACTCCAAACGAATCAATCGAAGCCCTAACCGTACGAATCCTTTTTCCGCTTCTTCTCGCCTCAGGAACACACACACACACACACTGATAATATCTGGATGTTGCTGCTGAATGAAATATCTGAATATCTTAAGGGTGTATATCAATCCCATACTTACCATTTAGACCTTGAACTTCTCATTAATGACCCAAACACCCCTAAACTTATAATTTTACCCAAACTTACCCTAAACCTCGTTTTATAAAGTTAACTAGATTTAACGGAATTAGGATTTAACTAACGAACTTACCCGGGGTATTACACAGGACTTCAGCTATCGCTGAACTTTATCATTCGCTGATAAACAATGGTAAAGCGTTGAATCAACGGAAAGCTGATCATGAAGTCCTCCGTACAACGTACTTTTGTCTTAACCACCCTTGCACGACTCCGTACGATATGTCAGAAAAGAACCTCTTTATTGTCCGAAATCATACAACCACTCTGATACTACACTATTCAAACATGCGGCTACTAAGGTTGTCTACAAAGGTCAATGACATGCAACCAATCAGCTGATGCCACGTGTAAAGTGTAAACTGCAATGCATCAAATGCATGCAGTATATAAGAAGGACTCCAGCTTCATTTTTAAAGCACTTGCTAACTCTGGACAAGTCGTCTTTCTTATCTTGAGATAGGTTATTATTAGTAATTTCCTTCTCTTTCTTAGTGCAAGAAACTTAGTGTTCCAACTTGTTTAGATTTAGGTTTATCCTTAATCTTGTTCCGCAACAAGCTGTAAATTGTTAATGATTTATCCATAAACAATTTAGAAAAGTAAAATTTGTGTGTTTGTATTCAACCCCCCCCCCCTTCTACAAACTTGTATAGCCCTTCGGGACCAACATACCCGACTCATCAAATCCATGAACACCGTCGGTGCGTTAGTTAACCCAAAAGGCATTACCAGGAACTCGTAATGACTATAACGTGTTCTAAAAGCGTCTTCGGTATGTCATCGTTCTTCACCTTCACTTGATGATAACTCGAACGTAAGTCGATTTTTGAGAAACATCCCGCTCCTTAAAGTTGATAAAACAAATCGTTGATCCTAGGATGTGGATACTTGTTCTTCATCGTGACCTTGTTCAACTCTCTATAATCTATGCACATCATCATCATCGTGCCATCCTTCTTCACGAACAAGACCGATGCTCCACAAGGCGGCGAGCTCGGTCTTACAAACCCCTTCTCCAAAAGTTCTTGAAGTTGCGTCATTATCTCTTGCATCTCGGATGGAGCTAATCGATAGGGAGCTCTAGCAATCGGAGCCGCTCCCGGAACCAACTCTATCTTGAACTCCACTTGACGATCGGGCGGTAATCCGGGAAGTCATCCGGGAATACATCAGAAAACTCGCGCACCACCTTCACGTCTTCAAGCCTCTTATTTTATATCTTGGTATCAATAACATATGCCAAAAAAGGATGTACGCCTTGATCATGTTGATGATCGCCACGTCTTCTTTCCTTCTCTCGCCATAGACGGTTACCACTTCCCCATCCGAAGTTGGAATTCAGATTAACTTCTTTGCACACAAAATTTCGGCATGGTTTTCCGCCAGCCAATTCATCCCAATCACTACATCAAATTGACCAGAAATTTTCTTCCTTCGATCTCTAACATACAATCCTTCAGCACATCCCGAACTCACATGACCGTCATCCGCTATCTCTACTACTATAGCATCCTCTAAATTACTAGTAGGCATTCAACTTATAATACTTAACAAACTAAAATGTTGAGCAGAAGCATAAAAGAATGTTAGGGCTAAATTGTATTGAATAGAAGTTCAAGGGTTGAAATTGTAAATACCTCTAAAAGGGTATAAATAGCTTGTTTAGGGTTAATCATTCTTATTCCACATAAACGTATTGTAAACTCTTTGAATGGTTCTAACCTTTGAATGAATAATATATGGATGACAAGTTGAAATCAATCATGTTTATTGCTTATTGATCGTTGGTATTACTGTTATTGCACTAATCTGGGATCCACAATTGGTATCAAAGCAGACAGATAAATCGATTTAAGGTATCCTGGTAAGTTTATGTCGACTGTTCTTGTTCTAAAATCTCATTCTCGTGATTATGGTAAAATTGTTTGATTCTACTCGTCTCAATCGTTTCATAATAGTATTATTAGCGTTTCTGCAAATTTTTATAACCTAATTCGATCGTTTGAGTGATTTTTTAAGCAAAATTGTTACCATGTTTTTGGTCTCTATTCTTGAAAAAGCATCAAATTTTTCATCAAAGTCGTTATATTTTGCTTAGAAATCGATTTGTTTTTGTTTGGTTTTGTGTTTTGGTCAAAATCTAACCCTACTAGATTGAAATCGAGCAACCCTAATCGAGCCCTGGTCCGATTTAATCGAGCAGCCGCAGTGTCCGGAAGTTCCTATTCTTTTCGGGTAAGTCTCCTATTTAACGTTACTATCCGGACGTAATCATCCGGATTGTCCAAGTTTCTGGTAAAATTCCTTTATCCGGTAAGTTATCCGGATTGATCTAGTATCCGGACCATTATCCGGATCTCGCCTGTATCCGGAAGTCTTCTGTTCCTGGGTAAACTTGAGCGGACACTCCCACTTCCGAACACACTATCCGGTAAGTGTTATCCGAATCAGTTTTGCTTCATCCGGTTTGTCGTCACTTCCCGGACGTCCCTCTGGTAAGTACTTCTTCCGGTAACTATTTTTATTCGGTAACTTGTTTCTTTTCGGTAACTTCGATCTTATTCGGTAACTCAATTTATTCGGATACTTCACCTACATAGCGGATCTAGACACTTTCGATCCGGACACTTCTATCCGGATTCCTATCCGGGTAAGTTTACAGTATTAGTTTATCTTACCTGTTAAGTTCAAATCACTCCTAGATCTTGCGTTAGGACTGTCACTTTTAGTGCCTTGCGTTAAGTCTCTACCTTGAATCGATACTACTGTCTGAAGATCACTCTAGTGCATATTTCACCATGTCTCGCGATGCTCTTGCTATCGGTACCGACTCCAAGCCTCCGATTCTCTATCGAGGCGAATACACACAATGGTGAGACAGATTCCTGATCTTTATCGAATCCAAAGACAACTTTGAGTACATCTAGAAAGCTCTCACCAAAGGCCCACAAGACCCTCCATGGCAAACTGTTCCACCCCAAGCCGAAGGCCATCAAGAACAGGCAAAACCAAAGACGTATGCCATGATGACTGACGATGAGAAGAACAGATACAATGGGGAGAAGCATGCCAAGAGATATCTGGTTCAGTGTCTGCCTAACAATATATACACTACTATTTATTGCTACAAAGAAACCTCAAAAGGCATGTGGGATCAAGTTGCAAAGATGATAAGCGGCAGCAAAGTTGGAAATCAGTTGAAGGTGAACAACTGCATCACCCGATATGACGGGTTCAAGCAGCGAAAGGGTGAATCGTTGACTCAAGCATACGAACGATTCTGTTGTGCCACAGACACATTGATCTAAGGATTTGTTCCTTTGTCTGATGTGCCACAGACGCATCATCATGTGTGGGAATGGTAGACGTGTTTCAGGGCAATTGAACACTTGTGTTTTCAATGAACATGTCGTGTTGGGAGGACATGTCGAGAATGTTGGACTCCCTTGGTTGGTTCATATCAGAGGCATGAAGAGGTGCCTCTAATGGGTCAGACTCTGATTCAATAACCATGTCATGTTTCAATGAGCATGTCGTGTTTCAATGAACATGTCGTGTTCGAGGTGTGCACCTCTGATTCAATAACCATTTGGTCTAGACCACCATGGTTAGATGATGAGCTTGCACTGGGAGTTGGGCTAGGAGTCCTAAAATAGACATGTATGTTCAGAGAACATCATTTTCTATGTTATTTGATTGCTCAGCTCCTATAGGGTTAGAATGCACAGGGCTCTCACTCTTTGTTTTCTCTCCCTCACTCTCTTAAGAGCTAGTCGAACTCTCTGCTCTAGCCTCTGAAGAGTTAACCTCTGCTACCTCTGAGGGGGCTCCCTTTATGGGTACTCCGCCCTCTGGTGCACTTCCTTCTGATGTGCTCTCTGAGACCTCATAATCTACTGGCTCAGGACCTAAGTGTGTTGGGAATCCCACCTCAGGTTATTGAGGTTGGGCAACACGACGATTGAGATCTATGGTTGGGGAGTTTTCAGCAAGAATTACCAGTATGGTCTTGGGGGCCCTTTTGCAACCTGGATAAGGTCCATGAACTATGGGTTTGAAGGAGTTCATGATCCATAGAGGTGTCTTCGATCCTGCCTCTGTTAACTGCATCTTCTGGAATATTGCTCTGATGACTAATGAAATGAAACGAGGGAACATAATAAAGGTTAGGGCCTTGTCCTTACCCACTTCTTTTCTATTGGCCAATGCCTTATTCTTCCTTTCGACCACTGTGTAGATTTCATCGAATAGAATACCAACGAATTCGAAGTTCCTCTTGAAGTAGAGGCCATACATCAGGATTTTGATGGCAGGGCTAGTCTGGTCTAGGCTTCTATTTTTGCACGAAAGGGTTTGGTTCAATACACTAAACATGAAATTCTAGATATGGGGTAGGAACTTCCTTTTGAATTCACTCACACGTGTGATATTATGGTTGTATCCTAGGTGTTTAACGAATTCGATTAGGGTTTCATTATCAGGTGGTTGTTCATAGGCTTGGATTTCTAGGTCTGTGGTTCTGAAAAGATGGAAAACTCTCCTAAGGGTTTCTGGCCTTATTCGAACAGATCTTCCACATTCACCTTCTTCACTTTAAACGTAGCCCACGATTCCATCTTGGTCTTTGACGTATTCTGATGTAGACCACCATTGTTTCATATAGGAAACGGGGACCTTGTTATCCACCATTGTTTGAGCGTGGAGAAGTTCAGAACGTGAGAAGAACTCGAGGATGATGTGGTAGAGTTCATCGTATCGAGCATGGGATAATTCGACGTAGAAGTTGTTGCTCTTGATTGGGATATCTAGAATGATAATTTCAGGGTTAAGGAAGACTCTGCTAGAGTCAGTTAAGTTTTGTGCGGCCATTGTTGCAGGTTTTTGAAGCTTGAAAAACTTCGAAGAACTCGAGAGGTTCTTAGAGAGGGAAAATTTTCTTCAGAAAATTTGAAAGCGTAAAGAGTGAAATGCGGGATTTGATCGGTTTTATAATCGAAATGTGATAGTACTCGAGTGTCTAGGAGTATGGAACGTCGCCTGAAAAGACGTGGTGGCATCTCAATGTCAGTTGGCCATTTATAGGCTGCCATGTGGCCTTGGAACTGACAAATTTTCTTAAATGGAACCATCACAGAGGTTTTATAGTGGGTGACAGGTTGGCACTTTTAGAAATAACCCACACTCTAAGTAGGCTTGATTTCAAAAAAAGCACATAAGTGTTTCTGAAGAATAGAAGCTCTGAAGAATTATTGCCTCTGAAGTGGATTTATTTTCCATTTCCTCAAGATATTTCACCTTTTATACCCAGATTAATCATTTAAAATCCTAAAGAATTTCACCATAAAAAAAGAACTCGGAGCCTAAAGAGAAGTAAGTCTACAAGAAGCTGGCAGAGCTTTAGCCATTGGACCACATCGATCTATCCTACCTAATATTTGATTAAGAAACAACCTAAAAACTCTTTATACAAAGATCAGAATCTGAGAAATGTATACAGAGGCTCTGATGAAAGATCAAAGGATCTGACAAAATTTCAGAGACTTGATTTTGATGAAAAGGTTCAGAGATATATTCAAAGTTGTTTGAATCAGAATAGGTTTTCACTTATCAAAATATTTTCCGCATAATCTTATTACCTTGCATGTCAGAAGCTCTAAACATTACAAGTCAAAGAACTCTGAAGATATTTCAGAGACTCTTAGTTATAATATCCTGAGATTCTGAACAGTTGGACTTGATCCCCCTTAAATGATGATTTTTTCTTTCCAATCAAATTTCTATAAGCTCCCCCTTAAATCATGCTTGGATCAAAGAAATGATAAAATTTTCATGGAGTAGTTTAATAAAATACAATGGTTCTGGTAAACAACTTAGAGGCTCTGATAGGCATATCAGAGTCTCTGATAGATAGATTAGAGGCTCTGGGTGACACATCAGAGGCTCTTAGAACAAGAAATATGAAAGTAACTCTGAAGTAAAGGTTCAGAAGTTCGGAAATAAATAGGCTACCTAATTCTTCTTCAGAGGCTCTAAGAAAAGTTCAAAGGCTCTGATCTCTTGTTCAGAGATTAGGAAGATATATTTAGCATACCCAACTTACTAATCAGAAAATTAAATTTCCTCTCATCAAGAGGTTTTCTGAAGATGAAAGTCTGTTGAGACAAAATACATTTCAATTGTACCCTTTTCAACATTATCTTTGATAAAGTGGTACCTTATATCAATGTGCTTTGTCTTAGAGTGCTGCACAGGATTTGCAGTGATAGCAATGGCACTCTTAGAGTCACATAGGATTGTAACTTTGTCAAACTCAATGTTGATCCAAACCCTCAGTGATTTGATAATGACCCTATCTTAAATACTTAGTGAAAATTGTAAGTAAACAATATGTATCAGAGTTTCACTATCGCTGATAAGTACTAAGATCTTACAGTACTGCTGATAGGAACTCTCGCACTTTTAGATTAAACATTCAGCGAACACTGTTCACCATATCGCTGAGTCTGTTCAGTTCTTATGGTGATCGCTGATAAGTTAGTTGTTTACTTATGATCCCTGAAGACAAGATTCACGTCAACAAAGGTTCTACGCTGAAGTCGAATATCAAGCTCAAGAACCAGCGACAAGTCTCCTAATGAACTGATGCGGATCAGCGAAGACTCAGATTTGTCCACTCAACGTGAAGTATCAAGTACAAGACTTCAGCTATCGCTGAACTTTATCATCTGCTGAATAGTAAATGATAATCGCTGAATCAACGAAAGCTGATCATGAAGTCCTCCGTACAAAGTACTTTTATCTTAACCTCCCTTGCACGCCACCGTACGAAATGTCAGAAAAGAACCTCCGAAAATCTGAAATCGTACAACCACTCTGATACTACACTGTTCATTCATGCGGCTACTAAGGTTGTCAACAAAGGTCAATGACATGCAACCAATCCGTTGATGACACGTGTAAAGTGTATACTGAATTGCATTAAATGCATGCAGTATATAAAGAGATGAACTCACTTCATTTGAAGTAACTTGCTAACTCTGGACAAGTTCAAATCTCTCAAGATAGGATTTTATTAGTAATCTCCTTATCTTTCTTAGTGCAAGAAAACCTCAGTGTTCCAACTTGTTTAGATTTAGGTTTATCCTTAATCTTGTTTCCGCAACAAGCTGTAAATTGTTAATGATTTATCAATAAACAATTTAGAAAAGTAAAATAGTGTGTTTGTATTCAACCCCCCCCCCCCCCTTCTACAAACTTGTTTAGGCCTTTCGGGACCAACAAGTGGTATCAGAGCAGATTTGTTTAATCTCATAAACAAGATCTAATCTAAGATATTTCTCTTCCTTACTATTATCTGAAAATGGCCAACTCAAACACAAACACTCACTATATTGACAATGGTTCTCTTGCAAAACCCCCTAGATTTTCCAGAGACAACTTCAACTTATGGAAAAATAGGATGACACTCTTCTTAGAAGGTGTAGACCCTACTATACCTTACTATCTTGAAAACGGCCCACACATCCCTGTAACAATTGATCCTGCAGTTCCAGCCACTGCAACTAGGGCTGCTATTCCAGAAAGGCTGATTCCAAAGGAAATCCATCATTGGAGCGATGAAGACAAGAAGAAAGTGGCTATAGATACAAAAGCCAGATCCATACTATCCATGGCCCTTCCTGACGAAGTCTACCATTCCGTCATGAACCTGAAATCCTCAAAAGCCATGTGGGACACAATATGTGTTCAGTATGAAGGAACGTCTGAAGTCCAGGATTCAAGAAAGATCAAGCTGGTAAGACAATACGAAAGCTTCATCTCTGGTAAGAATGAAACTCTCTCTGAAGTACATCAACGTTTTAATTGCTTAATTATAGATCTAAAAACGGTTGGTAAGGAATATTCTAACTTTGAAGTTCTGACAAAGTTTTTAGAATGTTTACCTGAAAGCTGGGACAATTATTCCATGTGTCTCAAGCTGTCGAAAGATCTAAGATCAATGACACTTGCTACCTTATATGGCACATTGCTGAATCATGAGCAATCTAGCCATCTTAAGAAGAATCTTGTAAAAGATTCCAAAAGCACCCCTGTTGCTTTAATCTCAGAGGAACCTTCTACTCAGCGACCCGTGGTCACTATCACTGAGTTAGAAAGTAACTCTGAAAGGTCATCAGATTCTGATTCTTCAGATGATGAATCCTTGGCTCTCCTAACTAAAAAGTTCAGGAGATTCGTCAAGAAGAAAATGTTTAGAAAGAACAAAACTCTTTCTATAGCTGACAAGCCTAAGTCATCAGCTTTTGTTGATAAGGCTACTGCTACTTGTTTTAACTGCGAAAAGACAGGTCATTTCGCTAACGAGTGCAGGTCAAAGAAAATCATGAGACCTTCAGCTTTTACAAAGAAATCCTTTGTTCCAAGGAATAAAGACGACAAATACTTAAAGCTGAAGGAGAAGTATGCAAAGCTGAAAAGATTTAAGAAGAAGGGAAAAGGCCTAATGGCTGACTATGATTGGGCTGCTTCTGATGAAGAAGCCTCATCATCTGATTCTGAAGATGATGAAGCAAATCAATGTCTCATGGCCAAGATTGAAGAAGAGGAAGAAAGTTCAAACATTCCCTCCACTTCAACATCTGCCATTCAGGTATCACCCTCCTTCTTTACCAATATTGTAAATATTGATGAAGCTGATAGTCTCCGTAAAATCGAACTACTGACTAGAAGTTTATACGAAGCCATGAACGGCAAAGCTGTGGTTGAAAACCAAAATCTTGATCTCGCTGAAAAGCTTAAAAATTGCCACCTTCAAATAGAAAAGCTTTCTAAATTTGAAGAAGATTTTAAAGATCAAGTCCATTTAAATCAGCTAGTCAAAATTGAACGAGCGGAAGCTATCGCTGCATTAAAAGCTGAACAAGCTACTGTTGAAGGATGGTGTAATTCTTCAACAAAGATCACTGAGATAATTAAGGCTCAGATTCCTCTGAGTGATAAACGTGGTCTGGGTTATAAATATGATACTCCAATACCAACCACTGAACGTTCAATGCTTAAATTTGGAACGTTCGTATCCTCAGTAGCTGACACTTCTTCATCTCAGTACTCCTCGTCGATTACACCAATCCCTGAGGAAACTCCTACCTCCTCAAAAGGCAAGGAGAAAATGGTTTATTCAAAACCTACCTCTGTCTCTAAAGATAAAGGTAAAGGAATTGTAATTTATCAAAATCCTCAGAAGGGTACTTTAGTACCTAAGCTGAATGCTTCCAAAGCCTTAGTGATTCATTCATCTGGTTCTAGAAATCAGACCTCTGGATCAGTTCAGCGACCTACTCCTAGACTCAGAGTAGATATCCTTGGTAAGAAATCTGAAGAACTGAATGTTCGTCCTATTTCAAAAACCAATAGTGTACTTGGTGCTGGCACTTCTAATTCCAAATTAAAAGCACAGCACTCAAGTGGTCCTAGAACTAATTTTAGTTATAGGAAATGTTATCACTGTGGACTTACCGATCATATTGCAAGTAAGTGTCCCACAGCCACCAAAGCTGATAAGATAGCTAAGGTGAAGATAGCACCCAAGAAGACCAAACCAGTTGCAAGTCAGGTCAAGGTGACTCCTACCGCTGAGGTCAAGAAATTGACCAAAGTGAAGAAAGACAAAGCTGAATCTTCAAATGCTGCGAAAACTGCTGAACCCATTCCAACCACTTCCACTGACAAACGCGTATACATGGTGAAGTGGGTACCCAAGCAAAACTAATCTTCCTTTGTATTACAGGTTAAGAAGGGTATCTGGTATCTCGATAGCGGATGCTCTAGACACATGACTGGAAAGAAAAGCCTGCTCGCTGAATACAAGGAAGAGAAGGGTCCCTCTGTGACTTTCGGTGGAAATCGAAAAGGACACACCCGAGGGTATGGTGTACTTTCAAATGGTACAACATCCTTCAGAAGAGTCGCATATGTTGAAGGGCTGAAGCATAATCTTCTAAGCATCAGTCAGCTTTGCGACATGGATAACAAAGTGATTTTCACTAAGGAATCCTGCTTTGTCTCTGACAAAAAGGAGAAGATAGCTCTCAGCGGTTATCGTTTGGAAAATGTTTACGTTATAAACATGGACTCAACAACCACTGAGAACTCCTGTTTCTTCTCAAAGGCATCTTCTGATGTCAACTGGCTATGGCACAAGAGGCTCTCACATCTCAACTTCAAGACACTGAATACTCTTTCATCCAAAGAGTTAGTCACTGGTCTACCTCAACATTCATACGCCAAAGAATCCTTATGTTCAGCGTGTGAAAAAGGGAAGCAGACCAAGGCAAGCTTTAGGTCCAAGCAAGTTTCCTCAGTGTCATATCCTCTTCAACTACTCCATATGGATTTGTTTGGCCCCGTTAACAAACAATCCATCGCTGGAAAGAAATATACGCTGGTCATAGTTGATGAATTCTCTCGTTACACATGGGTAATGTTTCTCCGTTCTAAGAGTGACACCCCTGAAGAACTCAGCACCTTTGTTCGGAAGATGGAAACTCTGAACAATATGACTGTTCGCTCAATAAGGAGTGATCATGGAACTGAATTCAAAAACAGTTCTCTTGATTCCTTCCTTGAGAGCAAGGGTATTTCTCACAACTTTTCGTCAGTGAGAACACCACAACAAAACGGAGTCGCTGAAAGAAGAAATAGAACAATTATTGAAGTTGCACGTTCAATGCTCAGCGATTCTCACCTGCCTACTCAGTTTTGGGCAGAAGCTGTCAACACGGCTTGTTTTACGCAAAACAGGTCGCTGATAGTCAAAAGATTCAAAAAGACAGCCTATGAACTTTTTCATGGGAGAAAGCCTTCAATCAGCTTTCTTCACATCTTTGGTTGTCAGTGTTTCATACTGAACAACAGAGATGCCCTTGGAAAGTTTGATCCTAAGGCTGATGATGGAATCTTTCTTGGATACTCCTCAGTTTACAAAGCCTTCAGAGTCTTCAATCGAAGAAGACAAACTGTAGAAGAAACTATTCACGTCACTTTTGACGAATCCCGTTCAGCGAACTCTAAACCGAACGCTGATACAGAAGAACTGAATCAATGGATGTTTTCTCATCTTTGTGATTCTGAAGATGTTCCCACTACTCATACTCATACAACTGTAAATGATGGTCCTACTATCATTCCCAATATGCAGAATAGTGAAGCTGAAACATCTTGGGTCTCAGCTGTTCCTATAAACACTATACCCGCAGTTGATCCAAATGTCTCAGAAATTCCATCTATTTCTCAGCAATCAGTGAATGAAGTGACAAATGCAAGCATTCCTCTCTTAGCTGATAATCCAGAAGTAGTTGAAGCCTCATCTTCAGTTTCTCCAGTTCATACTGAGTCAGCGACGCATGCTCCGGCTCAGCGATGGACTGTAAATCACCCAATCGATCAAATTCTTGGTGATCCCAACGCTGGTATTCAGACTCGTAGAAGTGCAGGTAATATTTGTTTATTTGTTAACTTTATTTCTCTAACTGAACCAAAGAAAATAGATGACGCCCTCAGAGATCCAAACTGGGTCAGCGCTATGCAAGAAGAGCTGACTGAATTCGAAAGAAACAGAGTTTGGAAACTTGTTCGGAGACCAACTGACAAAACAGTGATAGGCACTAAGTGGGTCTATCGAAACAAGTTGGACGAACATGGTACTGTAACTCGCAACAAAGCTCGTCTTGTTGCTCATGGATACAGACAAGAGGAAGGTATAGATTATGACGAAGCCTTTGCTCCAGTAGCAAGACTTGAATCTATTCGTCTTTTCTTAGCATATGCTGTACACAAAAACTTCACTGTACATCAAATGGATGTTAAGTCAGCGTTTCTAAATGGAAAGCTGAATGAAGAAGTTTATGTGGAACAACCTCCAGGATTCTCAGATCCTAAGCGTCCAGGTTATGTTTATAAGCTGGATAAGGCACTTTATGGCTTGAAGCAAGCTCCTCGTGCATGGTATGACACTCTTTCTACTTATCTCCACCTTGAAAAATTTGAGAGAGGTAAGATTGACAAAACTTTGTTTTTTAGAAAAATAAAAGGTCATATCATTTTAGTTCAAATATATGTTGATGACATTATATTTGGTTCTACTAACCCTGAGCTTTGTACTCGTTTCGCTGATAGAATGAAAGATGAGTATAAAATGAGTATGATGGGTGAACTAACATATTTCCTTGGTCTTCAGATTAAGCAAACTGAAAAAGGAACTTTTATAAATCAGGGAAAGTATGTTAAAGATATGCTGAAAAAATTCGACTTAACTGAAAGTTCAGCTATGAAAACCCCTATGGCACCACCGCTGATACTTGATAAGGACACAAAGGGTGTTCCTGTCAATGTCACGCTGTACCGTGGGATGATCGGCTCACTACTGTATCTTACAGCTAGCCGACCTGATATTATGTTTGCAACATGTCTGTGCGCACGATATCAAGCTGAACCTAAGATATCTCATATGAAAGTTGTAAAGCGAATCTTTCGATATCTTAAGGGTACAGCGAATCTAGGTCTTTGGTATCCCAAAGATTCAAGATTCGATCTAACCGCCTATTCAGACAGTGATTTTGCAGGTTGCAAAATGGATAGGAAAAGCACCACAGGAGGATGTCAGCTCCTGGGTGGAAAGCTGGTAAGTTGGACAAGTAAGAAGCAAAACTCAGTGTCCACTTCCACTGCTGTTCTCAAGTCTTGTTGATGAGAAATCAACTACTAGACTATGATCTTCAGCTCTCCAAAATTCCAATCTATTGCGACAGCACAAGTGCCATCGCTATAGCAAACAATCCAGTGCTACACTCAAAGACAAAACACATAGAAATCAGATATCATTTTATCAGAGATCATGTGATGAATGGTGATATAGAACTTCATTTTATCTCAACTGATTATCAGTTAGCTGATTTGTTTACCAAACCTCTTGATGAGACAAGATTCAACTTTCTCATCAGCGAGCTTGGAATGCTGAACTTTGAAGGATAAATCTTCAGCGGTTCACATTTAATCAGTGATACGTTTATACATTCTTGTATAGGCTCTGGATAAAATAAACTTGTACAATCCATTTCATCATCTTCTCTCTGAATAAATTGGGTTAAACTGATATCAAGGTATGTTTTCTCTGACAAAACGCATGAAAATGCAAGATTTCAAATTCTTTCATCGCTGAATATCTCTTCCTTAACAGCGATATTTTGAAATTTCTTAAAACCCTCACTGATATTTCTATTCAGTGCTTCATATTTTCAAAAGAGTCCCTGAGTTTTTCTTTCAAAACCTCAGAGACAACGAAAGAATGTGAAAGGACAGTTGTGACGTCATTGCAACGGATAACACCAGGCACGCTCTTTTTCTGACACACGTTTGCACGTTTCGTTGTCTATCCAATCAAATGCAAACACGTGTCCGTGTCATGATGAAAAACTTTCCCGCTCAAGTTTTTCTCTCTCTACTCTCTTCCTATATAAACACTCTCAAAGTTTATATTTGTCTTTTACGCGAATCAATCTTTCTCCGCAAGAAAAGAACACTGTTGCATTTTGTGCTCTCAATCTTCAAGAACTGTTCATCATCTTCTTCATCAAACTCAAGGTTATTATGTTCTTATCTATTATCAAATGCAAATAACTTGTTTTCGATCTTATCATTGTTTTACACAAGATCAAACAAAAGAACTCAAAAATAAAATCATTTTCTTTCATGGTTTTATAAACACAACCATTTCATGGTTGTTCTTCAAGTTTTAAATCTAAAATCTTAAACTTGTTCTTCTTTCGTATCCATTTTTTTAAAACTGGAATACAAGGCTTATAGGTGTTATATTCGTTTTTTTTAAAAAAAAACAAGAAAAACCCTAATCTTCATTAAGACTTTTTTGTCTGAATGAAATGGACAAAATTCGAAAAATCTTAATGGAAATTTTCTTTCCACATTAAGATATTTCTTATTTGTTAACATCTTTGGTTGAACTGATAATACAGTGAAATGGCAACTTCAAAGCTGAATGTTACCGCTGAGTCCATCTCCGCTGATTCTGAGGAACTGGAAATCACCAAAGCTCCTCAGGTTAAGTTTGAGCTGGATCAACTAGACTGGACAAAGGCAAACAACCTTTCAGCGCTTCTCGAGTTTCCTCCTCGGAAGCAGGTATCCCATCTAGACGACGCTGTAAATTTTTTGAAGAATAGCCCCATCTACACAGCACTGACAATCACACCTCCTGCCAGTCAGCGTCTATTATCCCAATTCTGGTACTCTGCCAGACACACCGACCTACCCTCCGCCAAAGATCCATCTAAAACCATCGACTGCATACTCAGCGATACTGAGTATGGCACCATCAAGATAACCCCCGCAATAATCCGCAGAGCTCTGAAATTCCCTAACGCTATCTCAGAAAATCCTTTCATTCCATTTCCTGACCACAAGAAGCACGCTGACAGGGAAGAAATCATTGCTTTCCTTGATGCGATGGGTTACATCTGGGAGACTGGAAGAGACAAGCTACCTGAGAAGAAGCTGACGCTGATAAAGAAATCCAAGATGCCCAGCGAGATGAACTTCATCTTCGCTCACCTGATCAGCTGCATGACAGCGAAATCCGGATCTTCTGATCAAGCCGCTCAACCTCAGCAGGCCATGGGTTACGTACTGCTGAAAGGTCTCAACATTGACTGGGCCTCCATCATCTATGAAGACCTCATTCAACGTGTTGATTCTGCCGCTGACCGACCAGCATGGGTTCCTTACCCACGATTCATCAGCGCCATCTTTCAATATGGCCTGAAGGAAAGCTATCCTGAAGAGGGTGATCTGAAACTCTCTCAGATTGGCCCTAAAGTTCTCGACTTCAAGCCTGTCGCCAACGAGGTACGTCTCTCTACCCTTCTCACTCTACTTAATTCTCCGCTTTCTGTGGCTCCTTCAACGACAATACCCCTCGCTGATTCCCAGGCCACAAAATCCATTCCTTCTAAGAAAAGGAAACAATCTCTAACCCCTCTTGATTCCAAAAGGATCAAGAAAACCAAGGAGCAACCCCAGCAATTCCATGCTGAAGACTCCTCAGCTCATTCTGAAGAGCTGAAGGAAAGTTCCGTGGTACGCTCTGCCACACCAATTCAAGCCATCCCTTCTAAACCTACTTCAGCGTCCCTACACGCTGAGGTTAGAACTTTGGAATCTACCCTACCTTCTTCAGTCTCTCAAAAGACTGATGAAGTACTTCTCAGCGAATCCAACGCTGAACTTGCAACCCAACCCCAATTCTTATCCTTCGATCATCCCTCTACTTCTTTGGACACTCCTCCAGTTAAAGCTGGAGATGCCATCATACAAGAAGCCGTTGAAGCTTCTCAGCGAATGACGAAGAAAGGACCTGCAGAGATCTCCATCCCTCACGGAACTTTTGAGGGAGATATGGAACACTATGGAGGGACTCGAAACTTTGATGAGTTCGTCAACGCTCCTGCAGGTACAGATCCCACCTTAAACACTGTAACTAAACCTGAAACTTCTGAGCTTTCCTTTGTTCACAAGTACTTATATGTTACAGGTCCTTATTTGGGAGACATCAACCAGTCTCTGAAGTCCATGGAGATGAAACTTACAGATCTCACCACCGGTCTATCAAATAACTCTACAGCTGTAACAAACGCTGGAGAGAATCTGACGAAGCTGACTACTGTGGTGGAAAAGAAGGCCTCCTCTGATGACATCAAAGACCTTGATAAAACTCTCGCCGACTTTGCCAAAGTGCTCTCCGACATCTACACTGACTACACCAACCTCAAATCGTCAGTTTCCACCGTTTCCAGCGAGGTTACAACGCTGAAGAAATCGGTTGGTACACTCGAAGGTGATATGTCAGTGGTCAAGACCGACTTGGGCTCAGTGAAGACCGACCTTAGTTCTGTCAAGACAATGATCGAGATGCTGGTGGACAAGGCAAACAATCCAGCTCCTGCTCCGGCCCCTGCACCTATTTTGGACTCATTCACCGCAGAGGATCGCCAAGAGCTGAAGAAAATCACGCCTGCTATTTCTGGCCTAGAAGACAGAATAGCTAAGCTTGAAGGTTGTGTGAAAGTCTCTGGCCCAGAAGACAGAGACAACACCAATGCTGAATCTACCCATTCCTCCCCCGCCCATCATGAGAAAGAGGGGGAGAAGAGCGCTGAACAGGAGAAGAGCGCTGAAGATCAAAATAAGAGCGCTGAAGACCTTTCCCATGATGAATCTATCAGGGGAGAGGGTAATGAAGATCTGATTACTGGACCTCAGGGAGATGAAAACCCTGAGGGAACCGAGAACCTCGCCTCTGTATCTGAGGGGGAGCAACTCGAAGAAGATGCTGAGGAATCCGAAGCAGAAGAAGACGAAGACATCGACATCCCTGAAGCTGAACCATCCTCCTCTCCAAGGAACGATGATGATGATGATGATGATGATGACGAATTCTTTGTCGTCAAACATGCTCCTCGAAAAGCTCTTAAAGGGATCGTGATAACCGAATCCACAGGGGAGAAGACAAAAACAAAGACAAAGCACTCAGCCTCTGGCGCTGAGAAAAGCAAAGACAAAGGCATCGCTGAAGATGATAATCTGGCGATCCTACTTGCAAAGCCGATTTGTCAAGTACACTAAACTTATTTTTCCTTCCCTGATCATCTCTGAACAATCAGTTATCCATTCCACAAACACCATACACATCCACATTTTTTTTCTATCTTTTCTACCCAAGTTCTTCTACCCAGTTCTTATTTGTAAGATCGCTGCGTTTCAGCTAGTCCTCTCCCCTGTTTGAGGATATCGCTGAAAGATCTTCTATTGCAACTTCACCAATAATTCCAGCTACCGCTGAAGACATAATCCCAGTCTTAGATTTCATCTCTGAGACTGATGAATCAGAAGAACAACCTCTCTCGCGCAGAAACAGACCTTCCTCAGTTTCTCAAAAGCTGAGTGAAGAAGATCAAAAGAGGAGAGAAGAAATAATAAAGCGATTCGAGGATCAGCGAATCATCCTAAGGCGCGATCAACTACCTTCAGTTCCTCCTAAGTTCAGAATTTCAAAAGCTGAATACCAGGATCATCTCAGAGCTGAACGCCTCATCGCTGAAAGGAAGGAAGCTGAAGATAAAGACAGAGAATACGCCATCAAGCTCACTCAAGAATCTGTCAAAGACCCCAAGCTGAAGCGTATTCCCATTCAAATCCAACGAAAGCTTTGGTAACAAGCCCAGAAGATCGTGGAAAAGAAAGCTGAAGTTTCTCAGACCACCCTGATCTGGTGTAAAGAGAAAATCCACTTCAGATTTCGTCCAGCGAAGATCAACAAGGTATTCATCTCTGGAAGAACCTCCATCGGAGTACCTATTGTTGACATCAAACTGTTCAGAGAAGATGACTCATCTGAAACCTTTCGTGCTGACACTGTAAAAAGGTATGGTCTCTCTGAATGGCTGGATATGAGGTTAGCTATCCAACCATCAAAATCTAAGTACAAGGATCATTTCGAAAAGCTGATAAACAGACAGATCGATTTGATATCTTCTTGTGTGGATATTCCTCCGGTTCCTGATCTAAAGCCGAAAAGAAAAAGGGGCTCTCCAAGGAAGAAACGTCAAGATTCAAACTCAGGACCTGTCATACGAAATGAAATTGGAATTGGTTTCTCTCGCGCTGAAGTGCTTGGTCCTGATCCTGATCTATCTGCCCTTGACATCTCTTTGCCACCATGTGAACTTTTCGTCCCTGGTAAAGTCATCAGTAATACTTATGGAATATTCTTTCTTGACTACGACGGACGTAAATGCTTTCAACGGATCGCTGAGCTTCCAATCACTCCAATCGAACAGCTCAAAGATCTCATCTACTGGTGCGACTTCAGAAAAGACATTCAGGCACGACACCTAAAACCCTTGATTTTTGAAGCTGCTCTGAAGCTAAAGAATAAAGGAGAAAAGGTTCCTGACTGGATGATTCCAACTGAAAAGACAACCCTTGATGAACTTCTCATTAAGGAAGAACCCTTTGAAGGCTGACAACAATCACCATTTTTCTCTATTGTATCAGTCATCCTTCAGTACTTGTAATTTATTTCGCTTGTACTTGTAATCTTTCTTATTCATATTGTAACCTGATTCAAAGATTTAAAGAAAGATTTCAGCGAATGTACTTTACTCCATCAGTACTGAAAAGATCCCAGAAAACAGTAAAAGGGACAAATATTTTATGAGTTCTTTTTATCCTTATGTTTTCATTAAATAGCAATTTTCTCTGTTGCTATGTCATAATCAAATAGGGGGAGATTGTTGATCCAAACCCTCAGTGATTTGATAATGACCCTATCTTAAATACTTAGTGAAAATTGTAAGTAAACAATATGTATCAGAGTTTCACTATCGCTGATAAGTACTAAGATCTTACAGTACTGCTGATAGGAACTCTCGCACTTTTAGATTAAACATTCAGCGAACACTGTTCACCATATCGCTGAGTCTGTTCAGTTCTTATGGTGATCGCTGATAAGTTAGTTGTTTACTTATGATCCCTGAAGACAAGATTCACGTCAACAAAGGTTCTACGCTGAAGTCGAAGATCAAGCTCAAGAACCAGCGACAAGTCTCCTAATGAACTGATGCGGATCAGCGAAGACTCAGATTTGTCCACTCAACGTGAAGTATCAAGTACAAGACTTCAGCTATCGCTGAACTTTATCATCTGCTGAATAGTAAATGATAATCGCTTAATCAACGAAAGCTGATCATGAAGTCCTCCGTACAAAGTACTTTTGTCTTAACCTCCCTTGCACGCCACCGTACGAAATGTCAGAAAAGAACCTCCGAAAATCTGAAATCGTACAACCACTCTGATACTACACTGTTCATTCATGCGGCTACTAAGGTTGTCAACAAAGGTCAATGACATGCAACCAATCCGCTGATGACACGTGTAAAGTGTATACTGAATTGCATTAAATGCATGCAGTATATAAAGAGATGAACTCACTTCATTTGAAGTAACTTGCTAACTCTGGACAAGTTCAAATCTCTCAAGATAGGATTTTATTAGTAATCTCCTTATCTTTCTTAGTGCAAGAAAACCTCAGTGTTCCAACTTGTTTAGATTTAGGTTTATCCTTAATCTTGTTTCCGCAACAAGCTGTAAATTGTTAATGATTTATCAATAAACAATTTAGAAAAGTAAAATAGTGTGTTTGTATTCAACCCCCCCTTCTACAAACTTGTTTAGGCCTTTCGGGACCAACACTCAAGATCATAGTCTCTGAGTTGAGTTTTCATCCAGATTACTTGTGAACAACAACTAGCAGCAGCTACATACTCTACTTCTGCTGTAGAAGTGGACACACAATTCTGCTTTTTGGATGTCCAACTCATTAACTTTTCACCAAGTAGTTGACAACTTCCAGAAGTGCTCTTTATGTCATTCCAACATCCTCCATAATCTGAATCTGTGTATGCTACAAGCTCAAAATGAGAGTTAAGAGGATACCAGAGACCCAAGAATTGAGTCCCTTTAAGGTATTTGAAAGTCCTTTTTACAGTAGACAAGTGAGATTCCTTATGATTAGTTTTAAATCTAGCACAGAGACAAGTTGCAAACATTATGTCATGTCTGCTAGCTGTCAAGTACAGAAGTGACCCTACCATGCCTCTATAGTTCTTGATATCAAGAGATTGACCATCAGGATCATGATCAAGCTTAACTCCAGTGGCAATAGGTGTTTTCATGGGAGTTGAAGTGTTCAATTTGTATTTATTTAAAATATCAGAGATATATTTTGATTGACTTATAAAAGTTCCACTAATAGTTTGTTTGACTTGCAATCCTAGGAAGAATGATAGTTCTCCCATCATGCTCATCTGAAGTTCACTTTTCATCAACTCTGGAAACGTTTCACAGTATTTTTGATTAGTAGATCCAAAAATAATGTCATCAAAAGGAGCTCATGTTTGTATCTCTTGGTAAACAAAGTAGTATCCACAATACCTTTTTTTAAGTCATTCTTAATCAGAACGGTTGAAAGAGTTTCATACCAGGCTCTAGGGGATTGTTTAAGGCCATACAGAGCTTTGTCTAAGAGGTATACATGGTCTGGAAACTCTAAGCTTTAAAATCTAGGAGGCTATTGGACATAAACTTCTTCATGGAGTTTTCCATTCAGAAAGGCAGATTTGACATCCATTTGATATACTCAAAACCCTTGTGAGTTGCATAGGCTATAAATATTCTAATTGCTTCTAGCCTAGAAACTAGAGTAAAGGTTTCATCATAATCAATGACTTCTTCTTGACAATATCCCTTAGGAACTAGCTTAGCTTTGTTTTTTATGATGATTCCATCTTCATCTTTCTTGTTTGTGAACACCCACTTGGTTCCCATGACAGATTTATCTTTGGGTAGAGGAACCAATGACCAAACTTTGTTTCTTTAAAACTCCGGAAGCTCTTCTTGCATTGCTTCTATCCAGTTTGGATCATCAAGGGCTTCAGAGACCTTCTTTGGTTCTATGACACTTAGAAAGCTCACAAAGAATGCCTCATTGACAGTGGCAGGTCTGGTCTTTACTCCATCTTCTGGAGCACCTATTATTTGATGATGAGGGTGATCTTTGGTCCATCTTGTCTTTAGAGCATGCACATGAGTAGGGGTTTGTGCTTCTGAAAGAGCTTGAGGTTGAGCCACTTCATTGCTCTGAGAAATGACTTTGTTGCTCTAAGGAATTACTTCATTGCTCTGAAGTTTAGCTTCATTGCTCTGAAGTGTACCTTCATTGCTCTGAGAAGGTGAGATATTTTCCATGGAGTTTCTTCTATTGATTGTTTGCAATGGTGATGATGGTTCAGGTTATGGTTGTTCTTCCTAGGATTGTTGTCTAGAGCTATCATCTTGAATGGGACCTGTAGAAAATGAGGTAGAGGGTGAAGTATTTGAGGGGCCAGATAGAGATGTACCAGATTGTAGGGGTCCTTCTGAACCTTGAACTGGATTGCCTCTGATGATGAACTTAGAGGTATCTGCATCATCAAAGAAGTCTTCAAAAATCAGATGGAGTTCTGATTCTATGAACTTGGAAGAATCGGAGACATTTTGGTTATTCATGAGTTATGACTTTGAGAGTTCAAAGGTTTTTGATGCTTTTTCATCAAAGGATACATTGATGCTTTCCAGAATGGCCTTGGTTCTGAGATTGTAAACTCTGTAGGCTTTGGAAGTTAGAGAATTTCCAATGAACTTTCCTTCATCAGACTTTTTAATCAAACTTCCCAAGTTGATCTCTGTCATTCAAGATGAAACATCTACACCCAAAAACATGAAAGTATTTCACATTTGGTTTTCTTTTGTTGATGAGTTCATAAGCAGTCTTACTTAATCTCTTCACTAACAGGTTGTTGAGACTGCTTCTGCTGAGAAATTTGTTGGAAGATCAGGGCCTGCTAGCATGGTTCTTGCAACTTCAACCAAGGTTCTGTTTCTCCTCTCAACAACTCCATTCTACTGAAGAGTTCTTGGTGCAGAGATTTTTTTAGAAATGCCCTCTTCTGTGAGAAATGATTCAAGCTTGAAGTTCTTGAACTCTGTTCCATTGTCACTTCTCAGCTTCTGAACTTTTAGACCTAGCAGATACTGAATTCTTTTCAAAAAATTGGTTAAAACATCTGGGACATCAGACTTAGCTCTCATGAACTCAATTCAAGTATATCTTGAAAATTCATCTATTAAAACAAGGATATACTTCTTTCCAGAAAGACTTTGCACAAAGATAGGACCACATAGATCCATATGTATCATATGCAAAGGTCTAGGGCAATTATGATCAATCTTGGTTCTATATGAAGCTCTTTTGAGCTTACCCATTTCACATGCAGAACATAGATGGTCTTTGTCAAATCAGAAGAGGTAAGCCTTTTACAAGATTAAGTTTCACAAGATTGTCAAGAGTTGAAAACTTCAGATGTGAAAACTTTTTATGCCAGAGCCAGCATCTTCAATGTTTAGAGAGACTAAACAGAGTTTCTCTGAATTGGAATTAGTGTATGGAGTAAAGTTCATACGATAGAGGTTTCCTTTACTATCAGCTCCAAGTAATTCTTGACCAGATTTAGAAAGCATTAAAGAACAATGATCTTTCTGAAATTTGTCACCAAAACCATGATCACATAATTGACTTATGCTGAGCAAATTATGCTTTAGCCCATCTACATAAGCAACTTTTGAAACAGAAATGTCTCCCTTAGATAATACTCGATAGCCTCTGATATGTCCTTGCCTATCATCTCCAAAAGTTACTGCACCTCCCATTTTGTCTTTGAATAAGGTTAGCAACTCCTTATTTCTAGTCATGTGCCTTGAACATCTAGAGTCAGAATACCAGATTTGCACATGTTGTTTCTGAAAGATAGATTAGAGTTTCTTAGGCACCCATTTCATAACGGGTCCTTTTCTGTTAGGCATGGAAGTATTCAACTTACCTTCTGGTTTTCCATTCTGTGATGCTTTCTAGAATGACCTTGGTTCTTATATTGTAAACTCTATTGGCTTTGGAAGTTAGAGAATATCCAATGAACTTTCCTTCATCGGCCTTTTTATCAAACTTCCCAAGTTGATCTTTGTCATTAAGGATTAAACATCTACACCCAAAAACATGAAAGTATTTCACATTTAGTTTTCTATAGTTGATGAGTTAATAAGCAGTCTTCTTGAATCTCCTCACTATGATAGATCTATTTTGAGTAAAACAGGACTTTGAGACTGCTTCTGCTCAGAAATTTGTTAGAAGATCAGAGCCGGCTAGCATGGTTCTTGCAGCTTCAACCAAGGTTCCGTTTCTCCTCTCAACATCTCCATTCTGTTGAGGAGTTCTTGGTGCAAAGAAGTTCTGAGAAATGCCCTCTTCTATGAGATATGATTCAAGCTTGAAGTTCTTGATCTCTGTTCCATTGTCACTTCTCAGCTTCTGAACTTTTAGACCTAGTAGATACTGAATTCTTTTCAACAAATTGGTTAAAACATCTGGGACATCAGACTTAGCTTTCATGAACTCAATCCAAGTATATCTTGAAAATTTATCTATTAAAACAAGGATATACTTCTTGCCAGAAGACTTTGCACAAAGATAGGACCACAGGGGTAGTAAAACTTTTCTTTTATCCGAACATACTTCACGTCTACCTTTTGATAATGCTCAAAGAGATCCACATGTAGCATATGCAAAGGTCTAGGGCAATTATGATCACTCTTGGTTCTATGTGAAACTCTTTTGAGCTTACCCATTTCACATGCAGAACATAGATGGTCTTTGTCAAACTACAGAGAAGGTAAGCCTTTTACAAGCTTAAGTTTCGCAAGATTGTCAAGCGTGTAATGTTAATATGTGAAATTTTTTATGCCAGAGCCAAGCATCTTCACTGTTTAGAGAGACTAAATAGAGTTTCTATGAATTGGAATTAGTGTGTAGAGTGTAGTTCATACGATAGAGGTTTCCTTTTCTATCAGCTCTGTGTAATTCTTGACCAGATTTAGAAAGCATTAAAGAACAATGATCTTTCTGAAATTTGACATCAAACCCATGATCACATAATTGACTTATGCTGAGTAAATTATGCTTTAGCCCATCTACATAAATAACTTTTGAAACATAAATGTCTCCGTTAGATAATACTCCATAGTCTCTGATATGTCCTTGCATATCATCTCCAAAAGTTACTGCACCTCCCATTTTGTCTTTGAATGAGGTTAGAGACTCCTTATTTCCAGTCATGGGTCTTGAACATTCAGAGTCCAAATACCAGATTTGCACATGATGTTTCTGCATGATAGATTAGAGTTTCTTAGGTACCCATTTCATAATGGGTCCTTTTCTGTTAGGCATGGAAGTATTCAACTTACCTTCTGGTTTTCCATTCTGTGATGGTTTGCCATAGGCTTTTGCTTGTGCCTTCTGAGATTTGGTCTTAGGATTTTTTCTATTTGATGACCCATTCAGAGCACAATGAGGACCATTGAAATGATTTCTAAGCTTTAACAGAAGATTCATACAATTGCAATTAAATGAACATTGAGATGGTTGTAAAAAACTTTTGTTTTCATTCACCATCTTAGGAATATATGCCTTTTGGAAATTAAAAGTTCTAGCTTCAGAGGTATTACAAAACTTCCTATCTAGTGAATTG
Organism: Saussurea involucrata; assembly: GCA_033807775.1. Classification (NCBI taxonomy): domain Eukaryota; kingdom Viridiplantae; phylum Streptophyta; class Magnoliopsida; order Asterales; family Asteraceae; genus Saussurea; species Saussurea involucrata. The sequence goes on along the minus strand of CM066327.1, from coordinate 89,753,164 downwards.
TTGGAATTAAAATTTGCCTTCCTCTAATGATTATTGTTTTCTCTGGCCCAAAAAGTGTGTTGTCCTCTGTGATTCACTGCATTTTGAGAAACAGGATTGTCATTCACTTTCCAAGCTTTTTGTTCAGGTGTGAACTTGATTGGTTTAAAAGCATGAGGTTCTGGAGGTAAAACAGATGGTTTACTCTTGGCTTTCTCCAGCATTCTCTTTTCTAATTCCAGAGAAGTCATGGCTCTTACACACATACCCTCAAATCCAGGACAGATTGGAATTATCGGTTTGTTCTTTGGAATAGGTATTGTATTGTTCAAAATCACAGATCCAGGTGTTTCCTGTTTTACTATGTGTACAACTATCTCTGGTGCACAGAAAACTTGCTCATCAACCTCTGAATCAGAATCAGAGTCCAAGAAATCTCTCTTGACTCTATCAGGGATGACAACTTTTGAGGATTTGTGGCTTGTACCACTAACCTTGGAATTTGAAAAGTTTAAATCCTTAATGGTGCAGGGTTTGAATCTTTTGATTTTTGGTTTTAAAGCATCAGAGGCAGCATTTTGCTCCAGCACTCTTCATATACCTTCTTCAAAAGTGGTTCTGACTCTGTCTTCAGAGGTAGGAGAGAAGTCTGGTGCCTCTGGATTGAGTTCACTCTGAATTTTAAGTTCAGAGGGACCTTCTTCAGAGATTGCAGGCTTCTGAACCTTGAAGGAGTCAAACTTGAAAAGCTCATTTGGATCAAGACTCTTAACACATTCTGAAACATAAATTTCAGTTTTACCTTGATCTTTTGTCATCATAGAGGATGGTTTTGAAATATTTTCTAGATCAGAGGTGGTGTTATAAGAGATGTTTTTAAAATTAAGTTTCCTTAATCATGATCCTTCTGAAGTTTTGATTCTTTTGAAAATATTTGAAGTATCCAAGGATGGAAAATTAGGTTGAACTTTCCCAACACAGAAAGTTGAAGACAAAGAAGTCTTCTCCTTTCCAGTGAAAGGGTCTAGGTCACTGAAACTTAAGCCTTGAGTTTCCATCTAAGAATTAATCTTGATATGCACATGTTGTGCATCTTGGTACTTCTTATTTAAGAGCTCTTTTCTCTGAAGAGACTGATGCAAAACTTCTCTTTCTTTCTGAAAGTAGTTTTTCAAAGCCACAGAGTTGAGTCTTTCATACTCAGATCTCTTAACCTCTTCTTCCTTTTGTTTTAAAGTTTCCTCAAGTTCTTTACACCTTTCAGAGTAGGACAAATCTTTTTGCTTCTGGAAAACTTCTAACTCAGATTTTTCTTTTGAAATTTCTTCTTTATCTTTTTCTAAGAGATCTTTCTCTCTTTTGTAAAAGGTTAAGTCCTTCTGAGTTAGTTTTCTTTTCTCTTTCTCTTCTAAAAGTTTTTGTTTCAGCTTTTGAAATTCTTCAGCAACTTTTGACACACTCATCTCAAGTTCTTGTTCAGATTTAGGGTAAGAAGTAGAACATAACTTTGCACTAGATTCTGATGCATCCAATGTGTCTTCATCTCTGCTACCAAACTTCTTTCTCTGAAGTTGTACTTGTACTTGTTTTTGTAGTAGTCCTGGACTTTTATCAGTCTACCCTTGCAGTTGGCTGAGAAGTGGTCTGGTTTGCCACACCTGAAGCATCTTTCATCATAATGATTAATGGTTTGGACAACACCATCTTGCTTCACAGGGGCTTGTTAAATGTACCTCTGTTGTTGAAACTGAGATGGTCTCTGATCTTGAAAGTGAACAACTATTTGGTCGTGGTAAGGTGCAGGCCTCTGTTCTGGATAGATAGATCTTTGTTCCTTCTGGTACTCTTGTCTCTAATAACTTTTCTTCTCTTCTCTATCATCTCTCCCATCTCTTCCTCTTCTATTAATCACCTTCTTGCCAAAATTCTTGTTAAATTGTTGAGTTATGAGGGCAAGAGACCTGGCAAAGGCATTAATATCCTCATCTTCACTAGATTCTGATGGTTCTTCTTTGTCATCACTCTCTGCTATCATGGCTTTCTTTCCTTTCTTCTTTTGAACCTTGTCTCTGACCTTCTTTTCTCTGAACTCACTATCTCTGATAGCTTTCTCTTCTAAAATGTTTTTAGCATCAGTGATAAGAGCCAGAGGTCCTCCCACTGTTGCTTTTCCTTTCTACTTTGCAACATCCTTTTCTTGGACAGCAAGGGTTCTATAACATCAGTGAGAGACCATGTATCAAGGTCTTGGTTTGCTTGAAGGGACATAGACAGATGCAACCATTCATCATTGAAACTTTTTAAGAACAAAACATTGTTATCTTCCTTAGATCTGACAACCCCACATTTTCTGCATTTGTTTATCAAAACATTGAACCTATTGTAGGTTTGTTGCAGGGTTTCATCAGGAAGAGCAGTGAAATCATTGTATTCATTAATACATTGGGTTCTTCTGTTTTTCGGGGTTTTGATACCCCCTTCAAGTTGGTTGTTGATCCTAGATTTCTTTTGTTGTAACACATGAGTCTAGTTCTTGAAATATGTCATTTGGAATGGCCATAATCAAAAGTCTAACTGCTTTGGAATCATTTTCCATTTTTGCTCTTTCTTCTTTAGTAAAACCAGTGGTTTTCTGTAGCAGGGACACGAAGAACCATTGGTTGGAAAGGCCCATGTGTAATAGATCTTATAAGATCATTGTCCATCCCTTCAAAGAATTTAACCATCCTAATCTTCCATTCAGGATATTCATCTCTCGGAAGAAGAGTATGTTTGTTTAAAGAACCAGCAGTGTAAATGACAGTAATGTTGTTATTCGCCATTTTTGAAGAAAACAGAGTAAGTTGGATATATTTGACAAGAAAGGGTTTTTAAGCAAACTGAGATGAAGAGAATGTAAATACTGCACTATAGTCTAGTTTTGGAAAAAGATTCAAGGTTTAAAAACATATTTAAAGCTTAAAACAGATTGTTGCGGGTTTTCCCAAGAATTGAGATAAAATAGAGTATATAAACAGTAAACTCATAGAGTGTAAGAAAAGAAGATGATCAACAAGTATGAATCAACCTGGATAGATACGATCGATTTGATTTAAGCAAATCAATTTGCTCTGATACCAATTGTTGGTTCCCAGATTCAACTTGTAATAGTTAACAAACTGAAATGTTGAGCGGAAGCATAAAAGAAGTTTGCAAGTATTTGATCATACACACAAGAGAAGAGATAATCAATAAAATACAAATATATATGAGTTAAAGAACTGCTCGTATATTATAATGATATTGAAGAACACCAAGAATACCGAAGTGTGTGTAATCTTCACAAATCTCTTTTAGCTACAAATCGTACAACGTACAAGATAGTGGAATGGAATTACAGTGCAGCGTGGTATGTTCTTACAATTCTTACAAATGTGTGTTCCACTATCCTCTATGTATAGTCTGGAAAGGGTGAAGACAGTGTACTATCTAACCCTGGAATGACACGTGTAAAGTAAAATGTAGTCCTTTAGGGCTGACGTGGCACGGGCTGACACTGTTTCAACACTTGAGAAAATGAGAGTCTTGGGCTTCATCAGAGGGTAAGGTCTTTAGAGGGGGATTCTTCATAGCTCTGTTGATCTTCTGCTGAGATCGTCGCTGAAGTGCTATCTCTGAAGTTCTCTTCCTTAGTCATCTGAGCTATCTCTGAAGTCTTCTGACTCGGTTGGATTTTCAATACTTTTACATCATAAATACTTGGGGCTAACAACAGGCCAGTTTTAGAAAAATGACTTTGACACAAACAAAAATCTGGCACCTGATTCAAATAATACATGTGTAGGTACGGAGTTTAGGAGAAACGTACCCGACACCACATTTGTCGACGCCCTTGCCTCGTCGGTGGTCATCTAAAAAGCCCTACCAGGTACTTTCCGCGATTCCTCCCTCTTGCCTTGGTTTTCCCTCGCCTTCATCTTTGGGCAATCGCTCCTGAAATGTCCCGGCTCCTTGCACTCGAAACAAACTACACCCTTTACTGGACAGTCCCTCATGGCATGACCCATCTTTCCACATTTGTAACAAGGGACGGGGATAGAGTTACAAGCGTCGTAATGCTTTCTTCGGAACTTCTAACACCATCTCGCCTCGCGACGATTATCAAAGTTCCTTCCTCCTTGAAATGGTCGGGACTTCTTGTGAAACCCATAACCCTTCTCCAACTATTGCTCTCTCCTCTTCTCTACCTCTGTTGTAGGCATCTTCCATCAGCTGGGCTTCTTCAAACACCTCACGAAGAGTAGAGGCTTTAGACACTCGGACCATAGACATCATGTCCGATGGGATGCCTTTAATTGTAAGCCTTGATCTTCTCCTTTTCAGTTGGGACCAAATGTCCCACCAACCCAGCGTATCCATAAATTTTCGGTTGTACTCACTTACTGACAGGTTTCCTCTTTTCACATTTCGGAAGTCTTCCTCTATCCGGTCCATTGCCCTCTCATTGCAACACTCTTCCAACACTTTCCTGTTGAAGGTTGTCCAGTCTAACTTGGCCAACACGGAGGCCTCTAGAGAAGTGGAGTAAACATTCCACCAAGTGAGGGCTGCCACTCTAAGCATTTGAGATCCAAACTTATCCTTTTGACCCTCACCACACTTACTAGTCCGGAAGTCCTACTCCATTTCCCGGATCCAATTCACGCAAACAGCCAGATCATCTGTTCCCTTGAAATCCGGTGATCTGCAGCTAAGAAAAGTCTTGAAGGAGCAAGTTTTCGTCGCTTGCATTGCATCCACAGTCGCTATTCCATCGGTGGCCATTTCATTTCCGGTACCCCCGGATCCCACCACCACAACATTCTCTGCGACCGTTTCATGTCTACGGTCGTTGGTGGCCCTGTCTTCCAATAGTTTCATAAACAATTCTTGTTGTTGAGCCATGACCTTATTCATGGCTAACATAATTTGATCCATCATCCTTGTTTTCGGCGTCACCTCTTCCATAATAGGTTCGGAAGTTTCCAAGTTGCGTTGGGGTATATACTCGACCCTTCCGCCTAACACGTTATTTAGAGGTAGGGGCACCATTGTCGTGGTTACCCTTGGTTTATCAATTGTTGAGGTTGTGGCGTCATGACCATCCGGCCTATTCCGAGTATTAACTACAATGTCACACATTTGAGAATGGAGGTGAGAAATAGGCTACCATAATTATACATAAGGAAACGTACTACTACATTCATAAATCATCATAACAATAGCAATCTAAGCATGCTCACGTAACAATATGTGCTTAATAGGAGTAGCAAATTAAAATTATGAACACATTACACATAAGGATCCTCGTTACCACTATCACAATTCTCAACTTGTGTAATTCCGTCGACTATAAAACCATCTTATCTTAAGAGTTCTACCAAATCTCACAAATCATAGCTTAATCGTTCCAACTTAAGTCTAGGCATCTTACACTCATATCTAGTTCACTTAAACTATTGCTCTCATACCAACTTGTAACACCCTAAAAATAGGGGTAAATTTAAACCTGAATAAATGCGGAATACGACATAACTTCTATGAAATAAATCATCCAAAGAGGGGAAGAATAGCATAGCGTTTACAAACCTAATAGCTTAAGAGATAATTGTAGACAACCTACTAATCTAAACTAAAACAAATTTAGATTAAAGACGGGTGTCCATATCTCCCAACAAAAGTTTCTATTCAACCGAAGTAACGCCATGGCTATCAAACTCCAAAAACGCTATCTCTCAACCCTTGGCTCACCCTCATACCCGACGAGCCTCGCCGCTACCATTACCTGATATACATGTCATTTTAAGAAAAAGTGTTAGGCTAAAGCCTAGTGAGAACAAACAGTTTGAATAATATAAAAATAGTAATTGGTCAATTAATAAATTCAACAACACGTTTTGTATCTCAAAACCCCTTTGATACCATAAGAAGACCGTTTGGTCTGGAACATACTTTGCCATGACGGGGGAGACCCGATTTCCATGGAACATGGCGGAACACAAAAGTAGGCCACAATTCTATGTTTAGAGCTTTGCAAGTAAGACATTGGTCATTAAGTTCAACCACACACGGTCTCTAGTTCAAGTCCTCAAATATATTACACTTTGCTCAAAGTTGGAATTAAATGACTATGGGTCTCATGGTCATCAAGTTCAACCACCCACGGTCTATAGTTTGAGTCCTCAGGAGATTTGTTACTCATATCTAGGTAGCGAGTGGGATAAAACCAACCACCCACAACATCAATATAAGAATTACCTTTGTGCCTATGGATCCATTGACAACTACAACAAGGCTAGCCACAATTTCATTAGTGACCACAATAACAAAAATATAAATAGCCTTCATACACATACACTCCCATAATGGGATTCCATATTTAAATCATTTTCAAACCCAAAGCTCAATAATGGCCATTTAAGACCCATGGCCCTTTTTACATAAAACTCACCTAAATATGGGTTTCTAGACTTCATATGATTAAATAACACAAATTTACCAAAGTGCTCACAACCATCTATTCCTAAGAGCAAAATCTCACTTTTGGCAAAAACCCTAGATTTCATCAAATGATTTCCATACACATTTTGTTAAGAACCAACAAACTAATGTTATATTTAGCTCCAACCCATGAAACATACATCATTTACCAAAACCAAGCGAAGACTACAAAAAATCTCCAAAACCCACTTTTAGGTCAAAACTTGCAAGGTGATGGAAATAAAATGGGAGATGATTGTAAGTCTAAAAATCAGCATTTTGACATGTATAAAGATTGCAAAAGAAGAATGAACTTACCAATGATTTTTAAGAAAACCCTAAAACTTGGTCAACAATGGTGGAAGGTTGGTGGAGAAGATAAAGATGTAGAAGCTTCAAAAATCCAACACTTGATCTTAGTTCCAACTCTAAAATGCTCCACAAATCTTTAATCTTTAATACCAAAACTAATTAGAGAGGGAATGGGTTGGTGAAGGTTGGTGCTGATCAAGATTTTTTTAGTGAGAGGAGGAGAAATAGATTTAGAGAAAGAGAGAGAGATGAGAGTGAGGGAAATAAAAGGAGATGAGAAGGAAAGTTGCAGTAAAAGGGGTTTTAGATGGTACTCCCTGATTTCTCTTTTGCCACCCACAATTCTCGTCAAGAATTAATATTTAATTGACAACTTCTTATTTTTTTTCCATTATGTACCATATCCCACCTATATTCCATTGATTTCACGACCCACTAAAACAATTAGAACAAAAAAAGAAATTGTTTAATTGTTGTTTCACACACCTATATATAAATATAGATTTACTCACTTTTTATGAAAATGTATATATATATACATATTTTCAAGATTTTATCATAAGATCTATAAAATGAAAAGTAAGTTATATGGTAAAAACGCTTATATGACTTAGAGTTTTATTTATCTAGGATCTTTCGGGTGTTACAATCCTCCCCACCTTAAAAGGATTTATCCTTAATCTTGTTCTGCAACAAGCTGTAAATTGTTAATGATTTATCAATAAACAATTTAGAAAAATAAAATCTGTGTGTTTGTATGTAACGACCCGGTATCCCAAAACATACATAATATACAACAATTAGCATTTCATACACAACGTCGTTACTTTCATAACAAAATACATGATAATTCACATTCGGTCCCAAAGTCTCAAAACTATACAATACAAAAAAAAGGAAACATATCCTAATCTTCGCCAGCTAGCAACCGCATCCTATGCTTTATCCTTCCCTTTGCTAACAAAAGATCCTTGACCTGGAATACATATTTTTGAAAGGAAAATGAGGGTTAGACCAAAAGGTCTAGTGAGAAAATCCCTGTCAGTTTAGAAATCCTTTTTATAGAAACACACATATACCACAAATAATTAAATACCAAGTAAGACTCGTGCACTGTGCTCAACCCCTCATCCTCTCTCTCATCCTCATTCCCATGGCCATATTAGTTGGTTGCGAGCCAACAACACCGTTGTACAACAACTACAGCACCGCTGTACAACAACTACAGCAAACACCTCCGCCGACTACAGTTTCGGCTAACGTATATTCGTGTAGTGTAATGCACAGATAAATACAATATATATATGTACCAATATATCATATTGTCATTTATAAAACTTTCATTACATTTCAATCACATATCCATCTCAATCATAAACACGTAATCACACCATATATCACGTATCCAATCCATACATATCCATCTCATATATATATCACATATATATGTATCCCAGTTGAAAACGTTTTTAAAAGTAAAACTCACCTCGATCGCTTATCCATAAACACTTCCAAGCCTTTCTCCAAAAGATTCAGTCTTTTAATCCAAATCCACAGAATCTGAAACAGATTAATTACAAATATCCCCTTACCATTTGAACACGTGAACTCTAGATAAATCTACCTAACTCTCGCCATCAAAACAACCAAACAGCTATAGTTTCCGGACAGCCCAAAGCCACCCGGACAACCCAACTTTTCCGGACAGCATCACTAACCCGGATAACATGAATTATCCGGACAACACAGACCAATCCGGACAACTCGACTTTTCCGGACAACACAAGGAATCCGGACACCAAGGTAATCCGGACGTCATCCGGTATCTAATTCATCCGGAAATCATCAAACAAATCATCCGGACACTATCAATAAACTACCCGGACACCACCCAAGAAACTACCCGGATACCTTCATATCATCCGGACACCTCTGACTGTTTATCCCATTTTCACCCAGAAATCGACTGAATCATTAACAGATGTGATTTTGACTATTCTACTCCTATAGGAACTATCTAAAAGCAATTACAAACATAAAATACAAAGGAACATACCTTAATTCATCTTCCAAGCACACCAATTTGAACCCTTTAGCACAAAACCCTTCTTTTCTCTTCTTGCTTTCTCTCAACACGCACACCCACACTAACTTTACTGATTTTCTGCTTGTGATAATATCTGAATTCAGAAGGGATAATATCTAACTTAATTTATCACTTTAGACCTTAAACTAACCATAATAACTAAAACACCTTTAAACCTCTAAATTAACCAAACCCACCCTAAACCTTAAACTTTAAAGTTAACAACATTTTAACGGAACTAACGTTTGACTAACGAACTTACCCAGGGTATTACATTATCTCCCCCTTAAAAGAATTCCGTCCCGGAATTCACTCAAGCAACGAACTAAGGTAACTACTACCGAATTGATATCAAATTCTTTGAACACATTAAACTGTTTACGGAACCCTCAAAGGACTTTTTACTAGACCAACCGCTTTACTGCTTCTAGTTTACCATTTGTTCCTACTTCAATATTTCAAACCAAATTATCAAGAATCTTAATTCCACACAAGAAATCCGCCCCCTTAAAACAACGATAATCACCCACTTATTAATACTAACCACACTTTACACACATCATCCGCAATTTATTCAATTATTCCATCCCACAAAGTCGATCCCAATTTTAAAATAATCAAATCCCCCGAATATTCAAAATAACTCGATAGATCACTTATATCACAAAAAGAAAATAACTTATACCCACATGAAACTAATCCAAATAACACCACCTTTTATGCTTACTCGGAACATTTACCTCGCTAATATTAACTTGCTTAGCAATTACAATCTATTTCTTATACTCTTCCATGAAATAAAATTATACTCAACAAAATCATTTTTTTATTATGGATAAGTTCCTTAATTTTAACAAACCCGTATACCTCATTCTACCATTCCCATTTCTCATGCTAGCATAGCATAACCACGATAATCACACATCAATACTTAATTACTCTTGCCACTAAATCATTCATCAAAATCATATTCACACACGCAAGACCAAGCCTAATCAAACGGTTCCACTAAAAGTTACAATAACAATCCAACACTCCAAAAATAACAACACTCTACTCTCCCATAAATCACAGAATCAACTTGGAGTATCACCTTAACCCGCAGTTAAACTTTTCTCCATAGACTATACACAACTCTATCGTCGCTTCTCTAACCCAAAATACGTTTAAGACAGACAACACTTTCTCGCATGAATTACACCGATCACGAACCATAGATAACAATTGATTCCCACACTTGCCACAACATCACTCTCGCACTACTATCATGTCCTATCCAATGGTCCTTCATCCTGAGCATTACATTCGACTACTTTCCTCCACTCTCTTCTCAATATAAAACATGTTTTCCACAAGGACAACTCACTAGAAGGTGCTCACCTACGAGCTAGCTTTCTTTCACTTCCAAACCAACGCACACACCCAATTTCAATGATTACCATACTTAACCAACAATTTCACCACACCTCATACCAGGAACTTAACCGAGTTAATCCGAAATCACACTCAATGCTCGAAGCAACCACACACTTTTCATTTCTCAAACGGTAATACTCCACTCCTTAGCTAACCATCTACTGCCACTCCATTCTCTTATTCTCGAATAACAATACTACGCACCACTTAGACATCCATGCCTTTCCACACATACTTTTGTCATATCTGAACAACTTATAAACAAAATCCCGAGCAGAGGTTTTCACTTACACTCATCCCATATCATCACTAATCCACCATTTAACCTTACAAAAATTCATTAATACCACACCTCGCACGCTCATTAATTATAAACTGCCACCATCTTATCCACATCACCCCACACATTTAAACAATACCCTTTTTGATAGCGTCAACAATCACAATGAGTATAATCTTCACAACACACTAAACTGTCGCCTTCATGACCAGTTCAAGACTTCACACACTACCGTTATTCTTTACACTCAGGCCATCACACTTCTCTCATTTAACAAAATCAGAACAACAGTAATTAAGCACACCCATCACACTTCCTAACAGAACCCACTTCATCCCAAGCTTCATAACCAACTTATACCCCCACCGTTCTCACTTGAGGAAAAACACAAGACTTTTCATAGTGTAAAAATCAAATTTTTGTCAACCTATCCAATACCCAGACCTATCGCCGATAATATTACATCAAGTAACGTAACGCTACTTATTACCATTCCACCACAAGGATTCACTTCGACCCTTTCTAATCTTACCGTAAATAAAACCATTCTTACATAACCAAGCAATAGTTCAAACTACAATCATACAGACATTCCGAATTCAAAAGCTCGACTCCACATAAGGGTATTGCACAGTGGTCTCAACTTTTCATCACCTTATTAAGCCAGGTACGGCATTCATAATTGTTCTCCACTGTGCAATCCGACTCCAAACATAGTAACAACTTCAAAACAGCATGCAATCAACAATTACGTAGAAATGAACATGTAAACAATTCACATGCTTATATAAACGTTTTCACATCGCATAATAAAAAACCTTTTAAATAATTTAATCCGATCAACATGCTCGTAACCATAATCAGTTATGAAAACCTTTCGTAAAACTTTTCATTCACACAAAGAAGGTAAGGGAACTCACCTTAGCCTTAGTACTTCGACACACGCTCCGGGATACACTTTAGTTCAAACCGAATACCTAAATTGGAGCCACAAAGATGGTGTTAAACCATCTAATTACATCCTCAAAATATTCCCAATAATCCCTAAGACCAAACCCCCAATCAACACTTCGATCCTAGACCCGAACGAACGGCGAAATGGGAACAAGGTTTTGGGAACAGGGCTTGGCGCCCCTAGTGGCACGCCTCCAGACGCGCAGCCAAATGCGCAGAGCACTGGTCTGCCCCATTCACGAGACTTCTCTCAAAAATCAAGGGTTTCTCATCCTTAAACTTCCCAAATCAGTTCTAAGGCTCCCAAATCGATATTTTTGATACCATAAACATTAAGAACTAATAACCATCATTTTAAACGACATAAAACTCATCAAATCTATCACTCCAAAACTCAAAAACTCAATCCATGGAAAAATGAAGATCTATCAAGCAAACATGATGAAGCTGCTTACTGATTTGATCAAAATTCATAGGGAATCAATCCTAAAATCATTTGCTTTCTTTCTTATGGATTAAAACTCAACCAACAATTGGATTATCAAATCCCCAACCATAAACTTGCCTAATCAATATAGAGAAGAAAAGAAGAAGAAATCAAACTTTGAAGAAGATGACTCATACCATGCTGCAACTCTTCCTTTACACTTCCAATTGAATTTGCTAACAATTGAAAACTTTAAATCAATCCCCCAACCATTCCTTACTTTCATCATAACCTCACTTATTCCAGTATATCAACTTTATCTTCTCATACCGAATTACCGAGGATCACTTATCATTACCTACTCAAAAGTTTTAACAAGATCATGTTCCAACACCATCCTATGCTTACTACTACCTCGAATTCTAACAAGATTATCGAAAATAACTTAATAGGCACTCCACACCCGTCTATATCGCCAACACAATTATCAAGTTCTTTTCTAATGCACACAAGCAACAAAAGAACGAAAACACAATTAATTCGGTTTGCACCGAAGTCAAATAACACTTTAGCACGTGTAGAGTTTATATAAATATACCTGTCTTCGTTTCTATCCATACATCGAGTCCGACTTGCCACTCTGTCGATTCAACAAGGTTAATATACACATAAGCACATACCCCATATAACAAGGTATTCCAGTTCAAACATGCACCTGTAAGATCACAATTACACTGGCCAGGTGTAATCTGAAATTACCTTACATGATGTTCCTTCTACCTTTTATACTTAGCATCCCAAGGTTCTAATATATCAAGGACATCCTACTTCACATGCAGTTTAAGTCTAGGTACGGGTACAAATACCTAAATCCCTTAAACTAGGGCTCTGATACCATCTGTAACGACCCGGTATCCCAAAACATACATAATATACAACAATTAGCATTTCATACACAACGTCGTTACTTTCATAACAAAATACATGATAATTCACATTCGGTCCCAAAGTCTCAAAACTATACAATACAAAAGAAACGTAAACATATCCTAATCTTCGTCAGCTAGCAACCGCATCCTATGCTTTATCCTTCCCTTTGCTAACAAAAGATCCTTGACCTGGAATACATATTTTTGAAAGGAAAATGAGGGTTAGACCAAAAGGTCTAGTGAGAAAATCCCTGTCAGTTTAGAAATCCTTTTTATAAAAACACACATATACCACAAATAATTAAATACCAAGTAAGACTCGTGCACTGTGCTCAACTCCTCATCCTCTCTCTTGTAACAACCCAACTTCCAAATATACATACAACATATAATCCATAACATGTTTACAACAAAGTACTTCATATTTCACATTTGGTCCCAACTAAAGTCTGAACAAAAATAAAAATTTCAGTACAACTTGAACCACTTTGAGTTACATAGTAATAACAATAAAATTATAAGTACAAAAGCATTCATAGCATCATGATGATCATCTTCTCAAAAGCTAGCCAACAAGTACTCTATTTACTTGTTCTTACTGGAACCACCACCTGGAATACATAATTTTTAAAACAGAAAATGAGGGTTAGACCTAAGGGTCTAGTGAGAAAATCTCTGATATTTGTAATCTTTATAAATTCATTTATATAAACACTTTTTATATAAATACACATATATCATACGTAAATAAATACCAACCACAATTTGTGCTTCATACTTGTCTCATACCACCTTATCCCTCCATCAATGGCCAATATTATTGGTTGCGAGCCAATTTAACACACCGGTCCAAAGCCCGGCCACGTATTATATTTTCATATAATACTCACGTAATTATAATATCTCAATATATTATAATCACCCACGTATGACATATTCATACACTTTATCAAACATTCGTTATTCACATAATGCATTCCAGTAAAATACTCTTTAAAGAAAAACTCACCTGATATGTTTATCACAAAAGTCTTCCCAAGTTAATATCACGTATGTCGATCCTTCACAAAATCTAAAATCATATAAAATACCAAATATCTCTTTTAAAACTAAACTTACGAAATCCTCGACTCAAGTCGCAACCCACTAAAAAGTAAATTAAAATCGCAATGAATAGTACCATGTCGCAACCATCTACTGCGACTTCACCCCGAAATCGCAACCCACTATTGCGACTTCAATCCTAAGTCGCAATCAACTACTGCGATTCCAAACCCAAATCGCAATCAACTACTGCGATTCCAAACCCAAATCGCAATCAACTACTGCGATTCCAAGCCAAATCGCAAACGACCATTGCGACTTCATAATCAAGTCTCAACCAACCATTGCGACTTCGATGAATGTCGCAGTCGTCCATTGCGACTTCGATGAATGTCTCAGTTAACTAAGTTCGTCCTAAACCCAGAAATTTTGCAGATTTAAAGCATGGATGTTTCTGATAATTTGCAGATATGTTTAAGACTAATAACATAACCTAACCATAAGCTCAGATTCCTCAAAACATCCATTTTTAACCAAAACCCACTTAAAACTTATCTTGCAAACTCAAGAACACTTTTAAGAATTAAAACACTTAAAATATGAATTGTGCAGAATTGTTACCTTGATTTCTTCAGTTGTTCTAGTAATTCCAGCAGCAATCCTATGCTTTCCTTCTTCTTCTTCTTAATTTCTCCTTCGATTTCCTTCTCTCTATCTCTAAACCAAACTTTCACACACACAACTTCTAAGATATTTCTAGGTTATGCTAGAAGAAGACATCATCTTCTAAATGAAGTATTAGAGGCGGTGGTGGGTGTAATGTTTGGCAAAATGACCAAACAAACCCTAAGTTTATCTCACTTGGCAATAAATACCCCTAATCTTTCAAATAAAAGTTGGAACTTATCCCTTGACTCCTAACTCCATAAAATACTAAAATCAATACTTATAAAATTTCTCAAATTTAAATTAGATAAAATACCTGGTTATTACAACATCTCCCCCTTAAAAGAATTCCGTCCCGGAATTCAGTTAAGAGAACAGATGAGGGTATTTGGCTCTCATATCCGACTCTGATTCCCATGTCGCATCGTGACCTCTATGATGTTTCCACTGAACCTTTACCTGCCTGATCTCTTTATTCCTCAATACTTTGACTTTGTGATCAACTATAGCTTCCGGTTCCTCCACATAGTTTAACTTTTCATCAACCTGAATATCTGGTAAAGAGACTGCCTGATCTGGGGTAACTAAACATTTCCGAAAATTCGATACGTGAAACGCGTTGTGAATTCTGCTCAATTCCGACGGAAGATCTAATCTGTACACTACTTCACCGATCCTTTCCGTAATTTCAAATGGCCCAATATACCGCGGACTAAGTTTACCTTGCTTCCCAAATCGTATGAATCCGTTCCAGGGCGAAACTTTCAACATCACAAATTCCCCGACTTGGAACTCTAACGGTTTCCGGCGTCGATATGCATAACTTTTCTGTCTGTCTTGAGACGTTTTCAATCTGTCCCGAATCTGCGTAATTTTATCTGCTGTTAACTGTACTATTCCTGGCCCCGCTAATTGTTTCTCCCCCACTTCATTCCAACACAGAGGCGTTTTACATTTTCTTCCATACAGTACTTCAAACGGTGCCGCTTGGATGCTGGAATGATAACTGTTGTTGTAGGCGAATTCTATCAAAGGCAGATGTTTATCCCACGATCCCCCAAAATCAACTATACAGGCCCGAAGCATATCTTCTAAAGTCTGAATTGTTCTTTCACTCTGCCCGTCAGTCTGAGGATGATAAGCTGTACTCAATTTTATTTGCGTTCCCATCTCTTTTTGAAAGCTTCTCCAAAATCTAGAAGTAAAACGACTATCTCGATCGGAAATAATCGAGATTGGAACTCCATGTCGAGTTACTATTTCATTAATGTACAATTTAGCTAAACGTTCCAAGGAATCAGTTTCTTTTATCGGCAAGAAATGAGCAGACTTCGTCAATCTATCCACAATCACCCAAATAGAATCGAATCCCTTTGAAGTTCTAGGCAACTTGGTAATAAAATCAGTAGTGATCTGATCCCATTTCCACATTGGTATATCTAGTCGTTGTAACTGACCAAACGGCTTCTGATGTTCAATCTTTACTTTCTTGCAGGTAGTACAATCTTCCACATACTTAGCAACACTTCTCTTCATTCCCGGCCACCAATAGAATTGTTTCAAATCTCTATACATTTTATTTGTACCTGGATGAATAGAAAATCGAGATTGATGAGCTTCTTGTAGTACACGATCACGTAATCCACCCAAACGAGGCACCCATATTCTGTTTCCCATACATAATAACCCACGGTCATCTTTCCCAAACAATGCTGATATTCCCACTAACCGTTCTGATTTCAAACTTTCTTCCTGATAAGCATCTATTTGGCACTTCAGTAATTCGTCAAAGATAAGAGTCCCACTTCTTTCTTGATGACTTAATGCATCTGCTACCACGTTCGCCTTCCCGGGGTGATAAAGGATTTCACAATCGTAATCATTTACCAATTCCAACCATCTTCTTTGCCTCATATTCAGTTCCTTCTGATCGAAAAGATGTTTGAGACTCTTATGGTCGGTGAAAATTTGGCATTTAGAACCATAAAGATAATGTCTCCAAATCTTCAATGCAAAGACAACTGCTGCAAGTTCCATATCATGAGTAGGATATTGTCTTTCATGATCCTTTAGCTGACGAGAAGCATAGGCAATCACCTTTCCACGTTGCATAAGTACACATCCTAATCCCAGCTTAGAAGCATCACTGTAGACCACAAAATCATCGGAACCTTCTGGCAATGCTAATATCGGTGCGCTGCAAAGTTTCTCCTTCAATATTCTGAATGCCTCATCCTGTTCTGCTTTCCATTCAAACTTCAGATTCTTCCGAGTCAGCTTAGTCAATGGTCTTGCAATTCGAGAGAAGTCTTTTATAAACTTCCGATAGTATCCAGCTAGACCCAGAAAACTACGTACTTCGGTTGCCGTCTTCGGCGGTTCCCATCTTTCAATCGCTTCCACTTTCGCTGGATCAACTTGTATACCCTTCTCTGAAACTATATGACCCAAAAACTGAACTTCCCGTAACCAGAATTCACACTTCGAAAATTTAGCATATAATTTATTTTTCTTTAGTAACTCCAGAATCAAACGAAGATGTTGCGCGTGATCCTCTTTGGATCGGGAATAAATAAGTATATCATCGATAAATACTATGACAAATTTATCGAGATACGGCTTACATACCCGATTCATTAAATCCATAAAAGCGGCTGGAGCGTTCGTCAGTCCAAAAGGCATCACCAAGAATTCATAGTGACCGTACCTCGTGCGAAAAGCAGTCTTTAGAACATCTTCTTCTTTAACCTTCAATTGATGGTAGCCAGATCTGAGATCAATCTTGGAGAAGTAGCAAGCTCCAACTAACTGATCGAAGAGGTCGTCAATTCTTGGAAGTGGATCCTTGTTCTTAATCGTACGCTTGTTCAACTCCCGGTAGTCAATACACATTCTCATTGAACCGTCTTTCTTCTTTACAAACAAAATTGGTGCATCCCATGGCGAAGAGCTAGGTCTGATGAAGCCCTTATCAGATAAATCTTGAAGCTGTGCCATCATTTCTTTCATTTCTGGAGGTGCTAGTCTGTACGGCGCACGAGCGATTGGAGTGGCTCCAGGTACCAGGTCTATACCAAATTCTACTTGCCTAACAGGAGGAAGAATATTCAAGTATTCAGGAAAAACTTCTGGGTATTCACTAACAATGGAAATATCTTCCAGCTTAATCTTTTCAGGCCTACTATCTATCACATAGGCTAAATAACTCGAGCAACCCTTACTAACACATTTACGGGCTTTTATCATAGTTATAAAATTGGACTGATGATTCTTACGATCACCATAGATCACTACTGCCCTCTTATCAGGTAAAACAACGTTGATTATTTTCTTATAACAAACTATGTTAGCCCGATTTTCAGCTAACCAATCCATCCCCACGACCACATCAAACTCGATCAACTCTATAGGAAATAGTTGTATCGGTACCCCACACCCCTCTATATTTATCATGAAACAATCAAAAACCTCTTTAACTGCCACTTAGTTATCATTTGCTGTATCTACTAATAAAGCATGTTTTAACATTTTCGGCTCTAAATGCATGTGAGCAGCAAATGAGGGAGACACAAAAGATCGGTTTGCACCGGAATCAAATAACACTTTAGCACGCGTGGAGTTTATGAAAAATGTACCTGTGACCACATCTGGAGTTTCCTCCGCCTCTTTAGCTGTCATTTGAAATGTACGGCCCCTCGTTTTCGGCGGTTCTATTCTTGGGACTACTGGTCTAGTAATGGCTGGTTTCCCGGATGTACCCCCTTGTTGTATTCTACCTCTTGGACAGTCTGATTGGAGGTGATCCGGAGAATTACACAAAAAGCAAAACCGCGTTAATCGACAATCTTTAACAACATGCCCGATTTTCCCACACTTAAAACAGACCCGAGATTCCACTTGACAATTTCCCTGATGGTAGAGATTACATCTTGGACATGGTCTATCCACTGGTCGAAACGTCGGACGGTTATCAAACCTCTGAAATCTAGGCTTCCTTGAATCCTGTGGTGGTCCTTCCCATTTCCTTTTCCCCAAGCTCCTATCTCCGGCATCCCTTTTATTATCTCGTTCTACATTTTCTGCAGCATTCACCGCAGCTGTAAAAGTATTTGGCCCTGTGGCAGTCACCAATCTTCGGACCTCTGAATTTAACCCATAGATAAATCTTTCCATTTTCATCTTCTCCGTAGCAACATAATATCCTGCAAAACGAGATTTTTCTAAAAACCGCGCAGTATAATCTCTAACCGACAGATTTCCTTGTTGTAGATTCATAAATTCTTCTTCCAACTGTCTGACAGCAGCTTGTGGACAGAAGTGTGTTGTGAAAGCTAACACAAATTCCTCCCACGAAAAGGTAGTATATACATCCGTTCCTCTCGACTCTATATGAGCCTCCCACCAATACAAAGCATCACCTTTCAGCATCGCAGCTCCATAAAGTACTTTATCTTCTTCAGCACATTTACACGTTTTGAAGATAGCCTCGATTTTTTTCAGCCATCTCATAGCTTTTACCGGATCCCGATCTCCTGAGTATGTAGGGGGCTTACAACTAAGAAACATTTTATAGTCACACTTTTTCATTACCGGTAAAACAGTAGAGGTAAGTGGCATCTCTACTTCATGTTCCGGATCTGGTCTTTCAGTTTCATTATGACGATTACGTTCGAACATGGCTTGAATGCTATCCTGTAATCTCCCCATTTCAGCAGTCAAATCATCCCGTGTAACAAACTATGTACCATGCTGTTGTGTTCTACCTCCAGTTCGGCCCCCAGTTCCTCTTCTGTTTCTGCCTCTACCACGATCTCCTCCTCTTCCCCCTGTTTCTATTGGTGGATTCTCTCCACCCGAATTTCTTCCTCCTCTTTGATTCCTTTGTCTAGTGCCACTTGCCATTATGTAGATTCAAACAAAGTTAATATACACATAAGCACATACCCTATATAACAAGGTATTCCAGTTCAAACATGTACCTGTAAGATCATAATTACACTGGCCTGGTGTAATTTGAAATTACCTTACATGATGTTCCTTATACCTCTTATACTTAGTATCCCCCAGGTTCTAGAATAGTAGGGACATCCTACTTCACATGCAGTTTAAGTCTAGGTACAGATAGTAATACCTAAATCCCTTAAACTAGGGCTCTGATACCATCTGTAACAACCCAACTTTCAAATATACATACAACATATAATCCATAACATGTTTACAACAAAGTACTTCATATTTCACATTTGGTCCCAACTAAAGTCTGAACAAAAATAAAAATTTCAGTACAACTTGAACCACTTTGAGTTACATAGTAATAACAATAAAAGTATAAGTACAAAAGCATCCATAGCATCATGATGATCATCTTCTCAAAAGCTAGCCAACAAGTACTCTATTTACTTGTTCTTACTGGAACCACCACCTGGAATACATAATTTTTAAAACGGAAAATGAGGGTTAGACCTAAGGGTCTAGTGAGAAAATCCCTGATATTTGTAATCTTTATAAATTCATTTATATAAACACTTTTTATATAAATACACATATATCATACGTAAATAAATACCAACCACAATTTGTGCTTCATACTTGTCTCATACCACCTTATCTCTCCATCAATGGCCAATATTATTGGTTGCGAGCCAATTTAACACACCGGTCCAAAGCCCGGCCACGTATTATATTTTCATATAATACTCATGTAATTATAATATCTCAATATATTATAATCACCCACGTATGACATATTCATACACTTTATCAAACATTCGTTATTCACATAATGCATTCCAGTAAAATACTCTTTAAAGAAAAACTCACCTGATATGTTTATCACAAAAGTCTTCCCAAGTTAATATCACGTATGTCGATCCTTCACAAAATATGAAATCATATAAAATACCAAATATCTCTTTTAAAACTAAACTTACGAAATCCTCGACTCAAGTCGCAACCCACTAAAAAGTAAATTAAAATCGCAATGAATAGTACCAAGTCGCAACCATCTACTGCGACTTCACCCCGAAATCGCAACCCACTATTGCGACTTCAATCCTAAGTCGCAATCAACTACTGCGATTCCAAACCCAAATCGCAATCAACTACTGCGATTCCAAGCCAAATCGCAAACGACCATTGCGACTTCATAATCAAGTCGCAACCAACCATTGCGACTTCGATGAATGTCGCAGTCGTCCATTGCGACTTCGATGAATGTCTCAGTTAACTAAGTTCGTCCTAAACCCAGAAAGTTAGCAGATTTAAAGCATGGATGTTTCTGATAATTTGCAGATATGTTTAAGACTAATAACATAACCTAACCAAAAGCTCACATTCCTCAAAACATCCATTTTTAACCAAAACCCACTTAAAACTTATCTTGCAAACTCAAGAACACTTTTAAGAATTAAAACACTTAAAATATGAATTGTGCAGAATTGTTACCTTGATTTCTTCAGTTGTTCTAGTAATTCCAGCAGCAATCCTAAGCTTTCCTTCTTCTTCTTCTTAATTTCTCCTTCGATTTCCTTCTCTCTATCTCTAAACCAAACTTTCACACACACAACTTCTAAGATATTTCTAGGTTATGCTAGAAGAAGACATCATCTTCTAAATGAAGTATTAGAGGCGGTGGTGGGTGTAATGTTTGGCAAAATGACCAAACAAACCCTAAGTTTATCTCACTTGGCAATAAATACCCCTAATCTTTCAAATAAAAGTTGGAACTTATCCCTTGACTCCTAACTCCATAAAAGACTAAAATCAATACTTATAAAATTTCTC
Organism: Saussurea involucrata; assembly: GCA_033807775.1. Classification (NCBI taxonomy): domain Eukaryota; kingdom Viridiplantae; phylum Streptophyta; class Magnoliopsida; order Asterales; family Asteraceae; genus Saussurea; species Saussurea involucrata. The sequence continues at coordinate 89,731,790 of CM066327.1, read as the reverse complement.
AAATTTAAATTAGATAAAATACCAGGTTATTACATCTCTCATCCTCATTCCCATGGCCATATTAGTTGGTTGCGAGCCAACAACACCGTTGTACAACAACTACAGCACCGCTGTACAACAACTACAGCAAACACCTCCGCCGACTACAGTTTCGGCTAACGTATATTCATGTAGTGTAATGCACAGATAAATACATTATATATATGTACCAATATATCATATTGTCATTTATAAAACTTTCATTACATTTCAATCACATATCCATCTCAATCATAAACACGTAATCACACCATATATCACGTATCCAATCCATACATATCCATCTCATATATATCACATATATATGTATCCCAGTTGAAAACGTTTTTAAAAGTAAAACTCACCTCGATCGCTTATCCATAAACACTTCCAAGCCTTTCTCCAAAAGATTCAGTCTTTTAATCCAAATCCACAGAATCTGAAACAGATTAAATACAAATATCCCCTTACCATTTGAACACGTGAACTCTAGATAAATCTACCTAACTCTCGCCATCAAAACAACCAAACAGCTATAGTTTCCGGACAGCCCAAATCCACCCGGACAACCCAACTTTTCCGGACAGTATCACTAACCCGGATAACATGAATTATCCGGACAACACAGACCAATCCGGACAACTCGACTTTTCCGGACAACACAAGGAATCCGGACACCAAGGTAATCCGGACGTCATCCGGTATCTAATTCATCCGGAAATCATCAAACAAATCATCCGGACACTATCAATAAACTACCCGGACACCACCCAAGAAACTACCCGGATACCTTCATATCATCCGGACACCTCTGACTGTTTATCCCATTTTCACCCAGAAATCGACTGAATCATTAACAGATGTGATTTTGACTATTCTACTCCGATAGGAACTATCTAAAAGCAATTACAAACATAAAATACAAAGGAATATACCTTAATTCATCTTCCAAACACACCAATTTGAACCCTTTAGCACAAAACCCTTCTTTTCTCTTCTTGCTTTCTCTCAACACACACACCCACACTAACTTTACTGATTTTCTGCTTGTGATAATATCTGAATTCAGAAGGGATAATATCTAACTTAATTTATCACTTTAGACCTTAAACTAACCATAATAACTAAAACACCTTTAAACCTCTAAATTAACCAAACCCACCCTAAACCTTAAACTTTAAAGTTAACAACATTTTAACGGAACTAACGTTTAACTAACGAACTTACCCAGGGTATTACATTATCTCCCCCTTAAAAGAATTCCGTCCCGGAATTCACTCAAGCAACGAACTAAGGTAACTACTACCGAATTGATATCAAATTCTTTGAACACATTAAACTGTTTACGGAACCCTCAAAGGACTTTTTACTAGACCAACCGCTTTACTGCTTCTAGTTTACCATTTGTTCCTACTTCAATATTTCAAACCAAATTATCAAGAATCTTAATTCCACACAAGAAATCCGCCCCCTTAAAATAACGATAATCACCCACTTATTAATACTAACCACACTTTACACACATCATCCGCAATTTATTCAATTATTCCATCCCACAAAGTCGATCCCAATTTTAAAATAATCAAATCCCCCGAATATTCAAAATAACTCGATAGATCACTTATATCACAAAAAGAAAATAACTTATACCCACATGAAACTAATCCAAATAACACCACCTTTTATGCTTACTCGGAACATTTACCTCGCTAATATTAACTTGCTTAGCAATTACAATCTATTTCTTATACTCTTCCATGAAATAAAATTATACTCAACAAAATCATTTTTTTTATTATGGATAAGTTCCTTAATTTTAACAAACCCGTATACCTCATTCTACCATTCCCATTTCTCATGCTAGAATAGCATAACCACGATAATCACACATCAATACTTAATTACTCTTGCCACTAAATCATTCATCAAAATCATATTCACACATGCAAGACCAAGCCTAATCAAACGGTTCCACTAAAAGTTACAATAACAATCCAACACTCCAAAAATAACAACACTCTACTCTCCCATAAATCACAGAATCAACTTGGAGTATCACCTTAACCCGCAGTTAAACTTTTCTCCATAGACTATACACAACTCTATCGTCGCTTCTCTAACCCAAAATACGTCTAAGACAGACAACACTTTCTCGCATGAATTACACCGATCACGAACCATAGATAACAATTGATTCCCACACTTGCCACAACATCACTCTCGCACTACTATCATGTCCTATCCAATGGTCCTTCATCCTGAGCATTACATTCGACTACTTTCCTCCACTCTCTTCTCAATATAAAACATGTTTTCCACAAGGACAGCTCACTAGAAGGTGCTCACCTACGAGCTAGCTTTCTTTCACTTCCAAACCAACCGCACACACCCAATTTCAATGATTACCATACTTAACCAACAATTTCACCACACCTCATACCAGGAACTTAACCGAGTTAATCCGAAATCACACTCAATGCTCGAAGCAACCACACACTTTTCATTTCTCAAACGGTAATACTCCACTCCTTAGCTAACCATCTACTGCCACTCCATTCTCTTATTCTCGAATAACAATACTACGCACCACCTAGACATCCATGCCTTTCCACACATACTTTTGTCATATCTGAACAACTTATAAACAAAATCCCGAGCAGAGGTTTTCACTTACACTCATCCCATATCATCACTAATCCACCATTTAACCTTACAAAAATTCATTAATACCACACCTCGCACGCTCATTAATTATAAACTGCCACCATCTTATCCACATCACCCCACACATTTAAACAATACCCTTTTTGATAGCGTCAACAATCACAATGAGTATAATCTTCACAACACACTAAACTGTCGCCTTCATGACCAGGTCAAGACTTCACACACTACCGTTATTCTTTACACTCAGGCCATCACACTTCTCTCATTTAACAAAATCAGAACAACAGTAATTAAGCACACCCATCACACTTCCTAACAGAACCCACTTCATCCCAAGCTTCATAACCAACTTATACCCCCACCGTTCTCACTTGAGGAAAAACACAAGACTTTTCATAGTGTAAAAATCAAATTTTTTTCAACCTATCCAATACCCAGACCTATCGCCGATAATATTACATCAAGTAACGTAACGCTACTTATTACCATTCCACCACAAGGATTCACTTCGACCCTTTCTAATCTTACCGTAAATAAAACCATTCTTACATAACCAAGCAATAGTTCAAACTACAATCATACCGACATTCCGAATTCAAAAGCTCGACTCCACATAAGGGTATTGCACAGTGGTCTCAACTTTTCATCACCTTATTAAGCCAGGTACGGCATTCATAATTGTTCTCCACTGTGCAATCCGACTCCAAACATAGTAACAACTTCACAACGGCATGCAATCAACAATTACGTAGAAATGAACATGTAAACAATTCGCATGCTTATATAAACGTTTTCACATCGCATAATAAAAAACCTTTGTTAGGTCCATGATCTTCATACAATCCAAGTATTGTGTAACAAGATGATGAAGAACATTATTAAAAAGGTAATCTAACCTAGAGAGAACACAAAGTGATTAGAGATCTACATCTTGTATTAATGAATTCACTTCTTACAAACTACAAGTAAAGACCTATTTATAGTCTTCATCACTTGCTACAACAATTAAGCATAAGCCCTTTAACACAGCTATTGCTTTACAAAACTTTCTATTATAAAGGACAACTTCAGTGTCCTAACAACCTTTTAAATAATTTAATCCGATCAACATGCTCGTAACCATAATCAGTTATGAAAACCTTTCGTAAAACTTTTCATTCATACAAAGAAGGTAAAGGAACTCACCTTAGCCTTAGCACTTCGACACACGCTCCGGGATACACTTTAGTTCAAACCGAATACCTAAATTGGTGCCCCAAAGATGGTGTTAAACCATCTAATTACATCCTCAAAACATTCCCAATAATCCCTAAGACCAAACCCCCAATCAACACTTCGATCCTAGACCCGAACGAACGGCGAAACGGGAACAAGGTTTTGGGAACAGGGCTTGGCGCCCCTAGTGGCACGCCTCCAGACGCGCAGCCAGATGCGCAGAGCACTGGTCTGCCCCCTTCACGAGACTTCTCTCAAAAATCAAGGGTTTCTCATCCTTAAACTTCCCAAATCAGTTCTAAGGCTCCCAAATCGATATTTTTGATACCATAAACATTGAGAACTAATAACGAATCATTTTAAACGACATAAAACTCATCAAATCTATCACTCCAAAACTCAAAAACTCAATCCATGGAAAAATGAAGATCTATCAAGCAAACATGATGAAGCTTCTAACTGATTTGATCAAAATTCATAGGGAATCAATCCTAAAATAATTTGCTTTCTTTCTTATGGATTAAAACTCAACCAACAATTGGATTATCAAATCCCCAACCATAAACTTGCCTAATCAATATAGAGAAGAAAAGAAGAAGAAATCAAACTTTGAAGAAGATGACTCATACCATGCTGCAACTCTTCCTTTACACTTCCAATTGAATTTGCTAACAATTGAAAACTTTAAATCAATCCCCCAACCATTCCTTACTTTCATCATAACCTCACTTATTCCAGTATATCAACTTTATCTTCTCATACCGAATTACCGAGGATCACTTATCATTACCTACTCAAAAGTTTTAACAAGATCATGTTCCAACACCATCTTATGCTTACTACTACCTCGAATTCTAACAAGATTATCGAAAATAACTTAATAGGCACTCCACACCCGTCTATATCGCCAACACAATTATCAAGTTCTTTTCTAATGCACACAAGCAACAAAAGAACGAAAACACAATTAATTCGGTTTGCACCGAAGTCAAATAACACTTTAGCACGTGTAGAGTTTATATAAATATACCTGTCTTCGTTTCTATCCATACATCGAGTCCGACTTGCCACTCTGTCGATTCAACAAGGTTAATATACACATAAGCACATACCCCATATAACAAGGTATTCCAGTTCAAACATGCACCTGTAAGATCACAATTACACTGGCCAGGTGTAATCTGAAATTACCTTACATGATGTTCCTTCTACCTTTTATACTTAGCATCCCAAGGTTCTAATATATCAAGGACATCCTACTTCACATGCAGTTTAAGTCTAGGTACGGGTACAAATACCTAAATCCCTTAAACTAGGGCTCTGATACCATCTGTAACGACCCGGTATCCCAAAACATACATAATATACAACAATTAGCATTTCATACACAACGTCGTTACTTTCATAACAAAATACATGATAATTCACATTCGGTCCCAAAGTCTCAAAACTATACAATACAAAAGAAACGTAAACATATCCTAATCTTCGTCAGCTAGCAACCGCATCCTATGCTTTATCCTTCCCTTTGCTAACAAAAGATCCTTGACCTGGAATACATATTTTTGAAAGGAAAATGAGGGTTAGACCAAAAGGTCTAGTGAGAAAATCCCTGTCAGTTTAGAAATCCTTTTTATAAAAACACACATATACCACAAATAATTAAATTCCAAGTAAGACTCGTGCACTGTGCTCAACTCCTCATCCTCTCTCTCATCCTCATTCCCATGGCCATATTAGTTGGTTGCGAGCCAACAACACCGTTGTACAACAACTACAGCACCGCTGTACAACAACTACAGCAAACACCTCCGCCGACTACAGTTTCGGCTAACGTATATTCGTGTAGTGTAATGCACAGATAAATACAATATATATATGTACCAATATATCATATTGTCATTTATAAAACTTTCATTACATTTCAATCACATATCCATCTCAATCATAAACACGTAATCACACCATATATATCACGTATCCAATCCATACATATCCATCTCATATATATATCACCTATATATGTATCCCAGTTGAAAACGTTTTTAAAAGTAAAACTCACCTCGATCGCTTATCCATAAACACTTCCAAGCCTTTCTCCAAAAGATTCAGTCTTTTAATCCAAATCCACAGAATCTGAAACAGATTAAATACAAATATCCCCTTACCATTTGAACACGTGAACTCTAGATAAATCTACCTAACTCTCGCCATCAAAACAACCAAACAGCTATAGTTTCCGGACAGCCCAAATCCACCCGGACAACCCAACTTTTCGGACAGCATCACTAACCCGGATAACATGAATTATCCGGACAACACAGACCAATCCGGACAACTCGACTTTTCCGGACAACACAAGGAATCCGGACACCAAGGTAATCCGGACGTCATCCGGTATCTAATTCATCCGGAAATCATCAAACAAATCATCCAGACACTATCAATAAACTACCCGGACACCACCCAAGAAACTACCCGGATACCTTCATATCATCCGGACACCTCTGACTGTTTATCCCATTTTCACCCAGAAATCGACTGAATCATTAACAGATGTGATTTTGACTATTCTACTCCGATAGGAACTATCTAAAAGCAATTACAAACATAAAATACAAAGGAACATACCTTAATTCATCTTCCAAACACACCAATTTGAACCCTTTAGCACAAAACCCTTCTTTTCTATTCTTGCTTTCTCTCAACACACACACACACACTAACTTTACTGATTTTCTGCTTGTGATAATATCTGAATTCAGAATGGATAATATCTAACTTAATTTATCACTTTAGACCTTAAACTAACCATAATAACTAAAACACCTTTAAACCTCTAAATTAACCAAACCCACCCTAAACCTTAAACTTTAAAGTTAACAACATTTTAACGGAACTAACGTTTAACTAACGAACTTACCCGGGGTATTACATTGTATTCAACCCCCCCCCCCCTTCTACAAACTTGTATAGCCCTACGGGACCAACAAGTGGTATCAGAGCGGATTTGTTTAATCTCATAAACAAGATCTGATCTATACTAAGATTTCTCTTCCTAGCTATTTCTTAAAATGGCTACCAACACAAACACAAACTATATTGACAATGGTTCTCTTGCAAAATCCCCTAGATTCTCCAGAGATAATTTTAATCTATGGAAAAATAGGATGATTCTCTTCTTAGAAGGTGTAGATCCTACCATGCCTTATTATCTTGAAAACGGCCCATATAATCCTGTAAGAATTGATGTTGCAGTTCCAGCCGCTGAGAATAGACCTGCTATTCCAGAACGGCTGATTCCTAAGGAAATTCATATGTGGACTGATGAAGATAAGAAGAAAGTGGCTATTGACACCAAAGCCAGATCCATACTCTCCATGGCTCTTCCTGACGAAGTCTACCATTCCGTCATGAACCTGAAAACTTCAAAAGCTATGTGGGACACAATCTGTGTTCAATATGAAGGTACTTCTGAAGTCCAGGACTCTCGAAAGATCAACCTGGTAAGACAGTATGAAAGCTTCATTTGTGGTAAAAATGAATCTCTCTCTGAAGTACACCAACGTTTTAACTGTTTAATAATAGATCTAAAAACTGTTGGTAAGGAATATTCTAACTTTGACGTACTGACAAAGTTCTTAGAATGTTTACCTGAAAGCTGGGACAACTATTCAATGTGTCTCAAGCTGTCAAAAGATCTCAAATCGATGAATCTTTCTACCTTATATGACTCGATGCTGAATCGTGAGCAATCGAGTCATCTTAAGAAGAATCTTGTAAAAGATTCCAAAAGCACCCATGTTGCTTTAATCTCAGAGGAACCTTCCACTCAGCGACCCTCGGTCACTATCACTGAGTTGGAGAGTAACTCTGAAAGGTCATCAGATTCTGACTCTTCAGATCTTGATGAATCTTTGGCTCTCCTCACTAAAAAGTTCAGGAGATTCGCCAAAAAGAAAATGTTCAGAAAGAATAAACCTCTTTCCATTACTGACAAGCCAAGATCATCAGCTCTTGTTGATAAGGCTATTGCTACTTGTTTTAACTGTGAAAAGATAGGCCTTGTCGCTAACGAGTGCATGTCAAAGAAAGTTTCGAGAAACTCAGCGTTTCCCAAGAAATCCTCTAACCTCAAGTCTAGAGATGAAAAATACGCCAAGCTGAAAGAAAGGTATGCGAAGCTGAAAAGCTTTAAGAAGAAAGGCAAAGGCCTGGTGGCTGACTATGATTGGGCTGACTCTTATAAAAAAGAATCATCATCTGACTCTGAAGATGATGAAGCCAATCTCTGCCTTATGGACAAACTTGAAGATGAGGAAGAAAATTTTGACATTCCCTCTACTTCAACCTCTGCAACTAAGGTATCACCTTCCTTCTTTACCAATATTGCAAATATTGATGAAGCTGATAGTCTTCGAAAGATCGATCTCTTGACTAGAAGTTTATATGAAGCCATGAATGGCAAAACTGTAGTTGAAAATCGAAACCTTGATCTCGCTGAACAGCTTAAAAACTGTCACCTTCAAATAGAAAATCTTTCTAAAATTGAAGAAGATTTTAAAGATCAAGTTCACCTAAATCAGCTAGTCAAAATCGAGCGCGAAGAAGCTATCGCTGCATTAAAAGCTGAAAAAGCTACTGTTGATGGATGGTATAATTCCTCAACAAAGATCACTGAGATAATTAAGTCTCAGATTCCCCTGAGTGATAAACGTGGTCTTGGTTACAAAGCTGATACTCTAGAACCAACCACTGATCGTTCCATGCTCTTATTTGGAACTTTCGTATCCTCAGTCGCTGATACTTCATCCTCTCAGTGTTCCTCTTCTAAACCGCCCATCCCTGAGGAAATCTCTACCTTAACTTCTAAAGGTAAAGAAAAGGTTATTTATCCAAAACCTACCTCAGTCTTTAAAAACAAAGGTAAAGGAATTGCTTTCAACAAAAATCCTCAGAAGGGTACCTCTTTACCAAAGTTGAACGCTTCTAAAGCTTCAGTGACTTATCCCTCTGATTCAAAGAATAAGATCTCTAGATTTATTCAGCGTGGATCTATTCATCGATCTACTCCTAGAATCAAAGTGGAAATTCTTGGTTACAAAACCAATAGCTTACTTGGTGCTGGTCCTTCTAATTTAAAAATCAAAAGCTCAGCATTCAAATGGTCCTAGAACTATTTTTAGTTATAGGAAATGTTATCACTGTAGACTTACTGATCATATTGCTAGTAAGTGCCCCACAGCCACCAAAGCTGAAAAGATAGCTAAGGTGAAGATCATTGCGCCCAAGGCAAAGAAGACCAATCCTGGTGCAAATCAGGTCAAGGTTCCTACCACTGAGGTTAAGAAATTAACCAAAGTGAAGACTGACAAAGCTGAATCTTCAAATGCTGCGAAGATTGCTGAACCTTCCACTTCCTCTACCACCGCTGACAAATCTAAACCCAAGATGATGTGGGTCCCTAAGTCAAACTAATCTTCCTTTGTAATGCAGGTTAAGAAGGGTATCTGGTATCTCGATAGCGGATGCTCTAGACACATGACTGGAAAGAAAAGCATGCTCGCTGAATACAAGGAAGAGAAGGGTCCCTCTGTAACTTTCGGTGGAAATGGAAAAGGACATACCCGAGGGTTTGGTGTACTATCTAATGGTACAACAACCTTCAGAAGAGTCGCATATGTTGAAGGGTTGAAGCATAATCTTCTAAGCATCAGTCAGCTTTGCGACAAGGATAATAAAGTAATCTTTACTAAGGAATCCTGCTTTGTCGCTGACAAAAAGGAGAAGATAGCTCTCAGCGGTTATCGTTTGGAAAATGTTTATGTAATAAACATGGACTCAACAACCACTGAGAACTCCTGTTTCTTCTCAAAAGCCTCATCTGATGTCAACTGGCTATGGCATAAGAGGCTCTCTCATCTAAACTTCAAGACACTGAATACTCTTTCTTCAAAAGAGTTAGTCATTGGTCTACCTCAGCATTCATACGCCAAAGAGTCCTTATGTTCAGCGTGTGAGAAAGGCAAGCAGACCAAAGCAAGCTTTAAGTCAAAGCAAGTTTCCTCAGTATCATCTCCTCTACAACTTCTCCATATGGATTTGTTTGGCCCTGTTAACAAACAATCCATCGCTGGAAAGAAATATACACTGGTCATAGTTGATGAATTCTCTCGATATACATGGGTTATGTTTCTCCATTCTAAGAGTGACACCCCTGAAAAACTCATCACCTTTGTTCGGAATATGGAAACCCTGAACAACTTGACCATTCGCTCAATAAGGAGTGATCATGGGACTGAATTCAAAAACAGTTCTCTTGATTCCTTCTTTGAGAGTAAGGGTATTTCTCACAACTTTTCTTCAGTGAGAACACCGCAACAAAACGGAGTCGCTGAAAGAAGAAATAGAACAATTATTGAAGTTGCACGTTCAATGCTCAGCGATTCTCACCTGCCTACTCAGTTTTGGGAAGAAGCTGTAAACACTGCTTGTTTTACGCAAAACAGGTCGCTGATAGTCAAAAGATTCAATAAGACAGCCTATGAACTTTTCCATGGGAGAAAGCCTTCAATTAGCTTTCTTCACATCTTTAGATGTCAGTGTTTCATACTGAATAACAGCGATGCCCTTGGAAAGTTTGATCCTAAGGTTGATGATGGAATCTTTCTTGGATATTCTTCATTCTCCAAAGCCTTCAGAGTCTTCAATCGAAGTAGACAAACTGTTGAAGAAACTATTCACGTCACTTTTGACGAATCCCGTTCAGCAAACTCTAAACCGTCTGCTGATACTGAAGAACTGAATCAATGGATGTTTTCTCATCTTGGTGATTCAGAAGATATTCCCACTCATACTCATACAGTTGAAGATGATAGTCCTACTATCATCCCAAACATGCAGAATAGTGAAGCTGAAACATCATGGGTCTCAGCAGCTCCTTTAAACACTATACCTGCTTTTGAACCAAATGTCTCAGACATTCCATCTACTTCTCAGCAATCAGTGAATGAAATGACATCTGCACCTACTCCTCTCTTGGCTGATATTCCAGAAGTTGCTGAAGCTTCATCTTCAGCTCCTCCAGTTCAGTTTGAGTCAGCGACTTATGCTCTTGCTCAGCGATGGACTGTAAATCACCCAATTGATCAAATTCTTTGTGATCCAAACGCTGGTGTTCAGACTCGACGAAGTGCAGGTAATACTTATTTATTTGTTAACTTTATTTCTCTGATTGAACCAAAGAAAATAGATGATGCCCTCAAAGATCCAAACTGGGTCAGCGCCATGCAAGAAGAGCTGACTGAATTCGAAAGAAACAAAGTTTGGAAACTTGTTCGAAGACCAACTGACAAGACAATGATAGGCACTAAATGGGTCTATCGAAACAAGTTGGACGAACATGGAACTGTAACCCGCAACAAGGCTCGACTTGTTGCTCAGGGATACAGACAAGAGGAAGGCATAGATTACGACGAAACATTTGCTCCAGTAGCAAGACTAGAATCTATTCGTCTATTCTTAGCTTACGTTGTACACAAAGACTTCAAAGTATATCAGATGGATGTTAAGTCAGCATTTCTAAATGGAAAGCTGAATGAAGAAGTCTATGTGGAACAACCTCCAGGATTCTCAGATCCTAAGCGTCCAGGTTATGTTTATAAACTGGATAAGGCACTTTATGGCTTAAAGCAAGCTCCTCGTGCATGGTATGACACTCTCTCTACTTATCTCCATGTTGAAAAATTTGAGCGTGGTAAAATCGATAAGACTCTATTCTTCAGGAAAGTAAAAAGTCATATTATTCTTGTTCAGATATATGTTGATGACATTATATTTGGTTCTACTAACCTTGACCTTTGTACTCGTTTCGCTGATAGAATGAAAGAAGAGTATAAAATGAGCATGATGGGTGAACTAACATATTTCCTTGGTCTTCAGATAAAGCAAAATGAAAAAGGAACTTTCATTAATCAAGGAAAGTATGTTAAAGATATGCTGAAGAAATTCGATTTAACTCAGAGTTCAGCTATGAAAACCCCTATGGCACCACCGCTGACACTAGACAAGGATTCAAATGGAATACCTGTTAATGTCACGTTGTACCGTGGGATGATCGGCTCTCTCTTTTATCTTATAGCTAGCCGACCCGATATTATGTACGCAACCTGTTTGTGTGCACGATATCAAGCTGAACCTAAGGAATCTCATATGATCGTTGTAAAGCGAATTTTTCGATACCTTAAGGGTACTGCGAACCTAGGTCTTTGGTATCCCAAAGACTCTGGGTTTGATCTAATCGCCTATTCAGATAGTGATTTTGCAGGTTGCAAATTGGATAGGAAAAGCACCACAGGAGGCTGTCAGCTCCTGGGTGGAAAGCTGTTGAGTTGGACAAGTAAAAAGCAAAATTCAGTGTCCACCTCAACTGCTGAAGCTGAGTATGTAGCCGCTGGAAGCTGTTGTTCTCAGGTCTTGTGGATGAGAAATCAACTACTAGACTATGACCTTCAGCTCTCAAAAATTCCAATCTATTGCGACAGCACAAGTGCCATCGCTATAGCCAACAATCCAGTGCTACACTCAAAGACAAAACACATCGAAATCAGTTATCATTTTATCAGAGATCATGTGATGAATGGTGATATAGAACTTCACTTTATCCCAACTGACTATCAGTTAGCTGATCTGTTCACCAAACCTCTTGATGAGACAAGATTCAACTTTCTCATCAGCGAGCTTGGAATGCTGAACTTTGAAGAGTAAAATCTTCAGCGGTTCACATTTGATCAGCGATAGGATAAAATCAACTTGTATAACCCATTCTATCATTTTCTCTCTGAATAAACCTGATTCGCTGATATCAATGTATGTTTTTCTCTCGCTGACAATCGCATGTAAATGCAAGATTTCAAGATAAATTGCATCGCTGAATATCTCTTCCTTAATCAGCGATACATTGAAATTTCTAAAACCAACACTGATATTTCTATTAAGTGCTTCATGTTTTCAAAAGTGTCCCTGAGCTTTCAAAACCTCAAAGACATCCTAAAATATGAAAGGACATCCGTGACGTCATCGCAACGGATAAGCCCTGGCACGTTCTTTTTTCTGACACACGATTGCACATTTCGTTAACCAGCCAATCAAATGCAAACACGTGTCCGTGTCATGATGAAAATCTTTTCCCGCTCAAGATTTTCTCTCTCTCTAATCTCTCTATATAAACCATTTTGGGTTTATATTTTTCCTTTACGCGAACAACTTCTTACTCAAGTTTTCTCAAGAATACTGTTGCATCTTGAACATTCGAGTTTTCTCTCAAAAAAGAACTGTTCATCTTCTACAAAGAACACAAGGTTAATATTCTTATATTATCTACTGTTTTAACTTGTTTTGGATCTTCTCATTGTTTTTACAAGATCAAACAAAAGAACTTTTTCAAAAATGAAATCATTTCTTTCATGGTTTTATGAACACAACCTTTCATGGTTGTTCTTCAAGTTTAATCGCAAATATCTTAAACTTGTTCTTCATACGTTTTTCCAGAATCCTAATCCTCAAAGGAAACTGGAAAACAAGACTTTTTATTAGGTTTGCATGTTTTTTTCAAAAACAAGAAAACCCTAAACTTCATTAAGACATTTTTGTCTGAATGAAATGGACAAAATTCGAACCATCTTATTGGAAAAATCTTTCCACATTAAGATTATTCTTATTTGTTATATCTTTGGTTGAACTGATAATACAGCAATGGCATCTACTGATATTCCTACTGCTGAGAACACTGCTGCTGCTGAGGAACTGGAAATCATCAAGGCTCCTCAGGTCAAGTTCACGCTTGAGGAACTTGATTGGACAAAAACAAACAATCTCTATGCGCTTTTCGAGTTTCCTCCTCGAAAGCAAGTCACACATCTGAATGATGCTGTGAATTTCCTCAAAACCAGTTGCCTCTCTACAGCCCTGACCATAACACCCCCTGCTCATCAGCTACTACTATCTCAGTTCTGGTATTCTGCCAGACACACTCAGCTACCATCGACCAAAGATCCCACGAAGAAAATCGATTGCATCCTCTCTGACACTGATTTTGGCACCATAAAAATCACCCCTGCCATTATCCGAAAAGCACTGAGCCTTCCCATCGCCACAAAAGAAAAACCCTTTGTTTCTCTCCCTGACCACAAGAAACATGCTGATAGGGAAGCCATCACTACATTCTTTGATGCAATGGGTTATGTATGGGAAACTGGGAGGGACAAGAAGCCTGAGAAGAAGCTGACCCTCATCAAGAAATCCAAAATGCCCAGCGAGATGAACTTCATCTTCGCACACTTGATAAGCTGCATGACTGCAAAGACCGACTCCTCTTATCAAGCCGCTCAACCTCAGCAAGCAATGTGCTATGCACTGCTGAAAGGTCTTCATGTTGACTGGGCCTCGATAATCTACGATGATCTTGTGCTCAGAGTAGACTCTGCTGCTGATCGACCATCATGGGTTCCATACCCAAGATTCCTCAGCGCCGACTTTCAAACCGGCCTTAAGGACAACTACCCAAAAGTAGGAGACCTGAAACTCTCTCAGGTTGGCCCTAAGGTACTCGACTTCAAGCCAATGGCAAACGAGGTACGTCTCTCTACTCTCTTAACTCTTCTCAATCCTCCTTCTTCTATTTTTGTGGCTACTTCAGCGACAATACCCCTCGCTGATACCCAGGCCACAAAATCTACTCCTCGTAAAAGGAAACACTCCACTACCCCACTTGATTCCAAAAGGATCAAGAAAACCAAGGAGCAACACCAGCAATCTCATGTTGAAGACTCCTCAGCTCATCTTGAAGAGCTGATGGAAAGTTCAGCGGTACGCTCTGCCACAGCTGAACAAGCCACCCCTTCCATCCCAGCTTCAGCGTCTCTAAACGCTGAAGTTATAAACTTGGAAAAGAACCAACCTCCTTCAGCCCCTCAAAGGACTGAAGAAGTGATTCTCAGTGGATCCAACACTGAATCAGCACCCCAACCAACTTTCTCAACCTTCGCTTCTCTCTCTACTCCTTTGGACTCTACTCCAGTTTTCACCGCGATCACTGGAACAACCGTCATTCTTCCAGAAGCTAAAGCTGATCCTTTTCAAGGAATGATGGATGCAGGACCTACAGGAATTTCCATGCGTACATGCACTCTAGCTGACGACATGGAACATTTTTCAGGTCACAGAAGTTTTGATGACTTCGCCAACCCTCCTGCAGGTGTACACCAAACCATATACACTGTAACTAAACCCCAAACTTCTGAGCTTTCCTCTGTTCATAAGTTCTTATCTGTTACAAGTCCTAATTTGGGGGATATAAACACCTCCCTGACTGCCCTGGAAACAAAGATGGAGTCTTTCAACAAAACTCTAACTGCTAACTCTTCAGCGGTTACAAACGCTGGAGAGAACTTGAAGACTTTGACCACTGAGGTTGAAAAGAAAGCCTCCAAAGCTGATTTGGAGAAGGTTGATCGTTCTCTCGGTGACTTTGCCAAAGTTCTCGCTGATATCTACACCGACTACAACTCCTTCTCCTCAAGAGTTAACACCATGTCCAGCGAGGTCATAACGCTGAAGACATCGGTTGGTACTCTTCAGAGATAGGTGTCCGCTGTAAAGACTGACGTGAGTTTAGTAAAGACTAACGTAAGTTCAGTGAAGACGATGGTACAGCAGATCCTGAATCACATGACCGCCCCTGCCCCTGCACCTTCACATTTTACTACGGCGGATCGTGTTGAACTTTTAAAGATCAGTCCTGCTATTACTGGCCTAGAAGACAGAGTAGCAGCGATTGAAAACTATATTGGGATCCCTGGCCAAGAAGACAGGGAACCAACACCATCTGCTGAGTCATCGCATTCCTCCCCCACTCATCATAAGGAAGCGGGGGAGAAGAACTCTGAAGACCTTCCCCATGATGAATCTATCGAGGGGGAGAAGACAGAAGACCTTCCCCTTACTGAAGAGGGGGAGAAGACAAATGAAGAAACAACTGCTGGACCTCAGGGAGATGAAAACCCTGAGGGAACCGAGAAGCTTACCTCTGTATCTGAGGGGGAGCAACTCGAAGAAGTTGCTGAAGAATCTGAATCCGAAGCTGAAGATGATGAAGATGTCGACATCTCTGATGATGAACCATCTTCTTCTTCAAAGAATGATGATGATGATGATGATGATGATGATGACTCCTTTATCGTCAAGCCTGTTTAGAAGACTACAGCTCTTAAACGGATTTTGATAATCGAACCTTCAGGGGAGCAGACCAAGACAAAGCCTGCAGCGTCTGAAGCTGACAAAGGCAAAAACAAAGGCCTCGCCGAAGATGACAATTTGACGATCTTGCTTAAAAAGCCGGTTTGTCAGGTACACTACCTTCTATTCCCTTACACTGCATCCCTCCTCTATCCCTTCTCAATCTCAATCCTTCAATCCATAAAACCTCTATACACTTAACCCCATTCTTTTTCTATCTCTTTCTTCCCCAACTCTTCTTACTTAAACGATCGCTGTGTTTTAGCTAGTCCTCTCCTCTGTTTGAGGATATCGCTGAAGTTTCTACAGATGCGACTTCACCAACAATAATCCCAACTCCCAACGCTGAAGAAATAATCCCAGTCTTGGATTTAACCACTGAGACTGATGAACCTGAAGAACAGCAGCTCTCTCACAAAAACAGACCTTCCTTGGCTCCTCAAAAGCTGAGTGAAGAGGATCAAGAAAAGAGAGATGCAATGATCAAAAGACTCGAAGATCAGCGAATCATCCTGAAGCGTGATCAACTTCCTTCTATTCCTCCAAAATTCAGACTTTCACAAAAGGAATACCAGGATCACCTCAGAGCTGAAAGGTTAATCGCTGAAAGAAGGAAAGCTGAAGAAAAAGACAGAGAACTCGCCATCCAGCTTACTCAACAATCAGTGAAAGACCCCTCGCTGAAAAGAACTCCAATCGAAGTTCAACGTCAGCTATGGGAAGACGCCAAGAAAATCGTTGAAGAAAAGAGAACTGTATCTCAATCTACTTTAAACGGGTGCAAAGAAAAGGTACACTTCAGATATCGACCTGCCAGAATCAACAAGGTACATATCACTGGAAAATCAACCCTCAAAGTTTCAATCGCTGAAATCGAGATATTCAGAGAAAACGGACAGTACGAAAAATTCTATGCTGAAGCCATCACGATGTACGGTCTCTCTGAATGGTTGGAGATCAGATTAGCCATCCAGAAGTCTCAATCTAAGTACAAGGATCATGTCGAAAAGCTGATAAATCAACAGATCGACTTAGTCTCTTCTTGTGTGGATATTCCTCCTCCCCCTCCTCTCGCAAATCAGAAAAGAAGGGCCTCTGCAAAGAAAAAGTCTAAACCTTCAGACTCAGGTCCTACTATACGGAACGAAACAGGTATTGGTTTTTCTGGTGCTGAAGTTCTTGGTCCAGAACCTGACCTTTCCGCACTTGACACATCTCTTCCTCCTGGTGAGACTTTCATCCCTGGAAAAGTCATAAGCAAACCCTATGGGATATTCTTTATTGACTATGGTGGACGACAACGTTTTCAACGTATCTCTGAGCTTCCCATCACTCCCATCGAACAGCTGAAAGATCGCATCTACTGGTGTGAATTCAAACGCGACATTCAGGCATGGCATCTTAAACCCTTGATTTTTTAAGAAGCTCTGAACAAAAAGAATCAAGGAGTAAATGTCCCTGACTGGATGATTCCCACATCAAAGACCCTTGATGAACTTCTCATTAAGGAAGAACCTCTATAAGCTGATAAGATCGCCTTATTCTTCTATTTTATCAGTTATTCTTTTGTACTTGTAATTTATTTCGCTTGTACTTGTAATCTTTCCACTTCCCTTTGTAATCTGATACGAAGTTTAAAGAAAGATTTCAGCGAAAGTACTTTACTCCATCAGTACAGAAAAGATCCCAGAAAACAGTAAAAAGGACAAATATTTTATGAGTTCTTTTTATCCTTATGTTTTCATTAAATGGCAATTTTCTCTGTTGCTATGTCATAATCAAATAGGTGGAGATTGTTGATCCAAACCCTCAGTGATTTGATAATGACCCGCTCCATTCTACTTAGTGAAAATTGTAAGTATACAATATGTATCAGAGTTTCACTATCGCTGATAAGTACTAAGACTTTACAGTACCGCTGATAGGAACTCTCGCTCTTTAGATTAAACGTTAAGCGAACAATGTTTACCATAATGCTCTGAGCCTGTTCAGTCCTTATGGTGATCGCTGATAAGTTAGTTGTTTACTTATGATCCCTGAAGACAAGTTTCACGTCAACATAGGTTCTACGCTGAAGTCGAAGATCAAGCTCAAGAACCAGTGACAAGTCTCCTAATGAACTGATGTGGATCAGCAAAGACTCAGATTTGTCCACTCAACGTGAAGTATCAAGTACAAGACTTCAGCTATCGCTGAACTTCGTCATTCGCTGATAAAGAATGATAAAGCCCTGAATCAACGAAAGCTGATCATGAAGTCCTCTGTACAAAGTACTTTTGTCTTAACCACCCTTGCACGTCTCCGTACGATATGTCAGAAAAGAACCTCCTTATTGTCTGAAATCGTACAATTACTCTGATACTACACTGTTCACCATGCGGCTACTAAGGTTGTCTACTCAAGTCAGATCCTACAACCAATCAGTTGTTGCCACGTGTAAAGTATAAACTGTCATGCATTAAATGCGTGCAGTATATAAGAAGAAGACCTCACTTCATTTTGAAGTACTCGTAAACTCTGGCCGAGTCATCCTTCTTATATCTTGAGATAGGTTATTATTAGTAATTTCCTTCTCTTTCTTAGTGCAAGAAAACTTAGTGTTCCAACTTGTTTAGATTAGGATTTATCCTTAATCTTGTTCCGCAACAAGCTGTAAATTGTTAATGATTTATCAATAAACAATTTAGAAAAGTAAAATCTGTGTGTTTGTATTCAACCCCCCCCCCCCCTTCTACAAACTTGTATAGCCCTTCGGGACCAACATCATATAATTCATCTTATATTATTATACTAAGTTTATTTGTCTATAGGTAAATACTATTTGGTTGATGTCGGCCTACCCCATAGAAGTTCGCTCATTGCACCTTATAGAGGTATTATACATCATTTGAAAGAATATTCGTCTCGTGCACCTCAAACTCACGAGAATTTTTTTAACCTTAGACATGCATCATTACGAATTGCTATTGAACGATCCTTTGGTGTTTTAAAGAAAAGATTTCCTATAATTAGAAGAACGACTGAACCGTTTTACTCGTGTGAAACACAATCAGACATATTTTTAGCATGTTGCATATTACAAAACTTTTTACTTAACGAAGATCGTGACAAAGAACTTGAAGAAGAAGTGTTACATGAGGTATTAAATGCAACACAAGAAGAAGAAACTCATGCTCCAAGAGACATACATGACAGAGGAGAACAAATTAGAAGTTCAATTGCAAATGAAATGTGGAGTGATTAGTCGTTGTACCTAAACAACGAAAGTAATGTCTAAATAGTTGTTTGATGTTGTATGGTGATATTTGAATTTGATAGATGATTAATTTTTGGATTAATTTAAATTATGTAATATTTTTAAATTTTTATTAATATTTTTTAGATTAATATTGTTAAGTTTAATATACATGCTTACTACACAGTAATTGACCACAAGTAAAAAGGTAACTGATGGAAATACGGGCAAGAGCGAGCCATTTGTTTGGACTCCTCAGATGGATGATGCATTCATTCGGACAATGCTTAAGGAACAAGATAAAGGTAACAGTGTTGATGGAACATTCACTTCCCAAGCATATGCCAATATGGTAGACGACTTAAGTAAAACTATTAACAACGATTTCAACAAAAATTATTTGAATAATCGTTTGAAGACCCTAAAAGATCATTATTCTCAGAGATAAGACATTTTCCACGGTGTTTCGTTAAGTTGGTTTGCTTGGAATTCGAAGGCAATTGTTTGAGGCAGAAGAAGAGGTTCGGGAAGCATCCAAAGCAGTATGTGTTCTTAGTAATTAAATTTATAATATTTACTGATTATTATTTCTAATACGATAATTATTCATTTTTAATTGGAAAAACCCAATGCTGCAAAATGGAAAAAAAACAAATATCTAACTACAATTAAATGTTTGAATTGTTTGCTAGAGATAGGGCAACATGTGGTGCTGCTGAAACAACCAAAGAATGAAGAAATCCAGTGACCACTAATTAGCACGATCTTTCAGTCCTTTACAACTTTGTAGTTTTCACCGAGAACAAATTATGACTCTAAGCAGCTCCAAACAGTGAATTCCCAAAGTTGGTCCTGTGAAAAACAAGGTCTGCACATTGTTTGTATAAAAGTCACATTTAATTTGTCGTTGCTCCAATTGGGCTGAGTCCAAATCGATATGAATCATAAGATATGGAAGAACAACTTTGTTTTAGACTTTATCAACTAGTTTGACTTCTAAATAAGGTAATCAAGCCAAAAACAAAGGTGCAACTGTGTTGTCCTGTGCAGCCCAGTTTGGGTTATTTGGTCTATTTAACATTCATGTTAACCTCTAGATTTGTCTTATAAACCCACTAAGATTTATTGGAACTCAAGTTTAAGTTATATAGAAGCTTCAAAAGGGTGTTAGGCTTAGATTATCATAAGTTTGATAGGTACAAATTCTAAATGCATTGCTTATCGTATAGGCCTTCAATTTGAGGAAACACGATCAAGTTTGGATAAACCTTACTAGAGGCTCTTATTTATAAAAGGTGTGGATTTCTCTCTTTGTTTGATACTTAGACACGTATTTGTATATGCACGTCTGCTCCTTGAAGATGGTATATACCATGCTTACCTATCACATATATGAAATGGTTATTATCCATATTGAACATTTGGAACTTGTTGGTTATGAGTAGTCATGTAACTTTATTACTTTGTTAAGGGTTATTTGTTTAATGATTATATGATACTTATTCACTTTGAATCATGAATCATTGGTGAACAATTCAATTAAAACCTTCAAGGTTTATTGGATTTTGGAACTTGTTTCCATGAGGTCACATGTGTTTTTTTTTAAAAGGGTGTCCTAGGCTATGCCTAGACTAATCCCTTGGCAAATTATGATTGTAAGACATCAGCCCTAATTAAAGCTCAGTGGCCACAAGTTGTGTACGTCTGGATTCGAGCCCTGGACAGATGGGATATTCCACCACATTCCCCCGAGGCCTTACGCCACAAGGAAATCATAGGTCACATGTGTTGTAGACCTATGATTTCCATTTTCGATTTTATAGAATACTTGACCATTGGGGGTACCAAGATCGGGATGCTTCCATGGTGGCTATACAATCATGGCGTCCTCACTTAGAATGGACACGTATGGGGTCTGCCCAAGTGATGGCTATCGAAGGCGAATGAATCAATCCCAGTTACACAAGTCGGGTCGTGAATTATTCACGACAGGAGTTACATGGTGAGTGTGCCCACACTGCTACCCCATGGGACTCACGTGGTTTGATCAACCCGTGAGAATGATGTTTCTTCGTGATATACACTGGTCTTTGACCCTTGTTACATCTTTGTAGTGTTTGGTTGATTTACGGTTCTTGCTCTTTTATTAATGCATTATTTTTATATATCTTACATTATATGAATTATGTTAATAAACAGGGCAATGCATAGAGTGTGTGGAGTGGTCCTACCGCACAGGGCCTCCGATCGTCGGGGGCCTCCGAATATTTTTAAATTTTTACTTATATCAAGGTTACTATAAAAATTATTTTCTGCAATGTTTTACATAAACAGGTGTGCCTCAATGGCAAGTGGCTTTCGTGTTTTTGTGGATTCCCTATTTCTACTAGGGTTCAAATCCTCCACTTAGCAATTTTATGTTTTTCCAATTATTTTTGTTTTTTTTAAAGTACTTTATCTTATTGTTTTGAATGAATTAAATATAAACCTTTTAAGAATTTCTTTATTTCTAATTTTCTAAATGATTTAAATAGATCATCATTTAATTGCTCTTTTTAGTATGATAATTAAATTAATTATATAATTTGTTTTCAATATGTTTTCTATGCAATTTGTCCTCATTCAAATCTAAAGTTCTTAACATATATATTATCTTTTTTATAATATTTTTTAAAAGTGTTTTACATGTTATTTTCTTTGAGACTTTAAATTTAGATTGTCAATATTAGAAAAAGTTATGAAATAGTTGATAGAGATACTATGAATAACTTTAGTTATTCGCTGTTTTTTCAAAGATTTATTTTATATTTTTCTTATAATATTTAACGAAATTTAGAATTTTTAGTATTTGTTGAATTTTTCCGTATGTTGTTTGACACACTTTTAATATTTCATATATCAATTTTTAGTGACGATACGTTCTTGTTGATATTGGTTTTATAATTACCAATAATGGTTGATCAAGTCTATAGAAAGATGATTGTTATTCATATCTCCTCGTCACTTTCATACCTCCTACCTCCTCATAGACTCCTTATTGGGGGAATTATGAAAGATAAAACTTTAACATTAATTAAAAGTTAAAAATTTGATTTATTATAAGACAATTAGACAAATGTAGTAAAAAAATAATTTAATAAAGCATACGAAAAAAGTAAGAACACATTTAGTTTTTCGTACAGGGCTTCCAAAATATCGAGAACGACCCTGTTCATAAATTTGTAAGCCTTCGTGGTTTACTTTTATTTTATATTTATTTGATATTTACTAATATTAATGTTTCTTTTTTTTCGTTTTCGCTTCAAATTGTTAGATCATCATTTCCTTTTATATTATAATCCGTTCACTGGGCAAAGTTGCTCAACCGTGTGTTTTGTTGGCATGACAGGTACTTAGAAGATTAGACACGGGACGAGAATTTAGAGAAGAGAAGACAAATATTTTGGACTTCCTTTTGAAGATCTTCGGATAATCTACTTTTTGGTTCTTTTGTTTCGTCGCCATGTAAATATAACTGTAAATCACGCTTATAGTTTTGATCATATGATGGTTTGTAATTTCGTGGTTTTTTTGGTTTAGTCGAGCTCTGAATTATATAACTCTACTTAGCAGATTTATTTTGTTTTGAATGTCCCCAGAACTGTGACATCGCCCCATTCTTAACCATGCGGGACAGGGTGGCCGACGGTGGTTGGCGATGGCTATTGGTGGTCACTGATGGTGGTAGCGGCGACGATGGGTGGTGGTGACCCTTAAGACCAATACTATATTAGGATTATATATCAAATGGGGTATATCAGTAAATTTTTAAATTCTGTCACTTTTGACCCATGTTGTTCCACCTATTTGGTGGAACAAGAAAATACCATTTTTTGTCCAATCATGTCCCACCGTGTACAGTCCTTGTCCCTGTCCCATGTCATGCCAAACGTGGTACAATAAATTTTTGTCCTGTCCTATGTCACGCCAAACTTGGGACAATGAGTTTTGTCCCGTCCTGTCCTGTCCCATGTACCAAACACATCCTTAAGGAACAAGATAAAGGTAACAGGGTAAATGGAACATTCACTTCCCAAGCATATGCCAATATGGTGGATGAGTTAAGTAAATGTTTTAACAAAGATTTCAACAAAAACTATTTGAAGAATCGTTTGAAGACTCTAAAAAATCATTTTGCTCAGTGTTATGACATTTTCGCGGTGTTTCATTAAGTTGTTTTGCTTGGAATTCTGAGACAAAGTTATTTGAGGCGGAGAGGTTCGGGAAGCATTGATAGCGGTATGTGTTCTTAGTAATTAAATTCATAATATTTACTGATTATTATTTCTAATACGATTATTATTCATTTTGAATAGGAAAAGCCCGATGCTGCAAAATGGAAAAAGAAACAAATATCTAACTACAATAAGATGTTAGAACTGTTTGCTAGAGATAGGATAACATGTGGTGCTGGTGAAACAACCCAAGAAAAAAGAAATTGAATGACCACTAGTCAACCACGACCAGAAACGATTGATGATATTGATCGAATGGTATCTATCGATGAGACCAGTTTAGGGAATTTCAACAGTAGTGACGCTATTCAAGTTACGTCTGTCATGCCAGCATCACAAATGGACCATCCAAAGGTATCCACATCAAAAAGTAATAAAAGAAAGGTGAAAGAAGAAGATATAATGACTTTTAAGATAACGACGATCATAGATGATGTAGCTAACGCTATTAGAGAAAGTACTAAGGCATTGAGTTTGTTTAAATTGTATATCATTGAGCACTTATATTTGTATATACTCCATAAAGACCAATTTCAGCTAAAGTCTGGTTCTTTCTTATCTGTGAAGGGAACCTCTTCCATTCTGGTTGAAGAGAACACGAACTATCACAGACAGCAAATTGTCGCACAGAATACACTAACGCAAAGAACTGGTCGATAAGTCCAACTATCAGAGAAAACACGTGCGATAAAGCAAGTATCACAGACTATGTTGTGCGATAAAGGTAATTATTGCAGAAAACACGTGCGATAAAGCAAGTATCGCATACTATATCGTGCGATAAAGTCAACTACCGCACAAGAGTTGTGCGATAAAGTCAACTACCGCACAAGAGTTGTGCGATAAAGTCAACTACCGCACAAGAGTTGTGCGATAAAGTCAACTATCGCACAAGAGTTATGCGATAAAGTCAACTATCGCACAAGAGTTGTGCGACAAAGTTAACTATCGCAGGCAATGGTATGCGATGAACTTCAATATCACACAAGTATCGTGTGATAAATAGAAGTGAGCCATAAACAATAAGAATGCAAATCTCCTTAGTGTGCGATGAACCTGGCGAACGTGCGGTAAGGTATTTTTTCCCAAAAAATCGAAGAATCGGGCTAAAACCTCAAACAAATTTGATGAAACTCAGGCCTGGAAGTCGAATTGCGTATTGCGTTCAAAGAAAAAGCTTCGGATCTGCAAAATTGATGATTAATGAAGCAGTATGCGGAATTGAAACATTTTAGATAGGATTCAATGAGAATATCGATTCAAATAGAACCCTTGAATATCACCAATTCTTCCAATTTCGGTTCTTGATCAAGAAGTCGATAAACAGTCTCCCTACACCGTTTGTGCGATATACCACAAGAGTTCTTCAAAAACTAAGAAACTTGGATCGATTCAAAGGTCTCTCTACTCTATACCAATTGTGATTCCCAGTTTCAAGTGTATAATCAATAAACAATGAAGATCGAATAATGAATCAACTCAATATGTCATATGATTAGAATGTAGAACAATAAAGAGTTTACACGTGAAGCAAAATAATTATGAATCTTATGTTAAACCTAGTTTATAAAAGCTATTTATACCTTAGAGTTATTTTCAAGTCCCTCAACTTGAATTCATTATCATTATGACCTAACAAAGACACCATACAACCCAGAGCACAAGTCCGAAAAAGGACATGTCATCTACGTATCCCGAAGAGGGTAACAATCCAATGATATAGACCTCAAAGAACATTACTTTCACAAAATGACTATCTCCCTTTCCAAGGAAGTGTCTATATCCTAGTTCAACCTCAAACTGAAACTCGTTATTTTCTTGCCAAAACTGTCAGGTCGATTTTCATGCCGACTCTCATATCCAATATCCACCTCGATACGTTACACTCATGCAAGAGTGAACATCGAACCTTACTGGAGCAATTTCTAACCATATGATATCGGTTGCCTCCCAACCTTAGGTGACCCATACTACCTCAATAGTAGCTCACGACTTCAACTACTCAATTCCACTACTATTGGCCGAAATTAATTTACTCTTAAATTTTCCTAACAACCTCTATCAATCGTGATACTCTTCTCATTTGCATTCATCATTTTGATGTTTTTCGCAAAAGCTTATCCGGCTACTACCATACATATTCCCTTCGAATCAGAGTACTCACTATCACGTCGAATTTACCAGAGTGGTAAAGGAATCGTGCAAAAATATTTCTGAATCACCACCCGTTGCCACTATTGCATCGATATTATAACCTCGACTAATCAAAGTCTGTACAATAATCGATTCCCACTTAAGGTCTATCTCGACATACTCATTAAAATCTCCAATAATTAATACCATAAATGATTCATCATATTTTTCCTTGACGAAATTCCTAACAACTATTTTGGTACAGTTTGATACAACTCTGAATCCGTACTCCAAACCATCACAAAGCACACTGACCGTAATGATTTCCAAAATTCCGCGAGTCAAACCATTTCCGTTATTGGTCCAATGTTCCCTCTAGAAACGTACTAAAACCCTCCATTGATAGTTGATTATGTCAAATACACAACTATTAGGATACATTCCAACGTTGACTCATCAAATAAAATACTTGACAAAACAAAATAGTCGCAATCGACAATCACTAGATACTAAAAATCTAATCTTCTTAGAATCACCACATATTTCGCGAATGCTTCTTAGAATTCGACTGACGTGTCCCAAGTATCCCAATGGTTCTTGACCTCAAAATCAAAAGTCGGTTCCTAAGGTCGCAAATGACCGTGCTACAAAACATTTTTCGTTCATAAAGACCTACCAAACTGGTGCACCACAAACACCCAACATGATGCCACCCAATTAAACCATCAATTCAAATCCAACCATATGCAAGTAATCAACCCGAAGATATTCTGAAACGAAAGATCACCCCTTAAATAACTGGAATAATACATAATTTTATAGCTTAATTATTCATACGAGAACCAAAATCTAAAACCGATCACACGTCGGATCATCCAACGCTTCCATTCCCAAGGACTCCTCTTCCTTAATTATAACTTCTTTAACAACGGAGATTTTAAATCTATGAGTCTAGTGAGTTCAAGGTTTTTCAAGTACAAAACTTAACACGTATG
The DNA here is from genome assembly GCA_033807775.1 of Saussurea involucrata. Taxonomy (NCBI): domain Eukaryota; kingdom Viridiplantae; phylum Streptophyta; class Magnoliopsida; order Asterales; family Asteraceae; genus Saussurea; species Saussurea involucrata. The sequence continues at coordinate 89,704,959 of CM066327.1, read as the reverse complement.
CCAACTTCTAACTTAATTTAAAATATTTACAGACATAAATTTTTTATAATCAATCTTACATATGCATAAAATAAGAACTACTACCATAACTAGGTAGTCATGCGAAGTGGCTACAAATGCCACACACATAAAACCAAAAGGAAAGTTTCATATTTGGCATTCCAAGACAAAGGCTACAACAAACGAAAATACGTTCAACCGAACTTCTTCAAACGGACTATTATAGTCCCAACATACGCATACTCACGCCATACATGTAAATAATTTCATGCCCTAAAATAGTGTGAAATGAAACGCGTTCGTACCAAAACTCAATAGAAAACTATGCAACCGATGCCATCAAAATCTTCGCCTCTGTTTACAAAACTTCATAGGATAAAATTCAATAAATTGTTATACGATGGAAGAATTGTTGCGCCGCGGGAAATCCTTCTCTATACAAGTTCTCGGACAAGGCTTTTGAACAGAACTTCGATTGGTGAGAGGTGTAAGCATCGCGAGGTGCAAACACATGCAATAAAACAGTCATATGCATTTCTAAATCGCATCATTGATCCACAAATAACATGAAATAAGATTCCAATAAAACTCAATGGACATCTATACAACCGAATGATGTCAAAATTTTCACCTCCAATGATAAAAATCGCATTAGACAAACTTATAAACAAAATGTCATAAAATTTCTCAATAGATCAAGTTTATGCCCTTTTGGAATTTCACTCTTTAGTCTTTAAAACAACATGAGATAAAATGCCAACAAAGCTTGCAATCACATAAAATAAGACAATTCATGCATTTCTAAATCATGGTTTATACTCTCGTGTGTGCCAAAACATTTTCCAAAACTTCATAACACAACCTACACGAAGATTTCACAAAGTAGTAAATAATTTATGAAACTTATTTTAGAAATAAATTTGGTGCGTGAATTTTGTCAAGACTCAAAGTCTTAGAACCAAGCTCACCAAGTCTACACGTCACATTAATAACCTTGGGAAAACTCAAGATCTTAAAGCGGTAACTCATAACAAATTCAGTCGACCTTATAATTTCTTCCCAAAACGATGATGATTTAACAAGTCTATGGTTCAATCTAAACCAATAATATTTCTGAGCCACGATGGCCGGCTTAACATAATCATCATACTTAACTGTCACTGAAAATGAGAATGTTATAAACATCAACTCTTCTAATGATTATTCACTAAGAATTTACTCACTACCTCATCGATCATCATGTGAAGGCGATGCAAGCACACACCTATAACTGTAAATTTATAATAACACTAGCCAGGTGAAACTATGAACATACATTACATTAGGATCCTTGTTACCATCGTCATGATTCCCGATTCTAGTGTATCTACCGACATTAAAATATCCTATCTTAAAAGGCCTAGTCATACAATCTCACTTTCATTTACTTATTTACTTAGAAAAACTCTAGTTTGAGTCTAGACATCCTAAATCAATACCTAAATCTCTCAAACTTATGCTCTGATACCAACTTGTAACACCCTCAATCTGGAAAGAGCGTCTAATTTAAAATTTTCTAAACACGTCAATAACCAAAAATAACTCTAAATGACAATTTAAGGTTTAACGTCAATAAATACAAATCAAGCCTTACACGATATCTGAAATAGGGGCAGGTGTTACTAAAACCCAATAATTGTTGCTATATCTAAAGTACGGAAGACATAATCCAATAAATATATCTTTCTCGTGCATCTAATTAGCACTCCACTTTTCACGATGTCGCTAGTACCATTCCCCAACAAGGACCTGATGCACATGCCGACAAAAAGGTTAGGCTTAACGCCTAGTGAGTTCAAGATTTTTCATCATAATCATATAAAATGGTAAACTGAAATAATGTTATTTAAGTCACAATTTATAAATGAAATGTGTTAAATATAAAAGCAACTTATTTCGCAAAACTCACCATTTCCATGACGAAAACCACAATATAAAACATCCCTTCAACATATCAATTCGGAATCCAAAATGTGAATAATGATTTAATATTCAAATACTGAAACGTGGATAAAACCCTATCATCCAAAATATCAAAAAACGTGAATAAGGTTTAATGCTCAAAACCACAATCATGGATAACAATCCATACTCAAAACGTCATGGATAATACTCAATACCCAAAACAAGACCTTTTGGTGATGGGGTAGACCCGCTTCCATCGAATGTGGCGAAAACACAAAGTTAAGTCACTTATCAGTGTTCTCGAGTTTCACCTCGGGCCATGGATTAACGTATACGGCTCTATTGAGCACCACCGCAAGATTCCTAAAATGACCCTAGTGTCTACTCGACCTCTAGATTAGTCTCACCACAAAAGTCACCAGTCTTCGTATCCGGCTCCAATGAGCACCACCACAAGACCTAGTCTAATATACGACTCAACTGAGTACCACCGTAGACTATTAGCTTCCTATAGGACCCAATAGGGTACCATCGCAAGCTCACTACCCATTACTTAGGGACCACTCACTAGACTCACGTGGACATCAAAGCTACATGCTTAATGACAAGACATACTTCTATGCCTATGAATTCAATGCATTACAGTCTAAAACATTACAAGACAGGAATTGAATGACTAGGGCATTCAAAACATATAATATCCAACAAATGTTCAATTAGATGCACCTTACGTTCAAAGCACATTGAGCTAATAAAAATCGGACAATGTCCTCAAGGCTCATTTGAGTCGTAACCGAGCCAAAAGCTCAACAAATCAATGGACTATTTGATAAAAGTCATAATATGCAATCAAATGTAATTAACCCACGTTTATGCAACCCCATGCTCCAAATACATGAATAACTCAAAAACCCAACTTTAAGTTGGGACAAATAATTTTCCAAATGAAATCTTACCGTTTATACTTTAAACGTAACACAAGAATATGCATTTCCCCCAAACCACACATTAAAAGTGCATTTTACCAAATGCTATACATTCATAAGATAAATCATTTTAATACATAAACTCATGATTTATTTATTAAAATACCCAAAAATCCCAAATACGGGTGTTTCAGAAGATTTATAAAATCCAATACCCCAAATAACAACACTCCTCAAATATTCCGACATTTGTAATTATCATGTAACACTCATAAATACTTCAAAATGAATATTTTTAGCATGTACATGTTTTCACAAATCAACTTGAACTCACCCTGCTAGATTTAGGTTAAACGTAGGTTTTACCCCATGAGCTCTTTTTGGTGAAGAGATACAATCCATTGACCCAACCCTCAAGCCAAAATGTGAAGCTCCCAAAATACTTTCATCTTCTATGAACCCAAAAATCATTAAGGAATCATTAATCATCTTTGTTTTCCTCTTGAAAGCTTTAAAATACGAAACATGTCGTCCAAAACGGATGAGAAATGAAGAAGTTATTTCCAAATGAAGAAACCCTCGAAAAAATGAATTTTAAGCACTAGACCCGCTCGCGACTGTGCCACCCGATAATGCCAATGGAAATGTAGCCAGGCATTGTCGCCTGGGATGTACCGAAGCTGGCACACTTCCACGACTATGCCATGCGACTATGCCATTGGGCATTGTCACCAGACACTGTAGCCCCAACCGTACTGAGAGTTTTCGACCGTTTTTCCGGTCGTTTCCTCGACTGTTTCCCCGGTCTTTGGACCTTTTTCCCGACTGTTCATTGTTCGTTTTCCCGGCCATTCATCGACCGTTTTCTCGGCCATTCGCCACTTATTTTCCTCGGTCGTTTCTCGACCGTGTTCCCCGGTCGTTCACCGAACGTTTGTAGAAAATTTCGGATGTTACACTAAAGTTTATTAACTTGGTTTTGGTCCCTCACGTTTTTCAATATCTAATAAATTTCATCCCTCTCACTAAAGAACGTTAAGTATTTCAGTTAGGTTCATTTACTTAAGGGGGTATCTTGGTCATTGGACAATTCTATTTTTTAAGTAATGGGCCCACCCCCAATCCTCCCCTTCTTTTTGACACCCCACTTCGTCGAAAACAATTTACCCCCACATCCCAAATCCTTGCTCATCCACCACAATCGAACACAAACCCAATGACAAAGACAACCACAACCATAAACACACACACACAAACTCAATTAGAGATGACTTATGGTTGTTGTTCCACTTGAGATGAATGTAACGCCCCTAAAATAGAAGTAAACTTAAACCAAAAAATTCAATATTGAATAAACACCATAATAAAATCACCCAAGAAGGGGAAATTGTATAGGGTTTACAACCTAAAAGAATAGATGATAGTTAACAACATACTAATCTAAACTAAACTAAGTTCAGATTATAGATGGGTGTCACTACCATCGCTGAAAGAATCCAGTCACAAGGTAATGTCAACTAACAAAGGCTACCATTCACGAAATGCCTCTATTGGCAACCAATATTTGCGCAAGTCTTCGGACCCCACCGCTAAGAGAACCTGATATATATGTTATTTTAAGAAAAAGTGTTACGCTTACGCCTAGTGAGTTCAGATAGTCATAGAGTAAAGCTATAAAATATTAAAATCGAAAACATAACTATAATCTAGAAAATAAAACCATTTATACCATTTTCACCTTCGGAAGGGCACAACATATCTTACGAGGATAGGGAAGACCTGATTTACCATTGACAGTGTTGAAACACAAGACACATATCCATGTTATATAATCATCAATCATGGATTAAAAATCATTAAGATCAACCACTTCATGTTTGTATTTTAATGACTTAACAAGCTCAACTACTCCAAGTTTATTTCTTGTGGAGTCACCAAGTTCAACCACACTAGGTTTTCACCTTGGGGTATCCAAAATCCAAGCTAAGCTTGTTCACTATGAACTTACACTTTATTAATCAATGACCGGTGCTTGACTCCAAGAGCCCACATCTTATTGTCTATGAAGAACGAATGCCTATTTCAAGTTACAATTAAGGAATATCATCTTATACATATCATATCATATAAATCGACTTCTATGCTTATGGATCCATTACATTATATTCTAACAATATAAAATCTTCTAGATATGCCAAATCGTTATCCAACGTATAAACATTCATGTATGAGTAACCGTCATGTGGGTAAAATCCCTATTTTATCAACAAAATCAAAGATATGACCATTATACATTTGGATTCTAAAAACTCATCAAAATCTTGAAATAATCACCGTTTATGCTCACACTTGTTTTTATCAAAATACATAAAGTCCCCAAATTCCCAAATTTGGCCTGGTTGGTCCAAAATCACCCAAATGTGAAATAACATGAAATAAAACATTTGTTGGAACTAAAATGCAACATTTTAACATGTATATAGTTTGTAAAAAAGTTTAGCATGAACTCATATTGCTTGTTTTTTTGGTAAAAACCTAGAAAACCAAGAAATCACTAATGAGAGCTTGGATCTTGAACCCTAAGTTGAATCCTTAGCTTAGATGATAAAGGAAATCACCTTAAATGCTTCTTATCTTCGTAGTAAATGAGATGGTGAAAAGAGGAAATGGTAGGAAAGGAGGTAGGTGAAGAAAGCATGAGATAAGGATGGAAAATTGGGCTTTTAAATATACAGAAGCCTATCATGCAATCCTGACATCTGATAGTGCCTAATGACACTATCATTGGGCACTATCGCCCGAGTTGTAACAAGGCTTCCCCCTGCATGTGATCCACACAAGCTATTGTGCCCTCTGTAACTATTAACCTTTACCGAGCCCCTATCCCCCTACGCAATTCTGACAAGATACCCTATGGCACTATTGTTGAGCACTATAGCCAAACTTGTACCGATAGTTTTTCCTATTTTTCACCCATTTTAGTATTTTCTTCCTAAAAGATGATACACAAGATGGTCAAATTTCATGACACCAATCCAGAACTATTTTAATGATAAAAGATATAAAAATCTTAGGATTTTTCTTTAACGAAATTCCGGTTGTTACAATGAATCAAGCTCTAAGAAACTCTAAATATCACCTATCTCTTGAACTACAGTAAAACTCCCACCATTTTGATGAACTCTAATGTCCACCTTTATTGTGTCTACACACACACACACACACACACACATATATATATATATATATATATATATATATATATATATATATAACAAAAAAACATCTACGAGTCTACGATCACCACTATCCACCCTCTACCGTCCACCATCCATCACATATCCAAACACAAAGCCCATCTTATGGTGATGGATTCTCCGAACCATCGTATAGTGAATGGAAGCATGTGATTTCTGATATGTTTAAGCCCCTTGAATCAAGAACTGTTGAAGGATAATAAATGGTTTTATTTGTCAGAAGACCAACTATTAGAGAAATCATTTTTTCTCTTTGTGCTTCATGGTTCATCAAGATCAACAAAAAGAAAGTTCAAATTAGGAAGAAAACCTAATGAAACAAAAACATATATAAAAAAGTTAAACCTAAATCAAAGTCTTAACCGGATTCAACTTCTTCACTCGATGTTGACTAGATCTAGGTTCTTGATTTGTTCATTGGTTTGGATTTTTGATTCTTCACTAAAGAAGATGTAGAAGAAGTAGATGTTGCCATTGTTGTCGAAGAAAGGTGTGGATCGAGGCTAACAGAGATTAAGCAAGAACCAAGAGAAAGGTCAAGTTTTGACTAGAGAAATAATCGGAGAAGAAGGGGGTGCAGGGTAAGATACAAAAGAAGAAGAAGCTTTTGTTTTTTTGGAAAAAAAGTATACCCCCTCCGTCCCAAATTAAGTGTCCACGTTTCTATATTTGTTTATCTCAAAATAAATGTCAACTTTCAAAAATAAGTTTTCACTTTCCCATTTTACCCTTAATTATAAGATAGAGAATGTTTATCTCTCTACTATTAAGAGTAAAAATGACATTTGGTTATTTAAAAAGTTTAATAATTACACTTTTCTAAAATTGTGTGTCATTTTCTTTGTGGACATTTATTTTGGGAAAGAGGGAATACATATATATATATATAAGGTGTGTATATATAATATTATAATTGTCCTGTTAGGGTAGAATTTATGTTGATTTTAAGTTCAAGGGGTTGAATTGTAATTGTTTAATCTTAGTCCATAGTGAACGGGCCGTGGGCTTGTTACCACCGGCCCAGCTTATATAAAGTGCAATTAGCTTAGAAAATTAGCTAGTTGTCTCATTTAGCTTTTCTGCTTTACACTGTAATTCTCTCTAAATCAATAGCTAAGTGGGCAGCCTTTGTGAATCATATCAACTGTTCTTATTTGCTTATTCACAAACATAATCGTTGCACGGATCTGATTTATTCTACAATTGGTATCAAAGCAGACAGACTGATTCGATTCAAAGCTTCATTCTTTGATTTCTGGTTAGTTTGACTTTTACTCGTCTGACTATTCTTGAATTCTTGACTTTTTGATTCAGTCGAAATTGGTTGTTTTTGCTTATTGGGTTGTGTTAGCATTATCGTTATAAGTGTTTCTGCAAATTTTCACATCCTAATTCATTCGTTTGAGTGGTCAATTTAGCAATTTAAGATCAAAAGTTTTGGTAGTGTGCTTGACAAAGATTCGATTTTTTACCATCAAAACTTGTTGTTTTTGCATTGAAATCGATTGGATTAGTGTTATTTTTGTGTCTTGCATTGTTACTAATCCGGGTAAGTCACTATTCCTTATATTATCCGGGTAACATTTGTATCCGGAAACCCAGTGTTTCCGGACATATCTTATCCGGACAATCTATTTTACCCGGAAACTTCATTGCATCCGGACAACTCAAGTTATTCGGACTCTTCATCTTATCCGGAAATCTTTTACCCGGACTCTTCAAGTTATCCGGACATGGTAACTTCGTTTTATCCGGAATCTCCTTGTACCCGGTAACTTGCTCTTTACCCGGTAAGCTCATTTTTCCGGATACCCTATCCGGAAACCACCCGGATTCCACAATCTTTCCGGATACCCTAGCGGGACCCCCATGCTAAGTCGCAGGAGGGGGGCATTTAAGTATCTTGGATACTATTCCACTTTGAATCGAACAATCGTCTGACGATCACTCCAGTGCAACTGAAGATGTCTCCTGCTGAAGAAGACATGAAAAAGCCGTGTCAGGTATGTGAACCTATCTTTTCAGAACTTTATGACCGAGTGAAACCTCTTGTTGAACGGGTAGTTCCCTTTAAGGCCACTTCTAAAGAACAACTGCTTGAGATTAGGTCTCTAACCGAAAAGCTAGATGTTCAAAAGAAAATAACTGAAAAATATAAGTATGAAAATGCTATTTTAAAGGAGAAATGCAAAAATCTTTCTATAGCACCTAAAGACTTACGGGCCAAATTATCTGAACTTCAGTCACAGTTTGATCAGTGCTTGAATGAAAAAGCAGAAATTGTTTATCAATGCTCTGCTCTTCAAATTCAGCACAAGGAGTTTGTAAATAAAATCACTGATCTTGAAACAAAACTCCACAAAAGGGGTCAAACTGATCAAACCATCTTTCTAAATAAACCTAAAGAGTTCACGTACTTTAACAAAGAGTGGGGAATCGGTTATGAAAACCCACATTATTTGAAAAAAGGAAGATGGCATACACCCACTTTGTATGATTTTGCTTGTTTTGGGTTAGATAAAAAGTATCCTGAATATGGAATTCAATGGACTGGTCCTCTTGAACCTGAAAAGGAAGAGGAAACCGAGGAATATAAGCGCACACACAAACGAGGAATACAACTTCCATTTTGTTATGAGCCTTTAAATTATTCTTATAAGAAAAATCCAAAGAAGTACCTCTCGAATGACTACTTCGACCCCTACAAGGTTGCTAAGCCCAAGGATTCCTCCAAAAGGATGAGGACCAAGCATCAGCAACCAAGAATGAGACGGACGAGTTTAAACTCTATGTTCCCCCTCTCATCTTGGAAGCAAAAATTGTCGAGTTGGAGGAGTCGTTTGAGAAAGAAAGGACTATTTTTCAAAACGAACAGAAAGTGCTCATCTCTGAGATTGAGAAACTCAAATCTGAGAAAACCGACGGTGTGTCAAGTGAGGAAAAGGAAAAATTTCAGTGGGAAATCAATTCGCTCTCATCAAAACTGTCTGAAATGACAAGAGAAAAGATGAAAGAGCACCTGAGAAATGGTCAACTCCAAGAACAGATTGACCTTCTCCAGGCTCAAAAGCAGATTTCACCTGATCTTTCCTCCAACTCATCTGACACATCCTCGTGTAAAGCTTTCATAGGAAATATCTCGTCTCAAGAAAGTCAAGTTTCTCAAGATGAATGTGTTACAAGGAATTTAAACTCTGCTTTTTCAAACGCTTCCGCACCAAATTCCTCAAAGCACACTACAGAAAGCACAAAGTGTTCCCCGCCTTCCTCGACCGATCCAAGTCCTGAAATTCCGAAGATAGATTTTTCAGAATACATGAACTCCGAAGTTAATTCTGATAGAGAGTTTGAGTCGTTCCCTTTCGACAAACCTCTTCCAAGTCATTTTGACTTTTTGTCTCCAGTGGTTAATCGTCCGGTCAATTTTCAAAAGGGCGACTGTTCTCAATCCAAGACTCCGGCTGTGATCAAGATTCTTAAAAATGCTTCAAATTCTCAAAAACAATCACAGCCGAAGCAAAAGACCGAACGACCGACCACTAAGATTCATGTTTCCTCAAAAGTCACTGACCGTACTGTCCCTGTTGTTTCGGATAAAACCGGCCGCGCTAAACAAATAAAACCAAAGTGGCCAGCCAAGGAATCTGTCAAGGATGATGCATCAAAGTCGTTCAATACCGTCTTTGTTAGTCCCAGATGGCTTAACAAGTATTGTAGAAGGGGGGTTGAATACAATACACAAAAATTTCACAATTTTAATTCTTATATTTGAAAAACTTTCAAAAGAATTACACACAGAAAACTTAAGATTGTTGCGGAAAAGAACAGATAAACTATTCTAACAATCTTACACAAAGTATACAACAAAACAACTAAGAACACTAAGAGCAAAGCTATTGAGTTTTAAGGCTTAAAAGAAGGTTTCTTGCACTGAGAGAATTTCTTGAAAGCGTGAGAATTGCATGAAGAGCACTTCTCCTTTTATAGTGCCAAGGAGAGCCCAAGCATTAAATGCTTGGGACACTTGTCATCTTCACATATGCTGATAATGTTGACTTCAGGAGAACTGTGAAGTCCTTGTCACTTTTCACTAGGTGCAGACAGAGTAGCTTGAGCAGATAATAGGGACCTTAACTGAAAGTGGATAAAGAGACAAACTGTCACTTTTCTCTGCTGGAGGATATTGTCCCATAATAAATGATCTTCTGTCTTGAGCCTTTAGCACCGAAGTGGTTTCCACCGAGATTTGAGAAATCTTCGGTGGAAAGAAGACTAGTCCACCGAAATTGCAAGCATGTTTCGGTGGTAACTAGTCCACCGAAATTGCGAGCATGTTTCGGTGGTGAGAGGACCACCGAAATTACAAGAATATTTCGGTGGTGAGAGAAGCACCGAAATGGTCATCGGTGGTGGATGGGGCCACCGAAACTGTCCATGCACTTCGGTGGGAGAAGGCCACCGAAAATGTCCTATAAATTCGGTGGAGAGAAGGCCACCGAAATGTCAAGGAATTTCGGTGGTGATGACTTGTTTGAATGTTGCCGAGAGTCTTCTATTTTCCACAAGTAGAGAGTCTTCAAGCTTGGTTTCGGTTGATCTTCGACTTCACCGAACATTTGATATCTTGTACAAGTCATTCAAAGAACTGAACTAAAATATTCTAAGTAGGAGTTTTAGGGAAAACATCGGTGAGTCAATTTCAAATCCTTGGTGACCCAACAATCTCCCCCTATTTGAATTTGAGCTCCTTATCTTAGAATATTCAATAGTAAATAAAAGTAAGTGCGTTTTTGACCCTTTTTACTCTTTTGGGTTCTTTTCACATAGACCATTCTTTTTATTCTTTTTGATCTTTTTCTTTTGTATGCGTATGTATACTATGTACAGTATTTACAGGTAACGAAAGATAAAGTATGTACGGAAATAAAATTCAAATAGAGATACTTGTATAAGTTCTCGTACAATTTTACAAAATGAGAAACTAACTTTTACAAGTACCAAATGGAGAGAACTTACTTCTTTGAGGTTTTGCGGCGCTTGATTTCATCCAGTAAGTTTCTATAGAACGGTTGAGCTTCGGGGATGTTCGGAAAGAGGTTGTGAATGCCTTCCAGAAATATAGTATCGGCGATGGACATCTGGGCAAATCTGAAGAATGCCCGACGACCGAGACCGTCGTTAAAGAACAATCCTGGTATTGGTGAGAGGCTTAAGGTTGTGGTAGGATAGGGAACAGAAGTGGGAATGGTAAGGTTAAGATTGTTTACATTCGGGATTTTACCTTCTCTTGCCATTTCCTTGAAGACTGAGTCAGGAGGATTTTTGACTTTGGGGAGGATGATCTTCTCTTTCAGAGACAGCAGTTTGGCTCTTTCTTCGGTGGAGAGGATGATGTTATATTTTCTTTTGATCTCCTTCATTTTATTCATTAGACCATCAATGTATTTGACAAAGATGTCTTTCCTTGGATTTGGACTCCTGACAAGGTGTTGAGTGATTTCATACCATTCCGAGAGACCGAAGAGTTGGAGATGGCTTTCTTTCACACTTTTCATAGAACCATCTTCCCAGTTAATAATCAATCTGATGTCTTGAGGGTTTGCCTTGGAGGTGGCAATCTTTACTGAAGAAATTTGTGACCTATAGCTTCGGTGGTGCATGGTCTTTTTGTACCAATTAATTTCTTCATTCTTTTGTTGTTCCAAGGCACTGAGCACCGATTTCTGTGTTTGGATGGCATCGGTGGACTTGACTTTTGTAGCTTCTTCTGTGGCAGCTTTGAGAGACAGATCTCTGGATTTGTCTAAGTCGATTTGAGCTATTCTTGCTTCCTCAATTTCTTGAGCAGAGAGGCCAAGTTCGGTGGTGATAGGTTGAGAAGCAGGCTTGAGTTTTAGAGTTTCAGCGTCCTTCGGTCGAGCCCCATATCTTGCCAGATCCTTTTTCTTCTTTGCTTCTCTGGCCAATTCTTCGGCCGAAAGAGTTCTTTTTCCTTTGTCTTCGGGAGCATTGCTGGACTGCTCCCCCTCAACTGATGCATTAAGTTCAAGAGCTTCGGTGGAGCCAGTATGGGTCGGTGAGAGTGAGACATGTTTCGGTGGAGAAGAGGGTTTCGGTGGAGAAGAGGGTTTCGGTGGAGAAGAGGGTTTCGGTGGTGAGGATTTCGGTGGAGAGGAGAATTTCGGTGGAGAGGAGAATTTCGGTGGAGAGGAGGATTTCGGTGAAGAGGGTTTCGGTGGAGGCTGGTTACTGGAAAGTTTCTTTATGGATGGAAGTTTCGGTGGAGCCGTGGTTTTCTCCCCCTCAGGAACAGCCGGTAACTTGAAACCCAACTCATAGAAGGCCTTATCAAACTTGGAGTGTAGGAAGGCCAGACTCGTTTCGGTGGTATGGGGAACCAAGGCAAAGTCACCAAGATCCATTTCCCACTGGGAACGTTCAGGACTGGGTGAGTCGGTGGAAGGTTTGGAGAGGGACTCCACTGTGGTAGAAAGGGTAGATAATTTTTCTTGAATGGGGCGTAGGGCTTCGGTGATGGCATCAAGAAGAAGATGCGGTAGCTGAGACTCGAGGGTAGAGATGCGGGAATTGGCTTGGGAGATTAAGGTGATGGTAGATTTAAGAAAGGTAGAGGTGCGGTCGATGTGCGGGGAAGTTTGGCCACCGATTTCGGGAAACTTGAAGAGGAGTCGGTGGGGGTCAGGTTCGGGAATGGGAATATGGAGGTAAGGCATCAAGTCGTCGGTGTGTAACATTCGGGGGGGAGTAGGTGATCGGGGGGGAGTAGGTGATCGGGGGGTGATTGGTGTGAAGACGAGGGAGACTCGGTGTGATGTTCTTCGGTGGACGGGATGGTTTGGGGAGAACCAGTGTCTGCTAAAAGAAAATCGAAAAAATCAAAGGGTGGAATTGGGGGGGAACCCTTAGAGGGTTGTGCAATGTCTTCGATCGAAAACTGATCGGGTGTAAAGCTGTGTAGTGTGAAGTCAGAACCCTCGAGCGGAGAGATCTCGAGGTCATCTCCACCACCCAAAGAGTCGAGTGGGGAGGTATGTGGGGGGTCCTCCTGAAATGTAACTGAGGCCTTTCGAGAGGCAACAGAGGAGACGGTGGGGTGTGTAGCAGGTACCCTTGGCCCGGAGGGATGAAGTTCAACAACCGGCGATTTTGGAGAATCGACGGTTGGATGAGTCGGTTGGGCCGATGGTTTCCGAGACCTCTTTGGAAGAGATCCCGAAGGGGAAGGTGAGTGCCTCCGCTTGTGAGAAGGGGTGTGAACCGGGGAAGTCTCCGAGGGATCTCTCGGTGACGTGGTTCGAGAAGCGGGAGCGGAGGTGTCGGTGGCCTTTTGTCGTTTCTTTTGAGTGCCACCCGACGTCACTCGGGAACGGGGAGAAGGGACCACAACATTTGGAGTGACCTCGGGAATTTCCAGGTGGCGAAACCCGGGAATTTCCGCATCACCCCAATGAAGTTCGGGAGATAGGGCGAAGGAAATCATACCTGGGCGTAATGGGCGATCGGTGGCGAGCGGCTTGACGTTGAGGGTTTTGGTGCCCACAACGGGAGATGACCATTCATAAGAGAACCGGGGCGAGGAAGAGCGGCGATCGGTTTCCAAAGCTTTGGAAAGCTTGTGTTGTAAGATCATGGAGATGAAGCGGGGAAAAGCAACGTAACACTTCTTGGGAGTTTTGATGACCTCGACAAGCTCTGAGAAGAAATATTGGGCGAAGTCAACTTTCCTTTGGAAAATGAGGGCATGAGCGAGTTTGTTGACGTGAGAAGGCGATTGATCATGCCCACTTGTTTTGCGTGAGAGGCAATGGATAACGTGGGCAAAGAAGAAATTCCAAATGCCTCCCATTTTGCTGCGAAGAAGAGTACCGGGGCCTTTGGAGCTTTTGGAGGAGTCGTCGAGCACATAACCGGTGGTAAGGACAATGTCTTCATGTATGGTGTCTAAATACATGTCTTCATAGACGGAAAAGGCGTCGATCTTGAGAGCGAGACGAACATCATCGACCCCAAACGTGAGATCGTGATCACCTTCAGCATTGGTGAAGATGGAGGCGTGAATGGCCTCATTGGAGGGATCGTACACGGAGGTGAGCCAGAACTGTCCAATGAGCATTTTGCTCATCTTGGGGTTGCATGTGAAGGCATGAAGAAGAGGAGAGCGAGACAGAAATTTAGCAATAGTAGAGAACTCGGGATGAGCGGGATCGGATTCGAGGCGGGCAACGTGATTGCACTGGTTGAAGCGGAGGTCTTCAAAACGTGTAGGAATTGGATATCGTGAGGATGCCATGAGAGAGATATGTTTGAAAGAGAAGAGAGAGTTGCAGGTTTGAATTGTGAGAAAGGAGTGGGGAGGAAGTAAAGGGAGGTATGTATATATAGGGAAAGGATAAGATATCGTGATGATGATTTTGTATGGGGAGAGGGGACATGCGGCTCATGAGGTGAAAAGGTTATTGGGAATCGGGACACGGAACGGCGGATAGGCGAAGGGTCTGACACAAATGCAATTGAGTGGACACAAGTGGGCTTTGGGAACCGTGTGGATCGGTGTAGGCTCGGTGATGCTTCGGTGGAGGATTCGGCGTTCGTTCGGGAGACGATCGGTGGAAGTTCGGTGGAAATGGGACTTCGGTGGCAGAATGGTTTCACCGATTTGGATGAGGTCCACCGAAATGGGACTTCGGTGGTAGAGTGGATTCATCGAATTTTGAAAGTACCACCGAAATGGGACTTCGGTGGTGGAAAGTTTTCACCGATTGGAGATGACCACCGAAATGAGACTTCGGTGGTGGGCAGTTTCCACCGATTGGAGATGACCACTGAAATGAGACTTCGGTGGTGGACAAGTTTCACCGATTTTGAAAAATTTCCACCGAAATGGGCTTCGGTGGTAGACACGCTTCACCGATGCAGGAGATTATCACCGAAATTGGACTTCGGTGATGGAAAAGGGAGATAGAAATGATTTAACACATAGATTTGTCCACAGATGAGAGATCGGTGGAGAGAGAGAAGTAGATAAGAAGGTGTCCACCGATGTGAGATCGGTGGAGCATGAACACATGTTTATTCTTGGAAATTGCACATCCCAAGTTCACTGATGAGAAAGTTGAACCTGGTTTCATCAAGAGGTTTGGTGAAAATGTCAGCAAGCTGCAAATCGGTGGGAATGAAGTGCAGTTCAATGTCACCTTTGGAAATGTGATCCCTGATGAAATGATACCTGATATCGATGTGTTTAGATCTAGAGTGAAGAACAGGATTATTTGCTATAGCTATAGCACTGGAATTATCACACAGAATTGGGACTTTAGAAAAGAATTGATTATAGTCCCTTAGTTGGTTTCTCATCCATAGAATCTGAGCACAACAGCTCCCAGCAGCTACATATTCAGCCTCAGCAGTAGAGGTTGATACAGAGTTTTGTTTCTTGCTGGACCAACTTACCAATTTTCCCCCAAGGAGCTGACAGCTTCCTGTAGTACTCTTTCTATCAATCTGGGAACCTGCATAGTCTGAATCTGAATAACCAATTAGTTCAAAACCCGAGTCTTTGGGATACCAAAGACCCAAGTGCAGTGTGCCCTTAAGATACCGAAAAATTCGTTTTACAGCCTTTAAATGTGATACTTTAGGATTGGCCTGATAACGAGCACATAGACAGGTAGCAAACATAATATCCGGTCTGCTAGCAGTTAGGTAAAGAAGAGAGCCTATCATACCTCGGTAAAGAGTAACATCCACAGATTCACCTTTTAGATCGGCACACAGTTTCAAGGGAGGTGCCATGGGAGTTTTCATAGGAGAGCTATCTAGAAAGTTAAATTTCTTCAGAAGGTCCCGAATATATTTGCTTTGATTTATAAAAATCCCTTTTGAAGATTGTTTGACTTGAAGGCCCAAGAAAAATGTAAGCTCTCCCATCATGCTCATCTCATATTCACTCATCATGAGAGAAGCAAACTCATCACATAGGCATTCATCAGTGGCACCAAAGATGATGTCATCAACATAGATTTGAACAAGAATGATATTACCTGAGGTTTCTTTGATGAAGAGAGTATTGTCAATTTTACCTCTGGAATATCCATGCTTGAGAAGAAAGTTGGCAAGAGTGTCATACCAAGCACGTGGAGCTTGCTTGAGACCATACAAAGCTTTGTCAAGTCTGTACACATAGTCTGGATGAGCTGGGTCTTCAAAGGCAGGAGGTTGTTTCACATAGACTTCCTCTGCAAGTTCCCCATTTAGAAAGGCACTTTTGACATCCATTTGAAAGACCCTAAAATTTCGGTAGGCAGCATGAGCCAGAAAGATCCTTATAGCTTCAAGTCTTGCAACAGGGGCAAATGTTTCATCATAGTCAATGCCTTCTTCCTGTCTGTATCCTTGAGCTACTAATCGGGCCTTGTTCCTGATAACAGTACCATCTTCATCCATTTTGTTCCTGAATACCCACTTGGTTCCAATGATTGTCTTGTTTCTGGGTTTGGGAACCAATCTCCAAACTTTATTTCTCTGGAACTGAGAAAGTTCTTCTTGCATGGCAGTGATCCAACAAGGATCTGATAGAGCTTCATCCACTTTCTTGGATTCAGAGAGAGAGAGGAAATTCACATAGAGACAAATATTTCCAACTCCTCTGCGGGTTTGGACACCTGCTTGTTGATCACCAATAATTTGATCTATGGGGTGATCTTTGGTCCATTTTAGAGCAGGGGGTAAAGGTGATGGGGTATGAGGAGTAGAGTGAACTGGAGTAGTGGGATCAGAGGTTTGGTGTAAGATGGGATTTTCGGTAGTGGAAGCCATGTGATTTTCGGTGGGATTAGGGATGGAAGAAGGGCTTCGGTGTGGAGTTTCGGTGGGAATAGGAAAATCGGTGTGAGAGATGGATTGATCAATTTCGGTGGGAGAGAGTGATCCAGCTGGGTTTTTTGAGGTGGATGGATTTGAGGGAATAGAGGAGATATCGGTGGAAGTGACTAAGGGGGTATCACCAATACATGATGAGATCCATCTGTGTAAATCATCCTCATCACTTGAAAGTGATGAACATCTGAGATCATCAAACTTGACATGAATGGACTCATCAATGCATTTTCTTCTGAGATTGTACACCCTATAAGCTTTGGAGGATAAGGAGTACCCAACAAATATTCCCTCATCTGCCTTGGGATCAAACTTCCCAAGATTTTCACGATCATTAAGAATAAAGCAGATACACCCAAAGACATGAAGAAAGCCAATATTTGGTTTTCTGCCATGAAAAACTTCATACGGGGTTTTATCATGTCTTTTGGATATTACTGACCTGTTTTGAGTGAAGCAGGCAGTATTCACAGCTTCGGCCCAAAAATAGGTGGGGAGATTTGATTCACTCAGCATGGATCTAGCGGCCTCACACAGTGTTCTATTTTTCCTTTCCACCACTCCATTTTGCTGAGGAGTACGAACAGCAGAGAAGTTCTGAGAGATCCCTTTCTCGGTGAAGAAGTCTTCAAGAGCACTATTTCTGAATTTAGTGCCATTGTCACTCCTTACCGAGCGGACAAGCTGGCCATTGAGAACTTCATTTTTCTTGACAAAGTTGATGATTTCTTCAGTAGCATCACTTTTGTACCTGAGAAAGAACACCCAAGTATATCTGGTAAATTCATCAACAATAACAAGAATATACCTTTTGCCTCCAAGACTTGGAGTGCTGACTGGTCCACATAGATCCATGTGCAGCAATTGAAGAGGAAGAGTGATGGAAGAGCATTGCTTCGTCTTGAAGGATGTTTTGGTGAGCTTTCCCTTTTCACATGCATCACACAGCTTCTCTTTGACAAAGTTCAACTTTGGCATGCCCGTCACCAGCTCTTTGTTGGAGATTTTATGCAAGGTCTTGAAGTTTAGATGAGAGAGACGTTTGTGCCACAACCAGTTTCTTTTGGATGCATCATTTGACACAAAGCAGACATTTGAAGAAGAATTGGATTGTCCCATATCTATGACGTAGACATTTTCCATCCGTCTTCCCGATAACACCACATTGAATTGTTTGTCTACCACGGAGCAGACACAAAGTTCAAAGATAACTTTGTATCCAAGATCACACAGTTGGCTAATGCTGAGGAGGTTATGCATGAGGCCGTCCACAAAAGCCACTTTATTGAAGGTTACAGATCCATTAGAGAGAGTTCCGTATCCTTTGGTGTAACCCTTAGAATTATCACCAAAAGTTACAGAAGGACCTTTTCCCGGCACATAGTTGATGAGAAGAGACTTGTTTCCCGTCATGTGGCGTGAGCACCCGCTGTCTAAATACCAAATTTGATGGTGCTCAAAAGCCTGCATGCAAACACATATTAGTTCTTTGGTACCCATTTTGTAATGGGTCCTTTGGGGTTAGAAGAGCATGATTCCTTAAGCTTGGATCTATCAATCCTATCCTTGGGACAGTCCTTAGCCATATGAAAAGTGTCACCACAGTTATAGCATTTTCTATAGATAAACACCTTTTTAGCATTTTTCATGTTTTGGCTTTTATCATTTGTTCTTATAACCTTGTTAGAGGAGAACAGAGCAGGAGGCTTGGACCCAAGGATTCCTTTGGATAAATCTTTGGAGGTTGATTTTCTTAAAAGCACAGATCTAGGAACATAAGTGTTGTTAGAGGGAATGTTTGGGGTAAAACTTTTAGGATGGGAGCTTGCCATGCAGTTGACCACCGATTTTCCTTTGTCGGCACAGGAGATCCTTTTTGAGTGAACAGGAGTTTCTCTTTTGGGGATCTTTGAGGGCTTGGGTTCGGTGTAGGTATCTATGTGAATAGATTTTAATACTTCATGAAGAGGAATTGGAGGGTCATAGATTGAGGGATTGGTGGGCACAAAGGGGATAAGATCGGTGGGTTTAGATCTTTTGGAAGGATTAGCTTTTGAAGAGTTTGAGGAGGAGGCTTCATCCATGGCCGAAAATTTGAGCTGATCATGGATGGGTTTAGAAACGTCATTTGAATCTTGCTTCTCAATGACTTGCAATGAGGAGTCTTTGGCCTTTAAGGATATGCCATACTTTAAGGCTTCACACAGATCTAACGAGTTCAAAGAGATGGAATCACAAGAGCTAGAATCAGAGAGATCATCACATGCATTGGTGGGGGGAACAAGAGCAAGAGTGGACTCACAAACATCAGTTTTTCCAAATCCTAGACCGAACTTGTTTGAACTACAGATTTGACTTTGAAAGATTTGTTCAAGATTTTTGGAAGAGCTTGACCATTTTTTGATGACTTCTTGTTCCCTTTTTAGTTTCTTAAACAGAGAGTTCTTTTCTTTTGAGATCACATGATTTATTGTTTTCAAGTCCTCAAGCTCATTTTTGATTTCCTCAAACCTTTTAAGCTTAGACATGCAAATTTCAAGTTCAGCTTTGAGCTCTTTCACTTGAGCAGATTTTCTATTCTTACTGTCTTTAACAGAATAAAAATCTTGAGTTAAAGATTCATAGGCATTGATTTTTTCAATATCAGACATATTATTGAAGGGATGTACCTGAGCGTAGGCTGTGGAGCACCCAGTTGCCACTAGAGCCATAGGTGAGGTGGCCTTTTCGGAAACTTCCATTTCTTCTGAGATGGCCACGAAGCATCTATTCTGAGAATCACTGTCGGAGGTGTCTTCGTCGTCCCAATCGTGGGTTTCTGCCATGAGACCCTTCCCTTTTCTCTCTAGACCCTCACTCCTTTCCTTCTCTTTCTTGTACTTGGCCTTGTATTTCTCAGCACGCTCCTGATGATTTAAGAAGGATGGTGGGGACTCCTTTTTGGGAAAGGTTGATTTGAAAGGCATGTGTTTGGATTTTTCCCTTTTTGAAGAGGGATTGTCAGAAGAAGTAAATCTGGACTTGTAGATACGCTTTCTTCTACACTCAGATGCAAAATGTCCTTTCTTGCCACAGTTGTAGCATTCCTCATTAGACTTGTCAGAAGAAGTTTTGAAAGATGAAGTTTTTCTAAGACTTCGAGATTTGTTGAAGGGACGAAACTTGTGTTTAGAACCGGCCATCATTGCCATCTCATCCGACAACTGTTCAACCATGATATCCTCACCTTCATCATCAGCATCACTAAGATATGCTTCCGTTTGGTGGGTTACATTTGTTTGGCTGTCATTGTCAGAGTCAGATGAAGGATAGGTGATTCTAGGAAGATTTTGAGAATTCTTGGAACTTTCACTAACAAGAGCTATAGAGGAGCTCTTTATTTCCTTGATGAAATATTTCCGTTGAAGCTTGGTTTGCTCAAAGTTGAAAAGAGTACCATATAAAACAGTTAAGGGCATGAACTCAAGGTCCTTGGTAGTTTTGATGCAAGTACATATATTTTCCCAAAAATCTGGGAGACAATCCATGAACTTGCACAAGACTTCCTCATTATCATAGACTCTGCCCAACAACTTAAGATCATTTAAAAGAGAGTTGAAGCGGTTATAGAAGCTAGGAAGAGATTCTCCTTTTTCAAAAGAAAATAGTTCATACTTTCTGATAAGACCAATCTTTTTACATTTCTTGACTTCCTCTGTACCTTCGTACAGAACACATAGAGTGGTCCACATTTCTTTGGCAGTTTCAAAGTTCACCAAAGAGTGGTAGACCTCATCAGGAAGAGAGAGAGCAATAATAGCTCTTACCTTGGAGTCAAGAGTAACTAAACGTTTCTCCTCATCAGTATACTTTTTAGGATTTTTTAGAATATACCGACCAGTAGCACTGGATTTTTCCTCATCAGAATCACTTGAGATTTCCTTTTCAAAAGTCTCTTTACCTGGCCTCTGCGTGTCATAGCGAGCCCAAACTCTGGGGATAATGGGTCCCTCGTTGAGAATGGTTGGATATCTAGTATCCACTCCTTCCATGAATAGCATCATGCGGCTTTTCCACAAGGAGAAGTTGTTAGCATTAAACTTAGGTGGTTTGGAGATAGACCCATTTTCAGAAAGTTATTTTGAAAAGAGTTTTCAACAGTAGAGGAAGAGGAGGCAGCCATCGTAGATCAAGTTTATGGAATTAAACTTTCTGCTCTGATACCACTTGTTAGTCCCAGATGGCTTAACAAGTATTGTAGAAGGGGGGGTTGAATACAATACACAAAAATTTCACAATTTTAATTCTTATATTTGAAAAACTTTCAAAAGAATTACACACAGAAAACTTAAGATTGTTGCGGAAAAGAACAGATAAACTATTCTAACAATCTTACACAAAGTATACAACAAAACAACTAAGAACACTAAGAGCAAAGCTATTGAGTTTTAAGGCTTAAAAGAAGGTTTCTTGCACTGAGAGAATTTCTTGAAAGCGTGAGAATTGCATGAAGAGCACTTCTCCTTTTATAGTGCCAAGGAGTGCCCAAGCATTAAATGCTTGGGACACTTGTCATCTTCACATATGCTGATAATGTTGACTTCAGGAGAACTGTGAAGTCCTTGTCACTTTTCACTAGGTGCAGACAGAGTAGCTTGAGCAGATAATAGGGACCTTAACTGAAAGTGGATAAAGAGACAAACTGTCACTTTTCTCTGCTGGAGGATATTGTCCCATAATAAATGATCTTCTGTCTTGAGCCTTTAGCACCGAAGTGGTTTCCACCGAGATTTGAGAAATCTTCGGTGGAAAGAAGACTAGTCCACCGAAATTGCAAGCATGTTTCGGTGGTAACTAGTCCACCGAAATTGCGAGCATGTTTCGGTGGTGAGAGGACCACCGAAATTACAAGAATATTTCGGTGGTGAGAGAAGCACCGAAATGGTCATCGGTGGTGGATGGGGCCACCGAAACTGTCCATGCACTTCGGTGGGAGAAGGCCACCAAAAATGTCCTATAAATTCGGTGGAGAGAAGGCCACCGAAATGTCAAGGAATTTCGGTGGTGATGACTTGTTTGAATGTTGCCGAGAGTCTTCTATTTTCCACAAGTAGAGAGTCTTCAAGCTTGGTTTCGGTTGATCTTCGACTTCACCGAACATTTGATATCTTGTACAAGTCATTCAAAGAACTGAACTAAAATATTCTAAGTAGGAGTTTTAGGGAAAACATCGGTGAGTCAATTTCAAATCCTTGGTGACCCAACAGTCTTTCATCCTAGGATGAACAAAAACGATTGTGCCTGGAATCATAGGAATAATTTTGTTAATAGAGATGTTAATTTTCCGATGAAAATTTATTCCATTCAGCAATTGATTCAATTATCACACGATCGTTTGTGTTGTTCTAGTTGTGGTTGGAATGATTTTGATGACATTGCTAATAATGATTGGTTTGGGTCATATCAAAGGTTTAATCATACACCCAAACGCATACCCCGTAATAACCAGCAAAGACACTATAAAAAATGGTGTTACCAATCAGCGGTTAAACCACAACGGGAGACCAAACCTGCTCCTAGATGGGTTGCTCCTACTGAGGTTAAACCGGCACCCAGGTGGAAAGCTGCTACAAAATATGTTCCTCCTAAAGGTGTAAATTTTGCACCGAAGAGGAAACAAGTGCCAAAACCAGTTCCCTCTAACGGTGTAATTCCTATACCTAAAGGGAAAGTTGGGACAATGTAAGCTTCCCCAAACGGTGCCAAACCTAACCCTCCCGGACCCAGGCAAATCTGGGTACAGAAGGTCCGCTAATTTTTTTTGCAGGACGGTCATGTGTGGTCCTTAGACACAGGATGCTCCACACACATGACCGCAAGGAGGGAGCTGCTCACGATCTACAAGGAACAATATTAAGAAGACGTGAGGTTTGTCTATACCTGTGCTTTAACAAGCTGCTCACGTGTTTAGGGGGAGCATGATCCTCTATCAGGTATGTTACTCTACTGTTGAGGGGGAGCGTCACACACATTTTTTTCCTTAAATATGTTAAAAAGTTTTTGTGTATGTGGATACTCCCGTGTGCATTTCACACTACGCGCACATTCTGAGGGGGAGCATCCAACTGGACGTTCATCAGTTGAAGGGGAGCGACACAGTGTTTTTCTTTCAATGCCTAAAAGTTTTTATGTGTGTCGGACTCTCCATTGCACTATCCGAGGGGGAGCAAATTCTTCCCCATGCTTCGTTGGAGGGGAGCGAGAGAAGGTTCATTTCTGAAATCCATATAGCTTTATTTTTGTAAAATGTCAAGAATCAGGGAAATTCTTGAAAATCCAGAAGTATCCGGACAGGTTTCCGGACCGGGTCCTTATCCGGATTGGAAGGGAACCCGGGTACCATATCCGGACTCTTGGTCTCTCTTAAATGTCATCCGGATTCTCTTTTGTCCGGATTGCTTATTTTATCCGGAAACTTTCATCATCTCCGGTAAGCTCTTTTGTCCGGACATCTTTTGTCCGGATACCTGTGTTGTCCGGAATGTCTTGCAATTTCATTATTATGTCCGGACGCCCCTACTATTTTCAGTCCTGTACCTGTTTCATCACTACCTGTCCTCCATCTGTATCAGATTGAGCCACTTAATGCAAAGGTACGCACCAGAACTTGTTTATCCGCCTCAGTTTCTAACTTTGGGTCTTTTTACAGATATTCCATGGCAGATCCACAACCTCAATCCGAGGGGAAGAGTCACACTGGTTTTCTTACAAAGTCTAAATATTTTTTTTCTTGTATTGATATCACTCTCACTCCGAGGGGGAGCAAGTCAATCCCCATGTATGTTTTGAGGGGGAGCAGGATAATATCCGTACTATGCATATGCCTGAAACCCTACCTATGATAGCATATGGACGAGAGTTAGGGAATCCCATGGTCCAGCCAGAGCCGGAGGGACCTTCCCCGGGACATGGCACATGTGAAAAGGAGGGTGTTAAGGTCGAACTAGAACCAAGAAAGATTGAGCCATAAAGATAACGAGGCTCCTGAGCGAAACCAGCCACGTCATATCCGGGTAGCCACATCTGCTATCTCGTCTCATTTGTTGGGACGGGGTATTGAAGAAGCCTCCGTGGACCCAGCGGAGCAATTGCACGACCCCTCCATCCACTCATCCGTCTCACGACAGACGGATGTTTCAATATTACACGGGGAACAAGCACAACTTCCACCGGCCTCTCATTCAGAGAGTGTTGGTGTTGAAATAAGAGACCAGCAGCCCCCGGTCTCGCCTTCATTTCGTGCACCATCGAGTCTAGCGCCTTTCGATATTGAACACTCTTCGACTAGGACACTCGAAGCTGAGCAACACCAAGTCGAGACTCTTCGTGACTCGACTAGAACCACCGTAGTGTCTTCACCTCTTGGTGAAACACAAGGATCGGCGGGAAATCCTATCACAGCTAACATCACGCCAACTGTGAACGTAGGTGGCTCTACCCCCGTGGTAGACGCCTCAACGGGTAACCTAAGTGGTCCCGGAGTTATTCACCCCAACTATGTGTCGCAAGGGTCCCTGGACAGCACCCTCAAGGCTGTCCGCGAGGCACTGGAACAGCATGTCACCGCCGAGATCGCCAAAGCCATCAAGGGCAAAGCAAAGATTGTTGAAGCTGAAACCGCACCACCACATCCACCGACATTTGCTCAACCTATCTATTCGGTGGATACATTAAAGACGATGCTATTGGCCCAACTGCTCCAGGAATCAGATACAACCGCCTCGACCGAAGCAGACCTGATCTCCGTTCTTCGATCCCAGGTCACTGCTCCATCTTCATCTATCACATCCCGCCTTGACTCCATTGACTCGACCCTCAGCGACTACAACAAAGCGCTTGCCACGATGACTGAGAGGGTCCGCTCACTAGAAGACACTTGTAAGAGTCAAACGCAAGCACGATGACCAGGATGATCCTGATCACCGTGAGGGGGAGAAGCGTCTACGCCAAACCGAGACCGCCCAGATCATGACCGCCGAAACTACAACAGTGGTTCAATAGGAACCCCCAACTGCGGCAACTTTAACAGAAACACCCGAAGCCGAGTTGCCATTAGCACAGATGGTCATCGACATGGATATTTCAGATGATGAAGCCCCAACGGTTGAAAAGCCCGAGGGTACAACACAGGAATTGGTCGCACAAGAACCATCAGACATGCCGACGCTCACCATGATTGATCCTGCATGTGAAACCAACCCGGAAACCGAAGACGCATGGTACGAAAAAGCTGCCAGAGCCGTAAACTTCAAGGTAAACTTGGTGTTTCCCACTGATGAAGACGACAACGTTGATTACGACCAGTTTCTGCTTTAGAATTTCTATGGTACGCCTCCCGTTCACTCGACTCAACCCGCTACGACTACAGATCAACCCGAAAGCTCAAATGCAGAAATCCCGACATCTCCTCAGCAAACGACAACTCCTGATCTTTCTCCCCCTCCTCTGCAACAAAATCGTTGGGAGAAGATCAAGGTCCTCATTCCTCATCTGGAGGAATCTCTGAAGAAGCTGTTTGTACACAGAATTCGCCCGGTCGAGCCGACCTTCTGCCTTGGCATCTACAGTCCTGAACCGGCACGTCAACTCCGATATGTAGAAGCCATGAAGCGGTGTCTTCCGAGAGACCAGGTTCGAACTAAGCATAAGATCTCAGAAGTGCTAAAGATTCAGTCAAACCGAATTATGAAGATCGTCTTTCCCGTATTCACTGTTCGACGTGAAGACGAAAAAGAATGGATTTTTTCTGAAGCTGACTTTAAGCATCTCCATCCGTTCGACCTCCTGGTTATTCTGAGAGACCTTCGCACCAGAACCATCCGACCGCTTGCTGTAACAAAGGCGCTCGAAGCGGTTCGTCGATTCCTCGTCCGTTCTATTATGATCTCTTATCTTACGGACTTTCAAATGGCAATCGAGAACCGAGCGAAGAAGGTAAATCTGCTCAAACCGAATCTGAAAGCTCCTGAACTGTCGATGTATCCCGAGAATGCAATGCTGCTTCAACCGGAATTTGGGATCGTCTTCCTCAACGCTCAGAAAGAAAAGAAGTTTATGAGGTTCAGTCAGGTAGATCGATTTTACGACGGCACACTGCTCAAAGTTCAAGACGCTCTTCGGAAGATCATCAAGCACGAATCCGAAAATCCAAAGGTATCCTATTTACCCAATCTGAATGAAAGAACTGCTCAGACTGCTTTGGATATGGTTGAAGAACGTCTCGACTACCGCCGCGCCATCAGATTCTTCGAGGTTCATTTCTCACTACGCAAACGCTACGTATTCAACTGGCAAGAGATCGAGCGCGAACTCGAACTTCAAATCAAAGGGGGAGATTGTTAGGGTAGAATTTATGTTGATTTTAAGTTCAAGGGGTTGAATTGTAATTGTTTAATCTTAGTCCATAGTGAACGGGTCGTGGGCTTGTTACCACGGGCCCAGCTTATATAAAGTGCAATTAGCTTAGAAAATTAGCTAGTTGTCTCATTTAGCTTTTCTGTTTTACACTGTAATTCTCTCTAAATCAATAGCTAAGTGGGCAACCTTTGTGAATCATATCAACTGTTCTTATTTGCTTATTCACAAACATAATCGTTGCACGGATCTGGATTCTACATGTCCACCACGCAACTTGATAAACTTTTCTCAAAATATTTAATTATGACATAAAATGTTTCGTCACGTGAATAAAATATAACTATTTAAACCAAAAAGTGGATCAAAATTTGGATGTATATTCAACATATATCTTATCATTTATATAGTCACTTGCAATTCCAACTTTTTACTTTTGCTACCAATGTGGGACAATGAAGAATCCACCACAATTCACCATTTGATGAATTATTGATTCTCATGGTGTCATGTCATCATCTTAAGGTTTTCGCTTTAATATATATAAAGATGGATTGATATTTAACTATCACATAAAACGTTTCGTCACGTGAATAAAATATAACTATTTAACTCAAAAAGTTGATCAAAAATTGGATGAACATTCAACATATATCTTGTCCTTTATATAGTCACTTGCAATTCCAACTTTTTAGTTTTGCTACCAATGTGGGACAATGAAGAATCCACCAAAAATTTACCATTTGATAAATTCTTGATTCTAATGGTGTCATGTCATCATCTTAAGGTTTTGCCACCAATGTGGAACAATGAAGAATCCACCACAATTCACCATTTGATGAATTCTTGATTCTCATGGTGTCATGTCATCATCTTAAGGTTTTGCTTTAATATATATAATGATTTAACCCAAAATATGGATCAAAATTTTGATGAACATTCAAACTATATCTTATCCTTTATATAGTCACTTGCACTTCTAACTTTTTACTTTTACCATCAATGTGGGACAATGAAGAATCCACCACATATCACCATTTGATGAATTTTTGATTCTCATGATATCATGTCACCATCTTAAGGTTTTGCTTTAATACATATAAAAATTTAAAAATTTAACCCGAAATATGGATCAAAATTTGGATGAACCTCAATCCATATTTTATCCTTTATATATTTAATTTAACTTTTTAATTTTGCCACAAAAATTGAAAAGTGTAAATGTCATGGACCAAAATTGAACTTTACTCGTTTTTATATATCGTTGTTTTTTGTATGATATTGAAACGTCGATCACATGGTCGGTTAACTTGAGATTCGGAGAGTTTGTTACGAAGACGTAGGACATTGATTCCGGAAACAGAACATCTCCGATCGCTGGATAATTGTAGCCTCGCGGTGGCGATTATGGCGCCCGGCGCTGCTCATTCCGCTTCATTCCGGTAAGCCTACACCACTTTGTGTTTGTATCCTTGCTTGATCAGGCATGGCGTACCGTCGACGGCAAGGAATTTCTAGGTCTTCCACGTTTAAGGAAGAGACTTATCGTCCTCCCAACAATGACGCCACGTCTTCCTCCTCTGTCTCCGCCGCTCCCTCATCATCTCTAGCTTCTCAGGCGATTCGAGCTTCTATCGCTCACCGCGATTCTTCTCTCTCCTCCGGCTATGCCAATTCGGCGTTTCACTCCTCGTTTCAAGACAGATCCAAGGTATTTCATTCCCTTTATTTTTTACCTCTAAAAATTATGCGTAGAATGAACCTAATTTTAGGAAATTTTTATTTCCTTGGCAACATTCATGTATGATTATGAATCAACGTTACTTGAGTAGCTTTCCGGTATTAAACCAAGGCATGATGAATTAACAATCCTTACGAGCCAGAATTGTGCAACATTTCTAGCTCAAGGTTTGTTGCATGAAGGTTAGGTGTTTTTTTTCGCTTTCCTGCCTTCACTAAATTCATTTTTATAAAAGTTGTTACAAATTGGGATGAAACTTATAGCTATTTACAAAATATGAGGTTTTAGAAAGCTAATAACTTCATAAATTACTCAAGACAGTATCGTTGGCTACGTTATTTGTATGCATTTTTATATGAATCATCTTTTTTTACTGTTCATATTGTTTTAATTTTGATTAGGTTACATATTTGTTTCTTGACTTTCATTTATGTAATGTGAAGAAAGGAAAATGAGACCTGTAAAAATTATAAATGGAGGGAAACTGCTAGCTACTCTGTATCCCCTGTGATTGCAGTGGTACAAGGGATGTGGTGTGGTGGTAAGGCCTGGGAAGTTCATAGCGCTTGCCCGGGTTCGAGCCCCACCCACAGCACTTGTGGCCACTGGGATTTTCTCAGGGCTGCATTACTTCGCGGTCGGTTGTTTGCCAGGGATGTACTCGGCCGAAGGCCCAGGAACCCTTTCCAAAAAAGTAGCAGATACCTGTTGAATGTTGATGGAGGAATCTGCTAAATATGACTACATATCAACGAGAAGTATCCCGTACCATACCTCTATGGGTGCGTTTGGTACGCTGACAGGGCAAAACACAACAGGACAACTGACCAAGACATGACAGAACAAGGCTGGTTAAGTTGACCAATTTACCCCTAGTGAGTTGTTTGGTGTTTTTTATCCCCTTACTTGATTGATTCCAGAACCTGATCGATTCCAGATTTAGGAGGCGAGTTCAATTTAAGAAGGCGTGAAAGAGATGATTTTGATGAGAGGCTGAAGAGAGAGCGGCGTGGATTAGGGTGAAGGTATAATGGTATATCTATATCAGGTCTTGTTCCACTTAGTTCTAGGGGGTAGGAGAGAACACGCTTGTTCCACATTTGTCCAAGTTAGTTCTAGTTTGGTCCACATATAGCCACACCAAACATGGGACAAGTGTGTTATGCTGTCCACCATACCAAACACACCCTATATGTGATAAACTTGGTTTGTTTAGTTTGGTTATACTAATGAGAAATATGAAAGAACCGGGACGCTTTCGGGGGTTTTAGCAAGGATAATTACAGTTACTTAATCCAAACAATCTGAAACTCAATGTGAAGAACACTGTGAATAGCAACCTTTTAATCCAAACACTTGCATTGTTTTATGTGGTGGTTGCATACAAAGTTCACATGGCTAGCTTCAGATGAAATATCATTATGATCATTTGGGAACTCTATGAATATGGATTATATAGCGTTAGGGCTTCAATAGAATGCTACTAATAGTACCATACTATAAGCAAGCACTAAGAGTCTCTACTTGCAGACCATATTTACTGAATGCTACTACCTCCATTCTAAAATAGTTGCAATCTTTAAATTCGGCATATAGTTGATGAATATGTTCAGTGAAAAAAATACAAGGAATGATCTGTTCTTTAACTTGTTACCAGGAAGGGGGTACCATTGTGGACAAGAGAACTCAAGATATCAAAGAATCTTGCGAGCAGAACAACAGAAGTGAAACGAATCATGGAGAATTTGGTATGCAGAACCAATGGCAGGATGCTAGACCAACAAACCATGTGCATCAACTCAAGGCATCTCGCGACGTAAGGTTGCAAATGTGTGATTGCATATCAATAGTTGAAGCATATCAAATCTAGGTGAAGGATCGTGTGAGAAGTTGAGGTTAAAGTGAGAAGCGTGAGAAGTGGATCTGAACCGCTGATCACTTTTAATCAAATGCCCTCTCATGAATTGCGGCTTAGAAGGGAATTGATCCGGTGCATCTTGGTGCATCTCATCCTATGTGCATCGATCTCTCATCCAGCGGTTGACAACCACTTCTCACGTTAACCTCAACCTGAACCCAACCCATCAAATCTAGGGAGTTTGTCTCTACATAAGATGTTGGCTTGAAATCCTACATAAGATGTTGGCTTGAAATCCTAACTTTATCACCCCATACCAAACCAAACCAAACCAAACAAACTCAGTGGCCATTTTATCCTATTCAAAAGTAGGGTCTGGGGGTCTGATGCACGCAATGTCTTCTACCTAGAAGGGTCTAGGGGTGGAATGCACCCAGATATGTCTTCTACCTAAGAAGGTCTGGGAAAGGGATGTGGGAATATTCTACTCAAAACGCATTGCATGATAACATGTTTTTTTTTCTTTGGAAGATTTCCACCCTCATAATTAATTGATTGTAGTTGTTACGATTTGCTTCGTGTCACAGGTGGCCATTGCAACAGCAGCTAAAGCAAAACTTCTTCTTCGGGAGATTAAAACTGTTGAAGCAG
Organism: Saussurea involucrata; assembly: GCA_033807775.1. Classification (NCBI taxonomy): domain Eukaryota; kingdom Viridiplantae; phylum Streptophyta; class Magnoliopsida; order Asterales; family Asteraceae; genus Saussurea; species Saussurea involucrata. The sequence goes on along the minus strand of CM066327.1, from coordinate 89,674,293 downwards.
ATCTAGCTTTCGCAAAACAAAGAAGTTCTCAGTTAGAAGAAGAAAATAAAATGCTTCGAGAGGCTCGTGAAAAAGGAGACCACCCTCCGGATGATGACATGGTATACTCTTTACTTCTTGTGTGCATACTATGAAAGAACGTCACCTGCTCCCATTTCTCTTGTCCCCTCTGTTCCGCCAATCATTACAAGACTCGTTGTTTTTCATTATATATATATATATATATATAAATTATCTTCGTTTTTGGGGGAGATGGAATGTAAATAATGATGTCTCTTAAAATGATTGATGGGACAAGGAGGGGACATGCAAGGTCTTCCAATATTTTTTTGAGACACCTCTACCAAGACTATAAATCCATTGGATGAGTAATAGTTAAAACAAAAGCCTGAATATAACATAAAAATGCCTCAATATGACAAAGTAACATATGAAATTTCTTAAATACAACAATTTCTTTAACATTCTTCCAAAGCCAGAATCTGAATTGCCAAATAGTGTAAATGAGTAAAATCCTAGAATATTATAATTGTGCTAAAAGTTATATGCTAAAACATGTATAATTGGCTAAAGGTTAAAACAAATATATATATATATATAGGGTTGGGTTCCGGTGAGAAGTTGAGGTTAACGTGAGAAATGGTTATCAACTGTTGGATGAGAAATGGACGCACATTAGGATGAGATGCACCCAGATAAGATACACCGAGATGCACCAGATCAATTCTCTTCTAAGCCGCAATTCATGGGAGTGATCAACGGTTCAGATCCACTTCTCACGCTTCTCACGTTCACCTCAACTTCTCACACTATTCTTCGCCTATATATATGTATATAATTGGGTAAAGACTAAAACATGTATAATTTTGGGGTCGACGTGTCGTTAGGAACAGACCCAGGGGGGTTTTATGGTGGCACGTGCCACCGTTTCGTTCTTTCGTTGTAGCTTAAAAATTACAGGGTAGTGAAAAGTATCACCGTGTCAATTTGTTATGTGTCACGGTATATATTTTGAAACTACAACGGGACACAAGTTTTCCCTGGTAAAGTTGGTTTGTAAGGCTTTTATTCCACCCCAGACCAGAGTTTGAATCTCGTTCGTGTCATTTTCATGTTTCTGAAAAAACTTTGCAATAAAAGACTTGAATACATGACCTCACAGAAAAACTATGAACTAACCACCACCAGACCAATGATAATTTTGTGGAAAATATCTCTATATTTGTTTCTTATAGTCAAATGGCGCCACCACTTGAAAAAAAAATCTTGGTCTGTCCGTGGGGGTCTTGTTTCATATATCACACTGAAACAAGTGATTTTTTTCCGGCTTACTATAAAGTTTCACTTGTTTTTTGGGTTGTATATCATGTTTTTGTGTGGTCAGATACGTCTCCAACTCGAGACACTTTTAGCCGAGAAGGCTCGTTTGGCTCACGAGAACTCCGTATACATACGTGAGAATAGCTGCTTGAGGGAAATAATCGAATACCACAAACTGAGTATGCAAGATGTTATTTATGTGGATGAAGGTATTGAAGAGGTTGCGGAAGTTAATCCCGGAATTTCCAGGACACTTTCCGTTTCACCGCCATTACCTTCATCTCCACATTCGCCTCAAAAGAGAAATATTTCGTTTACAAGCATGGAAACATCCCCGATTCCCGAAGGGGTCGAGGCTCCAACCGTCACAGACCCACCGAGTTATGCTAACTCAGCTTCACCATCAAAAGGTTCACTAAACCATGCTGGTACTTGAGCTAATTATATTCATTGTTGTTTCTCTTTTAATTCTGAATCACAGTACTACAGACCCCAATAGCTTTTCATCTCATCTTTTTTTTATAGAGAATAATTAGATGATGTGTCTTGAAATGATTCTTATCCAAGTGGGTTTGAAAATGAAGACACATAGATCAAACTTATAGATTTTAAAAATATGTGACACATGTTTCAGATGTTACTTTGTCAGCATGGATCTAAGCAAAATTGTTATAGCCTCGTTATGGCGTGTAATGGCTTTGCTATCATGTTAGCCTAAACTACGGCTTGACTTCTGTTGTAACTAAGGTTCTAAATGGCGTAAGGCATGGTGTGGCGTGGTGGCCAGGTCAAACCTCAAGCCTTAGGAGCCATGACGTTTTCAAGGCGTGACGTACGACGTTAAATTTTTAATTCATATATAATATTATATATTAAAACATATGTTTTGTAGTGTTAGTTAATGAGTCAATCGTAATAATCAAATTAAGTTAGGTTATATATTAAAAACTTGCAAATAAGACGTTTAAAACGTAAAGAAAAATCAAATACCACATTACACAAACTACACATTAAGTCATGGCATATCACGGGCTTAACATGGCGTGAGACACAAGCCTTGTGTGATGGCTCGTCATGATGGCTGTGCGGCGAGATTTTTAGAACAATGGTTGTAACGTGTTCGCTTTATTTTGTAAGGCATGCATGGATTTTTTTTTTTTTTACACATACTATTTCAAGGATACATGATAATTATGTACGGACCTAAGGCTTTAATAAAGATTAAGATGAAACATAACTTAAAACCCTAGATAAGTATTTCCATGCATGGAGAGTCGAACATGGATTATTTAAAGATTGAAGAAAGTGGTGAGTAAAGATTTAAGAGATTTAATCCTGATTTTCTTGATTTGCATTGCTGGTGTATCATTTTCTTATAATCTACATATATTTGATATAAATGATTCTTCTTTCTTTTTTAGTTTTATAATTATGAATCTAAATTGTTCTATGGGATCATTCAAAACACTAACACACACAAGTATATATATATATATATATATACATATATATTTCCCTATATATATATACACATATAGGGGAAGGTTCAAACAAGAAGACAGTCAATATGCGAGAAGACGGGAAATAATATGAGCCACATAATCTATTAATTAAAAAGCACCATAAAATGGAAATTATTTTTAAAAATTAGGATAATCTTCATTTTAACTTGAATACATTCTTAAAAATCTCATTATATCTTTTAAATTTATTTATTTTTTTAATTTTAATAAATTCAAATTTTTATCAAGTTTTATATAATTTTCTAGATAAGTTTTTGATTAAAAAATATCGCAATTGGTTCGTGGATTATGTGACCAGAAAATCACAAATGGAATAACACGCAAGTATACATGCCAAACCACTATCGTTTGAAACAAGTAATAAAGTGGTACAAAGTACCGGATATCGATCCACAGGGACAAGAAAGTAAGGATTTCTAACAAGTCAAAGTTAAAGTAAGATTTCAGATGGTGAATTCGAAGGAATAATCTTTGTGTGAGTTAACAGCTTTGAAATTGGTTTTAAAACAGTAAAAGAAATGCAAGGGTGTAAGTTCTGGCTGGATTATAGCAACATTGTGCTTAGGTAGGTTGCTACAGCATGTGCTGCAGCATTGGTTCTCATCCTTACTACTGGAACGATCAGACCCTTTTCAAGGTATAGATAAGCCTAGCTACTGGCAGTACCACGCATTCGGGTAACCCAACCAATGTAGGGTAGATCTCACTGATTTTCCATATAAGTAACAATTTGTAAAAATTGATATTATAACACCTCAATGCTCTAAATATTTACGTTGGCTTGCATTCAAGTCCAACTCAACTAAGTAGAACAACATACGTCACCTTGTCAAGAAAACTACTTAGATGAAACTTAGAAACAAGGGGTGAGTAGTAAGGATGATAGCCAATAGCAAAAGCAACCTTCCACTACACAACGACTTTTATCTCCCAACCATTACTTACACTCAAGCTAGGGAAATTAGCCCATCATCGCTCTTAAACACATACAAATCATGATGATCAAACATAAATGTAAATATTAAGAACAAGAAATGTGCCAACAGTTTATAGATTAAAGCATAAAAAGGATAACAATTGATTCTAAGTAGCTAGATGAACTACTCAGCTAGTTTCCTTGTTAGAAGAAACTAGAAATAAAGTAAAATAACTAGAAACTAGAACTAGAGAGAACAACTTGCCTAAGGCAAGGAGTGGTGTCTAAAACAACCAGGAGTTCAGCTCCTATTTATACAAGGGGAGAGCATCTAATGTCACTATTACTAGCACAAAGATTTCTTAAACCAAAGGTTATTAACCAAAAGCTAAAAGGATTATAAGATGCTTTTCTTAAGGTAGTCTCCTTCATGATAGTATTCCCTGAAGATGCCCTGCCTTCCAGCTTGCAAGAAAGGGCTGAAGAGATTGTCAAAAGATTCCCCAACCAAAAAGTTTATGAAGTGATGTCTTTGAATTTTCAGGAACTGCGAACCATGCTATAGCATCCTGCTGCAGCATACCGAACTGTTACAAATTCTTCTTAAATGGCACAAAACAGAGTTTATTCCTCTTTCTTAGCTCCAAACTAAATAAATGGTAAAAACAAAGTAAAAGACTCAATTATGGTGATTGAGAAACTAAAATAAAGGTAAATATAGAAATAAGAAGTGATCAAAATGTAATAAATTATGCACTTATCACACCCCTACACTTGAATTGTTGCTTGTCCCCAAGCAACGAAAATGACAAAATAAAAAGACTCAATATATGAAAAAGAAAAAAAATAAAGTTGAGTGATATAGGTCAATAAACTCAAACAAAACCATAGCCTATTATAATTATAAGTTCATTCCAACCGAAAGTTTAATACCATAAACCAAGAGTCATGTTTCCTTTTGTTAGGCAAACTCCATCTTTTAGACATAGAATCATTAGGACTTTTTGTGGGATTTTTCAATTTTTTGGCTTCAAATCTCTTCCACAAACTGCCTTCAAGTACTCGTCCGGTATGTTGTAGCACATAATACTGGTGTTGCAACATGTTTTCATATTTTCTGCTTTTTTTCACTCGTTCTTTTTGAGCTTATATTTGTTTTCTCATTGCTCTTTTCTGCTTAGGAGTGATGTATTCCCTCCCCCACACTTGAACTTCTCAATGTCCTCATTGAGGATCACAATAAGCTTAGGTTCAAAGGTGCAAAGGGAAAAATGTATGGCTTGTGTTTAAGAAAGATGGCCTAAATCATCTTCTAAGCTTTTCAAAAAACGGATCCAAGTTACTGCACAAGAAGACATTGCTTGGTTCAAGTGTAAAACTTAGGATGGATTAAGAACCAAAAAAATTATTCGAGCTATGGTTTGCAAAAAAAAATATATCGATGACTACCACTCAAACTCAAAAGAATGCATATAAAAAGTTTCCCAGACTCGTGGATACTAAAAAAAAGAAAAAAAAAAGAAAATGAACACTATGGAGCTGAAGTAAAGAAAAATTGGACCTGTCCTACTCGTGAAGAGTAGGTGTTTATGTAGCTCTTCTCCTTGGTTTGGTGGATGTTTATCCTTCCACTTTTGTTTCCACACTTCTCTCAACACTTCTTTTCCTTCATCATCAGGACAGACGGTTTTAACAAAACAAACGTGAGAACATTCTTTAGTATCATCAGGGCATTTCATCGCATGAAACATATTGAGGGTGAACTCTTCATCATGCACATCGAGAGACTCTTTGAACGGTAACTCATCTTTTTGGTTCTTCAGCCTTGGAAGGTGGAGTTCATAGGATGGAAGATCTGGAACACGACTCACACCATTTCTTTCTAGGTTTTGATAGAAGGACGAGTGAGTGGTGGTGGTCTTTGCCTCTGCTGGTGTTGCAGCATTAAGATTAAAGCATAATGGACCTATTACAACATCACCTTGCACAAACGATTCCTTTTTGACTTCATATGGGAATAACAATGGAAAGTCAGATTTTTTTGGCATGGGTGTTGTAACCACTATATCTCTCTTTCCTACTAGTTGAGTTGATAAACTAACAACAATAGGGTTTGTTGCTGTAGCATCTGTCTCAGCTTGTTCTTTAGAAAAAATCAGTAGGTCCTCCAAGGTAGGGTGTTCTACACGATTCTCTTCATCAATTGTATTTACAACCATTACATGTTCACTCTCACTCTCATGAAGCATGTCGGTCTTACTAGGAATGGTTCTACTAGACCTATCTCTCACCTCGCGAGCTAATTCTCCAACTTGCGTTTCTAGATTTCTTATGGTCGCCTGCGTGTGACTTATGAAATCTTTCATCATTGTCTCCAAATGTTGGTCCCGAAGGCCTATACAAGTTTGTAGAAGGGGGGGGGGGGGGGGTTGAATACAAACACACAAATTTTACTTTTCTAAATTGTTTATTGATAAATCATTAACAATTTACAGCTTGTTGCGGAGACAAGATTAAGGATAAACCTAAATCTAAACAAGTTGGAACACTAAGGTTTCTTGCACTAAGAAAGATAAGGAAATTACTAATAATAACCTATCTTGAGATAAGAGATATGAACTTGTCCAGAGTTAGCAAGTTACTTCAAATGAAGTGAGTTCATCTCTTTATATACTGCATGCATTTAATGCAAGTCAGTATACACTTTACACGTGTCATCAGCTGGTTGGTTGCATGTCATTGACCTTTGTTGACAACCTTAGTAGCCGTATGGATGAACAGTGTAGTATCAGAGTGGTTGTACGATTTCAGACAGTCGGAGGTTCTTTTCTGACATTTCGTACGGAGTCGTGCAAGGGTGGTTAAGACAAAAGTACTTTGTACGGAGGACTTCATGATCAGCTTTCGTTGATTCAGCGATTATCATTTTCTATTCAGCAGATGATAAAGTTCAGCGATAGCTGAAGTCTTGTACTTGATACTTCACGTTGAGTGGACAAATCTGAGTCTTCGCTGATCCGCATCAGTTCATTAGGAGACTTGTCGCTGGTTCTTGAGCTTGATCTTCGACTTCAGCGTAGAACCTTTGTTGGCGTGAAACTTGTCTTCAGGGATCATAAGTAAACAACTAACTTATCAGCGATCATCATAATGACTGAACAGACTCAGAGCATTTATGGTGAACAGTGTTCGCTGAATGTTTAATTTAAAAAGCGAGAGTTCCTATCAGCGGTACTGGAAGATCTTAGTACTTATCAGCGATAGTGAAACTCTGATACATATTATTTACTTACAATTTTCACTAAGTATTTAAGAGTGGGTCATTATCAAATCACTGAGGGTTTGGATCAACAATCTCCCCCTATTTGATTATGACATAGCAACAAAGAAAATTGCTATTTAATGAAAACATAAGGATAAAAAGAACTCATAAAATATTTGTCCCTTTTACTGTTTTCTGGGATCTTTTCAGTACTGATGGAGTAAAGTACATTCGCTGAAATCTTTCTTTAAAATATTGAATCAGGTTACAATGAAGAACAGAAAGATTATAAGTACAAGCAAAATAATTTACAAGTACAGAAGGATAACTGATACAATACAGAAAAAGGAGATTATATCAGTTTTCAAAAGGTTCTTCCTTAATGAGAAGTTCATCAAGGGTCGTCTTTTCAGTGGGGATCATCCAGTTAGGAACATTTACTCCTTGATTCTTTAACTTCAGAGCAGCTTCAAAAATCAAGGGCTTCAAGTGTCTAGCTTTGATGTCGCGTCTGACTTCACACCAGTGTACGAGATCTCTGAGTTGTTCGATGGGAGCGATGTGGAGCTCAGAGACACGTTGAAAGTGAGGATTTCCATCATAGTCTAAGAAGAATATACCATATGGATCACTTACCACTGTGCCAGGGATGAAGGTTTCTCCAGGTGGTAGGGAGGTGTCAAGCATTGAAAGATCAGCATCAGGGCCAAGAACTTCAGCACGAGAGAAACCAATACCTGTTTCATTTCGAATGATTGGACCTGAATCAGAAACTTTCTTCTTCTTAGTAGAGGCATTCTTCGGTTGAGGAAGAGTAGGAGGAATATCCACAGCAGATGAAAGCAAGTCGATCTGTTTGTTTAAGATCATCTCAACATGGCTTTTGAATTTTGAGTGTGATCCCTGAATGGCTAATTTCGTTTCTAACCATTTAGAGAGACCAAACTTTTCTAATGAAGCAGCATAGAAGGTTTGCTTGGTTTTGTCATCTCTGTAGACATCCACTTCAACAACATGAACATCAACGTACATTTTTCCTCTGATGTTGGCTTTGATTATTTTGGATGGTCTTGATCGATAGGTCAGCATTTGTTTAGCCCATTCCAAAGTTGTATCAGAGACCTTTGTCTTTTCTCTAACGATTTCTTGAGCATCATCCCAGAGCTGACGTTGAACATCAATGGGAACTCTTTTCAGCTTAGGGTCTTTGATTGATCGTTGAGTAAGCTTGATGGCGTATTCTCTGTCTTTCTCTTCAGCTTCCTTCCTTTCAGCGATAAGGCGTTCAACTCTAAGGTGTTCCTGGTATTCAGCTTTGGAGATTTTGAACTTTGGAGGAACTGAAGGAAGTTGATCACGTCTTAGAATGATTCGTTGATCCTCGAATCGCTTTATTATTTCCTCTCTTCTCTTTTGATCCTCTTCACTCAGCTTTTGAGGAACTGAGGAAGGTCTGTTTCTGTGCGAGAGAGGTTGTTCTTCTGGTTCATCAGTCTCAGAGATCAAATCTAAGACTGTGATTATTTCATCAGCAGCAGCTGGCTTTATTTGTGAAGTCGCAGTAGTAGAACCTTCAGCGACATCCTCAAACAGGGGAGAGGACTAGCTGAAACGCAGCGATCTTACAAATAAGAACTGGGTAGAAGAACTTGGGTAGAAAAGATAGAAAAAGAATGTGGATGTGTAGAGAGGTTGTGGAGTAGAGAACTGATTGTGTATAGAGATGTTCAGGGAAGGAATATAAGTAAAGTTTAGTGTACCTGACAAACCGGCTTTTCAAGCAAGATCGCCAGATTTTCATCTTCAGCGAGGCCTTTGCCTTTGCCTTTCTCAGCGCCAGAGGCTGAGGGCTTTGTCTTTGTCTTCTCCCCTGAAGGTTCTTTTATTGAGATACCTTTAAGAGCTTTGGTTCGAGGAGCAGGTTTGACAACAAAGAAATCATCGTCATCTTCATCATCATCATCATCTTTCCTTAGAGAGGAGGATGGTTCATCTTCAGGGATGTCGATGTCTTCATCTTCTTCTGCTTCGGATTCCTCAGCATCTTCTTCGAGTTGCTCCCCCTCAGATACAGAGGCGAGCTTCTCGGTTCCCTCAGGGTTTTCATCTCCCTGAGGTTTTTCAGCGATCAGATCTTCATTCCTCTCACCCCTGATAGATTCATCATGGGAAAGGTCTTCAGCGCTCTTGTTCAGATCTTCAGCGCTCTTGTTCTCGGTATGTTCAGCGCTCTTCTCCCCCTCTTTCTCATGATTGGGGGAGGAATGAGTAGACTCAGCATTGGTGTTATCTCTGTCTTCTGGGCCAGAGATTTTCACACAACCTTCAAGCTTTGCTATTCTGTCTTCTAGGCCAGAAATAGCAGGCGTGATTTTCTTCAGCTCTATGCGATCCGCCGCTGTGAAAGATTCCAAAATAGGGGCAGGGGCAGGAGCAGGAGCTGGATTATTTGCCTTGTTGACCAGCGTCTCGATCATCGTCTTCATAGAACCAACGTCGGTCTTTACAGAGCCTAAGTCGGTCTTGACCGCTGACATATCACCCTCGAGTTTTCCAACCGATGTCTTCAGCGTTGTTACTTCGCTGGACACGGTCGAAACTGAGTTTTTGAGGCTGGTGTAGTCAGTGTAGATGTCAGAGAGCACCTTGGCAAAATCGTTGAGCGTCTTATCAAGGCCATTAATGTCATCTGTGGAAGCCTTCTTCTCCACCACCGTAGTCAGCTTCGTCAGATTCTCTCCAGCGTTTGTTACAGCTGTAGAGTTGTTGGAGAGTGTGGTGGTGAGATCAGTCAGCTTAGTTTCCACGGACTTTAGAGACGCGTTGATGTCTCCCAAATTAGGACCTGTAACAGATAAGTACTTGTGAACAAAGGAAAGCTCAGAAGTTTCAGGTTTAGTTACAGTGTATAGGATTTGATTTGTACCTGCAGGAGGATTGATGAACTCGTCAAAGTTGCAAGTTCCTGAAAAATGTTCCATATCCTCTTCGAAAGTACGGTGAGGAATGGTGATCTCTGCAGGTCCTTTCTTCATCATTGTTTGAGAAGCTTCAGCTGTGGCTTCTGGAATGATGGCATCTCCAGTGGTCTTTGGAGTAGAGTCCAAGTGAGTGGAGGGAGAAGCGAAGGATAAGAATTTGGGTCGGGTACTGGGTTCACCGTTGGATTCGCTGACAATCACTTCATCAGTCTTTTGAGAGACTGAAGGAGGTTGGGTAGGATCCAAAGTTCTAACCTCAGCGTTTGGAGACGCTGAAGTCTGGATTGGAGGGATGGCTTGAACGGGTGTGGCAGAGCGTACCACAGAACTTTCCTTCAGCTCTTCAGAATGAGCTGAGGAGTCTTCAACATGGAATTGCTGGGGTTGCTCCTTGGTTTTCTTGATCCTTTTGGAATCAAGTGGGGTGTGAGAGTGTTTCCTTTTCTTAGAAGGAGAGGATTGTGTGGCCGGGGTATCAGCGATGGGTATTGTCGCTGAAGGAGCCACAGAAAGCGGAGAATTTAGAAGAGTGAGAAGAGTAGAGAGACGTACCTCGTTGGCGACAGGTTTGAAATCGAGCACCTTAGGGACAACCTGAGAAAGTTTCAGGTCACCCTCTTCAGGATAGCTGTCCTTCAGGCCATATTGGAAGATGGCGCTGATAAATCTTGGGTAAGGAACCCATGCTGGTCGGTCAGCGGTAGAATCCACGCGTTGTACTAGGTCATCATATATAATAGAGGCCCAGTCAATGTTTAGACCTTTCAGCAGTGCGTATCCCATAGCTTGCGTAGGTTGTGCGGCTTGATCAGAAGAGCCGGACTTCGCTGTCATGCAGCTGATCAGGTGAGCGAAGATGAAATTCATCTCGCTGGGCATTTTGGACTTCTTTATCAGCGTCAGCTTCTTCTCGGGCTGCTTGTCCCTTCCAATATCCCAGATGTAACCCATTGTGTCGAGAAAAGCAATGATGGCATCTTTGTCAGCTTGCTTCTTATGGTCAGGGAATGGAACGAAGGGTTTTTCTTTGGTGGCATTGGGAAAGTTCAGGGCTTTTCGTATGATAGCGGGGGTTATCTTAATTGTACCATACTCAGTATCGCTGAGTATGCAATCGATGGTTTTGGAAGCATCTTTGGCGGAGGGTAGCTGAGTGTGTCTGGCAGAGTACCAGAACTGGGATAGTAGTAGCTGACTTGCGGGAGGAGTGATGGTCAGGGCTGTTGAAATGCAGCAGTTTTTCAGGAAATTCACAGCATCATCCAGATGTGTGACTTGCTTTCGAGGAGGAAACTCGAGAAGCGCAGAGAGGTTGTTGACCTTAGTCCAATCTAGTTGATCCAGCTTGAACTTAACCTGAGGGGCTTTGATGATGTCCACTTCCTCAGAGTCAGCGAAGATGGACTCAGCGGTGACATTGATCTTTGAAGATGCCATTTCTCTGTATTATTAGTTCAACCAAAGATGTTAACAAATAAGAATTGTCTTAGTATGGAAAGAATTTCCATTAAGATTGTTCGAATTTTGTCTATTTCATTCAGACATAAATGTCTTAATGAAGATTAGGGTTTTTCATGATTTTGAAATGAAATGTAAAACCCATAAATTCTTGTATTCCAGTTTCAAAAGAAAAACTGGATACGAATGAAGAACAAGTTTAAGATTTAGATTTAAAACTTGAAGAACAACCATGAAATGGTTGTGTTCATAAAACCATGAAAGAAAAATGATTTTATTTTAAGTTCTTTTGTTTGATCTTGTTTAAAACAAAGATAAGATCAGAAACAAGTTATCTGCATTTGAAAAATAAGAACATATTAACCTTGAAGTTTTGATGAAGAAGATAATGAACAGTTCTTTGAAGATTTGAGAGCACAAATGCAACAGTAATTTCTTTCTTGCGGAGGAAGAATGTTCGCGTAAAAGACAAATATAAACCAAGAGTTGTTTATATATGGAGTTTTAGAGAGAGAAAACCTTGAGCGGGAAAAGGTTTTCATCATGACACGGACACGTGTTTGCATTTGATTGGAAGTTTGAGCGAAACGTGCAAACGTGTGTCAGAAAGAAATCGTGCCTGGTGTTATCCGTTGCAATGACGTTACAACTGTCCTTTCACATTCTTTTAGGATGTCTCTGAGATTTTGAAAAAACTCAGGGACTCTTTTGAAAAACATGAAGCACTGAATAGAAGATATCAGTGATGGTTTTAAGAATTTTCAAAATATCGCTGTTAAGGAAGAAATATTCAGCGATGCATTTGTTTTTGAAATCTTGCATTTTTATGCGATTGTCAGAGAGAGAAAACATACATGGATATCAGGTTAACCAAGTTTATTCAGAGAGAAGATGATGAAATGGATTATATAAGTTGATTTTATCCCGAAGGCTATACAAGTTTGTATAAACGTATCGCTGATCAAATGTGAACCGCTGAAGATTTTACCCTTCAAAGTTCAGCATTCCAAGCTCGTTGATGAGAAAGTTGAATCTTGTCTCATCAAGAGGTTTGGTAAATAAATCAGCTAACTGATAATCAGTTGGGATAAAATGAAGTTCTATATCACCATTCATCACATGATCTCTGATAAAATGATATCTGATTTCTATGTGTTTTGTCTTTGAGTGTAGCACTTGTAACACCCCGATTTTCGTTATAAGTGGTTTATGTGTTTATTTTGCATGTTCAAGTATTTTATTGGTATAGCATGTCTCGTACCTCGTTAAGATCTATTCAAGGGCTGAATGGAGGATCAAATGAGGCTTAGTGCCATTTGGGCGATAGTGACCGGCGAGAGTGACAGTGTCACTATCGCGGGTGTCACAATCGCCTGGTTTGTACCGCAAGATTGGATTTTCAGACTTTGGGTTTCAGGCGAGTATGCCTTGGGCGATAGTGACAGTGTCACTATCGCATGGTCACAATCGCTCGATGTGTACCGAGACTTTTGGGGTGTTGAGCGAGAGTGCCCCGGCGATAGTGACAGTGTCACTATCGCCCTGTCACAATCGCACCGACTGTTTTAGGTATAAAAATGAGAGTTTCGGATTTTTAGCTCATTTAAGAGTTAACTGAGATCTTTGGCAGACGATTTTCTTTCTCTCAAGGTAGGATTTCATTGTTCTTCCTTCTTCCCATAATTTATTGATTTATAAGAGTATTAATGGTTATTATTGTTGGGTCCTAGGTGTTCAATCTCAACTTCTTGGGTTGTTAGCTAAAAGTGGTCAAGAGCAAGGGTTCTCAATTCTAGGGTTCTCATAATTTGAGCTTTAAGGTGAGTAACTTTGATTTAAAAGTATACTTGTTACATAATTTACTCTATCATTTCATTTATTTCTAACAAGTTTGCCTTGAAGTATACTTTGAGCCAATAAGCTCTTATTTCTCTAAAGAGGAAATTTAAGGGGCTCAATGGTAAGATAAAGGTGATGTGGTATTTTATTCTATTTGGAATTGTATCTTTTATGATGGCGATCATGTGAAATTGGTCAAACCTAAATATTAGGGTTTGGAGCTTAATGGATTAAGCTATGTCTTAATGAAGAAATTATGATTATAATAGAAGTGACTTAATATGCTAATTTAGTATGTGTTGCCATGCTAAATGATGAACTCATGATATCACTTATATGTATGTGGATAAGTGGAGGATTTCTTGTATGTAGAAATCATGTGCTTAATGAGATAGTTGGACTGTCTTTTGATGAAGTTAATGATTGGATTTATGAACTGCTTGGAGTAGTTGTTTGTTGGTATTCACAAATTGGAGGAGTCTCTAAGTAGGCATTAGGAAGATATAATCTTGGGCACTTACCTTGGAGGTTTGTGTATCGATCCACGCTTTCGGGATTAATACCATATAGGTAGTCCCGATGTGCCGGGCCTTGAGGCGTTACCTTGGAGGTAGACGCTAAGGTATATCTTCAAATATGATGTAACTTGAGTTGATGTTTGGGGTCTTCCCATAGAGTCCGATTTGTGAATGACCAAATTAATATCTCTTATATGACATAACTGCATGTTTTACTATATGTTTAACTCACTAGGCATTCCATGCCTAACACTTGTTCTGTGTCTGATGTGTGTGTCACAGGTTCTAGTGGTGCCATCCCTAAGAAGGCATAGTTGGGGATATGTGAGCGTGGGGATACATTTGAGATGCTAAAGATAGAAGATCAAAGTTAGCCTAACGATGACACTTTTTGTAAATCTTATTTCTATAGTAGAGATTAGATTAGTCGGTTGTCAATTAGTTGTAGATATTACACTTTGTTGTAAACCGGCGGGTGTAATCCCCCTCTTTTGTGAGCTCGTGCAATGGCATTATATATCACTCTTCCGTTTTATGGAAGTTTTTGTTGACCCTATTTTGGGGTGTCACAAGTTGGTATCAGAGCATTAGTTTAAGTGAACTAAGTATGCTGAGGAGATACTTAGACTTAAGCTGTGATGAATTAAGTTATGACTTGCGAGATTTGGGTAGAAGTACTAAGATGGGATAGTCTTAGAGTCGACGGAAATACATGAATTTAGTACTGTAGCATTAGCAACGAGAATTCTCATGTAAAGTATGTTCGCAATTTCAATTAGCTACTGTTATTATGAACATGAGTTACACGAGCATACTTGTTTCTAAATTGTCACAGTGACTAATGTTCGGTAAAGTACGTTTTGCATGTCTGTACTAGTATAACCACTTTATGGCTATCTCTTTGTGTTAAAATAGAACGATGGTGAGTACGCCACCAAGGTCCTTCAATTCTTTGGAGATAAGATCAGTAAATGATTGGAGGTTGGGAAGACAACCTGGAACTGGTATGACTCATGAAAGCCGCTGAGGCAACCTTAAATAGGTAGATGGAAATGTGTAGAGATAGAATGAAAGGTGATTGATTAAAAAGAAAATAATATGAAATGATTGAGTAAGTGGGTCGTGGAACGCATGGATAGCAAGTGTGACAAGGTCAATAGGACGACCACTAGTCGGAAGTAGAGCGTTAATGATAAGTGGGGTGAGTTGTCACAATAGCCGTGTCATCTTGAGAATTATAAAGGTGTGAGTCCTTTGGGAAAACCCTTTTTGTTTAACCCGTGTTGAGTTTTGGGGTTAATGGTGATTTTGAAATATAGCTTGCCTAAACAAAGTTTAAATGTATTTTGACCGACGTATGGGTCTAACAAGCTTGGAGCATTTTGCTTGGTTTTGACTGTGAGTAAGTCTTGGGGACATTTGTCTGGCTTAAAGGGCTCGGTGTAGAGTCTTGTTGATGGGTTGCTTTTATTGCACCGTTTTGCATTTATGGCACGTTTGAATATTTACATGCTTGGGTGAGTGAGTCATTCCGGGATAGGCATAATAATTGTAGACTATATTGTATTGGATTCATAGGCATGTTAGTCAGTCATTGGTAATGATCGGTTGGGTATCTCGGGGTTGGACCTCGGTATTCACATTTTAATGTTTACATTGTGAAGTGGCGAGTGCTAGTAAGGTGCATAAGAGGTGAATAGCTTAAGTTATATTTCCGCATTTACCCTTGGGAAATAGCACTTGTATTTAGATTAAGTGATGTCTAAAGCGGGTTTAGGTTTGGGAATAAGACTTGAGTAGTATGCGTTGTTTGGAGATAACCATAGTTTGTAATTTTAGGTATTTTACATATTGTTTCGGATGTAATGTTGAAAATTTTAATTTAGTTGCTCTTTCTAAATTCGAGGGTGTTACAAGTGGGGTGAGTAAAACGATTGACATTGTTCGAGTAAGCAGCCTTCATTTGCGAGTAAAGTGGTATGCAAAAGGTTCTCAAGATCGTTGTGCAGTACCCTAAAGTTATGAGAATGTTAGGGTCATGTGTGCCCAAGTTGTTTCAAGCATCGTCCGTTAAGATGAGAAAATGTGTGAAATGATTTATTCATCACGTTGCCATGCATGAAGGCTATGAACTCACTAGATCGTAGAGTATTACATACTAAACTAAGAAAGAACTCCAAGAGTGAAGAGGTGTGGGATAAATCATGGGAGAATGTTTATAGTTCTAGTATTTGCGTTCAAAAGGAGAGGTGAATAGTGAGGGGATCGAAAGTAAACTTTAGTGTCAATTGTAAGAAGATATGTACCCTTGTTTGGTAACTAGAAATACAGTTGGCAAAGGACGGTTGTGTCCGGAGGAAGGATTAGTAGTCATCAAGGTGATGGAATTAGCAAATTGTTATGAGTAGTGTGATGAGACAGTAAGGAAATACCCTCAACGTTAAATAAGAATTTATGGAGATTTTGTGATATTAGTATTGCACGAATAAGTTTGAAATGAAGGCGATGAGATGTAAATTGTATTATGTTATGTTGAAAGGATTAGGTTCAGTCCTTGTTAATGAATAGATTAAAGAAGTATCGATAGGTCGACTATTGACATTGAAGTCGGCAGTTGTGTAAGATGTATGAGGCCTTTGGCCTGTCACAGGGTGCGGTCTGGGTGCGTCCCGCGTATGCCTGTGCGGGCAGGAATAAAACCGTGAACGGTGCCGGTATGCTGTTATGCAGAGGGTATCCGCAAAGCGGACAATATCGTGTACGATGAACTGGGGATGTTATAGAATGCTATAGAATGCAGATAATACATATCTTGTGAAATACCACACGTGGGGATTTTGAGTGATTGGCGAATAAATCACGAGCAGAAGAGGTTTTGGTTAAATTATTACTGAAGTGAAAGTTAGGTGGTCAAAATTCGTTTTTAGAAGTTTATTGTGGTTGTGCAATAATTATGGTGTGTTATATGCTCAATCACATTTTGTTTTTAGTGTTGGTTTAAACTATTGGTCTTATGTGTGAGGACCGTTTGATGATCTTGTATTCTTAGTACCTTTGGGACTAATGAACTTTGGCAAAATAATATATATATATATATATATATATAGTGTTGAGTATAAAAGAGGTTGTATACACGGGTACATATAGATACACATATGGATTGACTTCATTGGGAAAGTAGCGATGGAGGGGTTGTAAGATTATCACGCCTCGGAGCGTGCGTTGCATGATGTGAGTTAGATGTATTTAATTGCATGAGTAGATGTTGATAAATAATCTTTGGATCCTTGAGCGGAAGGCTTGGTTTTGGACTCGGTTGAGTATTAGGAGTATTCGCCTGGTTTAAATAAGCCGACGTAGGCTTGGGGTTGGAATTATATGAATTGTATTATGATTGAAGTTTACATGATATAAATACAATTATTTTCTGAGGTCATGTATGAATATTAAGTCTGGAATCAGAAGATTAAAAGTTAAAGGACCACCATGTAAAGGTGTTAGAATATTGAAATACGGTGGTTTTAAATAAGTGCCTTATTTACAAAGTGGATGATTAGTAAGGACTGAAGTTATTGAGACGAACGAAAGGAGTATATAGATTGTGTGATCTGTGAAAGAGTATGTCCGGTTTATGTAAAGGTTTGGAATCACCAAGAATTAGAAAGTAACGAGTAGGTATGAGTTAATTAGAAAATCGTGAGTTGTGGTCCAACTGAAGTTGGGGAGAGATAACGTAACAAAATAGACTCGGTTAAATATGCGGAAGAACATGAAGGTAAGTTGATTCGTGTATGAATAATCATGAGAGACCTAGTCTGCTGTGAAATGTTATAGTTGTAGAATGTACGGACGAGGAGTGGGATAAATTTCCGATATAAAGGTATCAACTAATTTGTAATGTGAGGCTAGAAGGAAGAAACTTCAAATGGAAGTCTTTTCGGGGATTCCAGATAAAGAGTACTAGTTATCAATAAAGTTTTTGGAGTATGTGGTTGCATGATGGTGTAGTGATATGGCTAATATCGAAATAGAATGGCGGAAAGGTAGTGGGTGTTTATCCAAAGAGATGATAGTTGTGTGAATTGCTAAGTAAGTTTATGATTTTGAATCATAGGAAGTTTAACAAAGATGAGGAGAGTGTTAGTCAAATTGTGGTGAAATAGATGCAAAATCCTTGAGGAATGAGAGTTGCTTCTTATATGTGAAAGGATTGTCCGAAGAAATATTAGTTGTAGATTAAAGAATGTGTAGTACATTGGCATGGTATGTCGTTTCAAGATTCCTTAGTTGATTGTCTTGAGTAGAATTTTGGTACAACTGTGTTGTTATGTATAGTAATGAGAAAATGTTATCAGTATGTGGAAAAGTTGAGAGAAAGAGACAAGTAATGTTTGGAGAATAACACTCCATACTAGCGTGGGAAGTAATGATAAAAAAAAGAGATCAGACCTAAGAATGTATTTAAACTACAGGTTCAATGGAATTATCACCCTTGTTGTACAACACTTTAGTATTTGGTTATATTAAGGTCGCATAATGCGATAGTGGTGGGAGGAAATGGTAACCCTTTGTACTAAAGAAACGTGTGAGTCGTGGATGTAACAAAGGTCTGTCGTAATTATTGAAGTATTCAATAGTAGTGAGTATGCTCAATTTAAGGCGAGTGTAGATTTTCAAGTAGTAGATGGTGATATTCTTTTGAGACCCGGAGATCGATTGCGATTAATGTCGGTATGGTAGACCAAGAAATAGTCGGGTAAAGATTTGATGATGAACCATTACTCTAAGGAGGTTTGTAAATCCAAGTTGGGGAGTGGATACTAACGAAAGAGGTAAGGTTCAGAAAATATGAAAAGATGAATTCTGGTTTTTCCTGGACTTTTAATTGTGATCAAGTATGTAAGACTTAAAAGGGAAGAGATGTACAAAATATTTCATATTGATACGATGTGATCTCGTTACTAAAGTAAGAATGGAAAAGAAGAATTGTGGTGTGGAAGAACCAGAGGCAATCTTCGAAAGGTCAGTTAAGAGGTTACGAAGTAGTAAAGAGATGTCTTTGTTAATAGTGCAATGGGAACCGGAACAGGACATAAGACGTCGATATCCGGACAATCTTAAATTTCGAGGACGAAACTTTGTTCAAGTTGGGGAGAATTGTAACACCCCGATTTTCGTTATAAGTGGTTTATGTGTTTATTTTGCATGTTCAAGTATTTTATTGGTATAGCATGTCTCGTACCTCGTTAAGATCTATTCAAGGGCTGAATGGAGGATCAAATGAGGCTTAGTGCCCTTTGGGCGATAGTGACCGGCGAGAGTGACAGTGTCACTATCGCGGGTGTCACAATCGCCTGGTTTGTACCGCAAGATTGGATTTTCAGACTTTGGGTTTCAGGCGAGTATGCCTTGGGCGATAGTGACAGTGTCACTATCGCATGGTCACAATCGCTCGATGTGTACCGAGACTTTTGGGGTGTTGAGCGAGAGTGCCCCGGCGATAGTGACAGTGTCACTATCGCCCTGTCACAATCGCACCGACTGTTTTAGGTATAAAAATGAGAGTTTCGGATTTTTAGCTCATTTAAGAGTTAACTGAGATCTTTGGCAGACGATTTTCTTTCTCTCAAGGTAGGATTTCGTTGTTCTTCCTTCTTCCCATAATTTATTGATTTATAAGAGTATTAATGGTTATTATTGTTGGGTCCTAGGTGTTCAATCTCAACTTCTTGGGTTGTTAGCTAAAAGTGGTCAAGAGCAAGGGTTCTCAATTCTAGGGTTCTCAATTCTAGGGTTCTCATAATTTGAGCTTTAAGGTGAGTAACTTTGATTTAAAAGTATACTTGTTACATAATTTACTCTATCATTTCATTTATTTCTAACAAGTTTGCCTTGAAGTATACTTTGAGCCAATAAGCTCTTATTTCTCTAAAGAGGAAATTTAAGGGGCTCAATGGTAAGATAAAGGTGATGTGGTATTTTATTCTATTTGGAATTGTATCTTTTATGATGGCGATCATGTGAAATTGGTCAAACCTAAATATTAGGGTTTGGAGCTTAATGGATTAAGCTATGTCTTAATGAAGAAATTATGATTATAATAGAAGTGACTTAATATGCTAACTTAGTATGTGTTGCCATGCTAAATGATGAACTCATGATATCACTTATATGTATGTGGATAAGTGGAGGATTTCTTGTATGTAGAAATCATGTGCTTAATGAGATAGTTGGACTGTCTTTTGATGAAGTTAATGATTGGATTTATGAACTGCTTGGAGTAGTTGTTTGTTGGTATTCACAAATTGGAGGAGTCTCTAAGTAGGCATTAGGAAGATATAATCTTGGGCACTTACCTTGGAGGTTTGTGTATCGATCCACACTTTCGGGATTAATACCATATAGGTAGTCCCGATGTGCCGGGCCATGAGGCGTTACCTTGGAGGTAGACGCTAAGGTATATCTTCAAATATGATGTAACTTGAGTTGATGTTTGGGGTCTTCCCATAGAGTCCGATTTGTGAATGACCAAATTAATATCTCTTATATGACATAACTGCATGTTTTACTATATGTTTAACTCACTAGGCATTCCATGCCTAACACTTGTTCTGTGTCTGATGTGTGTGTCACAGGTTCTAGTGGTGCCATCCCTAAGAAGGCATAGTTGGGGATATGTGAGCGTGGGGATACATTTGAGATGCTAAAGATAGAAGATCAAAGTTAGCCTAACGATGACACTTTTTGTAAATCTTATTTCTATAGTAGAGATTAGATTAGTCGGTTGTCAATTAGTTGTAGATATTACACTTTGTTGTAAACCGGCGGGTGTAATCCCCCTCTTTTGTGAGCTCGTGCAATGGCATTATATATCACTCTTCCGTTTTATGGAAGTTTTTGTTGACCCTATTTTGGGGTGTCACAGCACTGGATTGTTTGCTATAGCGATGGCACTAGTGCTGTCGCAATAGATTGGAATTTTGGAGAGCTGAAGATCATAGTCTAGTAGCTGATTTCTCATCCACAAGACCTGAGAACAACAGCTTCCAGCGGCTACATATTCAGCTTCAGCTGTGGAAGTGGACACTGAGTTTTGCTTTTTACTTGTCCAACTTACCAGCTTTCCACCCAGGAGCTGACATCCTCCTGTGGTGCTTTTCCTATCCATTTTGCAACCTGCAAAATCACTGTCTGAATAGGCGATTAGATCGAATCCTGAGTCTTTGGGATACCAAAGGCCTAGATTCGCTGTACCCTTAAGATATCGAAAGATTCGCTTTACAGCTTTCATATGAGATATCTTAAACCAAAGGTTATTAACCAAAAACTAAAAGGATTATAAGATGTTTTTCTTAAGGTAGTCTCCTTCATGATAGTATTCCCTGAAGATGCCCTGCCTTCCAGCTTGCAAGAAAGGGCTGAAGAGATTGCCAAATGATTCTCCAACCAAAAAGTTTATGAAGTGATGTCTTTGACTTTTCAGGAACTGCGAACCATGTTGTAGCATCCTGCTGCAGCATACCGAACTGTTACAAATTCTTCTTAAATGGCACAAAACAGAGTCTATTCCTCTTACTTAGCTCCAAACTAAATAAATGGTAAAAACAAAGTAAAAGACTCAATTATGGTGATTGAGAAACTAAAATAAAGGTAAATATAGAAATAAGAAGTGATCAAAATGTGATAAATTATGCACTTATCAGCAATTTTCATCGAATATTACATGTGATATTCACAATCAATTTATTATCGTTTTCACAATTTTAACTCTAATTTTTGAATTCACGAAGTTAATCACATGTGATTAACTTCGTTTAATATATTATTTATTATGTATTATATATGATCCATTATGTGAATTTTTGTAAATTTCACATATGGTAATATACTGAATATAAAAGACGGATAATCACATATGATAATATTTACATCATAAAAAGATCTATTAATATTAATCTACATAATCACATATGATTAACTAAAATAATATACATAATCACATGTGATATTAATATGATATGTGATGTACAAAAATTACATATAGTGGCTCATATGTGATACGTAACAAATCATTCTTAAAAGAAGCTAATCACATGTAATTCAAAACGTGAATCCAAAAAATAGAGAAAATTTGTGAAAAAAAATAATGAATTAATTATGAATATCACATGTGATGTTTGGTTAAAATTGTGATTTCTTTTAATAAAAGTGTATTTAGAAATCTTTATACATCAAACTTAATTAAAAAAATATGAATTAATTTAAATTAAAACATAAATAAATCTAAAAAATATAATAAGAGTTTATCCAGTTTAAAATGGTAATTATCCAAATCTCTATAATTATTATTAATTTTTAATTTTTAATTTTTAGCTTTTAATTTATGATAATTTTTTAATTAATAGATTATGTGGCTCATATTCTTTCTCGCAAATCAGTTTGCCTCTCGCATGATCTTCTCTTTTTCTCTCTCTCTCTCTCTCTCTCTCTCTCTCTCTCTCTCTAAATATATATATATATAGTGGGGGGGGGGGGAGGTTCAAACGAGGACATCCCTATTTTATGAAAATGCGAGAAAACTTTAGGGTCTCCAAATTATTTAACTCATATAAAATTAAGAATAAACGATTATAAATTGGTATTTATCAACAATTTTCTATTATCTTAGATTTGTCTTTTATTTCTTAAATGTTGTTAGTATCTCCGTTGTCGATAATGTTGTGATAATACTTTGATAAATCAGAGACTTCTTATGATGACTTTGTTGTGATAATGATGTGATTTTGTTGTAATAATGATGAGATAATGTTACGAAAAATTGAAGTCCGGACCACAATCATCGCTCTGTCTGTTCCTTATGTGATTTGAATTTTTTCCCCTATCTTTCCCTTGCATGTCTTCGACAATCCTAAAAAAGGTAAATATTTATTTAATATTTTATTTTTTTCTTCAGTCATTCTAAAACAGAATGATGGACTTATAAGTGCTCTCGCATTTGCGTAAATCACATGTGTTCTCGTTTTAACCACATATATATATATATATATATATATATAGTCAAGTTCATACAAAACAATAACCAAGTACGAGAACACAGAAATGGTCGAATCACGTGTGATATAAACTAAAATCACATGTGATTCACACGACTTTGGCCGCTTATGTCATTCTTCATTGCTAAGAAACAAAACATATACAAGGTTCAAATGATTTCAATCATTTTGTATATTTTTTTTCTGAACTATAAAGAACAACACATGAGGGATGATGATTTTGAATCTCTTACATATGTTCTCATTCATTTCTTAAGAGGAAAGAGATATATTCGACATACCTCACATCTTTCACCATCTAATAGTCAAATAACATATCATAAGATGGACGAGGTATCCAAGAGATGGATGTCATCATAGTGAGAGGGGTGCGGGAGAGATGAGATGTGCTAAATCTCATTTCCCTTAAAAAATACATGAGAATATATCTAAGATATTCCAAATCATTCCGCCCGCATCCTTCTACATCGTTCAAAAAAAACTTATAAAGGGTTAAAGTGATTTCAATCATTTTTTATATCCTTTTTCTAAACGTTGAAGAACAACGTAGGTGGGATGATATGGAATCACTTGGATATGGTTTTGTTTTTTTTAAGGGAAATGAGATTTAGCATACCTCATCTCTCTCTATGATGACATCCTTCACTTAGATACCTCATCCATCGTCTGATATGTCATTTGACTACTAGATAGATTAAGAGGTGGGGTATGTCGAATAAATCTTCTTCCTCTTAAGAAATGCACGAGAACGTATCTAAGAGAGTCCAAATCATCGTGCATGTGTCGTTCTTCATCATTCAGAAAGAAAAAACATATTGAGGGCTGAAGTAACTTATGTACCATTGTATATTATGTTTTCTGAACGATTAAGAACAATGCATGATGGATGATTTGGAATCTCTTAGTTTTGTTTTCATGCCTTTCTTAAGAGGAAGGAGATTTGTTCGACATAGTGGCGAAGACAGTAGGGGACGAACTGGTGCTGAGCCCCCTAACCGATCCAACTTATATAGTATATTGTAGAAAGGTTAACCAATATCCACTTATAGCTCAAGTGGTTTGGGATAGTTGTATCTCCCTATGAATCCAATGTTCGAATCCAGCGGAGGTGTTTTCATGAATATTCATTTTTTATGTATGTAACAATCATTTTTCTTAATTTCTAGTTTTCATCAATTAAATGCCTTTTGATTTTGAAAATATGTGTATTTATATAGTTTTTAACAACTATGTTTATATTATTAATGACTACTTTTCTATTATTTTTATTTATTAAATTTTTAAAAAATGTAATTACATTAAAAAGTAAAATAAATTGTATTCAATATTGATATCAGTATACAAACTTCAAAAAATATAAATTAAGGTTTTAAAAATTATACATTAAACCATAAATTTTTATAATGTTATTTTTCATCACCCAAACCCAAGTTATAAATTTGTAACGTCCCAAAATTTCAAGCAAATTTAAATTTTTAAGATAGACATTTCATTCATAACAAACCATTAAATGATCCCAACGATTCATTGCAAACTCATAATTAAAATCTTTATAATAAAAAAAACCAGCGGAATAAACGTTTAATTATTAAAATCATAAAAACAACCAGCTCTTCTCGCGCGCCAATGTGTACTCGTCACGCCTTGGAGCCGCTCGGACCTGAAACCACAGTTTATTGGGAAAGGGTAAGCACGAAGCTTAGTGAATTCAAACACCATAAATAATACAGTTATTCCACACTACCCCTACAACAGATAGTGACACATAAACGATCATACAGGTCTACGAACAAATCATAAACATGTACATCCACAACCACCCACCTAAAAGGCACAAGTCGGTCCCACCGACCACATGATAACATCTTCAGCCCCGCCGAATCCCCGGTCCCACCGAGTCTCTATGCCACCCGCGTATAAAATCTCCGGCCCCGCCGGATCCTCGGTCCCACCGAGTCTCTACGCCACCCGCGTATAAAATCTCCGGCCCCGCCGGATCCTCGGTCCCACCGAGTCTCTACGCCACCCGCGTATAAAATCTCCGGCCCCGTCGGATCCTCGGTCCCACCGAGTTAACATGACGACAAAGTATCAACTAGACACCCCACTATCTAGTTCCACAACACAATCACATAAAGCTACCACACACGTACTACAGCAATGATAAAACAACCGTTATTAGATATAGTGAGAGAACTCACCTCGAATGCGCGCCTAGCTTAACAACACAATTCAAGCTTCACAAATGCGGTCACTTCCCAGCACCTAAACGCATGTTAAAACGTGTCAATACGAGACCCGGACCCTATGACACGACACACGCTTAAACCGTCACTAAAACTATTTTCTGCTCTCGCCAAACAGGTCTGTTCGGGACCTGTTTCGACCTCTTTAAACCCAGAAAAATCTTAATTAAATTACATGACCAGAAATTACTCTGAGTTAGGGTTCCAAGGACATATTATACACCTACTAACGATTTTTCCACATTTAATTACGGATTTTATAAGATCAGCCCGCAGAACAGCGAAAAACAGCACTTATCAGCATAAAACGACGATTTGGCCTAAGCTACGATCCGAACTGGATTTTGCACAAAACACAGAAAAGTTTATAGACTGAAAAAGGGAACTTTTGGCACCGAAATCACCCCAACCCGAGTTACGAGGAAAAAGTTACAGCTTACGCAAAACAGTGACAGAACTGCAATTTATTTTACATAAAATGACGATTCACTGAACTTACGACCACTTTTCCACCTAGCTAGAGGCCGAACCAGTTTTCCGCTAAAACACGGAAAAAATGCCCGACCCCGAACTTGAACCGTGGGCGCCAGTTTCGGCTCAATCGGAGTTACGACAGAAAAGTTATGGTTGACGCAAAACAGTGGCAGAAGGACGTTTTTCACATAAATTGACGATTTTATAAAACGGTTTACGCGATTCGGGTTTGCAACTAGGGCTGGACAACCCACGCACCACCCACGCACACACACTGCCGACCACCCACGGCCACCGTAGCGGCGGCGTGCGGCGGTGGTAGTTTCACCGGAGCAAGCGAAAAGGAGAGGAAACAAAACAAAACAAAACGAAACGAAACGGACGACTTACCTAGCAACGGTTGCTCCTCTCTCCCTCGACTTCTCCGACGAACAGAGCTGGTGGCGGCGGCCTCCGGCGACAGCAGCGCCTCCGGCGAGTTCCCTCCCTCTCGCCTTCTCTCTCTCTCTCTCGCGATCACTCTCTCTCTCGGTCTCTTCTCGTTGCCGCACCACAAGACAATAGGGTTAGGATAGTTTTTGGTTTGCTTGGCTAACAAGAAAGGGAAAAACGAGACTAGGAAAAAAAAAGGTCTCGGCCCTCTCCTTGCATAGGCCGAATCCATGCTAAGGTTTCACCAAAAAGACGAAAATGGTCCCTCGACTTCTAAGGACTTCTCTTAACTACCCAAAATGCAACCAAGTTAGCAATAAGGTCCTTTTTGACACCAAACCACTAACCAAACAATTAAAGGTAAACACTTTAAAATGGTTTAAAGATTTATTACGCATTTGGTCAAACTTGCTAACCCCGTTAGTAAAGATTCGCTAAAAGAACGATATTAAAGCAATTAATTAAAATATCTATAAACATACCGGGACACGGGTTTTACAAAATTCTATTTTTAACACATAATATATATATATATATATATATATATATATATAATCATTATTTATGATATATTAATATAATGGTGTAAGTATAATGGCGCACTTAATGATAAAAATTGTTTTTGGCTAATATATATTTTTTTACTTCTCTTCTAATATTTCACAAACCAAAGTCACAAAATTCGTGGGACATTGAATTTTCGTCTGTTCCCATGTCACGTTAGTAGCCAGACATTGAACAGTGAGTTTTTTTCCCTTCCTTTCCTATCATGTCCATGTACCAAAAGTGGCCTTAGAGAACCGACATTAATCGCATGTCTCATATTAGCCTCTTTGTTCGATCGTTAAACTAGCCCCACCCTAAACTATAATTCTGGCTACGCCCCATGTTCGACATACCTGACCTTCTTCCCTATCCACCAGTCAAATGACATATCACCAACGAGATCGATGTCACATATATATATATATATGCATTTGTTGCACCCCCTTACAAACCAGTGTGCATATATGCATAATCTGAGATGCATATATGCATTATCCCATATGAATGTATGTCAACTATATGTATATTCTTGCACGTATGCATATACATATACATATGCACATTGTGCACATATGCACACTGGTTTGTGCATATATGCACATTGGTTTGTAAGGGGGTGCAACAAATGCAAGGTTTGCATTTTACGGAGCCTATACATATATATATATATATATATATATATATATGAGGTATGTCAAATCTCAATTCTGTTATTGAAATGTAATAACCCGAATTTCTAGGATGTATTGAAAGTTTGGTGGCTAAAGTCTAAGAATTTAGAGTTAAGTTAAGGGGCGTTTGTGCAAATTGTGAAAAATATAAATAGGGCTCAAAACCCTAGTTTTCCAATCATATGGTGGTGGTTGGTGGCTGGAAAGAAATAGAGAGAAGGGAAAGAAGGGTTTTGAGGTCTCAAGAACAAATTGAAGAGAAGGAATCATTAATCAACAAAACTGGAAGAGGATGTGGATCTGGAATTCGATTCTACGAGTGATTCTAGCAGGTAATTCCAAATCCCAATTCGTACCTGGTTGTTTTGATTAGATTGTTGGGTATTTAGAGAAGTTTTCTTAATGTGGTAAAAGATACATTGAGAGAGGTATTTAAACACTCTAATCATGTTTGAGTAGCAAGGAATGGTAAGAAATGGACTTAGCATGTTTATTAAGTCGTTTGTCGCCTTGTCGTTTCGTTTATGGGACGATTAGAAAGATTTCGGCCTCTGAAATCGTCACAACGCCTTGTCCGGTAAGCTTCAGGTGATGAAGGTTACCGGAAGGGTGTCCGGTGAGCTCCTAGTGACGAGGGTTACCGGGAGAGTGTCCGGTAAGTATGGTTGTTCGGTAAGTATGGCTGTCCGGTAGGTGCAGTTGTCCGGTAAGTGTAGTTGTCCGGTAAGTATGGTTGTCCGGTAAGTATAGTTGTTCGGTAAGGATGGTTGTCCGGTAAGTATGGTTGTCCGGTAAGCATGGGTGTCCGGAAAGTAGTACCCGGAAAGTAGCGGGTGTCCGGTAAGTTGAATCCGGATGGTGTCCGGACTGTCGGGTTAGGCATCTGAGTAGTTTATATCTCATCTATTTCTCAGGTAACTCGATCGTAAGCCAGAAGAAAAGTAAGAAAAGATCTTATAAGCATCAGGTGAGTTCCCTAAACCTTTTTACGACGTACAGTGTTAAATGATTTAACTGATTATGGTTTCATTTACGAGCATGAACTGTTTATAACTATCACGCATGTTTTTCCATGAACTACATGTTTTACTTGAGAAAGCTTATTTGACATAATGAAATGGGAATGATGATTTACAAAGAGTTAAAGTTGCATGTTTTATGAAATGAATGATGTGCTATATGGAGTCGGTCTGCCCTGTGGGGTCAGAGAGTGATCCTCGGGATCTGATGATCCCTTGGATATGTATGACAGACTGGTAGGTTGGAATTCGTTTCCTCCTATTTCGAGTAGAGGGGAGTCTGCGTAGGCTCCGGGAAGGGGAGTCAGCGTAGGCTCCGGAAGAGGCGAGAAGGGAACCTGCTGGGGCCCCGATCGTGGAATGTTTATGTGATCCAACACACAGTGCAGTACCATACGTGATGTTATGTTAAGGTTTACGATGAATCTTTTATAAAAGTCTTTATACTGTTTTACATGTTGTTTTCGGAGGGAATTCACTAGGCCTTTTGGTCTAACCCTCGTTTTTCAAAACTAAAACCTCTTCAGGTAAGCATATAGTAGAAGGCTCATGTAAGTGAGCAAGAGCAAGATAGAGTACAAATGCAGCTAGAGACAGTGCAAGTGCCACTTGTTGAAGCTAGATTATTCTCAGTTGTGTATAGGTTGTTTCCGCCAACCTCAGTTTTAGAAGTAATGTAATGAATTTTGGGACTCCGTTATGAGAATGTTATGATTTAATGTTATGTTTGTCCTGTTGCATTTTTGGGATGTTACAAATGGTATCAGAGTCATAGTTTAAGGGATTTAGGTGACCGGACGGGCCTAAACTTAAACTGGGAGTAGAAATCACAACTTAGAATCAGGAAATGCGTTAGGAGGGCACTATTGTATATATATATATATATATAGGAAATGCGTTAGGATGGCACTATAGTAGATATAGGACTAATAGGGTACCGAGGACAGTCATGTAAGGTAAGTTTGGGATTTCACCTGGCCAGTGTAATTGAGAACTTACAGGTACATGTATGTGCTTGACCTACTTTATTATTCTGAGGTGGTAGTCAGAAGCTAATGTTTATGTCGTGTTCCAGCACTTTAGAAGGTCAGCAAGATCCCTGAGGGGTAGATTGAGACCCCTTGCTGGGGAAGTTTCATGAGAAATCGTTATGATGTGATGTATGTATACATCGTAGAGAAGAAATGTTGTATTGAGTGTTATGAGTCGTCTAGAAGTAGCTCTTCGTGAATTAGGAGAGGGCGAATGTTTAAGTTTGAGTAAGACTCCTGTTTTGGGAGAGTCCCAGTTCTAGAAATCTTGGGATAGATCAGTCGGGATGGTAAGGAAGATCAGTGTCGAAATCTTGAAAGTGTCAATGGAGCCCTGACTTCGTAGTCGAGCTTTTCTATGGCAGGGTAAATGAAATAAGATCAATGTTCTAAAAAACTCGCCGTACAGCCGCCATGGCGCGCCATGGCACCAAGGCTTGTGTCTCATGCCACGTTAAGCCTGTGGCACGCCATGGCCTAACGCGCAGTTTTCGTAATGCGATATGTGATTTTTTTTACGTTTTAATGTCTTATTTGCAAGTTTTTTTATATATAAGCCAATTTAACTTGCTTACTACCATTGGCTCATTGAGTAACACTACAAAACATATGTTTTTATATATAATATTATATATGACCAAGATATTTGACGCCATAAGTCACGCCTTGAAAACGTCATGGCTTCGCCATGGCTCCTAAGGCTTGAGGCTTGGCCTCGCCGCCACGCCACGCCTCATGCCATTTAGAACCTTGAATAAGATGCCTATAGTGAAGTGAAAGCATGTAGAAGTAGAAAGTGAGATAGTTGATCAAAGCGAAATAGTATGAAAGGGTTGAGTAAGTGAGATGTGAAAAGCGTGTTCAGCAAGTTATTGCATGACCGAGAGGACGACCATTGGTCGTAGGTGGAATGTCAAGGATAAGTTGCGTAAGTAAAGCGGTTGACCTTGTTAGGGTGAGTAGCCTTCAATTGCATGTAGAGTCTCATGCATGGTGATCTTTGATGTAACATGAAATTTTCACGATTTAAGTTAAATGTGTAAATATAAATTTTGATCGAAAATGAGTCATAATGTGCACACGTATGTTTAAAGAAAAGGTAATTTCATTCACATTACACATTGAAATTTGAGCTTAACGATTTGCAAAATACCACACTCTTTTCATGATAAGTCAAATTTGTTGCAAACGGTCAAGAAAATGGTTACCTGCAATTCATTTATAACCAAAATGCTTATTGACCTATTGATATCGTACAAATGAGTGTGAGAACCGACTGGCTTACTTTGTGTCGGTAATGCTTTCAGAATCTTGTCACATGAAAAGATTTTTATGCGATATATATCTCGGTCGTAATAACATCGTTCGGATTGAGTGTAGTAACCGTGTCCAAATTTGGAAGAGTTTTAAAGTCTTGTGCAAGTATTTTTAATTATGGAAGTTGAGGGGACATTTGTTAAAATTGGGATAGGGTATTTAAAGGGCACAAAACCCTAGGAGAAAACATTCTCCTTCTGAAATCGTGAGTTTGGCGGCTGTTTGGAAGAGAAAAGAGGAGAGAAAGAGGTTGTAGAGTTCTTGGGCATTTTGGGAGAGAAAGAGTCATGAAGCTTGGAAATCAAAGAAAAAGGGTATGTTGGGGATTTGTTTTCAGCAAAGAATCAACCAGGTAATTTCCTTTCTCTACCTTTCAAATGTGGATTTGTTGTTAAAGATTGAATATCCATGTGGGTTTTTGTTAAAGTTGGGTTTGAAGCTTAATGGGAGAATTTGGGTATTTTACTGTGTTATTACTGTTAAGATTTCAGTAATTGTTGAGTTTAGTGACCTTGGGGTGGTTGCTAATCGTTATCTGTGAGATCTCGGTCGTATCCGTGATTTCTCGGCCCAAATAAGGATCAGATGGGCGTCCGGATTGTTTCCTGGACGTCCGGACACTTCGATCAGTTGAAGGTTTCCGGGTAAGTATCCGATAATCGTGTGTTGTCCGGATAGGAGTGTTGTCCGGATAAGTTGTTGCCCGGATAGGTTGTTGCCCGGATAGGTTGTTGTCCGGATAGGAGTGTTGTCCGGATAAGTTGTTGTCCGGATAGGAGTGTTGTCCGGATAGGGTGTTGTCCGGGGAGATTGTGTTGTCCGGTAAGTTGAGGTAATCAGCTTATGAGTTTATCCTTTCGCCCAGATAGATCGTTTGGAAGTGCATATCAAGAGTAGGAAAGGAACGTAAGCGTAACACGTGAGTTTTTCTAACTAAAGCTTGATGGTACTTGTTCTCAGGTAAGCGTAACACGTGAGTCTGGACTGTCGGGTTAGGCATCTGAGTAGTTTATATCTCATCTATTTCTCAGGTAACTCGATCGTAAGACAGAAGAAAAGTAAGAAAAGATCTTATAAGCATCAGGTGAGTTCCCTAAACCTTTTTACGACGTACAGTGTTAAATGATTTAACTGATTATGGTTTCATTTACGAGCATGAACTGTTTATAACTGTCACGCATGTTTTTCCATGAACTACATGTTTTACTTGAGAAATCTTATTTGACATGATGAAATGGGAATGATGATTTACAAAGAGTTAACGTTGCATGTTTTATGAAATGAATGATGTGCTATGTGGAGTCGGTCTGCACTGTGGGGTCAGAGAGTGATCCTCGGGATCTGATGATCCTTTGGATATGTATGACAGACTGGTAGGTTGGAATTCGTTTCCTCCTATTTCGAGTAGAGGGGAGTCTGCGTAGGCTCCGGGAAGGGGAGTCAGTGTAGGCTCCGGAAGAGGCGAGAAGGGAACCTGCTGGGGTCCCGATCGTGGAATGTTTATGTGATCCAACACACAGTGCAGTACCATACGTGATGTTATGTTAAGGTTTACGATGAATCTTTTATAAAAGTCTTTATACTTTTTTACATGTTGTTTTCGGAGGGAATTCACTAGGCCTTTTGGTCTAACCCTCGCTTTTCAAAACTAAAACCTCTTCAGGTAAGCATATAGTAGAAGGCTCAGGTAAGTGAGCAAGAGCAAGATAGAGTACAGATGCAGCTAGAGACAGTGCAAGTGCCACTTGTTGAAGCTAGATTATTCTCAGTTGTGTATAGGTTGTTTTCGCCAACCTCAGTTTTAGAAGTAATGTAATGAATTTTGCGATTCCGTTATGAGAATGTTATGATTTAATGCTATGTTTGTCCTATTGCATTTTTGGGATGTTACATGAAATACACGAGGACATATCTAAGATATTCAAAATCATCCCGCCTGTGTTGTTCCACATCATTCAGAAAACAAAACTTATAGAGGGTTGAAATAGTTTCAATCCTTTTATACATTTTGTTTTATGAACAATGAAGAACAAAGCATGCAAGATGATTTCGAATCTCTTGGATATGCTATCATGTTTTTTAAGGGACATATGATTTGACATACCTCATCTCTCCCTATTAACTATGACGACATCCATCTCTTAGATACCTCATCGTTCTTTGAATATTTCATTTGACTATTGGTGAGATAAAGAGGTGAGGTATGTCGAATAAATCTCCTCCCTCTTAAGAAATGGATGAGAAGATATCTAAGAGATTGCAAATCATCATGCGTGTTTCATTCTTCATCGTTGAGAAAACAAAACATATAAAGGGTTGAAATAATTTAAAACCATTTGTATATTTATATTTTCCGAACGATGAGGAACAACGCAAGAAGGACGATGTGGAATCTTTTGGATATGTTCTCATGTTTTTAAGGGAAACGTGATTTGGCGTACTCTTCTCTCTCTCTCTCTCTCTCTCTCTCTCTCTATCTATCTATCTCTACAATGACACCCATCTCTAAGATACCTCATCCATCTTTCGATATGTCAACCGACTGATGGATAGAAAAACAGGTGAGGTACATCGAAAAAATCTTCTCCCTCTTAAGAAATGCACGAGAACATATCTAAAATAGATTCTAAATCATCTTACGTACATCATGGTTCATCGTTCTATAAATAAAACATATAGAAGGTTGAAATAAATTTAGTACCATTGTAATTTTGTTTTATGAACGATGAAGAACAACACATGAGGGATGCTTTGGAATATCTAAGATATGTTCTCATGCATTTCTTAAGAGGAAGGAGATATGTTCGACATATCTAACCTTTTTCTTTATCCAGTAGTCAAATGACATATCGAAAGATGGATGGAGGTATCTCAGAGGTGGATTCATCATAGAGAGACAAATAAGAGATGCCAAATCTCATTTTTATTAAAAAGGTACATAAGAACATATCTAAGAGATTCCAAATCATCCCTTGTGCATCGTTCTACCTGATTCAAAAGACAAAATATATAGAGGGTTGAATAATTTCGATCCTTTTGTATATTTTGTTTTCTGAACGATGAAGAACATGAATAAAGCAGACATCATGATTTGGAATCTCTTAGATATGCTCTCATATATTTTTTTCAAGGAAAATGTGATTTGGCATATTCCAATAGTCAAATGAAATATCAAAAGATGGAGGAAATATCTGAGTGAGTGTGAGAGAGAGAGGGTATACCAAATCACATTTTCATTAAAAAAATGCATGAGAACATATCTAAGAGATTCCAAATCATCTCGCTTGCTTTGATCTTCATCGTTTAGTAAACAAAATATACAAAATGATTGAAACTTTCAACCACATATATGTTTTGTTTTCTAAACGATGAAGAACAAAGCTGGCAGGATGATTTGGAATCTCTTGGATATGTTCTCATGTATTTTTCAAGGATAAAGTGATTTAACATACTTTTTGCACACACACACACACTCTCTCTATCTCTATATATATAGAGGGAGGATCAAACGAAAATGCTATCTATTTAAAAAAATAAGAGAATAATTGTAAGCCAATTATTTCATTAAATAGTACCTTAATTAATTAATTCAAAAATAACTAAATAAGGGTATAAAAGTAATTTAGTCATATAAAAGTTATTTTAGGTATTTATTTAATAAGTTATTTTTACCATATTTGTAAATTTAATATGATTTAATATGATTTAATTTTTATTAATAAAATATCTTATATTTATTTCACTTAAAATAAGCATATTTAATTTTCTTTATAAATAAATAATTCTTTTAATTTAAAGTAATATTTAAAATCAAATGTGATTCGTGATTATCATTTTTTTTAAATGTTTTACTAATCATATATGATTTTAAATATGAAAACAATGATTCAACTTCAATGATGAAAAATAAAATATTAAAAACATAATCATATATAGTGTGTAGTAAAATACATTTAAAATGTATAAAATCACATGTGATTCAAAACATAATTCAGAATTTTTCATCAAAATCACATGTGATTCACAATGAATTAACTTTTTTTTCAAACTCTTTTTCTAATCACATGTGATTTAAAATTAATTGTAGATATCAAATGTGATTCACCATGAATTAATTGTGAATATCACAAGTGATTTTTGACGAAAATTGTAAAAAATTAATAAATAACCTAATTTGATAAAAATAAATATTTAAAATGAAAAACTAAATCACACTTATTTTAATGTTGTAAAAAAAAATAATAAATAATTAATCATGCTTAAAATACGAAATTATAAAAAAATGAATGAATACCTTAATTAAATTTATTACATATATAATCTATATAAAAATAAATAAGTTTCCATATATAATTCATACAACAAATGACACATATACCCTTTAAGGTGATTTATTTAAGGTATTATTTAGTAAAATGGTTGGCCCAAAATTATTCTCTTATTCTTTTAAATAGATATCATTCTCGTTTGAACCCGACTCTCTCTCTCTCTCTCTCTCTCTCTCTCTCTCTCTCTCTCTCTATATATATATATATATATATATATATATATATATATATATATATATATCCTTAAGTTCAATAGAGAAGTCCAAATATTTTGAGAAATAGAGAAGTGATCTTGGCCATTTATTCGGTCAAGATCGGTTATAATTGGTCAAAAATTGCGGCTTTGACCGGTAAAAAATTGCGGCTTTGACTGGTCAAAAGTTGCGGCTGTTCCAAAAATAGAAGGGCAATTTCGTAACTTTTACAAAAAACACGGGCTGAGTTCATATATGAATCTGTGTGATTCACATATGAACTATACGTTCATATATGAACCTTTGTAATTCACATATGAACTCTTTATAACTAATTCATATATGAACCTTTGTGTTTCATATATGAAACTAATTAACTGTAGGTTCATATATGAATCAGTTGAACCAATTAATTGATTCATATATGAATCTTTGTGTTCATATATGAACCTTTGTGGTTCATATATGAATTTTTTAAACTAGTTCATATATGAACATTTGTGTTCATATATGAATCTTTGTGATTCATATATGAATTTTTTTTAACTACTTCTCATATGAACAAATTAACTGATTCATATATGAATCACAAAGGTTCATATATGAATTAGTTAAAAAGAGTTTATATGTGAATTACAAAGATTCATATATTAACGTATAGTTCATATGTGAATCACACAGATTCATATATGAACTCAGCCCGTGTATTTTTTACGAAACTACCCCTCTATCTTGTGCAGACCACGCGAGTAATTATCCGCTGCTTCTCAATCAAAGTCGCCGATCTTGACCGAATAAATGGCCAAGATCACTTCTCTATTTCTCAAAATATTTGGACTTCTCTATTGAACCCTTCCCTATATATATATATATATATATATATATATATATATATATATATAGAGAGAGAGAGAGAGAGAGAGGAAAGTTCAAATAAAAACTCATTTTCAATTGTGAACATGAGGACGGATCTTGGCCCTTCCATCTATATTGATCAAATGACTCATATTAAATAGAGTTTTTAATTGAAATTATTAATTAAGGTGATTAGGGGTAAAAAGGAAAGATAATTAAAACTCACGCCTACCATGTTTGACTTTTTATTTTCTTTTTTAATTAAATTTTTTTACCCCCCTTAAAGTTTAAAATAAATTAACTTAAAAATTACTAACATTTTAATCAAACAAATTACATCAAAAAACGAGAATTTCGTGCTTTTCGATATGACACCCATCTCGATATAGTTTTTTTGTTGTTTTAACCGTTTTTACGTGGAATGTCATATACGTGCTATATTCGGTATGAATATTTATGTATGTTCAAGTGCGTACAACATCTCGACACCATAAGTCCGTAACTCGACATCACCTTCTACAACACTTTCTTCAGCGTCCTAAGGTATCGTATTCTTCATTACCATAACCCAACACCTATCGAGATGAATCGGGAACCTATCGAGTTTCGATTGTGAACCGATGAACAAAAGAGAGTGTGTCACGTCTCCACACCTTCACGAGTCACTCATGTATTATTCTTCATGAATAATGTATCATTCAGTATGAATAATGTATCATTCAGGGTGAATAATACACGATTCATGAATTCATGTATTATTCATCCTGAATACTGTATTATTCATCCTGAATATTGTATTATTCATCCTGAATATTGTATTATTCATCATGAATAGTGAATGAACGTTCACCTTTGTTATTCATATTGAATGTGGACACCTGAAGATGTGCATACATATTCATAAAGAATAAAACCAAGTTTCGGTTGTGAATCGGAAAACAAAGAGAGTGTGTCATGTGTTCAACCTTCACGGGTCATTCATATATTATTCAACATGAATAATGTGTTATTCAGGGTGAATAATGTGTTATTCAGGGTGAATAATACACGATTCATGTTTAATAATACATGAATCATCCTGAATGTTGTATTATTCTTTTTGAATACTGTGTTGTTCGTCATGAATAGTGAATGAACGTTACTCTTTGTTATTCATACTGAATATGCACACCAGGAAACGTGCATACATATTCATACCGAATATAACACATACATAGCATTTCACGTAAAAACGGTTAAAATGAAGAAAAAAAATTTCGAGATGGATGTCATATCGAAGAGCACGAAATTCTCGTTTTTTGATGTAATTTGTTTGATTAAAATATTAGTAATTTTTAAGATAAATTATTTTAAACTTTAAGGGGGTAAAAGTTTTTTAATTAAAAGAGAAAATAAAAAGTCAAACATGGTAGGCGTTGATTCAAATTTCCAGATTTGCCCCTAATCACTTCTCAATTGGTTTAATTAAGTTTTAACCATTGATTAGTTTTCCAAATTTTGATCAATGGTTGTAATTTGTCCTCATGTTTACAATTGAAAATGAGTTTTCATTTGAACCCACCCCTATATATATATATATATACTGACATACATCTTTGCACAAACAAGAAATAAGAACTAAAATTATTTAAGACCTTAAAGAAACGTTTCTATGGCAATTGAGGTGCTATACATTTTCTGTGGCAATTGAGGTGCAACAAATACTTGGTATGTATTTGTTTGTATTTGATTTGTATCCTATATATATAGAGAGAGGTAGGTTCAAACGAGAAGCTAAACCTTATGCGGAAATGCGAGAAATGTGATATCATATATGAAACACAAGCTTAATCATATATGATTAAACACATGTTAAATTGGCAATACATAGACGTTTAATCATATATGATTAAACACACCCATAAGCCGTGTAATCATATATGATATAACATTTCTCGCGTTCTCGTATAATGTTTAACTTCTCGCCTGATCCTCTCTCTCTCTCTCTCTCTCTCTCTATATATATATATATATATATATATATATATATATATATATATATATATATATATATATATATATATATATATATATACACTAGATAAGTACCTACGCGCGATGCGGCGCGAAGTATCTCAAATCTAAAGACGGGAATTCAAAAAAATAATTTTGTTTCATGTTCATATTTATACGCTTTTAAATCGCATATCAAATGTATAAAATTAAAGATCAATATGGTTAATTGGTCAAAAAAATTAGAGGAAATAATATAATCATGATTAAGAAAGTATAAATAATTAAATATACTATACTAAAATATTTGCATATTTATATTTTTGAAAAATGTTCAAACTCATAATCCAAAAGTCAGTTGATAAGTGATATCTTTTTTTTCCAAGTAATTAAATCTCTTATGATAATTCTAAGGGTGTTCCGTTGACAGAATGAAATTTGATAGAATTGTAATTCGTCGAAGAAATTTGAATTTGAAGTAAAAATTGATATGAAATTGCAAAAAGAAAATCACGACAATTTAGTGATTATTTGTATCAAATCCCATACTAATTTCAACAAATCCCATACTAATCACGACACATTAATTCGTATATAATTATGATATTTAATAATATAATTAAATCCAAAAATATTCAATATTGGGCTCATTTCGAATGTATTGACGAAGCGATTACAATGGTATAATTTGCAAAAAATAGAAATGTTTTAATGCATTTTAGTTCATATACATTATTTATGTTTATATGATAAGAGTCTAAAATGAAAAATAAAAAAACAAGGGATTAAAAGTAACTACATACCTAATTATAAGGGTAGTAAATGTAACGTATAAATTAAAAAAAATGAATTAAGGAGAGATTTAAGGAGGAGTGAATGTGGGTGTGCTAATTGAACTTATAATGTAAACTGCGTCCAGATACATGTTTAGGCGGGAGAATACTGAAGTCGGCTCACCAGAAGATGACACGTGGCATGCTAGTTACTTATTTATTATATGTATAGATGTTGGTCCCGAAAGGCCTATACAAGTTTGTAGAAGGGGGGGGGGGGGGGGTTGAATACAAACACACTATTTTACTTTTCTAAATTGTTTATTGATAAATCATTAACAATTTACAGCTTGTTGCGGAAACAAGATTAAGGATAAACCTAAATCTAAACAAGTTGGAACACTAAGATTTCTTGCACTAAGAAAGATATGGAGATTACTAATAAAATCCTATCTTGAAAGAGATTTGAACTTGTCCAGAGTTAGCAAGTTACTTTAAAAGAAGTGAGTTCATCTCTTTATATACTGCATGCATTTAATGCAAGTCAGTATACACTTTACACGTGTCATCAGCTGGCTGGTTGCATGTCATTGACCTTGGTTTACAACCTTAGTAGCCGTAAAAGATGAACAGTGTAGTATCAGAGTGGTTGTACGATTTCAGATATTCGGAGGTTCTTTTCTGACATTTCGTACGGTGGCGTGCAAGGGAGGTTAAGACAAAAGTACTTTGTACGGAGGACTTCATGATCAGCTTTCGTTGATTCAGCGATTATCATTTACTATTCAGCAGATGATAAAGTTCAGCGATAGCTGAAGTCTTGTACTTGATACTTCACGTTGAGTGGACAAATCTGAGTCTTCGCTGATCCGCATCAGTTCATTAGTAGACTTGTCGCTGGTTCTTGAGCTTGATCTTCGACTTCAGCGTAGAACCTTTGTTGACGTGAAACTTGTCTTCAGGGATCATAAGTAAACAACTAACTTATCAGCGATCACCATAAGGACTGAACAGGCTCAGAGCATTATGGTGAACAGTGTTCGCTGAATGTTTAATTTAAAGAGCGAGAGTTCCTATCAGCGGTACTGTAAGATCTTAGTACTTATCAACGATAGTGAAACTCTGATACATATTGTTTACTTACAATTTTCACTAAGTATATAAGAGAGGGTCATTATCAAATCACTGAGGGTTTGGATCAACAATCTCCCCCTATTTGATTATGACATAGCAACAAAGAAAATTGCTATTTAATGAAAACATAAGGATAAAAAGAACTCATAAAATATTTGTCCCTTTTACTGTTTTCTGGGATCTTTTCAGTACTGATGGAGTAAAGTACATTCGCTGAAATCTTTCTTTAAATCTTTGAATCAGGTTACAATGAAGAACATAAAGATTACAAGTACAAGCGAAATAAATTACAAGTACAGAAGGATAACTGATACAATAGAGAAAAAGGAGATTATATCAGTTTTCAAAAGGTTCTTCCTTAATGAGAAGTTCATCAAGGGTCGTCTTTTCAGTGGGGATCATCCAGTCAGGAACCGTTACACCTCGTTTTCTTTTGTTCAGCGCTTCTTGAAAAATCAAGGGTTTTAGGTGTCGTGCCTGAATGTCCTTTCTGAAGTCACACCAGTAGATGAGATCTCTGAGCTGTTCGATTGGAGTGATTGGAAGCTCAACGATCCGTTGAAAGCATTTACGTCCATCGTAGTCAAGAAAGAATATTCCATAAGGATTACTGATGACTTTACCAGGGACGAAAAGTTCACATGGTGGCAAAGAGATGTCAAGGGCAGATAGATCAGGATCAGGACCAAGCACTTCAGCGCGAGAGAAACCAATTCCAGTTTCATTTCGTATGACAGGTCCTGAGTTTGAATCTTGACGTTTCTTCCTTGGAGAGCCCCTTTTTCTTTTCGGCTTTAGATCAGGAACAAGAGGAATATCCACACAAGAAGATATCAAGTCGATCTGTCTGTTTATCAGCTTTTCGAAATGATCCTTGTACTTAGATTGTGATGATTGGATAGCTAACCTCATCTCCAGCCATTCAGAGAGACCATACCTTTTTACAGTGTCAGCGCGAAAGGTTTCAGATTTGCCATCTTCTCTGAACAGTTTGATGTCAACAATAGGTACTCCGATAGAGGTTCTTCCAGAGATGAATACCTTGTTGATCTTCGCTGGACGATATCTGAAGTGAATTTTCTCTTTACACCAGATCAGGGTGGTCTGAGAAACTTCAGTTTTCTTTTCCACGATCTTCTGGGCTTCTTCCCACAACTTTCGTTGGATTTGAATGGGAACACGCTTCAGCTTGGGGTCTTTGACAGATTCTTGAGTGAGCTTGATGGCGTATTCTCTGTCTTTCTCTTGAGCTTCCTTCCTTTCAGCAATGAGGCGTTCAGCTCTAAGGTGTTCCTGGTATTCAGCTTTTGAAATTCTGAACTTAGGAGGAACTGAAGGCAGTTGATCAGGCCTTAGAATGATTCGCTGATCCTCGAATCGCTTTATTATTTCTTCTCTTCTCTTTTGATCCTCTTCACTCAGCCTTTGAGGAGCTGAGGAAGGTCTCTTATTGTGCGAGAGAGGTTGTTCTTCTGGTTCATCAGTCTCAGAGATCAAATCCAAGACTGGGATTATTTCATCAGCAGCAGCTGGCTTTATTTGTGAAGTCGCAATAGTAGAACCTTCAGCGACATCCTCAAACAGGGGAGAGGACTAGCTGAAACGCAGCGATCTTACAGATAAGAACTGGGTAGAGGAACTTGGGTAGAAAAGATAGAAAAAGAATGTGGATGTGTAGAGAGGTTGTTGAGTAGAGAACTGATTGTGTATTGAGAAGTTCAGGGAAGGAATAAGTAAAGTTTTAGTGTACCTGACAAACCGGCTTTTCAAACAAGATCGCCAGATTTTCATCTTCAGCGAGGCCTTTGTCTTTGCTTTTCTCAGCGCTAGAGGCTGAGGGCATTGTCTTTGTCTTCTCCCCTGATGGTTCTTTTATTGAGATTCCTTTAAGATCTTTGATCCTTGGGGCAGGTTTGACGATAAAGAAATCATCGTCATCTTCATCATCATCATCATCCTTCCTTGGAGAGGAGGATGGTTCATCTTCAGGGATGTAGATGTCTTCTTCTTCTTCTGCTTCGGATTCCTCAGCATCTTCTTCGAGTTGCTCCCCCTCAGATACAGAGGCGAGCTTCTCGGTTCCCTCAGGGTTTTCATCTCCCTGAGGTCCAGCGGTCAGATCTTCATTCCTCTCTCCACTGATAGATTCATCATGGGAAAGGTCTTCAGCGCTTTTGTTCAGTTCTTCAACGCTTTTCTCAAGATTTTCAGCGCTCTTCTCTCTGGTATGTTCAGCGCTCTTCTCCCCCTCTTTCTCATGATGACTGGGGGAGGAATGGGCAGACTCAGCATTGGTGTTATCTCTGTCTTCTGGGCCAGAGATTTTCACACAACCTTCAAGCTTTGCTATTCTGTCTTCTAGGCCAGAAATAGCAGGCGTGATTTTCTTCAGCTCTGTGCGATCCTCCTCTGTGAAAGATTCCAAAATAGGGACAGGGGCAGGAGCAGGAGCTGGACTATTTGCCTTGTTTACCAGCGTCTCGATCATCGTCTTCATAGAACCAACGTCGGTCTTTACAGAGCTTAAGTCAGTCTTGACGTCTGACATATCACCCTCGAGTTTTTCAACCGATGTCTTCAGCGTTGTTACTTCGCTGGACATGGTCGAAACTGATGTTTTGAGGCTTGTGTAGTCAGTGTAGATGTCAGAGAGCACCTTGGCAAAATCGCTGAGCGTCTTATCAAGACTCTTGATGTCTTCAGTGGAAGCTTTCTTCTCCACCACCGTTGTCAGCTTTGTCAAATTCTCTCCAGCGTTTGTTACAGCTGTTGAGTTGTTGGAGAGTGTGGTGGTGAGACTGGTCAGCTTTGTTTCCACTGACTTCAGAGAGGCGTTGATGTCTCCCAAATTAGGACCTGTAACATATAAGTACTTGTGAACAAATGAAAGCTCAGAAGTTTCAGGTTTAGTTACAGTATTTAAGGTGGGATTTGTACCTGCAGGAGGATTGATGAACTCGTCAAAGTTGCAAGTTCCTGAATAATGTTCCATATCCTCTTCGAAAGTACGGTGAGGAATGGTGATCTCTGCAGGTCCTTTCTTCATCATTTGTTGAGAAGCGTCAGCGGTGGCTTCAGGAATGATGGCATCTCCAGTGTTCGCTGGAGGAGTGTCCAAGTGAGTGGAGGGAGAAGCGAAGGTTAAGATTGGGGTTCGGGTTCTGAGTTCAGCGTTGGAATCGCTGACAATCACTTCATCAGTCTTTTGAGAGACTGATGGAGGTTGGATAGTTTCCAAGTTTCTAACCTCAGCGTTTAGAGACGCCGAAGTCTGGATTGGAGGGATGGCTTGCACGGGTGTGGCAGAGCGTACCACGGAACTTTCCTTCAGCTCTTCAGAATGAGCTGAGGAGTCTTCAGCATGGAATTGCTGGGGTTGCTCCTTGGTTTTCTTGATCCTTTTGGAATCAAGTTGGGTGTGTGAGGGTTTCCTTTTCTTAGAAGGAGAGGATTTTGTGGCCGGGGTATCAGCGATGGGTATTGTCGCTGAAGGAGCCACAGAAAGCGGAGAATTTAGAAGAGTGAGAAGAGTAGAGAGACGTACCTCATTGGCGACAGGCTTGAAGTCGAGAACCTTAGGGCCAATCTGAGAAAGTTTCAGATCACCCTCTTCAGGATAGCTGTCCTTCAGGCCATATTGAAAGATGGCGCTGATGAATCGTGGGTAAGGAACCCATGTTGGTCTGTCAGCGGCAGAATCGACACGTTGAATCAGATCATCATAAATAATGGAGGCCCAGTCAATGTTTAGACCTTTCAGCAGTGCGTATCCCATGGACTGCTGAGGTTGGGCGGCTTGATCAGAAGATCCGGATTTTGCTGTCATGCAGCTGATCAGGTGAGCAAAGATGAAATTCATCTCGCTGGGCATCTTGGATTTCTTTATCAGCGTCAGTTTCTTCTCAGGCTTCTTGTCCCTT
Source organism: Saussurea involucrata (assembly GCA_033807775.1). Lineage (NCBI taxonomy): Eukaryota > Viridiplantae > Streptophyta > Magnoliopsida > Asterales > Asteraceae > Saussurea > Saussurea involucrata. Next base: position 89,630,491 of record CM066327.1, on the reverse strand, counting down.
CCAATATCCCAGATATAACCCATTGCGTCAAGGAAAGCAATGATTGCTTCTCTGTCAGCATGCTTTTTATGGACAGGGAATAGAATGAAGGGTTTTTCTTTGGTAGCATTTGGGAAGTTCAGGGCTTTGCGGATTATGGCGGGTGTGATCTTGATGGTGCCATACTCAGTATCGCTGAGTATGCAGTCTATGGTTTTGGATGGATCTTTGGCAGAGGGTAGCTCAGTGTGTCTGGCAGAGTACCAGAACTGGGATAAGAGCCGCTGACTGGCAGGAGGTGTTATGGTCAGGGCTGTGTAGATGGGGCTGTTCTTTAGAAAACTCACAGCATCGTCCAGATGTGATACTTGCTTCCGAGGAGGAAACTCGAGAAGAGCTGAGAGGTTGTTGGCCTTAGTCCAATCGAGTTGATCCAGCTCGAACTTAACCTGAGGGGCTTTGAAGATGTCCATTTCCTCAGAGTCAGTGGAGATGGACTCAGCGGTAACATTCAGCTTTGAAGTTGCCATTTCACTGTATTATCAGTTCAACCAAAGATGTTAATAAATAAGAATTATCTTAATGTGGAAAGAAATTTCCGTTAAGATTTTTTGAATTTTGTCCATTTCATTCAGACAAAAAATGTCTTAATGAATATTAGGGTTTTTCTTGATTTTTTAAAAGAAAAGTAAAACCCATAAAGTCTTGTATTCCAGTTTCTAAAAGAAGACTGGATACGAATGAAGAACAAGTTTAAGATTTAGATTTAAAACTTGAAGAACAACCATGAAATGGTTGTGTTCATAAAACCATGAAAGAAATGATTTTATTTTACAAAGTTCTTTTGTTTGATCTTGTTAAAACAAAGAGAAGATCGAAAACAAGCTATACGCATTTGATAAAAGATAAGAACATATTAACCTTGAAGTTTTGATGAAGAAGATGATGAACAGTTCTTGAGGTTTTTGAGAGCACAAATGCAACAGAGGATTCTTTTCTTGCGGAGAAAGATTGTTCGCGTAAAAGACAAATATAAACCAAGAGTTGTTTATATAGGGATTTTTAGAGAGAGAAAACCTTGAGCGGGAAAAGGTTTTCATCATGACACGGACACGTGTTTGCATTTGATTGGAAGTTTGAACAAAACGTGCAAACGTGTGTCAGAAAGAAATCGTGCCGAGTGTAATCCGTTGCAATGACGTCACAACAGTCCTTTCACATTCTTTTAGGATGTCTCTGAGGTTTTGAAAACTCAGGGACTCTTTTGAAAAACATGAAGCACTGAATAGAGAATATCAGTGAAGGTTTAAGGAACTTTCAAAGTATCGCTGTTAAGGAAGAGATATTCAGCGATGCAATTTATTTTGAAATCTTGCATTTACATGCGATTGTCAGAGAGAGAAAACATACCTGGATATAAGTTTAACCAAGTTTATTCAGAGAGAAGATGATGAAATAGATTATACAAGTTGATTTTATCCCGAAGGTTATACATTAAAGTATAAACGTATCGCTGATCGAATGTGAACCGCTGAAGATTTTACCCTTCAAAGTTCAGCATTCCAAGCTCGCTGATGAGAAAGTTGAATCTTGTCTCATCAAGAGGTTTGGTAAACAAATCAGCTAACTGATAATCAGTTGGGATAAAATGAAGTTCTATATCACCATTCATCACATGATCTCTGATAAAATGATATCTGATTTCTATGTGTTTTGTCTTTGAGTGTAGCACTGGATTGTTTGCTATAGCGATGGCACTTGTGCTGTCGCAATAGATTGGAATTTTGGAGAGCTGAAGATCATAGTCTAGTAGCTGATTTCTCATCCACAAGACCTGAGAACAACAGCTTCCAGCGGCTACATATTCAGCTTCAGCTATGGAAGTGGACACTGAGTTTTGCTTCTTACTTGTCCAACTTACCAGCTTTCCACCTAGGAGCTGACAACCTCCTGTGGTGCTTTTCCTATCCATTTTGCAACCTGCAAAATCACTGTATGAATAGGCGGTTAGATCGAATCCTGAGTCTTTGGGATACCAAAGACCTAGATTCGCTGTACCCTTAAGATATCGAAAGATTCGCTTTACAGCTTTCATATGGGATATCTTAGGTTCAGCTTGATATCGTGCGCACAGACATGTTGCAAACATAATACCGGGTCGGCTAGCTGTAAGATACAATAGTGAGCCGATCATCCCACGGTACATCGTGACATTGACAGGAACACCCTTTGTGTCCTTATCAAGTATCAGCGGTGGTGCCATAGGGGTTTTCATAGCTGAACTTTCAGTTAAGTCGAATTTCTTCAGCATATCTTTAACATACTTTCCCTGATTTATAAAAGTTCCTTTTTCAGTTTGCTTAATCTGAAGACCAAGGAAATATGTTAGTTCACCCATCATGCTCATTTTATACTCATCTTTCATTCTATCAGCGAAACGAGTACAAAGCTCAGGGTTAGTAGAACCAAATATAATGTCATCAACATATATTTGAACTAAAATGATATGACCTTTCACTTTTCTAAAAAACAAAGTTTTGTCAATCTTACCTCGCTCAAATTTTTCAATATGGAGATAAGTAGAGAGAGTATCATACCATGCACGAGGAGCTTGCTTTAAGCCATAAAGTGCCTTGTCCAGTTTATAAACATAACCTGGACGCTTAGGATCTGAGAATCCTGGAGGTTGTTCCACATACACTTCTTCATTCAGTTTTCCATTCAGAAATGCTGACTTAACATCCATCTGATGTACAGTGAAGTTTTTGTGTACAGCATATGCTAAGAAAAGACGAATAGATTCAAGTCTTGCTACTGGAGCAAACGTTTCGTCATAATCTATGCCTTCCTCTTGTCTGTATCCCTGGGCAACAAGACGAGCTTTGTTGCGAGTTATAGTACCATGTTCGTCCAACTTGTTTCGATAGACCCATTTAGTGCCTATCACCGTTTTTTCAGTTGGTCTACGAACAAGTTTCCAAACTTTGTTTCTTTCGAATTCAGTCAGCTCTTCTTGCATAGCGCTGACCCAGTTTGGATCTCTGAGGGCATCATCTATTTTCTTTGGTTCAGTTAGAGAAATAAAGTTAACAAATAAACAAATATTACCTGCACTTCTACGGGTCTGAATACCAGCGTTGGGATCACCAAGAATTTGATCGATTGGGTGATTTACAGTCCATCGCTGAGCCGGAGCATACGTCGCTGACTCAGTCTGAACTGGAGAAACTGAAGATGAGGCTTCAGCTACTTCTGGATTATCATCTAAGAGAGGAATGTTTGCATTTGTCACTTCATTCACTGATTGCTGAGAAATAGATGGAATTTCTGAGACATTTGGATCAACTGCAGGTATAGTGTTTATAGGAACAGCTGAGACCCAAGATGTTTCAGCTTCACTATTCTTCATATCTGGAATGATAGAAGGACCATTATTTTCTACGGTGTGAGCATGAGGAGTGGGAATATCTTCTGAATCACCAAGATGAGAAAACATCCATTGATTCAGTTCTTCTGTATCAGCGTTCGGTTTAGAGTTCGCTGAACGGGATTCGTCAAACGTGACGTGAATAGTTTCTTCCACAGTTTGTCTTCTACGGTTGAAGACTCTGAAGGCTTTGGAGACTGAGGAGTATCCAAGAAAGATTCCATCATCAGCCTTAGGATCAAACTTTCCAAGGGCATCTCTGTTGTTCAGTATGAAACACTGACATCCAAAGATGTGAAGAAAGCTGATTGAAGGCTTTCTCCCATGAAAAAGTTCATAGGCTGTCTTTTTGAATCTTTTAACTATCAGCGACCTGTTTTGCGTAAAACAAGCGGTGTTGACAGCTTCTGCCCAAAACTGAGTAGGCAGGTGAGAATCGTTGAGCATTGAACGTGCATCTTCAATAATTGTTCTATTTCTTCTTTCAGCGACTCCATTTTGTTGTGGTGTTCTCACTGACGAAAAGTTGTGAGCAATACCCTTACTCTCAAGGAAGGAATCAAGAGAACTGTTTTTGAATTCAGTTCCATGATCACTCCTTATTGAGCGAACGGTCATATTGTTCAGAGTTTCCATCTTCCGAACAAAGGTGATGAGTTCTTCAGGGGTGTCACTCTTAGAACGGAGAAACATTACCCATGTGTAACGAGAGAATTCATCAACTATGACCAGCGTATATTTCTTTCCAGCGATGGATTGTTTGTTAACAGGGCCAAACAAATCCATATGGAGTAGTTGTAGAGGAGATGACACTGAGGAAACTTGCTTTGACTTAAAGATTGCCTTGGTCTGCTTCCCTTTTTCACACGCTGAACATAAAGACTCTTTGGCGTATGAATGTTGAGGTAGACCAGTGACTAACTCTTTGGAGGAAAGAGTGTTCAGCGTTTGAAGTTGAGATGTGAGAGCCTTTTCAGAAGATGCTTTTGAGAAGAAACATGAGTTCTCAGTGGTTGTTGAGTCCATGTTTATAACGTAAACATTTTCCAAACGATAACCGTTGAGAGCTATCTTCTCCTTTTTGTCAGAGACAAAGCAGGATTCCTTAGTGAAAATCACTTTGTTATCCATGTCGCAAAGCTGACTGATGATCAGAAGATTATGCTTCAGCCCTTCAACATATGCGACTCTTCTGAAGGATGTTGTACCATTTGAAAGTACACCATACCCTCGGGTGTGTCCTTTTCCATTTCCACCGAACGTCACAGAGGGACCCTTCTCTTCCTTGTATTCAGCGAGCAGGCTTTTCTTTCCAGTCATGTGTCTAGAGCATCCGCTATCGAGATACCAGATACCCTTCTTAACCTGCAATACAAAGGAAGATTAGTTTTGCTTGGGTACCCACTTCACCATGTATACGCGTTTGTCAGTGGAAGAAGTTGGAATGGGTTCAGCAGTCTTTGTAGCATTTGAAGATTCAACTTTGTCTTTCTTCACTTTGGTCAATTTCTTGACCTCAGCGGTAGGAGTCACCTTGACCTGAATTGCAACTGGTTTGGTCTTCTTGGGTGCTATCGTCACCTTAGCTATCTTATCAGCTTTGGTGGCTGTGGGGCACTTACTTGCAATATGATCGGTAAGTCCACAGTGATAACATTTCCTATAACTAAAATTAGTTCTAGGACCACTTGAGTGCTGAGCTTTTAATTTGGAATTAGAAGTGCCAGCACCAAGTACACTATTGGTTTTTGAAATAGGACGAACATTGAGTTCTTCAGATTTCTTACCAAGGATATCTACTCTGAGTCTAGGAGTAGTTCGCTGAACTGATCCAGAGGTCTGATTTCTAGAACCAGATGAATGAATCACTAAGGCTTTGGAAGCATTCAGCTTTGGTACTAAGGTACCCTTCTGAGGATTTTGATAAATAACAATTCCTTTACCTTTGTCTTTAGAGACAGAGGTAGGTTTTGAATAAACCATTTTCTCCTTACCTTTTGAGGAGGTAGGAGTTTCCTCAGGTATTGGTGTAACCGACGAGGAGTACTGAGATGATGAAGTATCAGCTACCGAGGATACGAACGTTCCAAATTTAAGCATTGAACGTTCAGTGGTTGGTTTTGGAGTATCATATTTATAACCCAGACCACGTTTATCACTCAGAGGAATCTGAGCCTTAATTATCTCAGTGATCTTTGTTGAAGAATTACACCATCCTTCAACAGTAGCTTGTTCAGCTTTTAATGCAGCGATAGCTTCTGCTCGTTCGATTTTGACTAGCTGATTTAAATAGACTTGATCTTTAAAATCATCTTCAATTTTAGAAAGCTTTTCTATTTGAAGGTGGCAGTTTTTAAGCTTTTCAGCGAGATCAAGATTTTGGTTTTCAACCACAGCTTTGCCGTTCATGGCTTCGTATAAACTTCTAGTCAATAGATCGATTTTACGGAGACTATCAGCTTCATCAATATTTGCAATATTGGTAAAGAAGGAAGGTGATACCTGAATGGCAGATGTTGAAGTGGAGGGAATGTATGAACTTTCTTCCTCTTCTTCAATCTTAGCCATGAGACATTGATTTGCTTCATCATCTTCAGAATCAGATGATGAGGCTTCTTCATCAGAAGCAGCCCAATCATAGTCAGCCATCAGGCCTTTTCCTTTCTTTTTAAAGCTTTTCAGCTTTGCATACTTCTCCTTCAGCTTTGAGTATTTGTCATCTTTATTCCTTGGAACAAAGTTTTTCTTTGAGAAAGCTGAAGGTCTCATGATTTTCTTTGACCTGCACTCATTAGCGAAATGACCTGTCTTTTCGCAGTTGAAACAAGTAGCAGTAGCCTTATCAACAAAAGTTGATGTTTTAGGCTTGTCAGTTATTGAAAGAGGTTTGTTCTTTCTAAACATTTTCTTCTTGGCGAATCTCCTGAACTTTCTTGTTAGGAGAGCCAAGGATTCATCATCATCTGAAGAATCAGAATCTGATGATCTTTCAGAGTTACTTTCTAACTCAGTGATAGTGACCAAGGGTCGCTGAGTAGAAGGTTCCTCTGAGAGTAAAGCAACTGGAGTGCTTTTGGAATCTTTTACAAGATTCTTCTTAAGATGGCTAGATTGCTCATGATTCAGCAATGTACCATATAAGGTTGCAAGGGTCATTGATCTTAGATCCTTTGACAGCTTGAGACACATGGAATAATTGTCCCAGCTTTCAGGTAAACATTCTAGAAACTTTGTCAGTACTTCAAAGTTAGAATATTCCTTACCAACAGTTTTCAGATCTATAATTAAGCAATTAAAACGTTGGTGAACTTCAGAGAGAGTTTCATTCTTACCAGAAATGAAGCTTTCGTATTGTCTTACCAGGTTGATCTTTCTTGAGTCCTGGACTTCAGACGTTCCTTCATACTGAACACATATTGTGTCCCACATGGCTTTTGATGATTTCAGGTTCATGACGGAATGGTAGACTTCGTCAGGAAGGGCCATGGATAGTATGGATCTGGCTTTTGTATCTATAGCCACTTTCTTCTTATCTTCGTCGGTCCACTGATGGATTTCTTTAGGAATCAGCCTTTCTGGAATAGAAGCTCTAGTTGCAGTGGCTGGAACTAAAGGATCAATTGTTACAGGGATGTGTGGGCCGTTCTCAAGATAGTAAGGTATAGTAGGGTCTACACCTTCTAAGAAGAGTGTCATCCTATTTTTCCACAAGTTGAAGTTGTCTCTGGAAAATCTAGGGGGTTTTGCAAGAGAACCATTTTCTATATAATTTGTGTTTGTGTGGGAGGCCATTTTCAGATAATAGCAAGGAAGAGAAATATCTTAGATTAGATCTTGTTTATGAGATTAAACAAATCTGCTCTGATACCACTTGTTGGTCCCGAAAGGCCTATACAAGTTTGTAGAAGGGGGGGGGGGGGGGTTAAATACAAACACACTATTTTACTTTTCTAAATTGTTTATTGATAAATCATTAACAATTTACAGCTTGTTGCGGAAACAAGATTAAGGATAAACCTAAATCTAAACAAGTTGGAACACTAAGATTTCTTGCACTAAGAAAGATATGGAGATTACTAATAAAATCCTATCTTGAAAGAGATTTGAACTTGTCCAGAGTTAGCAAGTTACTTCAAAAGAAGTGAGTTCATCTCTTTATATACTGAATGCATTTAATGCAAGTCAGTATACACTTTACACGTGTCATCAGCTGGTTGGTTGCATGTCATTGACCTTGGTTTACAACCTTAGTAGCCGTAAAAGATGAACAGTGTAGTATCAGAGTGGTTGTACGATTTCAGATATTCGGAGGTTCTTTTCTGACATTTCGTACGGTGGCGTGCAAGGGAGGTTAAGACAAAAGTACTTTGTACGGAGGACTTCATGATCAGCTTTCGTTGATTCAGCGATTATCATTTACTATTCAGCAGATGATAAAGTTCAGCGATAGCTGAAGTCTTGTACTTGATACTTCACGTTGAGTGGACAAATCTGAGTCTTCGCTGATCCGCATCAGTTCATTAGTAGACTTGTCGGTGGTTCTTGAGCTTGATCTTCGACTTCAGCGTAGAACCTTTGTTGACGTGAAACTTGTCTTCAGGGATTATAAGTAAACAACTAACTTATCAGCGATCACCATAAGGACTGAACAGGCTCAGAGCATTATGGTGAACAGTGTTCGCTGAATGTTTAATTTAAAGAGCGAGAGTTCCTATCAGCGGTACTGTAAGATCTTAGTACTTATCAGCGATAGTGAAACTCTGATACATATTGTTTACTTACAATTTTCACTAAGTATATAAGAGAGGGTCATTATCAAATCACTGAGGGTTTGGATCAACAATAGATATATAGAGGGCAAATCAAATGCAAACCTTGCATTGTTGCACTCCTTACAAACCAATCCTAACCTTTCATTTTTTCATCTAATGGTCTAGATTAAATAAGGGTATGAATTGTAATTATCTTATTTATGGTTACCAAAATTGAAAAATGAAAAAACACGTGAAGGGCAAAGTTGGAAAAAAATTGGAATTTCAAATTGACTACATATGCAATCCCTAATATATCGGATGACAGCTTGGATGAATATCTCAATTCTCAGCCACCATCCCTCCTCTTCTTCCCCCATCCTTAACAGATCCATGGATCGAACTTATAGAGGTCGACTTCGGCGATGATGGCCATCGGAAGTGGAACGACGGCGGCTTTTTTCTACAGGTAGTGAACCACCAGCTCTTCGTCCTCTTCTTCCCCCATCCTTAACAGATCCATGGATCGAACTTATCATCATCGACTTCGGCGATGATGGCCACCGGAAGTGGAACGGCGGCGGCTTTTTTCTACAGGTAGTGAACCACCAGCTCTTCGTCGGTCGGATGGAAGCGAAACCCCGGCGGCAGCTGCGGTTGTTGTGATGACGTGGATGAATCAGTACTTTCCATGCTCAAGTCTCAGCCATCATCCCTCATCTTCTTCCCCCATCCTTGATGTTGAACGGGATAAGCTTAGGGAAGAAACATCGAAAAAGGGTAACAGGAGAAGACATGTTATCAAGAACGAGTTTTTGATAGGTAAGCATACGTAATTTTTTCGTATATGCAGTTGTACTACCGTTTTAATGGTTGCATATATGCAAATGTTCTACCTTTTGATGGTTGCATATATGCAAATGTCTACCGTTTGATGGTTGCATATATGCAAATGTTCTACCGGTTGATGGTTGCATATATGTTGTTCTACCGGTTTGATGGTTGCATATATGCAAATGTTCTACCTTTTGATTGTTGCATATATGCAATTGGTATTACTGAACCTGTTCTTGAAATTTATGGTTATCTACTAATTATTGCATATATGATACAGGTTGGATTGCAAATATGAAGATGTTGAATATTATGCCAGAGAAGATGATCACTCTCGCTGGAGAAGAAGATTCTAAAGATAATGACAAAATATTATATAAATTAGATGTCTGGCAAAAATTAAGGATATGATTTGATTTGTTCTATCAGTTACAATATTATCCAAAAATAACTAAAAATCTGTATTTGTCGATTTACTATATTAACCCTACACAATATTTTTTATTTTAATAAAATACTAAATGACATGGACATATTAATGGTTGAGATGGGTTTGTAAAGGGGTGCAACAAATGCAAAGTTTGCATTTTACGGAACCTTTCTCTCTCTCTCTCTCTATATATATATATATATATTAATTAAATTAATAAGCAGAAATGATGCTTTTATAACAAATGCTTGGCGAGACGAGCATTGGATTGAAGACAGATGATGATCAATGCTTAATAAATAATAATATCAGTATCGAGACAATGCTTTAATCCTTTGATCTTCAACATATTTCTACCATTGATTAACGTATTGATTTCCAGTTAATCTGCAACAGAAGGTTCCTCAAGTCTCAAGACGAAATGTATTATGTTCTTTAACTAGACAAATGTTATAATAGCAGAGCATGGGTAATACTAACATAGAATGCAAATATGTCAAGTTCTTAAGCAAATCTTCGTGCAAGCGAAGTTAGAAGAAACGGGAGAGATCGAATGTTGAAGATAGATTTATAATTAATAATATCATTTAAAATCAATGAAGAAGAGATTTCATAGTTACGAAATAGAAGAAATAAAAGCAGAAACCTAATCCATCGAATAAAAGCAGAAATCGTGTAATATGAGAAGCAGAAATCGTGTAAAGTAACATATTATCAAGAGAAGAATATGAGAACTATTGGAATCGGAATCCGAAGCTTCTTAGCCCTAGAACCTAACCTAATGATGTATTTCATCGTCGATTTTACTGTTTCATATGGCGTATGTTGTGTGTAGGCCGTCGTGAAAAGCGACAGGACGGCGAGGGACCGTGTAACACCCCAAAATCTGCAGCGGAAACAGGATCTCCAAATAACAAAATGAATCAGCCAAGAATCTAAAATTAAATTGAACCACTTAGCATCAACACAAATTTAACTTAAGGTCTTGAAAAATAAAAGTCAAATCTGAAGCAAACATTGACTTCTAATTTATGAATATAGATCAAGACTAAAATTAGCTTCAAACAAATAAATATAAGTACTTAAAAGCAAGTGGTCCTCTCTTCACAAAACCCTTGATTGCCCCCTAGTTAGATACCTGTCGGAAGAAAAACACAGCGTGAGCCAAATGCCCAGTACGGATTAAGATTACAAAATAAACAAAGCACCACGTAATTAAAAGATTAAATTCAAATGAGATGGAAAATAAAGCTTCAAAGTTCCCCAATACGGAACACCACCAAACTCTAGAGTGATCAACGAATTAATGGCTGAAGCAACGAGGGGTTGGTTTATGCATACCGAGTTTCCTTCACGGTGCTAAATCATATCATAGGATCCAAACAAACCATAATACACTGGATTCATGACTCCACGTGTATCCAAAATCAGTGGCATGTATGGCACTACATTGCACACCGATAACAAAGCTCCAAAATCCTAGGGCCGACCCATACGCCTCCTGAATAAAATTACCCGTCACGCCACCCAGCTCTCATCAGAGCACACCAAAATCGGAAGGAGACGCCGTGGACTAATCACACCGCCACGGATAGTGTCACGTCACTGGCACCACAATGACATGCCTATAGTACCCCTACAGGTGGTTAACTCGGTATTCCTACTCTCCAAACTATCTAACAAAAGGGTTCTACGTATGCATGGATGAATATAAAACCAAACTCAACTCCGAGTATATTCACCATGCATCAAGATCTTATAAATCGAAAGATCAAAAACGTAATTCATCACATGACAAGTAAACAAAGAAAACCGAATCAAGGCTTTCAAATACTACGGTTTCAAACGTCAATGAATAATATTTCGAGAATATCTCAAAGAAACATATATCAAGCCAAACGAAACAATTGACAAACGAGTCAAATACTTATTAACGAATCCAATAAAATGGAATAGAATGTCGCTGAAAGAGTACGAGAATCCGTACCTGGCACGATATCCGACAATATAAAAACGCCGCTAAAATTCCAAGATCCCTAGCGCTCTTCCAACAAAGCCTAGTACTCCAAGATATAAAAACATATCTAATTACCACTAAAAATAAAATAATTATAATTCTTTAGTCCTAACATCCCCACTTAAACGATCCTAGTATTACTCAACCAAAAAGAATATTAAATCTTTGAAAACGCTATATAATATATACTTTTAGTTCATAAAATCCACCCAGGATTACTTCTCTTATTTACAAAATCTTTTATGACTAAAATATAAATATTGTTTGATAACAGTAAAAATAAGTAATAAATATTGAGATGAAGTTAGTTAAATTAAAATGTAATAAAATCTTAAATATGGTTTAAAATTGTAAAATATTCATACTAAACGTTTTGGATTAATATAGTAAAATATATTTTAGGATAGGGACCAGAATTGTCAAAAACTGAAATTCCTTTAAATCTGAATCTGAAAAACAGTTTTAATAACAGGGGTTGAACTGCATTTATTAAAACTTTAGGGGTTAAGGCTGCTAGAATTAAATCTTTATATGGAAGGTTTAGATAAGACATGTATAATAAAAACAGGGGGTGAATTTGTAAATTATTAAAGTTAGAGGGTTCAAAACAAAAGATACAAACATCATCGTCTTCTTCACCCACGTTTCTATCTCTCTTTTTTTTCCTTTTATTTATTTATTTACTATATATTATATTTTGCCCATATTTTATATATATATATATATAGGCTATATATATATATTACGCAACTCTTACAGTAAATATTTGTATTAACTATCGTCTACACAATAATTCAGTTTTATTAAGCATGTAAAGTAAAATAACTCCGTTTAAGTAACTTCAAATATAAGTGAAGCTCTTATTAATGATAGTGAATACAACAATTCCTTTTATTTTAAAACCTTTATAAACGTAATAAAAGTTGACCAATCAATCTAAAACTTAATTCTACAAAACAATACAAGATTATTACATAAATTATGGTTGGGAGATACCTCAAAAGCGCGATCGAAATCTTGAACCGGAACCCTAGACTAGGCATGGCAACGGGGCGGGTATGGGACGGGGATCTCCATCCCCGGCCCCGGACGGGTACGGGGATACCAACCCCGGCCCCGGTCAACTTTTGGTCAAGACCCGGTCAACATCCGTCCCCGGTTCCCCGACCCGGTTGGTGTTTTTTGGCTTTTTAACAAATATTATCATATATACACATACTCATCCAAAACCTCGCTGGTTAGATGGAGTTGTGTGGATTTCCAAGTTGTACATCTGGAGCTGGTGGTTTTAAATGGGATCTAGATTTTTACTTAATTTAAATTTGTTATCAGCTAAAAGGCTTTACATAAATCATTGAGAAGCTTGGTAAACAAAGCCAATTACTTCAAAAGAAATCATCTTCTGAAAACAGGAAAAAATTACCTCTGTTTCTCTCTTATTATTGTTATATTCTTTTTATAAGTATCACATCTTCATTGTAGAACGTAGGTTTTTTAAGTAATATTTAGAATAAATCCTGTTTGGTTTATTATATATTTTAAATATATAAAATAAATAAAATTTTAATTATATATATATACCGGGTCCGGGGCGGGTCGGGGGATGGTCCACCCGGCCCCGACCCCGGTTTTTTGAAAGTGGGTTTCCCCGGTCCCGGCCCCGGTACCCGGTTTGGCGGGGAATCCCCGGCCCCGGTCGGGTCGGGTGGACCGGGTTTTCCACCGGGTCGGGTCAAATTGTCATGCCTACCCTAGACTTGACTTCTGAAATCTGGCTAGAATTTCTTCACGATTTGCGAAAATAATCTCAATGTTTTGATCGACTATGATAACTTATTTATACTTATAGATCAATCTTAGGATAACTATGAGATCTAAATTTAGTATTTGGATTAGACCCAATTTCCTCCATCTAGACTCCTTGCCCAACTCAATTTCTCTTAAAGAGATTACTCTTGTCTATTTATTTATTATTTCTAAAATCCTAAATTAGTTAATTATCTATAAAAAAATATTAAGGATATTACAGACCGTCAGCGTTCGTTCTGCAAAATATGTCGATGCACATAACGGTTCATGCGATGTATGGATGAAGGTGATACTTTCATGTATAAGTATGCATTTCATGACATTTAATGAAATACTATGCATTGCATGAAAGATTATTGCATGAAACCAGTAATCATTGATGCAATTTAGTTATCAATCAAGTGTCTACATGGTGAATGAGGCTAAATGAATGGTTTGGATGAGGGTTGCACGGGTTGGATGAATTAGGGGAAAGAGTCTTCACCTTACTTTCAAGTGTCAATCATTTTTATTGAACTTTCTTTCAGGCTAGCTCTGGGCAGGGCGCATACACACGAACCCACTTTGAGTCGGATCCGAGCTCCAGTAGACAGCGAGACAGCCATTGTGGTAAACGGGAGCAAAGCAAGGGAAAGAGAGGTGAGTGACGCCAAGGGGAATTCCAGCACGAAAGCAAGTGTTGTTATCACACGTCCGTCCTGTCTGATTGATTCACCTCCGATTATTCAATCAAGGAAGCAGAGTCAACGGCCTTTGAAGAAAGATGACTTATATTTTAAGATATTGAGTTGGACAGTCAAAAAGCCCAAAGGCCAAAAAGAAGAGCAAAAACAGAGGAGATGTCTTCCTCATAGGCCATTGACTATCTATCCCCGGAGTCTTTCTCTCCGTCAAAGGGACTCTCTCTTTCTTGAACAAGCACGGCGCTATCAAGACAAAATCCTAGCAGAAGCAGAAAAAGAGGAAGAGAAAGAGGAGCGAACAGCCACTATAACATCGTTAGATGAGCTTCAGTTGCGCCCCTTTGTGAACGAGGGGATCGAAAGCCAAAGGAAGTACGGCTGAGTTTCAAGACTACGAGACTAAGAGTTGGGACTAGCCGCATGTCATCTTTCTCAGAGTCTGAGCCTGACACCTCTATTATTACATCAAACAACAATTGAATTGGGATCAAAGAATTAAGGGATTGGATTTGTCCCCGTCTGTCTTGTGTTCAACGAAGGAAAGCGCCCTTCCTTCTTCAGCTTGAAAGACATCTCAGGAAAGAGCTACTTCAACTGAAGAAATTTCTTTAGTAGCGAGAACCCTTCCTACTCGAGAATAAGGTCAGGAAGTGAAGCGTTTTTTCAGTTTTTCTTTAAAAATCTAGTAAGTGTTATGCGGGGGTGGGGATTCAGACCGATGAGGGACGTAGGAATTGCCCTTAACTGTCCGGAAGGCTGAAATAGCTTTCTCGGGAGCCTCTGGGAGGTCGGGGTATTCAATCCCATGATACTCAAGGAGCAGGGCGTCGTATCCCAGGGGTTCTACTAATACATCGTATAGCGGGTCCAGGCTTGAAGTTATACCAAAAATGGAATGGGACAGTCATTCGAAAATGAGAAAATAAGGGTGTCAAGACATCTATATGACCAAGATGGCCATCTCACGAATTGGATTCGAACCAATATAAAGCTACTTTCCTTTAGTAGATCTGTCATCCCCCTCATTATAGTCCTCCTAGAATCAATAGCATTTCGTCGGAATACATCCTGTCTTTTCACCTTAGTAGTCCTATGCATAGTCAGTACTATAGCCCCAATCATGGCTACTAATAAAATCAGACTAGGAACCAAAAACCAGACGGAATAGTAGGTATAAAGTAAATTGCCCAATGTTTCCAAATTAGTCCAACTTCGTACCTTTCCGGCATAAACCATATATCTCAGAGAGGTCGTATTTCTTTGGGTTGGTAGTAATGGAATGCTTTCATTATCTAAAATGAAGAACATTTCCCACCAAAAGATCAGTCCAATAATACCACTCACTGGTAAATAGCGCAATACTTCTTCGTGAATCTCCGCTATTTGAATATGGAACATCATAACAACGAATAGGAATGAAACGGCTATAGCTCCTATATGAACTACTGGGAAGATCATAGCGAAAAAGTCGAGACCTAACAAAAGAAGTAACCCTGAAGTGTTGCGAAAGACTGGGATGGGAAACAAAACGGAATGTACCGGATTTTTAGCACGTACAACCATCAAACCAGAGACCAAAGCAAGGCTCGACAAAACAGAAAGTATCATAGTACGTCGTCCTTCCCTGAAATGGAACTTTCATGCTGGAGCAAGAACTAGCATGAAAGTCGATCTATTACAACCAGCGCGGTTGTTCGTATTTCATTTTCTTCTTCCAAGCCCTTCTTTCTTAGAAAGGCACTCACTGAGTTACTTACGGAATCTAAAATCTTGAGGCTGATTACGGCCCCTTTGATGAAAGGTAAGCGCTTTGGCTGGCTACCTATAATATAAAGATCCTTCACTGCACACTTTAGATATATGTTTCCATCCAATCAAAGACGGCGAAGCGCCTCTAATCTAAAGGCCAAAGAGTGCTCTTTGCGCTACTACGCATCCTTACTCATAGTATAGTGCAAGTTAGGTTTGGGTATAGCAGGACTTGAACCTGCGACCATTAGGTTAAAAGCCCAATGCTCTACCAACTGAGCTATACACCCCAAAAAAGATGTAGTAGTAAATAAGGATTGGTGCGGAAAATAAAAGAGGGCGGCCCCTCTTCATCATATCATATTAGGCGCGGCTTTGTATGAGGCTCGTACTGCAGAGCAAGCGAAGAAAACGTAAGGGCGCGCGCTAGCACTTATGCAAGAAAACGGCCTAGCTAACGCGCCCCTTATTGAAAAGTCAAGGATATTGACTGATCGATATGAGAAAGAAGCGCTCAAGCATTCGAAGAAAGCCGACCTTACTCAACAAGCACCTTTCTTAGCTTAGTAAGGTTGCTTGTTTCCACTCATTGAAGATTCTATCTACAAAAAAAGGTCAACGGGGGGGTACTAAAATGGCTCTCACTGACACCATCTACGAGAAGGTGAGGTCGTCTTTATTTCCAGCCGCCATACGGTTCGCCTTAAAGCCTTAAAGACGGAGAAGGGGAGGAGCAGTTATCTATGTAATTACGGTCTTTGTTGGCCGGGGTGGGCACTCTCTTTTCTTTGTAAAATTCCGTCTTACCAAACAAGACTGACTTCTTACCAACCCGCGAAGGGTTGTGAGGCTGGACCAGGTACGAAGAATGAATCTATATCTGTGCACGGAAGGGCCGGCGGCCGCTCAACTGTTCGAGCGCAATGCAATGGTATTGGTTCCGATTCGACAAAGGTAGAATGCCTGGTCGAAGGTCCAGTACAGTAGGTAGCAGGCGTGTTCGTTTTGGCTCCCGAGCGAGAACGAGAAATAGGCGATGCACCATCCTTGCTGCTACGTACGTTGACCTTGACTTGACAGATTCATCCAATTGAACCCAAACTCAAAGGAGGACCACAAGCTCGGGGCTCGACGAAAGAGAAAGTCTCGGCATTAAGAAAATGGGGTTAGCTGTGAAAGAAAGGGCCCGTCATTTTTGAATGAATATTCATAGCTGAGTCTACTAAAAGAGGGACCAGCTCATCGTAGTGATTAGAGGACACCTCTGATCGTTCACCTCTAATGTGACACGTTCCCTCCCAGTTTGATCAACGGGATCAGTCGGCTAGAGAGCGGGGCTATTCTTCTTCCGAGGAGACAAAGTAGTCTCTTGTACTGACCGAACCCTCAGTTCGGAGGTCTTCGTCAACATGTTACGAAGCTCAAGTCTGGCGGTCAACTTGATGAGGGAGAGGCATGAGTGCAGTTCGATCTTGTGGTGTATTCCTTTGTAGTGAGTAGGGCCTCTTTCTCGTTGATCAGTTCGCCTCCGCTCTATTAAAAGGTCTCCATTCCTACGGCGGTTTTGTCAATGAACCCGTAGTAGGCCTTTCTTGCGGACCGATCTTCTGCCGAGTTCCTTCCTTCGTAGTCAAATCTGATGATACGCTTTGGCGATGTTACCTACCAAATAAAAGGCCTGCTAGGTGATCGAAATCGCTCAGGGAAGCTCGTCCTCTTATTGTTTGTGTCAATACTCAACTTCGTCAGTCTGGTTGAACAGCCTCCCAATGAGAGCGAGCCAAGACTTTGCTTGCTGTTTGTGTTTGTCCGCCACGACTGCTCAACCAACTGCTAAATCATGGGTTCGAATCCCATTTCCTCCGGAAACAACCCTTGGCAACCCGATATTTAAGGAAGCACAGCTAACCTAAGCGGGGGCAGAATCAATGACCCAAGGTTTGGGAGTCAAGGAACTGGAAGACAGACACGCGGTGGACTGACCTCTTTAGGAAAGAGAGGCAGTAGGAAGAGAGCCATTAGAAAGAAATTCAAAATGTTCCTGATGGAGCCATGGGTAGCTAAAGTGTCTGCACTTTGATTCCCTTCCCTGTAGATATGAGAGATGGACATGGAAGGAAGTAAGAAAGTTTTGAAAGATCTGATCATATAAGGGACTGTCCAAGGGGCTGCACCTCCACAGATGCTATCAAAAATGATTTTTTTTCACTCTCCACTGCTACTTTGGAGTAGCCTAATCTGTAACAAAGCATCAGACCAAAAAGGGGAGCTCTGGCTTCTGCAAATGTGTTGGTACCTGGGCCATAAAAGGTAGAAAAAGCAACCAAAGCGGAGCCCTTATAGTCCCTAATAATGCCACCACCTGCTGCCATGCCATTCCTTGAAGAACCATCTGTGTTCAACTTCAAAATACCAAAAGGAGGAGGAGCCCATTTGATCCATTTTCCTTTAGGAATATTAGGGGAGACCATAGGGATATGCATTACATGGAAACAAATAGAATCATGAAAACCAGAAG